>RCWM02000008.1:4027500-6665731 GCA_003667255.2 Euschistus heros | reverse complement strand
AAAATCAAAAAAAAACGTTGCAACGGTTAATTCCAAAGCTTTTAGCACAATAATAAATACCAGATATTTCCATTGAATATCAAAAGCTTATTACTTCTTATCTAAAGATAGGGAAAAACATATTTCCCTATTGAATCATAGGAAGATCTTAACTCTTGAATAAATCTGAGTGGTCCAGGTCGGTAGATGGGAACCATGTGACTCACCTGTTTCAGTAATTTTCTGAGAATTGTTGAGGGTGACTCATGCGCCCTGCGGATTCCCTCCATATCCGACCTCTTACTCCGATGGTATTCTATAAACTAACCATATGGAAGATAAAAACAATAATACATCTATTCCTCTAGAATAATAATTTTAAGTTGATAATTGATCTGGGTATCAGTATCGACAAGGCGCTCCACTAAATTGGCCCGACCTGCAATGCACGCCTGCAGATCGAATCTTATGCATCACATTTATCGATAGCTCTTTTAGCTGTTCTAGCATCTGGCACTTACGAAGAAACACACCTTAGCCGACGATGTGGAAATGGGATAAAATAAAAATTATCTCGAAAAGGAAAAAAAAAAATCTGATAAATAAATAAAATAATACTATATAAACATGAGAAAAGAAAATGACACATTCCTATATATACACACTGACCTGAATCTATATAATCGTTTTCTATGCATGAAGGTAAAGCAGGGCTTCAAACGATTTTAGGCCAACTTCAGAACTCGTGTAGATGCCAGTGGAGGCAGAGAAGGGGCACACGATGTAGATTATTCCCTATTTAACCTAAAGGAGAAACTACAGATTTGAGTGCGTTCAAAGTTTTAAGTACCTAGGATCGATGACCAACGACTCCTTAGATGAACAAGAAGAAATAAAATGCAAAATAATGGCAGCTAATCAATCTTATTTCAATCTATTTAAACTATTCAGAAGTAGACTGCTCAATCGCACAGCCAAACTCAGACTTTATAAGACACTCGTCCGACCCGTCCTGACATACACATCTGAAACCTGGACATTGCGTAAAGTATCAGCTGAACGTGTTGACAGGTTCGAAAGGAAGATATTAAGACGTAATGGACCTGTAGAGGAGAATGGTTTGTTTCGACTCAGAAAACGCACTTTATAATGACCTGAGTGTTTCTCATTATGTACAAATACAGCGAATTAAATGTCTGGGACACATAATCAGAATGGATGAGGAGAGAACAGTCAGAAGACTGTATTACGATAGCCCCGATGGAGTAAGGCCTCGTGGAAGACCGAAGGGAGGATGGAAGGACAGCGTCTCCGAGGATCTGAAGAAAACAGGAATATCCATCAGACGTGCCAGCAACAGGGAAGACTGGGGTAGAGCCGATGAGCTGGCCAAGGATCGCTTCATGCGTCTTTTGCGCCAAGAATGATGAATCTATAGGCGTACCTGAGGTAGCTAGATATATAACAAATGATCAATGAACAGATCAACCACATAAATGTGAACTTCCTGTAAGTGTAATAATAAATAAATGTATCAAAAATAAATAACATACTTAGTGAACCTGAAGATTTATGTCAACATCACACCTCCCTCCAACCCACTCCATAAAAACTAAAATCCCCAAAATCAGCCCTGACACAACCCTCCCATCTACATCTCGGTCTATCTCTCGGTCGTTTATCCGATGTCTTACAACTGATTACCTTTTATAGAATTCAGTTATTACTAAATCCAATTCATGCCCATTTTAATCGTCGCACTGCTATAACCTGTATTTACCCGATAAAACTCCCGCAATTCGACATTGTGGTGACTTCCGAGTTCTCCTCTATGTTCATCCTTTTTTTGACCAATTATTCAACGCAATTTTTTTTTTTTTCTCGAATACCTAAAGCGTTGTTCTTCCTCTAACGTAAGCAGCCACTTTTCTGATCTTTAGAGAACTGTTGGTGGTATATATAATAGTCTTATACATCCTTATTTTTAAATGTTTGTATATGCTGAAATAACAAGCGTCGCTGGCTCTTAACCTTGCTTTAATTTCCTCTTGATTTTCATTTTTCCTTTATATGGAAAACTCCTAGATATTTAAGCTGCTCTACGTATTCTACTTTAATCCCAAATCTATATCACCGTTTCCACTAATATTTCGTTTTATCGGTGTTAATTATTTGAACACCGATTGAATTATTTCGTGTCCGGCTTTTATGAGCGTTGTGATGTTTAAATAATCAGTTTCCTCACCCTACTGTACCAAATCAGCGTAACCAAAAACCGGTGTTTTATCACTAATTTCTAGTCCTTTTCCCATACGCATTACCATATGACGTATTCGAGTGCTAAGTTAAATAATACTGAATTGATGATACTATAAATATTTTAATTGCAAAAAGAAATGATATCAGTATAAGAGTTTTGTTAAACCAAGTTGAAGCAAAATGTTAGAAAACTTAAAGAAATATGCGTTACTTTTAAACCGCGCAAATGAAGTACATTTAAGGGGGGGATAAAGTTAATCCACATAAAATTAATTGCTTATTCATTCTTTTTACTGAAACTCGGGGTGAATAATATTCCTAAATATTTGTAAAGCCCCATGAATCATTCAAAATATGATGAGGTTTTCGTGGGTTCATCACGAAGTAGAGGCAACCTCCCAGGCGGGATTGGAAACGGTTCCGTTTCTGGCTGGAGAAAGCTAAGGCTTAATACGTTCATCAACGACTCCTTAATACTCGTTTCTTAAATAATGTTAAAGACGTTATGTGTGAACTAAGAACACCTTTTTATATGTATGCATTCATAAATGTTAAATCAGTAGTATAAAATGATTAAATATCTAAAGGATAGTTTATTTATAAAATATTAAAGGGATTTTGAGATTTTCAACTAAATTCAACGACACTTTAATAGCCAAGTTAATTATACATATAAATTGTAATTATCAGTACTTTTTCCATACTTTTATTCACTCTACATTAAAGTTATTAAATCAATATTTTTTTCATTCAATTGATACATAAATAAAAATCAAATTACAAGAAACTTTGATAATATAAAGTTTAATAATTTATCTTGACATGAACTTGTTAAACTTTGTCAGTAACTACTTGCAATTTACTTACATGGTTCTTTGAAAAGTCCTTTATCTCAAATCGACAGAGTGTGGTTCAACTTTCTCCTTTGCTAAGTAACTAGCAGTTAATTGTTAATCTTAAATGCTTCTGAATGAATATGGTAAGTAACCAATGGCGGTTTGAAAGGGTGACCACTTAATACTCCATTGACATCCTGTCATCATTAATCTAATATGGCAGTTATTAGCAACATCGTTAGATAAATTACAAAAGATTAGATTAAAATGATACTTTAAAATACCTGGGACGTTATATTGGTTGTCCGGAAATTAATGCAGGGTTTGATGTGTTAAACCAAAACCTGATATTACCATTAAAAATATATCTTTTTACCACAACCAAAACCTGATACATTACTTTTGCTCTACTTCGTAGTTTCGGCCCAAAAGTCCTATTAAATAAGATCCCATTACCCAGATCTAATACAGTGTATCTTGGTTTCATCTTACAAGGAGACATTTTGACTTGTAACTCACAGATTTGAATGCCAATTTTTGTGAAATATGAAAATCACGTTTATTGTTTTCTCAGCTCTCAGTCAAGATAGAGAAATAATTTTTTCACGTAAAATTGTAGTTTTCTATGCAATATCCTAACCACAACCAAAACCTGATAAATAATCTCTTCAATAATAATATCAGGTTTTGGTTTAAACATGAAATCCAGCATTAATTTTCGGACAACGGGTTTTGGTTGTAGTAAAGAGATAGCATAGGCAACTACAATTTTACGTGAAAAAATTATTTCTCTATCTTGACTGAGAGCTAAAAAAATAAATAAAACGTGATTTTCATATTTTTTTTTTCTTGGCTCCCAATACTAATTGGTGGCTATAACTCTATTTTTGCACTATTATATATCCCTACTACCCACACAAATATCGGCATTCAAATCTGTGAGTTACAAGTCAAAATGTCTCCTTGTAAGATGAAACCAAGATATCACACCGTATCAGATCTGGGTAATGGGATCTTATTTAATAGGACTTTTGGGCCGAATCTACGACATAGAGTAAAGGTAATGTATCAGGTTTTGATTGTGGTAAAGAGATAAATAATCTTTTTAATAATAATATCAGGTTTTGGTTTAAACATGAAATCCTGCATTAATTTCCGGACAACCAAATATTTCACTGTTATGTATTGATAAATTAATATTAGTACTATAATATTAATTAGTAATTCAAATGAGAAAATGAGTCGAATTTGATGTCATTGATGTTACCTGCAGTAACTGTTTTTCTTAAATCTCTTTTTGATGCACTTCAATATATTTAAATATGTTATTTACATTATTTATTTGTTTTTACTAATTTAATAATATTTTGCAAAATACTATATAATTTGTAAATATAAGTTTGAGTTTTATCGAAAATTATTTTTCCTCAGGCTGTGGATGTGAAAACTTATAAATTTATAATATCAAAAGAATCATTAAATTTCTAATATTATAATTAGTAATTATAATTATTATATAAATTAGTGTTTAATTTATCGAATAATAGTATTTTAACTAACGGATTTAAATGATAATGGAATTTACTATGAAATAATAGTTGTCTGATTTGGAATAAATCAGCGACTTATGGAACATTAATATCATTATGGAATAGTTTATTTGTGATATTATAGAAATCATGTAGGATTTTGAGAAGGATTTTGGATCGCAAGGATTGCATACGAGATGAATTGGATGGTTTAGTGGAGCCCCCAAAGCCCATATGTCCAAATAGGTCCAATTACTGTCATGTTAATCAATCTTTTATAATAAATCAAAATCTTAGAGCGTTTTTCTATTAAATATTGAAGAAATCGAAAACAACGAATTAAAATTTAAATATAGTATATTTTATAATACTCAATTCTTCAATTAAGGAGCCAACAATTATAGAAATACACTTATATTGGCAAAAACTCCTCTTTATTATACTTCAATCAAGTATAATAAAGAGGAGTTTTTGCCAATATAAGTGTATTTCTATATTTTATAATCTAAAACGACCATTAAAATATATTTACAGCCCTAGTCTCGATGAACCATATGCTGATCTAGCTATTGAAAAAAGTTGTTTTATTAATTGTTTCTATTTAATTTCTTCTCTTTTCCTCTAATGTGAAGACAGAATAAATTGGTTCAGATATTAAACAAGCAAACGACTATGTAAATCCTTACTAGTGCTTACTAACTTAGACCACTAACCCTTTTACCACCAGCGATTTGTGTTGCCTGACCGGAACGTTATGGGCCTATAGGAGAAAAACATGGTCGTTACGATGGCCCATGGTCTGAGGGGGCAGGAAGACAGCCATCACTCGTAAGGGCCTGTAACGCCCATTTAGGACAACCTTATTATAGAAAGTCCCAGGTCCTGTCACACCAATTAAAGAGTGTTGTGTGTTCGAACCATAATGGTGTAGCTGTAAAACTATCAACAAACAATAAAACTAAAAAAAAAATAATATCTTCATAAATGTTTCACGTAAAAATAATATAAAAATCTAAAAAATAACTTGAGTTTCCTGGCATCTATTACTACACTAACCAGTATAGACATATATTAAAAAAACAAACAAAAAAAAACAATCATATTTACAATTGCATAGAACATCTAATCGGTAGATGGGAAAATTAATACAGTAACATGACAAGTTGTAAAGCAACCACCTATTTAACTTAATAAAAGTTCTATAGTAGAAGGTCTCGAGGGCGTCATCTTTTCAGACGCCTTGGCGGGTTATGGGAAATAGAATTAGAAGCAAGTTGAGAGACTAGTGGATTTGAATGGTTATGGCGTTTACAATGAAAGGATAGATATCAGGTTTGGGCTAAATCAGTGGAACATTAAGATCTTTATGGATAAGTTTATTAGTGACAAAGTAAGGAGCATTGAGGATTTTGGATTGTAATAATTGGATAAGAGAGGAATTGAATGGTTTAGTTGAGCCACAAAGCTCAACTCTCTATGTCCAAATAGGTCTAATTACTGTCATATAAATGAGCCTATTGTAATTAATCGGAACGTTTGAGTGTTTGTCCACTAAATGTTGTAATCGAAAACGGCGGGCAGTTCATTGTCGTTTTAGTCTTGTATGTCGGTTCCAAGTAAGTAGTCTTTCCCGATGTAATCCTGATGTTGTCCTGAGGTAGCGAAACTGCTCAACAAGGTTTCATGAAATATCATTAAAAAACACTAAAGGACAAGAAGTAGTAGGTTTAGGACGAATGGTAAAGGTTATTTGATATGATTTGTATGGATATATTTTACTTATGTAATTTCTACACTATTCCTGATGGTTTATGATATGAGATTTGAATAAAGAGGTCATAATTCACGGATACAGGCTGAGGACGATGCTAGGATGGGTCGAGACATCATATGAAAACACAGTTTAGAGGATAGGACCTAGGATTCTATCTAGAGGAAGAATAGGAAAAGTTATGATTAACTTTGCAGTTTCTATCACTGAAATTGGAGCGGATAATGAGGAACTATTTAGAGGGTAGGAATTCACAGAATTTGTAAAGCAGCCCCTGGAGCCAGACTTTGTCAAAAGCTTGTTCTACGTCGAGAAAGGCTCACGTGCAGTACATTCCGCGCTCCAATTCTGAGGGGATTACATCCACCACGCTAAGACATTGCTTGATAGTGGAATACTTTTTTTTAATTCACACCTGTCTTCAAGCTAACGAAGATCTGCGAATGTGATGAATACATAAGAAAAAATAGGTTGACAAACGTGCAAGGCATAATCTTACTGACTTTAATTTAAGGTTATTTGTTACTGAAGGATATTCTCCATCCAACTTCTTTTTTAGCCTTCGGTATGTATTTTAGGGAGTATTTGTTGTGGCCACTTTTCATATGAGTCGGTTGAGATAGTCATAAAGTTTGTCTAGAAATATTCTGTTTTTGTTTTTACATGTATCTATATTTAGTGCTCTATTTTTTATGTACCATGAGTGTATAAAAATTGTGAGTATATTTGAGTACATATGCCAATAACTTTATTTGTATTTCATTACCTTACAAACATCAGTCGTGTAAACTATCTCCGGAGAGGTTCCTTAAAACCTTACGTTACACTTTTTTTTATTTACTCTACTTTATTGGCAAAAGTGCTCACGAAACCATTTATGATCAACATAAGAAATAAAATCAAAAAGGTAATTATATGAATTCAGTTGATAATGACAGTCAGTGAAAGCTGTACAGTAGCAGATGCTCTGAACTTGCGTAGAGATACTGCCCAATGCCGAAAATCCAATAGTCGTATTTTACAAAAGGTCTGGAGGCCGTCCGTGTTTCAACCTTCATGAAAGATTACAAGGATGAGAGAATAAGGGATGGGAAGGAGAATACGAATGCTGATAAACGTCCTCATGAAATTTTATGTCTTATGGCCTAAGACCTTAAGAATATTAAAATCAAGATATAGATATATAATTTAATATCTATAATTATTATTTTATGTTTCATCGGAAAAATGGATTCTTTTTATCAATGACAAAAGCAAAGGAGTAACTGTTTTGATATTGGAATGTGAATAATTCGAAAAAAGAAGACGACAGCGAAAAACAATTCTACTTACTTTTGTTTGTCAAAAATGGGATAAGGTATAAATATTTTTTTTGTTTATCTATTTTATTGAAATTTACAAAAAAAAATTCCTGATAAGAAGTTCACAAAATACAAATACCTGGTATTTAAATACTGGAACGAAAAACAAATAATGGTAGCACTCCAATAACAGTTTTATATGAGAAAGTTTTTTTTATCTTTTAGTGATATTCCACTAATCCCTGTTGAACAGAACCGCTACCTAAGACTCCACTTGGACAAACTTCTAACTTGGAATCCACATAAAAGACTATAACGACAAGAAACTAAGGTAAAAGTATGAGTGAAAGTAGTACAAAAAAAGTTATTGTTATTATGCTTAAAATTTTTTTTAAATTATATTAACACAAGACTAAAACGACAAGTAACGGCCCGTCGTTACAGACTACTTCAACATTTACTAGACAAACGTTCAAAGCTCCCAATTAATTACAAAATACTCATATACATGACTGTGATTAGACCTATTTGAACATACGGAGTTGAGTTTTGGGGCTCCGCTAAATTCCAATTCATCTCGTATTCAATCCTTACAATCCAAAATCCTTTGAAAAATCCTCAATGCTCCTTTCTTTGTCACCTATAAACTTATCCATAAAGATCTTAATGTTCCATATGTTGCTGATTTATCCCACACCAGAAACCTATACTTTCATAGTAAGCTCCATAACCACTCAAATCCGTTAGTTTCTCAACTTGCTTCCTACTCCATTCCTGATAATCCTCCGAGGTGTCTGAAACGAAAATGGCCCAGAGACTTTCTAGTGCAGAATTGTTAATAAATTGCTACTGATGAGTAGTTCCTTTCAAGTTTTCATATGTTATTGTAATCGTTGTCAATACATTTACTTGATGCATATATTTTTTACAGTTGTAAATTTCAATAAATAAAAAATTAAAAATATCTTATAAACTATTGTTAACAATGTTAAGATGGTAAGCCGCTCCATCCAGTTTCGAAAATATTCAACTTCAATGTGCATTTGCGCCTAAGTAGTTGATTGGACAAAAAAAAACTGATAATCAGTTCAATGAAGACCAACTTCACACAAATACAAAATAAATTAAATTTCTTACTAATCATTTCTTTTAAGTATTTTTTTTTTTTTAATGTATACCTTATGCGATATATGGTAGATTGAATAAGCTGATATTGCTATCCCATTTTAGGCAAACAAAAGTGAGCAGAAAATTTTTCGCTGTTGTCTTCGTTTTTCGAAGTAACTATTCACATTCCAATTTATTTATTTAAACTATTTAGGCGTGTGCAATATGTGCACTTGACATTGAAGTTAAATATTTTCGAAATCGGATGCAGCGGCTGGTTACCAACTATCCTCTTTTGACTATAGTGAAAAAAAGATATTTTAAAAATAATACCTCATATAGAACTTCTTTATTTTCCCTACAACTTTATGCCACTAATGCGTATTTGTATACACTATCGCATGCCTCTCTAAATATAATTGCATTTCTTTTATCTCAGTGAGGACTTGTTCCACTGACAGGCATGATTAAGTCATTAGCATTACATTTAGTAGACAAACATTATAAGCTTCCAATTAATTACAAAACACTCATTTACATGACAGTAAGAAGATCTATTAGGGCGTACGGAGTTGAGCTTTGGGGCTCCACTTAACTTTTCAAATCTTCTAGTGCAATCCAAAATCATTCATGTTTGAGTTAAAAGTCAAAACGTCTCCTTGTCAGATTTCGTACTTATGAAAGCAAAAAACTGAAAATTTATTTATTGTTAATACTTTTCTATAAAAGAATAATTTGTCATTATGGTGGTTATGTGGTTTAGTATGTGGTTATAGGCTGTGTTTATGACAGTATTTTTGAATTTATAATATGAAAATATCAAAAAGTTATTAACTTTGAAAAACTTTCTTTAGTTATCATTGAAATCAGTGTTTCTTTTGAGGAATAAGAGTATTTTTTTTTTCTGTTGAAAGCTTGCGTGCAGCACACATTATTATACTTTGTTTTCGTTAGCAGACTTCTGTAAGGAATTTAACTAATATAATTGTTGGATTTAACAGCAGGGGGAGGAACGGTTTAGGTTTTTTACTCTTTTTCAGTAATTTTCTGAAGAGGACATGTTCAGTTTTGAAGGATAACTCTTCAGTTTTTTGTTGTTTTTTTGAGCTTGTTAGCATTTTTTTTCGAAACGCTTAAATATTCTGAGAGGTACAAGTGGAAAATCTGATTTCAAAAATTGTTTTTCTGCTTTCACTGATTTTTTTTTTCACTCATACTGGGACTAACACGTTCATAAAAGCGAATCTTTGCTGACAGGGCTTATCATTTTTCCACCTCCACCCGAATTGAATAAGAGATCTAGGACTAGGAAACACCGATCTAGAACAAACAAGAGAGATCCCAAGACCTCGCCCAGAGGGAACGTAGTGAGACCCTCCGCCAGCGTGCGGTAGGACAGGGTAGACTTGGCAACGCCGGCCAGACAGGGGTGCAGTCCGAGGGCATTTTAGTGCCTTTTTAGTGCGGTCGCTTCTTCTCTTCGCCGCACTCCTCCAACTCCCTCTATGCGGAGTCTGGTTCAGTAGGTCTTCGGGTTATGAGGAAATAGTACCTTACTCGTGTCTTATCTAGCAGAAATTATCGGAAATTAATAATCCTAAGTTCTGTTCAGTTATCCTCTGTTGTTCTGAACCTTCAATAGCCTCATCCGAAAAAATTGGATCAAGTACTCACAAAACACGACAATTATAATGTTTTATTTATTGAGCCAAACATTTGGGCGCCATTCATCTGCTCTAAGATATACGAAAAAAATTGAAAAATCAAAGACAAATAAAAATGGATGATATATCATTAAAAAAAATAAAATACATAACAGACTAAAACCACAAGAAAACAACCATTCTTTTGCGACTTCTTCAACATTTACTAGACAAAATTTCAAACCTTCTGATTAATTACAAGGGATTCATATACATGACAGTGATTAAACCTATTTGGACATACGTCAACATATAGTTGAGCTTTTGGGTTTCACTAAACCATTCAATTACTCAGACCTTGTATATGAAATTTTGATTCGATTCCCTAAAAAACCAACGCCAGCAACTAAATGTTTATGCTTTGACAAAACACGACAAACTTTACATGTTCAGTCGGTTGGCGTGGGTATTTCACGGGATATAATCAAAATTATATCTACAGGGTTAAACAGTAAATTTAACCAGCTTTGAGATAAAAGAAACAAATTATGGATCGAATGAATAGTTTTTGAGATATAGTGAAAAATGTACTAAAAAAAACTTGGATATCGCAAGAGTATGCGTTTTTTCATCGTGCCGACATGGATACTTGATCAACATTTCATATATATGGCCTTATAGTAAATTTAACTAGGTTTGAGATGAAAAAAAGAAATTTTGGATCAGACGAGTAGTTTCGGGAGTTATAGCGAATAATGTTGCAAAAAGCTCGGATTTTACAACAGTAAGCGGTTTTTAGCGTCCTGGGATGTGAATTTAACGGGACTTGATCAAAATTTCGTATGTAGGGCCTAATAGTAACTTTAGCAAGCTTTTAGATGGAAAAAATAAGTTATGGATCGAACCATAGTTTTGGAGTTATACATTTTCGCGGAGAAATGTTGGAGGAAAGGTTGGAGCGTGTCAGTTTTGAAAATGCACCCGATCAAGTCACCTACTAAATGTAATTTAGCAGTTGTATAAATTTCAGCTGTTTATGTTTCCGTTGAATGGAACATCAATATTTAATTGGGAAATCAAGATTTTTCGATGTAATCTTTAATTTCGTATATATCTTTCTGTACGTTGCGACATATTCAATATACATTAATATATGATATATATTCTTATAGGGAATTTAATGTTGTATAAATTTTATCCAGACAACTTGCCTCTAAAATGAACGAGTGAGGATCTAGAAGACAAAAATATAAAATAAAAAAAACATAAGTGAAATTTTTTTTTTCGAAAATGTCAACTTTTCCGGAGCCGGTGGCATTAAAACGGTCCGGCTTTTCGTAAAAATCTATATGTCTAAACTTGTAGAAAATTTAAAAATCTTTAATTTTGTACAAAGACATTTTTTCAATGCAAAGTACCGTTTTCGGGTTATAAGCGAAAAACTAAAAAATGGAACATTTGAAGCCCTCTCTCCTGCCTCGCGGAACCGGAATTTGGAGGGACTATATTTGATCGTGTTCAGGGAACCATCCTCTACACATTATTGAAAAAATTGAAACTAGTATTTTTAGTTTCTCTGACTTTCCTATTTTGACTGCACTATAACCATTCAAATCCACAAATATCTGGACTTGCTTTCCAGTCTATTCCAGATTTAGCGAATAGTGCTACATTAACAATTGAGTCTATTATATAATATTTACTATAAGTCAATGATTATGAAACAGGAACAGCGGTATTAAAAGATCGATCGGTATAGAATTTTGAATCCATATAAAATTTTGATTTGATTTTTAAAATATAAAATACAAAGAATTACAGTTGTTAAAGCCAACAGGTTGTATTTCTAGCATCATAGCACGACAGTATGTAGCCTTATGACACATTTGTATGATGAAAAAGCAATGAATTCTGCATGGAGTCAAAAACACTTCAATATAACATTACAAACGATAAAAATTGTAGGATTTAAATATATCCAAACAAATATCATCAAATAACTTTTATCATAGTGGTAATTCCTACGCCTTCCTATCCTACAGTATCCTTTAATCATATTTCATTAATCTCCGGTGAACAAATCCGCCACCGGGGGTTCCACCTGGACAAACTTTTTACTTGGAATCCATGTGCAGAATTTAAACAAGAATCTGCTCTTCGTTGTAAACAATAACATTTTCTTAACAAACTTTCACATCTTCAAATGTATTACAATATGGTACACTCATTTGCATAAAAGTAATTAGACGTACTTGAACATACGGAGTAGAGCTGTCTTGCTACACTAAACTTTCCAATTCCTCTTGTATACAATCCTTACAATCTAAATCCATCGTAACATTCTAAATGATCTCTACTATGTTACAAATTAACATATCTATAATGAACTTAAGTCCTTATATGTTGCTGATTTGGAGGCATGTGGAAGAAATATTCCCTTTCACCCTTCCATGGTAAGCACCATAACCATTCGACTCCACTAGTCACCAAGCTCGCCGATTGCTGAAGATGGCCTAGAGTGCTTCTAATATTGAAATTTTATTGAGTTGCTTCTAATAATTAGTTGTTCTGTAAGTTATTATAATGTTATAGATTATGGGTTTTTAAACAACACTGACATGATATATGTGTTGAATACAGTTATAAATATGAAAAAATAAATTAAAAAAAAGTAATATTATAAGTTTCTATAAAATCACTCTAATAGAAATAAAAAGATTGATCTTTTTCTTGGAAGCAACTCAGGTGGTCCGTTTGATCTAGAGTAAACTGAAGTTGAAGGGTAAACCCCCCGCAATGCCTGTAGTCCAGTTGTCAGAAATGAACATTAACTAATCAGTCATAGCTATCATCCTAGTTTTATTCATTGAACAGAAGAAATAACTCGTTAACTGTTTAGGTTGGTTCCTACATAGTCGGTTTGACAACAATATATAAACACTCAAATACCGTAACAAATTTTGGGATCATTAATTTTTATTTTTTGTTTTTTATATATATATATTTATTCTTTTTATTATATTGTAATTCCGTAAATGATCCGCTTATTTACATATTTATCTTTATATGTTCCACACCTTACTGTTCAGTGAGATCAATAATAAAAAAATGATTTCCCGAAAGATATAAAAAAGAAAGTTTTCGATACCAGTCTACTTCCTGCCGTCTCCTTTGGTAGCCAAACTTGTACCCTAACGAAAGCCCTAACAAGAAAACTGCTAATCTGACCTAGAGCAATGGAAAGAAGTATGACTAAGAATAAGAGCAAGAAGATCGTTAGGAGTCGTGTCATCTGAGAGGAGACTGGTCTAAAGGACATATACCACCATATCAAGAAACAAAAATGGGAATGGACAGAGCTGATAAAAGGTGTTCAAAGGAGGTGACCGTTTGGACACCCTATTGCTACAAAAAGCGAATAGGAAGACAGATGTAAAGATGAAGTGAATTCTTTAAAAAGAAGGCCGGACCACTATGGTGGAAAATGGCAAATGATAGAGACACATGGAAAGAGAAGTGGATCCAGATCGCGAATTTGGCTTCCCAGTTGGCTGGTCACCTGGGAAAGTGCAGACCTATACTCCCTGAAGGAAGGCACATACTCACATTAGAATTTTATTTGTAAATATGTTGATAACTGTGGAGTTATTTGTAAATATGTTATTTTTTTTTATCGTATTTATTTGAATTTAAGATTTATTTTTGTTGAGTTATAAACATAGTAAAAGGCTCATTATTATTATGTTCCACGCCTTAATATGTAATATATATAATCATGCCATGATTGAAACATTTGTCAAGTATAAATAATATAATAAGCTATATAATGTATTATATTATGCAATATAATAAGCAACCTAATCGTGAAAAAAGGTAATAATGATAAAATATGGAACCGTAAATAATTCAAAAGCTAAAAAATATTTCTGTTTCACAATAAATGACAATAGTCACTATTTACAATTTTTTATAATTAACATTGATATGTCTATACTCAGGGTCTATACTTTTTTAGTGTAACTTTTTTTTTTCACACTCATTTTCATAGGTTATAGCTTTTTTGGTGTTGCTCGGATCAAAAATTTAATGACAGTTTTCTTGTCAAAAATTTAATGGAGAATATTTTTGGTTTAGTCAACATTTGTCACTAGGATCTACAATTAAGGAGCTATATTGGTTTAAATGAAAAAAACAAAACAGGTTTTAATCCGCTATTTTCTCTTAGCCATCTATATTACTTATTGCCCACATGTGTGACAGATTGTAATAAAAGCTTAAAAAAAAAAATGAAGTTAAGTATTTGCTGCTGGGGAATTATATATTACTTCAATTTATAACTAAAGTACGGCAGTAAAAATATAGGTAAGGGAGGTTTTTGTTCAAAGTTGCAGAAACGCTCTTAACGTTAATAGTTATTTTTTGTTGTTTGTTTTTTTTTTGGGAGGGAGCTTCACCCCTTATTTTTTTGTTTTTTTTACGCTTAATATTTTACTTTTTTTCTCCTTGTACTGTAACTGAGTTACATTTAAGGAATCAATGAGTGATCAATTTAGATTTGGATAATTTTTATTTAATTTTATTATTATAATTAGACGATGTGGTTTCATATTTTCTTTGAGTCGGCCTAACCTAAGAACTAAAAAAAAAAAATTAAAAATTAAATTAAAAAAAAAACAACTTATATTTAATGAAACGTGGATATTTCTACCAACGTTGGGTCACTGGTCTAAATTAAATTAGGAATTTTCTTTTAAAATGTTTTCAAACATTTTGAAAATTGGGACCGAATAATAATTTTATAAACAATTATAATTAATGAACTTTCACATTTAATGCTGCAATAATATTTTCTGAAATTTTAATTTAAAAAAATATTTAAAATCTTTTCAAATTCATGTGTAAAATATCGCAAACTTCACACTGTGAATAATAATACTGTGAATTGCAAACTTCACGGCATTAATTATTAATATTTTTATAAACCTTTTTACACCTGAAATAAATTAATTGACTAAAAATAATCATAGTATATGCAATCCAAGCATAAAAATGCAGAATAATAAAATTATGGCCAAATATGCAAAATAAAAACTTGTTAAAAAGTCTTAAAATACGCTGTTTTATAATGATATCCACTCATATCTTTAAAGAAATTAATAAAAAATATGCACTTACATTTTTTATCCGGGCCTTAGTTATGATCTATAAAATAACTATTTTCACTAAAACCGCTATGACTCACGATACTGTCATAAAAAGAGTAATAACTAGTTTAATGTTCACTCAAGCAGTGAATGTATCCTGTGATTAGTTCACTGATTACTCATTCAGTGTAGTATATTCTCAACGAAGTTACAAATAAATTTTATTAAAGTATTGATAAAATACTATGGAGATAGATACAGATAAGTTGAGGTACGCATGACGTTATAGAAGGATTGTCTGTTTATCTGATAACTTATCTGTCTACTCCTTACTTTCTTACTATCATCCTACAGTTCACTCTTTGGATCATTGCTTTAAGAAGACCTTCCGTTTTACTTCCGTAGGTGAGTATGCATATGATTTCTCGCCCTATATTTTTAAATTAATATTCATAATCTGTATATCAGGAGCAGATTTTTAAGTTGAGCCACTTTTGAAATACATGTGCACCATGATGAATGTTAAACATGTAAAACTATTCTTCGGACAAACAAAATTCCAACAGAAGTATCATATAGATCATTAATTCCTAAAAATACAAATTAGAAGATAAATCAAATAAATGAAATTAAGGTAAAACATTTTAATATTAAATTAAAATATAGCATTAAAATAAAGAGGAGAGGAAGACCTCGAGTTTGTTTTCTTGAAGATGTGGAGGAAGATCTTCGGACTCTAGGTATGAGGGAATGGAGAAGGGCAGCAGAGGATTGGTCTGAATGTAAGAGAATTGCAGAGGAGGCCAGGGAGCTGCAAGGGATATAGCGTCATAAACCAAAATCTATGGAGCGACTGTATTTTTCTTTTAATTTGCAATCAAAACTGAAAATCTTGGTGCAAGAATCATGTCGATATCATTTTTTAAACTCGAGATAAAAAATAAATTAGTTTAATGCTATTTTTTTTTTCTCGGCTTCTAGGGCCCATTGGCCGGAACGGCAAAATACGTGTCTAATATTTTTTGACCAGAAACCTCCAAAAAAATTGCCAACAAGATCCGTGAGAGACTGAGTGTGTCCTCCCCTTGTTAATTTAAAATTGCTATTTTTTTTTTTTTTTTTTGCTTTTTTTTATTTTATTTTTTTTAAATAATCTTAAACGTTTCGTATACCCTAGTTGAAGTATATAGGGGTGTAAAAAATAATGAATTTTTCAGCCGAAAAAATGGAGAATCAATTAGGTTGAATTTTTGCCTGACAATGTATATAATTTGGAAGGTTACTTTTCAAAGCGTTTAATCTTATAGTATTTCCTTATTTTTACTATATTGTATAAATTACTTTAATACTTTAATTTAATTGTATTATTTCTACAACACAAATATATATATATATATATATATATATATATTTTTTTTTTTTTTTTTTTTTTTTTTTTTTTTTTTTTTTTTTTTTTTTTTTTTTTTTTTTTTTTATTTTTTTATTCCACGAACAGTCACAAGGAAGTCAATTTTGTTTTTCTTTTATCTAAGAACATCTTTTCTTTTTTTTTTTTCATGAATAATGATACGTATTTACCAAAATTTATTGAGAATTTAATGTACTCGTAAATTTTTAAATAAGAAATTAACACTTTTAATTACAAGATCACAGTAACTTTTTTCATTTTCTTTAGAATAACATTCAGGATTTTATTTTTTCAAATTTTTTGGCTCTACAATTTAATATTTTTAAAATAATAAAATCTCCTATAAATAAACGCTGATGATTTGGTAGTTAGACAGTTGGCAGGAGAACCTCAATACATACCGCAGTTGAAAATCATCGATGCGTTATACCAATAGCTAATTTTTTTTATTAAATTAAAATTTTAATATTTTAGCAATTAACTTCAGCAAAGTTATTGCTTTCATAATTCCGAGTGATTTTATATTTCACATGGCATATAGTCTTACATACTGAGCTATTAATATTAATGGTATGTAATATAGTGATCTTCAACGAATTTTCTTTTTCTCTCTTTCACAGAGCTGTCAATATAACCTTGATCCTCAAAAACTGCTGATCCGAACGGCAGATGTTAAGAACTCCACCTGAAATTTCCAAAAAGAAGAATATCTTTTTTTTTTATCCAATTGTAGAATCGTCATCATGATATCCCACTCGTAAAAGTTTCCAGTTTATTAACTTTATTTCACATCGATGTTTTACAATTTTTGTTTTGTTATAATATTAAGAAATTAATTTTAAGCCACAATGAATGAAAGGATTTTTCAAAGTGTACATCAACATGAATAGTAGGAGCAAGAACATTTATTATAAGATCAATGATAAGAGTTGAAATTAAGGCTTGTGTTCATGCAAAAGGACTTTTGTCACAATCTAGTTTTTATCTCTACTTTTTGGCCTTAGCCACAGAGAAGAACTAAAAAGCTATATAAAACAACTTTTTCATCCAAATTAATAGTTTTTTAAAAACTTGTAACCTTAAACCAATATTAGTTTGTTTTTTAATACATAAATATATAAACATTTATAGTCTTACAAGATAAAAATTCTATAACATGTACTGCTTATTTACCAAAAGCCACTGATGAATACTGGTTTCTGATCTGCCAGGATCTGACGACTTTTTGTGGCCGAAGGACATCCTCGATCACTCTCCTTATTTTCGTCCTTTAGAAAATTTATTAAATTGTTTTAGTTTTTAAAAGGACGGTAAAAGAGAGCCGTTTAATCCTTTTGAGACGGCATTTAGCTCTTTTCAGGGCACAGTGTTGTACATTACACTATAAAACATTAAATGAGGTTAAAAAAACAAAAAAAATCTTGTAATAAATAAAAGGAAATTTTTTTTTTTTTAGATTCTTAAATCTTCATAATAAATTATTTTTCGTCCTTTTTAAAATTGATTAAATTGTTTTAGTTTGAAAAGGACACTCTCTCTTCCCTTTAATTATAATATTAAAATTTATATTTCAATCTATACTATAATATTAAAGGACAAGCCATTTTTCGTTTGTGATTACTAACCACTAAAACTACTGAGCCAATCTGCACCAAATTTTAACCACATAATCTTTATAGTTCAAGGAAGATTTAACAATAATAAAATCTACTGATGTTCATTTAATTTGTTATTATATAATCGATGGTATGTGGATAACCGTGAAGTTTAAAAACTGACCGACAGATGGCGAGCGCCATTCTACACGAGAGGTTACGAACGTACGGTGTTTTAAAGTTTGGATTTGATAATAAAATTTACTTATATATAGTTAAATTATTAAAAAATGATTTGAATATGTGGAGCGACACCTGGATCCAAGTTTGAAGATCGACGGATAGTGTTAGCACCATTCCGCAATAGAGTTTACAATGGTAAAACTATGAAACCCATCTGAACTAAATTTTTAACTATATCATCTTCATAGTTCTAGGATGGTTTAGTAATAATAAAATTTACACTAATTAAAATTTTAATGTACAATTTTGAGTAACAGAATAGATATTTGCCACTCTAACAAATACTTTTACGATTAGAAATTAAAATTCAACCAAATAATATCAATAAATGATGCATAATTATAATTATAAATTCTTTATTTTTTTAATATTCTTTATTTATTTGTGTTTTTATTTTCTATTATTTTCATTTATTTCTTAAGTACATATAGTGTGAATGGGTCCAAAAAGCCACCCATACAACTTTATTTTTATTACCCTCTTTGAGGCAGATTGTAATACTTTTTCAAAAAAGATATTTAACATATTCTTTATGAAAAAATTTTTCTTATAAGTCATGCTTCTTAATAAGACCTCAAACAATATATTTTGTCGCAAATGGTATTTTTAGATTAATTACAGGATTTTCGAAAGCGATAAAAAATTCACTACTGAATAATCTTGACTACCACCATTTCACGTCAGGAAATTTTTTTTATTGAAATTTAAAAAAAATCAAATATTGTTGATCTACTCTTTATGAAAGAACACTTCATAATACCAGTTTATTAATATCTATTATTATCAATTAATAGACTTTCCATAATTTCATCTATAAATATAAACGACACTGAAAGTTTTGTAATTCCATATTGTATTGTGAAAATAATGGAATGTCCATTCTCTTGGCGACATCGAATTCCTCTGATTTTTAATGTCTTTCCTTTAAATGCTTTCTGGAAGATATTGGGCAACTAATCTATGATTGTAACGTTATTAGTCATACGTCACGACCTGGCCGTAGCTATGTTTGCTTGGGAAATATTACTTCTGATTATTTAAATAGTTTACAATCATCAATAGTATTTTATAGTGGGATAACTATTGTGTTATTGACCTGAAGATTTCATTTATATGAAATAAAAAAGTGAATTAATGAATTCATTTTGAAGGATTTGTTACAATTAGGGTCACGAGTTTAAGGTCAGTCGACGATATATTGCACATGCACTGCTTGTGGCGGATAGTTTCGGAACGTATTATATAAGGATTTCTTTGATTGCCTTATTTTTCGTGAAACAGTAAGATAAAAAAATACTCCTTCCCCCTCTTTAAGAGTAATCCTGACTAATGGCGTGATAGTTCTATTATTTATTACTACGCGTTTAAAAACTAAAGAGATTATTTAGAAGATAAAAATCACAACTAATCTGATCTTGCCATAAACCTATTTAAAAATTAAGAAGAAAAACATTATATAAATTTAGTGAGGTCAATAGTAATTTTTGATACAACTTTTACCACTTGTGTTTTTGGAATTAACTAGTTTTTCACAAATAGTACAGATGCCAGTACAAGTATTCATAGCAGTCCTTTGAAGTATTTCGTTTTCAGTGTAAATATTTTTTTTTTAAATGATTTTTCCAACAGCCATTAGTCCATAACACCTCTATATTATATTATGTAATGCATATATATTGCATAAATGTTGGAATGCATATATATGTTTCAGGGAAAGTTGATTCTCCAGGTAGAGTTGACTCTCCCTAGGTAAAGTTGACTCTGTCTGGTCGTTTCAGTAAAATTGATTTAAAATGAGTATACAAACTTTTCCTAGAAAGAGTGAGTTTTGAAAGTGCTCTAATAGTTATGTTTTAATTTGGCGGGAGGAGCTCTAAATTTGTACCTTAAGAACGACTAACCTTTTTTTAAGGAGACTAACAGTTATTTTTTTAATTTGGTGGAGAGGGGGGCGCTGTAATGATTCATAAATATTTAATTTAATATTTAATATTAAATATTTAATTACGGCTCAATATCCACTAAAGTTGGAAAGGAATTAGGTTATTAATATTAAAGGAACAATAATAAGACCCGAAATTCCAACTTCGCTATCCATTTAAATGTGTAGGACACCATTAAGGGTTGCCCAGAATATTTATCTCATTTTTGAAAAAAAATCTACTTATCTAATTTTTCCCATATGGTACTGATATATTGTCCGTAAATGATAAAATCATATCATATCCGTAAAAGACGGAATTTAATCATTTCTGTTCCCTAATGTAATTACCATTTTTCTGAATGCCTTAAATTTCAAATTACTTTTAACTGACAATGAAGTGATTGGAGAACATAAAATATAAGAAATGCACATCTGTACTTTAAATTAAATTGAAAAATAATATTTTTTCCTTTGACATATCGTCATCCCAGAATTATCTTGTTCTAAGTCTATTTTTAGTGTATATAGAGTTATATACACCAAAAATGTAGAAAATAAATTCTTGTTCTATATCAATTTAAATAACAGTATTATCTTAGCCCATAATCGAGTATTCAGTAAATAAATGTTCTATAACCCAGGTTTTGGGTCTACTTTAAAGAATTATCTTGTTCTGTTGATAGCTTGAGTAATTATAGTGTTCTATAGACCGTTAGATTTCATTTTGTTGTTCTATGTCCATAAAATAAACCAGAAACAACTCCAAAGTCAAGGAAGACAAAACCGAGACAAAATAAATTATATACTTACACTTTATTTACATTTGCTTATTTTTTTTTTTACTTCTTTATTGTTATTCTTGTAATTATAAAATTTATATAAAATAAAAGAGCTTTTATTACAATACACTGTCCCAATTATTAAAAAGAAATTATTGAAAAGAAATTAGTTCAAACGGATATAGAACAATTTATTGATCTAAAAATGGTCTAAATCCCCGTATTTCTTATTCCGGTTATGCAAAAATAGCCATTTTTGTTCTATATCTAAATGACTAAAATCGTTTTAGTTTTAAATAAATGCAATCAGGATGTAAGTTTGATCTAGTAAAATATTATCTAATATACTAGAAATATTTAACTGCAAATGCATTTACGTATTATCCTAAAATAAAAAAGTACTTTAAGAAGTAAACTTAAAATCTCATTTCCCAAAACAAGGGTTTTGGGATATAGCACAACATAATTCTGGGACGACGATATGTATGTGGCTATTGTGAATAATGTGTTAAGTACGAAAATCGTATTTTAGGAATAACGCAATGGAAAACTTACATTTTTCCCCACAACTATTCAAAAAGGAATATTCATATCAGCAGTAATACCTACCTTCGTTGATTGGGAAATCGTTCTTGTAAACGATTATGAATGACAAAGTAGCATTTAATGACAAGAATCTTCTCTGTATCTCTATCTTTGTTTCGTTCTTGCAGTTCAAAGGGGAGCTTAGGTAAACAAACTCTTTAACCTCGACGTTAACTTCTGATAAAAAATTCTGTAGATCTCTAAATAGACTCGTAAATTTAAAACGTAGATATTAAAATAAAAATATTGATAAACTCACTTATAAACATATATTACTGAGTTTAAACTTTAATTAGGATTAATTAATTAATATTAACTATAACTTAAACTTTACATGTTTTCAGACGATTAATATTTTAGTTTTGTATTTTTGTTGGAGTTCTGGCAATAAGCACTCTTACTCATCCTCTTCAGGGTTTTGACACCAGTGACGCACCTGACAGAACAGCAGACAAGATGTTTAGGGATTCCCCCGAAATGCTAATAAATATTGTATATTCGGTCCGACTGTATTTAAGGTTTCTTTTTTCTTTATCTTCATCTATTTTTGTTTCTATGTTTCTACAATTAGAATAATAATTGATTTTATATTGTAATTTTTTGTTATCTTGTATAGTTAAAGACTATTTATTTTACTTTATTGTTTTATTTTATACCTTATTACTTTCGTTGCAAATATTAAATGAATTCATTATCATCTGTATTACTCATTGCTCCTGAGTGAGGAAACTTTTAATATCAATAAAAAATAATTTATCTCAATATTTGAGGAGGTAGAAAAATAAAATGTCTTTGCAAGAAGTGGAAAGGAAGGGTTTACGAATGAAGATGAGTAAAGGATTCCAAAATGATTAATAAAGATTTTAAAAAAAAACAACAGATAGGTCTGATATTAACTGAGGAAGTATTGCCTTCGAACATTAGGATAAAGACACTTTAATTCAGAATACTTCCAAAGAAGTCGACAATGCTTTTGTGGAAAGGAATCTCAACATTTCAAGAGCTGAAATTGGATTTAGTTGGATTTTCAGAAACATGGATATTCTAGGATATGTGTTGATAAAGATTCTACAAGGTGATAAACAGAGTATTGGGAATGAATTAGAAGCTTTTTGAGATAAAGTAATAGATAGTAAGGGAGGACATTGAGGGAGGGTATTGAACCGAATAGGATTGATATCATTTTTTTAAGTTCAACCGCGACTTATTCTCAACTCCAATGGGTTTTTGGCTTGACACCAAGTGACGCACCTGCGAAAGCAGCGCTGGGATCTCTTTAGGGCTGGTTTAATTGGAGGAACAGGCTTATTTCGGGAATCACTATGCTGAGTGTATGTATATGACTAAATAATATTATTTTATATATATATATATATATATATATATATATATGACTATATTGTTTTATATTATTATTTTTTATATATAACAGCCTCAGTTCAGTTATTTACTTCAAAGAAGCATGACAGTGTCCTACGAAATTCTCGTAATTTTAAGACATAACTGGAAAAAAATTCACAGCCGCTGAAGCAACTCGTGAAAATATTAAATATGAAGGGGAAGGTGTCCTTGAAGAGCGCACTGCGCGGCGTTGGTTTGAAAAAATTAGAAGTGGAGATACGACGTTGGAAAGGAAGAAGGGCTCCGGGCGGCTATAAAAGGATATTGATGATGTTCTGAAGGAAGCATTTGAGTCAAATCCGTCCACAAGTACTCGCGAACTTGCCAGGGAGTGTGGTGTGTCGAAAGATACTGTTCTCCATGGGGAAGGTGAAAAAGACCTGCTCGTTCACGCACTTCCCGTCGAGCCATAGAAATGTTTACAAAACTGCATTGCATGGGTTTTGAAGTCCTGCCTCATCCACCATATAGTCCAGACCTCGCACCTTCGGATTACTACTCGTTTCAATCCATGGCCCATTTTCTTCAAGGGAAAAAATTTGATAATTTTGCGGAAGTTTAAAATGCTGTTCAAGAGTTCTTTGACAGCCATCCCAAGGAATGGTATCAGCGTGGCATCGAGCGATTGGCTAGCTGATGGGTAATGACGGTAGATAACAATGGACTATACTTTGAGTATTAAATTATATTTATATCAAAAAAATAATAATACAAATATTTGTTTAAGAAATGGTCATTTTTTTTTTTTTTTTTTTTTTTTTTATATACACCCTATTATTTACTCAAGATTGATTGAGATGATATTGAGCCTCTAAAATTTTGATGCCTGTAACTGTTACAAGATTCGTTGCTCTTTACTCTTTTCTTGTTTTTGTTATTCTTTTTCTGCATTCCTTCATTGGCGTTAATATTTATTTCATCACATTTGGCCACTAGAAGTTGAAGGACAGTAAGAGAATCGGAGAGAGGAGTATTTATTGGAAGTGGGCAGTGTAAGTAGGCTCAGCTGCCGGCCTGGTATCACATGACAGCCCCGAAACCGGTCGGACCAAGCCTTCCCGCCGTCCCGTAGGACACCGCCTGGACCTTTATCATCGCTTTGTAAAACTTTGTAGGGACTTACGATATCTCTACCAGAGTTTTGTAAGGGCTAGATGGTTTACGATAGAAGTTTAAAGAGTATTTTTTCGGAGTCTTATCATACCCAATTTATCGTTAAATTATGAAGTTCTTTAAATTAGTCACATAACATTCATGACCAAATATACTTATAATTAATTATAAGCCCAGAAGCCGGGGAGCAAAATCAGATATATTGAATTATATTTTTTTACTTTGATAATAACTAGTTACTCAGGAATAGTTTTATTTTCATTGCTGACCTGGGTATTTTATATGACCAGCTTTCAGATGAAAAAATTTTTTTTTGGATCGAACTATTAGTTTCGGAGTTATAGCCATAAGAGTACCGACAAACGTGTTTTCGCGAAGAAGTGCGACCCCAGTCACAGTGAAATGAGGAATGTTGAGTGCATGAAATATGTGACAATTTTTGAATTGAGAGCTTTGTTAGGAGTAGTTAGGAAATAAACAAACTAAAAATCTCCACCTCCGGGAGAACGAAAGTCCCCAGCTCACGGTAGTGGAAGGGGAGAAGATTTTCAGCTATCAATGCAAAACTGTTATGTTTCGCAAAACTGAAAGTATTTTGGAGGAAATTTTAAAGAGAGCATTGCATTTTTTTTAATTTTAATTAGTAATTCTATCTGTACATTGGAGAGAATTTCATGTCATTTTTTTATAGTTTTCATCATCATGTTACCATGTTATTGAATTTGATTGAAATATGCATAATTTTTTACTTCACAGCTTCTTTAGGAATAGTTAGAAGGTAAACATACTAAAAGTCCCCGCCCCTGGGGGGGTGAGCTAAGGGTGAGAGGAGGGGACGAGGTCCTAATCATGTGTTTTTAAATTATATCTCGAAAACGGTGGACTCTAGGAAAATATGCTACGAATCAAGATTAAAGCTAATTAAATTTCCTGTAAAATTGTCTATATACATATTTGTCCAACTCAGGCAGGTTTTCGAGATATGTTTTATTAAATATCGATAATTAAAAAAATAAAATATTACCTCACTTTTTGTGAAACATTTCCTTTAAGTGGCAGAAACGTATGTATGAAATTGATGTAAATATAATGCTCTGCAACTGATTGATTGCGTCATTTCTTCTGAGAAACGATCTCGGATGTCACTAGAAACAAATTTTTATCCGAACTTGTGTCCGCTTTTCCTTTTCCGCGATCTCGAAAACGATTAATCCTAAAAAAAAAAATTAATAGAACCAAAATTGTAGAGAATGCTATTATATATAAGTACTGTAACCTTTGACGTCCGAGGTATAGTAATCGAAATATTAAAATATTGATTTTTGTGACCTTTGGCCTTGAATATCTAATGAAGCTAACACGCTGAGATCGGTGACTTTTAATCCCTTATTGAAAAGGCCAAAACAAAGATATATGCAAAAATTTAGTTTCATATCTTTCATTCCGAGATATGCTTCACAAAACTCCTTATTTGACTAAGCTATGAAGAGCTACTTGTAGGTAGAAAATTTACAATTTTGTTTTCGTGTCATTAGATTCTTAATTCAGCTTATACCTGGGGATATTTTAAATTGTGGGCAATAATTAGGTAATAAAGAAAAATCCTTGAATGCCTTTAATAAATTTTATTCAAACCAATTAGCCGACTATTAAGATGACAATTTTCTTTTTTCATTTAGAAAATTAAATTTACTATTAGATCCTATATATGAATTTTTTTATCAAATCCCGTAATATAATCATACCAGCACGCTAAGGGCCCGTACTGTGCTGAAGTTCACGTTTTATCGGCATTCTTTAGGCTATAACTCCGAAACTATTAACCCCATTCGAAATATTTTTTTTCTATCTAGAAGCTGATTAAATTTACTATAAGATCCTATTTATGAAATTTAGATCAAGTTCCGTTAAACACAAAACCCAAGTATTTTACCTAACTAATTATTTTTTTTAATAAAATGTAAATAAAATTTATAAATAAAATAATGCCTAATACTGGTGTACTTGTCTTGCCAACCACTAGAATTTTAATGCCTACAAATAAAACTTTAAATGTCTACTACTGGTGAGATTGTATATCAATCTTAAGAGAGGTTAAAAACTCATTTTAACATTTTTTTAATCAATTTAAAAGTAAAAAAATAATTTTAAGGGTTTTTGTATTCTGTTGGCAGTTATTATAAAAGAAATTAGTAAAATTGTGAAAATGTATAAAATAGAGTCCAGACATGTTCCCTTAAAGTGCCTATTACTGGGTCATTTACCCTATTTGTCGCCATTATATATTATATATAAAATTATTTGTGGATATTAACGTAAACAAAATTTTATTTTTTTTCAAAAAATGAATTTACAGTAAAAGTTCAAAATTATAAAGATCTGCCTGAAACTTTGCGAATTTAGACTTAACACCTTATACCTTGTTACAACCGATATATAGGTGGTGTAAGATATATGAAATGCCTAATAAAACTAGGCTAATATTACTTGGACTTTTCAATCAGAATCCCGAAATATTTCTTAAAAATTAATTTTTTGGTTTACGAATAAATTGATAAAATGAATATTTGGTAAGATTAATAGCAATTACAAATAATGGTGGATGTATCTTTAGTTGATATAGCCATATCGTACATATGCTATTGATTATTTGAGATCTGCTGAACAGCGAATGAATCATTATTCTTTTTCGAACCCTGGGATCAAGATGGCGGTGGTCGGACGCCGCAGAACGGAAGGTACGTAGAAGGCCAGTAAGGAGACCAGGATCCCCCAAGGACACTCACTGGTTAAATCCACTGCCTCCAGCACAAGGCCATGTCCTTTCCTCTGAAACATCTCGGCCTTTATCAACACTTCCATAAATCCTTATGCAACGGGGATCAGATACGTTATGTTAACTGAAAATATTAATACAATTAAAATGGCCGTCAATTAACAGCTTACGTTGAAAAAGTATTTAATACGCGTCCTCTTCCAGAGATAAGTATTCAGGTAGCACATTAATAATGAGGTAGTACATGAATTCAAACTTTGTATGTATTTAAACTGAAGTTTTAAATATATATGGCTCTGGATACATATATAATATATATAAATTCTCGAGTACTAGTGGCAACACTGAGTACCTCTTATCAAGTTTAAAAAACTAGAAAAACAAGCTTTAATAGCAAACCTAACTAAAAAACTAAATATGGTAAACAATTTGCAACAGTCAGACCTTTTAATTTTTTGAGTTCAAGGTTAGCTTCTAAATTTCCCTGTAATATTCGTGATTTGTTTCGATTTTTAACACAGTTTATCCAAAATCAACTAAAACTTTTTGTGTTTTTGACATATCTCAGAGTAGGAATGGACAAATTTTTACTTTAAAAATCCTATCTTTCACAAAATGTAATGATCTACAACTTTTAGTAAATAACATTTTTTAATTGAATTAACTATTTCTGCGTTATAGACTTAAACATGGCCAAAACTAACTTTGTAACGTTGGCAAAATTCTTAAAAGTTTGACAATCGATTGTGGCTGAACGCCTAAGTCAAATTCAGCTTAAGGGATATCTTTAGACGCACAATTTAATAAACTTTAATTTTGTAAATAAAACATTTTTCGATTGAAAGCATTTTTCTATATGTTTTTTTTTCTAAATCTGAAAAAAGTAAAAAAATTAGGGTTTTATTGCCACCAAATAATTTCCCTTTATCAAATTTAATTTATTTTTTTATATATTATTCTCAGGGCCCATCTGGACAATATAAAAACGTAAAACCTACTACTTCACCACCTGCAAGGCAGACCTCCATTTTGGTGGTAATTTAACTAGACTAAGTGAGAACATTAGAACAAAGTTGTGCAATTATTGTATTGTCATTGGTCTTTGACGCGTGTGCAAATTTTCATGGTAATCAGATCTCTGGAAATTGGTGAAAATTACGATGATAGATTCCATTAGCTTATTAAAAAAAAGGTAACTGGGTCATTTTCAAATAAAATGGCAATTTAGCTTTCCAGAAAACCCAAAAATTCTCAAAAAAAAAAGTTACTTATTCATGTTCTGTGGCATACTATGATGTTGCCAAACTCCTTGAGAATATATACCTGAGTTGGTTCGTCAAATTTAACTTCCTTGATTTTTAATGAATTTAAAAATAAATAAAACCTTTAATAATTTCACATACGTAACCGGGTTTGTAACTTGTTAACATTATGATTTTTATTCAGCTATTCAGCACATAAGGATTATAAAGGTTGCTAATTTAAAGTGATTTACCAGGAAGAGTAATAGTAATAAATTTTGTGTGAAAAAAAAAATTCAAAAAATTTAACGTACTTTAGCAATTTTTTTTTTTTACTTTGTTAAAACGTTTATGGATTTTACTATTGCCCCTTATCCCAAAGTTATTAACATATGTTAAGAATGTCTAGACCATTTCAATAATCCTTCATTAACAAAAAAAAAAAAATTATTAAGTGATTAATTTATTTATTTTTAATTGTTGGTAACGTACGTCAAAAATATATTCACACTTAATGGTGACTTAGAGAAACATGTAGAAAAATTGCATTTTGAGAAAGAATCTTAAAAAAACAATATTAAAAGTATTTATTATATGTTTTATCAACAACATTACAAAATGCTAGGACCTAATTTTCATTTCTAGCTATCACAGTCTTTTCCATTGTATATGTATATATTAAGAGAAAAAAAAAGGAAAAAAAAAAAGCTATATCTTATAATTCTTCTTTTTTTTACCATAAATTTAACAAATGGAACCATAAATTAATACATTTTACAAAAAGTTTAACACACGTTACCATAACGGTAAGGTATGTCAACAGTAACGTATGTCAAATATTAGGAATTTTAATTAGAAAAAGATTATTTAACTACAATTCTTTTCAAATATAATGGCATTGAAACATTTGTAATGTAGAAAACTACGAACTGTATAAAGTTAGATTGGAAGTACTGAATTCAATGTGAGAAAACAATGATAACGTATGTCAAAATGAATTAAGCCACTCACTATGTTTTGAGAATCAATGTCGTCTTACTTTCGTTAATACAACCACCTGGGCCCTAGGTTGTGTATGGTTACAGTACCTAGTCTTCAGGGTGTAAGGACGTTATCCCGACTCCCTTAGTTCCAGAACCCACTCTTCTACACCCGGTCACGTACATCAAATGAATAAATTCGGAAATTTTCGGACACAAAGAAGATCTTTTCTCAAGCCCCCAAAATTTCATATTTTCAAAAGAAAGTTCTATATTCTATTAATAAACACATAATTTAACAAGAAATAACAAAGATAATAAAATGAAAACAAATTTCTATACTCTTTGTGAAGGTTAGTAGTTGAAAACTTGAACTGTTGACAGTAACGTACTTCAAAATTTTTAATAATTTATTTTGTTTTTTTCTTTATCTAACATTTGAAATTGGAGTTTTAAGGCCAACATTAATTTAAACAAATGTACTCAATAAGATAAAATTAACAATAGTGAAACATTGGTTTTATGTTTTTTTTTTACACACATTCAAAGTGCTGGGGCAGCAAATTGCCATTTTATTTGAAAACGACCCAACTACTAACAACACATGTGGCTTTTTAATTATAAAAAAAGTTTTGTGGTTTATTAAAACCATAAAAAGTTACTTTTGAATCAAGATTCATATTCATTATATTGTACGTAAGTTTTTGAATCAAATATAGTTAAACTCAAAGAAAAAAGCCAATTAGAAATTGAAAAATACAAAATTTATCTACTTAATTTAGATCTATTCTCTAGCCAGCAGTCGAATTTGAGCACATTCTACAATAGCATTAATCCAACCGGTTCCATCCGGTTCCATTAATATACAGCTAAATATTGATTTCACTAGAATAATAAAAATAACCACTCCAGATAAAATCACACAAATTAATCCAAAGGAAATTTGTATGATTTGCAATATGAAAACTAATACCTCTGACATATTCTTTATACTTCCCCAATTTATAATTCCCTGCGTGACACTTATTATCAATCAATGACAGTTTTCAAATTCAGATTCAAATGACAGTTTTCATATACTTATTCCACAAAATGAAATAGAAATAAAATAGCAATCCAGTGGTATAATTTAATTTTGGATGTAGAGGATAGATTCGAAACTACAACGCCAAACTGTATCCCCCGATTTTATCAATAGGTTTTTTGGATTGTCTCCAAATGGTACCAAATTTAAAGACGTATTCACGTCAAAAAAATCGGTCACATTTTATTATGAATATAATTAAAACAGAAATTTTTTCACTGAAATATAGTACTATTAACTGTAAAATATCAGTACCATGTTGTTACCAATTTGCCTCAGATATGATATACATATAGTTGAAAGTAGGGGTAGTCAAATATGACTTTTGATAAACTTTAAAGGTTTAAAAATGAAATAAAAAAGTATAAAATCCTTTAATTAGGTATTATTATTAATTATTTTATTATGTTTATTATTTAGATTGAAAAACTTGTATTTACTTCTTTTTCTTTGTATTTGATTCTTAGTTATATAGTGTGAAACATATATAAATAATAAATATAGAAATAAACATATCATTTACGGGATTACCATATCATGATAAGAATATACAGGGTGAGTACCTCTTAGTGTGAACAAAATAATTGGGTGAAACTAGATAAAAAATTAACAATGATGCATACCTTACATTTCTATTCCGATAAGTTGCAGATATACGATAATTCAAAGACTTTTCTGAGGAAACCAGGTTTTTTTCTATAAAAGCTGTAATATCTCCACTTTGTTTAAACATTTTTCAAACTTTGACCATATTTTCGGATTTAGCATTAAATTTCCTATAAGTACATGTAACCTTGAATTTTACAAACTTGGGACCTAAAGTACAGCTTGATCTTCACCTTATTTAGGAAAGTTAAATGTCTTACAATACTCCAACGCTCACCGTTTTTTATTTATTTTATTTTATTGACATTCCATCGTCTTCAAGAATATTGGCATACCTTTGGGTCTTATTACGTCTCTTTTGACCTTCTAACGATTTGTTAATTAATAATATGAAATGTCAATTTGACTATTATTAAGTCCATTTATCCATAGTTTCGCTCTCTCTTACTCTAAGAAGGTATATTAAAATAGCATCTTCTTCGCCGCTTTCATAAATAAAGAACTTAGATTTATTTTAACTAAGAATTGAATTTCATTTGTTAATCGATAAAAATCTTGTATTGAAGTATGGAATTTAGCTTTATTTCTTCAATGATATTTTCACGCATGGCAGTAATTTTTAACCTGGTTAAAATTTCATTTATTAAGAGGTTAAAATAGCATAATTAGACATTTAATTTGGCAGAAATAATTTCATCGATCCATCTGTTAGAATTTTAATTTATAACCATTAAATTATATGACATATTTATTGCTTTTTAAACAGTAATTTAATAGAAAATATGTAAATTTTATAATTGCTAAAGCTTTCTTGAACTATGAAGATGATGTGCTTAAAATTTGGTACAGATTGGTTCAGTAGTTTTCGCGGTTAGTAATCACAAACGAAAAATGGCTTGTCTTTTTATATAATAACTAGCATTCCCCATCGCGACTTCGTCCGTTCTCATTAGTGAAGAACTTAGATAATTCACACTAATATTTGAAATTTTATTTGATTATCGATAAAAATCTTATATTGATGTATGCAATTGAGAATTGTTTCTTCAATTATTTTCTCCCGTATAGCAGTAATTTTTAATCTGCTACCATTGCACTGATTAGGTGTTTAAAATTTACGTGAAGGCATTATTGAACAATTAATTTTTAATTTTAATGTATGAATTGTCAAGCAAAGGAACGACATTTTGATTTGGTAACAATTTTTATTCAGAAAAATAATTTTATTTATTTCATATGGTTGAATTTTAATTTCTAACCATAAACGTATATGACAGTGTGGCAAACCTCGTTTCTGCTGCTCAACATTATACATTTAAATTTTTATTATTGTAAAATTTATTATTTCTAAGAATTTCTAGAACTATGAAGATGGTTTTGTTTAAATTTCCTAAAGATGGGTTCAGTAGTTTTGATATTCCAAATCCTGCAGCAGAATGGCGCTAGTCACATATATCATTCGAATTTTAAACTTCACTGGAATTCGCTCGTCGCACCACATATGTTCCTTTTCTTTTTTTTTTATAATAATTTAATTCAATTGAGCAAATTTTATTATCAATTCTTAGCTCTATATAACACCTTATTATTTTAACCTCTCTTGAATGGCGCTCGCCACCTATCAGAAGTTTAAAAATTACTTCATGGTTAACCACATATCATGTTTTTAATAACAAATTAATTTAAAATCAGTAGATTTTATTATTGCTAAACCATTCTGGAGCTATAAGGATGATGTGGTTAAAATTTAGTACAGACTGGTTTAGTACTTTTCGCGGTTAGTGATTACAAACGAAAAATGGCTTGTCCTTTTATATAATAGTATAGATAAAAATTATGAAAATTTAGTTTAAAATAATGAATTCTATTAGTTATATCGTGAATATGTAAGTAGAAATACAAAGTAATCAGTAGACCAGGGGTGCTCAAACTTGAACTGCTGGCGATCTACCTCAATATTTTTAGACTACTTACGATCGACTCTGAGACTGCAAGTGTGTGTGATGCAGGGTTGTCGTACATACACGATACACCCTACCTACCTAGGTAGGGTGTACCGTAGCATATATAGATATTAGCTTTCTGCACAATATAGGTACATTATTTTAGTCAAGGTTTGGGTTAGGTTTAGTTAGGTTCTTCTCTACAATATCAATGAAAAAACTCATAGTTATTCAAAATTGCGAGTTTATTTGTTGTTACAAAACAAAAAGAGTTACATATGGTGTTAAACTTAACTAAGGAGTGGCTTTGGATGTTGAAGCGTGGCACTGCATGTCCTCAGCATACTTTTCATAAGATGGTACGTAACCACTGAGTGCTAATCTCAAGCATGATAACATATGATCGTCAGTTAGTCGATTGCGATATTTTGACTTAATTATCTTCATTTCAGAAAATGCAGACTCGCACAAGTAAGTTGACCCGAAAAATGCCGTCAGTTGAAGGGCGATTTGCCTTACATTCGGATATTTATCTTCAGATATAAAACACCAGAAATTTGTATCAGATGCTGTAGCTTTGAGATGTATATCTGATATAATCTGCACCAACTCATTTTCAACAGAACATGAGTTCATATTAAACTGACTTGCTATTTCAGTAGCTAATTCCTCAATGTTTTTACATGAAAAAGGATAACTCATAAATGATGCTATATTTTCCAATTTACTGCAATCATAAAAACGCATTTCGAATTGTCCCAAAATATTTGATAATTCAGCCTCATACGTATCATAATTCAACTGAGGAATCCTTGCTTTCAAAGACGGAAAATGTTTCAGATCCTTTCTTTTCAGTTGATCTATCATAAGTTGCAATTTACTTTTGAATGCGTTTACTGCGCTAATCATCTCAATAATAGTTTTTCCTTTACCTTGAAGCTCCAAGTTAACGGTGTTTAAGTGCATTGTGATGTCAGTCAAAAATGCCAAATCATTTAGCCATTTTTCGTTTTTTCAAAATCTGAGTGTCATCACCTCTTTCGTCTAGAAAAGCTGTTATTTCGGGCAATAATTCTTGAAACCTTTCTAGGAATTTTCCGCGACTCAACCACCTGACGTCCGTGTGAAGAACTAAATCAGTGTGTTCAGCTGACTCCCTATCTTCCAACTGCAACTGAAAGAGCCGCCGTTGCAAGCTACGTGCACGGATGGAATTCACAATTTTTGTTGCAATGCCCATAATTTCCTCCGTGTTTAAAACTTTTGAACACAAAACTTGTTGATGTATAATGCAATGGAATGAAAAAAATGAAGGGAATTCTTCATTAGCTCGACACAATGCCACAAAACCGTTTTTGTTTCCAGTCATTGCTGGTGCTCCATCGGTTGTAATGCACACTAATTTATATATTGGTAGCTCGTAGTTTTTTACAAAATTGAAGAAAACGTCATATATATCTTCGCCACGGGCCTTCCCCTTCAGAGGAATGATTGTCAAAAATTCTTCCTTAGCCAACATGTCATTGAATACCATCCGAATAAAAATACACAGCTGGGCAGTGTCTGTCATATCGATGGATTCGTCGAACTGTAAAGAAAAGTATGTACATTCCATGATATCATGTTTTAGTTTATCTGCGATGTCCTGACTCATGACTTCAATACGCCTTGTGACAGTCGGACGAGATAACTGAAGTTCTCTAATAGCAGACATGATTTCTGTTTTATTTTAAAATCTCCAAATAAAGTCTCACCCGCTTCAATAAATGCTTCCTTCACCACCGATCCATCTTCAAATGGTTTCTTGTGTTTCGCCAAAATATGAGATATTTTAAATGACGCGATCGTAGCAGCTTTTGATTGTTTGGCTGGTCTTGTGAACATGGATTGTTGTTTTTTTCAAACAAGATATCAAATCACTTACTTTTCGTTTTCTTAATTCACTCGGTAGCGGAAAATCCTTTTCATAGTTTTTATGAACCGTTTTATGATGCCTCTCTAAGTTACCACGCTTAGGTATTGCAACTGACGCACGACAAATAACACAAATGCACTTACCCTTCACCATACAAAAGAAAAATTCTTCCTCCCAATCCTTATTAAAATGATACGTTTTAGATTTCTTCACTGCACTCATTTTCCACTATTTAATAATAAACTTTGTATCGACGTAGGATCGCCATCAAGTTACAATTCAGAATGACTCCAATTCCTGCAGGCGCAACATTTATATCGGCGTGAACGAAAGTCTCGAATGTTCCCGTCAAACGCGCCGCCCGAAACTAGACTGTACTGTCTCTCGTCTAGAAACAACACGGCTTTTCTTTGACAAGTGCCGCGCGTTCCTTTGATAAAGCCACCTTTTGCCGCAAGCAGTGTTATTTTATTACGTAATACATTTTTTTAGTTTAGTTACCTACCTACTTATTAAAATTTTTTTTCTTCTCGAGATCTACCCAAAAAGCACTCGCGATCGACCGTTTGAGCACCCCTGCAGTAGACAATAAGTGGAAGTGGAGGTATAGACGGCTTTACTCAGCTCCAGTGGGACGAAGCTTGGATGCCTTAGCCTTGGCCATGAGCGCAGACGGGTCCCAATGCCGTCTTACCTCAACGAGTTAGCAAATAGCTGCAGTAAGAGCCAATAGTACATCTGCATCCTACACTGTACCTTATATCCTATCTATGTATATATATATGTAAAGCTCGTTACGTAACACAAATAAATGAATTTCTAATTAATTATTTACTACCATTAAATTAATAAATCAATTCTTATAGATAATTAATATGCATACATAAACCACGTTGCTTAACACAAATTTAATTAATTATTTTAGTATGAGCTTTTAGTATCATTTAATTAATTTGTGTAGCTTTAGAAACAGAATAAGCCGTCAGTGAAAATAACATCTCCGCATAGAACATAACACCGCTTACTATACCACCTAATTACTAAATAAGACAAAATTCCATGTAGTCCAGTAAAATTCCAGAAGTCCTTTTCCAATAAAAAATAACCGTCCGAACTTTTATTCTCAACGGATCTTTACGTTTTTTAAGATGCTGAACTCCCATAATAGCAGTTATTTTCGTTTACCTATAACACGAAGATGAAACTTTTTTCGAAGAAAGTTTTTAAATATTAATTGTAGCTGGATTCATTACCTACGAAATGAAAAAAACTACTCCGAAATCGGACCATTTACCGCGAAGATACGGTCTTGGGAAAAAGTGAAGAAATTGGCCAACTGGCGGTCAGTCGCACTTCTCTGCGAAAGCATGTTTGTCGTACTTTCTTGTCTATACCTCCGAATCTATTTGTCCGATTCAAAATAACATTTCCGTCTTAAAGCTGATTAAATTTATTATTAGATTATTGTTTATGAAGTTTTAATAATTTCCTTTAAAAGCTCGCTTAAAAAAAAAAAAAAAGCATTGTTGTAAAATCCACGTTTTTTGCACATTTTCACTATAACTCCAAAATTATTCGTCCAACTCAATTTTTTTTTTTTTAATCCAAAAGCTGATAAAATTTACTATTAGTCTCTGTATATATGAAGTTTTAATCTGGTCTCTTGAAGAACGCAAAAAACATGCAAGAACGCTTAAGATTTTTCGCTAATACTCCGAAACTATTAGTCCGATCCAAAATTTCATTTTTTCAACTCAAAGCTAAATTAAACACCTCAAAAACATAAAGATTCATTGAGAATAAAAGTTCGGGAGTTTTTTATTCGGCAAACCCTTATTTTACTGCACTAACAGTACAGTGGAGCATTGCTTATCCGAACGTCAGCTATCGGAACGTTCAATTAACTAAACCTTTTTTTTTTTTTTTGGAATGTAATTTTAGTTAAATTGATCATCTAATTACTCATTTGTATTGTTAAAATTATTTTTAGTAAAAATTAAATTAAAATAAAAACAGAATTATTTTTTCAATGAATGTCTATAAGGGAACTTAATTCATTTCACAGATACTGCAAAAAATGAACTTCTATACTTTACAATAATTTTGTTTACTTAGAACTTTGTACTTAATTAGACCATTTCATTTGTTTTTGTGATCAATATCTTCCTATTCATTGAGTTGGTAATATATCTCACCTTAAGTCTTAAATCGTTCTTTGTAAGGTACCGCCTTTGTGATCCCATTTTGATTTAAAAACTACATATCCTCATCTATGGTAACCAAGAGGAAATGAGAGATCTTTTCATTTTAAGATAAAATGGAAATCATTACGTGGCTCGGGTCAGACATTAGCTATCGATTTCAAGGTTGTTAAATCAACAATAACGGGAATCAAAAATAATTCTAAATCAATCATCAGGTACCACATAATCTTTACAGTGAGGTGGGCAGTTTGAGTCGAAAAACTTTGAAAAAAGCGGAAAGTGAACTGTTGAAAGACGCTATTTACACATAATAATTTATTAGAACGAATTTCGATTATCCGAACCACCCCTGACAACAATACTTCGGATAATCGTCGATCTACGTACTTAAATAAAGTAACATTTTTTTTTATAAATCTCATTAAAAAAAAAAAATGCAATTTGGCATCTTTGGCCACCGTGATCAAAAAACAAAATAATAAAGACTTTCAATTTATTACAATTAAAGATTAAGTTATTCAGTGGTATTCGAAAAAAATTTTTGAGTACATGTGTTAGAACTTCAACATAATATAATTGTTTAAGACTACCTCCTATGAAATAACATTCTACTATGTTAAAATTTAGATCACCTCTCCTAAATTAACTTTTCTCATCAATAATTATTTTATTGCGTTTTCGATCATAACAAATAAATAAAAAATTAAAACACATTGAAATGGCCTACAGAAAAGGACCTTAAATTTTGTAAGTGGTGTATATAGAACAAATATATATATATAAATAGTTCAAAAGACCAATTTAAATAATTTTTACCAAAATTTCAATTTTATTTCAAATTAACATTTACAAGACAACTCCCGTCGTTACAGACTACCTCAACATTTACTAGACGATAATTCAAAGCTCCCAATTAATTACAAAAGACTTTTTTACATGACTGTGATTAGACCTATTTGGGCGTACGGAGATGAGCTTTGAGGTTCCACGAAACCATCCAATTCTTCTCATATACAACCCTAAAAATCCAAAATCCTTCGAAAAAATCTGAATGCTCCTTACTTTGTTACAAATAAACTTATCCATTTAGATCTTAATGTTCCATATGCTGCTGAGTTATCCCGAACCAGATACCCATCCTTTCATAGTAAGCTCCATAACCACTCAAATCTACTAGTCTCTCAACTTTCTTCCCACTCCATTCCTTGTAATCCTTCGAGGCGTCGGAAAAGAAGATGACCTAGAAGAGAACTTCTAGCGTAGAATTTTTATTGAAGTGCTACTGATGAGTAGCTCTTTTCATGTTTTGACATGTTATCGTTATCGATATATTTACTTGATGTATATATTTTATACAGTGGTAAATTTCAATATATAGATATAAAAAAATTAAATAAAAACACTTTAGACATACAATGCATATACTCTCAGCATAGGGATTCTCGAACTAAATCATTTCCCATGGAACTGTTTATGTTTAAAAAAAAACAACTACATTTCAGTTTTAACAGCATGTTAAATCCTTGGGATTATTCCAAATCTGCTCCAACATACTTTCATAGGAAAGCTACAATGTACTTCTTGGTTTTAAGTAAACCCCTTACATTAATTTAATTGTTGAAATATTAAAATCTTTAGAAATCATAAGCCTAGTGAATAAAATCTGCATTCATTTTGCTTAAATAAAACTTTAAACCCGTTTTTTAATATATTCTATGCCTCCCATTCGATTTCGAGGGAAAAAAAAACCTATCAAAATAAAACAATCATGACTGTCCAATTTCATCTATAAGTTAGTAATTTCCAGGCGCTATAGAACCATTTAATGAAATGAGGACCATTTGTATGCGTAGACTTGTGGGCTACTAAAACTTGGATGATGAGTAATTAGAAAAATTGGTAGAGGAGTAGTGTTAGTATTTTGGAGATTGACCAAAATAAAATAAAAATTATAATAAGTCAATTTAAATCCGGCGCTATCTAAACGCTTTAACTGGTTATTTCGTTGCTAATGACCTCATGTGGATTTGAAGTCAGATGAAAACAAGAAACCGCTTTGTTTCGTTTAGGAACCGACAGTAAAAAATATTAATGTAACAGAAAAAATTCAGATATGATATTTCATCCTGCTTCGCCTTATATTTAATGACGTAACTAACGCAAGGGACGGATATAGTCATTATTAATATAGAAATTTTTATTTTTTTAAATAATCCTAATACATTTCGCATTCCCTGGTTAAAGTATATGGGGTTATGAACATCCAAAAAAAAAAAAAAAAAATTAAACTTTTAGCAGGGAAAATGAAAAAACCAATTGGGTGGAATTCTTTGTCTATCAGTGTAAATGTATATACCTGAAGCTTCCACATTTTTTTTTTATCAATTATTAATAGAAATTTACAACTATATTATTATAATACATCCAATAAATATGTGATAATTAAAATTCAAAGTAATGAAATGACAAAGACTACAAGTAGAGGAACCTATTGGTAGCACTCAAACGAAAGTTCTACAATGAAAAATATCTTAAAGAAAAGAGGAACATCTTTTCAGAGTCCTCGGAGGATTGCCAGGAATGGGATTAGAAGCAGAGCTCTGGGTGAATATTTAGTTTATATAAAGGAAAAGTATCTAATTCGTGCCAAATCATCGACACATATTAAGGTCTTAGTGACGAAGTAAGGAACATTAAGGATTTTTTGAAGGATTTCGGATTGGAGTAACTAGATTCGGGAAGAATTATATGGTTCGATAGAACCCCATAACTCTATACCGTAAGCCCAAACAGGTCTGATAATGGTCAATAAATAAATAAATAAATAAGATTTTTTTAGTGAATCGATAGATATAGTCCAGTCAATAAACACATTGTAGAGTGCATGGAATATGCGATAATTTTATACTTCATAGCATCGTTGGGAAAAGTCCCAATTTTGTTTTTCGATAATATCTCGAAAACGGTGGACACTAGAAAAATATGCTACAAATCAAAATTAAAGCTCATTAATTTTCCTATAAAATTAATTATGTACATATTCGTCGAAATTCCAACAGTTTTCGAGATATACGTTATTAAAAATCGATAATTTTAGAAATAAACAAAATGTTTACCTCATTTTTTGTTAAACACTTGCTTCAAATACCAGTATATATGAAATTAAAGTAAATTTAATACTCTACAATTTTAATTCTCATATTTTTCTGAGAAACGATTGTGGGAGGTACTAGAAACAAAAGTTTGACAAAAAGTGAGGCGACATTTGTTTGTATCCTAGATCAGGGCAAATCATCACCGACAAGAAATAAGTTTGGGAGACAAATTTTTGATATAGTTATTTTTTCTACAATTTACTGAAGGCATGTGGGTATTAAATTGTTGACCTCATTATATTGATATCTAAGAATATGTACCTAATGCCTACTGTTTAATTCATAATTAACTACTTTTAAATTTTATATATTAGAAATAATTGTGTTCCTATTTATGTTTTAAAATAAATAAACAGTTTAAATAACATTAAACCAATCACTGTTTCACCTCTGCTGCGACCCAACGTACCTTTATATACCAAGATAGAAAACTAATCGATGTTGAGAGTAATTTTGTTTAATTCTGATAAACATTCTCACGTTAGGAAATGTAAATAACAAAATATAAATATTTAAAACACTAAATACATGTTGAAAGTTAAGTTATTAACTTCTGATGAATTTTCTCTAAGTTCAACACAAATAATACAACGCTTTGGCAACATTTCTATACCATGAAAAAAATAATCTTCTTCTTTGTTAAAAAAATGTTGTTCTACTGCTGCTTGGAAAAAGCGTGTAAAAATTCATTGCAGCAGTGAACTCGTTCCTGTTTTTGAGCAGCTAAAAGAATTTTTGGAAACCATCTTGCACTAACCTTGTTCATATGCAAACGCTTTTTGATGATCCTCAAAACACTTGTTTTTGAAAGCCCTAACCTCGCTGCTATTTGCTTGGTTTTCAGTCAGAAGTCATAAGTAAATTTTATTATCAATTTCATGCTCTATAATAACACTTTTGATTGATGATTGATGAATTAATTGCCACTTCTATTGGGATTATTTTATTAGAAAAGTAGTTTCGAATGCTACACATCAGTACTATGTTACATGGATTATATACACTAAAGCTTTAAAAAATGTAAGACAAGATATTGAACATGAGTACTCACCTCAGGAGGTCTAAGTGATATGCCCATCGTGAGAAGTGCTGGGCGGGAAGGTAGGTTAAATTTTTGTGATTTTATATAAAACTGTATCTTATTAACCTCTCATGTAGAATGGCGCTCGCCATCTATCGGTCAATTTTCAAACTTCTCTAAAATCCACATATTATTGCTGTTTTAATAATAAATTAATTGAAAATGATTAGATTTCATGTTGGAACTATAAAGATAATGTGGTTTAAATTAGGTACAGATTGGTTCAGTATTTGTCACGATCACAAACGAAAAATGGCTTGTCCTTTTATATACAGACGTGCTATTTATTTCTTCGATATTAACAATAGTGTTCAGTGATTTGTCGCCCCGTAATAAACTATTCCTCCCCTCCAACTCTAATAACTACAGCCCCCTGGAAACATCTGCTGGTCTGCTAAGGTTTGGACGGATCGGTTTTTTTCATTCGTCTGGTGCACGTGGAGTTTTATGCACACGGCTGACAATTATCCCGACCGTAAACCAGCCCGCTTCTCAGAATTACGACCTCATTTCATTAAGATTTTATTGCTTATCGTAAATTTTTTAACGGTTGGCCTAACTCTCAGTCAATTATTGTATTACTAATATGTTTTTATTTGAAGATTTTAAACAATACTTACAAAAATTACGAGTATAAAACTAGGCATTTTTTCAGAACACGCGTTTTAATAGCATTTCTGCCTCTAGGGATAATTTAACTTAACATAAAAATGTCCCTTTTTATTTTCCCTTTTCAAGCTGGAAACTAATGACAACGTTTAGATACAAGTTGGTTTCATCGGGATTGTGGACTGATTAGCTAATTATTGACATAGATATATGTTTTGGCTGGGGGTCAATAATTTTCATGTATGATCTTTTTACCCTTAAAATGTGTAACGATTTTATCACACTTTGACATGCTCTTGCTCTATTGGTGTTGCTCGGATCGAATATTTGACGACAGTTTCACTATCTGAAATTAAATGGAGAACATTTTTTTTTTATCTATAACATTTTATCATATAGAAAATATTTTTGTGATACATTTGTTGTTAGGACCTACCGTTTTTTTTTTACATTATAATTATTCCAACTCCCAAAAATAAACCGCAGGATAAAAGTAATGTTAGTTTTTATTTCTACGGAATATTTTAATGAAGTCCCGTTAAATAACGGTAAACAGATACGATACCATAGATTTTATCTAGACAAGAGATTCATACGCAACGCTCATACAAGATTAAAAAGACAAGAAGCTGCACATGGATTTCGACTGCTCCAACAGTTGACAAACGTTCTCTATCACCCGATTTACTGCAAAAAAAACTCATTTATATGACCATTATCAGACCTGTTTGGACTTATGGTATATAGTTATTGGGGTTCCACCAAACCATCGAATTCTTCCCGCATCCTATCACTCCAATTCACAATCCTTCGAAAAATTCTTAATGCTCCTTACTTTGTCATAAATGAACTGATGCACAATGACCTTAATATCCCATGTCGCTGATTTGGCACGAACCAGGTACCTTTCATTTCTTAATAAATTAAGTAATCACCCAATTTCACTTACTTTCCATTCCATTACGAGCAACCCTCCGATGCATCTGAAAGGAACATTGCCACCGGATCTTCTTCTACTGTAGAACTTTCATTAGTGTGTGTAGTTGTGAATGTGTAGTTGCTCTAAACGTTTTTATCATGTTAATACTTTGCATTGTGATTAACGCATATTCACTAGATATATTTTTATAATAAATTTGTAAATTATATTATATTATATATAAATATAACCTAAGGGGGTTTTAGTTTATAAGGTTTATTAAATAGCAATCTTATCTCCCATCATTATTATATTAAAAAAAATAATAATAATAATGCTTCATGATTTTTAAATGCCGATGTTTTGTGGCTATTACCACATTTTCAAGCCCTAAAACATGTAAAAACACATATGGACAATAAAACAAATATGAAAAAGTTATGACAATGTGAACTAATATTCATCTAATGTACATTATATATAATGAATGAATTACCATTCTGTGTCCTATTACATACATCTGGATCGGTCTAATGAACATAGTCTTTACGACAATATTGTCTTGTCAATTGTATTACATCTAATTGTCATTATTTCTGCGAATATTAAAAATTAAAAAATATACTGTTCTATTACACTGATATAATTTTGCAAAATTTATTATGTGCTTTTACATGTTTTAGGGCTTGAAAATATGGCAATAGCCATGAAACGTCGCCATTTAAGAATCATGTAGCATTATATTACTTTTTAAAAATAAAATAATGCTAAGACTGCTATTTAATACACCTGATAAAAAAATTGTAAATTTTTATTAATGAATAAATTTATAAAATCTCTAATTAACTAGGAGTGGGGTGGTTCATTCAAGGTATTACCTTGTATTTAGTGTTTAAATACAAACATCTTAAACAGGTTTAATAAATACCTTGATTAAATATTCTACAGTTTCTTTTTTTTTTTACACTGTTCATATTGGTTTATATTTTATTTATTTACTATGAATAAGAGGCAGGAAATTCCCATTTCAGGTAAATCATTCCTCTAAAACATTATTGCGATCGCTGGTTGGAACTTTTCGCTTATAGTTAGGCGAATACCAATATTAGTTTGAAAAAATTGCATTTCTATCTTTTCCATTTGTTTGATCATTTTACTTCACAATTCCTTTTGAGTTACAGAACGATGTACAATGATGATTCCATTTATGTCCATTCAGGTGAGGAGGAATTCCAATGATATTAATATTCAGCAGCGGTGATAATGAAGGCAGGGCACATACTCTCAATGAACTTGTAATTTTAAATTGACTTAGTAACTTACGACTAGTTATATAACGCAGTTAAAAATCCGCAATTGATGTTATTGGAAGATAAGGAGGGAATGTATTCTGTAGGATCCTTCTCCAGTGCGTGCAGGGAATCCCAACCGGTAGTAAACCAGTCAGGTGGAGGACAAAAAATCTCGACGAAACTGTAAATATTCAGTGGAGCCCTTGTTCTTTTTCTATTTCATGATAATGACATAGTGGGCCGTGCATCGACTCGGAATACTCCTTCCACTGTTCGAACGATTGAAGGGAAAAAAAAATCCTTAATCGTTTTCAATTTACATCTGTTGTAATCTTCGTCTTCCGCGTTGGTGACAGCGGCTTTATGAGTTTTAAAGAATCGAGCAAAAATAGCTGCCCCACCTAAAGTGTAAATTGAAAAAAAAAAGAAATGAACAAAGATACTTTTAACGCGATAGGGTTCACCAATTAGAAATATGTTCAGATTATTTTTTTTTTATTCAACTAAATGATTCAAAAGTTAAATGCTGATTTAGAAAATAAGCGTAGAATATTTTTTAAATAAAATTTATGTCGAACCATCAACTTGTTAAAAATAAACATCGATGTTTTCATCAAACGAGCTAAGTCTTATTGATTTTTTTTTTTTTTTTTTTTTTATTATGCATTTATTGAAATTTACAACTGTACAGAATATATACATCAAGTAAATGTATTTACAACGATTATAATAACATGCTAAAACATGGAAAGAACTACTCATCAGTAGCACTTTATTATAACTTCTACACTAGAAGGTCTCTAGGCCATCTTCGTTTCAGACTCGGAGGATTATCAGGAATGGAGTGGGAAGCAAGTTGAGAAACTAACGGATTTGAGTGATTATGGAGCTTACTATGAAAGGATAGGTATCTGGTTTGGGCTAAATCAGCAACATATGGAACGTTAAGGTCTTTATGGATAAGTTTATTGGTGACAAAGTAAGGAACATTGAGGATTTTACGAAGGATTTTGGATAGTAAGGATTGTATACGAGATGAATTGGATGGTTTACTGGAGCCCCAAAGCTCAACTCCGTACGTCCAAACAGGTCTAATCACAGTCATGTATATGAGTCTTTTGTAATTAATTGGGAGCTTTGAACGTTTGTCTAGTAAATGTTGAAGTAGTCTGAAACGACGGGCAGTTTCTTGTCGTTTTAGTCTTGTATGAGGATTCCAAGTTAGTCGTTTGTCCAAGTGGAGTCCTGGGTAGCGTATCTGTTCAACAGGGATTAGTGGAATATCATTAAAGGATACTATAGGACAGGAGGTAGTAGGTTTACGACTCAGGGTAAAGGTTATTTGGCGGGATTTGTTTGGATTTATTTTGATTCTCCATTTTTGACACCATTCTTGAAGGTTTAGGATATGGGATTGGAGTGTTTGAGAGGCAATGAAGTAAATGTGTCACATTTACTTATTTCCACACATTTACTTGACTTATTGTATACAGTTGTAATCATAAATAAATTAATAAAATTGAAAAAATATAGTTCCTATCAATATATTAGTCTAATAGTTTGGAAATCTTATAGATCAAGAGGACTCGAAAAAAATAACAGGAGTATCAGAAATCGAAAGCAGTAGTAAGAAATGACTATAATATGTACAAACTCATCTTTAAATTCACATTTATTGCTTTAAACATAGAATAAATATGATTGTAATGTTTTAAAAAATAGTAAATAAAACAGACTGAAATCACCTTAAAAAATAAGAGTAGTTTTTTTTTCTGCATAGTTTCTAAATAACAACCCCCTGAGGTCCCACCGGACTGCCTTTGAATAATGTTTGACAAAACTCTCTTATGCCTTCTCAAATACAACATTCCTCTTAGAACTCCCCACTTCAAAGTTTATCATTTTCAGTTTCCATATATTTACGGAAACCCATGACGCCTAGCTATCTTTTTAGCTTTTCTCCTCCTTCTATGTGTCTGTTTTGAAAATAAAATGAAAAAAATATATATTTTATAGAAACTGCCCCTATTATGATTAATTATAAAATGATGGCTTGGTTATAAGCAAATATAGCTACAAAATTTATTCTTTAATAAATAAGAACTAAGCTTGTTTTTTGTTTTTTTACTATTCTATTATTACACTATTATTATTATTATTGTTAATATCTATACTATTATTTTAACTAACAACAAATAAATTTGAGGAAAACGAATTCAATGACATGTAAAGAACTACTCGATAGCAGCACTTCAATAAAAGTTATGCATTAGAAGGTCTCTTTGCCATCTTCTTTTCAGGCGCCTCGGAGGATTATCGGGAATGGAGTGTGATGCAAGACGGGAGACGAGAGGATTCGAGTGAATATGAAGTTTACTATGATAGGATAGATATCTGGTTTGGGCCGAGTCAGAAACCTATGGAACATAAAGACCTGGTATCGATAAGTTTACTTGTGGCAAAATAAGGAGCATTGAGGAATTTACGATTGATTTTGAATTATAAGGATTGGATACGAGAAGAATTGGAAGGTTTAGTGGGGCTCCAAAGCTCAACTCCTTTTGTCCAAATGGGTCTAATAACTGTTAAGTAAATTAGTATTTTGTAATTTATTGGGAGCTTTGAACGTTTGTCTACTAAATGTTAGAGTCTAAAATGACTAGTTGTTTCTTGTATTTTAAGGTCTTGGGTCAAATCTCACGTGGGCGGTTCAAAATTTATTTCGTGGACGACCCTTGAAATGAATCTTGGACCTCACCCTGGCTATAATAGGTTGGTAATCTGTAGGATAACCCGCCCTTTCAGCCCTAGTAGGAATATATAAGAAAATTAAGCCTCCGCAAAAGAACATTGAAGACCCAGTATTAAATAAAATAAATAAATACAGTTTTTTTTATTTACTCTAGAACCAGAATTCCTTAAGAATAGAATATAATGTAAAGTCAAGGGCCTTCTGAGCCTTAAAATTGAATTATATTCTTTTGAAAAAAATATGCCTACTCATATTACCTACAACTAAAATAAAAACAAAACAGAAAGTAATAAAAAGTAACAGACATATTTGGATTTAGAAAAAACAATGAAATATCTCGTATATAAACTGTTCATATTTTATATAACTAAAAAGTGGCTATTGACAGTTTTCGTGGATCTGAATTGCAATTAAATTGTTAAAGAAATTGGATTTAAAGGAGGAAGTGGTATTTGTATGGCAAATAGCGAAGGAGTTCCATACTAAAGTGGATCGGCTAAGGAAAGTGGCAAGAGTATGGAAATGTAAGTTGGCCGCTTGGATTGGATATTAAATTATTAAATTCGTAATGTTTTCATACCCGGCGACTAATGTAATAAATAATGTTTGATATGTTATCAGGTATCAGTCAGTAGCATCAAAAAACTTGGATTTCAAAACTGTACAGGGTTTTAGCGTACTAGTGTATTTTAAGAGATTTGATTAAAATTTCATATAGCAAATCAGAGTATAATATCAAATTCAACCAGCTTTAAGACGAAAAAAATAAACTTTAGATCGGGCAAATAGATTCGGAGTCATAGGCAAAAGAGTACCGATAGAAGTATTTTTCGCGGAAAAGTGGGACAATTGGCAAGTTAGCCAATTTCTACAATGTTCCAAGCCATATCTTTGCGACAAATGGTCCGATTTCGGTATTTTATTTTTTTAATTTCATGCGTACTAAATCCTGCTACAAATTACTTTATGTATAAAGACATTTTTAGAAAAATCCTTCGTTGTCTTGTTATAGGTAAAAACTGACAATAACCGCTATTTTGGGCGGTATTTTGCGATTTGGGGTATGAACTAATAGCTGTATAGTAGCAAACCAGATTCAGATTCAGCACTCAAAAAAACATTAGCATCCGTTGAAAAAAAAAAAGTTCAACAGTTCTTTCCTGAAAACAGCCTTCTGAAATCTTATTTTGCTTGCTGCCGCCATCTTAACCGTGTTTGGAAACGGCAGCAGTGGTTTTTTCTTACATAAAATTTGATGATCTTTCAGATAATCATTGATTTTTTGGGAGACCTATCATGACAGGTTTAGTGTCGTCGGCTCCTAGACTAATAGGCCCTGCTATTCTGTGTACCAATCCTTTTCTTCTTTTATTTTAGTGGGTTTTTTATTGTTGTTGTTTTGTTTTTTTTGTATTATTCTTTTAAGTTTGATTGTATATTATGATTCTGCATAGATACATTTAATGTTTTCTGATGGTATATTTTTTTTAAGTTCGAGACTGGTCAATTGTTTTGGTGCAGCATATATTTTTTGTTAATTGTAGGAATTATATAAGAAATAAACATTTTTATTTATACAAATTATTTTATATTTTTTAAGTTATAAATCCGATCATATTCGACTGATACAGATTAGTTTTTATTTTATTTTTTTTTTTTTTTTCTATAAACGATACGAACTGGAGATATCCATCGATAAGGAAGGAGGGCGATTAGGGTCAGGTTGTTGAGATAACCCGCGATAACCTCCTCGTGGAGATGTGGTTCGCTATCTTTCGGAAAGGTCCTGTTGCATTGGATTCACTGCAGAATTTTTACTATCCAAAGAAATTAAAACTTCCTAAAGTTATTATGGTTTATTATTGAGCCCTTTGAATGTATTAGCTCAAAAAAAGTATTGTTAAAATTCTTAAAAAAAGAAGAATTAAAAAATTCAGGCTATAATTACTACTTACGTAGCTAAAATTATTGTGACCCTTTATATTCACTGACAGAAGAAAAATGTCAACTTTTGATTTTATTATAATTTTCTTGGGTAGAATTATCATACCTTTTTAATTTAACTTTACGTCAGTGTAGAAGAGATGACCAGTGAGAATATCACAGTGCTAGAACCTGAAGATGGAGCAACATGACAAGCTCTGAAACATGTAGTTAAATGAATAAAGCAAAAGGGGAGTTATGCCTTTTTAATATAATAACCTTTTTAAGGATTTACTAAAAATATAAATGGAAGGCATACTTTAACATTGGGGAATGAAATATTTTAGGATAATTGAATAATTAATTAAATAAAAGCAAACCGTATTTAAAAAATGTAGTCTAGCAATTTTAAATTAATAAGATTTTTACTCCCCTTGTGTTCATTATGTTTTGCATTTGATGGGGTATAGGGCTAATGTGATTTTGAATAAGCTCTTCAGGGTTAAATCAAATATATTTAAAGTTAAGTATTTTTTTCAAACGTTCAAAACTCCCAAATAATTACAAAAGACACATATACTTGACTGTGATTGGACCTATTTGGAGTTGAGCTTTGGGGCTCCACTAAACCATCCAATTAATCTCTTATTCAATAGTTACAATCCAAAATTCTTCGAAAAATCCTCAATGCTCCTTACTTTGTCACCAACAAACTTATCCATAAAGATCTTAATGTTCCATATGTTGCTGATTTAGCCCACACCAGATACCTATCCTTTCATGGTAAACTCCATAACCACTCGAATCCGTTAGTTTCTCAACTTGCTTCCCACTCCATTTCTAATAATCCTCCGAGGCGTCTGAAACGAAGATGGCCTAGAGACCTTCTAGTGTAAAATTTTTAATAAAGTGCTACTGATCAGTAGTTCTTTTCAAGTTTTAACATGTTATGTATATATTTTGTGCAGTTGTAAATTTCAATAAATGTATATAAAAAATAAATAAATTAATTAAATTAAAAGTATTTGTTTTTAAAAATACAGTTTGTTTTTATGTAATAAATATTTTATCAATCCCAATACGCTTCATAGGCCCTGGTTCAATTGTGTGAAATTTTTCGCCGGTCAGTATGTAGTCTAACAGAAAAATACTGTTGAAAATATAATATGCTTATTTCAATCTACATGGAAAAAACACAAAAAAAAAAAAATCATTCCAAAATTAAGGTATTTATATAAACACCAAACACGTTTACAAAAATTATTTAAAGTAAAACTTAATTCTTTTAAATTGTTTAATTATATGAAAATATGTGGACATTTGATTTCAAGTATTTTAATTAGTAATTAATTATAACCTCAAAAATTAGGGAAAGTAAAGCAATTGAATATTTGGTTTTGGTTTTTTTTGAAAATGATAATAATTTATCATATTAAATTATATTTTTATGATGAAATTTTATGATAAATTTGTTAAGAAAAAAAATATTTTTTAAATTATTTTAATTATAAATAAAATAAATCTGCAACAATCTGCAACTCAAGGTCAGTAGTGATATAATATGCATCAATATATATATATATATATATATATATATATATATATATATATATATATATATATATATATATATATATATATATTACCGTCAGAAAATGTAAAAGATATTTTACATTATTTTAATAAGGACCAACATATAAAGTTTACTGTGGAGGAGGAGGTGGGGGGTACCATAGTATTTTTAGATACCAAACTAGTCCGAGTGAGGGAAGGTATAGAAGTATCCTGGGTGGAAAAAAATAAAAATGGTACCAGAATTTTGAATTTTAAGTCTAACCATAGTTTAAAGATCAAAATAAATACAGCAAAAAACCTTTTTTACCGGGCTATATCCCTCAGCAGTAATTCTTACAAAAATGACAATATAAAAAAAGTTAAAAATATATTAATAAATAATAACTACCCCAAACGAATTATAGAACATTGTCTACAGGATGCTTTTGACAGTTTGTCCCATAAACGCAATAGTTGTAAACAAACAAATCATTTTTTTACAATAGAATATATCAAACCTTTGGCACTGACTACAAAAAAGATTTTTCAGGATTACAACATTACTTTATCACATAAATACAATGATAATTTAAACAAACTAATATTTTCTAAATTAAAAGACAAAACCATCAAAGAGAAACTGTCAAACGTAATCTATAAAATAAATTGTAAGAATTGTGAGGGAAAATACGTGGGTCAGACCTCCCAATACCTCCACAGACGGATGTATAGCCACAAATATAGCATTGAAAGTGGTAAAGAGGACACAGCTCTAGCGATACACGCTATCAAAAATAATCACGTGTTTGATTTTGAGAGGGTGAGCATACTAGATGTGGAAAAGAATCAACAAAAAAACGCTCATCCTCAAAATGATGCACATAAAAAAAGATATTAACAGCATCAACACGAGAAATGATTGTTCCAAATTAAATCAGGCCTACCACAATATTCTAAAGGCTATAAGCTAAAAATTAGATGGGCTGTTCTAAAATATTCATGTTTGGTCTACTTTTATCTAATTGCCAAAATTGTAAACTTTTAAGTCTCTAAATTTAAAATTTTTATTTATTTATTTGTTATTTGAATTATCAAAATTTTTAGTTGAAAATAATGTTTTAAAATATAAAAAGTGTCAAAATACTGTTGTTGTTTTTAGGTTATTGGAGGGTCTGGTTTATTGTTTGTAAAATGATGGATATAAAATTGTAAAAATGTTTTTTTAGGTTATATTAATAGTTATATTATAAGTTTAAAATTGTTTTAAATATTTGATTTATTTAATTTATTTTAAATATTTATTATTGTTTTTAAAAAGTTTTAAATTGTTTTAAATATTTAATTGGGTATTGTTTTAGCATAATGGTTTTATTGTATTTTAACGAAGGGAAATATCCCCTATAGATTTGTGTGTATTGTCATATGGGTGTGTGTGTGAATGTTTATATATTGTTTTTCTTTAGTTATAGATTTTAAATTTTAGTTACAAAAAAGGAAAAAAAAAAAAAAAAAAAAAAAAAAAAAAAAAAAAAAAAAAATATGTAATTGGACCTCGGACTCTTTGGCCGGGTAGTCCGCCGAGCAGCTCAGTACCCTGGTGTCTGAGCTGGCAAGCACTTGCTGCAGGAGTCGGTGGGCTTACTGGCCTGGAGTTTCGGGGTACCCAATTTTTGGTGTGTATTTGTCAAATTTTGTATTATTAATGAATAGAGGTGTGTCAATGTCGGGAAAGATGTTTAAGAATGGTTATGTTTTTCCAGTTCTGATGAGGACCCCATTAAATAAGGGGTCGAAACGTCAAAAGGAAAGGAAAGAGGAGAAGGAAGAAATAAAATATGTATATGGATAATTAATATTTATTGTTAAATATAAAGGACCAAAAACCCGATTATTGTTAAACAGTTAATTATATATATATATATATATATAATATCAAATATATACGAGATATATTAATAAATAAAGTCAGTTAATCGTTTCTAAATGAAAATTACAATTCAATGTAAATACTAATTTACTAGAAAAAAATGAAATAATTAAATAAAAAAGAAGTGATTTATAAGGCATTAATTGACTGTGAATTATTTAGAGATGTGGATTGTTAGGGTAGGCAGTCATAGATACATAGCAATTTAAAATAATATTTTAATTTGTAATGCCGACTTTTCAACTTACATTGCAGTCCTGTAGTAGCCCTGATGAAGGCTTGCATAGCAAGTCGAAACGTCGGCATTATAAATTAAAATATTATTTTGAATTGCTGTGAATCTATGACTGCCTACCCCAACAATCTAAATCTCTAAAAAAGAAGTAAATAAAAATTTTCTCTTTAAAAATTACTTGTTATGTTTTCGCTTCATTTCTTCTACGAGCCTTCAAGACCATATTATGTCCAATAGTCACAAAAACTTAGACCGAAAATTGCCGAAAAGAAAAAAAGTTATCATAGTTCAGAATTTTACCATTGCTGTTTATTGGAGTGTTCTGTTCAACATACTGGTAGTCTCCAATGGCTTTTTTGTAGGATTTTCTCTAATATATTTATCTAGTTATCTTCTCTAATATGTATCTAGTTAAAGGAGCCATTAACTTTAGCAAAACGCAGGTCATTAAAAAATTAAGTTATGTAGAATTTTGAAACAAAGTTTATTAATTTTTTCATAGAGTCATTGGTACTTTCTTTCATTTTCATTCTTTCATTTCATATGCAGAACATTCAAGACACTATAATACTTTCATGACTACTGATGAAACATATACACCTTGGAAAATTCTCTATTTCAATCTCCTCTCTACCTCCAAAACTCATTTCTTTATGTTAAAAAGTAATAACCTTTTTAATCAAAAATGTGTTGTTCTTTAATTTAGTGCTTTATTATGTTTTACTTAAGTTGATAATCCCCAGGAAATAACGTACAAAAGATATTCGAACACACATTTCATCCTCCAGCTTTTTCCCATTGGCGTGGACTTGCAGCATGTTTAGAACATTTCAGTGAGTTACTAGACAGTAATCCAGAACTATATGATTTTTTTTTTAATCTGTTTTTCCTTTGTTCCTCAAACGATATAATATATAATAAACGATAGCAACAATTTTGCAATTAATTATTCTTAATGTCTTACGTTTTATCACATGCTATCTATGTTATCGATAATTTATTTATTAAATTTTATCCATACTAAATAATAGACCCAATGACCTCAACAATAAATAATAAATATTAATTAATTAATTAATAATTTAATTGGACAAGATATAATCTTAATTATGTCCAGTGAATAATGTTTAATAATGTTTCATTATAATTATTCTTTTATTAATTTTTTTCCGTGTTTTAATAATCATTTTACAAACATTTATATACTGTTTTTTATTGTCGAAGCTGTAATAAATCTATAAATACTTTTTTAAAAATAAAAAATACTGTTATATTTTTTACCATACTTTATTTTTCAAATTATTGTTTACTTGTTTTTTCTTTGCCAATAATTACAGTTTTATATGATTCCTTTTCAATATCCCCACGGAATTGATTTGTTATATTTTTTTTTCTCTGTTTCTCACTTGCCTTATAAGACTACTATTAATCAAAATAGATCAATAAATAAATAAAAATCACATCGTAAGTCAAATTAAATCTTACTAATCATTTAACTTTCAATAAGTTCTTCGTAGTAAACAATTGATGAGAATATATTGCTTATCATTGCTATACCGAAAATAGAAATGCATTTATTTTTTAAATTTTATGATTAACAGCTAATAGGTCACGGATTTAGTCAAAACTTTTTTTGGTGAAACTGAATAAAAAAAAACTGAATTCGTGAGTGGAAGGTTTATGTGAATAGGCTCCTGGAGGATTAATAATAATCAATTAATTTAAAAAATATAATTATAAAATATTAAAATTTAAAATATAAACAACAAAAATTTTGTCGAGTGTATTATACATATGTATAATGTACATATGTACACATTAAGCAAGTGTGTGTATATTTATTTGTTCATCTATCAATAGTTGTTCCAAAAAAAAAAAAAAAAAGTGACAAATTATAATTCTAGTAATAGTGTAAGTTTCAGTCCTGACGCCTATGACACATTTTTGTTATCAGTGAATAATGATCCATTCATTCAATCCTAGACTCTTCAGATACATATCTCGAACTTTGTAAGACAGTGTCAAATTCAGAAATAAAAATAAATTTCTCCAAATATGCTACCTGATTTCCTTTACCTACGTCGTGAACTTCTGTCATCTTATACCGGGATCGAGTATTTTAAATATTTGTTCATTCAGAAACTTTACGGCTCTGTCTATCGACAGTTATAGAAATCTTCATTATATTTTCGAACAAAAAAATCTGGTTGTTTTTGACAACAGTTGCTATAAAAAAAATAAATAAATAAATAAAAAATAATAAAATAATAATAAAAAAAAATGTTAACTACAGCCTGCAATTTTTAGGTATTTTGAAAGGGCAAAGATAGCGAAAATCGCCGACATAACAAAGTTTACGCAATTGATTTCTTGGTGTGTCAAGAAATTTCATTTCTACGCGTCTTCTCATTTATTCTTTTCTTTAATTAATTAATTAACTAATTCTATTCTTTATTGTACAAATTATTTGTTTTATCCTTATTAGGCTTTATCCTTTATCCCGCAGAAATTACTTCCTAGCCTCCTTCCAATACCAAACCATTAATTCTCGGAATCCCTCCTACATCTATAACATCTTCCAGTTTAGATCCTCGGTCTCCTCCCGCACTACAAGATCTCGCTCCTCAGACCTGTATACTTCTTCCCATAAGAGTACATCATTTGACCACTCCTTCATTTCCCGTGCTACTTCCTTATGGAATTCACCACCCTGTAATATCCGTAATGCTCCATCTCTGTCCACATTTAAATTCTTTCTCTTTCAATACCTCCTTTCCCTCCAGAATGATACTGACTAGCGAAACCTGACTAAAAAAAAAAAAAAAAAAAAAAAAAAAAAAAAAAAAAAAAAAAAAAAAAAAAAAAAAAAAAAAAAAAAAAAAAAAAAAAAAAAAAAAAAAAGCATTAAAGCATTCAGTAGATGTAAATAGGCTTTTATTTTTTCTCCTACAATTATTGGATTTTTGTAATTTTTATTTCATCCGTGTCTGTTTTTGTTCTTTATTTGTAAAATTGTAAATAGTTAACCAGATTGTTAATTTATTTTATTTCATCTTATGAAAGCTAGACTTATTGTATTCATTTATGTACATTATATTATTCTTAGGGGACATCGTCTCACAATAAAGTTTATTTTCTATTCTATTCTATTCTATTATATTATAATGTCTTCTTTGGTTGAACTAAAAATCTCTAAACATTTTGTTTTAGTAGTATTTAGTTCCAAAGATATGGTAGGTGCACTGAATGTATTGTTATATATGTATTTATAACAAATATATTTATATATACATTATAATTAATGTCAATATTTTTAAAAAAATTTTTTGTTGAATATCTCTAAGGTTAGTGCACTCCTGACATCTTACCTAACAACTATATGTAATTATCTCTCTTGTAGATTTATCTTCTCATTCTGACTCTGATGAAATACAAATTTATATTATTTCTTTTTTAAGGTGACATGAAAAAAGACACAAAAGAATTGGTCAGGTATTGTCAGATATTGCCCCACAGCTGCTAGATGATGGAAGACATCTGTACCACCATCAGACCACTGAAGCCTTGTCGAGACAATAAGCTGAAATTCAATAGTTAACGCATCTTAGAATTCTTTAAAACTTATAATTCTCTGTCAGGTGCCATATTTATTAAATATAATATGTATTCAACCATAATGGATACACATGTCGTTCATATTTATAAAAGGAGACTACAGATAATGAGTTACGAATTTGATTTTTTTTTTTTTTTTTTTTTTTTTTTTTTTTTTTTTTTTTTTTTTTTTTGTGAAACTACATTAAATATATTAAATACCTGTGGGACGGTTTACGTGAATATGCTTTTGGTGTTAATTAAGTAAAATAGGAAAATTTCTTTCTTTCTATTAAGGTTTTAAATTTTAGAATTAAGTAATCAACATATTTCAAAATAAAAATAAAAAAAATATCTATGGTACTGTTATCTAAGGTAATCATTTCAGATTTTTTTTTTTAACTTAAAAAATTCTTTTTATTGTTTTATTCTATAAAAAGTTTTTTTTCCCCAAAAATTTGCAGCGTTACGTTTGGATTTTCTTGCGTGTACACTTTATATTGACGCTATATAAAGGAATAGATGATAAGTAAAAAATTTGCTGAAAAGTTTTTTTTTTTTTGGTGGAACTACATCAAGAATATTATATACAATAGTATATAAGCCTCTCCTGCCCAGTACAAAAAATATTCAAATATCTTTCTCTCTTTAGTTTTTAATTTTTAGAATATTCGTTAGTTTCATCAAAACCTATCCAATCATCACACTCCTCTGGCTCAATCCCTATCCAGTCATAACCATCCTTATAACCCTCCAAGAAGGTTAAAACGGCAATGGCTTTTTGTAATGTATAAAGTTATGTTGGAGTTCTGGTAATGACCAGCTTCTCCTGTCATGACCTCAAGTCCTGAGTATCTGTGGCCATAGCGCTCCCACTCAGCCTCCACTGGATATTACCAGTGATGCAGCTGAAGCAGTGCTGGGATCTCTACGCGTCTGGCCTTGGCTCCCAATAAGTGGGGAATAGGTTCGATTCGGAGTTCCCCGGGCTGAGTGTGTTCGTATTGTATATAAAGTATGAATGAATAATAATTTGTGTATTTTAATTTTAATTTAATTTTGTTTCATTTTTTATAATTGTAAATAATTATTAGTTTTATTTTTAAGAAGATATTTATTTTATTTTATTTTTTTTATTTTATTTTTTATTATTATTAGTTATTCGAGAATGGTGCCAAAAATGAAGAAACAAAAATATTAAATCCAAACAAATCTCACCAAATAAAGTAGTATCCAAGTGTCCTTTAATGAAATTCCACTAATCCCTGTTGAACAGATCCGCCACCTAGGACTCCACTTGGACAAACGTCTTACTTGGAATCCACATACTAGACTAAAACGACAAGAATCTGCTCGTCGTTACAGACTACTTCAACATTTACTAGACAAACGTTCAAAGCTCCCAATTAATTAAAAAATACTTATTTAAATGACTGTGATTAGACCTATTTGAACGTACGGAGTTGAGCTTTGGGCTCCACTAAACCATCCAATTCATCTCGTACCCAATACTTCGAAAAATTCTCAATGCTCTTTACTTTGTCACCAATAAACTTATCCATAATGATCTTAATGTACCATGCATTGATGAGTTAGCACAAACCAGATACCTATCCTTTCATATTAAGCTCCATAACCACTCAAATCCACTAGTTTCTCATCTTGTTTCCCACTCCATTCCCGATAATCCTCCGAAGCGTCAAAAATGAAGATAGCCTAGAAGAGATCTTCTAATGTAGAATTTTTATTGAAGTGCTAACTGATGAGGAGTTCTTTTCAAGTTTTAACATGCTATTGTAATTATTGTCACCACATTTACTTGATGTATATATTTAAACAATTGTTAATTTCAATAAATTGATATAAAATAAAAAATAAAAAAATTTTAGATTAAGAAATCGATAAATTTCAAAATAAAATAAAAAAAATACATCTATGGTACTGTTATCTGAGGTACGGAATTCAATTCAGATATTTGTTTTAAACTGAAAACAATTTTTTTTATTGTTTTCATTCTATAAAAATATTTTTTTCCCGAATTCGCAGATTTACTTATGGTTTTTTTTACTTATACATTTTTCTTCTTATGTACTAATGTATAAGTAATTCGATGTAAAAGGCTCCAAAAATCAGAAAATAAATACATACAATATGTCTCAACGATAATAGGAGTTGGATACTTGAATTTATATCATATTGATTTATTTACATACACTGTTTGAATAATTTCTCAGAAATCTTTATTAATTTATTTTTATTACAATATTTTTGATTAAGGTGTAGATTGGTTGATCATAGTAAAATATGGTTTGAATGGAGAAGAAGGATCATTATTGCCGTTCAATGTCTTTAATTTATACAATTATTACGAGTACTTTGCATAATTTCATCTTGCATAAAAATATTTTCTTACTACTGCTTTGTAATTTACATGTTATTAAAACTCGGACAGATTATTTCTTATAATACTTTATATTTTTTGTTTTTAAGAACGAATTTATTAATTTTGTCTTTATTAATAATTTACCTATTTGATTTTATATATTTGTATTACTAATGAAATCTCCCCATATTTTGTTATTATCTCATCTGTTTTTATAATGCTACATCATACCTAATGCATTTATTTGTCACCTTATTTTTCCAATGATATTATTATTGTTTTGTTTTTCTTGTTAGCAAAATGAAGGCTTAATACGTTGGCCGAAACTTAAACACAATAAATTGTTGTTTTGTATTGTCTTATTGTAATTACCACAGAACCCAACCATATTTTCTTTTTCTTTTTAATTATTTTTTAAAAAATTCAGCAAATACTTTTTTTAGCCTGTAGCCCTAATTAATTGGATACATCTGACCAAGCGTTTCGGGTAAGTGACATTCTATGCTTCTCCCTTTATTGAATACCACAATTTATTTTTTTATCTGTCCAATTTGTGAAGTCAAATATTTCGGACTTTTTCAGACTGAGGAATTTCTTCACTCTCTGAAAAAGTTCTCAGCAACAGGGGAAGATATATTGAACATAACTAATTTTATACACCTTGATAAAAGGCAAGGTTAATAGAAAACAACAAAATAAGTGGAAGCTAACAAAAAATAAAAATACAATTAAGAGAATATAATGAAATTAAAATATTTATTTTATTACTTAATGCATCTACTCACATGAGTCATTAGCGGCTTAGTACACATATAAAATTTTGTCTAGCAACTTACGAAATTTCAGAAATTCAAAAAAATTAAAAGTATATTCCTAATAGAAAATATGCAACATTTGGGACATTTAGACTATAATGGATAAGTTTATTTATGGCATTATAAGGAGCATTGAGGATTTTAGAAATGATTTTTGATTGTAAGGATTGGGCACGAGAAAAATCGGAAGGTTTAGTGCAGCCCCACAGCTCAACTCCGTATGCCCAAATAAGTCTAGTTGCTGTCAAGTAAACAAGTCTTTTTTGATTAATAGTGAGCTCTGAACGCTTATCTAGTAAATGTTGGAGTATTTGAAAATGAAGTGAAGTTTCTTGGTTTTTAAGTCTCGCATATGGATTCCCAGTAAGTCGTTCGACCATAGAGTTCGTTTTTGACACCATTCATGAAGGTTCGCGATATGAGATCGGGGTGATTTAGATGCAATCAAAGTATCATTATCTACTGATAACACACATGTCTCATCAGCGTAGGTGGTGAGAAAAAAAATTCATAAATAAATATATTCATTAAATGACATACGTAATCTTTAGGTTTTTGTTTGGGCTTTTAAAGCCCAAAATATAAAAAATTATCAATACAGTAGACTCTAATATATTCAGAAAAAAATATATATAATACTAATAATAATAATAATTCTTTGTCCCTAACCCTCAATGATTTGAATGAAACATGTATTATTAGGATTGATGAATTAATTGCCTTTTCAATTAGAATTATTTATTTGAAAACTAGTTTCGAATGCTAAACATTCATCTTCATCTTCATTTCTAAAACATACAAAATTTTCAACACATCAGCACTACGTTACATGGATAAATTAATATATAACATGGATAAATTTTTAGGATTTGTACCTTGGGATTTCCACTATGACACATTGGATTTTTCCGTTCCTATTGAAAACAAATTTAAAATAAGGCTATTGGAAATGTTTATTTGGTCATTTGAACAAAAATCTAGATCGGTTTTAAACGATTTTATTATTTCTAATGATACATAAATAATTAATTTTATGCTATTTTCTACTTGATTTATTTTTTTTACTCCTGAGTCTTTATTGAATTCATGGTTATTTTCATTTAGATGGATAGCGAAATTGGAATTTTGTGTCTTATTATTGTATGCTCTTATATGTCGTTTTATTCTTTGATTTACCGATCGACCAGTTTATCCTGTGTATTTAGCTTGATAATCATTACATTTTAGTTCGTATACACCACTTTTTTGGAAAGGGCCTATTTTGTCTTTAGGTGAAGGGAAATAAGATGACAATGGTATATTTATTCTAAATTCAGGATTAAAACCTAATTTTTTTTTTTTAATTCCTTCCCAACTTTTGTGGATATTGGGCCGTAATATGGTTCAAAATATACTTCTTCGGGGTAGCTTTTTCTTCTGGCGTTGTTATGTATATATCATCCATTTTTTTTTTTTTTTTTTTTTTTTTTTTTTTTTTTTTTTTTTTTTTTTTTTTTTTTTTTTTTTTTTTTTTTTTTTTTTTTTTTATTAAAGGCTGCGAGTTTATGTGTTAGTGGTATCCTGGCAGTATTTAATGGGGATAACCACATCTGTGTGTGTGGGTATCCCCCAAAATTTTAAATGTTTTAGAGCTGAAGATAAATGTTCAGCATTCGAAACTAGTTTTCAAAAAATAATTCCAATAGAAGTGGCAATTAATCCATCAATTCTAATTTTATTGATCCTTCTATACTATCATTCATACCTCAAGTAAAACATGTATTTACATACATACTTAATTAATTAATATAAATTAAAAATAGTTTATATTTATTACTCTCCTATATCAATAACCACTTGCTAACTTAAATACGATTATGGGAGACTTTTTTTTTTTTTTTCCTTATTCCAGAGCTTTCCTCAGTTATTTCATATTTCTCTTGTGAATATAGATAAAGCTCTCACGTTTTACTATTACCTGATAAGACTCACCTAGCATCAAGATATTTTATGAATCGATTAATAGTGTTTCAGTATCTCGCCGCTTATATCGATAGATACTGGTTCCTTGCTATCGGAGAACTTTATTAATTAATTAATCATGCATCATTTTAATTAATTGACCATTACTTATCCTTTTTATCACCATCTTGTGTCAAATCAGCTACACTTAGCCTTTCGTGATAGCTTATCGCTTTCAAGTTTAGAACGATCGCTCTCAAATCGTAGCAGAAGCACTTCTCAGATAAGGTCGTCCTTCATTTCATCCGCTGAGATTAATGTGTTTTAAAATCTAATCCGTTTATTATTTTCATCGATGAATTACACTATATTAATTTCAACATTTTTCGTTTATATTCGATATTATTCATTGTATCTAAGATTATTTTAACCTTTAAAAAATTTTAAACTGAATAGTAGCATTAAAAATTAATTTTTTGTGTTTTAATGAAAAAAAAAATAATTGTAACATAATTGATAGGGAAATTATTCATTATTTTTGTATTATTTAATTTATCGAAATAGAAAGGCTGTTATCGATTGAAAAAAAATAAAATAATACTCTAAATAACCGGCTGGCCCATATCCGAACACCAGAATAAGTAAAATATATATATTTTTTAAATTAAATTTTATCTATAAACCTCAATAAAAAATTTATATATGAATTGTTAGTTATGAATCTATATACATTTTAATTATTATATGATGAGCATACAGCTATTGACACCCTTAAGCAATATTTATACTATAACTATAGAAAGAATAGTTTAATTAAATTAGGATTGATGAATTAATTTCCACGTCTAGTGGAATTGTTATATTAGAAAACTAGTCTCGAATGCTAAACATTCAAAATTTTCAACACATAAGCACTATGTTAGATGGATTTTATATACTAAAGTTTTCAAAAATGCAAGAAAATAAATCAATTATTGGTACCTGATGAATTCTAACAGACATCTGAAATATATCTATCGTGGAAGGGGAGAGGGGCAGGTGGGTTAAATTTGTGGGGTTTACTTTGGGATTTCTCCTATGGCTTATTGAATTTTTCCGTTCCCATTGGGGACAAATTTAAAATGGGGCTATTGTAAATGTTTATCTGGTCATTTAAACAAAAATCTGGATCGGTGTTAAACGATTTTATTATTCTTAATGATAAAATCGAATTCATTATAAATAATGAAATCGTTTTAAACCGATCCAGATTTTTGTTTAAATGACAAAATAAACATTTCCAATAGCCCATTGTACATTTGTTTCCAATAGGAAAGAAAAAATCCAATTAGTCATAGGGGAAATCCCAAGGTAAACCGCATAAATTTAACCAACCTGCCCCTCCCCTCCTTTCACGATGGATATATTTCAGGTATCTGTTAGATCTCCTCGGGTGAGTACCAATATTTAACCAAGTTTCTATACTTAGAATAAGTAATAAATTGTAAAGATTTATCTCAAACAAATATTATGACCAATAAAGGCCATGATTTCATTTCAGTCAACCTATTTTTAAGCGTAGAAATATTATTGGATAAAATGGCCAACTACTGTTTTTTTTTCATTAATCGCCTATTATTCGCCGACTACAAAAGCAGCCGATTAGTCGGCTTTACAGACTAGTTGGTCCATAAGAATAAGAACGTCAAACTCCAACAAACAATAAAATGTGTCTTGATATGTCGCACTGATCTAATACTGTTATGGCATCCCTACAAATTTCGTCTATCTTTTTGTCTGATTTTGAATAATTCATTTATTTGCGTTTTTAACTTATTCTTTTGTGCTAATTAAGATTACATATCTTGTTTCACATTGATTTTAGTATTTGCACCTGTCAATAGTTATTTATTCACAACCCATTACAATGCTTAGATCCCTGTTTACCACAACAATTGACCTATTGTTCAATTAATACGGACTCATTCCTCGGAAAGATGACCTTAGTACGACTTGTAAAACAAAAACCCCTTCAGTTCAAACAAAAAACCTCCACATCATTATAGGCATCATTCATCTAATTCATTCAAAGACCTTTCTATCGTTGATAATGAATCATATTGCAACAAAACACCTGCTTATTACCTGCTTAGTTCTCGTAAGTATGAAAAAACGAAATAAAAAGTTATCTTGATATGGAGAATATTTTAAGTTCATGACTTTTGGAAAAGCTGAGTTATGGGGAAAAAGCACGGTACCCTTACAGAAGCGTGGCGCTTTTCGAGGGAAAATGTTATACTCCTTCATTCACGGAGAAACTCTAAATCCATGTTCAAACTAATATTAACTTATGTTTACCTTCAGATATTAAAATGTGAAATAAGAAAATACCAAAATATAAAGCACTAAATCGATTTTAAATTAATATTATATTAAATTAGAATTATTATAATGCTAATAACAAGTAATGTTAACTTGTGATAAACTTTCTGATGCTGGGGAAGTGTAAATAACAGATTGTAAATCTATAAAACACAGAATCCATGTTGAAAGTTATGATGTTAATTTCTGCTGCATTTTCTCAAGAGAAGTGGAAATAAGAAAATATGAAACTTCTGATCTACTTTCTCACATTTATTTTTAGATCGATGTGTTTTATTGAATTAATAATACAATCTGTCTCACTTTAGGGCAATGAATAATATGGACGACAAAGAATCCATTCACAAAATATGTAAACTGAAAATTTCTCGATTAAATTGATAAAACAAATATAAATATATAAAACACCAAATCCATTTACAAATTAATCTTCTTAACTTGTGTAACACTTTGTTTTTACAGCTATTAGGCACTTTTTAAGTTATGAAGATCGAAAATGTAACAAAGGTCTAAGATATAATCTCAAAACTAAATTGACCAAGAATGTTTATGCTGATATCATACTCCTAATGATTTAATAATATGTGACCAAAAAAATAAGGGGATATTTGTGATATTTTGTTTTGTAAAAAATAAAAATAATTTTTGAAAATCTCGGAAGCCCATCACGGATTTTTTTTTTTTTAAGGAACAATATACTGGAATATAGTAAAAAAAAATATTGAATCTAATTTCTTATTATTTAGTGTATTTACTAAGTATATAATAATATAAAACAACATCCTAGTTTGTTTTATATATATATATATATATATATAAAACAACATCCTAGTTTGTTGTATATATATATTATATATATATATATATATATATATATATATATATATATAAAACAACATCCTAGTTTGTTGTTGTAGGCTAAGCGTCCTTTAAAGCGTTTTATGGGCAGGAAGGATGTGTTACCCTACAGTTTATTAACTTAATCTAGCCAGAGTGATAAGGTTGAGATTTATTCCGTGGGTACGTCGCGAAATAAATGTCAAACTCGACCAGGATTCGAACTAGCGCCGCAGAGGTAACTAGAATACTAAACTGCCTGACACTCAGGGAACACAGTCTCAAAAACCATTTTAGTAAGAAAATATGTCGGACTTTGTCACAATCTGGTAATGTTTAAAACATCATTAGTTTTGTATTATCCGAATAGTCTGTTTGAAGTAGTTAACTTTTGCCTTAATTACAGGTTTCAAAGAATGTGAGCATAATTTAAAAAATGATGATTTGATTGGATATATACAGTCACTTGGAAACAATATTTAAGTCAGAAACATCATAAATATTTAATTTAAGTAAGGGTAACTGTTTGAAAATATTTGATCCGATTGAGTCAGGTATACGATTCTTACAATCCAAAATCCTTAGAAAAATACTTAATACTCCTAAATTCTCTCAAACTTATCCAAAAAGACCTTAAAGTCCTATTTGTTCCTGTTTTTTTTCCAAAATCAGGAACTTTCATTGTAAACTCCATAACAAATCGAATCCACTAGTATCTCAACATGTTTCCCATACCATAACCTTCAACACTCCGAGGCATCTGAAAAGAAGATGTTCTCGGGACCTTCTAATATAGATTTCTTATTGAAGTACTAATAATTGGTAGTTGCTTGACAAGCTTTGACATATTATTATGAACGTTACAAACTTAAAATGGGGCTATTGGAAATGTTTATCCGGTCATTTAAACGAAAATCTGGATCGGTTTTAAACGATTTTATTATTTCTAATGATTCGTAAATAATTAATTTTAGAATATTTTCTACACGATGTATTATTTTTACTCCAGAGTCTTTGTAAAATGTTTAATGGTTATACTCATTTAGATGGATAGCGAAATTGGAATTTTGGGTCTTATTATTGTTCTTTTCCTCTTTGATTTACCGATAGTCCAGTTTTTACCTTGTATTTTGCTTCAGTCATTACATTTTAGTTCGTATACACCGCGTTTTTGTAATGGGTCTATTCTGTCTTTAGGTGAAGGGAAGTATGATGACAATGGTTTATCTATTTTAAATGCAGGGTTTAAACCTAATTTTTTTTTTTTTTTTATTTCTTTCCGACTTTGGAGGGTATTGGTCATATTACGGCCCAATATAATGATTTCTTGTCTTACATTTTTGAAAACTTTAGTATGTATAATCCATGTAACATAGTACTGATGTGTTGAAAATTTTGTATGTTTTAGAACCAGGGTTTGAAAGCGATAATTAAAAAAATAATAATAAAAATCAAATCCGATCAAGATTTTTATCTGGAATTTTTAAAATCATTTGATGATTTTTTTCTAGATCGATTTTTATTTTTTATCATAAGTGATAAAAATCAAATTCTGATCATTATTTTTGAACAAAATTTTTACAATTAGTAATAATAATAATTTTTGAGTAATTCCTTTCTAAATCAGAAAGTTAATTTTTTTTAATTATCCCCAAGATGTATTTTGAGTATTTTGTATACAAACATACTGATCAATTTGTGTGTAAAAGTTGATTTTTATTTTCTGATCAATATTTTTTTTTATCGCAATTTAATCATTATTATTTATGCAATACCGTGTCACTCAGTGAGTGATCATAATTTTTAAACAAATCAATAAACATCAAAAATCAATTGAAATTTTGATTTATAAATCAGGAATGATTTTAAAATTAAAAATCAAATATAATAATTATTATATGATTTTTTGGAAAAAATAATTATTGATTTCAAACCCTGTTTAGAACTAAAGATGAATCAATAGTATTCTAATAAAATAATCCCAATAGAAGTGGCAATTAATTCATCAATCCTAATTGTATTGATCCTTCTATACCACTATGCGTACTTCCAGTAATTATGAACGTTTTAGTCACATTTACTAGATGAATTTTTTTATTTTTTTTATTAATACAGTTGTGAAGTTCAATAAAGAGATAAAATAAATAAATAAAAAATGTAGAGGTAAAAAAATAATGGATTTCAAATGGCCGGCTGCTTAGAATTATTATATCAATTATAAAGTTTTTATTGTATACTATCATTATGAGATGATTTTTTTTTTTTTTTTTTTTTTTTTTACAATTTATTTCGTTTAATCTTTTATATTTTTAATAATAACGTTATTAAATAACTGCATTTTCCTTGAAATATCAGTTATGAAAATTAGTTAATGATTAGTTTTGATGACGCTGTACCAGTGTTGTAATTTCGTACGTACAAGTCACTGGTACCGCCGCGAGCCTCTGGAGCTCCCAGCGGGCGCTGCGAGAAGACGCAGAAGGCAAGCGGTAGATAGCGAAAGGACCTAAAGGCGAAAGTAATAGACGGCAAAAATAACAAATGTGCGAGAACTGAATGAAGATATAGAAGAAATAAATGAAGGCCTATAAGAAAACTGGTCCGAAGGCGGTGGTGGGGGTATATTGATTGGTGGTGGGGGTAGCCGCTTCCCCGCCGCCCCAGTCCCCCACAGACCTCCTATCGTACAACATGGATATCAAACTGGGTAATTACCAAACTACTTTTATTTTCTAGTCCTTTTTCATTTTTTTTTTTTTTTTTTTGGATTTTATTTCAGGTCTTTTTTAATCTCGTAACAATCTTTTATTTTAGTATCTTGTGTCAACTCCTCTGAATATTTTTTTTTTTTTACATTTTTTATCTTTTTCTTTTTCATTCTCTTGAAAAATGCCCAACGGATGAGTACTGCCAACAAGTGTAGGGCAAGTGATCCAGTGTTGAGCAGGACTGACAAACTCAAGTGTAAAACTTACATAGTGATAATAGTGTCCATTTAGTGTACAGACGAATTGGTACTTCGTTCGCAACAGTGTGAGGTCACCTCTTACAACTTTAAGGCGTTTTTTTATTAATTATTGAGCTCGTATAAGGAATATTATTTAAATGCGCACTTCAGACTGATAAAGCCCGCCAAAAGTTCATTAAGTCACCGTTCGCTTTCAAGTTACCGATAATTTCTCTAAACACGCTTTAACACGCTTAAAAAAAAAAAATTAAAAACATAATGAATTAATAGTGATACAGTGATGATTTGAGGTTGTTAATATCTACACTTCGGTGTTTTGACTGAGCCTGATATGACAGCGATATTGTGGCGGCCTTAGACGAAATGATAAGATAGTTTTAATGTTAGCTCAATAAAAACCGGCTGTAGATAAAAAGGTTTCGCAGAAAAGCCAGTATTGTTTAAGTGCTATCCTAGATACTAGTTATATTTGAGACTCAGTCTACTATTACATAAATACCACTTTATTTTTCAAGTATATCAATAAGTAATATTCCAATTATTTCCTTCGAGGACAATGAATTTTCTTGAAAATTGCAATTCAAGACGACTAATTGCTTCAATTTGTATTCAGTATATTTTTACATATAATCGGGATTAAAGGGCATTCTATGCCAGTAGCTTCGGTTTACGATTTAACAATGTCCAATAGTTTACTATTTTTATTTTTCAACATGTTTGTTTCATTTCCGCTTTTGCTGCGCTTTCGAGCATTCTATGCTGCATTGTGCCTGACCATTTTAATGAATCCTTTTTTAACTTGTTTCCATTCCTCTGTAACTTATTACCTGCAGATAACTTTTTATATTTTTAAATTATTTTAATTATCGTTTTGCTTGTGCATGTAACGTTTGATATTTCATATTTTAGACAATTATTTTAGGTTCAGTCAACAAACATTTTAACTTTATGATTCACTTATGTTTTATATATATATATATATATATATATATATATATATATATATATATATATATATATATATATATATTTATAAGTTATAACCATTTACTAAAATCTTTTATGTGTAATAATTTAAAATTAATAATTTTTATAAGATATCATTAGGCGCCGACTTGTCTCTGGAAGTGTTTATCTCGCTTAGTTTGTTTCCTTCTCTTATTAAGATAATTTTATATAATTTTTATTATTCAATAATTACCCTCATTTCCTCTTAGTTTTTTTGGGTTTTTTCATATCAAATTTTGTTTTATTTTTATTTTAGACGTGGATACCAATAAACGTTATTACCAGTTTTCACTTAAGACTTTTCTTTGATGTTTTGTCTTAAATCAATTTATTTGTATTGTATTCTGAATTGATAAAATTGGCTATCATTTTCTTGATAGATGGGAACTGTTTAAAATATGTTTAAGTTGTTTTTTTTTATACATAACCTTTAATTATTGCAATTGTAGGTTATTTACGAAGGTAAGTTTTATTGGTGTTTCCTTCTTTTTTTGGCCAATTTTCCGAGTCTCCCTATGTTATCTGTCAGCTGATGGTACGAATCCTAAGAGTGTTTACCGAGACTGACGCATGCGGTCTCGGGAGTGTGCCGCCATTTTTTTACTTTTTTCCTCCCCCCTATGCAAAACTCCCCACCACCTAGGGGCTGTTTTTTGCCGGACCTTCGACCCAACACGAGGCATGCCGTCTGCACACTCCGAAGACCTGCGTGTTCGGGTTGAACTACGAGACTGGGACCTGTCCCCATTGTTCTGGGGTGTCTGAGCCCACATAAAGGTTGATTATGGTTGTCTTAGCAGGCAACTATGGCGTATATTTTATCATAGCTAGACGTGGATTGGTCTAATGCAAAAATATAAAATCAATTGTAGATAACCTGCAATTTAACCAAATTCCATCGTTTTGGGCGAAGAACTTAATTCTTTCAGATACAAAGGAAAGTCATCAAGTTATAAGAGGAAAATGAAGTTACGAATTAGACTGCTTCGATAGTTAGGGACTTAAATTTAAGGAAGCCTATATTAAATATAAATCCTACAAGATGTTTTTGTACCATTAATAACTGAGGCGTGGAGATGCAAGAGGGGGTAAATCCACTTTTTATCATTTTACCCTTCAAAGTTTGGGTTGAGTGTATGTGTAAGTGTTTTTCGAAGTCATCATGGGTTCAAACTTTGAAGGGTGGACAACTTACTACCTTATTGAGGACGCTAACTAAAAAAATTAAAAATGATAAAAAGTGGATCTACCCCCTTTTCTCCACGACTCCATTGTTCTCATGAGGTGTGATATGTTATTTTCGTTTTTAGAGGTTGATTTAAAAAAGAAATGTGGTACATTTTAGTAATTTTTAACATTGTAGTAATTTTTAAACAGTCAACTTGTTCAAAATATTTGTCAATTTTGCTATATTTATAACTACTATAAGCTTATATAACTCACAATCACTCGAATTAATGAGTGTTAAATAAATTTATTTAAAAAAAAAATGTTTTCATTGAGGTCTATAATGATTTCATGTGGTATATTTTTTAAATAATAATAATATTTTTAGAAAAGAGACGTGAAAGAAATATATATATTTAATAAGCAAAACGTTTTAGTTGAATTGCATTCACAATAAAATACTCTACCCCCCAAAGCTGAATTTGTGAAGATTTTAAGACAATTTTTTTTTTTTTATGAATCCATCGGATTTTTCTTCTTTTAGTTTCACAGAAAAATATAATTAATGGATCAAATACTCTTCGTTAAAATTTAAATAGAATAACTAACACTTATAATATTGTTATAGTTGACACCTGAGCCAAATGGCACTGCCAAATTAAACCTTTCCTTGGATAATTGGCTATAAATTTAATTTATTGTCCCATTTAATCTTTATTTAAGTACTAGATTATTTTCTTCTGTCTACACTCAGTTTCTTATTCCTTTGTTGTTATACTAATAATTATAATTTTCACTTTTTAATGCCCTTATTTCGTTCCTCGACGCCGTAATTTGATAAATTTAGAATCTTTGTCTCTGCTGATTACCAAAAAAAAAAAGAAAAGAAAAGTTGGGATTTCTTCAGGGAATGAAAAACATGGGATCGCTTCTTCTAACACCCATCCCCCCCCCTTTAAGAGTGGATCTCGTTAGGAGAAAATTAGGCCACTCTCAGGACGGTTGGAAAATTCTTTCAATTTAATTTTTTGAAACAGTCAGCTAAAAACGAGTTATTAATATTTTTCTTTTACTATTTATCTGTATCATAATTTTGTATTATACAGCAATTTAACAATTTTACTATTCGGTAATCTCTGAGTTTTAATGCATTCTTTTTGTTGTGCGTTTTAATTATGCCGATTACACGTTTCATGTAATTTAATTGTGTGACTTTTTAAAAATATATTTATGAATTAATTGCTAAGCTTAAATTAACTATAAGCGATTAAAATGATTTATTGCATAAATTTCATTGCATGCAAGAAATGATATTGTGGGGTTGTTGTAAGCGCCTTGGGGTGAGCGTGCCACCATACCCGCAACACTTCACCCCCTCCAACTCAATTGTACATAATGCTGGAACTATACGTCATTGTTTTATATTCAGCAATTAAGTTACTTAATTTTATTAATATATTTTTTTAAATTATAAAAAATAAAAATAAAAATTGAAATTTTTCCAACCTTACTATAAGGATTTTTTTTTTAAATTTCAATATCATTTAAAATTATATTTAGTTTGTTAATAAAATTTTTTTAGCATTAACTGATATCTGTCTAAATCACCTAACATGGAAAATATTCCTTGTATCTATTTAAAATTACATATAAAATAAATGTATTTATTGTTAACTGTATATTAACTATTATATTATGTAAGGTATTATTATAAAATAATATCATTATCATTATACAATAATATCAGGAAGCATCTAATCGGTATCGAAATGTCTCAAGTTGAAACTATAAGTGGTTGTTGACACAACGTTTTATCAGATTTATTTATTTTGGATTATAAATTGGCATATTTTATTAACTCTGTAATTATTTAAAATACAATTATTTATCGCATTGCTCTCTTATACTATATTTGGATTTATTCTCTCTCTTTTTACTATATTTTTAGTTTCTTGAGGTAATTAATAAATTAATTTATAATAGAAAAAATTTAAAATTAGAGATTTTAAAATTATTGACCATGTATCTGAAAATGACTCCCTGATAAAGACTCTCAGAACAATGAAGTATTCTTACATTGCGTGTATAAAAACAATAGTTAAAAATAAAAATATATTTGCAATAAAATAAATATATAAAAAATAAAATTGATGTGTAAAATAGACTATTTTCATTCTCACTCTAAATTAAAAGATAATAAGAAACGTTTTTAAAAGTAAATTAAATTTTTTGAAGGAAGTCGTGTTCCATTTATTGATTCAGATGGCTTTAAAAAAAAAAAAAATCTTTGTTTTTTTAAAAAATATTTATCGATATTTACAACTGTATAAATTGTATACAATAAGTAAATTTGAGAATAATGATTACTTTGACATGTTAGCAAATACTTACTAGTAGCACTTCAATAAAAGTTCTCCATTAGAAGGTCTCTTGGCCATATTCTTTTCAGACACCTCTGAGGATTATTGGGAATAGATTTAGATCGGGAGTGGATTCGAGTGGGTATGGAGTTTACTATGAAAGTGTCTGGTTGTGTCACATCTTCAACATATAGGGCATTAAGGATTGTAAGAAGGATTGGATACGAGAATACAACTCCGTATGTCCAAATCGTTCTGATTATAATAGGTCTAATAACTATCGTATGATTTTTTTAGTAAGGTAGCCGAGTTTTCTGAGCCAACTCTAGGCACCATACATATAAATTAAGAGCAGGTACCTTACAAAAAATGGAATGTAAAATTAAAAACTGATAGCTCTTGGAGTTTAAATAAGAATAAGAAACAAATGTTTTGTTGTAAAGGACAAATGTATGTATTTCTTATTTTTCCAAATCTAAATGGTGCTTAGATTAACAACGGGAAATAATAGGCTACGTATGCAGGCTCGAAAAATGAACGAATTCGTCTAAAAGCCGTTGTCTCAACTTCTTGCCGAATAACTGAGAACTTTCGGCAAAGTTTCCTTTATTGCCGCAACTTTGTTGTCAAGTTCCGTAAGCCAGTTCTACGGGTTATTGCATCTGTTAGCCATTCCATTAGGCATTTGTCCTACTCCCGGATGAATGACGTCGTTTATCTGGATCCATCTAAATAAAAAATATGTTGGCATCTATCCATCAATATCTTTTGGTAGTTTATGCCTTCAAGGTCTATTGGTCCTCGTAGGAGATTCGGTTGCGTAATGAGATTATATAATCCCTTCCAAAAGTTGACCATTACATATTTATACATCATCATCGGTTCCCCTTCTGCAACTGTTACTTTTAAAAAAATGCCTAATGTATTGGTTTTATTTTATTTTTTTTTTTTTTTACTTATGAACGAATGAGAATTGAAAAATGATATCCCTATCATATCGCATCATATAAGGAATCAAATAATATATGATCTCAGTAGACATGACTGATTTCAAGCGGTGACATGAGACCAAAAACTATATTTGAGATGCCGCAGAGATGGAAGATAAGGCATACCAGCCAGCGGAAGTGCTGTGTCAAACAAATTATTTATGGTGTTATTCGGGGATGTATAATTTTAGTCCATTCATTTTTTACAGCTTATTCTTTATTCACATAGTTCTTTTTTTATGGAATTTTTAAGTGTTATCTAGGATTTTGTTTCTCTCTCTAACGATTGGACCAACATCAAATTCGAAAACGAAAAAATAAGGGCTTTGTATGATATGGTTAATATATTTAGATATTAATGTATAATTTTTTTAAACAGTATTCTATTATAACTATTAAAAATTATGATGTCACAAACATGCAATTTTTTAAATCTCCACATGGATTTCTAAATTTATGTTTTTGAAAGGTCTTGAATATGCAAGATTCATATCAGAAAAAAATTATTTTTGTACAAAAATTATTATTTACAACTTCCAAAAATTCATATCTGTATAATTCTATTGGAGTGAATACAGAATCAATTATTCAAGCTTTAAAAATATCGAAATGATTTTATTTATTTTATCTTTAATATCAGTTTTACTTTTTTCATCAACTCCTTAACGTTTCTATAAATGATATTATATTTAAAAAATAAAGTTATAAAAATCATTCTGTTTATCTTGTTATTAATTTATTTTGACTTGAAGAACGCATAATCCTAAACAGCAACTTCCAACTATAAGTTTTCCCATTATGAAAAAAAAAATTTCTCTTTTTTTTACTATTATAGTATACTGAAATTTGTTACTTTAGCTTTGTTCGTGCCAGCTGCTTCGTGAGCTCAAAGAAAATTTTATAGCCCCCAAATTTATTCCGCGAAACTACGGCTATTAAATTCAAGACATCTGCATTTTTTCAGAATTTCCCTTTTATATATATATATATATATATGAATATATATATATATATATATATATATATATGAATATAACTGTAATATATTCACAGTAAAAAAAGAGAATTTCCTATCAGAAAAAAAGTTCAGGTTAGGTTTTTTATCAAATTATGAACATAATGGTAATACTTTTTGATTGATTTTCATCAAGAATTACAGTAAAAAATTTATGAGGCCGTTTGTGACATTTTAACATTCTTTTAAACCCAGCAGCACCGGTTCGAATCCGGCCTGGGATAAAATTGTTTTCATGAATTTCATCTCATTCAACTTCAATCCTGTTCCTGCTTTGATTAAAATAGGTTTGTAACATTTAGAATAACCCATCATTCCAGCCAAGATCTTAGTGAATCCTCCATCTATTGATACTTCTATAAAACTTAAAACAATTTTGTTAAATTTTGCTATAATTTTAAAAACCGTTTGCAATTTTTTTTTCTATTACCTCTATAAAAATTAGATTCCTAAACTATATTATTTTAAAATCTATATATTACAAAAAATAAATATGGATTAGTTTTTCCAATATATATTTAAAACATTATCCTCAAATTGTAAATTAAATATATTTATTAATAATATAAGGATAACCAATTATTTTATTTTGTTTTTAACATGGTAGGGTAAACCAGACATTTATTGACACCCTTAAGAAAATATTCGGAAACATTCATATTATAATTATAGTGAAGTAATAACTTTACTTTGAGCTAAACAAGAAATTTCACTCCAAACATTATTACTGGAATGTATTTTACAAAATAGTGGCAATAACTATTGCAAAATCTGTTATTGAGAGCCTAAGTATATCTTTTTGTAAAACACGGACAGAATTCAAAGTAATTTAACACAGTTGAGTTGTATGGTTTAAAAGGAATTTTCTTACATATTCTTTTGTAATGAATCTTTTATTAGGGTGTCAATAACTCTCTGGTTTACCCTACATGTTTTTATGAAGACTAAATGGGTTTCAAGAGAGTAACATTCCGTTACATCGCGTAACAATTATTATTGTTACTCATGAATAACAAAAATTAATATTAATGTTATCATTACTAATAATTATAATATTATTGTTGTTATTATTAATTGCTTTGAACCTTGATCTAAACTGAGATAATTTTTTTTTAAGACGATTCCTCAATAACAAAAGTACTGTAAATCTTATCAAGTTCAGGCATTAATATGAAATTAACACAAAAATGTAAGTTTTATAATTTGAAACCTCCCGCTTATATTTTGATCATTTTTCTTTATTTACAATTTCATTATTTCAAATTTATGAGTATTACGATATCCTCTTTGGAATTATTATATACCTTATTCTCTCGCCGAAGAAATGCACGAAGCCTAGGAAAGTGGCTGTTGTAGCGAGAATAAAACCGAAAGTGGACAGAGGGCTGGCTAGTGTAGCGGAGCACTTCACTTTCGGTTTCCTTCATAGTCAACTTCGCCATACATCCTTCTGCCCTCCTCACCCACTTCAGATACCTCCGTGATATCTATACACTGTGTGTATATAAGTTATTTATATATACATTTATGGTTTTAGTGAAGTAATTTTGTCATATATTTATTATTAAGAAACAGCCATGTGTTTAGGAATAAATGTTTATAACAAAGAACAATAACATTACATAGCGTAAGAGTATAACAGCATTTTATGTATCATATAAAATAAAAGAGATAGGAAAACTTATTCACTCAACTTATTTTTTATATATTTATTAAAGAAGTTATAATGCAAATTGATATTTATTTATTTACATATTTTCTGGTACCGTGTACCACAACATTTGGTTAGAGGCACCATACACAAGTTGAGAACTATAATTTTTTGTAAAGATTTATTTATTTATTTATTTTTTTAATTCTATTATATGGTTGTGAAAATATGTGTTGTTTTCAAGCAATGTTAAAATGTGTTGATTCGTCAGACCATTATCTCTTTTTTGCTTTTAGTATTTTGTGCATTCCACAAAAATATGTTCAATAGTCAGATTTACCTGACATTCGTTGCATTTCGGGGGTGCCTTATCTTCAAGTAAGTCACTGTGGGCTAGTTTTGAATGCCCAATCTTGTAAAAACGGCTTGTTCTTTTCTTGGTCCTGGTTCTTGCTTCCATGGTCCTGTAGAAGATCTTATTTTTTTTAGTTTGTTAGTGTCCGTAATTCTGAGCCAGCTTTCATGCCATACTATTTGGAATTGATGTTTTAAAAAGGATTGGAGATCTGGTAAAGGGACAGGGATTGAGGGTAATGAGAAAAGGGAACATGCTTCTTCAGCTGCTAAATCCGCTTGGGAATTACGTACTCTACCTGAATGTCCCGGAAATCACATAAACCAATAATTGTGAATTTTTAAATGGAATCAATGTGGCTATTTCGGATATGTTATTATATGGTTCATATCGTTTAAGTCCTGATTAAAAACAATGCAAACTCAAAATTGGTCTCGGTTTCTTCTATAAATTATTAACTCAAATCTTGATTAATATCTTTAATAATAAATAATTCTGCCAAAGAAATTAAATAGAATATTTTAAACTCTAGAACGTTTTAACTGACTTTTTAATACAATTTTCTTAACATATTTATTTTCAATTATTATTTCGTTTTTATATAAGTGATTCCTGAAATTTTCGTTGATTTCAGTTGAATTGGCTTGGAAAGATAAAGTTTCTTAAAACAATAATCGAAGACTTCACTAATTTGCCAAGAATATGAGTGTTGCCATATTAATATTGATTTCTTTATAAATAACTGAAGATGTTTTCTTTTAAATATTTCAGTTCATTTTTAGTCATCTAATGATTGAATTAACAGCAAAATCAGCTGAATGATATTTTTTTTAAACGTTTTATTTGTATATTTACAAGCTGCCTCACTCAAGGGCAATGAGTAATATGGATGGCAAAGACTCATTCATACGATATGTACAGTGATATAAAATAAAGTAAACGAAATAAAGTAAGAAAATTAAAATAAACAGCCACTAAATATACAAGAAATAAAATAAAGTGTAAGAATAAAATAGAATATTTTAAATAATAATATAAAATAGGTAATAATTGTTGAAACTAATAAATAAAAAATAAACATTAAGGAAGAAAAGAATAGAATCATAAATACATTCATACGCTATATACAAAATTCACGAAAATTCCGAGGAACACCCCGATCCAACCCCGTCTTCTGAAAGATCATGATTAAATTTGATGATTGATTCCAGGAAATCAGTTGTCGAAAACTAATTCGTGATTAAATTTTGTCCTACTCTGCTTTCTTAGGAATATGAGTTTCCCACAAGAAAAAGAAGTAAATATTAGAAAAAAAATAATTCAATGTCTCCAAGACTTAGAGAGTGTGTAAAACACTGAATTTTTACCTCAAGGACCGAGTTCGAGTCCGGTAGGGGGAAGAAAAATTGAATTCCTTTAATATCAGCCGTCGATCGACATCCGCATCTGGAAGTGGAAGCCCTAATAAAGTGGAGTACTCTTAAATTGGAGGAAAACCTAGCAGTTGTGGCCGCGACTGACTACATCACCTTGTACAAGAGTTAATCTCGAAACAATATTTCCTTTCCAAGTATTCTACCCAAGACCCTTCATGGGTTGTAATTTTTTTTTTCAATTGGTTAATGGGTAAATAAAAATAAATTATAATTTTTTTATAAGTGTTAGTTATGTTCTGTTTTTTTATGGCTCCCGATTGTCTCTGCAAATGTCGATTAACACTCGAGAGTGATTGTCTATAGAGAAAATCGTTTAAATATTGTCTCTTTTTATGGAGGAACACTTAAGTTTTTTTTACAGTAAACCGCTTAACAATTGTTAAGAATATTAACTAATGCTTCAGCTAGGAAAACATGATGTTAAAAAAAAAAGAAAAAAAAATTGAAATTACTCATAGAATACTACAGGTTGTATTTACTATCGGCTGACTACAAACTGGCAAGGAGACCTTGGAAAAGTTACATAATGTTTTTGCCTCCATTTGCTACGGGTAGCTCAAAAAGCGTTTTCCTTGTTACGTGTGTCCAGTTAAAAAATTAGCCTAGTTTGATATACCGTTTAATTACAGAGTAATCTTTTAATATTGCTAGAAGCCAAACCTATCTGACCTTAGCGGTTTCAAATGCGCTTAAGTGGTATCAAGTCTCTTGTATGAGTTTCGTCAGTCATCCAGTTCTAAGGACCAAATTTTAGTATTAGACAATGTTTCACTCTCATTTTTTTCTTTAACTACATTAGGTCTCTTGGCCAACTTCTTTTCATTATGCAGCATGGTTGATATTTTTGTATATCGAAGGTAATCATTAATGATCCTCATACACAACTTTTGGATACTTTCGTGTTTACTGCAGTTGAGCTCCACACCGGTGAGACACGTAATGTGAGCTCGAACAACTGTTTTGTATAATATAAGTTTGTTTTTGGGTCTTAATTTTAATTTTTTGTTTAAATAAGGAAATATTGTATTATACTTTTGTTGCTTAGTCGATTTTATTCGAGTGAACATGGAGTTTACTAAGAAAGTGTCTGGTTGGGACAAATCTTAAACGTATGGGACATTTAGATCTTTATGGATAAGTTTGTATGTGACATAATAAGGAGCATTGAAGATTTTACGGAGGATTTTGGATTGTGAAGATAGGAAGTTTGAGTGGAGCCCCAAAGTACAATTCCGTATGTCCAAATCGGATTAACTATTACCATGTAGTGTTTTTGTTTTTTTTTTTGTTGTTTTTTTCTCCTCTAAGCCATACGGCTAACAAAAGTTTTGATTAATTCTTGATTATGATGATTCTGCCTCTTTTACTGCACCAAGGTGCACTTTAAGAGGGTTCTGAAGAGAGCAGTGGTTTGTAGAAACATAGTATTAGTCTTTTTTAATTTATTGGGAGCTTTAAACGCTTGTCTAGTAATTTGAAGTAGTCAGAAGTTAACTCTCATGAACATTTTTCTGAAGTTTCGATCTTTCACCGTGTTACGGCCGAGGTCTCTTGTAATTAAGAGATTATCTCAGACACGTATTTTTGGATAAATAATTTTTAACGAAACGTCGTTAGAGCCAATATAGGATGTCGGAGCAGCTGAACGCTTAGTCAGTTAACATATTGGAAATTGGTGCTACTGGGGCATTTATTATTTCACTAAATCAACCGAACTGTTTGGAACTGGACTATAAGCCTTCGTTTTAACTGAAGCGTGTCTTCTAAAAAAACATTATATCTGTTCGACATTGTTTTCATTAAATAAGCTATTTCCTAACGTTTAATAGAAAATATATACGATAGACAAAATAAAAACTAAGTAAATCCTTGTAATTAATAGTAATGTACATGAGGTTAGACAATAGTATAATTTTGTTCGAACCTAAATAATAAGTGACCCCATGTACATAAAAAACAAACATGACCCCATGTACATAAAAAACAAACAGGGAGAACACATGTCCTCAACACACTGTCTGAATTTAATTTTTTTTTTTGTTTAATAAATTTGAAATTATGGGCATATTAGTTTCATTCATTTGCCATTATATAATATTATCAATGTTGTACAAAACATTTCATTTTTCTAATCATTTTTTTAAGTTGTATAATAATATGAAAGTAGTTTACTGTAGTACATATGTCTGAGTTTAAAATAAAATAATATATGCGTAAAACGAGGATAATTTAATTTTAATTATTTTCACAGTTTTCCTCCTTTGATGCGAATATAAACTCGTTGTGCAACAATTGTTGATGTTGAGGATGGTTAGTAATACTTATGGAAATAAAGAATCCTTTTACTCGCTTATCGTTTTGTTTATTACCCTACTGCCAATGGACAACCACAGATGGTGTTTTCATCCAGCTGCACTATCAGGATCCTCGTAATTATAGTCGCGATCGACTCACGAGAAAACTGTAAATAAATTTTCCAATCAAGAATACTTTCATGAGATTGTTTTCCCATTGTACTCTCACAATTAACATTTAGTACAAGAAAACATTCTGTGCTATGCATGCATGCTAAATGCTGCAGTGGTAACATCTAGAAAAAATTTAGTCGAGACGTAACATAAAATGAAAAAGATATAAACTAATGTTCCATATGTTGCTGAGTTAGCCCAAACCAGATACCTATCCTTTCATAGTAAGCTCCATAACCACTCAATCTAATATTTTCTCAACTCGCTTCCCACTCCGTTCCCGATACTCCTTTCAGGCCTATGAAAAGAAGATGGCCTAGAGATCATCTAGTGTAAAATTGTTATCAATACATTTACTTGAGGTATATATTAAATTGAATATATACTTAATATATGTACGAGGTAAATTTCAATAAATTGATGTTAAAAAAAAATTCCTAATGATAAAATGACTAATGGAAAAAAAAATAGTTGAGTAAAAATAACAAAATAAAGGCCAAGTCGTCTGAAGAAAATGGAGTTAAGAACCATTCCATAAATCGTTTATTTTTATTCAGACTGCTTCATAAGTGCTGAAAATAAAACGGTGTATATATATATATACGATATATATATATATATATATATATATATATATATATTATATAATTATCATATTATCAGCTCATTTACTTGATGCACATATTTGTATAGTTGTAAATTTCCATAAATTGATATAAAACTAAAAAAACAAAACATTTTTTATCGATAAGCAAACAAAACTGAAATCATTAGTTAAAATTATTTAAGCTCTTTACTTATGAGAGAGGGCGAAACCGCGATGAGGGACTCTAGTATAATATATTAACATAAATGTATAGTTAATTGACATAAAATAAGTTTTTCTTAAATGTATGTTTCTGATTGAAATTATTATACTGAAAAGTCCGATAGTTGTAACATTAAGATCATGCAGTATGGTTGATATTTTTGTATGTCAAGGGTAATCATAAATGATCCTCATACACAAATTTTGGATTCTTTCGAGTTTTCTGTAGTTAGTGGCGTAAGTTGAGCTCCACACAAGTGAGGCATACGTAATCTGAGAACAACTGTTTTGTATAATATAAGTTTTTTTTGGGGGGGGGGTCTTAATTTTGATTTTTAAGGGAATATTTTGATTATATTTTTTTTTTTGCTATGTCGATTTTATTGCTTGTGTGTTCTGTGAAAGTCAGGACCTGTCCAGTGTTAAACACAGGTATTAATTGATTTTGATTTTGGGAAGTCATCTGCGTTTGAAATAATACAATTTAAATAAATATTTCTATTTTACCTTTAATCTTCATGAGACTTCTCGTATTCACAAAAGGCCTTTTCTAAACCGTTTATTTCAATGTAAATACCTATAATTTTAACAAAATTGTTCATAAATGATTTTTGTCATAAAACTGCAATAAATAATTTAAACTAATGACTATATTGCGGCTGTGATAAGGACTAATGATATAAATTAGCAGGTAGTCACCCGGGCCTTCATATTAATTTTATTTGCGGTGCAACAGGTGTCTGGTATCGATCCAAAGCCGTCTATGCCTTTCACGACTTCATATGCTTTAGCTGATTTCATTGTTTATATTTACCACCTTTGTTGATATTATCATGATGTAATCGAATTAATTATGTTATTTCAAAGAAATTAGATATTTAAAAAAAATATTTTCTAATCTACAAAGAATTTTCTAAAGTACAAGCCATTTTTCTTTTGTGATCACTACCAAAACGTACCAGATTTTAACCACAATATCTTTATAGTTCCAGGAAAGTTTATCAATAAACTTTGTCATTAAAAAAGCGATAATTCGGGATAACAGTGAAATTTGAAAATTGACTAATAGGTATCGAGCGCCGGTATGACAGGTTCTAAGTTGCAACATTATATAGAGCTTGAAATCAATAATAAAATTTACTTGTATTCAATTGTATCTAATCCTTACAATCCAAAATCCTTCGAAAAATCCTCAATGCTCCTTACTTTGTCACCAATAAACTTATCCATAAAGATCTTAATGTTCCATTTGTTGCTGATTTAGCCCAAACCAGATATCTATCCTTTCATAGTAAGCTCCATAACCACTCAAATCCCCTGATTTCTCAACTAGCCTCCCACACCATTCCCGATAATCCTCCGAGCCGTCTGAAAAGAAGATGGCCCAGGGACCTTCTAGTGTAGAATTTTCATTAAATTGCTACTTACTGATGAGTAGTTCTTTTCAGGTTTTGTCACGTTATTGTAATAGTTAACAGCACATTTATATGTATATATTTTTTACAGTTTCAAATACCAATAAATTGTGATAAAAAAAAAACACTTTTATTTAATTAAATTATAAAAAAAATATTTAAATATGTGATACGACATGTGGATCCCAGTGAAGTTTTAAAATCGACCAATATTTGGTTAGCATCATTCCTCAAAAAATATCACAATAATAAAACTACTAAACTTATCTGTACCAAATTTTAACTACATCATCATCAGGAAGGTTTAGCAATAATAAAATTTACAATAACATAAATTTAAATGTACAATGTTGCGTGGCAGGAAAGAGGTTTGACACACTGTCACATACCTTTTTGATTTGAAATTAAAATCCAAACAGATAAAATTAATAACATTATTTCTGCCAAATAAAAGTGTCGATCCTTTGCTTTTTGATATTGTGTGTAAAAATACGATTCATGGACCTTTAGTTGTGAGCATTGATTATGCAGTCCATAATCCGAAATCAAATTGAGTTTCTATCTGGATTACCAACTCATACATTAAAATTAAATATTTTAGGTTTCCCTATGTCCAATAAGGTTATTATGTCAACTTCAACCACGTTATCTGTACAATGGTACCAAGTTAAAAATTACTGAAATGCGTATAAATATCTTTGAAGAAATAATGCTCAAATTAACAAATATAACCTCTACTATTAGTTAATATTTTCTAATAAGTTCAGAGAGAGAGCGAAGCCGCGACGGGGAATGCTAGTCATAAGTTTCTTTCCCTTGTGGACATATCTCGTTATATCAGAATCGGTTAGAAAATCTGTCTTATTACATCTTATTTACATTTCTTTGTTACAGTATTCTGAATAGTTAAAACCGTCTCACAGGAATAAACGGCGTTCCTAACGCGATGTTTAGTCAGCACAATTTAACTAGTTTTACGGTTTTTCATAACGGATCTTTCGTCTTCAATCAAGCAGCAATGGAAAAACATAGAGAAATAAAACTGTTCATGGAATAACATGACTGTTAACAATAACCATAATAATTCATTGACTGCATCTAGATTTCTCGATTGTATTCATTCATTTTCCTTTAACATTCAACGTGAATGCTATATTCAACGTAACATGTTTCCTGTATTCATGATTTAAGTTCCCTGCGTACCTGAAAGGAATAAAGAGAAACTGTCACTCCAATCTTTTAAAAAAAGAAAAAACTTTTCCAAGACTATTAAATTTTCCTATTGCCTATTACCGTTTAGAATTCTTCAACGGTTTAGTTTTCTACACCATTAGACATCAATTCTAAAATCGCCTGAAAGAATTTCAGGAATTTCATCTCCTGCTTATTCTATCTGTTTCAAACTTCTCTTTAGACGGGATTCGTAAACTTTTTTTATTTCAAATGTACATCGAAAACGGTAAATTAAAATATTTTAGTTAAATCCTGTACCATTACCCATGAATTTAAAATGGGTAAGTATTTGGTAAGATTGTGTATTTCTTCACAACGGTTGTGCAATGAGAAGATTGATCTGGAGTAACCAGGTTTTTTACCAACTTAGGGTTCCCACTTTTAAAAAAAAAAAATATTTCTAATCCTCTAGGAATAACTAAAATGTACAGTAAAATGGCATGATTTTCTGAGAGGCATTATGCTTTTGATTAGATATAGTAATCTTATTTCCTCATTTTCCAATAACGAATAAATATCTTAAACAAACTGAACTTTAGCTTGCTATAGCAAGGGATTTGTTTTCAGTTCTGAATTAAGGAGGCTTGGTCATTAGGAGAAGAATTGATGTATAATAATTTAATTAGAATAAAAAAACATTTTTTAAACGCATCCATCGATTCTTAGAAATCGACTTAGGATCATCGATAATCAATATCGATTATTTTCTCAAGAATCGATGTAACCTAAAATCGACATTTGGAATCGACACATTACTAGTTTATTTTATTTTTTTTTGTCATCGCTTATTTTTTTTTATTTTTTTCCAAATCTTTATAATTATTTATAAACCCGAAGGAACTTATACCTTTAACACTATCGTAACTTAATAGATTCGTACTCTGATTATAGACCTCATTTATTTAACATAACTTAGAAAATAGTAAATAATCTCATCCATTATAAGTTAATTACGCGTTTTCTTCTGATAATCCCGCAAGGACGAGATAAAAGTTATACAAGCCCCTTTTCATGAAGATAACCATTTCTATAAATTGTGGTTATAAAGTAAGGTAAACGGGTTTCTCCGAAAAAGAGGTTTAAATGAGATTTATGTGAAAAAAGCCGCATGGTAAACACCGTTAACAAAAGCCTTCACTTCAACCCACCACAACAGTTTTTGTGTGGTTATGTCCGCCTGTGGCTTTTCCTATTTACAATGCAGATTAGCCAGAGTAAACTTTTCACTTACTAGAAACTACGATTTCTATTGTCAGTATCATAGTCTTTTATATGAATGGTTTTGTTTAGAAAAGGTTTTATAATCTACAGTTAACTGTTAGTGGTAGAATTGAAAGAGTTACTTTGCCTTACAAACTAAGATGATCTGTTACGGTAGCAAACCTGTGCAATTATAAAAATTCAGTAAACTGGTAATCATACTGCAATGATCATTAATGTAATGAATGTCCTCACAACTAAAAAATCCGAAAGACGAATTCGGGTTGGATTCACATAAATTCATAATCTTTTTTTTTTTTAATATCCTTAAAATGCACTGAAAATCGCAATATATTGTATTTATAGTGCTATTTAAAATAAAATGTTTGTAAGAACTTTGTATATATAAACTCCCCAGAACTATCGCAACACTTTGAAATATTTGAATTTTACAAAAACGTCTATTTTTTCATAGGCCAAATAAAGGTTCTGTCTATAATATAAATTTTTAACTGGTCATAAAAAGTTTTTTAAAAAATAAATTACAATATTTCAACAAACAAAATATTTAGAAAACTTATTAAAATTTTACTTTTTTTACAATTTTAACTATTAAATTACATTTAAAATTTTTAATTTACATTTAATAAGTCGTATCGCCCCATTTGGCTTGAATGGCAGCTTCCACTTTTCTTGGATTACTTGTAAAAATATTTTCAAGGAAACCTTGGGGTACGTTGTTCCATTGCTCCAGAGTGAAGAGAAAAGATACTTGAGGCGAGCGAAGGATAACTAGGGACTGGAAGGAAATTCAAAATGAATAAACCAAAAAATTATGGTTCGTTGGTAAACAGTGAATAACAATGATGTTTCTAATCCCTAATGTCTCTTATTTAATTAATAATATTAATATAAATATAAACAAAGAATGGATTAAGGTCAAAACCAAGAAAATCTCGAGAATTATGGGTGTTACATAGTTTTACGGGGATTGTATTTAGAGATACATAATTAGATCCTTACTGGATTAAATTATGGGTTTTTTTTGATTTCTTATTCATCCCTAACCCGCGAATTCCTCTCCTTCTCTACTCCTTGTTGAAGAGATTCGCTACCAAGAACTCCTTTGAAACTGAACAAATGTCTCACTTTGAATTTAAATACAACACTAAAACGATAAAAAAAATGCTCATCGTTTCCGACTACTTCAACATTTATTGGACAAACTGCCTAATTTGTCCTATCGATAAATAACGAAACATTCATCTACATGACTATCATATGACCTATTTGACGAGCACCGAGTTGAAAATTCTACTAAACCATGAAATTAATCCCGTGTCAAATCGTTACTATCTAAAATTCATCAAAATATCTTTAATACAAATAAAACTTATTATATCCTAAATAATTAATATTATTTCCTTTACAGGTAATAAACATGTACTGTATGTTTTACAGCTTCAAATTTCAAAAATAGATTATTTTCTTCTTCTTTTTTTTTTTTTTTTTTTATTAAAAAACAATTTTCTATAATTGAAGCCATTGGTGGAAGAATGTGTTGACTCTTTATTTTATTTTTTAAAATACTTTTTTTTTCAGGTTTCTCACCTGTGTTTACCGTTTTAGTACACAAAAATGTCCATATATGTTGGGCATATTATCATAATTACACATAGAAAGATTAGCCAACTTAAGAGAATGAATTTCATTCTTAAGCAACGATAAATCAACAGACTTATTTAAAAACATTAGAGTGGGGTTAGTTTTATGACCAAAATAAACAACGGGTGATAAATAAAAACAATTAAAAAAAAAAAAGAAAATACTGACGTATGGAAAAGCTCGAAAACTGTAACACGAAATTGCTTCTGTACATTTTAATAAAATAGAGTTAACACCTTCTCACCAATTTCAATTTTAAATCTTATTTACTTAAAAATCTGACGTCTATCTATGCCAACTTAAACATAATTTTTACAGATAACAAAATACTGAGTTGATATCGTTCTTGTGTTATAATATCATATTTGATTGCTTTATCTTAATTGAACTCAAAATAATACTGTCGTTTTTTCTCTCTTTTATTTCAAGCACTTACAAAGTAACACTTCAAAGTTCATCTCCGATATCTTAGGCACTCTCATTGAGATATTCTAACTAAACAATACTTAATAAATTTTATTTATATACTTGTATCTCTCTTTTCAAATTATCTTCAAGTACGTTAAGTTTGAAGAGATTGATTATTATATTATAAATGCTATGGGTTCGAAATTAGGATATAACGTTAACTAAAGATACATTGAATCTGCTTCTATCTCTCTTCTATGTCTCGTTGTAACTGGTCGGATTTTCGTAGATTAATCATTATATGTATTTATTATAAAATTCAGACTAAAATCTAACGAATTTCTTAATTTTATATAAAAAATGGAAAGTAAATGTAAATATTATTTACTGATTGTGAGTAAAAGTTCCTTAATGTGGTATCCATTTTAATTCATTTAAAAAAAAATGTTCTCAAAATCTCTAATTGAATGCGGTATTCTGTTTTTTTGTTATTTTATTTTATTATATACTAAGGTTTTTCTCTGAATAGGAAACCCCATACTAAAAGAAATCGACTTACTACAAAAAATTCAAATAATTATTTCTGAATTAAAATTATATATATATATATTATATCAGCACTTATGAAGCATTAACTCAACTAAATTTTTCCATTAGCCAATCATTATTTATATACATTGATTGCCATATTTATTAAAAATTAAAATTAATCATTGGATTTTTTTTTTTTTTACATCAATTTATTGAAATTTACTTAATATCAATATATTAAGTATATATTTAATTTAATATACATATCAAGTAAATGTGTTGATAACAATTACAATAACATGCCAGAACTTGAAAAGAACTACTAATCAGTAGCACTACAATAACAATTCTACACTAGATCTCTAGGCCATCTTCTTTTCAGACGCCTGAATAGAGTATCGGGAATGGAGTGAGAAGCAAGTTGAGAAAATATTACATTTGAGTGGTTATGGAGCTTACTATGAAAGGATAGGTATCTGGTTTGGGCACACTCAGCAACATATGGAACATTAAGGTCTTTAGGGATAGGTTTATTGGTGACAAAGTAAGGATTCTTAGCAGTGTAAGGATTGGATAGGAGATGAATTAGATGGTTTTGCGGGCCGCAAAGCTCAACTCCGAACGTCCAAATAGGTGTAAAATCACAGTCATGTAAATAACTCTTTTGTAATTAATTTGAAGCTCTGTCTAGTAAATGTTGATGTAGTCTGTAACGACAAGCAGTTTCTTGTCGTTTTAGTCTTGTATGTGGATTCCAAGTTAGACGTTTGTCTAAGTGGAGTCCTTGGTAGCGGATCTATTCAACAAAAATTAGTGGAATATCATCGAATGAGTAGGACAGGAAGTCGTAGGTTTACGACGAAGGGTAAAGGTTATTTCATTGGAAATTAATGTGATTTTTACAAAACAATAAAATGATTCTATAAAGGGCATTCGATATATGTTATAACATTTGTTTTATGTAAATTTTAATGTCGAAAAGAATCGATTATCCATAGTCGATTCCTAAGAAACGATCACAGCTGTAAGAAACCACTGACAGCGATAGTTTTGTGATTCTCAGTTATGTAATTATTATACATTGATGATAAAATACAGAAAACTTTTATATTATATATTTTTTGTTTTTAGTAAAAGAAAAAAATTTGTATGAAACAGATTAACTATTATAAACAATTCTCTTCGAAAATAAAACACTGCTAATGCAAGCCAAACGTCGAATAAATGAAGATATGTATTTGGTATCTGAAAATAATGATTTAAAACTACCGAAGCTAAAGTACTAACCAAATAAGTCAGATAATAGAGCCATTTTATTATATTATTATCAGGGAATGCAGATTATTTTTCAGTTCATGCTCTGGTTTTCTTGCTCTATGATTAACTATTAATCATCCATAGAAATACATTTTGCATGCTGTCATCTACAGTATTCGTAAAAGGTTTTAGAACATTTCTGATTCCTTTAGTAATAAATGGAACCTATAACCTTCGGAATATTTATTCTCTGAAGTAATGATTTGTCTAATGAATTGTTTTTTTTATAACGTCTCAATCTTAATTAACTTATATATTTTATAATATAAATAATAAATGCTATTTCCTGTTTACTAATTTATTAATTGCATAATAATTTTTTTTTAATGATTTGGTTTGGTTTTTTTAGCTCTCATTTGGATTGTTTTTTTAACGATATCGGGGATCGAAAAATTTTGGTACTGGCAAATTATTAACTTTAATTTCGTTTAATTCTTTCAGTATAAAATATATTTTTAATGCGATGGTGTTTGTGGTACAGCTATTTTTCGTGAGCCAATCCACCTTTCAACAATGTTAATTCTAAATTTTAAATTATGTCGAAGAAATCTTCGATCTATTCTTAAATTATCTATTAGCTTCTTTAAATAAATGAAGATTGCAGAAAAAGGAATAAAATTGATCGTTAATTCACGTACTCTAAAGACACTTGAATGTTATGAAATTATTAAAATTGTCTATGCTTAATTCAGTTATTATTTAGGAAATGATCTGAGTTATTTCTGGTTGCCGTGCAAAGGCAGTAACCGCTGGCGCGTCATAAAACCTTGAAGAAAAACCAGTTCCAAATTGTTCTCTGCATAAAAAGGTTGATATTATTTCACTTTTCATCTGTAATAAAAATCTTTTAATGCGTTGTTTTTAATATTTATTAATTACTTATGATAATTCTTTATTTTTTTTTCTTAAACTTAAAATCTATACTGCGCCATCGGAATTATGTAATGTACCAAATTTCAAAAATACTGGCCCAGTGTAAATTTATCTTGTAAATTCAAGGTTAAACTAAATATAATGGATGAAGTGTTGGTTTTAACTGCGACTCAGACATATGGGAACCAGACCCACGCAATGTGTGCGGATATATTCAGCTGTTTCAAGCGTCAACGCATCGTAAAGGCCTTGCACAAAGTATATTTATGGAACTAAATATTTGGTAAATATAAAGATATTTAAAAATCTAAAACTAGGAAAATGGTTTCCTAATCGTTTTAAATATCCTTTTTCTAATTAAGAATGACTATCTTCAAGCGAAAGTAACAGGAATAATTAGCTTAAAACAATATAATTGTTCATAAAGATTTTTTTAATTCTTCCGTTTGTATTTAAGTAATGCACTCCCGGTAAGATTCGCCTGGATTCGCTCTACCGTTTATGTGGGCTTATTCTAATAGAACCAAAGAACGATATTTACAAGAATTAGTATTTTTAGCAAGTTATGTATTTTTATTTAAGAAAAATGACCCTGTTGTATCTTTTATATCTAATTCAAATAATACAGCCAATAATTTTTAAAAACATCTTTATTTGAAGAGGATATGAAGACCTGAATCAGACAATCATCAAGATGAATATGACGATTATGATGATGAATAAAATCGTTTTTAATGTTCATTTTGCTTTGTATATGTAATTTTTTAATACATGTAATGGACATATTTTATCAATGATTATTGTTTTTTTCATTTATTAATGGATTATGTTGATTTTATTCATAAAATAATGAAAGATGAACATTTTTTTTCGTTTTTTTTTTTACCCAAAAACTTTTTTTTTTTCATTTATTGATATTTACAACTGTACAAAATAATATACAACAAGTAAATGTGTTGACAGTGAATACAATGGCAGGTAAATAACTTGTGAAGAACTACTCACTAGTAGCACTTCAATAAAATCTACACTAAAAGGTCTCTAGGCCATCTTCTTTTCAGACGCCTCGAAGGATTATCAGGGATGGAGGAGGAAGCAAGTTGGGAGACTAGTGGATTGGAGTGGTTATGTAGCTTACTATGGAAGGATAGGTATCTGGTTTGGGCTAAATCAGAAACATATGGAACATTAAGATCTTTATGGATAAGTTTATTGGTCACATAGTAAGGAGCATGAGGATTTTTCGAAGGATTTTGGATTGTAAGGATTGGATACGAGATGAATTGGATGGTTTAGTGGAGCCCCAAAGCTCAACTCCGTACGTCCAAATAGGTCTAATCACTGTCATGTAAATGAGTCTTTTGTAATTAATTGGGAGCTTTGAACGTTTGTCTAGTAAATGTTGAAGTAGTCTGTAACGACGGGCAGTTTCTTGTCGTTTTAGTCTTGTATGTGAATTCCAAAGTTAGACGTTTGTCCAAGTGGAGTCCTAGGTAGCGGATCTGTTCAACAGGGATTAGTGGAATATTACCCCAAAACTAGACCCATATGATGCAAACTTCTTTCGATAACTTCCTTGGCATTTTATCTGCTATTTCTTAAATATTTTCAATAAAACTGTGAGATTTTATTAAATCTTGTGGCATCAATATCTTCCAAATTTTACGCTAATATGTAATAGTGAAAAATAGATTTTTTTTATTTCCCTTAAAAAATTAAATAGTCTGATAACCCATGGAGCCTTTACTTAATTTAACATGTTTAGAAGACACGAGATTTCAAAACTTATGGTTTTATGGGGAATACGACTTCTGCACTCCTAGACTGGCTGTATTCCCCACCGATATTTTTTTACTTTGCTACAAATATTACTAATTTTAATTTACACAAGGTAGTGCTCTAAATATTAATAACTTATTTTATCATGAACCACGAGATATTTTTCAGAATTAAGTATTTTAATTTAATTTTTCTAAGAAATACACTGTGATATTAAAGTAATTAAGTCTTAAAACCGCACAATTAAATAATATTCATGCGTTATGACTATTATATAGTGTTTATTATATATTATATAATTGCGCTTTGTGTTGCTGACTCGACGAAAGCCAGTCGCTTCTGTCTGTTTTATGGCACCGATTAGATAACAGTTTAAAAAGTACGTAACTCAATGCCCTGTCGAAGGCCCTACTTAAAAACTCCTTAAGAAGGAATAAATTCGTTGTTGGCAAAAAAATAAACTTATTGACAGAACCCTTTATTTTTTGAAATAGTATCTTAATCGGGAATTTGAATACTGAATGCTTGTATCGATTATATCTAATTAACAGTTGATATTTATGATTTAATTTAAGGTAATTAATAATACTCCATTACAACTGGACAAGTAAATTACCTAGAATTGACGTTTGATAAGAGAATGACACGGGGCTCGCATACAAAGAAAAAACGCCTAGCCTTAAACATATTTACTTAAATCTATTCGGGCTTAAGCTTAATTTTCGGTAGTGCAAAAAATATTACAAATTCAAAGACTGCAGACTTTTCTTTATCGAAAACTTCTAGAGTCATTATACAAGCTCCTTGGTACGTTGAAAACACAACTTTACATTACATATTGACTCACTACAAACGATTCCACCAAAATGGGTATCACCTGTGTACCTAAAAGTACAAAAACGAGACTGAAAAGAAATTGGTTGAGAGATCTACTTTCGTAACTTTCCTTAAGTAAATGAATGCTGAGAAAGAATTACCGCTAGGTATCTTTTTCCTCTTGCCTCACCTGTCACCTTTCACACATTTTTATCAAGCCTAATATTCAGATGATTATTGACTTAGGGAATTTTACATTCACAGTTTAGTATTTTAAAAATGAAATAAACAGCATATTTAAACATGTTGTCCTGTCTCTGGCCCAAGTTCCATGTTTGTTAACTTTTTATTAGATTAAATCTTTGTCTTTCAAATGATTTATATTCCTAAGGTGTATGAATTTCATACAGTACGTTAATTACGTACGTTTACAGTGGAAAGTATTAACAAAGTAACATTTTATTAAAATTATATAAAATAATTAGGATTCCATCATTTTAGTGCTTATCGAAGCGAAACTTCGGTAGTGATGTTATATTATCTGGTTGGCAAATAAGTCCGTTCGGATTTTAAAGGTGAAATAAAGCTCTGTGAGTAATAGACATAAAATTTATTTTAATCTAAAATATATCCACCATTATTTAGTATAACTTTTTCCCATCTTTCGACCAGTAGCATAATGCCACGATCATAGAAGTCTGGGGTTTGTTGTCAAAAAACTGATCCAAATGGTTTTTGATGTCCTGTTCGTTGTTTGGAAATGCTTTCCATTCATGAAGTTCTGCAGAGACCGGAATAAGTAGTAGTCACTTGGAGCTCTATCTCTGGTGAATACGGGGGATGGGGCAAAGATTAATAATTTATTGCAATTGACCAACGAGGTGTAGGGTCTTGCGTTGTGTTGGTGGAAAACGACACCGTTTCGATTTGCAAGTTCTGGGTTCTTTGGAATTGCGAACAATATAGAGTTAAATCAATTGTTTCTCCTGATGGCAATAGCTCGCTTCAATTTCTTGTGGGCGACCAGACCGTAGAGCGTCATTGATTTAAATATTTCCTGAACGAAGTTTGGTGTACTAATTTTGACAGGTGCGTTCGGTTAAGAAATCATCCCTATAAACACTGCAATTTTTTTTTTTTTTTTTTTTTTTTTACGGGCTTCCGCAGCACGGTTACCTTTTTACAAAAATTTAGCAGAAATGTCTGTTGACATATTACAAACAGATTAAACAACCCACAGATAAGAAATGGACTGTAATTATATAAAAATAAACAGAAAAATGTAAAGGATTTATTTGCCAACCCAATATATACAGATAGAAATATTTGCTTAGAGTGAATCGCGGAACAACGTAGTTGCTAGTTTATGGAATTCTCACCGCAAGATTATTGTTGCTTAACCATCGCAATAAAGGACAACGCAATTAACATCGGGGCTACTTCTGTATGTGGAGTGGACGACTTGTGACAAGGATATAAGATGTCGGTGATGAGTCCCTTAAGATAACTCGACCTTTATAATTCACAGTTGAACAGATTTATTCCCGTTTCTTTTTGAATTATTCATACGTCGAGTTACTTGTTAAATATAGACGTGTTACGATTAATAAGAAACTGATTGTTAGGAGGCTTAGTTCCCTTGTAGATAATCTCCTGTTTCGATTATGTCAATTTTATTTGAAAATATATCACTAAAATCGATAGATCACTAAACTGAATTTTAAAACTTTATAATTGAATGGTTGGCGAATGTAGGGGTTATTTTAAAAAAACACAGAATTTTGAGTAATTTATGTTTAAAGTTTTTTTTTTTTTTAATTTTTCTTAAATAGGAAAATGGTATCTATTTGTTTTGAAATATTCAGATTTTGCTACCTAACAAATATCTGACATAACCCCTTCATCCACCAAACCCTTCAATTAGTAACAAGTATAAAAAAATATATATATTTCTCTCTAACTAAACAATTGTGTTCAGCACACATGAATCTCATAGCGGAAAATTAATATATTCTTTTAATGCACAACGTTTCGTAAACACAAATAACTGCTATAGAATGTATATCATATTTTGTAAGCTAAACAATTGTGTTCAGCACACATGAATCTCATAACGAAAAATTAATATATTCTTTTAATATTATTGTAGAATGCACAACTTTTCGTAAACGCAAATAACTGCTATAGAATGTATATCATATTTTGTAAGTAGTGTTCACTGTAATCTAACTTGAAATTGAATTGTATCAGAGTTGGCATTTGTTTCCTTTATTTTTATATATTTATTTTTTTGAGTTAGCAAATTTTTAAAATAATAATAGTAACGCTTCCCTGAAACTCTTTAGTTTAAATTAAATTATTTTAATATTAATTAAAATTTTAATTTTAAGTTAAAAATGTTATTCCTTTACTAAAAATATTATTTATGATAATTATTTTTAATAATAATTATTAATATAATATACTAACTTATTTTTACTTTGTTGAGCTATTTTAATCTTACCAATTTTTTTTCAGTTCTTGTCTCAAACAATTATTTTTATTGTATAAAAAAAAGAGAGAGAGAGAGAAATTTTCTTTTCGAACATACATTACTTCATTTTCTAATCCAAATTTATCGATTTATTAATCCGCAATTATAATGGCATTGATGAAAATAAATTTACTAATGTGCAGAACTCTTCGAAAATCTTTAATTAATTTTATATTCAAATATTTTAAACATTTAATTTTGTTTTTTAAGAACTAGAAGAGTTCTAATGTTTCTATTGAAAAATTTGATCGAAAGCTTAAAACTGATAAAGAAGATTGATTTGAAAACCGCTCCACTTGAGCCCAATTAAGCTCCAAAATGATATCTTCGACTGGGTTCAATAAATTGAATATTTTAAAATGTTTAATAATTTTTATTAAGTCTACAATAAATTTAAATTGATCTTATTATTCCAGTGGTTCATTGATTTTTTTTTTCTTTTTTCTTGTTTTCCATCTTACAGTAACCCTACAATTGGAGCGTGTATTTAATGATTTGTACATGCACCATGCATCTAGGCATATTACATGTATATACAAATATGCATATACATGAAAATTGTATTTATGTTTAATTTTTCCCAGGTTAAACTATGAAGGAGGTATAGTATATAAATCGTTGCTGTTTCAACTCAGTAATACAGATGGTATGCACGTAAAAACAATTGCGTTAAAATTTCTATGAAAAGTGACCCTGAACGTTAAAACCCCCATGAAAGAAATGATCAGTGCAGTATTGGATCTGTTATTGTCTACAGTTAACTCATATATTTCTACTGTAATAGGGCTGAAGCTCATTTTATGCTTTCTTATAACTGGATAAAGATTACAGTACAAAAAAAATGCAAAAAAACATCATTCTCTGACTAGAAAAAATCCTGGACTCGGTTATTACGAATTATTCGCATCAACATCAAAATTATGGACGCATTACTTTGTTCTGTAGGGATTCTGATTTTACAGTCCGCTTGCTCCAGATCTGTCTCACTATTTTAAACGTCAGGATACCAGTGGGTTGTATATGTTTATTAACACGTATTAATATTAATTAGGATAATTATATAATTTACTTCAACTGTTTTAATTATAGGGTTCTTTCACCTCAGCTCATTAAACTTCGCATAATACGACAGATCGTATATGTTTAACGTATTTTATTAATTAATTAATAAATATACGAAGTTGCATTTAATTAAACTGTCAGTATTCTTTAATTACTGTTATTTTAATGAACTTTCATAAAGCTTTCATCAGTTCAGAACCTAACTGTTCCCTTTATTTGTTCTTTCTATTTATTCTTTTAAATTTAATTTCGTCACATTTACTAGATGAATTTTTGCAGTTGCAAATATCAATAGAAATAATAAAAAATATTTACTCGTTAAACTTGTGTTTATTTTTATTTACAACGGATACAATAGAAATGAATCACGTGCAATGTGTGTCAACCCGGTATTCAAATAAATATTCCTGAGCTTCAAAACAGATATATGATATAATCAAGCATAATTGTTTATATGACCAATTAAAAACTACAATTAATATTAATAAAAGTTTATATTAATACAGAATGATTCGATGTTATTTAAATTAAAACAATTTTTTTTTTTAATTTGTTTGAAATAAAAGTTAAGTATACTCGTCATGTATATTTTATAATATAATTGGATCTAATTTTATTTTATATTTTCTAATTTATCTTTCCTTTATTTTTACGCGATTCAATTAGATCGCTCTTATAGTATCTTTTTGTTTGAATTATTACTGTTCATTGTCTCACTCTTTCACTCCTCAATTTTTTAAAATTTATAATATTAAAATAATTATTAACCCATTATAAAAAGACTGAAGCGATCAGAATTAATAAAAATAATCTAAGATATTCATTCATTAACAATAATAAATACCACTAGATTAAATGTTCAAATTTTTATTTTTTTCTACTGAGAAATTAAGTTTAAACAATTTAAGTATTGGTATATTCAGGTAAATATACCTGTAATGGATAAACATGACTTTGATTTTATTTGATTCATTGATTTTTCTATTTTTTTATAATTTATTTACAATCTTATAATTTATTATTTCCTACTAATTTCTTTCTAGCCAAGTATCCGTATACCAATTTATCATCCACAAACCTTCAACATAATTGCAATTCATTATTTTAAATCACAAATAACCTTAATTGTTTTAATGTTTTTTAATGTAAATATTGAAAAATAAGTAAGATGATTGTCGAAAAGGAATCACGTTTTGAGCTTTATTTTATGAAGTCTTCAGCAGTATATAACAACTATATATTTTATCGTTAATCCTTATGTATGGTATTTGTTGGTATGTTTTTTTTTTTATATTAATCATATTTTTTTTTGTTTACTTATTGGTTTTCTTTATAGGTTGATTCTAAGTAGTCATTTATTGATGTAAATAAATCTGTGGGTGAGCATTAATGAAATAGGAACAATTACATGCATTTCTCTTATTTTATTTGGACACTTACGGGTCAGTGAATCATGACTTAATAAGTCTTAACTCTACTTAAACTTAACGATGCCATACCAGTCATAACACTTAGTTGGATAGCTTTTACTTAAAATAAGATTTCACTCAATTAAATTGTTCTTGTGTAAAGACACGCTTTATTACTTTTAAATTTCCGACTACTCCTCGAGCATTTACTAGACAAACGTTCAAAGCTGTTCCAGATGTTGCTGATTTAGCCCAAGCCAGATACCTAACCTTTCATAGTAAACTCCATAGCCACTCGAATTCATTATTTTCCCGACTTGCCTCATACTCAATTCCCAAAAATCCTCCGAGGTGTCTGAAAAGAAGATGGCCAAGAGACCTTCTAATGTTGAACTTTTATTTAAGTGCTACTAGTGAATAGTTCTTTACATTTTAATCATTTTCCTCAATTTTACCAGTTTTATACAAAGTATATAGTTGTAAATATGAGTAAATAGTTTCAAAAATTAAAAAATAAAACATAAAACAACTGTTGAGGATCATTTAAAATTAATTATTATTGTTTTACATATTCCTATACAGCTTGGAAGATATATCACGCTCCTTTATACATACTAAGAATTATATGCTACATGAGGAGTTATCTTTCAAAACTACTTCTAGTGAGTAGTTCTAAGTTTACTTGTTGTATTTAAGGTATATAGTTGTAAATATCAATAGATAGTTGTTGTTTTTAAATATTTAATGCTTTAAAAAAACAAAAAACATTTTTAAAAAGCAAACAGTTTTCTTCTTTTTTCGTTTTTTTTTTCTTTACGTAACAAAACATATTATGTACGAATGGTATTGTATAAAAATGCCCAAAGCATCTCTCTTTCCCAGCTGTTGTCCGTTTTTACGGTTACCTCACAATATCTGGTGTGTTACCTGCGTTCGGTTCATAAAAAGAGTGCTTTGAATATAACAAATTTTTCCGGCTCAGCTACAGAATTGTAACAGAGAGCCGTTTCCTGTAGGCCCGTTGGCCTTGTGTGGGGCAGGATTTGGTACTGCCCTCTGCGTGAAGGGCGCGCGCTCGCCGAGGTCGGTATACCATTTCGTTAGGTATTATCATAACGCTTTTTGTATTGTATTACTTTTTTTTAAATAAATATCAGATTATATACTATATATTATTAATACAAGATAAACCTAATATTCCAGTCAATAAACATATTGTGGAGTGCATGAAATATGCGATTATTTTTTACCTCAGAACTTCGTTAGGAGCAGTTAGAAGATAAATATACTAAAAGTCTCCACCCCGTGGGGGGAGGGGGAGCTAACAGTGGGAATGAGAGGAGAAGGTCCCATTTTTTGGTTTCGATATCTCGAAAAAGGTGGACTCTAGAATAATATGTTTCAAATAAAAATTGAAGCCAATTAAATTTCCTATAAAATGTATTCTATACATATTTGTTTACATATTAATAAAACATAATTTATGAGTGCTGCAATACGATGCGGCAAAATCATGATCAGCTTCGCCTAGCAGTAGATGCAGTCAGAAGAAAATCGGTGCTGTGTGTGAGAGAAGAGGGAGTACATTTCGAACAATTATTGTAAATTAAGTATGTACATTTTAATTAAACTATAATAAAACATAATAAAACTATTTAACATTTCTGAACATTCACTCAGTATTTCCCAAAATGCCGATGTTGCATATCCCTGTTTTTTTTAATTAATAAGTGATTTCAGTATCAATTTTAGAAATTATCACTATTCATGGTATACCATTCGAAAGGTGTTTGTGTGTAGAAGTTTTTTTTTAGTAGTGCACGTTTGTAACATATGTAATATTTTTGAGAAAAATGCAGTCAAAGTTTTGGAACGGAATTAGAAACTAGCTATTTCTTGTGTTTGAATCAATATGTTAAATACTGGACGCGCTAAATAACTTTATTTTAAAGGAAATTTAGTCTTCTTTCTAATGAGCATATTGAAATTCCTCTAGGTTTAATTTTTCGGGAAATATAGACAATTATTTGTCAAAAATTAGAAATATCTATAAAACGGGTGAGAATCGATCTATGGTTTATGTGAAATTTTTTGTTGCAAATGATGCCTAGCATCGCCTCTCGAAGTTCCTGCAGTCTTAAATGCTGAACACCCTGTATAGATGTAGGAGAGAAGGTTCCACTTTTGGGTTTTTCGATTATATCTCGAAAAAAGTGGACTCTAGAAACATATGTTACAGATAAAACTTAAAGCTAATTAAATTTCCTATAAAATTGCTTATATACATATTTGTTGAATTTTTGCAAAAATATAATTTTTATCTCACTTTTTGTCAGGTATTTGCTCCTAGAGCGGTCCGCGGTCTTTTCTCAGGAGAAATGTCAGATTCAAAGTTGCAGAGCATTAAATTTACTTTATTTTATTATATACGTTTTTGGCACTTGAAGCAAACGTTTGACAAAAAGTGAGATAAACATTTTTTTTTTCTAGAAAATTATCGATTTTTAATAACGTTTATCTCGAAAACCGTTGAAAATTCCACAAATATGTATATAAACAATTTTATAGGAAATGTAATAAGCTTTAATTTTGAATCATAGCATATTTTCCTAGAGTCCACCGTTTTCGAGATATAATCAAAAAACCCAAAAACGGGACCTTCTCCCCCCATTTCAGCACTCATTGACTGGGATATAAAAACTGTAGGAATATAAAATCCTTTAGATCTTTATGATTGTCATATCGAATGGTTGACACTAATGCAAAATTAGTATTGTATTAGAAATGTAAAATCCTTTAGTTTTTGACATATCGAATGGTTGACACTAATAAAAATTAGTATTGTTTTTTTCACCCTCAAAAATATAACTTTTGAACTTTAAATTTTGACACGCTCAAACTGTTGGTGATACTCGGATCGATGATTTGAAGATAGTTCCCTGATCTGTAATTTAATAGAAAATATTTTTTTGTTATGTAACATTTGTCGCAAGGACCTTCTATTTAGGATCTATATCGGTTTGAATGAATAAAGTCACATTTTTTAAGTGTTTCGGGTTTCTTTGGCACACTCTAGCTGTATTGGTGTTCTCTACCACTCTCACCGAAAATTTTACAACAATTTTTTTATCAGAATTAATAGATTAAGATAGACATATCCATGGTCAATTGTTTTTCCAGTCAGGGAGAATGTGAGTTTTTTTTTCTTATTACTTGTCTGCACTTTGTTTTGAAAAATATTTGCAACTCTTAAACATAAAAATTCCTATATTTAAAATGGTCGTGTTTCATATGCATGCCATTTTTTTTCCGTTAAGAATCTTTACTGCAATATTTTTTTTTTTTTATTCCTTACTCCACCTTTCGAGAGATGCCAGTCAGCAGACAACCCAGACCCTGGATTAGCAGACGAAAAAATATTAAGGCTCTGAAAACAAACGAATTTAATGCACCGATTCAGCTCGCCCGTCATTTCTCATTCTCATCGCTATTTTTAACCTCGCTTCTCTGCTGCATTCTAAGATTTATCTTCGGAAAATATAAATAATTCTACTGTTACAGACTCCTTAGGAACAAAGGGAATATATTTCTTTTTGTCGTATTCAAGTTTCAAAAGCATCAGCGATAATAAGAAACGCGTCCTATGCCTAAAAATGCTTCTAAAAATAAAAACTTATTTTATCTCCAGTACTATATTTGAATCTGCAGCTTTCACACAAGGAAAAATGGTCTGATATTCAGCAGTTTATTCAGATTTATATTTCATAAAAGAAAAAGCTTATATTTTATTTATTTAACTGTAAAAAATATATTTCCAATCCTATGTGATGGTGAAACAATAAAATATTACGAAAGTAGAAGAACATCATAAACACATAGTGAAAAAAATTAGATAATTATTTATTTTAAAAAAAAAATGACTGTAGGATTAGCTATCAACTAAACAAATACTGTATGCAGGATATGTTTAAAGTTAATCTTATTAATGTTTCTTGAAGATTACAATTATAATATTTCCGCTTTTTTGACATGGATATGTCATTTGAGTTTTTAGTCAATACGTTTTTGGTGTAACGTTTTTTTTAAACTCAGAAATTTTAACATGTCCTAGCTCTGTTGGTACTGCTCGGATCAAAAAAGTGAAAATATTTTTTGTTATATAACATTTGTCGCTAGGACCTACCGTCTGAGAGCTATATTGGTTTAAAATGAAAAAATCAACTTCCGCCTTTCTTCCGTGTGCAGTTTGAAGTAAATAAAGTTTTGCATATATTTTTACCAAAAAGAAAATTCCTCTCAAAAACACCGTTCAATTTTTTTTCAAATTGGTTTGACCGTTTAAGATAATCGTTTCTTTCCTCCAATCATTTATGACTTTCTAATATTGAAAAATCATCAAGATGTAAAATTCCCTCTCTGATAAACTTAGGAAATAATTTATATTATTTATATCATATAATACCGATGATGCCATAATTTATCTAATGCCCTTGAACCTGTCATTCTCTGACAGTAAAAAGGTCATTTTAGAAAAAACATCTTAACCACATGATTTGTTTCAAAATATATGTTTTTTATTTCTGTTAAGAGGTATTCAGGGAAACTTTGGAGCAATTTTATTATATTAATGTTTTTTATAATTTTGATTATAATTTATACAACAAATAATTATTAGAATAATCAAATTATTTGTGTTTATAACTTTCTTTACTAGTGATTATTTGTAAAAATTATGAAATCGTTCGACCAGAAAAATAAGTATATGAGTATATATTAAGAAATATTTATGTAATAAATACAAATACGAATATATTAGTACTGCTTTTATTTATTTATTTTTTGTGTGTGTGTATGTGTGTGTTTGGTTCCTATTACATTTGGAAGAAACCACCGGAAGTAAAGGATACCTCTAACCTTCGCTTAGTCCTTCACAATAGAGCGAGATGATTTCTTTGTTTGACCATCATTAATTTCGCGTAAATATCATACAAGCTTTTTCTTTTAATACATTTTTTTTTATTAGGATATTTTTTATGCAAATTAGACAAAATGCCTATGTGTCCATCCAAGTATTACACTGCTAAATCTCATAGCTCATAGTTCAATGTTTTTAATTCAAATATTATTTAATTTCTTAATTTATTACTTCGAGTGAAACACTAGGAGTATATGATTTTATAGGAAAAAAATATTCCATGCTGGATTAAAAAGTGAAAAAAAAAAAAGTTGATTTATTTATTTACAAAATTTTGAAAATATTTCTTCTAAAATCTAAATTTAAATAAATAATTCATTATAATAAAATTTACATTAAAAAAAATATATATAAAAATTTAAAATGCTAATTCCGTCCATGTTTGCTCTATTTAACATAGTTTTTTATTTCTATTAAATATATTATATATATATATATATATATATATATATATATATATATATATATATATAAAATATATATATATTTAAAAAAGGATTTGAGTATTGATAAATATATATTTGTTATAATAAAATTGAAATTTTTATTTTATTTTTGAAAAAAAAAAAAATCAAATAAATGCATCCTACAATTTATACCATTGCTACCCTAAAACCTCATAACTTTAATATCAACTGAAATTAAGTTCTTACAGACTGATTCAAGAGGGAAATTTTTTTTAACCCTATACTAAAGAGATTCCTGATTATGATAATTATTTTCAAATATTCAAAAAAAATATTAAATATTATTTTTCAATCTCAGTAAACGTACCAAAGCAGTGTACTTTACTTCAATTACTGTGTATTGAAGTATAATTTAGTTTGAAAAAAAATAAAGGAAAACATTTTCGTTTTGTTTGCTAAACAAAAATTTGTCTACGTTCTGAAATATTTCTCCATTCACATATATATAATATAAATATAAATCTAGCTCAGAAGCAATTTAACTGTGATATAAGACTGTTTTTTTTATATGTTATCGTTCCAAAAAGTCTTGAAAAATTCTTAAAAAATATATTACTTCCTTTCTTAATCCAAATTTATCGATTTATTAATTACATTATCACACACACATATATATAAACTTAATTTTATCTCTAACCTACGTCATTGCCAATCCCATTGATGACGCACTTGGATACTTATAAATCATATGGAATTCTCTTTCTCTTCTTATCCGAAATTCACTAATATTGCTTACTCTAAAAACTAACAAACAAAAACACATATATATATATATATATATATATATATATATATATATATATATATATATATATGTGCACACACACACACATATATATATATATATATATATATGTTGTTTTTTTTGGAAAGTTATACATGTATATATAAAACTACAGTGAATCAAGAAACAATTAGTAACAGCCTTAACTAAGTGCGAACGACTAGCCTTGTTGATTTTATAGCAGAAATTAGTGACTATATTTCTTTTCCTAGTTTCCAGTGTTTATGGCTGAACCTTTAGTATCCCAGTCAGTCTGTAATTAAACTCTATAGTTAATTTATTAAGAAATAATTACACACATTGACAAGTGCTCCTGTATTATTATTGGCTCATTTATTTTGATTAAAATATTTTGGAGTGATAATAGTTCTTTGGATTGTACAATGTATGCGTTCTAGTGTTGGTTAATGGAGAGGGGAAAGTTGATCTAGGTCTGTATACTTATGGCTATATATTTAATTTATCTAAATAATAATGTGTATGTTACTTATGTTGTTGATTATTGTGATTTTAAGGCGGAGAACAATTTAGTAAATCATATCAAGAGAAATGATACAGTAATGGAATTGTGTTAAATTTTCTTAAATTCTAATAAATTAAAAGAAATTCTTATATTTAAATTCATTAATTATTTTGCAGAAACTAAGACATCCTACTAAAACATAATTATTATAAGTTTAAAGGTATTTGTATCGACATCTAGAACTTATAGTTAAGAAATGGTTCAATTTTAATAACATTAAAGAAAATAATTATTCTTATCATTGAATTTTTAAACTAATAAATACAACTTTTTTGATATCGAAATAACTGCAGGACAATTTTAAATAGCATCTTAATATTGAATTCTTAAATCTTAAGTTTTTATTTGTTAGTTTTTAGAGAGAAAAAAAAAATTATTCATAAGCAATATTAGTGAATTTCGGATAAGAAGAGAAAGAGAATTCCATATGATTTATAAGTATCCAAGTGCGTCATCAATGGAATTGGCAATGACGTAGGTTAGAGATAAAATTAAGTTTTTAACTGTAAGAATATCATACATCCGTTCTTTTTTAAAAATGGGTCAACATTTTCTGCTGAGGAAAAAACAAAACAAAATAACTTGGGCCTAAACTTCTTTCTATACGAATGCATGAACAGTATCCCCCAGACAGCTGCCTAAAATATATTCCGTTTTAGAAATGTGCAGTTCTTTAAATGTGCCAATTTTCACTGATTTGTTTTTAACAGTCAGGGTTAGTTGCCAAAAATAGTGAGGAAAGCCCGTTATTTTACGTCAATGCATTTAAAATAAGTGTTCTGAGCTGTAAAGCATATAACTATTAGTTTATCCTCATGCGATTATCTACTTAGCTGTTGTTCTTGATTTATGAAAGTAGAAAAAAAAAGACAAGCTTGGCAGTCGGTCGTCTGCGTTGTATTTACTACTTTTGAATTTTACCATACATCAAATGGCTATCTGTTAATACCTAAACCAATTGATTATTATCACATTATTTTTATTTATTGGGGAGAAACACACTATAACACGTCTATAAAAAAAATACGCTACTCCCATTTTTAATTTTAAAGTATAAAAATGAAAGATCCAAGACGAAATTTCAACATAAAACATGAAAATGAGGGGGTCCTACTGATATGCTAACTCCTCATGTGATTGTTGGATCTGCAAATATTGGTTTCGCCATCTTTTTCGTCTGGAGTTTTGGAATTCAATTGTTACTTTTTGTAATATTAAAAATATTAATATCTCAGCATCGATTATTTCTATGTTCATATTTTTTTACTTCACCTATTCAAATGCTTTATTTGTACAAAAAAAAAAAAAGTTTATTATTCCATTAGGGTACTGTTACCGTCCTCATAAATGTTCATAAAAGCAATTAGTAACAACCAATTTTATGTCTTGGCTTTCGATCTGCATTTTTTCGTTTTTTTTATTATAATATTTAATTTTACAAATAGTATAATAAAAAAAAAACTAGTACCCATAATTACGTACAATATTTATTTGTATGTTATTTATTTTTACATTTCTTGGATCGTTAAACAGTGGAAGCCTCCACAGACAGAAAATAATTTTTTTTGAAATTGTCCTCAATGCCCCTTATTATGTCACAAACGTATCCATAAAGATCTTAATGATCTTTTAATGGCTCAAACCAGACACCAATCCTTCCAAAGTAAACTCCATTCCCACTTGAATCCATTATTCTCCCAACTTGCTTCAGACTTTATTCCTGATAACCAACCTCTGAAGAATTGGTCTTGAGACCTTCTAAGCAAAAACTTATTGAAGTGCTACTAGTGAGTACATACATACTTATACGGCAATAACAACAATTCATTGCTGAATCAGGGTCCTCTCCAAAAGTTTTCGCCATTCATTTCTATTCTGAAGCAGCAGCCATCCAGTCTGGTGTTCCAAGGATGTTCCTGGCATCTGCACGTACGCAATCCATCCATCTCATTTGGGTCATCCGAGATTTTTTAGAATCTCGTTCTCATTCATCCTGGCGATGTTCCTCGCCCACCTGAGCCTCCTCACACTGATCCACCAAGCTATGTCTATGTCCTTGAATCAAAAGTTATTTAAATGTTATTGTAATCATTATCATCAATGTTTTATATTGTATACAGTTTCAAATATCAATAGTTTATAAAAAAAAAAAAAAATATTGTATTTCTAATTGTTGAAAGTATTCGCTTCTTTGTTCTCTTTTCAGTCAATCAAACCTTTGCAATATTTTTTTCAATTTAGATTGTTCACGTGAGTCCTTGGAAGCAAAATATGCATACCTTCATGCTAATGAAAAAAATAAATATGTTAACTTCAATGATCTCAGATAAGCATTACGTGGATTTCTTTTTTTCCCCGACGCATTTCTTCTTCAAGAAAGTTCAGCGTTCAGATATTTCAACTAGCGTACACACGTCACTCTTGTAGCAAGAGACCATTAAGTTATCCGTAAAGGAGTTAATTAGAACGAGTCATTTTAGGTTCGGATTAAGCTTTTACCGGCAAAGCGACTGGAAACTCGTAGGACCGATCTGGGGCACTGACCGTACTCAAGTTGCGCAATCTCTTCCGCTAAACCTATTGCTGAACTCTACATTAAAACTATGACTTCAATGCATTTCTACGCTTCCGAGATAAAATTTTAATGGGCCAGATGCTAGGATCGTCGTCTGAAGCGTTTTGATAATGCTGAGATTAGTTGCCTCTTATCAATGGCATTAAACTCCTTATGGCTGATAAGAACTTTTTCGAATCTGTTTCTGCGAATAATTATTTACAATAATTTTTATAAACGTTTAATCAGACAGAATGTCTTTATGCAGTTTATTTTTCGAAATATGAGACTTTCATTTGACTTAAAAATTAAATAAGTTAAATAAATTATGTAGTTTCAATTTAATATTAGTATGGTAACAGTTTAATTTGTAAACTTTGAAACACTTGGGTATCATAATAAAATAATAATTATAATAGTGTCCTCTCTTATTTTTCCTTGCTTTGATTACGGGTGCTTAGTTTATGGGGGACTTTCTGGTGAGCTCGAGATGGGATTATTTCATTAGATTCTTCTTTGAGATCCCCAGGTGGGATCACACGTTACTTGCCGATATTCCGAACTTGGGTGGATTTTTCCTAATTTCTGACGGTATTATTTTCTGATTACTTTCCAATTCCAATCACAAAAATCTCCCATCTATCAGCCTCCTGAACTCTAGGTCCCTATTATAGTTGTTAATGTAAGATAAAAATCTAGAATTTTTCATGTAAAAAGTAATTATCTATATATAACTAAATCAAAAACAAAAGAGGGTGCTCATATTTACACTTTTTTCTCTATTAATACTATGTATAATTTTTTTTTTCAGGTCTGTGTTATCACTGCTTTAATTATGCTTATATACTATTTTGTAGGAATACACATAGTTACCACGATTATTACTAATGCTGAACTAATTATAATGCAGTGACTTGTACGCAATTAATGAAGTAAGTCGTAATAAAATAATAACAGGTTAATAATAGTGTAACTATGTCCTATATAAAGGTTTTTATGTGCTTTAAGATCGTCATAAACCGTAACGTTCCAAGACTATTGCTACATATGATATGGTTTGTGCTTCAGCAAGATGAATTCATTTAAAATTTAAGCTAAAAATGGATCAATATTTTAAGCATTTTCTTTTTATATTTTGATGTCTGGTAGACTTGAGCGTTGTATGTCAATTGAGATTTTAGTAAAAATGTTTACGTGATCAGTTACAGTCTCGTAAGTTTTAAATTAGAACGTTTTTTGACGAAAGAACCCCTTGTTTCATCCAGTGCCCTTTTATTACGCTTTTTAATAGAAAGTAATATTGAAAGTAAAGTGACGATTAAAATTTCATTTAATATAATGAGCTACAATAAAGTTATTGGTGAAATCGCTATCAAACTGTACTATTATGTTCAAAACCCATCATCAAAATATAAATACTAAAGAACGATGTGTTTCACATCCATACAAACACAATAATATATATATATATATTGGATAACTTAACAGGAATCGGCGTTTCCATCTTCGAATTATGGGCATCCTGCGAGACCTTCAGAAGTGACTCATCCCACTCACGAACAGTCAGGGTCTCAACCTACCACGTGCTCGCCCGGCTGTTAATGACGGTTCATCTCACACAGTTTTTGGAGGATTTTCGTGTTCATTGAGTATTATTGTCTTCCATTACACAGCCTTCGGGAGGGAATGTAGGCAACGGGGTGACATGATTCTAATGAACCCTGAAAAACAATAACTTCAGCATTGTACCTCACGAAGAGCAATCGTCATTTCTAATCAGTGGACTGCCTGCGGACAATCCTAATGTCATTGGAATATATTAGAATCTGTTTATTTTTTGTCGAATCACTTCTGCTGAACAACATTCGGATCAAAGATGTCACGATTTGAAACATCAAATGAAACGAATGGCGTTTTGGAACATCATTTAATTCGATGTTTCGTCGTTAACATTGCTAAAAAAGAAACAGAAAAACAGGAATATTTACTTACATGCATCAAGAATTCATACCGTTCTAAAACAAGTTAGAAACAAACTATTCAAACTTAGTAGTTTTGATTTATCCCTTATACAAACCGAATATGAACAGTTTATAAACATGAAATTTTATTTGCACAAACTTGATTTAAATTTTTTGTTACTTTTTATTAATATTTTATTTTTTTTATTATCATTATTTGTTATTTTGTTATTAAAAAAACATTATTTCATTTTAAGGCTCCGAAGACCCTTGACTGTAAGTTACTTTGGGGGAAGGGTGGGAAGCTCATTTCCTGGGTCCTCCACTTAATAAATTTTAACCCGCCCAGGTGGGATTCGAACCCACGACTTTCAGTACTGTGCGCGCTGAGATCCTCGCCCCAACTCGCTAGGCCATCGAGTACCCACTGTAACACATTGGAAACATAGAAGTAGTTTCTATTTATCCCCAAAGTTGAAATACTATTATTAAATAAAATATAATCCTATTCTTTAATTCCTATTTCTTCTTCCGATAATATCTGGCTAAAACTGATATGCTCTAGAAAAGCACTGAAACGGAAATAGAAACGGTCTTTTCTTTTATGTTGTTTGATTGTTGGATGGGTTATCCTTCGGGTTACCAATGTATTTTAACCATTCAGATCCATTCTGTGAGTACGCCCCGAAATAAATTTTAACACGCCCTAATATGATTCAAATCATCGCAAGGATCTATATAACTCTTTCGCCCATCGTGTATTCCCCTTTCTTTTGTGCTTATTGAATTTATTTTATTTATTGAGGTAGGAATCTTATTCAATAAAATATTTTTATAAATAAATTACACTTTTTTTCCAAATGAAAAATGCAATGTCGAAACGCATGTAAAAATAATTTCTACACACCTAATTCTAATAATACGTTATGTTTTAGTTGTTAATTTGTTGTTACTAATTTTATTTTTTAAAACTTACCCTATTGAAAAATATATACTATTTCTTTGATTTTTTTTTAAAATAAAGAAACGATATCCATACCAGTTTTGATTACTGCAGTCTTAAGTATGTTACGTGATTTTTTTATCACTCAACCTTGATCTATGCTTTGATTAATCTTTGAAAAGGTTCGTTACAAATTTATCGTATCAACAAATCTTTTCAATTCAGGTAAAGTATTTTAAGTCATGATAGAATGTAACATTCTATAAATGTTTAGCGATTCGATATGACTTAAAAGTTTATTTACATACAAAATGAGATACAAAATTTTACAAAGAATAATATTTAAAAGTTGAAAATTATTTCCTGTGATTCGTGGTCTCGCCAGTGCAAGCAGATAACTTACATCGGGTTAGTTACGCAACCCACTGTAACTGGAGGCTGATATATTCGACGCTCTAGTGTAAAGCTTCCATAACCACGTAACTATCTTTAACCAGCCTGTAATGCTTCAACTTTTCTTCACGGCTTCAGCCTTTCGATTTTATGCCAATACAGATTGTTCAATGACCTTTTAAATAACAGCATTATTTAACTGACAAACGAAATAAGATGAAGACTTTGTGACAAATTACAAATTGTATGCTAATCCGTGCATTCTTGTTTACACTTTTTATTCGTAACGGAATCTTAATTTATGTAAAAGGTTTCCATACCTTGATTCTTTAAGTTTAATTTACATTTTCTAAAGTAAGTTTCGTCTATATCAGATATACCAGACTAAAACAAGATATTGTCACTCGTCGTTTTCGGCTTTTTCAACATTTATTAGACAAGCGTTGAAACTTTCCGATTAATTACAAGGAACTCATTTACATGATAGCAATTAGACCTATTTGAACATACGGAGTTGAACTTAGAGGTTACACTAAACCATCCAATTCGAATCCAAAATCCTCAATGCTCCTTACTTTGCCACAAACCAACTTATTCATTAAGATCTGTTGCTGATTTAGCCCAAACCAGATACCTATCTTTTAATATTAAATTCCTTAAACATTCAAATCTATTAGTATCTCAACTTGATTCCAATAATATCCCAGATAACCGTCCAAGGCGTCTAAAAAGAAAATGGTCTAGGGACCTTTTAATATGGAACTTTTATACTGCCAGTGGGTAGTAGCTTTACAAGCAGTTGAAGTGTCATTATGAATATCATATTCGCATTTACTAGATGTGTTTTTATTTTATGGTAAATTTCCATAAAAATAGTAGATGCTCAGCTGGTGTCTTCAAACCTAACCATCAGGAAATATTATTACGGTCGAATCATGTCACCACTCCACTCCGCCGTGAATCGAATCATGTCCCAACATAGACTAAAACATCTTTTAACTATACATAAACCTGGACATGAAATTACATAGCGCTACGCATTATTGGCTACACTGTGACCAATAACTTACAAAGCTGAATTTCTAGGTTAACTTCCATAAAATACTCACTGTAAAGTCAAAAATAATTTAATAAATAATAGATTCACCTTCTTCTTAATAGACTACATAAACGTGAAATCTAATCGTTTGAATTTTTCTAAACAAGTTAATTACAATCACCAGCACGCACTTCTTTTCTATTCCTAGCAAATTTTCGTAATTTTACGCATTTTCATTTTATATTGCATTTATTCCAGTATCTTTGCAAACTATTCCTAGAAATCAGAAACACAAATTAAAACTCTTCATATTCAACAGTTGTGTAGTAATAAATTATTATTATTTATTTTTTTTAAATGAAATAAAAAAAAAAAAATGTATACCTTAGTAATTAATATTATTCGAAAGACATTTTATTTTTGGCTCTTCTGCTTCCTCCACTATAAAATGATGTTTCTAACAGTGAAATTTAGTATATCATCAGAATTATGTATATATTTAAAATTATTGCATCAAGATCAAAATCAAACGCGTTTTAAAAATATTTTCAGCGTCAAAATATGTCGTGTATGTTTTGTGGCTTTTACAAGAACCACCACCTGCATCGGATTTTTTTTTTAATAGTAAATATTAATGATTTATTTTTAAAAATTACTGAACTCAATTATAATTCAGTAACTGATATTCCGCGAGTGCCGGTTAAATACTTTTATCAGATAAACATGTCCTGAATTTCAGAAAGATGAATGAGCATTGAGGAGTGCCAACGTTCAATTTCGATGTTTTGTCTATAAAATTTACTACCAACTTTACATAAAAAAAAAAAAAGTTTTTCAAGAACCATTAGAACAGGAAATAATGACTTTACTTAAAATTTGTTTATTGGTTACAAATAGTAAAAATTATTTTATTGTATATAAATAAATTAAATAATGTTCTATATACATATATATTTCTTTTAATCTCATTTATAGTTGTTTAAAATCTAATTTATAGCTTTTGTTTTTAATCTTGTCAGAATACCTAATTATCAATTAAAAACCTGTTTTAAATATTTAGCGATTAATATAAACTTTATCGTTTCTTAAGATAAACCAGACTATTTTAATAAATTATTTCTCAAGTTTTCGTATTCCTTTATTTACATTTCGAGAGCTGAGTTCATTGCGATAATGTTGCTTCAAATCCAAAATTGACACTATTGTTTTAGAATTGAATAAAGTGTCACTATTCTATAAGATTATAAGATACGAGATCTTGTTTTACTGTTGTTCACCTGGACAGTGGAAAACATTTTCTTAATCGCTGCGCAGAAGGTGTGACGCATTCGAAGTAAGGTCAGGTACCCACGTTGTTGGGAGTGGTTTGGACCCACAAATAACGAGTCCAGAAGAAGAAGAAAAAAATTTAAGTTCCGCTTGGACATATTTATAACTATATTTCTATTCTTAATCTTCCCCCTACATACGAAATAATAAAAATAACTTCTTAAATAAAAAAATACCGCATTCAATACTATAGAACACTGGGCTTCCTAGCCTAAACCTTGGACTAGGCTATCCAATTTATTAAACATTATTTATTTACCTAGTTTTCTTTAGAACTGACGCAAAGCCCTAAGTGCTTCAATAAATGTAGGGCTAAACTTTTCTTTATAAATCTAAACTATCCTATTATTAAAATCTCTAAAACTCTTTCAAAGCCGAAACATGTATACGAATACAACTAAGCAATCCTTTCAATAGATTACTATTTGTGAAGTGGAAAACTAAGCTTTTAATAGACTTGATTACCTACTTTTTCAAGTATTTTCAAGTAACTGATGGAATTCGTTAAAAACCACTCCGTAGTGATCTAAACTAATCCAATCTTTAGTTTGGCATCGCTCGCTCCTATAAGTCAAGAACTTCTTCTTTTTTTTTTTTTTTTTTCTTATATATATTAATTTATTGAAATTTACAACTGTACAAATATGAACATCAAGTAAATGAGCTGATAACGATTACAATGACAAGTCAAAACCTGAAAAGAATTGCTCATCAGTAGCACTTCAATAAAAAATCTATACTAGGAGATCTATAGGCCATCTTCTTTTTAGACGCCTCGGAGGATTATCGAGGATGGAGTGAAAAACTGATGGATTTGATTGGTTATGCAGCTTACTATGAAAGGATAGGTATCTGGTTTGGACTAACTCAGCAACATATGGACCATTAAGGTCTTTATGGATAAGTTTATTGGTGACAAAGTAAGGAGTATTTAGGATTTTTCGAAGGATTTTGGACTGGCCTCACGCAGAAGAGATGACCATTGGAGTTTATCCATAGCTTTTCTTCGCCATCCTCTTACTCCTAGATTTTTCAGGTCCGCCTCCACATTATCCTGCCACCTTATTCTAGGCCTTCCTCTTAATCTGGTACCATCTGGTCTGTCATTTACCATCCTCTTCTCCAGCCTCTCGTCCGGCATTTTATTTTTATAGTAAAATTTATTGCTATAAACCTTCCTAGAACTATAAAGATGTAGTTAAAATTTGGTACAGTTGGGTTTAATTGTTTTTCTGTAACAAACTCTGCTGCAAATCGGTCAATTTTTAAACAGCACTGGGATCCACATGTCACTACATATATTTATAGTTTTTTAAATAACAATTGAATTGAAAATAAGTAAATTTTATCATAAATTTCTAGCTCCATATAACATCGTACCTTTGTAACCTCTCTCGAATGGTTACATTATTAAACATATAATGAAGATAAGTATTCTTGAATCATTATTCATCCGTTCGTTTTTCCTCCATGTCCGATGATATACGCTGCGTCAGCAACTCGTTTCTACCGTAAATCACTACGGGGACATTCTGTTCGGTCCTAGAAGGACATAGACTAAACAATTTGAGGAGTAGAGCATAAATATGAAACGACAGATAGAATCTGAGCAGTCGGCCGCAGAGAGAGCTAAGGTCAAGGCCATCGTACCCAACTTCCCTTTCATTGCTCGCCGGGAGACCAGTCGTTGGAACCATTGCGTCCTTCCAGGTTTCCTTTGATAGGATTCGAGGGCATTCTTCTACCTAAGCGACCAGATGAATTTCGGAATTTTTTTTTTTTTTTAAATCTTTTTTATTGATATTTACAACTGCTTAGTACATATACATCCAGTAAATGTGTGGGAAAATGAATATAACATGACAATAACATATAAAGCTACCACGCATTGGTGGCACTTTAATAAAAGTTCAATATTAGAAGGTCTCGAGGCCATCTTATTTTCAGACGCCTATCAGGATTACCAGGAATAGATTCAGTAACATCAGGAATAAATCAGTAACATATGGAACATTAAGATCATTATGAATAAGTTTGTTTGTAACATAGTAAGGAGCATTGAGGATTTTCCGAAGGATTTTGGATTGTAAGGATTGGATACGAGAAGAATTAGAAGGCTTAGTTGAGCCCCAGAGCTCAACTCCGTGTGTCCCAAATAGAGCCTGATAACTGTCATGTAAATGAGTCTTTTGTAGTAATTTGGGAGTTTTGAACGTTTGTATAGTAAATGTTGAAGGAGTCGAAAACAAGCAGTTTCCTGTCGTTTTAGTCTTGTATGAGGATTCCAAGTTTTGTAACGTTTGTCCAGTTAAAGTCCTAGATAGCGTATCATTCGCAGTGAAAAATATTAATTTAAGTACAATAATTCAATCACCCCAGTCAATTAGTCTTGAAGTCAAATCCATTTAGTTTCCACGGCACGAGTAAAAAATTCGATTAGGCTTCAATAATCAGAATTATGTGAAATATTTTTTATATATTTATAGAAACACCTAGCTTTTATAAAAATATCAAATACTTCTCACATTATTCTGATTCTCAAGGCCTAATCGAATTTTTAAAGTCTTACCCTGAAAAGTAAGGGAATTTGACTTAATCACAGGGTGATAGAATTAATTATATCTATTCCTTTGTCGTGTTTAACCCGATAACTTTTTTTTTTTTTTATAAAATTTAAATTATAACCATAACAATTCAGGGGTTAGGTGGATGAAGGGATTATGTCACTTTTTTAATAAATATAATCTGCTTCTTTAGATGAAGAATTTATGTGCTGAATATCTCAAAACAACTAGAAAAGGAGATCTGAAGAAGATGAAGGGATTATGTAACATTTTCCTGCAAACGGAAAATGTAAAAATAAAAACTTAAATTACAAATTACTATAAATTTTGTTTTGTTATATAACCACTTCGTCCGCAAAACCCTTCAGTTACGTGTGATTTACTGACACCTTCACTTGTTACTATTATTTTTTTTTTTTAAATGTTCATAACAAATCGTCGCTTAAATAACCACGTGAGATGTCATAAAAGCGATTTATTCATATTATTATTAGCATACAAAAAAGGAAAAAAATAATTTAAAAAAAAAAATTACTAACTTACGAGTGCCTCCATTTATGGCATTTGAACAAAACTTGCTGTACCATTGTTGCCTTCAGTTTTTTGTTTTGTTTTGATTTTTTCAAAATCTGGTCTCGGAAATGGATCCAGCACCAAATTGTACGTACAGGATAAGGTACAGAAATATTGTCTTAAATCATACTGGGAAGAAAAAAAAAACACGTAACAGATCATACATGGCACCTACTAATTTTTTTAGAAGTGGGAAAAGAATTTTTTCCAAATTATTTTATATTTACCATTAAATTAAACTTTTTTTGAAATTTAATAATTATATCATATTCTTCGTTTTTTATTATTTATTTTCTTATCAATCAATAAACTTTATCACTATCCTTTTATTTATTTACATTTTGTTATACATTTTGATTTTTCTTAGTGATCTTATAGGGTTTATTTCTATGTCAAATTCAAAAGTATTGTGTAGCTTTTCTTCTTGAATGACAGTTATAGTTTCAAAAGCTCTATGAATATTCATTCTAATAGTTATTTAGAGTTTATAGTAAAATAAAAATATCTGAAAAATGATAATTATTCTCTTTATAAAATATATTCTTATTTTAGGGGTAAAGCATGAGATCAAAAGCTATAAAGATCAATTGATATTAATTTATTTAAACCTTAATGCAAAAAAAAAAAAAATATATATATATATATATATATATATATATATATATATATATATATATATATATAATTGAGAAAAAAATACTTTATCTATTTATTGAAATTTATAAACGTAAACAAAGATACTTTTTTATAATAGTAAATTATACAAACCATTCTTCATGTATTAATTGATATATTTTATATTATAATAGACAGAAACATGGGTATCATATAAATGTTAACTCAGTAAGGTGATTATTTTCTAACCTGTTCTTATGTAAACTTAGTTTTGATTACGTTGTCTTAACTTATTTCACTAAATTACTAAATTAAAAAATTAAAATTAAGAATTTATTAATTATTTTTTAAGGGGTTTTAGCAATTACGTGTTAATACTCGTTCATTTTAAAAGCATGTATTCAGAAAACATTGTTGGAAAATGGAAATCAGTGTAAAAGGATTATTTACAGTTGCCTCCCACCGAAGGCCGACACGAGCAGACTAAATGTTGACATAGATAAAGGTGTCGATTGCGTAAGTCAAATTGTTTATAAACAGATATCGATCCTTATTCCCTTTGCAATGCTTCGGATAACCGGGTCTGTATTTAGCTTATGCGAGGCGTATGGAAGCCTATATTCCAGTAATACAAAAAAAAAAAAAATTAATTAAGAAAGAAATAGTTCTTAGACGAAAATATAGTAATCTTTATTTATTACTACGGTAATAGTTTGGGATTTTATAACTTCCAGTAGTATGACTACTTTCAGCAAAGTCCTAATCACTTATTATAGAATTAAAATGAAACAGTATTTAATGACAAATAAATAATAATAATAAAAAATAAAATAAACATCTTTTACCGGTATTATATACCCGACCAATGAATAACGGCAGTCAGTATTTACCAGTGATAGAAAAAGGAATATAGGAATATTTTTATGATTATAAAAATAAGATTATAACTGAATAACTAAATTTTTATTTATATCACACAGTGTCTGTTCTAATAAAATTACACAAAATAGATAAATAATCTGTAAGTATTGTAACACTTACAAAATAAAATAGTATATAATCTATTTTTAAGTTTATTTGTTTACTTCTCAGTGCAAATAGCACAAAAATATTCATCAGGATTATTCCTTTTTCTAGTTCAGTAAGCAGTGTTTTTTTTCTGCGTTTTCCAACAGTGACTGTCCCTTTCTCAGAAACTTTCATGATACCAACAGCTCGGTTCTAAATTTTGAAAAATCTAAATTTTGTCTAATCTTTTATGGGAATATTATTATTATATATCTGAATAGAAATGAATAATATTGTATTTTTAGCATAATGATGTGATGTATTGATATTCTTCATTCTGTTTGGGATGTTTAAACATTAATAACGAAAACTATGCAGTGAATCCTGAAAAACCGGAAGAATACAAAGCTCCTTCGATGAAAAAAAAGAAAATACAAGGCCAGAGCCATTATTATCTTCGAATTCAGTGGTTCGTTCGTGCAGACTGATTACTTTTAGATTACCTCCACACCTTCAGGCTCGTCGATTTGCATTTCAACAGGTTCTTAAATTTTGAGAAAAATACCAAATCTGCGATATCTTGATCTGAACTTAATCTGATCTTGCTACCTTATGATCTCAACAATTACGTATCATATACTGACACCTTTACTTGCTGATTCTTGTTAATATATGATACCACGCTAATAACACTTAATATTTTCTGAAATCATTCTAAAAAGAAAAAAATACCTGCTTATTTTTTTAAAAGTGAAAAAACGATTTTCAACTTAAGTATATGATTTTAACACATCTGTTTAACTTTAGTATATAAATAGTTTTTTTTTTCGGTTTGGATTTCATTTCCTTCAATAAAAGAATAAAAAAACTTAATTTACAGAAGTAAGATTTTTAAATATGTTATCATTTTAATTTATAACTTTATATAAATTTTTTTGGTAGTTGCTTGTGCGGCATGGTATACCTGATGCGCCTGCCAGATCCAAAATACTTTTAATACATACATGACTTTCAAAAGGGGATAAGTACAAATTGTAAAACGATAATAATAATAATCGAGAGATAGAAGAAACGGAGTTGAAAAACTAGAATTTTTTCAATGGTCAAAAAATACTACTTCAGAGACTATAATACAAAATTTGTATTATAAGATTATTTAATAAAAGATTATTTAATAATCTTTTCATTCATGAGTTTCCATGAATATCCAAAAAAATGTTTTAACTGAGTGAAAACCTTTAAACTAAAATCGATTTATTCTCTTTTGAAGGGATTGGGTAAATAACCAAACAAAGAAGATAGAATGAAAATATTTTTAAACCGACTTTATAATTTACAAAAATTAAAAATGATAATTTTAAAAAAATATAACAACGATTTAATCATAGTTTCTTATGTTTACCAATTAAATAAACATATTTTCTTTAATGTTATATCCGTATAATAAGGAAAATAAATAAACCTACATTTTCACCTTTATGATGGCATACAGAAAGTTTTGAATTATGAGAAGAAAAAACTAAAAAGAATTATTTTGGCAAATAGTGGATTTATCCCATTTTGAAAGTCGACGCCTCATTTATGTACATTGAATATTATTGAAATTTCGTTTATTTAATTTGTTTTTGTTTAAATAGCCTTTTGAAATCGTGATGAATTTAAGAAAAATTTTCGTTTAACAAACCGATTCAATGGTTTTGATATTCAATTTATCCTATTTACATTTTTAGACATTTCATTAAAATTTAAAAATACGTTTTGTTAACCAGTATTCAGATATTGTAATTAGCATTGATTCATTGTTTTGTCTTGTTTATGTTCAATTATCAACTATCTTTTATTTTGAATTAAATACTTTAAATCATACATTTTAGTTAGAAAGTTGTTCAAATTGTTTTAAAAAAAAATGTTGTTTATTTGTGTATTAGGATGTCCATTTTTTCGTGGAAGTAGGTTTGTAATACGAATTCTTTTTGTAGCGCGTTTGGAGAGGAGTGAATATAAAAGTCTTAATAGATTCTATGCCATTGTTATTATAGTTACCTAATTAACATTTTCAGCTATTAGTAATTTCAGTGATTTCTAACATAAATTTGAAAAATATAAACATTTCACCGTTGAAAACAATATCGCAATTTCTAATTTTTGATTTCATCACTTAGTTACATTTTAGAACATTTTTTTTTTTTTTTTTTTTTTAATATGTTTAGTAGTCCTTAGTATTTTTGATCAGATCATAGCCAGGGGCTTTTTTTTTCGGTATTGATAAAGTTGTGTACATTATATCCAATAAGTAAATGTGCAACAAAATTATTACAATGGCATATTATTAACTTGTAAAGAAACTAACCATTAGTAACACACTTCAATAAATGTTCTATATTAGAAGGTCTCAATGCCATCATATTTTCAGTTGCTATGGAGGGTTATAGGGAAAATTGAAGCAAGTTGGGAGATCAGTAGATTCAAGTGGGCATGTAGCTTGTCATAGAAGAATAGGTTTCTGGATTGGGCAAAATCTGCAACATATGGGACATTTAGATCGTTATGGATAACTGTTATCATAAGGATTGGATACGAGAAGAATTAGAAGGTCGAGTGGAACCCCAAAGTTCAACTGCCTATTTTCAAATTGGTCTGTTAACTGTTATATAAATAAGTCATACTTATTATGAGGATTGGGAGCTTTAAACATAGCAGTCGAAACCGAGCAGTTGATTAATTTTAAAAATACCTTTTGTGAAGTAGTTTTTATTTATTGTAATTAGCATGTATTCATTCTTGCATTTCGTTGATGTGGAATTAAAAAATAAAATAAAATAAAATAAATAAATGTATTTTGCAACTACGGGTTTGAATTTTTTTTTTTTTTTTTTTTTTTTTTTTTTTTTTTTTTTTTTTTTTTTTTTTTTTTTTTTTTTTTTTTTTTTTTTTTTTTTTTTATTAATAAGGTACTGTATCATGTTGGTTACAGAATCTTTTTATGGGACAGAAATCTAAATAAACAAATTTTTTGATCTCTTGAATCTAAAAATGGACATAATTATTATTAATAATGAAAATCTGTTAAATAATCTGTCAAATACTCGGATTCAAAGTGCCATCCCCGTGGGGTTTGCCGCCAGCTGTCTAAGCCACGCAAGGGAAGGCAACTGCTTAGTATTGGAGTCAGGTTATGGCCAAGGTTACTCTCGCCAACGGGAAGCAAACAGACCTTAGTCAATTATGGCTTTGTTCCTAGTCAGATACGGTCTCTGAGCACATTTTTGGAAGCGTTTTCTCAGCATAATGAGCTTTGAAAAGTTTGTAAGTCAATGGAACGCCAGGAAATTGCCCAAGATATTGAGCAGATACTTAGGGGAATCTTTTGATCTAATGCTTAATAAGTTCGAAAAGTTGCTATTTAACAGTATAATGACCCTAAAGTAGCTAAATTTAATTCTGTTAATTTTTTTAATTTAAAAAGCATAAATAAACACCCTATTAGAAATATTATATAAATAAACAGTTTATTTAAAATATTACGATGTGCCATTAGAGACATAATACATCTTTTTTTAATAATTCTCACCTACATAATATCAATAGATGAGAATCATTAAAACAAAATATATTTAAAAATATACAAGACAAAAAATATATTTCCATAATAATAGGGCGTATAAAAAAAAATGACCGTTTTATCAAATTCCAGAATTCAAAAGTCTGTAAATATCTTAATGCTATTTGTTATTTACCAATACTTAATAATCACTTTAGAGCATTCTCTTAGCTTGTTTACTAACACGACCTCTTCAGAAAAAGCCTCAGTTCAGTTATAAGAAACATGACAGTGTCCTACGACGACAGTCGCCCGGAACCATTAATGGATATTGATGAGGTTCTGAAGGAAGCAGTTGAGTCAAATCCGTCCACAAGTACTCGCGAACTTGCCAGGGAGTGTGGTGTGTCAAAAGATACTGTTAGTCGCCATCTTCTCTCCATGGGGAAGGTGAAAAAGATCTGTAGACTTGTTAATATTTTCGTAAGAGGTGAAAGGGTTAAATATAAAGGAATACCTGCTCAATACCGCTTAGTTAATAAAACTATGAATCTTCCTAGTTCCTCACTGATAAATAGGCAAATTTGACCATATAACAACTTACAATTGTTTCTAATGTCAAACTTTTTTTTTTTATCGCTGACAATTTAATTATAAAATTTGAAAACAATATATTATCCTACTCAATTCAATCTGATTTTTTTTTAAATTATCATTTTATTTATGCCAACTCTTGGAGTTGTTCACATTGCATAAGGATCGTTCACATTTATAGGTTTATTTTCCACCAAACCATCCAATTCGTCTCGTATCAAATCCTTACAATCCAAAATCCTTCAAAAAACCCTCAATGCCCCTTACTTTATCACAGACAAACTTATCCATAAAGATGTTAATGTAACATGTATTGTTGATATAGCCCAAACCAAATACCTAGTCTTTCTTAGCAAACTCCATAACCATTCAAATACACTAGTATCACAGCTTCACAATCTATTGCAGATAACCCTCCGTGGCGCCTAAAAAGATGTCCTCCGAAACTTTCTGATATAATATTTATTATGTATAATTTTTATGAGTGCTACTAATGGGTAGTTTCTTTACAAGCAATTGCATACATTTTTAATTATCATGTCACTACTTGATTTTTACCCGTGTCATTGTCATATTACTCGTATTGCTATAGTTTTAAATTTGTAGAACTACAGATTTTTTACTTCCACATATCCTCGAACCTGTTATATATGAATTATTGAGTATTCCGATGTCGGAAGACTTAAAATTTCGTTGTTGGACGAATAATTGACTGAACCTATACACAATGAGTGAAACCAGCTGTGAGGATGTTTCAATACTAATGTTTGTCCGGACAATTAAAAATCTAAATGTAGCCATGATGTAATTCCCTGTTGAAGGTAATGTTCCCCTGGAGCTCTCCCACCACTGCCGCTCTAACCTTGATCTTAGACCAGTCAAAAGCCCGGATGTGTTCTCTCTTCTTCCAGCCAGCGTTACCGTTCAATCTCATTTATTTTTTTGAACTGCTAACATTATATAGTGTTAACGTTATAAAATGTATTTATAATTCATTCAGGATTTATTATGTAATTTTTATTATGAAAGGAGTCGTCGAATGAAGTTTTCAGAACATTTTATATTCAAATTGAAAATCCATCAAAAATTACCTTTAGATTAAAAAGGAAAATTTCACTAGCTCAAAACCGAAATACTTTTTTCTCTATAGTAACTAATGTTAGTTTTCTTGAAAAATTATTCGTTCAGCAAACTGATTCATTGGAATTTATATTTAATTAATTTTTTTTTTTAATTTTTAGCGATTCGTTTCAAATTTTAAAATACCCTTTGATAACTAGTATTCTGATATTGTAATTTGCGTTTATTGCTTATTGCATTTCGTTTATGTTGAACTAACAACAAGGTCTTTTATTTAAATTGAATATTTTAAATAATAAAAAATTTAATCAAATTGTTTTAAAAGGAATTTAAGACGAATACCCGTATCACAAGTTCCATGACATTGTTTCTTAATTTACCTTATAATTATTTTTAGCTATTATTAATTTTAGCGAATTAAATCTTATCAGGATATCTACTCTTTGATTTCATCATTTAGTTAAATTTTAAAACGTTTTTTAAAATTTTTATTTATTTATTTTTTTAATACTTATTTGATATTTATTACTGTATACAATATATACCATAAGGAAACGTGCGGTAAAATGTCAATGTAAGATAAAGTGTGTGGAACTACCCCTAAGCAGCAGTTCAGTTATTTTTTTTAATAATTAATAATTTGACGATAATAATATGAATATTATAGTTGAATAAAACTAATTGCCTCATATATTAAAATCAAAAAAAATAAAACAAATCAGAAAATATGTTACCTGAATAGTTATTTTAATGTCCACTACCGCCAAAATTTAACAGATTTGTAAATACATTGAAATGTCAATTTGGCCTGAATTGTTAAAACCATTCCCAATATGCATTTTCAAATATAAATTAAGACATTTTTTGTTCGAACTTGCTTAAAAAAAGCAACATAAAAACCGTTATTGGAAAATATCATGACAAATATTAGGAATGTCGTATTAATTATGAAATTAACTATGCAAATGTCACTAATTCAATTTAAAATGTAAATTTCAATTACTAATTGACCTTATATTGAATTAACTTCATTTACTTACTAACACGTGACTTTTATTCAGGCGTTAAAAATTGAACAAATATTTTTTTTTTAAATGTATTTTTATTTTATTATTGTTTTTTAAAATCTCTAAAATAATTTTTTTTTTTATTTTAATTTTTGTTAAAATAAACTGAAAGTCAGTTAATTTATATAATAAAGAGGGAAACATAAAACTCTTCTTGATGGAATAATTCAAATTTTGACTTCTTTTTTTTAACTTTTTTTATTCTTTATTAAAACAGATACTTATACGGAAAAACTATATTTTTGAAATTTTTTAAGTATTAAATTAAAAATTGATATTAATGTCAATCTCTCACTTCTGAACGTTTTAAAACTACACTTTCTTTTTTATATATATTGTCCTTTATTGCAATTTAAATAGTGTTTTAGATTAAATTTTTAGAACAGTTAATTGTTTTTCTTTTTTTTTCTGATTGAATCCTACAAATAATTGGGTGTTTACACTTTTCAATTCAGTGCCCAGACATTCTGATTTAATCTGATTTAAAATTTAATGAAACCATTGTTTTATTAAATTAAAAAACTATAAATGACATCTGGAAATATATTGTGAAAAATAAAAAAAATAGCGTGTAATTCACGTAGTATGTATAACGATGTTCCATGCAGAATGTGTAGAACTATGTAACGGAAGAAAACCAAAAAAAAATTTCTTGAAATATAGTAAAAACTAATAATTGCGATGATACTCAAAAAATATTAGGAACAGCCTATAACCAGTTACTTTTCGATCAGTCTATTATTATGCGTATTAATTTTCATTAAGATAAAAACTATTGAATATTTTTCTCAAAAAATGGTTTGAAAAAATAATGTAATCATTGGATTTTGTATAGTATCACTAATAATCGTTTTCTCATTCTTAAAATTGTGCCTATTCTTAAATTTATTTATTCACCTAAATCACTTTTCGTGACGTAGTCGTATTTCCAACAGGTATTGAACTAGACACCCTAATCCCTACCTCTCCATTCAATAAAAAACTTAGGAATGTCGTCTTAGTGGCACAACCCTACTTAACGTTTTAGTTCTTGGTATATGATTAGAATTTCTTTAGTTATTTTAAATTTTGAAAATAATTTAAATATTCCCTTTTTACTTCTGATAAAAAAATAACAAGAAAACAAAAAATAAATAACAAGAAATCGAATCGACTTGATAGTATAGATGATTTAAATAATTTGTGGCACGAATGTGAATTTTGACGGTTTTATTTATAGGGAATGTAGAAACTGAATAACGTAGCTTATTGGGTTAGGTCTGGAACGGCCTCCGCTCAGCTATTACAGGATGTGTATTTGAATAACTGATTAGTCAAGAAAATGGAGGTGTTACGTATGGCTGACTAACGTCTTAGAACATACATTTGATGTAACAAGTAATGTCTTACTATTAGTCTTTTTATAGTATATTCAGAATTTGTTAGCGTTCAGTATAGTACCATTCGTTGTATGGCACAAGAAATCGGATTAATCAAAACTGCTGTCAATACAGAATATTCTCTTGAACCCTTGAACAGCGATTCATACACTCTGATTAGGTATCTAATATTCAAGTAAATCAAAATGAAAATAAAATAATCTTTATTCTGGATAACTTTGTCACCACCAACATATTTTATTACATATTTTCGGAGGATTGATAATTTAGGAGGTGAATGAATAAATTGTATGAAAAAAGTGAGAAAGGAAGCTGAAAAATTGGTAAGAAGTTCCAAAAAAAGACTCCAAGAAAAATAAAAGGTTTTTCAAAGGAGGCAGTTTGATAAGAATGGGTATACAAATCAATCGGCTGAGATCTGGTCTTCAAAAGATGAATGGAAGAATGAGGGGCAAGCATGTTTTAAATATACGAAGGTTTTTTGGAGTTTAAAGATTGTAAAAGTTAAAAGTTTTCTACTGTTGTGTTCTTCGATAAAGCCACCTTAACTATACTAAAAGTACGTTTTAAAATTACTCTTCTTTTTATAAATTTCTGTTTTTTATAGTTATTTATAAATATTCTGAAGTAGACATGTACAGTTTTAAAAGATAGTTCCTCAAATAGCATATAATTAATTGACTTAAGGTGCTTTATATATCTTTCAGGCGGTATAGGCCTGCTATGGAAAAGAAGAAAACGAACTTAAGTTTCGATGATCCTCGCTAGTTGTTTGATTTTTTTATCATTTTCGTAAAAGTATACTTTATATTTAACTAGTAAATTTGAGGAAAATGATTACAATGTAAAGAACCATTAATTAGTAGCACTTCAATAAAAGTTCTACTCTACAATGTCTCTTGGCCATCTTTTTTCATACTCCTCGGAGGATTATCGGGAATTGAGTGTGACAAGTTGGGAGACTAGTGGATTCGAGTGGGTAAGGAGTTTTCTGTGAAAGGACAGGTATCTATGTAGTTTGGGCCAAGTCAGCAGCATATGGAACATTAAGACCTTTATGGATAAGTTTAATCGTGACTTGAAGAACATTGAGGATTTTAAGAAGGATTTTTGATAGCAAGGATTGGATACGAGAAGAACGTCGTGTGGGTCTAATTATTGTCATGTAAATAATTTAAGTGTTGGAGTTGTCTCAAACTACGAGCAGTTTCTTTGTTTTTAATTCTGGTAGTTGTTTTATTTTGAAAAATAAAATAAGAATATGCGGAACTCCCGATAACTAGTTACGTTTCGATTAATCTATTTTTATGAGAAAATCGAGGTGTTACGTATGGCTGACAAACTTCTTAGAACGTTTATTTTTTGCACCACAAGGAATGTTTTAATATTAGTCTTTATGTGGTATCTTCAGAATTCGTTAGGATTAATTATAGTAATATTCATTGAATGGTACAAGAAATGGGACGATTCAAGTTCAAACTCGAAATTATTTGTTTTACAAAATTGTTACAGAATATTTTCTTGAACCCTAACCGTGAGATACACCCATTCTGGTTAGGTATCTAAGATTCAAGTTAAGTATAAATGAAAAAAAATAATGTTTATTCTGGGATTCTTAGTCCCCTAAGTAATTGAAGTGAGAGCTTCTGAAGATCCCAAAAATGAATCTTATATCATATAATTAGATATTCGCTATTGTAGACACTCGAGCATAGGTAGCTTGTTGTTGCTGACATATTCTGGCTAGAGTTGTGCCTATTTTGAGTAGCACCATGTTGAAGACATTGAGACCTAGACTAGTAATATGAAGGAGGGAGACGAACAAGAAGAGAGGTTATGATCAAGGCTAGCCGTGGAAGGGAGGCTGGGATTAAAATAGCCTTCGCCTTGGCTCTGCGGCTCTTTGTCGGTCGGCCTTGAGACGGCGGAGGGGGGGAGGCGGGTTCAAGGGGGGCTAACGACTCGCAGGGCTGCCACTCTTACCGAGTCAATGTGTCAGTGTGCCTAGCCTCTCTAGTTTTTATTTCTACCCCCACCTTTTGTCATTGTTTTTTCTTTATTATTTTTTCTTTTTCTCCTCTTTATTTTATTTTCCTCCTGCTTCGCACCTCTTTCACCTTGTTGTTTATTTAGAGACCGTTTGCGGCAGTTAAACTGTCCGCGCTATTTGTTTCTGTTTTTATTTATTTTTGTTTTGTTGTTAGTTCTTTTTTTCTCTTACTCTTTCTCTCTACTATTTTACTCATCATATAACTTTCCTCGATTCATTTGTATCCTTTTTTTTCCTCTGTGGTTGTGAATTAACGGGTTCCGGGCTCTGCCTGGGTATCATTTTCTTTTTATTCTGTAATCGTCTGCTTCTCACTGAATAAACTGGCCTGTTTTTTTTTAATTTATTTTTTACGAACTGTTGCTGATCCTGCCAGATCATAAATACAGTAGAAACTCGATTATTCGTTATGAATGGGGGGGGAGGGCGACGAAATAACGGAAATGGCGTATTACAGAATTTTATTGGTAAAATAACAAAAAATCATTTGAAAGTATATAATTGTAATTTGTTTGCAATTTATTTAGTATAAAAATGACCCCTTATTAAGTATATATACCCATCGTGAATGTAAAAACAGAACTCTTTTCATAACACATAAATCATTTCTTAAAAAAATAGGATATCAGTTTTTTTTTTTGTTTTTTTTTTCTAATTAATAATTTACAAGATGTATAAATATAGGCGTATTTTTTAGTAACAAACCAATGAGGCGGTTTAAAGATTAAATAAGTAGCAAGGGGAAAAGATACGTAACATACGTATTTAATTTTGTTATTTATAGTTGCCAATTTAAAAAAAACTTACGAATTACAGAATAGGACGAATTATCGAGAGATAAAATAACGAGTTTCCACTGTACACACGAAAATGCTGCTGTTGCGTATTTACATACATCTCATGCCTCTCTAGAAATTATTAGACTAATGTCTATATTAAAACAAGCATTAACCTCGTCTCGGAATCATTTACATTTGAAATTATTTATAAGCAAAAATCGAGGTATGGAACTAAAAATCTAGATGAGGAGTGGCGTAACGAAAGTATTGCTTTAGTTTTTTTTTCCCTCATAATTTGAATAGTTATGATGCTTTAATTTTGTTCCGAAGAAAGCAAATTGAATGTCTAAACAAAATAAATTTTAAATCTAATCTTCTGATATTTCTAGGATTAGTAGGTTCACACAGGAACCGAATACTAGCAGGTGCCGTTATCTAAATATTTACATAAACTTATAATATAAATTGATATTTATAATTATAAGTTCAAGTATATACACATTTATTACCTTTAGGTTCCAATTAATTACAAAAGACTCATCTATATGACAGTAATTAGATCCATTTGGATATTAGGAGTTGACCTTTGGATCTCAACTTACCCTTCCACTTCTAGCATCCAATCCTTACAATCCAAAATCCATCTTAAAATCCCCAATGCTCCTTATTATGTCACAAACAAACTTATCCATAACGATCTAAATGTCCCAAATATTGCTGAATTGGCCCAAACCAGAAAGCTAATCTTCCATGACAAGCTACATGCCCGCTCGAATCCTCCAGTCTACCAACTTACCGCTCGATTCCCGATGATACTCTGTGGTATCTGACAAGAAGATGGCCTAGGGACCTTCTTATCAGTATTCTGAGCATTTATTAAATAGTACAAATGGGTAGGTTCTTTACAGGTTATTGATATGTCATTGCAAATATTTTACCACACATTCATTTGTAGAAAGGTGTTGATAGTTAAGGCGTGCAGTCATTAAATTTTAATTGTGTTTTCAATTACTACACACCCTAACTAAGTACATCTTCATTATTGCCACATTCAACAAAGACCACATCAATATTTACTTGTATATATTGTATACAGGTGTAAATAACAATAAAATAAATATTTTTAAAAATTCATAAAATGAAAAATGTCTCCAGACGTATTCATGAATTATCAAGCTTGATTGAAGTAAATGATGATTTGAAGAAGGTGCATTTTTCAATATGAATCTAGTATCAACCAGTTAAGATAATAGATTAATACTGAAACAAAAACTATGAGTGAATAATGTATCTAACTATGCTAATTATGCATGAAAATTTTAATTATGCTTCAAATCGGTTCGCTGCAAAAAACAAAGTTAACTTCTTTGTCCATCTGAAAAAAAATTTTGAAATTTTTTTATTTTTAGTTTTAGTTTTAGAAGCTCTTCAAATCTCAAACTCTCATCAAATCAAAAACTTAAGTCCATTTACGTTTATTTTGTTATTCTTCAAACGACTTTTTATTTAACTGAAGGATACTAATTTGACTTTTCAATAATTACCAAGAATTTCATCAGGGATGTGCTTCTTCCCTGAGTTGCTGTATTGTACACGGCATCTAAAATTGTAATTAAATAAATAAGAATTTCCTCCAAGTGATCCCAAAGCGTTGCAGTATTCCACATATCCCTAATATCTGGAATATATATGATATTTATTTGGAATAATAGAATTTCATATTTCATGCACTTTTTTTTTTTTTTTCAAATTAGTTTGGGTTAATTATCACTACTCAACTGATTGTGAGTTTTCATTATCTCGTCCATGAACTTAGTTCCAAGCGCTGCTTGAAGGATCTTAAGACGTTTAAAAGGTCTAAATCTATTACTATTTCGTAAAGCCGATCTCTGTTCTTTTAATAAAGCATTAGTCATTAATAGTTTCATCATTAGTAAGTAAACATTTTTGCGTTTAACAATATAATAATGAAATTTACGGATGCAATAAAAAAAATGGCTTTTAAATTTTACTAAATTCAATTTTATTTTTATTAGTTATAATTTTTTTTTTACACTGATTAATTGTCCAGGCATGATCTTCAAGTAATTTTATAATACTTTACAATAATAGGACAAGATAGATTATTTTCTATATAATGTTTTCGTAAAACAATATATCAGTGATGTATAATTCATTGAAAAAGAAACTGTTGGATAAATAATAATTTTTACACACGCTGTCAGTGTATGAATACTTCAATGAATGAAATAATTTTATTCATGATTCATAATGTTATTCATAATAGGAGATATTTTAAGTATAATTAATTCTCTTCTGATTCTCTTACGGTATTTAAACCGGCAATTCTAGTAAGATTTAATGATTTGAATTTAAAAAATTACTCGTTGATGTAAGAGGTGACTGTTCGATTATTTCATACCTAAGCGAAATGATAATTAAATAAAAATGTCTAGTTTCTCAGATTTTGAGTGGTTTCTTATTAAAGTCACTCAACTATGTACTCCATCTCTAATATAAATCCTTGTGTGAATAAGTTATAAATATTAAAGGTATACATTCATGATTAATGTGAAGGAATACATTATTAAAATAAAATATATATATAATGATCCTAATCAAAATAAACAAGCGGAAATTTCTACATATATGACTTCCTGTTCTGAAGAAATTTCAGACTTTTAAGGGAAAGGATATGAGGTTGAGGGCGTAAGGTATATTGAAATTCTTATGAAGGGTTAAATAAAAAAATTAAAATAAAAACAGTGTATTTGGAAAACATGCGTTTTAAATTCTCTAAGGTGGCTTTACAAATTACTATTATCTATTTTCGATTAGATATTTTTATTGTTTTTACATGTAAATCGTTATTTTTTGTGGTAGAGATTGATCCAGACTGCCTCTTTAAATCGTAGTTAAAGTCTCTTAAATAAAGCCTTACTTTTATTATTTTTACATATTTATAACAAATGAATATCTTTAAACAGACTATTTAAAATAAACTATCAAAAGAGAGAAAAAATAATGGAAATGCCAATTAGCGAACTCAATGTCAAACAATTATCTATTTTAATTTAAGCAGTCTGATGTATCATATGCGTATAGTGTACATATGTGATTGAATATTTATCAGAAAGCAGGTGGTATGCTGTCTTGATGGGAAGGCCAAATTAGGCAGACATAGACAGTGTTGACCCTGTCTGTATTGATACAAACAACCTCGTCTAGTAGCAATTTAAATTTGGGATTATTTACATTTAAAAAAACATGTGTAGAACAGCAAATCTTGGGGAGGATAAATGTAACACAATGACTGAATAAGATTTTTTTTTTTTTTCGTAGTTTTAATTGTAATTGTAATGTTTAGTTCCAAAGAATGTAACTTAAATATGGTACTAAAACAAAATTCACAATAAACTTTAAATTAAATTTAATCTTTCTGTACTGCTGGGATTAGTAAGTTCACATATGGACCAGATACTAGTGAATGACGTTATCTAAGTATTTACTTGAACTTATAACATAACTTGATATTTATACTTATAAGTTCGAGTAAGCAACCACATATTTAGGTTTAATATGTGAATCATTTGTTCATATGATTTATACGGACAGACAAATACCATATGCTGATATGATTTAAGCACGTACCACTAGATTTTGTGATTGGTATCACTAGATTTGTTTTTCAGAAATCTACAGTATGTGGTGAATATTAGCCATCAAAACAATCTTTATCCCATCCAAAATTAGTAAACAAAATCAGGGTTTTAAGCAAAGAGGGTTTTGTCCATAGCCTGTTTTTAGTTCAAACCATGCTTTGTCCACTAAGCCAATGGGATGCTGCATTATTGACAATAATCGCTTACACTGGTACAAGGTTGTACTTTTTGACTCTCCAAGTGTTGAAAATGTTGTGAAGAAGGATGAAACTTGTGACTGTTTAGAAAATGAAAGATGTGAACTGCATATTTGAAAACAAGTGACTGTTAAGAAAATTAAAATATTCCCCAAAATTATGAGTGTCATTAACATACATCATCTATTATATAATTATAATTTTTATTTTGTGTACTTTTGAGCAAACAGTGACTTCTGTAAAATAAAACTTAGCCACTTCAAACAGTGTTTTGTTGCTTTGTTATTTCATCAAACCGTGTTTTGTCCATTGTGTTCCTTCAGAACGCGTTTTGTCCATATTTAAAATTAAAAATGCTAATTTTAGGAGTAAAAGATATTTCTGATCCTTGTTGTTGTTTAATTAGGAATTTTTTGTTACTGAAGAGTAATTACATCTCATAATATACGTTTTTTGTTACTGCTGAAAAGTGGGATTACTGTGACAAGACATGTTTTGAAAGTTACCTCCTGATTATAAAACATTGTATGTAGTCCTGGAGTTGTGTGGTTAAAACTGTGTAAAAGCACGTAATTTTTTGTTTATTGCAAATTATTAAATAATTTAAGAATATAATTGAATTAAAATTATTATATTATTAATTTAAAATTATTAACTTTAGTGAATGTGAAATAAATTGTTTACAACTCCTTGAAATTCAATGTCAAGATGTTCTTCTTGTCTTCGAGTTGTTGAAGCCTTATTTTTTGTGTAAATTTTTTTTAACTTTGAGATCTAGTCAATTAAGATGAGCCATTTAGTAAGAGGTTCTTCCCAGCGCAACATAATTTTATTTTTATTTTGTATAACAAAAAAAAGTTCTATAAGCGTGTATATGTATTTATGTACAAATATATTATAGATAACGCAGTATTTCATATCTGCTGAATTTACTCCCGTTGTATTTGACATAGATCTACCTAATCGAACACTTTCACACAGGCTCGCACGAAATTCCCCCGCTCTTCGTGTTTCTTTTCCTACAATCAACTCGTGTTGACTAAATTTAAACTATAATTTTAGTTGAGCCACGAATGCAGGAAACTATCAGAAAGGTGCCAGTTGAAGGTTTTCCTAATAGCGACCACGTGTCTAGGTCAACAGCTCCACGTTCAGTGCTAGTTTGCCATCTCTGCCATCATTGAGAGATGTTTTTGTTTACTAAAATATTAGTTATGTAGCCAAATAGCTAATCATCGATTATAAGCATAGAAATTAAGGTGTTTGATTATTTTCCATGAACAATGTTCTATAAAACCCACGAAATTTAAATATTTTTAGGCTATTACCTCAGTTAATTGTACGGGCTTATTCCCTCTTCTGTCTTCACTATTTTGGAAATTCTAGGCCCGCGGACTTTTCAGTTCCGTTGGAACGTCTTTTCTATTCTATAATTATGAATGAATCGATGAAGCATCATCAGGCAGGTCCATACGCCTTCAAGATCCAAGCTTTAAAATTTGTGATTTTGTTAATTAGGTTTTTTGGGTTTTATTTTTATTTTTTTATTTTATTTTATTTTATTTTTTTTTAAATCATTTTCTATTTTGAAACATATAGATACTTATTTTACATATCCTTGTTTTTAATATTTTAGGATCTTAATGTTCCATATGTTGCTGATTTGGCCCAAACCAGATACCTAGTCTCTCATAGTAATGTCCATACCCACCCGAATCCACAAGTCTGGAAAGAGACCAGCTAGTGAGAACTTTTATTGAAGTGCTACTTATAAGTAGTTCTTACAAGTCATTGTAATAATATCCTCATATTTACTTGTTTTATACAATGTATACAGTTGTAAATGTATTAATGTATTAGTATTAAGAATTCTAAATATTATTTTGATTCGTGTGATTTTTATCAATACTCAAATAACCCGTTTTTATCTATTTTTTTTAAACTCTTCCAAACTAAAATAATCATATGTTTTTTAATCGCCATTAAAATTTTAATATTTTATTTTTAATCATTAATCTGATTAACTTTTTTTCGGCACTGATATCAACTTAACTGAAATAAAATTAACAAAAAAAAAAAATTGTTAATTTACAGTTTCTTAAAGATTCCTCAAAAAGTCCTCGAACTATATATAGGCGGCCAAAAGAAAATCTTCAAAAGTCTATAAATAAATATGTCCGAAGGAGTTGTTTAGATTAGCCTAATCTTGTAGTTAAAGCTTAGCCTAGTCCTAGCCAAACTTCTAGTCGTGAAGAAAATAAACAGAAATACTGTTTTAGTGCCGCTTGGAGTGCATATATGTCCGATGTGGATTTCTTTTATGCTAATTCAATCGATGGGAATTAATACTTTTGAAAATGTTTCATGCCGTATATCAATATGATAAACAAGAAGATAGAACTTTCCTATATATCATAGAATCTTACTATTCTGTAATATAATTTACGCTAGTTCAATTGAGGTGAATCACGATGTATGCCGAGAAAACTACCCTAAACTATAAATGCAGATTAAAGTAATAAATTCCTTGATGGTTTTAGCATCCAATTTCCAAAGAGCTGTTATTATAGAAATAGAGTGTATTCGACTATAACATTGGTTTTACATTGCTGTTGAACTATTGAAAAATTCATACGGAGATTTCTGCTTCTTTAATTTGAATTTAATTGAAGATTTATTGACAAGGATGTGTCTTGACAAGGCTGTGGAGCCATATTGGTTTGAATAAAAAAAAGTCACGATTTGCCTACATTTTCTAAGTGTTGAAGTTTTTTGAAACGATTTAGCTCTCTTGGACCAAAAATTTGTAGACAGTTTCCTTATCAAAAAATTAATGAAGAATATTTTTTGTTTGATAAAATCTGTCGCTAGGACATACTGTCTAGAAGCTATATTCTCTCAACTTCATTTCGAATAATCATTGATTGTTAATTTAATGCAATTATTAATTTAAGTAATTCGATCAGTTTAATTCCAAAATGTAAATTGGAAAAACCAGTAGGTTATATTGATAGAAATATCGATGGTCTATTTTTTTTACCAGTCAGTGAGAAATTGATTTTTTTTTTTTTTTTTTTTTTAAACGTGCATTTTGCCTATTTTTTTCATTGTACATATTTTTCAGCTCCTTTAATATTTATCTTTTTTTTTTTGTATAAATTAAATATCTGTAACATGATTAATTAATAAAACAGAGAAATTGCAGTTTAAGTTTAAATGGTAAGGATGGGAAATTTTTTTTTTTTTTTTTTTAAAGTAATTTAAATTCCTTTATTTGCATCTCTTGTATTTTTCAAAAAAAGTCTATTATGTATTGAAATAGAGAACAAACGAAAAAATGGTTATTAATATTCATAGAGTAATATGTAAACAGTTATAACAAATACTTAATTGAAATAAATCTGTTTCTTCCTATAATTTGATAAAAACAAAAATAATTTGTAACGGAAAAAATTTTTTTATCAATATCCAGAAATATTCAATATCATTTATATTTCAATCATAAATTAATACGATATTTTTGTTATTTTATGTTCCTAATATTGAAATTAATTTCGGTACACTATTATAGTCTGTTCGATGCGACATGAGTTTTGATTAGTTTTTATACAGCACGAATGATTTTTTTCATCAAAATTACTTAATGGTTTATCAAACATGTCAATTGGTTTTCATTGAGGTTTCATTGCATTTATGTTTTTTTAATATTTTTTTTCTATCACTTAGCTTATAGATACGTTTATATTTCTATTAATTTATTTTTTTTTTGGTGTTAAGATGATCTATAATCATTTGGAAATTATTTTTACTAAACATTTTTCAATCCGCCATGATGATTTGATTACCTTCAGACCACTGGCGCTTCTGATACCATATTACTTAGGTGCTGCTACAACTTGGTGCTTCAAAAAGGCCTTTCAAAGTTTCTTACAATTAATTCTTCAATGCATAAACTCTATTGAGTCGTATATAAACCAGGCTTGTAGTTAGGAACATTCAGAGACGACTTAAAACAAAACCACTGCTGTTAATTTACTTATGTAATTTATTGTTTGAATTTTTAAAACGGCCATTGTATGACCACATTGTATTTTCTCGGTTGTCAATTATTTATTTATACGATTCTGATAAAATTGACGATAAGGGTTACCACAGACGAATGTATTCGAAGCTAATAAGTGAAACACGTTCCATTCCTAATTTACAATTATAATTAGGAAGATTCATATCAGTATAAACACTTGGTCTTCGGTTAGTAATTATGGTATCATATTGTCACTTGTTTGTTTTTTAATGGTTTATTAATCTTCATTTTTCTTATTTATTATGAATAATCAACGGAAATCCATTTTTCTCTGGATTAACATTTATATCTATTTAACAAAAACATGAGGATACCCCTAGGCATACATTTTTGTTACAGGTATTATATTCTTTAATGATGTTTCTAAATGAAGAATAAACATGATTAAATGTCGAAATTGATTAATTCACTTTTTTTTTTTCGAATAACAACGTAGTATTGAATTAGGAAATTCTTAAATTCTTGAATAATGCCATAAACAAAACTGATAAAAAAATTAAAAAAGCCAACCGACTGACGGCCATTTTGAAAAAGATGGCTACATAACCACTCCCGTTAATTTTCTTAAGTAATATAATGTTTGAATTTTTAAAATTGTATGACCACTTTGTATTTTATCGGTTTTCAATTATTTATTTATACGATTCTGATAATAACTAGATTTATCACAGATAATAACTGTCTTGGTTTCCCGACATTGAAGACAGTTCAGAGGAAAGTGGTGTAAATTGAATAAAATAGTTTCCACTTATGAAGTAAAACACGGATGATAAAATGCTTTTTTTTAAAACTTATTTATTGAAATTTAAAACATATACAAAAAAATATAATAAATTAACAAGATGAATTACCCATCTTGACATATGAATGACTTGTAATATGCCAAAAGCTACTGAAGGATACTGGTTTCAGATCTGGCAGGATTTACTCTTTCCCGACAAATTAATTTTCGTACTTTTTGAAAATTGATTAAATTGTTTTTAAAAAAATAGTGAATCTCAATTAATGACATTTTTCTTTTGTAAAGCTAATATTTTATTTTATTATTTTTTTTTATATTATTCAGTATTATAATATTTCTTTTCTTTTTTTCAGGTAAGTGAGATGATCGTTAACTTGAAAATGGAGTTTTTCTACACACCTAATGGTAAATAATTTAAGATAGGCTTGCAACAATATATTTTTAAACTTATATTAATAGTAGTGTTACATTCAACTATCATCATTTATAACTTTAAAACATAAAACTTTATCATGTAGGCGCTATTACTATTCATGATCCAAATTATGATAGTAAATAGACAATATGATTCCTTCAATTCTATGTAAAAGAAAGAGGTGAACATTTAAATTTGTATTAAAAATTCATCAGACAAACACTCTGCACTTGGTCTGTCGATCAAAGTGATTAACAATCTGTTAATTTGATGAAATAATGAGATTTTACAAGTTAAAAACAAAATAAAGACAATTTCTTGCTGAAACCTATTTAGATGTCCTAATCACAGAAATAACTGGCAGCTTAACTGACATATTTTAACATAACTTAAATTTTTTCATGAAAAAACATTTAGAACTATCCATTGGAAGAGCTTTAACAATAATGGTATATTATAAATTCTTATCTGTCTTCATTTTATATAAACATATTCATTAAATGTGATTTATATCTTATGCCTTAGCAAATGTTTCTATTCTTTATATCAAAACTTTCTTTCAAATGTCAGACTTTAGACATAAATTAATTAATATGATATATTAATTCATGCTTATTAACAGGAAATTAAATCCTAAAAAAAAAAAACCAAACCGGAATGTTTTAAATGTTCAAGTAAACCTTTGGAAGATATAGGCCAAAGTACGGTTGAGCATTGTTCACTCGATTCAACCGTTTATTTTAATAAATTCTAAACCTATTTTAATTCTGATCTCAACATAGTTTAGTGCCTTTTTTTATTAAAACATCAAACAGGGTTCATGAAACCATTCCAGTTAATATGTTATATATTAAAATTTATAATTATAAGCGACTATATAGGCATATCATTGGATATATTGAATACAATATATACTAACAGGCGAAAAATTCCACCTCTTTTTCTTCCAGAAAATTTTCTTATAGTTTTCTGGGGTAAAAGTTTCATTTTTCATTAGGATTGTGAAAATCATTAATTAAATAAAATCAAGCAGTACTAAAAAAAAAATTAAACTTAGGAAATTTTAAATTAATATGATTTATTATAGTTTTGCGTTAGTTGGGACATATCCCTCAAGAATTTATTCAAAATCATATTATACCTATACCCCATCGAATGCGAGACGTACTGAACGCAAGGGGCGGATATAAGCCTTATTAATTAAAAATTTCGTAAATTTAAAATTGCTTGTTATTTTTTTTTAATACTGCTTGGTTTTATTTAGTTATTTTTTTAATATTCCAAATATGCTTCATATGCCTTGGTTTAAGTATTTGGGAACCTAAAAACCAACCGTATAAAGAATGAAAATTTTGGCTGAAAAAATCTATTGGTTGAAATGTTTAGCATGTCTGTGTAAAAGACATAATAAAATAAACACAGGCCCTCCTCTCTGTTATTATTATTATTATTATTTTAATAACCCGTTCTTTAATTAAATTTTAAAAGTGAACATTTTTGGCAGCTTTGTTTGGTCAAACGTTTTCTGCTTCTTTAGAACTAATTCTTCCTCGTTGAATTAATCTAATTATATTTATTAAATTATTACAAATTAAGGACAATGTGGAGTATATAAGATTTTATGATTACAAGAAATAAATCGTACCAAGCGATCCGGAATCAGAGACCACACAGGACTGTTGTACTGTAGCCAACTCTTTATGGAATCAACGCCCAAGGTCACCAACATTAGCTGACTTACTGGGTACACCTTGATGCTTGCTTAGTAAACATATGTTTGTTACTTTATTTGGTAAAATGTCTGAATGTCCAATTTTGTTGTAAACAGGAGAAAGAACAAACCCAGCACTTCAAAAAATTCATCTTTCGTTTCGCCTTTTATTTTAAGCATTTTTATGCTTATAATCTTATCTTCAAAACATATATTATGTCTTTTACACTGACATGCTAAAAAATTCAACCAATAGATTTTTTCAGCCAAAATTTTCATTCTTTATAAGGTAGGTTTTTAGGTTCCCAAATACTTAAACCAAGGCATATGAAGCATATTTGGATTATTAAAAAAATAACTAAATAAAACCAAGCAGTATTAAAAAAAAATAACAAGCAATTTTAAATTTACGAAAGTTTTAATTAATAAGGTTTATATCCGCCCCTTGCGTTCAGTACGTCTCGCATTCGATGGGGTAAAGGTATAATGTGATTTTGAATAAATTCTTGAGCGATATGTCCCAACTAACGCAAAACTATAATAAATCATATTAATTTAAAATTTCCTAAGTTTAATTTTTTTTTTTTTACAATCCAAAATCCTTCGAAAAATCCTCAATGCTTCTTATTTTGTCACCAATAAACTTATCCATAAAGATCTTAATGTTCCATATGTTGCTGATTTAGCCCAAACGGATACCAATCCTTTCATAGTAAGCTCCATAACCACTCAAATCCACTAGTTTCTCAACTCGATTCTCGATAATCCTCCGAGGCGTCTGAAAAGAAGATGGCCTAGAGATCTTCTTGTGTAGATTTTTATTAAAGTGCTACTAATGAGTAGTTACTTTCAAGTTTTTCCATGTTATTGTAAGCGTTTTTAAAACATTTACTTAATGTATTTTTGTACAGTTGTAAATTTCAATAAATTGTAAATAATAAAAAATAAAAAATAAATTTTTTTTTTAGTACTGCTTGATTTTATTTAATTAATGATTTTCACAATCCTAATGAAAAATGAAACTTTTACCCCAGAAAACTATAAGAAAATTTTCTGGAAGAAAAAGAGGTGAATTTTTCGCCTGTCAGTATATATTGTATTCAATATATCCAATGATATGCCTATATAACCGTTTATAATTATAAATTTTAATATATAACATATTAACTGGAATGGTTTCATGAACCCTGTTTGATGTTTTAGTAAAAAAAAGCACTAAACTATGTTGAGATCAGAATTAAAATAGGTTTAGAATTTGTTAAAATAAACGGTTGAAACGAGTGAACAATGCTCAACCGTACTTTGGCCGATATCTTCCAAAGGTTTACTTGAACATTTAAAACATTCCGGTTTCGTTTTTTTTTTTAGGATTTAATTTCCTGTTAATAAGCATGAATTAATATATCATATCATATATTAATCATATAAGAAAGTTTTGATATAAAGAATAGAGGCATAAGATATAAATCACATTTAATGAATATGTTTATATAAGATGAAGACAGATAAGAATTTCTAATATACCATTATTGAAAATAGCTAAATGTTTTTCCAAAAATTTAAGTTATGTTAAAATATGTCAGTTAAGCTGCCAGTTATTTCTGTGATTTGAACATCTAAATAGGTTTCAGCAAGAAATTGTCTTTATTTTGTTTTTAACTTGTAAAATTTGATTATTTCATAAAATTAACGAATAGTTAATCACTTTGATTTGTTTTTTGATATTGTTTGTAAAAATATGATTAATAGGCCTTCAGTTGTAAACACTGATAATACAGTCCGTTATCCGCAAGTTACTTAACAGTCTTAATCTGGACTAACTAATCGTACATTACAATTAAAAATTTGGGACCCATTATGCTTTTACGTAATTTTCAATCAGGGTATCTTTAACCAGATTGAAAATTACTGCTATGCGTGAAAATATTGAAGATATAATGCTTAATTGCAGACTCCAATACAAGATTTCTATCGATAAACATATAAAAGTTCAATTATTACTAAAAACTATACAAGTTCCTTACTAATGAGAGCGGGCGAAGCCGCAACGGGGGATGCTAGTAATATATGTATTATCCGGTAAAAAGTTATTATATAGATTGTATATAAGTAACTATCATAATTAATTTTTATATAAACTGACAATATATAAATATCCCCAAAGTTTGACTCAAATTCTATTTTTTTGGGGGCTTTATCAGTCCAATTCTTCTCGTATGGAATCCTCAATGCTCCTCATTCTGTCACAAATAAACTTATCCATAAGGATCTAAATGTTCCATATGTTGCAGATTTGGCCCAAACAGGATACCTATCTTTCCATGATATGATACATGCCCACTAATCTACTAGTCTCCCAAATTGCTTCTCGATTCCCGACAACCCTCCGAAAAGAAGATGGTCATGGGACCTTCTAATGTAGAACTTTTATTGAAGTGCTACTATTGAGTAGTTCTTTACATTATATTGACTTATTATTGTAATAATAATAATAAATAAAAGTAATAATAATGAGCTTAAAAAATTAAATAAATTTATTTACTAAAATTAACCAGCTTGAATGTTTAAAAATTATGACTATTAAAATTCGGAACGCCTAATTTTTAATTATTACAGTAAAATATTTATAAGAATATAATTTTTATTACGGTGTACCTTGGGGAATAGAATGTTATGCCACATTCTTTAGGATATTCTTTCTTATTTTTTTTTACTTCATATCTTTATTCGCACTCGTCAAATACAATTAGACGACCAGTGAATCTGTTGTGAAAAAGAAACTGGCGTGAAAGGCATGAGGGGGAGCAGAACCCAGCGGCGGCACCTCAAGTTTTTGAATTTTAAACCTATTATTATATTGTTTATTTTTTTTTCTTTATGTACATACACTAAACTCTTCCTTCTCCGATTTGCGGATTATGAGCTGTATTCCAAAATACTTTTTTTTTCTATAGGTAATTGTTTTCCCAATAGTGAAATATGTTTAGCTGGTCAATAGTTAAACACACCGTGAGACGTATAATGCCGCAAATGTGATATACAAGATTTTTCTTTTACACATTTTAAATTTTTGGTTATTTTGAGATTATCCGTAGAATTGTATTATCTGCGGTTGCTGAGCCATATCTAATTCCGTGGAAAACCGGAGGTCGTGTATATTTTAAGTGTGTATTAACTAGTGAACAGTTATTTTTTTTAAATTTAAAATTATCCATGTGAAATGTAAGATACATTCTAATACAGGTATTAATAAATATTAAACCTTTTCTATCTCCTGGTTCAGAAACTAATAACTATTCCTAGATTTAGAGTGGGCTAATTTAGCGACAAGCGAACAAGGTTGTTTATTTTGTCAGTTGAATGGTTCTCTATTTATATACGCTCGTGGGTGCTCTATTGACAAACTATAGATATTATTAAACTAGTGATGTATTTCATTTGAGGGTTGGAAAATGTAGTTTTAGTGTATGCGTTTATAAAAACTATTCTAGATGTTAAGAGAGATGTGTTATTCTTTCTTTTTTTTAATCATTATTACAGTCTAAAACACACGTTAAAAAACGCAAATTATAAAAAAAAATATTAGTTGTTACTATTTTTATCCTGTACAGCGTATCTTATAAGTTAGAAAAAAAAATTATAAATTTCCATTTAAATCCTACAACTCAACTGTGTACTTAATATCCATAGGATGTCAATAACTGATTTTACAATATTTTTTGTCACTCTATTGTAAAATACATTCCAGGATAATGTTAGATGTAAAAATTCTTGCTCAGCTTAAAGTAGAGTAATTAAGGAAAAATTACCGCAATTTCAACTTTATTGAATTATTCTTTCTATAATTATAATATAGGCATTTCCAAATATTTCCTTGAGGGTGTCAATAACTGTCTGGTTTATCCTAATTTGTTATTTTTTATTCAAAACAATTTATACTCTGGGAATGATTCCCCATAAGAATATCAATGATGTAATCAGGTGGTACTATTGTCCGGCTGAAATTGTTTCTTTGGTATGAAATTGTAATTTTATTTCTTCATTTTCCAAAAGGGAATAAATATCTTCAACAACCAGAGGTTTGGCTAGCATTAACAAAAGAGTTGTTTTAAATTCCGTTGTTGGTCTATCACATATTACATTCTCTCTTATTAAAGATAAAAAATACAGTATTTATTTTTTTTCACTAGAGAAAGAATCTATATATAAAAATAGATTAATACGCATAGTGACTCATATCCATACACCACGCCTTACAATGTATTTTTTCTCACATCACTTATTTAACAATTTCAGTGAAAAAAACACACATTTAACAAAAACTTATTTTATATCAAACAACAATAAATTTATATTAATATATTACATCAGAAACAATAAATAAATAATAATGTTTTGAATAATACTACTTTTATCTCCATACAGTTGGTTATTCATCATTTTAACATATAAAAATTAAAATAATATTTTTTTGGGTGTCCACTCATTCTTATTACCTCATGAAGTCGCTTTGGCATTGATTCTATAAGATGTTTGGTTGTACCTAAAGAATGAAAACAGTTTGCTGTTTTCTTGTGATAATGGGATTATTTTACTAATCCCCTTAATTAAACAAATGCTTTCTCTTATTCAACAATCAGCAACTCCAGTTGCATCGTTTAGTTCATATATGATATTATATATGTATTTATAGAAAAGGAAAAAATAAAAAGTACGATAAAAAGAAATATTGTGTACGAAAATGACTTTCACTCACGTATTTTGCCGTTCCGACAAATATGCCCTACAAGCCTAGACAAAAAATGGAATAGCATTAAACTAATTTATTTTATAGTAAAAGTATTATTTATTTTATTTTTTATTTTTTTTCTCCTTATCATTCCTGTCTTGTCCTTAACCTTACCTTGCTGCTTTGTATTATCACTGATTTATGTATCTGTTCTTTTCGATAGCCTTTATTATATATAGTTTTTTATCCATGTCATTCTGTATTCCATTTGTCATCTGTTTATCGGTCTGTTATTTTTGTCACATCTAGTGTATTGTTCATTATAGAACAAGAAGAAGACCTGAAAAACAGGTCGAAACGTTGGCAAGCATTAAAGTATTTCTACTTTTTCTCTTTGACTGAATCCCTCATAATCTTCTTCTCCATTAATTTATTTTATATCACCATTTTAAAAAACGATATCGACACGATTCTTGCACCAAAATTTTTATTTTATAGTGGAAATTTAAAAAAAAAAAAAACGACCGCTTCATTGATTTTTGTTTAGGTTAATTAAATTCTTAAAAAAACAAAATACTAGATCGTCAAAGAAACAACCTTTATAGTTTTTTTTACACAAACTATGACGTCAGTTTCTGATTTATCATTCAAAGGAATCGAATTTGGATCATCGATATAATATATTATATTGGATATGTAAAAAAATTGTGAGATATTTTTAGGCTCTTTATTTGTATACATTCCGTTTAATAATACAATATATATATATATATATATATATATATATATATATATATATATATATATATATATATATATATATATATAAAACTGTTTTATAAGAGTAGTTAATATCAAAATATTAATTTCAAATTTTTTTGTCACAGATATTTATAAATAATTTCTAAAAGCCAGTTCAAAATTAAACTAAAAAAATAATAAATAAATAGGACCAAGTAATACTGTTGATAATCAGTGATTAATAATTATTAAGTAGGTACGAAACTAAAACTATTTTTGTATTAAACACATAAAATGTGAATTATCCACCACAAGAAAATTAGCTTTGAACAACTGATACGGAAGAACAGAAGGGTAATCACCATGTAACGTAATTATCTCCAGCCAACCTTTAGGTGGTTCCAAATATACACTCCTGTCATCTTCAATGGCCATTTTTAAAATTTAATTAATTATACTTACTATTAATTCCTTCAGCTTCATTTTGTGTGACTTCAAAAGCTAAAAGTTTTAGATTTTCCTTTTTTTCTAAAAAAAAAAAGTGTACTTATTTATACTGCATAAATTAAAAATAAAAACTGATATTTGATGTTACCTTGCAATTTTAGTATTTATTATTAATTTGTAATGTAGTTCTGATTGGTATTCTAAAGTTTAGAAATATTTAAATCCATTTATATAAGACTTAAGATACTATTAAACCGTGAACCTCTACCAATTGGTGACTGGGTTCTAATATTAGCCTGAAAGATTTATAGAATGCCTTAACCCTTCGTAACCGTATTTTAAAATTTTAGATTTTTCCCTCGAAATGTTCCTTATGAAGATATAAACCCGTTACAAAACTCTATATTGTTTAAATAACCACATGTATATGATTATTTGGTGTATGCCAATGAATTGTTTAATTTTTTTTATGTTTAGTGAGTAATAACCAAACTAAAGGAACGAACCATTATTCAAGAGCCATCTTGTTATTTGTATTTTTCTTAATGTTCAGTTTCTAATCAGATTATTGAATCCTATATTAATAAATTGTTTGTAATGCCCTTTCTATTCTTTATAACTACTTGCGGGTCAAAAGTTTGGGACCACCCTGAAACGATATCAGTAAATTTAAAAGTATGATATTCGGTTAAAAATAAATGGATTTAAATAAAAATGAACACAGATATATAGTTTGGGCCAAGACCTTTAAAGTCCATCTGCATTTAAGGGAGAAAACTAAAATTAAGTTTTCAATTCATAATTATAATAAACCTTCTTTTTTTTCATAGTTATACCAACAATTTCGTTTGCCAACACAAAAATCTTGAAATTCGACTTTAAAAGAAAACCATCTAGATGCGTTAAATGATTGCAACAGGATTTTTTGTTGAACCATTTCAAATTTAATTAGATTTATACCAAATAAGTCCCTTTTTTTCCAACATGGAATATCTAGGGATCTATGTATTGTAGAGAAAAAACTCAAAATAGAGAGAAAGTGTTTTTACTTGTTAATATAAAATAAATAAATACTTATATTTAGATAGATAAAGAGATAAGTGTATATATTTAAGACATTAAGCTTTTAAATTTACCTTTTTTGGCTCAGGGTGGTCTCAAACTTTTGACTGGCAGTGTATATTTAACTCACAAAAAAGGAATGTTTGATATTATGGAATTAAAATTTTGATACTACAATGCATTTTTAAGATGTTAGAAACATAGTTTAGAATAGATATGTAAGAAAATTTCCTGTTTGTGCACTGTAGTTCCAAGAAAATACAATGAATCCCAGTTTTGCATTATTTCATTATCTGGTAGACTCTGTTAATTAAAATATTTCCATTGGTCTTGTTCATTGAATCATAGTTATGTTGTTAAATATTCCTTTTTATGGTCTGCTAAACACCTTTATAATTATTTTGTATTTTTTAAAAATACTTTTATATATATGGGGAGTTTTAAGATGGAATTTAACTATTATTTTAATTTTTTCTAACCACTGACTTAAAATACAAGAAACTGCTCGTCGTTTCCGACTGCTACATTAACTAGACAAGCGTTCAAAGCTCTCAATAAATCTGTACCTCCGAAACAGAAGAGAGTCACACAAGACTAACTTTTCAGGAGAATAGCGCAAGTGGACTTACGTTTGTCTGGCTCAATCATAGGTCAGGACTTACGTTCTTACCGCCTGCTTAATTTTATATAAAATTCTACATAAAATGGTGCGATAATCATCTGGTTCTAGGGTACACTACTACAAAAGACAGTTAAAAGGTACACAAATTACAAAAGACTTATTTACATGACATTAATTGGACTGTTTGTACTTACGGAGTTAAGCTTTGGGAGTCCACTAAGCCTTCGAATTCTTCTCTCATCCAATTATTACAATCCGAAATCCTCAATGCTCCTTATTCTGTCACCAATAAACTTATCCATAAGGATCTTAATGTCCCATATTTTGCTGAAGGCAAAACCAGATACCTATCCTTTCATAGCAAGTTCCATAACCACTCAAAATCACTAGTTTCTCAACTTGCTTCCCACTCCATTCCCTGATAATCCTCTGAGGCGTCTGAAAAGAAGATGTCTTCGGAACCTTCTAATATAAAACTTTTATTGTAGTACTACCACTGTATTTTTGCAATACAGGTAGTTATAATCACTTCCCTCACATTTACTAGTTTTATATATTCCACGCAGTTAAAACTTTTAAATAAAAAAAAACTCAATTTCTCCCGGACTGGGAAAACAATAAATCATGGATATATCTATCTATAATCTATTGCTTTTCCCAATTTACATTTTAGAATTAAAAGGACCAACTTACTTAAATTGATAATTAAATTGAATTAACAATTATTGATTATTCGAAATAAACAATGTCGTGAGAAAACAGCGTTTTCAAAAGCGACTTTTAAGCCGAGGCGCCACCGCGAACGGACTTGATTTGACTTGGGCGGACCTGACCGGAGTGGGGGTGCGCCACCGAGACTTGACTTGAGTAGAGTTCAGTCAGTGTAAGACAGCCGAGATGAACGCAGTACACTGTTTGCTAAGTGAGGAATCGGACTCGTCTGATTCGGAGTACGATTTTACTTTAACATGTGTAGCAGCATCGAATGTTCTCTATAGGAAGTGGCTATGCGAATCTTACATTGCTGTAATTAGCTTCTGAAGTATCGTATATTATTGGCTGCTCCCTCACCAATTCAGAGCTTCTCTTCAACACCCATTTTGTTCTGGAATATCACTGAGAAATGCAAAGAAAAACTGTGCACAGATAGAGAGGTGAGATTGGACTGACTGGTGGTAGGGGAGGGGGGACCTGAGTCAGGTCTGCTACCCAACAGGCTGATATCAGTGGGTACGGCGCCCCCGCGACCTGACCTGACTGGACTGGACTGGACTGGATCCTGCCACCTGACTCCGTTCGGCTTCGGTTCGGTTTGGGTTGGGACCTGAATCAGGTTCCCCCTCCTCTACCACCAGTCAGTCATGGTGCTTCGTTTTCAGAACAAAATGAGTGTTCAGTTATCCCTTTTTTTCTAATATCTTCGTGCATCAGGTCGTGAATGTGCTCTAACTCGGACCGAGTCATCCGGAAGTAATTCTGAAATTGATCACTTGGCAGTTTATCAAATAACGTATGGAATTCTCCGTATTCTGGTCGATCCTTCACATATTCGCATAGTCACTTCCTATCGAGAACATTCGATGCTGCTACACAAGTTATAAAATCGTACTCCGAATCAGACGAATCCGATTCTTCACTTAGCAAACAGTGTACTGCGTTCATCTCGGCTGTCTTACACTGACTTAACTCAAGTCAAGTCAAGTCTCGGTGGCGCACCCCCACTCCGGTCTGGTCTGGTCAGGTCCGCTCAAGTCAAGTCTGTTCGCGGTGGCGCCTCGGCATTCAAACCAATATAGTTCCTAAACGGTAGGTCCTAACGACAAAGGTTACACAACAAACAATATTCTACATTTAATTTCTGAATAGTTCTTTTCAAGTCTTGACATGTTATTGTAATCGTTATTAATACGTTTACATAATGTATACATTTTGTAAAGTTATAAATTTCAATAAATAGATACAAAAAAAAAATAAATAAATAAATAAATTAATACAAATTTCTTCTAACCACATTATTCTGGAATATTCAATCTGAAATGGCTTTGAAGGTTTTTTTTTCGGTACTTTACTGTTATGGTCACGTCCATGAAAAATGTTTTTAATTTAGTTAGTACATTGCTTTAAATAAAACACATGTTTTATATTTACATGAAATTTAATTAAATTATTTTTTTTTATAAGCATTTTAAAACAATAGTTGCATAATAACAATTATACGCTAGAAATGTTATCGTAAAAAATCTTTCAATTTTCCAAACACAAACCTCTCTTAAATAATTAGCTATTGTGCGACATACCCAGTTCCGTATCGCAAAATCTCCGAGGTAAACTCCTCTGACCAGCAGTAAATGAAGTAAGCAACTTTTTCCAGACTTAATTTCGATCCAGTTTTCACGTCTCACACCAAGCTCTTGTTTGCAAGTCTTCACATAGCACCTCCATTTAATTTTACTTTTAAATGTCAACCTCACCTCATGGTTATTTTTACATAGTCTCATTTCAGGAATAATATTATGATGTAGAAAAAATCTTACGACAGTTTCCTCATCCAAAATATTTTTTAAACTATACTGAAAGTCAACCATATTTAACCATATCAATTACCTACTCAAAACAAATATACAATTTATATATCATATGATTAATTTAAGCAATGTACTAACTAAATTAAAAACATTTTCCATGGACGTGACCATGACAGAAAAGTACAGTTTTTTTTTCCTAGGTAATTTTATTAATTATCTACGCCTAAGTAGGTTCTTTAATTACTAGATTTGTGTATGCCCTACCCATATGAATCTACTGTTGTCATGAAGTCATAAAATGCAATTTTTAATATCTTTTGAATCTCTGAACAAGACCAGATGAAAAATATTTTTTATGAACTTGTTATCGTGTCCACATATAGTATAGATGTGAACATATCTTGTACATCCAAAAAAGTGCACTCCCGCCGCGGAATCCAGAGCTCCTGTTCCCGGGAAGCCCTGGCCGTTGGCCATCACCCGGGATAAAGTATTCGCTGGGAGGGGATGAGGCGGGGCCGTTTTTTTTACGGGGGGCGGCCGCGGTCGGACTATCGCACTCTCTGCGATCAATATCGTCGCCTGCAACTTTTTTCGATACTCGCGCGTCTTTGCTCCTCTCTATCCCGCTTATATAATGTGTCTGCCGTGGCTCGTCTGGCTCGGTTATCATGAGAAATATTGAATTTTTAGTCATAACATTTCGATGGGAACAACATAGTATGACCTGCTTTGCAGAGTATCACTGTAATTAAAATACTTTTTCTGCACAAACGGTTATTTCCTTATATCACCGTTAGTGCATAATCCGTCTACGATCACTATAAACAGCCAAAGTTTTCCCTGATCCATTGATGGTTCAGGTTAAGTACATTAAAGAAGCTGGGTGTATCCACCGGAAGGGTCTGTTCAAATTAAACCATAAAATAAATTGTATTCTCCATACGTGCTGGAACCTTGGCCCGAGTGCTAGGAGCACCTTCTTTCATGTTGTATTTATATGTACGTAAATGAATATGTAAACTAATTGGTTTGTTATTGACAAGGATGTCTTTTGGCTGGGTGTTTTCTTGTGTAACGTATTTTTCACGCTCAAAAATGTAACATTTTGACTAATACTCTTACGAGGTATTTAATGAAGAATATTTTTTGTTATATGACACTTGTCGCTATGACCTACTGTCAAGGACCTATATTGGTCTGAACGAAAGTCACGTTTTGCCTACATTTGTTAAATGTTGGGACTTTTTTGACACTAGCTCCGTTGGTGTAGCTCGGATCGAAAATGTGACGACAGTTTCCTAATCAGAAGCAGTAGATTATAGACATATCCAATATCTATTATATTTCCTAGTCATGTAGAAATTGAGTTTTTTTTCATATTCAGGTATTTTTGTCATAAGCTCTCATTGAGGATGAGTGGGGTATGTATTTGTCACTCCAGTGAATAAGAGGTTAAGTCGAATTTTGACCAAAATGAGTCAGTTGATTAAAAAGAAACGTGAAGGTGTTTTCCTCACGGTGAATAAGTATTTAAGTAAGATGTTAATTATAAATAACTATGTTTTAAAATGAACATCTTACTTAAACAAGTAACCATGAAGAAAACATCTCCACGTTTATCCCATTTCCATTTTGATCAAAATTCGACTTGACCACTTATTCGCTGGAATATATAATTCTTATTCATTAATAAAACGCTTATAAGATTTATCGAAAGCTTGTAAAAGTACGTTGGCTCGGTACTTTTTACAATTGTAACTAATAGTTCTAGCTATAAATAAAAGTTTTTTGTTTTGACAAAAAGTTTTCTTTGGAAAAAAAAAATACTGACTGTACAGGATGAGAATAAAAAATTTTAAAATCTCCACATCCGATAACCTTGTCACTCCTATCTCATTTTATATTTAAGCCTATATTTTTATCATTCCATATAAATTTACTCTTAAATTCTTTCGAAGAGAATTAAACAAGTTATATCCATTAATGCTGATTTTAGATATTTAATTTTTATGAAATGTATAAATGTATTCGCTCATTTAGATTATTTAATTCTTCAACTACAGAAATAAACTTTCAAGATACGCCCTGGGTCAGTAACTGATAACGTATCTATCGACTTCGCGCTTGCCATTGCAAATATTTAAGACTTATTATAACAGCGAACAGTATTAGGCACATTGATCACCACGATTCAATATTTAGACATTTTTATTAGTCAGATAAAATATCCAAAATAACTAAGCATGATGTACAAAGTAATTAGATATATTATGCATAGAACTTATTTAAGGAAATTTTCTACTTACGAAACTTAAGTTACCAGGATTTTATGATTTATATAATTTGTTTTTAACAAAACCTAATTTATATTACAACTTTTATAAAAAGTTAACTATAACTATTCAGAATACTAAACATTTATCAATTGCATTTTATAACACATCACTCCCAGTCAATCCCAGCTGGGTGCATTACATAAAAATTATTAATGATATTTAGACTTTTTGACAGTTCGGTTTTGTGTTTTTGAATCTAAAATTTTTGACTATCCTAATTTCATTTTCTTATTTTCTATTTCCTGCTAAAAACCTGTCTTATTTACATATCTACATTGGCCTTGTCATTTAAAATCTCCATGACATTTCCCTTGAAAATGGCACAAGATTCAACTCATACGATAGAATGAGTTACAAAAGCAATATATTAACATAAACAATGTAATTATAATGATTCTAATAGTTTTCATTCACTTATTAACTTGTAAATTAATTCATTAATTAATTAAGTAAATTGATTCATTTTAGATACAATTACCTATTGCTTTATTTTTCAATTTTATGTTAGTTATACTAATAGATATTTCTGCATTAACCAGGCATTATGTTTATACACACTCAGTTAATGATCAATCAACCTATAAAAATGTAATCATAGAATAAAAAAAAAAAATCAATGGTTGTCACGCATTACTTAATGTCTTAAGATATTTCTAAACTGACAAGTCAGACTTTTCAATAGACTTTTTTCATTGAAATAAACAGCCAAAAAGAAAACATATGCTTATCAATCACACTAGGGTGTCACCTCGTCTTCGCTAGGAAGGCAATATACCTTACCTACGGATCCTCTAATAAACCTGTTGCTTTTGATACATTCAGAGATTCCTCTATAATAAATAAATCTTTTTTATTAGTTTATAATATTTATTCTTACTTGCTTATATAACATAATGTTTCTTAATGTCAAATATTTTTTTAATAAAGTACGTGTAACACAATTTTGTTTTTATTTTCAGGCTACCATGAGTTCCACTGATGGCCATCAACTTTTCAGCCTCGTTCGCGGCCTGCCTTGCCGCAGGCATAAAGGTACCGAGGCAATTCATGTACTGCATTGCACAAGGTAGAAACATTCTTCAGAATATTTTTTTTTACCAAGTATGGAGAGTAAAAAATATAATAAAATATTTTATTTCAGATACCGGTGCACCATATGTTTTGTACAAGGATAGCGGAGGAGGTGCTGGTGGAGACTGGGGCGAATTTCCACAAAGCCCTGAGCCCAGCCTCCAGCCAAGCCCTTCACCACCTTATCACAACAGTACTACACCTGGTCAACAGCAGCAGCAGCCACCACAACAACAGCCAGGGCAGCCTCAGCAGCAACCTCCACAACAGCAGCAGCAGCAGGGGCCTCCACTGCCTCCTCAGCAGAACAATTTTAATTCAACCCCTAACAGAGCTCTGACACCTCACCGCCCTCCCACTTCTTTGGTGCATCCAGGTCCTGTAGAGGATGATGTCCAACAGCAATCCCAATCGCAACAACAGGCTCAACAGCCACAACCCCCTCAACCACAACCTCCACCTCCACAACCACCTCAACAACAACAACAGTCTACTCAAACACCACAACAACCAAATCCACCTCAGGCAACGCCACAACAGGAATTAGGTGTCGGTTGTGATCTCAGCCAGAGTTACTATGGCGGTGGAAGGGGGACACAACATATGTTATCACAGGGGTTCATGTCTTACCTAAAACAACCTGTTGTTTTAACCTCCCTAAACCCCAATGATCCAGTACCTGATTATACAGGTAAGTATATTAAAAGCCAAAAATACTTCATAATAAACCTGTCTTGACTTCTATGTTCACTTTTTGTTTCTATTTCTTTTTTTTTTTTTATTTATTAACAAAAAATTATATTGTTCATGAATTTATCTTAAGAAAATTAAATGCAATAATACTTGTATTAATTAAATACAAATGCAATAAATTTTCTATTAATTAAACCTCTGAGAAAATTTGAATTGAATGTAATTTTCAAATTGAGTATATTAATAGTGTTTGTATATAATATAAATAGAGCCTTAATAAAATAAGAGGTTATGGAAATAATTAAATTCTTTCTATGATTCAAAACAATTAATCAGAATATTATTATTATCACCTTTAATTTGAGTAGCCAAATTAATTATTTATTTGAATTTCTCAAACAGGATTTCATATGACAACGGGCATGCCTGACCTTCTGTCAGGGAGCTTAAAAGCCTCACCTGTATCAGGTGTAACAGGAGTTAAGTCTGAGCTTCGGCTCTTCAAGTGCCTCACTTGTGGAAAGGATTTTAAACAGAAGTCCACTCTTCTTCAGCACGAAAGAATCCACACAGATTCACGGCCATATGGCTGTTCAGAATGTGGCAAGCGTTTCAGACAGCAGTCCCACTTAACGCAACACTTGAGGATTCATGCTAATGAAAAACCATTTGCATGCATCTACTGTGAAAGGACTTTCCGGCAGAGGGCTATACTAAATCAACATTTGAGAATACATTCAGGTATTACATTTTAAAATTACTTCAGTATTTAAACTTTTTGAGGAAAAGTTGTGTTTATTTTAAAGTAATTTCAGTAACATAAAAATATTGATTGTACTGCAAAGAGATTTCTCCCTATTCAAAATCAGGCTTTTTTGCAGATGTTAGTCCACATCTGGTGTACAAAAATGGGCAACTTTGGCCACAAGATGTACCATTCCCTCAGGACAAAGAACAAAATCAGGGATTTGACCTACAACCAGACTCACAATGTTTTTCCCCTGATAGTCAGTTTCCAGCCTACTTCAAAGATAGTAAAGGTAAACCTACAAAATTCTTGCAATAAGTATAAGTTAACATATACTTTCAAACAGTTCAATAGTGTACCAATTAATCATTTTCATAGCATCAATATGTCAAATTTCCTTCTTTCTTTGCCCTGCTATCAATTATGTTTTTCTATTTATTTATTTATCTTCCTTCTTTCATCTCACAATTAGTTTCCCATCAAGTTCAAAGCATAAAATCTGCTATATTAAATATTTTCTTTTATTACTGGCTTGGTTAGCCACATTTAAAATTGGTAATGTTTTCGTTTAGCAAAACATGATTCAGGTGAGTTGAAATATTAATTGAACTCAATTCATTCATAATTTCTTTAGTCTTTATAACTGACAGCATGGTCTTGATCAAAAGATTTAATGTTCAAAGTTTGGCATGTAATTCTTAGATATATTTTTTTCAACCTTCATTAGTTTTCTCAGTTGATTTTCACTATGTACAAAAATTCAATATAGTTTCAGTTGCATATTGTTTTTGCCAAAATGTGTATAGTCGTATTTTGTGACAATATGATAAAATGAAGATCCTGAAATTAGAATCCAGCTGACATAGGGTGAAAATAATTTCCTGACTCCCCTCCCTCTTAGCCAGGAAAATCCTATGCTTCTAAGACAAGGTAGGGGAGAAGAAATAAAATAAATAGTTGGTTGTGATATGTTTTGTTTACTAATAAAAACCTTTAAAAACATATACATAATCGCAGGTCAACTTAGAGGTCCTAACAAGATTTAGTCAAGGTTGGTAAACAAGTTAATCAGTTTATATACTTAGGTAACAAATTGTTGCAGAGAATAACGTTTCAGTCAAGATGACTAGGTGAATACCATCAGCCAATAGGTGCTCATTTGGACTAGGTTGACATTTGAAAAGTAGCTATATAGAAAAGAACAAAAATAAGATTCTATAAGACATTGATCAACTTCACCAAATATACTGATAGCGATTTCCTAGCCTTGGAGAGAAAAATCCTTTGACTCATATGGCCCAAAAAACAGTGATTAGACACTTAAAAAAAGTGAAAGAATAAACGTTTACTACTTATTTAACAAGTGCGATATTGCAAAGATTGTCAAGCTTACATAGCTATGCTGGGCATGCCATGTCACTAGGATTGATCTATATGAAATCACCAAGAAACTTCTAGATGAAGAAATAAATAACACACTGAGCAGCTACCTGCAACTGCAATGGGATGGAGGTGTCAGGGAAAATGTGAATACCCTGATCAGGGTTCAGAGTTGCAGAGCAGCAACATTTCACCGAATAATGGAAGTGGCTAGAGAACAGCGGTCCTAGAAACAGGTTGTTGATGATAAATAAATAAATGATAAATCAGTTACAAAACCCATATTAATTCGAAAAAATTTAATAACAACTGTTATTTCAGTTTGAATGAACTTTTTCATCATCTCTGTACCTCATGATCATAAAACTATACTACTATCAGTTGTTATTACTCTCCTCCACCTCACCCCCCATATCTCTACAGGCAAACTTGTTTGTCTTTCTTAGCACCTAATCCTACCACAACAGATCATGACATGTTCATAGCCCATCTATTTCTATCTATTATTGCCGAATATCTAGCATTCGGTATATGTTATGGTTCAGAAAAGTACTAGTATTTTTACCTCATAAATAGTTTGATAAGTAGACAAAATTCAGAGTTCAATTCTTATCAAGCTATTGACTTTTCTATATATGGAAGAGCAATAACATTCCAGTAACTATTTGGAAAATCTTCAAACAAATTACAGGAGCTATGTTGTGTTTAAAAAATACAGTTCAGTAAAAATATGTGACAAGTTCATTTCAATTGTTTTAAATAAGAGACATTAATGCAATGATAAAATCATGTATAGAGTTCAGAAGATAAAGAATTATAATAACAAGTAATAAATGTGAATTCACTTTGTATTACTCATTATTAGGTTTGGAAGTAAGGCATGAAAATTTTGCATGTTTAAAGCAGGCCCCTATGGCCTTAACTTGTTTTTTTATCACCCCAGTAAAATAATGATTAATATGAGCCTAATAGATCAAGATGCTAAGTTAAGAGTAGTTTACTTTTTTATTATATATTATGTACTGTTTCACTGCTTGAGATATTTTCTTCATATTACTCATAGTTTTATATTACTACAATCATCACTTAATCATATTGTCATTATGTTATTACTTCTGTCTAGCCCCCTCATCAAACCATCACCAAGGTTGTTAAGTATAAAATAAGCCCATTAAACCTTGCTATTCATATTAGTTCAAGTCTTTATCCTTCAAAATCACTAAAAAAAACTATTCTCCCCGTTAATTATTATATATAATTAATTTTTAATGAGGCATTAATACTATCACCAGTTTGTTATTTTATAATTGCTTGAAACTCTCTTAAATATGACAACACTCAATATTCCCTTTATGTAATAGTTAATAATTTACAGATATACTTATTTTAATGGTTAATGATTTTTTATTACTTGAAAAAACTTACTTTTTAATAGTATAATGGTACCAGAGATTTCTGAAAACCTTACTGCTTGTAGTTTTTAAGAAATTGAGTTAAATTAATGTTTCTTTTCTCATGTTAAAATCATGTTCTAATTAATTATGCAAAATATTATTTGAAATGATTAAATAACTCCCAATCTAGGGTGCTATCAGTCATTGACGTTTTATTCATAACCTTAACAGCCACAGGGTAACCTCCCATCTCACAACTTCTAGGTCTGATACTGGTCAATATATTCTTTTTATGTTTCACTCGAATTTTTATGAAGGTAAATATTAATGTATGGCAACCATCATTTTTATAAAGGCGCATAATGCATTTCTATTCACATTTCTCCCTTTTAGATATTTGAACCTGTCATATTATGAACGTTATCAACATAGCAGATGTTGAAAATAGCTAGATTTGTTGGTTCAAACTTCCTTTGCATCATTATTGTTATATTTCCGGTTTAATGTTTACATCTTACATACCAAATTTAAAATCAACGTCAAAACGAAGAAACAAATAGTGTGTGAATAAAGATAATAAATGGAAATTAAACAAAAATATTCACTACATTATACTATCTCTATGGATTCTTATCAAATAACACCATTTTCAATATAATAATTATTTCTTAATTTAACTTAAAATCAGTGCTTTCGACCAGCAAAAAATCTTGATAATTTACTAAAACCATTTTTTAAGAATATTTTAATATTATTTCTGCTTTAAATTTTGTACTGATTCTTATATTACTCTAGTAACTTAGTACCCCCCCCCCCTCCTGCAGCCATTAGACTTGAGTACGTTTTTTTTAAATCAAATTAAATAAACTTTTAATGTAGGAATCAATTTTTTTTTTTTTTTCAGAAATTAAACAAACTTGAGTTTGAAAACTATTTTTTCTCAGTTTTATAGAATTTATCAGTCCATTTTTATTTTCCTACTAAATAAAAATAAATAATTTTTTTTTTTATTAATATAGATAATTTTTATTTTCCTACTACTGTTAAAGATAAATAAGAGTATTATGCAAATTCCTTTGCACCAATATCTTATCCAATACTACTAATTATTATCCATCAAAATTGTGGACATGAATATTTGTATTTTTTTTAATAAGTGCACATACCTGAAACTATTTATGATTAGTGTTTTTTAAATGTGAAGTTGTTAATTTACCTTTTTAGGCAATTAATCATTTGTTTGAAAATTTTTAAAAATTATAATTTTTTTTCTTAATTTATTAGTAGTATTGTCATTTTATTATTATTATTTTTTGTGTGTGTAGTTTATTTTGATTATTTTGTTATATGTTTTATCATAAAAAATTAAATAATATATGCTAAGAATTGTTTAGGTTTATAAATTATTCAATGAATAGGCAGTTTAATTTCGAGCTTAGGAGGTCTGTTGACAGGTGTTGCCCATGGTGTTTTTGGCACTGGAAATGGCAAGACCCTTCCAGAGATGATACAGTCTGGAAGAAATGCTGGTCTACCACTTTATGTACGATGTCCAATATGTCAGAAGGAGTTCAAACAGAAATCGACTCTTCTCCAGCATGGCTGCATTCATATCGAATCTCGTCCGTACCCTTGTGGTGAATGTGGAAAACGGTTTAGACAACAGTCTCATCTTACACAACACCTAAGGATACATACGAATGAAAAACCTTATGGATGCCTTTATTGTGGAAGAAATTTTCGTCAAAGGACGATTCTTAATCAGCATGTCAGGTAATTTTTATTTCTTTGCCTTAATTTTCCTTATTTCTTCATAGTTGTTGATTTCTATTAAATACTGATTTTAGGGAGATTGAAAAGGTAACAGAAAGAAATTAGTATTTTTTTTATAGATAACTCATTTATTCCCTTTCATTCATTTGCTCATCATTATAATATATCCCCTGGGAAAGCAACGAGCAAATATATTAAAATTAGTAGCAATAAAAATTATTTATTAGCACACTGGAAGTATTAACTGGTAGTTCTAAGAACTCCAATTAAATTTTGTCAATTAACATTTTCTATTAAATTTAAAAACAAAACTTCTATTTTTTTCATCTTCTAATTCTTGGGGTGTCATTAAGCGAAAGTTTACTGTACTGCAAATTATACCTGGTTTATTCTCCGAAGATATCTTACCCTTTGTAACCTTGTAGGAACAAACATGATGACAAAAGTAAATGGCAAAAACTATTGGCATTTTGCAATGATATTGACAAATGGGGATGTTCCTCTGAGAACGCAGTTCGCTTCACAGCTGAGAAGTCGGCCTCTCTGAAAGGTTTTCTCTAGCTTAATATTCTAATAATAAGATTTAATTATTTATGTTTTCTTGAATAAAATATTTACTTATTAATTATTAAAAGTCTTTTTTATTAAAGGTAATTTGTTCAACGCTGCTAAAAAAAATTATTGATTCATTTACTACAATACTGTTCTTTAATAATATAATTCTTTTAAGCATACCCGTGGATTTTTTTTTTTTTTTTTTTAAATCTGATTAACTTCAAAAGTTATTATAGGGTAAAAGAGTTATTAAAAAATATGGTCTGAATTTTATTTCAATTAATAAATTAAGATGAAACAAATCAAATGCTGTAATTATAAAGCAAGAAACAAATTAAGAATATGAATAAATTTCATATTAATAATAAAAATATCTAGTAAGTATGTAAAAATCAGATTATCTTCATAAGCATCTTTTTTGGAAGATCAGCATTTTAACTTTTTTTTCAGTGGTGTCCAATTATTTCCTCTCTAAAACTTTTTTTCATAGTAAAAGAAAAGAACATATGAAAAGACTGGAGAACAAAGCAAAAATTCTTTTTTTTATTTAATCAGATCCCATCAAAAATGTTTATACTGTATTAAACAGGGAATTCCTATAGATCATCAATTACAAATACAGAAAGGATTTTTTTATTTATTTATTTTATTTTATTTTTTAATTATTTTGTTGGACTCATGATATTTATTGATCAAGCGAAAACTAAAAAAACAAAATAACTTTTATCAGTTGCCCCACTTCACCTTACAAATCAGAAAGAAAGAAATTCAGCAAATAGTACAAAATCATGAAAGTCAGCCCTTTTTGATAAGACTGTAGAAATTTAGCCGCTGTTTTCATAACCACTTGTGTAGCAAACTATAAGGGAGACCATTTCAATATTGCTTCTTCTGTAGTCATTTAAAATCTCACAAGTAAGGAAAGAAACCTGGATGTAAATAAGAATCAATAATAAATATTTAATCAGTACAATTTTAGATTCCATGTTCCATTTTACTTTATTATCATTATAGGATTAGAAATTTGATTAGTTTAAAAATGGTTAAATTTGTAAATAGGGGAACCCCTGAATACTATCATAGATACAACTGTACAACACTACTGTTCTGTATTTTCCTAGAAAAATACAATCTGTTTGTATGTGTATGTATTTATATAATGTACATCTGTATATCACATTGCCAAGTCTATTTATCTTCTCTTACTTATTATGCTCCAAATTTAAGACTTTCTAAAAACATTCTCAAAAGTTGACTTTTTTATGCATTTATATAATTGAGGTATTCTCAAAATTTGATAATAGGCCTCCACTCTAAGATTTTTAACACTAAACCTTTCTACCACAATATCTTGGTTTAAAAAAACAATAAGAGAGGAGTGGATATTGAAAAACACTTTTGATGTAGTTTTTAATAAAAGTAATAAAGTCAAATAGAAAAGTAATGAATGTTGTTTCCAAGAACTTCTACCAAAAATGGTCATTTGACCATTCATGGTATCTAGATTCAATGTTAAATTACGATTACAATATATGGATATTTTCAGTTTTTTATGCTAATGGTTTTAAAATACTCAAAATTTTAATAAAACTTCTCTAGTTGAATAAAAAAAAGAAAAGAAAAAGAGGAATCAAAGAATTCAGGATAAATATTTATCTTTAATAAGTCAAACAAACATACTTTTTACTACTTTAATTTAAAGAACTTAGTGTAACCTGAAATGATAAATAATATTGTTCTTATTTTCAAACATTTCTAGCACCTGAATTTCCCTTGATTATTTAACAGGACCAAAACTATTAACATTGACTTTTGCGTCATCCATAAGCTTTTAACACTAAATACTTTACATCTAAATCCCAAATTCTTAGATTACCTCTGAAGAATTTGAACTCAGAGTGATTTATCATTCATTTGAAATTTTAGTTATCTAAAGCTGACTGTAGTTGAAAATGAAACTACTTTATACAGAGAAAAATTACAATAAAATGTATAATAAAAATATGTATATTTATTTTATTATTGTTTATTTAATTTCATTATTATTTATTTAATTTTATTAATATTATGTAATGGTAATAAAATTTTTGAAAATAAAACACACTGCCCCACAAAAAAAGTAATGCACCTTAAAACAATTCAGATAATTGGTGCCTAATAAAATTGTTTCGGTTTTCTATTATTTTTTAACATTTACAGTGAAAAGAGGCTAAATATGAAGGAAAACCCCAAAGCATATTCAAAAAATTAATTTAAAAAACAACAGAAATTTCTGATCACTTATAAATAAGTTTTATATTGATAAGGTATTTGTTGACTATGGAACTAATGAATATGTTGGTAGTGGGGTATGCAGTCATGGATACACAATTAAAATATAAATTTGAATTTATGGTGCCAATGCTTCAGCCTACACTGTAAGCCTTCATCAGGGTTTCAGCTCGGCGTTTCAAATGAAACCTACTTTCTTTGTTTTTTGCCCTCAGTATTTATATTCATACTGAGGAGGTATTTGTTGACTATGGAACTAATGAAGAAGTAGATAGTTGGGATATGCTGTTATAGATACACAATTAAAATATAAATTTTAATTTATTGTGCCAACGTTTCAGCCTACATATTTAAAGTTTAAAAGGAAATGATTTAAAGTTAATGAAAAGGAAACTTTCAATTTGGAAAAGGTTGCTAGTAGTTCGGATGGGGTTTCCTCCGATATGTAAATTATATCTCTTTGAAAAATTGTGATTGTTTAAAAAAAAAAATTTAATAATTTTTTTAGATGTAAAAGTTTTTTTTAAATATACTATATAGAGGGTTGTTTATAAATTACATTAATATTTAGCTCTTGCTTAAATTTAAAATAAACCTGATTAACGAATTGGTTGGTTAATTTTATGGTCTTTTTAACAAAATCTAGCCTAGTAGTAAGGGTGTTAATTTAGATTAATAATTAATTTTTTGCTTGTTTATTTAAGGATTCACACTGGTGAAAAACCATATAAGTGTGCTCAGTGCGGGAAAGACTTTAGACAAAAAGCGATTCTCGACCAGCATACTCGAACACACCAAGGAGACCGACCGTACTGTTGCCCACTTCCAAACTGCAGGCGTCGGTTCGCTGCTGAATCAGAAGTCAAGCGCCACGTAGAGAACCATGTTGGACCAAAGCGGAAGCCACCACCACCTGGCGTCTCAATGAACCCAACTCCACTTGTTAAACCTGAACTTTATCTACCGCAGTGTTACCCACACCCAGGTAACTTCCAACAGCAGTATACAATGAGTCAACTACTTGGGTCACCTCCGCAACCAACAGCGCTTGTCCAGTAACCAGAATCCTCAATCTTCAGTTCACAATTAAGCAATGACTTCCAGTTGAAAGATAAGTTTTAATGATTTGTGTAGGTTGCTAATTATTACCATTGTTTAAATAATGAGTTCAGTTTGTTTTGAGAATTGTAGAGAACAACGAAACAATTAATGCATTCAATGATAAAATATTATTTTCTTCTCTCTATGAGAATATGAAAATTACTTTCATTATCCCATTTATCCATTTCATTTACAGAGATAAAAAGTTGCAACAACTTTGAGCAAAGAAATGGATGTAAATTGATCAGCTAAAAGTATGTTTTTGAAACTGATGCAATGTATGCTCTCTAATGGATTTATATTATTAATTTGTCAATTATTAAGTTGTTTTTAATTCAATGAACCTTTCTTGACTGGAGTTTCTTTTTCGGTTTCCGTGCACAAGTTTTCATTGAGAATTAAGCATTATCATATTGTAATCCGGGCAAAAATGCAATAACTTAGGATTAGAATAAAATTATAGAAATCAAATTTATTTCTATGAAAGAAAAACATGTTGAAATTTAATTGAACTCCAAGTTGAAATTTTCTTTTATCCAACTTATGAAATTTTGAGTGAATTATTTAATTTTTAATAAAGATCCGTCGGATTATGAACATTTAGTTCATGAATACTGTGTGATAATGAGTTGCAATACGTAATAAATATTTAGAAATAATTTTCAGGGATAGGGGGGATTCTCGCCTAACAGGGTTTAACAGAAGCGCGAGGCCATGATGTCAAAGCAATTATTTGCTTTGATATATGATATATAAAATTATGTACAGTTATTTTCCAATTGATATTAATTTTAGAAGAGTATTTTATAAGATGCATGAAGTACTTGCCATTTTATGACAAAATTCCTTATTTTGTATGTTTACATCACTTATCAGTAATGTGTAATTAATTAATGTTGTCCTAATGTTGAATAGATTGTATCTTTTTACTTATAATTTAGAGTATATATATTTATACATGTATTTATACATATCTAAATAAGTAAATGTTCTGTATATGTATATATATGTGTATATATATTTGTTTATATAACAGTGTTTGATAGGCAGAAATTGTAAAGATGACAGACGTAAGGAGTTTATGGTATATCTGGTCATTGAATAATATTTGTTAAAATCACATCTACATAAACATAATAATTATTTTTATTATTTTTTTTTTTACGAAGAAATTATCAATGCAAACACTGTTCAATTTATAATACTCAGGTATGTTAAGTAAATTTATATGTATAAATTTTGGGCTTCCTTGTAATATTAAACTAAAGAGGATCGAAATAGGATGCAATCCATCCAACCCAGGACACATGGTGATGTTAGTTAAGTTAAGTAATGTATAATTTTAGCTGTACCCATCGACTCACAGTTTACACATTGCAGTATTGTAGAGTTAAAATTTTAAATATTTTAAAAATTGTTTTTATATTATAGAGTCTAGAATATATGCAACAATAAATATTTTAAGTTAAACTTGGTCTAATACACAATTTAAAAATAGATATAAAAATGTACTTAATTGAAAAAGGGAGTAAGACTTCCAAAAACTGTGTAATTTATTTTTCTAAAAGAAAATGATAATGTTTTAACAAAGGTTTTATATAGTTTATGAAAGAAAACCAATCCATCATGGCAAGCACAGAAAAGGACTGAAGATTGCTGTGATAGATTAAACAAAAAAAAAAAATTAAAAATAATAAAATAAAAAAATGTTAAAAGGTGCTGATGAAAGATTAGTTTTAAGAATGTGTGTAGATATTTTTAATAATTGAAGGAAATGTCAGTAGATGGACGATCTATAAATACTTTCTCGCTGTAATTAAGGTGCATTTTATGATCGCCTGATGACCGGGAGCTCAAGTGTGCCATGTCGACTGTTTTAGAACGTTTAGATATTATTACCAATTAGACATTTTTGTAGTTTTTAAACTGTGTCAAAAAAAGAAGATGGATTGGTTCAATTTGTTGACATTGAATGATGAATTTGATCTATTGAAAATATTAAAATTTGTTTTTTTTTTTTTTTTTTTTTTTTTTTTTTTTTTTTTTTTTATTTTTGTTATATGAAAGGACTTAAAGATTTTTTTATATACCTGTATATATAACTTTTAAGATGTATTTTACATTTTTTTAAAAAATATTTTGTACCCCAATGTATTTTTCCTATTGATGTTAAGTTACTATATGCAATGAGAAATGGTTATCAATTTTTATATTAAGTTAAACCAGTGTGACAATCTGACCAGAAGCAATGCAGTATACGATATAGAAATGTATATAAAAAAAGAAAAGAAAAAAAATTCAGTTTTCCATAATTGTATAGTCTAGTTACCGATTTTGTGTTCCTTATGTCTGTCGTTTCAATACCAGAACACACAACATTGTTAAGGAAGAATTTATTTGTTAATTTTATTATATGATATATATTTGATAGATAACTACAGTCAGTAGTGATGCATAAAGTTTATTTTAGATATAACTTAAACCATGATTTTATTTAATATAAGTATTTTACAACACTTATTTAATATGTGTCGGTTATATAATATTGAATACTGAATGTTTATCAGGTTTGCTATCATTTCATTTGGGTATTAGGTAAATGTGAAATTAATATGACCATTTTAATTTTAATTATGGATTTAAATATTGTGCAAAAGAAAAGAAAGAAAACCTTTTGTGGTCGTAGAAAAAGAAACAAATCAATATAACATTTTTAATTGAAATAAACAAATACCACTATGAACAGATAACCTCTCAGAACTATGATATTGCCAATCGGTGAAATTGTTTGAAGTTACCACTGACATCAATTATTGAAGATGTTATATTTCATTAATATTTTAATTTTAATTAAAACATTCTTTATATAGTTATTTAAATAAGTTATATATCTTTTTTTCTATCTTTTAACTACTGACTGTAGGTATTTTATTGAAAAAATGTTTCTATTGAAAAATTGTGTTGGTTCATTTTATTTTTTGGCTTGTTTATAAAACCAGTTCACTAATATTTTGCTCAAGAGGAAAATTCTTATAATATTAAAAATTTCTTTGTTGTTTATCTCTTCTACTTGTAAACATTACTCAACATTTTAATGTTATAATAACTTAGATGACTAGTGATTTGCTTAATAATGCCATCCAGAACAGTTGATTTAAAAAAAAAATAATAAAAATAAACACAGAAAAAGAAAAGGCTTATAAATATAATGTGCTTTCTTTTCCAGTGCCTCTCATGCCACTGGAGCTGTTGGATGCTCAGATTTAAGTTAAATAAGTTTTGTGGAGTGGTCCAACCAAACTGGAATATTAAAGTGCATTTTAATGCGTTTTTTAAATTGTTTTGTCACATTATTTTTTTATTTTTCCTGTTTTCTCAGTTGTAATTTATTTTATTTTTAATATTTTTATAATTTGAAACGTCTAAGCAAAAACTATCACTATTTTGGCAATTAAAGATTAAATAAGAGTCCGTTACTTAACTTAAATATTATGATAAATCTGTCTTAGTCCAACAATATATTTGACATATTATTGATTTGATTGTCATTTATGGGAAATATTTGTAAATCGGACTTAGAAGTAGAATGTTTCAAAGGTTATAGAAATTAAATTTTTAAATAAAACACAATAAAACAAACTGTAATTTTTAGTAATTGCTGTAAAGGAGGTTCAATGAACTATTCAACAATAGGTAAGTGGCTATCTCAGGATGCAGGATGTTGATTATATGAACTACTTAGGAACAGCAGTAGTTCATATAAACAAATATCACAACTGAAGGAAAGTGTAAAAAAAAAACTGTGATGTCAAAATTAAATACATAAGGTTTATAATTAAGTTAACATGTATATATATTTACTACAAATCATCTTTTTTGTAGGCATTTAAAATACAATAAAATTTAATAGAATTACTTTTTTAAAAATACATTATCTACTCTACTGTTTGTATTTTGGACACAATATCCATTATTCCCTCTACTTAACAGAGCCAATGCTTTTTTCAGGTATAATAATTCAACACTTTTTTTCTGGTTGCCTTTTTTATGGGAGGATAGTCCATAACTATGTTAAATATCCATAAAAGGCTCACTGTAAATGTGTACCTACCCAGATCAGTTCATTCTTATCATTCCCAAAATATATTGCTCCATGAATATTCTTGCTATATTAAATAGTTTGGTATTCAATTCTTACCCGTAATGTATAGGCCTTTTTTCTAGCCTCCATATTTATAAAAATAAATTACATTCTGGGATATGTTATTGGGAATAATATATTCATTTATGAGAAATCAAATTTTCTTTCTAAAACATCATATTTCATAGCTAAACCTTTCCTTTATCATAAGAAATAAGCTTATAATGAGTAGTTTTTACAATTAATGTTGTAGTCCAATTGAAACTATTACTATCTGGTCATCTATGAATTGCCTTCATTAATTTTATCATCAAATTTATCTTAATTTTTTTTTCATTATGATACTTTCACTTACTCAACCAATTGAATGTTGTAGTCCAATTGAAACTATTACAATCTGGTCATCTATGAATTGCCTTCATTAATTTTATCATCAAATTTATCTTAATTTTTTTTTCATTATGATACTTTCAATTCACTTACTCAACCAATTGAATGTTGTAGTCAAATTGAAACTATTACAATCTGGTCATCTATGAATTGCCTTCATTAATTTTATCATCAAATTTATCTTATTTTTTTTTTTTTTTTTTCATTATGATACTTTCAATTCACTTACTCAACCAACATTCTTCCTTCTTATTCCTGTACCGCTACAACCGAAGAAGGGTCTTGAGCTCACAGCACTTGGTAGGGAATTATTGTTTCGTGAACAACAGTTATACAAGGAGGTGATGTGGTCAGTAATCACACCCAACCACCAGGTTTTCCCCCAATTAAGGGTACCCATTTTATAGAGGCTTGGTGTGCCTCAAGAAGGTCTCCAGACACCGAAGTCGATCCAGTACTGATGAAACAGAAATTAAATTTTCTGACTTCAGCCAGGCTTGAACTTGGGTCCCAGAGCATAGCAGTTGAGTGCCTTACCCACTGAGCTACCCCACTCCCACTTTCTTCCTTCAGTTGTCTTTTTTTCAAATCTATAATTCACATCCATGTGAAAAATTTATTGAACTGGAGAATCATAGAACCTAATCTATCAATATTACTAAATCACTAAACTACTTTTTAGGAATATCTATTCCATACAATGCTAAAATATAACTTCTGTTATAGGTATCCTATAATAAACTACTGTTAGTTTTAAAAGTAATCATGTTATAGACCCATGGTCTTCTAGGTTTTATGAATATCTACAGCCCATTGAACAAGTCATTTTAGATTTTTATAAATTCAACCTTATAGTATACATAGTAAAAGAAAAAAATAATTTAGCAACAGTGATTTCTTATGGTAAAGCATTTTATCACAGATTGCCGAGTTCAAACCAAACCCTACTTCAATGAGATTTTAACTTTCATCTTGGTTAGTTTTCTTATGGTGATCTAAGCAAAGTACATTTGATAGAATATGTTAGCAACCAGTTAGATGAAGTTATAATCCAAATTCCAAACTAACTTCTGTGAAGTGATGTGATGTAAGTTTCTATCTACAATGAAGGAAGAGCTGATTAAATTTGAAGTAGTAAGAGTAAATTGTTGACCAAAATAAGTGATTTTAAATTGAACTGATGAATTTCTTGAAGAGATGGAATTCAGAAGGCTCGTGTTAGCAGATCAAGTTCTATAAAGTTTGAAGTAAACAGTTGTTTTTGGTATTTTTCTTGTCTATTAATGTAATATTTAAGTGATTAAGTTCAATGATGTTCTAAGAATGGAAATGTATTAATAAAAGGATAAATAGTATGTATTATTCAATGGAGAGCAAATACTATGGTACATTGAAAACATCAAGTAGGTATAATTAATGTAGGATGTTAAATAATTTGGTTCATTATTATAGGTAGTGTTAATTTCTCTGAGTTGCCAGTATCCAAACCCAAATTTAAATTGGCGTGTTGAATGAACAACTTTAACAAGACCATTGGATCCTTCATCATATTACCAAGTACCGACCAGAAGAGAAGACTGTACCAGCTTTTCATGATGCGCAACGCAATATGAACAGATTCCTATGGTTGACAAACGGGAAGCTACTTTCTGGAGAAAGTAGGATGAAATATAATTAATGCTTCAAATGCATTAGGATTTTATTAAATGGTCTTCCCAACTGTCATAAGACAAAAAAAAGAATGAGCGTTTAAATTAATACAACTGGATAATCCTAATAAATTCTTGGAAATCTGTAAGAAATATAATCTAGTTTCTAGAGCAAACTTTGGTATGATGATGATAGAGCAAATGATGGTATGATGAACTATTTGGGTATGATGCATTACTCCTGGACATTGAGCAACCAAAACTGAAGAACATTTTATTCTTCCAAACAACAAAGTAGTAAATTCTGGAAATGTTTACAAACTATTTAAATATAGGAAGGAGATGTAGATAGTTAGGGTAGGCAGTCATAGATACTCAGCAGATCAAAATAAAATGTTTATTTTATTTTAATTGTTAAAGCCAACGTTTATCGAGTATCTATGACTGCCTACCCTAACTATCTACATCTCCTATACATCACAGTCAACTATACCTTATGAATATTTAAATATAGATACTGAAATTTCCTGGAAAAAAAAAAGACAATGATTATTAATTCCTAAGTTAAGTCCTTTAGTTCTCTTACTACTTAATAATAATAACTACATAAAATCATTTGTTTTAAACTTGAGGAAACACCTGGAGGCAGATACCTTCTTATTTTAATCAATGCTTACATTCTTCAGAAACACCTTATGATAATCTACTAGTACCTATCTAAAAGTGCAAGACATCATCCATCTATAGAGACTGAAAAATATATAATTATTGTGCAATATGAGTTAATGCAATACCTTTGAAAATGGAGGTATTACTTGACATAATTCCCTGTTTATTATTCATAAAAAAAGTTTTTTACACGATCAATATAAATCAAAAAGGAAAAATAAAGAATAATAAATACAAGAGGGGCTGTTAAGGTGAGAAACCAAAATATATCAAAAGTGTCATATATCGAAGGAAATAAAAATATAAAACGTATTGTTTGACTTTATTACACTGTAAACGCTGACATCAGTCGTTTCAAGGTGAAAACAAGTCGCTAACACCACAAACAAACCTTTTGTTCTTAAAAGTTGTGGATATCTCAACTTTCTCTGTTGGTGTAAACGTCTAGTGTTTGACATGACATACAGACGATGTAAAAAATTGGTAGAATACTTTTGTTACATTTGTGGTGAGTTATTGGTGATAAGGCAGAAAAGGAATACAGCATTCCTGCGGCCATACCTCGCGCATTTCAGTGTGATATTATGAAATCAAGAAAAAAATTGGACATCTCACTATGTTCGTGTGTGTTGAAAGAGTGTGAAGGTGGTTGGTCATAAGGTAAACAATAGGCTTTCAGATTCGGCGATGGTCTAGCAAAAGCCACAAAATCCTATTGATATTTGTTACTTTTGTTCTATTGGTCTGCATAGTATCAACATAAAAAATAAAAAGACCATCTTCTATCCAAATCAGTGATCGGCTTTACGTCCTGCCCCTCATGGTCCACACGTACCAGCAACGTTTAAGCTACCAGAACATTTTCCTAAAGTCGATGATTCAGAAATTAAATCTAGCTCACACTAATGAGAACATCGTAGAGGATTTCCTGACACGATAGATTATTTTGGTTGGATATCGTAACGCAGACTATAACGGCTCAAAGCGGACTGCATTTTACTATCTACCCAACGTTAGCGAAAAATAAGCTTCGATACTCTCCGCTCCGATCATAAAATTTAAGCCGTCTATTCTTTACACTTTCGACCTGACAACAGAATTAAAGGAAGACAAAATATCGCCATTTTAAATGTCTAAATACTGCAATTTCTAGCCATGACAACGGAGGTTAATCGAGAAGATTGAGTGCAGCGTGCATTATTGCGTTTGTTAAATGACTAGGTGGTCTGCCAGATGCTACTAAAGATTCATAACTATATACTACACACTGCTTACATCCAGTTTTTAGATCTTAAAACTTCAATATGATCGATGTCAGCTTCTATGAAAACAAACATTTAAAAAAAAAAATGTTATTTTTGTAATGAATAATGTCTAATAGACAAGAATGTTATTCAAAAGAATTGCTTTCAAGTTTTAATCTGTTAAATTAAACTTTAACCTACATGATATAAGTAACATGACTCAAGGTAATATGAGCGATTCAAAATATGTAATAACATGATCAGAAAATGAGGTTATATTGTATATATGACGTAATGTTAGATATTATATATACAGTCTTTATAAACTAAGGAGTCGCTATCGCATCTTTGTTATGAGGTATTTCAATCAGTCACTACGCATGGACTAAGGTATGCTAGGGACATCTCAACGAGATAAGTTGTGGGCTCACTATCTTTAAAACTTTTACATGGATCGCTCCTATGAAAAGAAAAACTTTTCGAATTACCAATATCTTGATTTTTTACTAGCAGTAGATCCTCCATATTTAGGTTTTGAATATGACATCATTAATATTAGTTACCAGCCAGCAATGCTATCAAAGGTGTCATCTGCAGAACAATCCGCCAGCTCGCCAATAATACATTCCATGATGATCTATGATAGATCCATGACAGTGGCTCAAAAAAGTATTGGCACACCCACTTTTTCTTACAAAATAGCTGTTAATTTTTAGTAGCTACAGCTTGAGCTAATTAAAAATAAACTTTCTTCGTTTTGTCTATATTTAAAATAATAACAACTGTTAACATATAAAATGGATGGAGTTTATATTTTTCTCCCAACATTATAAAGATATCACCCATTTGTTATATTAGCAGCACTTGCGTAGCGAAAGTGTGTGCGAGTGTGCGGCTCACACAGGCCACAAACCATTAGAGAGCCACATTTTTTCTACTAAGGTTTTTCTTTCCTTTTCATACAACCGATTTCGGATCAGTTAACTATTTTAATACTTTCTTGTATTACAGTATATGAACTTATATCATTTGAAGTTATTGTACGACGTTCATGTGATCGTGACGTAATTCAACCATAAAAGCCAGTTATACGGACGACTCGAACTTCGATGAAACATAACATTATAGCCTACGTTCGAATCAGATTTTTATGGAAAGATTCGACATTCGCGTGTAAATGTATGTTCTTAGTTTAAGACAAGAGCCATAAAAAATAATTGTTAGAGAAAAAACAAAACCGACTTCAAGATTAAACCTACATATACAAACTTGAACCAAAAAATAGAAAATATTTTAATTGCTTCAAAACAAAAACCATTAAAAGAAAATCAACAAAATTATCGATACTTATATACCTATTCACAATTTATGACTAATTATCTTTGGAGTCGATGCCAGCCAAGGAGGGCAGTTTAATCCTGCCTTTACAATAAACTTTCGAATGGCCGGAAACAGCGGTGTGGCGGAGATGAAACAGTGGGAGGATCTTTACGATTACAATTTCTTTTCAAATTCTGTTTGTTTTGGTTGGCACCGACTCCAAATATAACTGGTCATAAATTGTTAATAGGTATATAAGTATTGATTTAAAAAAAAATAATCAAAAAAAGAAAAAGAAAAAAAAAACAGTTGATAAGTGATTTATTAACTGTTTTTTTTTTTCTTAAAAAGTGCAGCGTTGATTTCAAAATATTTTTTACCTAAAAAAGAATCATCAAAATTGATTCAGAATTGACGGAGAAATCGCGTAACATACACAAAAAAAACAACAGACGAGTTGAAAACCTCTTCTTTTTTGAAGTCGGTTGAAAAGAGAGAAAAACACATAAAAAAGTAAACACGAACCTTTGTTATCGATATTTCAATCTGTTGATCTTTTTCAAGAACGGAAGACAAGTTTACAAAAAAAACTTCAGTCTTCCCTTCTTGAAAAAGATCAACAGATCGAATTATCAAATAAAATGGTTTGTGTCTTCTTTATTAATGTGTTTTTTCTCTCTTTTAATGACTCCTGCCCCTAACTAAAATATATATATATATATATATATATATATATATATATATATATATATATATATATATATATATATATATATACATACATACATACATACACTATCATCCTACGTCGCTTAGTAAAAACTTAGATAATTTTCACTACTAATTGCAGTTTTATATGTTTATCAATAAAAATCCTGTATTGAAGTTATTGAGCATTATTTGTTCAATAACATTTTTACGCATAGAAGAAATTTTTAACCTAGTTAAAATTACTAAGATCAGGTGGTTGAAGAATGCACAAAAACAATATTTGGCATGTACCATAATGTTTAATTTTAATGTATGAGTTGGTAATCCAGATAGACACAGACAGAAAATAATAGGCTGCCTTTTCAGAGCTAACAACTAAAGGCCCTTGTATCATATTTTTACACAATATAAATAAGCAAACGATCGACATTTTTATTTGGTAATCATTTTTATCCGGCAGTAATAATATTATTAATTTCATCTGGTTCGATATCAAGTTATAACCATATAAGTATTTGGCAAACCTCGTTTTAATCACTCAATACTGCACATTTAAATTATTAATTTTGTTTACTATTATAAACCTTCCTAGAGTTATGAAGATAATGTAGTTTAAATTTAATACAGACGGGTTCTGTAGTTTTTAATAATTTAATTGAATACAAGTAAATGTTATTATTAATATCAAGCTCAATATAACACCATACATTTGTAACCTCTAATGTAAACTGGCGCTCGCTATCTATTGGTCAATTTTCAAACCTTACTGTTATCCATTTAGAATCGATTTTTTAATAATAAATTAATTGAAAATCAGTTTATTTTATTATTGCTAAACCTTCCTGGATCTATAAAGACGATGTGGTTAAAATTTGGTAAAGATTGGTTCAGTAGTATTCGTGGTAAGTGATTACTAACGAAAAATAGCCTGTCCTTTTATATAATAGTATAGATATATGGACGGCATTTAACCGAAGGGGACCAATCCTCATTGAAAATCTTAAATAGTTTGGTTCTTTTTCTTGAAATAGAACGTCGTATTCTATTTCAAATAGTTTTTCCGACTTCGATTTTTCCATTAAAATACCTGAACCAAGAGATGCTTCTTTTCTGTTGAAAATATTAAGCAGTAATCCTATCCAAAACCACCTCTTACTCATTTTCGCGGAAATATTTCTGCTAAATGCCGTCCATATATACAAAGCACAGAGGCAATATTTAAAAGTTCGCTCACAGGCCACCGTAAAGCTACGCCAGCGATTAGCAGTATATCTCGGGGCCGTTTTTCGCTGGAAGATATCAAAATCCCCACCTTTCTTATTGTGCAAAATGCTAAGATATTTTTCCGTGTTCATAATAACTTCAATTAAGCTCAAGTTCTCCACTCCATGCCACGCCAAATTTAAACGTTTCCACCTCCTTGTTTCATTGAAATTCACTGTTTGGCTTTCTCCATATATATTTACAACCATCAGAACAAAACATTGAATGTGAAATATTAGATGTAATTTTTTTTCTTTTTACAGCCATTCAAAGTGCTGGGACAGCAAATTGCCATTGAATTCTTCCCAACTATAGGTTTTAGCTAAACTCCAATGATTCTCATATGTAGGTTTTGACAAACTTGAGGGTTTTTTTCAACTGACTTTACTTATGAATGGTCTCTTCTTTAAACTCTGAAATAATAAAGGAAACTGTACACAAGTTATAAAAGAGGCAGAAATAGGAGTTTGTACCTCTGAAAATATTTTTATTTTCCAAGAGCGTCGTTTTTTTAAGGATGGACCAGGATGTTTCAAACTGTGCTGAAATGCATATTAAGTTTGATAGCAATTTTACGAAAACTAAATCCACGAGTACATATATTAAATTCGTGGATCCGGAATGGAATACAATATTTCTCCTGGTTTATTAACTCTTATTAACTGATCAGAAAATTATTTAGAATACAGATATCCATTCTTGTTTGTGTTTATTTCAGAACTTAAGTGTTAAAGTAATATACTAAAGTAAATAAATAACTTGGTACTTAAACAACTGTGATAATACTTTTTTGACTTGAAATATGTTCAAGTTTATTCCTCAATGCTGATTCTCTGTACCTGACGCCATCAAAATTCACTAGCTGAATAACACCTTTTAAATAAATTTAGAACAATATTTTAAACTTTCTATTTTTTTAAAAATAAGTTTCAAATAAGAAGGAATCAAGCACATTAGAACACTACATTAAGGCACAAGAAAACTACCCAGTAAAATGCAACCTCACATTGGTGTGTTCCATCGTAATATTTGTAATTTATAATACATAAACATGTTGAGGTTCAGTGAGTGTTTTACAACCAGAGGGCATTGAAATATTGTTCCTTATTAACCGAATAGCCAACAGTGACTGAAGATTGGACATAAATATGACCTATTTGATTCAGCAAAAATATAATATAAAAATGAAAAATGGACAATATATATATATTGTCCATTTTTTTATGTTTCCTTATCAAATATATATATATATATATATATATATATATATATATATATATATATATATATATATATATATATATATATATATATATTAGATAAGGAAACATATCTTTCCCATTTAATATTCCCTGTAACTTCCCATATTTAGCTTTCAGACTAAATAATAGAAATTTTGGATACTTAAATATAAAAAAATAATCATTAGTTATACCTGCTGGTATATCCAAATCTACCTTAAAAATGTAGCAGTTCAAAATTGCACTGTCTTGAGTATTGCGCTAAAAAGTGTTGGTAGTAAGACCCTTTCTTTTGCATATAGGTCGCAAAAGCACAGATGTGATCAAGATATGTATTTCATTGATTCTTGATAATCTCTTTGTTAATCTCCATAAGCTAACCTCATCAAGTCTTGAGATTATACAAAAATTTATTGTAGTTTGTTCAATTTAAATTTTGCATTTTCCATATTATGTTTAAACATATATGTTTGTCTTATGCTAGTAGGTTAGTCAGCCATGCTAAGCTCAAGTTCTACCAATCTTACATAGCCAAGACTGTCCCATCAGTTCCCTTATAAACTGCAGATTGTTTGGATGATATTTCCTTTGGAATATTAATATTTGGTCTTGGTATTGATGGTTACAATTAGATCTTTGTTAAAACATTGAAAACCTCCTTAATTTCTTAGGTTTTTACTATGGGAGGATGTTGTTTTTGGTTTTAAATTGGCAAGTTGGAAATACCATAAAAAATTGCAGAGGCAATAATTGTGAATTCATCAGAAACCTGAATAAATTAAGTAAATTTTAAAAAAGAAAGCTTAAACTTAAATAAGTATTTACAATAAATCTGCTAATTAGAATATATTCGAATTACTACAAATATTAAAAAAAAAAAATAATATTGAAGGATTAATAACATAAAATATTTTAATAAATAAATTAATGTTTAATTAAGTCCCTTTATTAAAATATATCATCTATCACCCTTTTCAACATCATTCATCTTCTTTCCTTTTATATGTGGTAACTAAGAATAGGAGGTGAGATAGCTCAGTGGGTCAGAATGACACTACCTTGGCTACCTATCTACTGAATTCAGGTTCAAGATTGACTTGTGCAGATAATTATATTAAAAACTTCAGGGGAAGGGTGTGCCCTACTTTTTAGGGATAATGTGGGGTAACTATAATTAGGGAAAAACCTGACAGTTGAGTGTTATTCTGGACTGATCAACTCTTTCCACAACAAAAAGAAACATATCAAGTACTGAACCAAAGATCCTTCGTAGGTTGTAGTGTTATACATTTTATTTTAGTAAAATAAATATTTAAAAATCAAACACATTTTAATTAGAGTTAAAATTAACAGAGAAATAATTAATATTGGTCCAAGGACAAACAAACATTTCATAGTGACTTTAGTTAACATGTAGACCATTTTGTGGAAGTGGCAAAACATTTTTAATTCCTCATTACAATGATCCTTCTGTACAGATACAAGCATGTGTAGTTACTACATTCTGGAGTTTTTCTAGGGTCAGTCCAGGATCCATTATCCCTTATTCGAAATTAACAACCAAGGAAACAATCGTTATATATATAATGAATTCCATTCTATTCTTAAAATATAATAAATTACAAATAAAGTAAATAAATATACATAATATATATATTTAAAAAGTTTTTAAACTATCACCCAGCTATGTTGTAGAATTTTCCCATAGATAAGAAAACTGAAAACAAAAAAATATCTAAAAAAACACATTAATTATTATTACTTGAGTATCCATAATTTGCAGCTTTAACGTACGGAATCCTTATCAAGCATATATAAACTTGTTTTTCTCCTTTCGTCTTTTCCATTAAGGTTATTTTAAAATTGTTAGCAAAGAATAGATTCCAAATAGAACACTATTAATTATATCAGTTCACTGAAAATAATTTAAAACTCACACAATCGACATGTCTTAAAATTATTTGAAATTCAAAGTCCTTCCATTTAATACTACATTAATAAATGATGTAGCTAAAAGTAAAACTTGAGCCATGTCTTCTCTTGAACTAGGTTTCATGCTAAAGAACTTATTTTTCAATTCTTGGGGAAAACTTAGGCAATCTGTTGATGATTTTTCATCAATAATACTTACAACTTGATTCTGAAGCGATATTCGTTCAGAACCTACAGTACCTTTATAAATATTATTTTTTACAGCAGGTTTCAAAAAAGCAACAACAGGGTAACCTTTTGCTTCTCCTCCTAAAATAAAAATAGACTAATTAATATTAATAGATCTTGGTTATTGAAAATCCAAGATGTAATTTTAAAAATATATGAATTTTCGTTACAATATTTTTATAAAAAATCATAGTTCTGTCAAATTTTTAAAAATCTGAAAAGAATAAAAACACAAAATTAGTAATTCATATAAAACAAAACAAGAATAAGTTTAAGGAAAAGTAACCTGAAAAATTAGAAAAGTCAATCCTGTTTAACTATTCAGTTACTAGAGAGAATGTAAAATTATATGAGGAGAATTATATTAAATTTTGATGTTCAAGTAACAAGTACACTGATACCAAAAATGAATTCATGCATAAACTAAAGTTTTTTATTTAAATTAGAATAACTATTTACTTTTCTTTTTTTTCATCATAGTCATATGACTTATCTGGTTAATATTTTCGCCATGTTTTTTTACCACCTTTTCAGTACATAATTTAAAAACTTCATGGCTAGTATATGAGGTCCTGTCTTCATATATCATTTTAATGTTCTTTCCTAAAGCATTCTACATGTATGTCCAAACCAGTCAAGTGATATGGCCAAAACGTTTTTATTAGAGAATGAACTAACAATTTTCTTCATATCCCATTCAAGGAAATCACTTCGTGTCTCCTAAAATCTTTTCACCAAAAGAATTTCATTTCCTTTTTTCGTCAACTACTATCAATAATCTGGAAGTGTACACCACCATTAGCTCTCCTCCCGATTTTTAATTACTGGAATCCATTGGATTAGAGAAGCAAGGTAAATCAATGAAGAAGTAGATGAAGACAAGACAAAATACAACAGGCTGACTTCTTTGAAGGGCAAAGTTCATGTTTATAATAAAAAATCAAGCAGACTTGAATACTGTATACCCACAACTTCATAAAAACAAAACAAATAACAGCATTAAAACAATATGTGCAAATAAAGATATTTCTTTCCCTGATAGAACTAATAGCTTTTGATAATTTACAATAATAAGAAAAATCATAAACTTTTATAAACTCGAGATAAAGTAAAAGCTGGCAAGGATAAAACAAGTTCCATGTAGATGTAATTTATCCTCCTACTTTAAGGTGTTAAATGGCTATTAAAGCTGAGATACAATTTTTAAGAATATTAATAACAACATAACTTCACCAATAGTTAGGTTTAGAGATAAACAGCTAAGTACTACATAGTACTATGATGCAAATTAAAACAGTTTTTATAAACTTAACATAACTTAACATAACATAACAACAACATAACTTCACCATAACAACATAACTTCACCAATAGTTAGGTTTAGAGATAAACAGCTAAGTACTACAAAGTACTATGATGCAAATTAAAACAGTTTTTATAAATGTTTAAAATATTTGTTACATAGTTCCAATTTAATTCTTCGCTCATTAGTTTTTGCAAGAACAATGGGTACATTGTATACTGTTAGCATGCTCTGAAACAAATGATGACAGTGTCCAAGTCTCAATGAAATATTCATCATAGGAAGAAAGCTTTGGCATCGGAAAAATTAAATTTTTTGTTTAAAACAGTAAACAACAGAATAAAAGCACATTTATTTTGAACAAATTCCATAGAAGGAAGCCTACAGTAAGACTATTCATTGTTTGCAGGACCATTATTGATATAAGATTTTGGTCCAGTCAGAGAAGCAAGTTATTGACCAACCCAACAGATTGAAAAGTTCTATGATCTTCTGGATTTAAAAAGGATCTTCTAAAACACATATATAGTGGCATAGTAATAAAACTAATGAGTAGAATAGAAAAGTGATACAAACAAAGAAGATGAAAAAAAGATTGTTATCTCACGACTCTTTATTAGAAAACATTTATTGTAATCCTATCGATTGGTATTTATTTTATTTTTTTAAATGTTTACTTTAGCAGAAACATAATTCATTTCAGCTGTTCATTTTTATAGATGTTTTTTTTTCCTAAAAAGTAAAGCATTATCTTACATCGTTAATAACTTTATTTGGTTAAAAATTGGCGCCTGTGATTTTTGTTTATCATGGTACATGCACTGTCTTATGGCTTCTGGAGAACACACCCAGACCCCTGCAGTATCTCAGAAGGATTGAAGCAAGGATACTGGGAAGATGTTTTTCAAATAGGTATATATTTATATTAGTATGTACAATAATTCATTCATTCATTCATTCTCGGCGAAACAGACGCATGAAGCGGTCCTTGGCCAGCTCAACGGCTCTTCCCCAGTCTTCCCTTTCGGTGGCAAGTCTGATGGATATTCTGATAGATATATACAATAATTTAATAATAATATTATTATTGATAATGTTATTAATAATAAATAATATGATGCACATTAGACTCTAGTGTGACATTGAAGCAGGAATATAATATTAGAAATATTAATAATAACTAATATACCTTTTTGTTTTCTAATCCTTCATTTATTTATATTTACGAACATACATACAAGAATTAGGGTTTAGGATCTTGGATTGCCTTTCGGCAAACTACTATAACTAATAATACTTTTTTTATTGATTAGTAACAATAAAATAATAGCTACGAGCGTTAATGGATGGATGATTACACTCTTGAAACCAAGTTAGTCCCCTTAAAAACATATACCAAGTTTAAAATATTCACAAATATCAAATAAAATTAAATTTATTCTTACAACTTATGACCATGAAAACGTAGGTAGTTATAAAGTTGTTTGCTAAATAAATGGAACAGAAGTAATGAATAATTAAAACAGAGTCAATAAATCAATAATATAAAAAAAGTAAAATATTTCATTTAAAAATGCTTTAAATAAGAGTATTAATGTACTAAAAAAATTATTTAGCAATATCATAACACAAATTAAGAATATTTTATGAAATGATAAATCAACCAATCAAAATCAAAGACACATCTAAATAGCAGATAGATATAAAACGCATTATTGACATTGTAGGATTAATCTAAATCTACATACTAGATCCTTGAATAAATGAAGTAAGCATGGCTGTAAGAAGATTCCTACTGTAATCAACATGATTTCTTCCACTACCCATTTCTTCTAGGATGTAAATGTGACCATGAGGAATATCAGGCACGATCTTTTCTACCTATCGGAAGAATTTGAGTGTGAACATTTTAACATCTAGAATAGTTTCAATAAAAAACAATGAACTTACCACAGAAAGAGAGTCATATAAACTTCCTTTAGAGAGAATATACTCTTTTAAGCCCCATTCTAACAAAGACTTATTCAAAGAATTAATTAATACCCAACTAATGTGACTAGCACTGATATGAATAGCTGTTATATCTATCAAGTCCTACAACATTAAATCGAATTAACTATGAACTTCAATGATCAATTTAATTAAAATAAAATGTTGGTACTTTTTTCTGATTTTCTCCAATAGGGGGTGTCACAAGGTTCAATATTTTCTTCTTAACTTTTACAGACTCTTTAGTGTTATTCTCACCATCCAAAACAGTGTCACAAAGTTTTCGTAAAACTTTGGGCCCAATTCCATTAATACTAAGGAGATCTTCTAGATTAGTTATTTTTTTCTTTTCTACATACTGGTAAATTTTAGTGATTTGACCAGAGCTCAAAGTTCTGCTGAAATTCAATGTAGATATTACTCTATACATACTGAAATTTGTATGGGAATTTAAAATTGAATAAATATATTCAATTTAAGTTTTAGGTGCTACATACTTAGGTAAATCCCTTTCATTTATCTTATTTAAGATGAATTCTTTTTCTTCAGAAGAGTAGACTCTTTGAAAGAACCTTTGACATGTACTAAAAGATCTGACACTGAACTTCCTCTGAAATAGAACAACCATATTAGTTGTAAAGGAGATAACGATCTTATCCTTTTTTATTTTTTTAAAATATACACTGTTACTTTAACTCACCAAAAGTCCTGATAACATGGACATTATTCAGTGATACCATTTCGTGAAGATGATAAACAGGTTATAACTTCATTAACTTCACGGTGTTTGTTGTTGTAACCTTCGCCATGAGGTTACGAATAATTATACTTTTCAAAAGATATTCATTTGTTATTTTTTAAAAATGTTTTTTCATTATAATCAAACAAGTGCTAGCAATATTATTCATTTCCTTTGTTATTTCATTATTGTTCGGTAGTGAAGTAAGGATTTATCACAGTCTTAACCTGTAAGTAGAACAATTTTTTAACTACTGTTAAAATATCCTTGCGTTAGTATGATATTTTAGGATAGGTTGAGTTTTAATATTTTTTTGTGTATTTTATAAATACTTAACTCATTTCCTTTAAACGACATTTGACTCAATTTTAAGTGTGTATTTACTTAATAATATAATCAACCTTTGGACAAGTTTTGAGAAGCATTAAAAATTAAACTTTGTTATTTTCTATTTTTAAATTAATTTATCTCATTCTGTGCATTATAAACCCATACATATAGTGTATATTTTTATTTATCTTATAGCATCTTTCTCTAATTTACTAGTAAATAAGCTGTACATAAGAGGTTTATGAAATGATTCACCTGTGTACTAATGCCTTTGCTAACTGTTTTATATTTATTTTAGAAACAGGACTAAATCATTTTTAAAAATGCTAAAATTCATTATGCATATGGATTAAGATTCAAGACTTCTCTGTTTTTATATTGAAATAGCTAACTGCCATCTATGAGTAAGCTGGCAAATGATTTCAATTTTGTCAACATTTTCTATATCAGAATAAAGTCCTCTGAATTTAATCTTAAATCAAATATTAGCTCTTTTGTATTTAGAGAAATTTAGTTTTACTATTTCCAATAAGAGCTTAATTTTTTTTACTGTTTATTCATAGTATATGAAGGTTATCTATTCAGTTACTTTAATATGGAGCTTTAATAATTAAATTATTCATGTAAAAATTATAATTTATAACTACAATATATGTTCTTCCCTATCTTCAGTTATTTTATTTTATCTACCTATGATTCTTCAGATTGCTGCTCCAAAGTTAGATTTCATTATTTTGGGAAGTATTTCACTAGTTTAATTTTCCAAATTTGTACTAAGATATCCATCTCAAGGTGTTTAATGCATTAAATGTGTTACTAATTATTTTATAATTTTTCATTCTTGTTAAAACCCTCTTTTCTGCTAAGTGAATGATCACATTAGGTTTGATATGGAAATCTGGAAGGCACTTTTGTTATATAGTTCCATAGATAATTATTGTATAACCTAATAATTGTTCAGCTTTGGGTTTAGTCAACTCCCAACCATGTTTTGTTGGGACAGGTGGTTTAAAAAACAGTTGTATTAAGCATTCAGTTATTGACAGCTGTCTCTTATAATAAGATATGATAGACATAATTCTTTACTGGATATACTCCATGCACCCAAAAATTAACATTTCATTTAGTTCTTCTCAAAATGATTCTGTATTACTTAAAACATAAGTTGTAGATTATTCCTTTAGAAAACGCAAATCTGCATTTGTTCAATGTGTAGTTTTTAAGTTTACAAATTTCGTAGCCATATTTGAATCCCCTCCCGTTTTTGGTTGTAATCGTTGTATAGTGCAGTATCCTTTTAAAGATGCCATTGATTAACGGCCTTACGCTGATATGCATTTGACTTATCGATCACTTTTGTATGGTTCAAATGTGAAAGGTTAGAACAAGCAGGAAGCGTTTTCTTACCAAGTTTTACAAAGTTATTTGCGTGGTCAATTTCGTTTCCTGTATCCTGTAGAAAACGCTTGCAGTTTTCTGTAACTACTGGAATAAAATAAAAGCAATATGAGATTTTGCGTTACATAGATATGTAAAATTAAGCTCGTTGTCACACTACATCTATTTATTTTAATGTATAATAATATAGAATTGTATAGGTCTAAAAATAGTATGCATATTAATGATACAAACACGTATTTTCATGGGCACTCACTTGTGGGTATACATGGGTAAGATTTTCTAGCCTTATATTACTAACCCAGGTGTACCAACTTAATTTTCAAATTTAATTTTTGTTCTAATGAACATATCTTATTGGCTGCGATTAATCAATTATTTTCGTATTTATGTTTTATTTACGTTTAGTCGAAATATTTCCTTTAATTTACCATTATTATACTGAATTTTGATTGAAATATACTGATAGTAGTGGCAAAACTGTCGACGCCATTCTAGGAGTGGGGGCAACATCGCCCCCTTTCTGTTAGAGACGTCGTTACGTACTGGTCTTTCCCCACGTTTCACTTTTTTTTGTAAGTATTAATATACGTAATTGTATGTTGATTTATATTTGTTATTGGTATATCATCTCATGTATTTAAACATTATAAAGATTATGTGACTTCTTATGTGGGATCGTGAACGATATTGAGCAATCAGCGTTGTGAGGTCGGCGGCCATATTGGATTCCACCGGTCAACCTTAGCCTTGGGTTGTGTTCCAACTTTCATTGTATGTAACGTACTGTTTGTTCTTAGGTTGTTGTGTAAGCTGTGTTCATGTTGACCTGACTAGGATTAGATATATCTGTCAAAAGTATATAGTTTAATTGTTTGCCTGGCATTCAATCCTATATCGTAACGACTGCTTTATCATCATGGGTCTTGTTAAGGTAATTTCTGGAATGGAAAACTGCTTCCAGATTGGGATTTGGATTCTACCAATTTTGATTATCTCTTTAAATATAATTTGGGATGTTCATATCTCTTGTTCCAAAGAAAATTAAGTTGCATTTAACACCATTTGATTGACATTTTTGCAGTTAATTGCGAAGTAAGTTTGCTGATATGAACGGAAATCAAAATAAATTTCCTATGGCTGGATTACATTTAACGATCAATGAGAATTTTCTGATTATTATTTTAAGTTCATTGTATCTGATCTATTAGCATATGAATATCAATATTTGCCGTGTAAAATAAAACAAGATAGTTGTTAAAACTTTTTTGAGATTTTTTTTTTTTTTTTTTGCAATCAATTATCTTAATCTTTTGAAACAGTTTTATGACCATTAATTGACAGTATCAATACCCTTCTATCCATTTAATTTGGATATCGCGCTATTTTACTGAATACCATACATTTAGTATTAGGAATTTGATTTTTTAATTGAATATATCCAAAACCTTTTCAGCTTTGGTATTTTCAGATTCATCTAATGATAAGTAAGAATGAATCAACTAGTTCAGCTCATCCTGTATTGAAACGATGTTGCCAACATTCAGTTATTTCTGTTAGCTTCTCTCTTCGTTCTGTGTCTTATGGGACTTTTTCATGTCTTAGTAATGTCTGTTTTTGTATTAAATATCGTTGTTAAATACTTTCTACTTATCTTTTTATTCATCTAATAATTTTATGTAATATCCATATTTTAATTTGCTTTAATGAACAACTGTTATTATTATTTTTTTTAAATGTAAATTGGTTTCAATGGTTTTCTACACCTTATGTAAATTCTCTGTTCAAACAATTGCATTTAACTTATTTTATTTTTTTATCTATTGATTGAATTATTGAAAACTAGGCCTTATTTTATAATTCGTTTCTTTATTAAATGTATCTGATTAATAATTTTAGAGATGAAAAGTATTTTATGTTTTTGTTTTAGCCAACCTGGATAACCAGTATCCATATCAGCAATCAGAAGTTGCTGATTTTAATAAAATAGTGATCTCGCTTGGTAGATCTTTTATTTCCTTTAGATTTAGATTATTTAGAGCTTAATTTTAAATTTCTGTTTCTTAATACTTTTAATTTACCTACTATGTATTTCTATCAATTTATGTTCATTATAGAAAACTTTAAGCCATCTCTTTTCATTTACCTTTTAGGTTTCGTTCAAATGGAATGTAAAATTGAAATTCTGCATATTCTGTTTATGTATATCCTTATAAACAGCTATCGTAGCTACATACTAACTTATTATGAGTTAGGCGCATGAGAATTAAGTACGGTTAGCGTATTACTGTAACTGTAAACTGGTAAATATTAATGTATTTTGACTCGAGTATCAAATCTTATAAGGAATTCAGTACACAACAACAAAAAAACATTTGAATGCATATACTTAGCGGAATAGGTTCACACATACTTAACTGTCAACATTTTTTTTTTTTTTTTAGAACTAAAATTACTACTTAAAAATCCGCCAGAACACATTGTTACACTACCCCAATTATAAAACGAATAAAATTATTTCTCACTACTCTACATAACAACACCGAGAATCAGTTTTGTGTTCTGGGTACCAGTAAGGTTTTGGTGCAGGAGCGAAATCATTGTCGAAACCGCCGATTCATTGTTGAATCGGCATATTCTATTATGCTGGTCAACAACAATAGTTTAAAGTTGGTAACGAATGTTGACCTATACAACAATGCCTACTGATACGGATATAGTTGGTTTCCGGTGCAGACTCAAGCTGAGGGAACTTTTCGAAACTCTCCTTAAGGGATAAACGGGATTAGACACTTTTTTTTAAGCCAACTGCCCATAAACCCTTAACCTTCGACCATAGACAAACTTTTCTAAAGAAAATATTGTTTTGTTCATTACACATAAAACCGTAAGGTTGTAAACATTTTGAGATTTATATTCATTTAGATATTTTGCATTTTGATTATTTTCGTCTAGAACTATGCAAAAACTGTTAAGTTGAGCGATATGCTGCGTTAGTTGAAAGTGTCAGGGAAAGTGATTTCACTTGAACAATGATTATGTTATGTTATAGTTAAGGTATATTTTTTAAATTTTAAGTAAGCCATACATTTTTCTGAATATTCACCTAATAATAAAATAAAATCAATTATTTTGTTTAATTTTCAATTCATTATCTACTTAAGTCAGGCAGGATTTGAAAATTTGAATTAAAATTACCTTTTACAAATTAGTTTCCTTCTAAAAAGTTACAATGCAGGTCAGATTAACATCGTTATTACTAGGGCTCGGATGTTTATGCAATTAAAAATTAAAAATATGTGCATAAAATATGCATTTATTTTTGATAAATATGCAGGTAAAACAAAATAATATGCACAAACAATTAAGGTATTTTATTAGTTATTATAATAAAACTAACTAAAAAAAGGTTATAATAAGTAACTTATAAAGGTATAAGAAAAATTGAAGAGAAGAACTTGATTTATAAAGATAAGTTATTCATTTGTAAAATTTTTGAAAACACCATACATCCTCAAATTTTCAAAAGTAAAACATTGCCGGTCAGAACTAAAAATTTTCATATTTACTAAATGATCTATCAACGTCCACAGAAGTCACCAGAGCACTTATAAAAGGTCTCTAATACAGAAGGGCTGAGCGGCGTATCTTCTTTCCCAATGGTTCTCTTAAGAATGTTATTGATCATTTGTAAATTTTCAAGTCCCGGATTTTTTTTTTTACAAACATTCTCTACTTTTTAACGGATTTTGTAACTGTAAGATCCTTGAATATTTTTTTTAGTCTTGTTATAGCATCCTCTACCATTGCTAAGCTTTCTGGCAGCTATAAATTTTGTGTTTCCAGGTTTTTGATGACTTTAACTAAAAACCCAACGTTAGTCGGAATGAAGCAAAAATTATTTTTAAACGAAGTCATATGGAGTAAATTTTGGGCTTTTAGAATTAAAACCACTGCTGTATCGTCCAGTTTAAAACATTTTTAATTTTGTCGAAATTTATTGAGTAGTAACTGCCTGCTTCTAGCTATGTTTCCCATCTTGTGGTATTTGGTTCAGGAGGTAAATTTAATTCTGGGTAGGTCTGTTTTAAAAGTTTTACACGACTCGGCACTTTCGAAAAGATTTTTTTTCACATTGGAGATGAGCCCAACAACATCTTCAAATTCATTTCTGATTGTTTCTACAACTCTGTGAAGAGCATGTGCTTGGCAGGTTACGTGAATCAAATTAAGGTAGAATATTTTCAACGATTTGGCAGCCTTGACCATATACGGTGCAGTGTCAGGAAGAAAAAGAAATACCTTGTTGTGTAGAATTCCGTTCGACCAAATCAAGGACATCGAATCATCAAAGAATCGGGCAATGGTCTCATGGTTACATTTATTTAAGAGTTGTAAATTTACAAGATAAGGTTGAGATGGTTGTTCAGAGAGCTTTCCGATAATAATGTTAGCTACCTACCTCACAAGAGCGACAGTAGTTTTGTCCACAGAAACACAAATTGGACCGACTTTGATATAGCCGCGGATTTTCACTATTGCCTCCTCGTAAATATCGGAAAGATAATTTTTCGAAATAGTACACCCGTCGGGCATTTTGAGGCCAGTGTTTGTTTTCAAAAAGTGTTTTAACTCGGGGGTTGTTAATTATATAAAATGAAGTATCAGCACTAACAAATGCACGACATAGGTCGTGAAAAACTTGGGATATTTTAATGGACAACGTTGACGGAGTAAGGTACGATTTAGTTGCCTTTTGTTTCGCTTTTAGGTTTTCTATATGTTTGGTCGTTCCAATATGCTCTGTCACTTAAGACTTCCGAGCAGTTGAAACCACTACATTGCAACTTGTGCAATATAAAACCGCGAAATCGGCTCGAAAAGTTTCGTTTGGGAAATCTCGTAAATACTTGTTCACTAATTCAATCGTTTTACACTTTAGTTTTGGCATCTTTACCAACGTGGGTGACGCTGTGAACAACGCAAACTGAAATAAATGCGTTTGCGTACTTTGTTAGGGAGTAAAAGAAAGGGGAGAGGATTCTCAGCATTTAAACAGTAATCTGCTATAAAGTAAAAGCCGTGGCTTTTCCTAGTATTCTGTGTGTCTGATGCATTAATTCTTTATCGGCTCTAAAATTTATTTTTTCAAAAAATGAAAACGTTTGACGCAATATAATATGAATATGCAATCAAAATATGCAAAAACCACGAAAATATGCATAAATATGCAAAAACCACTGGAATATGCATAAATATGCAACATAAAAGCTGCTTTAATGGAACCGTTTTGGTCCAAAACATGTTGCAAAAGTCATAATAGTAATATACGAAGCATATATTAAAATATGCAAATGCATAAACATCCGAGTTATTACTATATTTAACATTATTCTCTGGATTTATTAGTGGCGTGCAAGGTAAGGATGCAGGAGACAGTCTGTCCCTGGCACCATGGAACGAAGAGCCTAAAAGCGGAGAATAAATTTCATAAAAAGTTTGAATTTTGTAAAAATATTACTTTACTATACATTTACTGATATTAGAGGTCTGAAATGAAAATAAAAATAAATAAATAGCATCACTATCCATTTTTATACCGGAAGAGTAGTTCGTACCTCCACATTAGGATGCGTAAGAGATAGTACCGCCTGCCCCAGGCACACGAAGACCTTTAAGCATCCCACTGTTATCTATAGTGTTTAATAAAAATATGTCAATTTCGATTTCAAATTGTGTTTATAGTGTTTCAAGTTCATCTAATGTCATTGATTTTAAGAAGAAATCTGTTAGGGCTGCTTGCCTAATACTGGTTACTGAAAAATTTAAATGGGTTTTTATTCAAACAATCCTGTCCGATGTAATTTACGTCTGAGAAAACGTATTAATGAATGTCACTTGAAAGTAATTTTCATTGTTTGAAGTACTTAAATTTTCCAATGCTTTTCCAACGAAATTTTAAATAAATCATTTGATTTAAGCGTAATATTGACCTTCTAAATTCAGTTAAAATAATAAATTAAAAAAAACCCAATATATCTTTATCGTGAAAATGGGTGATGCCATATGGCATCAATGTGAGGTTTTACTTGCTGTTTTTTTTTTTTTTTTTAAGATTTGTAAGGAAGTACAATAAAGTCCATTACATAAATTATATTAGAAACAAAATACAGTTAAGTCCTAAGTATAAATGAATAATACAAAATATATAACAGTCCAAAAATCTTAAATTGAATAATATTATAAATAGGAATAATGAAAAAAAGTTTTAAAATGCGTGGCAATTTCACATTTTAAAAACAATAGGAACATTTAGAAAAGAATATATAGAATAATTGTCCATGAAATTCATAATATGAACATTACTTAGTGTGATATTCCTTGAAGCAATCAATACATAATCCGACATTACATTTCATGCACATTGTTCTTATTTGAGATGGGCATATTTCAAAAGCACATCGCCATCTAGTATTGTTTGGAGTTTTGCCTACGAATAACTCACAAGGAGCAAGCAACTGTGTACCTGGTAAATTTCTTATTTCACCTTCCTCATCCTCGTACCCATCCTCTTCATCGGTGAAGATACCAGCTCCTGGAGGCTCGACATAAACTTTATCAGGCTTAATAGGATCTGGAATATCATTATCCTGCAATATTTCTATAGCTTTTTGAAGAGAAAGATCTGGCCTATAAAAAAAACAAAAAACACAGGTGGTCAAAGCTCTCATTGTATCCATATGCCAACATTAAACTTTTACATCAATTAAGTTGCTTATATATTTCTTTATATATATTCTACTTTATTATATAAAGTTAGGGTTATATATTTGCATCAATTTTTGTGCCAAATGAAAGTTTATAGATCTCGGTAGGGGCTTGCCTTTTTTCAACCTTTCATTTAGCCACGTATCATGGGATTTGCCTGAAGGAATTTCATCAGGAACTAGTGTGAATGAATTCCCACACTAACAGCTAATTATTAAAAATAAATATGATAGCTTACACCAATAAACTCTTCAAGAGGTCAAGGTCCAAAAACTTTTCCATATTTAACCTGCTCTGACAAAGGATAGAAAGCAACTGACAAGCTATGGATTTTTCTGGTCAATCCGATCACTCTTGGAACGCCTATTTATCCCGTCTTAGCTTTGCTTGTCATAGATAGGCTCTAATCAATAGGTTTTTATGATGAAATAATGGCTTTTAGAATCCTTGACAGTTTGATGCATGATTTTTATTTTTCGCAGAAAAAAATAAAAAATAAGGGGGAACCCCAATTGATCAAGTCTTCAGCCTCATACGTTTGGACACATAAATTGGACAAGGCCGTCGTTTGTTTGAAACAAAAACCAATTGCGTCTAAAAAAAGTGAATCCTGTTTTCAGGCTCAAAACAGTTGTTTTAATAATGAACATAAATGACTTTTCTCAGTTGCTGAAAGCAGACTAAAATACAAATGAATGAAACACGGAATAGGGACATCATTAATCTAATCATAAAAATTACAAAAAAAAAAAAAAAAAAAAAAAAATTAACCTAGCCATGCAAAGACGCGCTGCGAATAACCAAACTAAAATGTTGCAGATTTCCTAAATTGTTTTTTAAATTATCATATCCACGCATATAATATAACAAGAATTGGCCTATATTAACTGTGGTAGTATTCCTGGTGTTGCACCTTGACTCTAATAATGAACAGGTTTAGCGCCGTTGGATTTGCTTTATCTCTCTTTTTTGAGGATTGAAATTTAGAACAGTGTATTTAATAAACACGAGGTACTAGTTTAGTGTTCAAGTTATTAAATAATTGTGATTGTGAATTGTGAAGCGGCTTTATACTAAACCAATTTGGGACGAATGTGTTCAAGGAGCTGACTTAGATGGTAGAAGGAAATTAGTATGGTATAAGGAGGAAAATGCTTGGTTCTAATGGTTTCTGTTTGCTTTCTTCCTCTTACAATCAAAATAGAAATCAGTCTGGGTCGTTGTTGCACTTCTTTCACTTCGCAATTAATTTTTTAGATTTAAAGTAATCTTTTGTATTGCTTTGATATCCCTAATATGTACATAATTGGCGATAATATTACACTCGGGCCTATTACGTTGATTGACCTTTTTTATGATTCTGGTTTGTTATTTACTCTTGAAAGGAAATTATTGGGCTTTGTCTCTGGGACCATGGCTTAACAGATTTTTCTTGGATCCCCTGAATCCAACAAATGAGTACCTGATATTAGTTGGGATGAATACAGCTGATTAGATGCAACTATCTGGCTAAGCAGTCGAACTACGTTACCTTGTATATTGACGCGGACGATCACTGACTATTCTCAAACCAATTGTATAATAATTTACTGGATTTGTTAAGGTATATGGCTCTAAGATAATTTACGAGTAGGATACTCTTTCTTTCCGTTTTTCAAAGTCGCAGATTTAGTGTTCACGCATCAATGAATCCTCCTAGCCTTAATAATTTAAACTTTATGTTTTAGCTTATAATTTTGTTTTTATCGTTATTAACTAATAAGGAGTTTCGGTAGCTCAGTGGGTTAGGCACTCGACCCCCAACTCTCCTGCTTCTGGGTTCGAGTCTGTGGCAGAAAATTTATTTTCTGTTATTTCTGACATGGATTTAAATCGGAGTCAGGAGGCTCTCCCAGGGCACACCCAGACTCTATAAAGTAGGTATCCTTAGTTGAGAGAAAACCTGGTGGATGAACGAGATTTCGTCCTAATCTCCTTCCACAACCGTTATCCTGGTAACGGTAGAGCCGCCTTACCTAAGTACTGAATCGAAGGACCCTCCTTGGATTGTAATGGTACATGTTCTCTTAGCTAATCCAAGAAGATTTTCCTGGAATATGTTGGTGAAACTAAGCTTGATAGAAAGAGTTTTAATTTAAACATAAAATTCGAATGCTGATCACCGTATTTTCTCACCTTTCTGTTCCTTATATTATTGGGATCCTCTGCTGACGCATTTCTGTCTCAATTGATTCTCTCTGGCTAACACTTCTAACCATGCTATTTTTCTTCTGCCTATATATTGCCAAAATCATCTCCTTATCTGAACTCAAATTTTAGGAATCTATCCTCAGTAATTGTAATTTACCTTACTGGACCACATTGTTAAAAGAATGAATGATTTTGGATCATGCTGTTATTGACCACTGTTTCATGCTTCATCTTGTCTTGCCTGCTATTTCTCGCTTGCCAAATGTTACTACATTTCTTAAGGTCTTAGTAGATTATTTCGATGATCAGTTGTGAATTCTCCAGACTTTCAACGGAAGGCTAGAAATATGGTGTCTATCTTCCCCTAATTTTGTGGATTCGTATCTTGCAAGCTATTGTCGTGTATAATTTGTGGTGTCTTTATTCCGTTCATCCCTGCAGTCGATTCACCGGCGGCAGTTTTAATTCTATTCGACCATTATTTTATAAAAGAACTGAGAGGCGACGCTAAGTAAGAGAAATCAATAAACATTACTTTTACACTGCGCATCATCGTTTTCCATTTGATACTAGTACAATCTTCCGACTCGAAGAAAGAAAAGGGATAGTTCTCTTAAACTTCTACAACTTCCTCGTTGGAAGTGTCTCTCGTCTAATTTATTTTATCAGCCTATTAATATTTTCATAGACAATGGTTTTTGTTATTTTACTGTGTAGTTTGATAATCTTGTAATGATAATTTTGTTTTAAGATACGTTCGATATGTATGTTAATCGATCGATACACAAAAAATGTTTGGAGCACACATTACAAGCCACAGTTTTCATAGAGTGAGCTGTGAGCCTCTTTTTTCGGACTATAAATCTGATCACCTCCCCTGGTCATCATTTCTTTTTTAAATTCATATAGAATCTCTATGTCTACTGCTTAAAACAGCGAATGTGCTGTGCTCGGTTTTGGGTGAGCGACTCCATCTGATTTCATCCCTGAAGAGAACGCTTTTTTCCGTCTTTATTTTTGCTTTGACCAATATTCCAAGTGGTTGCTAGCCAACGTGGATATTTAGCTGAGTTATGTGCACTTAGTCATTTATGTAATTTAACTGAATGATTATATTTTCTTCATTGCTATGGTTAGATTAAGAATAACCTTTTTTTTTATATTATGTAAGCTTTCATTCAAACGTTTGTTTCGTTGGTCACCGTTAAAGCTAACGAGTTTTCAGAACATGTGAAAGATTTGTATTCCCATTATGTCCTTATAGCTTCTCTGCTCTGTTACGATTTCAAAAATATTTTATAGACCTCGCATGTGTCAACGTGTAATATTTTGCTAGACCATAGAGGATACCAACGAAGTAGGAAAAACGTCTGTGGATTGGCTAGTGACACCTTATATATTTAATTTTTCAGAATAGAGTAGATTTTTAAATTTTGATATTTGATTGGGGCGTGCCCGGGCGTAGCATAGTAGTATCGCAAAAGTACGTTACTCTAACAACTGTATAAATAGAAATATTACAGATTCGAAAACAATCTTGCTAAGGGCTTTTAATTGTTAAGGTAATCGATTTCCCAATCCCACCTCCTCCTGGCCAGGAAATATTCATATTTCACAAAGTGATAGGATTTGTAAATATAGGGACAAAAATAAAGTATACATGCCGCAAATCACCAATTCCTCGAAGTTTACATAGTTATCTTACAAGGCCTCCAGGGCAGAGCGAAATGCGTCTTATTGCTCTTCTATCCATGTTTCCAAAATTTCGCTCCGAAGCTTTCATTCCTAGTGAAATTCTGCGAAATCTAATAGTCGGGGAGAACCCATTTTGCGGCCAGCCTTGACTGGACAGTGTGGAAGAACTTTCTTAGTGTACCTCCTTTAGGGAACATCCCCACCGCTTGTTACATTCCTCTATTAGCTTTTCGTTTACTATATACTATCACCTGGTGGGGTTATGCTCTTTCCTCACTCGGAGATTTTCTGGAAGAGACGTTATACCTCCTCTCTTCATTGGGCCCCCGCGCAATGACATCTTTAATCACCAGCAACTAAACGGTTTACTCACACCTTGCGTTGTCCACCACCGGACTGGCGACTTGGGAGTATCTCAGCTCAGTCTATAATGCATTTCGTGGAAGCCACCTGTGCTGTTGCGCTTATTTTAAGACGTCGAAAAAATAAGCAGACGACAAAATGTTTTGGGTACATCCAATACTTAGTTCCCGACTTTTTGATGGGTAATTTTATAAGCTCTTCTACATATTAATGAACATCCAAACGAGTTCTTAAATTATTTTAGAATAAACATGTCAGAACAGGGCCGTCTAGCAACGAAATAGTTGAAAGTGCGCGAGGTTACATAGAAACCCACATGATTCATTTCTGCTGGCAACTGTTTAGTCACATTTAGAATAGGTCTAGGCGCAATTATTTAGTTAAGGCAACTTAAAAGTCGCCCGTGCGCGGGGCCGCATTCTATTCAGTGTGTTTTATTTGAATTTCTTTAAAGCAACTAAATAGTTGCTTTGACAAAGTTGCCAGTGCGCGGGGGCCCTTAATGGCATTTCCCCGCAGTAGGAGATCATGAGGCTACCATCACGCCAGAATTCGCTCCGCCTCATGGAATATAGTCTTATACGCATTTCTGGCCCTTATCCATGGGGCTGGATGATCCTCAAGTTCCTCGTCTGAAGTCGCGTGAGGTTTTTGTGCTATGCGGTTGACGCTTACCTTAGTATGCCCAGAATCACTCTATTGATCACTTTATTGATGGCCATGTTCACTGGGTATCTAAGACCTGGCAATGCTCCCTCAACACGACTGAATCCATAAATGATTTGGGTCACCTTATCTGCTAAGTATTCTAAATGAGAAGTCTTATTCATTAAGCTGTTTTTATTTTTTATTTATTATTATTTTTTTTTTTATTTTTTATTTATTTTTTTTATATATATATATATATATATATATATATTTTTTTTTTTTTTTTTTTTTTTTTTTTGCATCTGCACATTTAACAGTTGTATTTGTAGTAAGACTGGTGTGAATAAAAATCATGAAGCTTTAAAAAAAAAAAAAAGTCCTATTTATGGATGTCATGTCTCTGACTAATCATCTTTCAAACAACAACGATTGTTTTCCCTGATAGCTTTTGATAGTGAACAGTAATTCTGTTATTGGCAAAATATTGCAGCGAGACTTTTGACTAATTTCATTGTGAATAAAATTAATGAAGCTATTAAGAAAAGTCCTAATTATGAGACAGCTCTGACTGATCATCTTTCAAACAACAACAATTGTTTAATGTTTCAGCTTGTATTGTATGAACTTAAATTTAGTAGGAACTAGGTCCAATTTACCAAAACAGTGATGAAGTCTGTGGCGAGGGAAGAGTAGGTGACACAGCGTTCAATAATGGCTCAAAACAATTTTATAGCGGACATGGGCATGTTGAAAAAGTTGGAAAAATTGACCTACCCACTATATCCGAAATATTCTTGGGTATGAATCTCTGAATTTCTTTGTGAAAATAAAATATACCTTTTTAGAGCAAAATCGTGACGTTACTAAAACAGTTCTTCAAAACAAGGGGCAGTAGATAATTTAGATCATCAGATTAAGGTTACTGTTTGGTGGGCTTCATTCGGAATAATACACTTTATTTAAATTTCTGTGAAACTAGCTCTGATAAACATTGCACTCACATCCATACATGGCATTGGAAATTGTTAGTTTTGAAACACGCTTGGGTGAATAAAAAAAGCAAAATAATTTTATCCAACAACAATTGTCTCCAAGTTTCACGCACCTTCTTGCAAAATGTTCAGAACGGAAGATGGGCGAAATACGCCGATGAAAACTAGTGAAAAACTGCATCACCGTTATCCTTGGGAGAGGTTAAGCACGCTTGCATCTTAACACAACTCCTGAGAACAGTTCTATCGCTATTGGACTGGTGCATACAAAAGCTGCTAAGAAATTGTGTCTTATGAGACTGCTTCATCAACTTATCTTCCATCCACCATAGCCCATCCATCTCTTTTTTTAAACATTTGGAACTCTTCTCCCAAGAAAAAAATCACATAAAAACAGAAAATGGCATTATGGAATAATTAATTCTTATTCGGATAATATGGAAAAGCTCAAAAGTACTTAGGTTGCATTGGATCTTATTTGAATTTATAAAATATTGCTTTAAAATCTAAAAAAAACGTTCTGACTTTTTCGTCTAAAACCTTCATTAATTGTCGAGTAATCTAGTAAGAGATTGTGTTATATCTAAATTGCAGATTTAAATGGAGGAAAGTTTGTTGGCATATGCAATATGCATACCGTAGGTATTATCTGCTTTGACTTATGATAGAGGAACCTGCTTTTATCTAATGATATTTTTTATCAAATTCAATGGGGAACGGTGAGAATAGCTTGAGCAGTCTGAAGTCTTCACTATTGCTTCCTGAAACACAGAAATCAGTCTCGCTGCTTCCTTTTGTTGGGATGGGAGGGTCAAGGTTTAGTAGCATCCTCCTGTCTATTGGAATATTTCATTCCAATATTTCTTTTAAAAACATAAATTAATAAATGCATATGGTTTGTTTTTTCATGATTCTTTTTTCTTTCCTAAAGTTAAATTTATCCTATTCAATATCAATTCGCAATAATTGGGAACATTGTGATGGTAATGTGCTTGAAATCTTGAGTATAGTCTGTTGACTACAACACCCTGGATTATACGCTCATAGTCAAGTTTTTATGTTTGTCGAAAGATAAAAGTGAATAACGTAGTAGATAAGATATATGATTCCAACCTCAGTGATAAATATTTTTGACCTCATTGTTATTCTTTCATACTTATGATTGATTATGGATTTATTACGTTTTTATAGGACTTGTTTGGTTGGCAATCATATCGATAATAATTTATAATTTGGACGAAACATAGAAGTCGGTCCTTTCTAGAAAGTTGTAGTTTATTTTTTTTTTTTTTTAGCTAAGTACTAGTCTTCTTTTTACCTCATTAGTACTGTACATAATTAGTCGTGGCATTAATTTAGTTATTGATTCTCTGTAGCACATTATTTTCTTTTTTGGAATTTCCATTGTGTTTTTGATTATTTTAATGTTGTGTCAGAATATAACAAATCATTATACAAGGAAAGAGGGGCAATATGTCCATATACTGACTTCATAGTAATAGAATTTCAAGAAAAATTAATTAAGAAAGTCCAGGAAGAATAGGAATGCCAGTGAGATAATTGTCTGCCTCCAGTTATATTTTAAAGGACTTGGTTACAATTTAATTTTTAAAAAATATCTTTTCTTTTTTTATCATGTGCCAGTATTTCCAATTCGTTCCTGGCTACAGTTCTGTTGTGAATGATTACCTATTGATTATTTAGGCTTCCCAAAGTTAGATGGTTTGGTCTTTTATACTTTATTGTAATTGATATTACCCGATTGACTGTGAATTATTGCTATAAGCCTTGTCCTACCAACGATGTGCTGTTGCTATCGGTCGGTAAGCATTGAGCTTTCCTTCTTAATTAAAGTCATGATTCAAATAACTGCTTGATATACTTTATGTAGTTTTATTCCTAGGTTTCGAGGACTAGAAATCATCGGATCCATGAGATAATACTTATTTAAAAGCTGCTCCTGTTCTTCTGAGGACAGGCAGGTCGTTGTGATAAACTTGAGGGATTAGATCTTTCTCTGAAATATTTTTTCAATGGAAAACCATTATGAACAGGTGTCATTCGGTGTAAATACCGAATACTTTTTTAGCGTTCATTAAGACTACTATTTCCGAAATCTTCCATATTGCAGTAGCCTCACCCATTGTTAGTGTAAATTGTTTTTACTGTTTATTCATGGATAATGGTTAGCTTATGACTGGACTATTTCCATTTTATAATTCTACATTAATATGTGAATGCAGTTACTCCTTAACTGAATATATAAACATATATTTCTCTAAGTTGATAAAAGTTATACTATGTTAATATTTTTGTTCTTTTTAAAAACATAAATTTTAGTGTACAGCTCACCTTTATTGTTGTATTTAGTTACCTAATTATGATTGCTTTTATACTAATTAAACCAATCAATGTTAATTGTGGACTATTACATAAGTTTATTTTATGAAAATACCATCTTGTGATTCTTAAACTCATATTGCACAATATGTTTAAAAAAATAAAAATAAAAAAGTCAGCGACCTAGCAAATATTTGTAATTTAACTTCTTCAGTCTGGTTAGCTAGAAGTTTTCCATGATTTAGAACGAAAAAGTTAATTTAATTTTTGCAACCTTGGTATTTTTATTACAATTTTTTTTCGCCTATCCGTGGAGTGTATTAATACTCCTAACATAAAATAGAATATAAATCAACGATGTCTTTTCGTTTCCAGATTTTAATATAACAAGAACCTCCAAAGTTATTAATTCCTTCAGCATTGTTAATGTGTAATTTCCAGTCATGTGATGTCCATTCAATGCAGAATAAGAACAGCATTTGCAGTTTGGTAATCGGAACTGCAACATAGGCCTTCCTCATTGGAAAGAACCATGATCGATGCATTTACATATAATTATAGCTGCGGTAAAATATGTCGATCATCGATTGTAACGCCTAACAAATATTGTATTCCATTCCCAGGCTCGACAATCGGCATACCGTGTAGTGGATTGGGAAAGCTTCGTTGCCAGACCTCTGGTGCACTATTTGGCAACAGCGCTGACCCCTCAAGCTCTCCCTTACGTCAGCTTTGGGAACCACAATATTATAACTTTTTACCATTTTCCGCTGTTTGTCAAACCGTGCCATTTAGTTGCTTTTAGAATAATATCGATTGGCCGTCAGTAGTCTTGCATCTGCGCAATGCTGCGGCTTTACAAGAGAGATGATGATTATTTCGTCCTGTCCTTGGCCGACTACTTTTAAGAAATAATTATGACCAATCATCTGCTGAGATTAATATACCTGAGATATATCTACCGAATTTAGTTATGGATGACGAGTTTGGGCGTGAGGTTGGTTGCCGGGTTCCGTTCATTGGCCTTGTGGACTTTCGCAACATTGGTTATCCTTTGAATGTCTCATTGTATTTGGAAATAGGCTTGATATTAACCATTGCAACGAAGCAATGCTCCATTTGGAAGTTTTCTCTCATCTAATTTACATTTAAATCGATTTGGGAACTATTTGGGACTCATTCTCCTGTTTTTTTTTTAGCTAAAGCTGATGCTGTGCATGTTTTTTTGGGTATCATCAATGATTCTTCTTATGAAAAAAAAAAACGGTTGATTATGATGTGTTAAATTTATGGAATTTGCGTACATGATCGTTCAGTTTCATTTATATTTCTAAATTATATAATATAATACTCTATTATGCCATCAGATGATAAATACACAATATTTATCTTTGATTCGGCCCAATATTCCTGCTGTTTTCAATATCATGTAACTCTTAAAACTAAAACGTAGAAGGAAACAGTTTTAACTTATTTGGACATACAGTCTCTTGTTAGGATACAATTTTTACTGTCCTCGCTAATCTAATTTTAAAAGTTTAATTTTTAGTTGTTTTTATTTATCAGGAGAATATTAACAATGGAGTTAAGATGATTATACTATGATGGCAATATTAAAATTAATTATAAAATGTCAAATGTATCAAGTCATCGAGGTTGTGCCGATCAAACGCCCATAAAATTGAATTTTGTTCTTGACAAAAACCGATCAATATGTTAATAATTCGCATTCTTCGTATAATCCATAATATGTTATTTACATCAGTGTTTCATTACACGTTGTAGCATTAAAATTTCAACTATTTTGTAGTTTAAAATGTTCTAACCTCTGTATAGGCGTTTTGTTTTTTTTTTTCATTTTCATACCCTCTTATTTGCATTTATGTACAATACATTTTTTATAAATAAATTTATATGGTATTTTTTTAAAAGGTTTTTGTTTCTTGTTCTATTATGGAAAACTTAAAGAAGTTGTATTAAAATTATATGTATTTTTATTGGTGATGCAACATATCCAATATACTTATACATTATGTTGTTAATGGTGTGTGCTGGCTGAATGTATTAGACTATCATCATTTTATTGATACTGATAACCAACGCTTTTTTTTATGTGTTATTGTATTACTTTCTTTTGTAAGTTTAAAAAAACGGAGTTGAGCAAGTAATGAAACCATAAGCACTTGCTTATATAAGAATAGAAAATAACTTTATTTTCTTCAGATTGATTTATATCCTGATAATTGGGTGTTATTTACTTGTGGAAGCAAGTACATCTGGTGAAACTGGATAATCACACAGGGTTTTGCCCATTAGATTCGAAAGTTTTCATTCAATCATATGTGTAAATAGTTTATTGTTCGAGCATCTGTAACGCCATTATTACATTTACGTATGTACATTCATAGATGTATTATTAGCTTATGTATTGTTTATTTGGTTTTATTGTTGGCCTAATGATGTACTATTTGTATTTTAGTGATAATCCTGAAGACTGAAGTCAGTGCACCGTGATAGCACTGTACCTAAGATTTTAAAAAATCAATCGCTGAGGTAAGTTTGTTTTATCTTTTAATTTGTTTGATCTTTTCATTAGTTTTTTGTTTTGTTTTTTTTCATTTTAAAGTGCATCATAGCGTATAAATCTTGTATTAATATGCTTTGTATGTAGTTGATGCCAATGCTCCTTATGATTCTGACCTGTGGAAACAAGCATTTCGTGGACAAGTTAAAATTGTTTATTGAAGTGCACTTTGCTCTATTTATTTATAATTTTTTCTAGTTTTCTTAAAGATTGTATTGGCACGAAGTTAATTATTTAACCAATTCATCAGTTCGTCACTGGCTGCTCACTGTTCTTCAATTTTACATTCTTTGATTTTCTTTTATAAAATCTATGAAAACAGCCGATACTCAAGGAGATAAGATATGGACAACTGGTAGAAGAAATAAAAAGAAAAACTTACTACGGAAAAGGCAACCATATTGGAAGAAAAAAATGTATTGACTCCTTCAAGAATGAAACCATTATCTTGGGTTGTTTTCTATTTTTTTATTTTTATTTTTTTATTATTATTAATGACTTTTTTGATATACTGTGAAAACGTTTACAGTCTATGACATTATTTTACATCCCGGAGTGGCTATAATGTTCTTTTAACCAACGAGTATCATGTTTCCGTTCTTATTGTATTATTAAATTATGATTTATACTGTTGACAACATTGTCTGTTTAATTAGAAACATATGGTTTGTAATAGTATAGTTTACTACCTTGAATGTTTGGTTATTGTCAGGAAAAAAATAATCGATCACTTCTCCATTCTCACCATTCCTTGAAACTAGTTAATTATGGTTTTAAACTAACATGAAAGTTTCTAGAATTTTCAAATCCGAAGAATATCTTTATGTGGAGCTATGTTCATTCCATGCAAAATTTTCTTTTGCAACTTTTATGCCATGGAAACACTATTCTTTTGGCTAGGATAGGTAAGTAACCACATTTGTTGAAGAATGCACGGCACCGCTGCTCCTTTTGCATCGATCAAGCACAATTCCTCTGTTATTGATTCCTAAGAACATTCTGAAGTTTCAAAAACTTTTAAATTGGAGTATTACGAACTATTTAAACAAGCCTGAAATTGGAAGTGCATAATAATTTCGTTTGTTTTAACTTCTAGAAGATAATGAAGTGAAATAGCATTTCGACGATTGCAGATCATACCATCTTTACGTCACATCAGTGCTATATACGGTGCTTTTAATCACCGATCAAGTAATGCTACATGTTTCTATCTGTGGATCTGGATAACATTGATGATTTTTGAGATTTAGACCTCCATATCGGGCAACAGGGAATCTTTTACAACACTAAACACTACAGCGGTCCGGTACTGAAATGGAACGGCGGGAAGGTTGGCACAAGGACCTCCGACAGCTTCACACTGCGCATGCCCGTAGCAACCTCGTTTAATGATGTCGTCAGTCAGAGCTCCGTCTTTACGCTTTTGAGAGCATTGGACCCGTATTAGTGAGTAGATATTTGATGTTTGTAGTGTTGTTTACTATTATTACTTCACATATGATTGTAAGGACACGATAGCGGTATTGATTACTCCTACAGACCCTTCTCTGCGACGCCCAAAGGGATCCAAGTTTGGATTCTGATGAGGCATGTTCAGAGTAACTAAACGTCACCAGATTGACAGGCCACTGCCTTAGTAATTTTTTTTTTCTCGCTTGCAATTGGGATTGAAAATAACAAAATTATGGCAAACCGATTAGCATAACAATAAGAAAGAAGAAGAAGCCAAATAAAGTTAAATTTCTTTCTGATTATGTTTTTTAAACTAGTTGAAGAGCGGAAATCACAAAATTTTATGAAACCTCAATAAATATTTGATTTTATGCTATTAATTTTATAATCTATCCTGAAACTAATGTATTTTGTAGGTAATTTATATAATCATACTACCTACGAACTTGCTTTAAAAATGTTCATTTATGTAGCGATACATAATTATGAATTACAAAATATTTATGAAATGTTATCCTTTTCAAAATCTGTAGTGTTGACTTTTAAATTCCTGACCGACTCCACCGTTTTGTTTGTACATCATTGCCAATAGTAAATGTATTTTCCAAATGACCCAATATTCTCTGCGAGGGTCGACGTCAATTGGAGCGGAGGCTTCAGAATTAAAGTATTATGTTGTGAAAATATAAATTCAGTGGGTGTTGTTTTTTCATGGGCGGAATATGCCAGCATGCAAAAAATTAGTGGTTCTTCTCAACGATATCAATACCTCCGCAACATTTTCTTTGGTGATCTATACCAAGTAATGCTGCCGTTATCGATGATACGATAGTAGTGGAAGACAGATTCAAAGCAAAGTTTTACTGTGGTGAGAATCAATTATTCTTTTATTTCCGGTCAGCGAGTTAAATGACCAAACTCATATATCATATCGTACATCATTAAGGAGATTAGGGTGATATTTTGAGTAACTAACGTTCTCAAGAACTAACATACTCATTCTTTTTTTTTCTTATTTAACATCGAAATTTTCAGCTATGATAAAACTGGTTCATATATCATGTGATATTTGTTCATATGGTCTCGCCCTTGTAGATTTGTGAAGATACATACCTTTGATACGCCTTCTATGTTTTTTTTTTTTTTTTTTGTGTGTGTTCAACCACATGTTTTGAAAGCAGAGTGAATTGCCATGATTTTTTGGATCAATCAAATACTGTAAAGAGGAATAAAAACGAGACCGTGATTGATGCCGCACTAATATTTTGACATTTATGTTGGATTCAAATTTGAAATCATAATAGAGGTATTTTGCAATATATTGTTTAAAAGTGTTATATATTACTATATGCAGGTTTGAAGGAAAGAAGTGTTGTGTTAGTCGTCTCCGATTCAGCAAAAAATTAAGGAATTCGTTTCGCCAATTGAAGCAATATTACCGGCGTGAATTCGCGTTGTTCTTTTAAACAAATTTCAGTGGCGCTACATTAATAACAGATGATAGTCGAACTGTACTAGGATCTTTTATGATTGACTTAAATATATCTGTTCCCGCCTACACTTCAGAATCCTCATTATTTTCTGTGAACAGCTGATGGAACATTCCTGTTGAATCATATTGTAAATTTTTGGTTATCACCATCTCTATTCGTAAACAGTTCATAATAGTATAATAATAATGGTTTCTGACACTGGAGTCTAGTGTGTCAGGTGGGCCTATCGGTCCATTTCGCGAAACCGCCGTGATATTTTATCTGACCCCGAGTGAGAATCCAACCCGTACAGATATCCCCTAATAATAATTCTTACTCTATGTTTGTACAATTGTACCCATCCTTTCATAAAAAGCTCGATTTTAATGAAGGTTATGCTCCCTATTGTACAGTCCGCCTGTTGCAATAGCATTTCATTTCAAAATATGTTTCAATCTTTCAAATCATGGTTTCTTTACAATTCAAACCAACTGGTTATTTAAGATTTATTTAAAATGGTGATAAATGAGTTTATATTTTCTCCGTGATCTGATTACATATATTATTATTTTTTAAAAACATTTCGCTCCTTTGCTGCAACAACGACATAACTCAAAAACTTCAATTTTGCCGAACAGTCTTGCGAATGGTGACATATCCTGCTCTCTCTTAGTGAATAGTTTAAGCACAAATATAACGTTCTACCGACTAAAACTACATTAGTGAATGGTTCATGATACAGTCAAAAGCTCGACATAACTCAAAAGTTGTTTTTGAGTTATGTCGTTGTTGCAGCAAATGCTCTACAGGATAGCTCTAAACTGTTACAAAATGAGGATTATTTGTTTTATAAATGATTGTATGTTGCGAGTTTGGATCACAACAAATAGCCATATTTATCCACTAGGGTAGATGAAAAAAAAAAGGAAGAGGAGGCAGTAATAAACTGAGTTATCCACACCTACTCCATTAGATTATACCTAGTCACTGCTATTAGCTAACTTATCTCATTAAAGGACAGTTATAAAACAACAGGAACCCTGAAAGGCACCATTGACAAGCCAACAATTATAAAAAAAAAATTTGTTTAAAATTATAAGACCACATACTTTTGATGTACAGTTGTGGAAAGTATTTGCACACTCCGTGTTTGCTTAATATGATGAATTGAAAATTTAAAACAATTAATTTGAGTTTATCCAATCTCGAACCAAATATGTTAAATAACGGTATACATTTCATTGAAATATTTGATCATAATAAAAAAAAAAGATTAAAAAATAACAAACACTTGCTTTATGCTCACTTTGTTTGTTTGTACATTAGTACAAAGGTTTGTTTGATTAATTGTTGTTGTTTACTTCCTAGAGTAAAATCCTATTCATTCCTATCAGTTTTTTAAAATATTTCAATCCTGTAAGATCTGCACATTTTAACTGCTAAATAATGCCAAAAACAAGTGAACTGAATGCTACCACTCCTAAAAAGTTATTTTATTGCTCAACCAACTAACATTGCACCATGAAATATCAGATTTCTTGGGTCTTCATTTTGCTACTGCAAGATATGTGAAGAAAGCGGCTCAACTGAAAAATAACCGGCGCAATGGTCGTCGCAGGAAAGTATAAATGGAAGGATGGAGAGAGAAATTATAATTGAAACTCTTTTAAATCCAGCTGTAAGCGCAGCTACCCTAGCTAATATGGTCAAATCAACATCTGGAGTGTGTGTAAGCATGAGAACGGAAAAGGGCCTTTTGAATTCTAAAGGTCTTAATTGCAGGATCCCTAGAAAAAAAAGCCCTTATTAGCGAGACCAATCGAGAAAAAAAAAATACATAATTTTGCTACAGAATATATTAAGAATCTCATCAGTTTTGGGGAGAATTTACTGTTCTCTGATGAGAGTAAGTTAAACGTATTTGGAACTGATAAAGCAAAACGTTTCGGTTACTGAGAAACATAGGGGTGGTGATGTAATGGTTTGGGGATGCATAGCCTTTAATAGAGTTGGAAATCGTGTACCTATTGAAGGGATTTTTTATTTAGAAAGTGCAGCTAAATTGGAAATCCACATCAGTTTTTTTTCCAGCCTGACAATACAGCCAATAAAACTAAAGAATGTTCAATATTTAATGTTCTTCAACCACTGCACACTCCTCCACAGTCACTAGACTTGAATATCATTGAAAATTTATGGCACGTATTGGACCCAATGTTCGAAAACATCACATAACCGGAAAGCACCACCTCAAGAATCTTTAATGCAAGAATGGAAACAAATCGATCCAGATTTAATTTAAAACATCGTACGGCGGTTATTGATGCTAACGGACTACATACAAAATATTAAATTTTAAAAAATGAGGTAAAAGTGTGATGTGCAAATACATTTTTCCTGGAATTTGTAATATTTAAGTTTTATTTTACTAGGCAAGACGTTTTTCATTTGAATTATACATGTATTTATTCAGTTTTAAATATACCTTCTTTTTTTTACTGTTATACGTTTTTTTTATTACCTAAATTCATAATTTAATATTAAAAAAAAACAACTTGGTGTGCTAATACGTTTTTCCCCACTGTATGCGCAAAATCTCATTAAGAAGAATAAGGTTTTATGTTTTGAAGTTTTCTATATTTAATCTTAAGGTTATCATTAATTTAGCTTCAAAGTGGTTAAGTTAATGTACATATAAATATATAGATGCTTTTGAATCTCTGGGGACTGGTATGGTCCCAAACCCCAACGACCTTCTTGTGATTGTTATTGAGAACTCTATGATTTTATTTGACTATAAAAAACAACAAAATTATATTGAAACAAGAAGTGATGGCAATAAGTTTCGTAACATGTGATCTGGGATGCAGGAAAAACAATTTATTTTTTTTTTTTCTAATATTTTCTTTAATTAAGTGGTCCTACTACTAGTTCCTTAAACATCTAGCTAAACTTTCGTAGTAAGAAAACTCATTCATAGCCATCAGTTTGCGATAATCTAATTTGCTTCAAGCCTCTCCCTTTTTTCTGTTATGTGTTGGATCAGATGTCAAATTTCAGATCAGATCTAACAGAACATCGGCCTACAATAACAGCTCTCTTAGGCTGGACCCACAGTGATGCAGCAAAAACAACTCTAGAATGAAAGGGAGTGCATATATAATGAGAAGTCAAAGTCATAATCGACTCTTCCTATTCTCAAGTCTGTTAAGTCCCTATGCTTGTCGCATGTTGCCGCTGTAGTTGCGTCTTTCCAGTGCAAGTTCAGCCAAAATAATCGGAGTTATCGTTGGTCGTAATATGAAATTCATCAAACGAAAAATGTTACAGAACAATTTGAACAATATAAAATAACTATATTCCTCTCCATTCTACAATTATATGTACTTGTATTTTTGCTTAACTAAGTTAATGAATAAAAACTGTATGTATTCTTACCTAGAACTAGAATTATTTTATTCTATTAACATAACAACTATTATTAAATAATTCGTTTAATTTGGGGAGTGGATTAAGGCATTGAATACAAATTCATATTTACAATTTAACGAGTTGTGGACCAAATTCGTAATATTACAACTCTTTAAGAACGAAAATGAAATTCACTTCTAACTTTAATGCATTGCAAGAACGACTCAGAATGTTCTGACGAAGTTCTGTATTATGAACCACGCCACTGTTTCCTCACAAAAATATTTAGTGACGGGCATCATGCAGCTTTAAACCTCTTAGTGTTATGTTTGATTACCTTCAGATTCGTTTGCTCCTCACTTTTTCGACGCTCTGATGACTGAACGTTGGAAGAAGTCTTAAAGCTCCCAGTCCGGTAGGTATGAGTTCGTGTCTACTTGTATTGGAGCTTTCTTGCTATATATCATGACACTCCCATTCTGGCTAGGATAGTATGGCGACCTCTAGGTGTTCTCCCTCCACCAATAATAACAGTTCTATCCTTGTTCGTACTTGGATGATACAGCCACATCCCCGAGGAGTGTGACATTGGGTATGCCCCATTTTTAATCCTAAAATGTATATCTACCAACTATATTTACTTGCTCTACTTACTTCCTACATATTCTTGGGATTTGAAATTTTCTTAGTTTGATTATAGGATGATGTTTTGATTTTGTATTATTATAAGTATTACCACTTTGGAATGCCCTATAACACAGCTATTTTATATTACATTCAATTCATTTTATTAATTAGTTTTGAGTAACAAATTAAAATAAAATACTCATATAACCCTACTATTTGATAAAAAATATCAAAAAATTCTGCTTGTTGGAAGTTTAAAAAAATATTTGTTGGCTATGTCATCCTTTATGTAGTACCATCTTTCAAGAGCACATGCAATTACTGTTAGATAGAGTTTTCCCCAAATGAACATAATAAAAATTGTATTGAAGGATCTGCTTGAAGTGGAAGTTTTTATGCTGTTTAGTTAATTTCATGCTAGATTTGTTTTTCTTATTGAAATGTCGTTCTCGCTAATTCAGACTGTAACTTTTTTATGAACTGGATCATATATAGTCACTGATTAGACATTGTTTATTTTGTTTCTAATTTATTTTTGTACCATCGTTTAATAAACGTAAACGATCAGATTATTCGCAATCAAGAAGACGAGTTCGTGGTTAGTTTCGATCATTTGCAGATGAAGGATGTTTTCCAAGGTTAAGCCATTCCTGCAGATTAAGTATTTTCCGATGGAATTGCAACAATGTGATGAGAGGTCTATTGCGAAAAGAAACTTTTTGTTTTTCCAGATACATCTATTATAGCAATGGACCACCTCCTGAAAAATTATATCCTACAGGAATAAGATTACACTACGGTTCATGATAGTTTAAATATCGCAAAATTTTAAGTCATCTCATGCTCATTAGAAAGCCTGAACAACGTTTCATTTCAAGAAAATTATAAAACCTAAATCTGTCAAAATCAGTCTTCTTTAGTTCTTTTAACACTAACATGTGTTAATCTTAAAACTTAGATCATTCAACTTAAAACTTTTTTATTAACCCAACAAATTTATAAATATAACTCTAGATTGAATGTTTAACAATTGAACAAGTCCACTGTAGGTTGTATTTATGCTTGATTTTAGTATAAAGTATTTTATTTTTGTCAGTACCCGCTAAACAAATAGATTGTAATCTGTCATCAATGCTCCATTTTAGATAATATGCAAGAACTGATTTACATTTGTGTGAATTTTCTTTCCTGCTTTAAATTTGATCACTTATTATAAATTTTTAGCTCAAATGTCTTTTACAAATCCATTTTTAGGGTTGTTTTGTTTAGTTATGTATAAAATTTTAAATATAATATAAATAGCTCGAATAGATGTGCTGAAATCGTTAAATACAATTATTATAAACTTAAGCAATGACTTGATGTCTTGAAGCAGCTGTTGCTGTGAAGTGAAGGTAAGTCAGTCTTGTTTTTGTTGATGGGTATAGACCAGCATGGGAAACATCATTCGTTGGTTGAGTGGCGCATGCGTGATATCGATGTAGGAGAGGTTATGTAATCGACATATTGGAGCATAAATATCTATCAAGATATTGCAGAAAATTCCATAATTGAAGTAATTATAGAAAATGTTTTATTTTTTTTTAATGATATAATAATGTCATACGTAAGTTGTTTTTGATTGCGGTTCTTCTGAAGATGCATATTGTCTTGACAAAAATGTGATCATCCCTTTACTGAATTATTGTTTATATTCTCTATAAATGTAGGCTAATACCGAAAGATAAAAATAAATGAGAGAAGAAATGTGTTAAGATCGTCCTCATCGTATGAGTAAATGAGCGATAACTAGGAACGATTCTTCTTTTCCTTGAATTAGACCATCTTAGATTTATTTATTTTTACTAGTTAATACTCCTTCTTTGTTCTAATCATTTAATAGAATATACCATATTTCTTATCCATCAAACAACGGTAAAAAAACATCTTATGTAGAGTCTTTGCTTCATTACTTCAGTGAGGTTCAACTTGACCAACTAATGATAATAATAACAATCAACGAGGTGATTTGGCCGGTATCACGCTCATGCGCCGGGTTTTTCTCCCTATTAAGAGTCCATTTTATAGAAGCTGGGTGTGTGCACCCGGAGGTTCGTTTCTCGCTTGTTATAAGGAATTAGGAGTTCATTACGCTACCCACAGTACAACGGTACCTCACAGAAACATCTAAAAGGCTTCCAAACAAACTCTTCAAATAACAAAATTTATTTTTATTTACGAAAAGTTTATGTTCATAGTTTTTCGTTTGTTGGGGTTGCTTTTAACTTCAAAGCGAGAAGCTGACCTTTGACATTCTAGTTATAAGCTGAAATATGTTACGAAGAATATAGTTAGGGTGCGTTCCAAAATAAAAAAGTATCGTTGGTAAGGAATACTTTATGTGTTTCTTTTTATTGGCCGGACTCCTAATCGTTTCCATAATTTAACCAACATTTAATTATATTTACATAACTAGCTACTCAAATAGTTCAAGATTTAATAATTAGCTTACATTTATTTTGGGAAGCGAGAGCAGGGTACTATTAACCACGGACCCAATTTTGAGCCCAGCTACTGGCAGAAAATACATTTTCTATTAATTGAGGCCTGGAGTGATTTTGGGGTCGGGAAACCGTCTTGAGGCTCACCCAGTCTCTTTTAAGTGGGTACCCTTAAATACAGGAAAAACCTGGTGGTTGAGAGTAACAGCTGACCAGATTACCTCCTTGTATAATCGTTTGGTTCAAAACATTGCTTTTTTTTTATCTTGTTCTGAACCCAAGGCTCTTCATGATTAGTAGTACTAGAGGTTTTTTTTTCCGGGGGCGAGGGAGATTACTTGCATTGCTTCCCAGCCTGAACCTGTCATGTTACACTATCAACTGGAACACTTATGGGGCCCGTCCCTACTTGGTCACATCTATGCATGAGTTGAATGGCTCCTTCCATTTCTCAACCCATTTAGGACCAACGTTCTATTAATTGAACAAATTAAGGAAAAATCATAATTATTTATTATATCAATGATGAAACTGATTAAATTCCATAGTAATGTAATGTTTCTATGCCTTTTTCATAATTAGCAATCAGCTGGTATTTTTTTTTATAGTTATAAATTGTCAGTTTATTGTTTATCTGTTTCTTATTTTGCAGTTTAGAGGTATGTTCTCGTCCTTAATATCCTCTTGTCTCATTGGTGTCTTCTTTACATTGAAAAAATTGTCATATCATTGTTTTTAATTGTATATGTAATAATTGGAAAGAATAACATTATTTTTCTTAGCATAATTTGTACGAACACTATAGGAACCATCTTTCCACTAGAAGTGGAACATGCCATATGGGAGAGGGGGCTGCACGCAAAATACGTGCCAAATTTCCTTGTTAGCATCATTAAATAACCTTATAAATTAGTTTTATATAAAAAAATTACCAACAACTTTGAAAACAAAAAGATGGTCCTAAATGGGTTAGTGAGGATTGGCATCTTGTAATTTCGCTAGATCTTGATTATAAAATAAGACAGTTTATTTTGTTCAGCCTCAGATGAATTCCGTTCAAACCACGTCTGAACATCTCATTATTTTTTTATTTTTTTTCCTCAGAGATCAGCATATTTAATAAATATCTCAAATGCTCTTACAAAGGAATAAAACGTTCCGTTCCCATGGTGTCGAAACATTTATATAATAAATACTTAAAATCTACGATATTTCTAAGATTTTTTTCCCAACATTTGGTAGAACACTCTAATTTATTAGTCGAATTTTTCTTAGTCTGATACAAAATTGTTATTATTTGGTATAGAATTCTTTGGGAATGATTGTTATTGAATTATGAATTATTATTATTGAACATTCCATCAAAGAACCTGCATTAGAACTTTTATGTTGGAATTAGTTCTTTGTATTTCATTGGAATCGCACAGATTAGTTGTTTTAACCTGAGCTTTGAGGCAAATAAAATTGCATGTTGGTCACAGTAATTTTATCATTCTTGGATGACGTCTGTTGGAATAGGAGATTCTTCTGGTATTTATCGCTCTTGCAAGCTTTAACAAAACTTAGCTGCTGATCGTTTCCATTAGTCATGAGATCTCCGATTACCAGATTGTTAAATGCGATTTGCGGTGTTCCAACCAGGATAAGGAAACAAAATGGAGTTAGTTCGCCTCGTTGCCGTATGAAGCGTTTTTGAATTTCATTGATTTAGTTTTATAGCGGATTTATTTAATGCTTCTTGGACTATTTCTATTCGAATAATTAGGAAGGAAAAGATTTTTTCTATTTTTGTGTTCGCTTTGATGGAAGAGTTATTATTAAATTTATTAGAATCTTATGAGAAATGATTAATTTTGAGATTCTTAGTGACCTACATAAGGTGCATAGAAATATTTCTTTTTGTAAGTTAAGAAAGATTGTGTTTGCTTAGTACCTCACTGCTAAACTTTAGAGCATTTTTTTAAAATTAAAGAATGTTAGTTATTTAAGAATGCGGAACATGTTCCTTATCTCAATATTTAGGTTAAAATAAATGATAGCTATTTTGTGACAGCTGTTTTCGTTGCTGTTACATTTCATGGTGTTTTCAATATTGTTTATATTTTTTTTCACCAACTTTTTATTGGACTACATTATTTAATTAATTAAGATAGCTCAGTACTCCCTTGAGGTACACCTACAGAGAAGGTTAATTTTGTATTAATAGTATCAACTTGTGCCATTATTTTGTTTTGGTGGTAGGTTGTTATGAGGTTATATTATTGAGTTTTATTTTACTGTTATTTCCACCTTACTTTACTAACTTGTTTTAATTTAACTATTAAATGTATTCATAATATATTAATATTGGTTTTTATGATAATTTGAAAATCTTAGTTAACAGTTAACTCATGATAAAAAGAATACATTTATTTAAATTATAACAAAATTTAATTTAAATGAACCTTAGTAATTACTTTTGTAATTGTCATACAAAAGGATTTTTACTTAAATTAATTATATTGATTTAATTTATTACTGTATAGTGTCAGTTATATTTTATTATTGAATATTTTTTAAATAAAATTAGTGATTATTTTATTATACTTTTATTTTTGTTATTGAACTTAATTGGCTATTCCTCAGATTTTTTAACTTTTTATGAATATTATATTAGTAATTTAATTGCACCAAACAATTTTAGTATTCAGGCTTAATCCAGCTTCCTTCTTGATTTAAATTTTGCAATACTTATGTATTGTAAACGATCAACCAATCCTCTTTCCTTTTCTAGATTGACTAAAGTATTGCGGTCCTGTCTTATCAGAGTAGCTAATAATCTAAAGGGGTATTACAATTTACATTCCATCTTCTAAGTAAAATATTAATAGACCCCAATCAGGAACACATATTTCAAAGACCTATCCTTTAGTTTCTTTTGTCTTATAAAGAACTCTAATTATTTTAAACCTATATTACATTAGCTATCCATCAATTCAGAAATTTTCTTTTGTTCTATAAACTGATATTATGTCAAATTGATTTTAACGCAAACTTTAAAACTAAAGTCTTATTCATGGCTTTTGAATACTTGTATAACTATGTTAAAACAAATGTAATAACTTTGCAACCTACCAAAGTAGGGCAATATATGGATACATAACCTTTGGATACCTAACAGTAGTCTTAAAAGCCAGTGCCTTCTGGTATACCTCTAAGGAACTAAGAACTTGTTGCTAACCAATAGGTAACTCTATTGGGTACTAAATGTATTTTTTTTTTCTTTATTTCAGTTCATAAAAGTCATCAATGCCTAGCAGCCATCTAAGGATGGAGGAAGCTACATCCATCATTGCTTCAAAATCCATTAGTGATGGATTTGGACGACCAGAGATCGATGACTTAGAAGACTTTGTTTTACAAATAGATGAAAATGAGATAAATAATGAAATAAAAGCAAATGGGTTAGTTGAAGGTAAGGATTCCAAACATTTTTGATACTTGACAGAAAAATTGTCATACCAGAACATTTACATCTATTTTGATTCAACCTATGATGGCCATGTTCAGTTTATTCGTATGAATTTTTAAACATTTGTCGAAATGAGAAAACTTTAAACAGACCAATGTTGTTCTATGGCTGCTGCCATTGTTTTAAATTACATTATACTGACTTATTTGATAGAAGAATAGTCAACTATAATGTATTGAGGAATATTGACATTGGAACCAAATTGTAATTGGTGTTTTGATATTATTTTTTAGATGTTGCTATTGAAGTCTTTAATAAAATGGAAAACAATGAAGAGAAAACTATTAAGCCTTTAAAGACACTCATTGAGACTGAAGAGTTAATGAATTGTGGAACCAATCATGAGCCAGAAGAAAGGACTATTCAAAAATCTAGTGAGTTAGAAGATAAAGAGCAAGAGCAGATCATCTCTAAAAATATTAATGGCTTATGCGAAAAGAAAAATGCTGATATGGAGGAAGAAACAGATTGTCAAAATGATTCTGAGGCAAACTTGAAATGTGATACCATCGTCAGTACAGATTCAGATAAGACTGTTGCTCCTGAGAGTAACACTACTAATGAGAAAACAGTGGAAGTCTGTAATGGTGTTGTAAATATAAAAGAGGAAGTTGATCAAAGATCCTTGAATGACGTGACTGAAGGAAGTTCTGAGTTAAATTTGAATGAATCAGTACCAACAACCTTAGTAGATATGAAAGAAGAAACAACTGAGTTTATTGGTGAAAATTTGGAATCAGTCGACAAAGAACTTGATTCTCTTTTAAGTATGGAACCAGACATCTCAAGAGAGCAGCCTAATAGTGTTTCTGAGCCAATGGATGTTGACCCTCCTCCAAATGATCTATCTGTGATAAAAATGACTACCATCGAACATCCAGCTTCTATTGCATTAGAACTGCAAAATCAAGTGGAAAAAATGGATTCTGACTCAGATTGTAGTAATGATCCCAATTTAGCTCCAGATTCTCCTCCTTCTATTATTATGCATTCTCCTCGGACTGTAACAGAGTTGGATGGGAATTCAAGTATCAGTGATGGGTTTTTGAAAGAAAAGACAATAAAAAGATTTTCGAAAATTAATAAAGCAGAAGGTGAAACAGATAAAGAAACAAAAGAAGAATTCATTTACCATACTGTAAAACATATCCAAATCAGTGCACAATCTAATGTCTTTAAGGGTGAGTTTAAATAATGATTTTTCAATGCATGGTCTTAACATTCCATTGGATAGTGTTCTGTGGTTTTGGTGCTTGCTGTTTATTAGCCTGTTTTTGCCAGGTTTTTCTTAAAATTTCTTTTCTTTTCATCACAGTGGTGTTTGGTGTATTACAAGAATAAAAATAAATTTTGATGTTATGCTTTTAATACTTTTTTTTTTTTTATTTTGATTGGACAATCAAATCAAACCTGGATTTTTTATTTTAAAAGTATCTATTGCAGATCAGAGAGCAGTCAGTACTTAAAGAGTGGATGTTAAAACAGTGATTGGTAACTTTAGTTAGATAATAGCAAGATGCTATCCAGTTGATACTAGTTTGAGCTAGCTCTAAAAAAGAATCCTAGTCCACAACTACTCCCCTTAATAAATGTGTGCTATTATATTATCTTTCAAATGAAAAACCTGTTCTTTTGAATCCATCCATCTTTTGAGGCCTATAAGCCTGCAGGAGTAAACTTTCATAGTCCTTCAAATCAAATCAAAAAGTGTCTTCTCGGAAGTCTTTTTTTTTTTTTAAAACCTGGCAAGATGTGCACTTCAACCATTAAGGTTCATTGTGGTGATTTATATCCTGCTAGTGCCAGTCCCAGTGCTTTTATGAACCTCGAAATTGCTATTGGGTTCATAGTCTCGGACTGTTTTATGAACACTAATTAGCCAAAGAAGTCAAATCTTTCAAATCCCTCTCAAAAATATTTCATTAGATAGGACTAATGTCCAGGTTTGATGTGAAGGTTCCTCTTTGTGTATCTTGTACTTATTTTTTTAAAATTTTGTTTTGTGAATGCTTTATTTTATCTTATCAAGTGAATTTTGTACATAACATTATCTTGTGGTTATTTTAAATTAGCACATAATTTTTCATTTCAACTTTCTTTTCTTTCCTTCAAGGTATGTTTTTTTAGGGATGTAACATTAACATTAAACTCAACGGAACATAATACATCTAGGCAGAAAGTTTTATTTTCTGCCCTAACCTGTTTCTTTGTTATAAGTATTACATATATTGTACATATCACAGCATATTACAGTCTAAGGGGACTGGATCTTACGTTTCGTTGAGCTTGCCAGTGTATGTCATGTCACTACGTAAACAGGCCTTTTAATAATTCCTTGACTGCTTATAGTTCATTAACTTAGCTTGTGCATCTTTGTTTAATGTTGTTTAGTCAGCTGTCTTAAAGAGTATTTTTTTTATCACTATTGAAGTAGCACATTTTCTTCTTGTAGCAGAATTTTTATAATTGTATAATTTTCAGAGAGTCATAATTCTGAAAAAAGGCTCAAGCGTGAAGCTGATGAAGAAACTAATAATGATCAGAAAAAAATTAAGCTAGAATCAGATAAGAATGTGACTGAGGAACCTAAAATTAAAGATAATTTAGATAATGAAAACCTATTAAATCCTGCCAAAAAATTAAAAAAAGACTCCGATACACAATCTGAATCAAGTTGTGATAGTGGTAGTAGTACTGGCAGTGATTCTGGTAGTGACAATGATAGTGACAGCTCTGATGAAGCAGTTGATACCAACGGGGCAGACACTATAAATGCAATGAAAAAATTGAATAAATTAGTGCCTGAAGAAATATCTCCTGAAACTCTAAAAGAAATAATGGAAGGAAGACAAAAACTGTTTGCTAATTATTTTGAAGGCAAAACTGATATTACTATTAACCGCTATGTAAGTTCATTATATTATTTGTTTATTTAATACTTTGTGGTTTATTGTTATAAATTTAAGTTATTCTATCTAGAACATAATTTAATTCATTCCATAAGTTTGTTTTAACTTTTGATATTTTCTTCTTTCTCTCTTAAGACTAATTAAATGATCTTTCAATATTAATCCTACTCTTTAAAGGTAATAAATAGATAATAATCAATTTTAGTGATGAATAAGCTGAGTTTTACTAGGATAGAAGGTATAAATAGTTAATTATTGATGACTGTCGGGGAGTATACTTTACCCGTCCTTTGATATATTGCTATTACTTTCCTCTTTCTCTCACTCAGGCGGCAGACTCACAGGATTGACGAGTCCTGGTGGCATCCTAGTTCCGAATAAATCACAAATGAAAATTACTAAGTCTATATTCTTTCTCAATGGGAATGGGTTCTTAAACTCTAAAACATGTAAAAACTCTCTTTCTAGCCTCCATGAAACCATCTTAAGTGATAGTACATGGGATATGCTAACAGGTAAATCTCAGTTTCAATATTTTTGAACATTCCCCCTTCTAGCCTAATACCCTTCGTTTGAGGAATACTAATTAATGAATGAGTACTGCAAAATTAATTAATTAAGCTTAACCGTGACCGTACACCATTTAAGTCCCAAAGCTCAGCCTGCTAGGACTTGGGTTGGTCTGAATGAGAAGAAACAGGTACTAAAAAGATGGAATAGCCACTTTGATCATCTATTTAAGGAAAATCAGACCTAGAAATTCTTCTAGAACCTTAATCAAAGTTCCGAAGATGACCTGGAGCCCCAAGGCGAAGAGATATTTTGTGAAGCCATTAAAAAGTTACAACAAAAAAAAAACACCACATGTTATGAGGCTTTGAAAAACTCTCTGCTAAATCGTTCAATCCTAAGCATGAGCTATTCATTGACTTTGGCTCTTCTTAAGAATGCTTCTAGTGTGAGCCTCTATATCAGAAAATGGAAGATCTTAATATGCTTAAAAAGCTTGTTTCTCTGGTAAAACATAAAATTTAAAGTATTGAGTATATGTTATGGGTTCAAGTAGATCAATCAGAAGGGTTTATTTATCTTTATTATTGGTGTTTTACCAGAGGATTCCACAGCTTGTTTGCTCTCAGATGTTGGTTTGAAAAGGAGTATAAAGGATTTGAAGATGTAGACTGGTGGAATGATCTTTAACCAAATTTTGGAATATGCTGATGACCTTTATATAGTTAAAAGATGTAATAGAAAAAGTTTTTCATTCCCTTGACGATGCTGCCAGGATCCACTTGGTGTTAAATCCTCTTAAGCCCAATTTATTATGACTAGTCAATCTAGATATCCTAATGAAGACTTTGTCTTACTCATTTGATTATTTTGTATTCCTCAGATCTCAGGTTAATACAGAGAATGGCTTTTGGCCAAAATAAAGAGATGGATACCAACAGTTAACAGGTGCTATTTTGGACTATGTCGCACACTTGTATGGGAAGTAGCTCAATATTACAAGCCATTAAAGCAAGACTGGATATGAAACTGATTAGGTCAGTGCTTAAGTATAGAGCAGAAGCATGTTACTTCTCTAGATCTACTTTATTATGTTCCTATTAGAGATCTAACATTTGAAAGGAAAATCATTAGATACATTTATGCTCCAATAAAATGTGATTGAACAGGAAGAAGGCAAACAAATAGGCTTACTCCTTTCTTAATGAGCCTGATGCTGGAAAGGTTGTCTAGCTCAATAGGCCGGGCAGACCATGTCACCAGGACGGAACCCTATAAAATGCCCTGGCAAATCAATGAAGATAAAACACCACCGAGAGCCCGCCCAAAGTTTCAGTGGTGTTGAAGAAGATACGAGGACCCTGTTCAGAGTGGTATGAAAAATTTTAATCCTACAAGTGAGAACCTGATTCTTCAAAAATTATAGTGAAAATATCAAAGTTCTACCTAAGCTATACAGATTGCTTTGTAACACCCTATTCTCCTTCAATCATTTGCGTTGTTGGGAGACACTTTTTACTACTATTCATTACTGTATCGTTTGAGGATATTTCTTCAAAGCTGTCAACAACTGTCAGTTCCATTTCTCATGATTCATTCTTTATATCATGACCAGGGACTATGGCCAAGCGAGTCGGGGCAAGGTTCTCAGAGCTCGGTACAGAAGTGTGTGGGTTCAAATCCCACCTGGATAGGTTTAAATTTATTTCGTGGTGGACCCACAAAATGAATCTTGACCTTCCCACTGTGGCTAGAATAGGTTGGTAACCTGTAGGATAACCCGTCCGTAGTTAGAATACTTAAGGATGTTGAGCCCCAAATAAAATTTAAAAAATCATTACCAACCGGTTCTGTTTATTGATAGGTTTTAGTTCCAGCAAGAGGATCTATTTGTATGCAGTATTACTTCTTAATAGTCGCAACAGATTTAGTTACTCAATTGATACACTGTTCTCTGGTTTTAAACATTACTCAAGTAATAACACGCCGTACAATTTAAAATTATGGATTAGTTTTATAATGCAAAATAAAAATATTGCCTCTCAGTCATTCTAAGTGCTTTTAATAATTACTGAAAATACTTTATATGCCCATTCCTTTTCAACATTGAGTTTTATTTTATTTTTTATTTGTTAGTGATTGCAATTTTTAGTATGAATTGGTTAGAATATTGTTGTAGTTTTGACATGAAAAAAAAATTGGTTAAGTAAAAATTGAACATTTTAAATTCAAGTGAATTTTATCTTTTCATTTTATTATTTTTGTCTATATCATTCCAAATTTTTATCTTTCAGGTTCTGGAAGAAATGGTCATGACTCAGATGATAGAAATGATTACTTATAGATCAGATGTTGGACAGTTACGACAAAAATGCCGAGTACTAGAAAATGAACAGATACGAATGAATCAAAAAGTGTATGCTTTAAAAAAACAAGTGGGTAGATCATTTTTTTTATTAGTTTTCATTTATTATTATATATATCAATTTTCTCTTTAGATAAATTTTCATTCTATTTTTAATAATACTTGTATTTTTTTTGCAGGCTGAAAATGCAAGGCTTATCATAAAAAAACTTATTGATGAAAAATCCAATAACAAGAATTGGACACAGACAGCTATTCCACTGAAAGTGACTCGTTCAGTTGGTTTGCAAGTTTGCACGTGTGGATCTGTGAGTTATTTATAATAGTTAACTTATTAGTTTAACTTATCAATGATCTGTTAAAAATCTGATTGAAAACAGTTTCATTTCTTACTTATTTATTCTTTTCCTTTTTAGATGACCGTACGGTCACCAAAATTCCTTGACAAAGATAGCAATCCACCAAGAAATGAAAAAGTTGTTAATAAAGATAGTGCTAATGCTACTTGTAATTCTGGTTCAAATGGTGACAGTGATGCAAATAAGGTTGGGTCCTTTGACAATAAAGAAAACATATCTAGCAATATTGAGAAAGATGTGCCAAATAACAAAGATAGCAACAGTACCGATGATGTAGTAATTGTATCAGTGACTGAAAATAATTCGGTACATGATTATATCATTTTATTTTTACATTTTTTATTTTTTTTATTTCATATTTTTTTAATTTTAACAAAAAATATATTATGATATTTTTTCAGACTGCTCCTTCAAATACAATTGATAAAAGTGTTAATGTATCTTCAAAGAAAATTCTTGAAACACCAAAGAATGGAATTTTACCGACTGAAAAAGTAGTGAGAAAGCCATTGGGCACAGAGTATACTAATAGTCCAACTGTTAACAAGAAAACTTCCATCACACCTAACTCAAAAAAAGTGGCTACAGATGATTCATTAACTGAAAAAGAATCATCTCAACCTGTAAGTATATTATTTTATATTAAATCTATTAGTTTTCTTGATCTATTTATGTTTTATTAACTATTTATCATAGTAATAAATTTTCATTGTATTAGGCATTTGCATTTGCTTTAGGAATTTTTTCAATAACAATACATTTTTTTCAGAATAAAATTGCTGCTCCTGAAATTATTGATCTCACTGATAAAGAAGATAATCCAGTAAAGAAATCAGAAGGTATGTTTAGACTTTTTTTTTCAACTGTAGTTTGTATAATAATGGTATAACTGAAGTGATTACTCTAAAATATCACTCATTCATACTGTTTGCTTGGTGAGCATTTATTGATCTATTAACCAATTTATTTTTTTTCAATTAACCAATTCACTTTCATCCATCTAGCTCAGTAACAATCTGTGAATTCCCTTGATCTTGTTTATAATTACAATATATAGAATTTTGATTAAAGGTAGTCACTCTTTGTAGCTGATGGAATAGGGTTGTGAATTATCTCCATGGAGTCTTGCCATTTTTTAAGGGCTTGTTAGTAATTATTTTATTATTATTGTTAGTTATTACTCATTACTTACTAGTTATTAGCCATGCCATTTTAATGCTTCCATTATCTTTTATTTATTTATAAATGTGTGATCAAGTTATGTTTTCTTAAATTGTAATTTTTTTCACCTTATATTTGCTAAAATAATTGGCGTGAGTTGTAACATTTACTATATTCTAATTTAATTTTCTATTTCAGAATCTTCTAAGTCAGTTTCTGCATCCGTTTCTTCTGAAAAACATACTACTACTGGAATTGTTGAAAAATCGAGGAAAACAATCAGTTCTCAACCAGTGAGTTCTCATGAAAAGTGTTTATGAAAATTAAAAACTCTCTATTTTCTAATTGAAATATTCTATTCTGATCTAACTTTATTTATTTAATTTTCTATTTTATTAAAAGAAAAAAAGAAGCTCCATGAGTATGTCCAGCCGGTATACTACTTGATTTATTGGGCTGTCTGGAAATTAATCCACATCTAAATTCTCTCCATTACACTCAATACACTTGCCCTGATGAGTGTTAATAACTTTTCTATGCCCTGTGAATAGATGTTTGACTCCGTAGTATTAACAAAGTCCAAAAACACATTTTCTACCGAATTTTGATTATAAATTTTGTTATCTCTTTTAAAAGTGGTTCAGGTGTCTTAAAATATTGTAGTCATTGATGATAGATCTGGAGAGTAGGGTGGATGAGGCAGTCTCATAACCAAGGTCAATCAATTTTCGTAAGTTCACGAATCACAAGTCAGAATGAGCCTCGTCATATAAACAGAACAGGGCCGTTCCGATTGACCAAACATGGCTTTATTGATACCAATGTCTGGTGAATAGCATCAATTTAAGTTGAGAATTATTTATTTCACCATTGATTGTTTCACCTGGTGTTAAGAGAACTGGGTATGATGTGTCGTGCCAATTGGAATGGTCCAATAAATAAATCAAGGGAATAAATCAGGTCTATTAGGTATCTCTTGTCAGGAGAATTTGAAAGAAGATTTGTGTTGAGGTCTCCTGATATATTGAGGAATATAGGGAACAAGGGACCATTCAAAAGTTGGGTCACATTTGATTTGAAGAAATCGAAATAAATATTCTATGGGTGATTTGTAAAGGTTTTTAACCCTCATACTATCATGAGCAATTAGACCAACACCTCCTCCATTTCGATCCGCAAGATCATGACAGGCGAGACTATAATTAGGAATATTTACAAAGGATGAGGGGTTCTTGGTTTGAGGTTTCTTAAATGACAATAGTATGATAAAAATTATGTAGAAAATGGTAAAGGAATTCTTCATAATGTGCAAGGTGTGGGATAGGGAGTCAAAATAGTATGTTAAAAGGATATTAGTCATAGGAAGAGAAGAAAGATTATTATTTGTGGAATGGTTTATAATACTGTATTAGGAAATTAATTAAGGAAAAAGGGACAATTTGATTCATTACTTCGGAAAAAAAGAAAACAATGAACAAATAAAGATCAAATATAAATTAAAAAACATTACATCTTCTGTGGAGTACTGTAACATCTCGAAAATTTCAACATATGGGAAAAGGTGTTAAAAGTTTAAATGCCATTTCCCAAAGAGATTTTACAATATTCTACAACATGTTTGATATATTTTATAGGTTTTAGGACAGCACAACTTAACTTAACATTGCAAATAGCAAAATTTGATGCAGTCTTCCCCGATTGACTTCCATTAATCCCCCCACTTTTGAAATATATTTCCACCTCTCCTCGGCCAACTGAACAACTAAACTTATTACAGTTTATACCACATAAAAATAACCTAATTTTGAATGATATTGTGTATAAAACTCAAAATCAAATTTTTCAGAGTTGTTACAGTAATCCATGGCAGTTGCGATATGTAAAGTAGAATCGAAATATGATATTGCTAAATATCATAAGATATCGAAAAAAAAAAAAAAAAGTAAAATCCTTCTGTCATAAAAATTGTATTAAATAAAATAAAATAAATATTTTTCAATGGGGATTTGAAAAATTTTAAATGAATTACTGACTATAGAAATTATGATAGAAAAATAAATATTTGGATAGCTCTAAAAATAAAGTGAAATGTAAAAGTAAATAAAATAAATAAATGAAAAAAAATACAATATAAAAATAAGAGCTGGAAACTGTTTCTGTCCTCTGATTTGAAAATTCCCATATCCTCAGGTTTATTTTGCTATTACAACAAGCTGACTCTCTCACATGCTAACTAAACATACTTTAATTTGCCGGCAGCCTGCTGGCCGAGGTCCTCTCTTCCTTTTTGTCACCGTCCAACCCAAGGTGCCTGGTTATATCATTCATGATGATGAATGGTTAACATTCTAAACTATTTTTCAAATAAAAATAACTTCAATAGAAGTGACAAATAATTCATCAATCCTAATTGTATTGATCCTTCTATACCATCATGCGTACCTTAAGTTAATGAAAAGTCAAATAAAGAAGTGACTGACTTGGCTTACAGTAAGAGCTATAAACTTAGTGTTGCGAACAGTTAATATGACAGACTACTGCACCGTTTTAGGCAACCAACTGCCACAGATTCATTTTTTTTTTTTTCTAAAACTTTAATAGTTAATAACTTACCATTTTATAGTTAGATATTTTTTTTATATTTTAGAACCCATTGGTAGCTGTTAATGGAATAAAGAAACCGCCCGGTCCAACCTCTACACCAAGTGAGTCCTCTTTATTACTTAAAATATTTAGATCTATTTTAATATTCAGCATTTATTTTTTTTAATTATTGCATTTTTTTATAGTTAGAAAATCACTTGATATTGCTCCAGCAGCTGATCTTGTTAATTCGTATGTAAGTGTAATTATTTTTAATTATCTATTCTCAGTTAATTTACTACAATCTTAGTTGCCTATCTTTTATAGTGAAATAATGATTATTAAAATCTTATGATTTATTTCTATTCAGGATCATCTTCCTAAGTATCCTGCTTCACCTAAGTATCCACCTAATGTCTCTAAACCTCCAAGGCCCATTTTAAGGATCGGAAAGAACACTTCAGGTACCCTGCTGTTTATGATAAATATAGAATAAATTGGAAAAAAACTTATAAAATATGTTGATGGATTTATAAAAGAATTCAATTTTTTTAGGAAAACAAGGCATTATGTTATCTTGGAGTTTTGAAGGGGGTCGTAATCCCCAGAACATTGAAGAGTACCAACTCTATGCCTATCAAGAGAGTAAAAACTCAGAAAAACTTAAGACTGATACTTGGAAGAAGGTTGGGGACATCAAAGCACTTCCTTTACCTATGGCATGTTTTTTAACGCAGGTAAGTACTATTCAATTATTGCTAATAATGACACAATTCTCAAATAATTTTTTTCATCTTTTTGTCATAAAATTTTTACATTTTCATTAGTCATTGCTGAGGTTTTTTTTTTTTGGTTTTTTTTTTTATGTTACATTTTTGTGTTGTAAAAATGGCTTTTACTAATTGTTTGTAGTTTTGTGGACTTAACTACCCTACATTCAAACCAGCTCAGATTAGTTTTCTATATTTTTTTTTTCAACCATTAACCTCCTAGCTTAGGGTGGTTCTATCCAATGGAGACTTAATCTTTCCCAACTGTTAAGGTGAGGCGCCTTGACTTGACGAACGGACTTGACTTGACTTTAACAGACCTGACCAGACCAGACCAGACTTGAGTGGGGGTGCTCCACCAAAACCTGACTTGAGTATCGGAGCAGACCAACCCCTCTTTTTAGTATTGTCGAGACAGAAGCCAATATGGAAGCACACCTATTGGACATTGAATCCGAATCCTCTGATTCCAATTATGAATATTTTATTACAAGTGCATTAAATTATCAAAGGAAGTGGTTATCTCCATACATAAAAGATCGAGCGAAGCACAGTGAATTTTACTCGTTGTTTGCAAAGCTTTCGAACGAACAATTTCAAAATTATTTTCACTTTTGTTCTATATCCATGATTTACGAACTTCACAGGGACACTGCCATGTGCCATGCACCGCCAGACGAGGGTTTGTTTATGAAATAAGGGGAAGAAAGTAGGAGTGGGGGAACTGGTGTCGCCGTTCCCTATTAAAATCACAGTGCTGGTCCAGTCTGGTACTCCAGTCAAGTCATGTTTCAGTGGCGCCTCACCTTTATTCCTTTTCATCTCCAAATGCTTTAAATATAGGAATTCCTAGATTATTTCTAGCCCTCTTGCCTGTTGGTTTCACCTCCATGGTTTTTATAGGATTCTGATGTTGCTCCTTGGAGCGTACATGCCCAAACTACCTGAGCAGTTTGTTTTCTAGGGCCTTCTGGATAACTTTTCACCTCCTCTCTGATTCTCATGTTTTGATGCAGTCTCTTCTTTTTCTAAATTCCCTTCTGAGAAACCTCATCTCAGCTAAAATGATCTAGCTCTGAAACTGGATCATTCTATTTAAAACCAACTAATAGAGAATGATTTCTTCTGGCCATTACCTGACTTCTTGAATTTTTATGTACTATTTATACTCACAAAGAACATAAAAAGTTCAAATAATAAAAAATTGGAACTGAATGGCTCGGCTCATTAGTAGTTGAAAGGGATAACAATAAAATTATTAGTGCATAAATTGCAATAAATTTTCATATCATATTCCTCAGTATCAAACGCTAATTACACTTTATTCCTAAGAATTCCAAGAAACAGACCAACAGTAACATGAAAGTTTGGTGAGTAGGAAAGGAAATTCCATGTGATTTGTACACTGATTAATTTATTGAGGGAGTGGTTTCAGTTTTTTCCCTCCTTCAAAAATTTATTGCTGTAACAATCGAAAATTTCGAATTTTTAATATTCTTGGTAGGTAATAAACCAAAAATTATAAAATCCGAGAGTTCATGGTTCAGGTTAGTTATTTCTGAGTCCACTTTACCAGGTATGTTGATCAGGGTACCAAGAAATCTATAGTGTGTCCCTACCCTCACAACTTTCATTACATTTTGAAGGAAATTAATTTTTGAGTCACTGCTTGTTAAAAATTTTCAAAGTTATCTGCAATACAGACATCTTGCCTACTTGGGTTAGAGTAAATTGCCTTTTGTGGCAAGAGGTGATTTTATTCATTTACATGAGAAAGAGGAAGTGAGTCTCCTTGGTTTACTGCCATTTAAATACAAAACTCCTTGGCTTTCCGGCCATTGAAATGGATCGTCTACCTTCAGTTTCTGATATGTGGCTTTGAAAATCTGTGTTTGATTATTCCTGGCTGTAGATATGGATTTTTGGAGGTCATCTAGAATCTCAAGGATTCAGTGAATCAGAAATGAGATTATTAGAAAAGGAAGGAATATCCTGGAGGAAATGGAGGGAAAGAGATTGAGATAAGAGAAGGAGAAGTAGACCTCGCATCAGGTGGAGAGATTTGGCTGAAAATATGGCTCCATGGCCAATTCCCATTAGTCTCTACTTACGGAAGAGGAAGAGGATGGGCAGAGAGGAGTGGAGGAACCCAACTGAGGGAGTACTTTGGCTGAGGTAAACTTCAAATGGCAAAGAAAAGAAAAAAGTTAAATTCTTTACCCTCAGGCCTCCCTAAGAAACTTAGGTTTCTTTCCTAAATACCGAATCAGTGAATTACATTTGAGTACGAAATACAAGCCCATGTCCTGTCACGGTTCTATGACTTGTCTATTGTGTTCTTTATAATGAAGATATTGGAGGTGTACCTCTATCATGAGTATATACATTACATATATATATTTTTTTTTCTGTCTGATATTTTGTTTATTGCAGGATTTTTATATTTTTCTTTGGCTATTTCTTTAATATTTTGTTTAAAATTATTTTGTTCATGGTAAATCATTTTAGGAGAATCAAATTTAATTGAATGTTTGGTTTGCCTGTAATGCATGGTGAGAACTGTTTGGTATAGTTTATGAGGGTTTTAATTATAGACCTGCAGCTATATTTATGTTGATAAACATGTCGTTTGAGGTATTGTTTCGATGTACCGAAATTTCAAAGTTGATTTAAGACTGCTTTCAGAATCTATTGCCAGGGTTTCGATTTATTGTAACGCAAATTATTGTTCCAGAACTAATAAAAATGTACTGCCAATTTCCCCTTTTGTAAACTATTCATTTTCATTCAGGTTGTACATTATTTTGAAACTGAACTAAGCCTTACTTCTAACCTTTATAAAATCAGTTATATAAATATGGTCTCTGTATGAGTTGTTCTGGATTGTTTCAGTTTGTTGAAGGTCATAAATACCACTTCATTGTGAGAGCAGTGGACACTCAAAAAAAACTTGGGGATTTTAGCCTCCCAGGCAGCATCATTCTTCATGCAGCTGGTCAACCTCCATCTGCTTCTTAATTTAAATATTTCTGTGAAATATTTTTGATTTTTATAATGAAATCATATTTATTTATGGTTTTTTTAAACTGTATATTCTCTCTGTACATAGTTATTTTTGACCAAATGAGATTAAGATTCTTATCTTAAGAATGTTAATAGCGTTAAACGAATGTAGATAGTATTTTTTTTTCATAATTTGTATAATAAAAAAATTAAGAGTGAGATTTTGATTTAAAGATAATTTAAACGTTAGTTCTAAATTGTAATTAATCTTAATGGGATTTTATTACAATGCATGACTGGATTTTATTGTTAAATTAAATGTTCTAGATCTCATTGTAAAGTAAAATGAAATCTTCGTGTCTTAGAAATAATTTATTGTATTCATATTGTATATATTAGGAACAATTTTCTTTGAATTTTCCACTGTTTAGTTATAATTAAATTATAGACTGAGACAGTCAACTTGTTTTTGTTTAATGTTTACATTGTTAAAAAAATTCCTCTTTTTAGGGATACTTAAATTATGGACTGTATCATACCGCAAAATAGTTATACTCTATAATAATGATTTTCTATAAATTTTAGCTAGTTTAGTTATAATTAAATTATAAATTATTTAAGAACGCCAACTCTTTTTTTTATTCTGTAAATGCATCGTTAACGTTCTCTCACTGCCTTATCATAAAAAAGTCAATGTATATTATTTTGTAAGTTACTTATTTTAGTGATATTCAGAGTACAAATGTTTCAAGAGATATGGAATCATTTATTAATGATAGGATATAGTATCTTATTTGTGAGAAGGGGAACCATCAGCTGTCTGATATAATGTATTGACCTGTTTTAAATTCAAACTTGATTTTTTATTGGTTATATCTCCTTTTTTACGTTAATAAATGGAATTATAATTAAAAATTGCCAATACAACTTTATAAAATATGGCAATTATTATCGTTAAAATGTTTTTTTTTTTTAAGACAGTGGCTATACATCTCTTGAAGAGATAAGGCCTTTCTAATTAGTATTAGATTATGGTGGCCACATATATAAACATTCATCACAATGTGTATTGTTTTATAATACAGCCTATTATATATTTTCTCATAACTTCAGGGTTTCAAACCCCCTCACTCTTATTTATTCAGTATGTTGTCAGTTTTCCTATGGAAACTGGTTTAAATCCTCTTCAGGACAATAACCCCACGAGAAAACCAAGGGATCTCAGGATTTTAAACATGATATTTAACAATAAACAAGGCTGTCCATTATTCTTTGCATAATACTAATAAACCTCAATTTATTTAATTTTTCAATTAATATAGAAGATGAATGTACAGACTTGAGCAATGCTTTAAGTGAAAACTACTTAGAATATGGAATTTCACATAATGGATTTAAGGCAATTTATTTATTTTTTTTTTTTTTTTTTTAATAATTGCATAAATTTGTTGTTTATTTAATTTATTAATTTAGTCTTCTTTACTTTTTCTTTTCTTTACTGTAAATCATTATTTGTTTTGTTTTTTTATATTTTACTGTAACAAATGTATATGTGTATAAAAAAAATTATAAAAAACATTTTGTTTTTAAGAATTATTATGTAAAAACATTAGACCGGATCTTTTTTTTCTACCCATATATAATATATTATATATAAATAATTGGGAAGTACAATAATTTATTTCTAACCTCCTTGTCTAAAATGTTGTTTCCATAAAATGCATTTAACCATATTCTTTGTGTTAATATAAAAAATGTTAAGATAAATTCAATATTTAAGCATTCAACAAACAATAGGAACTTCTGACAGCAGTAAATGTATCAATTATTGCGTAGAACTATGTATTTTAATGGTGTGATTTATTTAGAAATACTTTTTGAGGGTAGGGTTTTATAGCACCTATCATTAAGACAAAGTCTCACATCTACCTGTATTTTCATTTCATGATTACAATATGATTTGTCAAAAGTTATTACTATAATGGAATATTTTAAATTATAATGAGATTGTGTCATTGGAAACTATGAAAGTAATGTTAAAGAAAAATTAGAACAGATGACTTTTATACCAACCAATGGAAATATTGACGAATTTGAAGACAATGGTTAATATTTCTTAAATACACTAGATTTAATGGAATAGCAGTAGCAGAACTGCAGAAAATCAAATTCCTATATCTGATGTGGGCTCATAGAATGAACATCTTGCCAACCACAAAAAAGTGAGCCAGTAATAAGGAACAAATCATAGATGCATAAGCAGGCTAAACTGAAAAAATAACTTGCAGGCTCTGATAATGATTGAAAAAAACTAACTTTGACGATCAAAGTTGCACTTAATATACCTTAAAGTTGGTGGCCCCACTTGGACAAAGATAAAAATTGTTAAGAAATTATATCAATACTTAGTTTGGATAAACATGATAAAGCTTCTCTATTTAAGGTGTATTGATGATAAATTGTATTCTTAGGAATTTGTGGAAAGTTTACAATCTAGAGAAATAATTCAACCATTCAAAAAAATAGAAAAACATTAATATCTTGAAGCCGTAAATAATACCATTAAAGCTTTCTTTATTAGATGGAAAACTAATTCAAATTAGAAAAGAAGGACTTACAAAAGGAACCCTTGTTTACTAAACTTCTGTTGGCTGTATATTCCTAGATTCTGCCAGATCTCCCAAATTAAAGGTGAAACATGATATCTAATTTCATTATTTGCAACTGATTTATTTATAAATCACATGTTCATCAATCGATGTTGTGGCGTTTTAATGAATAAATCTGTATCAAACTTATGATAAAATGTATTCTTAATTTCAAGAATACCTTAGAAAGCTAAACGTAATTTTCTTCGTAGTAACATAAATATTAATCTTTTTTTTCTATATTCCATTACCTCCCAAAAGCGTGTTTTCCTAGTGACGTACCCTGAACGGAACGTAATCGTTACTATGTAATCAGTATTACTCATACCAAGCATATTTCGAGGCACCTATATAACCAGCATTACACTTATTGTTAACCTAATATCTCGTTATATTCTAAGAAGACAGTGTAAAGCCTAAAGCACATTATTAACAAATCGGATTGGAGCGGATTTCCGACAGCGATAGGTTCGTCAGTTAGATTGGGGCAACGGCCACTATCTCGATGCGCGTTCTTTAAAACATATAAACTAAAATTCCAAGAAAAAAAACTACAAGAAATTAATATCTCGTTATATTCTAAGAAGACAGTGTAAAGCCTAAAGCACATTATTAACAAATCGGATTGGAGCGGATTTCCGACAGCGATAGGTTCGTCAGTTAGATTGGGGCATTGTGGAATGTGATGTTCGGAATCCAAACTGGTGGTCTGGGATTATGTGATTGGAATCTAGGATAGGATACAAGCGTTTTTTAAGATGAGTTTTTTCCAGGATTTTACCCATAATTGGCAAGAGAGAGATAGGACGATATAAGGGTGTTCCGGTGGCTTTTTGGGCTTGGGTATCATTTTGACTATGGACACTTTCCAAGGATCAGGAAAATATGTTGTTCGGAGTACTACGGCCACTATCTCGATGCGAACATTGAAATTCGACTGTTGGGAAATAATCGCCTTGCGTTCTTTCTTTGTTTGAAAACATATAAACTAAAATTCCAAGAAAAAAAAAGGGGATAGTGGTAGGCTACAAGCTAATTGTCGTTATAAATATCAATAAACAACAAATCATATCGAAATTCCTAAAAAAAAACAGAAGTTTAAATACTAGTAAATAAGAATAAAACTATTGAAATAAATATGCAGGTGACAGGGTAGATTAGTGATAGGATTAAATTTAATATTGTAAATTACTTTACAATAATTAATGTAAATATCGAATAAAAAAGATAAATAAAATTTCAGTTTATGGGATGGTGAAGTTGCTGCTGCACCTTCATTGTATGGTAATTTAATATAAATTTATATCTCGCATCGTTAGATGGATGAACCCAATATCTTCTTTTATGATCAGTTTTATAAAAGTATTTGTATACAAAGTAGGAAAATAAAACCTTTTTATAAATTTCAACTTTCACTTGATCCATCTCGGAAGAAACCACACACAACACTGAAGAAGAAAGAATCCTCATCCAGTTGGAAAATTTCCCAGGTATCAAATAGATAGGACGCCACGCCCTATCTTCCATGTGCACAGAAACTCATATAGGCATCAAAGAAATAGGATAGAAAACAATCTCGGCGAACAGATTGTTTTGCAGTTCATGTGCACCCAGCCTAACCGACCAACTTTGTTGGAAACTCCACGACGATCTGCCGTTAGCGTGCGCTAGCCTTTACACGTTCAACCTCAGCATATTACGTTTCTTTGAGTTGTTATGTTGGGTTGGTAGTAAAACAGGTAATTCTTCGGATCGGCGACACCAACGCCTACACGCGCTCAGAATACCTTTTATCGATTCTAACCTCGTTCCGATTTATTTCGATGTTCAAGTCGCTGCTTTTAGAGGGGAACGGTTATTCTCCTACATTTACTGAGAAACTCAAAATCCCAGTTCAAAGTAATATTAACCTCTGTTTACCTTCTAATATTAAAGTAAGAAATAATGAAATGGAAATAAGAAAATGTCAAAACATAAGACAGTAAATGAATTTTGAATTAGTTTTATATTAAATGAAAATTAATATAATGCTAAACCACCAGTAATGTTAATTCTTGATAAACTTTGTGATGTGAGGGAAGTGTAAATAACAAATTATAAATATTTAAAAGACAGAATCCTTAAGTATTTATTTCATATAACTCCTATTTATTTAACATTTGTAGCTACATGTTTCGGAGACAATGTTCCATCATCAGGCTTCTATTTTTTTTTTTTTTAAACACATTAATCTATAACATTATACCAATAGTTCTACAATTATATAGTAATGTGTCATTTACCTCTTAATCTGTGATTATTTTCACATTGTCAATTCTCCATGTTATAAGCCATTATATAATATAAGACAGAATCCAAGTTGAAAGTGATGATGTTAATTTCTGCTATATTTTCTCAAGGGATGTGGAAATAAGAAAACATGAAACCTGTGATATACTTTCTCACATTTATTCATAAACTGATATGTTTTATTTAATTAATTATACAATCTGTCTCACTTTAGGACAAAAAGTAATATGGATGACAAAGAATCCATTCACAAAACATATATACTGAAATTGAAACAGCAAGTAAAAATATATAAAACACCAAATCCATGTACAAATTAATCTTCTTAAGTTTTGTAACACTTTTACAAGTTTTAAATTTTATCACTTAAATTGATAGAACAAATATAAATATGGAAAACACTAAATCCATGTACAAATTAATCTTCTTAACTTTAGTAACAGTTTTACACATAAGATGAAATAAGAAAACATGAATTGATAAAACACTTAACCCTCGTGTTGTTAACTTCTGTTTCGCCTATTTACATTTAAGAAGTCTAAATATCAATATAACAAACTAAACAACACAATCCAAGTTGAAACTGTAGAAGTGGGGTCATCTGTGGTGTAGTGGTTAGCATAGCAACCTACTAAACCCAAGATCGCGGGTTCGCAGCCCGGCAGATGACCTTAGGATTTTTTAAAGGGAGTAAAAAATCCTTAGCTATGCCGTCCTTCGGAAGGGACGTAAAATGGGGGTCCCGAGCATGTGCGATGTCAGGTACTCGTTAAAGATCCCTATCCTAATTATACCTGGATAGGTAAAATTTAGGACTCCCACCGTAGCATCGTCCGATTAGCCATAGCAGCATAAAGTGACGTTAAACGAAATAAACAAACAAACTGTAGAAGTAATTGTTTACATGTGAGGTTATGGGAATGAACTATCGAAAAATGTAAACATGAAGTGAAGCGTAAGGATCGTACTGGTCGGTGTAGCGCGGGTCATGCCAGTTTGGTGGTGTCGCCGATCCGAACAATTACCGTAAAACATACCGTTGATCTTCGTCCCCAAATTAGAAGGTAGAAGAAAATTGCGCTATTGCCATCTGTACCTTTTTCTTTTCTTTTTTTTTTTTTTTTTTGGCATATTTTAGGAACGAACAAAATTTATAGTGAATACAAAAACATAACTGTAACAAAAAAGTATCTTCAACCTAATAGTTGAAGTAAATGTACAATAACTGCCTCATAGGAAAACTGTTCATCACTATCACTTGATATGGTATAGAATGAATAGAGATATGGTAAAGTAAAACAAATAAAGAAGAAACTAGACGGGGTAAAATCTGAACATGAAATGGTATACTAAAGAAGAAACATTGTTCTGAGACTGAAATCCAAATTATGAAATGTCTCACAGTTTAGAAAACGGTGAACTATACAGGGGATTCCAATAATTGCCACCAGTTGGTTGGGTCCTAGTGCGGAAGCAGCAACATTTCCCTCGACCGTCTAATTTGGTGACCGCGACCAACAAATTATAAAAAAATGCAATAAAATTTCCTACAGCCGCGATAATATATTTCTTGCTGTTAGTCGTGGCGACCAGGTTGATCCGTGCCCGATCAATCGATTTTTTTGAGATTATGATTAAATGCTAAGTACATCCTTCTCAGATTTAATGATGGTACATTCAAGTTAGTGGTGACACAACTAATCTTCGTTTCCTCGAAGTTATTTAGTTAGAACCTACTATCGTAGTGTGTAAATCCTCTTATTTAAATGGCATTAAATCATTTATCAGTGATGTGCTGCTATGTGAAAGAAATTGTAAAGCTTCTTATAGCGTATATAAAGATTTATTCTGGCGGGATAGAATTGTCGCTCTCAGTTTTGCAAGAAAATTGGTAACATGAGCTAAGTCGCACTCCAATAATTTTAATGGTTTACAATATTACAAATTTAATCTTCGGGACTACCTTATAACCTACAATATATGTAGGAGTAATTAGGAGCATCCTGCTTAATGAATAATCCTGTTTTGCAACTCCTGCATTTCTCTTAAAAAGCGATTGGAGCGGTAAACTCTCGATTTCCAGAGCCTACCAAGCCGGAAATGTTCATAATGAATTAAAAAATAAAGAATAAATCTTTGTAAAATCTAGATAGTTCTGAACTAAACAAAGACACTAACCTTACAACCTTGACCAGTTTGGTTCAACTGGAATAGGAGCACTCCTACTGCTTAGTAAATAAATATTTAAAAAAATAAAAAAGTAACCACATAGCAATGCTTTCATTGTTATTAACAGCTCACTTATGGTATCCTAGGGGTAATATCTATATTTAAGTTGCTATAGACCAGATACATCTTAAGAAAAATATGAAAGTCTATTTACAATCTAGAAAGTACAAGTATAGAAATACAGTGTTAAAATAAGAACACTTTCAGTCATACCTACTTACATAAGCGGCAAACCTTTTTTCTTTTCTTTTTATCTTATATGGTTTTTCCTTCCATAGTAACCCTATGGAAGAGGCGTATATAAGATAAATCATACATCAGGCTCCATACCAGTTGTCTCCATCATCCATAAGACATAGATTATAATTGAATTGGTCCGCCGAAAAACGTTCTAAGTGACAAACATAAAATTTTGAGTAATCAGTGAATGAAAATCATAATCTAAAGTTTTTGTTAGTTTTGTAGGTCAGTTGTATATTTACATGTATAATGGCGAATGGGAGAGCTATATAATATGACCTACTATTATACTATGACCTACTATTATACATTTTAAAAACTTTATAATTACCACTTCAGAAATTTTGTCGCTTAGAACGTTTTTCGGCGGACCCATTCAATTATACAATAATCCAGATACAATTGTAGTTCTGCTCATTTGCATCATGCCCACAACTGTTTATTTTACTACTGCATTCCTATGCTTAGTGCATGTGTATAATGCAATGAAGTAATAACAGGTTTCATAAGATTTCAACTCACTTAAGAGGTAAAAATCCTTGAACTGGCCCATATAAGTGGGAAGTTCTGAGCATTTAACTTCAAATTAAAGATTAGGTAGTTGATAGGACCAACTAAAACCCCCTTATATCTTTTTTTTTTTTTTTAACTTATATTAATATGAATAGGTCTCTCATCCAGTTTTTTATTAGTATTCTCCTGGCATTGTCCAGCATGAGAGATGTGGCTATTCCATACATGTCTTTGTTTTGGTTTCCATTTAATTTATCAAGAAACAGTTGGTAGCGTATTGGTATGTGATTATTGACTGTAGGTATGGGTAGGTCATATTTGGTAATACACATAAACCAAAATTTAGGAAATTGCACTTTACACACTATTTACAGTTGTCACAGATTAATCAAGTAATATAAAACATCTACTATTGGAATGTCTAACTCATAATAAGAGTCGAAAAAAAATATTTTAACAATAATATAGTTCATACTGATGAATTTAATCAACTTTCAAAAGGACAAAAACTAATTTGTTTTGGTTAGGATTGGTCAGGAATGTCCTTTGTATGGTAGATCTTGGTAGATCTGACAATTTTTGACAGTTGAAGAACATCAAATCCTTGGCCACTTCTCTCCGACAAATTAGTTTTTGCCCTTTTGAAAATATATTTAATTTTTAATAAAAGGACACTATTTTGAGATCTTCCAGGATTTAACAATTTTTAATGGTCTTAGGATATTCCGCCTAAGTTTTCCTTTTTGAAAATTGAATTTAATTAGGTTCATTATTTATAAATCTTCTACTAAATTATTACTAGATATCAGCATTGTGCTTAACAGCCATGGAAGATTCCGTTCCAGCTATCCACTTTGGTTCACTAGGATGGGGGGTCCACCATACCAATAGATAATTTCATTTAATTGGAGACTAAGCTGAACTATGCTTAACTTCAGGGTACATAAAGTAATTTAATTTTGATTTAAAGACATACCTTTAATGTTTATCAGAATTTATAAATTTCTGTACAAAATTCATTAAAAATTAACAAGCATTGAAAGATATCATTCATGACAAATATATATTCTAAAGATGAAATTCTGACAAAACTACATCTTCGCCTATAAAATATTAAAACTTAAACTCACTTCTTCATAGCACTTCTAAAATATTCCAAACGTTTTTATAACATCGTTCTGCAACAGATGTCAGGAACCTATATCAATCATTACTTCACCACTTGGTGTAACTTGTTAGAAGTCAATATTCTTGAGTGGAACTAAAATATTGTATTGAACTTCATACTACATAGAAATATACACAAATAACAGGCAATGGTAAAAACACATACAACAATAGTCATCTAGGTAGGATCAGGAGCTATTGAATTAGAATCGGATGAGGGCTTGAAGAATTTGATAACTGGTTCTCGGTGTGCGTTGGCTTCATGAATTAATGATCCATGCAATGAGCTTGTATGAACTATGACAGAAGTTTTCACAGATGCTAAAGAAAAATCTTTATTCTGACTTCTTCCAGGGATAACAGCATCTGCTCTTGAGAGGTTTACAGGTGTTTCACTGATTGTTGATGTAGTGATCAAAACAGATTTCCTATCTACTTTCAAATTTTCAGATTTATCCTCTCCAGGAACTTGCTCTTCTTCATTTATAAAACTAGGATTAGCAACAGTGGGACTATCAATAGACTCAGAAATATCAATAGTACCAGTCCTTTTCGACTTCTTAGTTTCTTTCTTTTTATTTATCTTATTTTTGCCTTTTAGTTTGTTTGACTTTTTACCAATAACAGGGTGAGTTTTCTTTTTCACATTAAGGTCTTTATTCATTAAACCTACAAAAAAAAAAAAAAAAAAAAAAAATTAATAAATAAAATAAAAAGAACATATTAGAGCATACGTAAAATTATATGGTTCTGGTATCCTTTGGTAACTCTGCCCATATTACCACCTAAAATACCTTTTTTTTATAACTCACATTGTATATAACATATCAAGTTGGCTAATGGCTTTGTACAGATAAAGGGTTGTGTCAGACTGGAGAATGAAATAAAAACATATCGATGAATCTGAAACCTAAATTGAAGGTAGGATGTCGACATGATGCTGGCCAAGAATTGCCGAAGGATACTAATACCAACCATAATAGTAATTGGTAAAAGAATTAATATAATAAATAGCTCATTTCATTTGATCTATAAAACTGTATTATATTTATAATTGCAATAGGTACTTTTGTACTACACAAAAAAAAAACAAAAAAAAACTTATTTGTTAAGTAATGAGTGATATTAGATAAAATAAAATATTTTTTGCTTATTATTAACATACCAGTAGTCTCACTACTATCATCAGCAATAGTTACACTAGAGGCCAGTGATAATTCACCAATCACAGACAATGGTCTGTTTGCAGTATCTGTCGGCAATTCCTTTTCATTATCAACATCATTCTTAGGCGAATCTTCTGGAGTTTTCTTCGGTTTTTGTTCCTTTTTAGCACATGGATCTAAATGGCAATTTCGTACATGCCTAAGCAAATTATCTTTCCTACCACACATGACAGAACACAATGAACACTCAAATCCTGGGTTATCTGAAATAAAAAATAAATTTCTGAAATACAAAAAAATATCAATTTATATTTATTCAATACAATAACATTAATCTGTCTGAGTAGGAAAGAAATACATATAAAGGCCAATATTAATGTAATTAAGTCATATACAAACTTACACTATTTAATATTTTTTTTCTCAAAGCCATAATTCTCTAAAAAACAAATTAAGTTTGCAATACATATTAATATTTTTTTTCCATTTTATTTGACAAATAAGATTAATTTAATGAAATGAAATTTATACAAACTCACAAGTAACCATTCTTCATCAGAAAATTATTAATAACATGGTGTGGAAACTATTATATTTAAATAACAGAATTACTACGGACAAGTATATTTATACCTTGGAGATACAGAACACTAAGTCACAATTCCGTAACTTTACAGGAGAGCAGTTTAAAGAAAAAAATATTTCATTTCCTGAACTGTTTATTATACTTATATGAACGAAATAAATCTTGACTTTCCCATCCAGGCTAGAATAGGTTGGTAACCCATCCTTCCTGTCCTAATTGGGGTAAATAAGGACGTTATGACCCCCCCCCCCCCCCCCCAAGAAAAAATAAATTAAAAAAAAACAATTTTTATGTAACTTACCTTACAATTAATTTGTGTAAGACATAGAATTCTGTACCTCTGTATAAAAGGAAAACAGGCGAATAAGAATACGTAATAATATATTTTTGGTAAAAAAAAAAAAAACATAGTGTTCTTTACCTCTGAGGTACGTACGAGGTTAAGTTCAGCTATATGCCTTACTGCTATACAGGTTAAGGATTATCTATTTCTCTTAATAAAGGATAAAAAATATCAAAAATATTTACTTTTATCATGCACAACCTTGTGTTGGTTAAGCTCTTTTTTAGTCCTAAATGTTTTTCTACAGTTAGAGCATTGATAAGGGTAAACGTCTTCATGCATCTGCAGATGAATATTGAGGCTGTTCTTCCTGCGAAATCTTCTACCACATACTTCACAGATGAACTTTGGGACTAAAAAAATAATACATTTTATAATTAATATATTATACATAGATATTTAATATTATTAGATGAAGGGTCAGGGGGTAGTAACACGGCTGTCCAACCGAGGCAATTTTAAGAAAAATGAAGTTTATAAGTTTAACTCGCCATGATCCATTTTGAAAAAGTGAAAAATCTCAAAAAATGTTCTCTTTAACCAGATAATCATTCCCCTCTACTAACAGCAGTAGGAACAATAGCTAAACGATATCCCAGTTACCACCAAACATATTCTGATGCATCTAAAATGGAAACTCGCTCTTCGATCGCCGTATTTGACCCCCAGAATAATCAGAAATTCTCTTTTTCAGTCGCATTAAATCTCAGTATCTTTAGCACTCAGTATATTTATGCCATCCTCCATTCCATCATATACGGCAAAAGAACTTACTTAATATAGTTATCCTAACGGATTCAGCCTCAGCATTTATACGGACTAGCATTGTTACACTAAACAAAATCCTATAATTACATTTCTTATAAAATTCTCTCATCATTACACATGCTGATAAACCATTATTTCTTACAATGGGTACCAGACACATGTGTCATTACAATGACACATAGGGCTCTCAGGAAATGAAATGGCTGACAAAATATCCAACCAAAGCCAGCATCAACGGATAAGATAAGAAAGGTCAAATGTAACACGATCGAAGAATGGTAAAAGTTTTATGATTGGGAAAGAGCACTGAAAGGTAAGGACTACCACGCAGTACAACAAAAGGTAGCATTGACTCCATGGTTTGTGACTCAAAGGCTAAATCTTGACCGCCCAAGCTTAACTGACTGAAGATTAGCCATGGCAGAACCAATAAACACCTCACTTTAATGGCACTTGTACAAAGTGGTGTGTCCTAAAAGCTAATGCCTGGAAGACCCAAGACACATCGTTTCCAATTGCGAAAGATTTGTGAATGAGAGGATAAGAGCGGTGGGTACACGGACTGTTCATGGCGGTTCTAAATTTTTAAGAAGTATGACCAAAGAAGAGGCCCGCGATTTAAATAAATTTTTATTAGAAATGGAGGGCAATCAACAAGGCATATAATATAAATAATAAAGGCACAAATGATATCCATAATGGCAGCCGACCTGTTTTATATTTTGTTGCTCTGGTTTTCCCTTACTGATGAATCCACGTAGTTACTTAACTACATAGTGCTACACCGGCAATATAGAACTTTTGTTAACAAGTCTTGAAGCATAAAAAAAAAAAATATATATATATATATATATGTCTTAATCAGAGTATACTCTTTATATAAATGAAGAACACTCAATCTAAATGTATATTGTTGCAACATATTAAACCTTAAAACATAAAATATATATCTCAGACAAAATAGATATTTCAAGTTTTTAAAAATAAAGAAATCATTACTATACTAACCCTGATGGGTAGCCAAATGCTGTTTCAATGTAAACTTATCGACATACTTCTTTTTACAATGTTTACATTGTAAGTTTTTTGATTTGTCATGTTTACGTTCATGTTTTTTAAGAGAATCCCTATCACAGTAGTTCTTTTCACATACACTGCACTGGAACTTATCAGCTTCTCTTGGTTCTGTAATGATAAAACAAGTTGAATAAATAATTTTAATTAGCAAAATTTCAAAAGATAAATTTCATGAACTTATTATAAAATATCACTAGCTCAACAGTAGGCAACCACTGACAAGGAACACCAAAAGTTGAACTCATTGAGTGAAACTATGCTCAGCCGTAACTTTGGTTACCCATTTATACCTCACTATTAATACTTTCTGTTGCAAGTTTTAAACATATAATTTTGAAGAGGATTGTTAATGAACCATTGAAGAACATAGTGTGCATGAACAATTTTTTTTTTTTTTTTCTTTGTTTATCTAAATTCACAACTGTCAAATGAATTATTGACAACCAGCGAATGAGGTGGCTGTAAACCAATGAGTAAGTTCTGGCATGGGTGGCATGATGAGCATTACCCAATGGCACCTCCATCTCTCGTTAATTTTATGTTTAATTTAATTCAAGGAATCTCTCATCCAGCTCCTTTTAAACCTTCTACAGATATTGTTGGGCATCATTGTTGTGGAAATGTCATGTATGAGTTTGTTGGGATGACCTTTAAGTCTATTGTGAAATCTTTTGTAGTAGGTTTGCTCTTTTATGGTAGGCATGTGCAGCTCTGTGTGCAGAGTTATGTTACTTACGTACCAAGGTGCCTCACAGTGGGACGAAACAGTGTTTTTTCTTGACATCGCAATTTGAGCCTCTAAACATTTTTGCATCGACTTCAAATTTCATACGGGTATGTTTTCAAGGGTTTAGAATTTGAATCTGAAGTCTGGTTTTGCCTATCATTTCAAGATTTTGCTCTGTTAACCAATAGTGTGTCCAAAAAATCCAATTTTTGTTTGTTCGTTTTTTGATTCGAGGGATATTATTTTCTATGATTTTTGATGTGCTCTATCGAATTAAAAAAAAATCTGCAAATCAATCAGTTTACCCTTATGTGAGTTATACGTGTTGTATGCCTTTTTCGTCGATCGGACTTTTTTAATATTTAAGAAATCAGGGTTTAGCGACATTTAAATGAAAAAAAAAAAAAAAAAAAACTAACCTGTTATAATTAATTAACCCCGACTTCCCGCGATAATTAAGTAAGTGATGATTTAAAAAAAAAAAAAAGTTGACAATAGGCTTCAAGCTATCAAAACATGTGTCTGGATACAGACTGATGGGTCAGTTGCTGCCTATATGTTTTTATGGCTATTGTTGCCATTCGTTAACAACAAACAACTATACAATGACTAAGACTATTTGTGGATAACGTTGAGATCATGGAGCACAACGAATTAACTGTCTGTATAATTTTACCTACTCCTAATAATATATAATTTTTTCTTCGTATATTTATTCTCTTTTTTCTTCATTTATATATTTTTTTATTCAATTATTTTTTGTCTCTAATCTTTATTCTATTCATCAATTAGCGTATAAATTCATTTGATAATTATTGCTTAAATTTCATCTTAACTCAATTATTTTAAATTAAAGTTAAATTATTTTAGTATTATTCTCAAAATATTTTATTTATTATTATAAAAATAGTTTGTATACATATTTATTTAAGTATACGTTATGTTGAGAAATATAAGCACGAGAACGCGTAGAAATATATGCACCTCTTGCTGGGCGCCTATTACAATTACTGCAATGTGGAAAAACGTAAGAAAAGAATATAACTAAGACTAAACATTTTGAAATTAACAAAATACAATTCTACACTAAAAATTACATATATTGTTTAGTTTTTCATAACTGAGAAAGGTACAAATAAAAATAAAGAAAGGTTGATGGTTTAATTAGGTCGAATTACAACATTAGAAATATATAAACTATGCTTAACCACGGGTTAATTCGGCCATATTCGGAAAATAATGGAACGTATTTATCTCATTAAATACCTAAGGTAAAAGTCTATGATGTCAATTTTTTGGACAAATTTGGACGTTTTCTTCAACACACAATAATGTACTCGAAACACCTTGAAAGTTACTCCATATGTCATTGTTTTATAAAATCCTAATTCTTTCTAATGATAAAAACATCACTACTAATTTTTTTTTTAGTTTGAATAGACTAGTACGAAATAGAAAATATTTTTTTATTTGAGATTATGAGATACGAGGTGTGATCAAAAAGTTCCAGGACTTTTTATATACTATGGGAATGCAATGTCTCACAGCGATGCGGTTGGCAGCATTGTATTGCCTGACTCAACAGGAACACAGCTGTGTTTGCAGATCAATCATAACATCACTGAAAGTAACATTAGCACAGATTGTTTGAGGTTAGTTTTATAGAGTTTGGCTATTTTATGAAAATGAATGTGAAAGAAGAGCAACGTGTTTGTGTGAAACTGAACAAAACGTTTTCTGAAACCTTTTTGATGTTACAAGAGGCTTTTGGTGAAGAATGTCTAAGCCGATCATGCTGCCTTCAGTTGTTCAAGAGGTTTAAAGATGGCCTTTTTGTGTAAAAAACGCAATGACTGTCATTCCTCAGCCCCCCTGCTCACCTGACCTGGCTCCAGCCGACTTTTTTCTTTTCCCGAAGCTCAAGAGACACCTGAAAGGACGAAGATTTCAAATAGTTGACGAAATTAAAGAAAAAAACAACGGAGCTGCTAAACACCTTTACAAAAGAAGAGTTTTCTGGGGTCTTTGATCAGTGGAAACACCGGTGGGAAAAGTGTGTAGCTTCCCAAGGGGAGTACTTCGAAGGAGACAAATTTGAATAACCTGTATGTTGTATGAATAAATGTATAAAAATTCAGTCCTGGAACTTTTTGATCGCTCCTCGTATAATTATCACACCTCGTATAATTATCAGTAAAATTTAAAAGTTAAAGGAACAATAATAATCACTAAATACGATTTTGTGTATTTGTATGTCAATTTTTATTACCTTTTTATTTTAAAACTGCATTTTCACTACATATTTCTGGAAAATTTCCACATTTTCTTATTCCTAAGATGTTAAAAGATGGTGCAAAGTGGTCGGAGATTGAAATAAAATAGTTTCAATTTTTAGTGCATGTCTGGAAATTAGGGCCATTCGTCCCACTGTGTGCCTGTGTGATTGTCCTAAAAAGTTTGTAGTTTTTGTATATGTGTCGTTTTGGCAGTTCTGTAGATTTGTGAGGCATATGTCCAAATAGGTTTTGGTAAGTAAGTGTAGGTATTGATTTTTAGTCTTAGGTTTAATTTAGAATGTCGTCTGATAAGAGAATAAAGTAGCCTCAGCCTTTGGTTTAATGTTTTGTGTTTAGAAGATATGTGTGGGTCCCATGTCATCCTTCGGTCAAAAATTAGACTAAGGTAAGGTACTCTTGTAACAGGTAAGTCAGGCGTGTAAATTATGTATAGCAATGGTGAAAGAATTGATCCATGAGGCACCCCGGGTAGATTGGTCTTATGGATGAGATTTCTGAACCATGTCGGACGGAGAAAAATCTGTCAGAAAGGAATGATTGCAGAATTAGATAGTAAGTGGATGGTAATATATTCCTGAGTTTAAAGAGAAGCCCCTGATGCCAGACCCTATCGAATGCCTCAGCAACATGCATGGACAATTTTAAAAGAACAAAATGGGCAAGGAGGGGTCCAAATGAAATATAAAAATAAACTATTTCAATTGCAAGTCATTTTGGACCAATATATAAGCCTTTGTCATGGCTAAGAAGGAAGATGCTGTCTAGGTTATAGCAAGGTTGATAGCATTGAATAACACTAAAATGTTAATAATTAACGTAAAAGAGTTTGGAATGACCTTTAGAACATTTAATTTCAAAGCTTAAAGCTAAAGTTTTTAAAATCTCGGATAAGAGTTTGATCTCCAATGAAAAGGACCAATTAGAGGTTAGTTCATTACTTGAATAAGAATTTTACAAATATGCTAAAGCAGTAATAAGTCCATTGCATAGAATACACAAGCAATAAACTCAGCAGGAATACAAAAGTAAAGTATTTTGAGAGCTTCATTTAGGGCATAACAAAAAAATCAGAATAAATCGATTACACGATGCAATCAGTAATAAAGTTAATCAGTGAGAACAGGGTCGCCAATCCCCAAAGAATTAAAGCTAAACAACTTCACAACTCAAATAAACAAAGAATCTCAAACAATTGAACAACAAACTCCAGCTGATAAAATACCAAAGTAGAAATGACAACATATAGGTATGTTTCCACAAATAGGAGAAAAATTCCTCTCAAATCCATTTTGAAATAATCTATTTTTTTTTTTGTCTCAAGTAATGACATGGAAAGAGTTATGCCTAAATATTTCAAAGTACGTATTCGATTCAGGTTTTTATTTTGTATTTTCACATTTAAGTCCGGACTTAGTCGTTTTTTTTTAGTGATCACCATATAATTAGATTTTTGTGTATTGATGTCAGTTTGTTTAAGTAAGCCCAAGAATTTATTTTGTCTAATACTATATCGACTACTGTCTGTAAATGTTTAAAATATTTTGATGTTATAATTGCTAATATGTCATCTGCAAAGGCCAAAATCGTTGCGTTTGAAGGTAATCGTTCTTTTAACAGTGAGTCAACAATTAGGTTCCATAAAAGAGGAGAGCAGCACGAGCCTTGTGGTGTCCCAATAGACTGATTTCTATGTAATGCAACGTTGTTTGTCACTAAAGATACAGACCTATTGCTAAGATAATCTTTAATAATCCTGTAAATGTTACGTGGACATTGATATGTAATTAGAGTACTAAAAATTGACGGCCACCAAGCATTGTCAAACGCTCCAGTGATATCAAGCGATATAATAGCGGTATGCTGGTTATTATTCAAGGCATTTTGGATAATATTTATGGCTTTCATTACCGCATGAACCGTGCTTTTTTGTGGCGTAAATCGAAATTGGTTTTCACTGAGGATCTTATTACTGTAAAGATAATACGACAACCTGTTATGTATTAACTTTTCCAATATTTTCCCACCTGTTGGAATAATACATATAGGTCTGATAGAGGAAATATCTTCAGGTTTTTTCCCCAGTTTATTAATTAGCACCAATTTAGACTTTTTCCAAAAATCTGGTAAACGTCCAAGGCTGAATTGAGATTGTTAATAATATCTGATAACTCTAAATGCGTAACCGGGAGATCGTCAACTGTTTCGGGTAAACTGTTTGCAGACTGTCTCATGGTGACATGTATGTCTGAATCTGTGGTAGGATCGTCCAATTTAATTAAGTTATTAACAATGTAATCATAGGTATCATTAATTGAGGTCGTGTAGGTACCATCTGATTATCTTAAATTTGGTAAAATGAATGGTTGTGGTATTTTCCCAGCTGCATATTTGTATGGCCATTTCCATGGATTTCTGGTAGGAATACTCTGGCAGTATTCTTTCCAAGATTCCATTAATACTCCAGTGAGTATTAAAAAAATAAACAAATGAAATTTTAAATACATAAATGTTTTTTCACTTTGGTATTAAAATATGTAGAAAATATATGTTCACTATGGTAAATTTTATAGCAGTGTACATCTCTAGGAACTTATGCGTTTTATACTGATGTTTAAAAGATACAGTATCACTTCACATAATTAATAATGATTAAACCTAATCCAATTAATAGGGCAAGTAGTAACCAAAAGAAGCTTAAGATCTCATTATAGAATAAACTAACGCATAATTACACAATAAGAAGTCAGATAGGTACTGTGGGTTCTACTCAAAGGAGCTCATAAAAAGATATCAAAGACACAAATAAAATCACTTACTAAATTTTAAGTTATTCGGACACGGCAAAACAATGAAACTTACCTTTATGAACTTTTTCATGGCGTTTTAATTTACCCAATTGTTTGAAATTTTTTGGACAGATAGAACATTGATAGGGAGATTCACCTGTAAGACCAATTAATAATCAGGATTTACGGCTGTTTAGTTTTAGTTTCATTATAATAAAAATCCAAGTATTAACCTGAGTGGGTACGTGTGTGATAGATTAAATGAGACTTTTTAACAAATCTCTTGTCACACAATTCACATTTCAGTGGACGCTTACCAGTGACACAGTAATCATGGTATCTGATCTGATGTTTCCAAGAAAACTGGCACTTACAAATAGTACACTTGTATTTTTTCTGTTCTCCTAAAAACATAAAAAATAAAATGAAGTAAAAAAAAAAACGGTAGAAGTAAACGATAATTTGAATTGGTACAAATGTAAACATAGAAGGTGCAATACCATCAATTACTTGAATATGTTTTCCAATTACTAAATGTTTTCGAATTTGTGTATCAGATGATTTTGAAGTATCCTGCTCTTCATCAGAAAGGCTACTAAGCTCTGAAGAACAGTCAAAGTCTATATCCTTAAAAACATCTTCAAATTCTGGGTTTGAAACATCTTGTGGATTTGAAGTACTCACATCTAATTCATCAACTCCATGTATAACATCTAATATATTAACGTCTTCACTAGCCATTCTTATAAACATTAAATTAGAAACACACATTATACGACTTTGGTAAAATATTAATTTAATTTACTAAAATATTTAATTTATACAATCTTTTGCTAATAATAAGAATCTGTTTGACAGACCAAAACATGCCATAATAGCCGCCTAAACAACATTCATCAGTGTAACCGATATTTCTATGACGGGGGTAGGTCAATGAATAATAACATTTTGTTTAAAGATAAAAAAAAAAAAAAACATGGTAGTTAAACTTTTGGTTTTTAAAAAATATTCAAGACCTGATTAAATTAAAATTTTAAAAACACAACGGGTAATATTCAACTTTAAATTTATACTGAAGTATGAAGGGGGGTAGAGGGGCAAATAAAAAAAATACTAATATTCCTCTGATCTACTTCACTATTATTCAAGTGAAGTGAGTTCAAGCTCTTTGAACTCATATCATGCCTAACCATTTTTTTTTTTTTAAATTATTAATTTTTTTTTTTTTGCGTTATTATTTACAATGTTTCCTTCTGGTTCACAACATTCCTTTAAAAAGTAATGTAAAATAATAATAATAATAAAATAGCAGCTATTGTTGAAGCCCCAACAAATATGTGGAACTTTTGATAAAGAAATTCTAAAAAGGATGAAATCAATTATAAATAAAAAATGATATCAAGGAATAATAATAAACATGAAAACTTAAATCTAGCAAATTTGAAGACAATGACTATAATAAGTAATCATTTTTCGTCTTTAAGGAGTACATGTTATTTTAGGACGCCTTAGAGGGTTACCAGTAATTGAATTAAACTTTACTAGAGAGACTAATGGGTTTAAGTGGAGTTTGGGTATGGGCTAAATCAAAAGCATAAGGAACATTAACATCATTAAATTAAAACTAAATTTATAAAGGTAACGGTCGGGTTAAGAGGAGGCAGCAAACTGGCTTGACCCGCGCTACACCGACCAGTTCGATGCTTAAGCTTAACATTTACTAAATTAAAAAGGTAACGGTCGGGTTAAGAGGAGGCAGCAAACTGGCTTGACCCGCGCTACACCGACCAGTTCGATGCTTAAGCTTCACTTCGAGTTTACATTTCGATAGCTCTTTCCTATAACCTACATGTAAACAATCACTTCAACAGTTTCAACTTGGATTGTGTTGTATAGTGTGTTATATTGATATTTAGTCTTCTTAAATGAAAATAAGTGAAACAGAAGTTAACAAAATGAATTTCATAAAAGATTAAGTGTTTTATCAATTCATGTTTTCTTATTCCCTCTTATCTAATGTGTAAACGTGTTACAAAACTTTACAAAATATTAATTTGTACATGGATTTGGTGTTTTATATATTTTTATTTGTTGTATCAATTGAAGTGATCAAATTTCAGTATGCATATTTTGTGAATGGATTCTTTGTCATCCATAATACTTATTGTCCTAAAGTGTAACAGATTGTATAATGTACATAAGTGAAACAGAAGTTAACAAAGTGAGTTTCATAAAGGATTAAGTTATTTACACTTCCCTCACATCACAAAGTTTATCAAGAATTAACATTACTGGTGGTTTAGCATTATATTAATTTTCATTTAATATAAAATTAATTCAAAATTGATTTAGTGTCTTATATTTTGACATTTTCTTATTTCCACTTCATTATTTTCTTATTTCACATTTTAATATCATAAGGTTAACAGAAGTTAATATTACTTTGTACAGGGACTTAATGTTTCTCCGTAAATAAATGAGAATAACCATTCCCCTCGAAAAATAAGGACTAAAACACCGAAATAAATCGGAAGAAGGTAAGAATCGATAAAAGGTATTCTCGGCGCGCGTAGGAGCTGCCTCCTCTTAACCCGACCGTTACCTTTATTAAATAATGGCCAAAATAATTGTATTTACCTATTTAAGTTGAGGCATTTTACTACCTGAGGCAGACAGAAGAGCAGAGGATAAAAGGGGTGCAAATCGATTACTAGTATTATATATATATATATATATATATATATATATATATATATATATATATATATATATATATATAATATTCATTTTTTCTCCCTATTAGGTGTAATTCTTTTGGTTTGTAGAAGCTCTATTTATGATATTTCTGGTAGTATTGTTTTATTTATTTAACAAATCTCCTTTACTTATAGTCGAACGTAATTGTTTCCTCCCGAAAATAGATTTTGAGTTGAAATTCGGTCTGAATGAAATACTCGAACAGAATGCTTAGACTTTCATTTGATTGAGCAAAAATATGCCCTGATCAAATCTGACAATTTTTTTTTTTTTTTTTTTTAATAATTTTCATTGTTTAGTGTGTTAAGGTTCGGTCAACAGTTTCCTCAAGATTTACCTATGTTAAGAATGAGTTAAGGAAGAAAAAGAGCGAAACGTATTTAATAATGCTTCATCGAATAGGATCGAGATAATAGCACCATAGATACATTTGTAAATTGAAGGGTGTTATGCTAGAATGTAACCATAGTTCTGAAAAATTCGAAATTGTAAATTACAAAATCTATATTTTTTATCGTTGGGAACGAGTTCTTAAACGTCAGAACATCTGACAATCCTCTTTCTAGCCTCCATGAGACCACCTTCAGTGAAAGTACATCAAACAAATTAAGAGGTGGCGTTAAAATCTCAGTTTAAAGTTTTTTGGACATTCCCTCTTCTGGCCTAACACCCATCGATTATTTTTTATTTAATTAACAACAATCAAATAAGAGAAGCAATGTGATTATCCAAAATGAAAATTTCAACTCATATGGTGGAGGAAATGTTGACCTATAGCTTTCTGTCCAACAGTTACTCTTCCCCTTTGTATGACTCAAGCCCAATCGACTGTTTTATGGACTTTATATGCATTCAGATATGTATCTCTGACTTTATGCTGTTAATGCTTACTTTACCGTGCATTATTATGGAAGAAAGTACACAATCTAATTTAACATTAAAAACAATATAATTTCAATTATATGCTTTATTATAGCTCCAAATCAACAATTAGGATGTTACAAAAATATATCAGTATATTAAACATTTTTATTAGTTGGTTGATTTCCTGGAGTGTTGGTAGCTGTAGTTAATTCAGTAGCGGTGGACCCTGTTTCAGCTGGAAGCGATTCTTTGATTTCTAGCCATGGGAACTTCTTGTTCAACTCTTGCCTATAGAAAAAAAAACTTAGATAAAAAGAGATATTTATAGTTAGTGATACAGATAATGCAGTTTATAAAAAAATTCAGAAACTGTACTAAATATTTAAAGAAGTACAAAGCAGTCTAATATTGTTTTTTGACAAGCTTCTTAGGTTCTTTAGGTGGCCAATTCATGGTTGTTTCAGCAGTACATACTTGCAGAACTCATCTTTGAAACATATTTAAGAATTTCAAAATATATTTCGAGAATGTTCATAACACGTATATATCATAGGGATGATAATTAAAAGCTTATCTACTATATATTTGTCAAATACCACTCACTCACTCATTTAACATGAAATCTCAGAAACCGCCGAACGGATTGGAATGAAATTCGATATGTAGCTTCCTCTAGGGCCGTAGGAGCTCGCTGAGAAAGGCATTTTAAAAAATCGGCCTGGATCGCGGCTAATTCGCGAAAAATGCGATTACAATTTTTATTGGGTGAATAATAATAGATTAATTGTCATATGGTATTTGGAGATAAGCTAAGTTAAAAAATAGGTTAGATGTTTAAGCCGCACACTTTGACCACATATAGTTGTAAACAAACAAAAATACGATCGATGTCGAAACCTTATAATATGGTACTTTCTGTGAACTCATGGTGGCTGCAGAAGAAGCTATTAAAAGACTTATGTTCTCTGGTGATGACATGTAAGGCCAGTTCGATGTACATATTCCTTTCGAGCAACCCACCAAAGTTGCTTCACCAGTAGCTTCGTCCCTAACTACTCTTCCTTCAGTTTTCCGGTCACAAGATAATCGGCTTTTCTCAACCAGGCCCAAGTTGTACCTAGCATTTCTGAATTTCATTCCCTGAACCTAGAATATACCTTTTTCTCAGTTCAGATAAGTCTATTGCAACATTGAAGTAAACCCATCAATCTAAAAATAAACAACATAGGAAATGATTCACAGATTCAGTTCGCAACAAACAACTAAGGAACTCGGCTGCAAAATATATTCAAGCACATGTAGAGGTCAATAGGGAAGCTGTTAAGAAATACATGACAAATCATCCTGAAATTAACAGAAAAGTGGTTAACAAACATAAAGAAAGCCAACCCGAAGTTGAAGGATAAGCTGTATACACATATTCTGAGAATCATCCAACTGTACTTAGAGGGACTGCACAGAAGTATAAGAAAACCCATCCTGAAATCCATAGAAAGTCTTAAAAAAAATTATCAGAAAATAATCCTCATGTTAAACATATAGCTGTAACAAAACACGATGAAAGATGTTCAACAGAAAGGTTACAGCCAGTATGACCCAAAAACTAAATCTGCAAAAGGCAAAAGACGTCGATATTGGATCACGGACGGTGATCAGGATGAGAGCTCTGCCATGTGCTGCAGTAACGGGAATGTCCAACTTCCTCCCTTTTAAGAATATCCTGAACACTTGCACAACCTCCTTACTTATGAATATCCAGAGGCTGAGCATTTTCTAAATAATATTTGGAAATAGAACGGTTGTTTCCAAATGACGTCATTTGGAGCAAAAGAGATAAGAGAGAGATAAGATATAATGCCAACATTTAAGGTTCGAGGACAGGTATATATCACAGAATAGGGAGTTTGATGCCTGGAACGCAACAGCAACTGTCTTTTATTCAGGTAAATTTTGTTGGTGATGACAGCCATGAAAGAGGCATTCGCTGTGGTCACTTTCAAAATGTCAAGCCTGTATTCGTAGGCCAACTCCAGAAAATTCTTCATGAACATAACGAGTATATCAAGGACTTCAGAGCTGCTGTTGAGTCTGTTCCCAAAGATCTACAAGATTTCCAGGTAGTTATCAGTGCTGACAAAAAGTCATCAAATGCTCACTGAGGACATTACAATACTCCTACCGCTAACGAAGTTGCTGTCTTGATTGTTGGCCAGGAGTTTGAAAAGTGGGACATTGTTCTCCACAGCAGGGACAAAAAACTGATAAGAATCAGTGATTTCTATCAAGTGTCAACTTTTGCAAATTGTCAAATTTATTCAATAAGTAAACTTGAGGTACGCATGATGGTATAGAAGGATCAATACAATTAGTGCAATTAATTCGTCAATCCTAATTACTTATTGAAATTATTCTAAGAATGGAATTCTTTAGGTTTATTTAAGTAATAATAATTATCAACGTTAAGCTTAACTTTTACTAATTTAAGTTGTCCTTAATCCTAATGATATTAAACCGTAGCGGAGCAGGGTACTTTCAGCTAGTTTTAATATAAAATAAAATAAATTACTATTCTAATAAAAGGAATCGAAGTACCTAATTATTGAAAACACATAAATCACCTGTATCGAGGATGACTGATTGCATAAACATATGGATCCAAACAGGCAACAGCTTTGCAAGCACATGCAGGAATCATTGTGACCCCAGGAGTCAAAACGTCTCTGAAAATCACAAATTTAAAAATACATGTTGCAGTTTAATAATCCACAAAATTTTTTCAGTACTAACTGATTTCCAAAAGCGCCAATCAGAGCCAAAACGGCATAAGGAGTCCAGGAGCAAACATAAAGGAAACATATTGTAATAGCTGCTTTTGCTATCTTAATTTCTGCTGAAGTTTGCTGCAAGTTCGAGTTACTTCGCAAAGACTCGACATTCATTTTTTTCGCCTGAAATAATGAATGGTTTATGAACTTTGAATGTTTTTCATAAATTATAAATGAATTATGAAAGTAACATTTTTTGTTTGAACCTGTTCTCTAAGATTATGTTCATGGATGATGACGTGGCTAACGATTTGAGAGTAGAAATATATTATCAAACCGAGAGGAAGACAGTAACATATGACAAACATAACTGCAACCCAATTGCGGATTTCTTCTGTACGAGTTAAGTAATCAAAAGTGCAGCTGGTGAGAAATCCCTCTGAAAAATAAGTTAAATCATTAAATAATTATGTATTTATTTGATAGGCCAGTCATTACGATAGTTTTAACACAGTGCTACTTCTTATATTAAGTCCGTTGTTTACCCCTTGGCTCTTAAGCTGGGGTTCCACATGGAGCAGCCAGCCGCAGCAGCTGCGGCTGCCAGACGCCGCGTCTGGAAGCGAGGCACTGCTTCACTTGATTTTAATGCCGGCAGTACACACTCGCCGAGGCATGACGAATGCAGGCTAACACGAGTGTGTACTGGGTCACCTCGTGTTAGCTCGCCTTAGCTCTGCTCGGCTCGGCAGCGCTCCGAAAAAAGTCGGTCTCTGTCCACGAGTCAAAGGACCGAGGGGAAACGAGCGAGGAGGTGAACTGACCCAGTACACACTCGCCTAAGCTCGGGATTCAGATTTCTGCGAATGGCAAGGCACTTCTCTTATTCACATCTAGGTTTCGTTTAACCACATTCCAACGCTTCCCTCATTCAATTTCCAGTTCCTTACTAATTAAGCAACTAAAGAAAAAAAAGATTAACTAAGAACTAGAGAAAAAAATATTCCTTAATGGCTTCATTTAGACAATTTATTTTATTCATTTAGCCAATGTATTTTTTATATTTTAAAATATTTATTTATGTGTATATATATATATACGACTGGAAAAAAAAAAAAATTAAAGAAATTCTATGTAGTTAATTAAAGTAGCTAAATTTTCTACGAAAATTCGCTTTAAGTAAATGACCACTCAGAAAATATCAAATAAATTTGGACTTATCCAGTCCTGTTCCGATGAATGTTTTTAACTACCGTCTCCGTTTTTTTTTTGTAATGTTTTCGTGGTTATGTACACATAATTATAATATGCGTTGGCTGCAATAGCTGCAACTGCTGTAACCAGAATCCTCACATCCATCTTCATTAATTTCCAATAAAACTCTAGCTTTAGCTTATATAACTGAACTACCCAACTTCTACAAAGCTCGCCTTCCCTCGTCCACAAGCCACTCGGCGAGTGTGTACTTGCACCATTCGTGTACACAGCTCGCTTCCGCTCGGTTCGGGTGGCCTCGTTGTCGAGCGCCTCGGCGAGTGTGTACTGTCGGCATAATAGAAGTGTTGCAAGAGGGGCAGCTACGGCTGCCGCCAGAAAATTGAGAAAGTGAGCTGCTGCGTTCGGGCTGTTCTAGGGACCAGTCCAGAAGCGGTCCTTCGCGTCTGTGGTATACAAACCCACATCACCGAAATTTCTTGTACCATTTTAAACTGAATATGTATAAGTATATATGGTATTTTTCAAAAACAATTCTTAAAAATACATTACAGAACACAGTTTTCAGGTTTTATAAATATAAATATACATTTATAAATAATTTGATACAACCTCAGGTTTAAATATCACATTTATTTATATATAAATATCTCTTACACAATTATACTATATCTTACATGATAAAAATTATTTAACGAAAACAGGGTCGTCAATAAAATGTTCATTGGACAAAACAGTAATAAAGAAACTGGAACTTTATACATAGAAAAAAACAATAAAAGTATGGTTCCAGCGAGTTTTATAAATTGTCTTTTTATATATTGTGAAATCACCAAAGGGAAAACGTGGGATTCACAGCAATGGAGACTTCCAAGTATTGGTTTGTTTTCTGGTCTTCCCACAATTTACTAGATTTCAGGTCTGCCCACAGTTTGTTAGTTTTCATAATACGCCTCGTTGAGCTCCCGTTTATTAAAAAGTTTTATTAAAAATAGCTCGTTTTAGTACGTTGGAGAAATAGAAATATAGAGAAATTATAAAATCTAATTGAATGAAGTTCAGCCGGAAAAACTTCCTGAATTTCCTCTTGTCGAGCTGGAAGTGCAGCTCAATCAACGAAGAGAGAAAACCTTCTTCTGTTCATAACATGGAACTCTTCTTCCTCCATTAACAATCACACCAGTTTTCTTCTCAATATACTCCGTTGAAGCCAGAATACGAACTGATGAACTTCCAGCCGCAGCGTCTGGAAGCTACATGTGGAACCACCCTGAACGCAGCAGCTGCGGCTGGCTGCTCCATGCAGAACCCCACCTTTGGGTCGTGATTAATAATGCATTTCCACTCAGCATTAGTTACATATGAGTAGTTAAATCCAACAGTATATATGTCAAGATCTTTTGGAGAACAGTCTCTAGTTCTCTTGGTCTGACCATATGAGCTGTCCCAATTTTAGAAATGATGCAATATCTGGCTGGCTTAATATGCTGGTATTCTACTTCCCGTTTCTTTTCTAATCTACTATCTGTCATCACTGGAAAAGTTTTATTATGTTTACCTAAAAGAGGATCAGCAGTCTCTTAATGATTTTCTGGGGAATCTAAAAATAATATATTTTTAGATGCGAATAAATAAATTATAATTCTTTCTATAATTTCTTTCTATATTCTATAATTTAATAATTCTTTTCATTTTCCTGTAACAAAAATAAGTAAAATTCATACTTATGGTAGTTATGCGTGAGAGTAACTAGTGCCCAACAGTACTGAAAATAAATAATTACCTGAATAAATAATACCTGAATTGAAAATAAATAATTTTATTTTTTAAATTATTTAACTAACTCCCTCACTCAGCTCTTTTTCACTTTTCCTGTATTTCCTGTATTGTAGGTCTTTTTTGACTATGTTCGTTAACTATAGGTATAATGGGGTTTTCGATGAACTTATTTAAACTGAATATATTTTGGCAATTTTTATGAGCAGTTAAACTCTGCATTATATATATATATATATATATATATATATATACACACACACACTCATACACACCTTTAATTTGTCTTTCTAATTAGCATACCTGGTACATAACGACTCCAAACTTCGAACAGAGGCATGAGAGCCCAAGGAGATACGTATGCCCAAATCAGTATGATATACAACACAGCTTTAGCGCGGGACATCTTTGCAGCGAACGGTTTAGCTATGGCTCTAAAATAAAAATATCAATATTTAAAAATAATACCCACCAAATTAATAATAAGCGTGATAAGATTGCTCCATTAACATTAAAATTTGTACTAATAATTACTTGAAGCCCCTTACATCTCAAAAATATCTTATAATTATACAGTGAATATGCAGTATATGTAAAATAATACAAACAATGTATCTAAAGGATTAATATGTGAGAGAAAGAGTAAGAAAAAAAATTGCAAATATAGATTTCAAAGAATATTTTTTAAATACATAAATACCTGTATCTATCATATGCAATGACCGCATTTGTTGCACTTGCACCGATTCCGGAAAAGGAACCGACGAGTGCAAATATTTGGCATCCAGTGTGACCCAATGCATAGCCTCTATTGAATGAGTTGAAAATGAATATTGGTGTTTTGAGCATCATCAAGAAGTCGCAGAGTGCCAAATTGACAACAAATAAATTAGATGGAGTTCGGAGTGATTTCGCTCTGTAAATGAAATAGAAGTATTAAATATTCAAAAATGTATCAAACTTAACATCTGATATTTATGTTCAAGAGATTTTGTTTTCAGCAAGATAGAATTTTCGAAGTAACTACTCGATACCGATCTCAAAAAACGAGTTGTGTGATACTAGAATGCAATATGTGATTGATACTGTTTTCAGTTGTACCAATGTTTTGCTGTAAAAGAAAAATTGCCGCCTGTAATTTGTGTTTATAATGGTACATATATTGTCTTATGACTATTTCTGTGGGTCACCCCCAGACCCCCGAATAATCTCAGTTAAGACCAGGACACATGGTAGATGTTTTTCGAATAGTTATAAATTTACAATAGTATAAACAATCATTTAATTTGTTGTGCACCATGTTAAAAAAACAGGCCCTGAAAACTCTAGTGTTACACTTTTCTGGAATCTCTATGGAGTATTTTCCAAGTAAATATTTGGAAATAATATTCTTTAATATTAAGTGTATTTCTGTTTCTACTGTTTCCATGGATAAATAACCAATTCTGAGTTTTCGAACAATAGTTTTATACCAGTAGAATCATTTTTATCAGTCAAACATTCTGCAAATTGGTGCCACATTCCCTTCCACAGAATCCGTTTACTTTTGGTTGTTTTTTAAATTTGTTTCACTTATACAAGGCAGCCTACACCATAGCTGAGGCACTGAAGTCCTGCGGAATAAAACTGATGTCGTTTAGCAAACATGACAAAGACCAGAAATCGCCAAAACGATTTACAGTTGGTGTGATCGCATTTCCTCCTAATAATACCAATTTAGTTTTATTTTTTATTTAGCCTTAAAAACTGTGATCTTAAATACCTAAAAGGTATTTAGTGGTTATTCCTCTATTAATCTAAACCAAGATTAAGGCAAAAATTTATATAATATGAATTTAAATTAATGTATTCACTAAAAAGAAGACTTACGATGAAAATATCCATATCACCAGTCCATTGCCAAGCAGTGCAACAAACATAAAGACAATATATAAGACTCCCAGTGCATAGTTGTAGACTGGTTTTGGCTCTGGGTATTTTAGCCAGTGCTCTGGAATATGTACGAGATCTTCTGGGCTCAGGTTCCAGCCCAGCATACGGGTTCCTCCTGCAGCAACTCTGAAACCGGAGGATCGAAAACACTTTATAAATGATCTATTTACAATTACGTTATATTTATATTGAAAGTTGGAAGAGCACCTTGTGAATAAATTATGGTCGATGTCTAAGGATTGGTATATTTCGGATCTACAATTGGTGTGATCGCATTTGAAATCCAACTTACCCTTGAAATCCAAACGGAATGATTGTGTTTATGATTTCCCTAATGGAGATGTTCTTACCACAGCGGGTGAGTTTAAGATTTACATAAAAGTACACCTGGAAATATGAAATTAAGAGAACCAATGTGAATTCAACTTAAGTCACGTTAGAATCTCTGAGATTTTTTTATTAAGATTAAATTTGTTGTATTAGCGCCTTTTGAAGAATGTAAAGCCTGATGGCTGGGTAAATAAGAAATTAATATCTATTTTCTTTCATCAAACAGGGAATTATTCATTAATCCTTAGTTTAAATTTCAAAAACCTTTATTTTAATTTGATCATAGTATAATTAAATAGTTCATTTATAAAAAAAACAAAAATGAAATTTTAACTACGTCTTAATATAAATTTGTAACGAATGACCATTGTAATTCAATTACTAAAAAAAAAAATTATAAATTAAGAACCGATATGTTTTTGCTTGTTGGGGCTTAACGTCCTTATATACCTTATATAGGAAAGTCGGGTTACCCTTCAGGTTACCAAGTTGTACTAGCTAGAGTGAGAAGGTCAAGATTCATTCCTTTGGCCCTCATTAAATAAATATCAACTCCCCCGTGCAAGATTCGAACCCCTTTTTTACCGGGGGTGTTGAGTTCTTCGCACTATGTGCTCGACTATCGATACACACCGTGCAAAGCTTAGTACAAATCATTCATTTCGAGAAACGCAGCTTTAAATTATCAGATGAAAACACACAGTCATGTATGAATCTTTATAAATTAAATACTAAAAATTTTTAAAATTATACGATTCCAATCATTAAATCATAAGAACGACAAATACAGTAAAAATGATTAATTATCGAAAGGTATAATCAGGTATCTAAATTTTCAACATTTCAAGAAGATGGTAGTATTGTTAGGTCTTATGTGGATTTTTCAATCGGTTTTGTTTTAATATTTCGTTGTATTTTTGTGCGTGTGATGTGTTTTGAATCATAGAGTAGGTTTTTCATTTTTTTTATTTTTTCAAAGTTATTTTCTTCATTTTTTTATTAAACGAAGAATATTTAGTACTACAAGTCATAATAGTAATTTCCAACATAGTTTAAATTAAGATTGAAAGGGATATATTTTTCGTATATAGGGCCGGTTTTACTCAAATTAATTACGATAAAAAATAAATAAAACATTTTAGTGAGGGTAACAAAAATTCTAGAACTTTCTGTCGGAGGACTACTACGTGTATTACACGATATTACCTTCAACAAGAACTGTACCTTCCGATAAAAACTTTTTAAAAACTATAAACCAATTATTTTCCCGAACGATTGATTCACATTTGTATTATTTTTATAATTTTTTTAATATATATTTTGAATCAATAAAATTAAAATATAAAATTATGAAGTGTTGTATTAGTAAATATCTCCAAATACCTTGCCTGGGGGGCCCAGAACGTGAAGTTGCTGCACTGGTGAGAATCACATGGCTCCATTACGGGCAGTGAAACTGGACCCTACAATGGCCAGTGAGTGGTATATATCTCGGATAAACCTCATACCTTAATCAGATTAATCCTAAACCCAATTGGATTTACTCCAGTTCTTTTGAGGTATCTTGAATTTTATAAAGCAATATTACGTAACATGCATCAATAGAAGCGCTGTCATCAAACCAAGAACGTAGTTACTAATTCCAAATATCTAGGATTTTAAATTAATTAATTATATTGCGTAAATGATTGATTCAAAAATATTTGATGTAAACAGATTAACGATGGTGGTTCAATTACCTTTAATATTCAAGTATCAATAGGGAAAAATAATATCTCGAAGTTATCGAAAATCAAGGATTGCGTGGAATACTTCATTTGAAGGGGAATAGCCATAGGAAGAATTCAGAAACTAAACAAAGCAGAATTGCGGGTTATTTATCCCGTAAATATAGTTCAGTTTATAGCATCCCGACCGTTAAATGGATAGGTAAAGTTGTTGGGTTTAATAATAACCGAATCAGAAAAAGATAATCAGTGTTGAAACATTGAGTAAACGTACAGATGGGTGGTAGACAGAAAAGTGGTTAAGAGTTGTTAAGAGCTAATCTCATGGATTTTGGATTCGATGTAGGATGGAGTGGTAGGGGGTGTGCTCAGAGATTGGTGGTGTTGGCATCGATCCTTAGGGTTCTCTAAGCCAAGTATTTATATATACAATCGTATTTATCAGTATTTGATTTTTTTTCTATTTACAAAACATATTCCATTTCTAATCTTCATTCAGGTCGAATGGTATTTTTCCTGAAACATATCTCCGGAAAAAATTTATCTAATGGTTTTTGAGGATGCTATATCCGAATTTCAAGGTTTACAGCTGGTAAAAAGTCGTCTTCACAAAGAAAATAACAAGGTTTCCAATTTCATAGTTTTCGTTTATATATCTAAAACTACTATTTTTCTAAAATGACACCAAATGTTGCATTAGTGAATGAAGGTACCTCTAGTTCATTTTGTAAATAAAGTGTTCCTAATCATCCTCTTTAATCCCTTCTACTGCTTTTACCAAGGAATTACATTTAATTACACTTAGTATTCTAGCTTTAGTTTATTCAGTAATAATTTGAATTGTTCAGTATGAAACACCACCTACTGCTTTAAAAATAATTGAAACAAAATTTATTAGAAGGATATGATAAAATATGGTAACGGTTCGGATCGGCGACACCAACCCCTAAACCCGCTCAGAATACCTTTTATCGATTCTAACCTTGTTCCGATTTATTTCGATGTTCTAGTCGCTGCTTTTAGAGGGGGAAGGTTATTCTCCTACATTTACTGAGAAACTCTAAATCCCTGTTCAAAGTAATATTAACTTCTGTTTACCTTCTATTAGAAGGCTTCTAATATTAAAATGAGAAATAAGGAAATATTAAAGTGGAAATAAGGAAATATCGAAATATAAGACACTAAATCAATTTTTAATTAATATTAATTTAATCAACAATTAATATACTACTGCACCACCAGTAAAGTTAATTCCTGATAAACTTTCTCTCAGAGAAGTGAAAATAACAAATTATAAATATAAAAAAGACAGAATCGTTAAGTATTTATTTGGCATAACTCCTATTTATTTAACATTTGTAGCTACATGTTTCGGAGATAATGTTTCATCATCATCAGGCTTCTAATTTTTTTTAAAAACACATTAATCTATAACATTATACCAATAGTTCTACAATTATATAGTGATGTGTCATTTACCTCTTAATCTGTGATTATTTTCACATTGTCAATTCTCCATGTTATAAGCCATATAATATAAGACAGAATCCTAGTTGAAAGTGAAGAGTGTTAATTTCTGCTATATTTTCTAATGGGAAGTGGAAATAAGAAAACATAAAAAACCTGTGATATACTTTCTCACATTTATTTATAAACTGATATGTTTTATCGAATTAATTATACAATCTGTCTCACTTTAGCACAAAAAGTAATATGGATGACAAAGAATCCATTCACAAAATATTTATACTGAAATTTTATCACTGAAATTGAAACAACAAATACAAATATATAAAACACCAAATCCATGTACAAATAAATCTTGTTAAGTTTCATAACACTTTTACAAGTTGTAAATTTTATCACTTAAATTGATAGAACAAATATAAATATGTAAAACACCAAATCCATGTACAAATTAATCTTCCTAAGTTTTATAACACTTTTACACATAAGATTAGATGAAATAAGAAAACATGAATTTATAAAACACTTAATCCTTTATGAAACTCATTTTGCGAACTTTTGTTTCACTTATTTAGATTTAAGAAGTCTAAATATCAATAAAATATATTTTTTAAAAAAAAAAAAAAAAAAAAAAGATTCTTTTAAATGATTTATTTGTACTTTTTTTCTCTCTCGAAAAAAAAATGATTCATTTTAAGCTATTTTGGACTTAATTAAAGGGCAAAAAAACTGTTAATGGTTATTATTTCCCTTATACAATAACAAAATTTTAACTTAACTCCTCTGTCCACATTAAAACATAAACATAATTTCTAATTAATATACATACTCACAAAACAAAGGAAGGGAAGAAATCTATGGTAAAAAATTAAAATAAAATAAAAAAATAACTATAAAATATACAATAAAAAAAAAGAAACATTGGACAACAAATTAAATTATATAATCCCCTATTTTTTAATGAATTGTATGGTACTGAGTATGGAGTTTTCAATACCATCCAAGAACTTGAAAACTGATGATGTGCTACATACTTTCCTATATCTCTCCTGTAAGAAACTCCTCAAAGTTGTCTCACTGTGATTTGTTAATTGTTATGCAGTTTATTAATAAAAGCATCGATGAATTCTAAAGGAACATATTTTTTTTTCGTTTTTTTCTACTATGCCACATATGTAATCGTGACCCTGATTTCAAAGTAATGGTAACTAATAATTTGATTTTTAAAAAAAAGATTATTTAAATTTTTAATGAAAACAAAAATACTCCCCAAAAATTGTATCCATGTAATAATGGTAATATTAAATAAAACCAATAATCCTAACTATAAAAAGTTGGCCTAACACAAACAAACACACACACACACACACACACACACTCACTCACTAAAAAAACTACTGAAAGTAATGCATATCATTAAGAATTATGATTATTAGATAATATCAAGAGTTCTATTACTCTTGATATTGTTACAGGTTTTATAATCCTCTTTTATTATTTGAAATATAATGTATGATGGGTACCGCTACTATAACTATTTAATTTCAAAAACGTTTACTAAGTATTGGTTCCAAAAGGTTAAGAACCCCTAAAACAAAGGCAAAACAAATATTATCATCTGATGAAAAAATAACCTTGAAATGTTAAATAAAAGAGGAAAGAAGCCAATAATAGAATTTTCATTAAATCAGCCCCCAACAGAGGATAATCTCCTCAATAAGGATTCTTTAACTTATGGTTTCCCTCTAGCTTATCCCTTCTGTGTACACTGTTTATCTATTCCTTAACTTATTTATCATAAATATATAAAATATTTAAATTCTTAAACTAAATGAACTATCACTATTCGTAGAACTACAAGACTAATGAAAAAACATAACAAAAAAAAAGTCATGTTAATTGAATCATTCATTTTCTAATTTGATTGACATTGGTACTAGTTAATAAGTGCAATCATTATTAAAATATCTGAAATATCAAGGCTTAAAAATTATGATTTATTCAATATACTGTGGTTAAAACAGCCTTCCATTTCATTGTATTTTATTGTGTTAAGAAGATTGCAGTATATTATATAAGGCTGGGCCTACTGTTTAACAAAGTTTATTCATTTTTAAAAGAAGCCAGAGGGAAATATAACAAGAGAATTATAAAACTAAATATTTTTTTTATAATAAGGACTATTAATAATACTGGTAATGTGATTGTTAATAATTTACTGTTAAAAAAAAAAAGAAGTTTTATGATTCGAATAAAATAATTTATTGATATAATTATTTACATAACATGAAATTGGTTTATATAAGGTAAAAGTTCAATCAATAAGGATCTGTTTCTAGTGGCTAGATGAAGACTTTTTGATTGGTAGACTCATTGCTTTTCCCTGGTCAAGTTGTAACTTTCTGATCCATAAATAATCAACAAACAGTTTGATTAGCAGGTCAATACTTACTTCTAGATTGGTATCCTAATAGTAACAAATGAATAAATAAACAGTGTCATTATTTCTCTGGTCACTGGCCATACCTACTTAAGTTAACTTCTCCTCAAATGGCATTGTTTATGATTGCTTAACTCTTGGGCTCTTACACCATTGGTAAAATTTGGTAACTCTAGGCTTACAAAGAAAACTATTGGGAGATAATTCTTTATAGAATTACCAACTTTTATCCATACAGTTAGAGCCCAAGAATTAAGCAATGATCAACTAATGGAATTTGAGGAGGTCAAGTTATGGCTAGTGACCAGAGATTATTTATTGTAGTTAGCAGTCCTAGCATTAGTAAAATGAATTATTTGGTCCTTAATAATATAAAAAACCTGCTCATTTGATTTATAATGAGTAACAACAATTATTAGAGAACTAATACTAAAACACGCGTGACTGACTATTCAGTCAGTGTAAATATATTAAGAACACAAATATATGATTAAGCTAATTAAAATTTGTATTAAAAAAAAAAAAATAATCTCTGGTAATATTTAAAAGGACAAGCCATTTTTTGTTTGTGATCACTAACAACAAATACTACTGAACCAATCTGTACCAAATTTTAATAACATCTTTATAGCTCCAGGAAGGTTTGGGAATAATAAGATTTACTGGTTTTCAATTAATCTGTAATTAACTAAGTGATAATATTTATATACCAGTTAAGTTTGAAAATTTATCGATAAGTTGCCATCGACATTCTAAATGAAAGGTTAAAAAGCCACAGTGTTTCATAGAAATTAAAATTGATAATAAAATTTGCTTATATTCACTTTAATTATCTAAAAATATTTAAATAAGTGGTACAGCATGTGGATCTCAGTGGTTTAAAAATCGACCGATATGTGGTTAGCATTAATCCGCAATAAAGTTTACAATCGTAAAACTACAGAAACCATCTGTACCAACTTTTAAAAAGATTATCTTCATGGTTCTAGGAAGGTTCAGAAATAATAAAATTTACAATAATATAAATTTAAATGTACAATGAATGTTTAGTGGCAGAAATGAGGTTTGCCACACTGTCATGTACTTTTATGGTTAGAAATTAAATTCAAACCAGTTAATCAATAAAATTATTTCTGCCGAATTAAAATTATTTCTAAATCACAATGTTGATCCTTTGCTTTTTGATATTATGTGTATAAATATGATTCATGGTCCATTAGTTGTAAGCACTGATAATGCAGTCCATTATCAGCAACAGCTTCTTAAAGTCTCTGCCTTTATGGATTACCAATTCATGGATTAAAATTAAAATTAAAAATTGAATGAACAATTATGCTTTTACGTAATCTTTAAACACCTAATCAGTGCAATAGTTCCAGGTAAAAATTACTGATATGCATTAAAATATCATTGAGGGAATAATGTTCAATTGCATACTTCAATACAATATTTTTATCAATAAAAAAATAAAACTTCAATTATTAGTTAAAATTACTTAAGCACTTTACTTATGAGAGCGGGTGAAGCTACATAAGGAGATGCTAATAAACAATATATATTAAAAAAATTGTTTATTCATTTAATAAATAAGTTTACTTACAAAAAAACTTAAGTACTTACAATCATAAACAATTTTGGTGAGATTCCAATCACAGATGAAACATTAAGTAATATGTTTATTAATACTGTTGAATTAATAATAAATTGTATAACAAATTACAAATATATATATATACATTAAATTTTTAAAACTTGATCAATAGTTAAAATATTCAAAAAAGTATTCAATACTCTATCAATTATTTCAATTTTTAAATTTAAAGGTTCAGTACCTATGATGTCATTAGGAACATTCCTTGAAATATACAAATTTAGCATTCTAATGACAATTAAAATAACACCATTGTCCAGTTTTTCTAATTTGGATTTTATATGTTCGATAGCTTGTACAACTTCCACCTCTTCATCATTTAAGTTTTTATCTCTTAAACTTAATTCTTCTATACCTAAGTTTAAATAATCACCACATTCAAGATCTATAAGCTCCTCAGAAAAAACATTGGTGGTTTCTTTGTAAATTTCAATCAAATGACAAAGAAATATTTTTTCAAATTGACCACAATGGACAAGAAGAGAATTGCTGATTGACATTTCACAACACAGTTTCAAACAACTCTTTAAAGATTTTATATAAGCATCAGAAAATGTTTTGCTTGGTGCACATAAAAATAAGTGACCAAAGGGAACATCTATAATTAAATCTGTCCTAAAAGAATTAAATACATTGAAAACTTTTACCTCAGGAGGATTTATAAACTTATTCTTATTGATGGTTATAATGTATGAGTGAAGGAGATGAACTGATTCAATCGCAACATTTGTGATTACGTGATATTTGTTTAAGATTTGTAAAGAAGGAGGTGGAAGAGTGCAGTTCGTAATAATCAGCAAGTCAGAAGAAAGAAGTTTCTTAAGATCTAAAATAATTTCTAGCACTATACTGTTAATATCATCTTCTTTGCTGTCATTTCCTTCAGGAAAATAGATAACTATTAATTTCACAAATTTGTCATGGTTAGGAAATCTTCCGTGGAAATGGCCATTGATAGACAAACCTTTAATTATTTTAGATTCATTTATCGAGTTTCTATCTTCAACAGTGACAAGCGCATCAAAATGATTCAATATGTTTTTAAAAACATTTCCATCGAACGATTTGTTTTTTTCAATCCAATCTTTTGTTAGAGTTGACAAAACTTCACTGATATTTAAAGTAAATCTAGTAGAATAAAACATACCGATAATTTTATAGCAATCAAAGTTGCTACCTACTATTTTTGGAATGCTATTAAATATTTTAATAAACATTGTGAAGTGCTTAATAAGATAATCTCTTGAATAATATTCAGAATATAATAACAGTGCATCTAACAGAACAATAAAAGTTTTACTTCCGTCACCAAAGTCTCTATAAAGGTTTTCCAAGCAACCAATGACAAAAGTTCTTTCTGGACAAATATTCAGTTTGAAAATATCAATGATATCAATACCAGATTTAGTGATTGTAATGCATCCAGAATTATTAATAGCAATACTGCGCCCATACGGACCAATCGAAGTGCTTAACAGATTACTAATTTCTTCTATTTTTCTTCTGAATTCTTCTAGAGGTTTGTCATTGAGAACCAGATCCCTGTACAAGATATAAGTATAATAATTACAAAGATGGTATTTTTTTTAAAAGCAGTAACTTAAGAAACATAATAGAAATAGTGAAGGAATGAAAAAGGAATGCAGATACAGTGCAAGCAGTCATGAAATCATGCAAAGCATTCTTAAAACACAACAAAGAAAAATCCAGAATAGATATCAACCACCCTAATAAACTCAAAAATAGGGAACTTGAAGGCTGGTTTCAAGAAAAAGGAGAGGATAAAGTATTGCATTAATTAGTAAGATGGTAAATATCATTTACTTGCAGTAGATACACCAACTAGAGGAAAGGTGGCAAGGGATATCAGAACTCTAGGTGTTCCATCAAAGTTTGTAAGATTACTTTAAATGACAAGGAAAGAAACTATATTTAAGGTAAGGGTTGGTGGATCATTATTGAAATAATTTGAAGTGACAGGCAGCATACGACAAGGTGACCCTCTATCTCCCATATTATACAATCTGGTCCTCAAAGAAGTGATCAGAGTTATAAAGACAAATCCCAGAGGAGATATTTATAATAGACTCACCAAACACAAGGCCTACGCAGATGACACAGCTTAGTCGTTTCCAGCACATTCGGGAATGTTGGAATAGTTTTAAATGGCAGCAGTGAGCAAAGTGTTAAAAATTACTAGTGACAAGAAGGAGAATATGAAAATGTCAAGATCCCTACTATAGAGATAAAGAAATACAAATTAATAGGCACACATTTAGGCGTTACAAAACTTTTAGATACTTGGGGTATCTGATAACTGAAAAAAATTTTATGAAATGGGAGATCAAAGCTAGAATAGCAGCTGGCGGCAAATTCCTTTTGGCCTTAGTAAAATCCTAAGGTCTCGAGAAGTGCCTAAATCAGCCAAAATCACAGTCTACAAAACAGTAATAAGACCAGTGTAACACATGGAAGTGACGTTTGGGTTTTGACTCAAGAGAATAAGAGGATTACTAAGGATTTGGGAAAGATAGGTCTTTAAAAAAATCTTCGGTCCAGTGAGATCAAAAATGGAACTGGAACAGCTGTTTGGTGAACCTACTGGTTTGGTGAATATACAAAAAAAATTATTTATTTCTATTTCTTTTAAAGGCATAACTCCTATTAATCTTTAATTATCTTCGACATGTTTCGGATTTGCTCAGTTTAGGGTCAGTAAGGACATGCACAAATGACTATGTGAAAGAAATCACAGTTATCCTGAAGATGGAGCAATGTACTCCAAAACATGTCGAAGATAATTAAAAATTAATAGGGGTTATGCCTTTAAAAGAAATAAAAATTAAATCTCCTTCAATAAAATAATTGATTGATTATTTATTTCAAAAGTGTAGCTCTACCACCAATGAAGGGACTTAAGATTAATACTTAATAAGGATGCTGAGTTTCTAAGCTAAATGCTTTACTATGCATTCCAAATAATGCTACAGTTTTTTTTCTGTAATAAGCCTTTAAAAGGCAAAGTATATATTGTTAAAGGCTTTAAAGCCTTTTAAAGCCCCTTAAGAGTCTCCTATTTAAAAAGTTTATCGGCAGATAGAGAAGAAAATAATATTTTTAAGATTACCAAACACGAATTTCTATTATACCAAAATAAAACTTCAATTATTAGTTATATAGTATACATAGTTGTATAGTTTTGTGCTATATTTAATATATTGAATATTATCAGATGCCTAACTGGATTGATAAAGTATCCTGTGTTTGTAGTAACCTATTTAATATGGGCAACACTGCTTAATAAAGTGTTTCTCTCTCCAAGTTCTTTAGTTATGAGAGAGGGCGAACCCAAGATGTGAGATGCTAGTTCCAATAAATAGTTCAAATATATAAAACTTTGTCTTATTCATGTAGAAAGTTTCTTGACAAGGTCAAATTGTTAAATTTTTTTTGGGGCCTTCAAGGGAAGCCTAGCAAAAAGTCCCGAATACCTCATATTTTTATAAGACCAAAAAAATAAAAATAAAATAATAATAATAATAATAAAACACCCCAACAAATTTTATTAAAATGGGTTCTAGGATTTAGGAGCAAAAACTGTTCAGTTAATGCCTAAAAACATTTTTAATTTTTATGAAGAAGATGGTCAGGGATGCAGTCATGAATAATAAAAAACATGTCCAGGTATAAAAAACTTAATATGAAGTGCCGAAGTTTCAACCTGACAATTTCCCTGAAGAAGACCTGCAAGGACATGTTTTTTCTTACTCCTGACTGTATCACAGACCATCTTCTCAAAATATATCCCCTACAGTCTTCAACAATACTATTTTTATTATTTTAAAATATGTACCAACTTATTTTGAACCTAGAATAACCAGACAAATTTTAAACTAGGTCAGAGAGGAACTAGCCTTGACCCTGCTCTTAAAGCTCAAGAAGCTACTACATATAACTTATGTAGTATTAACATATTCATAAGAATGGGTTAGTACTATAAAACATTGATAACTTTTTAAGAAAACAACTGAAAAGAAATAAAGGATAGAAAAGGAAGATTATTATACAAAACAAAAAGTAGAATAAATAAATTTAATGATTGGTATAATAAATTAGTAGGCTATTCTACAAAAAAAAAAAAAAAAAAAAAATAAATAAAAATAAATTCAAATGCTAAAACCTTAAAAAATATATGCCTAATCATTAAAGGTATTATTATCAATAACAATTCTATGAATCATGACTACTAATTTTATCACAATAAAATAGTTTTGAAAAGGAGTTAGTTTTATCAGGAAGCATGCTGATGTTGTAAGTTATGAACGAACTTGTTCTTGCATGCGACCCCGCCGTTCCATTTCTTCTTCCCTAAGCATGTAAGCTGGTTTGTAGCAGATTCTTCCATCTTCATCTACATATTCAAGAGCAGGGTTTGGCTTAGTGTTTTGTGCATTACCAAGTGATGTATATCTAAAAAAAATATTTATAAATATGTAGTTACATTTTTTGGTTGCTTTGAGTAAAAGAAATCAATATCATAGACCTACTAAACCAGACTAGACGGGACTTGACCCTCTCTGAATTAGGTCTAGATTTAATAGGATTTAGTGTAAAATGCAAATAATATTCACTTTAGCTTTTTTTTTTCTAATAAATAATTTTTTATTTAAAACTCAACTTCACGTCTAGGATCAAACCAAAACTTACTTTGAAAAAAACACAAATTCAGAATATTTTCTTATTCGAGAAATCAGTAATTACAAAAAAACCTCCCTCAAAAGATACTTACAAAAGAACAAAACATAACAGTTTATACTTAAGAAGAATATTTATTATTATATATACGTATTTGTAATTCTTTTAATCATATTTGTTATTTTTATTTTTTGTTATGTGGGTTTTTTTAAATCTATTCTGCTGTTTAAAGATCAACTTTAAATTATACAATTTATCCAGTATTGAATAAAACTATATTAATAGTGGAGAGGATACATGCCGAAACATGTATACTTAAATAAAATTTTTGATTGTAAATATAATAAATAAACTTATATTGACTGATTGAACTACTAAATGGTGTTTAAAAGTATTCAAATTAGTATGCTGTACTAAGCACAATAGAGGTAACAAACATTTTTGGTTAGTTTATATTTTTTACTTACAGCTAAATTTTCTTAGTGTATAAGTACAAAATATGCAAGTGAAACTGTCAAAATAAAAATTATTAAAGTATTTTCTGTGAAGTTAAAGCTATAATACTCGTAGCTATAAATATCAAACCTCAACATATCATGAGGAATCAAAATTTCTGTTCACTCAAAAATGTCAATTATCCCTAACAGGCTTAGTATGGCAACACTGAGCATTAAATTGTTGAAAAACATATGAATTTTATTTGGACTGCTTTGATAGCTCAAAAAACATTGTATACAATAAAATTGACAAAAAATAAAATTTTTTCCAAAAACTCTACAGGGTGCACAAATAAAAGATTGTCACCCTTGATCTAGTCAATAAGAAAAACCGTTTTGTAAGGAAAAAAAAAAAAAAAAAAAAAAAAAAAATATATATATATAAATTTAGATTTCATGAAAATTTTTTTTTCTTTCAAAATTTTATCCAATTGTTTATGATACATAGTTTTTTTTTCCCCCACCAAATGTGAAACAAATTTTAATGAATTATTATGTTTATAAATAAAATGTTTAAACTTTAACCAACCTTTTTCTATACCCATAAGGTTCTTGGTGTGATGAAGAAATTAAATATTTTAACTATGGTCAGAATATATTAAGGTTCAATTTTATGGATCAACCATAGGTATCATCCATGAAGAGCTTGGTTTAAAAACAAGAGCAGTGACGGTTTCCAACTCTTCAACTCTCACATTATCACAATATTTAGCGATCCTTTCTCTTTCTTCTCTTGCCTTTTTAAGCTTCTCCAATTCCATCATTTTTTTCTGATAAAATGAAGTTGGCCCTTCTACTTTCTTGACCTTTTTACATTCCTTTTTTTTCTTTCCTCTTTCAAAAATTTTTTGTGTAACCGTATAAATAATACCAATTATAAGAGAAACAAACGGTATTAGTGACAGATAAAGATACTTAAGGGAACGTTTGGGGATAGTAATTTTAGGAATCAAAACATCTTTCCCATCAACAAGATAACATTCAAATGTACTATTAATTTTAAAAGTATCAAAAAATTTTTTACAATCAACTTCGAAACCGCAGCCATGGATACTGGCCTGCAAAGGTAACATTGAGGAAAATCTTGAATCATTATTACGGGCAAATAAAGCTTCAATTTGAGTACATTCATTTTCTGGGTTGGTGCAACTCTTCCAACAAGAAGACCAGTCACATTGTAGACCATACAATGTGCGTATATCACTGATGGTACAAGTTACAGAATAATATTTTGCAAATACAGATTCCAACAATGGTTCTAGAAAAACAGCTAATGATACGCAACATAATATGAATGAAATGAGGGTGAAAATAGAACAAAACCTTATTTCTAGATCAGGGACCCATTTCGGAACTTTTAACTCCATTTATACACTATAAAAACAATAATAAAAACAAAAACTCATATACCCGTACAATAAAATGTCACTGGAAAATGAAAATCAGAGCAAATAATCACTTAAGCAGATCTTGCTTGTTACTCATGGTAATCTCTAACTTCGATCAATGGAAATAATTATCTAATTGCTTTATAACTGAAAAGCTCAGATAAGAAAAATACATTAACAAAATTAGATCTTCTATCATCAATAATCAGAATAATATTTTTCATACTTTTGAGTCAATATAAATATAACAAGGGGCAAATAAATGAATAAATGTCTATATTTTTTTCATCTCAAACATCAAGAGTGGGAGTAAAAAAAAAAAATCTTTTATATATATATATATATATATATATATATATATATATATATATATATATATATATATATACATACATACATACATACATATGTACATAAATTCATCTATGTTACTGAATAAGGACTGCATAAAATGTCAATCAAATAGCTTTAAAACTTACAACCGAACTAAAATAATATAATTTATAAAATTGCCTCAAAACTGGTTTGTATCCACATTTTTAAAGTAAAAAATCAAAATAATGAAAAACAAAAAAATGTTGTTTATCTTTTTTAAATGATGGTTGGATAGTATAGAATGATGTATATATATATATATATATATATATATATATATATATATTTTTTTTTTTTTTTGAAGAGAAAAGATTTGACCCCGGTTGGGATTCAAACCCGTCTCCACCTCTCTAGCGTGGTGCCTTATCCACTAGGCCACCAAGTTCGTATCCGAACGAGGGAAATCTTCTCTCTTCACTGATCCATACCCCCGGGCACTCGCAATTGCGATGTACAATTCGGGGATGAATGCTCAATTTGAACATTACTTTAAACGATATATATATTAAATTATGAAATAATTCTTGATTATTAAATATTTTTTAAATTTATTTTTTATTTTTTGAAGAGAAAAGATTTGACCCCGGTTGGGATTCGAACCCAAGTCTCCACCTCTCTAGCGTGGTGCCTTATCCACTAGGCCACCGAGCTCGTATCCGAACCAGGGAAATCTTCTCTCTTCACTGATCACCCCTGCGATTGCCCGGGGATATAGATCGGTGAAGAGAGAAGATTTCCCGGGTTCAGATACGAGCTCGGTGGCCTAGTGGATAAGGCGCCACGCTAGAGAGGTGGAGACTTGGGTTTGAATCCCAACCGGGGTTAAATCTTTTCTCTTCAAAAAATAAAAATATATTTAAAAAATATTTAATAATCAAGAATTATTTCATAATTTAATATATATATATATATATATATATATATATATATATATATATATATATATATATAGAATATAGAATAAGCTATATCAAAATAATCCTGTTTCTTTTGTTGTTGTTTTTTCATACCATCTTAAAACAGCATGATTCACAATTACAATTTATTGAAATCCATAGATTTTATAAGGTGTAAATATTTTGGCATGGATAAGTCTTCTGGCTGGGGGTCTATACCTTTTAGTTGTAATGTTTTTTTCACATTCAAAATGTAGCATTGTGACATGCTCTAGCTCTGTTGGTGTTGGTCTGATCAAAAATTTTATGACAGTTTCCTGGTCAAAAATTTAATGGAAAATACTTTTTGTTATATAATATTTGTCGCTAGGATCTAAATTTACCTATCTGATTTAGGAGCTATATTGATTTGAAAGAAAAAAGTCACATTGAAACATTTTTTTCACCATCAAATATGTAACGTGTTTTTCACCTTCAAAAATGTAACATTTTAACATGCTCTAGCTTTGTTGTAGTTGGTCGGATCGATAATTTATCTTTCTTGTCAGAAAATCAATGGATTATAATTTTTAGTTATATAACATTTGTTGCTAGAACCTACCATTTAGAAGCAATATTGGTCAAGCTTTGCCTACATTTTTTAAGTTTTGGGGCTTTTTTTGAGACTCTCTAGTTCTTTTGGTGTCGCGCGGATCAAAAATTTGACAACAGTTTTCTAAACAGAATTTAAATGGAGAATATATTTTTTGTTCTATAACACTTGTCTCCCAGACCTACCATTTAGGAACTATATCGGTTTGAGTGAAAATAGTCGCATTTGAAACTGCTGTTTTCTATCGACATTGTTTATTTTGAATAACCATTGATTGTTTATTTAATTTATGTAATTTGATCCTTTTATTTCTAAAACATAAATTGGAAAAAACAGTAGATTATAGACATACATATCTAACTAATTTCTCTATTTACTCATTAATTTCATCCTGCAACACCTAAAGTCTTCAGTTCAGCAAGGTTGCTAAGGTAAAGCACTTTATTCCAAGAGAGTTACCACTGAGCACGAAGAGAGCAAGGGCAATTTTAATCTACTTCTGAGAGGATTAACCCATCTTCTAGGAAAAATGTCTATATCCAGGGAGGAAAATAAAATAGTCATAAGGGCTAAAGGTATGAAGGTAAATCAAATATAAACGGTAATTTTGCTATTCTTCTTAGAATACAGTTCCCAGTAGAAAGATGTGTGGAATGGATGTTTGTTTATGAGAAGGGAAACTGGCCTGGTTTGCACACAAGTTTGGCTTTGTTGTTATTACAACCATGACAGAACAAGAACGGATGATTATAAAATTTGTAACCAATGAAGGCGTTATTTTCCAATCAAGGAACGGTTCACACCAGAAAAAATACAGACTGGACAAACTTAAAGACCTGCAGTTCATAGGAAGTTTTGCAGAAGTATCTGATAAAAAACTAAGGGAAATACAACCAAAGGATGAAGATATTAACTCCTTGTGGGAAAGATGCGAAAAGACACTTATACTGATAGCGGAGGAGGTTTTGGGGCTAAAGGAACCGGAAACAAAAACATCATGGTTCAATGAGGAATGCAGACAGGCTACAGATGCAAAAAATAAGGCCTACAGAATTATGATTAGTCAGCGTACGCGTAGTACAGTGGAGGACTACCGGCAGAAAAGAAGAGAAGAAAAACACATCCATAAGTGCAAGAAGAGGTCCCATCAGGATAAAGAGTTGCAGGACATGGATAAATTCTGAAGGGAGAACAACCCAAGACACTTCTTTCAACTTGCCAACTGGATCAGGAAACCATTCAAGCAATCACCCTCCATATGCCAAGACAAGGAAGGGACTGTTCTAACGGACAGCAGGCTCTATCTACAGAAATGGAAAAGGCACTTTCGGGAACTTTACGGAACACAGGAGATGGCAGCTGAAGACGAGGAGATACCGATAGGGGACGGTTTAGAGATTGAACCGATTAGAGATGAGGACGAGGTCATGGCCGCTATAGAAAAACTAAAAAATAATAAAGCTCCTGGATACGATGGTATACCTGCCGAACTTATCAAAAACTGTGGTGGCGAAGTTGTTAAAGCAATCCATGAAATGATTATTACAATATGGACTGAAGAGAAGTCTTTAGAAATCTCTAAAGGACTTTTTGTCTTAGTTTTTCGGTCCCCTATAAGTTTCTGAAGTTTTGACATTTAAATTCAGGACACCCTGTATAAGAAGGGAGACCCACTCATATGTTCTAACTATCGTGGAATAGCGCTGCTCCCGTCTGCGTATAAGGTTCTTTCCAATGTGTTGTTTAATCGTATTTTACCCATAGCTGAGGGAATTATAGGGCCATATCAGTGCGGATTTCGATGAGGGAAATCAACTACAGACCAAATTTTCACACTTCGAATGCTGCTTGAACGTGGAAGAGAACACATGCTGATCACCCACCATCTTTTCATAGATCTGAAATCAGCCTATGACTCCATCAATAGGAAAGCACTCTATGAAGCCCTTGTTGAACTGGGTATTCCCAGTAAGCTAGTGCATATCATTAGATTGACTATGGTGGGTATAGAGTGTGTAGTCCGAGTAAGTGGTGAAAAGTCTGAAGGATTTCCTTCCGCTAAAGGAGTGAGGCAAGGAGATGCACCAGCATGTTTGTTATTTAACCTCGTCCTTGAGAAAGCCATAAGGGATGCAGGATTGCGGACCAAGGGAAACTTGTTCAAATACTAGCATAGGCGGACGACATAGATATTGTGAGACGCTCTCACAGAGCTGTGACCGAGGTATTTCTTGCTCTTGAGACAGCTATTCGCTGCTTTGGTCTGGAAATTAATCAAGAGATTAGAAGAAAGTACATGGATACCAGCCGTACTATTGAACAGAACAAAAATACCATTTGGACCTTACGAATTCGAGCAGGTGTCTGAATTTACCTACCTTGGCTCACAGGTCAACGTGGAAAACCGCATAGGTGATGAAATCAAGAGGAGGGTCCTGGCAGCTAATATATATGCTACTTTGCCCTCAGGAAGCAGCTGACCAGTAGGCTAGTGTCCAGGAAAACCAAGTTCACTCTATAAAAGACCTTGATCAGGCCTGTCCTTACATATGGCTGTGAGGCATGGACGACAACAAGGTCTGATGATATGACAATAAGGATTGTTGAAAGGAAAGTTCTTCGTCGAATCCTTGGAGTGGTATGTGTCGGGAATGAATGGAGACGACGCACAAATGCGGAGGTGAACGGACTCTATGGTGATCTTGGTGTGATTTCAGTCATTAAGGTCGGAAGACTCTGGTGGGCTGGACACGTGGCACGTATGTCTGAAGGAGACATTCCCAAGAGTGTCCTAACCGAACCAATTCATGGAAAGAGAAGAGTTGGAAGGCGGTGGACAGACTGCGTTGCTGACGATGCAGGATCCCTCTCTCAAAAAAAAAAAAAAAAAAAAAAAAAAAAAAAAAAGGTCAGAAATTTTAACTTGTTTGAAGGCACAGTTTGGGGATTTACCCTCCTGGGGATTACTCTGTATTAAAAAAAATTAGCCATCACTTCTCAATTAATATCAATGATTAATCCACAAGAATGGCAAAAATAGAATATGGTGTTTACAAATTTCGGTAAACGCAATTCTCGACTTTTCAAGAATGTTTTTGGAAGACATTTCAAAATGTTAACGACATTTTAATAATCTTGCAAAAATAATTCAAACTTTAAACTAATTAAAAATAATACACATAAAATTCTGATGAGAAATTATCACTTAATAAAATTTAAATATAAAAATTCTTACCCCCTATCATAAAGAGGACAATAAGGGACATGCAGCTCTTTTAAGTAAGTCCAAACATCTTGAAACGTCCAATCAAGAATTGGCGATACTCTAACTAGACGAGGCCAGCCTTCATCTGTTTCCTAAAACAGTTATAATACATAAAAATACTAAAATAAAAAAATAAAATTCAATATATCTTTACATAACTTAGGGGATCAGTAAGAAGTTGAAACTGGCAAAATTAAGATTGTAGTTATTGAACTAGAATTAAATGAAATCAAGAATATATTATGAAAGAATATTATGAAAACAGTTATATTTTGGAGCAATATTTGACAAGTCAATGACACTAGCTTGAAATTTCTTATCTTAATTAGTATAATTAAAATTATTATTATTATTATTATTATTGATTATATGAATTATATTTTTTATAGAAGTTATTTTATACTTAGTAATTATTTTTTGATAGTAATTATTCTTGTTCTTATTTATTATAATTAAATTTCTAAAGTTTATAATGAAACAGTCATATTTTGGAACAATATTTGACAAGACAATTGGTCCAAATCTAAAGTATACTGTATCCTGTACTATTTAATGATTGATTTTTTTTTTTTTTTTTTTTGTGTATCCTTTGTAACTGATAAAAATTTTTGTAAGTATTATAAGATATCACCATGATTGATCCATGACAACCAAATCCTTGATTTACAATACAATTTCAACTATCTTGAATAGGATTAAAAGTAAGGTAGATTAAAATTTGTTAAGTAAATTGAATTTATTTCCTTAAACATTTAAGATTGAGGAAACATGTTATTCAGTTTTTAAAAAATCTCAGATTTAAATCTCTTACATAATATAAACTGTCTTCCTCATCCGTCAATGTTGACCTTTTTTTTTTCCATAACCAATGAATCAATTTTTATGAAACGTTTTTGGAACACAAAAATTAAGAACAAAAACAATGTTAAAAATCACATTTTAGAAATCCAGTCATCATTTACTCACTGATGGTCTCTACAGCTCTTGAAGAACTTTGACCTCCTCCACAATTCTTAGCCACTCCTGACGATCCTTTGCTTTGTCTTTCATCTTCTGACTCTCATTTTTTGAAGGTCCTTTTCAACATTTTGCAGCCACCTCACTTTCTGCCTCCCTATCAGTCGCTGTCTGGCAGGTTTGCCGTACAATATTCTCCTGGAAAAATTTTGCTTTTTCTGCTGGAAAAATCTTTGCTCTGGCAACCTTTCAATATGAACTGCAATCTTGCATTTTTGGTGTATGTGACTATGTCTTTGTAGAGTGCTCTCAGCTCTCTATTTGAGCTGATCCTCCATATTCCTTCCTGAAACACCGAACCAAGAATCTTTCTCAACACCTTTCTCTCCCATCCATAAGGATTCTTTCTGTTTCCTTGATGAGGGTCCATGTCTCACAAGCACAATGGGTCAGATCACTGTCTTATAAATAATTATCTTAGCTTTTCTTGAAAGGTTCCGAAATTTTAAATTTTTTTGGTAGGGAAAATATACATCTTTTTCCTGCTGCCATTCTTGTTTTTATTTTATCTTTGCCAGTTATCTATAGGAAGTCATACATGACATATAATAATATGTCAAAAGTAAATTAAACCCTGCTTTGACCAATTATTACTTTGTTGAAAGTATATAGGCTGTAAGTTTTCATGGATTTAATTCTTTAATTGATACTAGCATCCCCGACATGGCTTCGCCCACTCTCATAATTAATGAACTTGGACAATTTTAACTAATAACTGAAGTTTTATTTATTTATCGATAAAAATCATGTGTTGCAGCTTGCAATTAATAAGCATTATTTCTTCAATAATATTTTCACGCATAGCAGTAATTTTTAACTATTTTAAATTGCACTGATTACGTGTTTGAAAATTACGGAAAAGCATAATTAAAAATCCAATTTTTAATTTTAAACTATGAGTTGCTAATCCAGTTGGGCAGAGACCATTAAAAAACTCTTAGGGATAATGAACTGCATTATCAGTACTTACAAAAAACCACTCATGAATCATATTTTGACACACAATATCAAAAAAGCAAAGGAATAATTTTGCCAGAAATAATTTTATTGATTTCATCTGGTTGGATTTTAATTTCTAACCATAAAAGTTTATGACAGTGTGGCAAATCTCTTTTCTGCCACTCAACGGTGTACATTGCAAACTGTGTGGCAGTATGGCACTAGCCATATATCATTCGAGTTTTAAACTTCACTGAAATCAATGCATCACACAACATATTTACAGCTTCTTTGATAACAATTTAATTGAATTAAGCAAGTTTTGTAATAAATTTTTAGCTCTATATTACACCATATCTTTGTAACCTCTCTTGAATAGCGATTGCCATCTATCGGTCAATTTTTTAACTTCACTGTGCACCACATATTTATCTCTTCTTTTAAACAATCTAATTCAAATATGTAAATTTTATTATTACTAATCCTACCTTAAACTATGAAGACTATGGTTAAAATTTGGTACAGATTGGTTTTGTAGTTTTCGCAGTTAGTGATAACAAATGAAGAATGGCTGGTTCTTATATATAATAGTATAGATTATTATTTTTAAAAAAATTGAATTCTTCCTTCTTGAATTCTTTCTTTTTTTTTCCTGTTGAGATATAGCTTCTTTCCTTTTAACATCTTTTTTTTTTTTTTGTACAATTTCTATGGTTTCATTGCAAAATTGTTCTCAAAGTATGTTTCTTTTTGTAAACTATCCCTCCCCAAACAAAAAAATTAATAAATGCAATTTGATATCAATTTTTTCTAGTAGTTTAAAATATGTACCATTGGCACTACGTAAAACTAAAGAATGTGAAAAATCGCTTTTTTTTATTCTATATCTTTTGTTTTCTACAAGGCCTTATGGTAAAGTTTCGAATCTGATCGGCAATTATAAGACAGAAATCAGTAATGTAATATTAATGAACTTCTAGCATTTTACCACAGGTGGCCTTGTAGAATACAATGGTAAACAAACAAAATATTTTTTTTTTTTTTTTCACGTTCCTTAGTTTTACATAGTGGCGATGATATGCGACTGTTGTTTCAAAAAATGTCTAGAAGTTAAAAATAAAATTTCCTTTTAAAATAGCTTTTGAAGACTGTAGGCTACTTTTTCCTTCATAGCAAAATCATTAACATTAGTATCTTCCATTTTGCTTAGATAATTACAATTACTCAATTAAGCCAAGAATGATGCAATCATTGATGGCTTACTGATAAGATTATTATTTACATTAAAATAAAACCTAAGTCTTATCTGATTAGATAAACAAGACCAAGATAATTGATAAGCTTCGAACAGAAGCCAGCCATTATAAAAAAATAAGTATATCTATAACGAGGAAAGATCAGAATCTATTGCCTCATAAATCTCTTCTCTAGGGTTTATAAAACAAAACTAAACAAAGAACTATTGAATCATAGGATATCAATTTACTCTATTTTTTTCCATTTAGACATGCATTAGAATAAACACGTTTTGTTTTGTTTCTTTAAATGTATTTCAATATTATATTATTAATTAAGGAAAACATGCTTTAATACATAATCAAATTTAGAAACACTTCTAAAAAAAAAATAAAATGGAATCATATAGACAAAAAACTAATTCATGAAAGGTGAGGGTAAAAATCTGTTAAATTGTAAATTAAAAAAAAAGTAAAACATAATTTAATCTGATTATGATTCCAAAATGTTACATTATATGATATTTAAAAACAAAAACTAATTTGAAAAAAGATTGTCAGTTCCTCCTAAGTATTAAATATAGTTTAAATAAATTGTTTCAAATTTATATTTATTGTACAAATTAAATTCTTCATTATAAAAACATTCTTTTATGAACTAAAGACTTTCTAACATTTAAAGTCCTACTATTAGTAATTATGATCCTTAAATTATAGTAATATTAATTAAGTGCTGGAGAACCTTGAATCATCAGGGAAACTATTGGTTGGTCTGCATCACCTCGACTTTTTGTTTTGCTAGGGAAGGTAGACCTGAGGTATATACTGTATAAGTCTTAATATCTAATATGGAGTATATAAGGTAATATATAAATGCATATATAAAATACAAGCACCATTTATTAATCAAGTTAAATTATATTAACATGAAAACAATGTTTTAATAATTAATCAAATTATGTTCCATTAATTTTCTATAAATTGATGTAAGTTCTTTAATTTAATTTAACAATTTGAGGAAGAATCCTCATTATAATTTTTTATAATGTCTCAATTATACTGTAGAGGACATAAGTTTAATTTTAAAAAAGTTAATCATGGTTATATCATGGATAGGTCATAGTTTTTTTCTTGGTCAATATTGAAACAAAAGAACAAGAATATGGTCAAAACAGCCCAAGAATAAATAAAAAACTGGATGTATGTAATGTAAACTGTTTATAATTCATATACCTAAATCACAACTATATACTTAACAATTGATGCTGCTTACATTATTAGGAAATGGTACTATAATTTGCTTTATTACATGTTAAATTTTACAAATCAAAATGATAGACTGCATTAGCCAATATGACAAAATAAATATATAGCTAGATTAATATAATCACAATAAATACCTGGATATAATTAAGATTCTTGCAGTTTGGGTCATTTCGCCTGACACCCATTAAACATGCTTTCCAACCATTTCCTTTTTGTTTCATTAACGTTCCAAGACTTTGCTTAATAGGACCATCAGAAGTAATCAAATTAATATTGTACCTACAAGTTAATTATAACATTATTTAACAAAGCTTCACTAAATTGGTCTTGGCTAAACAAAAACAAAACATATCATGGTATTGGTTGCTATTTAAAATGATATGTTATTGATGATGCAAAGAAAAAATACATAAAATAATAGGTTTATGGGAGAAATAGAGAGGGAGCAAATGTTGGAGTACCTTCTTGATGAACTGACTAATAGTGCTCTCTCATTCTGTAATAATTATACCAGCTTTCACCTTAACTGCCATGCTGAATACAAAGAAACAAAACTGAAAATCTTAGTTGGTTGATGTGTTACATACAGCCCAACTGTCTTGAATAAAAGTACTAAATATGCAGTTATGACAGTGAAAATGAAGGTTTTTAAAATATTTTCGATGAAGTTATGGCATAAATAGTTTTACTAAATATCAATGAATTACTAGGCCTAAAAATTAATTTAAAGACAAAACTTGACAGTTAACCACTTAGTGCTGTACTGGTTGAGTTCTGGGTAGCGCTAGATATAGATCTACAAGTTACAAAAGTTTGAGGAAGAGGAGTCAGGAATATATGCCATGAGATGGTATCAATAGAAACAAAAAAAGTAGGTAGGTCAAACTGTAGTTGTTGAAATCGAGACTGGATTACAGATTGTAAAAAAAATGTAGATGTAAACTGAATATTCCCTCAGAGAGATTGGGGGTGTAGATTAATCCAGAAGATCCATGATCTCTAAAGGAAAATAATTAAGTTAGCTCAGATGGATTCAAAATGAAAAATACGGAATCCTAGATAAATTTCTGAGGGAAGAAATACAGGCATGAAGGGGAGGCTTAGACTTTTGTCGCCAGAGTAAGTAGCAGATGACTTGGATGTGGTCAGCCTATTAAATGAGCAGATAAAAGTAGAGTATTCTGTTTACCGACCTTGTAAATGACTCAGCCTAATTGGTAGGATGACTTTGTTAGTTAGTAAATTTAAAGGAACACCTTCAAAGTGAAAGACTATTTATCAAGCCATAAGATCCTTTAAAAGTAATTGTCAAAGCTTCCTAAGATTAGAATCTGATATCAAGAAATAACTGATGAGGGCATAGAAGAAAAGCTTACTCCCTATTTTCTTAGGAATATTTTGAAATAAAAAATGAATAGAGAACATTTTTTCTTAGTTACTGTTAATGCTAAGTTAACCCTAAAGGAGTCTGAGATATTTTTAAAAAGAACTATTCATCCTTTAGATTTACAGTGATAAGATCCTAAGTACACCAACACAGTTGGTACAAACTTAGAACCAATTGGTAGATCTAGCGGCAGTAAGTCAATCTTTCAAGCTTTAATAGGGAACAGATAATGTATTGATGATTACACTAAACTTTGAAAGATCAACTAAGGACATTTGATGAGCACAAATCAAATGTTAACATAAGAAAGATATTTTCTTTGTGCCAAGAAACACTTCAGTATTTTACAGAGAAAAAAAATTGGTAGAGAAATGTTCTTCCAAAGGACACTATTTTTAAGATTATGCAAGAATGGTTGTACAAGATTGATGTTTTTTATAGAAAAAAAAAAAAAACTTTCTACAGAAGTGTTCTTTTAAATTAAACTATTTTTGAGATAACACAAGAATGGTTATATAACATGGTGAAAGGTCTAAGCTTCAAAATAAAAATAAAATATTATAATAAATGGAAAAAGGAATTTTCTTCCATTATCACAGCTGTGTAAAGGGAAGAATATAAGCTAAGAATGAGAATAAATGAGAATAATCAAAAAAATAATATTAATTTTAATATGTTTGAAATGTTTCAAAGTAAGAAAACAAAATTAGATTCATAGAAGTATTGTACAGGTTGTATTATAATGACTTTCAATGCATAATTTTAACTTCACAGTGAACGATAGGCAAAGGTAGTTCAAACCTAGCATTACTAATACAGATGTTTATTTCGTTAAACGTCACTTTTATGCTGCTATGGCTAATCGGACGATGCTACGGTGTGAGTCCTAAATTTTGCCTATCCAGGTATAATTAGGATAGGGATATTTAACGAGTACTTGACATCTCACAGGCTCGGGGCCCCCATTTTACGTCCCTTCCGAAGGACGGCATAGCTAAGGATTTTTTACTCCCTTTAAAAAATCCTAAGGTCATCTGCTGGGCTGCGAACCCGCGATCTTGAGTTTAATAGGTTGCTCTGCTAACCAGTACACCACAGGTGACCAATACTAATACAGATGTGATATATTAAGAATGAAATTAGAAAAATTTATTATGCTTAAGATAACTAAAATCAGAAAGTTACAGTTTAACATCTACACAATGTGAAATATAAATCATACATACAAAGTTGAACTATTGGACATTCTATTCTAACCTCTTAGCGCTTTCATGAATGAAGTCTTCTATTTCCTTGAAAGGATGTTGAGGCTTGAAATACACTCCAGTTAAAGATGGGTACACCTTTTGTCCATATCTCTTTATCATGACAGCGTGAACCAAATGAAGGAGGGCAGTGCAGTCTTTGCCACCGTTATATGATATGAAAACTTCATCAGGGCTGTATTCATCAAAACATTTATCTATAGTCTGAAATGATAAAATATAAAAATATATAAATGAGAGCTATTACAGGACAGTAAATAAACTTTCTAAAAAATACGATGCGTGTGAAATTCTGATTCTCTATATGCTTCCATTAATCATAAGGTTTGAAACTGTTTAACAATAAGTATATGAGATTTAAAAAAAAAAAAAAAAAAAAAAAAAAACTAAATTTCACAAACTGATGTAGGTATATTCATAAATATATCAATAAAACTCACTAAATAAAATAGATATATACGAGATTTAAATTGACCAAGAAAAATAATTATTAATAGATTTTTAAAGTCTATTTGAAACTTGTACTTTTTTTTTTTCAGGGCACCCAACAGAATAAAAACAAAATTAGTGATGACTTTATTAAAGAAAAAAAAAATAAGAAAGCTGATTGATATTTATTTTAAAAGATCTTTAACAGGTATAGTAATAAACAAGAAAATAATCCCTTGAAGAAAATAAGACAAACCTCAACAGAAGAAGTGGTGAAGGCAAGAGATTTCATGTTCTTAAGCTCCTATCTTCAAGAGAAAATAACCAGGGAATCAACAACTGTGTCCTATCCCCACCAAACTACACTTTGAGGAGGGGGTAGAGAAGCAACATAGGGGCAGGTATCAGGGAAATAATTATTAGTATCAATAGAAAAGGTGATAAAGGTGAAAGTGAGCTTAAGCTATCAATTATACAGGAGAATATTTAAAAACAATTTAAAAATATGTAATGAAAGAAGAGCTTTGTTAATAAGTTGAAAACGATAAATCCAACATTATGGAAATAATAATTATTCAACTTTGAAACAATTACAATAAACAATAGGCCTAGTAATAATAGTTAATTCACAATTAATTATATGTGTTATGAAAAGAAAAAGTAATGTTTGTTTGTGTTTATATTATTTACTATTCCATCAAAATTTATTTTTCATCTAATGATTGTTTCTTTCCAACCAATATTTTACTTTCATTACTGTTCTTTCTTTAATTTTATCTGGAGGTATATTATTTTCTTTTTGAATTATTGATGAATATATTATTAAGTTTATATAATTACTACAGCCAGATCTCTGACATATTATTAATTATAATAACTGTTCAATATTTTTAAGGGCAATTGGACTAGAATAAAGTTTATTTTCATTACTTTTTATAATATATATTAACCAATAAATAGTTTTCTTAAAAAAAAAAAAAAAAAAGGTATATTCCATTCAACTCAAAAGTAGAGATTATATGAACTATAAATAATCGGTTATTTGCTAATGTTTATAGGTTTATTTTAAAGTATTAACAATGTCCTTACATTAATTTTTTTTAAAAGTATGATTAGAATTCAAGCCAAACAAAGAGAAATATTTTTTTTTAAATGAAATTAATTAGGTTTCTTTTCAACAACAATCTTAATATTTGTATTTTACACATTATATTTTTAAGACCTTGAAAATTGCATTATGAACAAACTACATTTAACGAAATGCTGACTTCTATTTTTAGCTTCAAATAAAATAAAGATATTTTAAAATGGCATAATTAAGTTAAAAAATTCAGACTGATGAGCAAATAAAATTTATCATAACAAACAATTCAGTAATTGAATTTTTCTTAGTGTGCAGTCAAACATACAAAAATCAAAAATAGCAGAAAAATGTTTTTTTCATATAGAAATTTTAATACGCAGAAAATTTGTAAATTATTATAATTGACAGACATATGTACGCATCGTATATTAAATACCATTAAAGTTCTTAACTAAACATAAACTTTTATTTTTGAAAGAATGTTTCTTGATTTTAAATATGAAGACATGCACTAAGAATATACACAGTGAGTTTTCATATTTTTCAGAAAGGTCTTACATATTTTTCTTGACTACATACATAAACAATAATTTTCATTTTTATTTAATATGCCGAAGTCCTTTTTTTTCCAATCAAATTTCAAGTTTTCTACAAAGATTTTTAATGTCTAGTAGCTCATGTTAATAGTTTTGGGGTCAGCTTTATTTTTTGTGTTATCTGTTCTAGCACAGAAGTAAATTTATAATAAATTATCAAACTTAAGCTGCTAATGTGAAAAAAAAAATTAAATTAAACTTATTAATATTTATATTAACAATCATAAACTTGAAATGTTCATTCAATTAAACAAGTTTATAAATGAAAAAAGTGAATAAAATTATTTTAAATGTACTAACCAATATAAACCCAATAAGAGGCACAGTAGTAAAATAGAATATTCAGATAGTCAATCATGAGCAATAAATCAGTAATGTTTATATTTACTTTGGAAATTTTTTTAGATGAATCAAGATTGCTCAAAAAAAAAAAAAAAAAAAAAAAAAAAAAAAACTTTACATAATGAAATGAGAAAATACTAAAAATTATTGAAAAGTCTTTCACTAGATACAACTAGCTATCCCATGAAGTTTCCAACTCAATGGGGAGCAATCAGTAGTAGTTGCCATAGAAACAACACAAACCACAAGACACTTTCACCTGGCAGACTCACTGTCTATCCTCTCTCCTAACTTTATAAACGTTAAAAGTAAAAAGAAAAACTTCATATAAATAAATTAAAAATATTTAGTACGCTTGAAGTTAATAGCACTTGAGTGCATAAGAAAATTACTTAATTTCCGATGTAAACTATAATTAAATTAAAAGACAAATTTAATTCAAAGAAATAATTTGATAAGTAATATAAGATTCAGTTAATTTTTTATTTTATCTTTTTAACCAGATTACAAATATATATAACTGAGATAAATGTATTAAAATTAAAGATATTTCTCTTTATACAACAATATTGTATTTCAGCATTAAAGTTAGGTGCATCTTCTTTTCTTTCCATTTATCATTTGTTAATCTCTATTCTTGTTTTATTTTATTTAATATTTTACTGTAATTTAGTTAAAAATCGAAAATAGCCAAAAAAACAAAACAAAAAAAAGTATGAGAATCTATAAAACCCTGACCAGGAATAGAGGTGAAATAGGGTAACATTAATCGTGGAAAATTTTGAGACTGAAATATGACAATATTGAGGAAGCACAAATGGTTTGAAGTTTTAGATTTGAACAAAAATTCCAAGTTTTTATTATTTGCAAAGCTAACTTTTCAGACAGAGGGCTTAAAAAATAATGCCCCAGTTCTCCTTTGCTAAGATGAATGGTAAATAGAGGTTATTCTTTATTGCCATAGAATGAAACCATGGTATATATTCAACGGCATTGAAATCCAATGGAGGAATCTTCAACTGTTGGATATCATTAGGTTAAAACTCTTTGCAACCCTGATCCTCTGTACAGTCAGTTCATAAACTGGTGCCCATGTAACATGTAACATTGACAAGATAGTGTTCTGAGGATGATCCAAAATATGATTCCTTTGCAGTACATGAAATATTTTTTTTGGTCCATCAGGTAAATATAGTTCCTTTGCATTACATGAGATTTTTTTTTTTTGTCTATCAGGTAAATAGAAGCTACTTATTATCAAACCATAGAAGTGAAGGAATCCATTTGCGGAACTTTTTTTTTTTTTATCTCAAACCAACAGAGAGCATAAACATTCATCATGAATGCGGCCAAGAGCCTGGGATAAACAGTTGGGACTTCAGTTGCCACGTATAAGCACAAAATCAGTCAATTATCAGCTTGAGCGAGACATTTCTCCAAACAATTTGTTAGCAAGGAGTGTGGAAACCAAAAGAAACAGCTTTGAAAATTTCATAAAGATACCGCAGATATGAACTCAGATCTTTCGAGTCAATTTCAGGCAAATCTGTAAGGACTGGCTGAAAAACTCTGTTATCTCCAAATTTGTACACTTCAAAAAATGCCTTTCCAATATCTCCTAAATATTGATTTGGGCCAGATGTTTTACCATCCACACTTAGAAATAAATAAAGCAGTGGTAGCTCATTGGCATAATGGAGGCACAAAAACCAGCATAATTTTCGACCTATAAACAGCTTGAACCGCCACTTTATGTCCTACTTTTGAAACCTCATAACCTCTTGTAGAATACCTTGATAACATCTTATAGAATTGAGGTAGCAACCAAATTAGCACAGCAATGGGCTACAACAGTGCTTTATTGAAATGGAAAATGGAAAATTTAATTATTCCAGATAAACTCTATATTAAGTCACTGCCCCTTTCCAATAGTTATCCTCCAGTGTTCACAATCTCCTATAATAATTAATTACCTAATCTCTCTGTCCAGTATCATCTCTACATTCATGATCTCTAAATTGATTGACCATTTTCCAATACTGTCCTGTTACAAGCCACATAAAGACTCCAATAAGACCTTGATTGAATATGTTCATTAGAGTTTGAAGAGCAAGCTGAAATTAAATGCAGAAAAGACCTAAGCCCTTATTGTAGGCTCAATTTACCTCCTGAAAACCATGCCTCCTATTTCCGCCCTTCTTCTAAGTAATAATTTAATTAAATTCTACTCCTCATTCAAAACTCTTATTTTTTTATGACATATTTTCCAAAATAAACCACATCCAAGATTTCCATTGCACCATCTCTACTCTAAAGTGTCTTAATAATCTTTATCACCTTAGCCCTTTAATAAACCTAAGATAACTAGTAACCTCTCTCATATTCCTCCTGTACACAGGGGTGCACTGGCAATATCGAAGTCAGACTCAAAATGATATTTGATCGCTTTGAATATTCTATAGGGATGCCTGCCCATATTTTGCATTTTATGCAGTTTAAGTGGCTCAGACAGGTAAACAGTATTAATCATATATTCTATCTTATGAATTACGCCCCATTGCTGACTTAAATTGTTACATGACAACTTCTGATGTGGTAGTTGTCAGACGCCTCAGATATAGGTGAGGGCCTACTCGGACAGGTAAGGTGACTATCCCAGACCAAGTCACCAGTGAATACTCATCACATGGGAAGTCACCCATGCAATGGTAAACAAGCTAGGCTATGCATAATTATAGTATCCTTAAATATGGCATTAGTCCACTCAGTTATACCCCTTCATTCCTCATTTTAGTTTTTCAATTAAGAAACAATATTGAATGTAGTTTTCACATTATTTTACTCCCTTATAAAATTATTTTATCTCTTGGCTTTAAAAAATGCTGCAAATAACCACTTGTGCCAAGTAACGATAAAAATAGAAATAAAAAAGTTCAATCATTATTCAAAGTAAATTCTTTGAATCCTTATGAGAAACCTTTACCCTCCGCTATTTTGATTAATAGTCATCACTACCTTAATAAATTGATAATTTTTTTTTTTTTTAATTGTATAATTCTCTGACATATGGTTTTCTAATTATTCAAGTAAATATATATATATAAATTAAATCAAGAGAGGTTAAAACTACATATACATACCTCGATTGATTTTTCTAGAACAGATGCAAAATCATTTAACTTATTTGAATTAATAAGGTCTAATGTATTTTTATAAGCATTTCCTAGAAGATCTCCATCATTAGCAAGCCAGTTTTCATTTAATTGTGAAAGCAAATAATTGTGAGCTTTATTAACCTCAGCCATGCATTCAGATTCTAATGTTATTAGAACTCGATAATAGTCATTGTCATACTTGGGGTATGAGCCAAATTGCACTCCAGGGCTAAATCTTTGCACAGCATCATTGAGAACATCTGTGATTTGCTGAAATTTTATAAAAAATATTATTACTCAAAATATAAATATTTTGATAAACTAATTAGTACCATTATATTAAAAAAAACCTGATGATTCTAAACTATAGAGTATTTTAATTAAATAAATTAAAATTTAAAAGAATTGATTTAAATTTACTACAAAAATTCAGCAGCGCATTTCTAGTTTATTAAAACAATTAAATACTATCATAGCAAAAAAATACAATAAAACATATTAGCAGTATTATGAAGCTTATAAGAACTTATTCTTACAAAAATAGTCAACAACCTAATTTGATTTCTTTGAGAGAGAGGAAATCTTTATTAGTTACAACCACTTCCTAAAGACACAGTTAGATTTATGATTTTTTAAATTTAATTTTGAATTATTTTTAAAATTTTTAGAGATGTTACATGATGCTTCACTAATAAATAAATATAATAACATTAAATTTATGAATTATTTGAGAACAGATGATTTAATAAGAAGATACAAAATCATTCAAGTATTCTAGACATAACCTAAATTTTTATTCACATACAGACAATGAAGGAATAAAAAATAAAAATTGGCCGTTCATAAATTTTGGGATTAGTGCTAGTGTTAAAGTTACTAGTTAACCAATAATTTAGAGCATTAAATGTATATGTAAAATAACAATAACTTCACTTAAGTAGCAAATGTAGGATGAACTTTACATTATTGAAAAAAATAAATAAATCAGTAATTGGATGTTAATAGTTGCAAAAATCACATTCTACAAATATTGTAAGGTTAGCTAAGCAGCTAGGAATAATTTTATTCTATGAATATTAGAACATCTTGCAACTACAATGATTATCTTTTGTGTTAAAAGGACTGACTTACAAAAAAATAATGATAATTTGATATGTATTTGGAAAGTATTGACCATACACTGATACAGTGATAAAGTCAACACAAACGACTAGTCTTTTACATAACAATAATTTTGAAGAATTTATGATTAATCCAGTAAGTATATTGTGGGTGAGCATCTAGTTTGGAATGCTGTGATTTTAATTCCTGATATGAACAGTTGATATTACTTATATTTGAAATTCCATAATACAAATAATCCCACTGAAGTAAAAAAATGATGATGAACTACCGATTGTTTTCTGGATTGGTAAATGTAACCAACGAGCAAATAGACTCATTCCCTGCCACTATTTATCTATATTATTATTCACAACCTCCTGTGAATTTCATCAGGAGTTGGATATTTTGAAGCAGGAGACTACCGATTTCAAAGGGTAAACAGCTTCACCTATTTAGGTTCAGAAATCAATTCCCAAAACGATATATCGCAGGAAATAAAAAGGAGAGTTGCAGTCGCCAACTAATGCTACTTTAGCCTTACCAAATATTTTAGAAGTAGGATGCTCTCCAATAGGACCAAAATCAAGCTGTATAAACACTAGTCCGCCCAGTCGTCACTTATGGTTTACAAGTTTAGAAGCTTGGGCGTTCACGAAGGTGGATGCGTCTAGGCTTCTGGTCTTTGAAAGGAATATCCTCAGACGAATTTTCGGGCCTGTTAGACAGGACAACGTCTGGAGAAGAAGAAGTAATGCAGATCTAGAGAGCCTCTACAACAATGTCGACATAGAAGTTCATGAGGCTTGGACGACTTTGATGGGCGGGACATGTGGAAAGGATGGCTACCAGCGAGATCCTGAAGATGATGCTGATCGAGGAGCTCTACGGGAAATGGCGAGTTGGATGACCGAGCATTTGATGGATGAACTCAGTTTCTGCTGACACTGGGCCCCTCATGGAGCCGAAACTGGAAAGCTGTGGCAAGCGATCAAGCAAACTGGTGGAAGCTTCTGGAGGAGGCCCAGTCTCGGAGTCAGAATGTCGCGCCACCTATGATGATGATGATACCAATGGAATAAAAAATAAATGGAAAAGGTCTCCAATAAAAATGTATTGGAATTACGAAAAAAGAAAAAAGCTGTCTCACTTCCACAAAATAAATATTTTTTTAATCACCATAAAAAAATACACATATATAATTATTTATTTATTTACAAATTTTATGGAGCCATTTAGCACTGCATTTGGTTAGAGGCGCCATTAACAAGTCGAAAACTAGTCCTAATAAACATTAGTTTCCTTTAAATAGTTATTTATTTGACTGTAGAAATGTAAGGAGTGGGTAGTATTTAAATCCATCAAAGGATTTCCACAACTAGAGTACATTAAAAAAATTGGGGAATAGTTGTACCTACACAGATATAATACAAGATACAGTAAACAGTTTCAATTTTAAAATTATATTTTAAACTGTTGAATTATCTATGTTTGCTTGGTATAAATTAATGTGATTTTGCAGTTTGAATGCCAGAATTAGAGAAACGTAGATCAACTATTAAATAATTATTATTTGAGAAATTAGGAGCTTTGTTCAAAAGTCAATAGTACCCTAATTTTAGAAAACAATCAACGCTATCTTTACAATACAGCCAGTAAATGCACAATACGTATTATTTACATGTGAAGAACACAAGGTATAATTAAAATAACAGACCTTACTTTTTTTAGTTGTTAAGAAGGGACACTAAGAATAAATCAGGAAGACAGGTTATGAATGAGGAGGCTTTTTTAGGTACAAAGTTGGTGATTAGAAGATGTAAATATTTGGAAGCTAAATCTGAAGCATTAGGAATTAAGATCTTTATGATTAATTTCATTAGTTAAACAATGAGCATAGAGGATTTTTTGAATTAAAACACATGATTTCTTTTCATCAAATAATTGACAGAAGAACCTGGAACAGTGATTAATTGTTGAAGTAAAGAAATAAAATGTTTATTATTTTCAACAGGAATATCTATCAGACATGCCACCAACAGGGAAGACTGGGGAAGAGCTGTTTAGCTGGCCTAGGATCGCTTCATGCGTCTGTTGCGCCAGGATTTTTTACATAGAATGAATGAATGAATTTAGTATGGAGGAATGATGAAGCAAGTAGAACAACTTAGGGCAAAGCAAGCTTCAATGGAAGCCTTAGTAAATAGGCCCAGCATATACGCTGATAACACCGCCATGTCTCGATATTTTGTAGACTTTTGTCGGGAAATAGGCGAGTGGAGAGGAGACGCGACTGACGAGATGTCCGCAAACAATTATATAGAACGCCTGGAATTGGTCGCGAGTCAGGCTGGCTGGGACGATCGGTTTAAAATTAACTTACTGAGGTTAAGGCTAAGGGGTGAGGCTGAAAGGTTTGCTAATAACAATCCAAACTTTTTCTCATCATTAAACTGGGAAGACACTAAATCGGCATTTCTGTCCCGCTTTTCCAAAGAGGCTAACATTGTTTGCCAACTTCAAGAGCTTTTAGCATTAAATAAAGGTCCCGGGGAATCATATCGCTCGTTCGCTGATAAATGCATAACAATAGGACGTGCAGCCACTATCCGGTGACCGACCAGAGAGCAGCAAAAGGGTGCGGACGCAGCGATGGAGCGTGTCACCCTCGGGGTCTTCATTAACAGTCTGGAGCCGAACGTGAGAGGTATTGTAGCTGCGCTTGAGGAGAGCTCCATTGACAAAGTTCTCGCTATTGTTGATAGAGTGGAGCAATTGAAACCTTCGGTGAAATTCGGAAATGTAGATGCAGTGGCTACCCGGCCCTCTTATGGAAAAATGAATGTGGAGAGGGAGACATTAAACGAAAATGCGACTAGTGATTTTGCTGTAGATGCAGAGGGAAACTATAGACACAGGAAAGGTTTTAAATCAAGGAAGCCCATTCATGGCTCGAAATCAAGATCAGTCACGTGTCGCTCGTGTGGTGGTGTAGGACATATTCTCGCGGAGTGCCCCTCCGTAAGGTGTTACAGGTGTGGTCGTCGCGGACATGTGCAGAGCAAATGCCTATGGAACCGGCCCCAAGATGAACGTGAGGAGGAAATCGATCGTACCCGACTCAAGTCAGAAATAATTTTCAACAGAATTCAGTTTAAAAATATTTATTTCAAAGCTATTAAAATTATAATTTGTGGATTGATGTATAAAGTGGATGGTAAAAAGTGGCTATAGAAACAACTTCCTCAGCTGTTTTTTTGTTTGTAAAAAAATAAGCACTGCAAAACAACTAACTAAAACTTATTTCAGATGAATGTTCGACTATTTTGTGAGTCTGAATTACACTAAATTATAATTTGTCATGATTCATTTTGTGGGTTACTGTAAATTATTATAGTTTTTTTTGCTACTAAGGAAAAACAATGTTGATAAAAAAATATTGTTCTTTCTTCTAAGGACAGCCAGGTCTCATGCAAGATTTTGATAAAACTATCCATTTTTTCTCCATATACCCATTAGAGACATTAACTGATTAAGACATTTCAGTCTCAAGTGCAAATACTGTACGATACAAAACAGTTTTTATTATTCAAATGTATGGTTCATTATTATGTTATTTATTTATTCCAAAAATAGGGCAAAATATGTTACTTTGTAGCTTTAACAGATTCAAGATCATAAAAACTTTTCTTTTTTTTTGTATAAAATTAAAAATTACTACTTTCAAGCCACCAAGTATAAATACTTATTTTAGTCCTAAGTATAAGCTACTTTATTATATCTGTTATGCTGGTGAATAATTAACCAAAAGTCGAATTTTGACCAAAATGAGTTAAGTGACTAAAACAAATCGTGGAAATTTTTCTTCATGGTAAATACGTATTTAAAGTATTTAAATAAGGTGTTCATTGTAAATAACTATGTTTTAAAATGAATTTCATACCTAATCACTTATACACTATGAAGATAAACCTCCATGATTTTTTTAGTCACTTAACTCATTTTGATCAAAATTGGACTTAAACACTTATTCACTGGAATGACAGATATAATAGTATTCATTTCAACTGAAATAATTGCTGAATATAGAATCTATCAAACAATTAAAATTTCATAACAAACTATTTTCAGTTGAGGTACAGTAGGTATAAAAAGATCAACATAATTAGGAATTCATGAATGATTTGCTACTTCTATCATGTTTAGTTTATCAGAAGGAAAGTTTCAAACGTTAGATATTCATCTTCAGACATAGAAACACACAAACATTCAAAACATCAGCAATTTGACAAACAGATTATATTAATTCTTCTTTTTTCGCCACCAAGTTTCCATAAGGTGCAGAGTTTTAGTGTCGGCCAGATATCTCTACTTATCTTGGTTCTGCACCATTTCTTTCATACCATTGAGAGCAACATCTTTTGGTATCCGATTTTTGAGAAGTAATCGATATGTTACAGAATTGGATTGTATAACAAAACTAAATACCACAGAAGTAGAAAATTGTTCATAAATTCCTAACCATTATTAATACGCGATGCCCTTAAATCAGGTAGATTGTTACAATCAACAATACATAAATAAATGTACCCTCACTGTATATACTATATGGTGTAAATACACACATATTTATAAATATTATAGTATAGTTGCACACAATTTCTAATGTTATACAAGTCAAAATCTACAACTGTAATGGTTGGCATTTGGAGCTTATTTGGCACAATTTCAAAATTCATAGACTATTGAGATACTTTACTGTAATAATAGAGCAAGTTTACTATACAAATCTGGGGTCGACCATACCTAAAAGAAATAAAGCTCAATCAGAAATAAAAGTGGAAAATACCACTAATTATTCATCAATAAAATTCCTCAATCTTCAGAAATATGATAAAAGAATTTACAAGAGTATTGAACTTAGTATGTCTCTCTTTTTTTAGTGCAAAACATATCCAGCTGAAAGGACATGTAAGGGTTTTTAAATATAACGAGTTACATGATCCACAGATCCAAAGGAAGATCTAGGAGAGTTTATTTCGGTTTTAACAAATACAAGTTAAGGGAAGTAATTAGGAAACTTTGATATCGTCCGAATCAAATCTAATAAATAAGCCTTGGGATAATTGTAGGAAAATTATTTCTAATCTTATTTAAGTTACATAATAACTGAAATCTTAAATGTGATATTTATAAAACAATATTCCAACTATTTTACCTGCTCTGACGCATTCAAATAAACAGTTTTATTGTGGAAAACTATGCCATGACTGGTAAAATAACTTCCTTCCAGAGAATTGAATATCATTTGTAAAAATTTTGGTACTCCTGGAAATATTATAACATTTTTCATAGTAACGACTGGAAACTTTCCTTTTGAAACAGAATTTTTTGGGACATCTGGATATAACACCACTGCTGACTTAGGTATCGATGTTAATTTTTTTGTAGCTGCAGTATTTCCTTCTGGATCTAATGTAAAGTAGGACCAAAACTTTACTATTTCTTTACTGACAACAACGGTTTCCCCAAAAGCTGCTGCTACACCTTCATATGTTACATCATCATGTGTTGGGCCAACACCTGTATAATATTTAAAATAAATTGTAGATGTCAGAAACTTGTTAAAGTTTTTGCAATCAGTGCTTTTTTTTTTTTTTTTTTTTTTTTTTTTTTTTTTTTTTTTTTTTTTTTTTTTTTTTTTTTTTTTTTTTTTTTTTTTTTTTTTTTACAAGTAATGAGAAGGCTAAAAGTTAATTAAAAAGTCTTGAAATATTTAAAAGAATGAATCATCAGAAAAATAAAATTTATAGATAATAATCCAGCCTCTTCACTATCCTAAATGATTAATGAGACTAATAGTATAGAAAAGTATATCCATACAAAATCTATTAAATAAAGAATTTCAAAAGCAACTTCAACTTTTAGAAGATAATTTAGGCACCTAAGCAATACATAGAAAAATAGTATGAAAGAAGATGAAAACTGGTAAAAATTTCAGTTAATGAAAGGGTAATAAAACAGCTAAGTTTTAAGTTATTATCAAATAAGATTTAAGTTATTATAAGATAAGGTTATATTATTATTAATAAGATTAATAACTAAACAAACTAAGATAAATTTTAGTTATTAATAATAAGTTATTAACATTAAGATTTAAGTTATTAAAAGGGTGATAAAACAAGTACTACAGTAACATTTGAATCTTCCCTTCTCACCTAAATTCTACTATTTTATAAGATTATCATGGCAGATGACTTCAATTGAATTCTTCCAATTCTCCTGATAAGATAAACCTATTAGACTTGAATAATTTATTGTACCATTTCTACTGAACCATCATACCCAGTTTACTGATATATTGATGGACCTTATAACCGTTTATTCTTCTAGAAACTTACTCTCATATTTCCAAAATCCTACACAATTTCTCTTTTACTATGACCTTAGTCAGATATCATGTAACATTTTCAGTCCAATTCCCATCCATAAGCAAAGTTCCTAGTGAAATTTTTACCCCTTAACTCATGAAAGTATAAATCCTTTACTTGGCCCCTTATAACTTCCTATAGAACCTCCCTTTTCATCCTACTCCACTGAAGTGATGGCAGAACATCTCTCATAAAATCTACTTTTATTCCTTTATCAGCAAGAACTTCTTAAGACATCCCATTTCCAATGCTTCCCCAGCTTTAATCACCCCAGCAATTAGAGAATTAAAGAAGTGAAGACTCTTGAGGTACGCATGATGGTATAGAAGGATCAATACAATTAGGATTGATGAATTAATAGCCACTTCTATTGGGATTATTTATTAGAATACTAGTTTCGAATGCTGAACATTCATCTCCAGTTCTGAGGAGACCTAGCAGATATCTGTTAGATCTCTATTATGCCTCAAATGTCATTGTTTATCTTTTTCTTTATTTATCCTAGCACAATTGCTGATTTTTTTGAGTGAAAATCCCTTGACGATTGGAGGAAGTGATTAGAGGACACTTGGTGCCAGGATGAAGAACCATTAAAAAATAATAATAAATAAATCACTGATGATTATTATTGCAAGACAAGCGTGAATCAAATATCTGTGGCACCTGTGAATAATGTGTTCAGTATAAAAATGGTATTTAAGAAAAAAAATTTTTTTTCTTCACAATAATTCACAAATAAATATTCATCTCTGTAATTGCCATATAACTTGGTCCATTAGACACGAATAAAGAGGAAAAAAAATCTTTCTGGTGATACCCATAACTACTAACACACTATTTAAAATTGTCAAAAATATATGAAATTACAAAAAAAAAAAAGAAAAAAGCTTTATGGCACAGATTTATGAGAAACTAAAACTAGTGAGACTATACTGTGTTTGTCATAGTTTATTTATTTGTATTCATTAATTTGCTTAGCAAAATTTTTAATTTATTTTTTGATGTTTACATATGAAGAAAATAAAAATATTTTTATTTAAGATTATTACATAACTACCAATTAAAACTTACATATATGAACAATTCAGACACTCAAATCATAGATCAGAGGCTTTATCTTACTAAATAATTGCCTTTTAAAATATTCATATTTTATATTTCAATATAATGTCCCATATTATTAATAGTTAAGGAAAAGACAAATGATTCATAAAATGATCAGGATAAAGGTTACTTTCAATGTCCATGCTAGTTGATATCTATGTTCTATTTTTGAAAAGCTGGTAATTGGAATCAGAAATTGGAAGTTCAAAATAATGAGGGGCTCAAAAATTTCAGTCAGTTAATATAGTAATGAAAATTTTAAATCCTTTGAAACTCACTAACCAAACATGTAAAAGTTTGCCAGATTTTAATCATGAGATAAGGTTTAAATTTCAAAAAAGTGAACATAAATTTGAATTCGGAATTTCAAAATGCCTAATTTAAAAGATTTCTTATTAATTTAGTATCACCCTAATAATGAAGTATTCTTGAGTTCGGAAGTTTGACCACAAATTAGAATATTAAAATACACACGGAGTATGACAGTTATCTAATAACAATTCTTTTTTTTAATCAATAAATTTCCAAAATGTAACTTTAAATTTTTTAATTGTGAGGCAAAGTAATCATAGATATCAACTTTCATGAAAATTGAAAAGATTGAACCATCTCTTTTTCTTCATTAGTTCTTCTCAAATATTATTAGATGACATTTTATATCAATCTAGGAATGCTATACTGGATTTTCAAAAAGGTCAGATAGTAAAGAAATGTAGACAGACATATTGAGCTGTCATTTGAGATCTAAAATATATTTTTTAGGTGGAACTAAATTAAGATAGAGAAAATGACCTCAGCTTTGACTAATAAAGGTCTTTTGACACAATCTAGTTTTTTAATATAGTTATTATGCAATGTTTACAGCTAAAGACTTCACACTGATAAATATTTAAGCATCTACCTCCTGTTGTGATTACGGTATCGTATTTAGATGAAAATTCTGCTACTTCTTTAGCTATTTCTTCAACTGAATCTGATATAATGGAAACTTTTAGCAACTTTATACCAAGATTATGAAGCCTCGGAGCTAGATAGGCTATATTTTGATCTGCTACTTGCCCCTTCAATATTTCATCACCAATGACGATTATTCCAGCTGTCTTCATTTTACCAGTCCCTAAACAATTTCATCATTAGTAATGATGAATGAAACTTATAAAGATATAAAAAATGGATAAAAGCTATAGAAAAAAATTATTTTTTCCAACATTCTCAAAAGGGAGAAAACATGTAAGTATAAAAGTGCAGTCATAGAAAACTTCCTTTAATGTATTATGATAACAGAACAACTTCATATCTGATTAATTAGAGCTAATTTGTCTTGAATTACTAAAGAAATACATTAAATTATTTCATAAAAATATTAGCAAAAAAAAAAAAAAAAATCACAATAATTCACTAATCTTGATTTCTAGTTTGAAGATAAAGATATGATTTCAAATATTTAATATTATTTTGAAAAGGTTAGATTTTCAGGTGATTCATAAAATACGATCAGAATTCCATCTCTAATGTTTTTAAAATTATTTTTGAGAATTAATGACAAGATAAGCTGCCAATTCTTTGTATTGTTGAATAAGAAATATTAGAAAAACAAAGAATGCTCCACCATCATACTAATACTATACTATACGGTAATAAAACAGCAACTACTATAGCTGTAGTAAGGCATATATTGATTTTTCACATTGTGAGAACAAAACATTATTTCTAGAGATAACTAAGCAGTATGTAATAGTGTCCAAGTCCTTTTAATTTTATTGAGATCCAGTATTTTAACCAGTTCCAATTTGTGTAAGTCCCTAGCAACACAAGATATTCCTCCCCAGCAATTAATAACACCTTGATTAATTGGCCACATTTGACACACAATCTTCAGTTTGTTCAATTCTTAAAAAAAATGCATTGCTATAAGAATTGAACAAATTGAAGATTGTGTGTCAAATGTGGACAAATATATATACCACATCCTGCACATAAAATTACAGCCAATTGCTTTGGGGTAAAGATCCAATAGTGCTTGGTTGTGGCTAATTCTATGTGAATCAGTTTGTTTCTTTTTCGGTGATCCTAAATCTATTTTGAATTATTGGTGAAATCGGTTCTGAAGGTTGTGGGTTGGAATCCCACCTGGGCGGATTAAAATTTATTTTGTGGTGGACCCATGAAATGAATTTTGACTTTCCCACCATGGCTAGAATAGGTTGGTAACCTGTAGGATAACCCATCCTTCCTGCCCTATTTAGAGCACATATAAACGTTAAACCCCCCAAAAATGGCAGGTCTAAACATTGGCACAGCAATAAAGGTTGTTTTTTTTAATAACCACAGAGAACTCTTCACCTAATCTCAGCTTCATTTGGAACCACCGTCTTTACAATTCAATTATACTCAACATACTCTATCTTTACAACTACATATTTTATCTTTTTTTTTCTTCTCCCTTCCTAACAATTTTGGCAAAAAAGGATTTCAGGGCTGGAGGGTGAGTTTAGATAATTAATTGCTCGGAATTAATTTCATGCTGCTACGGGCAGTATTTAAACTAACGATTTTTGCTTTACCAGGTTACTCAGGTAATGCAATTTCTCACTAGTACCTATATGCTATGCCCCAGTCCTCCTTGTCAAATTGGTTCAATTGGATCAACTAATACAGTATGAGATCATACCTGTAACTGGAGATCCTACAAAATTAAACTAGTGGGTAGTAAATTGGGGTGACTATACATTTCCTACGGTGTCCAATGAAACTATAATTGGCAAATTCTGGTATCAACAGATCCAAACATTAAACTTACTAAGGCTGACTAGAAATTTCATTTTCATCAAATTTCAATTTAAATTGCTGTAGTTGCCAGCTCTAGGCATGGGTTGAATTACTGCAAAAAGGCTGACAGGTTTTAGTTCCAAGTAGAGTTATTTTAAGTATTACTTTACTCACTTCTTATTAGGCAGTCACTAAGAGAGTAAACAAGCTGTAAGTTAACATCAGAGTCGAACATTAACTACAACACAAGCTCACTTAGCTATTCTCGATCCCCTAATATTATTGTTACCACAAAATTTAATTCTTTTCATTTTAAAAATTGATAGGTAATTTCCAATGTTTTAAGAGCACACATGAGACAATATATTTTTTATCCTTCTTTATTCAACTAAGATGTACAGAATTATGTGTATATATAAATATATATACATATATTTCCTTAAATGTTATACTTCCTTACAACTACTTGTTTATGAAATCATACATACTCTCAGCTAAAACTTCCCTTAAGATTTCATTAAAATTTAAGAGAAAGATCAGCTGAGAGTAGATATGATTTCATAAACAAACAGTTGTAAGAATGAAATTGAAACTATGCTCAGTTAAGCTTTTATTACATATACATATAAAATTTTGTTGATAATTTCCTAAAATATTCTAAACACTTGATAGATAAATAGACATTGGTACCTACTATATTTTTGAGGTAAAAACAGATCATTTGTTTTCAATTTAATAATTTATACAGATTATAGGTAATTGTAAGATAAACATGCATATCATAATAAGCTATTAAATTGAGAATCATGTCCATTTAAAAAAAATTCAAAAATCAGAAAAATTTGATGGTTAATTATTACAAACTTGATAAAAAATAGTTTAAAGGAAATGCCGGAACAGAGGATGATAGAAACACAACTTAATTTTCTGGGAATTTTATTTTAAAAATAAAGTTAATAAGAATAAAAATATTTTTATACATGTGTACATTTTTTACACATTAAAAAAAAAAAAAAAAAAAAAAAAAAAAAAAGATTTGAAGGACCAAATTCAATATAAACATTAATAACTGTTCCCAGTTTATAATTACTTATCTTGTCAGAAACTATAAATATAAATAAAAAAATTTTATGTTGCAAAATAATAACATGAATGCAACATCCAGATAGACTCTCAAAGTCTATACTACAACAAACAAGTTTTGAAAAACAAATAATAAAGGTACTTTCTAATGAACAAGAGGGCAAAGAATTGTTAAACTTCGGAAAACTAAAACCTGTGCCACTACAATCCATAAAGGTTCTGGATGGATGAAAGTTCTGACTCTCGATTCATAGTTAAACAAGGTCAGGTCGACACACAAAAAATTAAAAATAACATATATTTGAAAACCTCTGAAAAATGTTATACAAGAATAATGTTCACTGTTTGCCTATACCTCATAACTAACAATTCTTTGGAAGTCTTTTTAATAAGAACAGGACAATTAAACAAGCAGCTTTAAAATCAAAAAGATTTATTTATCACAAGACCAATTTTCAAGTCTATTCAAAGCTTCTTCGGCATTTTGTTCAGCCAATCTATAGCTTTCGATTCTTTGTGCATTAGAGGCCAAACTATCTGGTTTATTTGGTACTTCAACTGGAGCTACATCAACTTTTGGTTGTCGAACAACTTCAACTAGTTCTTTTAATTCTTCATCAGCTGTATTAATCTTCTTGTTCACAATATCCTTCAGCTGTTGAAAAGGAGACACAGATGCATTAATAATTAAATTGTAGAAACAACAATATTAATGACAGAAATAGAGAAAACCAAAAGTAAATAATTACTTTTTTCAGCTGCCCTTTGACCGCCTGTGCTTTTGCCTTTATCTTAATACTTCTTACATGATTCACCTTAAATGGATTGTTCTTCTTTTGTTGCTTCTTCATTGTTAATAGCACCTGCACAAAGAACAAAGTATTCAAACACATATTTTTTTCACTGCTCTTTCAATATCTGTATCACGTTTTTTATTATAAAGAATATTATCTGTAAGCAATAAGGTAACTCTCATCATTTTTTTATTTGGAGCAACATCTCTTACAAAACATACATCTAAAAGTTCATGGTCTAAATTTTGACCCAGACCATTTTGCACAGCATCTAAAGCAATGTTGGAAGCATTATCTAGCCCTTTTGAAAAAGTATAAATATATATTTTGGGGACAGGAAGTAATTTAATATGCTGCATTTCTTTTTCGGAAAACAGATTTCTAAATGAAGAAAGGAAGCCTGTTGCATATGCAGGCAGATTCATGGCAATATGTATAGAATAATTCCCAGGTTCCAGTGAGAGTAAGTGTAATTTTACATCTTGTTTAATAAACTCATGTCCATCTTTATTAAAAACACTTATATTGTCCTTTAACTTATTTAATACTATGTTACTCCTTAGCCATTTCACAGAATCAGGGTTTAAATCATTTGCCAATGTGATGCATCCTTTTTTAGCAGCAGGAATAGAAAATGGACCAACACCTGCAAAAACATCATAAAAAATATCGCCTTTTTTTAGAAATTCAGAAATTCTTTCATGCTCAGTTGACAACCTAGGATTCCAATAAACTTTGGAAAAATCAAACTTGAAAATACATCTATTTTCCTTAACTTGTGTGATCATCTCATTATCACCACAGAGTAACTCCATGTTAAAATTTCGATATGTGCTTTCAATAGTGTCTGTTTTATTGACAACAGATCGTGCACATTTAATTTTATCTAACAAAACAGCTCCGATCACATTTTTGTATTCGGTAAGATGTTCACGAAGATTAAGGTGACAAATATGTCCAACTAAGGAATATCCAGAAACGGCATCAAATTCAGGAGGAATCACAGAACGGAGAATTTCATCAGCTTTCCAATTGTCATAACACAAGTTTATATCGTCGTAAAAAAGAAATTTTTCATTTATACCTAATATCTCTAATTTATGACAGCAATCATTTAGATCACTGAACTTAGTCACTTTTTGAGGATTAAGGATAGCCATTTTTGATCCTTCTTCAAATAAAATACCATTTGTACTTAATTTATCTAACACAGACTTTGATACAATGGTGATTGGCATAAAATTTTGAAGCTTAAGAATGAAACTTGTCAAATGTTTTGAAGCACTCTGTATCAATTTTTGAGGTAGGTAAAGGCAAGGCACAGTGATGGTTTTTTTAAACTTTTCTCTATCTAATATTTTCATACCTCTTACAACAGAAGGCGGTTGAAGTGAATGATCCATATTGCAAAGTGAAAATCTCTTAGATAAGCTCCAATAATAGTTTATTTCTTTATTTGCTTCATTAAACAACTTGTAAGAATCAAGAAAACTTATTGAAACACTTTTTAACTTGGACCTCCGTAAATTCCACATCTGCCAAAAAAATATATCCAATAGATTTTATTAAAACTAACATCCGATGAAAAATTTAGAAGCAAAACCTTCCAGACAGCAAGCATACAAGCATTAATCAGAATCTTAATGGTAGCTAAGTATTCATTGACACCTCGCTTTGAAATTAAAACATGTTAAACCATTTAAACATACCTAAAGTATAACTAATAAACAATATAACGAACAATCTTAGATCAACAACCACATGGGTTGATGGACTCAAGCAGACTAAGGTTATGGAAGGTAATAAAATGTATATCATATAAAAAACTTGATATGCGTTGTTTACCTGAACAAGATAAAATATTTTCTTGAAAAAATATATTATTTTAAATTACTACATTAAAAAACAATTTAAGAAATGTTTATAAAAATATTCTGAGTTGTTTATCTCAAAGGCTTTTTTTTAACCATAAACATGATTTAAGTAAGGTGAATCACTGTAGTGAATACCCTGGCGATTAATAAAGGATAATTAGAATTTGATTCCGTCTAAGAAATGTGAAAGAAAGTTTTAAATCTAATATTTATCATCTCACCATGCTTCCTGGTATAGGTGTATTTGGCACAGGTAACATTGTTAAAGTTGTTGTACCATTTCTTCGTGAGAAAGGTTTCAAAATAGAAGCACTATGGGGCAGGACTCTATTAGAAGCTGAAGAAATTTCCAGGGAATTAGATATACCATTCCATACCAACAAAATTGATGACGTTTTATTAAGAAAAGATGTTGATCTCATATTTATTATTTGCTCCCCTAATTTACATTCCCAAATAGCTGTGAAGGCACTTGGCATTGGGAAGCATGTTCTCTGTGATAAACCATCTGGCTTATGTCAGAGTGAAGCTTTAAAAATGGTCAGGGCATCTCAGTATTATCCATCACTGATATCAATTGTTAATCATAGCCTGCGATTCCTTCCAGCATTTTCACAGATGAGGAAAGCCATTGTAGATGGATATTTAGGTCAAGAAAATGAAATCACTGTGGTTGATGTTCGCGTCCAAATGGGAAGTCTTTTACATGATTCTTATGACTGGTTATGTGATGAGACAATGGGTGGGGGTGTCTTAACTCTAGTTGGTAGTCATGTGATTGATTTGGTATCATTTTTAACATCCCAACGAGCAGTACAAGTTCATGGATTGGTACGTACTTTTACTAAAAACACAGATCATATTAAAGGTATCCGGAACATAACAAGTTCTGATTTTTGTGCCTTTCAAATGCAGATGTCCAAAGGCACTATTGTGACTGTTACTCTCAATACTCACATTCCTGGAACTTTTAGTCAAGAGGTACTAGTATGTGGTAAGCTAGGCTACTTGATTGTTAGAGGAGGTGATCTTTATGGATTCAAGGAAGGATCGCAAAAAGAAGATGTTATTTATTTGGATGTAGAGGATCTCCAAAGGTCTGTGAATATGATGAATACTGTGGCAGCTAATACCATTCCACGACCTTACATGAAAGGGTTATTTAAGATGATGGGAGCCTTGAGAGAAGCATTTCTTCCTGTGGAAGATAAAAGAGGTTGGGTTAAAGAACCAGTTGCTCTGGCAGCAACTTTTGAAGATGGTCTTTATGTACAAGCTGTTATAAATGCTTTAAGGAAGTCAAATATCAATAAAGAATGGGTAAAAGTGTCAATCATCACTGAGGAACCTGATCCCAATCCAATTCTAAGTGCAGCAGTTCGAAGGAGTGGGATATCAATTTGACATAAGCAAAATTAAAGCCCTTTTCATCAGATATTTTATCCGTCCAGTGATCTGAAGTTATTATTAATTTATATTATATTTTTTTTATTTTAAAGATTTGAATGGTTGGTTTTAATTTACTATTACTTTGAATGTATATATATTTTTTATTAATCTAACCTGTTGTCCTTTTTAGTTTTAATTTAATTACTTAAGGTGCTTTGAATCCAGGTGACAATTATTTAAATTATAAACAGTTTTATGATAATTTTATAATTTAAGATGCATGTAAATTACGTATTTTATAGGCACAGAACTAGCATAAAATATTTGTATTATTCTAGCATTTTAACTCATAAATTATTGAATATATCAACTACTGTGAATTATTTTCAGTATACTTCCTTGATTATTTATTATTTAAGGTTTGAAACTATCTGTGTCTATGTTTTTCTAGTCGCTCTTTCTTATCTAGTGAGATAATGTACTTCATTTTTAGAATTTAGAAAAATAAGGCTGTATGATTATTGTCTTGATTAACATAAATGACTTTAAATTAATGGAATGGGAACAAGTAAATAGTATTATTTGGAAGTATTGTTGCATTTATTTTGGTTGTGAGTTTTATTTTTATTTATTGAATTACTTCAGTGAATTGAAGTTTGTTTTACAGTATTTAAATATTTTTTAAAATTTTAATAATATGTTATCTTTTGTTTATAAATATTAATAATGTTTATAAAATTTAATTTGTGAACTAACCCACTCACTTGTCTAGTTGAGTGAAATAAAAAAGTTCTTTGAGGCCATTGAGTCATTTTTATCTATCCATACCAATGAGAGAGTATTATATGTTTCTATGAGTTATAGAGTTTTATAAATAATTAATTTTGGAACCATACTGTTACTGCACAAACTACAACAATAAGTGTTAAAATTGTTTTCAATAATAATAGCTCAGGGTGAAGATATGCTCCGATAATAACATTGTCATTTATTCATCTTATTTTATTTTTCTTGTTGCATTTGATATGTAATATAATTGTTCTTTTTAAAAATTGTACTTGACTACATCTTTCTGATATTTTTAAACATAATTAATTTGTTTCCTGCAGTTATTAATGTTCTTAGTTTTGTAAAAAAAATGTACTCACGCTGTGATAGATAATTCATTCAAGTGTCGTTGAACCCTCAGCTGTATACATGTGGGTTTTTGTCATCACTGGAATATGATCTCCTTAGTGTTAACTTTGAAAAACGTTTGTTTGAAATCATTGAATGAGACAGTTGCTGATATTTAGAGATTTCTAGGCTACTAGTCAAGCAGTAAGATATAGCACAGGAAGAAGATGAGTGGTTTGAACTTCTAGAGAGGGAGGGAGACTGGTTAAGAGACCAAAACAGTTTTGGAAAAGCCTTTTATAATTTTCTTGTGTTAAATTAATTGACTTTTGCTTCTTCCTTTCCAACCAGGATTGTCTATTTCATTCGAGATTTGATTAAATTTAAGGTTTTTTTTTTTTTTAAATATAGTGGCTTAAAGTCCTTATACTCCAATTAGGGCAGAAAGGGCGGATTATCTTTCTAAAGGTTACCAACTTTTCTAGCCAAGGTGGGAAGGGTTCATTTTGTGGGTCCACTATAAAATAAATTTTAACCATAAAGATGAATGAAGTATAGATGAATGGAGAAGAAGATAATCAGGTGGAGATTGTAAAAGAAACATTGTAATGCGTGCCAACGCTGCAAGGCAGGTTGAAACGTTTGCACGCATTAAAGTATTTTACTTGAATGTGGTGTTCTTCTTTGACTGCTTCCCTGATTATCTTCTCTATTAAATTTTAACCAATTGAGGAAATTTAATAATCTCCATATAAGTTAAATAGGCTATAAATGTGCTTCATCTCATTTATTTGAAAAATACATTCTCTGATTCCTAATCAATTTAGTTTATGTTTTTTAAATAGATAAAGGAGTAAATTTTTTTTATAAGAGTTTCCCTGCCACTCCAACTAACATATAAAATTAATATAGGTTTTAATGAGGATAGCACTATCATTTGTGTAATACTAATATTTTTTTTAGAACTTCATTTTGAGGATTTTTCAATGTTATCTGCCAGAAATCTTTAAGGCATGGTTGAAAATTAGATTTTGGCGAAAAGAGTTGAATCTTGAAGTATTTTCCAATTCTGTTGAAAGAAATTGGTCTAATTCTATACAATCTTATCTAAATCTTTCTCTCTCCCTTATATATATATATTTTTTTTTTAAATTCCAATAGATGTGGAAAATAAATCATCAACCCTAATAGCTTTGATCCTTCTATACCATAAGGCATTCGTCAACCAAATCATGAAGTTTTTAAATAACATAAATGAAATCCATCAATTAGAATTTAAAAAAAAAAGACAAATTTTTGCCTAACATGAATTTGGAATATACTGGAAACACACCCACACCAATACAGCCATTAATAGCATGGTTTGCTGTCTTTTGAACATACCACTTAATGGACAAAATTAATGAAATTCCAGCATGATATACAATAGCAGAGATGAGTACAAAAAAATCAGTATTGAAGACATTTCGAAAAATCGATGAACAACTTCTATCTAATATCCATAAAGAACAACCCTACCCGGAAGGAATACATTTTGATTTCATATTAGGCCCTGTATCCGTAAAGTCGGAAATAAAATTAGGATTAAATCCTACATTTAAAATAGAATAACCGACATTAGCCACTTTTCCGTCACCTAAAAACAAAATAGACCCTCTTAAAAAACAAATAAAAAAAACCCCGGAGTTTATGAACTAAACTGCAATGGCAAGCTAAATAAAAGGAAAAACTGTACCATTTTCAAATTTGAATGTTTGGAATATATAAGGGCATCTAATAATCAATCTCCGAATTCCAAGTTCGCTATATATCTTAATGAAAATAGTCATAAATTTAACCAAGAGTAGGGAATGATACTAGTACATCATTCTATAAGTAGCCAGATTTTTGCTCTAAAAAGAGTCTTCGTGTTGGAATTATGTGTTTGGCATCCTGCTCACCTTCCCCCCGCACTCCCGAGTGGATTGGAAGCGCTACGGAGCGTCCTAAACTCGGGGTGCTCTGGTCGTTAGCGGAAGATAAATATCTTCTCTCGTTGAGTCATTAATGAAATGTTTTGGAATATGATGTGGATGCCTCCTAGTCCATACCTGGTTTATGGTGGCTTTATTAAGAGTTTTTACTCTTTCAAGGAGGGTATAGACGAACTGCTGTCTTGAAGCTCTCTCCTTGGCCAGCTGGTGCGCTTTCTCGTTTCCGTGTCCGCAATGTGGAGGAATCCATTGTATGATGATTTTCTTGTACATGACCATAAGGCTTTCAAGTTACTTGAAAAGTTTTTATTATATCCAATGATTCATAAATATAATAAAACTGTTCAAAACGAATCCAGACTTTTCTTTAAATGACCAGATAAATATTTCCAATGGTCCCATTTTAAATTTGTTTCCAGTTGGAAGCGCATTTCCTAAAGCTTAGCGCGCACTGGGCCAGTAGGACACAGACAAATAGCTAGTACGTTTTTTTTTTTTTGTTTTTTTTTTTTTTTTTTTTTTTTTTTTTTTTGTTTTTTTTTATATATAACATTAATATTGATTTTTCGAGAAGTGCGCGGCACTTGGCCCGTACGGGACGACGCGCACTCTCCGCCGTTTTCAAAAAGTTCGAAGTATAATTCAGTGGTATATTTTTCATATATTAAATATTTTGAAATAAAAAATTATATATTTACAATTAATAAATCATCAAAAATATACCACTGTGCGATTCACCAGAATGGTGGATGACGTCATCGGTGTTGCACGTCGGGATTGGCTTTCTTTCAGACTTTTTAAAACGGCAGAGAATGCGGATCCTCCTGTACCGGCCCAGTGTGCGCACCATTCGAGAAATAAATATTGATGTTTTTTTTTAAACTCCCGTGCCGGCCCAGAGCGCGCTAGGCTTTAGGTGAGTATCATGTCTGATTTTTTGTCTTACATTAAAAAAAAAAAAAAATTAATAAATATAATCTATGTTGCGAAGTGTTTAACAATATTCATGAATCCTAATTGTATTGATCCTTCTATACCATCATACGTACCTTTAATAATTTATATGGATTTCAGAAATCAGCTTTGAAGAAATGTGTAGGATACATTGCCGTTTCATTTGGTCTATGTGACTTTCTGCCCCCTCGTTTGAAAAGGATATTGTGGAGAAGATTTGACTTTCGCAGGTGTTGGAGTTTCATTTCTCTTTTGTCCTCTGTTGAAGGAAGATTCCTAAGGGCCTCCATTTTGCTAATTGTGGATTGCATTGCATCTGTCATTAACTTATTCCTTGATCTTATATGGATGAGATTTTCTGAAGGTTTGAGGCAACAGCAGTCCCCCAGCTGGTGATTCTGTACTCCAAGGAAGGCCTCACAGCCAGTGTATGATGTCCTCAGGTCTGTACCATACAGGGGCGGATCGGAAATTTTCGGCCTACCGTGCAAATGCTCTTGACCGGCCCTCAGGAGCCAAACCCTCCCCCTCCCCTCATCACATCCACAAAAGATAACCCTGTTCACAACATGAACTTCAATTCTAAACATACTCACTCTTTCATTTTATCAGGGCGTTGAAAGGTTGTAAATAATGCTAAATCATACAATTTAATTCAAACAATTTTATTATAATTTTACCAAAATGATGGAATGGTTTTAAGAAACTTTCTATATTCTACAAAACTTGATACGAAGCAGTGTTTACTTAGACAATGCACGTCAAGAAATTTCGCTTTTTAGGGGGCCAAATAGGGCCTCAAGTCTCGAGTGGACTTTTTTTTTATAAGGATTTAGTTTTCTTATAACCGATAAAACGTAAATATTTACTTTTTTCCCGGCCCTTTTCCTGTCCGGCCCACCGGGCGATTTCCCGATCCGCCCCTGGCACCATTGCAAGACCCGGCTGTTTTCTTCATTAAAGCTGTTCTTGTGTTTCCCTATCGAATAGACTTCTTTATGTGTGAGTCTTGAATCAAACTTAATGCCAATGTAAGTTGGGTTTTAATCTTTCGCTAGATTTTCATTATTTAACTTCATGATGACTGGGCATTTAGTTTTGGTCAAGTTTGCGGTCATAGTCCATTGGCCAAGACTATCCAATGCAACTTGAATTTAGCTGCGATTATAGAATTTGATTCTCTCTAGAGGATGATATCATCAGGGACGATTACAGGTTATTGGCGTCTTGAATAATATATATTTTCAATGGCCTTATTTGAAATTTGTTTCCAACAGGAATTGAAATTCAACCACTTATAGGGAAAACCTAAAGGCTACTTCATTTACCTGAGTAACTACCACAACCCCATTTCTTTTTATCTCATCACTTTTCATTTATGCATCATTAACTGTAACAATTTATATTATCTCTTAGAGAGTGCCAACAAGTATGATTTCTTCTTTTACATTAACAAAATAAATATGGTTTGTAGAGCAAATCTTGATATTTTAAGAACAAATATGAATGTTTCATATCTAAACCTAGTCTTCTAATAAACTAAATACCATAGAATTGGCAAATAATTCATCATTTTGATCTAGACTACTCTATGAACCTCGGCTAAGAATAGAATTTATCGTCACTACAAAAATGAGCTGTCCTGAGAATGTCAGGTTTGAACCATCCCTAATCATAATCATTCTCACTTGAAAATGTTATGGTATAAAAGGATCATTAAAATCAGGACTGATGAATTAATTGCCACTTTTTATTACTTGTTACTTTTACTTATTACTTTTTATTACTTGAAAACTAGTTTCGAATGTTAAACATTCATCATCAGTTCCAAAATCATATCTACTCTAGTAAAGTGACCATACATTTTCTTCACAAGGCCCTATCTGAAAGCCTTATGTCCAAGGGCTTAACTAGTCAATTTAAATTAGGGTTAAACATTTGTATTCAGGATATTCTTACAGCACTTCCCAGATAACTATACTCGGAAACTGGTTATTACCCAACCAGAGTTTCTCCACTCTTGGTATATTAACCCTAAACTCGGCAATGTGTCACTGGTTCTCTCCTTGTGACAAAAATTTCTAAAAAAAAAAAAAATAAAATTTGCCTAAAGCTCTTTGAGGACACCAAGATCCACATAAGGGTGTAGCACTAGGAAATAAGTGAATTTAAATAAGCTAAGTTTTTAATCCTAGCTAATACCTTTAGCTATATTAGACTATTTTAATTTTAAAACAGAATTCTGTTCCTTCAATAAATGCTTTATAAATACAAAACTTTTAAAATGATAGCTAATAACATAATTTTATTTCAATAATTAATATTTTTATCAGTATTTAGTAATTTAAAAACCAATGCTTTGGTCTCACTTCTTAAAAAAACTTAAAATGGAAAATAAAATAGATATCTTAACAATTTTAAATGGTCATTTTAGACCATTAACTGGTAAAAATGTCGATTGATTCTATAGTGTTGAGCTAATTCTTTTAGATTTTTTTTATTACCTAATTAGTTATTGTTTGTTGGGTTCTTGTTTCCTTATGTACCTCAACTAGAGCAGGAAGGATAGGTTATCCAACAGGTGGGATTTGAACTCAGGACCTTCTGTACGTGGAGTGCCTAAAACCCTCACTCCAATGTGCTTAGCCACCAAGGGTCCCAATTAGTTATTGATTTGTGTTCTGAGTTTGGTATTTCAATCGTTTTTCTATAAGTTATAATTTGGAGGTCTATAAATTAACAATCAGAAAAATAATACTGTCTTCAAATACATTATCAGCAAGATATAATTTCATCTTTTAGGATTTCACCACATTATTAAATAAAAAACTCAAAATGATAAAAATGTTCATCAAAATATATTAGTTAGTTAGAGAATACTGCAGTTAAAATGACTACCAACAAATTACAATTTCAAATCATTCAGATAACATATGTAATTTTAGGATTGAAGAATCAATTGCCACTTCTATTGAGTGCACTTTAATTGCCACTTCTATCTCAATAGAAGTGGAAATTAATTCATCAATGCTAATTGTATTGATCCTTCTATACCATCAAGCGTACCTCATGTGATATGTATTTTTATTTTTTCACAAACCTTGAATTTTCAGTAGAAATTTTTTTATTTTTGTATATTTTATGAAATGCCTGCATTTTTAAAATATATTCGTATTTGTAATTATACAGATAAACAAAAACTAATATGAAAAATTTTATCGAATAACTATGTATTATATTTTATTTATTCTAATATTCTAAATATTTATATTACTGGTAAATGTCATTGTGTAATATCTATGCATAAATTGGCAAATAAACAGTATGCATTAATTACGTTATTTGTAGAAAATTTTAAAATAAAATTTACAAGTGTGTAACAGTTTTTTCTGTCAACCTTTGAAATTTCACTCCCATTTCTTCTAGGGCACATAATTGTGCCAATGGTAAAAATTAGCATTTTTTTTTTTTTTTTATTGATACTTCAATTATGTTCAATATGTACAGGTCACTATATAATTATTGAAAGGATTAATTAATTACAACTCCTACGAAACCAGGAGACCATATGTTTATTGAAGAGTAATTTATCAGGAATGACAATAACTAAAAAAAAAAAAAATATGCTATCACTTAAGTTGTCTAAATTTCTTATCTAAGGGTGGGGGTATAAAATAAAACAAAAAACAAGCTTTTTTTTTAAAAAAAACAAGCATCATTACTTGAAAAAAAAAAAATAATCTGCACTATGATAACAATGTTCTCAACAAGTTCTTCAGAAGGGTGGTGTCATTACAGACAAGAAAATATAATAGATAATACACAGTCACATGAAATAAAAAAAAAAAAAAAGAAATACAATAATCCGTCTAAAGTCAATTACCATTTGAATCCCTTAGTCTCTTTTTATTCTAAATATTATATTAATAATAGATTAAAAATATTAACAATAACATTAAAAAGTATAAGATAGTATATATTTAGGTATAACATGATTAATATAAAATTGTATCATGTGAAGGAAAATGAAGATTTTTTCATGTTACTTTGCTTGTATCATTAGGTGTTATAAGTGACTCTAAATAAGTAAGTTGCACAGGCTTATGAAGAGAGAGTTGTTTTAAAGCGTCTTCGACAGTGAACCACTTCCTTTGGCGACCTGAAACAACATTTATTTAATCAGACTTGAAAAAAAAATTTTTTTTTTAATACAAATATTTAAATATCAATTATCATCTTAAAAATAACTTTAATGTTTTTGTTAACACACTTATTAAAAGGGTCATTTGAGATTTACATATTTAAGGGATTCAAAAGCTTATTCAAAGAACAGAGTTGAATGAAAATTGGAAACTTTATAATTTAATAATCTAGACACGCTATTTATTAACTAGAGTTGATGAAATTCACAGGTAGATCATTCAAGATTTGGCTAATACAATCAATAATGAGGCAGCCGATCCAGCTGAAATTTCAATACGTTAAAGATACTTATAACCGGAAAATGGGACCAAAAGGCTTATTAAGATCTTGTAAACTTTTCTGTTTTCTCCAACAACACTAAAACAGCTTCTTCATCTTTTCAAAAAACCCAAATGTATTCCATATCAGAATAAATAACTTGTGATATTTATTTTAAATAAATGAACCAAAAGATTTTTTTTTAAATTGGTCTGAAACTCTTTTCCAACTCAGCTCATTTTAAGTGAATCATCATTCTTTTCATTCCTCCATGCATTATTTTTAAAGTTTTCACTTAAAGAAGTGATAAATAATGATAATGAAAAAAGTATCTGCTATTTAAATGGTTATAATATTGTTTATAATATTCCCAGATTAACTAATTAATAGGGTGTATAAAAAAAAAAAAAAAAAAAATGACCATTTCATTAACTGCATGAATACCAAGAACTATAAACCTGTATATCTTATTTATTGTTTACCAACAATTTATTATCTCATTGGAACATTAATCTAGGCTTATTAATAAAAAATGGACTGCCTCGATAAAGTATTAGTTCAAGAGTTTTTATTAAAAAAGCAAAATGACCAGTGCCTTACTAAATACTTGTAATTTTAAGACATTATTAGAAAAAGTTTTCTACAGCCACTGAATCAGTTTGTCAACAGTGTGTCAACAGTTTGTCAACTGAAGGTGTCCTTGATAAGCAAACCACGCAGAGCTGGTTAAAAAAAAATTTTCTAGTGGAGGTACATCCAGATACATAGGAAGAAGGGCAGTTTAACTATGAAGGAGTAATCCATCATCGTGAGTTTGTTCTCAATAGACGTACAATAAACTCAGACCACTATAGCGACAGTTAGATAGAACATGCTCTAAAATTGAAGTATGGCTATCCAGCACAAAGGTGTTCTGTTCCAGCAAGACAATAACCAGTCGCATATCTCACATCTCACATCAGATCAAGGAAAAATTAAAAAATCTTGAAGGTATCGAACTGCTTCCACACCACCATATAGTCCAAAACTTAATCAATCAGATTTGTATTTGTTTCGACCCATGTTCCACTACTTGAAAGGGAAAAACATTAATACATCAAAAGAAGTAGAAAGAATGGTTCAGGAATTTTTGAATAGCCAACCAAAAGAGTGAAACTGGCTGGAAGATGGATTACATTTTGATTATTAATTTTTGGGTAAAAACGGTAATTTTTTTAAAACAACTTATTATTATGTCTCAATGACTAAGAACAATTTTTTAAATTCTGAATGATTAAGATACTTATTTAGATGATAAGATTCATTCCTAAATCAAATTAACAGCATCTTCAATGAAGTGCTTATAAAATGGTACAGGCAATAGTGGGAGTGCCATTCTACAAGTCTTCCTCAAGAGGGCTTGTAGTAATCCATAGGCACTAATAATCAGCCAAAATATATCAATACACAATTGACTTATTGGAGAGAGTATCGCTTGGAAATTTATCGATGTTCCTTTTCCATAAACATACCATACTTTCAAATTATTCTTAAAAATCAGAATTTTTACTCATGACATGCATGGACCATTTATGGCCAAGTTATTGAAAAAAATCGGAACGCAAGTACTTGAGATGAGCAGGATAAGACAAGAAAAATGTGCATGTGAGGGGCTCCTAAAAATTGCAGTGTATGCCATCCTATTCTATACCTAAGGTGCACTAAGGCAAGAGTTAGATGTAGACTGGATGGTATACAGTCAAAATCCTGGGCTATAAGGCAAAGGTAGGATTTTTTAAAAATACATTTAAAAAAAAGAAAATTAAATATTTATAAGAAAAGAGAAATACAAACATTAACTGCATAATGGACATGTGAAAAAAAAAAAAAAGAATTATAAAATTGGTACACATTTACAAAACTGAATGGAGGCTAGTTATAATTTTCTTGGACTGAATTAATAGAAAATGGTTAAAAAAGTGAATTTTTGCTAGTAATAAACATTACTCTCATTAGTTTTTATGTTCATTACCTATCTAAAATGGCCAGAAAGGGTGGTTCAATTATTTTATATTTTACTAAACTGCATTGCAGGGAATTACGGGAACAGCTCTTCTATTTGCATTTACCATCTTTCCACAGAAAAACTCTTTTTCAGGTGTAAACAAACAGCTGTTTACTGGTATTGGTGGAGGAAATTAGTCTAGAAAGTGGCCCTATTGGTTATTTTTTTGCCAATCTCTAGCAGCTACCAAGAGGTTACCACCCAGTCAACCAGAGTGGGAGAGTCAAAATTCATTTTGAGGGACCACTATGAAATAAATAGTATGTGACCAAACCAAGATGAGAATTGAATCATACTGGGCTGAACCAGGCACTGTGGGAACCTTGCTCCAATGAACTAAGTTATTTCAGCTCTCAAAATACATAAATTCTTTTAATTATGTAAACAGCTATTAATTCTTTCATTGACTAATTTACTTTGTATTATATATATTTTTTTTTCTTTCATTTTTAAATTATTTTTATTAATCTATTTTTTAAATAATTTTTGTATTATCTTGGTCACATCCAATTTTTTGTTATTTTAGCCCTGAAGAAGACCTGCCAGGCAGGTCGAAACGTCGACACGCCAAATATAAAGTTTTTTTATTTAAAAACTTGGACAAGTTTATTTACTTGATTGCACCCCTGACCATTTTTTTCACTTACATTACATCGTACAGTCAACTATAGGGCCATCATACATAAATTCTTAATTATTTGTTATATTTTTTAAGGATTATTTTTGTATAAAATTATACATTAAGTTAGTGGACAATTAGTAAACAATTATTAAAATAATGTAGGGATATAAATCATAATGAATACACATTAATATAAATTACCTATGCTTCTAGAATCTTCCCATTCAGGCAGTTCTTCAGTTACAACCATTACAAAAACTTCAGTCCTATGTTTTCTCTCATCGTTCTGGAATCAAAATTAACTTTATTGTATAAATAACAGAAACAGATCAAGCACCAATAGAAACCAGTAGCAGAGTTCGAGTGTTTATAATTTTGAAAAAACTTTCATGGCAATAATTAAAGTTTCCCATAGCTTACTAGAAAAGTTCTGCCACTTTATAAATCATCAACAGCAATAGAAGCCACAAAAACACATAGGTACATATTAAAAACAATTTGAGATAGGACATAGTGGGTTACAACTTTTAAATTGTTTATTCTCAGGTTGGTTACTTTGCATTAGGCTGTTGACATGAGATGTACTATATCATGTCATTCAATAAATATCTTTTTTTGGCTTGTAGTCCTAATGATGCCTGAATCAATTTAGTTCAATATTGAATTGTTATTTATTAATTTATGTTTGAAAGACAACAGGTTTTAGTTCCAAATCATACAACAATAAAATTATTGGTAACGGTCGGGTTAAGAGGAGGCAGCTCCTACGCCCGCCGAGAATACCTTTTATCGATTCTTACCTTCTTCCGATTTATTTCGGTGTTTTAGTCGCTACTTTCAGAGGGGGGAGGTTATTCTCATTTATTTACAGAGAAACTTTAAGTCCCTGTTCAAAGTAATATTAACTTCTGTTTACCTTATGATAATAAAATGTGAAATAAGAAAATAATGAAGTGGAAATAATAAAATTTCAAAATATAAGACACTAAATCAATTTGGAATTAAATGAAAATTAATATAATGCTAAACCACCAGTAATGTTATTTCTTGATAAACTTTGTGATGTGAGGGAATTAATTGTAAATAAAAAATTATAAATATTTAAAAGACAGAATCCTTAAGTATTTATTTGTCATAACTCCTATTTATTTAACATTTGTAGCTACATGTTTCCGAGACAATGCTCCATCATCAAGCTTCTAAATTTTTTTTAAAACACTTTAATCTATAACATTATACCAACAGTTTTACAATTATATAGTAACCTGTCATTTACCTCTTAATTTGTGATTATTTTAACATTGTCTATTCTCCATGTTATAATCCATTATAAGACTATATTTTCTTAAGGGAAGTAGAAATAAGAAAATATGAAACCTATGATATACTTTCTCACATTTATTTTTAGATTGATATATTTTATTGAAATAATTATACAATCTGTCTCACTTTAGGGCAATAAGTATTATGGATGACAAAGAATGCATTCACAAAATAAGCATACTGAAATTTTATCACTTAAATTGATACAACAAATAAAAATATATAAAACACCAAATCCATGTACAAATTAATGTTCTTAAGTTTTGTAACACTTTTACACATCAGATAAGAGGGAATAAGAAAACATGAATTGATAAAACACTTAATCCTTTATGAAACTCATGTTGTTAACTTATGTTTCAGTTATTTACATTTAAGAAGACTAAATATCAATATAACACACTAAACAACACAATCCAAGTTGAAACTGTAGAAGTGATTGTTTACATGTGAGGTTATAGGAAAGAGCTATCGATAAATGTAAACTCGAAGTGAAGCGTAAGGATCGAACTGGTCGGTGTAGCGCTGGTCAAGGCAGTTTGCTGCCTCCTCTTAACCCGACCGTTACCAAATTATTTATACTAATTTCTAAAGGTGCATTGTTTACATTTAGTTATCATATATTAATATAAAATGATTTAGCTTCTGTGGTCAGTATAATATTGGTTGGAGAATTAAGTCTATGGCTGTTTTTGTTTCTTTTGATTTATTATTCATATTGGTTTCCTAAAAATGTTTAAGTACATAAACTTAAGGCAATGAGATTCATGGAAGTTAAAAAGGGAAGGGCAGACATGGTGAATGAAACATTGCTGAATAGTTGGAGCAAATTAAAATTACAGTGAAATATTAAATGGCTGTTACAAATATGGTTCAGCCTATCTTGTACTAAGAAAAAACAAATATTTAGCATAGAACTCCTAAAAGTAAGAGGGAACACCTTATAGGTTTGTCAACTGGTAACTGGTAGTCCAGCTAATGTACAATAATATTAATGTTATGTTAGATTGGGTTATAATCCAACAGAGTAGTGATGAATAACAATTACTGTACTATGAGGCTTAAGGAAACAGTATTCATAAGAATTAAAATAATGAGTAATTCACCACAGCAAGTAACAATAAAAGAGATTTGATGGTCCCATTCTTTAGAAATCAATGGAGACATTGCTCAAACAAATAAGCCTTTTATAATACTGAAAGACACAATCATAAGAAAGACTCGAATAATAAACAAAAATTTAGATGAGAGTAGAAGATTTGTTGCTAATGCACATGAGCAGTGAATGCACCATGAGCTCTGAGCTCTGAGGGAAGTATAGTGAATCAGTGGAATACAGTAATTAAAACCAAGTTAATAGGCAATATCTACAACCAATTTTCATAATGAATTATATATATTAGATTCCTCTTCATATCAGACAAGAAAAATCCTTTAAAACATTTAAATACCTCTGTTTTTAGTACATCATACTAATCAAAGGTGAGATTTCTGGAGTCCTATCAATAAATATTTTTATAATTTAGATACTTTTATTGTACGTTTGCACAACACTTAGCATTATAACAAAGGAATTAATTTTTTTATTTCATTTGTGGAGTGCCCTCTTATTTTACTTTTTCCTCTCTGTATCTTCGGTTAGTATTTATGAATACCATATATTATCTGTAATATTGTTTTTTTTCTTTATTTTTAATTTTTACATTTTAATATGTCTCTGAGCAGATATAATTGTATTTGAAGGGCACAAGGAAAACCAAGTCAGTAAAACAAATGATGATTTTGAGAAAAACACATTAAATTAATGACTGACAGTTTCACACTAGTATCCCATTTTAGCATACATACGAGGTTTGCAGAAATGACAACAGACTATCCAAAAAGTACACTCAAGAAAACACTAGATGGCATCATTATTTCATTTCCTAGAAAAAACTTACTAACCAGTATTTCCCCTGTAACGTTCATTTCTTTTTTAAGTTATTTGTCATTCATAAGGGACATTGTCACAGAATAAAATTATTTTTCTATTCTGTCATATCCTATAATAAATAACCAGGGTAACTTCCTGACGGTACGGTGCCGATTTTTGATCCAAATTTTTTTTTGGGAATCTCTATCGGAAAAAAATCTAAGTACGAGGGTAAGTCAATAATTATCCGCAATATAGCTATATTTTTGTTTATGTTGGCAGTACTGTTCTTTTGTGTTGATGGCGCATGCTTTGTTTATTCGTTGTTATGTTTATGTTCGTATCAAGCTGGTAGGTTAGTTTTGTTATCGCTGTCGTGCTGTTAATAATGGCCGCTCCACTTTCTATTTGCACCAAAGAAGAGCAACGTTCAGTGATCCGTTTTTTGTGGTCGGAAGGTGTATCAGGGGCCGAAATTCATCGAAGACTTTTGGTACAGTACGGGAACAATTGTTTGCCACAACGGAGTGTCTATGAATGGATTGAAAAATTCAAAAATGGTCGCACAAGTGTTACGCGAAACGAAGGAGCTGGACGACCAGTTACCGCCATAAACGAGGAAAACATTGAGCGTACACGTGAAATGATTCTCTCAGACAGACGGATAACTGTTGACGACGTGGCAAATCGTCTGCAAATTAGCCACGGTTCTGCCTACGAAATCATTTACAGCAGACTTGGGTTTCATAAAGTTTGTGCAAGATGGGTTCCAAAACAACTGACACAGTTGCATAAACAAACGCGCTTGGACGTGTGCACAAAACATTTGGATCGCTATGTTAACGAAGGGGACAACTTCTTAGACAGGATCGTTACTGGTGACGAAACATGGATCCATCATTACGAGCCGGAGAGTAAACGGCAGAGTATGGAATGGAAACATCCAAATTCGCCGTGCAAGAAAAAATTCAAAACCCAACCGTCCGCAGGAAAACTTATGCTTACGGTTTTTTGGGACTCACAAGGTCCATTACTGGAACATTATCAGGAAAGGGGCACAACAATAAACAGTGAACGTTACAGTGAGATGCTTACTGCTAAGCTGAAGCCTGCAATTCGAAGCAAACGCCGAGGACTGCTGTCAAAAGGCGTTGTGTTGTTGCACGACAATGCCCGTCCGCATACAGCTGCCCACACTGTAGAAACGCTTCAGAAACTCAATTTTGAAGTATTGAATCATCCTCCATATAGTCCCGATCTCGCTCCATCTGATTTTCACTTGTTTGGTCCACTCAAACAGGCAATTAGGGGCCGTCGATTTGCCTCGGACGAAGCATTGAAAGAAGCGGTGCATTCCTGGCTCGCATCTCAACCCAAAACCTTCTTCCATGAGGGCATCAGGAAACTTGAACAACGTTGGACCAAGTGCGTTGAAAAGCAAGGGGACTATGTCGAAAAATGATGTACTTGTAAGTTTCCTATTTCATTTCAATAAAATTTTATAACTATATTGCGGATAATTATTGACTTACCCTCGTATATATATTTTTTTCGTCCAAAAACTAAGTTTATTAAAAACAAAACAAAACAAAAAAAAACATTGATTTTGTAACTATCACGTTTATAACGTAGAACTTTTAAAGCGCTACAACGATTTTGTATGCGAATAAAAAGAGGAATATCTCCTCTTTCCAACCAGCTAAAAAAAAAAAAAAAAAGAATTCAAAATCTGAAAACTGAAAAGTTATAGAACCACAAATAAATTCAGGTTTTCAAAATTTTGATCCTCAGGAAAAAAAAAAAAAAAAAATTGATGATAGTCAAATCATGAAATAATTTTTTTTGCAAAAATAAATCTATAAGGTAAGTTAACTCGACGATTTCAAAATTATTTATTGATTTCTTGACTAAAACACAATTATTTTTTAATATCTACATTTATCACTCATTCTACCTTAAAATAGAAATTTTTTAGTAAAATAACCAGTTGAATATCATTTTTTAAACTCGAGGTATATAATAAGATTTTTAACACAATTTATTTTTTTCCTCACAGCCTATACTGGATGGAAGAAATAAAAACTAATGTTTTTGTTTCGAAGTAAAATCAGCAAACAAATTTTAATCGAATCGTCTACGGACAGTTCGGGATGCGCTTTTAAAAGATTTGACCTGAACTCTTTTTCATTCTAATGAATGTGATATTTAGAAAACAATTACATTGTGATAGAAGCTGTCACTTTTAAGATTTTTTATGGCCGAAGGAATATTTTTTATTTATATCATGCAGTGGTAAATATTACAAGAATGAATAGAGCATGTTAGTAACTTAAATTACACATATAGATTAAATTGTTAATTTAACTCAATATTAAATTAATGAAAAATAAATGACTTGTACTTCGAAGACTCCAAGCCTCCTGCCCAGTTTGCCGAGGACGCCAGCTTCCTCAACAACCTCCCGGACGGCGGTCATGGACGGTTCTTCTTCTGGTTCAACACCACCTCCGGGTACAATCCAGTGGTCTGGGCGACTCGAGGAGGTAACCAGCAGCACCTATAAAAACAAAAATGTTAAAAGTCTATACATAATCCTATACATAATTGTTTTTAATAAAAAGAAAATGGCGTCGAAGATTCATGAAAAAAAAAGATTCCTTTTTTTTTTTTATATATATATATATATATATATAACACGGTGCAAAGTTTGATACTGAAAAAAAAAAGGAAGGAAAGACTTTTAAATGGAGTTAAAAGGCGTTTATAGAAGAAAAGAAGGAAAACCGAGAACACAGCGCAACAATACATTTTGTAACAGTTCGAGGGAGAAGTGGCGGTAAACAGCGTTGGGGCGAGGGTACCAGACAGACCAGTTCAGAGGGCTGAGTTCAATTCCCGAAAAGGGTCGTAATATATTTATTCTGTGGCTGGGTTAAATATGAAATTAACACTTAATCTGGTAAAGAACGAGCCGTTACAACTTTGTTTGCAGCCGTTAGTTGTTGGAAAAAAGGCCTATTGTCTTAATTGAAGGACTAATTCCCCACACCTATATCAGTACCAGTACTGATTTGGAAGAAAAAGAGAACGAATACTGGCAGAAATAAGTAATTGCGTTTTTCTGAACGCGAGGAGAAATGAGAGGGAGAAAGGAGAAATGAGACACATGCAAGAGAGAACCTCAGATTCTAGCACAGGCAGCCAGAGTTAGACAAAACTTAATCATAGCTAAAATTTAATCATAAAGCTATTTGACAACTAATTTTCTGGAACCAATCAATTATTTTAATAATTATTAAGCTTTCAGTCAAATAATCATTAGTTCAGTAGAAATTGATTGAAAGACTTAATTATGATTAAATTTAGTCCAACTCTGCGGACACTTAATGTTGATAATTATTTAGCTTTAGTTAGAGAAATCTTAAAAAAAAAAATAAATGAAATGGTTAAAATGCCTATCTCTTATAAGATTAAAAGTATTAAAATAATGGACATCACAGAACAAAATTAATTAGGCCTGTGTAGATGAGAATAGCTACATGTATATTTAAATTGTTATTTAAAAAGAATTCAAATTTATGTTTTCTAAAATGTCTAGAGCTAAAAATTAGCGATGCGATACAAAGTATTTTTCAGAATTTTCAAATCGGGAAAAATTAATGGATACAACTCCCATTTTAAGAGTTATCTGAACCGATGCCCTCTTCGTTTGTTTCCTCCCAAATTACATAATGTTCCCTTTTTTCCGGCTATTGATTTTTCTCAAGAATACTTCAACAAAGCGTTGTCGTTTACATTCAACTCCAATCTAGCTACGTTTACTTTAAGAAGAGAAATGAATTAAAATTAATTACGGCCTAATTGGGCTAGGGGGCGGGAGCAGGTGGAGTTCACTGACTTTTGACCTTACTGTAGGGAAATGGATGATCACTTTTCCACCTCTTTCTCCATTCCTGTTTGCGAAGAATATCTATAATTTTTAAAAAAAAATATTTCTTCGCCAAAGATAAATAAATGGAAACTCGGAAGAGATAAATGTATTTGGATGGAATGAATGGTACAGCCAGAGCGTAGACCTTTCGGCTATATACAAAGAGAACTCCTATCCTCATTCCTGGTCCGCTTCTGATCTGAGATCAACCTCCATCTTCGCGTGCAGTGGACCCCCGCACCATTGCCTTAAACGGTTATCCGGATGGCTCCTACAATTTTTTTCCATTCCAATAAACGTCTTTTTTGCTTTTAAAGTGCAAAGTGGTATGCGACAGGGATATGCTTTATCTGCGACATTGTTTAATAAAGCACTGAATAATGCGGTTAGTGCTACCGTCAAGAGAAGAACTATTACAGAAAAAACTCGGTAAAATAGTAGCTATGCAGATCATCTATTCATTATATCCAGAAGTGATAAATGTTGATGAAACCGAATTTTTAAAAAAATCCGGTTAGTTCTTCCAGACCATTTGCTGAGTGAAATTGTTCTCTGTCAGTATGAAGTCACGTTTCCTCATATCATAGAGATGATTAATACGTTTATGAACTTTATTTTGAAAGATTTAGTATTGATGAGACAGTTCTTTTTAGCCCACGATATCTCTCCTCTCCCCTCCGTTCATTATTGATATAATCTTTACTATTCAGTATAAGTGCAGTATGAAAAACAAATAATATGAGTCATCACCCACATGGAGGTGAGATAGCTCAGTAGGCAAGGCACTAGAATCCTAGCTTCTGGGCCAGGTTTTGTCCGCCATTAGACAGGAAAATTATTTTCTGTTATTTCATGGATCGATTATGGGGTCGTGAGACCCTTCTGGAGCATATCCATCCTTTATAAAGTGGGTAACCTTAGAAGGGAAAAACAGACAGTTAATCGTAATCTCTACCAAATCTTCTTCTTTCACAATCGTTGGCAACGTAACAGTCCATCCTTATCAAAATTGGTTGTAGAGGTACATGTTAAAAAAAAAAAAATATATATATTCTTTTTATTTAATTAAAAAAATAATAGCATAAACCAATGAATTTACTGTTTTAATTATTATTTATTCAAGTTATGATTTACAATAACGAATAATTACATTGGTTTATTTTTGTAATTCTATTTCTTGCCAATTTGAAGTCCATAATGAAATATGTGGCATATTTAATTTAATTAAGTAATATTCTACACTAAAATTGGTATAGGCACAAATGTTATTATAACAACAAGGTATAGGTGCGAGACAGGTTATAATTTTTATTTTTGATTTTTTGTTATTGAGAAGATGTCGCTCTTGTCTTTTATTTCGAAAAAAGTAAAATGGATACTAGAAAAGTCCGTTATTTATTTTATATTCCTCCATAAATAACCGATATCCATGAGGAAAACAAAAAAAATGGGATTTTAATCATTGTGGGTGATATCAGTTACACAATCAACATCTCAAGCAAATGGTTTATCCCATTGTTTTTTCAGTACAAAAGATCTGCTGTCTTACGTCATTACGATTAACAAAAGTTTTTGAATAGGTGGGCTGAAGTGAATTACCTAAGGCGAGAATAAGTTTCTTAACCATTTTTGTATAATAATTGAAACAATTCGCGCAAGATAAATTTTTAAAATTATTAACCGCTTAAAACTTAATAAATGTTTTTTTATTAAGAAGAATGGACCAATATGACCAGCGTGAACATAAAGCAATTCAATATTCTCTTTTGAAGAACCTTTTGAACCAATGTTAGAAACACCTCCCTGTTTCTTACTCAATTTAGACATGTGATGTAAACATGGAGATATAATGAAGACGGGGAAACGTAAATTTGAACAATAAAAGATTCTAAGGGAAGATATAAAATTAAAAAAAAAAAATCTATAAATAATGTTGTGATTTTATAAACTGCATTTTGTTTTTTATATGTTTTTCCTCAATGTCGCGGAGTTTACGGTATATATTCAGATTATCAGTAGATACAATTATCACTTGTTGCAAAATGAGCTGAAATGTAAACAAACGATAAAACTAAAATTTGTTTATTCCAACACCAACCTCTGCTATTTATGATTTGGTTTTCCTTTAGATTTTTTTTTGAGCCTTCAAACCGTAGATAGATATAACAATGCTATCAATTTCCCAGTAATTGGTGAATAAAAAGAAGAAAAAATAAAGAAAATAATAGATGGAATTATTATACCTCATTCAAGAAGGAAAATAAGCGTACTTCAGTCAATTACTGGCAAGATCATAATGTGGTGATTTTTAGTTTTCGTTTGTAACATTGATTCTAGATTACCATAACTATACGGTTTTTTTATTTTAAAAAAATTTTTTTTAGTCGAACAATTAAATATAAAATTAGACTGGTGCCATAGCGCCACGGTTAATAAAAATCATAACTTTATAAATATTTTTTCAAATATAATTTTTGTGAATAAAATATGTAATATTAATGAATAATTGTTTTTTCAATACTTTAAACAAAATATATTTATGATATCTAATGGTTATTAAAATAATGAAATGTTTTAAAACCTACCCAATAATATTTTTTTAAATGAGTATGTATTCTCTATCCCCCTCTTTAAATTATATTATCTTTCCCTCCTTTTCAAGAGCAGTAAAAATTTTGCCAACAAGCATCTGATTTCTTATCTTAAAGTTTAAAATATATGCAACAAGTACAATGTATGTATCAAAGTTGTAATGTTTTGAATGTTAGTAATTTTCATATAAAATAAATCAGAAATCATAAAAGTGGCAAATAATTCAAAAGGTTCTAATAATACAAGTTTGTACATAGAACTCTCTCCTCCTTACAATCAGACATCCACCTTCCCCTAAACTTACTACACACACACAATTCAGTCAAATGTCAGCTAACAGAAGATTTTTCTTCATTTTTTCTTTCGTTTATCGTTCTCATGCATTTTATTGAATTGTTATTATTAACAATACAGTTGAAATTAACTGTTATGTTTTATTCATTCCCTCATTTAAATCTACTTCATTGTTTTATGCTGCATAGGTTTCATATTATTATTTTTCCCAGGAATGAAAAAAAATATTTAAATGTATTTTAACCTGAGTCTGTTGAACAGGGCACGGGCACCAAGAAATATGATTTAAAAAAAAAAAAAAAATCCAAAAACAAACAACACTAAGCATACATTGTGTTTCAGGAATACTTTATTTCCAATCTTCAGGATTATCATCTAAAACATAATTATTACAATCTTACATGTTTTATATTGATTCATTTACATCAATATTGCATGAACAATCTAATTATCTTATATGTGAGAATTATTACAGGTATTATGACACCTTTAATCCTAATATTCACGTATTGCTTGAAGGAGCATGGGTTAGGAAGAGTGCTGACAAAAATGCATTATTGTTTTAAATTTATAAATGGAACAATAACTTTTTTAGAACTAGCAATAATAAGGCAATTGCTAATGTTAATGTAAATGAATCAAGTAATGATTATATTTTAATAATAATATTTCAGATGATAATCTTGGAAGATAGAAAATAAAATATTCTCGAAACATGTCCAATGTTAATTGTATCCTCAATAAATAGAGAATATTTTATATTTAATTTCCTACAACTATAAATATTTTAATGCAAAAATAAATTGAATAATTGCTAAAAATAAAATGAAATAAATAAAGTAGTCTCTTTTAAAACTAAATAATATTACTTCAATATTAAGTAATGGCAGACCGATAATTTTATTATCTAGTTTATGTTTTCTTGCATTGAAGTTTATTTTCAGAACGAACACTATTAAATCAGGTACTAAACTACATTAAATTTCAAATGGACATCGAAATATCCAAAACTAAAATTATTATCGACACGATATTGGAAAATTTTCGAAATTGGAAGATGTAGCTAAGAAATTGGAGAGCCGTGCCTGGAGAGACAGACATTATTAGAGGAAGAGGGAGGAAGCGGGTCGATAGGGCCCGGACGTAGGACTCCCTTCTCCCGGCACCGCTTCCACAACGCCGGCCAATTATTGGAGATTTGTCATCTCTATCTTCATCAATTGTACTCCATGTCTTCTAATAGCAAGTCCGAAGGAGGTAGGAAACAGAACAATAACAAGCAAAAGAGATAACAACTTCCTTTCTAACCGATATTATTCGTAGTATATATCAAGGCGCAAAAGATATTTGACGGGTCCTGGGAAAAAAATGATTATGTCCATTTCTATGTATTTTGTGGAAACAGCAAAATAAAGTTTACAATTGAATTGCTTATGAAAATTGTTAAAAATGACAACCATATTCTAAAACTGTTTATTGCATAGAATATTATGAGAAAAATAGAAATTCTTACAAAATATTGTTTATTAATAGTGTATATTTAAAAATTCTCAAGACTAGTAGTTTGGGTCAAAAGCTTCTATTGGCGGTTCATCCATGCATTCATTCTTATTTGCTGGCCTCTCTTAAAAACTGAAAATCTTGAGGTTTACCATCCTTTAATGTGTGGCCACGATATGTGTAAGATGAGAGGTGTGTTTTTGAGTCAATGTCCGTTTTTCTACTTCACCGACGCATAAGGACACGATATGGATAGGAAGAGAGGAGTGTTTTTGAGCCAATGGCCATTTCGACTTCGACGAAGCATAACGCGTAAAACAGTAATGAGGTAGATAGTTGCTTACTCTATTTAACTTGTTCTCCGATCTCGTTAAATTCCTTCAAAATAGCCATTTGCTCGAAACGAAAACGTTTGCAGTGGCAGTTTCCTCTTGGAGTGGTAGCTCTCATCCTTTTCATGACACCTCTCAAACGTCCAGTCTTTATTCCCTTTTTTAAACTCGGCTTTTTATTTCATTCATTTTTGCTGTACCCTGAACTCGACCCAAAATCACTTTCCCTCTTGCACTGATCGTATTAAATAAACGTTACTAATTGATGAACGGAATAAAACTGAAAAGGTACAAGTTGATAGTCTGTGTCTAATCAGCAACCTTCGTTTGGACTTTAAACGTCAACACTGAGTTATTAAAGGAGAAACTTTAGATCTTGGATCGTGGACATTGAGGTTTCTCATCCACACTCTTCCGGACCTAAATGTTTCTCCCCTTAAACGAATATGTGATCTAAAGTTAAGTCGGAAGCGGGTTGAATGCCACCATTAACTCAAATTCGACAAAAAATGGACAAATACATTTTTTACCCTGGCCCCGTCATCTTTTAGGTTTGCACTAGTTATTTGTTATTTTGAAAATAATGTTATTCAGTATGTCACACAGTGCTTCGGACATATGGTGAGGGTGGACAAAATTTACGAAACTTTAAGATCTTATAGGAAATTACAAGCTCTACAAGAACATGGGACTGGAAATGCACCCACAAAAAGTTATGGCAAGATACTTGTAAAAAAGGGAGTTTTTTAGAAACCAATTTTTCTATGGTGGCAAAATGGAATTCTTGGAACGTTTTTAATAAACCGTAAATGGGGGAGTTATCTTTTAAAACTGTCAAAACTTTTTTTTCTTTTTCTTATAAAGCCTTGGGAGTTGCAAACACTACAATACTTTTTTTCTTTTCTTTAGTAGACATCTATCACTGATTTAAATAATATAATTGTTTTGGATTAACCAGCAGGGGGAGGACTGGTGTAGGTTTTTTGCTCGTTTTTAAATATTTTCTGAAGAGGACATGCTCAGTTTTGAAAGATGAACTCCTCAAATGCTGCGTTTCATGGAGGACGCGTTTGAGTTAATTATGAAGATGTAAAACTCAAACCAGCCTCAATTTGATTCATCACTAAGCATTGTGCTACAAGAATTTATTTTTTATTTGATTTTTGAAGTTCATATTAATTTATTTTTTCATGTATTTACTATCTTTATTTTATTTAAAATTAATACATATTATAATAAGTCATTCATTGGTTAACTGATTGGGACAGCCCGACTTCATACACAAAATATAAGTAGAGAGATTCGTTTTATTATTTTCGCAATAAAATTGTAGTAACGGAATAAAAAGTATTATCATTACTGATCATGACCAAATCCAAAATTTTCAAATAAATAACTTCAAATTAACAGCAAGATCCAAGTCTAAAATATAACTCTGACACAAGTAAGCGAGTCATGTAAGGTGCGAAGTACTTGTACTTAACCTTGTCCCCATTGATATGATAATTTGGTGGTACTTGATAAACACGACCTTGTCTCCTATTAGATATATAGGCGGCAAATACCAACGACCCAGAAATAACATGCGACTAATTCGTAAAACATAAGTTTAGAGTTAAACTAACCTAGCAATGCAGGATTCTCAGAAATATAACAATAGAACTGGATAGCACGTGAATTTATCAACGAACACTAAAAAAATAATTAGAAGAAGAATTATTGTAAATTGTAATATATTTTATTACTTTTATGATACACATTTAATCATAATTTGTCATTAATAAATCCTGTAAAAATGGTATTAGTTTTACGTAACAGCAGTACAAAATTATTAACATGTATATCTTCAGATCTTTGAAATGTTTTCACGCTTAGATACTCCCTTCATGGTTAGATAACTACTAGCTATAAATAGATACCTCTAACTTTATGGTAAAACGCATACACCACGCCTCACCTCCAGCCTAAAAAAAAGCAGGTAGCTCTTATTATTTTTAGTCAAAAACCTTTAAGTTCACTATTAAAGAATTCTTCATCTAAATCCAAAGAAATGCAGTTGAGACGGAGCGTTCTGTTCCTTTAAGTGTGTGACAGTTCTTGGTCAAAATCAAAGGTTACGGGCAAGATGCAGTTGTATTCATTCGTTACAAGAGTGTGTTGATGCATTTTACTTTCCCATCAAAAAGACAAGACCTTCGTGGTTTGTGGAAAAGCCAACGAGATTTGAGAAAGGTCCCATGTGTTTGTGTTTATTCAAATACACCAGTTCTTTGTACCTAATTCCTTGAACAAGGGAGACTCATTCTTTTAAAAAAGTTGTGGCTGGACGACTGCATATTTTACATAGAAAAAGTTGTTTTGTTTACATTGATGGTGAACTATATTCTAGAAATACGCTCTAAGTCCTTTGTGTTAATAATAAATTCTTCAATCCCCAAAGACCCAAATTTATCAACAAATAACGTATCGCTCATTAGCTGCAACAACGACATAACTCAAAAACTTCAACGTTGCAGAAGAACAGTCTTGTGAATAAAGTACAGGACGATCTGTAGACATATAATAACAGTCAAAAGCTCAGCATAACTTAAAAGCTTGTTTTTGAGTCATATAGTTGTTGCAGCAAATGAGCGATATGGATAAGAGCAAAAGTTTTGTAAAACTCAAAATTTAAACGTAAATTAATATCGGTCAAAATACCTTATTTTTATGAAATGACTCATACATGTTTTGACAATCTGCGAGGCCTATAAGTTAACTAATAATAATTACTCTATAAATTATCTAAATACAAGAGCTATCGAATTTATACAAATTATTTTAAACAGCTAAAATAATAATAATGCAGTGGGGAAAATATAATATTTTCTGTGTAACTTCCATTTATCCGTCAGATTTATGCTATTGTGCCCAGGAGTCGCACGTCCAAGTGCAGACCACGCTCGACAGTACAACAATAAATCTTGGCCACATCAGTCCTAAATACTTAATCAATAATTAATACGAGATAAGATTAATTAAAATTAATTAATTTATTATGAGCTGAAACAAAGATATTGTCTGACCTAAATAACTATAATAGTGTTTTTGATTACACAAATATCACAGAAAAAGCCAAGAAAAAAATATTGTTTTTCTACTGAATAACCTTCATACTACGTTGTTTTGAACGCCAAATTTAGATACGGTACGCTCAACTCGCACACGTTTCACAACCCGTACTAATTATGAATAAACAAGCATTCAATCTAAAACAGTTAATTAATTATCATAAGGTTCCTTTTGGCTCATGACTAATTAATTATGAAGGAGGCAAATGTTCTGTAATTGGTGGGAAAAATATAGTAACATGTGCGATTGATTGAATGCTTGGAAAATAAAGAAAGTGGAAAAATCTTAAAAGAACTGTTTAATTACCTTTAGTAATTAGACTGCTTTTCTACAGAGCATCATATCAAAAATCTTAAAACGAGTTACTGCCTTCTTCTTGGCACGACAGTGTATTCATTACCAACAAAAAAAAACAAACAATTTTTAGTCGACTAGAAAAATTCATGGTATTTTCTGGTATGAATTCTTAATTCTTAACCATAAATAAATTAAGAAGATTATTGAAGTTCGAAGATTCATCAATAGATCTTCGTTATTTAACTTAAGTTCCTCTAGCAATATTTTATTTAAATTCAAAACTAAAGTTTTTGCACAAAAAAATTATGTAATTCTAAAAATCCTGTTTTAGGCACTTCGGTCGAAATATGTCATTGCATTTATTGAAGACTAATTTGTGAATTGAAGTTTATTTTTATAAAACCATTAGAACCACCCAAGAACGCTGAAATACTGAAAAACAAATCATAAGGAACCCTAAGATTCGATGATGCTTCACCGACCTGTGACCACACATCTCCCTCCAAACCATCCCATCAAATTCATAGTATCCAAAATCAGCACTGAAGCAATCCTCCCATCTATGTATCGGTCTTCCCTCCGGACGATTTCGCATTCGGGAGCCTTCTTAATTCTAAAAGTTTTTTCCAGATAAAAAACACATTTATGGATCCTTCTTCTTTCGAGAAGTTTCAACTCCTAAAGAAACTATTAAACAATGTTTTGGAAATCGAAATTTTCTAAATATCATGATGACTTGAGTGTTGGTAACTCTCTTCCAATATTGCATCATTGACATGATATATTAGGCACAACTGGTTGACTGACAGTGTCCAACTTATCCCTCATCAGGTTTCCTTACAGCCAACATTACCACGAAGCCAAGCAACAAATACAACCTTAGAAACCGAGCTTACTCCATGACATACTGTAGCGAAGTACATCCCTCACAAAGGCAATACTAATACTTTCTATAGGACAGTCTGCTACTATTCTTTTAATAATCACTCTAAATGCGGCAAAATTTAGACTACTTTCAGAAGTTAATTCATTTTAGCTGCAATCTATCTGCATATTTGTCTAACTAAAATAATTCATAGCTCTAATCCACGTATGAACAATTTTAGAAGTGCACAGAATTATAGATCATTACGACATCCTAACGTTTATTTTATCTTCACATTCTTCTAGTATGCAAAAAAAAAAGAGCCCAAATTCGAAATCAACATTTATAGTCATAGCTATTATGGAACTAGGTAGATATTCATTTTTTTTTCTTTACCTGTAAGATTGTGAGAACATTGTCTTTATATAAGCATTAGTATTATTACTGTAAACCTTTTATTGTAAGAATCTCTCTATAAAGGAGATATTAATCTACCCACTTTATTAATCTATATTACGTTATTAAGATATTAATCTTACCACGGTGACAAATCTTAAACCGAGAAGAGGGCCATCTACAGATAGTCACTCTAAACATCGTGGTGAAGTAGGAATAACAGTATTAAAGATCATTTAGACTTCCTAACACTTATTTTATCCCATATTTCTTATGCGCGAAAAAAAGTGCCCAAATTCTAAATATACATGGTGAAGTAGGAACCCTTTTCAACGAGCCCATGTCTGAAAAACACTAACCCACTCCAGGGCGGACTCGAACCGCCATCTATGGATCCCAGTTTCGGAGTCTGAGACTATAACCACTGGACCATCAGAAGATCCGTAATAAATATTTTATCTGAACTTAACTCAAGCTCCACTATCCAATAAGTCGATATTTAAGTAGAATCAAGTAATAAAGACGGTTCAAGAACGTAGTTTGCAATCATTTGTTTACCATAAAGGGTATTTATAAATCAGTATTAATTTTTGTGTGTTCTTCCTTTATTTTGATATTGTTAACTCCAACAATATCTATTGTTGTTAACATACAACAATATCTATGATATATATAATATATCTATGATATTGTTAACAACAACAAACTCCAACATGAGTTTAAGAAAGGTCTAACGTTCTATATTTTTTGAAATTCCAAAATGACAATTCCTATTACTTCCAGGCTTCTCTTGATTAATTAAATTACTGTTATAACAAAAAAGAAGACGAGAGATCGTCGAAGTAAAAGAAGTCTCCCAAGGCCTTAGAGAGACCCAATCCTTAAGAGGAGGGCAGAAGATAAGGTAAGGGTAAATTAGGGTTAGATGGGTCCAGAGTTCGGAGTTGATTCCCCCCCTGGAATAGGAAATAAGAAAATCATGGACAGAGCGCTAAAAGTAAATAGAAAACTCCTTCAAGATCTGATCCACAGATTATTGGGAATTATATCACCGCTACATTCAATCATTAATTAACCTTAATACAAAAATTATGATTTATTATAAACGAAGATTAGGCTAATCATTATTATAGAAAAATATAATGAATATAATTCATTCATTAAATTATGAATTTAATTCCAATTGCTGAGTAGCTATTCATCACTGGTGATTAGCTGGAAGTGCATTGTCATGATTTTTACAGAAATGATTACTGTTGCGAAACCTCTTGTAGGATGTAGTTTACTTTTTCAAATCCACTCAAGGTATACCAACAAGCCATAATGGATCGTTATCTAACGTAAAATTCGATACACAGAAGGAACTAGAGAAAACTGGATTCGATTTGAATACTTCAGTTGACGGATTAAGGCCTTCAAAATTTGTTAAAACAAACAAATAATGTGCGTATCAGTCACGTAATAATAAAATAAAAAGCTGCAGTTCAGTACTTAAGTAAGGATGCACTGTTTCTAGGATGACGGTTGTAATAGGAGGTTAGTCCGCTCAACCGCTGTTTTTCCCAATTTAGGTTACCCACTTAATAGAGGCAAGGTATGCCCCAGGAGGGTCTACATACCATGAAGTCTAAAGATTCACTGGTAAAAAACATTATATATATATATATATATATATATATATATATATATATATATATATATATATATATATATATATATATGTATATATTTTTTTTCTTAATATATACATTTATTGAAATTTACAACTCTACAAAATATATACATCAATTATATGTATTGGAAACGATTATAATAACATGTTAAAACTTGAAAATAACAACTCATCAGTAAAACTTTAAAGATGAAAATCTGATGATTCACTTAATTTGGAGGGAGGTATGGAGAGGGGAAAAACGTGGTTGTCATCTAAAAGCAGTGTTGTCCCTGCCCTCAGAGCAAAACAAAATTTAACATTTTCTGGTGCTTGGAAGAATAAAAAAAAGTCGGGAATGAGGATGGAAAACACAAAAATGGATCCGACTTGCATTAATCAATATTGTCAACATATTTTTACCTCTATTAATTTAGTTTTATCCTTTCTTGCCACCCCTCACATTTAAAGCCCCACCTCCAATTACTATGTATCACTAGGTTCAGGCCTACACTGCAATAAATCTAGGTGGTGACAGAACTCAAAATTCAGGGAGTGTGAATTTTACCTGTGGCATATAGTAAAAATATTTACTATTAAATATGTGACAATAAATCCCTCATCCAACTTCTTTAAGACCTCCTTTTTTGTGTTTAACATGTTTTTTAAAGACTAAAACGACAAGAAACTGCCCGTCGTTACAGACTACTAGAACATTAACTAAACAAAAGCTCCGGAGTACGGACATTTGGACGTACGGAGTTAAGCTTTGTGGCTCCACTAAACTATCCAATTCATCTCGTATTCGATCCTTACAATCCAAAATCCTTCGAAAAATCCTCAAGGTTCCATACTTTGCCACCAATAAACTTATCCATAAACATCTGAATGTTCCATATGTTGCTGATTTAGCTCACACCAGATACCTATCCTTTCATAGTGAGCTCCATAACCACTCAAATCCGTTAGTTTCTCAACTTGCTTCCCACTCCAATCCCAATAATCCTCCTAGGCGTCTGAAAAGAAGATGGCCTAGAGATCTTCTAGAGTAGAATTTTTATTTAAGAGGTTCTGATGAGTTCTTTTCAAGTTTTGACATGTTATTGTAATTGTTATGAACACATTTACTTGATGTATATATTTGTACAGTTGTAAATATCTATAAATTGGTATAAAAAAAAAGAAGAAATAAACCCACAATTACCAAAAGTAATTCATTTACAACAATAAAAGAAAACTATATACTATTCATCAGGACAACGTTTAACATATGGAAGTGGACAGTTATGGGTCACGAACCAAAAATGATTATCAATCTGCCAACCCTCTTCACAGTTAAAAAGTTCATTAGTATTTGTCCATCTTCATTAGAAGACGAGATTACACAATCCATTATTCACATTATTATACTGTTTTGCAAGCTCTGGAATCAAGGATGGTATATATTTTATTACCTATCTGGAAGTGGACCTATTAAAAGTTTATTTTTGTATTTTGTCTTTTTATAATAATTTTGGTGATTTTGTCCTAAGAAGTAAAAGATATCTGTCCGTTGTATGTATCACAAAATATAAAAAACTAGACTATATCCAATAAGCAGTACAGATCCTATTAAATATGAATAACTGTAAAATAAAGGGAAGGATTTTTCAGGTAAAGGTTAATTATTTAAATAAGAAAAATAAAATGAATCTTATAATTGGAGGCCTCCTAGGTTACTGACCTTCGCTAAGATGAAACCCTAAAAAAATAGGGGCTGCAAGTATCGATTTTTGCACTAGTGGATAAAAGAACCCCAAATATTGAATGCAAGAAGTACTCGCTAAAAATAAGTATTTCTATTGTATTCTAAGAATATTTTAAGACTTTCGATTTGAGCTAGTGCCATAAGAGACCTAAACACGTAAGCATCCAGATTGTTTTTTCTCAAGCTCAAAGAAAAAAAAATCTGTTAAGAAAAAGAAATGTCGAGGGGAATCTATGATAAAATAATAGACACGCTAAAATAGCATATATAGGCGATAACGTTGCCAACTTATGAACCTCGATCGGGATTGGTTTTTTCATTCCGATAAAAATAAAAAGCTTTACTGATGGGGCATTTTTTGACTGAGAAGTATTTAAAGATGTAGGTAGTTGGGGTATGCATTCATAGATACATAGCAATTAAAAATAAATTTTATGAAGTTCCTACTACTCTTTATGTATTGTCTTCTTGGTCTGTATATAATGACTTTATGTTATAGTCTGAATGCCTACAGTTATTCATTTCATACTTTTTAATACTCTGCTATTTCTTCTTCTTCTCTATTTCTTCTAGCCCTGATAAGGGCTTGCAACCACCCCTACAAGTCGAAACGTTGGCATAATAATTTAAAATTTATTTTTAATTGCTGTGTATCTATGAATGCATACCCTAACTACCTACACTTTAAAAATCTTTACTTTCATATATTCCGTGGATTTATATCTGATCATTATTTTATTTTTATTTTTTTTATGTTGATATAGGTCCGAATTGAAATGTTTCTGACACTACATTTTCTTTAACTGACAGCTATTTTTTTTATTTTAGAACCTCCCCCCATGCAGATTCTGATAATACATTGTAATATAACTAAGCAAACATACTAATGAGAAGTCTGGTAAATTAGCCTAAATATGGACACAATGCACATATTTCGAAACACTACCGTGGGATAAATTGTGCAATCTCCCACAAATGGTTATCTATTGTAGCGTGACAATCAACATAAAAGAAAGGAATAGAATAATAAGCAAGTAATTTGATCTACTATTTGTTGACCTATAGTTATGGCCGAAACTTCGGCATAAAAATATTATATAAAATTAACCATTTTTAAGCAGGAGTTCAGTAATCCCTTCTAAATTCTATATATCTATCAATAAAAAAAATAAAATATAAGAGTACATTTTCTAGTGAAAACTAATGATAATAACCTATAGAAGGCACAAGTCAAAGAAGAGTCGAAAATTTACAAACCCCCCCCCCCCCCCCCTTCTTTTAGAGGTGAAAAACTCAGGACAGGACAACAGTATGTTCTGAATATTTTACACTAAAATCAAAAGACAAAAAATATTTTAATTCAAAAATGTTTTAAAAATCAATATGTAATACAATCTCTTCCTCTTTTATTTATTTATTAATTATTATATTCATATTTTATGATTACTTTTTTATATCTATATTTTTTTTGTACATAATTTATTTATTTATTTATTTTCTTAAACTTTATATATTGTAGTTTGATGTTCTTTATTTATTTTTTTTATTTATATATTGTTATTATATATTATGATGTCCTTTATTTAAGTACCTACTGTTTAGCTCTTCTTTTTATTTATTTCTTACTGTACATATTGTGTGATCCATTGAGCCATCCCATCCATATTACTTATTGCCCACTTTCAAGCAGATTGTAATTTTTTCTCAATAAAAAGTTGATTGAAGATAAAAAAATGTATTTATAATTAAAAATGTAATTTATTAAATATCCTTAATTGGAAAAGCTGGATTACAGAATTTTTATTTTTTTTATTATATTCTTTAATGACGTCTAAATGCGGACATTGATTATTATACAATGGCCAATTATTTGAGAGAGACGCAATTTCCCAGATGCTAAACGAGCAACACCCGTTCATCCTCAATTAAAGGTACTGTTTCAGAATTACAGTTCCTTTTATGTGATAATAAATTACCGACATAATTTGCATGAACTATAAACAGGATTCATGAAATAGGCGCTGTTATTTATAACCTTGATTTAGCACGCAATACAGAAAAGACGATTATGTATTTTATTCGTGATAAAAGAGATGAGGCTTCATTCAAAACGATCAAGAGGATAATGATAATGACGTAAAAATGGCTATTAGTTCATTCAGAAATTAAGTAACAGTTACTATAGCAACCGGCAAACATTCGATTAGCGGGGTATCGATTTCATAACGTTCCACTATAGTTCCAGTTCCAGGGACCAGGTAGTGAAAAAACGAAGTTTTTTTTTTTTTTAACATAATAACTTTATTCACAACTGTACACAATGGACAACCAGTGAATGTGAAATTACACTGAAACAACAGACATGATCAGGCATGAGGGAGTCAGTACCCAGTGGTACAATCTCCAGCCGTGAAACTAAATTATTAGCGATTACACTAGGAGATCCCTCATCCATTTCCTTTTCAGCCTCCGTTGAGTTATGTCAGGTATCTGTACTGTTGCCTTATTATGTATCTGTTTGTTAGTGTGTCCACGTAGTTTCTCATGAAATTGTCAATAAAGTTTATGAATACGTCTCTTGACTGTCGTAATGCGTAAGTCTGTATGTAGTATATCGTTTGACACATAAGGAGGGGAGTCTGTTATCAGTCTTAGGAATTTAGATTGAAATGTCTGTATTTTCTGAATATGTGTTCTTTTGGCCGGTCCATAAATTTGCGATGCATACGTCCAGATGGGTTTAATCAAGTAACTGTAAATGTTAAGTTTCTGTTTTAAAGGTAGTTTTGAGCGTCTGTGAAGTACTGAGTATAGAAGTCGCAGTCTTAACTGTAACGTCTGTTTTTTGTCTTGACGTGTGGGCACCATGTCAGTCTTCTATCAAGCGTAAGTCCTGAGTATGTCACTTTTTCAGTTTGATGTAAAGGTTGGTTGTCAATGTAAACAGGCGGGCAGGTCTAAAAAACGAAGTTACTTAGCAAAATGTCATATTCCTGTTTAGGTGTTGTACCCAAGCCATACTACAAATTTAGGCTAATTTTTTTTTCTGAATTAGCTGATATTATCTTCATTCAATTTCAAACTATCTACCTTTCAAATTAAAAATAAAATTCAAATCCGTTCAATATATTATTACTAACTATGAAATAGGAAAGTTAGTTCTGAAATAGCTGCTTAAGGGCCCATCACAACTCGGGGAAAAAATGAGCGACTCCAGTAAATAAAAAAAAATATGATTTTCTGTTGAATTGAATTAAATGTTTTCTGTTGTGCCGAAGCCAAAGTACAACGTTCATCTTCGAAAAACCGGCTTTCCGGAAGAAAAACAAACAAATAAATGCTATTTTTTTTTTTTTTTTTTTTAAATCTCTATTAGGATAAATTGCGGAGTACGAGATTTAAAAAAAAAATCTAAAATAGAAAAATACATATATGACTTCTAGTTTACAATAATAAGACACGGCGCGTTTCACCAATGAAAACATCTTTTTGTGGTCAAGAGAAACATATAGAATTTCGACTTCAGTTGTAATTCCAAGTAATTATATCATATTTAATAAAAGATTTTAAAATATCTTTCAAAATATATTGACTTCATATCTCTGACAGTCGTGAAGAAATCGATAAGTCGAAATTGTACACTTTTGATTAGGGCATACTAAATTTTGATTTTTTTCAAATCCTGTAATTACTCTAAAAATACGCCTTATACCACCAATACTCACGCCCTTTGCGCAGGAGCACAACTTAAACAATTTTTCACAAGCAGATATTAAAAATCGAGCTTTGAAGTTAAATTGTTTTAAATATATTTCAGTATTAAATTATATATATTTTTAACTATTTAGTTTTAACTCTGATATAAATTTATCTAATTTATGATTTATGGGTTTCATTATGAGTATTTATTTAAAAAATAAATGTAATATTTGGTAAGACCTCAATAATATGGTTTTAACTACAGTTAGTAACAGAGTTTATAATTAAAAGGCTTAACGAAGATAAATAATAACTTTTCTTTTTATTTAAATGAGAAATTTATGAATTTTAAAATGGAATGCAATATAAATAATTCTATGAAATATTATCGAATTCTACTTCATAGGAACTTGATAAAATTTACACAAACTCACAATGCGAAAGAAGTTGAAAACATTATAATCTTAGATTTTTAGTTTTAAAAAATATATTTCAACTAACAATTTCATAATCCACAATTTAAAAAAAAATTAAAACAGATCACCTATTATTTTGTACAATGGTTAGTTTAGTATATGAATTTAATTTTTAGACTATTAACTGGGGATGAAAATTATGGAAATGAAATGTTTGCATTGGTTTGATGGCTATTGTGCGGATTATCAATGGAATTAAATTATCCGTTGTTGCACTGCAACTAGAGAATATTGAACAGACCTCCTATTCAATATTCTACGAGCTCTTCCACTCAATCATGCGGATAATCGTGAGTTCAATGAAGTGAAATATGTATATTTTAATAATATGCTTACGCAATACGGAATAATCATGATGCATAAACATTAAAAGATCAAAGTATACAGAAATTAGTAACTAGTAAAAAAGTAACTAATTTTTAACAGAAAAAATGTATAAATATATATTTTCTCAAAGTTAAAAATAATGAATTTCCTCCATAAATAATGAATCCAAAAATTATAAATAGCAAGATAACGTATATATTACAACTCAAGTGCCTAACATATTTACTTTATTTTATTTATCAAGTTCGAATACATTAGTTCGAATAAAAAAAAAAAAAAAAAAAAAAAAAAAAAAAAAAAAAAAAAAAAAAAAAAAAAAAAAAAAAAAAAAAAAAAAAAAAAAAAAAAAAAAAAAAAACGCGATTGCCGAGCGAGGTCTTAGCGTGCTGGGAACTGAAGGTTCGAATCCAATCTGGGCGGTTAAAATTTATTTCTTGGCGGACCCTCGATATGAATGCTGACCTAATCACTCTGGCTAGAATAGTTTGGCAACCTGTAGGTTAAGCCGTTCATCCTGCCCTAGTTGGAGTATATAAAGATGTTAATCCCAAAAAATAAATATAAAAAATCATAAATGCAAAAGTACTAAAATAATTTAAAAAATAATCATTGATAGAAATATTCTATCCCTTAATTTTATACGTGGCTGCTAACTGTTTGGAGTGACGGTTAAAAGGATTGGAACCTTAAGATATTTGAAATAGAAGATATATTAGGGCATAATTCAATGAATTTTGATTTTGAACTGAGTTCAATATTAAAAAGTCAAGTGGGGTTGACAGAGATTATTGAGTGATTTATTAGCAGTAAGAGAGCCAACGTGAATTTATTGCACAATACTGTAACACTCATGAGGTTCAACAACAGTTATACGAAGAGAGATTTAATATTCACATACCTATAAGAATATAAACATAATAATATTAAGATAATTATAATAGAACAAAATATAATAATATTTCGTCACACCTCACTTTAGGAAGTCTCACTTAACCGATGGAAATTTCAAGGTCCACTGACCGCGATCTTTTTCTATGAAGCACTAAGCAAGAAGCCAAGAACCTTCTTAAGAGGGATTTAAGAATTCAAGGAAGTTGTTCCCTCTGGGTAAACCCTTGTGGAGAGCACAGCGGTATCAGAGAAAACGCTGGGTAGAGATTCCTCGAAGTTAGAAAAGACACGAAAGGAAACATAAGAAGAAGATAATTAGAAAAAAAAAACTAGTTATTAATAATTAAAAATATAGGAAATAATCATTAGTATTTTCCATAGTAACATAATTTAAGAATTACCATTAAAGGAAAAATTCTACTGTTGCATAGAGAATAATCGGATAAGTACAATTTGTGTGCCAAGTTCGTTTGTGAATTTTGGGTTATAGGTATCTCCGGAAAAATATATATATGTATTTTTAATTATTTGTCTAAGTCTCTTGTAACCAATATAAATATAAATATATATTTACTTCTCAACATATTCTCCTTCATTTAAAGATACAACGGTAAGCTGAGGTTTATTAAATTTATACAATTAATATAAACATTTTAGGGAGGTTTATGGTCACAGTAACAAACAAATAAATGTTTATAATAATCACAAAGATTACGTCGCTTAAGCAACGATATGCCTTAAGCCGTTCTTCCCAACTTTACAGGAGATACATAAAACTGATTTATTCATATAATTAAAATAAAGCGAAAAAACGGGTTTATTGATTTAATTTATATGACAAAAAAATGTGAAACTTTGGAGTGGAACGGTACAACTTAGTTGTAGCCTGTGAACTAAATATTCCATTTTAGGCATGTGGACAAAACTAGCTGTAACATGTATTGCCTTAGGATTTTTTTTTTTTTCAAAATCTGGTCTCGAAAATGGACCTTTAACCTAGAAATTTTAAATTTTAAGCAAAATTATAACAAATGGAAATACGCTGAAGTGTAACTTTTAAATACTGATAGATTCTTTATAGTAAATATTAAAAAAAAAAAAGAAGAAAAATATATATATTTATTGGAATCTGAAAAACTGGAGAAAATTTTACATGTTTAAGTCTATTGTTTTATGCCAGAAAGAAATTGCATGCCAAGAAAAACAATTTCGAAAGGTACTATTTTTCTCGCCATTAACCTGGTTGCAAAGAAATGGCATAACACGAACACACCTATGATGAGTGGATTCCTTTCCACGTCATATCTCTCATTACTAGGATTAAAATAGGCAACTGGCGCCACAAATAGGCGAGTAGCATTGAGTGCACGCAAATAGGACTGCATGTTCGGAAAACGAGACCAGACCACGTGCAGCACATCTCATGAATTTTTTTTTGTTCGTTTAATTTGCTTAGACAGCAGCTGACAGTGTACATCTGTTTTATAAACGAGTAATATTGGCCTCTGAATTTAAACGTTTCTAACTTATTTCTTTTAGGGTATGTTTTATTAAACACTATTATAATTTTGTGTAAAACTATTTATTTATTAAATTATCAACTAAATTCAAAACATCAGCTAAAGAAGTAGTATGTTTACTAAGATATGAGAAGAAAACACTCATTAGTAATAATAGAAGATATCAAGGCCATTTTCTTTTCATACACATCGGAAAATCATGGAAACTTTTAAGTGGGAATCGAAGGTTTAAGAGTTAAAAATGGAAGAAACAGTTTATGTTTTCAGATAACTCAGGAACGAATAATACGAATATCGTCTGCTTGGAGGTATAAGTGACTAAGTGCATTTTTTTTCCAAATTCGACAAAAAATCATCGTGTGTTGATATTATAATTTTCCAGAGTATAAGAAGTCACCAAGTGAATATAACTGCTATATATGCACATTAGAGAATGAGAAATCCATTCACTATATAACTATCCGAGAAATTTTAATGAGCATATTCTCGTTTGAATATTGAAACGGAAAAAAATTTTTTTTTTTTTACTTAATGACTTTTACCTACAAGTAGAATATTTAATGATAAAATCTTAAAATAAATCTGGTTTATGCATATGAAAAAAAAATGTGTAACTGAAAGTCATAAATTATGGCGATACGCCCGACAGTAATAAACTTAAATTGCACAGCAATAATCTTAAAGTGCGTACCTGACAATCTTCACGACCTCTCACAACCCTTCAAGGAAGTTTTCCGTAGGTAAAACGGTCAATAAACCTATGTACCAAGAATTTTACCTGAGACATTCTGCCAGTCTCTGAATTGCATAGGTTCGTCAAAATTTCTTTTCATTACTTAAACAAGTAGGAAAGTACGTATTTGAGTTAATTAAGAAATAACTCAAAGAAGTCAATCAGAAAACAAACACCCAGCAAATAAGAATGCCATCAAGAAATATGACATGATGATAAATGGTAGTGATACGAGGACCATCACAAAGCAACAGGACAGGTACCTAAATACCTGGGAGGAAATTTTAAGAAAAATAAATGGCACTTCCAAAGAAGACACGGTTATAGAATGAAGACTAATAGGGAGCTCAGGGATCTTCATCGGGACCTAGATTTGGCCTTGTAAATCAAGAAAGGAAGATGTTTGGGACATGTGCAAGGAAAGACTCACGGATGGTCATGGAAGGACGCCCCGAAGGGACAAGAGAAACAGGCATACCTAGATTGTGGTGGCTGGAAGATGTCGAGGCTGACCTTAAGCTCCTGCAGAGGATCGGTCGGAGTGTAGAAGACGCGTTGAGGAGGCAAGGACCCTCATGGACCTTAGTTCCGGCAGTTATATATAAATACTTGTCCAAATATATATTTTACATGCTTAAATGGGATTTGAGAGTTAGCTAATTAATAAAGGGTTGTTCGTTTTACTAGTTACAATTCGTGCCCTACAGTATCCTTAATAATATTCCACTAATCCCTCTTGAACAGATCGGGAATTCTAGGCTTTCATTTGGACAAAAGTTTTACTTGAAGTCGAAAAAAAAAAAAAAGAAAGAAAAATGGCAAAATGTTCCAATATTTCAATTAATTAAAATTTGAAACTCATTTAGACGACTACAATTAGATCTATTTGGACCTACGAGCTTTAGGCTTTGGGCTCCACTAAACCATCCAATTAGTCTCGTATCTATACTATCCAAAATCCTTCGTAAAAATCTATGAACTGATCAATCATGATTTTTATATATCATTTATTGTTGATTGGGCCCAAAACTGTTTCCATCCTTGACTAATCATGTATTTTACTCCACACTTATTCAAATCTATTAGTCTCTCAACTTCCTTTCTATTCGATTACCGATAAGCCTCCAAGACTACTCAAAAGAAGATGGCCTAGGGACCCTTAACACATTTTTATTGAATTGTATTACTTTTACGCGTTATTGTAATACTTTTTCCACACATACACTTAAGGTATTAATTTTACAATGATAAAAATTAATATACATATACACGATTTTTTTTCGTAACTGATAAAATTATCATCCTTTACAAAATAAGTTTACAGCAGGTCTTCAAAAGTATAATAGTCTAAATACACAGGTGCACAAGTATAGTAATCTGGATAAAAGGAATTCCAAATATAGAGAAATAGGTTCGCAATTAGAAGGAACAATGAAGATATAAATCACAGGAGGAATTCCACTCGCGGTTTCAAAACTATTTTTAGAATTACTATGGCTGTCAATAGATGGTATGTAAACAGTTCATGCTTGATTCAGAAGTAACACAGACCGTGACTAAGCATAAAAATTCTCTATTTATATTCTTGCGGTTGCTGTGACTCATTCCAGTTGGATTGTCTTGCTGCGGAGTTTCCAGTGGGTTATTAGCCCAGTATCGAGAAAACCATAACAAATAAGGAGAAAAATAACAACAATTTCAATACGACTAAAGTATATATAACGTCAATGGTTTCAAGCTTTTAAAGCACTAATAAACCTGTTAAATTACGAATGTATTACATCACAATGTTTATGCTTCAGTATCAAGTTCAGATAAATGGAATACCTAAAACTAGAGTTGACTGAAAAATAGTTGAAAACTAACTTCATGGCTAGAAGAGAAGAGGCTTCTTTAGGTATAAAAATATATTTTTTTGAAGGTGTCTATAAAACAAGAGTAAAAAAAAAAAGAAAAAGTATTTAGCAAATACTGCATATTGCAGATATAATCTAAAAATAGAACAAATCAGAGGTTGATCAACAATGTTAATGATCTTCATTTTCTAAATGTTGCAACATATTTTTTCACAATAGATTATAAAAGGAAGAGGCACGACTACATAGCATGTCGAGACCGTGCATGAATCCTTAACAAACTAGTAAAAAAAACAAACATTTTTTCCACTCTTTTTTTGCAATATTTTTTTTACTGAAGCACTACGTTCAGTAACTAAACTATTTTATTCAATGTCATAGTCAATGGAGATAAGGAAGATAATGTTTATAACGTATCGCTCTTGAAAATTATTAGAAGAAATAAATATGTTAATGACATAATCGTAGGCTATTATGTAAGGTATAATACAAAAAAAAAAAAAACTTATCAGTACAATGGCCTTTCCTATTAAAATCTCTACTACCAAAATTTAAAACAACATTATTTGGTATAAATCAGTCATACGACCATTACTGACTTACGATTCTTCTGTATAGAGCTATACACGTGAGTACAAAAGTAAAAAAAATATATAGGATAAAAAACTTAAGCATAAGAATCATAAATCGTAAATTCCAGGTTCAAAAATTACCAACACGCTGCTCTATTCCCATCCAGACCCAAAACTTTTTCAAATCAACGAAAAAAGAAATTTCATAATCGAAACAATAGGCATTTATAAAAAGCAAAATTTAAGAAGTTTTAATGCATAAAGGTACAAGGCATATACTGCTAGAGTACTTAATTAATAAGAAATTCATGGAATCATTAGTTTAGTTTAAATTTAATTTAATAAAACGATTAATTATATAGTTAATTATTCCTCAAGAATAAGAAATTTTACTATACATAAATTTATTTATTTTAATTTAGGTTTTTTTTTTTTTTTTGGACATTCTCCAAAAAATTGCGGTTTTGGGTTTAGATGGGTTTAGAAATAGAGTAAAAAAGTCGAAAAATGAACTTCACTTTTTTTTTAGAGAGTATATTCGTATAATTTCTTAAGTATGTTAATTTTGTTAAAAATACTTTGCAATCATGAAGTTTTTTTTTAAAATTTTTTTATGTCAACAGAAATGATTTTTATGTGATGGGTATAACCGAAATTAAATAATTTCTTAAAAAGTATGATTTTGTTTGAATTTTCTCTGGACTGCAATAAAATTATTCATGGGACACCTAATTTTTCTTAGAATCAGTTATTAAATTTGTTATTGGGTTAATAATTAAACTATTTCACAGGTCGGTAAATTATAACTTTTAGTCAGGAGTGTTACCAAATTTTCGATAATTTAGTTTCTATTTTCAAAAATGTGGTCTTATAACACTCATAAGGAAAAAGTTTCAGTATTTAACATAAAAATCTTCATCTCACTGTAAAATGACATCCGTGAGGTAACACTACAGACTTGTAACACTCCTAACGTTCACCTCATTTCTCCATGCTGATGAACTTTAAGATACTATTTAACCAATAAAAAATTAAACAAACCAAATTAGGCTTTTTGAGAACATAATTGTTATTTGAAGGTGTAATAAACACAGAATCAAAGATATTTTATAGCACTAACACTTCTGACATTGAATAAAAATACCGAAGCTAATTAACCTTTCTCCTCAAGGAACCAGAATAACTGGTTTAACAATTAAAATATAAAGTAATAATTTTGGAGGAACTTCCCTCACCCCTATGGATCCAATTTCATGGATGATCTCAGGGTCAGAAAGATCAGTAACACTTCTGACCAACATTTTAGTAAGACCATTATAATTTTCTTTGGCTGTCTGTATAGTCTTTTTTCATTGAAAAAAAAAATACGCTAATATTATTCTTTAGGATGTGTACTTTTAATTTATATCAATAAAAATAAAATGAAATATTGTTTTTTGTAAACAAAATTGTTTATTTTTGTTTTCATATTAAGCTGGTGACAGTAACACTACTGACATTTTTAGCAGTTTTCAAAACATTTTTCCATCTTTCTACTTCAGGAATATACTCTGGAGAAGAAATTTCCTGGTAATAAAAGATGATCAGAGAAGACGATTTAGAGGGGATGTCTTTCTCTCCACAGCGATCTGATAACCCAAATAGTTGGGAAATTTGGGATTTAAGATATTAATTCAATAAACGAAAATTGTAAAACATTTTACCCCCAGTAAATTGAAAAATTCGGTCAAAACATCAGAAAATTTTATATCTTACTCTTCCTTTACCGATGAATTGCCGTAGCAACGCCAAAGGCGATATGCTCAATATTTCAATTTTCAAACCTAAGTCCAGATTTCTCACTTCCTACCAATTGAAAAAACAAACCTTCTTCATATAGGTAAAAAATACAATTGAAATTTTCAAAAGTTTATGTCAAATAAAATATATATCTTTGAAAAAAAAAGTTTTCTTTTTAACAATAGTTTAAATAACATATTTCAAACTATAAGTGACAGTGAACGACAGATGATTAGCGCTGATGACTATATTTGCAGTTCAATGTCTTCCTAAGCTTATCTTGACATAACTTGTTTGACAACATTCAGATACGGTTGTCCTGACTTCGAGCACAATGCTTGCTTGATGTTCTCCAATAATCCTTCTTTGATAATTAATTTTAGCATAAATATTAATTATAACAAAAATATCGTGTTGAAGTTAATATTTAGAATACATATTTTAAAAAAAACTTAATTGATTAAAATGACAATAATCGGCTTTAATTTGACGTTTACTCTTAAAGCATTAACCATATACGCTAGCATTAAGAAAACAAGTATGTCTGATGTTCAAAGCTAAAATTAATGGTTAGGGTTAAAACTGAAAATAAATGTTGAGGTCTTTGTGAAATTTATTATTGGAAACATAAACATTTTTTCTTATTGATTTATATTTGGAAGAAAGAATTTTTTAGAACATACCACACAGATAAATTTATATTAACAACAGAAATTAAGAAGAAATAAAACTATAGAACAGCACGATATTATAATTATTAACTAAATGTTGCTATACATATTAACCATGATGGCATCTTGAAAGAAAAGATAATAATTTGTATAATTGTTTAAGTATTATATTTTTTACAGATTTATCATCTCATCGCATATAAAACAAGTATATTTTTTATTTGGTATACTAAAACGCAAACGTTTTGTATTCCTTTCTTTATTATTTTATTATGAATCCATAAAACACATATCAAACCCTCTGCATAGCTGAAGTTCACCCGCAAGCGCACTGAAAATGGTGGAAGAAATTATTTTTAAAATAAAATTAAAAGTTTAGGTTTACTTTGGTTTTTAAATTGTTAGACAACAGTAACATAATTTGTAACTTGTTATTATTCTTGAGGAAAAAACGTTCCTGATTAATTTTTGTTTTTTATTTCCTTTCACATTAATACAATACAACATATATTACAACAATTTCCCTCCCACCATTTATCCATTATTTGTAGCTTAAGAGTTACAGGAAGAGAGTACAAACTCACACTCAGTGTGGGTTGACTGAGTTTTACTTGGAAATCGTGTTTTTATGTACTTTGAAAAAAACAATTCACCCAATCAAGTTGATAAGCTGAAAATCGCCCCAGCCCGCGAAACATTTCCCAAACGAACGACAATTAGTTTTTAAGGCAGAACAAGACATATTGAAAAAAAAAAAAAAATTGTTATATCTGAATGATTTTAGAGGAATATTCAGTGGCCCTGTAACAAGATTATTGTTTCAACCCATAACGGTCTTTATATAATAAATAATATATTAAGAAGGGTGAGGAAAAAAAAACATGTAAACATTAAAAAATATATATATATAAAAATATTTAAAATATTAATCATAAGAAAATTAAAACATATCCTGGCGGATTAAAATTAAGAAAAAAAAAATTCTAAACTGGCTATTTCTAGGTTTTGATGAAATAACTAAATTTCGCTAGGAGATTTATGCGACTTTAAAATAGTGCTGATAAAAAGTATGAGTCCGACTGCCAAACTCAGCTGCCAAGTTAAGAACTATATTCTGTTTATTGGATAAAGTACTTATAAATTTCGAAACCTGCTCTCTCCCAATGTTTTTTTTTTTTTTTTTTTCAATTTAAATGATTATGACATAGTTATTAAGTAAACAGTCTTTCTACTTCCATTTAACTTTCCTAACTGACAATCCAATTATAGATCTATTTTTTTTTTCACCCTGCCAACACTCTTAATTAATAAGGCCTCTTTTATTTAAATAAGTCCTTCACTATTGATAATAATACGAATTTTATGTCAAATTAGCGTTTTTTTTTTTGTTTTTTTTTGCAATTCGAGAACAACTTATGCTTCTGAACATAATGTCTTATGAAACACTATTTTTAAATAAAATTAAAATTCTACTTGGATGTTTTGTACCTACTTATTTTTGAAAAAAATAAAATTTAATTTTATATTGACCGAACAAAATATATGTTATCCAATTTTACTCATTACCTCAAGTTAGGTATAAAGTTGGATAAAAAAAAAAAGCCAAGAACAAATAAGCTAGCTAGGTATAAAATCGCTGTTTCAAAGAACTCCGCATCTGTACACAGGAGTAGTTGAGAAAAGAAATAGGTTAAAATGGAATGTGAAGAAGTCGAAATGATTCACTTAAAAAATTATGTAAGATTATTTATTTATTTTTATTATATATTGGGTTGTCACAAATGAAATGTCCGATTTTTCTTTATAGAGGATTAAAGCGTTGTTAGTTGATTCCTATCAAAATATTTACTATCTATAATAAGCACTTGTTAATCCCCTATTTGCAAACTGTTTGTTTTTTTCCCAAGTAGGCATACAGATTTTAGTATAATTTAACCGTGGCAATGGAAACACGCAATTACCGAACGATTTTTTTTTTTTTATTAGTACAAACTCGGTCATTCCGCTGCCCAGGCAAAACGAAATATTAATCATATGTATGGTGAAGGAAGTGCTAATGAAAGAACCACCCATCGTTGGTTTACAAAATTTTCCTCAGGAGATACGACATTAGAAAAACTGCCACGTGGACGGGAAAAACAATTGGTTCAACATCATACTGCCAAGAAATTGACCAAATGCATCAAAATTTGATCAAGCAAGAGCCGGTATTAGTAAACAGGAAAGGACCTATCCTTTTTCATGAAAACGCCCAACTTCATGTTTCAATACAGACAGTGAATAAATTAAAGGGGTTGGGCTACGAAGTCTTACTATACCCCCATATTTCCCTGATCTATCCCCTACATAATACCATTTTTTTCGAAGTTTCGACAACTTTTTGCGAGGAAAATTGCTTACCAATGATTTAGACATTAAAAATGCATTTTATGAATTCCTTTCATCACGTGACTCAACGATTATCAAATCTGGGATAGAAAACTTGGTAGGCCGTTGGCAGAAGTGTATCGAAAATGATATATACAGTATGAACAGGACTCTTTACCATTCCAATTACTTATTGCCCTTATGCGGGGTATATAGCAATATTTTATCAATAAAAGCAGTTGTGTGTATTTCTAACTCAGTAAACATAGCTTACATGACTCACTTATAAGAACGACTGATCTTTTTCTCCTGATCGCTAAGCATCAATTTCGATTTGTAAGTCGTGAAGTATGATTTCTCCAAGAATTTGGATATGAAACATCATGATAGGGAGATTCAGGCAATCTATTCATTATTAACTGAACTATCTATACAATCTTAATTGAACTCCTTATCAAAATAGTTTCTATAGTTTCAACTTACTTTGTTTTACTTTCCATTAATCGTGTGCATATAACATACTTAACTAAACAAGTATTACATATTTCCATTTCGGTATGTTCCTATATAATTATTTGTTCGGTTAAATAAGTTATATACACATAAAGCCAGAAAATTGATTGTTTTTCATATTGATCAGGAACATATTTGAACGTAGAAAAACTTTAATACGAATACGTACTATAGTGTATAATCAAATGATGTGGTCCCAGTTTTACTTTATAGACAAAGAATAATGAATGATGTATGTCGAAAACATGAAAATTGAAACAACAGGGTGGCCACTAAGTCAGGAAAGAAAAATTTAAGTATAATTCCAGGTTTTCCTGGTTAATTTTCGAATGATTCCAGGTGAAATTTAATACAAAACAGTTTTTCATTGATTTTTTAAAGTAAATTTTGTGTGATTGATAGAAGTATTAGTAAAATATTTTCTGTAATACAAAATTTAAAAACCTTTATTTTTTTATGGGAAATTTTTTCTTTGTCAATGATTTTGTTTTAAATAATTACGAATTTCACAAATTTAGATAAAATTTGAAACAAATAGTATTAGAACATGATGTTTTTCCATGTATGATGTGGGTTACTGTTGTAGATTATAGGCCACTATTGTTTCCTTCTTTCATTATTTTATTAAATTATTCCTAGCCTTGAAAAACTAAGTGGACACTCTAACAAAACAGGTACATAATATGGTAACAGTACAAATTCCTGACATAAATCAACGGAGGCTGAAAAGGAGGTGGATGAGGGATCTCCTAGTCTAATCCCTAATAATTTAGTATCACGCCTGGATTGTACCACTGGGTGCTGACTCCCTCATACCTGATCGCGTCTGTTGTTTTAATGTACTTCACATTCAATGGTTGTCAAATGTGTATAATTGCGAATAAAATTGTTTAAAAAAAAGAAAAGAAATTGTTTGTTTGTTTATTTCGTTTAACGTCACTTTATGCTGCTATGGCTAGTCGGAAGATGCTACGGTGGGAGTCCTAAATTTTGCCTATCCAGGTATAATTAGGATAGGAATCTTTAACGAGTACCTGACATCGCACAGGCTCGGGACCCCCATTTTACGTCCCTTCCGAAGGACGGCATAGCTAAAAATGAAATTGTATTCAGCCAAGGTCTGGTGCATTTTATGTTTTAATATATTAAAATTTTTTAAAATTAATTTTTTTTTTTTTTTTTTTTTTATTATTTTACAATCTTACAAAATTCCAGGTTTTCAAGGAATTTCAGTCTGGTGGACACCCTGAACAAACTAATATTAAAAAAATAAAAAAAAAACAGTATTATTAGATTGGATTATAGATGGTTAGTTAAGTATGTTGAAATATGAAAATATTTATAAATATTCAAATTAGTTATGTGTTTATTTTTTTTATGATTTTAGAAACATTTGAATCTGTTCAGTAGTTTGTTGCATAAATCAATAAAACAAAATTGAGACCCCTCTCCCACAAAAGTACAAAACTAAATCGAGTATTATTTTTATAACCCAGTATAAAAATAAACAATAATAAAATTCATAGTAAAACAATTTCAGGAAATCTTTGAAATTATAAATAGTACTATAAAGCCTATCGGAGAAGAAAAATTCTACTGTAACAGGAATAATTAAATTTATCTTTTTCAAAAATTGGACAAAGGAATTTTTTAAAACTTTATAAATCAGGTTTTCCGATGGTGAAATGAATTCCTTAGAAAAAGACGAATAAAGCACATTTTTCATCCAAGCACAGACCGACACGTAAATCATTAGAAACACAAAACTTGGACGTATTATTGGATAAAACAAGCCTTGGAGAATATTTACAATAAACGGAGTTCAAAAACAAAATAAAACTCGAGACACGCCATGGCAATTAAATCCACCAAGGCAGGGGGCCAACTTACGGCGGAGTTTAACCGAGTGACAGTGGCGACCTTCCGGCAGCTAGACTATCTGATACAGTTTAATCAACAATTACACAATTGTTATATTTGATGGATAGGAAAATGGTGAGATCTGTATTACTAGATTTAACATCATGGTAATTGGACAAGGATATAGTGGTGATAGTACACTCTATCACCTATTAGTAGGATAACAATTATATCATGCAGAGCTCTGAAGACTTGGATCCATTGAAGGACAAATCTTCCAGTAACACGGATATTGTTTATTAGGCAATATGAAAATAATGGTCACCATCTTGAAAAGTAGTTCGGACATTAATGAAATTCATAAATGAGCCGTTTGTTTATTTTGAAAATGGGGTTTGAAAAGTTTGAAAATGGTCGCCATCTTGAAAAGTAGTTTGGACATTTATGAAATTCATATATGAGCCGTTTATTTTGAAAATGGGGTAAGTCCATTTTTTGTTAACGCAATTTAGAGGTTTACATTTCAATAAATTAAAAAATATTGGTAAGCCTTAATAGATATAATTTTTAATTATTTTGTGGTACTAGATATAAGTTTGGAGAGGGCCCTGATTCAGCTATGAATTGTTGCGCCGCATATGTATGTAGATAAAAGTTTATAATCTAATAGAGTTTACAGTGCTGACAAAAATAAAAAGAGTTTCATTATTACTAAATGATCTTGCTTAACTTTCAAAATCAATTATTAATTGTAATCGTTCATAAGATAGGGAATTTTTTCAGTTGCATCAGCCTTTTTTTTTTTCAACCATAAACACAAAATACTATTCAAATTTTTATAAATATTTATTCATTTAATAAAATGTGAAACAAAACAAAGGATATATTGCTAGAAAATATAAAATAAAAAACGTTACAGACTACTTCAACATTTACTAGACAAACGATCAAAGCTCCTAATTCATTACAAAAGACTTATTTACATGGCTGTGATTAGACCTATTTGAACGTACGGAATTGAGCTTTGGGGTTCTACTAAACCATCCATTTCATCTCGTATCCAATCCTTACAATCCAAAATCCTTCGAAAAATCCTTACTGCCTCTTACTTTGTCACCAATAAACTTATCTATAAAGACCTTAATGTTCCATATGTTGCTGAGTTAGCCCAAACCAGATACCTATCCTTCCATACTAAGCTCCATAACCTCTCAATCCATAACTCCATAACCACTCAAATCCATTAGTTTCTCAACTGGTTTCCCACTCCATTCCCGATAATCCTTCCTCCGAGGCGTCTGAAAAGAAGGCCTAGAGATCTTCTAGTGTAGAATTATTATTGAAATGCTACTGATGAGTAATTCCTTTCAAGTTTTGGCATGTTATTGTAATCGTTATCAGCTCATTTACTTCATGTATATATTTGTACAGTTGTAAATTTCAATAAATTGATATGTAAAAAAAAAAATTCAATAAAATTATAAATTTTCAGTTTTTAAAAATCCGCAATTATATGTAGTTATCAACAAATATAAACACGTTTCCGTTCAAATGTTGTGAGGAAAAATGTCAATCTTTTATAGGGAGTTAAAATTTGTGTATGTCTTTGGTTTGTATTTGTATTTGGTTACAGATTAAATATGCTTATGACGAATTAAAAGAAATTTAAAAAATAGTTGAATTTGACAATTCCTTATTCTTGATGTTTTGATAAATGAAGGGTTTGGTGGATGAAGGAGTTCTGTGCAAACGTGTTTAGGTAGCAAGATCTAAATATTTCAAAAGAACTAGAAAAAAGTGTAAAAAAAGGGTGAAGGGACTATGTAACATTTTCCTGCTAAATGAAAAAAAAAATAAACAAATTACTCAAAATTGAGTTTCTTACCTAACTCCTTCATCCATAAAAACCATTGAAGCAATATTCAAATAAAACTGTTGTTTAAATACAATTATATACATAAAATCATTTTTTCAAACCGCTAAGAGTCTCTGAAATAAAATGAATAACGTATGCAACTATTACTTAACTTTTTGTCCTTGAAAAGCCCTAGAGGATCAGATGGTTGAAAATAGACACAATTACGTTAGGTTTTGGCTTGAAATTTTTTTTTTTTTTTTTGTGTGTGTGTGTGTGTTTGTGTCTGTATAAAGGTTCTTTTTAATATGGCCTAAACTATTTGTTTTTAGACTTTGGATAAGGTTCAAACAAAGGTTTTACAAATGTTGTGTTTATAGGATGTTACAATGCCGCTCAAAAGTGAAGTAAAACGAATGACTATCGAAAACAAGTTTTGGAAGTTTTTGGGTTCCATAGAAATTTAGATATACTGAAACGTAGGTGGGAAGATATGAAAATATCTAAAGAACCTGAAATTAGCTATGTTTATTTTATGTTGATCATCAACAAAAATAATAATCGATATCACACCTGGTATATGAGAAAGATAGTAAAATATACCAATAAAATCAGCCAAAAAATTACAAAAGAAAAAAGGAAAAAGAAAATAAACCCATCTAAGGTACAAGTATTTCAGGGGGAAATCAATTAGGTATGAACCAGTAATACTGAGGCATGTTTTGCAGAATAATTATTCGAAATATTAGAGTTAATACGGGCAAAATTAAGCGAACATTAAGTGTAGCAATATTGAAAACAAGAAATGATTAAAAAGTAAACTGGCAATTTGGAGGAAATGGTTTTAAAAACAACCAAAGGTTTATAAAAGTACTTAATTAATAACGGTAATTAACAATCAATTAAATATATTAAAACGCAATCACCAACATTTTCATGATTCGAAATTAGGATGGGAATTTTGTATAAGTTCAGGAAGACGGTGAAATCAATATCAACACTGTTTATAAAATAGTTTAAATATTCAATGTTGTTATAATAAATGTTAATAATTGTATTTTTACCAATGATCCTTGATGGTAATTATTTGATTTCTATAAAAAGTTTGACGGTAAAGACACCGAACCACTGCTCTCGCTTAGAATGCATTTTTTTCGTTGTGACTTTTCAATTTATTTCTAAAATACCAATATAACACACTGAAAAGTAAAATCTATAATAAGTTGAAACTATAATTCAGAAGTTTATGGATTAGGTTATAGGTTATTTTAGAGTTATCGATGATGAAACTACAAGAAAAGCGTTGAAATCGATCTGTGAGGTTATGCGGGTTTGACAACTTTCGTGGAGCAGTGGTCCCTTGTAAGCCATTTGACATTAATAAATTGAATAAGTGATTACAGTTGTTATTTTAGATATCTATAAGATGATTAAATAAATATATAATTGATATAAATGATAAATGTAAAGATATAAAATCAGCAAATTATTAACAGAAAATTTGTACTTGCCTAACTCCATACAAATATTTTCATTTACAGCAACATACCTGCAACAAATGAAACTATAATAAGAAACTTGTTTATATAATAAAAATAATTCAAATTTGACTATTTAATAATAATAAATAATAAATTACTATATTCATATATGAAGAATTATATATCTTTTAGCACGACGAATTGTTGAGAGTATTGAAACCTGGGAATATTAAGGAACGTTATTGCAAAAATAGAATGCAGTAAATCTACCGATCTTTACAATATTCGTTATATCGAAAAGAGGAGGTAGGTATAATTTAAATATATATAAATTAAAAAAAGAATGATCGATTGAAGTAAAATGAAAAATAGTAAACGATTTCATTGCTACAATATTTTCGAAATTTCTTCAAGCAAGTTCAGCCTAAAAACATACTCTTAAATGGTTATGCTCCCATATATGTTTTTACATGCACAACATCAGAAAACTTAACAAAAGTCGAACGCAGTAAGCTTTCATGAATATATTTTAAAATGTTATAAATAATTAAAATACAACAATGTGAAATATTTTAGTGTTTAAATTTAATGAAACTTTTTCTATGTTAGCCCAACAATTACTATAAGTCGTTTTAATTTTTTTTTAATTATAGTGCTTATTTATAGGAGGCCATAATTCTATAATTCCAAAATTTTCTGGGCAGCACTTTTAAACTGAACTTTTAGAGTAAATCCAGTTTTTTTTTTTTTTTTTTTTTTTTTTTTTATTTTCCATTTATTGATATTTACAACTGTACAATATAATATACAACAAGTAAATGTGTTGACAGTGAGTACAATGGCATGTAAATAACTTGTGAAGAACTACACACTATTAGCACTTCAAAAAAATCTACACTAAAAGGTCTCTAGGCCATCCTCTTTTCAGACCCTTCGGAGGATTATCAGGGATGGAGGAGCAAGCAAGTTGGGAGACTAGTGAATTGCAGTGGTTATGGAGCTCACTATGGGAGGATAGGTATCTGGTTTGGGCTAAATCAGAAACATATGGAACATTAAGATCTCTATGGATAAGTTTATTGGTCACTAAGTAAGGAGCATTGAGGATTTTTCGAAGGATTTTGGATTGTAAGGATTGGATACGAGATGAATTGGATGGTTTAGTAGAGCCCCAAAGCTCAACTCCGTACGTCCCAACAGGTCTAATCACAGCCTTGTAAATGAGTCTTTTGTAATTAATTGGGAGCTTTAAACGTTTGTCTAGTAAATGTGAAGTAGTCTGGGCAGTTTCTTGTCGTTTTAGTCTTGTATGTGGATGGATAAGTTAGACGTTTGTCCAAGTGGAGTCCTAGGTAGCGAATCTGTTCAACAGGAATTAGTGGTATCAGACGAATAACCAGTTTTTTGAAATATAAAGTTTTGTTGACATCAATTTTTAATGTAAAATGTAATAAGGATATTATTTTTTCTTTCAAGGATTTTTTTTTTTTTTAGTTACTTGATTATTTATTGGAACTTGTCAATTTATTCACGGGATTTAGTTAACTTAGTTTCCACCAACAATATATTATTAACTAAATTTTTTATCATGTTTACGTTGGTACATGTTTCATGTTATTTCTTCGGTTAGAACAGAAAGATCTTTTAAATTTAGACTTAGTGAATGTAGGATACTAAAGAAAAAACAGCTAGGTACAAGAAAATGTTTTTATTGCAACGGTAAAGAAAACACTTTAAAAAAAAAAAAAAAATTATAGTTTAAAGAAAAGTAATAAAATTAGAAAAAAGTAAGTATTTTATTAAAATAATTTTTTTTTAAATAAAAAACTTAATTTCTTCCTGACTGGAAAAACAATAGATCATGGCTATGTCTACTTATAAACAATTGCTTTTCTCAAATCACATTTTGGAATAAATAAGAATTAATTACCTAAATTAATAATTTAATTAAATAATAATTATAATTAATTAAATTAAAAATCAGTGTTCATTCGAAACAAACAATGCTGAGAGAAAAAAGAGATTTCGAATGCGACTTTTATCATTCAAACCAATATTTTCCCTTAACGGTAGGTCCTAGCGACAAGTACTAAACAACAAAAAGTATTCCCCATTAAATTTTTGACTAGAAAGCTCTGGATAAATTTTCGATCCAAGTAACACCAACAGAGCTAGAGCGAGTCAAAATGTTAGATATTTGAGGGTGAAAAAAACGTTACGTATTTGATGGTGAAAAAAACGTTATAACGTGACTTTTTCATTCGAATCAATATGGCTCCAAAACGGTAGGTTTCGGCGACAAATGTTATATAACAATAATATTTCTGGATTATACTTCTGACAAGGGAACCATCGTCAAATTTTCGATCAGAACAACACCAACTAGAACGTGTCGAATTTTATAGTTTTGAATGTGAAAAAAAAAGTTAAACTAAAAAAATAAAGCCACCAAGCCAATATGTCCATATAAAAACTATTGTAATAATTGTTTATAGAACGTATAGGAAGGAAAATTAAAATGTAATCCTCGTCAACTTTCATCAAATCAAAGATAAATAGGCCAAAGAGTTATCAACTTATTCACAGGGTGGAGGAAGGCTTAGATGATCATTTTTTTTTTTTTTTTTTTTTTTTTTTTTTTTTTTTTTTACGAATCGAAAATCAATTTTTTATTCCAAGAAGGTACATTTCCTCCTGCAACAGGATGCAGTTTAAGAACAAGTACAGACTGCAAATCCTGCACAGGTCAAGGCCAACATCCATTATATGCTTACAAGATAGGGATTAGTAGACCTTGAACTTGGCTCCCAGCCAGGACCACGCAACCTCGCCTGCCCCACACTAACTAAGCAAAGATTAAACAACGTTTCAACGAAAGGTAATAAAAATAAACAAAGAAGCATTTATTTATGTCTTAAAAATAAATCAAAAACATAGTAAATAACTATGATGCCAAGATAATGTATAAGAATATTAACAATAAATAGTGATAGTAATTGAAAATAATTAGAGATTGTAAAAATTCTCTATATTTTGTGAACGCAGTAATAACCTACTATAACAGATATTTATATAATTTGATATATTTTACACCGATCATGCCTAAATAGGTGGAAAAGAAAATTATTGAAATGACTGAGTTAGGATGAAAAGATGATTTTTATTTTCTTTTCCCATATATCAGTTTATTGAAATTCACATCTGTACAAATATATACATCAAGTAAATGAGCTGCTGACGATTACAATAACATGTCAAAACTTGAAAAGAACTACTCATTAGTAGCACTTAAATAAAAACTCTACGCTAGAAGATCTTCTTTTCAGAGGCCTCGGAGGATTATCGGAATGGAGAGGGAAGCAATGTATTTGAGAGGTTATGGAGCTTACTATGAAAGGATAGGTATCTGGTTTAAGCTAACTCAGCAACATATGGAACATTAAGGTCTTTAGGGATAAGTTTATTCTTGACAAAGTAAGCAGCATTTAGGATTTTGGATTGTGAGGATTGGATATGAGATGAATTTGATGGTTTAGTAGAGCACCAAAGCTCAACTCCGTGCGTCCAAATAGGTCTAATCACAGTCATGTAAATAAGTCTATTGTAAGGAATTGGGAGCTTTGATCGTTTTTCCAGTAAATGTTGAGGTAGTCTGTAACGACGAGCAGTTTCTTGTAGCTTTAGTCTTGTATGTGGATTCCAAGTAAGACGTTTGTCTAAGTGGAGTCCTAGGTAGCGGATCTGTTCAACAGGAATTAGTGGAATATAATTGAAGAATACTGTAGGACAGGAAGTCGTAGGTTTACGACGAAGTAAAAGATAAACTTATATACTATACAAAGCAATACGTCGAGATCAAATTACGTATACTTCATCCGTGTGGAGCTCAACTTGAACAACGACAATATACTAGGAATGATGCAAAATTTATGCATGAGGATCATCAATGCTTACCCTCGATATACTAAAATATCAACTAAATCAAAATCTTCTCGCTATCAAACATTACGTCTCAGACAGAGAAAGCAAAGCATACTTCGAAAAAAAACAAAAATTCAGAAAATACCCTTCTTCAAGATATTCTTAATTACAACAAAACTCAAAAAATATACCCACAAAAGAACAAAACTAGTACTCTTAACATAATTTAGTTTACATACGTGTTGTTATATACCAATGTTAGTTATTATATTTACATATTAGTTATTTATATTTTATAATTTTTTTTTCTCATTTTTTCGAGTATTTATAGAAGAACGTCAAAATATAAAATCTATTGAATAAAACTATATAAATTATGTAGAGGATGTTAGGCCGGAACTTTTAATCTTGAAGAAGTAATTAAAGTAAATTATCTTAAATAAAGTAAGTAAAGCATTATTATTATTTTTAGTTTAAAAAGGTTGTCTTCACAGATTTCCATGATATTTGTTTTATATTATTGTCTTAGGTTGTTGGTCATTTGCCCTTAAATACTTCTATTTCCATCACCATAGGTAAAGATAAGAAGAAAAGAAGATATATAACAAGAAAATAAAATTTGTTTAGACCGAAAAAAAAAAAAAAAAAAAAAAAAAAAAAAAAAAAGCTTGGATCTTCCTTAAAAATTATGGAACAATATAACAGACTGATGAATTTCTATATGAATTTAGTCTCCTTATAAAAATTGCACTTGACTATTATAGTATTAATTACACTTAAGTATTTATTAACTCAAGAGAATGGGTCATATGCTATTAATTACGCCATTACGATAGATAAATATAAAATTACTAAAGCACTATTTTTGCATATGTAAATGAGTTTTTTTATCTACTTTTTATTTCCTTTGTTACACGTTTATTCTTAAGTTTTCTTTCAGCATTCTTCGAGCTATTCTTCCTTTACTAAGGTTAAATTTACCAAGGTATCTTACACACCTCTTCAAAAACAAAAATGTAATCTATTACAAAACCACCTTCTTTTTTCCTTCCATTATATTTTTAAAAATGATAAAATATAATAAAATAAATATTCTTATATTTCTAAATGTCCTAAATGGCGCCAAAACTAAGAACGGCAATAAGAAGAATAAGGAGAAAGAAAATAATAATATTTTTTAAAATGATAAAACATTAAAAAAATCAATGAGCTAAATACGGAAGCATTTATTATTTCATGATAATAGATAGATTTTATTTTCATGATATTGAAAAAAATAAAATAAAATAAAATAAACCCTGATTTTCTGATTTTTTTTCTAGAATAGGTGGTTGTTAAATTGTAAAAGATTCTTGAAGGAAAAAAAAATGTATTTTATATTTAGAATTAAAAATATTTTTTAGACGTAATTTAAGATATTCTTTCTCGTGAAAGTTAATCCTATATCCAAATAACAGAAATAATAAAGATATAAAAAAATTGAAGAATAGACAGTATCGGTCACATCTGATTCCGTAAATTTAAATTTATGTCGCTCAAGTAAATCAAAATAACGTTTTTAATAAATATATATACATACATTTTTTTTATATATAATTCAACTATAAGGTAGCTGTAACTAATCCTAATACACTCAACGGTAAATAATTTAAAACATTGAATAACTATTAGTCCTAAAACATAATTTCTATTTTGTTATGAAGCATCAAAAATTATATTAACACAATATAAAATAACATAAATTAATTTTGTTATAAGTAATAACTGAATGCAACGTTATGGGCCGTTTCTTATGTAAAGAGTTCAAAATAGTTCTAGACAAAACCATTCCTAACTTCGACGATTTCAGGATAAAATGACCTTGGTATAATGCTAGTGAAATAATAAAAATTATACTAAGAAGTTTACTTAGAGGCCAAAGTATAATAATACTTCATTTTTTTTCGTGAAAAGTGGACCTTTTTTTAAAAAACCAATTAAAGATAGATCAGTCCTTAGCAACATTCTATCTTTTCTTAAAAACACTCCTGGCGTCCAAAACGTTTTCTAATGATGTAAAATAAATTTTTATTATAACAGAATTTTCTTCTGTAATAGCCGGAATAATAAGAGTTAAATAAAACCCATAGCAAATATAATATTTTTTTTTTTATAATAGAGAATATGTCATGTTTTCATTTTCGAAACGCTTTACTCTAAGACGGCAAAGTTAAAATTAAAATCCAGAACCTTAAAAAAATAACATAAAAGTTGGAAAACAAATTTCTTTTTCCTAAAAGTTAATTAAAGTTCTTTTTCCCCGCGCAGCTACCGAGTTACTAAACTAATATTAATAAACTAACAAAATTAATTTTGTCGAAGTAAAATGTATTTTATCGAACCAGTGAGCTCGATTTTCACATAGACTATTACCTACACACACACACACACACACACACACACACACACACATATATATATATATATATATATATATATATATATATATATATATATATATATATATATATATATATTAGTAGATACTAAAAGCATATCCACCAGTAACATTGGCATGATTATGAGAACAATATAGTCTCGAAACGTCGCCAAAATAGTTGTTTTTATTTATTGACTGAACCTCAAGAACCTTACTAAATATATATATATATATATATATATATATATATATATATATATATATATATATATATATATATATATATACACTGCCGGTCAAAAGTTTGAGACCACCCTGAGCCAAAGTATGTAAATTTAAAAGTTTAATATCTTTAATATCGTTCCGCCTCTCTTTTTCTATCTAATTTTATGTTGATGTTTTTATTTATAAGTAAAAACACTTTGTTTCACTTTTGAGATTTTCTCCGTAATAAATCAATTACGAGCTATTCCACTCAGGAAAAAAAGTAACTTAGTTCATAAATATCTAATTAAATTTGAAATGGCTCAACAAAAATTCCCGCTGCCTTCATTTAATATGAATGGGAGATTTTCGTTTCTCAATTTTTAATTCAAATTTCAAATTTTTTAATCCAAGGTTATTCTGTCGGCAAACGAAATTGTTGGAATTAATATGGAAAATACAGTTTGTTTTAAATTATGTATTGAAAACTTAATTTTAATTTCTTCTCTTAAAGGTAGATGAACTTTAAAGATCTTGGTATAAAACTATATAAATGCGTTTAATTTTATTTAAATCCATTTATTTTTCACCTAACATCAAACTTTTAAATTTACTGGTATCGTTTCAGGGTGGTCTCAAACTTTGACCGGCAGTGTATATATATGTCCTAGAAGTAATTCACTTCTGATAAAGTAATTCTTAAACAGAAATAATCAGTCAGTCGATTATCGAAATACTAAATACTTAATTTAGCACATGAAAAAATATTGAACATTAAATTAAATTAAGTTATTTTTTTTATTTTAGATCAGAAAAAAATAGAAAATCTTTTTTTTATTTTATGAATTTAAGATCTTTTACTACACCAAAGATGCATTTTAAAAGAGTTTTAAGAGAAGCAGTGGTTCATAATCTAGTGATGGAGCTCACTTGGTAGTTCGGTCAATGAGTGCCGTAGAATTGAATGCAACGCTGTAATGAGGGGTGTAGAGTGCATGGAATATGCGAAACTTTTTGACTTCATAGCTTCGTTAGAAATAGTTAGAAGGTAAATATACAAAAAGTCCCCGCCCCTGGGGAGTAAGTTAACGGTGGGGGGGGGGGGAAGAAGGTCCTATTTTTTGGTTTTCGATTATATCTCGAAAACGGTGAACTTTAGAAAAATATACTACGAATAAAAATTAAAGCTAAATTTCCTATAAAATTGTATTTGTATTATATTCCTATATAATATTTGTAGAACTCCCAACGGCTTTCGAGATATACATTATTAAAAAATCGATAATTTTCGACTTTTTTTCAAACAAGTGCCAGAAACGTATATAAGCAATTAAAATAAATTTAAAGCTCAACAACTTTGATTTTGACTTTTTTTCTGAGAAACGATCGTGGAAGGTACTACGAGCAAATGTTTGTAGATTTTTTCTTTTAATATTCTAAACAAAAAGCACAAAATGAAGTGGGAAAGAGGTGTTTTCAGGATCTGTGTGAATTTTATTTGAATCTCTCTGAAACAGTCGACTTAAACACTGCAGCGTACTTAAACCTTATGCGACAATAGACCCAGTTAGCAATCGATGCTTTTCAGTTCACGATCAACTTTCAGCAAGTAAACTGTATCACCCATGAAATCTGCACCCTGTTAATGACCTTATAACGCAGTTTTTGTTGAAACGGATTCCACATCATATAAGAAAAATAACATTATCCTAGAAACATTACTTGTGACTCTTGCAGACACCTGAGATCAGGCAAGGTGAGGTCTGGCCAATTGTTCTTACCCCATCTGGTCCTAAGCCAATGTTTAATATTAGACTTATGGACAGTCCGTGGGCGCCAAAGCTCATACCCAACCCACGGTATTTGTTTCTAATATATTAATCAAACCACCGCCAAAGCAGGTTCATCGACTCTACAGCAAGGTCTAATCGAAAATTATAAATCTTGTTTTCTCTGATTATAAGTGGAGCTGCATATTTGTGCATGTTTTTCCATAGGTGAACTGCAATCAGCATATATATCTACATATCCGGCATATCAGCAATTAGCATTTGAAATCTTTGATGTTTCTGAGCAGACAAAAAAATAAAAACCGAAAAATAGCTAAGGCGACTCTTATTCTTTTCCCCCCCACCTAATTAGGTAAATAAATGAATTCGCGTTTGTTTGTCCAGGTGCTGGCTCTTCGCTTTTCGTTAAATTTCGATCGCATTTGCCTGTCTTGGAATTGTTTAATCGGACTAATTTCTCGTTCCAGCTCTTCTTAAATATTTGAAATATTACCTAATTTTTAACTAACTTCAAAAAGGAGAAGGTTATCAATTCCACTATATTCGTTTTACTTATTTAATTTTTTTACGCGATTAATCTGTCAATTATGAATGGGTTTTGAAAATTTTATTGAACGATCATCTCAGCACTTTTGAGGGAAAAAAAAACAAAACAAAAAGCGACTTTAAGATTAAACGTACATTTATAAACTTCATCTAAAAAGAAAAAAAAATACACTCACTTAACAGTAAAAATAAAAAAAATCTTTTCTCTTTTTTTTTATCCATTTATTGAAATTTACAACGGCAAAATACATACATCTAGTAAATAGGTTGATTATGATTACAATAACATGCCAAAACTTGAAAAGAACTACTCATCAGTAGCAGTTCAATATAAATCTACAATAGAAGGTCTCTAGGCCATCTTCTTTTCAGACGGCTCTGAGGATTATCGGGAATGGAGTGGGAAGAAAGTCGGGAGACTAGTGGATTGAGGTGGTTATGGAGCTTACTATGGAAGGATAGGTATCCGGTCTGGGCTAAATCAGCAACATATAGGACATTAAGATCTTTATGGATAAGTTTGTTTTTAACAAAGTAAGGAGCATTAAGAATTTTTCGAAGGATACGGGAAGAATTAGAAGGTTTAGTTGAGCCCCAAAGCTCAATTCCATATGTCCAAATAGGTCTGATAACTGTCATATAAATGAGTTTTCTGTAGTAAATCGGAAGGTTTTAACGTTTGTCTAGTAAATTCTGTAGAAGTCGAAAACGACGAGCGGTTTCCTGTCCTTTTAGTCTCATATGTGGATTCCAAGTCAAACGTTTGTCCAGTTGGAGTCCTAGACAGCGGATCTGTTCAACAGGGATCAGTGGGATATTATTAAAGGATACGGTTGGACATGAAGTCGTAGGTTTACGACGAAGAGTAAAGGTTATTTGATTGGATTTAAAAAATAAAAAAAAATAGAGTTAAGTTATAGAAAAAAAAACTGACTTCAAGATTAAACCTACAAGTAAAAGCTTGAACTAAAAAGAAAAAAATAATCTTTGAATTATTTCAACACAAAGAGCATTAAAGAGCAATCAACGGAATTATAGACACTTACACACCTCGCAATTAGGACGATCAGTTATTTTTGGAGTCGGTGCCAACCAAAACAAACAGAAATCGAAAGAAAGATGATAATTGTAAAAGAGTGTAGAATTTTTGTCGCAAAGGCAAGATTAAACTGTCCTTCTTGGAGGGCACCGACACCAAAAATAACTGATCGTAAATTGTGAATAGGTATAGAAGTATCGATAATTTTGTCGATTGTCCTTTAATCCTCTTTGATTTGAAGTAATTAAAATATTATTCTTATATTGTGTCCACCAAGACACATCATTCATTAATTGTTTATTAGTGTACTCCTAAAATGCCGAAAATCACTCCAGCAAAACCTAGTTGGAAAGTAGGTATTTAAAATTTCAATTGAGACTTTTAAGAGTGATCGAGACGTTTTATTTGTGTTTGTCTTAATTAAGTTGATCAACTACTACACAGTTACAACAATGCACATAAGGCAAATCACAAAAAAAAACAATAAAAAACAAAGGAATGAAGTTATAATTTAAACAAACTTCTGTTACACAAACTGCCACTGGATCAGAAAAGTATGGTTTCGATAACGATATATGTCGTACTCTAGTTCGAGCTGGCATACCCTTCCATAAATTAAGCCACTTAAATTAAGTTTTATAAAGAGTTTTTTTTTTTAAATTTTTGCCTTGTCTTCTGGTTTTTTAATAGTCTTCTTCCTATTGTTTCCATTTTCTACACTGTTCCTTAAACTTGAGTTAGTACTTATGTATAAGTATGTATGCGATTTTTCTTTATTTTTTAAATACAGATAGATGCATATTTTCGGTATTTAAGTGCATATTTTTGTAGCATTTGGGAAAACTAGATAAGTGCATTTCTGTCTACAATAAGATAAATATTTTTAGCAACCCATATTGGTGTCAAACACATCTTGTAAAAGTAGGCAAGCTGTAATGTCAATGGTAACTTTTTATACCACTGTATTTGCATATATGTGTGCGTATTTTTCAGTTTTAATTGCTTGTAACTCACAACCCTAATTATAAACAACATCTAAAAGTTGAAGTGGTACTCAAATACCCCAAATTTATCGAGGGCTTAGCAGGGATACTCAACGAACATCTTTGGCAACGTGATATCTTAGCAGTAGTACACCATAGTCAGCTGAGGTGGATCGGACATTTTTACAGGATGAATCAGGATTCGGAAAACATACGACCGCCTTTAGAAGCGCTTGATACTCAGACACGAGACCAGAGGGAAGACCTAGAATAATATAAATGCAACTTGGGAGAAAAAAAAGAGGAAATTTTATAAAAACAAGACAGAAGACATAGGATTAACTAATTAATTTATTTAAATCATGAATCTGCACATCATGGATTATGGTACAAGTTAAAAGGAAAAGATTTCTTAGCATGACTTGAAAAACTTCAACGGTAAAAGAAATTATTTTCGCTAAACATTCTCGGCGAACTATAAAGATAATTATATTTTCTTGAATAACTAATTAATAAACCGTATCATAACTATGAAACATACATCAAATATTTATAGAACGATAATTTATCTACAATACATTAGAGATATAACATAATCTAATCAGTTATTATTCATAAATGCACTATCCGAAAGCGAATAAAGGACATAATAAAACTGATAAAGGAGACATCCACATTGCATGCAGCTGTGGTGCGTCATCATATAAAAAATATAATCCATCTTATAGCGTTCTTCCATAAGTCGCGTAGCTTCAAAAGATAAACATTTAAATTTAAAAAAATTACTGAAAAAAGTAATGTTCAAACTGCTTAAAAAAAATTATAAAATTAAAAATTTTTTATTATAAGAAAAAAAATTATAAATACATCCACACACACAACACACACGATTAGCGAGTTGGAATTGGACATCTTGGCTTCCAACCTCTTCCATACAGCACATTCACAAGGTTTCAATTCAAGAAAAGCTGGAGGCAAAACGTAATAAGGAAAATATTTTCTCAACCAATCGACCTCAACCTGACTTTTTGAGCTGGGGCTAAGTTGACACATATTGATTCAGCCTGGAAGAAATAACCTATTGTTTAGGGTTCTCCCTACACGCCTATGTACCTCATAATTCGTTGAATCCGTAAACAAGTTCGGAGCGAAAGGGGATGACGACCAATACGCTCAGATATTAGCTTAATAAACATAAAGACGTCATCCCGTCCACTGGAGGAGATCTTATAAGAACCAACACTTCATATTTCGCTCTTGTTACTAGTTCATAAGCAAATCGCATATCTCATATTTTAAATACAGGAAATAAAAACAACAATAATACGCATTATCAAGAAAATTTTAGTTCCATTTACTGGACAGTCATTTTCACGAAACTGGGTGGTTGAGAGAATCCCTAGAAAAAAAATTGTTTGTTAGGCAAGTACAATGAACTAAAATTGTTGAAACATCATCCATGCTTTGGTTTCGAATTATATTTTTATTAAAGTACTTCGTTTACTATCAAATCTATTTAAATAAGGTAAATTTAAAATATACAGGGAAGCAATCACTGTAATCACAGTTATATAGGAACGAGTATCAAAGCAGGGAGAATGATGAATACGACAAAAGCACAATTTTCACCATACATAATTTTTTACCAAAATATTTATTAAGATTTGGGCCCTTAAAATTATTAAGAACGCTTTAACTGTAATAACTACAGTTAAAGTACATGAGTATTTTTTTTTTTTTTTTTTTTTTTTTTTTTAGTTAGTTTCAGAACCTATTTGTTCATACATTGTTTTTTTTTTTTTTCAGTAATCATTATGATGTTTTAAAATAGGCGCTTAGAATTTTCCACGGAGAGGAATTTGTAGCTCAACAGAATTCCAGAGGGATACAAGACATGGTTTGTAGTGTGGTAAGAGATTAAAATTGTTTGACTGATCTGGCTATGAGCCCATTTATTCGGTGTTTTCTTTAATGTGATTAATTTAATTCGCCCTTTAATACAAATAAATAGAACTATTTATAAATTTATCTGGAACGTGGACAAACGCCAATGGTCTTTACGGGTGAAGGGAACTTGTTTACTTTTGTAATTATCAGTTCTCACCTGCAAATACTTCTTCTAGTAGCCCCCCACTGCTTCATGGGCTCTTTCAAGATTTTTGTTTGACAACAATACAACTGAGTCAACCAATAATTGAAGCGTTGTGTTGATGAAGGGATTGTGTAACAAAACACAATTTTGAGTTAATATTAATATTTGTAGCTAAAAGTTTCGCAAAGAATGTTCCATCATCAGGCTTCTATTAATCTGTGATTATTTTCACAATGTCTATTCTATGTCTATGTTACCAGCCACTTCACTGAGCAATGTTCATATCAAATATATAGGAGTTATGCCAAATAAATACTTATATAATTGATTATATCGCCTTCAGCATGAAAGGTTATTAAATTTGTTTATTTAATTTTTTTATTTTTTATAAAATACTTGATTTTATTTGATTAATTATTTTAAGAATCCTAATGCATTTTTTTTTCACCTGATGGAAGGATATAGGGACGTAAACACCTCAATCATAATGAAAATTAAAGCCAAGAAAATGCAAAAACAATTTCATAAAGAATTTTTTACCTGTTAGTCAATGCAGATTATAGAACTACGAAAGATTTCAATAGACTTCCAGAGGTTATTGATTTGTTTCAATTGTTATGTTGGAGAAGAAATATCTTCGCGATCCAGAAGGTCGTGGATTCGAATCCCACCTGGGCGGGTTAAAACATATTTCTTAGCGGATGCACGAAATGAATCTTGACCTTCCCATTCAGGCCAGTATAGGACCTTAATGGAAATCTTAGGCCCCCTCCACCCCAAAAAAGCTTCGAGATAACTTAAAAGAATTGGGACAAACGTTTTACGCTATTTGTGTAAGGTATATATAGTGCATGTCTCACTTATGACTCTAATACATGAGCAATAAAATAGAAAATAAAAGAGTTCGAATCGGGAATATTAAAACATGTTGGGCAGTATAGCCTTAATACCGTCTGTTAACACTAGCTCAATAATCGATATGTAAAAAAAAAAAAAAAAATTAAAAATATTGTAAGGACGTTAATGTTTCCTTTGAATCAAACCAATTGTCACTAAGTCAGTTAATTGTGCAAGACCATTTTTGGCAAGAAAACTGATTCTCGAATCATACGCGAGTTTTGACATGCTTTTATTTTCAATTAAATAAGTTTTTATTAACTGACGTCAAAATAATTTTACTCACCCTAAAAATGCTTCTATAGGCTTAATCTAGGACTAATGCAATCTCAAACTTGATATCTAGTATTATTTTTCGCTTACAATCGTATACTTATTCTTTGTTATCGATCGAAAACAAAATGCAAAGAGATAAGGGTGGATAACTTTTGGGGGAATATAAAAGGGAAGATAAGGGAGGCCTAAATGGAGAGGATAAAATATTGGAAGGGTCATCGGAATCCCTTCTAGGGCCAGTAATAGCTTCGGCTACATTCTTCACAATCTTTTTGAGCCCTTTATTCTTAGACCTAATGCCAGGGTCATTTTTTGGAACCCAAACAACAAGATGAGTAAACGAAATTTTATTCTCATCGGTTCTCAGAGATAGCTGAGGACTATAATATTTTAAGTCGGCGAATGTTTATAAACTCTCGTTCAAAGAATCGATCCTAATATACGCATAAACCTGTCAATCAAACTTGAAATAATTCGGTTGTCCCCCAGAAACCATAAAACATGATGCATGTACCATGATAAACACAAACAAGGCGGCAATTTTATTTTTCTTTCTAAGCCCCTATGGATAAAAAAAAAACTGATGCATACTATATTTGATGGATTCTTCCTCTTTTATTGCTCCATACTTGCATTTTAAGAGGGTTCTGAGTAGAGCAGTTGTTAGGAAAGGAAATCTTGATTGAAGCAATATAAGCAATAAGAGGTGGGGCACACTAAGGTTTTAATCGGATATTAAGTTTTTTCTAATGCCTTTTTATTTTCATTATTTAAGATACAAATATAAATACCCTTTTTCCATTTCCATGTCCATCCCTTTTTCTGCACTTGGTGCGTTTCAAGGGAGTTCTGTGCTACTGATCGTTTGGTATGATGTGGGATGGATACAACTTTTGATATTTTCTAGGAAAAGGATAGATTTTTTGCTTGTTTTTTTTTTTTTTTTTTTTAATGACTATTGCGGGTATTGAATCTTGACCATTTTTATTTTTTAATAAAATAACGATTACTAATAATATTGATAGATAATCAATCGACATATTGAAAATGATTTGTGCAAAAGCTCTCCAATCTCTCAAAAATAATCCAAGAAGAACTAATGGCAAGGAAAATGCTACAGGTCGCAGAAGAATATTTTGACATTTTCAATGAAAATCATATTAGTAATAAAGATAAAAAGTAAATGTTTTTTTAAAAATCTTTTTAAATCGAAATTCTATCCTATCGGATCGGACATTCCAACCTGACTCACGTATATTTAATCACAAAAGAGGCCCAAACACATTGTGATAGATGTCAATCTCCAATGACCATTAAACACATAATAGAAGATTGCACATTATTGCAACAAGACTTGAAAAAAATAAATAAAACACCCCGATCCACAGAACTTGCTCTAGGGGACTCAAGAAATTCAATAAACAAAATTATAAATCTTTTTAAAGAACTTTTACTTTACCATAAAATATAATAGGCAAATGATGTTTATACAGGACGAAAAAAAAATAAATTTCCAACATTAGATGAAAAGGGCGTAATAACCTGGAAGTTGGTCGCCCAAATAAAAACCTCAATCTACAATTAATCGAAATTCCAATATTTTTTAAAATAATGAATTGTTATTTTTATTGATACAAGGATAGACACAAATTAGGATATTAAAGAAATAATAATAAATAGAGACATCGATTTTGAAAATTAAATCTAAATCCAAAAAAATAAAAAAGGTTATAATTTTATTTGATTCACAAATAACAATTTAAAAAACATATCTCAATACAATAGCTAATAGCACTACACTAATTTATAAATTAACGATATAATTTTAACCAATATAATGCTTCCGAAATTCAATTTTTTAAGTTCATTTCAAAATTAAAGAAAGACTTCCTTAAATATCAATTCAATTCTACTGCAAGTAGGTAAAAATCAGAAAATAATCGTTGATTAATAAAAAAATTGATTGGATGAAGGTGTTATGTTAAATATATGTTAATTCCTTAATGAAAAACAAAGAAATAATTTTCAGAACTTTGTCAAATAAATTCTTAATATTTTATGGCTGCTATTACAAAATCATCTATGGATTACATTGGAAAAGCAAATTTAATTTGTTCTATCTACCAGATTAACCAACTTTTAATTGTTTAAATAAGCGTCAAGGCTTCTTGATTAATTTTGTGTTCTTAGTTTTGATGAGGTTGAATGATTCTCTAGGTGAGATTGAACAAACGGTTAAAATGTATGTGTGAGTGTGTATATAGATATATTTAAGAACGTATAGTCACAATTTTTGTTTATTTTATTACTAGGATGTTATATTTTTCTGTTTATTCGTTGAAAGTTTTTTTTTCACTAATTTTTCTTTCATTATAAATTATGATTACATCACATATATTTAAGTTGATTATTAGTATTGTATTGTAAGTTGAGTCTGGTTTATTTTCTTGATACAGCATGTAATTTTGCGAATTGTAAAAACAAATTATATAAGAAATAAAGAAATAAAAAACTGTTTAAATATTAGTAGTAAAATACATATTATTACACATACATATGAAAAATAAGCCCGAAATAGTCTGTATATAATAATTAGGAGATCGTATAAGAAAAATAGCTATGTAATTTGTAGCTTGATTTGGACACATCACAAATAAAAAAAAAAAAAAAAAAAAAAAAATGAGAAAAAAAAATATTAAAGCCTGAATTTATTCCAGGCTATTTATTTTGCTCTAAATGCTAAAAAAACCTGTGTCATTGACTCGTTATGTCATAATTTAAATAGAGTTAAATAAATAGATATGTATTAATTGAATTAAAATTTTTCAGATTAAAAAAAAAAAAATATTAACTCATGACCTAGGAGAGCAATAATTTTATAATAAATGTTCACTTCTGTTTTTGTTTCATAATGTTTTAATTATTCTTTCTCTCAACTATAAAATATAATTTAAATTATTAAAGATTAAATAAAAAAAAAATCACATAAGAATGAAGATGGTGATGTAAGAAAACTTATGACAAACGCCCAAGAGCAAATAGCCATTATTTTAACAACAAACCAAATCAACATCCAGCAAATATTTGTAACAAGCACAGCCAATCAAATTCGAGCACGTAAGAGAGAAATCTGAGGTCATGGGATACTCTATTAATTTCAATATCATAATGATAAAAAAATCTTAAAATTGTTTCCAATTATAATTGAATGGCTCCGCCGAAAAACGTTCTAAGCGACAAAATGTTAAAATGTATAATACGAGATAATATGTGAATATGAAATATATCCCACAAAACTAACAAAAACTTTAGATTATGATTTTCTTTCACTGATTACTCAAAAGTTTATATTTGTCTCGCTTAGAACGTTTTTCGGTGTATTAATTCAATTAATTTGCTGTATGAACTACATAAAAAAAAAACTCAATTATTCTATGAGTTTTGAACAGTGTCGTAATGAATAAATTAAAATTTACTTAATCAATCTTATATAAAGTTAATTAATATTTAAAATGACCGAATTCAGGTATAAACACAATAATAATAAAAATAAAAAAAACTCAATTATTCCCAGACTGGAAAAAAACAATAGATTATGTTTATCTATAATCTACTGTTTTTCCTAATTTACATTTTAGAACTAACAGGGTAAAATTAATAATTATTTGAAATAAAGCGAGTTGAGAGAAAATAGGGGGTTTCAAATGTGACTTTTTTCATTCAAACCAATATACTTTTTTATAACAAAAATATTCTCCATTAAATTTCTTAAGAGGAAATTGCCGGTCCATTAAATTTTGATTAGAGCAACAGCAGCTCGAGAAGAGTGTGTCAAAATGTTACATTTTTGAGAGTGAAAAAACTTAAGGTACCTAGCCGAAAGACACATACATGATACAATAAAAAAATCAACAAAAGTTTGCATACAGAAATAATATTCAAATGAATAATTATTGATAGTTGGCAAACCGTTGAGTAGAGGTGGGCAAAATTTAATCATAGCTAAAATTTAATAATAGCTATTTGACAACTAATTTCCTCGAATCAATCACATAATTTAATAAAAATTAAGCTTTAAGTAAAATAATCATTAGTTCACTAAAAAATCGACTGATAGATTAAATTTTGTTCAACTCAACCGTTTAGCTACGAAGTGACGAAGATAACACGTTTTTCTAAAATTAATCAGATTAAGATTTTAATGAAGAATTTAGATCTTCAATCAGAGAGTTCATGTTTTAAATAAGTATTCGATCAAATTAGTTGTATTTTTCGTTTAGCACGTAGTTTTTAGAATGGCGAGTTAAGTGTTTTACACAAAACTTTTGACCGAAAGGACCCAATTCTCTGGATGTTTGAGGTTTTAGTAGAACCCCATAGTTCTATCCTGTGTATACATACTTGCAGAAAGCTTACCTGTTACTTAAACATTATGTTGAATACTTGTCAAGTAACCTGGATAAAAGGACTTATTGCCTCTAAAGTTTGTTTTCGTTTCAATGTTATGTAGGCTCTGTAAATATGCCTATCGTCTAGGTAAGACCCAAATACAAATACCTAATAAAATATAAATTAAGAGAGAGAGAGAGAGAGAGAGAGTAGAAGAAGAGAGAGGACGGGAGAGACAGTCTATTTAGAATTGGCAATTTATTATTAGTTTATTTAGGATTAAAAATTAATTATAACATGGGAAATTTAGAATCAAGACATTATTACTAATTTTTGAGTAGTAGTTTATGGTGTTTCAAGGCGAAATAAAGAGACAATACCATTCTTTGGATTTATTTTTGAGTGTGTCATATTTTGGTTACATACAATCTACCAATTCTAAACCTGAATTATTCCTTAGAAACGAGCGTCATAAGCTACAAAATATTTCAATAATTTAATCTTGTAAAAATGACCCCCTACTACTCCAACAATTTATTAGACAAGCGTTTAAAGCTCCTAATAAATTTCAAAAGACTTATTCACATGACAATAATTATACCCATTTGGACATACGGAGTAGAGCTTTGGGGCTTCACTAAACCTTCCAATTCTGTTAGTATTCAATCCTTCGTAAAATCCTTAATGCTCCTTATCTCACAAACAACCTTATCCATAAAGATCTTAATGTCCCATCCTAGACGTATTCTTTCATAGTAAACTATCTTGAATCCATTTCTCTACCAAATTGCCTCACACTCTATTCCCGATAATCCTTTCAAGGCGTCTGAAAAGATGGCCAAGAGACCTTCTAATTTAGAACTTTTAAGGAAGTGATATTAGTGAGTAGTAGTAGTAGTAGGTTTGGTCTAAACCGATATTTTTCAGTAACAGGGACGACCGATACAGGTCCAAAAATACTCGTATCTGTTACTTGTCTCAACCTCAGCGTCTCTCCATACTGGTAATCGGTTACCCTGTTACACTGATATTTTAGCATACCTATTACTCGCATATCTGTTACCTATTCAATGAAGGCTCTAATCAATAAGTTTACATTTTCAACTACCTTTTTAATGATATATATACAGCCAAATATATGTATGGTTATTTTTTTTAAATTCTTTTCAATTTTATTGTTTCTATAAAAAAACTATTTTTTCATAAAACGTTTTCTATTACCCTCAACCATTTTATTCACAAAATACTAGTAGCTAAATAAAGATCAAATTTTTTTTTGGCAGATTACAGTTTATAAAACTTTAATTAAAAACATTAATGAACTATCAAAAATATAATAAAAAATTGGCAAATTATTATTTAAGATGTTAGATGTTTTATAACAGCATACATATTTTTTATTTGGCTTATGACTAGAAAAAATAATATAATTGCTTATGCATAGATTTCATATTTGAGTGTATTTTAATAATTCTTAAAATTAACAGTAATAAAATAAAAATGATGTAAGAGTCTAATAATGTCTAGGATCGGTAAAAATACTAGTTTAGGTAAACGAGTATCTGGTAACATGTAGAGATGACAAGTAGAAATACTAGTCTAGGGTAGTACGCAGTACGAAGGTAACAGGTATGAATGATGTTCCTAGTACTGAAGTGAGTACGCAAGTATCTCGTCCCTGTTACTTCTGAATATCGGTAACAGTGACGCCGTTCAGTCAGCCCATACCTGTTACAAAATAACAGGTGCAGTATTTCTGAACCACCCCTAGTGAGTAGTTCCTTACATGTTACATGCCATTGTAATCAATTTCCTCATATTTACTTATTGTATATAATGTATACAGTTGAAAATATCAATAGTTAAAAAAAAAAATATATATAAAAATAAACACCCTACAGCCAATCACATAGTACTTAAAAAGTATTTTGTTTTAAATTACCCTTCAATGTCAAGTTTATTTTTTACCTGAAGGTTGTATAAAAAAAGGTTACTTTGGGGACGCTAGTTTGGACTGAGATTGAATTTTCACTAATTAGGTCAGAGCTAATTGGTGCAACAGGTTGGAAAAAAACACTTTTTAATTAACAAGACCAAGGTCGACAATGAGCCTACCGTGAAGACGCCTCCATTAGCTTGTAACGTGCTAAGTATAAATAAATCCTTAAAAGGTTTTGACACAGAAAACTTTAATGAGCGTGACGTTTTACATCTTACAGAATAGTAGCGAGTGGAAATGAAGACGGGACATGAAAATAAGGAACGAGGAATCAAAAAGTTAGTAATGTTTGTTTTGAACACGTAATCCCGTTGACCCTTCTTAATCACTAAAATGTCTCTACATTATTTACTCCAAAATATTTCAATCTCTCTTTATAATTCTCCCCTCTCTCTAAATTTCCTCTTATAAGAATGAAACGAGAAAAAACTGCATTTCAATTACGATTAAAGGCAGACTTAACTAACAAACTTATTGTCGCTGCCATAACCAATAAAAAAAAAAAAAATAGCAGATTAGATCCTTAATTTTATCAACTAAACGTCATAGATTCTAACGTATCTCCACACAACCTAAAAGTTTTAAAAAACTATTTATTGATTCTTATAAAAATAGAAATAGGCAGTACTAGTAGCACTTCAATAGTTTTACATTGGAAGGTCCCTTGGACATCTTTTCAGACGCCTCAGAGGATTATCGGAAATAGAATGTAAGGCATGTTAGGAGACTAATGGGTTTGAGTAGGTATGGAATTCACTATGAAAGGATAGGTATCTGGTTTGGGCCAAATCAACAACATATGGAACATTAACAACATTATGGATACGTTCATTAGTGACATAATAAGGAGCATTAAGGATTTACGAAGGATTTTGGATTTTAAGGATTGGATACGAAAAGAATTGGAAGGTTTAGCGAAGCCCCAAAGCTCTACTCCGTATGTACAAATGGGTCCAATTACTGTCATATAATATAAGTCTTATGTAATTTATTGGGAACTTAGAACACTTGTCTAGTAATGGAGTAGTTGCACCTACTAGTTTTTAAACTATTAAACCGATTACGTTTAGTAATACACTGTCCTGCCAATGAGAAAAGAAGTAACTCAAAAATTGAAAGATAATGACTTATTGGAATCCTTGTGAAATTTTCGATTCGATGCTCCGTAGAAAAGCAGTAAAAAGCCTAATTACTATTTTTCTTACAATTATTGAGAAATGCTTTTCTCCTCGGCAGGGCAGCACATGGTGTACGAAAAAAAGTGCTCAAGGAATTTTCAAAGAACTGCCTTGGAAATTTATTTTTATTTATATTCTGTCATTTTTTTTTGCAATCAATTAATGAGTTAGAGCAATTTAAAAAGACCGGCAAAACGGCAAAAAAACTAGTTCCTTCCAATACCATCCTATACCAATGCCCATAAAGGGTATGGGTTCAGTACTTTGAAAAAGAATGGACCCTATCTGGGCATACGGTTGTGAAAGGAAGAAATTTGCCCGAAATCACTCTCATCCACCAGATTTTCGCCCCAATTAAGGGTTCCTAATTTATAGAAGCTGGGTGTGCCCCAGGAAGTTCTCCCGATTTCGAAGTCGATCCACGGCTAAAATAACAAAAATAAATTGTCTACCTTCAGCCACATATAGCCAGCAGTCTAGGACTCTTAACCACTAAGCTAGCGCGCCTTCCTCTTAAGTTCTAAATATTTAAAAAAAGTGCTGATTTTTTATTGTTGGAAACTTCAGCTTTGACTCATCTAATTATGGAATATCCATATACTCCTAGCATTAACAATATATATTAACAACTACATTGTGTATTGCATTCGGGATTATACAGGAAGATCACTCATATATCTGGACTTAGTACTGTTGCTATATTCTGTACCTGTTTCTTAGAGTGTCCACTCTTTTCTTGAAAACTGAGATGAAAAACTCAAGTCAACTACTATCAACATGTACAAAATTAAACTAACCAAAGAGTTTAAATTCAGATTTTTTTTTTTTTTTTGTTTTGTCTTTAATATTCATAATATCATGCCAACTACAGTTAATATAAAACTAAAAAAAAATATTGCAATCACAAAAATTCTCAGTAAAGGGAATGAACTCTATACTAGAATGTTGGCCTTGGGTTTATTATCCGAACAACAAAGGAAATGGACATCACAAATAGGACAATACTATGATAATACATCTAATCTTTGAAACAAATAAACATTCCTATCTGCGGAGACATCGCCATCGAACGAAGGGAAGATAAGAGTTAGATAATAAAGGGGTCTAGGAAATGCGAAGGGCCCGGACTCGTAAACCAGATAAAAGTCGTGTTAACTTCGAAAAATTCCATTTCCTAAAAATCACAAGATAGCAGATAATAACCCCAAAAGTTCGATACTGATATATAAAGGGAGAGTCATATCTTTGTCAAACTTCTTCAGATAAGATTAGGAAAACATCACAACCCCGGTTGAGTCAAATATTGAAATTCCTGCACGTTTAATCATATATAGAGTTTAATCATTACAAGGAATACATAGTAAAATATATAAAAAATAACTAACAAATTTTACATTATGAAAAAAAACATAAACATTCATTTTGATTTTTAAAAATTTAACATACTCTTCGGAAAATATTAAAATACATATACAAAATTTATTGTCATCTGACAATAGCAATAAAAAAATTATAATATTTTTATTAACTATTATTTAAGCTATTTTAGAAAAGTACTATTGTTCAACTAGCCTTATACCAAACTCAGTTTATCCCGAAATCAACGAAGTTAAAATAGGCTTGGCCTAGAATGATTTATAATTCTTGACCAGAGAATTGCTCTTTGAAAGTTCAATTCCAGAACAATTTTATCAAAATTAATTTAATTTATAGAATACTGAATTCGATCACACGTTTAGGTAGATTTAAAGCTTAATGCACTAAGTGGTAAATATTTAATAACCGTGATGAGTCGGTACCAATGTTTTTCGATTATCGATTATCTATATCGATACATCAGCAGAAAAATAAGTTCAAATTATAAAAACTAAGTCATACAAAAGTAATAAAAAAAAAAAAAAATCTTTGTTCCAGGATAGAAAAATCATTTAAGAATTTTAAAAAAATATATGAATTTTAAAATGGTGGCAATTGTCTGACTGCATTTTATTAGTGATATGGCTTCCACAGTCTGAAATTGTAATAGTATTTCATTATTTTACAGAAGCAAATAATTTCTTTAATAGAGACGTTTGGTTTGCAGAACCAATGCTGGATTTTTTTATGAGAAATGTTTTAAATTATGTAACAAGTGGTGTAGATCTAGTACAAGGAAAATTCTTCTGTTATCTAAGATATACCTTTGTATTTATTCAGAAACAAACATTAACATTATTCAGAAAAATAATGTATGACAATTAATTAGCTACTGAATTATTGTATAGTAATTAACAAAACTATTGCTAGCGTCAGCGGTACCTTGGAATCGACTTTGGATCATCGATTCTCGACACATCCCTAATGAAAAACTTTAATAAGCAACTTGCATGCAGAAATATGCTCCATGATATTTGATGATCAAACTGGTTATTAAATTAAATGAATTAATTTTTATAGAATCATACCGAAACGGAACATTATAAGGCCAATACTTGGGTCCTAACAATTCTAGAGAAATATCCAAACTTCGATGATTGTTGTGTAAACTGGACTTGGTATGAGGCTAGTTTAAGAATATTTTTTTTCTAATGCTATAATAAATAATAGTATTTACAACTATTGTCGTTGTTGATGACTATATCTAGAGGTACTTGATTTTTTTTCGAAAAGTAGGTTGAATTTTGTAATTTAAAATAAATATAATAAGTTTGGTATAAAAGGCAACTCAAATCATATCTCTATCTCTCTTCTTTTTTTTTTTTGACAGGAAAAGTGACCTGTTAACAGTTTTGAGACAAATGTGAAGAGGAAAATATCACTATTAATATGAACGAGGCCCAATATGAAATGGTACTTATATAATCTACATTATGATTTAAACGTTTAGAATTATGTTTATTGAATGAATATAAAAAATCACATAAAATTTATATATATATATAACACTTTATCTACCATATTTCAGTAATCAGTGAACAAAATACATCTGAAATAACAAACCCCTCAAACACTCATAAGCATTGATGTTTATTAGTTTTGTTTAAACTATTAAGAAAATATTTCTAACCAAACATCCAATGAAGCCTTAAGGAGACACTAAAGACTTAAAGAATGTAACCCCCATTGCCGTAAACAACTGAACACCTTGCGTGTCTTTTAATCTATACAATTGAGGATAGTAAAGTGTAAAGATTAACCCAGATGCAAATAAAATCAGGCATAACTCAAGGGTCGTTTGTATACAATGGGATTGTAACCCTTGAAACTGATTAAAAAATAATTATAAATGTATGCTGAATATTCAATCATATTAAATTACAGTAACTCGCTAGAGTACCAAGATACAATACATACAATAAAATATTTAAAATACATTATTGACAATTATAATATAACAGTAAATTGTGCCCAGATAATATGCATCACATAAAAAAACAAACAAAAAAACTCAATTTCTCCCTGACAGGGAAAAACAACAGATCATGGATATGTCTATCTATAACCAACTGATTTTTCCAATTTATATTTTAGAATTAAAAGTATCAAATTATTTAAATTAATAATTAAATTATATCTAAAAAAAAAATGATTATTGGAAACAATTTCGAGAGAACAGCGGTTTCAAACGCAACTTTTTACATTCAAACCAATATAGATACTAAATGGTATACCCTAGCGACAAATGTCATACAATAAAAACTCTTTTCCATTAAATTTCTGACGAGAAAGCTGTTGTTAAATTTTTGATCAGAGCAACACCAACAGAGCTAGTAAGCTAAGTAAGCTCTAGTTATTTTTGTATAGTTGAAAGTTTTTTTTCCAGTATTGTATGAAAAGATTCATAACCATCCATATTACATATGGTCCTTGAGTGAGGCAGATTTGAATAATTACTCAATAATAGCATAAAAAAAAAAGTTATTTTAAAACAATTGAAAATAAGTTTTTTATACACAATGAATAATAGCGTTCATTGCTATCCAGCATGAGCTTGGTTAAATATATTTATACAACACAGAAAACAAGAGGTGTCTTCTTGTGACAGATCATAAATTTAACAGACAAGATACAATAAAAACAACTCCACCATTAAGCTATATATTATTTATTGGTGTCCCTACTAATCATTACTAAAACCAATAAAAAATATATATAAAATAAATTAAATTTGTATTTTAAATGTAAAATCCAAAAACTAGGAAATCAACTACCTATATATATATTTAATAATTATTCAGGTGCCATGTCGTATAGCACCTCATTCATATTATTAGTGAGCAATATATTTCTCTTCACGTTTATCTCACTATTTACTAGTCATATTCATATTTCCTGTCCCAAATGAAAATATATGATTTAACAACAATCGTGGTTGCATTTTATTCTAAAATTATTATGTATATATATATAAAATTTAATAATAAATTTAGTTTAAATTTCAAAATTCAACCTATTTTTCGAAAAAAAAAAACCAAAAAAAAAAAAAAACCTGTACATTGTAAATAGTTATGTTTCTAATATTTTTAATAATTATTTTATCAGAAAAAATATTCATAAACTAGCCCTAAAGGCAGGTTTATACCGAAATCAACGAAGTTAGGATAGGCGTTATTATTTTTTTGTAATTGTCATCATTTTTACGAGTGATTAGCCCAGTGTTAGTTGTTAGTGATGTTATTATAATAAAATATATGTTATATTATTATAATAAACATGAACTAAAGATCAGTTTTTATTCATTACTACCAACTCCTTATACCAGCTGTACCTGACAGAGTGGGGTCAGAAAATCTTCACTGACGTTCGGCGTGATCAAAAGTGATCAATTATACAGTCATTTCTATAGCAACTAGATTTGATTTTTCGTTGAGATTCGAGAAAGGGAGTCCTTGAAAAAATACCAATAGGTGAGTTTATAAAATATTTTTAACATACATATTATCGTATTATTATATACTACATTCCTGAAAACGGCCTTTTATTTTACTGTACATTGTACGGAAATAATTTCATGAACGATTTTATACATAGGATCTGATAATAAATTTAACTAGCATTAATATGAAAAAGAATTTGGATCGGACCTATATTTTTAGAGTTACTTAGTCTAGAATTATCTAGAACTCTTGACCCAAGTATTAGTGAACAGTCTAGTCTTTTAAACGTTTCGTTGCAATATCCAAAATAATATATATATATATATATATATATATATTATTTTTATTTTTTTTTTTATTCTTTTATTAATAGAAATTTACAACTGTATTACAAAACCCATCTTGTAAATATGCGGTATATATGAGATATAATGACATGTATACAATCTGTAGAAGAACTACCCATTGGTAGTACTCTAATGAATATTTACAAAAGAAGATCACGAGGCAAGTATATATTTTAACGACTGAATTCATTATATTTTTGTTAATATACAACATTAACAAAATCTATTTTAAATTGTTTAATCAAACAAAAAATTCTTCGAAACTTTAAAAAAAATTTAGATAATTTATTTTGGGGGAAAAAGTTTATAATTCGGTATATATATATTTTTTTAGTGTATATAATATATATATATATATATATATATATATATATATATATATACTAAAAAAAAAAAAAAATTGCGAAAACGCGTTCGGAATTGAAGGTCTTGGGTTCGAATCCTACATGGGCTGCGAAAAAAAAAAATTATTTTAAAACATCTGAAGTTAAGAAAGGGTGGGGTTAATGTGCTGATTATAAGAAAACGAAGAACACTGAATTCGAATGGACTCTGGCCGGATATTCCATTCAGCAATATAAAACAAAGAGTTAAAAAAAAATTGCTGACAACCTGTGTGAGAAGAAAAGATAAAATACCATACGAAAAATTTCAGTTCGGTAGATAAGCGAAGGCATCTCGAAATTCAGATTATGTACGAAATTAGGGTTAACACATAAGTAAAGTAACTATTTCATAACATCATAACATAGAATTCAAATCAGTAATAACAGAACAAAATAAAAAAAAGAAATAAATAAAAAAAGTAATATGAGTACACATCTATAAAGGAAATACTATTTTTTTTTTAATAAAAAGCTATCCTTAATGTATTAAAGAAAATTACATTTAGTAATTGAAGGGTTTGGTGGATAAAAAGGTTATGTAACATAACACAATTTTGAGTAATTTATGCTGCTTTTTTTTTTTTTTTTTTTTTTTTTTTTTTTTTTTTCCCTTTAGCAGGAAAGTGTTACATAGCCCCCTCATTTTCTACATGATTCTTATTGTAGTTGATTTGAAATATTCAGATTTCTCTACCAAACACATATGTACATAAATTCTTCTTTTAATTATCTAGATTTTATTATTATAATTTTTTTTTTTTAATGTGACAATCCCTTCATCCACCAAATCCTAAAGTTATTCTGTTGTATATTATACATTTTAGGGATCTAAAAATAGGCATCCCTCAAAGAAAACCAGTAACTATTCAAATTGTTTTGAGAAAAAATTATTCAAACTAATTTACAATAATTTAATATGGTCTAATTATTTATTCAATCTTAATAGACCTACATACAAACGTTCCGATTTATATACCGAATAAATCAAATCAGATGGCATCATAAATCTCAAGTATCTACTTTTTTTATACCATACAAGCCTTGGACGATATGAAAAGTGTACCATGATCGGCACAATTTATGAATGAACAAAAAATATGCAGACCTCTTTCCCATTGTTCAAATTATTCGAAAGGTTAATTATTTTGAAGGAAAACAACATTAAGAGTTAATAGTTCATTCCTATCGGCTTAAAATACCTTTTCGGACAAGAGCCAAATCTTCATGTTTATATGAAGCGTTTTAAACTTCAGCAGAATATTTTCCATGAACTATAGGCCTCTCAACTATTTTACTACAGCATTGATAAAAAAGAACAAAACGAATAATAATCATTTTTTTTTTTAACCTAATAAGAATAGTAATAATCTGCTTGGAACTATAAATAGCCATTTATCAGTTGTTTATTTGAACATCTGAAAGCGTGGCGTGCGAGAAAATAATGCTAAATAAAAAACATCGGCCTCTGCTACGAGCTCGTTTCAACTACTTACTTCAATGATTCATTTAAATATATTTTGTTTACAAATGCATTTCAATTTCATGAAATCATAAACATATCAATGAAGTTAGTTTAAAATATTATTCAAATTATTACAATCACTATGTAAAAGAAAACAATTTAAAATTTACAATACGTATACTTCAACTAAAATTCTGAAAACAACTTGTAATATTAATTTCCTTATTTTGGGTTTCTTTTGGCAACAGCAGCGAAATGAGACGAAACTAAACCTTTAAAAAAAAAAAAAAAATGATATAAATATATACGTAAATATTAGCATACCTCGCAGCGGCTTCGCCCGCTCTTATAAGTAAAGAACTTATATAATATAAAATAATAATGGAAATTTTATATGTTTATGTTTATAAAAAAAAAAAAATCTTGCATTGAAGTGTGCAATTAAGCATTATTTTGTAATGTTATTTTCACGAACAGCAGTCATTTTTAACCTGGTTAAAATTGCACTGATTAGGTGTTTGAAGATTGTGCAAAAGCATAATTAAACATCCATTTTTAATTTTAAGTTGTTAATCTGGGGCTCCACTAAACCATCTAATTCGTCTCGTATCCAATCCTTACAATCCAAAATCCTTAATGCAGATTACTTTGTGACCAATAAACGTATCCATAAAGATCTTAATGTTCCATATGCTGCAGATTTAGCCCAAACCAGATATCTATCCTTTCAAGTTGTTAATCCAGATGGACAGAGACTATTAACAAAAGGATAATGGACTACATTATCTGTGCTTATAATTTGAAGGCCCGTGAATCATAATTTTACGCACAAAATCATAAAGCTAAGGTTCGACATTTTGATTTGGTAATAATTTTATTGGTTTCATCTGGTTGGATTTTAATATTTAACCATGAAAGTGTATGACAGGGTGGCGAATCTCGTTTCTGCCCCTCAACATTGTACATTTTAATTTTTATCATTGCTAAACCTTCCTAGAACTATAAGGATTATGTAGTTTAAATTTGGAACCGATAGGTTAAGTAGTTTTACCGTTGTAAATTTAATTAAGGAATGGCGCTAACCACATATCACTGGATTTTCAGGTTTCACTGGGTATCTAAATCTGCATCCCCAAATTTTCAAACTTCAATGTAACCTACAATACTATCATTTTTAATACATTAATTCAAAATCAGTAGATTTTATTACTGCACAATAATTTAGGTTGATTTTGTGTTATGCATCCCCACATGTAAGTTTGGGGCTCGCCACCTATCGGTCAATTTTCAAACTTCAATGTAACCTACAATACTATCATTTTTAATACATTAATTCAAAATCAGTAGATTTTATTACTGCTAAACTTTCCTAGTGCAATAAAGATGTGATTAAAATTTGGTACATATTGGTTCAAATGTTTGCGCGATTAGTGATCACAAACGAAAAATAGCTTGACCTTTTATATAATAGTATAGATATAGATTTAAAAATACTAAAATAGATAAAAGTTTTTATTGATATTTCAAGTGTATACAGCATATATATCAAGTAAATGTGTGAGAAAACTATTACAATGATATGTCAATAACTTGTAAAGAAATAACCCAGCAGTGGCACTTCAGTAAAAGAAGGTCCTTTGGACATCTTTTTTTTTCAAACACCTCAGAGAGTTATCGGGAATCGAGTGAGAAGAAAGTCGAGAGACGATTTGATTCGAGTGGGTGGGTATGGAGCTTATCATGGAAGGACAGTTATCTGATTTGCGGCAATTCAGCAACAAATGGGATTTTTAGGTCATTACGGATAAGTTTATTTGTGAAATAAAAAAGAGCAGTGAGGATTTTACGAATGAATTTAGATTGTAAGGATTTTTATACGAGAAGAATTGTAAGGTTTAGTGGAGCAATATGTCCAAATAGGTATAATAACTTTTATGGAAATAATCTTAAGTAATTAATTGGAATCTTTGAAAGTCTGTGGAGCAAATGTAGTATAGACTACTCGAACATTAACACGAGAAACTAATAAAATCGTAGTTATGGAACTACCAGCTTATTTTTGTGGTTTTAGTCATGTACGAATAAAAGTAAAACAAAAAAATGTGAGACGCGCTAAACACCAGTAGCAATTGTTAACTTCTGACTTAATTCAAACCAATTTGCTAGATGATGAGATCCTTCTACCAATTCTTTTTCAGCCTTCGGCATGTATTGTTAAGGATAAATGTAGTAAATATGTATGATATTCTTAAGAGTCGATTAGAATTTTTTCCATAGATATTCTGTGAGAGGATGATGTAATTATAGATTTTTTTTACGAGAAATTACATGACCGTATTGTTGAATTATTTGATCGAAGATAAAACAGATAAGGCAGAATCACTGCCAGGGAAAATTAATTGGGAGTAAAAAAAAAAAATTAATAAATAAAATAATAGAGATGGAAATCATTGTCTTTATTAAACTTGCATTTGTTCTAATAAATTTTACATTCAAATAATGCAAATATATATTAGAATTCTTTCCACTACAATTCTTTGAGGATGGTCTCAAAGACAAAAGTCTGGAACTGTGAACATTCTTCGCCGGAATGTTGTTCTAATGCGATATAGAAGATATATTTATATTCGCTTGCAGAGCTATTCTTACTGTTGGGATGACCAATTAATAAATCTTAACTTTTAGCTGATTAAAATGCTAAGCAGTTTTGTATATGTAAGTCTTTAAGTTGGTTTTGAAAATCTTCGATGCATAGATCGAAATGGGGTTTCAGAAAGTGTATATCCCATATGTTGATTTTAATCATTATTTTGTCATTTCATCCTTTGATCTAATATTATTGTTTGCAGTAATTTAAAAAAAATACTACAAACATAACAAGAATTATTTTCATATCGATTTGGAAGTCTGTCGATTTTTCTAAACTGTGATCAAATATTTTTTTAAAATATATGAAATAGCATCAACAATAAAATGTTATTCAAAGTAAAAGAAAAGAGAAACAAAAACTAAAAAAAAAAAAAAAAAACAAAAACTACCATAAATCACTAACGACTAACGCACATAATCCATAGAATCTAAGTTAAACAAAAACTATATTTTATGTTATTAACTAGCCTAAATGGCCTTGTAAATTTTTATCTCAACATTTACGCAATCATTTACGAAATCGCAAACAAGTGAATGAAGAGAAATGTATCACCAGTCAAATTTATAAAATTGTGATAAATGATAAATGGTGCAGTAGATCAAGTTCAGTAAATCCGTAATTGGTAAAAAAAAATATTTTACCTAAAAAGATTCAAGAAGAAAAGATAATATCTCCTTTCAATCTAATTTTGTTTTTAAAATGGAAACAAAATGAAGTTTTTAAGATAATTTTCTCTTTACTAGTAGAAAAAAATCTTAAAAAGTTCTTGATTTCACATTTAACCAAAATTCGACGTTTGGATGTTCGAAAAACCTTAGCTTTTCATCTGAGAGGAAATAAAAAAAGTTGTTCTAAATGTTCGTTGTAGCTCTAAATAGAAGTATTAAAAAAAAAAAAAAATCAATACATATAAGGCGAAACAGATTTAAAACATGGAAAATTCTAGATTTTTACGTCAAATCAAAATATGGCTAATCCATGATATCATCAACGGGTGATTTTTGGTATGAATCGTAACATGTTTCTTTTGTAAATACATACACCAGAATTGAAAAACTATGGTTTATGACAAAAAGATAACGAAAATAACGCCTAAACCAAAAATTGCTTGGCGGCCATCTTTGATTAGCCATTTTGAATAGAAGCTTAGATGCAAAATCAGAGGACTTTTTCGGTATAATAAGAGGAACTGCTGAATCTTGTTATAAATTATTTTCATATCGACTCTGTTTTCGTGGTATGTTACCTAATGTTTTATTTTGATTCATCAAGATTATATTATATGTTTTATACCGTTTTTGATGTTCAATCAATTACCGTATTAGTTCAGACAATCACAGTATTTTCCAATTCGGTTAAGAACAGTACTAAAATTTTAATATTAACACTCAAGAAAATATATCCGTAAAGATATATATCTAAAATTGTTATTTTTTCCCCTAATTGATCAGCATTAATTGCCTCGAATTTCGGAGACGCTTTTGTCAAAAGAGATGTTAATAATATTTGATTATTAATATAGACTAAAATACTTTTTAAACTGTGAGGTACCAGACAATTATAGGCCTTGATAAGCTGAAGGACATGGATTCATAGCTGTAGACTTCTTGGGACGCTTAAAGAAACGTTCAAATAAAAGAAAATTAACCTGGAAAAATGGCTGGAGCCGAATATAGAATTAATAGAACGCATCCACTTACACGACCTGAAATACGGAGCTAATTAATTTATCGAGAGTATATTTACACCCAGCTTACTCCTCTGCCAAGGGTAGCGTGTCTCTAGCACTTAGTCACATGAGTTAATTTAAATTATCGAAGTGTTCTTTTGTAATAACAAAAATGGACGTAGAGGGCAAAAATAATTTCTTAATAATAAAAATAACTTAATGATGATATCTGATAATTTTATGAAAATTAAAAGTCTTTTAATAGCCGTTGGTTATACTGAAAAAGATTGAAATAATGTGTCTCACCTTTGATGGAACTACACGGAAGTTTATCAATTAAGTGTCGATGTATATACTACATACAAAATAAATTAAATACATACTCTAACATAGAAAATAATAATAACATTTATAATACAAAATACAAGTTAAATGTTTCAGTTGTCGTACAGTTGAAGTTACTAAAATCTTCAAAGCAAGATATCTTAATATCAGCGTTGTAAAAAATTGGTCATGCTGTTCTTAATAAGGCCCTAAACATTATATTTAAGCGTAAATGGTATTTTAAAGTAATTACAGGAGTTTGACTTATCCACTACTTCATAGCAGCCAGGCACATAACAGTTATAAATAATTTTAAAAAAATGAAAATAAAAATAAAAAAACGTGTACCACTACAAAACATGAAAGGTCTTGGGTTCATTACTTAGGTAAGGATTACATTTTTAGTAAACACTCATTCACGTAATAAATGACCAACGGATCTGCCATTCTTTCGAAATTGTATCAAAATTAATTTACTTTGTTTATTTTATATCATTTTGGTCATATGCAGTATATATTGCAAAAAAACCCTGCAAGGCAGGTCAAAATATCGGCAATCCGAATATGAAGTTTCTTAAACATCGATGGGTAATTTATCAACCTGACTGCATCCCTGACCAGCTTTTTAAGCATTGTATCAAAACCCTTTAATCTAAATAATTTAAAATTAAATAAAAATTTAACTTGGGGCATTTTTCTGCTTATGAATATAGGAAGAAAAATCGATATCTTACAAATACTGTGAACAAATCTTATTAGAAGTAAGCTCAAAATACAGACTGAAAGAACTACGACACCAGTCAGCTGGCCAGTTTGAGAAGTACATAAGTGATCTGTCAATCCCGGACTCACGATATAACTTATTTTTCACAAGAAATAATAGTTCACGTTACTAACTGTTATTACATATATGATGTTAAATAAATAAAAAGGGAAGGACGATAGTTCAGTGGATAAGGCATTGGACTATCAAGTTCTCGGCCCTGAGTTCAAGTCCGGCTGAAGACAGAAAATTTATATCTTGTTATTTCGGCCGCGAATCGACTTCGAGGTTGGGAGGCCCTTCTGGGGCATACCCAGCCTCTATAAAGTGTTAAGATATATTCCCTTAATTTGCGAAAACGTTTGGCGGTTAAGTGCGACTTTGGCCAGATCTCCTCCTTTCATAATAAAAGAGGGTATTTCATCAGATAAATAATAAAAATTGCCCGTAAGAATGACTTTTTATATTAATGTAGAAAAAAAATTGATTTGTAGCATAGCACCTGGAGATAATAATTTAAGTATATTTTGTCATCCCAACATTTTTTGCCATTAGTAATAGATATTTTTTATAAAAGCAATAATCAACAATACAAATGTATGTGAGTACTTAGCTTTATCTCATCATTTATCCAAACGTGTTAAATGGTTCTGGTTTATCACAAAATAATCTTAAGACTAAAACTGGACACATCAAAATCAAAAGGATCAAAAAGTTGTGTCTAATTATAGAAAAACATATTTCCTTATTTTACTTTTAACATATTCCTACATTACTAATTAACATAAAGTACAGGAAACGAAGCTAGAACTGCTTTCAACGATACACTGAGTTCCATTAACAAATTCAATAGAGTTACTCAAGTAAATGAAGTTACATGACCTTCTACGTTCTAACAGGGTTTCTCCTCAAAACAGGCAGAGGAAATTTCAAAAGGCCTTTTAAGAAACCACTCTCTGTAATATGATTCTGTAGATATTGAACTTACAATCTTTATAGTAAAACGACAAGTCGGATGCCCTTAACAATTTAAGTACTTCACAACTTTCGACAAGTAAGTTTCAGTAAAATTTCATTGAAAATGGTTCAGTAGTTTTGAAGAAAATGAGAAAGGAGGTGTCCTGCCGAAGTGCGAAATATGGCAGAAATTCAGATTGCAAAGTGAATCAAATTTTTTTATCAACACATCGCACTTGTATATCTTAAGCTACAAAACTATAAAATCTGCATTCAAGATTTTTTATCATGATAAAATTGCATAGTCCTCTGGGAAGTCGCAAAAGTGTAACGAATACGCTTTAAATTTCACCCGTTACAGGTCACTTGTGCAATATATATTCTTTTAAGCAGACCTATAAACCAGCAATTTTTTTCTGTAGAACAGGAGCAAAGACCTACTTAAAAACTGAAGTGATATAAATTAGTTGTAGCTATTTCAGTACAATTTTGAGATTTCATAGAAAACCATTTATGCTCTTTACCCTAGCGATAATTCAAAGTAATCTTTTTTTTTTATTTGTGTCGTTTTAGAAATTTGAAGTTTAACATATGGTTAAAGACAATTCTGTTAGCTTTCATTCTGGGCACATAATACCGAAGATTGTTAGATTCGAACCAAAACACTTTTGTGCAAATAATATATAGAGACCATAAGGTATATATTGATGAAGTGCACAGAAGTTATCTACAATCTGCTCTGAATGCCCATAGCAAATTCAACAAAAAAAAAAATAGACTAAAAAACAAAAACTGCTACATAAATGCTAGTCTTAGAAAAAGTAAAATGACTGTAACGTGAGTTGCGTTGATTCCACTCCAGGTTTGGGCGAAGTCAAAAATACACTTAGGGTATTGAATAGCCACACTTAGGATTCAAATAAATAGTAAAAAAATTCTATTTAGTGTTTGGATTGATTGTAAGTTTTATTTAAATGTGATAAGGAATAATTTCATTAATAATTATTTCATGCTGAACATACACTGTTTTTTAAATAAAGTTAGCAAGGATATTATTATGCTAATAATTTTTATATTATAATTAATTTGTTTAAAGTTAGATTTGTTTTTTGGGACTCAACGTTCCAATTAAAGCAGGAAGGACAGGCTGCCAAAGTATTTGTTTATACCAGGGTGGGAAAATCATGATTCATTTCTTAGGTCCCTTGGGACATCACACAAGGAATGAGGATCCACCGTGAAATAAATTTCAATCTGTCTAGGTCCGGATTTGCAAAAGGCGTTGCAGATGTAACGAGAGTGCTTAAAGTGTTAAACCAACAAACACCTTCGAGTCCCAGCCTTCTTAAAAAAATTAAAATAGTTTCTGAGTCATTTTTGTTTTAATAAATTTTCCTCAGAAGGAAATATTTCTTATATTTACTAATCAGTTTTTATCCTTTATTTTTTTTTTTTACATGGTGACCCTTTAGAACGGATGTGCACTTATAATTTTTTACAGGTACATGCATACTTCAACTGGGAGCTGAAATGCGCATTAACCCTTTAACAGGCAATGGTATCCTGGAGGGTACACATATTTGATGCCTTTTGCTCAATGCCATAATATCTAACGCATTATCCTACTCATTATCGTCGAATATTCTTTATTCAACCTTAAATTTCATGATACATGTGTGGGGGTTGGCGTGGCTATAGCCATTCAGATAGAAAAAAAAGAAGAAATGTATTAAAAAATTCCCGGCCTGCCCGTTAAAGGGTTAAAGAAAAATTTTTGCGAAGATTTTGATATCGATAAAATCCAATGGTTATTAAATTCAGGGATCATTGCAATTGTTAGTTGTTAGCACTAGATTATTGTTTTTTAAAATACTTATTTTAAGAAAAAAACAACACAGGGACAGGCATATGTCAAAGAACTATGATGTGACTGTCTTTCAAGGGCAGAAAAAAAAAAGGTAAGGATATTTTAAATATATATTTCATTTTTTTTAATGGCGGAGCAACCAGTTTTTTTAAGAGTTGCCTTCTATGTTTAGAATCCTATGTCTTTGGCTACATCACATTCACCTTTGACTTAGAAAGAAGTTTCTAGAAAAAAAATAAATAAATAAAAAAACGCATTTTAAGTGTAATTTAAAAATTGTGAAAACGCGCTCGGTACTGAAGGTCGTGGTTTCGAATCCCACATCGGTTGGTTAAAATTTATTTCGTGGTGGACCCAAAAAAAAAAAAAAAAAAAAAAAAAATTGCGAAAATGAAGGGACGAAAAATAGGGAGAGGGTTATGTGAAAAAAAAATTATAAAAAATATGACACGATTTAAGTTTAAAATTTGTAGATATGTGAATATTTATTTGTATTATTTTTTAATCAATAATGTACATTAAACATTAGTATTATTTTTAAATTTAGCCAACTACATAAATTATTGAGTAATGACAAAAACAAAACAAAACAAAAAAGGTTACGTTTCCTAGACAATGAAATTAATTACTGGACAATGCTGAGATTTCGTAATTTGCATACAAACGTCCAAAATCCAAAATATTTCGTATAAAAAGAGTTATATAATTATAGACCAAGAGAATTACATATTTTGTCTCCGTGAATAATTGGTTTAAGTCGAATTTGGACTAAATTAAGTTAGGTGACGAAAAAGAATCGTGGAGGTTTCTCTTCATGGTGAATAAGTGTTAAAGTAAGATGTCCATTTTAAATAACTATGTATTAAGATGAACGTCTCAACTCAGAACTTATTCATCATGAAGAAAAACTTCAACGATTTGTTTTTAGTCGCTGAACTCATTTTGGTCAAAATTCGACTTAACCGCTTGTTCACTGGGATGACAGATATATACTTAGATAAAAGTATTATGAAAATTTGTTTGCTAATTTTTTTTTTTTTTATTTGAAAACAAGCGATCAACGTATTGCTTTATAAAAGTTTAAAGGCCAAGAACCCTCCAACCAGGTTCTTCCACCATTAAGTGAGGAATTAAGCATGGCTCTAGGAGACCCTAGAGCTTCTCTTCCGCTGCGTCACTGGTTCATGAGCCAATGGAGGTAGAGTAAGTGTGCGTAAGCAGCTAACGTTCTTAGCATTAGAGGAGAAACTAGCCATTACCAGGACTCCATTGTTTAAGTTTACTATAGATCTCTAGGGCCATTGCCTTTATAGCTTGCGAGGATTATAGGGGTGTGTAGGTAGAACTGAAAAGGATTGAACCAAGGATTCGGATGGTTAGAAAGATTTTAATAATGAAAATATTTCTAAATAAAAAAATAAATAAACATATAGTCCAAATTTGTCTATCCGAACGTAAAAACAAGAGTAAAGTGAAGATTCTCCGATTCTTAATATATGAATAAACATTATATCCATAATAAACATCAAAATATTTTTGAACGTTTAATACTAATTCATACAGTAATAATAGTGCTTAAAGCACAAAATTTTCAAGGAAGCAAATATCAAAGTAAGCCTTTCAAATTCCCTTAGTGTGTATCAAGAACCATACTTATCTTAAACAATGAGAGGATTCAGTACTTGAAATCTACAATTAATCCACAAATACAACTATAAAAAAAGTATGAAAAGAAACGCGGTTAGTAAGGTACAGCAGAAAGGCCGTAGGGGTGGCATCCGAGCTAAGACAAAATTAAATCAAAATAGTAATTTTTCAGCTCAAGCTGATATATAATTTATCAATGTACTTAAATCAAAGTAATGCATAAAAAATTAAATTTCAAATTTAAGAGGGGATTGCTTCCGAGTATTACTACAAATGTATTGTATAAAAAAATAAATAAACATTGTTTTCCAACGAGTTTATAACAAAAAGATACGAAAATATTAATACAAAACTCATCAATAGAAACATCGCAAATAATCGTAATAATAAATCGTTTAATACCCGAACTGTGCGGGGGAGACTCAATTAAACCTCTCTTCTGAAAAATTAAAGTTATCAAATATAAATAAAGATATTTCAGCTCAAAAAAAAGCTAAAAAGCAGTTTTAGAGTTTGCAAATCGAAACACAAAGAAAAAAAATTAAGACAGTCGAAGATGCTGGCATATGGTTCATTCATTTATAATAGAAACAAAAGGAAAACCACGAGAATATAATAGAAAAAAATTGGCTTAGAGCCTGTAATTAAGCTAATTTATTTTGCTATTGCTAACTTATTTGCGAAAAACTTTATTTAATTTTTGAAGAAAATTAAGCCAATAAAAATATGTATTGCTCTTACCAGATGTTATAGATAAATATTGGTCTTTAATTTAGACAAACATAGTAAATAAAATTTGAACTAAACATAAAATCTTGAAGTCAATATTAAGCTCTTTGTTTTGCCATTTTATTTTTTAACCGTCTCGGCAGATTAAAAAATAAGACAATAATTTTGATTCTTTATTTTTTTTCCAACTTCAATATTCCGGACATCTATAGCAAGATTTAAGAAGTATGGCAATGATCATGCAAAGACGCCTTACTAAGCCAGCCCCGCATTACACGAAGGGTACAGGGGGAAAGAAAAGAATGTAACATCAACGTGCCAACATAAAATATTGAACAAGTAATAATTTGAAAAACAATTATAATTAATTAATCAAGCAATAATTTCTATACTGTTAGTACTCAATATTATCTTTAATGTTTAACCAATATTAAAAACCACCTATAAAACCTGTAAATAATCTGAAGTTCAGGCAAAATAATGACCTTGCAACTATGATTTGTTTCTTTAAATTTAACTATAACTATTTACAATTTATCATGATAACATACAATATGTAATTATTAACTTTAGTAAAGGAAATAGTTACTACAAATACACATGAAATAAGTTAATGGAAAATAAAAAAAAAAATTAAAAAAAAAAAAAAAAAATATTGAGTTAATACATTTTAAAAATATTAATAACAGATGAAGTGACAACAAAATAAATAGTATTCTAAATAAACCGAAAAAAAAAAAAAAATCATAGGATAACTATTTGTTACAAACTAAATCTAATAACCATGCTTAGAGACAAATATAATGCTATTGAAACTGCAATAAATTAAGCAATGCAAAATTTATTTAATAAAAAAAAATATATATATATAAAAATGAAATAACTGAAATATGGTAATATTCAGAAGCTACCAAAAATGGCATGAACCATTCAGCAAAAACAGGTAAAATGGTCCTTAGCTTGCACATAAATCCATACATTAACAGATTAAATTTTTGAATAAATAGCTTGGTACATTACCTCATTTTCTGATTCACTTTTAACACAAATGCATGCCGCACGTCTTCTGAAACCATCCTGATCATAAATCCGAGTCGAGCCTGGTTTCTCTTTCACCATTTTTTACACTTCGAAATTCGGTTAAATTAAAAAATGTTAAAATTTAGACGGGGTAAAATATAAAGAACTAAAACAACATTTAAAGACTGGAAACCAACTAGATCACGTAAATCCACAAATGACCGCCATTCTATATAAACAAAATTGGCTTTTCAAATAAAAAGGAACTCCATTTCCAAATACAAAAATAGTATCTCTACAATTGAAATACTAAGACAAATATTTTAAAAATATAACTGAGCACTGGTAACAGCACCCTCGCAATGAAGACTACGAGTTATTAAGCGGCACAAGAGCGTCCATGTTGTACTCTCGACAGATCATGAACGAATGGAAAACTGTCCCTCAACAGCTGATTCTAGAACAACAACAAAGCAAATCTACTAAAGGCATTGACTAATATTTTTATAACTACTTATCAGATACCATTAAAAAAAAATCTAATAGAACCTGCTATCTAATATTTTTAGTATATAATAGTTTTTTAAGTTCCTCAATAAAATATTTATAAGTTGTGATAAAAAATTAGACAACACCACAATCTTCATAACAAGACCATTGATAATTATTAATACGAGTTTTTAATCAGCAACTAATATTTCCCAGTTCATCTTTTTCTAAAGTCTATGATATCAAGATTACATACACTGATATACCAATATAAAAGTAATAATAACCTAACTTTGAAGTAAAATAATAACCTCCATTTACTGTTAAGCGTTTGACAGTGACAATTTTAGTCACCTAAATTTGTTTTATTATAAAATAAAATAGTTGATTATCCCCAATTATCACTGTTGACTTCTCAATAATTGTAAAAGGAATATGAAGTGCTCACAGATTAAAGAAACATTAAAAGATGCTGAAACTCAAATCCGCAAACTTGATTGTAAACAACATTAACTAAACTTCATTCAGATTGAATTATTTGTTCATTATTTTAATGTCTTCGTTTTTCAGATCAAATACTAAAGGCAAAACACAAATTACAAATTTTAAAAAGTAGAAGGAACATTCTTTATGCAAAACTGAAGATAATGAAGCTGGCTATCTTGGAAGTTAGGCTTAAGGGAAATGTTAAAGATGCCAAACAAAAAAATGAAATCGAGCAAGATTTATCACATATGTTGGGAAACATGCTTTCTATCCAAAACAGTGTTTAACTTCTTTCATAAGTTTTTGTAGTGTACATCATTGTTTCTTGTAAGTAGTTTAGTTATGAGCTTTCATAATACTAAGCTGATTTATTTCTCCTATATCCTGTTTCTTGGTGTGTAGCTACAATTAGTCACCATATAGTCAGTACCATTAGTTGTATTATCATTTCTGTATTAGTACCTATTATGTTTTATTACTCTAATTACTAGAATTGTTACTTGATGAGGTAATTCACCATATCTTAGTATTTAATCAAAAGTCACATTCTTGTCTTATTGTACTATTCATTTCAATTTTATTTGTCATTTGTTCTTCGAATGTTTGAAACCAGTGTGTGGTACATTTTTTTATCTTTTATCCAAAACATTCCTACATCTAAGTTTTATTTCAAAAACAGTTATTTTTGCCAATTATAGAGCTAATTGGGAAATTTATTGATGTTTTTATTCTCAGGTTTAAAGCTTACTGTTAATGCTATTATGTGATAATTATTTGATTTTATAATGCTAGGTTGAGACATTTTTTAAAAACTTGTCAGATCCATTAACCCAATTAAAAAAGTTGTATCAATGTCAATTGTTAAATAATGAATAATTTTTCAATTATGAAAATTCATGATTTATTAGGCTTCCTATTTATTTATTTATTAGGTCTTAAAATAATTACAGTTTAAAGTACCTATTTTCGATTAGTAATAAATGTAGCTGCATCACCTACCAGGATGTTGCTTACCTCTAATTTTTATCTCTTTTTTAATTCCTATGTTCTGTTTTATCATTTTGTTGGTGTTAACTAATAGCTTTAAAATACTAACTAAAGATGGAAAATATCTTAGCTTTCTAATAATTTTCAAGTTAGATAGTAACTTGGAATCCTTCCAATTATTGTTGTATAGTGAGATATAGTATTGTAATTTTTGTGCTATAAGCAATATTGTTGATAGGATGGCTATAGGAAAATATCGTTATTTATGCTTATTAACCAAGAGTATTTAAACGTTAGGATTCTGGTGTTTTGTTTGGACCCTATTTAGTCATTTGGTACCAGTATCCTACCTCAACTCTGACCCTGTTTCCAAGGTTTGTGACCTCTCTATGTATTTATATATTTTCAGGACTTAATTTAGAAGAATTTGGTTAGTCTTATTCGTTTCAATAAACTAACTGTCATTAGCTATCCTATTTACTACATTCAAAGTTTTTTATTTATGCCATATCACTTGGTTATCATTTTGAGACATGGAATAAACTAGAAACCATCATCCCAAACTTATCAAATTTATGTTTTATTTATCTAACCTCCTGTTATAAATGTTGCCTTGTAGTTTTTACTATTATTATGAAGAAAATGATAATTTTTTATGCCTCATCATTTAGAACCATCAAATAAACAATGAACCATAAGTATTAATACCAAATTATTATGTGTGGGTAAGTGCATCAATAATATTGTAGGTTGAGCAAATGTACAATAGTTTATGTGAATAGGGCCTTGGAGAAAAACTTTGTTAAATTCATTTCCAAAACATTATTAACATTTGATATCTCTAGTTTTAAATGGCATATTATTAGCTTTGTTAATGGTTCAAAGTTTTGTTTTGTTGGTGAAGGAAATAAAAGTTTTGTAGTTACAACAAACAATGATTTTAAATGGGAAGGTTATCAAAACACAATAATGAATTTGAAGTGGAGGCTTAAAATCGATATTGCACTTGTAAAAGCCTGATGATCTTGGTTTAGTTGAAGCAGAATACTTATTTCTTACTTTGATTCTATTCAATATGATTGGGATAATAAATATAAAGAATGAAAAAGAGCATTATTGCCAATCATCTATGCATAGCAACTTAAATTTAGTGTAACTTGACTTTATTGTACAAAAAGTCATCCCTCATTTTAACTTTAATAATTAATTGCATATTCATTTAACCTGTACTATAAAAGAACACCCATTTGTTAGAAAAAAAAGGCTGTTTTTTTTTGTTTGTTTTTTATTTATTGTCACATTAACACATAGGTCTTAAGTGAGTATTAATAACTTATTACAGTTTGTTATATTATGTATATTAAGAACATTTATTGATAAACCAAATAAACTAGATATTACTTACTTTTTCAAATTTTCTCTGAAGTTCTAATTAACTATGGATATTTATAAAAGTGTTTTTCCTGAAGGGTGTCTTCTAGTTTAAGAGATAATTTTAAATATATTCTAACTAAGACAGGAAGGATGGGTTATTCTAAAGGCTATCAACCTATCTTAACTAGAGTAGAATGTCGAGATTCATCTCGTGAAACTGCCACAAAATAAATTTCAGTCTACGCAGGCTTATTGCTGTTCAGGTTAGGAGAATGCTTAAATGACTAACACTCCAATGTGCTCGGCCGCGAACAGTCTATCGAGATGTTGTTCACAGCTTTTTCATAAGATTAAGAATATCTTTCACTGCTAGGATAAGTGGACAACTGTGGGTGTTAGCCACAACCAGTGCTAGGAGATCAATGTAAGCAAAATAAGCAGTGTGTCAGTTAGTAATGACCAATGTGGAGTCTGATAACTTCTTCCTTATATCTGTTAATGGGACCCAAGGCATCTTTTGTATTTTTTATTTTTATTAATCCTTCCTTAATTTTTAAATAAATTGTTTTATATACTATGAAAGAATACTAATATTCCATTTTATTAGTAACATAATAGTCATTAGAATTCATCATTGAAATATATCTTAGTATTTTAACAATTTATCAACAGAATTAAGTAGACATTGGCATTATGTTTGCGGAGTGTATATTTTTGTAGTTTGTTAAAACCGTTTTCAGGCATAGTGTACTATATTACACCATAATTCGATAGATTATTTGGAGGGGTACCATCATTCAAAAACATTAAATGAGGTTAAAAAAAAAAAAAAATGTAATTAATGAAAGTAAATTATGTATGTAATTAATGAAAGTAAATTATTATTATTATTATTTTTTTTTTTTTTTTTTTTTTTTTTTTTTTTACAGATTTACTAAATATTAGACCAATAAAAAAGAAAAAAACAGTGAATTTAAATTATTTTAAATATGTATGCCTGACCTGAAAAGGGTTAATATACCTGTTTCCTAAGTTACTTTCAAGTGTTTTAAAATCATCTTCAGAAAATAACATCATCACTTCTTGCACATGTACAAGTTTATATTAAATAATACCTGGTTTTTTAGATTACATACTTATCTTTCTTTTTTTTTTTTCAGACAAACCTATTCTACGTTAAATGTATCAGAATAGAGTATAACTATGTGGGATTTCGGGAGTGTAAGTTTTTGTTGTATGCCAAATTATAGAATCTAAGAGCTTTACTATTGTTGTTTATGTTTTTATTTTATTAATTTGTTTCAGGTGCAAAAATTTGAGTGAAATATTGTTTTTCTATATCAGTTAAATGGACACTGAAAAACGAAAGTACAAAGGAATTTTTTTAGAACATTGTTTCAGATTCTTCTCATTATATTGTAATACTTCCCTCTTTTTAAATTAGTACCATTATTAGTTTATCTGAAAGGTAAATGAGAAATCCTCATGAAGTATTATTATTTTTAGATGATTGTTTTAAAACTGAATGTGATTTAGTGAGAGAAGTTTATATATTTTATTTAATCGCTCAAGATATATGAATTTTCATGAATTTGTATCTATATATTTTTACACTGGTAATTTGATATATAAATACATATGTATTTTTTACAACCTTTTTTTAGCAAATATTATTAATATAAAAGATTCTGTTTAATTTATTCTATATAATTATTATTTTATGCTGGCAACTTTAAGATAAATCATATGTAATATGATCATAAATGTATGATTTTTATATTACCTTAATGTTTTACTTACTAGTTTAGTCCACTGTCCTTCAGTGTTGCTGTTTTCCTATTATTAATTTACTAATACAATGTTTTCTTACTATTAAGATTAGTTGTAATTTAGTATAAGATTTTATGGCATTTCTCAAACAAAATGAATTTTACTCGTTTTGAATTGTCCTATAAGCCATTATTACAAATTTGTTTGTTTGGAAAAGATCTGTAACCCTAAATAACAGTAGATAATTTTCATATAATGCATTGGTTAAGTACTTAAAGTATTGTGTGTTATACTAAATATTTGTATGTGTATAAGTTGATGCATATAATTTTAAATAACTTGCATTTATAATTATTGAAATAAATATTTAAAATATTACGTTCTCTATTCTTATAATGATTCTTTCTATAAGTGTTTTTTCTTAATCGATTTTTTTTTTTTCAAATAATAGCATGTTATGCCCTTCAATTACTTTTGTTTACTTTTTTGATATTAAATAATCCATCATCTAATTTTTTTATTCTATTTGATCAAAATAATAAAAAAAGAGCCTATATATTGGATAAGTAAATTGTAGAAGCCTTTGAATCCTGGTGATCAAAGGAAGAAATTTATTTACTCTACAAGTTGATTGAAATCAAACAACTGTAGCAAATGTATATATATCCCTACATTTATTACATATTACGTATGCAACATATATATATATATATATATATATATATATATATATATATATATATATATATATATATATATATATATATATATATATATATATATATATATACATTTCTAAGTTTATTAGAACCTTTTCCAAGTCAACTGTAACCTTTCACCAATCAAATGGCATTTTTTCCTAGCCAGAAGCAACCTTTTCCAACCCAAATGTACCCCTTTCAAAATGTGATGAAACCCTTTTCAAAGCAAATGTAACTCTTTGCTATTCAATTATTACCCTTTTTCTTTCAATTGTAACTGTTTCCATTTCAATTGTCAACCTTGATAATGTTTTCAAAATACGACATACTTTGGGATATGCAAAGTTAAGACCTCGGAACTCACTGGGATAAATCATGACAGTATTCTTTATTTTTTTATTTCAAAACTATTATTTGCACTATTATTGCATTATATATTTTATATATATATATTGTGGTAATGTTAAGTGATTTACATCTCTTGATTTACTTTTTGAAAAAAAAAAATCAACTTTTTGTTTAATTTTTTTTGTAAACAAGGATATAATTATGTATTGTTTTATTGCAAAAACTATGAAGATCCTAAGTTATGTTCAGATTAATTTTTTTTGTAAACAAGGATATTATTATGTATTGTTTTATTGCAAAAACTATGAAGATCCTAAATTATGTTCAGATTAATTTTTTTTCACTTTTTTAAAATAAACTTTCTAAGAAATAAAAAGAAGAGAGAATCGGTTATTTGTTTTTCATTTTTTTACTTCATATCTCTGCTAACAAAAGTTGTGAAAAAAAATTGTAATGATTTATTGTGATGAGTTCAGAGACTCATCCCACATTTACTTAACTCAATTCACCCATTCCACAGGACCTTAAATTTTGAAATAAGAAAAATAAAAAAAAACTGTCATGATTTATCCCGGTGAGTTCTGAGGTCCTAACTTTGCCTATTCCACAGTATGTTGCATTTTGAAAACATTATCAAGGGTGACAATTGAGCAGCAAAGAGTTGCATTTGCTTTGTAAAAGGTTTCATCTCATTTGGAAAGGGTTAAATTTGAGTTGGAAAGGGTACCATTTGATTTGTGAAAGGTTACAGTTGACTTGGAAAAAGTTCGAATAGACTTGAAAATGCTATAAAAGGCTGTACTTTTTCTCCCCTTTTCCTATTTACATTTTTTTTTTTTTTTTTTTTTTTTTTTATGTAGATGCTCTTAATAGATTGTAAGTCACTTCATTCTTTAACCTAAAAATATTAATAAGTAATTCATAAATATCCCTACAATTAGGCTTTAACAAAACTAAAGGAGAAGTTGTTTCTTCAAATAATTTCTTGTGGAAATGCATACATGGAAAGGAAGAAAGTCTTAAGCCAACACCATAACTCAAGATTGATGACGTTCTTGAGTGAGCTGTAGGATCAAATGCATCCGTTGGCCCTCATGATCTTGCCAAGGATTGTGGAGTCTAAAGATAATGTTTACCATTTACAGGCCATGGGTAAGCTAAACAAGAGCAGTAAACTGGTTTCACGGAAGCTTCTGCCCCAAAAAGTTTAAAAATCTTGATAGTATCGAACTTCTTCTACACCTGCCCTATTATACGGATCTAATTTTTGGCTGGAGCAACCCATAAGGGTTAAAGCTACCTTTAAAGTAAATTACCCATCTATCCACCTTTGTTGTTAATGTCTATAAGCAACAATATCAATACAATGAATAAATACCATTTCATTGATAAATACTTAAAAAACAGTTTTAAGAAAGATGACATTTATTACATTGGATTATGTTATTTTTCAAAGAATATTGATTTTTGTGGGCTATTTCTAGACAAATTAATTTATCAGCTATTAAGAGCTGTTATTTTTAGTTTGATCTATTATAATTTAAGTAAAACATAAACTATTATATAAACATAAACTAAAATATTTTAGTTTAAAAATAAATATTTCCACTAGAATAAGGACTTGGTACATCTCTAGGATGGATGGAAGATTTATTCTTGAAGTAATGGGCATATGATGGTTAGACCACATTAATTGTGATCTTTTTAATAATAACAAACAGTGCTACAAATTCTTTGAAGACATTCAAAAAATAAATCGCATCAATTGTTTATAGAATTACCTGCTTCCACAGTAAGAATAAAAAAATTTAAATGATAACGATAGTTTCTGAAAAAAACACTAGATAGCGCAGGAATCGCATAACCCCTATCACAATTGATATGATATCGAGTTAGTTGGTCAAAAAAGAATTACAGACTTAGACAATGACCTAGTTCCGAACATTATTTTTTGATCAACTAAGCAAAATCATGTTAATAAAAAATATTGCTTTAAGATTTAGGGAACTGTTGAGCCGTAAAGTAATGTCATAGTGCAGGACAGTTAAGAACAAAAATCTTACATGTTGACAAGTTTATCAATTGATAACAATTATAAATTATGTGAGATTCAACAACATTTTACTAAATTTTAATGTCCAATGCTTGTAAAAGGGATAGAAACCGATGGAAGACGATCATGGAAACAAATTTGTATATGTATGTACTGTAATTTTTTGAAATAATTTGTTTATCTTCATTGTTCCAGGGATGAACTGAAGATTTCTATTTATTATAGTAATTAACACGATAACCTTTTCTATTAAACGTTTTATTTTAGTTACAACCTTATATTCACCAAGTTGGGGGGCATTCCTCAATGCTTTGCCTTGACGAAAACAGGGTATGCAAGCCTGTTGTTGAAAGAGAGCTTTCATTCTATAGATCTGTACCAGAGGAGTTGAAACCATATACTCCCAACTTTTTGGGAATTGTTGAAGTTAATGTTGTATTTGAGGGCGATTATATGTGTCTAGTTGCATCCAATGGAGGAGAATCATCCAAAAGTAACTCTCGAATAGGCAGGTAACAGCATGGGAATATTGGTTATATCCTCTTTGAATTTAATCTTTATTTCTTTTTTCTCAAAGTAAGTAGTATGTCATTCACTTACTTGTAATATATATATTTTATATTATTTGATGTTCATTTAGATTAAGGTTGAGGCGTTCTGGGAGTGTTGAAGTTTTGCCTACCAAGTGTCAATTTGAAGATGAAATATCTAATGGGAAGAATGGTACAACTGACATGAATCCATGGGTTCTTAAGTGTCACAAAGACCACCTTGCAGCTCTAGTCAAATCAATACATGCCAGCAAAAAACCTCGAAGTATCCTTATTATCATTGCCCAGATTATTATTAATATTTATCAGAGTTATTTCATTTTTTAACCTAGTTATCTAAAATTTCTTCAATCTACAATGTGATCTTTTAATTTTGGAAATTATAGTTTCTTCAGCTGTTAGCTTTTGGGTTTTCTCAAAGCTGTTAATTTCAGTAGAATTTTTTTTTTTTTTTTTTTTTTTTTTTTTTTTTTTTTTTTTTTTTTTTTTTTTTTTTTTTTTTTTTTTTCAATTAGGATATCTGTTGAATCAAAAATTAATTTTTTTTTTTTTCATTTTTTTAATTGAAGAACTTGAAGATTATAAATTTTAAGAATTTTTTTTTGTCTATCTAGCTATAATGTATATTTCTAGATATAAAACTATTTTTGATTTTTTAGTCCTCTTGTGATCTATTGAAATTCTTGTGACTTCAATATTGTCTTGCTGTGCTTTGTAGTTTATAAATCATTACATTTTTGGCTGAACTATCAGAATGGATTCTGCCCAATATTTTACTTAGGAGGGATGGATCCATATTAAAGATCTAATTTCTAGTAAATTAGAACTTTAATATTACTCCGACATAGTACCAACATTTGATGCATGAATAGAGTTCAGAGTTTTATGATCGGTTCCTCAAATTGATTTTATTACCTCCTCATAAAATTAGACACTTTTGTTGTTTTGATAAGATGATTATTGATTTGGTCTTTTCAAGTTAGTCTTGGTAGTTAGGCAATTCTTCTGTCATAATTAAATTTATGTGCCTCGTTTTAAAATGATAGTTAAGGGAACATTTGTTGATGATACGATAGAGTAGTTTGTATTCCCCATTTCCCTGTCCATGAAGAGAGGCCATCTAGTGCAGCTGGCAATTGATACAGCAGTTATAACTGATGTGGATTTGCATTACAGGGCTTTATCCTCAACATAAGAGGTGCAATCCTTCCAGGTCTTCTGACTCATCATTTATATTTATGAAGAATAAGGTTGAAAATAGAGTTCCACCATGGAGAATTCCATTCGTAATGAGCTTAGCTTATGCACTTAATACCTATAGATTAAATAATGGACTTCCAAACATATATTTAAAAAAACAAAAATGTTTATGACTATAATTTTCATCAATACTTTAATTCATGGGAACCTTAACTGATTTAGATTTCCTTGTTCTTGAAAACCTGACTTGTGCTCTTCGCTTTCCTTGTATCCTTGACCTCAAGATGGGCACTAGACAGTATGATGATAGGGATAGTCTGGCCAAAAGACAAAGTAAAATGTTTAAAGTTGTTAATACAACTACAGGAAAATTAGGATTAAGGGTCGCTGGAATGCAGGTATCCTAAGATTTTACTTTTTGTTTTGTGAACCATTTCCTAAACTTTTCAGCCTATTTCTTTTTTTACATCATTTAGGTTTATCAAGTAACAACAGGAAGATTCTTATGTCGAAATAAGCTTTATGGTAGAGCCCTAACATCTGCTGGATTTTCTGTAGCTATGAGGCAATTTTTACATGACGGTGTTCGCCTGAGAACAGAATTACTTGCTCCATTCATAAGAAAATTGGAAGGTAATATACAAAACAGTAGTGTCTTAATTTACGGTATTAAAAATTTAAAATAACTTTTATTATCAAACAAGTGTTTTATATACATTTATTAAATTATAATATACCAAATATGAATGAAGGTATGTATGTCTTGAATTATGTATTCTTTGCTAGTTTTGCAACCAGAGCCATATTTTATTGGATTAGCTGCTAAAGATTTTGAAGGAAGCATTTTAAAAATCAATTTCGATTCATTCACATTATAAGTTTGATTGGGAGTTAAATTTAATTTTTTGACCTTACAGTTAAAATTTTCAATAAATAACATGGGCCATGTTATTTGGCCATGTTACATGGCTGCAACATTATCACCGCTAAGATCCTTGAATGACCAAATGCCTGATATTATGTCTTTTTTTTAATCTGTGGAACATAGCAAGTAAATAAATTTGTTTTTTAGGCAAATAGGCCTGTAGGAGTTTCATAGAAAGACTTCAAAACCTTTACAATCCCAGAGCATAAGTTGGATTAGTTACCAGAAACATCTCATTCATATGATACCAGCTTGCTATGTTTTCCATTCTTTTTTTTTAAGAATAATACATAATTAACAATTACATAATTGTTAGAAATAATCTTAAGTGTTCATTAAAAAAAAATTTATATATTATACTTATAAAATAATAAAAATCTAAAACACACTATTAGCAAAAAATAAATGAATAAATATTGAACCTTGGAACCCTGGTTAATAGAGCCCCGGATAAAGACGGACATACTCTAGATTATATTGTAAATAAAGTGAATGTCAATAAAACAACTTTTAGACTATTGTAGTTGAATGTGTTAATTTGTTAGGCAATTATGCTGTCACCAATTATCAAAAAGTATCACCAATTGTCAAAAATCTGCGATAAGCTACATATCTCAAAATTTATTTATGTTAAACTTTAATTTTTTTTAAACCATCCTCCTCTATTTATTATTCTTGTCTACTTTTTAGTTTGGTTTTACTTATGTCATATAAATATTTTGTCGTTTTTTTTTTACTGGTATATATTAAATAATGGCTATCAATTATAATTAACAACTAACTTAATTACAGGGCTTGCTGGGATTCTCGGTGAACAAAATAGTCTCAGATTGTATACGACATCTCTTCTATTGATCTATGAAGGTGATAGCACTACAGTTATACAAAGCCAAGATAGGTAAATTCTTTGAATTAAGTTTATTGTTTTATCGTGTCAATAGTTGTTTTGAATTACTCCTTTAGGGTGGTCCGGATATTAATGCAGACTTTCTTGTTTTCTTTAAATTACCCTTCTGTGTAAAAAACTGTTGATATTTTTTTTTTGGATGGATGGCATTATTTAATATAAAAAAAAAAAAAAAAAAAACCTCTAACACTTACAACCCATGAAGTGTCTCAGGTTCAGTACTTAAGCAAGGCTGTACTGTTTCTGAGTCAACGTTTGTGAATGGAGGTGATTTGGCTAGAATTCACGCTCAACCGCCAGGTTTTTTCCCCAATTAAGGGTACCCACTTTTTAAGAGACTGGGTGTGCCCCAGGAGGGTCTCCCGACCTCGAATTTGATCCACGGCCAAAGTGACAGAAAATAAATTTTCTGCCTTCAGTCGGACTTGAACTCGGGCCCGGGAGCATGGTAGTCAAGCGCCTTACCCACTGAGCTACCACGCCTCCCCATTATTTAATATTTCTCTCCTAAATAAAAATATTTTTTAATTTCTTTAGAATTTTACTACTTGGAAATAATGCATTCTTTACTCACAATTTTAATGTTTATATTTTAATATAATTTCATTTAACGAGTTCAAACTCACTCTGAACAGGGGTTAAATTTGTCCGATTCAAAATGTTTTTTTTTCAATCTGAAAGGTCATTAAATTTACAATTAGATCCTATTTTTGAATTTTCTATCAAAATTCTTGAAATACACAAGCTATCGCCTGAAAATCACTTACTTTTGTAAATTAAATGTTTTTTTGGCACATTATTTGCTATAACTCCGAAACCATTTGTCCAAAATTTAATATTTTTATCTAAAAGCTGGTTAAATTTACTATTAGATCCTATATGTGTAACTTATAATTAACACCGTGAAATACCTACACCAGTCTACTGAACATGTCATAATTTACATATTTTGCCAAAACATACACATTTGGCATGCTAGCTTGGGTGGTTTACAGGATTTAATATAATTTACATATATATCATTTTATAGCGAATTTAACCAGTTTTGAGATAGAAAATTTGGGATCAAACAAATATTTAAGGAGTTAAGAGCGACAAATGTGAAAAAAAACACTTGGATTTTACAACAGTACGGTTTTATTATCGGGCTGTCATTTTACGGGGTTTGATTAAAACTTCATTTATAGATTCTTTTGGTAAATTTAATCAGCTTTAAGATGAAAACAAGTAATGTTGTATCGGACAAATAGTTACAGATTAATAGCCAAAAGAGTACGACAAACGTTTTTTTGCAGAGCTGTGGGACTGATGGCAAGTTGGCCAATTTCTCCATTTTTTCCCAATAACGTAACTTCGCGAAAAATGGTCCGATTTCGGATTTCTTTTTTTCATTATGTAGGTACTAGTTCCAGCTACAATTGATGTTTGAAGACTTTTTTACAGATAAAAAAAAAAAACGGGTGTTTTTGGCGGGTTTTTGTGATTTTGAATATGAAGCCGATGGTTTCCATGGTAGCAAACTTCAGATTCGGATTCAGCACCACAAAAAACAAAGATCCGTTGAGAATAAAAGTTCCGCAGTTTTTTTTTGGGGCAAACCCTTATTTTACTGGACTACCTCTCAAGGCAATGAAAAGAGCTCAAGAATAAGTGGCCAGAAAAAAAACATCTTTATGAAATGATTTTTTGTTATCTATTAGTTATCAATCTTTGCCGCAATCTCTCTTCTCTCCAGGCCTCTAGCCTACCAATCGCCTATTTTTTTTTTTTTTTTTTTTTTTTTTTTTTTTTTTTTTTTTTTGAGGACCTAAACCTCTTTCCAAATGATAAAAAATTTATAGATAAAATTTAGAAGGGTTCAAAATTCTATTCATTGTAGCCAGAAATATTCTATGTTGGCAGAAATGTATTGAGAGGAATGAAGCGTATTTTGATTAAATAAATGTTTTATAATAATTTATATTATAGTTTTATTTTAAAAACATAAACCTACATTAATTTCAGGACAACCAAATAGAATTCTTCTAAATCTATCTAAGTTTTGATATGCTATTTTCATTATATTTTATTTCTTTTTTTTAAGGTTAAAAGAAAAAAGGGATAGTGTAATTAGAAGTCGTGGGGTGTCATTAGATGAGGAATTGATTGATATGGACTATGAATGTATTACAAGAAGTACTTCAGCTGAAAGTATAACATCTCTTCTTGAAGGAGTTACAGAAGTTAGAGCTACCCGCTATCATGGCAGAAGGAGGAGCAGTAGTTGTGCAGGCCAACCCAGGTCATTTTTTTTTTTTAATTCCATGTTTATTGTCAAAATTTCCTAAATTATCAGATGTGAACTGAGAAACAGATGAAATATCATAAAAATTTAACTTTTTGTATAAAAATTCAGAACAAGTTATTTTGTATCCCGCTTTTAATGTTTATGATTTGTTAATTTAATAATATAGTAGAACCCCTGTTATCTGGGATTTATGGCTAATCGAAAACCCTGAATAGACGAATTACAATATGTTATTGACATTGTAATAGATAAGGTTAATTTAAAAAATAAAAATCAAAACTATGGAGAAAATCACCTTTATTTACAAACAAACGCTTTATATACATTTATTAAGTTATAATATACAAAAATGTATAAGAATGAATGTATATATGCATTTTTTTTTACATACATATGTATTGAATTTTCATTTCGAGAAAAAATCAGTAATTTCAGTTTGTTTTTTATTAAACATTTCTTTTCTAAAATCAATTCTCATTGCCTTTAGTATAATAATTCTGCTATAATTGGCATTCCCTTATTAAAAATAGTTTAGTAGTAGTTCCATTTACTCCATTGATTGGTTGTTTAATTTTTTTTGTTTCTGAAATAATGAGCGAATTTCCTTTATGATCGGTCAAGTTTCCATAATTAAGCTGCGAGAAAGTCAATGGCCCATCTTTTCTGTGCAGATCTGCTATTTCAATTTCAGGCAGTTGTTCGAATCCCTTTTTGTCCACTTCACTTTTCCATTTTTGCATGTTATTTCTTTCAACATGAATGAAATCCAGGAGAGCTTTGTTAATTTCGAGAAATATTCCATTGCCATTTCTTCTGAGGTTTCCTAGCCATAATCTTCGGGTTCCAGTATTCCTCCCCCCTATGAAAGCTGAAGAGTTGGCCAACTGCCTGATACTGTGTCTTTTTTTGAATTTGTAGAGGCCTTATTGAGAAATGGACGATGGCTCTTCAATTTTTAAGTTTTAACGAAACCATATTACTTTTTCACTTACCATTGGCTCAGAAATAGGAACTCCCTCAGTGCGTTTTTGCTTGTACCATTGATAGATGTCTTCATCTACGTCAAATAAAACCATTACTGTTCCTTGAATATGATTGGATTTGTACATAGTGATCGGAAACATTTCAATCATATGATACCAGCTTTCCTTGTTTTTCGATTCATTATTTTTTAGAACAATACGTAATTAACCATAAAATAATCTTTATGCATTCATCTTTTAAAATAAATACTATACATATAAAATAAACGAGGTTAATTGGACCCTTTTGGATTGCAGTTAATAGCACCCCTGATAACTGGGGTTCTACTTTACCAATTTAAAATACAATATAAAAATATCATTAAATAACAAAATGTATTTGGTGTTATTACAGGTCATCATCTGATATGGGCCTCTCTGATCAGGCTGAAGAAGAACCTTTCACTGATGTGAGAGTGATTGATTTCGCTCATTCTTCCCATTCCAATATGGGAGAATGCGGAGTATCTAATGGACCTGATGAAGGATTCCTTTTTGGTTTGGATAACATAATCGCTATCCTTAGGGGAATTGAGAGGGAATACAGGTAGCTTCAATTTCTTTAATCATTTCATGCGAGCTTATGCCTGTACTAAATACTGATAATATTGAACTAATAATTTCATTTTTAAATTATTTACAAATATATCTCTAAATCTCTAATTGGTTATTGGTTCTAGCTTTACAATGAACGCTATTAGTCATTGTAAAAGTATTGTTTGTTAAAGTGACTATATTATTTATTGTGATTAATATGTGTAAATACTTTAGTTCTGTACATTTAATTGTGAAGTAAATTACAATAGGATGTCAATTAAAGGATCCAACTGCGACCAAGGTTATTTCTTAATGAAAAAATTCACTTAAATAAATCAGTCTTAAATTGGTTTGTAAATATTGCTAGCTTTCTAAATATTAATATATTTTTTTTAAGTTCTGAAAATGCTCTATTTTCTGTATGATAGGGCCCAAATCATAAGTGTTTTCTTTAAATGCTTTAGCAAATGTTTTTAGTTACACTTCTGCTTGTGGTGCACCAGAACTCTTCACTTTAGTTTCAAGTTGACAAATGAGATATTGTTAGTTAATGTATGTTGCTCAGCCTGTGTTTTCTTGAAATTTTCCATTTATTTCTTATGCTTGACTCGACTTCTTGCTTAAATATTTGTTCACCACTTATTGGCATTCTTGTTGATTTCTGTTTTTGAACCATTCAATATGCTTTCAAGTGATGTCATTTGCTTTCTTTACATACTGTGGCTGTTATATATTTGCTTATTTTATAATGACCTTTTGTCAGATGAGCTCATGAAATCCAAAATTTCAGATAATTGACATCCTAGTGTACTTTAGATTTTCCTCCCCATTGTATGTAAAAAATTAGCCATTGATTTAAGGACCAAGTTGTATAAATCTCATTGCATTATTTTAATGTTGGTTAGATGATCTTTTAAATAATGATTTTTATTAAAAGATTTCTTGTTTTATATATTTTTATTGTTACCTTCTTTTTAATACATTCGTTGATGAGTAACTTGTACAAATGTATTTTAATTGTTTTAATTCGGAAAAAGAAAAAAAACTGTCATTGTTAAAAGTATGAAATTTCCAATTTCATTGTATCATGCAGTTGTTAAATAATGTAAAATAAAAGTGTCATGTAAAATAAAAAAAGTTTTAGTTCAATTTTTTTTTCATGTATTAAAATAAATATCTTAAAACAAAGAAGTTTTTCTCAATAATAGGCAAGTCATTAATATATATTTTAAACATCTGAATACAGCCTGTGAATAACAAATCATCTTCCATCAATGCACCAGTTTCATTCTTATTTTAGATGTTTTAATTTTTTTTTCAATTTGGCAAAAAAAAATTTTTTTTTACTTATCCCCAACTACGTTCTACACATACATTTCATCTAGTCAACCAACATAGCTCTTCAAATATACTCTAAAGAATGATTACCACAAAGCCTTATGTAAAAACTATAAGTTTCTTGACATAGTACAGAAATAGGATAAATATTGAAATACAACGAACCATTCTGCTAGAATGAATAAATATATTCCATTTACCATACTTCATAATTACAAAGAAATAACGAGTAACCATCTCTAACCGACATAATTTCATACTGACTGAAGCAACTCTATACTTAACTAATGCTAACACCATGACAGACAAATATTTTATCTAATATGGATTGTGTTATTGAAGCAAAGTAATCAAACTCAATTTTTATGTCACTTTCTAAGAATATTTCTTACTTATATGAATAGTTCTTTCATTTAAAAGTTTAGTGATTCCATGTTGAGTTAATCACGTGGTTAGCAGAGAGATTTATATATTTTCCTTAATTTTTAAAATATCCAAGCTGTAGAGATCTTAATTATTATAAGTGAATTTATATTATACATTTTGTGTATATATAAAAAAAAAAATATGTTTTTTGTATAGTTTGTTCCATCAATGTTTTGTTTTTACTACATTCATGTACTCTTATAACCAATTTATTTGTGGGCTGTAAACTTTATTACTTTGTATTAATTATTTTACTTTTTTATTCAATTAGGTGTGAAGAGGAAATGATTGCTGTTTGAAATGTATTAGAACTGTTTCTCTATTTTCTCCAATATTTTCTTACTAGGCCATTTCACATTAGATATATAGATTTCCATGAATACTTAATCTCTTTTTCTGATGCACCTTATTTTTTTTTTGTACTACATAATCTCAATAGTCTAGTATATTTAATGGTTGAGGAATAAACGTAAATTATTGAGATTTTTATTTTACAAGATTTATGAAGTTAGGAAACGTAAAAAAAGTTATGACAAAAGTTGAGATTTTCCTTTCATAGCAAATTCATTGAAGGAATCAACTTGAATAAATTATGTAGAAGTTAGGGGGATTTGTGGGTTTATAAATTCAATTTTGATTTTCCTGTACTAATTAAAAACAGTTTTTTTTTTTCTTCAAATTTTAAACTTTTAAGTTCTGCTAAGCTATATGAATTTCATTATTGACTGAGGTAATTGAGTACTTAAAGTTATTAGTTCTTTCAAGTATTGATATTTACTGATATTAATTTAACTTTTTAATAATGCTTCTGTCTTCCCTTAAGTTATATTTTAGTTCATTAAATTAGTATAAAAGAAATGTTATTATTTATCTATACATTAAGTGCCTAATGCATACAATGCCATTCCATTGTAAAAATGTATTTTGTTAGGTGAAAAAAATGTTATAGTTATGAAATGTATTTTTAACTAAATAGACTCCCAAACTATTAAGCATTTCAAGAACTCTTTTGGTTTATAATAATATGATTGATTAAATTTGATATTGTTTCCATGACACTTTTGAGCAATTCCATTTCCTTTAAAACTACATCAACTTTCATCATTACAGATAAGCCGCATATAAATGCATACACCATAATAATGCTGGTATTACACTTCAATAACAAATTATATATAAATATATATATATATATATATATATATATATATATATATATATATATATATAATTAAATTAACCTATTGTTTGCTGATGAATAGTTTAATTTGTTTTCTAATATTTTTAAAATATCAATTTTCTTAGAATACCTGATAATTTATTTCTAACCTCTAATTTTTTTGTTTTAATAAAATCAGTTAAATTAAATTTCTTCTTAAACCTTGTTTTGTTTAGACCGAGTTGATCTCAGATACTTAAAGTTCTCAAGGTATTTAAACTCATTTTATTATATCGGTGTTGCTGAAATTATCACTTTAACAAAAAGGTTGTTAAGCGTCTGCAAGCCCGTAAAACTGTAATTGTTGGAAGAGATTACTGAATTCTGCCAAGATAAAAGGTCAGGTTTACCTGGAACTTCTTATATAGAAAGGCTTCTGATAAAAAGTAAATGATGTATTTTAAAAAAGAAAAAATTTGAAACTGAAAGATAAAAATAATATTTACATATCTTAGGACTTCTGGTAAAGAGAAAGTTAATCAATTTTTTTTTTTTTTTTTTATTATTATTTCATTTATTACATAGCAGACCAATTTTCATTTTTATCTCCGCACATTATTGATAAATTATGCTTTTTTGCACTTTTGTCATTCATCAATCGCTCATCTTTATTTTTTACCATAATTTTGCAAAACATTTCAAAGAACTTAAGATGTTACTTTTTTGTGTACAAGCAACTAAGTTAAGAACAAGATTATAGCAGTTTATTGCACTTATATTAATTAACTAAACTCCATAAAGTCCCAAAGCATATGAAATAATCATGGCGGAATAGGGATTTGTATTCCCAGCTTTTAAAATTGATATATAATGTGTTAAACGTATATCAGATTTTTAAATAAGTTGAATAAGCCAGATATTTAAAAAAAATATATATGTAAGTAATTTTTTAAAAAGTTAAATATTCTTTGTTAAATTGTTTCTTGCTATCAATAAGCAATTTCAATTTCAGCAATATTACCAATACCAATTTCAGCAATATTATTACCTTATGAGAATATTTTAGTATCTGAATTGAATTCTGTTAGATCTAAGCGTATTTTATGATTTAATGTTTATAGTTAAGAATATATTCTCCATAAGTTATTTTACTTCAAAACTTCAGTCCTTAATTCATCCCACTGGAAGAAAGTTGGGGATGTAAGTACAAATTAGTTCTTAACATATTTCTTTTTAATATTAAGGAATAAAAGATTGTCATGATATTGTTTAAGTTTACAGTTATTTATGGATTATGATTTATTTGATAATTAAAACCATAAGTGTCATTTATCATATCAAAATAGTAATAACTTTGTTAGATGCCAAAGCTAAGCCACATTATTTTTTCTAGTATATCATTGCTCATTGGTATTTTAACATTTAAATCTTTTACCAAAAACATTAACCTAATAGTTAATTAATTATTTGCCTCATTGTTATTAGAAGGATGTGTAGAAATAGTGACTGCTCAATAAAAAGTCATTAGTAGTTATTTAGATAAAGTATATAAATAAATAATAATTGATCATTCAGTATTATTATTGTGTAATTAGATGATTAGAAAAAATAATTATAATTATTTTTATAAAAAAATTAATTAAAAGATATTGTTCGTTTGTCTTGTTATTTCTCACCCTAACTGATTTATGGTTATAGTTTTGATTTTAAAGATGACAATTATCAGACAAGTAATTTTAAAATGAAGTATATTTTATATGATCTATATTATTGTATAAAACGGTAAGCCATTTTTCGTTTATGACCATTAACTGCAAAAACTACTGAACCAATCTGCACCAAATTTTGACCACACCATCTTTATAGTTCCACGATGGTTTAGCAATAATAAAATCTACTGATTTTCCATTAATTTCTCATTAAAAAAGCGATAAATATGTGGTGCGCAGTAAAGTTTGAAAATTGACCAATAGGTGGCAAACGCTATTCAAGAGAGGTTATAAAGATAAGGTATTGTATAGAGCTAGACATTGATAATAAAATAGGAAGGTTTAGCTATGTCAACAATTAAAATAATAAAAATTTAAAAGTACAATGTTAAGTGTCATAAATAAAGTTTGCCTTACTGTGACATACTTTTATGGTTAAAAATTATTAACAAATCGAAATGTCAATCCTTTCTTTTTGATATTGTTTGTAAAAATATGATCCATAGGACTTTAGTTGTGAGCACTGATAATGCAGTCCAACTACACCTAACAAATGCAATTTTAACCAGGTTATGAATTACCGCTTTGTCAAAGAATATCATTGAAGATATAATGCTTGATTGCATACTTCAGTAAAAGATTTTTATCAATAAACAAATAAAATTTCAATTATTCTCAGTTCTTTACTAATGTGAGCGGGCGAAGCCGCGACGGGGGATGGTAGTATGATATGATTTTATGTCAGGTTATAAAGAATGAAATGTCAGTTTTGTTTGTTTACAGTTTTCTTTTCATCAGGGATTAGCTTATCTCTACACATACAGTAATGTTCTGCATACCATTGGAAAGGGTATTTAATCCATTTTTATTATCAGCCTTAGTTTTCAATAAAATTATGAATACTACAGAAATTTGTATAATTTTCCTTTCTAAATTTAGACTTTCCCATAGCTTGACGGAGGTGTTCCAAAACATAATTATTGCATTTGTGAAGATAAAGTAAACACAAGAACAATCTAACGTTGGTTTGGAAATTCAGTCTGTGGATTTCGGCATTGAAAGTAAAGAAAGTGGCTGACCAAACTTGTGCCATGACTGTTTCTAGACATCCTTGGTAAGACAAAAAAAAGCTGGAAATACGATGCAACAGTTCACCAAGACCCACCACCACTGTTGTGTGACAGAAATGATGAGCCTCTTTTGGATCATTAGGTCTCCTGCGATGAAATGTAGGTATTACAAAATAACTACAGGAGTTCATGACATTTTTTGGATTGGAATGAAAAACCTCAACATGCCTAAACCAAATGTTCGCCCTAATGAAGTAATGATTAAAGTTTGGTGTAGTATGGTTGGTTTAATCCATTATTCTATATTACTAGCTGGTGAAACAATTACTGCCAGGAATTGCAAAAAAAAAACAACCTGCTTTAGTAAACCAATAAGGTCAACATTCTTCTTCATGACAATCCACGTCCACACACTTCAAGATTAACTGTACAGAGCTGAGTATACTGAGCTTTTTCCATCCACCATATTCAAAGGATCTTTCTCCAACTCATATTAACTTTTTTGTTGTTCGGGTAATCTTTTAAGAAGTAAAAAATTTGACAATGAAAATGCACCTTCCATACAGTTTCATTGACACCTAATTTTCTTAGAGTGGGGATATAAATGCTTGTTTCACATCGGGAAAAATATATGTTTGAAACTAAATTGGTGATCTTGGATGATAAGAATGGGTCAAGGATATGGTCTAGGTGTTCTAGAATGAGTTTATATTTAATGTTGCCCATAATGGGAAATGGAGATATTGGACAGTATGAGGATGGCTGTTTGAATTTGGGTATCTTCTTGGCTATGGATCATTTCCAAGAATCAGGAACCATAAAATATAAAAATCAATTGAGAAAAAAACTTCTGTTTTTTTTTTTTTTTTTTAATTCACTCAATTCTTTTCCTCTAGTGATTGGAATATAAATCAGTATGTTCTATTACGTTTTATATATCTAAGGAAACCCACTATTAGTGGAAACTCCTGTTAAAAAAAAATAAAATAAAAAATGTTCTATTACACAATTATATTTTACAAAATTGGATCCTATTGTTGTCTTCTAATGAAACTTGTCTTACAAACAGAATGACATATAAAAAAGAAACAACATAAAAATTCAATAACTCAGAAAGAAATATTTCAGTAAAAATTTCAAATTTATGGTTTTCAATATTCCTAGAGGATATTATTAGTGAACCAAAAATCATAAAAATTCAATGAATCAAGGCCCAAAATTAATGACTATAAAAACAGATATATTAAATATAAAAATAATTTATTATAACAATAAAAAATGTTTAAACATGAGAACAAGCCAATACAACTACTATAAATGAAATTTCCGCCTATTGGATTCCAGATCATGCCTGCGATCTCTTTTGATCCATTCATATTCACCAAGTTTCGTGTCAAAAGTTCCTTGTTGGAGCCATTCGAGTCTCAGGGTGAACCTTGGACCCAACTCTTTTAATTTAGGATGGGCATCTTTTTTCCTAAATTCATACCTAAAAGTTTACAAAGAATATTTCAGAAAAATTTGGGTCAAATACAAAAAAAACAAGTTTATATCATATTCTGAAATCAGTAATTTAATACTGATAGTTTAGGGTAATTCATTTAAAGTAAAATACTCAAATAAATCCAACTATTACACAACACTACTTAGTATTTGAATGTTTAAGTTCCGTCATATCTTCAACAAGCATTATGACAACTTAGGTACTGTTTAATATTTGATTTAATATTGTTCTAGATAGATCTAATATCAATTATAACTTTTAGCTAGCATGGAGGCTTTTCTTCTGAAAATTTCAAAAACGGTTTATCCCTTTAGCAGAAATGGGCTGAGCCTATTTTATCTATACTCATACACACGAACTTTGGCTGCGGAAAGTAAATTCAGTTCCTCTCAGCAGTTTGGCTCTTAGTGCCTTAAAGATGGTGCAGTTAATAATAATGTGCTCAGCCCCATCTGCAAAATTCTGCGTCTAGGGGAGCAGCTGTATTTTTTGACTGCTGGTCTATGCCAGTTGTGCCATTTTTTGCTGATACTCGATTTAAAATTTTAACACTTGCAAAAAAAACAAAAAACAACTAAATAATAAATTTTATAAAGTAAAGCCAAAGTTTCTGGAGATATGCTATAACAAATGAAAAGCACTTACATATGATGCCTAAAGAAAATGTAGTCTCTCTGATTGTGAAATGTGACCACTCTTCTACCTCTAAATTCAGGGTCATAATGAAATAAACTAGCCAACAATCTAGAAATTGTTGTACCCAGTCGTGTAGTAAAGTTGTTCAAAATTATTTCCGGTCGATAAAAATTAATATCTTTGTGGCTTAGCTGCAAAAATAAAACAGAACAACATTATATAATACATCTCATTTATTTAAGATATGTAATAGATGACAGCTTTATAGGTTTATAGTGATCAAACATGGTCACTTACTTATTTTTAAAGTAAACTACACTGATAGGATGTGGTTGCCTGCCTAACTACAAAACAATCATCAGGAAATGGAAAAGGGAAAAATACTACAAATAAAATTTATATATCTAGGGTCAGTAGTAAATTAGAATTAATACCAAATACAGTGAAACCACTACAAAAACACTCATGGGTCTAAGAAATTTATCCATTGTAGGGGAATGCCCACTGAGAAAGGGACACATTATTTTACTTTAAAAAAAAATATATATAAATAAAAAAGCTTATCACTAAAATTTTTTTATATATTTGACACTTGACATGTTTAGAATTTAATGCTTCTAAAGAACCCTAACCATAAGTTGGATACTTAAAATGTGGTTTTGTTTAACTTGTGGTTAATCATAAAGAGGTAGGAGAAAAAATGGGTACATATTTATAATATTTAATTCTAATTACATCCATTACAATTAATTAAGAAAAACAACAATGATAACACTGGTCAACACAATTTTTGTTTCCTTCATTTTTTTTTTATTGTTACTGGTCATTTCAAAGGCCCTGACTATGAAAAAAATTCTGGGAGATTGCTAACAGCTTTATTTTGTGAAATATAAAGTTTTACTGTTTTGATTAAAAAAGGAAATTAATACATAATGTTAACATAATTTTATTGAATATTATTATCAAATGGTCTTTTGTAGGATTTCCTTGAATAAACGACTTTAGGTAGATCTCTTTGCATAAAATATTAGTGTATTCTTCTATCAAAGTCATCAAATGTGCAATAGGTATGGATCCGTACTTGTTACTGCTATGGAGCAAAACACACTTTAAACTTCTTTTGCTGCTGTCCATAAAAATACACCAATCCCTATGCTTGTAGTTTATTAAATCCATTTGTTGCAAAATACCACCAACATTGTTACAAAAGACTAAATCCTTCTCTTGAGAAAAATACGGTAACGGATTCTTTTCTCAGGTACGATAAAAAGTAATGTAGGTTTCGGGATTAAGCAAATTTTTTTCTTTTAAAGAGATACAAAAAATTCTGAAGATTCTTTCGTTAAGTTCCGATTCCTCACTAAGTCATTCGGTTATTTCTGATTAAATGGTTGAGGTTCTGAAAGGCTCTTATCTGGATCAGAGTCATCACTTGATATATTTTGTTCACGTTCACAGAGATTTGGATCATCAAAGGATTTAGATGTGCTGGGTTGTACCTCTCGAGATTTTAATTGAGATCGTTGAGCAGAAGATAATTTAGGATATGACGAATTACTTCGATTTCCAGGGTTAATTCTGTTTATTTTCACAACCCAGAAGTAGCAGTCGTCATGATGGTTTTGAGGTTCTCACCAAATCATGGGAGTTACGAACTTCACTTCATCTCTTTTCCAGCTGGACCGTAACCATAGGCACACAACACATTTTTGGCAAACAATATGAGGAACCCATGGCTTGTCCTGATTGTACAATTCTATTTTGAAGATGCAGTTTTTACAAAGTCTGATATAGATTTTTGATATTTAAAATATATATTCGCCACAAATATAGCAAGTACAATCTGGATTAAGCAGACAACACCGCCTGGACGAATGCATATCGAAAACAACAACAAAATATATTTTACTGTCGAACAAAATATAAAATCAAAGTAAAAATACAAAATAAGGTTAGTAAGCTATAACACAAAAACAAAAGCTGTTAGAGAAACAGTGTTGTCATATTTAAAAAATATGTATCAAATTGAATTAGAAACAAAAAAATAGTCACAGGAAACAAACAATTTTTTTTTTTTGTTGACCAGTGTAATTGATATATAACTTTTAAATGTTTAATTTTCTTACATTAGGAAAGGATATTTAAAATTTGCCCAAAGGGAATGGTTAAAAGTAAGATAGAAGAGAGGTTTCACTGTAAAAAAAATTTGCAAAGCATCAACAACAATGTACCAAAGCTCGACCTATTAAGAAGTTACTAATTTAATGATAATACTTTACCTTTAAATCTGTAGTGAGTTTCAAATTGCTCATCCTGAAATAAGCTGTTGGTCCTGATGGTAAATGGATTAACAACATACCATCTAAAATAGCATTAAAGAAAAACAGTTCATATTATAATGTTAAAAAAATAATATTGCTATGACTTTTGTAATTCTAGATAATAAACAAATATGCTTCAATATTTGATTATTTAAGCATTGATATTTTATGCATATATTCAAAAAAAGATATGATCCAGATATTCAACATAATATACATTAAGAATGACAAATGGGGCAAGAGCCTGATGGATTACATCACTTTTGTACCTATAATGTTTTTAAAAAAGACAATCCTCTATGTGGGTTTAAAGTTTCTAAGCTTTTAAAAACTTTTAATCGTTAAAATTTTATAGTGCAGGAGTCTCTGGAACATATTGTTGTACGTGCCCAGTTATAAATTGGGAAAAAGATTTCTTGAAAGTAATTTAAGCTTAAAAGATTAAATATAACATCCAAATAATTTTAAGGAAGAGCCCTTTTTTGACCATCACCAAATAAAATATATTTTCCATCATGGTGGAATGACCATGGTAAATTAGAATTTTAGAGGAGGGGTGTAACTAAGGGGTAACACACTAGTCAAAAAAGAGTGTAAAACATGATCGCAAGTTTAAATCCAGGTGGCAAAGGATGTAATTAATTCCATGCTCCACTCTCATGGGCAGCAAAGCCCTGTGTGGAGGTGAAAGAAAAAAAAAAATCAATCCTCTCAATCCTGCCAAAGGGAGGTCTTCCTCGACACTTTTCAACTATATAAGTCGGGGATAGCCCTTGAATCCTTGCTACTCCTACTTTTATACTTTTTGGTTTAATAATTTTTGAGACAACCTCCAGGCATCCTCTCTATGTATCAAAACCATCTTAATCTCACTTTCTTTATTTGGGTGACTATATTTGTCCCTCTAAATGCCATAAACTTTTCATATCAACTAGTAACCATTCACAAACTTCAGACCAAATGTCTTAATGAATATTTTTCTCTCCCAAACCTTAAGGGTTTTTTTATTTCCTATTGTAAGTACCTAAGTTTCACTGGTCTAGGTGAGGATGGGTCTAATAATGGTTTTGCAGGCTGTTATTCCAGACTTGCAGGATAAATCCTAGAATCGAAGAAATTTTTGAATGGTGAACAAGCATCTGTTGCCTGTTGCTGTTCTTTCCTTAATTCCTGAGATAATATGTGCATTGTAAATCCAAAATATGTTAGTTAGAGAAATGAGTGAATATACTTTAATCTATTCAGTATAATAAAGAAAGGAAGGAATTCATATCTGTACAACTACTGTATGGATTTCATAGTCTACTGTTGAAGAAAGAATATGACAATTAATTCCATAAATTCTGTTTTGTGTTACCAAACAAATATTTAACATGAATCCTAATTATTTCATGTTAATAGGATAATATTTTCAATAAAAGGATACTTGGTTCTTTCATATCTTCATTGATAAGAATAACATCAGAGAACCTTCTCTCAATTGCTCTTTTTACAATTTTTTTTGTGCTGGATCGACCCCTGTACCTGAACATTGAGTTGGGTATAACTCTACTTAGTTCAACACCAAGGATTCTAGAACGCTAAAAATAGAAGATTAAATTAGATTAGTGAGAGTATAAGTTCATAACATTAGACTGGATGAAATATGTAGGCTTGTACATTTTAAATGATAGGTGAGAATACATAACGTAAAAGTGAAGACCAATGAATACTGAGCTTTATTCAGTTGCCAAATTGATCTTTATTTGTTTGAGTGATTAACTACTACATATGTTCCAATCTGAATGTTTTAAATTAAATTACTAATTTAATGCTTATAAGAAGATAGAAGTTGACAATATTTTGAAAATTGTTAATTTCTAATAATGTTATTCAATTTTTTTAAACTTTTAGATACCAATTGCATATGGCCAGACAGATCTACCATGATAGAGAAGTATAGTTGAAATTATGAACAGCAATAAATTTAATTCTATTAAATAAATAGGGATTGAACTAAATTTAATACATAGACAAAAAAGTATTTCAAGAAATTAACAGTATAATATACATATATTTATAAAGAAAAACTCATTGAAATATTTTTAACATTTTCCATTCACATATGAGAAAGGATCTTTATTCAATGATATGTAAGTATGTAGATCAGTGAAATTGTAGTAACTTTAATGCGATCAAATCAAAATAAGTACTAAATTATCAATATTTTAAACTAACTTTTATTCAAATAAATCATAAAGATTAATTAATTTTTAGGAAGTATTGCCTCAGTTATTAATATTAAAAATCGGTCTGTAAATGTTTAAAATCAGTATACAGTGTACAGCAACTAGGAGGATATTTAAACCAGAGCTAAAAATTGGAAAGGCCACTTTGGTACTTTGACAACAAAAATTCAAATAAGTATCAGCAATAGCTAGACAATAAGGCACTTCACCATGTTCTCATTCTTCCCATCGAGGCCACTATCTATTTGAATTGAATTTTTTATGTAAAATGTAGTTTGTGCCCAAGGATCTCCAATAAAGGGAGTCCACTTGAACATATATTTCAATAGTTATTATAAAATATAAAAAATGACTTGGGTCCAAGTAAGCCCAAATTATAGAAAGTAAATATTTAATTTGACCGGAATAAGATTATAACAAATAAAACTGATAATTTTTGACTGAAGTTTCATAAAATAACTACAAATATAATTAATGATTACAATTTATAATACAAATAAACTGAGCATATACTAAATAGAATATGTGATTAAAATTTATTGAATTTGATTTAGGTGTATCCAATTCTTTTGAAAAGTACTCTAAATGTTGACTATTGCTCACTAAAAGTTAGTTAAGATATGTATATTTAAAGAATTCGCAGTTTTGCACTTTCCACAGACAATATAATAACTCTACATGTTAAATAAGTAATATGTAACAGACCAATACAATAAATTACCAAGACATAAAAGAGTAAATAAATAACCAGTGAAATGGAAAACTCAATACAATGTCCAATGAAAGTTACAAATGAAAACAAATAAGTTAAAAAAATAAAATACCTTTAATGGATTATCTTTAAAAGTGATGAGAACTTTTGGTTCATATTCCATATTAAAATAATTCTGAAATTCATCTGTTTTAACATCAACATGTATTTCTTCAATACGTTCTTCATTAGCTTCAGTGGCTTCCAAAATAGTTTCATCTTTAACTCTTAAACTTTCAATAGTGTGAGGAACACCAGGTTTTTCACCTGCTTCTCGTCGTTTTTTTCGTGCTTCTTTTTTGGCCTATAGAAATGTAATCTGAATTAAAACACTGAGTCAATCAGAAAATTTAAAAAAATTCCAATAACTTACCTTTCTCTTTTCCAATAATTCCTTTCCTATCCTTTTTCTCCTAACAGATTTGTTCTTGATATCATTCGATTTTTTCATCCCTTCCGGTAATTTATCTTCTGCTTCTTTTTTAATTTTCCCCATTTTTGACAATTTTATTATCAGTAATGGAAAAAAACACGTGTGTTGATACTTCAAGAGCTGGTTACATCAAATATAGGTTTGAACCTACTCAAACATGCCATTTACAAAGAGCAACGCGTCTGAGAATAAGATTATATCAGATCGTCACCAGAAGTAGAATTTAATTTTTTTTTCTTAGTTTTTATGTTGATACTTTATGGTCGAAAATTTCTTATGTGAGCCATTTCAGAATCCTTTGATATTAAAAGCTATACTTAAATTTGTATAAGTTCGTTTAGAAATAACGAATGTGAGGATTTACCAAATTATAAATATAGGTATCTGACAAGGCAATTAGCTAAAATATCTATATCATTCTTTGATGTTAAAACCTCAGATTTCAGCTAAGCAAGAACTTGGGGAAATAGACTTCGAAAAGATATATAATGATATTTAGGAAAATTCAACAGATCTCGATTTGAATTTCAATAAGAAGGCATGATATAATCCTTACAATAATAATGAATTTATAATCCTTACAACTTTTATAATTAACCTTTAATAATAAACATACAAAAGACGGCGGAAAAGGAAAAGCGTCATATCGATTCATGTCCAGTACGCTTGAAAGACGATCTAATTACTGGAAAATCGTATGGACGGAACACTCTGGAAAGATGTTTACGTTGAAGTAATAAGTAACACGCAAAAATATTAAATATAATTCTTCCTATGAGCAGAATCAACGATTATAATCATCCACCAAAATATCATTTGCTCAATACCGTCTTCTAGTCTGGTATTAGTACAGTTTTGGTGATGAGAGGGATGGTTCCGAAAGTGAACCTATTTGTCCTTTTAACCAACTTTTTGCAGTTAAAGGTTGCTCAGTGCTAACCTTTTTGGAAGTGATGAGATCCATTTCTACATGGAATCAATATTAACTTATTCTTACATGAATGAAACGGACACCGCTTCGGGATATGCGCTCTGTCGATTTTGGCCACCATAGTTCTTTATTGAAGTCTTCTTGACCTCATCGATCGTTGATACCAAATAATGAAATGATGGCTTGTCCCTGATATCTATGCTACCTTAAAACAAATTATCAGTATCCATAGTCAACTTGCAACTGTGATCTCATGCATTTTCACATATGCAACATAAGGCAACATATGCTTTTTGTAATAATATCTAGATACTATAATTTATTCTACACTTTTCATTGGATATACTTCACTACATTCACAGAAAATGTTTCAGTGGATCTTTCTCTTTTTCTATATTGTTTTTTATTTTTCTCAGATTCAATTACTCATATAACTGCCCTCCCTAAAATCAGAGTAGGCTAAAATTTGATCATAGCTATTTTACCACTAATTTCCAGGAATCAATAATCTAATTTAGTAGTGATTATTTATTTCAGTCAAATAATCATTAGTTATATTAAAAAATGACTGAAAAATTTAATCATGATTAATTTAGGTGGTTGATTCCAGTAAATTAGTAGTCAAATAGTTTTGATTAAATTTTGCCCAACTCAACCCTCAATGCAGCTTGTCATTCTGTGGGAGTCTAGATTTAATTCTTGGTTACTTTATCAGTATAATTAATTGGCTAAAAATATATCAACAAATGAAATATGCATTTAAAGTTTTGTTTTTTTTATTTGTATTTGTATGACCTATTGTCATTGATATACAATACATTTTTATTTAATTTTTAAAAAAATGTATCATTACATGCAGGTGTGTATAGTTCTTCCAATTGCTTATATTTTTAATAGAAAATAGTTAAGTGAGAAATTAATATTTATTATATCCCACATGTATTTCAAAAGTGACAACTCAATGACCTGAATTTAAAAAATTACAACTTTCAAAGTCTTGTGTGAAATATTGAAAGGGTATCTGAATTATCTACTAACCCTAACAGCAAGTGAGGTGTATCAGATGCGATTTGAATTTGTTACATTTTTGACATTTCATAGAAGAGTATTTAACATAATCATGATAAATAAAAAATACAGATTTTTAAGTTGTGTCACATTAGAAATACCTGTGATGTTATATACAAATATTAAGGTATGGATTACTAACATCTCTTAAAGATCAAGCATAAAAAGTGTGATTACAAAAATTTAGCAAGATAATAAGACACATTTATTAAGTAAAAATTATGTTTATTCATAACAAATTAATAAAATATAATGTCCATTAATAAATAAATTATCTCCTTCGAATCAATGAGGCAACATACACCCATACTGAGATTACATTGTTTGGGAATGGGTGAATATACACTGCAATTGAAAACTCTATTTCAGGAGCATCATTCATATGAACACCAGTAGACTTCACAGCATCAACTAATTCAGATGGGCTGCTGTAAGGCATGTTAATCGGGAAACCAGACATCTGGAAACATATAAACTTTTAATTATTGTTTAGAAGAAGGCACCAAACTAATATTTAATTAAGTATACACAATGTAAGGTGCATAATTACATATCCCCTCATTTTAATAGATAAATTTATACACTTTAATAAATAAATATTCAATGATATTTTCCAGGCATAATAATAAATATCTTTATCTAATTTAGAATATTCTCACTTGATATAGCTAGTAAGTTTTAAATATAAATATGAGTTGATAGAGATGATAGACATAGGTATAACTGTTATTTGTTCAGAAGAATATTTTCAAAACTGGAAAGCAATATACCTTGTAAGATGCCAGAATATGTTGCAATTCTTGAATGTGGTCAGATGTTGAATTAGATTCTCCAGACCACGCAGCTTTTTCTAGACCAGGTAATAATTTTTTAAGGGATGAGGAGCAGTAGCGGTTCCATATTGTTCTGAAAATCATTTTAGGAAAAATTAAAATAAATTAATCTTCCTTTATCATAAAGTTAATAACTCCTATTTTGCCTTCCTTTAAAATCCTATTTTTATTTTTTTCATAAAAAAGTTTTCATGTCAAAATAATATTTTTAAAAAATAGTTCAATATAAAGAAGAAATGAATAAAAATAAAATGTTATTGCTTTATAAATAAAATGCTTAAAACAAGTGATGTATCATCAAGTAAATTAGAATTGTATATTTTTGGATTAACTTTTATAGGTGCATAGGTGAAAGAGATCATAACTAATCATTACTTGATCATTATTCTACCAGACTAATGCACACAAGATAATTTTAAAAAAAACCTGATCCACGGCCCATGAAGGCTTTTGTGTTCAGTACGTTGGAAAGGATACATTGTTTCAAGGCCAAAAGTTTTGAAAGTAGATTTGGCCAAAATCAGGCGCAACAACCACTTGATAGAGGCTGGGTCTGCCCCAAGAGGATCTTCCAACTCTGAAGTAGATCCAAAGCTGAAATAACAGGAAATAAATTGTCTGCCTATTTAGCCGGATTCAAACTTGGGCTTCGAATTATCTATAACCTGGACCAAAAGCCAAGTGATTCTTGTGTAATAAAGCTATGATCTTGTTTTTTAAAAATATTTCTGAAAGGAATAAACTTTTTGAATTTTCTTATTTTGTTCGTTTACCATTGTATTATACAGGGCTTACCTTATTATAAAATGCTAGTAATTTATAGAAATGACACTACTGATTTCAGTCTTCTAATTGCTGATCAAATTCGACATTTAAGCACAAGGCCTTAAAGAATACAATGTTGAACAAACAAAATAAAAAAAAAAAAACGACTTTTCATATCCATTAGTTTTACATGGTGTCAACGATATACCTTCAATTAAAGTATATGGGGATTGTTTTTTCATTTAGATTTTTCAGGACAGCAGGTTTCAAAAATAGGAGCAGAGCCATAAAAAATTTAGTAATTTCATTTTTTACATCTCACCAGTTATTTTTCTGATTTAAAACTTACATTCAATCTGATAGTCAGCTGTTACAAGTCAGTAATAAACATGATTCATTTTGCAATAAGATTAGTCAGCCACTTATTCTCCATTGGTAGAGATATATAGAAATTTTATATTAATTATTTTTATTGAAACATTACGTCTAAAGTGTGTTAATTCTCTAATAATGATTTAAGCACCATATGGTATGGTGGCTATACTCGGCCATTTTGTCTCTTGTGTCAGTGCTATATGATGTATGAGCTCTGAAATATGCCTGATTATTCTCCACAACAATTTTTATACTTGAATAAATAAACAAAATTAATAAATGGCTATTGTAATATGACAAAAAGTTATACAACAATGTCTGATGTTTTATAATAATTGAAAATACCATTATACTCAATGAGACATAAATTTCACTACCTGGAAGTGGGGCGGAGTTTCATGATTGCATTTCGAAGGATTTTTTCTAATCTACTCTCCAATGTTCTACTATCGTGGGTTGGTTTATAAACAATGGAGTTTGGCTGAATTGAACCCACAGGTGCTCCAACACTCCTGCCAAAGGCTGGCCACCAATCTGACCTTTTACTTAAATCTAAACTTGTTGAAGACAGCAAGTCGTCCTTCTGATTGTTGACCCATATCTGTGAAATAAAAAAATAAAATAAAATAATAATACAAATTTATGTATCGTAATTTTCTGGAAACTAAAAGTTACAATTTTAATTTCAGAAGAATATCACAATAATGATTGAATACTAAGAAATTAATGTTTTATTAGGTTTTCCTGTTTTACATATTTGCTTAGGCTTAAAAAACAGAGGACGGCAAAAGCTTGCAAGTCAAAAGCAAACATCATTAATGTAACTCATGTGCATAAGTTATATAGAAACCGCATTTGAGCAAAGTCCTTTTTAAAACAAGAAGTGTAGTATTGTAGATCCTATTAGGATTGATGAATTAATTGCCACTTCTATTGAGATTATTTTATTAGAAAACTAGCTTCGAATGCTAAACATTCATCTTCAGTTCTAAAACATTCAAAATTGTTTCAACACATAAGTACTATGTTACATAGATTATGTATACTAAAGTTTTAAAAAGGTAAGACAAGGAATCAAACATGGACACTAACCTTAATTGGTCTCAGAGGTAACTAAAACAGAGATGGACTTCACAAAAACTTCTTATAAACTTTAGTATATATAATCTATGTAACATAGTACTGATGTGTTGAAAAAATTTTGTATGTTTTAGTACTGAAGATGTATTTTTAGCATTCGAAACTAGTTTTTTAATAAAATAATCTCAATAGAAGTGGCAATTAATTCATCAATCCTAATTGTATTGATCCTTCTATACCATCATGCGTATCTCAAGTGATTGTAGATCCTATAACACTGCATTTCCATTGGTAAGAAAAAACAATATACTCTCAAGAGAAAACTAATCAATACAGTTATATGCACTCCTTCATCTCATCACAACCCTAGGATTTCCTCCAATTCCTCTCCTAAGATTGCAATGTTAATGTAGAATCTTGGAATGTTATCAGTGGAATCAAAGTAGAAGCCAATGAAGGATGCTAGTTTCAGACCTGCCTGGATCTAACGATGTTTGACGACCAAAGGATATCTCTGACCACTCCTTTTAATTATTAATTAATTTTTATCCTTTTGAAAATTGATTAAATCTTGTTTTTTGGAAAGGACACTCATTCTTCCCGTTTAATTCTTTTCACATGGCAGTGAGGGTTACTGGTTTCAGATGTTTTAATTCAGTATGTTGTAAATATGTTAAAAAAAAAAAATAATAATAATATAAAAAATTAAGAATATAAACTACAATGTAGTTATGCTTATTACACACACACAGAACAAATCATATCGCCCCACAAATGGGGTGCAAATTCTGATTCTCAGAGATCCTAGTTCTGATCACTCAGATGCGTCACTGACCCATTTATTTAAAAATTACATAATGATGCTCAATAATTTTAGAAATTCTTCTTCTTTAATAAAAGCTATGTCTTTGACATATTTTTTTAAATGTTTTGTGTTAATCTTTGAAAATGAAAATGTATGTAAAAAGTATGAAAAAAAGAGAATGTTCCAATGTAAACTGTAAAATGATCCAATAAGTGTATATTTAAGTGGCAGTGCTTTAGTTCTCTCCAGATTAATGAACTTAATAATCTAAAAGTAAGAAAAATTAATTTAAAACATAACATCATTTTTATTGTTTTTAAATTGATGATTATAATAAACAGAAGTACAAAACCTATAAGGTATATACAAAACCTTGTTTAAAAATAATTATTAAATTCTTTTAATAAAAATTTAAAATAAAGAAAATCACAAAAATATAATCTTTGGAATGAAAAAGTAATCTTTATTCTGGGACGTATTGTCCTCTAAGAATAACAAAATTGTATCACAAGGTAGTACAATGGTCTGGCTTACATAATTACATACAAAGCTATTTATATATGAAGAAAATGACACATAAAAATACGGTTAATTGTAAATAATTGTATAAAGGACTTTAAGTAAATAGTATATTAAGTAAATATTATAACATTATGAAGTCGTTTGAAAAGTAGAAATGAAATCAAATAAAAAATAACCATGAGAAAATAAGAAAAGATATATACAGAAAATAAACTATATCTATATATACATTAAATAAAGAATATATTTACAGATACCACAATATATATTCACACATACTGCACATATTCACTTATATACCCATGCACACAACCATACACATATGAATTGTCATGTTAATAAATAGTAAGTGAAGTGATTATTTCTTTGTATAGGAAAACGAACAATTAAAGTAAAAACAAATTTGAATTTTTATAAAAGAAATGATTATATACTATTATTGAACAAATAAAGATTTATTATTATTATTATATAAAAGAACTTTATAAAATAATTCACCGGTATCAGATTTATTGAATTTGACCAAATTAAATGTTAACTATTATTGAAAGGTGTTTGACTGTTTAAATGCTGTGTGTTTTAAATGAGCTTAAGAAAGGAGCATGTCTTAATTCAGGAGGGGGGGGGGGGGGGTGTTCAAGAGGGTAGCGGATCAGGCTAGGAAGGAATGCTGAATGCTGGTATAAAGTTGTTCGATGGAAAGGCAAGTATAGGTAGAGGAACATGATCTTGTTGTGAATTGGGAATGGACAAAAGACTTAAATTTCAAAAGAATATAAATGTAGGATGGGTGATGGTGATAAATGACCTGATAAAGGAATGGACTCAGGAAATATAGTTTGTGGGTGGATGGGTAGAGCCATTTCAAGACAATGTACAGGTCAGAAACATGAAATGCCTTGAAGTTCCGAAAACAAATCGAACAAAGCTATTCATAATTCATTTTAACCTGTCTCAAAGACACATAGAAAGGCGCCCATATACTACCCAGCCATAGTCAAACTGAGGAAAGATGAGCGAGGAAGCTAGGATCTATGTAATAAAGTGCTGATGTTTTGAAAATGTATGTTTTAGAACTACTGATGAATGTTTAACATTCCAAACTAGTTTTCAAATAAAATAACTTCAATAGAAGTGGCAATAAATTTGTCAATCCTAATTGTATTTATCCTTCTATACCCTCATGTATACCTCAAGTGATATTGTTTATTCTTCTTTTTCTTGTATTGGCCAGGCCTGGAATTTCTATATCTTATGATAAAGGTGACATTTTGTAGTTGGAAGGAAGTTCCAGAAGTTGAAATTACAACCTAGGAAGAATTTTTTAAACATTTCTAAATCATACAGAAAATTTTGGAAGGGAGAGTGGCCTAATTTAAGAAAAAATGTTACTGATGGCTAGAAATGCATATCTATGCTCTCTGTATCCATAGCCTTCACTTCCTTGGTCCTATGATTCTGTATCTAACCTTGAAGGATACTTTGCATTATCACAATGTTCAAGAACGAATACTGAGTAGTTATTAATTTTTTTTTGTAAACAGAGTTTTACTCCTGTACAAATTAAAGATTGGATGGTGTCTATGGGCAATGATCTCCCTCATATTCCACTTTAAAAGAATGGAGGATAGATAAGTCATGCTGTCGAAAAAGAAGGTAATGGCCACTATTACCTTTTTTGTGTTTTTAGAGGGATATTTCTTATTGATTTAATATATTGAATATTATGTAGCTTTACTTCACCACTTGCAAGGGAAAAGGCAGGGAAAATTGAGCAGAAGTATTTGGCTTCTTCAAGACAATTCCCATTCCACACATTGATTTTCAAGACCATTGTGAAGGAATTTGGATGCTGAGAAATCTTTCATCCACTCTACAACTCAGACTTAAATGAAGAGGTCCAAGCAACTGCAGTAGAGTAATTTCAAGCAAAAAAGAATTTTTTTTTTTTGAGTAATAGAAATCTTGTCTAGGTATTGTTTTAAGAGTGTAGAGCTTAGTGAATATATTGATAAATAATAACAGCAATTTTTTTCTTTCCCCTTTCTTTTCCCATCAGGCCGGAAAATTATGGACTTTACTACATATCGAGGATATTGTGGGTCATTGAACTTTGTATTTACAACTAAGTATGACTTTTATGAATAAAATATTATTGCTAATAATATCCTCCTCTCTTACCTAGAAATACTTTCATGGAGTTATATAGCAAATATGAAATAAGTTAATCTAAAAAAAAAGAAATTTTAAGAATAATCAGCTATAACTATATTTATTATTTTAGAATAAATGAGATTTATTACTCTACTCAATAATATTTGCTTTAAATTTATCAGTTGTTGCTTAAATCATATAAATTAATTTTTAATTTTTTTTTTTAACCATTTACTTTTACTTTGTGGATATTATAAGCATCAATATCCTGTTTATTTCAGCCCATCTTTCACAAAAATCATGCATAAAGTCAGGAAATATTTCCAAATTTATAGTTTAGAAAGTTTCCGATCATTCATTAATTATTATTATAGATATTGAAAGTTAATAAAACCAGACCATAAGAAAGTCACAAGGGCTAATAACAGCTAATAATATTTTTTTTTTTTGCTAACCAGCTATCAGCAAGTTTGCCAGATATCTTTTCCTAATTTTATATTATTGTTTTCTTAATATAAAAATATACTTTATAGGTCATTTGATATCTTTGAGAGTTATGCAGCCAGGGCACAGTTCACAGAGACGACTTGCACTTTCTTTCCATATACTTGGGATTTCTAATGAGGTTAGAGAAATAGAAGGAGGGCAATCATAACAATGTATGACAGTACTTTCAATAGAATTTGTCTTATCTACACTGCGTGAAATCTCAAGATTTTCAGTGTGGTTGAAAGTTCTTTTGGGATTATTATCATATATTTTCTTAATGAGATCAACGATCTGAAGTATGTTCCCAAACAATGGATTGCTTAAATTGCCGATCTTACTTCCATATTCGGATCCCAAATTTTTATTTTCTCCCCATATTGAGAAAATGTCTGTTAGTTTTCTTTGCTCTAAATCTTTCCTATCAATAACTTGATTTGTAGAGTGAATACTATATTTGATTTCATTTCCTTGAGAATTTCGATTACAGTAGTCATTTTCTGAAAAAAATGGCATGCACTTGTCATAATTTGTGATCTTATGGTTATTTTTTGTACAATTATTAGTAGTTTTATTTTTAAAACCATTATCTTTCACCAATTGACTAATTGTGATTTCAGAATCAGTTTTAATATCAGTATATATTGAAGACATAGATTCCTCACTCACGGTATGGGCTGTATAGGAATTAGAAATTGAACTTACAGAACCAGTAGGTAAAGAAGCCCGATCAGTTTCTTTTGTTACTAAATTTTCAAGTTTTCCTCTTTTTACATTATCCTTGCAGTTATTATTCTGAACAAGATAAATTACACTTGTAGGAATTTTTATTTGAATGCTTTCATCAGAAATTGATATTTCAAATCCCCTTGTTTTATATTCCAGATGTCCAGTGTCTGGATTACTAGAGCAGTCTTCATACACCTCATTTTCAGAACTTGGATGAAGTGTAGGTAAACTATTTTTTAATTTTTCTCTTAATTTGTGCAAACATGTGGTAATTGAATTTTGTAGTGCAGAGTTATGTTCCAAATCTATATCACTAGATATATCAGTACCTTGATGTTTCAATTCAACATTATGTTTAGCTTTATTGCATATTGCTAGTCTATCAGGAGGAATATTTTTAGGTCCATAATTATCCATACAACTTTCCTCCTTAAACATTTTTCGATTATTTGTCAATCTTTCTTTAGATTTCTGTTTTGATGATTTCAAGGCTGGGAGAGATCTGAACGAAGTATATAAATCTGTTACAGCCTTATTATTTTTGTGCCTATGCTCATTTATTTTACTAATAGCTTGAGAAATTTTCCCGAATGCTGAATGAAGTTCTCTTTCTATGATGCCTAAAAGTGTAAAAATGCAAGTCATCTGCCCACCTTGCCTGGCTATAGTATACTTCTCTTCTGCTCCTAATTTTAAATATGCTTTGAACACATCTTCTCTTATTTTGTTTAAAGTATCATTTGTTTTTTTCTGCATTACAAACAAGGTTTCCTCAAATATTGTTCCACCCCTTTTGATTGTTTCTTTAATATATATTACTTGTTCAATGATTGTATTAAGAAGATCTAACCTTATAAAAATGTGATGCTCATTAATTGCCTCATTCCTATTTTCGCCACAATTGATTACAACAGTAATATCCTTTTTCAATTTAACCATCATTGCTTCGAGTTTTTGAGCATTTTGTAACTTCCAACCTGAATGAGCATGCTTAAAAATAACCTTTTTTTCATAATTTGGTTCAACATCATCATCCCCTGAACTGTCAATAGCTAATGTTCTGTCTAATTTACTTTTGGTAGCATTTATTTTTGTGGGTAATTCTAGGGCTTTATAATCCTGTTTATGCTGTTTTAGACTCATTTTGGAAAAATAATTTTTTTTTAAATTTTATTAACATTACACGGAAAACTTAAAAAATGAAACTAACCACTTGGATTTAGCATTTAAATATAATTAGTGTAAAAATGTATGAAAGAAATATATTATTTACACATGCTATATTAGTCATCTGTTATAAATATAAAATTTTCATGTAACATTTTTAATTGACGAATTATAAGAAGCAATGTAGAATGTTTCAATAGGAAACCTTACAACAATAGCTAGATTTAGCTAAAACTGTCGGTACCTATTAGCAGTTAATACTGATTTAAAATAACAGTTAAAATTATCAATTAAAATGTATACAGATAATTTGTAAATAGTGATTTAATGAAAAAATTGATGATTTGAATGTAGAGGATTTATTCTCATCACTATTGTCAGATGGAACTTCCCAAAAGAATTTTTTTCTATCAACAAAAAAATATTTTGAAAATTAGAGTTTCAATTCAGGCAAATAATTTATCAGTATCTCTATCCCATTATTTCACTTATGTTTATTACTCTATAAAGTTTGTGACCATTCTATAAATAAACATTTTAATTTTATATAAAATCAGAAAAAGAATATTTTGTAAAATCGAGTATAATTCTAAGATTTATACTTCTTCTTTGTATCATTTCTTAAACTTTCATTACACTACTTATGATTAATAGTCATAGATTTACCAATATAATGGACAATGCATAAAATGTTTAATGTATTTGTATAGCTTTACCATAATTTAATTTAATAATACTGCATATTATTAAATTATAAAAATAAATAAGTAGTTGATGTTTGAGTATTTCTTTTATATAACTAACTAATAGCTATATTAACTGCAAAGGTTAACAAAGAACATCAAATAGCACCCAAAGAATAACTTGTTAAATAAATTGTAATCTGCCAGCCATCAGAGCCACTAAGTGAGCATCTGAATGAAGTATTAGTTCAAAATAAACAGTTAACCGGAATTGCAGCCAGTGTTCTAATAATTTAGCCCTACAAGGGTCCCAGTACTAGGGCTGGTCTAAAGCAATATTTTTCAGTAACAGATACGACCGATACAGGTCCAAAAACATATTTATGACAAATACCTGTTACTTGTCTCAAGGTCAGCGTCCCTCCATACTCGTAATGAGACTATCTAAAAGGATGTGGTGGTTAACCCCCAGAAATATTTAAGTCTGAAGATGGGACCATAGTCCCGAAACATGTAACGGGATAATAATTGTAAATTTGAGGAGTATAGCAAAATAAAGAATATGGAATAATTAACATCAATGCTCCTTTATTGAAAAAAAAAAATTAAAATTAAAATTTGCTAGAAAAAAAAAATTACAGAGTACTTGAAGATAATCTTAGAAAGAATATAGCTGAAAAGATAAGATTTTTTAATAGTTCACTGATACTTCATCACCTCTAAAACTGAAAGTGTTAAAAACCTCTAAAAAGAGTAGTTGCTGCTGTCAGTGATTTATTAGCAAAAAAAAAAAAAGCGTCAGACGAAAACGCCAACGCTCCCTCACTCACCACTTCCAAAGTTGATGAATTTTGTTTGCAGGCTTCATATGAACACACGATTTCCACCAGCCAAACAAAAGTGACTTCTAACACGAGATATTATAGAATCAAAAGATATCTTGAAGAAGGTATCCAAAACATAAACGGAGACCCTACAATGAGGTGGGCAGAACAAAAATGTAAATCCATTTTTAAGCCAGTTGGTTAGAGAAAATGTTTGTGATCTTGGAATATCTGATTGCCATTCATGCCTCAAATGGCAATAAAGTTAATCAACTTTTATTTTTGAACGCAAATGTTGAATTTCGTTCATGAAATTAGAAGTCAAATTTCCACATTTTTTAAATTTAGGTATATTTTCCATACATATATTTTTTATAATATATTTAATATGATTAATTAATTTTTTATAATTTTTATATCTTGAATGATACTAATTTTTAAAAATTACTATAAGTGCAATGTAAATAAGCAATTGAAAATTAAAGATTTTGAAAACGTGTACAAACCAAAGGAAAAGTTAAATAAATCTTAAATAATAATTAATTATCTGTGTTAACCAATTATATTAAGGCTGAAATAAAATAAAGAAAAGTAAAATGTGAAATGTGAAAAGAAAAGTTATGAAAAACCATTATAACAACTGTTTATATGACATTTTACATGTAAATTTAATTTATATAAGTAAAGGTATTATAAATATTTAATAAAATTAATAATTATTTATTTATTTAGAAGTTTTTAGTTATGTTTTAAAATATACACAATGTAGTAAGATAGTTGTTAAACTTATAAACCAGTATATACAACATTGAATATTGAATATTAAATATTATAAATTATTGTATATAATTTTAGGTTCAATTTTATTGTAGTATAAATATAATTAACTTGATTGTAGTTTATAATATGACTAGTATAATAAATATACAGAGTGAGTATCTGTTAGTGTAATTTGCCAATTATTTATTATCTTGTTGATAATTCATTAAAGTTGGCATTGATAATTTAATTAAAGTTTTATGAGCTGTAATGAGCAAAAAAAAAAATTTGATCCTCATTTAATTTCATCCTTATTTTGTGAATAAAATGGTTGAGGATAATAAAAAATGCTTTACAGAAAAACTGTATTTTATAGAAACAATAAAATTGAAATGTTTTTTTAAAAAATAACCACACATACAGGGTATCTCTTAGTGTAAAAAAAAAAAAAAAAAAAAAAAAAAATGGGTGAAACTAGATCAAAAATGTAACAAAATGCCGCAAACCTCACCTTTCTATTCCAATCCATTGCAGATATACGATAAATCAAAGACTTTTTTGAGGAAACCACGTTTTTTTCCATAAAAGCTGAAATATCTCCATTTTGTTTGAATATTTTTCAAACTTTGACCACATTTTCGGATTTAGCATTAAATCTTCTATAATAGCTGAGTACTTGTAACCTTGAATTTTACAAACTTGGTATCTAAAGAACAGCTTGATCTTCACCTTATTTGGGGGTCACAATGTCTTATACTACTTCAACGCTCATCATTTTCGAAAAAACTATCCACAAAACGTCAAATCTCACAAAAACTTTCAAATTTAATTAGCTTTCGAATGATATGTTAAACGTAATGGTTTTGTTTAAATTTTATGGAGAAATTCACTTTTGAAACCAAAAAAAACATGGTGTTCTCATTTGGCATACCTAACAGTTACTTGTGTAAATAAAACATTATGACAATTCCTTAATGAAAATGTGCATTTTAAACATAATAAACTTTTCATTGGAATAAAAAGCAAAGGAAAAAATTATTGTTTAATAGAAAATAAAGGAAAACTGTCAATAAAGCGACACCAGATCAGAGGATCTTATGTTATTACATTTATTTATTTATTATTATTATTTAGGATTTATTTTATTAGATTTTCAATGTAGGGTTAAAAATGCAATGATAATGAACATAGACCTCAATTTTGCTGTTAGCTTCTGAATGCAGTTTGTGTTGAAGAATACATGTAATAACATAAGATCCTCTGATCTGGTGTTGCTTTATTGACAGTTTTCCTTTATTTTCGATTAAACAGTAATTTTTTTTCTTTGCTTTTTATTCCAATGAAGAGTTTATTATGTTTTAAATGCACATTTTCATTAAGAGATTGTCATAATGTTTTATTTACACAAGTAACTGATTTGTATGCCAAAAGAGAACACCATGTTTTTTCAGTTTCAAAAGTGAATTTCTCCATAAAATTTAAACAAAATCATTACGTTTAACATATCATTCAAAAGCTGATTTGCAAGTTTTTGTGGATAGTTTTTTCAAAAACGGTGAGCGTTGAAGTAGTATAAGACATTGTGATTTCCCAAAATAAGGTGAAGATCAAGCTGTTCTTTGGATACCAAGTTTGTAAAATTCAAGGTTACAGGTACTCAGCTATTATAGAAAATTTAATGTTAAATCCTAAAATATGGTCAAATTTTCAGCTTTTATGAAAAAAAACGCGGTTTCCTCAAAAAGGTCTTTGATTTATCATATATCTGCAATGGATTGGAATAGAAAGGTGAGGTTTGCAGCATTTTGTTACATTTTTGATCTAGTTTCACCCAATTTTTTTTTTTTTTACACTGAGATACCCTGTATGTATTGTTATTTTTTAAAAAAACATTTCAATTTTATTGTTTCTATAAAATACAATTTTTCCATAAAACGTTTTCTATTATCCTCAACCATTTTATTCACAAAATAAGGATGAAATTAAATGAGGATCAAATTTTTTTTTTGCTGATTACAGCTCATAAAACTTTAGTTAAATTATCAATGCCAACTTTAATGAATTATCAACAAAAACACTAACAGATACTCACTCTGTATATTATTATACTAGTCATATTATAAACTACAATCAAGTTAATTATATTTATACTACAATAAAATTGAACGGTTTATAATATTTAATTCAATATTCAATGTTGTATATACTGGTTTATAAGTTTAACAACTATCTTACTACATTGTGTATATTTTAAAACATAACTAAAAACTTCTAGAAGGCACCTCAAAAACTGGCCTCACCAAACGCGCTACACCCGCGCTACACCCACCAGTTCAATCCTTACGCTTCACTTCCAGTTTAGATTTATCGATAGCTCTTTCCTATAACCTCACATGTAAACAATCACTTCTACAGTTTCAACTTGGATTGTGTTGTTTAGTGTGTTATATTGATATTTAGTCTTCTTAAATGTAAATAAGTGAAACAGAAGTTAACAAAATGAATTTCATAAAGGATTAAGTGTTTTATCAATTCCTGTTTCCTTATTTCCTCTTATCTAATGTGTAAAAGTGTTACAAAACTTAAAAACATTAATTTGTATTTGGATTTCGTGTTTTATATATTTTTATTTGTTGTATCAATTTAAGTGATAAAATTTCAGTATGCATATTTTGTGAATGCATTCTTTGTCATCCATAATACTTATTGCCCTAAAGTGAGACAGATTGTATAATTATTTCAATAAAACATATCAATCTAAAAATAAATGTGAGAAAGTATATCATAGGTTTCATATTTTCTTATTTTCCACTTCCCTTGAGAAAATATAGCAGAAATTAACATCATAACTTTCTATAAGGATCCTCTCTTATATTATATCCCTTATAACATGGAGAATGGACAATGTGAAAATAATCACAGATTAAGAGGTAAATGACATTATATAATTGTAAAACTATTGGTATAATGTTATAGATTAATGTATTTTTAAACACTTTTAGAAGCCTGATGATGGAGCATTGTCTCCGAAACATGTAGCTTTTTTATACACATTAGAGTGTATTTTAATGATTATTAAAATTAACAATAATAAATTAAAAAAGAATGTAAGAGTGTCTAATACCATAAAGACCGCCTGACATTTTACCAGAAAATACTCACAGGAGAGTGGAAGTAAAAATACTGGTTTAGGTAAGTGAGTATCTGTTAACAGGTAGAGATGACATGTAAAAAATACTAGTCTATGGTAGTACTCAGTAAGAAGGTAATAGGTATAAATGTTACTTGAAGTAAGTATGCAAGTATCTCCTACCTGTTACTTCTGAATATCAGTAACAGGTATGACGTTCAGTCAACCCATACCTATTACAAAGTAACAGGTCCAGTATTTCTGAACCACCACTACCCAGTACCATATGAGGGACAACCACTTTTATCATTCCTACAGCTATAAACATATTAGCAGTGACATCTCTTGACATCTTGATAGAAGTGTCTGATTTTTAGCAACTCTATAATATAAACCATTGTGTATAGATGCCGTTACTGTGTAATTTGAATGAAAACGTTGTTTCTCGTACATGTGAATTCAAAAATCTAAACAAAAAAAAAAAAAAAAAAGTAACTGAATAGTAATGAGTAAAAAAAAAATAATGTGTCGTAACAAAATGTATATTTTTCAGAGGTAAGTTATTTTTTTGTATTTCTACAGTAAAAGTATTAGCAACAATAACAAATAAATTACAGAAGAACTGAAAAAAAAAAAAAAAAAATGACAGATCTGAAATAATGACAGAAGAACTGAAATAAAAAATTTGTTTTCCTGTCAAATATTGGATTATTGTGCAGAATCAGAGAAGATTTATAAGTGAATTGGCAATTTAAAATTATATATTGTTTGTTAACATGGTTACCATGGTGACCAGCCAGATGTTAGATGTATTGAAAAAAAGAATAAAGTTTGAGTGAGTTGGTTATAATTTTCAATTTTGCCAGTTAAACATTGTTTTCAATTTATTTAGCTATAGTTTCTAAGAATTTCTTGGCTGCTAGTACATCTTTTGGCGACCGTGACAGGACATATTAGAAATGGAGAAAGCCAAGAAATCAAGAACTGCAATTAGATCATACTTTATGAAACAATGCCATAAAATTGAAAAATTGCTCGAAAACCCGGAAAATGAAATGCAAGTACAATCTATATTCTCTCTACTTCGAAAAAGTTTTCAGAATTGCAAGACGTTGACCAAGAAATTTATAATTTTATGTTGGATCATGAAAGTTTTAATGAAGACTTGCTAGAAACAGAATTAACAACTAGAGGTGAGTATGAGATGAAATATTATAATATTTGTTTTTTGATGAAAAGGTTAGACAGACAAGAGGATCATATTTCAGTTCATAGTAATAATGACGCCAGTAGTAGTAGTAGAAATCTAATAAGAAAATATAAACTACCTCTCATAGAACTGAAGAAATATGATGGAGACTTAAAAGGATGGTTACCATTTTGGTCTCAATTCAGTAAAATTCATGATGATTCTTCTTTAGATAATAGTGATAAGTATCAATATTTGATTCAATGTACGGTTAAAGACTCAAGAGCCTGGAATGTAGTCAACAGCTACCCACCTACAGGAGAAAATTATCCCAAAGTTATTGAAAGTTTGAAGTCACGCTTTGGGGAAGATAAATTATTGATTCAGGTTTATATCCGAGAACTAATTGCGCTGGTAGTTCAAAAATCAGTGAGCAGAGTAAGTATGAATTTAGCAAATTTGTATGATAGGTTAGAAAGGCAGTTGAGGTCATTAGAGACGCTAGGAGTTATATCAGATAAGTACGAGTGTATGTTATTTCCACTTGTAGAGTCATGCTTACCTGAAGAATTATTGAGAGTTTGGCAAAGAAAAAATGCTTTGCAAAAGACAGATGAGGGTACTGCTATCAAAGATGGTAATTTGATGGGTTTGTTGGAATTTATCAAATCCGAAGTAGAATCTGAAGAAAAGATAACCTTAGCAATGTCTGGTTTTGGTTCTCATGACACTAAAAGGAAAATAACTGTTTTTCAGAGATACAAAAGGACCACCTCTCCGAAAGGCACGATACCAACTGCAACTGACTTATTGGTTAATGAAGATAGTTCAAAAAACTAATAAGAAGATTTTTGGTAAGAAGAAATGTTTATTTTGTGACAGTAGAAATCACATGTCTTCAGGTTGTTTTAAGGCTAGAGATATGTCGTTAGAAGATAAGTTGGCAATGATAAAAGATAACATTGTTGTTATGTTTGTTTTAAACCTAACCATAAAGCAAAATTTTGTAGGTTAAGGCCAAAATGCATAGTTTGTAAAAAGGGCCACTTTCCTATTATGTGTTCAGAACTTCATAAGAGAAATGATTATGATAAAACGACTACTACGTCTTTATCTGAAAGTGAAAAAATGGTCGAGACTGATAAAACCTTAACTAGCTTGGGTCAACTTAATTTTAAGGGAGTATTCCTTCAAACTTTAATTGTCAAATTAAGAGGTAAGACACATGATCGTGAGGCAAGAGCTATTATTGATTCAGGCAGTCAACGATCATACATATTAAGAAGTACTGCTTCAGAAATGGGTTACCAAGCAACAGGAGAACAGGTATTAGTTCATTCTCTCTTTTGGCGGCTAGTAGTACTGAGCAGTATAAACATATGGTGTATAAGATATATTTACAAAATTTAGAAGGTAACTACAGGTGTAATTTTGATGTTTTAGATCAGCCAATTATTTGTGAAAATATTACCCATATAACGGAAGGGCCTTGGATTGATGAATTGGTTGCTGCTGGAGTAAAATTATCTGATGTCTACGACAATAATAAACCTGTTGAAATACTGATTGGAGCGGACATTGCTGGGAAAATTCTAATGGGGAAAAGGCTGATATTAAAATGTGGACAAGTAGCCATGGAAACAGATTTAGGCTGGACTCTTATGGGTAAAGTTCCACAAATTGCTTGCAAAATGAATGCAGATATGTCTATTTTATCAATGTTTGTAAAAGAAGCAGATGTTTCTCAACTATGGGCATTAGATGCGATTGGAATAAGGGATGCCACTGAAAGCAAATCGAAAGACCAGTTACATGCTGCTACTCAAGATCATTTTGATAAAACTGTGTCTATAAATAATGAAAGGCGTTATGAGGTCCACCTATCTTGGAATGAGAGTAAAGTTTATCTTGCCAGTAATTATACATTGTCATTGAAACGATTGGAATTTACAGTTAAAAAACTTATATCTGAAGGTTATTATGACGATTATGATAAAGTATTTAAAGATTGGTTGGTGCAAGGAATCATTGAAGATGTTAGTGATTCTAGTGATCCTTACAGTGGCCATTTCTTACCCCATAGGCACGTTATTAAAATTGGCTGTACAACTCCAGTAAGACCAGTTTTCGATGCTTCAGCCAAAGAGGAACATAAGCCCTCTTTAAATGACTGTCTAGATAAGGGGCCAAATTTAGTTGAATTAATCCCAGAAATTTTACTTGGTTTCAGAATAAATGAGATTGGTGTCATATCAGATATTAAGCAAGCTTTCCTTCAGATTAGTATTTGTCAACAAGACCGCCAGTTTCTGAAATTTATTTGGAAAAATAAAAATGGAAAAATTATAGTTTTCCAACATTGCAGAGTCGTGTTTGGTGTGACAACTAGCCCTTTCTTACTTACAGCTGTTATTAGACACCACCTTCAGTCATTGGTAGATAGCTATACTGAGTACATATCTGTTGCTAATAAATTAATGAAAAGTTTTTATGTTGATAATTGTGTGACGAGTGTATCAAAAGCAGAACTAGACACCTTTGTAGTAGGGGCAACTGCGGCAATGAAACAAGTAAATTTTGATTTACGAGGACGGTCATATAGTTCAGCTGATTCGGAAGATCCAACGCCGGTAAATGTTTTAGGGCTAGTTTCAGACAGTGACATGATTCATCTGTGTGAAAATTTCTTGAAAAGGCTAGAGGGCGAAGTAATTACCAAGCGAGTAATTTTGAAAGTTGTAAACCGGATTTATGATCCAATAGGGTTTACATGTCCAGTTTCTTTAGAGCCCAAACTATTGATACAATTATGTTTTGAACGCAAGTATGGATGGGATCAAGAGGTAGATTCAGATATTGAGAAACGTTTTATGAGTTGGGCACACGTATTACCTCTACTAGCAAAAATTAAAATTCCTAGATGGGTGCTTGGAGTATGTAATAGAATCTTTGTTGGTACAGCAAAGGCAATGGATTTTGTGAATGATTCTAAGTTATTTCGTTTCAATTCATTTAAAAGAAGCAAGTGGAAATTCAGGCCGGTTTCATCCCCCTGGTGGGGTGGATGGTGGGAGGCTCCAAACTGGCTCAAAAAGGGTCCCTGTAAACGACCATCCACAATACCTCAGTTTGATGAAGATATCATTGAAGAAATGAGGGAAACTTTAGTTGTGTATTTGATCGCAGTGATGATATTGATTGGTACTACCGAGACCTCGCCAGGTATGAAAGTATCGTTCGTAGATTTGTTTGGATTCAAAAGTTTTGTAAAAATAGCTTCAAGCATGACATGCATGAGGGAATGTTGAAAAAAGAGCTAACTACATCAGACCTAGAAAAGTTTGACCTGAAAAGCAGATTAGCTTATCGCCAGAAATTGAAGGAGGATCTTCGTAAAAGATTTTGTTCAGAGTATCTCGGTCAACTGAAGCATAGAATCAAAGAATACAAGAAAAGGAAATATTTTGGTTGGCAGATTCTCCTATAAATTACTGGGGAGATCAACCACTTAATCAAGAAGAGGGCAGCTCAAAAGCTATGGTAAGAAAAACCGAAGAAGTACAGCCAATATCCACTCGCAGTGGCAGAGTAAGCAAAGTACCTAAGAAATATGAAGCTTAGTAAAGTTGTGAGTTGAGTGAAAAGTGTTAAGCTGTCAATGACTTCTCCAGCTTAAGGTGGGAGGATGTGCAGAATCAGAGAAGATTTATAAGTGAATTGGCAATTTAAAATTATATATTGTTTGTTAACATGGTTACCATGGTGACCAGCCAGATGTTAAATGTATTGAAAAAAATAATAAAGTTTGAGTGAGTTGGTTATAATTTTCAATTTTGCCAGTTAAACATTGTTTTCAATTTATTTAGCTATAGTTTCTAAGAATTTCTTGGCTGCTAGTACAATTATAATTTTTTTTTCATTATTTTTTCCCAACTACTAATCACTAACTATATCATATATATTTAAAAATGAGCCTTCCAGGGTTAAAAGGTAAATGGAACGAGAGTTGGGCGGTAGCTCAATATACAAGATAAAATACATTTTTTCATTCTTGTAAAATTCCAAAAAAATATTTGGTATTTTCAGAGATAAAATACTAAATATAAAAAGACATTAATATTCAGAGACTCTGTATAAAAAGTCAAATTTAAACTTTAAGGCTATTAGACAAAAAGGATTTTGTACTTCACATATTGAGTAAGAAGTTCTGCTGAGTTCTCACTGAAAGGACTGTTGGTAAATATCAGAATACCAATTGCTAAATTAGGCAGTGAAGTTTGTGAATAAGAACTACAATATCTGACAATATTTATGCCTGACACTGTACTGAGAACATACCAGAGGTTGTCGTGAAGAAGTGGATAAGTCAAATTACCTTGAAAATGAATTAACTATCAATTAACCTTCAAAGCAGGATTTTTAATACCTGTGATACAAAAAATTAGTTAAGTTGTGCTTCTTAATAACACCTTAAGGTATTTAATTAGGTGCAAATAGTATTTTTAGAGTAATTATAGAATTTATGAAAATTTTACAAAAGTGCCTATAGAAAAGAACACTATTTGGACGTCTTCTTCACAACAGCAAGGGATATGTACTACAGTAACCCCTAACAGAACACAAAATATAAATTTCTCACATACAGCTTCAATATCAGCAGGAAAGAAAAATTCTACAGCTGTATACTGTTTTCAATGACACATATAATCATTTTCAGAAAAAAAAAAGATTACTTTTCTTAAAGCAAAGGCACTCCAATGTATGTGGAGATTATACATATCCCTTCAAAACCTATGGTCTGGATTTAGGCTCTGTTTATTTATTTTCTTCTTCCAATCTTTGGAAAATTGTAAAGAGGTTTTGCATCTAAACACCTTTCTACCACTTACAGTACTTTAAGATTTTTATCAAAATTTTGTTGGAATGTTGCTGTGAGAACATTCCAATATGTATACAACATTGCTTTGGTCTAAAAAAATTTTTTTTGAGGTTTAGATTCAATTAAAAGACACCCATCACACTCCATTATCATCAATCACTATATTCAGTCTTTCTGCCGGACTTCTGGGTCGATTGAACAGTCGTCTGATGGTCAATACCAGCACTATGAAGGATTTGTTGTTTGCTTGTTCAGTCTTTACATCCTTATGTACTGTAACCAGGGAAGAAAGGACGGTTTATCGTAAAAGTTACCAACCTACCAGAGTTGGAAGGTCGAGATTCATTCAGTGGACCAACAATGAAATAAATGTAAGCCAACCCAAGCAGATTCAAACAGCCACCACAGAGGTCATAAGAATACTAACCAATAAGGCCTGCCCTCATGGTTTTTATCTATATTTTTTATTATAAAATTAATTTTCATAGTCATTAGTGCAATATTTGCATCTTTCCAAATTCCATTAAAAATAAATAAAAAACTCAAATCCCGGACTGGGAAAAACAATAGATCATGGATATGGCTATCTATGATTCACTGCTGTATTTATATTTCAGAATTAAAAGCATCAAATTACTAGGATTAAATTAACAATTAATCATTATTCGTAACAAACAAAGTTGAGAAATTTTATGTGATTCAAACGTGACTTTTTTCATTCAAACCAATATAGCTCCTATGGTAGGTATGTTATGGTAGGTCCTGATGACAAAAGTTGTGTAACACAAAATATCCTCCATTACATTTCTGATCAGAAAACTCTAGACAAATTTTCAGTCCAAGCAACACCAACAGAGCTAGAGTGTTTCAAAAAGTTACATGTTAGGGTGTACAAAAAACGTTACACCAAAAAAGAACAGACGCCCAGCCAAAAGACATCCATGTCAATAATTAATGTTATAATTTTTAAATTTTTAAAATGTTATAATTCTTTGACACACATAAATATAAAGGATTCTATTCTACACTTATAAGTACCATAATCTTCTGATGTTAGACAAAAACATCAACTGTTTGAGAAAAACAGTACCATTTCGTATACATTTGTGTCATTCTTTAGGGACATTAAGTCCTAGAATAAAGATTATTTTTCATTTAAAAAAATGAAGGAAGGTAATTTATTTATTATTCGAAAAATTACATTAAAGTCTACTTTATACTTCCTGCTACAGAGAATATTTCTTTTGGTTGTCGATTCTCATTCTGTTAATATAGAGTTTTATATCGAAATTAATAATAATTATAAATGTTTCCTGAAGACCGTACCATGAACATGGCTTAATTCTTTTCTTGGTTTTTGGATTTAGCTAAATACAAAAAGGTGTTTAGATCATTAATATCAATAATTTTCTACTGCCTGTTCCACCATCATAGTTCAAAATATAGTTTCTTCGGTCTCTAATAATTGGTTATATTCTCAATGTAATACTGCATAAGGGCACTTTTCTTCAAACTATTTTAATTGAAAATGTTAGTAACCCTGTTTATTATTTTAATTTTTATTAGAATAAGTAAAAAATTACAAAATAAATTTTTGAGTTAATCACAAAATAGACTATGAAACCTTCATGAACTTATATTACATTCATTTATGGATATTTGAGAAATCCATTAAGTGGAAATCATTTTGCTAAATAAAAATCTTGATAATTTTTTTTTTTACAATCAGGCCTTCAATAATTGCAATTCTGGATTTTATCTACTCAGTGTATTTATGCAATGGACCATAACTACAATAAGAATACCAATATTAGTTTTTAATTTAAATATTTATAACACCTTTTTGTTTTAGGTTCAAGTTCATGGTACACCTCCAAGTTCCCAATAATTCCTGTTCCTTGCAAATACTCACATTAGTGTCATCAATGAGGCAGTAGACACGGTAGAGGGGAGAAAATGGATGAGAAGTAGGGTAAGAGCGACCAGTGGAGGGGTCCCAAATTGTGGTACCTCCTGAAGAAGATTTGGCCATTATGTACAACACTGGGCCAGAAGAGAGGCTGGAACCAACCAGAAGCCACGTCTGAAGGCCTAAACCTCGCAAGAAGCAGGCAAGCAATGTCGCGATTGAACAACTTTCACAAGTTCCCAAACCAAGGACTTGCTGAAAAATTAAAATTAAGAATTAAATATAGATCATCATTTATGACTGTTTACTAATTCAGGCATCATCAAAATTAAAACCAGAAAAATCATATTAATGGGTGTGATTCATACAGACAATAAAATTTCCTTTAAATAGATAAACTGTTAGGTTATTTAAATGTAACATGAGATACTAAAGACTAAATTAAGAATTTTCTTCAACTTAAAGGAATATTAGGGGAATTAAATTATTTTCTTTTTTTTTTTTTAGTTTATACTTTCATTTTTTTAAAATTTATAATAGGGTTATGTAATCAGTATTAAACTTATTTCAAAAGATATATTCAAATATGTAGTAAATGACATATAATAATAATAAATACTTCCTTTAACATTGTCTTTATTTTAAACCTTGTGAAGAACTTATTGCCGACACTCATATAAGCTGAAGTTGAAAATTAATTATTCAACTATAGCACAATATGGTATTATCACTATATTCTTTGAACTGAAATTCAAACATTATGAACTAAAAATTAGAAAATATATTAATATAAATAAAGAAAATTTATTGTATAAAATTGAGGTAAATCATTATTATAACATATTTTCTTTTCTTATGGTTTGAATTAAAAAAATTGTTATAAGTTAAGTATAGTGATGATAACATTTTTTGATTTATTTGAATAATTATTATCGATTGTAATCTAGATGGTGTGTTTAAGCTCAAAATACATCAAGGAATTTGAGTAATAACTTAATATATAAGCTGCATAATTGAATACATGATATCAATATTTCTCCATCATAAAATATTATATATTCGCTGTTTCCAAAAAATACTTACATCCGCAGTCAACCATACATCCAAGTAACCAGGATACAGCATATTTCCAGACATTACGGGGATCATAGCAACATATCTCGCAGCCATATCAGGAGTTGTACTAATATCAGGTGATAAATCTAAAATTTGTAAATATTGTTATGCCTTTTAAAATACTGCATAAGATGATATGTATGTTCTTTACGTTAAATTATTATTATTTTTTAATGGATATTTGTTACCAGGTGGCTTGATATCTTTGAAGAATCTAGTGACACAAACTGATCTTCCAGAGGAGTCCATAACGAGTGCTGGTACATATCTATTGGGAAATATTTTCTTTACTTCGGCTAACCAGTGGTCAAGATGCTGTTCTAAATACACTTCTTCACTACTTTCAATTTTTTCCTTTAAAATGTAAATTATTGGTTTCATAAATTTCATATTTAAAGTAGTCATTAAAAAAATATATATTAAAAAAAAAAAAACAGTTATTAATTACTATATAACACAATAGTAACCTGCAAAGGAGATGGAGGATGCAGTGGTGGATGAACTATCAGAAACAAAGTTAAAAAAGTTGAATCTCTAAATTCCTTTGATTCCCTTTCATAACCAAGGAGCACAGGAGGTGAGTACATTTGAAAAGTTCCTTCAATCTATTAAAAAAGTTAAATAGAATAAAATAAGTTATAAAGAGATAATAAAATGTTTTTAAAAATATTAATATTGACGATTCAATTTAATAGATTTCCATACAAATATTAAAGTAATTTTATTATCGTTAACTACCAATAATTATGGTGATATTTTATAATTATAACCAAGAATTCTCTATCCATTACTACAGAGCATAAGCATATTAATTTTTTTCCTTGGAGGTCAATAAGAAATTTTTCTTTTCTTGGAACATGAGGCTAGAAATTGAAGATATGTGAATATACTGCTTAAATAAAGAATAGACACTGGTAAAGAGTTAGTTATCCTGACTATTACACTTGCCTATCTTACACCTTCCTCCTCTAGTAAGATATGATTATTCAACATACATATATCTTCAACATAATTAGAATACCTCACAACTCAAAAGAGCAAATTCAAGTTGAATATACACTTCTAAACAAATAGATTTGTACAGTTGATTTTTCAATTTTTTTTCGCATTGAATTCAAAACATTTATTTTTTTTTATCATAATTTTTAAACAACGTATTTTGAAATAAAACGTTGACATGCTTTATTTGATTTAAATAAGTAGGAGAAGAAGTTGTTATTCACAAGATTAACCGTAGTGCAAACCCAGGGCAATAGAAGTGTACAACTATTTAATCCTCCGAGGCTTTATTTTTCCCAGTTATTTCTTGGATTTTGTTGTAGAATGCATTCTATTGATTTAATTACCCGCATAAAAAGTCGAGCCAAAAAACAAAAGAAGGGACTAAAAAAAAAGTGAGGACGTCTCGCTGTAACAAGGATCAAGGAGATTGTCGTATGGCTAAGGATGGAGGAAATTTTATACATTAAAGCTAGTAGTATAAATGAATTTAATTTTTCCCAATTATTAAATCTATTTAAATTTAAATGTAGGATACAAATCACTGGTACCAACAAGCATAATAGATGAAAAAGGATGTAAACTTTTACTTGTACCGAAGTGTAAAAAAAAAATTATAATGAAAAAAAAAAAAGAAAGAAAAAGAAACAGTGTATTGGATCTACAGTAAATTTGCTATTTTTTTTATCACAATTTTTTTTCTAATTAGGGTGATTAGACTTGTATACATATGTTCGTTAAAAAACATAAAAGATAATATATATTCATAATAAAAAAAAAATAAAAAAATGTAATATACCCTGGTATTTGTATAGAGTGCTGCAAATGGAACCCTCAGGCTAGCTAACCAATGTTTTTCAAGTCTCTGGTGTATATTTGTTTCCCTAAGCCTGTCGTCATCAATAATATCCACCAGCTTTTCATCATAAAGGTGAATATGGATCGACTCTTTGAATGACTGAAGAGCAGCTGGGTTGAAGCTTGGGTGTGGGTTTCTGAAATATTGGAGTAAATAAAAAATCATAAGTACATCTTATCCCAATGAAAACAATGCCTGACTTTATAAAAATTATTTAATGAATTAAAAAATTTGTAACGCATCTATAAGTTGACAAGTACGAACTCATTGGAACTAAATCTACACAATAAAAGCTCAGTATATTACGCTACATCCATACATGTATATTTTATATTGATAAGACAATATAATGGAATCTTGCAGTCAAAAGTGGAAGATGCTAACAAATCAAAACAAATGTAATTGTCAGTTGTAAATATATTCTTACTCGATAGGAATATGGAGATCCTGATTCCAGGTAGGATTTGCACCTTCTGCTGTGTTTGTTCTTCTCCTTTCTCCTTGGAATGTCACTTCTATGAACGGTCGAACAGGAACAACAGAAAAACTTTCATCGTTATTCCTTTCATTAGAATCTTTCCTAACTGGAACTTCAAAAGCTCTCCCAATATTTATTATGATCTAAAAAATTAACAAATACATGTAGCATTATGGTTAGTAGCTCCCGAATAAAAAAGTTTATTTATTTTTTTTTTTTACCCAATTAAATAAGTAAGGATGATAAACAATAAAATAGTTTAAAGGGACATTACCTCTAATTGCTGTCCAGCAAGGCTTTTTACAGGATATTTTTTCCTTTTCTTTCTTCTTGGCCGAAGAGGTCTCTTTGGTTGTAGGAATTTCATAAATGTCAAACCCAAAGTGCTTAAATTTAATTAATATTATTTACTTATTTATCTATAATAAAAATATGACAGCTTTTTACAAAATCTAATTAGAGGAAATAAAATTACCCCAAATCAGGAACTGGTTCTTCATGAATCATATCTGTGAACGTTTTTGCTTGATTGAGCTTACTTTTTTTTAATACTTCTTCCTTAATTTGCTCAATATATTCTCTAGCCCAAGCTCGTTCTTGCTCCAAACTTCCCCCTTTAGATTTTTTTTGCCTTCCATTAATTCTTTTCTCGTATAACTACAGGAGGTAAATAATCACTAGAATTAAATTTGGGAGAACATTCCATAAAATCGGTAAGAAAAAAATAATATACTATTTTTTAATAATGCTAAACAATACTATTTCCAAGTTTAGAAAGCTTTACAACTAAAAAAAAAAAAAACCCTTTATTTCCTAGTCATATGTTTCACAAAACAAACTAGTAAGCATTTTTAATAATAAACCTTTGATCCCTTTACTAACATTCTTACTTTAAAAATGTCCTTAGGAATCTCTCTCTCATTTAAAGGTATCATCCTCATAGTTCTGAACTCAGGTTGTCCAGCATGTCTGAGCATGAGCAATTTTAACCTCGGGTTTTCAAATATTTCTTCTTCTGAACAAAACTCCATTATATTGGATGAATTGGTTTTTGGTTCTTTATTATCTGCCGACTATTCAAAAGTTGAGTTGATAAACTTGACATGAAGATGTAAAAAAAAAAAATCTGCCGTCACTATTCAAAAGTCCAGACTGTAAATAAATGTTTCGGAGTTGAGTTGATAATGGTAATGACTTATGAGGGACTTAAAATTTGAAGACTTGACATGAAGATGTAAAAAAAAAAAATATTATAATAATAATACCTTCAAATATTCAAATAAATCTGCATTGTTGGGATCATTTGGATCTAACTGTACTTGTTCTACCCATTCTTTTAATTTTTGAATATTATTCTGTGACGGTTTTGTCACTCTGTTTGGCCTGGAATGGGTATCAACATGAGTATGAGCATTATAGAGTATTTAATCTGGTTTTTAAAGTAAGTTAACAAACATAGTTTGTACAGTGTCCCCGTGTTTTCCATCTCCACTGTAATGATTTGAAGAACTGAAAGTAGATACAAAAAATTGAAGGAAAGTAGATTTGAGATTTGTTACTTACTTTGGTTGGTGAAGAATGTTTGGCAGATTTGTTACTTACTTTGGTTGGTGAAGAATGTTTGGCAGAGGATCAGCCCAACCTGCACGGACAGCTAGCAGGCCATTAGTATACAAAGTTTTTTCTTCGCCAACATTTAGCTCTAGTTGGCCACATCCTATACCTGTGTGTTTAAAAGGTCCTACACGCTCCCCACAGCTGAATTCGTAACCGCACCATTCTGCCGAATCAGTATTTACTCTAGAAAAAATATATATAATTAGAGAAATATGTAAAATTTAAAAAGATTGCCTGAAAAATACTAACTAGTTAACAAACACATTATTTGTTAAAAAAAAAAAAAACCATCTTTCATTTCAGAGGAGTTATTACGTGATCAATATATATATATATAGACTGTTTCCCATTTCAAAAGAAATGTTTGAACAAATTTTCAGAATTTTATTAAAAATGTATTTCTAATCTGGTCTGTAAGGATTGTTTTTATTTTTTTGAGGACTCACACAATAAATTCTGACCTTATTGCTCTGGTTAGAATATGTTAGTAACTACTAAGAAATGACAGCAATTCTGCTCTTGTTGGTGAACTTAAGATCATTAAATCTAATATATTTCAACTACAATAATAAAAATAACTGAAACTATAATTATTTAAAATTATAAAATTGGGATTGAAAGTATTTAAATGGAATATGGTTTTAATCAATAAAGTTTGTGTATTAAAGATTTTTACTTGTTAGAGACTGCAATCAAGGAAATTCAAAAGGTTCACCACTGAAGAAAGTTTAGACTTCCATGGTTATATCCAATATATTTATATCAATATCCTTTGCCAAAAGGGACCAGTAGGCTCAATTATTGGAATTGTTCCTCCCACTATTACTAGTAACAGAGAGGGTAATGGAATGGTATAAGTTTAATGATACCAAGACCAAGCAAACTTGAATTTGCACTATCGTTGAAGGTGGCGCCTAAACAATTCCTTCTATTGATGCATTAAGGTACAAGATTATTCTTAATGTTCTTTTCAATCTATGTCTTATCTGTTAACAATCTGTTGGAAATCACTACTTTCTAGCCAGTTTATTATTTGTTTGGAAATTTATTCAATATCTAACACAACTTTATATGATTATGACTAATATTCTGAATTACTTACCTTCCTGGTATTGGAATGAAAATCTGAGCAATAATTTTTTTTCCAAAAAGATTTGAATTTCCAGCTTCAGTTATGAGTAGAGATAGACTTGAAGGTTGAGATTGTAATTTTAGACAGAACCTATGATTTAGGTGAGAAGTAAACATTTCATCCATTTGGGTTCCAGTTGCTTTGTCTACCTGTTTTCCATTTACCTGGAGGGAGACAGCGATTTGGCATTGCTTGGTTACTTTTCGTCTTTCTTCTTCCCTTAAAGAAGTAAAATAAAAACATATAGAAAAATATATATATTAAATCACAAATATCGATATTTATTGAGTATCAACTGATTAATTATATTGTCAGAATCGTATAAAAAATCTTTTCTATTTTCAATTAGTTTATAGAAGATTTTAAAAAAAAATGTTTATACTTCTTCTTGATAGTATTTCTATCCTCTACCACCTTCACCATTTACAGATTTATCATATCTTATTTGAGAATTTGAGGAAAATGTTATAAAGGTCAGATAAAGAGTTAAGGCAATTTTTAGAAATTTGATAATGTTTAATTAGTTTTTCATTTTATGAAAACGCTAATATATTAGGGTATCATTTAAGTAAATGGTGAAAAGGATTAGGTGTGGGTTACTGTCTTTAGGAACTCCTGTATACTAAAAATGTGTAAAAGAACAAGAACCTTTGAATATTCTTGTGGAGCAAAGAGATTCTTAATAATAATGAGGCTGATTTAAAATAACAATAAAAATAAGGCTGGGTAAAATATTTTTGGTAAAAGAGTACCATAAAAAGTTGAAGATCAGAAATTGACTGACACCAGAAAATAAAAAAAAAAAAAAAAATTTAACTTATAAATTATTTATAAAAAAAAAAAAAAAGATATTCTCTCAGTTAATATTGAGTTATAAGAATTACGTATTTATATTTTTTTTTCTACAAAAATCAAAATACATTTAAAATATACAAGTTGACTTACATAGCATTTTCAGTATTCTGTGTTATATTTAAATCCTCTAATAAGAAAACTTCAATTGCTGGTTCACCTGGTGGTCTCAGACACTCGGATAACTCTTCTTTAACTATTGATTCTAGTGTTGACACTCTAAGCTTTTTTGGCTTTGTTGGTTCTTTCAATTCATCTTCAGGACAAGATTCTACTTCATCTTCAGAACTTATTCCTTCTTCCTAGAACGATACAATAATCTAATTTAGATAAAATTAGAACATTACAATAATTCAGGAAAAAAAAAAAAATTGTTTTATAGAAAACATTTGTAAACTTTTATCAAAATATGAATTTGCTTGAAAGGTTTAACTCAAGTTTACAAACTTAGGGACCCTAATAAGTTCCTGTGGAGTGAAATAGGTATAGAGACTTAAGGCATATATATACATCTAACACATGTCTATCTCCTGACCCTTACATATGGAAGTGAAACCTAGGTAAGGCTTGATAAGCAAGCCAGCCACATTATTGCAGCATAAATGAAATCATTGATAAGTTTCATTGGCAAAACATGAAGGATTTTGCCAGAAAAGAATGAATAATAGAACAATGTGAGGTGATGGAACTAAAGACCACATATGAATTCTGACAGCTTCAGTGGTTTGGCCAAGTGTTGCCATATAGAGGATGAAAGAGAGCCAAGGAAAGTCCTGGAAGCTCAACCCATTGGGAAAAGACTGCAAGTACATAGAAGAATTTCCTATAATGAGGATATCCAAAGATTGGAGGGAAGAGAGGTAAAAAATAGCCGAAGAAAAATCTATGCAGGGACCAGAGGAATACCTCTGGTTTACTGAGGCTCATCGACAATAGGAATGGTACATGAGAAAGACAGAGAAGAAGAAAATAAGAATTTGCTTTAGCTGTTAAACAATACGATGCCTTGCAGATTGTTTTTCATTTATAAACATAAAATATAAGAATCCTATAATTAAAATTGAAATTATAAACTAAAAACTTCAGTATTATTAGTGATGAAACTTTGTTTAATAATAAGAAATAATGTCAAATTCCTGCAGGGACTCGTTAAATTGCCTGATTGATGGGGTTTAATGCTCTCCCATTCCCAACTTTAGTACACAGCACACATCAACTACACAACAGTACAATATATATTTATTCAGACATAAAATCATGAACACTACACACCAGAGAACCAACTATCCAAGGAGGATCTAAGGTAGAGGGTCATGGCTTAGCCACTGTTTATGGTGCCTGAGGCACTGGGCTAATCACCTACCTAAAGTATCATTTGGTCCTAAGTGATCAATCAAGCATCAAATATTTAGATATCTGGTTTTTATCTACACCATTCTAATACTAACTGGTATTAGAATTGATTTTAAGTAAAAAAAAGAAACTCTATTTTAAAGCTAATTCCTGTTTAAAAATCAGTAAAAATATACAGAGTTTAACGGTTAGGTGAGTTTGGTGGTGCCGTGGGCATGGGCGAGCAGGTAGCCGAAAAGGGCGGCAAATGGCCTGGAAGGGTCACGGCGGGCCAGAAGGCCCTAGATCTGTAATCTGGCCAGATCTAGAATGTTCGGCGTAGCTTTAAATTGGTCGACTTCCAGCCTAGTCAGGCAGTATCCATGTGTCAGTGATCAAGTAATGATCAATCAGTCAAGTGTCAGTTCAGTCTGTGAGTTAGTGACAGTGATTAACAGTGTCAGTGAATGTAGTAACAGTCTCTCTGTGTAATAGATTCTTATGTATAATTGTGACACCTAGTATTAAGATAAGTATTGTGTAATATACATATTAGTGTAATTAGACCTAAGTATAATTGTTATTAGATTAAGTAGCTTAAGGGACCTATTTGTATTTACTAAGTTGTAAATAAAGTAGTGTTTAGTATTTAAGTTGTGATTTGATTAGTCATACCCCCAGTGGCCCGTAACAAGAGAAAACATTTAGAATAAAAAAGTTGTGCATTAATACAATTGTATTTCCTTCTTTTCATAAATAGTATACATCTTTGTTAAATTAAAATGTTTTATTTCATAATGAAAACCATCAAAGTTGAACGTGGCTCATATGAAGAAGGAAGATTTAAAAAATGTATCATTTATGTTATATAAGCATAAAGACCATTGGTATAAAATGTTAAAAAAAAAAATAAACTTGAATATTGCATTAATAAACTAATCAGAAAATTCTATCAATTATGACTCATAAATACTTTTTTCTGTTTAAATTTATTCCATTTTGCCAATTTCTCCTGATATTCTTTCATTTCAGTTTTGTACTCTTCCTCTGCTTCTTCCTGGAGTTCATCTAGATACCTACAAAAAAACGAACAAAATGTAATTTATATTTCCAACTGAAATAAAAATAAAATAATAATAACTTATTGACTATGGCCAAGAACTAATGATAAAAAAAAACCCCAAAAAAACCCCTAATACTAACGCCTTAAACTCATTGTCCCAATCATGATCATCCTCTTCTCGGGTCACGATTCTGAGTTTATAAATAGAACTAATGTAACCCTGTTTTTCTCTTATTATTTTCAAGTCTCGCCATGTTTCAAGAATATTTTTGAGATGTTGCCTTTCTTTCTTTTTTTCCTGGAGCCATTCTACTCTCATAGATTTAATCTCTCTACGCAGTCTAAAACAAATTATTAATAATGATGAGTTTACATAATATTCCTTTTATATTTAAAAGATAAACTAGGAAAACTAATTGTAAACAAAATGAACATAAATGTCAGTGTTTTAAAATTATTCTTAGATTAAATGAAAAATTAGGTTTAATTCGAGCATTGTCAGGTTTCATCACTTGAAATCTTAGGTTTAGGGGTGATTAGTGAAATATAGGTGAATACAATAACAAATAGTCATTGTTAATGGATTGGTTATCATATGTCAAACTAAAGTTCCAATCCTAACAAACCCGACTGATTTTCTGTCAAGAGAAACTTTAGTATGTTAAGCCAGAGTTTTAAAACTTTTCGATTATCATTAAAATCCTATGCTCAACCTGCAAAGCTACCTTATCTTGTTCTCTCAACACGGTATGTTATTGTGATGGTAATATTTATAGAATAATATGTTTCTTAATAATATACAATTTTCTTAATTAGATGATTAAGCCTAAATCAAATCAAGTAACCTTTACTGTTCATCATAAATCTAGGACTTCTTATACTACAGTAGCCTTAAATGATATTCCATTAATCACTGTTGAACAGATCCGCTGTCTAGGATTCCATTTGTATAAATGTCTAATTTGGAATCCACATATAGGACTAAAACATATAGGAACTGCTTATCGTTTTCGATTTCTCTATTATCTACAAGAATAACTTTCAAAGCTTCCAATTAATTATAAAAGACTCATTTACATGACAGTAATTTGGATTTAAAATTGTTACACGGTACATGCCTTATTTTGATTTATGAAGTTAAGCGTAAGGGCTCTACTAAACCATCAAATTCATGTCATATCCTATCCTTACAATCCATAATCCTTTTAAAAATCCTTAATGCTCCTTACTTCGTCCCAGACAAACTTATCCATAAAAACCTCTATGCTCCATATGTTGCTGATTTAGCCCAAACCAGATACCTATCTTTTCATAGTAAACTATATAACCACTCAAATCAACTAATCTCTCAACTTGCTCCCCATGCTATTCTCAACAACCCTCTGAGGTATCAGAAAAGAAGATGGCCAGAGGACCTTCTTATTTAGAACTTTTATTGAAGTGCTAACATTAAGTAACTGCTATATAAACAATGGATATGTTATTATGATTATTATCTTCATATTTATTAGATGTATTTTTATTTTGTATACAGTTGTAAATTTCAATAAATAAAGAAAAAGAAAATGTTTTCATTATTGAAGGGAAGACCATCACTCCCTATAAAAGTATTCTTCCAAAAAATTCTGGGATAGTAGAAGAAAATGATAAACAAATGTAACACACCTGTTAGCTCTTTCTAAAAGGGATTCATCTTCAGTTACTGCATATAATTTCAGCAGATGGTCCCGAGAATTTCGAAGTGCTTGTAGTCTTCCTCCTCAGAAAATAAAAAATAAATCAAAATTAAAGGGGAATTTATAATATTATTGCCACATTTGCAGATAAATAAAAAAAAAATTAAGCAAATTTTTAATGCATGATTATATTATATTTACATTTTAAAGCTATTACATTTTGCTGGGACCATCAAACAGAAATTTCATAAACATATTTTTTTTTGTCTTCTAAATGTAAAAGAAGAAAATATAACTTTGTGAAATATAATAACTGCTAATAGAAAATAAAGGAATCAATAGTTTAATTAAGTATCATGAACTAGGAAGGTTCATTTGATTTGAACTATTTAGTTTCTTTCCTTATTTTTAAAGCCCTTTTGCCAAAAAAATAGTTTATACATACATGCATATACTGATACTCTTTTTAAATGAATCACAAAACTTAATAAGAGTACTAGCATATGCCATACTCTAATGAATTCTTGAAAACCAATTGGAAAAATTAAATTATTTATAACAAAGTGGGAATGTACTCCCCAAAAGTGATCAGTAGATTCATATGAAGAATCCAGAGAATTGCTAATAAAAGAGAAAGGGAGAGAGAGCATTTCTGCTATTTTTTTCCTGTTAATTATAAAATTCAAGCTTTGATTTTGAAAAAAATCAAATTTTTTCTGTAATCAAATTAAACACTAGTATGTCTGTATCAGAGAAGCTACAGAGATACTAGTGTTTAATTTGATATAAGGATGATCTATTTTTAAGTTTTTGAAGTTATCTGTGAGCTTTTTAAATGGGAATGTGACAAATAGAGAAATTAAAAGGGACCAGAAGTTAGTAAATTCAATTGACAACAAAATATTTTATTTTTAGACTATGGAGGATAAAGAGACAAGAAAGATGAAGTGTAATTGAATTAATCCTTACCTATCCGGACAGTTGGGCTCTCTTTTACTTCACATAAAGATCTTAGTCTTTCAGCTATACAATGCTCTCTAGAAAACAAAGGATGGTGTCTGAAAACAATATGACCAACTTCAATTTCCAATAAATAAACTTCATCCCCAGTGGCCGAAAGAGCACCAGGCTTATCTTTCTTAGCCTAAAAGCATCAGTAACAAACTTTTAATTAACAATGCAAATATAACCAATCAAAGTTTCTGTATAAGTATATAGGAAATACTTACAGGTACATATTCGACCTGTAATTCAGGAGGCACTTCATCATCAAGATATATATTGAAGCTGCTATATTCTAATGGATCTTGAATACCTTTTATTTCACCATCTTCACCAAACCAAAATCTATACAAGTAAGTTTGAATAAGCACAATTATTAACTTAGGTAAAATATATACAAATATAAAATCGCAAATAAATAAGTAGCAGTTATCCTGACAGTAAATACAGACTTTTCAGATCCCATTGCCATTATTCTTTGCTCCAATTTATTCCGCCTTTTCCAAGAAACCTTAGTCCTTTTTCCAACATATAGGCCTTCATCTTCTATAAATCTTGGTGATGTATCCTGTTCAAGTTTTTCTTCTATTGGAACTGTAAAATTCAAAAACAGAAGAGAATTATACAATGATATTATAAAAACTTGGTTGCAAGCAACTTAACTAACATCATATATATTTTAATATTAAGGTTGCACATAAAGCAATAATACTACCCATAATTGGTCTTGGACTTAGCGCTTAGTAACAAAAAATTATTTTGGGACCAACAGTTAAAGATGATCATTCGAGGTGACATGGTCAGCAGTGATGGTCAACTGCCATGGTCTTCTCCATTTAACGGTACCATCTTTATAAAGACTGGCTGTACCTCAAGAAGGCTCCTGACACCATAGTTTACCCTAGGCTGAATTGAAAGAAAATTTTTAACCTAAAACCAGACTCAAACTTGGGCTCGGGAACAAGGAGTACAGTTCTCTACCCACTGATCAATAATACCCACTCCCCAAAAAATAATAATATAAAAATAAATTTGAATCTGAACAAATAAAATACAAAATATATCATGTTTTTAATCCGAGCGAAGAAATTTTAACTTTTTTTTTTTTAAATTTTCCCTTGCTTTCCCTTCTATAGTACCCCAAAAGAAGAGGCGTTTATTTGATAATCATACATCATGCTCTATGTATTATGCATAAAGAAGATTTAAATTGTAAATAATAAAACATTGGATTTGACAAAGTAGAATAAAACAATCTTGATAGGCAAGAGCAATAATATACATATCCAAAAAAAGAACATTATTTAAAATTTTATTGAAAAAAAAAAAATACAAATACGAGGGTGAATCAAATATAAACGGTAATTTTCAAAATTATATTTATTGAATAATATTATACAGAAACTATACCTTCAACATTTTTCAATGTAGTCTCCTGCATTATCTACACACTTCTGCCACCGATTTGGAAGCTTGAATATTCCCTGTTCATAAAAAGACTGAGGGCGAGTTTTTAACCATTCGTGCACGTGCTTTTCGACGTCTTCATTGTTTTCAAATCGTTTTCCTCCAAGATTTTTTGAGGCGCATCGTCACATGTGATGAGACGTGGGTCCACCATTACATCGAAAATGGCAAGTAAGGAGTGGCGAAGGAAGGATGAAGGCTGCCCAGTGAAAGCCAAAACTCGTCTCTCAGCCGGAAAAGTTCTTGCAACAATTTTTTTTGACTCAAGGGGAGTTCTACTCATTGATTTTCTTCACGATCAACGAACAGTGAATGCGGCTTACTACTGCCAGGTGCTACAGTCAGCAAAAACCAGTTACCGGAACAAAAGACGAGGTGTGCCCATTAGAGATGTCATCCTTCTCCATGACAACGCGAGGCCTCACACCGCATTGTTGACAAGGGATAAATTGGAAGAAATGGGCTGGGAAACTCTCGAACACCCTCCTTACAGTCCAGACCTGTCCCCTTGTGACTACTTTTTGTTTGCGCCCCTGAAAGAATCACTTGGAGGAAAACGATTTGAAAACAATGAAGACGTCGAAAAGCACGTGCGCAAATGGTAGAAACTCGCCCTCAGTCTTTTTATGAACAGGGAATATTCAAGCTTCCAAATCAGTGGCAGAAGTGTGTAGATAATGCAGGAGACTACATTGAAAAATGTTGAAGGTATTGTCTTCTGTATAATATTATTCAATAAATATAATTTTGAAAATTACCGTTTATATTTGATTCACCCTCGTAGTTTTATAATTGCCAATTTTAGCAGCATATTATTTATTATGATTTGCTTGAATATTCTTTATCTAATTCCTAACCTCATTGTCATAAACAAATTTTTTTTTTCTTTCCACAGAAAAAACAGTCGTTTTACATTATTGAACAAAATAATTGACAATAGAATTCCAATTTCTGGTACACTTAATTATTTTTTATTTATTTATTTTTTTGGGTCCCTGACTTTAATATAGGTAGGTATAGTTTACTAGCATTACTCGTTGAGCTGTTTTGTTAAATCTAAACTTCAACCATTCTTCACTATTTAAAGTTAATCCAATAGAAATATAATTATATTTCCATGATAGCAGCAACTAACCAGGAGAAGTTGATGGACAAAAGAGAAGACCAACTTGTTTTTCTTTCACTGCAGACCAGTCTGTCAGTTCGGGGGCCATATGATTATGCAAAGGAAACCAATCACCTTCTCTAGACCCGAGAATATCTTTCATTAAAAGTTTTTCATCATCGCTTGATTCTTCCTCTGCAAAAAAAAAAAACAAATAGTAAAAAAAAATCATATATGATGATCAATTATGTATCAGTAAATTATGTTTTTAAAAGAAGCTTTTGGTGAATTTTAATTTATTTACTTGTAGTATAGATATACTATGGTTGAGATTTCAATACTTAAATTCCAAAAAATTTTGGAATACACTTTTGTTATAATAACTTTGGATTTAATATCATATGCATTACATAAAATATTATATCTATATATATAACGCATTTAATGTCAATTAAAAAAAAAAAAAAAAAAAAAAAAAAAAAAAAAAAAATCTGAACACATTCAATGTATTATACAGGTAGAATATGTTCAAACATAACCAAATGAATTATCTGGTCCAAAAATCAAAACAGCCATATTGTTTCAAATTCTTTCTTGAAAACAAAAATTAAGATTTTAACCCTTTATATTGATATTCAGTCAGAATATCTAATTTGAACAGTAACAGAATATAAATAATAAAAGTATAAGCAATAGCAAAAGATTTTTAAAGCTGGATTAGATGACATTCTCCTATCTAGAGAAAACATATAATGTAAGGAAATATATGACATAGGCCGTAGGAAACAGAAAAAAGAATCCAGGCAAGAATAAAAAATTATCAACTCTGGATAAAAGTAAATGATAGAAAGAAAAAAAAATTTAAAAAATGCACTGAGGTCTAAAACATAGATTCGCTAATTTTTTTCTCCTGGAAAACAAAACAGATTAAGAAATTTATAATTTTTATTTTGTTTATATATAAAATACACACAAATTGTAATAATTTACTTGGTTGTTGTTCTGGATCTTCTGAATCATTTTCTTCAAGAGATGCTTTAATAGGAGGCTCCCAACCTTTGCTGAAAAATTCATAACCTGACTGAATGTTAGCAACCTGTAGCAAATAAGAAGTAATAATTTGATAACTGTAAAAAACATAATCATAAGGCAATACCAAAACCTTGGAAAAATTTTGACATATTGTTAAGGACAAAAAATTTAACATACATGTACAGAAGCTGTTGCCACCTTCCATTTAGATCTAATTTCCTTATGTTTTTTCATCGCTTCTTCAACCTTGTCTTCTTCCTTGTCAAACTAGAAAGCAGATAATTTATAATATTTAAGGTAAAAAAAAAAAAAAAAAATTTAAGAAGGATTAAATAAAATTAAAAACCTCTTCAGATTTACTGTCAGTTGGGGATTTTATCCTTTGAACTTTTGACTTAAATGCGCCAGCTGCCATAGCTCTTTCCTAAAAAGTGATATAAAATTATTTTCAACAATTTGTTTTAAAATAATCATTATCCTACTTTTTTGAATCTTTTTTATTACCTTTGCAGCTTGAACTCTTTCTCTTATTTTTTCTCGATAAGTTTTGTTATCTGAAACAGGAGTTCCACTTCTAACAGATGATATTTCACTGATCTTTCCACTACTTTCTCCAGTATCAGGTTTACGCCGAATATCAGGACTTTCTATGTTCTGTAAATCATCAAATTATCCAATTAATAGTTTTAAAATTTTAATTATAAACATTACTTTATCATAAAAATAAACAGTAAATAAACAATTATAATTTGTTCTGACTAAGGAGCAGTAATTTGATAAGGAGTCATCCACACTGTGCCAAGATATTTAGTCATCTTATCCTGAATTTTGTTTCTTGTAAAATGATATTTTTTGAAATAAAATTAACTGAAGTTTAGATAAATGTAATATTTCATGATGTTTAGTTAATATATAATAAATTAAAGTATGAAATAGACAAGGGAACCTGATGCTGAACTGCCATTGGAGACACAACAAATGCCCTTTTCTTAATAAATTCCGTGTCTGATCTAGCTGGGGATGATGGCACAGAAGAACGTGCTGAAGAAATTTCACCTGGTGCTGTCTTATGAGGTTCTCCTGTTGGTGAATGAGTAAATGACGTCTCTTTCTGTGTAGAGGTAACTTCAGCTTGAACTGAGAATGACACAATTTCATGTTCATCCTCTTCACTCTAAATAAAAAAAAGAGATTTAAGTATATTTATTAATGTAATATTTAAGAGTAAGATTATTCATCTAATTTATGACATATATAACTATGAATTTATAGAAATAAATATTCAGATTCATTATATTAAAACTGTCATTATATCAGGCTATAAACAGTTTATTTACCCAAGCTGAAGATTTAGGTATTTCAGGTCTGACTCCTGATCTTGGGCGTGGTACAGGTCGCTTTTCGGGAGTGGTATCATCTTTTATATTCTCTGATAATAGAGTTCCCTGATCAGACATTTTGTAATCAGAGAGATTGTATTTAGCGGCGTTTCCATGGTTAGAGCGACACAAGTGCTACCTAGTGTGCACTTCATTAACTAAGATACTAGGAATTATCTTCTCAGTTTTTTAGGACTGGATATTGTTATTTACCACCAATAATTCTTGAAAGTGCCAAACAAATTCTTTGAAAATAAATTTGATTAATTAATTATCATTGGGTACCAATTAAAAAGAATTATTAAGAACATGAGGAAGAGGTGCAGAAAAATGTTGAGCATAATGATCACAAAGAGCTTGTGCTTGCTCTTGTGCTGTAGGAAGCGGAGAGTGTAAAGTGGGAAGGTTAATAGGAAGGCGTTTATGATAAGATGATCGCGATAATTTCCAAAATTTTTGTAAATTTTGGGAGGCAGCTGTTATTTTATTTTCCCAGATTGAGTTTTTCCATTTTCTGTAAAGCTGGGAGATTTGTTTTGTAACAGAACGGAGAGCAATGCGGTCTTCTGGTTGATGGCATCTCCGCCACCTATTTAGCAAACGATGACGGACAGATATTAACCAAAGAATATGTTTCGGAGGTGTTTGTAATACTAAAGGTTTTGGTTGGAAGGTAGGGATAGAATGAGAGGCTGCTTCTTGGAGCAAAGTGGTGAAACGATCAACTGCGTTGTCTATATCAGCCGTGGTTGGTGTATCAGGTAAAGGGGGCAAGGAAGAAGGAGAGTTTTCGAAAAGAAAGGATTGAAATCTTATCCAGTCAGCTTTAGAATAATTGTAATGGAATGAAGAGTTGGGTGGGGTGCTAATAGAGGATATGTGATAGACTACTGGGAAATGATCTGAAAAGGAAATGTTGTTAAGAGTATAACAATAAGTAATAAGATGAGGTGCATGGGTTATAAAGTAAATCTATTGTACTAACATGGCCTCGAGAAGACTGAAATGTAGGAGAAGAAGGGTAAATAATAGTTCCTGGAAGTTGTGCGATGGCTTTTCCCCTCGGATTGGAGGAAATATTATTCCACATTTGATGTCTGCTATTAAAATCTCCTATCACAAACGATGATCTTGGAACAGATTGAAGGAACTGGGTGAAAGGTTTCACTGGAGAAGAAGGACGAGCGTAAATTCCATACAGCTGATGAGGAACTCCATTGACATATAAAATTATACCAGAAGTTGAATTGAAGGATGAGGGGATGCGGTTTGAAGGAAGCGATGTTTAATGGAATTGTCTAGTAAATTACATTTATTAGAGTGAGGGGACTTCATATCAATGGAAGCTCCACCTTCTGCTTTAAACCCTTAACAAAAAATTAATTGTGCTAGGGATTGATAAATTTCCCTTTAAATTTATTTTAAGATGTTTTATTAACTTCTTAAACAAGGATAACTTTACTCAATTTCAAAACATACGTTTAAATCCATTACTTAATTATCGGATGCAGCATTGCCTTAATTTAGTTAAAGGATTCCACACTAGATGGCACTAGTATTCATTTAATGCTGTTACATCGTGCATGTATTTCTAAAATGACACGACTCAAAAATCTGTATTTTTGATTTATCATGTTTCAGTTAATTACTTTTCTATGAAATGTCAATGTATCGAATTAACTTCAAATCACACCTGATACATCTCACTTCCTTTTGGGATTAAAAAATGATTCAGATACACTTCGGATATAAGAGACTGTGAAAATTTTACGTTTTTTTAATATAGGTTTTTGAGTTGTGTCATTTTTGAAATATATTTGCGATATGTCTTTTGTCTAACTTATATAGTTTTAACTGTAAAGAATGGCAAAAAAAGTAAAGAATAGGAAGAATTATTGAAAATTCTAACTTAACGCTAGGAGTCCTAATTAAAATAGAGGCATTTTTAGTATTAAAGGATTTTATTTTATTACAGAAAAGAAAACAGCAAAGTAAAAAGAGAAATATTTTCTTTTAAAAATAAACACCAAATCATCAAATACCAGGTAGGAACGGCAGAAAAAGGTAATGATCCTATCCAAATAATGTATATATTCAATGTATCATATCAGGTTGCTTTCTTTCAAAGGCATTTGGTAAATAAATATAGGAATAAAAATGAAAAAAAAAAAAAAATTAAATATAAAAAAGGTTCTTAGCGTACATAAAAGTAAAGAAATTTGTTTGGAAACATTAAATTGTGTACAAGTTAAGAATCAATGTCATGTAAGTGTCCCATTGATGATTTAATGTGATGAAAATGTTTTTATTAAAAATAAGTGAGATTTATGGTTTTTAAAATAGAGCCGATTCATTTTTTTTTTTTTTTTTTTTTTTGTATGTTAAAAATTATTATAGCAAGATTAAATTATACTATGTATGTTGTTCAAAACATTTTATAAATAATAATATAATAATAATATAATAAATAATAATAATAAATAAATAAAAAACATTTTATAACTATTCTCATCCGCGAATATCTATTTTAATTTTTTGAGCTTTTATTTTAATTTCATCTCTCAACAAAAACTGAGATTCTTACAAGGCGACTATAATTTCGATATTTTAATATCAAACATACATTCCTAAAACCAAGTAAAAAAAGGTAAAAATCATATCTTTACATCATTTTGATTAATTTTGCTCGATTGTTCATTACTATTTTTCTCATTCTTAGATATTTAGTTTTATTGAAAATGAAACAAAAAACCCAACTAAATTGGTCCTATTTAACGCTGATTAGCTACTTTGGTAATCGTTTTTGCCTTCACTGGCGCCACCAAGGGGGAAGGGGGTAGGAGCTGAAGCCCTCCCCCCCCAGACGACCGAAGATTGAAAAGGAATGCGCTTTGCTGAAATCGAAAAATTATAAGACAAAATAAATAGTGGAGCGATAACTATGATTTTCATTTATATAGTCTTGAACGTCACCCATTCCTTGTTTTAGTTTAACTAAAACATAAAAAAATATCTTCATATATAGTATGAGATTTAGAAAAAAAAAATTATAAAAATAAAGCTATTATTCTAATGTCGAATGTTAGTTAATATGTCATCAAAGAAAATATGAAAAGGTTTTTGTTTTGATTTCTATGTCCCACATGAATTTATATAAATATGATTTAATAATTTTCTTCTAGTTCCCGCCTCTACTTTATTAGACACTCGAGACTGTGTGTGCACCCCAGTTGACGCTTCAATAAAATTTTCAGAGTGGTTGACAGTATAGTGTTTGAAATCATATCCAACATTTATTTTTTATTTTCGAGTATACTTTCCAATAATCTGATATAATAGTTGCATAGGAGAGAATGCATCATTTAAAACATTCGGTTTAATTCGTTGTTTTTAGGCATTGCACATAGTTTTGTTTCCCGGCATATCCCACAAATGTATGTAGTCGACTTAAATTATATTTTCGTTTTGTGAAGAACAATTTTTCAATTTCCACAGTCATCCTCCTGTCTCGAATGGGTTTCTTATGAGAGAATCTCAAACCTCCTTTAAACAATTTTTTAAAAATATAAGGTGCTTGTATACTCTTTTGTCCATGAATAAATCAATGTAATTGTAGTATTTAGTGGCCATTTAGATCCAATCAACCTTGTACCTTCTTTAGGGCCAATATACAAATGGCACCCTCCCATTGTGACTTCGCCATGTATAGTTTAATATTGTGTCTATTCCTGCATAATTTTTCCTTATGGATTCTTTTAAAAAAATTTAGTTTTGTCTTCGTAACTTTAAATTCGTAATACGAATTGAATTAAGCCAATATTCAAAGTATAACTAGGAAATATATTTTAATTTTATTGAACCAGCTATCACGTAATCGATTATGTCCACGTGGGGTACTGTGTAACATCATGATTAGCTCTGTCCTTTTTTTTAATTTGGCAATAGTGTTTCTTTATTTGTTAGTCAATCTCATGAGCTGACATCTTAAACATCTGTCATTGAACATCAAATTGAAGAATAAATAGAAGAATAATTAAATTTATATTTTTGACACAAAAAACATTTGTGAACAATTTGGCTAGTGAAGTTTTGTTATTAAGGGAAAAATAATGATTTCCGGTGAATAAGTATATGTTCCCTTTAATCTTTAATCAGTTGGTGTTTGATTTGTATACAAAATTTCTTGTAATTTCTGATCAATATGATTTCAACGAAAGTTTGTTTCAAACAGTACGGTGTGGGACACAGAGTAACGTAATGTGTTATACTGTACCTCCTTCGATTATATATATTTTTTCTAGGAGTGTTACATCAAAAATAGTTCGGAATCGCAAAAATAAGACGTAAATTAGTCTACACAATGATAATGACATTAAAAATGTAAAGATAATGTTCTCATATTATAAATTTGTTTATGCTTGATTTTGATTACCATAATATTGTTATGGAACATAATTGAGGTTAAACGTTTTCTATTTTTAATAATTTATTTATTTAACGTATGTTTAGTATTCTTTATGCGCTTTTATTGTCAGTCCAGTAAAATAAGGCTCCAGAAGATCGTTTTCAAGAAAAAACTGCCGAATTTTCATTCTTCACGGATCTTTATGTTTTTTTTGATTTACTGAATCCGAATCCGAAGTTTGCTACGACGGCAGTCGTCGGCTTCATGCCCAAAATCGCGAAAAACCTCCCAAAATACCGGTTATTTACCTTTTTTCATTTTACATATAACATGACAATGAAGCTTTTTTCCAAGAAAGTCTTTAAATATTAAATACAGCTGGAACCAATACTTACGAAAAAGAAAAACAACTCCGGACTGTTTTTCGCGAAGTTTCGGTCTTGGGAAAAATTGTAGAAATTGGCCAACTTGCGATCAGTCCTACTCCGCGAAAGCACGTTTGTCGTACTCTTTTGGCTATAACTCACAAACTATTAGTCCGATCCAAGATTACTTTTTTTTTTCTTAAAGCTGATTAAATTTAAAATGAGAATCCATACAATCAACTCCCTTAACCCTTCAACAGGCGATGTATCCTGGAGGAAACAAAATACGAAATGTATTTACTCAATAAATGACGTAATGTCCAACGCATCATCCTACTCTTTACCGTCTAATATCCTTTATTCAATTTTGAATTTCATGATACACGGGTGAGGTTAGCGTGGCTATAGCCATTCAAAGGAAAAAAAAAAATTAAAAAATCCCCGGCCCGACCGTTAAAGTTTTAAAATGCACATGCTTGCACGATAAAAATTCCTTACTATTGTGAAAATTAAGTTTCTTGGCAACTCCGAAACTGTTTTCCTGATCCCAAATTTCTTTTTTTCTGTCTAAAAGCTGGTTAAATGTACTATTATACCCCATATATGAAGTTTTATTTAAGTCCTTTAAATCACACAATCTAGCACGCTAAAAATCCCGGACGTTTGTGAAATACAGTTTTTTTGGCATATTTTTCGGTGTAACTCGGAAACTATTTGTCCGATCCAAAATTTCCTTTTTCCATGTCAAAGCAGGTTAAATTTACGATTGGACCATTTATTTTGAATTCCGTGAAACACCCACGCTAGCTCGCTAAATATGTATGTTTTGACAAAATATGACAATTATGACATGTTCAGTGGGTTTGTGTGGGTGTTACACGAAATAATGAACCGTTTTTTTTCTAAAAATTAAAATGACTTTTTTGTTACACTGTTCCCCACTTGATCCTACTAATATCACAAATGGTGCGGATCAATGTTATCAAATGTTTATATTTTGATCAAAATATTATTAGAGTGCGGGTATTAAAAGTAAAAGACCCGCAATTTGTAATCGTAGGTTCATGACAAGGAAATTTCGCGAAATGTCAGTTTATATACAGTAATTAATCCTCAAGTATAACATAACAGAGACTATAAGACTAGTGATTTATCCAGACAAAGGTTGCCTATAGGACAGATGCCGTGCGATCCGACTATCGGTCCATCTAACAGCTGTTTAATAAAGCGGCCGCCTGTCGGTGTACAAATATTTGGTGTATACTGAAGGGGGGCATCCACTGTAGCCCCGGGCCTTTTGGGATTAGGCTGGCCGTGCGCAGTCCAAGGCAGCTTCTATGTCAGGCCTTCCACTCCGGCTATCTATCACTCCAGGTGTCTTCTAGGAGGGCGTCGTATCAAATGAATCATTGAACTGGCATATGGTAGCTTGAAAAAACTTCCCCAAAACAGATCAGTTAAAATGGCACAAATAAATATTTGAGTTAACATTGTTCACATACACTTCTGTTGTCATTTAAATTACTAGTTCTTGCAAAATAATATTGCTCATCAACAACAGCATAAATCGAAAACTTCAATTTTACAGAAGGATCAATTCAAAATGTATCATTTGAGCTTTGGCGCTTGAATGAACCATCTAATTCATTTCTTATCCAATTCTTAGAATTCAAAATCCTACGAAAAATCCTGTACTCTCTACCTTAATGTTCCATATGTTGCTGATTTTAGTTATTAAATAATTACAAACATTGCCATTCCATTACATGTATATTATGGTTATAAATCCCAAGATGCTCATAAAACGACATCTACAGAAATATCAACGCATCCTCTTAACTACAATGTTTGATTATACAATTTCCAATTTTTTAATTTTTAATTTTTTTGTACTTCGTCTGCATGACTATACTTTCATTGTAAACTCTATAACCATTCAAATCCACTAGTCTCTCAAGTTGCTTCCTATTCTATTCCTGACAACCCTCAGTGGTAGCTGAAAAGAAGATGTCCTTGGGACCTTCTCATATAGAACCTTTATTGGAGGCTTATTATTATTATTATTTAAAAAAAAAGCGTTTCCTGAGTTCTTACTAGGTATATACAATTTCTATAAAATAACTTTCAGCATGTTTTATTGAAAGTTCACAATATAAAATAATAGAAAATATATAACAATGGTTCATTATACGTTCATAACTCAGAAATGCTGGTTTTTGAGTTATGTCGCAGTTGCAGGGAGTGATACTAGATTGTCCCACTTGCAATGTCCGTTCTTGGAAACAGAATATTAATAAAAAAAGAGAAACGAATAAAATATTATACTTCAACCATTTTATACTTTAACCACTTTATAATTCTAACTTGCAGTCTTTTTGGGGTCAAGAGCAATTATCTGTCCCTCGCCGATTGAGATGCGAAGAAAGCTCTATGGGAGCGTGGAGGCCTTATGGACCAGTCAATTCCCCATATTGAATCATGATTTGCCCATATAAATGGAAGTACGAAAAATAATAATTACAAATTTCAATAAATAGATTATTAGGAATAGGGACTACTGCAACACCTAGACTAACGTTCAAAGCTTTCAATTAATAATTTGCATTATCCAAAATGTTGATTAACTTAACGTACAAAAAGTTAATAAATTATGCATTTTAGTTTAGTAAATTTTATTATGTATTTGCTTTTATCAATCTCTTTTTTTTCTTCTTATTTTGTAGGTTTTTTAGTATTTTTCCTACTGTTAAAATAAACGCATTCCAAATTATACCCATTTTAGCTGACTATGTAGTGTAAATTGTTTTATTACCAAAACATGTAACAATATTTAATATATGCAATTGTGAACTGTTTGATCATTTGAATAAAACTTTTATTATTATTCAATTAATTATAAAAGCCTCTTATACATGATAGTAATCCAACCTATTTAGACATACGGAGTTGAGCTTTGAACTAACACCTCCAATTTTATCCAATCCTTACAATCCAAGATCCTCCGCAAAATCCTCAATGGTCCTTACATTGTCACAAATTAACTTATTCATATAGACGTTAATGTTCAATATGTTGCTGATTTAGTCCGAACCAGATACCAATCCTTTCAAAGTTTCATCCTTCACATTATATTTTAGATAAACCTCTGAGGGTTTATTGTGTTATTATTACTACTATTATTATGAGCATTAAAATAGGGCATATGAGGCGTCCAGTTGCAAATCGTAGCAGAATCAAATTTCTAAATTTTTCACCAGAAGCCAAAAACCATAGCAATATGATGCCCAATTGATATGAATGTAATTTTTCTTGTATTTTTTTTGTTCTTAGGCGCTACAGTCCTTGCAGGACCTGGGCCTCTGCCACTTGTATAATTAGCAGAAAAATAGATGATTTTAGTTGAGCAAGCGTAATAAGGGTCTCTGTTGACCAGTTCTTTTAAAAATTGGTTTTTCTTCTGTACTTACTCCGTTTACATCAGTTTTGGGGACTTAATCCGTTTTGCAACAGTTTGAGACTTACTCCTTTTTGATAATGAAATAATTACATGTGCTGAGTTTGATTGAAATGATGGATTAAAAAATGATTTTACTTTCAAAAATGTTACTTATTAGCTTGGTGAACAATAAAAACGGATAGTAAAGTAATAAACGATATATGTACATGCATGTACTAGTCTGTGTAATCAGAATACACATTTTCCTAAACAAATTATTATTCTTCCTCATCTTTCTTCTAGACAGACTTTAAGTAAAACCTCTTTGAAAATGGTTAAAAACAATTTATCATTAAAAAATATTTGTATACATAAATGCGATTATGTATACAGAATATTGAGGAACAAAATAAAAACAAAAAGGTATTGAACTACGTAGTAGTATCAAAATATTATTGACTTTGTTTTTTAGTAGGTAACTTTAAAATTCAAAACAAATGTCTATCTAAAAACTTTTTTTATAATGTTTAAAAACATTTATTAGTTTAGTTTAACAAACAAAAAAATGAAATATAATTTAAAAAATGGACAAGCCAATAGTAATTTCGATCACAATAACAGGTTACTTTTCTAAACTGCTAATTGTGTTTCTTCCACCTCGTTTATGTCTCCTAACTCTGACTAATAATATGCATAATACGGCAGCCATAATGTGAGATACTCCCTTTTGGTACTGTGATAGGCATGGTTTTAATCCCTTTGCAGCAGTACGTGATTTTTAATTGTATATTTGAACAGCTTTTCCTTCGTCTTTAAACCTAAAACCTAGTCAGTCTTCTGCGTGGCAAGGAGCTGGATCGAACGGTATATAAAACTCAATTTCGATTTCCGGTGGATTTGCTACGTTTTGCAATTAGGCGCCTCATATGGAAATACCAAAAATCCACAACTTTGCACGTAACAAACTATTTTCAGGTGCGTTAGATGAAATTGTACGCCCGTGAACATTGAAAGAAAGTAAACAAAAATTTCCATTGTAGTTTTAGGGCCAGATTCTAATAAGAAGATTTTATCTACAGATATGTACATACAGTTGAAACTGTTCTATGTTATTTAGTTAATATTAATATGTTTGATCACTCAGCTAGAAATTCTGTCTAATCCTATCAGGACTAGTAACTTCTCACATCTGTTTGTTTCAAAGAACTGCTCGTAATTTACTAAATTAGAGGAAACAAGGTTTCCAAAGTTTCGTCCGACAAAGGTACCGAGAAAACGGGGCCCATTGAACGGGTGGGGCAGGCATGCGCGGGCCCGGGGGGTGGTTGCTAGGCATCGCGCCGCCCCCAATGTCTCCTGTTTACCCTCCCTGTGTACACTCTACATTATTGAGTTTGCAGCTAACTTCATCATCAAACCGAGGTAAACAAAGGACCTGGATCGATACTATAAGTACCAGGTTTGTTAAATAAGACGGGTCATGGATGCAATAATTCGGGATGGGAAGCTTCGAAGAGACCAGTTTTGATGTAATTTTACTTAAGAAAAAAAAAAATTGTTTTGTCACCTACATTTCTCGCACAGGCACGTATCTACCATATTGGATACATTACTTTTCCATGGATGGAGTGAAGTAATTAGTCGATATTTTTTACCAGATCTCACTCAATTATCGGTTTTTGGAGCCACGTGAATCCAAATCGTCATTAAAAAACAAAACAAAAAAAATCATCAACCTGTTTACATTATCATTTCATTCTATTCGATTTTCTAGTAACAGTATGAAACCACCCACAAAGTTGGAGGAAATTGGGTAAATGTAGCCAAACACATAAATTGTAAATATACTATTAAACAAATATATCTATACCATTATTATATAAAAGGACAAGCCATTTTTCGTTTGTAATCACTAACCGCGAAAACTACTGAATCAATCTGTACCAAATTTTAACTACGTCATCTTTATAGTTCCAGAATGGTTTAGCAATAATAGAATCTACTGATTGCCCATTAATTTTACAATAATAAAAAATTATTGTACAATGTTAACTGGCAGAAACGATTCTTGGTCCCACCTCTATCTCTCTTGTTAACCATTTAATTTTATTCAAGGAGATATCTCATCCAGCTCCTTTTCAACCTTTTTACGGATATTGTTGGGCATCATTGTTGTGAACATGTCATGTATGAGTTTATTAGGATGATCTTTAATTCTATTTTGAAATCTTTTGTAGTAGGTCTGTTTGTGTTCTTTAACACTTTAATGGGCAGGCCGGAGATTTTTTTAATACATTTTTTCCTTTTTTTTCCTTTGAATGGCTAGAGTCACGCCAACCCCCACACATGTGTCATGAAATTCAAGGTTGAATAAAGGATATTAGAGGATAATGAGTAGGATAATCCGTCGGAAATTACGTCATTTATGGAGCAAAAGGCATTAAATATGAGTATCCTCCAGGATACATTGCCTGTTAAAGGGTTAATAGTAGAAATGTGATGGTCCGTGTGCAGAGTTACGTTACTTACGTACCAAGGTGTCTGTATGATTGGCCTAAAAGTTTTGTCCTGAAAATTAGTAGTCTTTGAATATGGCCAATCATACACGCTTCTTGGTATGTAAGTAACATAACTCTGCAGACAGACCATCACATGCCTACTATTAAAAAACACATACAGACCTACTACAAAAGATTACACAATACACTTAAAGATCATCCGAACAAACTCATAAATGACATGCCCACAACAATGATGCCCAACAATATCCGTAGAAGGTTGAAAAGGAGCTGGATGAGAGATCTCCTAGAATAAGATTAAATGATTAACAAGATAGATGGAGGTGCCACTGGGCACCTGCTCCTCATCATGCCTCTTACGCCAGAACCTTGTTATTGTTTTACAACCATCTCAATTGCTGGTTGTCATTAATTTATTTGACAGTTGTGAATTAAAATGAATAAAGACTAAAAAAAAATCTTGAGGATTTTAACTTTTTACTTATAAGAATTCACTTTTCAGTCACTTGTAAAATGGATTTATTCCTTTTTTAATTAAAGTTTTGTAATTTACTATCCTGGTCAATAAAGAAACAGAAGACAGAAAACTGAACCGAAAGCACGTGGCTGAACCGATCCAGTATTTTGTTGGAGAGGCAGTTGTGTCAAATTAGTGGGAGCCCTTTGTATCATCAATTCATTAGCGCGAGGGTGACTCCTAGCAATCTAATAAAACCCCGGGGACACATGTCCTCTTCCTCAACCACCCGCTCGGCAAAATACTCTCTGCATCTGTCTACCAGGGCAACTGTTCCCATCTCGGGGTATCCAAACTGCTCTGTAGTTTTATGAGAGTGGATTGGATTTTAGTAATGGAAGAGATAAGGGTGATATTACTATCTACTACTAATCTATATCTACTATCTGTTTGAAGGTAAAATGATATATTATTTTTAGATAATACAATGTATGATCATGCGACATGACAGGCTTATGATTATTGAATCACATGGATAGTAACTATTTGGGATTAAGTAACTGCATATTCATAAAATACAGCGATAGTGGCTTAAAGCTTATACATTAATTAATGGGTTGTCCAGAAATTTATGCAAGCTTATTTTAAAATGCCCGTCGTTACAGACTACTTCAACATTTACTAGACAAATGTTCAAAGCTCCCAATTAATTACAAAAGACTCATTTACTTAACTATAATAAGATCTATTTGGACGTACGGAGTTGAACTTTGGGTTATTACTATAGCATGTAAAGAACAACTCTCTAAAAGTTCTACATTAGAAGGTCTCTTGGCCATCCTCTTTTCAGAGGCATCAGAAATTGATCGGGAATTGAGTGTGAGGCAAGTTGGGAGAATGGCGGAATCGAGTGAGTAGTTAACATTGAAAGGATAGGTATCTGGTTTGGGCCAAATCAGCAACATATGGAACATTAAAATCTTTTCATAAAGAGATTAATTATTATTAGAGAGATTTACCCATATAAATGACATAATAAGGAGCAATGAGGATTTTACGAAGGATTTTGTATTGTAAGGATTGGATACGAGAAGAATTGGAAGGTCTAATTATTGTCGTGTAAATACATCTTTTGTAATTTATTGGAAGTTTTGAACGCTTGTTTAGTAAATGTTGGAGTATTTGGAAATGACTAGCACTTTCTTGTTTTTTAAGTCTGATATGTGATAAGTGAATTAAAAAAGCAAAACATTTTTATTAATCAAGATATGCTTCATTTCTCACGATACATTTTTTATATAATTTTGAAACCTTATTATTAGCAATTTCTGATTTCTGATGACTAATGATCTTTTACTCACTTCCAAGTCTTTTACAAATGGTTTTCGGTTGGAAGAAGTCTGGAGAGGAGAACGGTTTGGAGAGGAAAACTCACAACTAAGCTCCAACAATTTCTTGACGAAAATGAATGTATAACGACGATTTTTCTATTTCCTTTTGAGTATTTTTAAACTACTCAACAATTGATTAGTACGATTTTTATTCTTGATTTTTTTTTTAACCACTGCTGAACAGTGCTTAGACTCATACTATCGATGCCCCGCACTTTAATAATGTTTCTGACTCTTTTTGAACTGTTCCTACTAGTTTGAACTAGTAAAACGAAGTTATATATGAAATTCGCGTGTAAAATTGTTGTATAATAAATTGAATTATACCTTGGAGAATGAATTATTTCCGAGTAGCAATATGCCAAAAATATAAAGATAAAAAAAAATTTTATGAGAGGAATAAGAAATATTGACATCCATACAATTAAATAATCTATCATTTAATCCTTGGTGTAATAATCTATTATTAATTACACAGAGGGGTAAACAAAAAAAGTCTGCATTATTTTCGGACAACATTTTGGGAAGAATTATTCTGAATCCAAATTTTTTGTCGAAATAAAAAAAAAAATTGCGATTTTCTACATTTTCAAACAGCGATGATTCCTTGCAATATGGCAAAATCACTGTGACACATGCTCTCTTCTTCCTTAACCACCCGCTCGGGAAATACTCTTCCATCTGGCTCATGGAACAACTGTTCTCAATATATTTCTCAGCTGCAGTCTGTTTTAAGTTATGGAAAAAATATTTGAACAAAATCCAAAAAATATTGGAGATACAGCAGAATGTAGAAAATAATTGATACATTCGGAATATTAAATGCTAGTTTAAGTAAAATAATAATCCTTTATACTCCTTACTTTGTTACGTCCCATTACATACATTTTGATATCCCATATGTCGCTGATCTCGCACCAGATACCTTTCCTTTCACAATAAAATAAATATTCACCAAAATCCACTTGTTTCTCAACTTGCTTCCCATTTCATTCCAGGCAATCCTCCGAGGCGTCTGAAAACAAGATGGGGGTCTGAGTTCACCTAAAAGTGTTTGTCATGTCATTACTCAGCATTGTAAAGCTGCATATTTAATGAATGTATAGTTTTAATGCAGTTGTAAATTTCTATTAATAAATACATATAAAAAAATACAATATAATGTAATTTATTTCAACTTAATCTTTATACTCTGTGGCAACAGGATCAGGCATTAGGATTTTTCTCTTATAATGCTTGATAAGGTTAGAAATTTGAACTTACCATTATCCAATGCTGGACCATCTGCTGTAAGCTCTAAACTATTCGTGGCAGACCCACGGAATGAATTCCCGCCCTGGCTACAATAGGTTGGTAACCTACACCAAACCCTACAGGTTACTAACCTATTCTTTATCACCCGTTCTTCCTGCCCTAGTTGGAGTACATATGGACGTTAAACCTCAACAAACAATAACAGCTCTAAACTTTTTCCAGGTAACTCAGCTGTAACACTTCAAATACATAAATTGAAAATGAATACGTACCAATGTTTATTAATAAATAAAATCTATTTATGAGACAATTGTTGATGAATAGATCTCCTCTCTCGATTTTATTGATGTGTCTTCTGAACAGGTGCGATAGCTCCATCAGTAAGGCTTGATATTCCTAGCTCCCGGAACGAAGTACGAATCCGGCTAAGGCAGATAAATTATTTATTCTGCTATTACAGCTGAGGAGCTATACTCCTTTCCGGAGACAAACATTCCTCGTGTATATTCAGCCTCAATAAAGTAGGTACCCTCTATTGCGGGAAATCGCGGTTAAGCGAGATTCTAGCCAAATTACTCCTTTCCTTTAGCCAAGAAACGGTAAGTATTTAACGAAGAACTAAGCCCAAGACCAAAGGTTATAGTGGAACGTTTTATAAAGAATATTCATTCTTAAAAATAACGTTTGAGCGACAATTATGAAATTTTCATGTGTACAAATCCATTTTTCAGGAGTACAAAAGCTAATCTAAGAAATAATTATTTGTTAATGACTACTCATAAAATTAGAATTAATTTTTCTATTTTTATTATAATTATAAATCATCATTATTGTTAAAAACCTGTTATGTAAAATATAATGGTCTGACAAGGTTCGATTGAACAGTCTACTTATAATTCTTATTTTATTATCAATTAATTTTTTTTTTTTTTAAATAAGATTTACATTTAGTAAGTATTAAAATTTCATTGTTATTATAGTTTCTTTTTAATCTTTTTTTATATTCATTAATGAAATTATAAATTCATTCCATTAATTATTGGTTTACATTTATTTAATTTAAATTCAATGTTCATTCATATATTGTTATAAAAATATTTTACATAATGTAAGATCAAGCATCATCGTTAAAATATTTATTTAAAAACACGTTATGTCGATACATGGAACGCGTAGAAATATGAACAAACTGGAGGTTAGATAAAAATTTTAAGTGAAAAATGAAAAAAACGGGATATGCCAAAACGTACAAAAAAAAAAAAAAAAAAAAAAAAAAAAAAAAAAGTAGGAAGAAGATTTTGTTGAGTTATAGTGATAATTTTAAAATAGTTATATGCCTTTAGAAGTTTGACAAATATCTTTTTTAATGATTATGATCCAGAAGCTTGGAAATATAATTAAACACATTAATTTTATGTATACTCTGAAACGAAATCAGTAAATTTAAAAGTATATATTCAGAGAAAAATAAATGGATTTAAATAAAATTCAAAACAAATATATAGTTTAGTCCAAGACCTTTAAAGTTTATCTGCTTTTACGGGGGGGGGGGGGGGGACGTTTTCAATACATAATATAAAACAAAATGTTTTTTTCTCTATTTCCACCGTTAATTTCTTTTTACGAAAGAAAAATCTTGGAACAAAAAATTTTAAATTTGAGTTAAAAAGCAAAAAAAGAAAAATATTCTAGAGACGTTAAATGAAGGCTACACGATTTTTTGTTTAGCCATTTCAAATTTAATTAGGTTTTTATCAAATAAGTCCATTTTTTTTTTCCATCATGGAATGTTTCGGAATCAATGTATTGTGGATACTCAAAAGAGGAAGAAAGTGTTTTTACTTGTAAATAAAAGTAAGAAAAGATATATTTACAGAAATAAAAAGAGTGGGAGAGATATTAAACTTTTAAATTTACCTACTTTGGCTCAGGGTGGTCTCAAACATTTGATGGGCACTGTATATCTAATATATTAATTTCGAAGGCCGTGGCGGTCTATGTATTCGATACCTGCCGGAAGGTAGAGCACCCTCAGGAAGCGCCCCCTTCTGTCACTTTCCCATACGATAAGGAAGAAACAATGGCCGAGATTTCCTGAGAGAGTTCCCATCGGAGACTTCGCATCGACCATGGCACCTGCCGGATCCCAAACCCAGCGTCATTTTCCTCTTTCCCAAAGAAAATGGATCTTTTCCGTTATATATATCCCTACTGATGATCCTATTAGCATATCTCAGCGTAATTATAGTCCAACTGATTATTCTAAGGTGTTTTTTTTCAAGTCCTAAAATCCAACAGCTATGACTATTAATAATGACGCAACATTACAATCTAGTGCGTAAGGCTTAGAAATATAAGATTTATAATTAAATAAAGAAAAACGAATGAAAATAGATAAAATTATAAGCAGAGTAAAATCATTATGATGAATTAAATCGGTCTACTTCCATTTAGGCAGCTTGTATATTAGGTGAAATATTTCCCCTGAGTTATTTATTTTTATTTTTTATGTTGGTAACACTTCAAACTCGAAAACAGTCATCCTGTTGTTCTGATACACTAGGGTGACTAGAGCTGGGTTTTCAATTGTAAGATACAGGTTCACCAAAATATCTAATGGCATCTCGCTGATGTTTGTAGACAACTCCAGTTGCATTAACTGCAGATCTAACGGAACACGAAGTGTATATCTTCATTGGCATACTTAATATAGTTAACCATCCACAACATATTTACCACTAAGAGGCATTTTAATATATTTTTTTTTTATTTACAATTTTTTGAAATTTACAACTGTACAAATATACATTAAGTAAATGTATTAAAAACGCTTACAATAACATGGTAAAACTTGAAAGTAACTACTCATTAGTAGCACTTCAATAAAAATCTACACAAGAAAATCTCTAGGCCATCTTCTTTTCAGACGCCTCGGAGGATTATCGGGAATCGAGAGGGAAGAAAGTTGAGAAACTAGTGGATTTGAGTGGTTATGGAGTTTACTATGAAAGGATTGGTATCTGTTTTGGCCTAAATCAGCAACATATGTAACATTAAGATCTTTATGGATTAGTTTATTGGTGACAAAATAAGGAGCATTGAGGATTTTTCGAAGGATTTTTGATATACACATACACATGTGTCATCAGCGTAAGTGGTGAGGACAGTGGTGTTTTAATATTTAAAATGGAAAGAAAGAACTCTTGAAACTAACCTCATTGACACAAATACTTCATTGTTATTTTGAATTGAGAATTAATTAAGTTCATCTATACATTGATCGATTTAAAATGTTAAAGATTAAAAAAAATGTAATATTTCTTATTTATAAAAAAGAGTGAGAATTTCTGCAAAGAAAATTAATAAAATAATTAATGTTTTGTCAGCCTATGCATGATAATACAATGGTATCCTGTGCCCAATAAGACGAAATTGCACATAATCATGTGCAATTATATCAGTAACTTTGTTTTCCATCCTAGAAAATATTTTTAGTAATATTTTTTTTTTTTTTAACAAATACAGTTAATTATAAATTATTGATTGGATATCATAGAAGTACACATGTATGTGATAAAATATTGGATTATTGTTTGGACAGGCAAACGAAAATTAAATAGTAGCTCAATGTAGTAAATATATATATATGGTAACGGTTCGGATCGGCGACACCAACCCCTAAACCCGCTCAGAATACCTTTTATCGATTCTAACCTTGTTCCGATTTATTTCGATGTTCTAGTCGCTGCTTTTAGAGGGGGAAGGTTATTCTCCTACATTTACTGAGAAACTCTAAATCCCTGTTCAAAGTAATATTAACTTCTGTTTACCTTCTTATATTAAAATGAGAAATAAGGAAATATTAAAGTGGAAATAAGGAAATATCGAAATATAAGACACTAAATTAATTTTTAATTAATATTAATTTAATCAACAATTAATATACTACTGAACCACCAGTAAAGTTAATTCCTGATGAACTTTCTCTCAGAGAAGTGAAAATAACAAATTATAAATATAAAAAAGACATAATCCTTAAGTATTTATTTGGCATAACTCCTATTTATTTAACATTTGTAGCTACATGTTTCGGAGATAATGTTTCATCATCAGGCTTCTAATTTTTTTTAAAAACACATTAATCTATAACATTATACCAATAGTTCTACAATTATATAGTGATGTGTCATTTACCTCTTAATCTGTGATTATTTTCACATTGTCAATTCTCCATGTTATAAGCCATTATATAATATAAGTCAGAATCCTAGTTGAAAGTGAAGATGTTAATTTCTGCTATATTTTCTAATGGGAAGTGGAAATAAGAAAACATAAAAAACCTGTGATATACTTTCTCACATTTATTTATAAACTGATATGTTTTATTGAATTAATTATACAATCTGTCTCACTTTAGCACAAAAAGTAATATGGATGACAAAGAATCCATTCACAAAATATGTATACTGAAATTTTATCACTGAATTGAAACAACAAATACAAATATATAAAACACCAAATCCATGTACAAATAAATCTTGTTAAGTTTCATAACACTTTTACAAGTTGTAAATTTTATCACCTAAATTGATAGAACAAATATAAATATGTAAAACACCAAATCCATGTACAAATAATAATCTTCTTAAGTTTTATAACTCTTTTACACATAAGATTAGATGAAATAAGAAAACATGAATTCATAAAACACTTAATCCTTTATGAAACTCATTTTGTGAACTTCTGTTTCACTTATTTACATTTAAGAAGTCTAAATATCAATATTACAAACTAAACAACACAATCCAAGTTGAAACTGTAGAAGTGATTGTTTACATGTGAGGTTATAGGAATGAACTATCGAAAAATGAAAACATGAAGTGAAGCGTAAGGATCGAACTGGTCGGTGTAGCGCGGGTCAACCTAGTTTGGTGGTGTCGCCGATCCGAACCGTTACCATATATATATATATATATATATATATATATATATATATATATATATATATATATATATAATGACAGTTTGTGTAACAAACGTTTTTTCAAATTTTAATTTCTCACCTTTTTTTTATTTGTACTTTGCTGTTGTATGTGCTGCGTTATTAAAAACTGTGCTGTAGTTTATACAATTTTATCAAAACCAACACTATATAAAACGTCTCCATTAATCTTAAAAGTCTCAATTGAGAACTCAATTCTTTCCAACAAGATATTTTGTCTTTGCAAGAGTGATTTTCGGCATTTTACAAGTACGAAAATAAACAATTTAGGAATGTTGCGTCTTGGTGGAGATATGGAGTTGAAAGATGGTAGAAAGATGGAAAAAAAGTGAAGTAATATTCCAAGTATTTGAGCAGAGCGAAGACGAGAAATTAATCCGATTAAACAATTCCAAGATAAGTACAGCCTTGGCCAAAAGTATTAGGCACTTACATAAAAGTATTAGGGAATAAATATAACTTCAACCATTTAAAACATATATTTTTTTAAATCATAAAAACACGATTTCATACTTTGTCATCTAACCATTTGTTTTTATTACCCCAATTATTCTTTTTAGCATGGAATTAGCAAGTTGTGTACAATCTTATTTTAGGGATTTTTCGACATTTTTAATTTCAATTTACAATAATTTAATTACCTCAAAGTTGTTTACATCTGATCAAATTACCTTTGCCCGATCTTCAGCAGTCCAGTTTTGGTGAAAGTTTTCCCAGGCAAGCCTCTTCTTGCGATTGGCTTCACTAAGCCACGGTTTCTTCCTGGCATTCCATCCCTTTAGACCTTTCTCTCCTAGTCTTTTTCTTACTGTCTGAGCATGAACATCGCCAGAACAGAAGGTTTCAATCTCTTCAGTCAGTTCTTTTGATGTTTTCTTGCGATTTTGAAGAGATGTTCTCACGAAAAATCTCTCCTCACGTGCACCTGTTTTTTTTTCTTTCTATTCAAGGTAGCGAGGAAAATGTGTTAATGGGCCGCTGTCTCATAAGTGTATATTGAACTGCACATCGGGAGCACTTCATAGTTTTAGCAATCTAAGATTGATTATACCCTTCGGACGACATAAAACCTTTGCACGTTCAATCTCACTCAGTTTTTTGATTTCAAAAAAGCCCAAAATGTAATTTATTTGTAATATTCACAATTAAATACAACAAAAGATTTCTCATGTTAAAGTAAAGAGAGCAGCGGCTGTACTGAGTCATTCAGTTTATATTACATTATTGTTTCCCCTGGTGTATCGTATGAAGTAGAGGGCAATGGTTGAAAATAATCTATTTAAAGAAAGTATTTTTGTCAACAAAACGAGTTTTGGGTGTAACAATGATTGAACAATTACTTATTAAAACTAAAAAGAGAAATTTTCATGGTGCCTAATACTTTTGGTCAAGGCTGTAAATGCGAAGAGAAGAATCAACACTTGGACAAATAAGAGTATTTTCATTAGTATAGGTGGAGAACAAAATAGGAGGAGTTCCTGTAGGTATTATTCGTTTTTTATTTATATTTTATTTTATTGTCTGCTCAGAAACAAAAAAATGAAAAGTCAAATACTGATATGCTGGATATGCAGATAAATATGCAATTACAGTTCAAAATATGTATTTATGGCAAAATATGCACAAATATGGAAAATAGGAATAACTCAAATTGATATCAAATGCCTCAAAACATACACATTTTGATGATATTAGATGTTCTAGTTGGCTAGGAAAAATATGCAAATGTATATATTTCACAGCCCTAGTTATTAAATTTGAGAAAGTTATGGTATTGTGGATAGTTCTTTATTCGATCATCACATGAAAAATGAATTTCTTTTTTGATATAAGGTTATTACTGTATACAATAATTTTCTTAAAATTGCTTTTGCAACTTTTGATAGGATCATAAACTGGTAAAATATAAACAAATAAAAAAAAAAAACGCTTAAGGACCAATTCACTTTGCAATCACTTGTAAAATGAATTTTTCCCTTGTTAAAATTAGTTTTATAATTTACAATTCAATTACCCATTGGTAGGACTTAGAGTATCGTGAATGTTATGTATTAGGAGGTCCTGGGGCCATCTTCTTTTCGGATGTCTCGGAGGTTTATAGGCAATCGAATGAGAATAAATTTGGTTAACTGGTGGATTCGATTGGATATGGAGCTTATCGTGGAAGTATGGGTATCAAGTTTGGGACAAATAAGCAACGTATGGGACATTAAGATCATGTTAAAATTTAAAATGCAAGAAATATTTAAGTTTTGAACATCTTATTCGATGATTTCTCCATCTTAGGATTAGAAAATAAATTACTTTTCGTCAAGTGGATCTGTACTGAACAGTTTCATTTATAAATTTGTAATCAGGTCTTCATACAAATCTGACTTTATAATAGAGAGAAGAGCCTAAATCTGCTGTTATTATTTACTGTATAAAGGAGAGTGGCGTATTGCATGACGACAAATATCGATTAGCCTAATTCTGCTATAATATTATACAAAAGCTGAAAGTTGATGGAATGGCCTTTTTACTTATATAAAAAGCTACACAGTATATATTTTGTTAATTTTTATTTATATTGACGTAATTATAACATTATTTAAAGCACTTCACCTTTAAACGACATACCTTGTGGGGTATCTGATTTCATAATGGAATACGTATCCTTGTTTATAATGGAACATTTTGGGCAGAGTTGGAAATAATTTAATCATAGCTAAAATTTAATCAAACTTTAATAAAAGCTATTAGACAACTTCCTGGAATCAATTACCTAATTTAATAATGATTAAATCTTTCAGTCAAATAATCATTAGTTCGCTAAAAACTCACTAAAGATTTAATCATGATTAAGTTAGGTGATTTATTCCAGAATATTAGTAGTTAAAATATTAGTAGATTAAATTTGAATTAAATTTTAGCTATGATTAAATTTTGGCAAACTCTTAGTCTGGGATCCTGTAAAATCTAAAAAATGTTTTTGTTTTTTTATAATTATTTAATCACTAGGATCATTCTCACCTGAATTATCCATATGATAATAACGTTATTTAAATGGTATTTAAGTTAATAAGTAATGCAGATTTGTTCCTTAAGCACTCACAAGGATATATTCTCTAATTCTAAATTCGTGTTCTAAAGCTGAAAATATATTTTGTTATTCAAAAATAGTTGGTCGCTGTAAAACGTTTTTGACTACTTACTAAAACTTACAAATTGTACTCTTGATGTTAGAAATTCGTTTTCTAAAGATGAAATTATTAATAGTTAATTAAAAAATAGTTTGTCATTAAAAAACGTTTTTTACTACTAAAACTTCTAGTTGTTAGTTCACCTTGTACTAGTTCCTTCTTACAACTAGTACAACTTTTAATGTAGTTGCAAAAAATAGTTATCACCTTTTTAGCCACTGAATACTAGTTTGTAGTTGCTTAGAGCAATGACTCAAATTTAATTTAGTTGTTGAAAAGTAGTTAAGTGCGGAAAATGGTCAACTACTGCAAAACTCAGTTATTTGTCTAATATTGTTGGTTTTAACTATAAACCTTGGCTGAAGGATATTACGTAAGCCTGTACTAGTAATAGCTAATGTCAAATATTAAAATAGAAATTACGAAACTTTTTTCTATCATAACTTTTAATAATCCATTTTCAATAAAAAAAAAAACTAAAACTATTTCTACTACGTTGTTTATTTATGGTTGTTGTGATCTATTTCTATAAACCTAAAGTGCTGTCAACAACAGCTAAAACGGAAGAGAAGTCAAAAAATAATATTTAAATTGCTTATTATATATATATATATATATATGCCCATTCTTAGTTACTCCCAAAAATGGTGATAAAAGTTTTCGTATATTGCTTCTTGGTTTTGTCCTTTTCGACATCCAGATTCTTAATCTTGAATCACATTTGAATGTGATATGTTTCAGTAATATAAGAAAATATCTTCTTTAACACTTTAGTTAAATGTAATTACATTTGTTTTATTATTATGGATGTTAATGGAAGTTTAGGATAGTTGTTTTGTTGGGGTAATTGAGAACCGCGGAATAATGTAGTTCTGTGTATTGAGTTGCGTTGCCGAGGAGTCGACATTTATATTTACACCCTTCTGTATCCACCTGCCTAGCATTAGTTAGTATCTATTATTTGGAGCTCGGTGTTGGACACGTGAGGCGGCACGTGGAGGACACGTGTCCTGCGGCAGCTATTCCCGGCCGCCGATAGCCCAGGTGGAGCCACGTATATATGTGACTCAGGCGGCTCGGCTTACCGTGTGACAGGAAACTCAAGGGTGAGAAGTAGCGGAGTGAAGGAGGGTCATGGCCGTGGTCATCAGGAAATGCATGGGAGGATATCGACGACATGGGCGTTGTAGGAAGTCGAAGGCATATGGTGCCACGTCAATGACGGTATCAGTTGAGCTAAAATGTTCATTTGTAACTCATAGCTAAAGAATCTATCCTTACTAATTCTCTGTCTGTCGTAAATTCTAAAATAGATAGAATAAAAAATATATACAAATGGATTCTGGCTATAGAAAGAAAGTAGATTTTTTAATTAATAATTTATTGAGTAATTATTATGATCTGCCACTAAAGTGGGCAATACATAATATAGATGTATACATAATAATGCTTTATGACTTCATTCACATATGAACACTAAAAAAATAAAATAAAAAAGATGAAAGGAATAAAAAATGAGAAAAGAAAAGAACTATGCTATACATAAATAAACTCCCCGTCAAAAGTATTGGAACACCTATAATTCTCGAGATTTTCCTGCTTTTTAACTTAAGCCATATTTGGTTTATATTCCTATTAAGATTACTTATTAAATGTGAGACATTAAGGATTAGACACATCAATGTTTTCCCCTGTTGATAACAAACCATGGAATTTTAGATTTTTTTTTTCGAATTTCCTTCAGTTCATGTTTTTCATTAGTTTTGTTATTTACATGTATGCCAAGATAAGTGGTAGCAATCATTCAAGCCAGAGGGGGGCAATATATGTTATTAAATATAAACTAAAAATTTAAATGTTAAAATTGTAAAAAACAACAATTTTAAAAATTAAGTTTTCTAACTTTTTTGTTTATTGGAAGTATTGTAATTTATTTTAATAAAAATTGTTTATGTCTAGTTAAGGAATGTTTCTTATAGACTTCAGAACCTTTCTTTATTATGAAAAAAATACGTTTTTATAAAATCCAAATAATTCTAAGTGCTATAATTTTGACGGGGAGTTTAATATATTAGAAATATATTTAAAAAAATATATATAATAAAATAAAATAAAATAATAATAATAATAATAATAATAATAGTAAAAATAAAACCGAAATAAAAGTTAAAAATAGAGTCATACTTTATTTACAATATACACTCATCCTAGGGATCCCCTAACCAGAACTGTCACTTCACTTATGGAGGGACAAGCCATGTTAAAAGAGATCCTAGCTCTTCTCTCTCACTAGTGTAAAAAGAAAAACCCATTGGAGACTGAAAAAAATTTATATAATTAAAAATTGTGCTCTTTTTTAGGATATTTATAATTGTTTTCTAAAATATTAAATTACTCTTAAAAAACCATTTGAATCATAGTATTGGGTTGGCAAATACGTCCTTTCTATATGATAAGACAATGTGCAAATAACCACAGCTAATGAGAAGCCTGAAGTTGGGAATTGGTTCCTGAAAAATGTTGCAACACACATAAGAATAAAATAGGAGTTATGCCAAAAAAAAAGACTTAAATAAATATTAAAATCTCCTTAAGCATAAATTGCAGTTTATTTATTTTTTAAAAGATTTATTGAACATGCATATTAAATATCATTCTACTATCTATGTATTTAATAGATTGCACCCATTCTGAAATAAATTAAGTTTAGATATTCATTTTAGTGTGTACTATTATTCCCCCATCGTGCACCCCCAAATAAAAAGTGCTGCGCATGCCTAATATGTAGATAATTTCAAGAAATCAGGATAAAAAAAAACAAAAACATATCATTCACCAGATTTTTAAAATATACCTTAGCTGTGAATTGATAAAGTTATATATATTTTTTTTTTTAAATTATTTTATTGAGTAATTATTACAATCTGCCACAAATGTGGGCAATAACTAATATAGATGGGTTAATGGTTACAAAAGTTATATTTAATTTTTTTTTCAGGAGTTTTTTAGTATGAATGAATTATTCAATAAACAAAGTTATTTTATTTTATCTTTAAAAATCAACCACGTTTCGAGCCTAAATTTATTATTTGTCATAAATTTTATTTCCCAGAGTGATATCTTATGGGTACGAAGCATCATTTGTTATCATGAGAAAATTTAATTGTTTTAAATACTGATGAGGTAGCACCTGAAATCTTTATAATGTGATTTCCAGCATTAAGCTCAGACTGGGCCACATAGGAACGGGTTGAAGCAGGTACCGTTCCAGTTATAGCTTGGAACAGTTCCACCCTCAGCGAGGGATGTTTTATTTATAAATCGGCTCTACACTCCAGATGGCCTTCCAGTTCCGATTGGACATCTGCCTTATCGCTCCGCATCTGGCCCTTATCACGTCTTGCTACGGTAGATGAGCGAATCGTAACGATATTCTCTGCCGGGGGCGGTTAGCAGTTTTGTGATGGTCCGATGGTTTGATTGGTGAGCGATGGATCTTCATCTTGTCTCTATTGGAGGGAAGATAAAACACAAAGATTTAATAACTATATTATGAAAAGGATATTTAGAAGCATTAGTAAATATTGAAAAGCATTCCATTAAATAGATTTTGTAAAACTTAACATAACCTTAAATTAATGAGAAGAAGAGATATTTGAGAGATTGGCTTCAAAACGAAAAAAACAAAAAAAAAACAACAACGAACAGTTTATCGTTTTCATATCTAAAAATATGAATTATCCGAATATGACAGTTCTATATAATATATAGAACAGAAATAATATATCAAATGTATGAAATGAGGGGCTATCTTATGTCCACTTTCGGTCGAATATTTTTTAAAAACCCTTGCGAGCTGCACACACTACTATGAGTTGTTTTCGTCACTATACATTTGCCAAGGATCTAAATAATATAATTGTTTTGGATTTAACAGCAAGAGGAGGACTGGTGTAGGTTTTTTCTCTTTTTTTAAACTTTTCTAAAGTGGTCATATTTAGTTTTTAAAGATAACAACTCTGATCTACTGCAGGTATCATTTAAATTATTATGTTATTAAGTCTGATTATAACAAATTGTATTATTAATGTAATAATTACTTATTATTATTTAATATTTTTAACCTTTTAATATTTGACGACCACTGTATCCCGACGAACTAATTGATTCCCTTTTGAAAATTTATTGTAATTTGATTGGAAATTGAATCGTTTCATTTTTTTAAAGGAATATCCTTATTTTCAATTGAGAGTTGAAGTTAAATTTATGGAATCCGATGTTGTGGCTATTGTACAATTGTCCATTTTAGTTCAGTGACCAGGAATGTCCCATTTTTTTTAAAGGTGTGGATTTAAAAAAAATAAAAATAAAAAATAGATATAAAATAGAATACGATATTATCTTATTTTTCGCAAACAGGTAGAGAAGAAGTTGGATTACCATTGAAAATCGTATACTAACATTTTACGAAGGAGTGAAAACATCAAATGATGTGATTAATCATTATATTTAAACTGGTGCTTACTTGGTATTGAAACCGATTTATCCCTTAATTTGGTTTTAACAAACCAGTATTTATCATTTCTTATATTTTGTAATCAATATTTCTTTTCCTAGGATTTTTCTTCAGAAAAGGTTAATATTAATCCTTAAGTTTTGACACCATTATTGGGGAATTATGATATGAGATTTAAGTGATTGGGGTTTAAGGAATGGTTATTTATTTACTATTAGTATACATGAATTGAGGTGATCCTAGGAAATCCGGACAAAAGGATGATGAGAAAGATATAAGGAAATTTGGAGCTGCGAGCTGGAAGAATAAGACTCTGGATAGGAAAGAGTGGTGCAGAATTGTGCGCGAGGCCAAGATCCAACCTGGACTGTAGTGCCAAAAAAAAAAAAAAAAAAAAAAAAGATAAATGTTATGAATTCATGATAAATGTTATGAATTTTAAACGTTAAGAAGTAAAAAAAAAAAAAAAAAAAATAGAAAATGGAAAGCATAATGGCTAAATTTTCTCTCAAAAACTTATACTCACATCAGTATAAATAGTAAACCTGGGTCAAAGTAGTGCTTACTTGGTAATGAAACCGATTTATAACATACTTTGGTTTTAGGAAACCAGTATTTATTATTTCTTATATTTTGTAATCAATATTTCTTTTCCTAGGATTTCTCTTCAGAAAAGGTTAATTTTAATCCTTAGGTTTTGACACCATCATTGCGGAATTATGACATGAGATTTAATGTAATTGAGGTGTAAGGAATTATTACTATTAATGTACATGTATTGTGGTGATGAAGGTTATGAGAGGACGCGCTGATATAGGAAGGGACTCCAGACAAGATAATTAGGATGTATGCCGAATTGATTGGATATACTCGTAACCACAAAACAAGAGAATGGGACAAATTCTACTTTAGTTTAGTTTGATTAAAAGATCTATTGTTTTAGTTGTAAAAACCACAAAAAACAAATATTTTTGATAAAATAGTTGTAATAAAATTGGTAATAAAATTGATTATATACAAATACCTGGAGTTACTTCGTTTTCGGTTATAACGTCCAACATTTAAAGAGAGTTAGGGCATGCATATTCCAATAAGGGTGAAGCGAAAATTGATGATAGTGGGCATTATGATTGCCTAAAATAAAATTAGGATTATCCAAAATAATTATTAAATGTAATAGAATTGTGAATTATTCACACCTTAAAGATCTTGTGCTCCTGGTACCAGCTCGTTAGCTGAGCCCTGTCAGAAGCCGGTAATCCCTCAGGTGCCTGGAGATAAGCTACAGATGGAGTTGCCTAGCAACCGACCCCCGGGGGCTCCAATCAGCCACGTGCAGTGACGCATCCGCTCCGCCCCCGGGCTATCTCAACTATTTAATATAGCCACCCCTTAGAGGATATCTTATACCGCGGATAATGGCATTCCTAGGGGTTCTGGAATGCTTGTATCAACTTCACGAGCAATGGAAAATATTCTAGTTTAATAGTATAGGGTAGAGTTAACTCGCAATTGAAGGGTTTGGAGGATGAAGGGGTTATGTCACATTCAAAAAAATATATAATATAATTCATTGGATTAAGAATTTAGGTGTAGAAGTGTTGTTTGCAAAATCTGAATAAGTCGAAACAACTAGAAAACGTTATATTAAGAAGATGAAGCGAGCAGGTACTCATCTTCCGATTGCGAACGGGACACAACAGGCTCAGAGCTCACCTGTTCAAAAAGCTTCATATTGGATCCGGCGGAGAGATCCCTTTGCGAGTGCGGAGAGACAAAATACTGAGCACATTCTTCATACCTGCAGGCTCTATTCTGAGCAAAGGAAGCTGATATGGCCCTCTCCAATCGATGTGCGGACCAAGCTCCATGGTGACCTGGAGGATCTTAAGAGGACCATTGAATTCCTCATCTTGACCCCCGACCTGGCCATCTAAGGGAAGATCGCAGAAGATGAAGCGCAGAAAATTTTGCTTCTAAAGAAAAAGAAGAAGAATTACTCAAAATTGTGTTTTTTAAGAACCAACCCTTCAGTGAAGCGGCTAAGTAAAATTTTGCTTCTAAAGAAAAAAAATAAATAAAAAAAAATAATAAAATAAAAAACCTTTAAACATAAATTACTCAAAATTGTGTTTTGTAAGATAACCCCTTCAGCAACCTAACCCTTCAGTTAAACATATTATTAAAAAAATTGGCCACCTTTAAAGAATAACATGAAACAAGTTTTATGGATAGCTCTCTTGAACGTCAATGGTTATGTTTCCTTCTTTTTTGTTTTTGCTTACGTGTGGTTCTTTTTTGTTTTAGGGGTATAAATTTTATAATTTAATAACTTAAACCTGATGACCGTCTATGTCCTTATGTTCTTTTTTTTTTTCAGTTTACCTGTATGATTGTATTGTTTATTTCCGAAGGAGAGTAATTTTGTAAACGCAAAAGCCGAGAAGGATCGATTATAATAATGATAATAATAAGATCGGTCAAATCCAATTTTGTATTTAGTATTAGGAGAAACAAAGTCAAAAGTAGCTCTCTAATTAGTGAACTAGTGTTATTAAATATAACACTATAAACTCAAAATAGTTAAGCTTCTAACTTTTCCTACTGTCCTAATATCAAACTATCAAACTACGCGTAAAGCCCTAGTAACGTATCGCTGTTCCATGTTAAAAAAAACGGACGTTTTGTCAAATGCAGGGATTCCAAGAACTTTAAACACATTTATCTTATTTATTGTTTACTAACAATTTCTAATCTCTGTGTAACACTAATCTAAGCTAATTTATGAACAATAGACTGCCTCAATAAAGCGTCAGTTCAATAATTTTTATCGAAAAGGCAACATTATGGTGTCTTATGAAATTATTGTCATATTAAGACACCATTGACAGAACTTGTTCAGCTGCCGGATTGATGCTTAAATCAAAATTGACGGAGAAGGGCGTTTTTTGGATCTGAGAAAGTGAAATCAATTATGACTTTTTTCTTGATGGACCTGCAATGAACCATTCATGCGAACCTTTAGATAGAATGAACTGTTAATTTTTGCAAAGTACTCATCATTCCGCTTCGCAAAGAAATTTTTCAGCTTATTTTTAATTTTTAATTTTTATTTTGAATATAAAGTGGAACGAAAATTTGCTCATATTAATATGTTCATATGTATTCAAGTAAATTGTGATTTTTAAACGAATTTTAATATGAATACCATTGATTGTTTGAACAAACGAAATGCCAAAAGAAGTTATTTCCAAATACTGGCATTGCGGTTCTCGTGGTGACCTAAAAGATCTGAAATATGGCGGCATTCGCTGAAAGTTTGAACCCGATTCAAAGTCTAGCTGTCTTATTATAACAATGCAAATGCCAAATTAAATGACATATTTCGTAATTGAGTAAAACCAGATAATTCAGATATGTTAATATAAATTTGTTTAAACAAAGAAGTTCTTTAACTTAGTTGTGTGCTACTGAGAGGGCGGTAATAGATTATGACAAAAGTAACACTTCCTATCAGGCCTCTTGCCAAGTCTTCAACGTTTTAATACTCTTAGAGCTGTATCATTATAAATATTGCATAAGTGAGACCATGATAATTTTGTATAATATTAAACGGGCCAGGAAACAGTTTTTTACATTGTTATAAATATACGAACATTATATTTTTACATACGAAACAGTTCGATTACATTGTAATCGGATGTACAAAAAAAAAAAAAAAAAATAAATAAAATAAAAAAAATAGGTTATGGATATGTCTATATACTTCTGATAAGGAAAGTATTGACAAATTTTTGATCCGAGTAAGACCAAAAGAGATGAAGCGTGTCAAAAGAGCCCCAAAACTTAAAAAATATTCGCAATTAAATTTCTTATCCGAACAATACAGAGAGCTTTTCAAAACGTGACATTTTTGAGAGTGATTAAAATGTTACACAAGAAAACTACAGACCCCCTCCCAAAAGACATATTCATATTTAAAACGAGTTCCAGGAATAAGAAAAAAAAAGAAGAATAGAATGGAAAAAGAGTTTTTAAAGACTTGAACAATAGTTTACAGTACTCGAAGAGAGTCCTTTCAAAATAACATAAAAAAAAGTGTAAAAACCCAATACCATTCCTCTCTCTGCTGTTAAAAACAGTTATATTATTTAAATCTTTGAGATGTCTACTAACGATACAAAAGTATATTTGTGTGTGCAGCACGCTAGGTTTTATCAGAAAAAAAAAATTCCACCAACAGTGGACATGTTCTGATTCTAAAGAACTCTCCTCAGTTCATATTTTTAATGCATGTATTGATAAAATTAAATAAATATATATCTCCAGTTTTCTATTTCTTGAGAATTTGAGTATCTGAAGCATAATAATGTATTCGACGTTATAATATTCGTTCATATTCGCCATCCCGTTGAATAAGTCGAACTTAGCCTTAAATGAGTTAAGTTACTAAAAAGAGAAATGGAGTTTTCTTTATGGTGAATATGTGTTGAAGTAAGATGTTTATTTTAAAACATATTTATGTTTGAATAAATGAACATCTTACACTTATTCGCCATGAATAAAACACCTCCACGTTTTTTTAGTGTCTTAACTATTTTGTTCAAAATTCTACTTAACCACTTATTCAATGGGATGACAGATTAGGTTAACCAGACAGTTATTAACACCTAATATGGTTATTAGCACTCAAACTTAGAAATTTAAAAAAAAAAAAAAAAAAAAAAAAAAATTGCAAGAAAATTCCTACAGCACTGCTGTGTTAAAATACTTTCTATTCTGTACGTATTTTCAAAGATACCCTTTGGTTGTCAATAACTGATTTTACATTATTGTCACTATCTTGTTAAATACTTTCTAGGAATAATGTTTGGTGTGAACTTTCTTGTTTAGCTTAAATTAAAGTAATTAAAGGACAATAACCGTAAATTTAAATTTTATTGAGCTATTCTTTCTATAAGTATAGAATGAATATTTCCTTAAGGGTGTCAATAATTGTCTGGTTAACTAAATTATGGTTAACATTGCATTTTGTCAGGATATGTATTTATTATTTCATCCCCCTCTTTTTAAAAAAAATTCTTCCTTTTCCTCTTTTCATAGTTGTCTGCTGATTTCTAGTACTTCATAATTAGAACACACGTTATATTATAGATAATTATCCTTAAAACAGTATCGTGCTGTTCCAATGGAATTTACGTAAAGATATTTACACATCCATCTATCGGTTATATAAAAGTTATATACTGTATCTGTTCTATTAATGATTTGAGCCATCATTATTTGGTAGAATCAGGATATTGTGTATAATCATGAGTGGGTGAAAGTGCTATGCAACATATTTTATAAAATTGATTTTTTGTCACGAATGAAAATGTATGTCCGTATCTCCAGCTTGCGACATTTCTCTTGAGGAAATATTTGATGAATATACTCAAGATTCTTGTTTAAATGCGTGTTATAGCTATTGGTTGTTAAATTGAGTTACTTTCTTTTGCGTTAACTTAACTTATTTTAAATAAATAAACCATTTATCATATATGATGCGTCTTGAAAAAATAGAACAGTCCAGTAATGTACCTGATCCACAAATTTATGTTCCACCTAGGAGAATATTCTGGTCATAACCGCGCTCGAATCGGCTAATTTATCACTAAAAAATGTTAGGCCTCATTTTTTTGGTGGTAAATGTGGGTACTCATACATTCTTGAGGTAAGAAGCCTTTGATAAACTAGGATCATTAGCACAAATAATGTCTTTCAAGGAAATATTAAAGCAAAAAACAGTTCATAAACAAGAATCGCATTGGAAAAATTGCCTTTAAAATGTTACGACTACGATTTAATAGATAATAGAGGTGATATATTAAAATAGCTCAGCAGCTTCAGATCACGGATAAAAAACTCATTTATCCAAGACCTTTGTTCTTTGTTATCAGACAATCAAAGTCAATAGCGGATAAAAAGAACTGAGAGCTAATCTCCGGACACACAACTGTTTGCTGTCCCTTGACAGGGGCCGACGAAATGACTGCCAAGAATGCCTGAACAATGTACGTTATATAATTAGAAGTCTTGGCTTTATTATAGGCCGTCTCTCATCAGGCCTATAAGGGTTCTTCGGAAGCTGTTTAGAAAAACCTGTAGGATTGGAATTTTAATGATGAGGCGAGGCAGAATACCAATCTTTACATTTCACTGATCAACTGTTTATAAACCAAGAGGAAAACAATTTAACTTTACATATTACAAAAATCGTATTTTTTTTTTTTTTTTTTAAAATATCGAATTCAATTAACACGTATTAAGATCTCCTGAGCCAAAAAAGAATTATTTTTAATTATTTATAAGAACCAAAGTCATGTAGTGCACTAATGGGATTTTAGAAATAACATCATGAATCTGAGTTAAATTAGATCATATCTAAATATTTGACAACTTATTTCCTGGAGACAGTCAACTAAATTATTCATGATTAAATCTTTTATTTCCCACGAAATGACGAATTTTGACCTTCCCATTACGGCTAGGATGAGTTAACCCGTCTTCCTAACTTGGAGTACATAATGAAGTTCAGCTAGAAATAAAAGAAAAAAGAATTATCTTTCAGTTCATTTTTCAGTATAAGAACTCCCCAACTCTAGGGAGAAAGTGATTAGTCAGCGTCCTATTCATTCTATGATTTCAAAATTTGAATCTTATCTTAAGTGATTTATTTTGAAATTACAAAGATCTATTTCCTTTTTGTAGAAATTTGCTTAAATCATTCACCTTTGAAGTAAAATTTTTTTTTTCAGAATAAGATTCAATGAAGCGTTAACCCTTTTCTTAACATGGTATCCATTGAGATACCATCCCTTTTTTTGTGTTTTTCAAAAAGTTGAGGTATATTCTAATGTATTTCTAGATTCCTTAACAATATTTCACTATCACTGAGATACTCCATGAGATAGAGAACCTTATTCTTGGTTTAGTATATCAAGAGATACCTTTTTTTAAAATAAAAATAAAATAAAAATTAAATTTTAGTCAAATGTTTTTATATCAATATCGTATTTGATATCTTTAAAGGGATTTTACTGGGAAATTTTTTTTTTCTTTTAAAAATTATCTTGCCAAGAAATGGGTGAAAAACATATGACATACCAAGATTCTCTGTTGTTTTTTTAAATAAAAAAAAAAAAAATTAAAATAGGTGACTTGAAATTGGTGTTAGCTGGTGGTTGAGGCAACACGTACATAAATAAGGAATTTTTTTATTGGATATCAGAGATTATATAAATTAAAGAATTTAAAAATATTAGGCTCTAGAAAATTCATTAATAGGTCTATTATTAAGAAGACTGTATTAAATGTTCTTCAATTTTTATGGTTTTCTATTTTTTCTATATATTTATTTCTGTAATCATTTCTATAGCGATGTTATGTGTAATGGAAGAGTTTATTGGTTATGTTATGAAGTTGGTTGGATAAGAATGGAAACAGAGAAGAGCCTGAGGATGGGACCATGATCCCGAAACACGTTACATGTTTTTACAATATATGTTGAGGAGTAATTGCTTTATAAAATACATGTTATTATCTACATTTATGACTCATTTATTGAAGAATTTATAAGAAAAAGTGGATGGCATAATGAATAACCACCGGATGAATACAAGTGTGGAAGTTGGTTGGATAAGAATGGAAACAGAGAAGATTCTGAGGATGGGACCATGATCCCGTAACATGTTACATGTTTTTACAATATATGTTGAGGAGTAATTGCTTTATAAAATACTATTGGTTATGTTATGTTTTATGCCATTTATAACAATGGTATATTGGTTATTTATTACGCCTCTTTTTAATTTCAAGTTCAATGGAATATTCGTATATTTATTTTTTATTTACTATATTTTAATATGCCACATGGCCAGTGATGGTTTTTTTTTTTTTTTTTTTGTATATAGTCGCTATTATTGAGAGAAGACCTGGGATCTCTCTGTGCCTGGCTTATCCGTTCATGAGTGGAGGGACGGGTCTGGTGGGGGGATCCGTAGGATGAGTGTAAATTGTAAAAAGAGTATAATTGTATTTATATATATACAATTTTTTTTGTTTTATCTTCTATTATTAGTATTATTTACTTTTTTTTATTTATTTTTTTTTTCATTGTACATAATGTGTAAATGTAATCACACGCCATCTATATTACTTATTGCCCACATTTGTGGCAGATTGTAAAAATTACTCAATAAAAGATTTAACTAAAAAAAAGTCGCTATTATTAAGGCAACCAATTCTCAGAATAATTATTTTTACTTTCTTACATGAAAATTTACACATTTTAAAAACTTTTTGGTGTTAAATAAATATGGTAATTAAAGTAATTCTTTCCTCCACACTAAAACAAAAAAATATAACAGCGTCCGTCGTCTACCTGCTTACAATTTACTCAAGTTTATTTCCAAACATAATTACTTTATTTTTTCCCCTCCGTGTCTTGGTTCAACGAGAATTCAAAAGAAAGACTATGGTTGAATTTTCCTGTCGGTACATATTTAAAAGATGTTTCAGTATTACTAAACGTTGAGTTCGATTGGCAGTTAATTTAGTTGTTCTCTGGTTGATTTTCATTTACCAAGGATAATAAGAGGTTTGGAGGGGCCGCTATTCAGTAATTATCTTTTAATAATATAATTAAATGCAATTATTCAAATGTTTTTCTTTCCACAAATAACAATTTTTTTTTTACATAATAATCAAATATTTAAAAAAAAAAAAAAAATCTTCAACATGAATATCAATATTATCACAAAATAAATCATAAAAATTCACAGCAGGGGTTTACTACTAAGCCAACTGTTTAGTTCCTCCATGAAAATCGAGATAGTAATTTTACATTTGTTTTTTTTATTTATTTTACTGGCATGGAGCTGAACACTGACTATATTTATTCCAGTTATCTGTATTTGCGAGTTGATTTACAGCATGCTTTAACTCCCCTTTCCGAACAATAAATTCTGTTTGATATATAGATGGCAGAACGAAGAAGAATTAGCAGCATTCGAGTCAGAAGCAATAAAAGTGCATTTAGAACTTGTCTGAAATAGAATGACCGACCTCCTTGCACCATTGCAACGGCTCAATATTGCTGTCTGAGTTATGTCAAATATATGAATAACAGAACGATATTTTTCATGAGTTATTTTCTGACAAATTATTTACTACTGTTAATACAAAGATAATTAAACGACTGTAATATGAAAGCAATATGAGAAAATGGGACTTCTCTGTTTTGTCCCTCCTAATATTTAAATGTTTTTAATATGGTGAATAAGACATCAAAATACAGAGTGAGTACCTCTTAGTTGTGTAAAAAAAAAAAAAAAAAAAAAAAATGAAACTAGATAAAAAATGTATAAACATGCCGCAAACCTCACCTTTCTATTCCACTCCGTTGCTTCTAAATGCAGATTGTCTTTTACGTCCCTTTATTGACAGTTTTCCTTTATTTTCTAATAAACATTAATTTTTTTCTTTGCTTTTTATTCCAATGAAGAGTTTATTATGTTTAAAATGCGCATTTTCGTTAAGGGATTGTCTTACACAAGTAACTAACTGATTTGTATGCCAAATGAGAACACCATATTTTTTCGGTTTCAAAAATGAATTTCTCTATGAAATTGATACAAAATCATTACGTTTAACATATCATTCGAAAGATAATTAAATTTTCAAGTTTTTGTGAGATTTGACGTTTTGTGGATAGTTTTTTCGAAAAATGGTGAGCGTTGAAGTAATATAGGACATTGTGACTTCCCTAAATAAGGTGAAAATCAAGCTGTTCTTTAGATACCAAGTTTGGAAAATTCATGGTTACAGGTACTCAGCTATTATAGAAAATTTAATGCTAAATCCAAAAATGTGGTCAAAATATTTAAACAAAATGGAGATATTACAGCTTTTATGGTAAAAAACGTGGTTTCCTCCAAAAAGTCTTCGATTTATCATATATCTGCAACGGATTGGAATAGAAGGGTGAGGTCTGCTGCATTTTTCTACATTTTTGAAATTTTTGAACTAGTTTCACGCAGTTTTTTTTTCTACACTAAGAGGTACTCACCCTGTATAGATATATGTTTAGTTGTGAAGTATAAACATTCTTGTTTAAGATGCTACAATTGGAATTTAACCTGAAAAATATTTTAACGGATGTAATAGGTGAGGATTTTTTTCAAACAATAAAAAAAAAAAAAAAAATAAAAAAAAAACCACCCTGAGCCAAAGTATGTAAATTTAAAAGTTTAATATCTTTAAATTTTCCGCCTCTCTTTTTCTATAATTTTCCGCCTCTCTTTTTCTATATATATATATATTTCACTTTTGAGATTTTCTCCGTATAAATCAATTACGAGCTATTCCATATAGTTCATATATTATATTTGAAATGGCTCAACAAAAATTCCCGCTGCCAGAATATGAATGGGAATTTTCGTTTCTCAATTTTTAACAAATTTCAAATCGTTTTCTGTCGGCACTTCAATTTTGGAAAAATTGAAATTTAAAACTAATTTTAATTTCTTCTCTAAAGGTAGATGAACTTAAAGATCTTGTTTTTATTAAAATTAGAGTGTCCGGTGACTTTCCCTCCGAATAAAAATTGCCATCTACAAATCTGTTATCCGCCTAGTACTTCTCTAAGGCGCGCCATTATTCACTCACCTCTTTGGCTAGTATAATTTAACGTTTACTTCATGTTCAATTGCCCAATTTAATAGGTATATATTTGATTAAAATTAGGGTCCGGTGACTTTCCTTCGAAAAAAAAAAAAAATGTTATCCAAATACCTAGTACTTTTCTAAGGGCGCCATTATTCAACCTCTGTGGCTTATAATTCTAATTTTTATATATTTTCTAACTTACCTCAGGAGATCCCTAATCCAGCTCCTTTTCAGCGATCTGGGGACTGCCTGGAATGTAAGTTGTGGCCATGTCGTTTATGAAATCATTTATAATCAATAGGCAGAGGTATATTGCTTTAATACAAGGATATTTTCGTAAAATTAAATAAATATGAATTTGTAAACATGCTCATAAAACAACTTAAATGTGATTTAAGAATCTGAATAAAATATAAATATTATAACCGAAAATGAGTAAAATTTATTGATAAACAGAAATAAATAATAAAATATATTTATAGCTCGGATTTATACTATTATACAAAATGACAAGTCATTTTTCGTTTGTGATCGCTATCCACGAAAACTACTGAACCAATCTGTAACCAATCAAATTTTAACCAGATCTTCTTCATAGTTCAAGGAAGGTTGAGCAATAATAAAATTTACAATAATACAAATTTAAATATACAATGGAAAATGGCAGAAACGAGATTTGCCACAATGTTATATACTTTACCATATACAACAGATACATAACCAATAAAATTATTACTGCCGACTAAAATTTTTTACTTAATCAAAACGTCGATCCTTAGCTTTTTGATGCTGCATATAACAATTTGATTGGTGGGCTTTTAGTTGCAAGCACTGATAATGAAGTTAATTATCCGCAAGTTTCTTAATAGTCTCTGTCCATCAGTATTACCAACTCATGCATTAAAATTAAAAATTGGTCGTCAAATTATGTTTTTCCGTAAGCTTCAACCACCTAATCTGTAGAATGGTACAAGTTAAAAAGTTACTGCTTTGCGCGTAAATATTATTGAGGAAATAATGATCTATTGCGTACTTCAATACAAGATGAAAACTTCAATTACTAGTCAAAATTATCTAAGTTCTTTACTTATGAGAGCGGGCGAAGCCGAGACGGCAGATGCTATATATAAATAGACTTTTATAAATTTTTTTTTTATAATTTCATGAAATATTATCTTCCATTTCTGGAGGCGCGGTAGCTCAGTGGGTAAGGCACTTGACTACCATGCTCCCGGACCCGAGTTCGAGTCCGACTGAAGGCAGAAAATGTATTTTCTGTAATTTCAGCCGTGGATCGAATTTGAAGTCGGGAGACCTTCCTGGGGCACAGCCAGCCTCCTAAAAAGTGGGTACCCTTAATTGGGGGAAAACCTGGCGGTTGAGCGTGAATTCTAGCCAAACCACCTCTTTTCACAGCCGTTAGCTCAGAAACAGTACACCTTACCTAAATACTGAACCAAAGACTCTTCACGGGTGTAAGTGGTACAGGTTATTTTTTTTTTTTATTATCTTCCATTTCTAGGTGTAAATTCTTTTTCTTTATATATAAAAGTATTTACTGCTTTTCTTTCTCATTTTCTTTTAATGTATATGGTTTATTTCTACTATAATCCTTGATCTGTAAATTACATATTCAAAACCTACTAGATCTCCTGGAGTAAATAAATACTTTACTATTACTGTTTAGTAATAATGGATCCATGATGGTTCCGTCTCAGCAATATAGCAGAAAGAAGGCCAAACAATGATCGTTTACCGTGATGGATGGCGCGCCATGAGAGTTCGGGTTTCAGGGTGGGACCCCACCAACCCCCTCGGAGGGTCTGTTGTCAAGGTTGCGCAAACAAGAATCCTCATTCATTACCACCCTCCCATTATCATGGATATTTATATTGGCTAATAATTGTAAGTCGGCTTATAGTTCTGTACAATGGCTCATTGTGGTCGAGGGGCTAGTAAGTCATCAAGGCTGTCGCAAGTTCTCCAGCCAGTTCTCCAGCTGAACTTTATCTGCATGTTCGGTTTATAAAATTTATTTGCAACAACACAGATTATCATCGCCATGTATTGCAAGCTCATTGTGGTCTTAAATATACTAGACAGCTTTTGACACCCTTAAGCAATATTCATACTATAATTACAAGAAGAATAGTTCAATAAAGTTGAAATTTACAGCCTTACAGACATTTTTCCTAAATGACTATACTTTAAGCTAAACTAGAAAATTTAGTCCAAACACTATTACTTTAATGTATTTTACAAGATAGTGACAATGTACTAATATAACATTCGTTATCGACACCCTAAGGATATCTTTTAAAATACGGACAGGATTGATAGTATTTTAACACAGTTGAGTTGTTGGATTTAAAAGGAATTTTATTAAATTTTTTATTTTATTTCTAAGTTAGGATATCAATAACAGTGTGCGCGTCTCACGTCTTTTGTCTCATTTTTTTTTTTTTTTTCGTAGCTTCAAAAGAAAACAAAAACAAGTTTAAATGAAGAGTTTGGGTTGTTGAAGAGGTTATGTCACATTTTTTAAAATATACAATCTAGTTTACGAAGAATTTGTTTGCAAAAGTGTGAGGTAGCAAAATCTGAATATTTCAAAACAAATAGAAAAAAAAAATATGAAGGAGATGAAGGACTAACATTTTCCTGCTGAAGGAAAATGGACAAAAAGAAAACTTTAAACATAAACTGCTCAAAATCGTGTTGTAACATACCCCCCCCCCCCCTCCTTCATCCACCAAACCCTTAAAGTACGATGTGCTGTTAAATCCTGCCTGGCACTAGCCGAATACTTTCTCATAGAAGGTATTCATTCGGTTTAGCGTTATGTAAGTCAGGAAGTAATATTATATATCTGTAGTTCTCACACACATAAAAAAGCAAAAGTTGATAATTAGAAAAAACAAGGTGATGATTTTGACTAAGGTTTTATTCGTCATACAATTCAAGTTCATTTCTAAAACTTATACTATTATTTGTATTCTATTCCTCTGATATGCTCCCTACTACATTATTTGATTAAGGATCAATATTGATCTTAAAATAAACAGATATTAAATACCCTCCTTATCGAGATATCAGCTTTTTTGCAGCGTTGAAAAACTATCTCCAGCCTCCCGTAGAATGCGTCAACAAAGGCGGAATATCCTTCCAAAATTGTTAAATATTTTAAAACAGCATCCTCAAGGAAGAGAAAAAGTAATAAAATCGTAAAAATTCCGTCATCTTAAAACAGCATCCTTAAGGACGAAAAATAATTCTAAATGTGGAAGAAGAAAATCGTCAGATCCTGGCAGATCTGTAAAACAAATTCGAAAATAATTTTCAAATAAAATAATTCCAAAAGAATTAGTAATTATTTCATCAATCCTAAAAAAAAAAAAATCTATTGACAATTTATTACTCATAGAGGTAATTTGAATAAAAAAAGAAAGCCATTATTTTCGAGACAATCCAATAGAATATGTTTTGCATATAACGCTTACGGATAATGTATTACACATTGATTCATCACTTCTTATCTTGCACAAACGCTTCCGACAATGCATAGCCATGTGCATAGCCATCGTGATACTGTATTTTCCCTCCACTAAATGGTACGCCGATGGTGTTACACCGGATTAAGGCGACATGGGGGTGTGTTCAAAAAGCCGTATGACATAACAGCCCAGAGATAAACTCTTCCGCTGGTGAGATAGCGCTCCTGACTCACTGACTCCGCTCCAGGGGCCCTGTATTCCAATCTCCGATAAATGATGGCTGGGATTACACTTGGAAATAGGACGCAGCCAGCCGTCGGGTCCCTCACACAATAGTCGGCTTAGCGGGCGGGTCATTACTGCCGGATCTAGTATATTGCTGACTACTTGCAAAAAAGCTGATATCTCGATAAGGAGGGTATTTAATATCTATTTATTTTAAGATCAATATCAAATAATGTAAAAATTTGATAATAATAATGTAAAAATTAAGATAAAAATAAACATATATCTATTGCGACTTCAATGTGTAACGGTTTTAGTTAAATTGATGATTTATTTATTTTTTTTTTTAATACCTCAGTGAGAATTCTTCTCAGATTTTCCCTGCAAAAAAAAATTTACAAATATAACATTTTTTGCATTATTTATTGTTCAAATAATTTATTGCAACTATTTTAAGTAGTAAGTTTAAAATCATATCAAAACGCTTTTTAGTGCGGCAGTTTTTTTAATTTTTTATTTATTATTATATTCATTTTATTTTTATTTTTAATTGTTGTTTTCATTTTTTAATTGTTATTTTTATTTTTTTGATCCTCTTTGAGGCAGATTATAATACGTTTTAAAAATGGAAAAAAAAAGTGTTGAAAATTTAAATATATATTGGTATTATATCAGCCTCACTTTACACATTTTTCTATAAAAATTATAATAAGAATAGATAGTTGGTACTTACACTAAATCAAATCTGTATTTGCTCCACTCAGATTTCTATAACATCTAGAAATAAATTAATCCTCAAATATGAAGAATTTTTAAATGTAACACATTCATTGAAGCACTTCAGCATGAAAACTTTACTTTAAGTTTCCATTTGATGAATCGAATCCATTACCGTGAAAAGGAGTTTATGTTAAAACACAAAATATACTTCACATCCAAGGAGAGAAATTATAATCTAAATTATAATAATTGCTTAAATTGTACTTTTATCGTAAGTAGTTGTTTTTTTTTATTACTGGATATGTACTTTAACTAGGGCAGGATCGTTGTGTCATCATAGAACTTTACTATTTTATTTAAGTTTGATTAGATTTGGAAGGTCAAGATACAGGAAAACAAACCAGCGTCTTCTAGCTAGAGTGCAGGTGTCCAAAACTCTAAATTTTCATTTTCTTCCTAGAGCCCTTCCTCATTCATTATAGGCTGTTCGGCTTCCATTTGACCATGTCTGTTTGACCTGTCAAAAAAAAAAAAAATCAAAGTAAAGTTATATCAGTTCCTTTTAACTGATATAATGATACAGGAACTAGAAAATCATCTATCGCCTGAGGAATAGATCCTAGACCACGCACCTTTATTGCGAGTAGGAATAATAGGTTGAGGTTCCAGCCAGTCAAGGTTATAGCAATCAGTTGCGCAGCTACCTCAAGATTTTGGCCTCTTATTATCCGCTCAAGGAGAAAACGATCTTGGAAGAGTAAACAGATTGGTCTGCATGTCCTAATCTACCATGCGACTGTTTGCAGAAGATTTAGCGAAATACGCTAGTGGTTATTACTTTTCAATTATTCCTGTCATCAACAGTCAATGGATAATGATACGTTACTTTGCCAATCGGAGCAATTTAAAGCAGTTAACGTTCGGAACACACGCTAACAGCTAATAGATTTTTAACCTAATAGCGAAACTCGTTGAGCTGGATGGAACATACTCATTTATTTGCTTCAATTTTTTAAAGAAAAATAACTAAAAAGTGCTTCAATATACTATTTTTTAAAAAGGAGAATCAACTCTTATTAGCTTTCGACTGTACGAACATTAATCAGCAATTATTGCATATAAATCAGTACTTTCAACAGATTAGTCTCTGGACTTTTTAAGACAAGTACTTATTTTATTTCTCTAAAACTGATTTTTTTTTTTTTAACTGATTAAATTATGAAATTTATTTTGGTATTTTACAATGGGAAAACAGTAATTTGTTCGTGGATATATATTTAAGAACTTAATTATTTTTTTTTATTATAAAATTAGATTTCATTGATCAAAAAGGCTGGAGTTCAAACTGTATAGAACAATAATAATATAAATATTTTTTAATATCTGATTATTTTATTTATCTTTGTAAATATTGGGTTTCCCAAAAATTAATGCAGATTTATGATTTTAAAATAAAACTATAAAATAAGTAATTGTAAATCATTTTTATGAATTTACATACGCTTCATTCTTCTAAATACAGTTCTTCTATATTGGGTTGTCTGAATAAAATTTTTAAACCGCATTATTAACAATAATAATTTTTTTATTCTGTAAAAAGTGGTCCAGGTCCTAATAATAAATTGTAGTTGGTAAATGTCTTGAGAAAAGGGCGATGGAGACAGAGAATCATAAGCTAGCTCCAACGGTTTTATGTAAATGATTGCTATTTTTGTTTGTTTTTTATTATTAGCGACGTTCGGATTGCTAACTGTTATTTTCTCTGCAGAATTTCAAACAGTTCTGGAATTTTCACTCACCAAAGTTTGCAGAACATCGTCATCCAGTAAAGAAGATCCTTGTGATGTTTGTGTTGATGAAGTGTTGATGTTTTGAAAATGTTTGTATGTTTTAGAACTGATAAGTTTTCATGCTGAAGTGCTTCAATAAATGTGTTACATTTAAAAATTCTTCATATTTGAGGATTAATTAATTTCTATCAGTTATAGAAATCCGAGTGGAGCAAATACAGATTTGATTTAGTGTTCGTACCAACTATCTATTCTTATTATAATTTTTATAGAAAAATGTGTAAAGTGTGGCTGATATAATACCAATATATATTTAAATTTTCAACACTTTTTTTTTTCCATTTTTAAAAACGTATTATAATCTGCCTCAAAGAGGATCAAACAAAAAAAAAAAATTAAAAAAAAAACAACAATTAAAAATAAAAATAAAATGAATATAATAATAAATAAAAAATTAAAAAAACTGCCGCACTAAACAGCGTTTTGATATAATTTTAAACTTACTACTTAAAATTGTTGCAATAAATTATTTGAACAATGAATAATGCATAAAAATGTTATATTTGTCAATTTTTGTGGCAGAGAAAATCTGCGAAGAATTCTCACTGAGGTATTAAAAAAAAAAAAAATAATAATCATCAATTTACCTAAAACCGTTACACATTGAAGTCGCAATAGATACATGTTTATTTTTATCTTAATTTTTAAAATTGTTATTATTAAGTATAATTTATGTTTGATAAAGTTGTATCTATTCTTTAATTAATCTTTTTGTAATAATATGACAAAACAATATTCTAGTAAGTTTCCTCTGTCAGCAAATATGTTTCTGAAAAAAATACCGCAGTAAACATATCGATAATATCAGTCAGTATTTTTTTTTTTCCTTTTGTTTAGTTTATTTACTAAACAAATACATTATTATTGTGATATTTATATAAAATAGATTAATATAATTTTATATAAATATAATTGAATATGGTAGTAATATTCTTTCAAAAATAAAAAAAAAAACATAAATATATATATATATATATATATATATATATATATATATATATATATATATATATATATATATATATATATATATATATATATATATATACATATTAAAGTGGGTTTTAAAAATCCTAGTCCCAGCTTGGTTTCTTCTCATCCCTCTCAAGAAAAGACAAAGTAGCAAGACAAAAGGGGAGAGACAACAAAGGTCCATAAATGTTATACAGAAGTAGACCTCATTATACCGCCCTGGGGGACGCCCTAATCCTGCACGTGCGCGATATTGCCCACGTGCCCTTTACAACATTAACTCTCTTCATTACTTCGTTCCGATCGCTGGCTCCATGGATCTCACCACGCATCGCTTTTTGTGTAATCTTCTTACTTATTCCTTTTGTAGTGACGGACAGCTGGAACCAAATTAAGATACGTCCAATTATTTTTAATCATCAATCCCACGGTATTAAAGTGATTCCTTAATACCTTTGAAAGGGTGGAAGCAAGAGAGTATAAAATTTAAATGTATTGAATTGAAACATGTTGCGATTAGCGTATAAATTTTGTCCCATGAACATTGAAATCCTGCAGAACAATTGTGAACAGTATTTTGAAAAATAATATTAAATCCATAATTATTTAAATTAAACTGGATTTCTATATTATAAGGACGTAAGGCCATCCTATTTTCGCATAGGATTATAGGGAAAAGAATAGGAAATAACATGAGAAACTAGTCGATTCGATTGGTCTTTGGTGAAATCAGCAACACATGGGACTTTTAGATCATTATGGATAAGTTTATATCGACATGATCACGAGCATTGTTAATTTTAGGAAAGATTTTGAACTGTAAGGATTGGATACTAGAAGAATTTAGTGGAGCCTCAAAGCTCAACTCCGCATGTCCAAATGTTAAAGTTGTCGGAAATGTTGAGCAGTTTCTTGTCTTTTAAGTCTGGTATGGGCTAAATTAACAAATTATTAATAGAAGTTTACAACTGTATTACAATAAGATATCCAGTAAATATCTGGTCATTACAATGCTGAATAATGACCATGACAAAGATTTGTAGAAGGATTACCCAATAGTAGCACTCTAATTTAATTTTTAAAAAACACACAAGGGCTTTCAAAAATCAAAAAAAGAATTCTATTAAAATTACCATCAATTTAACAAAGCCTCGAGGGAAAAAACTAATATCACACAGAAAATAGTCTAAAATTAAATGGTAAATGAATTTACTAAGAAAGAAAGATGTATCTCGTTTAGGTTAAATAAGCAACACATGGAACATAATGATCTTTATCGATAAGTTTGTTTTCTGACATAAGGAGCATTTTCGAAAGATTTTGGATTGTAAGGATTGGATATGACAAATTCAAAAAGACTTTAAAAGAAATGGAAAAAATTAATGACGTATTTATATATAAGATTGATATGTTTTTAGCTAGCATTCAAGGAGAGAGTAGATTAGTTAATAGTAGAAAGGTTAATAGATTAGTAATATACTTTTTTTAATTTTTAATTTTGAAAAGGAATAGGATTGGTTTTGAAGAACAGATTTGATCCTCTTTAACTTGGTATACCAGTTAGAGATAAAAGAACGTCACCTCATCACCATCATCACTATCATTTGATACCTCTACGTATGTCCTTGTAGAACCATAGCGTCCTCTAAAATTCTACTCCACTCAGAATTCTGTCAGCTGCTCTTTTCTATTCTCCTAAACACAGATTACGAAGTTCGTCATTCACGTCTTCTAGCGAAGATATTCTAGGACTACCTCCTTGACTTCCAACCACGTACAAGTATGTATGTTCTATTATTTTAATAGACCACGCCATCTTATTCCTTGCTTATATTGGCTACAATATCTGGGCCATCATTTTTTTAGGACTATTATTCATCCATTAGAGCCTCCTAGGATTCAAAAACCATCAATAATTTTTTATTATTACAAATATTCTTAATATATTTAGTACAGTCAATTAGTGCTGAAATGAAGGCTGTATAGTGTTTGAAACATGCGGTAATTTTGGACTACACAGTTTCGTTACGAGTGGGTGAACTTAAAGGGGGGGGGGAGAGAAGGTCCCATTTTTGGGTTTTTCGTTTATTCTAGGAAAATATACTAAAAAAAAAAAAAATCAAAATTAGAGCTAATTAAATTTCCTATAAAATTGGTTATATTCATATTTGTCGGTTTTTCGATATATACGTTATTAAAAATCGATAATTAAAAAAAAAATATTATTTACCTCAATATTTGCTTTAAGTCCCAGAATTGTATATATGAAACGATCGTGGAAGGCACTAGAATCAAATCTTTGACAAAATGTTAGGTAAAAATTACTTTTTTTGCGAACATTATCGATTTTAAATAACGTATATCTATACGAAAACGGTTGGAAGTTTGACGAATTTGTATATAACCAATTATGTATATTTAATTAGCTTTAGTTTTTATTTGAAACATATTTTTCTAGAGTCTACCGCTTTCGAGATATAATCGAAAAACCGAAAATAGGGACCTTCTCCCCTCCACCACCTTTAACTCACCCACCTTGGGGCGGGGACTTTTATTGTAGTATGTTTATCTTCTAACTGCTCCTAACGACGACCTGAGGTCAAAAATAATCGGATATTTAATGCACTCTACAATATGTTTATTGACTGGACTAAATTTCATTTTATTGATGTATTAATTTGAGAAGGAATGACTTACAGGCTGTGCCTAGAAGATTTTTCTGTGACCGTATCTTCCATCATTCGAGATTTTAATTATAGAAATATGCAAAGACGTCTTTTAAATTATACAACCAACGTGATATAATTCTCGATCAGACGTAGGCTAGAGGAGACCACACAGTAGCCTATTACATAAAGAAACCCGAGCATTGTCCGGAGGGCTGTAGGTTAGGCCTTCTTGCACAATGGTCGAAGATCTATCATATGACGACATCCCGGTGGTGAGATAGGATCGTTCCATTCCAGCCTCTATCTGATCTGGACCAAAAGGTAATGGATGGCTTGGAGCCTGCGCGGTGCTCGCGAGGTTTCAATATCTTTCTAGGTCAATTACTTTAATTATTTAAGTGCAATGCATGTTGGGAAACGTAACAAATGGCGAATGCATAAAGGTCTTAGGATGTTTGATGTTACTGATAAGGTTATCAGCAATAATTTCAGTTAGGTATGAGGTGAAAAGGGTGTTACAGTTTGCAATAATTCTGTCTAGTTGGTAGAATTTATTGTAGTATGTAAGCAATTTTGGAGGCTTTTTTATTTTTTATTATTTATTTTTTTCCAGGATAACATGAACTTTTTTCGTATGTTGTAATCAAAACGTTTGCTATATGATATGATTTTTCTCCCAATATTAATTGACTTTTATCAGTCGAGTGACTTACAATTTTTTTTTTTTTTTTTAACTACAGCTTTTATTGCCATAGATATGCCTCTGTAAAGGGCAATAGGTAATAGAGATAATGATTCATGCATACAATATATAAAAATACACATATACAATGACAAAGTAGAAAGGAGAAATGAATTATTACTGCCATTAACCACCCCACAGAAAACACCATTTGTTTTTATTCAAATTTGGTTTAAGCATGTCGGTCTTTATTCTTCGCGGAACGCCGCACAGCGGTTCAAGAGCGGAAAAAAATAGCAATTTTAAATTGTGACATATTTTATATTTTACTTCGTAATAATTATTTATAACTTAGGTAGTAGTGTACGCCACACAGTGGTGCAAACGTGGAAAAAACCCTAAAATCTTAGGATTTTTTTTTTTTTTCATTATTTTTGTATACCTAAATAAATGTAGCATAAGGTTGTGGAACTGGTTTTTCGATTATTTCATTACAAGGGTCTGTAGTTGAGAAAATAACACGGTTTTGAAATTCTGTTAAAATAATATTTTATGAAACTGAATTTTTAGCATAAAATTTTTTATAACCCTTTGAACTGCACTATTGATGTTTCCTGGTTTATGGACGATTTTTACTTTGTAAATATGCCCACAACCTTGACTGGCAGGAATTTTCAAAGTTAGCTGTCTTATAAAATCTATCTTCATTTCACTTGGTCTTTCACAAAAAGCTACACCGAACTAGGCGCTCTTTAGGGGTTCAGATTGTACAGGTACAGGTATCTGAGAAATTGTTTTATAAATATAAATTTTTAATTTCTAAACTGAAAAACTGGCTCAACGCTGATGATCAGATTGCTCTGGTTATAGTTTTATTCTATTCAGCAGCTTAGATAGTATATAAATATACTCCAAACTTGTTTTATTAATTTTTTTTTTTTACTTTTTGTTCTTAAATGTTGATCCTTTCTGATCATCTAAGGAAGCTTATGATTTCATTCAATTCAGCACCTCATGAAGTATATAATTACAAAATTTCAAGCTTATAGCTCGAACCGTTTAGAAAATATGAGGTTTTTACCCATTTTAGGCCGTTTTGCCCCACTGTGTGCCATAGGAATTACCTAAAAAAAAATTCGCTTATTACCAAAAATAAGCCATGAATGTTGAAAAATCTGGTTTTTACTTTTTCCGGACTTACTTCTTAAACCTCAGTTTTAATCATTATGATCGATAATGGAAGCATCAATTTGAATTTGATTGGTTCTTCACACCTATATGATACATTTATAACCAAAAATAAAATAATTTTAATGCATTAAAATAAAAAATAATCTGAAATAAATGTAAACATAAATTACAAAATAAAAATTAACATATATACTTTTATCAGTGGCTTCCGGTGGGCTGAAAATTGTATATATAAACGTTTCAATCCTTTTAGTAAATAAACAAAGAAATATTAGCTTCGCCTACCTGCGCCTATTTAGGTGACATGTTTATTTTTGATTTTCACTTAAAATCCTTATGTACTCCAATTAGTGCAGGAAGGCGGGTTATCCTACAGGTTACTAACCTATTCCAGTCAGGGTAGGAAGCTGAAGGTTCATATCGTGGAGTCCTCCACGAAATAAATTTTGAACCTGGTGTGGTTCTTACCCAGGCTCTTCTGTCCTAAGCGCGCTGAAACCCTTGTCCCAACTCCTTCGGCCATCTAGTCCCCTATACACGTTTAACACGTAAAAACTTGGTAGAATTTGTGTTTAGTGCATACATTTAAAAAACAATCGTTAAAAAAAAGTAAAAAATTAAAATTAAAATTAACTTATATGTTTTCGTTCAACTCATTTTTTCGGCATTTTAGTTACTGCATTATTCAATGATAAAATATAGGTTTCTAAGAGTAAAAAACAAAAACGACTTACGACAAAGCGAATTCTATAATTCAATTTTTTCCGCATTTCCGACATTCTGAACCACAATGCGTTATGGTAAGGTTTATTTTTTTTTTCACATTTTCAGCTTTTGCTTCAAGTGTGTAAGTTTAAATTTAAAAAAAAAAAAAAATCTCTAAAATTGCGTGTTTCCATGGCCATATTTGATGACATACTAAACAATGAGCGACTTATTGGAGTGATAGTCAAAAATACATGACTGGCTTAATATCTGGAAAGTCCGTACGAATTACGAAAAAAACGCAACTTTTACTCTTCGACGTGAAACATGCCCACCAGATTTTCTTGACAACGCACCGATTCCTCAAACAGACACTGTACACTGCCTTGGTCTGACGTTTGACTGAAGAATGACATGGGGTCCACATATCAAGAGAAAAAGGAAAACGCTTAACTAAAGACTAATACTTATTCACTCCTCTTCAAACGTTCAACTCTATACCTTAAACAAAAAATAAACACTTATACTTACTTACTGAAACCTATTTGGGCATATGCTTTGTAGGTATACGAAACAGCTAAAAAGACACATATTAACAAACACCAAATCTTCCAGGCAAAAACATTCAGTGCAATCATAAAAGCAACCTGGTATGTAAGTAACATAACTTTACATACTGACCTACGCATGCCAACAGTTACAAAGAAATACCAACCTACTACAAATGAATCCACGAAAAATTTCATGGAGATCCTAATACACTTATAAACGACATTGTCACAACACATATTCCCGACATATCCCAGAGAAGGCTAAAAAGGAGCTGGATGAGAGACCTTCAAGGCAAAAAAAAAATAAATAAATGTAGTATAAAACAAAAGCCCACTAATCCCACTTTCAATTTCTAAAATAAGAAAAACATTTAATATGAATGAACCCAATAGTTATATCATCCAAGATAATGAATAGAATAGACTTTATGAAACTATAAATTTATAAATGCTTATAATAAAAATAATTGATTCAAACAAAAGAGTAAAACATAAACGAGTTAATAAACACATTTACTTATTCCAGTTACAGGATACACACATACAGCTCAGTCATCTAGATCAATGCACCCCTTGCGTAACGATAGCATATCCCACGAGAAGAAACGTCCGTTCGATACATCTAAAGGCCGCCATATCGATAAAGGAAGCTGACGGACACGAACGGAAGACGTGACTAACCGTGCCGCGTGGCTGTCTTTCCTGCCGCGTGTCTCCTCTCTAAATCTCTGACTCAGCTAATGGCATCTATTGAAATATGTTTGCCGTCCAGTCTCTACATATATCATACATACCCGGCTGGAGCATACAGGGATATCATGAACTAGATCATAAATAATGTTTCATATGATGTTAAACTCATATACTGTGTGTTGTATTAGACCATAATACTCTGACAGTTTGGATGTCATACGTAAGTATTTTATGGAATTATAAAATAATTGGACGGCGATATGCAGAATCCAACCAACCCACAAAATGACAAAAATTAAACTAAGTACAACATTAGAACAAAACTTGGTCAATATAAGATTTCTGAGGCCAAAAAGGCTTTACTTAACTTAAAATGCAAGTCGAGCTGACTATTAAACAAACCACTTATAATTTTAATCTATTTTGATTTAGCAGAAAGCAACCAACCCACTTGGTAGTTTTCTACTTATTCCGAAATTAGTTATTGGCCATCACACAAAGTGGTTGGTAGAATAATAGATGGTATAAACGGAAACCTCCTTTTGAACTTTGGATGTAACATTACATTTTATCAATGCGAACAGAAGACTCGCCACAGTTCGTTGTTTCTTTCTAAAAGTGAATGGTATTTTCGTTGTAATTCAATTGAAATTATTGCTATTAATTTAAAACTGATTTCTGAAGCCGAATATAATGATCTAAAAGATATAATGCATCTTATACCCCAAGATTGCCATTATTTTTATAAGACCTTGAAAAGTAGCTCAGAAATTTTGGAAGATATAGATGGCTGCAATGTGAAGCAATTAGATTTCTAAGTTAAAACATCAAAGTTAAAAAATAACATGATTAATGATAATCTAATGTGTAGAACCCAACCAAGCCATACGTTCTAATCAGTTCTTACAAAAACATTTAATATTAACTAAGTTTACGTTAATTCGACTGAAAAAGTTAACATAATCAAACTTGAAGATACATTTGTTTTTGACTTTAAGCTGAATTTAATTTGATTTGAAAATTTTAGTTTTAATTTATCTCAAAGTAATGTTCTTGTGTGTTCTTTGGTTTATGCATAACACCGTCCAATTTATTCTAGAACAATACCCCCAATTTTTATTATTTTCTCATTCAATCGATTTTGAAAAAGAAGAATTTAAATGTTTAATGGGATGAACGAATCAGAAAAAAATCAGGGTGGTGGAGCGAATAAAAGTAGAAAAATAAACTTTTGAGGGATGGTGTATAAATGTCAAAATCTTGTAAGTAGAAGATATTGTAGATCCAAGAAAGGCTATATATACTAAACAGTTAGGTAAAATTTTAAATCAAAGGCTTCTGTTGTTCTGAATAAAAATGAGATCTTTATCAGAATAAAGAAATCAATAAAGCTATTTTTGAGCCTAATCCCTACATCTAACAAACCGCTGTTGTATTATTATATTTATTTCTCTTTATTTTTTTTTTAACCAACGCTATTATCTTTGAAAAAAGAATTATACATGATATAATTAGAGACTTTAAGTAGGTCTACGTGTAATGTGTATTTTTTTTGATACAGCTTTTAAACAAATTGTATTTATTTCTCTTTATTTTATTTTTGAAAAAAAAGAATTATACATGATATAATTAGAGACAAATGTAATATATATAAACTTACGAAATTAAGTAGGTCTACGTGTAATGTGTAAAAGCATAGAAAATTAGGGTAAATATTTTGATTTGATATAGCTGTTTAATTAACTAAATAACCTTTCTTGTGAAAACGGACTTGGGATATGAAACCACCTAGGAGCAGTTAAGTAAACATACTAACAGTCTCCGTTCCTGGGGGTGAGCTAACGGTGAGGGGAGGGAAAAAGGTCACATTTTTGGGTTTTTCATTTATATCTCGAAAACGGTAGACTCTAGAAAAATATTTTGCAAATAAAAGTTAAAGCTTATTAAATTTACTATATAAATTTTGATATACATATTTGTTGAAATCCCAACCGTTTTTGAGATATACGTTATTGAAATTCGATAATTTTCGCAAAAAAATAATTTTTACCTCACTTTATGTCAAACATTTGCTTCTAGTGCCTCCTGCGATCGTTTCTCAGAAAATATCCGAATAAAAGTTGTAGAGCATTAAATTTGCTTTCATATATATATATATATATATATATATATATATATATATATATATATATATATATATATTTCATATATACGTTTTTTATCACTTGAAGCATATGTTTTTACAAAAAGTGAGGAAAAAATACTTTTTTTTCTTCGAATATTATCGAGTTTTAATAGCGTATATCTCGAAAACCGTTTAAAGTTCGACAAATGGTTTATAAACAATTTTATAGGAAATTTGATTAGCTATAATTTTTATCTTTAGTATATTTTCCTAGAGTCCATCGTTTTCGAAATCTAACCGAAAAACCCCAAAATGGGATCTTCCCCCACCGTTAGCTCTTTTCCCAGGGGTGGTGACTTTTAGCATGTTTACCTTCTAACTACTCTGAGCGAAACTGTGAAGTCTAAAATTATCGCATATTTCATACACTCTACTGTGCTCAGTTCAGCACTCTTTGATTGGACTACGATTGATTAAACTTATTCTATTGATTAACCATTAAATTGATATTACATATTTTTGTTGTATGGTTTTCACATTATTCAGTATTTTTTTAACGATAAGAATTCCGCAACAATCGAACCAGATGATATATAAAATTTAGATTATTAATGAAATGAATTTGGATCATAAAGAATTCAAAGACAGTAGCCGCAAGAGGACAGCTGACATAAGAATGACACTAAAGGACACTAAATTGACAGCTGATACTCGCTAATCTATTTAGTGTGCTCACTCAAGAGGTGAATTATAAATGTAATAACAGAATGGGAGGGCCCTTACATCAGTCTTCGTTAGGTCGCGCAGGCGCTCTGATTTCGGCTAACAGCCCAGCTAATCAAGTTAATGCTGCGTTCAGTCGATAGGGCTTCGCCCCCTGCCTGGGGTTAGCCCTGTATTGCTAAGGGCTCTTAAATGCTTTCCGCTAATCCTCCTGAATTATTTTATTTTGGGATTCAGATTTCAGTGTTGGATTCTAAGACTTGGTACGTCAAGACCCAAATGATAGGACTCTGTTTCTAATATAACCATTTTGTAAAAAACCTTCTTACTCACTGTCGTTACTAGCACGCTCGAGCTCAAGCAATCAATAAACAAACAGATAATGGTTTAAATTCCGGTCAGCTATAAATATTTTGGCGTTCTCTTTGAGAGGCATGACTAGAGAGTGGTATCGTAAGAAAAATATCGATATTCCATATCAACGATATTTTGAACTCTGAATATCGATACAAGATATATCGGTGGTCAAAAATATCGATATATCATGGTTTTTATTATTATTATTTTTTTTATGAAATGCTATTTAATTTTACAACCACGTTACAATAATATTTCTTTTTATTTTGTCGTTTTAGCTAACGAGGTTTTAGGTAACGACATCGAACTTCTGCTTTACCTAATTCGTCTAAAATCAATTTAGTGCTTTATAGTGTTATCAATAAATAATGACCCCCTCATTACCTCACAAACGCTCCAATCTCATCTCATCAATCTTCAAGAATGGTGTCGAAATTGGAGAATTAAAATAAATCCAAGCAAATCCCATTTAATAACCTTTACCCTTTGTCGTAAAAATACCACTTCCTGTCCTACAGTATCCTTTAATAATACCCCACTGATCCATGTTGGACAGATCCGCTATCTAGGACTCCTACAGGACAAACGTTAAACTTGGAATCCACATACAAGACTAAAACGGCAAGAAATAGCCCGTCGTTTTCGACTTCTTCTACATTTACTAGACAAACGTTCAGAACTTTCAATTTACTAAAAAAGACTCATTTACATGGCAGTTATCAGACCCATTTTGACATATGAAGTTGAAGTTTGGGGCTCAACTAAACCTTCAAATTTTTCCCGTATTCAATTCTTACAATTCAAAATCCTTCGAAAAATCCTCAATGCTACTTACTTTGTTACCAGTAAACATATCCTTAAAGATCTTAATGTACCATATGTTACTGATTTAGCCCAAACCAGATACCTATCATTTCATAGTAAACTCTAAAATCACACTAATCCTCTGGTCGCCCAACTTGCTTCTCACTCCATTCCCGATAATCCTCCGAGGCATCTAAAAAGATGGCTCAGAGTCCTTCTAGTGTAGAATTTAAGTTGAAATGCTACTGATTTGTAGTTCTTTTCAAGTTTTTACATGTTATTGCAATTGTTGTGAACACATTTACTAGATGTATATATATATTGTACAGTTGTAAATTTCAATAAAAGTGTTTTATGGATTGATATTTTGTAATTTCCACTTCCCTAAAGTCAGAGTAGGGAATTGAACTACACAAATACTCTACAATCGATTAATTTGTAATCGATTACACCAAACTCTAAAATGATTGAGCATTTTTGTAATCGATTGCAGCAAACTCAAAAATTATGAATAAACTTGTAATTTATTACAACTTGTAGAATAGAATAGAATAGAATAGAAAATAAACTTTATTCTGGGACGATGTCCCCTAAGAATAATATAATGTACATAAATAAATACAATGAGTCTAGCTTTCATAAGATGAAATAAAATAAATTAACAATCTGGTTAACTATTTACAATTTTACAAATAAAGAACAAAAATAGAAATAAAAATTACAAAAATCCAATAATTGCAGGAGAAAAAATAAAAACCTATTTACATCTACTGAATGCACTTCTTTTTTTTTTTTTTTTTTTTTTTTTTTAGTGAAGTTTTGCTAGTCAGTATCATACTGGAGGGAAAGGAGGTATTGAAAGGTATTCAACTTGTACTTGAATAATATGTAATATGAGTAACTTGTGTCAACACCACGAACCTCCGTCACATCCCATTCCTGTGTATGGGATAATAAGGAGTAAACGTGCTTATTTTATTTTATTAATATTTTAGTGTGCAATGGGGAATATTTGGAATACGCATAGGGCATTAGGAATACACCTCTTATTTTTTTGGTTATTCTATAACGTAAGGAAACAATATACACTGACAATTTGTTTTAATTCTGCTTTTATTTAATAAATATTTAAAATTTTCCTAATAAGTTTCATATACTTTTTAATGTATATAGGAACGTAAAAAACCTAAAAAAATAATAAAACTTTTACCTGACAATATGAGGTGGAATTTTTTTGCCTGTTAGTATACCTATATGTATATAAAAATCAATGTATGTGTGTGTGTCCTTTACAGGCCTTGAAACTGTAAGAGATAATAATCCATTTGAGGCGGCATTTTTTCCCACATATTCAGGGGAAGATTATAGGGCTATTGGCATATTGATTGGATTCATAGGTGACAAGTTATGGACCAAAATGTAAAAATCGTGAATTAATATAAACTGCTACAACACATGACAGTATTTCTAACAGTTGAGTCATTTCCATGTTGTTTATGGTGAAAGAACGAGAAACCAGATGATTAAAAATAAGAACGATATATGTATATACACATTTTTTTTTAAAAACTATCCTATAATAATTTTTTTTTTTTTTTAATTTTGTTAAGCGCGTAGCAACGCGCGCTGTGAAAACTAGTATTTATATAAATGTACAATATATTTAGATGTATACATAAGCTTGACTACAAATATTAAGTAAAAAAACATAGATTTATACCAAACCTAATCAGAATGAATTTGTCTTGGTTCTAAGAAAGTCTGTTAACACAAAGATGACAACCCGGATTCGTTTTCTCTAAAATTTGAATGGTACAGGGGAAAAAAACAGACATTAGATAAAAATCTGTTAAGAGGTTAAAAAAGGGAGAAAAACAACTGACTAAGAAAAAATCTCTCCTAAAATATTTGGTGTATAAGTAAAGAACGAGATTGTTTCCTACTTAAAAATATTTTTTATCCTTTGCTATAAATATAGAACTTTTATTTTTTACTGTACGAAACTTGATTTTTACTTCTAAAAAAACATGAATCTCTATATTTAAAAAAATTATTTAGGTTATTTTTTATTGCAAAAAATATAGTAAATCATTCGAACTTCTAAAACCTAATTTTTTTTTTTACTAAAATATAACCCAAGATTGGGCATAGCTATAGTTAATGGGCAGGGACAATGGAGCTAATAGACAGCCGGAAAAGAGCTGGCAGCTACAATACAGGGTGAGAGCACCCCCGGGAGGGAGGGGTGGTGGGGGTAGGAGCCGACCAATGGCAGCTGCCGTTACATCTAACGAGACCATTGTACTGTCGGCCTTCATCGGAAGTGAAGCTCCGTTTCACCCACTCCTGGGCCATTTATCTTGTTAGGAATGGATCGTCATCTGGGCGAGATGGAAAATTCCTTAGTCCTGGGATATGGTGAAGATTTGATGGTTTTAATTTATGGACATAAATTTCTGAATCCAGCCATGTGGTTTACAAACGTTTATGAGTAACGTAATTGCAATAGATTGCGTCATGAACAAATGAAATGATCTAAAAATATTATTTTTAAAAATTAATTTATTTATTCACACTTGTTATAAATACTTCAACGGACTTTATTAATTGGAAAAAAAAGTGATTCGTCCGGCATGATTAAGAACGATACCCAGCGGTTATTCTAAAAAAAATATTTATTTATGTTACTCAGTGCTAATGTTAATTGGGGTAGTTTTTTTAATAAGAAATTCTAAAGTAGAAGAAGAAGAAAAAAAAATAAAGAATAAATAATCTTTACTCTGAGGATACCTTTTACCCTAAGAATAACATTACAGTACAATAAAATTGCATTATTGTCTGGTTGCGTACATTCCAGACAGTATCATTCTGTAGATTATAAATGATGTAAAGTACCCTTTGGAAGTACAGAATGTCGTTGCATTTACAACTCTGTCCTAAACAAACTCTTGATGATAGTAATAGCAATCGAATCATTCCCACTTTATACAAATATTTATAAGTATTTTGCAACCAAAATTTATGGAGTTTTTTCTTCAGTGACATTGCAATTCGAAAACTAAGCCATTACCCTTTTATTTAAATAAATTAATTTAAATTTACAGATAAATGGAATCTCTCAGCATTATTATTTATATTCATAATATAATATTAGTAATTTTATTAATATTTTGAATTAATATTATTATTGACTTTTGATGGTTCAAAGTTATTATTTACTTAAGATATTAACTACCATCTATTAACCAACCAATCTTAAATCATTAATTAACCAAGTGATATTAAAATCGTAATTTATAAAAGTATTTTTTAAAGATCATTATAATAATTATTAATTGATTTAAGGAAATTAAAAATTTATTTTAGCTAAAAGAAATAATACCGTTGGAAGCTAGAATCAGGAGCAGCGTGTACACTAGACCAACATAGCAGTAAGGAGGTGCGGGTAATGCGTGAAGGGGCAGTTGACCAGACGAGTTTTGGGCCGTTCTGTTAAATTTTTATTCGATCTAAAAATGTAAAATAAATTCACGGATAAATTTTATAGTTTTATAATTATTTTTTATTATCATGTCATAATAATTATTTAATATTTAAAAAAAAAATAGGCAAACTTTGATCTAACTTTTTTCGGTGAACTAATTACAAGTTTTCTATTTTTGGAACTTGGTTTCCTAAAATTAACTAATAATTAATCATCTTCATAAAGCTTTATTAAATTATACATCTGCACAGATATTATTAATTAATTGGATTGGTTTTTCAAAAATGATTTCTTTCCTTCCTGAACATCGTTAAATATTTTAAAATACATATAATTATTTAACATAATAAGAAGATTTGCAACTGTAATATTATATACAGCCAGCGAATATGGTGTAATAATAAAAATAACAAACTTGGTAAGGTTTGAAGGATCTTTAAAAAATTTAAATTTAAATTAAGCTGTTACCTTTACCCTCCATAGCTGACTTTCGGGTAAGGCCCATCAGCCTACTGGAGGCAAGTCTCACCAATCGGATATAAGAGTGAAGATCCTATCCACTTATCTTATTTGGGTATAGTGCTGTGGTTTTCCAGAAATATATTCGGTCTACGGACTGGGATGGCTTCCCAGATGTTCGGTCTACGGACGGTCTATTTCGGGAAAGCTATGTTAGTTCAAGTCTGCTTGCTTAAACTGAGGAATCATAATCTGTGGATCTGGATTGATTTGTCACTTTTATTGATCATGCGTGTTTGAACCCATATGGTGGAGAATGTATGGGCAGATTGGTCCCAATGGGATTTGAGCTATGGTTACCCTGCCACTGTACCAAAGAACGAATTGAAGTGTTTTACCAATTCCTGGCCGTTTATATTCACACAAGCAATGAATATTTTTAATAAAAGTATTTCACATGCCCAAGAAACTCCATGGTTGCCTTGTGTAGTCAATGGATTAAAAGAACTAAAAAAACAACAAAAAAACATACATACGTACCATGATATTACTCTTATATGTAGAGACCGGATTTCTGTGTTATTGCACATTTTGTTCGCTTTGATTTCGCGCTCTCTAACCCAAGTAGTTATCTCATTCATATAATAAGGATTCTTATTCTTAAATTTTATTTTGCACGAAATTGCATAAATTTGACTTTTTGAGCTTAATTGCATGAATTCGGGTTTTACTGCACAAAATTGCACAATTCAACCAAATTCATCTAATTTTATTCACTTAACCATTTATTTTTTGAAAACTTTACTTACAATTATTAAGCAACATTTAATTATAACAATTATTTATTTATATATAATAGGTTAATTAGTTTCAAATTAAAGGAAAAAGTCGCTTAAATCAAATGTATTTATGACATTTTACTACTACTTTTAAAAGGTCGTATTGAATTAGAAGCTTTAAGAATTTAGGCAAACATCGAGGACCGACGTACTTCCTAGAACTAAGACGTTTCCTCAGAAAATTTTACTCGCCGCTTCCCATTTCATTCCCCACTTCTGATGTAGCACAAAGGGCCAGTTGTTGACATGATTTGAACTATCAACTTTGAAAATGCCAAAAACGGCCGTGAGTGTTTTTACAAAATTGAAACAATGGACAAATGAATATCCAGAGCTGATAATTGATGGGGAGGTGGTGGTTAGTTTAAAAATTAAATTATTGTATCAACAGAAAGGAAATAGAAGCTGATAATCTGGATCCATCCACAATCTCATGCTACAAAAATTGTTCTATTACGTCCATAGATGTAGAAAGTTCCTTTTCTTTGCTAAAGAACATTTTAAGTAACAGGCGGCATAATTTTACTGAGAAATATTTTGAAATTTATAATGTCGTATCGTACATTTTCACGAAACTTTTAAAAACTAATTTATTTTTCAAAAGCATTTAATTGTATTTTGTTTCCTCGTAAATGGAAATTTTAATAAAGATATTTATTTATTTTATTTTAATTAACAATTTCTTTCATCTCCTTTTTTTCCCCAAATCTTAAAGTATTTTAGATTGAATTAACACTAAAACGAAACGTTTGTTGAAATGTCAACAATTTATTCAAGGCTGTGTGCAATTTATTCAAGAGTTGCATATTTGGGTAAATAAATTGATTGCTACATGTATTAAGTTTTTAAATTACCGTTTTGAGTTTTTAACTGCACGATATTGCATATTTTGAGTTTTTTACTGCACATTTTTTGATTTTTTACTGCACAAAAATCCGGTCTCTACTTATATGGTTTTTACTTCGTAAGGAGGTAATGTGTTGTGTATCGAAGCTAAAACGCCAGATTAATCTCTCACAAGTGAATATTCAATTGCCCACTTAATACGGCTTAATTTAACTTAAGGCTAGAATACAGGGCTTTCCATCCAAGGTTAATAAACTTTCTCTTACAGCAGGACTCGTACCCGGGCTTTGTTTGTGTTTATTAAAAAATGCAAGTAAACTATAAGGGGAAACTTTGGTATTTTAAATAAATAATTTAGTTGACTAAAAATCCGATAGTGTTTTTATTCACTGGTTTTTCAATCCAGAATAAAACTTTTTTTTTTTACAAATTATGTATCTTTTACAGTTATATTTGATATAATTAATCTAATTAATGCATAGCAGAATGTCAGACCTCTCTGAGGGATATAGGTAATCAAAGGGGAAGTTATTTGTGACAATAGTGGATTCGAGTGGTTGTAGAGTCATGGAATCATCATCATGAAAGAACAGGTATCTTGTTTGGGCTCAATAAGTTAGATAGATCATAGATTATAGATCAAAATAATATTTGTGAAATAATAAGGAGCATTGAGGGTTTTTGGTTAAAAGTTGAAAGTTGTTTTAATTACACTTAGATACAATGTATATACTTAGTTGAATACTTGGATGCACCTTGAAGCGGTTTTGGCCTCGGGATAAGTACAGGCCACTTCATAGTGAATGGAGAGTGGCTATAAGAGGTTGTCCAGGTATTGATTCTCCTTTCTATAGATTCAGGACAGGCCAGTAATAGATAGTGATAGAGAAAATAAGATATTATATTGAACTGATAATTATAACATAATTAGTGCTTCTTAAATTTTATTTAATTATAAATTAAAATTATGATCGGTACAATATCACAGTTTATTATAAGAAGAATAAGCCTTATCGATATCATTTATATTTTGATTAGGACTAAAAACTAGTGTCATGGATACATTGTTTTAAATAAATATTTGGTTCACAAAAACTTGGCAAGAAAATATTTCCAGCAGAATAAAAATACGTGTTCTCTACAAAATGAACATATATTTTATGAAATAATATGGTTACCTTAAAACAATCTTTTAAATTTTAGATTTGAAATGGCTGAACTGAGCACTATTACATAAAATAAAATAAATGGACATATAGATTGGCGTGGATTACAAAAACCGAAAAAAATCTCCAAATAACGGAATCGTGTTAACAAAATAATCTGATTAAATCAATCCGGATAATCGGAAGTCCGGATAATTGGAGTTTCCTGCATATTACAAATACGGTGACGTTTCGTGACTAGGGTCATTTTAAGAATACATTATTGTTAAAATATAATAATTCAGCGACGTACAATTAAATACGATAATTAGTTAATAACTTAGGTATTTTTAATCAGTTAATTTTTTTTTTTTTATATTTGTATTTTACAAACATATCGGCTACAGTAAAAGACAAGAAGTGATAGTGATACTCATACTAGGAAAAGTAAATAATATTATTTATTTAAAAAAAATATTGGTATGTTATATGATATATGAGATGGTTGAAGATTACGTAAAAGCATAAATGGGCATCTTATTTTTAATTTTTATGTATGAGTTGGTAATCCAGATGTACAGAGATTATTAAGAACCTCTTACGGGTAATGGATTGCATTATCAGTGCTTAGAACCACAGGTCCATAAATCACATTTTTACACGCGATATCAAAAAGCAAAGGGAAGACATTTTGATTTGGCAACTCAGCAGAAATTATTTATCGATTTCATCTGATTGGATTTTAATTTCTTACCATAAAGTATACAGTGTAACAAACTTCGTTTTTGCTACTTAACACTGTACATTTTAATTTATTGTTGCTAAACCTTCCAAAAACTATGAAGATAATGAAGTTAAAATTTGGTACAGATGGATTCAGCATTGCAGAATAATGGAGTTTGGTACATATCAGTCGATGTTAAAACTTCACTATATATATATATATATAACACCGTACCTTTGTAACCTTTCTTACAAAATGGCGCACGCCACCTATCGCTCAATTTTCAAATTTCACATTGTATAAATATTATCGTTTTTTTAATAACAAATTAATTAAAAATCATTAGTTTTTATTATTGTTAAACCTTCCTGGGACTATAAAGATGATGTGGTTAAAATTTGTTACTGTTAGGTTCAGTAGTTTTCGTGGTTAGTGATCAAAAACGAAAAACATAATAGTATAAATATAGATATAAATAAGCTAAAGTAATAAAATCGATTTATTAAATTAATTATCACGAAAAATTAAGGGATTTAAAAAAATAATAGTTGCAAGAGATGACATTTAGGAGTATCCGCCCTCCAGCTGTGACCTTTAGGATCATACCCTTCAGTACACACTAGCTCACGTGTTTCGTAACAACAGTCACGAACGTTGGTACAATATTAAAGGAAAACATCGGGGTCATCTTGCATCAATATCGTCGCTGTTGAAAGCTAAGACATAAGAGGCTATAAAAGTTCTAATAAAAAAATATATATGTGGCCAAATGTTAGTCATCGTGCTAGTAGACATTGGGCATATATATGAATAATATTATTGAGATGGCATTATATTTAGGTTATTCAATTTGGTTGAGCTGTTATTTATCTATTATCCCATTTGATATTTTGTTCTGTTTTTAAAGTCATTTTCCTTAGTTCTTTTACTGTTAATATGAACTTATTTAAGTTTTGATTTGAAACTGATGTATATCGTAGATAGATGGTTTGAAAGGTGGAAAATTAAACCAAACCCTCAGAAATCAAAATATATGACGCTGAAAAAAGGTAACTGCCAATAGTTTCTATTATTCATAAAGACTGAATCAACATAAAGTTTTGTTAAATATATTGGATTATACTTAGAACATCGACTTATCTGAAATTTACACATAAAATAGATTAGAACTTAAACAACACTACAATTATCTAACAAATTTGTTCGGCAAACAATCGCCTCTAAACTTAAAAAAATATATAAATAAGAATTGCAACAATTTATAAATTATTACTAAAATGGTGCAGGAAATGAAAATTCAAAAATAAATAAAATAATACTGTACCAACCAGGTTTCATCAAATTATACAACACAATCATTCGCATTTTGTATTTGTATAATATTACACAAACTTTAAATACAACAGTGTTAATATTTCTATACAACGTACTAATCCATGTGTAGAGTTAATTTCTCCTTCCCTATTACGTTTGGCTTAACATATCTGGTTCTGAAGCTAACTTGGATCGACTTTTATTTCATTTTGTTATATTTTGATTTCCCCGCTATACCTCAGCATTAAAAATTCCTAGTTATAATTAATCTTAATGGCCATTGTTTTAAAGCTCTAATGCATCTGAGCAGATTCTTTAAATGGGTTTATTTAAAAAAATATTTTTAACAGAAAATAGCAAATAGTTGTTTAAGAAAATATATTTCCCCCTCTCTCTCTCTCTCTCTCTCTCTCTCTCTCTCTCTCTCTCTCTCTCTCTCTCTCTCTCTCTCTCTCTCTCTCTCTCTCTCTCTCTCTCTCTCTCTCTCTCTCTCTCTCTCTCTCTCTCTCTCTCTCTCTCTCTCTCTCTCTCTCCTCTCTCTCTCTCTCTCTCTCTCTCTCTCTCTCTCTCTCTCTCTCTCTCTCTCTCTCTCTCTCTCTCTCTCTCTCTCTCTCTCTCTCTCTCTCTCTCTCTCTCTCTCTCTCTCTCTCTCTCTCTTCCTCTGATTTTTTTGATTGATGTATATATTTTTTTATTCTTGAATCACACCTGTGAAAAAAGTAAATGTGATATCGCTATTTAGAGCATATCAATCAACAGAATACATTGAGGATAATAGAAGTATTAAGCCCTTTTCGATTAGGCTATCGGATATTTGGATTGTTGCTATGTCTTTTATGAGTGATTTGAGATCTTCAGATAATCCATGTTATGAAATCGGTTGTATTGGATTATTGAGGATAATCCTCAATTTTAAAGGTGTGGATAGTATATTTATCGTTTATTATATTTTTCAGGTTGTGTGGATTCATGTGATACTTTTGTAAATATTAGGCTAAATATTGTTTGAAATTAAGTAAATTTTAGGGATGTACGGTAGCTCAGCTGGCACTTAACTTCCAACTTCTGGACCCGAGTTCGATCCCGGCTGTAGGCAGAAAATTTATTTTCTGATACTTAAGCCATGGATCGACTTCGGAATCGGCAGACCCACATTAATACCATTTTAGTCGGGGTAAAACCTGGCAGCTGAGCGAGATTTCGCCCAAATGTCCTCCTTTCACCACCGTTAGCCTAAAAACAGAACATCCGAACCGAAGTTCTGAATCCAAGAACCATTATAGGTTGTAGAGGCACAGTTGTTTTTCATTATTACCTTCTCTTCAGATATATTGTTTGGATAATAATCCATCTATCCTAGTTATCTATTGGTGTTGGAGTCCTAGTTATCAACACGAGACCCCAGGTTTTCCTTATTTCATTGTAAGGATGGTTTTCTCCACCAAGCTTTACTTTAATATTTGTTTATAACATATAGCTTTTAATGATTTTTGGATATCGTATAATATAGTTACCAGCTGTTCTGATAACTCATCTATGACAGAACAATATTTTATCCTCACCCTATGACTTCTAGCAAACTCAGATGGCTGATGTTATTTTCTGAAACAAGAGCCTGCCCACGGTGTCCAATCAGAGCAGGCTCCGATAAGAAGAGATAAGCCAGTATCTAACCAATTGGACTCGCTACATAACTCACTCTAAGGGTTGTTCGGCTGCTGTTCCTTTCCCATATGCCGCATTTGAATCTTTAAAGGGCGTGTGTGTGTCATTCCAAGGCTCTTTCATTGGATCGGATTTAAGTGTTAAAAATAGTCAACAATTTTGTCTTTTCAATAGTAATTATGCAATTTAAAATTCAACTTAATTGTTTTAAAAACATGGTATTTTTCAGATCTGTGAATGTCTTGTTTCTTACGTAATGATGTGTTGCAATTGTTTCAAACTTGATTTAAAAAATTTTCTAGTTTCAATAAATATACCAACTTTAATTAGGATCGGCAATTTTAATAAAATTGTTCTTGGACTTAAATAGTCGAATGAAAAAATATAATTTTTGGAACACAGGTTTTCTAGAATATTTCAATATTGAATATATGATATATATATATATATATATATATATATATATATATACAAAATACAAACACATATTATACATATGTGTGTATATTTTGTACAAATATACAAAATAAATAAATAAAGCCAATTACAAAAAAATGTTTTGTGCAATCGGTCTAAATTAACATTTCTTTAGACTCTGTTTATCGATATATACAACTGGTATTATTATTGGTTATACAACAAGTGAATTTGAGGAACATGTTAAAAACATATTAAGATCTACTCACTATTAGCACTTTAATAAAAGTCTTACATTATAGGATCTCTTTGCCATCATCTTTTCAGACGCCTCAGAGGATTATCGGGAACCGAGTGTGAAGAAACTTGGGAGACTAGTGGATTCGAGTGGGTAAGGAGTTTACTATGGAAGGATAGGTACCTGGTTTCGGACAAATGAGCAACATATGGGACTTTTAGATCGTTATGGATAAATTTTTTTTTGACATAATCTTGAGCATTGAGAATTTCACTAGGATTTTGAATTGCAAGGATTGGATACTATAAGAATTGGACGGTTTAGTGGAGCCCCAAAGCTCAATACCATATATCCAAATTTTTCCATTAATTGTTATGTACATATGTATTTTTTAGTTTATTGAGAGCTTTTATAGTAAATGTTAAAGTTGCCGCAAAGGATGAGCAAATGATTGTCTTTTAAGTCTGCTATGGGCTAAATAAAACGAGGAATTCTATAAAAATGACAATAAATTTAACAAAGCCCCGAGAAGAAAACTAATATCACGCAGAAAATATACTAAAATTAAATATTAAAGACCAATAGAGAAAACCTAAGCGGTCAACCATTTGTACCTAGTACTAAGGCTACCTGGCAGCTTTAAGAAGCCATTCTAATTTGTCTACTTCGATGAGCATCAATTTGTTTGGTTCCATGTGTTTACATTTTTAGAATATAATAATCGGTGTATTGAAGTGCTAATGTTTTTTTGTGTGTTTTTTAAAAATGTTTTTAGAAGTGATAATACATTTTTAGAAACTAATTTTCGAAAAAAATAAATTAATAGAAGAAATATAAAGAAAGACGCAAAAGACGCCATTTTAATTAGGTATAAAAAAATATTAGCTTGGTTTCGACTGAAACTGTGAGAAAATATGTTGCAAGCCACCAGTTTTCCTGTTTTATTCGTTTTAATTTAATTTGTAATATATCAAAGGCCTAAAACATCCCAAATAGTTGAAAAACTCTAAACTCGTCTAATTTATACGTTCAGATTTAAGGATAGATAGACAGTTTAGCCTTTAAGAGGCAGATATTTCTCGGGGTTCTAATCTTGACATTTAGTAAGAGCGATAGGGTGAGAGGCGGACACGCTAAAAATTTCCTTTGAAATTCTTTAGCTCCACTTATTCGCCTTTGCAGACTTTCACGAGATATAACGCAACGAAATATTAGATAGTTAAATCCCACAGGTTTAAAAGCAAATTTGAGTCTCTCGGGTTGAGATCAGCTTGGTGTGATTCGATCTCTAACATAGAAAGGGATGTTGGTGGTATGGTGTTCGGGAAATATGAAAGAAATTCTTCCAGTTTTATATCAAGTTGACTTTATTTCAAACTTCGTATTTATTGCTCATGCATAAATTAAATATGTATTTTTGTTATTTAAATTGCGATTATTGTTATTATTATATCCTCTGTTCTTCTGTATTAAAGCCTCTGCTATTACAGCAAAATAAAATTAAAGATTTATACTAAATATGTGTAATAAATAATATGTAATAAATAATACTGTATGGTTAGCACATAATAATCTGAATATAGTTTGCTTTCTCTAACACATACCTTTTAAATTTTCAAGATTCAAACAAAACCTTTCCTACTACCCCAACCCTTTTTATCAACCATTGTTTAGTTCTACACACCCTAATAGTTCAAGCTGCAGATTATAATAGTAGTGGCCCTGAGACGTTTTATCAATATGTATTTATGTTGGAGTTCTGGCAATGGCCACCTTCTATACTCATGCTTCGCGAATTTAATATTGTAATCTCGTTTCTTTATTTTTCAATAGCGAATACTCATATTCTGCAATTTAGACATTTAGGAAAATCGTTCTGTTATTTTATTTATGTTATAAAGTTGAAAAAAAATAATAGTTATATATCATTAGGGAGAATAATCGATGTATCATAGTTAGCTAATGAGGTATCACAGAACTATCAGCGGTATCGATCGGTTCCTTGGTATCGACTATGGATATGGTTCTCGATACCAATTCTTTTTCCAAGAACTTTTGGAATGGAGAGTTGACAATTCCTAAATATTCAGATTAAACTTTTACTTGAAATTGTCATAAGAGTTTATTTACAAAACAAAATACTTGTTTCTAACTCCTTTAACATTTACAGGAAAAATATCAATTTATTAGAAAGGCCACAATTACTAGATTATAATCAAGTTATACAGGAATATGGAACTGAGCTTTTGGTCTCCACTAAAACAACGAATTCCTCCCTTATTTATTCTTTGCAGTTTAGGATCGGAAAATGGCCTCCAGACCATCTTATTTATAAGTGTTTTTGGTACGTTGTTAATGAGTAGTTTTTTGTTTTTTTTCTTCTTGTATATTTTTCTTCTTATTCTTTGGTGGCACTACAACTCATGAAGAATCAGGGCCTCCCGTAGCCAGCCGTCAGTCTTCTCTGCTTTCTACTGCTGCTCTCCAATTTCTGATCCCCAGGATTTTCTGCGCAACTACAGCCTCACAATCCACCCACTGCAGGCGAGGTCTACCCACTTTTCTGCGTTCAAAAATCTTTTCATCTAGGAGCCTTTTGGGGATTTCATCATCGCTCATGCTTACATGCTCTGCCCATCTTAGACGTCCGAATTTTAAAAACTGCAAAATATCCTGGTCTTTACAGCTCAGCGTTATGTCTCAATCTCCAATACACCGTTGTCACACACAAGCCCAAAAATACTTATTAAAATTTTCCATTCAAATCTAAGGCTTTCATAATTTTCGGAGATAGATTTGCTTCTTAGAAGCTTCTGAGGTTCATAGTAACACCTATGGGCCGCTGAATCTTTGGTTGCTTATCATTGGTGGAGTACAGTTGTGTTCCAAGGTGATAAATTTCTCTACACTATTGCAGCCGAAATTCTCTATTTTCACTACTCCTTCTAGATAATCTCCTCTGCTAGGATTACCAAGCATATTAATATTGCATATTCTAGTACATATTAATTACTAACATTTCCATTATAAGTAAAGAACTTATATAGGTTTATTGATTGACGGTTTTTAACGATAATAATCGTACTATATCATGCAGATCAGAATTATTATATCGCAATATTTCTAGATATTTTCAGGCAAAGCTGTAATTTTTAATTAATTGCACTGGTTACATGGTTGAAATTTACGTAAAAGCATGATTGGGTATTCAATTCTAATCTACGGATTTGTAATTCAGATGAACAGAGACTTTTTAGGAAGAAAATCTGGCGGATAATGGACTGCATTATCAGCGCTTACGACCCTATCAATAGAGATATTCTCGGCTGTCACAATTTATTTCTTCAATAAAAATGTTCAATAAAACCTGAAACATCAGAATAAATTTCGAATCATCGAAATTTCAGTCTTCTAAAAACCTCCAGCAAACACTAAGTTAAGGCCGCCTATTTCGTACACAAAATATCGAAAAATAAGAAATCGATATTTTGATAAGGCTATAATTGTTAGTGCGGCAGGAATAGTTCTATCGATTTCGTCTGGTTCGATTTAAATTTTTAACTATAAAAGTTAATCATTGTGGCAAACTTCTGTCACCTAACACTGTATGTTTAAATTATTATTGTAGTAAACTATGCTATTCTATACCTTCTTAGAACTATGAAGATTATATAGTTAAAATTTGGTACAGATGGATTTGATAGTTTTACCATTGCAAGCTCTGATGCAGAATGGAGCTAACCACATATTTATAGTTTTTTTAATAAAAATTTATTTGAATAAAGCAAATTTTATTATCGATTTTTACCTCTATAGAACACTGTACCTTTATAACCTTTCTTAAATGGCACTCGCCATCTATAGGTCAATTTTCAAACTTCACTGCGCACCACATATTTATCCTTTTTTAGCAACAATTTAACTGAAAATACCTAAATTTTATTATTGTTAAACCTTTCTTGAACTATAAAGATGATGCAGTTAAAATTTGGTAAATATTGGTTCAGTAGTTTTCACGGTAAGTGTTCACAAACGAAAAATGACTTGTCCTTTTATAACATAGTATTGATTTCGCATGGGCTTCTTGAAATTAAAAAAAATAAATGTATGACCAACATACAATGTTCGTATTATCTGTTTCTTGGTATCAAACTTTCCCATCGTATTGACCTAATTTGGTTAGAGGATTTCAAAGTTTTAATGTAATTTTATTGCACTCATTTTGATGTAACGCCTGTTATAAAACAATTTTTTTTGGCACTCACGGTTTTAGCTGTCCAATTAATGCTTGAATTATAATTGGACTCGGCTCTGTACTCAACAGTGGCGGCAATAATTTTGTTCTTGCCGAGATTTCTTTCCTTTAGACATTAAACCTTTTTTCTCGAAGCTATTAGTAAGGAACAACGCTCGGCATAAAGCGTGGGCCGCCACCTTTCACTTCGCAATATCTCCTGGTTCCCAGTTCTTACGTGTTTTTTTTTTTTTTCTGACAGTTCAGAAATTTATACCTAACAATTAGGAATGATCGAAGGGAAAGATAATGTGTAGATATATAGGACAGAGAAATGTAAAAAACAAACAAAAAAAAATGATCCCTCACAGTGATTTCGAAATCGAGGCAAAACCGAATTATATTAATGTATTTAAAGTTTATCATATATTATTTTTTAACTATTAAAACTACATGTCAGACTTAAAAGACAAGAAACTATTCTTTGTTTTCGACTTGTTCAAGATTCAATAGACAAACGTTCCAACCTTCCGATTAATAACAAGGGTCATATCTACGTGGCAGTAATTTAGACCTGTTTGGACGTACAGAGTTGAGGTTTGGGGCTCCTCTAAGCCATCCAATTCGTCTCGTATCCAATCCTTACAATCCAAAATGATTCGAAAATTCTCAATGCTCCCTACTTTGTCACAAGCATATCCAAAAAGATGTAATGTACCATATGCCGTGGATTTAGCACAAACCTGATACCTATCCTTTCATAGTAAACTATACTAAATTAGCCATTCAAATCCACTAATTTCTAAACTTGCTTCCCATTCTATTCCATATAATCCTGCGAGGTGTATGAAAAGAATATGGCTTCGGGACCTTATAATATAGAACTTTTATAAGTGCTTCCAATAGGTAGTTGCTGACATGTCATTTTGAGCATTATTATCATTACTATAATACTAGATGCAATTTTTATTTTATTAAAAATTTTGCAACTAATTTCTCTGTAGAACACATTCGCTTTATGATCTTTCAATAGATATAAAATGTAGCCCTAGCGACAAATGTTATATAACAAAAATTATTTTCTTTTAAATTACAGAACAGGAAGCTGTCGTTAAATTTTTGATCCGAGCAATATCAACAGAACTAGAACGTGTCAACATTTTACTTTTTTGACAGTGAAAAACATTTACACATTCAAGGGTTAAAAAAAAAAACCCATTACAACGTTACTTTTTTCATTCAAACCAATATTGGTCCTAAATAGTCGGTCCTAGTGGCAAATGTTATATAACAAAAAAAATTCTCCATTTGATTTCTGATAAGGAAACTATCGTCGAATTTTGAATCTGAGCAAATCCAACAGATCAAAAGCATGTCAAAAAACATTAACTCTTAAAAAAATTTAGGCAAACCGTGATTTTTTTTCATTCAAACCAATATAGCTCTTAAACGGAGCGTGTCAGAATGAAGGCGGAAAAAACGTTAAACCAAAAAAATAACTGAATTCCAGCCAAAAGACATATTCATATAAAAATTAAAGTAACAAGACTTTAAATTAATATGATCTATTACGATTTTGCATGAGATAGGGCATATATCTCAAGAATTCATTCATAATCGCATTAGACCTATACCCCATGGAATACTTAGCATAATGAACGTCAAGAGTAGACGGATATAAACTTTATTCATTTAAAATGTCATCAACTTAAAATTTCCTTATAATTTTTTTTAATTGTATTGAATTAATATTTTTTATTATCCTAATACGTTTTACATACCCTGGGTAGATTGAATGAGGACGTTAACACCTCATAAATAATGAAATTTTATAAATTAGGTGGAGTTTTTTACTTGTCAGTGTACTTTTTTACTACTTAATTTTGTACTATGAATTTCACATGTAATTTTTCATAATAATCTGCCACGTCGGAAACATCTAGCGCTTGTTTGTAAATCGAATAGAATACTCAATCAATGCACTAAATTATTCGAGAGGATGTTTGCCTTCATGGTTTATTTATACAGGTAGCCTAAAATTATCAGTTATAAAAACATTATAACGTCGGGCAGGATCATCAATCGTAGGATCTACCGGTAAAGTTATGATAATTTGGAGGCATGTATATTTCATCCCCCGGGGATATCCGACCAGCCATTATATTGTCACGGAGGAAGACCACCCTCAGGTAAGGGGGCCGGTATCTCGTCCCCAGATCTGAGGGACTGCTGGAGTCGTGCCTTCGTCAGGGCAATCATCGTAAGTCACGGAGGAGAAAAAATTGGACCGCCGTCGTAGGGTTCAAGTTGATGACCTCAGCTAAGGATGAAATTTGAAATGGTAATTGGTATCAAATTCAGCATTATCAGCAATTTTATTATATCTTAAAGAATATAATATATTTTTTTATATACACAATTAACCTATATACCTAGTCGGTTTGAGATATAAGAAATAACAATAAACTTATAAAAGTAATTATATGCAACTAACTAATAATATCCTTTTTAATTATAGATTCCATAGTCTTAATAATTTACTATTAAGTGCCATATGTTACGAAGAAATGAGGAGTGGAATTCCAAATCCAGCCAAGTCCATTTCTGAAAATTTTCAAAACACTCACAGCCTGCCTTTATTTATTATCATTTGAACCAGTGTGGCAGCGAGAGAGAAGTTCTAGGATTTCCTAGATCTGCTTATAGTCCAGTAAAATAAGGCTCCAAAAGGCCGTTTTCAAGAAAAAACTGCGGAACTTTTATTCTCTATTGTATTTTATTATTAAGTTTGCTACCACGGCAACCATCGGCTTCATATTCAAAATTGCAAAAAACTCCGTTGTTTTTGTTTTTTTATTTATAACACGATAACGAAGCTTTTTTCGAAGAAAGTTTTCAAATATTATTTGTAGCTGGAATAAGTACCTACATAATGGAAAAAAAAATCCGAAATCGGACCATTTTTCGTGAAGTTACGTTATTGGGAAAAAATGGAGAAATTGGCCAACTTGCCATCAGTCCCACAGCTCTGCGAAAACACGTTTGTCGTACAACTTTGGCTATAACTCTGAAACTATTTGTCCGATACAACATTACTTTTTTTCATCTTAAAGCTGATTAAATTTACTATGAGAATCTATAAATGAAGTTTTAATCAAATCTCGTAAAATGTACATGCCAGCCCGCTAATAAAAACGTACTGTTGTAAAATCCAAGTGTTTTTTTGGCACATTTGTCGCTCTAACTCCTCAAATATTTGTTTGATCCCAAATTTCTTTTTTCTATCTCAAAGCTGGTTAAATTCGCTATCAAATGCTATATATGTAAATTATATTAAATCCTGTAAACCACTCAAGATAGCATGCTAAATGTGTATGTTTTGGCAAAATATTATATTATATGGGATATTATAACTCCGAAAGTATTTGTCCGATTCAAAATGTTTTTTTTTTCAATCTGAAAGGTCATTAAATTTACAATTAGATCCTATTTATGAATTTTCTATCAAAATTCTTGAAATACACAAGCTATCGCCTGAAAATCACTTACTTTTGTAAATTACATGTTTTTTTGGCATATTATTTGCTATAATTCCAAAACCATTTGTCCGATCCAAAATTTAATATTTTTATTTAAAAGCTGGTTAAATTTAGTATTAGATCCTACTAATACCCACACCAGTCTACTGAACATGTCATAATTTACATATTCTGCCAAAACATACACATTTAGCATGCTAGCTTGGGTGGTTTACAGGATTTAATATAATTTACATATATATCATTTTATAGCGAATTTAAACAGCTTTGAGATAGAAAAAAGAAATCTGGGATCAAACAAATATTTAAGGAGTTAGAGCGACAAATGTGAAAAAAAAAACACTTGGATTTTACAACAGTACGTTTTTATTAAACGTATTTTTTTATTAGCTCGGCGAAAACACGTTTGTCATACTCTTTTGGCTATAACTCTGTAACTATTTGTCCGATACAACATTACTTGTTTTCATCTTAAAGCTGATTAAATTTACTATAAGAATCTATAAATGAAGTTTTAATCAAACCCCGTAAAATGACAGCCCGATAATAAAAACGTACTGTTGTAAAATCCAAGTGTTTTTTTTTTTCACATTTGTCGCTCTAACTCCTTAAATATTTGTTCGATCCTAAAATTCTTTTTTCTATCTCAAAGCTGATTAAATTTGCTATCAGATGCTATATACATAAATTATATTAAATCCTGTAAACCACCCAAACTAGCACGCTTAATGTGTATGTTTTGGCAAAATATGTAAATTATGACATGTTCAGTAGACTGGTGTGGGTATTTCACGGTGTTAATTATAAGTTACACATATAAGATCTAATAGTAAATTTAACCAGCTTTTAGATAAAAATATTAAATTTTGGACAAATGGTTTTGGAGTTATAGCGAATAATGTGCCAAAAAAACATGTATTTTACAAAAGTAAGTGATTTTCAGCGTGATAGCTTGTGTATTTCAAGAATTTTAATAAAAATTTCATATATAGGATCTAATTGTAAATTTAACCACCTTTCAGATTGAAAAAAAAAAAAAATTTTGAATCGGACAAATACTTTCGAAGTTATAATATCCCAGACGCCTAAAAACCCGCACTGTTGTTAAATCCATGGTTTTCGGCACATTTATCATTATAACTCCGAAAGTATTTATCCGATTCAAAATGTTTTTTTTAAAAAAACAAAAATAAATAAAATTAAAATATCGTTGTTTGTTTTTTTTGGCGTTTTTTGCGATTTTGAATATGAAGCCGATGGTTGCCGTGGTAGCAAACTTCAGATTCAGCACCCCAAAAAACATAAAGATCCGTTAAGAATAAAAGTTCCGTAGTTTTTTCTTCGGCAAACCCTTATTTTACTGGAGTATTAACCTTGACATGTTGCAAGTGTATCTGGTTTCGGAAATCCTCAGCTTCAGTTTGAATATTGTTAATAATAATGAAATTTTTGTTTTTAACTCCTTTAAAAGCAAATTATTTTATAGAACCGTTTTTATTTTATTTCTCAGTAAATAAGGGCTAATAAATTTTTTTGTTTCTTATGAAACATATTGCACCATTGTATAAAAGTTACAAGCAATTTTTCGTTTGTGATCACTAACCGCGAAAACTACAAAACTAAACTTTACCAAATTTTAACCACATCATCTTTATAGTAAAAGGAAGGTTTGAAAATAATGAAATTATAAAAGAAAGATTTTCAATTATATTGCAATAAAAAAGCGATAAATATGAGGTGCACAGTGAAGTTTGATAATCGACCGAAAGATGGCGAGCACCATTCGAGATCGGTTACAAAGGTACGGTGTTATACAGACCTGGAAATATGTGATCAAATTTACCTATTTTCAATTCAATTGTTATTAAAGAAGCTATAAATATATGGAGCGACATGTGGATATCAGTGCAGTTTAAAAATCGACCGATATGTGGGTGGCCATTCTGCAACTAAGTGTGCAATGATACAATTATTAAACGCAACTGTACGAAATATTAACTACAGCTTTATAGTTCTAGGAAGGCGTATAATAATAAATTTTACTATAATAATAATAATTGAAATTTATAGTCTTGAGTGTCAGAAACGAAGTTCGCCAATACACTTTTATGCTTAGAAATTAAAATCCATTGAGATGAATTGTTAAGTTTAATCACGTTTAAAGTACTGCCATGCGTGAAAATATCATTAATGAAATAATGCTAAATTCCATATTTCAATACAAGATTTTTATCGATAAACATATGAAATTCAATCTTAAAATAATCTAAATTCGTTATTTATGGGAGTGGGCGAAGCCCCTACGGAGTTTGCTAGTCTAAAATAAATTATTAACTAATTGTAAGTTATATAAATAACTAAATTACATAATAAAATGTTTTAATGGAAGATATAACGGTGTAACCTTGATTAAATACTTTGAAATGTTTAGTATAACGTTGATTTGCCTAGTTTGCACAGTTAGAAGGCTTCCCACAGCCTAGGTAGGGTATGAAGCCCTAGGGCAGTTTTTATAAGGATTCAAACCAGTACAGGGGCATTATTATGTGCGGCAGTAACTAAATTTAAAAAAAAAAGCCTCAAGAGGGAAATTTTTAGTTTATAAAAACTATAAATATATTAGTTCTTGAAAACAATACAATAATATCTATAGTCTATTGTATTATATAAAAGGACATGCCATTTTTCATTTGTGATCACTAACCGCGAAAACTACTAAACCAATCTGTACCAAACTTAAACTACATAATCCTCATAGTTCAAGGAAGGTTTAGAAATAATTAAATTTACAGATTTTCAATTAAATTGTCATAAAAAAGCGATAGATGTGTGGTAGGTAGTGAAGTTTGATAAGCGAGCGATAGGTGGTAAGGACCATTCGATAGAGGGTACAGTATACATAATAAAAAGATATACATATTACAAAGATACAGTTACATAAACATAGGAATTAATGATAAAATTAAATCACCTATTTTCAATTTGGAACAACATTGAACAACTTAAATTACAAAAAAATATGAGAGTTCATCTTGTGGGAGGGGACTCTGAGTTTCCAATTCATTTGCTAAAATTATAAGTATGAAAATAAAGAAGCGTGTGAGAAATTCATTTAGATGTTTCAGATTAATGAAATAAACTTTACCATCGGATGTGCGAAAGAGTTATAATATCACCTACAAAAACTATAGCAATGTGTGTGTGTATAAAATAAAACCTAAATTGGTTAAAATGATTAAAGTTCGTTACTTATCAGAGCGGACGAAGTCGCAAAGGGGAATGCTAGTTCCTCTAATATTGTATTAGAGATTAGTGGTGTTATTGATTTGACGAAAAATAAAAAAAAAATATCGCTCGTTTGCTGTAACAGCGACATAACTCAAAAACTTCATTTTTATTAAAGGTTCACTTCAAAATGTTTCATGAGTACTAACTTTATGCATTTTTTTTTTTAGAAAATAACTTAAAGTGGAATAGTTCAATCATTGAAGGTCAAACTTCTACCGACTAAAACATTTATCAATGGTTCAGTCGCTGTTGCAGCGATATATTGATAATGATATGTAAGATAATTTAAATAATACAATACAAAGGTTTTAATAGTAATAAAATTATATATTCAATTTAATTATTTAATTAGAAATTACTCTATTTATAATTTCTTAATAATTTATCTGAAACTTTTATTTTATGAAGCTAGGTACGAAAACTGTACCTGATCATATACTATAATTACAAATATGTCTATTCTAAATAAGAATCATGAAAAAAAAATTATTATTGAAAATTCGCATATTTAATAATTTACTTTAAGGCGCAGTGCACACTGGAGAAACTTGTTTCATGAAACTGATTTCAAGTAATGGGCTTCAAGAAAACCGTTTCATTGGAATGTGCACACAGAAGCAACGTTTTTCCATCAGTTCTGCGGTGGATTCTTTGTTTAAAGCATCCGATTTACTAAAAAAAGGCTCATTTACATGACAGTTATCAGAACTATTTGGACATATGGAGTTGAGCTTTGGGGCTCCACTAAACCATCCAATTTATCTCTTATCCTACCATTGCTTTTTTAAATCGTTAACGTTTATTAAGTGAAGCGACGCAAATTAAATTAGGCAGGATAGATAATATTTTAAAAATTTCAGCTGTTTTTTTGTTTTGTCCGAAATTCTCCAGTGACAGTGAAATATTATTGTGACAGACAGCCTGCTTTACTATGGTACTTTGTTCCTAACAAATTTACCCGTAAAGATATTAATGTTTCATATGTTGCTGATTTCGTCCAAACTAGATTCCTATCATCTCATAGTAAACTCTGTTACCATTAAAATTCACTAGTTTTTTCAACTTGCTTCTCATTCTATACCCGACAACCCTCCGAGGGGTCTGAAAAGAAGATGGCTTCGAGATATTTTGATATAGAACTGTTATGACTAACAATTAGCAGTTCCTTCATAAGCATTAGTGTTAACGCCATTAAAGTGACCTGTGTTTTGTTTATGGTGGTTGCATTGGTCTCCGGTTGGTTTTGAATTGGTGAACATTATAGTATAGGTGAAGTGAGCGATTTATGAGGTCGCTGCTGCGGCTGGAGGCTTTGGCTGCCGTTACTTAGCAACGGCCATATGATTGTTAGCCCAACTCGCTAATTAGTTGTTATTAGAGTGCAGTACAAGATGGCGATTAGTTGGCGTCATTGCTGTTTTTTTTTTCATCGTTAATAGTTAAAATGCAGACGTGGGCCCACTAATTCTTTGACCGCTTTCGAAGAAGTCCAGCGTTCACATTTTAGACATCATATGAAAATTCTTCTCACACCGAGACCATCTACCTAGAACATCACCATCTCGTTGCCAGTCAGAGTCGTCCCGCTCCCTCAGCTAAGCTCTTCACCTATAATATATCTTTTTATTTTATTCATTTATATCTTGTTTTGTTTAATAATAATTGTCATAGTCTTTATCAATAGGTTATTTTAGTTTTGATTCAAGGGTTTAATAATTATTTGTTATTTAATTCATTGTTTATATAGTTAATGTTTATTTTCTTTATTGTAAATATATTATGTATGTTTGGTTGTATGGCATCAGTTTTCTCAAATAGACCCCAATATTCGGAACCTTAGGTTATTTATTTATTTTCCTTTTTGTTTATTTTATTTTAGTTTTAGTTTTTTGGAGCCTCATTCAAAGACCCTGTTAATTTTGCGGGGGCTTCAACATAAGTTTGGTCCTCCGGGCCGGATATTGGTGTCTGCTTGGGAGAATTGAGTCTATATATTTGACATTGATTATTATAACCTATATAGCCACCTGGTTTAGTTGTAAAGGTAAGCAATGGGACCCAAAGCGGACAAAAATAAAATTAATTTATCTGAGTTAGAAGATGAATTAGAGGATCTAGTTCAAGACATAAAAGAGACAAGGGATATTGGGGCCAATTGTTCAGAAAGTCCAGAAAACCTTAATTTATTTAAAGCACGTTTGTCGCGCTTAGATAGTATTTATAAGGAATTTAAGGAGTGTTTGAAAGAAGCAAAATCGATTGCTAAAATTTTAGAAGATCAATCAATTTCGCGATTTGATATTCTTAGATCTGAAACTAGAAACCTTTATTACGAATCATTATCTTTTGGGGTTGCCATGGAAACATCTGTTACTAACCAAACTGTAGAAAATCGAAATCACCTGGGGTTAGGATCGCAGATTAAATTGCCCACTATAAATCTACCCACATTTGATGGTCAAATTTCAACCTGGGTATCATTCAAAGATACTTTCTTGTCATTAATTCATAATAATGAAAATTTAAGTGAAATTCAAAAATTTCATTATCTGAAGTCAGCTTTAAAAGGTTCAGCACTACAATCGATTACGGCAATTTTGACAACCTCTGATGGTTATCAACAAGCCTGGGCCACTCTTGTACAAAAATATGATAATAAAAGAATCCAAGCCACAAATTATCTCATCAATATTTTCAATTTTAAACCGTTAACTAAATTTGAGTTTCGTTCGTTAGAAAATTTTGCTGAGGTTGTATTGGAAAGTGCAACCGCTTTTCGTAATATGAATATTCCGGACCCTTCTGGATTTATTTTATTTACCCTCGGTTTAAGATTACTTGATACAAAGACAAGAGAACGTTTTGAAACGGAATTCGGTTCTACATCCGAAATTCCTACTTTTGAAGATTTTACAAATTTTATTCAGAGACAATGTATGCAATTACAAGCAGATGCTTTAACATCAAATATGGGCTCTTATACTCACAATTCACTACCCCATAGATCACAAAATATAACAAAACGAGTCCTAATGTCCACAAATAGTCCTCTAAATCAAAATGGTTGCCCAATATGTCAGGAAAGACACCGTGTCTACAGATGCCCAAGCTTTTGTTCTTTGAACCCTCGACAAAGGTTTGATAAGATAAAATCTCTAAATTTATGTAATAATTGTTTGTCCCCGGGTCATTATGCTAGTAAATGCTCTTCTCTTAGTTCTTGCCACCATTGTAAAAAGCGACACCATTCCCTATTACATTTCCAAATTTCTACACATAGATCATCTTATTCTGATAGTGGAAAATATCCTAGAAGTTCATCTTCCCCAAACGGCAATGTGCCTTTAGAAGAAAGCACAGTTTCAGAAAATATTTTGGTTGGAGAAAAGAATAAACAGAAAAGTAATGATAATAAAGGCTCTATTTTATCTTCGGTGTCTAATCGTTATGTTTCTGTTTTGTTGGGTACCGCGATAGCTAGAATAAAAGATCGCCATGGAAAATACTTACCCATTCGAATCCTGATCGACAGTGGTTCACAGCGTTCTTTCATTTCGTCAGCCTGCGCACAAAGTTTGGATCTACAGGGGGGGGGGGGGGGGGGGGCAGCGAAATGTTAATCCCCAATATTTATTTGGTTTTGGGGATAGTCCAATTAAAGGAGGAAATTTTCAAGCCAGTTGCACTTTAGTACCTAAAAACTCGTCACGACTTCAACTTAAAACAGATGCAGTAATCATTCCAAAAATTACAGAAAGTATACCTTCCTGTCCTATACCGGAAGTTATTCTGGAACATTTCCTCCAGTATGATTTAGCAGACGAAACATTTGGGAAACCAGGTCCAGTAGATTTTCTACTCGGGGCTGATTTATTTGGAGAAATTTTTACTGGTGAGTGTATAAGTCAAGCTGGTTACCCTAACCTTCTCAAAACGATTTTTGGCTGGGTGATAATTGGACCTTTAAATAACACCGTGGGTCTACAGGATACAACTGTTGCACTATTAACATCCAATCAATCACAAATTGAAAACAATCTGCAGCAAACAATGGAAAAATTTTGGGAAACAGTTCCCCAAGTTGATAAAATAGATCCACAAAACATCATGGCGGAAGAGCACTTTCGCTTAACTCACTCAAGAGATTCGAATGGCCGTTATATGGTCCGGTTACCATTTAAGAATTTAACTCCGCCAAATTTAGGCAGTTATTACAGTACTGCTTTAAATAGATTTCTTAAGTTAGAGCACCGTTTTCATAAAATGCCCGAATTAAAAGAAAAATATACCGATATTATGAAAGAATATTTGGAAGCAAATTATATTGCACCTGCAATCAATCCATCTAAGTATCTTCTTCCACACCACTGTGTGATGAAAGACCAAAATTATTCGAAAATTCGTGTGGTTTTTGATGCCTCTTCACCTACTGAGCTTGGTTCTTTGAACGACCATCTCTTAATAGGTTCTAAACTTCAATTAGACATTAGGCATGTACTTCTAAATTTTCGTCGGTTCCCATTTGTGATGGCCTCAGATATTTGCCAAATGTACCTCCAAATATTAATGCATCCGGATGATGTACCATATCAACATTTTTTATTTAGATTTGACTCCTCTGAACCAGTAGTGGAATATCAATTAAATCGGTTAACATTTGGGCTCTCTTCTTCGCCGTTCTTAGCTATACGGGTGATTCATCAGTTGGTGTTAGATGAGGGAACCCACTACCCTCAAGCATCCGTCGCTTTGAAGGATAACATATATGTGGACGATATATTAACTGGGGCAAATACTCTTGAGGAAGCCCTCAAACTTCAGAAAGAATTAATTGATTTGCTCAAGAGGGGAGGATTTACTTTGAAAAAATGGATGAGCAACGATCCAAAACTATTATCTTCATTAAATGACGGCCATCAAGAAACGCTACGATTTTCTGAACCAAATGACCAATCCATTAAGTTATTGGGTATGCAGTGGGATCCTGTGAGTGATTGCCTCTCTTATAATATTCAGAAATTTCAACTAAGATTGACTAAAAGGGGAATCATGTCGGCTGTCGCCCGAATGTATGACCCTCTCGGCTACCTTTCACCTGTAATTTTTAAGGCAAAATCATATTTGCAGCAGCTATGGAGTATAAAAGACTTAAGCTGGGATTGCGCTCTGCCACCAGCAATATCTGAAGTATATCGGGAATTCTTCAATTCTCTTTCGATTCTGCGCTCTATTCGAATACCTCGTTGTGTGTTTCCTCAACAACCTGTACATATTGATTTAGTGGGATTTGCTGATGCATCAGAAACCGGATATGCAGCTTCTATTTATTTAAGAGTTTTATTTGAAGACAAACATGTTGAAACTCATTTAGTCATTTCAAGAACACGTCTAGCACCTTTAAAAACGCTATCAATCCCAAAGTTAGAATTGTGCGCTGCGCTGTTACTGGCACAAACAAGGAAATCCATTTCAAAATTTATTGACCTTTTTACTATAAATTCTACTTACTTGTTTTCAGATTCTACGATTGTACTTAGTTGGCTTCGTTTGTCTCCACACACATTAAAAACATTTGTAGCAAATCGCGTAACGCGTATTTTAGGTCTAACAGCAGCAACTGATTGGTACCATATTTCGTCAAATCATAATCCTGCAGACATTGCTTCGCGAGGGGCATTACCTGAAGATCTGTTGACTAACGAACTGTGGTGGTATGGACCTCCATGGTTAAAAGGGGAATTATCCGATTGGCCCGAAATCAACTTGCTCAATACAGTATCGGTGCCAGAAGTGAAACCTAACGCACTAATTTTGAACAGTCATACTCCAGACTCATATATAATAGAAATCATGGAACGTGTTTCGTCTTTTGGGAAACTATGCATAATATTTTCCTACATAGTTCGGTTCATGAAAAACCTGAAAGTTCCATATCATGGAAGGACCTTTGGACCCTTAAGTTTAGCTGAAGAGTGTGATGGAACTAAACTACTAATTAGATGTGTTCAACAACATTATTTTCCATCGGATTCCAAAGAAGTTGGGAAAAATTTACAACGCCTATCTCCGTTCTCAGATACCGAGGGAATCCTCAGGGTGGGCGGTCGATTGAAAAACAGCCCTTTGCCATATAACGCTAAGTATCCAATATTACTTCCTCCAAAGGCTCATGTAACGAAGTTACTGATTGACCACTACCACAGGACATATCTCCATCCTGGTCCACAACTTTTATTTTCTCTTTTATCCCGGAATTATTGGATTGTTTCAGCCAGAAGGATTATTCGATCAAGAATTCACAAATGTATCATTTGTCATCGGCATCGCACCAAAAATTTTACCCCTAAGATGGCAGACCTTCCACCATCTCGGTTTGAACAAGGGAGACCTTTTGTGATCACTGGAATCGATTATGCTGGTCCCTTCATTGTTAAAGAGTCCGGCCGCCGAAAAGGTGTAAAGTTTAAATCCTATATTTGTTTATTTGTTATCATCTCATAGTAAACTCTGTTACCATTAAAATTCACTAGTTTTTCAACTTGCTTCTCATTCTATACCCGACAACCGTCCGAGGGGTCTGAAAAGAAGATGGCTTCGAGATATTTTGATATAGAACTGTTATGACTAACAATTAGCAGTTCCTTCATAAGCATTAGTGTTAACGCCATTAAAGTGACCTGTGTTTTGTTTATGGTGGTTGCATTGGTCTCCGGTTGGTTTTGAATTGGTGAACATTATAGTATAGGTGAAGTGAGCGATTTATGAGGTCGCTGCTGCGGCTGGAGGCTTTGGCTGCCGTTACTTAGCAACGGCCATATGATTGTTAGCCCAACTCGCTAATTAGTTGTTATTAGAGTGCAGTACAAGATGGCGATTAGTTGGCGTCATTGCTGTTTTGTTTTTTTCATCGTTAATAGTTAAAATGCAGACGTGGGCCCACTAATTCTTTGACCGCTTTCGAAGAAGTCCAGCGTTCACATTTTAGACATCATATGAAAATTCTTCTCACACCGAGACCATCTACCTAGAACATCACCATCTCGTTGCCAGTCAGAGTCGTCCCGCTCCCTCAGCTAAGCTCTTCACCTATAATATATCTTTTTATTTTATTCATTTATATCTTGTTTTGTTTAATAATAATTGTCATAGTCTTTATCAATAGGTTATTTTAGTTTTGATTCAAGGGTTTAATAATTATTTGTTATTTAATTCATTGTTTATATAGTTAATGTTTATTTTCTTTATTGTAAATATATTATGTATGTTTGGTTGTATGGCATCAGTTTTCTCAAATAGACCCCAATATTCGGAACCTTAGGTTATTTATTTATTTTCCTTTTTGTTTATATTATTTTAGTTTTAGTTTTTTGGAGCCTCATTCAAAGACCCTGTTAATTTTGCGGGGCTTCAACAATTAGCATGTTATTATGAACGTTGTAATCATATTTACTAGATGTATTTTATTTATTAATACAGTTGTAAATTTCAATAAGTAGATATTAAAAAAACATTATTCGTTATATTGCATACAATGTTTTTTATTTTTTATTTTTGACTTTGTTTTATTTCATATTTACTAAGGTGTGAAAATATTTAAAATGCTTATGGATGCTGATAAATTATTATTACGTCAGAATAAGTACAAATAAAAGCAATAGTAAAAAAGTATGGTTTCGGAGAAATAAATATTAGGGATTCGGATTTTTTAAATTCACTTTCTCTTTCCTTATGTATTTATTTTATATTATAGATTATTATGAAATTTACAATTTATATATTACAATAATTGTTTTATTTACTATTATAATATTTTCAGATTGACTTTAATATATAAGGAATACCCTTACATTACTCTTAAAACAATTAATTTTTTTAATTAGCATCTGGTTCTGTTCTTCTTTTTATTAAAATATATTTTAATAATAAGAAGTAAAATATATTTTTCAATTAGTTTGAAGCGGAATTACCAAATTAAGGACGACATATTTAAATACATATATTTTAAAAACCTTTTTAATAACGTGGTCGTTTATTTTCAGTTTGATATAACCCAGAATATGAATACAGATAGCCTGCTTAATATTGCAAATTCGCATCGGCTTGCTCAGTTTACTAATCATTATTTACTCCAGGACACTGCGGCCCGGTCCTTCTTAACGAGCATGGGCGAAAATCGAAAAGCGACGCGAAATAAATTAGGCGGGATAGGTGATATTTTAAAACTTTCAGCTGTTTTTTGTTTTGTCGGAAATTCTCAAGTGACAGTAAAATATTGGAGCGACAACCCCATTTTTTTTTCGTCTTCGGCTCATTATGAGACGAGTGGAAAATCAATATATTTTTTCGAAAATCATTACCCCCTGAGTTTATCTGGACCAGGTGAGAGGCTCATTAACCTATCTCTCCGTGACTGAGGAATAGTGAGGCTCAGCTAATGGTTCTGCCCTAGAAGACTCACGACTGACTGGCTACGTCTCAATCAGTCTTGATCCACGACTCGATAGTCCCTGGCCTTCATCTGTCCCTTCACTGTGTTCTCGGCCTTCTGCTCTTCCTCTCCTGGTTTTAAGGAGAATACTAAAAACTGTTAGCGACACTATATTTTATAAATTTTTAAACAAAGAAAAGGCTTAGTAAACCCGAATATTCAATACCGACACCTCTAAACTCTGACCATCTTTCCATCCCATCCCATCAAAACTCATATCATCAGCGCGACAGTGAGACGAATGGCCAACCTAGGAGAAAAAAAAAGATATAATAAAAACTATTGTGTTAGGTGTAAAGGGAAGATTTATATGGAACATTATTAGAGGTTTCGGTTTTAGCAGGTGGATTTCAATGTAAAAACAACGATGTAAATTACATCTGCCTTGGCATGTCACATTTTGTTTAAACTATACATTCTGTCTATTGAGATTTGTGCATCAGCGTAATGATATTTTTTATTGTTATTTTGTAATTAGTGAATATAGACCATCGCTATAATAGTAATCCATTCTCAAAATAATTATTTAAAAATTGGAACTATTATATAATATTTTTAAACGTGGTGGTAGAGGTTTCTTAGAAGGTATATGAAATAAACATTAAACACTTAGCTGCTTTTATTTTATTTCTCTTCTGAAAACGAATTTTTAATTCTCTTAAGGTAGTTATCTAAGTATTTGGCAAAACTGTAAGGGCATTGATTTAATATATATTACTATATTGGAACAATTTAAATTATAGGATATTATCGCAACATTTTCAGCTGCGTAGAAGACAAAATTAAAACGAAATGGCAAGAGGCTGGAAAACCCCGGAAATTGGAATTACATTTTATTGACTTCCGATCATCAATGTTATTGAGAAAATTACTTTTATAACGAAAAAACGTTTTACATATATAAGAATAATACATAAGAATAAATGCTTGCATGTTTTTACTGTATGTATTGAATTTTCATTTAGGTAAAAAATCATTAATTTTAGTTTATTTTTTTTTTTTTACTACGCATTTAATTTCTAATATCAGTCATCAGTTTTTTTTTTACATTTTCTTTTGCAGGAAAACGTTGCATAGTCCATTAATCTTCTTCATATATATTTTTTTCTAGTTGTTTTTTAATATTCACATTTTGCTACCTAACACTGCAAATAAATCCTTCCTCCAATGAACTAGATTGAATTTTTAAAAAAAAAAAATGTGACATAGCCCCTTCATCCATCACACCCTTTAGCTCCCTTATGCGTCATTACAATCTCAGGACTAAGACATCTGGTTAGCGATACCGGACCGTGCGCTAAGAGAAATGGAAGACAAAGTAGAGCACTTTCTTAACGCCCACACATGAAGGAGTACCCCTACAAATGCCTTACACCTACATTATTTCAGATGTAAAACAAAAACAGATGGCTGATTACAACAGCCGTTCTCTCGTTCACTTGTAATAAATACACCTAATGGTTGGGCAGGACCAGCCTGAATTAAGATTGATTGCTTCTCAATGGTGAAGGAACGGAGCTTAGGAACTAATATGCGGTCGGAGTTGTAATATCGTTCGCTTAATCAGTTATTTTAATACTATGAATTTATTTTAAAAAGTGTTTTTGTATTTTAAAATAAATCCAAATAGTTTTGAGTGGTTAATTTAATGGATGAAAAAAAAGTTGATAAGTCGATTTTTGTGTAATGGACTACTTATATTGATGTTCAACACATCGCGAAAAAGTAGGCTAGCATTCAAATATACATATTCGCACACGTATATGCAATCGAAATGCATTCCATAATAAAAAAAAAAATAGGTAATTTGTAAAAGAATGGCGGTTAGAAAAAAAAAAATGATTTGAACTGAAGACAGAAAAGCTAAATGCGCTACCCTGAAAATAAGTGATTTTGGACTTTATTTTTCCCTAATAGTACAGAAAAAACGCTTTTTGTAAAAAAAAACAAACAACTGCATTTATCTATCGGCACTATTTATGGGAGAACATATATTTCTGGCATTGGGTCCACTTTTTTATGCTTATGTGAATATGCATCTTTATTTTTTTAAGTTTCAAAATAAAAAATAAAAAAAATAAATTTAGATAAGTAAAAGTAGATATAAAAAGGTGAGTTCTTATTAATGTTAAGAAGTAGCTGATGAAGAACATGCATTGGTTAATGCATCATTCCACTAATTTTCTTCTTTATGTTTGACGCCCAAGGTTAAAAAATAATTATCAATTAAAATCAAAGATATTAAAACATTATATGATGTTTAATTATTTTCTTTTAAAAAAAATAGCATCCAATATGGGAACAAGTTATCGCACTCTTAAAGCAATATGGATACTATTATTTCCAAAAATAGATTAACAGGTTTAGTTTAAAAGTAAATTTTCAAGAATCACCCTGCTTTAAGCTGAATAAAAATGTTTGCACAAACTATAATCATTAGAAGGCGTTTTGCAATATATAGATAAAACTTACAGATATCTTTTAACATAGTACCCAATTGAAAATCCTTTTACACATCTTCACGAGTCAAAAGGAACAGTTTGATACTAGAATATCAATTAATATCTGAGGTTTCAAGATGTTTACTTATTATAATTTGTATTTTATGGTTGTGTTCTTATAGTATTATTGTTTTATTACCAGGAAGCACAACTGAATTGCGTTAAAAAAATGATACCTATTAAGTGAAGCGATAAGATACCTCATTTTAATTCCAGTTTCCTAGAATAGATTCATATTTGTTAATTTAAACTGTTAATGAAACCTAGTTCCATGAAAAAATTTTCAGGAAGAGCCTTTAAAATATAATTTATTATGCACTTATTCAACCAATTTTACCAATACACTCTTGGGTCATTCTAATTATTCGATAATATCAAAGGGTCATTCTAATAATATCAAAGAATTTGGACAGATTATTAATTGAAATTAAAAGAATATTATTGGACTTGAGCATCGAAAACGTTTAACTTTTTTGGAATTCTGACTATTTGAAATTACTCGGTTTTTAACATCGATTTTACCAGATCTAGGTCTGCTTAATTGTATGCAGTAGCCAGATGGTCGTACATCTGTTGCCGAATACGCTAGGATGTTTTAAGTTAACTAGGCTTTTACTGGAAGAACCTAAATCAAAGCCTCTAAAATCTCAGTTAATGACCTTATGATTCGGTTTTGCCTGTTCAGGCATCATTAAGACTATAGTAAACTCTCTCTTAACCGGCGCTGCCTAAACCGACGTGTTACCTTAACCGGTGCTTTGCCTTTATCCTGCGAGTGAAGAAACATTTAAATAAAGAAGAAACTAAAGAAAATATCTGTTTGTTAATCATTACAAATTAGGAGCTCAGAAGTTTCTAACTAAATAAATAAAACAAGCTTAGAGACTAGTGGATTTGAGTAGTTATGGAGTGTATTATAAAGAATAGGTATGTTTTGGGCAGTAATCACCAAAATATGAAACACCAATGTCTTTATGGATAAGTTTATTTGCGACAAAGTAAGGAGCACAAAGGATTTTTTGAAGGATTATGGATTGTAAGGATTTGATTCAAGATGAATTAAATGTCCTTTAATAACAAAATACTCTAATTATAACATAAAAAAGAAACTTAATTTTTGATATGTTTGTTAACAATATAATAATGTGTTTTTAGTAATGATGTTTATAAGATCAATGATACAACAGTAAAGTCGATTATTACTAACAAGGAGACGTTTTGACTTGTCACTCAACTCACAGATTTGAGTGCTGATTTTAGTGTGGGTAGTAGGGATCTGTAATAGTGAAAAACTAGTTATGATATTTGAAATAAAAATACTTTCTTTATGCACACGACCCGGCTTCAGGGTGCTCAAAAACTCCAAAAATAAATGACAAAATTCCAATGAAATTCACTGTAAATAAGTGGGAATTTTTTTAATGGAAAACTGACCTCAAATCTCGATTCAACGCCCCAAAAAACCCTTATATGTCAAATTTTATCAAACTCAAACAATAAAAATATAATAAAATAAAAATTTTAACCTTTACGAGGAATTTAACATTTTTGAAGTTGAGATTTTATCATCGGCCATAACATTTCCTGTGTTTAACCGATTAAAATAGTAATACCATCACTAGAATCAACATTCTACTTTCTATCCGTGTATATAACAGTAGGTTCAGATTTTAGTGGACAAAAACTAATTTGGAAAAAAAATTCCACGGTTAACGATTACTTGAGATATCTCAATAAGGAGAAATCCTGCAACCTCCTCATTTGAGCTAAAGTATGCAGTTTTACGGCTTCTAGAATCCCTTGAAATTTTATTTCAATTGTTGGCGAAATTAGTGAGATTGCGCAAATTATTTACGTTTTTTGACAAATTGACATCCTCTTTTTCCTTCTAAAATCCTATAAAATCATGGGGTAAACAATATTTAATTTTTGATTTCTACCAAATTTGGTTTCTACATATTTTTTGAGAGGAATAATCTAAAAACAATATTATTATACTACACCAAGGGATCTAACGTTTACAGCAAAACTGATAAAGGGAAAAATATTGGGTTGTCCAGAAATTATTGCAAGATTTCATGTTTAAACAAATACCTGATATTATTGTTAGAGAGAATATTCATCTGAAAAAAAATAATCTTGTGAGATCTAAAATTAGATACAGCGGGTATTTTCGTCTATTTTAAATATATCACCAATATCTATTTAAAAGTATTTTTATTTTTAGCAGCTCATTTTCACAATTCTTTGTTAAAATATATTTTTATATAGAATCGTTCGATATATATTTTGTCGCCGTTCTGTGGGATGGCTCTCCCGTGTCCCTTGGAGGGGGAAGGACTTGACTTATTGATCTTGAAGAGTACGCAGGCCCCAGGTATCTCCAGCGATGGAGATCTCTGTCCTCCAACTTCACTGAAAACATCACGCATCGGTATCCGATAGCTAGACTGGTCTTACACCAAAAAAAAAAAAAAAAATATCTATTTTATACGAATAGGAAAGTATTTAATATAGTGCTGTTTCTAAAACAAAATTCTACAAATTAAATTTTAAAAAAACTTTAGGATATACCATACAGTTATAGGCGCTCTGAAGACAATGTTCAGTAAAATCGAAATTCTCATTAACTTTTTCTGGACAACTTTGCTTTGAGATATAAACAAAGATCACAGCAACGCCTATCTTTTTATTCTTCTTTCGAACTGGGTCATCTGTGAACCACGTTAAACAATTTATTTCTTGCTATTCCGTTCTTTTCAATACTTCTTTATCACCTCTGCCTGATATATCCTTCCTTCATCTGACAACGGTCTATTAATTTGTATTTTAACTACTTCTGGAAATTTGACCTTCTTGGCTGCTGTCCGAAATTTGTCTTTGTCACGGATTGAATCCTGTTGTATATTTACTATATCTTCTTTTAGCATCCGTATCCATGTATTCGTTTTCTGTTCTAACACGTATCAATGGAAAGCATTTTACAGTGTATTGAGAATAAATTGTGCAATATCAGTTATCGACTTTCCTTTGATATATTTTACGAGAAAAACAGAATTGGAAATTTTTAATACGTCTGGCTTGATTTTAATAGGTTTTTTTTTCAATTAATTGAAAATTTTTATAAAATTTATTTTTTAAATTAGAAAAAACTACATCAATAACTATCAGAAATGTTGATAACAGTCTAGTATATCACCTATTAATTAACCAATATGGACATGCTCATAACAAATAAAAGATTTTTCTATAATTCCCATATAAGATTTCTTGCCAATTCACTGTTTCTCTAGCTTCAAATTTATATTTAACAATCCTATCGTCTTGTTACAACAAATATATTTTTAAGTACAATTACTTGACCAATGGTCTATTTATTTACAAATCGCTTTATGTTTTTATTATGTTACTCTCACAATACTGTTTATTAAATTATTTATGTTTAAGGCGCGATGCACACTGGAGAAACCGGTTTCTAGAAACGCGTTACCAAAAACATGGAAACGCGTTTCAAGAAACCGGATTCTCCAGTGTGCACCGCGACTTAGTCACCATTATGTTAATTAATAATAATACCAATTTCATTCGTCAATTGATCTTACGTCTTTGTTTAAGCTTAAATAACCATTTTCACCTAAAATGAATGTAGGGTTATATTTATATACCAAAAAATATTATATTTTTAATTATTTTCTTTTTCCGATAAGAATAACTGGAATCTTTTGCGCCAGATTTTGGTAAAAATACGAAAGGAGATTAACAAATTTTAACATCAGAAGACTAACATTTAGGGATGATTTGATAATAATTCATATTAAAAAAAAAAAATGTGCCGGAGGGCAAATTTAGTCAAACTTCAATACATTTTTTATCTACAATAAAAACCCATACAATAGCTATTTTATTATAGGTATTATTATCAGCCTAGGTAATACGATAAAACTACAGTTCATGTAGATTTATCTCCAACAATGACTCAAAATTAAATTCTGTTTTTAAATGTAGGGTACAATAGAATAGAAAAATAATATTTTACCCTGGGACATAGTCCCTTTAGAATAACATTTACATGAAATAACATAATTCATATCTGACCTAGAGATAGAAAGTAGATGTTGAGAACGATGGAATAATTTTAGGGTGCCAATCGATCGTCGGGAGATTTGTGCAATATGGGATTTCCAGGATAGGGTTTGCTTAATGGTTAAACCTAGGTTTTAAACAGAGGAGAGGAAAGCTATAGGGTGACTATTTAAGAATAAAGTAGGTAAGTTGGTATTCGATCGAAGGAGAGAATGGGATCCTATTGCAATAGCTTGAGTTTTAGCTGCATTTAACTTCAATTTATTGAGAACCGCCCAAACACAGATTTCATCTAGGTCCTCCCGAATTTTGGAAAATGCAGTTGATAACCCGGATGTAGGAAAGGAAAAGTAAATTTGTGAGTCATCGGATGTATGTAATGTATGGGTCAAGCGAGCTATAGTGTACATAAACTGATCAAACTTTTGACGGAAAATAATGTTAATAGAAATTAAAATACGATTCTAAAGAGCTTAACATTTTAGTACAGTGATTCGATATATGAAACATTAAAAATCAATGATATATAAAAAATTAAAAAAGTGGAAATAGTTTTTGGATAGGCGGTCAAATGAATATAATTAAAATTACTTAATTTTTTTATTTGGAATTAAATTCAAAAAAGTTACATTAAATCTACAAATAAAAAAACGTTCAAACTTTCCGATTTACTACAAACGATTCATTTACATGAAAGTTATCAGAGCTATTTGGAAATATGGAGCTCAACTAAGCCTTCTAATTCTTCCCGTATCCGATCCTTACAATCCAAAATTCTTAATGCTCCTTACTTTGTTACAAATAAACTTATCCATAAAGATCTTAATCTCCCATATGTTGCTGATTTAGCCCAAATCAGATACCTATCCTTTCATTGTAAACTCCATAATCACACAAATCCACTAGTTTCTTAAATTGCTCCATTCTATTCTCGATGACTCTCCGAGGCTTCTGAAAAGAAGATGGCCTGGAGACCTTCTAGTATAGAATTGTTATTGAAGTGCTACCGATGAGTTATTTTCAAGTTTCGACATGTTTTTGTAATCATTAACAACAAGTTTACAAGATATATATATTTACACAGTTGTAAATTTTAATAAATAAGAAAATAAAATAAATTAAAAAATTCAATTTTTCGGCTACAGATCAATACGATGAAAGAAACAATGTTTGCCAATAATGCTGTGATATTCTTTTTGGGACAAATGTTTTCTGGATATTCATAGAAATTTAGGAAATATTGAAAATTAAACTAAAATAAACTCGATTTCTCCCTAATCGCTTTTACATTTTAGAATGAAAATGATAAAATTACCTAAAGTAAAAATTAAATTAAATTAACAGTCAATGATTATTCGAAATAAACACAGTGGAGAGAAAATAGGTGTTTCAAACGTGTCTTTTTTCATTCAAGATAATACAGCTCCTAAATTTGTCCTAACGACAAATGCTAAATTACAAAACATATTCTCCATAATATCCATATCAAAAAACAAATAAAATAAACGTACTTAAATGTATTTTTTTTTTCATAGTATAAGTGTATAATATCTTATGATTATCGAATATTATTGCTTTAATTGAGTTCAAAAGTAATCAAATCTGGATGTGGTTTTGAAGAGGATATGAAGGATGAGGAGTTCATAACCTTATAAAAATAATTATTAGTTGATAATCGGTTTCCGTAGTTCGTTTCTATACCTCTGTAGCTTACAATATTATGGTTCAGTAAACTACCGCTGAATCGAATCTCAAATGCAACATCCAAATTCTGAATGATTTAAACCCCAGCCTCCTGAATGATACATGGAGCCCCGGAATTGAATCAAGCCAGCCGTGGCCGATGGTAAAGATCGCCCTGAATATTTAACGTTCCCCTGCTTCCTGCCCATCCGGCGCCATCTTTCACGGCTTCGGTGAATCTTTCATGGGCTGGGAAATTGAAAAAAGAAAGAGTGGCCATTGTTTCTTTTGTTCTCGTGCCAGGGCTCATACTAAAGAGGGAGGCGGGTTGGTAGAGACACTACTGTTTGTTTAAGATGAATTTTCGGAATACAATCAAAAGGCAGATGAGGCATATTAAAAAACCAAGCAGTAATATAGATTAAGAGATTACAGCTAACAGAATTACGATACAATTTATATAAAACTAGCATCTCCTGTCGCGGTTTCACACGCTCTCATTAGTAAAAACGTATTGTTAGTTAATTTTAACTAATAATTATAAGTTTTATTTTTTTATCTTTAAAAATCTTGTAAAGAAGTATGCAATTAAGCATTTTTCCTTCAATTATATTTTCACTTTTAACAGTAATTTTTAACCTGGCAAAAATTCAACTGATTAGGTGTTTGAAGATTACGTAAAAGCATAATTAGACATCGGATTTTAAATTTTAATGTATAAGTTGGTGATCCAGATGGACAGAGACTATTAAGAAACTCTTGCGGATTATTAAGTCCATCGCATTAACAGTGCTTTAAACTAAAGGCCTATGATTCATATTTTTACACACCATATCAAAAAGCAAAGCATCGACATTTTGATTTGGGAATAATTTTTATTTGGTGGAAATAATATAATGGATTTCATCTGTTTGGATTATAATTTCTAACTATAAAAGTATATGACAGTTCATATTTCCGCCACTCAATGCTGTACATTTAAATTTATATCATTGTAAAGTTTATTATTGCTGAACCTCCTTAAAGATTTTAAGAAGGTGTAGTTAAAATTTGATGCGGATGGGTTCAATAGTTTTACCATTGTTAACTCTATTATGGAATGGAATCTAACCACTATTTTCAAACTTTACTGAGATCCTCTCGTTTAGAACGGCGCTCGCCACCAATCGGCCAATTTTCAAAGTTCCCTGTTATCCACACATTATTGCTTTTTTAAGAACAAATTAAGTGGAATTCAGTAGGTTTTATTATACCTAGGCCTTCCTAGAATTATAAAGATGATGTAGTTAAAATTTGATACTGATTGGATCAGTAGGTTTCTTGATTGATGATCTCAAACGAAAATAGCTTATGCTTTTATTTAATAGTATAGATAATATTGCTGGCTCCAGCATAGACTGTTTTTATTTTATTATATAAATAATTTTTAATGATGTTTAATTATACTGAAGTTGTACCTAGAAGACGTTTCGTTCTTGGAAGAACAAGTTGCCAAAATATCCGAGATTCTGATTGAAGCTGAATTTCTTATCCACACAAATGTTTTTTTTTTTAATATTCTCAACTAATAGTTTTATTTTTTTAGCGTTTCATGTCCCAATGTACTTAAATCAGGACAGATGAAACGGACTAGGATTATTTAAAAATAATTTAAATAAAACAGGCAATTTAAAAAATACCTAGCAATTTTAAATTTACGAAATATTTAATTAAAGAGGTTTATATCCTTGCGTTCATTACATCTTGCATTCGATAGGTTATCGGTCTTATGTGGTTTAGAAATAATTCTTGAGGAAATTATGAACCCCGTCTAATAAATCATATTAATTTTAAGTTTCGTAATTTTAGATATTGCTTGTTTGTGTTTAGTAAATGTTTTTGAAAATACTATTCATTTGCAGAATTCTAAAGATTATTCATTGTTTGCAATGCTCTGAGAAATCATCCGTTTAGATGTATAACTACCTCATCAATATAATTGATTAATTAAAAATTTATTTTACTAATTCTTGACTTATAATGTTGAAGTTTTGTCGACCATAGATAAATAGCGGAGATGATAGTTGAGGGTCCGATCAATATAAACACAGTAATATATTATTAAATTTACTGTGCTAAGGTTTAGCACCTTTAAAAAAAATAATAAAAATAAAAATTGAAGAAATTTTAATAAAATTAATAAAGGTATTGCAGATTAGATCTGGAAAGAAGAGTTACAAAAAAAGATAATTTTAATATGAAAAATGGTTTCTAGGAAAATAAATAAGGTTACAACCCAAACTATTACGATGTAGTATTGAAAGAAGAAATATTTTAAAGCACAATACAAGATATTTACATATATGAGAAGACATATGATACAATATGACGTAATAATGTAATTTTGTACTTAAACAGAAAAAAAATATTGAAAAATAACTGATGAAAAAAAAACAAAAAAAACTGAGACGTCTAGTTAATGAAATATTCAGAATATTTAAGATAGGGTGAAAATTAGAAATAGGAATATGTCAGAGTATAATATAATATGATAAAAAGTAGTAAAACAGTAAAAAAAAAAACGTTTTATTAGAAGACTAGTCGAGGAATATCATATGCCTATGTAAATAATAAATTTCCGAGTGTTCAGTATAAACAACCTTTCACTTTCTAAGGTTGTGATTCAGAAGTATTAATTGATTCCAAAAGGAAGATGTGTCAGAGGAAATTTCACTATTTTTAATATATTGCAACTACCCTAAGTATTTTTCAGAAAAAATTTGAGAAATTTGTTATTCTTTATAACTTGATGAAATTAAAAATTTTTTTTTTTCTTTTCTATTTATTGATATTTATAACGGTATACATAAATGTACAATGAGTAAATTAGAGGAAATTATTACAATGACTTTTCAATAACATGTGAAGAACCACTCACTAGTAGCCCTTCAAAAAAAAACAAAAAAAATCTATATAAGAAGGTCTCTCCGGCCATCTTGTTTTGAGACGCCTCAGTGGATTATCGGGAATAGAATGAGAAGCACGTTCAGAGACTAGTGGATTAGAATGGTTATGGAGCTTAGTACGGAAGGATAGGTATCTGGTTTGGGCTAAATCAGCAACATATGGAACATTAAGATCTATATAGATAAGTATGTTTGTGAGAAAGTAAGGAGCATTGAGGATTTTTCAAAGGATTTTGGATTGCAAGGATTAGATGCGAGATGAATTAGACTTCAACTCCTAATGTCCAAATAGGTATTATAACTGTCATGTAAATGAGCCTTTTGTAATTAATCGGTAGGTTTGAACGTCTGTCTAGTGAATGTTGAAGAAGTCGAAAACGACAAGTTTTTAAAGAATCACTAGATAAAACTTCACTGCTATAACTTTGTTACCTAATAAGGAAATTTTTATTACTCAATATGTTAATTTTTCATATAATGTTAATTATGTTGCGAACCGAAGGTAGCAAAACGTGACTTCATGTATCTTCTATTCTTGTAGAGGTTAGTATTTTGCGCGAAATCATACCAACAATAAATTTATTTTTTTTAACTCTTATTTAGACAGAGGTGTCTTTTGAATTAATATGACAAAACGACAAGTATTTAGATAGAAGTGTCTTTTGAATTAATGTGACAAAAGTCTCTCTTTATGGAAATATGTATTATGGATGACAAAGAATCCATTAACACAATATGTGCAATGAAAACTAATCATAGTATGGAATTAGAAAGAAAAAAAATCCCATCGTTTCTCTCTCAGCTGGTTTAGTAGTGTCAAAAGCTAGTGGAGGCTGAGGGTAAACTTTTATTCAGTAAGTATTTCAATCAGGGCCGAAAAGTAATATAGATAACTTAAACGGAAGCTTTGAACGTTTGTCTAGTAATTGTTGGAGAAGTTTCTTGTCGTTTAAGTCTTGTATGAGGATTCCAAGTTAAATGTTCTTCCAGTTGAAGTCCAAGATAGCGGATCTGTTCCACAGGGATCAGTTGAATATTATTTAAAGATACTGTAAGGCAGGAAGTCGTAGGCTTACGATGAAGGGTAAAGGTTGATGATATTTAAATTTTAATTTGAGCAAACAAAGAAGACCCGCTGAAAGCACCAAAATGAAAATGTACATCTGCAACGGAATGCATCGAAGCGACTTGGTATAAAGTTTTTAAGTAATGAGATTATTGATTCGCACAGTCAATAGAGTCATTAGTGGTATGATGTTTTACATTATGTTTTTAATTATTTCTAAAAAAAATAAATGCGGCACTCTACACGTTGACCATACTAGCTTGTTACAATGACGGATGAAATATTAGTTCGAATTAAGCAACTTGAAAAGAGCTGACGAACTAACCATACTAGATACAATGCTAAGATATTAAGAGACAGCTGACACACTACAAGTGGCCAATATCGGGTGGGGTAGCTGGTCCCATGAATACACTACACCCCCACCCCCTCCACACTCTAATCACTGCTTGTCATCTGGCCCCTCCAAACCGACTCCCTCAGTCTATCTCTACTTATGACTCTTAATGACTATTCTCTACCTTCATTTGTGTATTTAATGAAATAGAATTATTTATCTATTCATTAATATGGTATATGCGAATAGTATTTTGAAATATATAGGTTGGTGTCTTCGGCATCGTTCCTTCGCTAAGCACTTTTATTAATTGATTTTTATAATTATTTTAAATTTTTCAGATATTTATCTTTTATTCTTACTAAGCTTTCGATTTCATGTTATTTGTATTTAATAAGTATTAATTATTTCTTTCCTAATAATTCTTCATTCTCATGAAATATAGATGTAAGGGTCATTATTCCATAATGGTACAATTTGTCCTCAATATATTGCTCCACTAAAAAGTTTAATCTTTTTCAGTTTTTCTTTACGGATTGCTTTAAAGTGAGCTCTTAGAAAACATGTTAACGTGGGCACTTATAGTCAATAATAGTTACTGAGATATCAAGGATACTCGAAATGATTCTATCTAGGGAGTTAGATCATGGTCCGGAAAGATAGAATCAGAGGTCTAGGGAGATAGATGATGGTCTAGGTAGATAGAAAACGAACAATTTAAAATACAAAAATCAACTATACTAACTGAAAACTGAATTTGATTGCAGTGGATCAGCTGTTGCCTCTAACCTTCAGACAATGCAAAAAATCCCTTCTACTAGCCACCAGCTTAAGATTTGTTAGCTTTCTAGAGAGATAGGTTTCACCCACGTGACATACATATAAATAATCATATTAATGTAGGAAATGGATCAATTGGCTAAATTCTAAGATTATCTGTGTACTAAAGTATAATAAAAAGATTTGCCGATTTCAAATAATTTTATTAGTCCATTTAATTGTTATAAAATTAAGTTGAACTTTGTAAAACTGACTTGTGACATGTCTAGGGACAAAGAAGACTAGGATAAATTTATTTATGAGGAAGCGTCATTAGATGGATATTTTATGGAAACTTACGTATAGAAATCTCATCATCTACGACCTATACAAACATATTTTAAAATGATGTGTGAGGGACAAACTGTTGAGGCATAATCCTCTTGTGACAAGCGATTGTACCATAATGGGATATTGACCCATAAAATTCTAGTGACTATACTCTCTCACCATATCAATTCGGCACTCAGGAATTCTTTGTAATCACAAATAAGGAGATATAAGAATAAAAAATATGACAGTCATAATAGTAAATAAAAATAAGGTACCACTATGAGGAGCTCCACAAAGTCGACCCGACCTGCAATGCACCTGCGAAATCGATTCCGACGCTTCACTTTGAGTTTCACGTTTATCGATAGCTCTTTCATATAACCTCTCATGTAAGCATCCATTTTTACAGTTTCAACTTGGTTTGTGTTGTTTAGTGTGTTATATTGATATTTCGGCTTCTTAAATGTAAAAAGGTGAAACAGAAGTTAACAACATAAGTTTCAACATGAATTAAGTGTTTTATATTTTCTTATTTTATATTCCCTAGTGAAAGTGTAATACCAGTTAACATTAGTTTCTACATTGATTTCATGTTTTATTTATTTATATTTTGTAATTTCCACTTTCTTTACGTTAGAAATTTTCAGTTTAAATATTTTGTGAATGGATTCTTTGTCATCCATATTAGTTATTGCCCTAAGGTAAGACGGATTGTAATACCAATTTAATAAAACACATCGATCTAAAAATAACTGTGAGAAAGTATATTATTACATTGTTTGCAGTAATTTTTAGGTGGTTACATACAACTTCGTATCAATATTGTCGTGAACATTAGTATAAGGGAGACAAAAATAAAGGAAAATTTAATTTAAACTTGAATTAATCCGATGTAAAAATGTTATGGACTAGAGGCCTTCTAGAAGTTACAGAAGATCAAACAATTTTTTTTTTTTGTGTAGCAAATTTTTTTTTTTCCAGACTGAAGATTTTTTTTCATTTTATTAAATGTTTAAACTAGTTTCTGAGCCTTGACACATTGCTAAAACAACATTTAAATCATTTTTGTTTTTTTTTAGTAAATCTTTTTTTATTTTTTATCTACATAGGTTATTTTTTGTAATAGTGCTTTATTTTTAAATCAATGTATGGGTATCAAGAATCGGCAAACTTGGGTACCGTCACATCAGCAGTTTAAATATTACGTTTCGTTGTTAGAATTATATTATCAGATACACACCATTAAAAAAAGTTACAATTTACATAATAAATAAAATTATTTAAATTAGACATGATAGGTCGATGACAAAATACCTGTATTTCGAGAACACTTCATAAATATTTAGTAAGGTCTCTTGAATCAGCACTAAGGTATTCCGGATGTCTAAGGTGAGGCGTGCTCTGTATCCAACAAGGCCTTGATAGATTTTTGGCAAATGGGGTCACTCGAAATGCGTTCTTAATCTTTTAAACCGATTTCTAAAGGAATAAAAACTTTTTCGAAACCTATAATTTGTTTATTTTAGTTTAAAAGAAATAAATAAAATGGAGGTTATACAAACTACACAGGATTTTTTTTTTTCGAATCGAGATTGCATAATAATGTCGATGGTCGAGAAATGTTGAATATGGGTAGAAATGGAAGAAAACTCTGCTGGGTTCCCTTCTGTGGCAGTTCTCTTGCTGAAGCCTGTTCTTTCCTAATGGGTCGGCAAACAGATCTTGGTGTTGTCCACGACAATAGACACGTCAAGAAACCACGGTCGAACGGACGAGAGGCTTCCGAAAGGTACATAAACTGACCACCTACCTGGTCACCACCTGTGAAAATATAGCTACCACTCGAAAATCAACAAACATGGCTCAATGCGTTTAGAGAATTCGGGGAGAACAGCTGGTCGATGAATGGCAATCAGGTATGATCCTACCGTCCTCAATATTTACTGATGTCATTCTGTCTGTCGGCTTCCCATTGTGGCTCAGGTATTCTTCTCCAATTGTTCATAATCACCTTTCATCTGGTCTTTTAGTCGTTTCGAACTTCGAAACTGACTCCAATTACTGTTGATGTGATAACAAATGTAACCAGTTCAGACAAATAATTTTGAATTTTGAGTTATAACAATGAAGTTATTAGTAAATGATGGGGGATACTATGTACAGCCGCTTTTTAGAACAAATAAAAATTATTTGAGGTGCGCATGATGGTACAGAAGGATCAATATAATTAGGATTGATGAATTAATTGCCACTTCTATTGGGATTATTTTATTAAAATACTAGTTTCGAATACTAAACATTCATCTTCAGTACTAAAACGTACAAAATTTTTTTCAACACATCTGTACTGTTACATGGATTATATACTCTAAAGTTTTCAAAAATTTAAAACAAGAAATCAAACATCAGTACTCACCTCATTTCCAATAGACCTATTTTAAATTTATTTCCAGTAGGAACGGAAAAATCCAATGTAAATTTCCAATAAAGGAAATCCCATAGTAAATCTCAAAAATCTTACCTACCTTCCCCCTTCCTCTTCTCACGACGGACATATTTCAGTTATTTCTTAGATCTCCTGAGGTGAGTACTAATGTTTGATTTCTTGTCTTACATTTTTGAAAACTTTAGTGGATATAATCCAATTGGTTTATGGGGGGGGGGGGCTATCTGGGGATCTCGAGATGAAATTGGGGAGACTGATGAACTTTCTCATTAGATTTAAACTTCGGAATCCCTAGGCAGTCGCACATTACTTGCCGATATTCTGAGCTCTGGTGGCTCTTTCCTAAATTCCGGCTGCAATACGTTCTGGGTACTTTCCTATTCCAATGTATAAAAACCAAAAAACCTTCCTACATTCTTGATCTATTAATTCTGCGTTCTTCTATCCACCTCCTAAGCACTAGATCCCAACCTTTTAACCTATATATCCCCTCACATAAAACCGCTTCCTTTGACAAATCCTTCATCATTTGTGCTACCTCCTTCTGGAACTCCCTACCCACATCTATTCGTAAAGCAGCTTCCATAACTTCTTTTAAAAATAATTTATTTCTGTACCTTTTAGACAATCAATCTTCCGCAAATATGTCAACAATCAAATAAATAATTAAAATTCCTTTTTTTTTCTCTTTCTTTCTTTCTTTTATATGTTATATATATATATACGATTGTATTTTATGTTATATTATTATTTCATATATTTATTTATTAATTTAATTTAATTTTTTTTCCTGTAAAAGATGTATGCTGTAATTACTGAAGCATTTAATTTGTAAATAATAGGCCAGACAATTGTACTTTTAACTGCGCATTATTTTTATTCTTAGGGGCAGTGTCCCAGAATAAAGTTTATTTTTTCAGTTTATTTTCATTTTTTTTTTATAATTCATGTAACATAGTACTGATGTGTCGAAATTTTTTTTGTATGTTTTAGAACTGAAATTGAATGTTCAGCATTAGAAACTAGTATTCTAATAAAATAATCCCAATGGAAGTGGCAATTAATTCATCAATCATAATTAAATAAAAATTATATTAGAATTAACTGTATAATACAAATAAACTGACACGCCACTTCCGACGAATCCATGTTTGAATGGTTCAAAAACATCGAAGGTAGGAGCATTTTAATGCAAAGCTAAAGTGATTTACAATATACATCATTGAAAAATACTTTGAAGGTTACAATTTAAAGCGATGGATGGCTAGATAAATTTAAAAGTCGTTTTTGGGATGTTTCTGGTTAAAAACAAATTTCATAATGTCATTTAGCTGTTTAACTTTTCCTAGATTAATTTGCATCTGAAATTCAAGAGTTGGGTCTAAAACAAATCTACAACTCCCAAGAGAAAAACTACTAGTTCTAGTCTTAGTAGACTAGAACCGAATTTGCTTTCATAGGAATGAATTTTCGTCCCCCAGCAGAAAATGATCTGATTTTCATGTTGTCTGCCAATGCAAGTGTCATATATTAGATCTGTATAAATAGATTTTTTTCTTCTTAATATATATTTTTTTTAAATATTTGTTAAAAGTGAAATAATTTGTCATTTATTATTTGGTTTTTTTCTTTACATCCAGTGATCCTCAATTTTCAGCAGTATTGGCAATCCTATTGTTATCGAGGTTGTACTGTACTGGTTTGTAATTAGCCTATCTTTAACTCAGGTGTTAAACGATAGGACAAATATTTAGAATAAAAATAGTATAGTTTTTCTTATGGTAAACATTTAAGGTGTTGGTAATCATGAAATAAACTGTGGTAGCCGAGCATGTTATTGTGCCAGGCACCGGATCATTCATGTAATCTGTGTGGTACAAGTTTAAATTCGCCATGAAATTTTTATCTTGACGGATCCTCACAATTAATTTAGATCATTTCACACGGGTTTGAATAGGTTGGTAATCTTTGAGACAACCACTGAAAGATAAAGATCGAACGATGGCATCAGGGAATATCAAGTTCTGGATCGGGCGGTCTGGAGGAGAATCTCAGAAATTATTTTGCCGAAGGAAATCCATAGTGGAAAATTCCGTAAAAAAGAAAAAAAAAAGAGCTGTATTTTTTTTTAATAAGCCATTTTTTTTTAAATCATAGAAAATATAAATAAAATATTCAAAGAACAACAGTTTTTACCCTCATCTTAATCTTAAAAAAGTTTACTATGTTGATGTATAATACAAAAATTATACTATTAATAATATATATAGCAGGATATAATAAATGATCAACATTGAAAGTAAAAAAGTAACATTTATCATGTCTACAGTCTTCTCATGTTTCCTGGCAGAATATTTGTGGTCACGTTATGCATAAATTTAAATTTATCGTGGAAGACTTGTATCGTGGAATCTTTGAATTCATATCAATGCGTAAAATCTAGTTGATTAGAAAATTTAGGATGATTGTTTTTAGATAAATATTATTCATTGTTAAAAACGAATTTTTTTTTGGCATTTAATGTTATTTATGAGTAGAAACAGGTCTTTTATATGTTAATGGGTTGGAAACACCATATTAAATAAATTATTAAATATTTGTTGTTTTTTTTCGAAATAAAAAATATTCTAAAAAATGTAAAACATGTTTAAGTTGAAATGAGAAATTGATATATAGGAATGCTGGTCCAAGGCAGGATGTGACCAATTTGAGCAGAAAGCGCCAAATGGTGACTAAACCAGTTGGCGAGGTGGCAGCCAATACACCTGTTCCAATTTTCCTTACTAAATCACTGGTTAAAGTAACAGGTTCCAACGGATATCCTTTCCATAATTATGAAAAGGAAGTTACGATTCTTCATGCTTTAAATGTTTGTTTACAGCCGTTGATTCGAGTATAAATTTTCACCTTCTGTGTGGACGGATTATGATTTAGCAGTACAGCCCAAACAAAATTCACTATGAAGGATAGTTTCAAAATCAGAGCACTATATCCGAAATATATACGTAGTAAGTTCCAAAAGTTTCCGGCCTGGGATAGAAGGAACGGTGAAAGAAAAACTGGTCTTACTGTTTTTCAATATATTCTCCTCTAAGTTCAACACACTTACTACAACGCTTTGGCAACATTTCTAGACTATGAAAAAAATAATTTTTTTCTTTATTAAAAAGATATTCTTCCACAAAAAAAAAAACAACAAAAAAAAAACGCGTAAAAATTCATTGCAGCAGTGAACTCGTTCCTGTTTTTGATCAGCTGAAAGAATTTTTGGAACCCATCTTGCACTAACCTTGTTCATATGCGAATGTTCTTTGATGATCCTCAAAACATTTGTTTTTGAAAGCCCAACCTCGCTGCTATTTCCTTGGTTTTCAGTTGCAGCAGTCAGATAGCAATTCAGATTTCGCAAGTTGGATTGTTTCAGAAGTGACAGCTTCCAATGCGGGACCGGGACGCGGATCATCTTCTAGACGTTCTCTCCCTGACTTAAATAACGATATAAATAAGATTCACGTTCTTTCTCTAAGTAGTTTTCTCTCTTATTACTCATCTCTGTGATTCCACTGCTAAAAAGCAATATATAATCAAAGGAGACAGAGTTCAACATGTTACACTGTTATCCTCGCCTAACAGTTTAAGCAAAAATTCGTTTGAAATATTGTACTTTAAATTTGAAATAAACTTTGTTTATTGTCCAAACACCACCTAATTGAGTACTAAAAGGAGTATATATTTACTTATCTTGATAAAGGAGTATATATTTTACCTCCATTACAGCTGTTCAAGACAGCAGCATACGAAATTAACAAACCTTGAAAAGTGTCACAACAGTCAAATTTTAAAAGGACAGATACAATCTTGATGATTCTCTGCCCTTTGTTAAACTATTCCCCACTTGACCAAATACACACACACACACACACGTATATGTACTTAAAATATGTAAGATTACACTGAGTATATATTCACAGTTATATCGAATTTATATCAAATCAAGATCACCTCTATCAACGCTACCAATCTTTTGAAGACTCTCTGTTGCCTACATGAATATTAAAAATACGATGGACAATGGATCTCCTGTCTTTAGTTTTAAGCTAAATTTTAGTTTGTTTTTTTTAAAATTATGTATTTTTTAATTTTTCACTATTTGTTAATAACTCCTTCGCCAGGAGTACCCTCGCCGTTCAATGAGATGCTAAAATAAAAAAAATAAATAAATGGATGATGCTATAAGTAAATCATTGTCTAAAATACTAATTGAATAATCATTCATTATTCTATTTTTTTTTTATAGTTTCCTCAGATATAATCCATTTCTAATATTTATACTGCATAAATAATATTATCATTTTAAAGTTTTAAATTTTATAATATATTTTTTTCTATTCGGTGATTTGTAATAGAATCGATTGATATCGCTTATTAAATTATTATCTGTCTAATGATCGATTCAGGCTACTTAGTCTGGAGGTTTAACTGCCAATCAAGGAAATACCTTTTTTTTTTTTTTTTTTTTTTTTGCATATATTAAATGAATTTAGGTAGAACATCCACAAGTATCGCTCACCGTATTTCAATGATTTTCTTTAAAAGGATGAAATAACTCCCAAATGCTCTCTCTCTCTCTTGCCGGGTAGTACGTTGCTTAATCGTTCTCAAAAGTGGACGCAAGTTTGATTTCAGCGTTTGAAGGTTAGGTTTTAATCCTTTACAACGAAATGGCTAGAACAGCTTGTTGACCTTTAAGATAAAGAGAAATGTTCCTGCTCTACTTTGGAGTAAGGTCGATAAACCAAACAAAACAAACAACCTCGCTTCAGGCCGAATCCAGTAGAAATATCTAGTGTTTAGGAAAAGATTTATCCCATGTACAAGAGATTATAATCCCAACAGCTTCCTATTAAGAACTCCTTATTTACCTAGATCTCCCGAGATCGGAGCTGAAAGGTATCTCGGAAGTCGTTAGGGTATCGGATGGACACAGATAGCCGGAGCGATAGGACCCGAGATGCTAATAACCAGCTAGGTCCTGTGTTCCCAGGAGCCTCCACCGCTAATAACTAACCCTCATGGCCACATAAATCCAGATTATTGGATCGATCCTTGGCTAAGGATTGGGTTCTGCAGATCTCTATCTCCGCTGTCGTAACACTTCCATCCTGGGCAGGCCCATGCCTCATGTCTGTGTCGGCATTATAGTCCTTCTGTCATAGATAATTAGTAGGGATTTTGTAATTTTCTGTCAGTTAATTCTGTAGACCTTTCAGCATGCTGAGATTTATGATCCAGTAGGATATAAATTGAACAGTCATTCAAAAAATAAACTACCCATAATTGGAATATAACTTATTTTAGGTTGCGTGGAGGAGCGTAATGCTTAGAGCTGATTTATTTTTTTATAGACCCATGAGGAAACTTTTTAATTCAAAAATTTTAACGTGCACCATTCATAACTTTTTTTATCACCAGGGTAACCAAGTATAAACCTTCTTGTATAAAACCAATGACTTTACTGATGAATGTTATGCTATACATTCGGCGCTATATTTCATTATGCAGCGTGAGGAAGAAGACTTGTAATATACACAGATTCCCGATCTGCTACTCTAATCAGCTAGTAATGAAAGCCCAATTTTACGTATCAACAATAAAAAATCAATTTTTTATTTCGTTACACGTCAGCTAAAGACCACGTTTAAGCTACCAAGTTAGCTTTACGCCTTCTCCAATACTCCTTCGTCTGTTCACTTTTCTCTTTCCTCTCATCTGCCTTCCATTTTCTCCCCTGTCTTTTTGGAGCAGTTTTGTCTTGGAAGCCTTCTCACTCTTTAATTTTGTTTCTATAGATTGTTTTGTCTTCAATTTCTTCTTTATTGAAGCCAATTGGGTTTGCTTTTTAATATTTCAAAACGTTGTACAATCTTTCTTGTTAATCTGCTTGGACTCATTCTTTGGATGTGTCCATAGAACATTAGTCTCTTTTTTTTATTTCATCTGTTATTTTTCAACATGTTTGTATACTTGTTAATTTGGAAGTTTCTTTTATTAACAGACATTTACAACTGTATTAAAAAAAATACATTAAGTAAATATACGGTGTACAATGCAATATAATGGACATGACAAAAACTAACCATTGGCAGTGCTATGAAATATCTACAATAGAAGAAGATCTAAAAGCCATCTTCTATTCAGACGCTTCGGAGAATTGCCAGGAACGGAATTGAACGCAAGTTGAGAAACAAGTGAATTTGGAGTGTTAAATTTATTATGAATGGAAAGGTATCTAGTTCGTGCCAAATCAGCGACTTATTAAGGTCATTGTGGATCAGTTCATGGGCATTAAGAATTTTTCGAAGGATTTAAGAATGAATTTAATTATTTAGATTACATCACAAGTAAGGGGGGAGGGTCGAAGGCATGAAGCATCCGACAATAGATATTACAAATATCTATCCTCATAACCTAATCAGACATTAGCCACATGTTTAAGTATAGAGTCAAAATGAGATGGATTCAGCTTTGGGAGAACATAGAGAAACTAAACAAACGGAAACTGTTAAAAAAAGAAATAAAAATATGGAAAAGTTCCACACAACAAGAAAAGAGAAGAAGTTGTTATAACTAACTAAGAATTGGCCTTAACTACTCACTCTTGGTCATCTTATAACAAAGGTCAACCTATTGAAGTGTGTGTAATGAACAAGTAACCATTGGACACATTCACACAATCGTCTATATATATTTCTTCTTAAATACCCACTATGTGGAGTGACAATAAGAAATTCACCTAACTTTATAAGTTTTCAAAAAAATTTTTACTTAATTTATCTTTCTTTTAAAAAATTATTATTTTGAACTGCTAACATTAATGGCGTTGTGAGTTTTTATTTAGTTATTTTGAGACGAATGCCTCATCCTGGACCATACCTTAGGGGACTGCAAAGTAAGACTATTCGAAAATAGAAGCAATCTGGCCCGGAGGCCACATGTACTTCGAGGATTGCCCCAATACCAGCCATCTGCTTTGTTGCCGAGGGTTTTTTAAATGAACACTCTTTGGTATGGGATTCGTCAGTGTCTGCCCCTACGCTCTCTTTGGAATGTATCCGTGTCGAGAGTGTTCGAGTGGTTGAGAACGGGTCTTATCTAGTATCGTGTAGCTGCATGGGACACACGAGCAAATATACCGGGATATGGTGTCACCATAAGATGGAGGAATCAATTAAATGAATGAACACCCAAACTTGTTAGTTTACAAAATGTAATGTTATGAGTCAAATTTAATTTATCAAAAATCTATTTAAGGTATTGATATTTACATTATTTGTGTGAATAAAATCACATTGAGAAATAAAGGAATTATAAATATAATGTCACAAGGAGCTCAAAAACTATCCCTTCGAAATGTTCTAGGTTTGAATATCCCATAGCTATGTTCTCTTCAGCCACATAATCTTCAGGAATAGGATGGAAAGCAAGTTGAGTTTGGGCGCACCGTTTATTATGGAACGATAGATACCTACTTATTCAATTATTAAAGAAACTAATATTTGAGTGAAAAAATAAGTAAAATAGATTTAGTTTCATGAAAAATGACGTATCAATTATGTTATTCATCTTTATATTATAAAGTTAACACTTTCTAGGGCAAACAATTAGTGTATATTTTTTTTATTTTGATATGGAATATATCTTTTGGTGGAGGGTCTATGCTTTTTGCTGTTACATTTTTTTCACATTCAAAAATGTAACAATTTTACACGCTTTACGTCTGTTGAAGGTGCTCTGATCTTATCGCAAGGACCTACCGCCTAGGGGCTATATTTCTTTAAATGAAAATAGTCTCGTTCGCCTAAGTTTTTCAAATATTGGGCCTTTTTTGACACACTCTAGCTATGCTGGTATTTTTCTGATATAATATTATACGACAGTTCTCTTGTCAGAAACATAATCGAGAAAATGTTTTGTTACATAACATTTGTCGCTAGTACCTACCGTTTATACCGTTATATTGATTTCAATAAAAAAAGTAATTTGCTAAGTTTTTTGTACCCTCTACAAAAATGTAACATTTTGACACGCTGTAGATATGTGTTGCTCAGATCGAAAATTTGACTGTTGCCAAATCAAAAATTCAGTGCATAGTTTTTATTATATAACATTTGTCGCTAGGTCCTATCTTTTAGGAGCTATATTGGTTTGAATGAAAAAAAGTAACATTTGAAACCGTTTTTATTCGACATTGTTTATTTCGCATAATCATTGTTTGTTAATATAATGAAATTAATTAAATTATTTATGTCATTTGATCCTTTTAATTCTAAAATATAAATTGGGAAAAGCAGTAGATTATAAATTGTGTTATTTGTTTTTTTAAAGTTTACTATTTTTTCGGCAGCTGTAATATGATTATTAGATCGAACTTCCAATGGTTGTCGAAATATATGTTATTGAAAAATGATAATTTTCGATACAAAAATAAATTTTTACTTACTTTTTGTTAAACATTCGGTTCAAGTACCAGAAACATTTAAATGAAATTAAAGCAAATTTAAAGTTCTACAACATTGATTCTGACATTTTCCCTGAGAAACGATAGCGGAAGGCACTAGAAGCAAATGTTTGACAAAAAGTAAGGTAAAAATTACATTTTTTCGGAAAATTACCGATTTTCAATAACGTATATCTCGGAAACCGTTGGAAGTTCGACAAATATGTATAAAACCAAATTTATAGGAAATTGAATTATCTTTAATTTTAATTTGAAACATATGTTTCTGGAGTCCACCGTTTTCGAAATATAATCGAAAAAACCCAAAATTGGACCTTCTACCCTCCCCCCTACCGTAAGCTCAGCCCCCAGAGGCGCGAACTTTTAGTATGTTTACCTTCCAACTACTCCTAACAAAGCTATGAAGTCAAAAATTATCGTATATTTCATGCACACTATTTTTTCGGCAGCTGTAATATGATTATTAGCACGTACTGTAATACTTTTACAACCAGAAAATGATTTCAAATATAGATTAATTTCTGGGTATGGGTGTATTCTCTTGATCTTTTGCCGAGTTAAATTGTTTGTTAAGAAGATTTACCATCCAAATCCTCTTCGGTTTTTGCCGATCCAGCAATAAACCCAGATATATTTATTTGATTTTTATGAATGTTTAAAAATATAAATATATCAATCCATGAATTCCAGCAGACTGCTTAAATAAAACTTCCAATTGAGCCTCAATTCAGATCAGCTCGGACACGCTGATTTTCTAACAATGATCGGCTTCTACAGATCGGCCCCACTATGAGCGGACCTACCCCCGATACGGGACACCCTTGATCGATGCAATTGATGCTTTTATAATCTAATGAAGGTAATAGGAGAGGAGAGCTAGAAAAAGTGGTACCACGGGTAGCCCGCCGCTAACGATGGCAGTACAAAGGCCAATGAGGAGGGTCTTTAATAGGGACACGTGCGACCACTATCCTTGATTGGGACCTTTTTTAACGAGCACTGATTCCTACCGCCCTCTTATTCCCACGATCTCTGGGGTCCAATAGTCCTTCGGAGGGAAGGCTGATTCGACGATTTTTAGGAGGAAAGAAGCATTCATATTAGATTTGGCCTTGTAAAGTTCTTCGAACTTACGCATTTCCTGTAATCGTTGATATCCTTGTTATAAAATTAGTGTAAAAACTTAAAAAGTCTACTCTCCTTTAAGATGAGTAAAAACGACAAAAGAATCAATCGGTAGGTTAGAATGATGTCTAACGAGAATGCTGTAAGGTGCTACAACAACGAGATATCTTAAAAACTTCAATTTTGCAGGTCAGTCTTGTGAATAAAGTACAGGTGGATCTATAGACAAACAATGGTGACTTATCTTGCTCTCTCTTAGTGAATAGTTATAGCTCAAATATAACGTTCTACCGGCTAAAACTACATAGCTAAAACTACATACTGACTATTCGTTAAACAGTCAAAAGCTCGGCATAACTCAAAGGTTGTTTTTGAGTTATGTCGTTGTTGCAGCGAATGAGCGATATGTCGTTACAATACAAATAATACATATTGGGTGGTTGTTTAGGCAATAAATACTTATTTTTTTATTACAAAACTCAACTTTTCCCTGGCTGGAGAAAACAATAGATTTATATCTACTGCTTCTAATGCCGAGCAATAATAGAGGTAGAATTTAAAAGATCCAACACTTAAAATATGATGGCAATACCTTTCTTTCTTTTTTTTTTTTTTGTAGAGGGTTAAAAATAAAAGTAAAATATTTGATGGTGAAAAAAACGTTACAACGCAATTTTTTTCATTTGAACCAATATAGCTCCTAAACGGCAGGTCCTAGCGACAAATGTTCCTGAACAAAAATGTTTCTCGATTATATTTCAGATAAGTGAACTGTAGTTAAATTTGCGATCAGAAAAATACCAGCATAGCTAGAGTGTGTCAAAACGTCCCAATATTTAAAAAATGTAGGCAAACCTCACTATTTTCATTTAAACAAATTTAAATCCTAAACAGCCGGTCCAAGCGACAATCTTTATATAACAACAAATATTTTCTATTCAATTTCTGTTCAGGAAACTGTCGTTTCATGCACTCTAGAAATATGTTTATTGACTGGGCTAGAGGGTGACTTTCAAATGCTGCTGCCGCCATGTTAACCACTTTATGGAAATGGCAGCAGTGGTTTTTCTTACTGAAAAATTTATGACCTTTCAGGTAAGCTTTAGTTTTTTTGAGGAGGCCGATAATGATGTAAACCTGGTTGCGAGCAGTCACTTCTTTCCCGGCAGCAACTTATAAGACCCGCCAGGAGGAATGGCAGCACTGCATTTTCGTATATCCCTACTACTCCCCTATTTCGAGGAACAATCAGAATTCGGGAGACTTATCATGACAGAAACCTCAAAAAAGTATTTTTGAGCCGTTTTGTGTTCTTCTATGAATAACATGACGAATTATATGTGTGAGTTTTGGGAGACCTATTATGACAGGTTTAGTGTCGGTTCAGTCAACAGTAGGTTCTAACGACAAATGTTATATCAAAAATATATATTTTCCATTAAATTTCTGACTTGAAACTATCGGCAAATTTTCAATACAAGTAACACCGAAAGGGCTAGAGCATGTCTGTCCATATATTAGTATTTTGTCATTTTTGTCTTCCTGTAAGATAAAAAAAATATGGACAGAACCGGTTTTGATTCTAAACGACGCATATAAGCTATATAGGCAGATATGCATTTTAAGATACTTTCTTGTTTATTTTGAATCAATATGTTTACAATAACATTAATATTTATAACGTATATCCCTAAAGCCAGAGCGTATGGACTCTTCTAAGCCAACTCCCTCCCCACCCCATATTACTGGACTACACACTACACAGTATCCCACTCGGGCAGATGACCCCTGGGATTACTGCCGTCAGTGTGGCTTTACTTTGCGGGTCGACCACCCTTCCCCCCTGTCGAGTACCACTTCACTCTGGGGGCGTAGCCAACCAATATACATAACTTTTCAATTTCTGACCCCATGTTACTGTTGATCCATATGGTTATGTAGATTATTTGTAAATAAATGAATTTGTTGTATTTTAAATAACAAGCAAACTGCAAGTTTAAACTATTGCAGCCTATCATATAGAAATGCTTAAAATTTGATATCAATTGGAAGTTATACGCAGTTTTTTATGACGCTTGTTTTAATCACACAACACTTGGAATATATTATCCATTTATTGAGGGTACAATTGATATTTAACGTTTGTCATGTTTCTAGAATAATATATAACAGTATCATCATCTAAAACACTACAATTACTATATTATAAGGTATATATTGATTCTTCTTCTTTACAACGATGTTCTTCGTCGTTCGAAGTTTCCCTCAATCAAACTCCTCTCTCCATTGGTTTTTCCACTCCTCTCGCTCCCTCTTCCGTAGGTCCCTGGCCAGCCATACTTTCAGCCACATCTTTCCACTTGATGCGAGGCCCACCTCTCCTCCTCTTACCCTCTGCTTCCAAGTCAAATGCTAGTTTGGGAGTTCTTTTATTACTATCCATCCTTTTAAATTTTTCGAACCATCTCAATCTCCTTTCCTCCATTTCCAACAGTATATCTCTTTGTACTTCCATTCTTTCACTAATAATCTTATTTCTGATTAGCTGAATCCTTAAAATTCTAGCTTGATCTCCTCCAGAATTCCATCTCCTTTGCCAGGAATATTTTGCCTTGTAATTTTGCTGAGCTGTATTTTATTACGCTTTCTACTAGGGCATTATGTATTAATTGTTTTTTTATTTTGAGATTTTTGAGTGTAAAACCTTAGTGCCATCTGTTCTTAATAAGTTGATTTCATTTATCTATATTTTACAATACACTTTTCCTCTGTAAAGGAGGGCTATCACTTTTTCATAGTACCCCAGCGCCTTTAAAACGTCTAGATGTATTCCTGATTCAGTTAACCTTTTGGTGTAGTAAGGGCCCTCGGTAAACATATGGCATATTGAAAAACCATTGCTTAATCACATCTTCTCTGCGCTTAGTACGGCAGGAACTGCTCCATGGTTTTTGCGTCATTCTTAATTAACTTGAGTTTACTTGGTGGGCTGTGATCCCACAATGCCTTCCATAATTGGGATATCGTCCTTCTAAGTGGGCAAGTTCTGATGCCGGTAGGTTTTGCAAGGTCCTGGGAGGACTAGAGCTTCTTTTGCTGCTTTATCAGCCATATCGTTACCTCTTATACCGATATAACTTGGTGACCAAATGAAGTACTCCGATTTTCCTCCTTCATACAGTTTCATGACCAGATCTAGAAAGCAATGTATTCCTAAGTGATCTGAATACATGTTCTTCATGGAGATTAAAGCGCTGAGTGAGTCTGACACCAGGACAACACATTCAATGGCTGAGCTCAAGGAGTATCGTAATGCTATGGCGATGGCATTAATTGTATTGGCATTGATGTATCCACTTCAGAGGACTAAAATTTAGCATTGCACAATGATTCATTTACCTTAATATTGTTTTAAAATTCTAACTGCCTTATTGTTGTTACTTATTACGACTTTTAATTTATCAATAAAAACTACGTCAGCATGCTTTAAAAATAATAATACATTTTAGTCAGGATCTTTTCTAACCTTGCTATAGAATACTCCTTCTAGCAATGAATCATGGGTTCAAAGGTAGTATTATAACCTTATGGTGATGTGATATGAAGAAAGCGAAATAGGTACTTACGGAAATGGAGCAACCTTCAGGTTATTTTTATGAATAGTTGGATTATTTGTATCTACTGTTAACCAGTTCAAAATTCGATTGAACGATTTTAGTATTTTTAATGATATTTAGTATTTTAAATATTTAACTTTTTACGTTATGTATTTAGTTTTATTCCCGAGTCTTTGTTGAATAAATGTTTTTTTTTTCATGGATATGTCATTTGGCTGGGGGTCTATAGTTTTCTTGTGTAACGTTTTATCACCCTCAAAAATGTAACATTTTGACACGCTCTAGCCCAGTTGGTGTTGCTCGGATAGAAAATTTGAAGAAATTTTACTTATAAGAAATTTAATAGAGAATCTTTTTGTTATAAAATTTCAATAGGATCTTGCATTTAGGAACTATATTGGGTCGAATGAAAGTGAATGAAAGTCACGCTTTCCTACATTTTTTGACACGCTCTACCTCTGTTGGTGTTGTTATCAGAAGCTGTAGAAATAAAAGCATTAGATAATATATAGACATTTCCAAAATCTATTATTTTTCTCTGTCAGAGAGAAATCAAGCTTTCTTTTTATTTTTTAGATGCATTGTGATGTTGGAATACTGCATCTCATACATTGAATGTTTCTTTAATCTGAGATTTAGTTTATTTATCCTCTAATAAACTAAATAATATAGAAATGGGAACTAATTCATTTAAACATGGTATCCTTTTATACTTCATTTGTAGCTCAACTAATGAAAAAATTAACGCCGAAATACAAAATATCACTGAGGTAGAGTTAACACCAAATCATTCCTTCTTACTAACCTTATGTCGTAGAAAATCTGATATAAAAAGTTGGATTTCAAGATTTCATTCAGAATGAAGGGTTTGGTGGATGAAAGGGTCATGTAATAAAACACAATTTTGAGTAATTTATGTTTAAAGTTTTTTTATATTTTCCTTTAGCAAGAAATTGTTACATAGGCTTCATTTTCTTCTAAATCTGTTTCTGTTTGTTTTCAAATGTTCAGATATAGCCACTTAACACTTCTGTACACACATTCTTCATCCAATAAATTAGTTTTTTTTTTTTTAAATGTTACATAACCTTCCATTCAATGAACCCTTATTTTTTTTTAATTTATTACAGCCCCACGAAAAAAAAAGAAAAAAAAAAGGAAGTACATCAAATAAATTAACATTTTAAATGTTATTGACAGGCGATTTTCTTTCTGCCTCGTTGAAAGGTGGTTTATCGCATAATGACTGTGATGAAGCAGTTAGGATAATATCGCTCAGCGACCTATCGAATCACCGCCCACCGGGCACCCCATCCGATGACAGCACGACACCGTACGTCAGGCAGATAAGCAACCGTGTCCGCGGGGCAATTAAACAGCCATCATTGGCGGATAGGCATTGTCTCTTCCAGAGCTGCCGAAACACGATCCGTATCAGGTGAATTTTTGATGGGGAGACATACGGTATAATCCATTAGAGTATTAGCTCTCTCTATTTATTATTAAAGTCAGCCCTTTAACGAGATCCTATCGACCGGGATCCGTATGTCGGCAGCGTAGTCGACATAAGGTCCGAGCTGTACTCCTGTTCGGCGGACAAAGGATCACATATGTCCTGCCTCGTGTTACCATCCGCTCTGATGTGTTTAGTCTGATGAGGCTCCGAGCTAGGTAATTAAATTAAAGCGTAGGCTTTGAGGTGGTCTAATGCTGCTCCTTATTCGAATAATATACAGTAGGATTGAAAGAGCATTTGAAGCAAAAATATACGAAGACAAAGTAACGGATACCTTTAGCCACCACCAACTACTATTAATTTAATTTAGCTATTAAAGTTAAATATATATTTCTTTAATTTATTGTAAACTCCAGTAGACACCGCATCTTATAAGGTAAAACACCGGATAACAGAAATTATCTATTATAATTAGAAAAACATATCTATAATAACAAAATTAAATGCAAAGTAATACAATACAGCATATACCATAAAACAGTTGTATGTAATGACTCGTAAATATACAAATGTTTTATTAATATAATAATATTAATAAAATCTCAATGGTGTTCCAAATTCCTTCGTAAAATCCTTAATGCTCCTTATTATGTCACAAACAAACTTATCCATAAAGATGTTAATGTTCCATACGTTGCTGATTAGGCACAGACCAGGTACCTATCCTTTCATAGTTAACTCCATACCCACTCAGATCCACTAGTCTCTTAACTTGCCTCACACTCTATTCCCAATTATCCTAAGAGGCGTCTGAAAAGAAGGGGCCAAGGGAGCTCTTAATGTAGAACTATTGAAGTGCTTAAAAACGGGCAGTTATTGACATGGTATTATAATCATTTTCCTTAAATTTACTTATTATAATCTATTACCATATATAATCTATACGGTTGTAAATAGGTAGATAGAATTATAGGAAATAAATAGTTAAAAATGATAATAAGATAAATGCCAATTTGTAGAATAAATCGTATCCTTGGAGGTAAAAGCCACCAAATCCATTCTTTTCCAAATTCGAGATAAAGTCATATTGTGTTGATGTTATCATTTCCCATAAATATAAAAAGTCATCAAGTGAATATAACTGCATTTATGCACATTACAGAATGAGAAAATTCACTTTATAACTATATGAAAATTTTTAATGAGGATATTCCCATGCTTTTTTAGCTCTCAATTTTTTAGCAAAATTTAATTTTATTTCTTAATGATTTTTACAGGCGAAATGTAACGAAATTCCTTCAATTTAAAAATAATGTTATTTATTTACCCATACCTGTAAAAAAAAAATAAACAAAAAAAAAATCGAAAATGAGCGGAACACACGATTTAGGATAAACCTGTTTAAAATAAAACATTACATATAGGCCTCATGGAAGAGCGGATATTTACCAACTCTTCCTCGTCATTCATTGCCTTAAAGATATATGGAAAACAAATTTCTTATCCACCTTTTTTTTCAGTCTCTTTTTTGTGCCTAGATATATAGGAAGAGGACATTCCTTATATTAGTATATTGTGTTCTTGTAAATTAAGATGGAATCGTTTTTAGTGAGTTCACACGTATTTGCTAACTGTATATCTAAGGAAGTTAGTAACGTACAGACAAGATGCTTGTATTGATTCAAATAGTAGTAATTAAAAGAAAAATACCAAATTGTTATTAAAAAGATTCAAGAATAGCAGTAGCCCATAGTAAGAGTTGCGAGTTTATATTTTTTTTTTTTAAATTAAGGAGCCAACAAATTTTTATGAAAAAATTTATTTATAGTCCAAATATGTTTCTATGATTCTTTGTCATACCATTAGGTTTAGAATACTAAGTAGGTCGAATAGTAGTAACTAATGATATTCGTGTTCTTTAGAGAGGTGAATAGGACCTGTCCCTATTAGACTCTAAGAAGTCCTTTTAAATCCGTGAGTCTCACACTAATCATACCGTATCATAAATTAACTAGACACCAAGAGAAAGAGTTGATAATAGGAGAGATAGTTTTATTTCACCGAGGCACATCAATACTCCCCGATGGCCCCAATGAATTATACAAAGGACCAGTTGACGGCACTTGGAATAACAAACATGTCCTCAACTCAGCGGGCAGGAGGACCGTGGGAAGTCTTTGCGTCAGCTGCCGGCGAAGGAATCTCCGCTCCGGCCGAAATGTGGGAAAGGGTTGACTCCTTGCGTCACCTGCCTCGGCGTCCACCTCTCCATCCATCTCTCTATCCATCGCCTCCAGGGCTGGAGCTGGAGCGGGAGCTAGGACTTGTTTACTCCAGCCTGACGGGTGCCCTTTGTCGCACATCATTATTGATCGAGGTTCTCCTGAATAAATTATCGCAGATGTTCTTTTGAGGTGGCCTTACAGCGTCCTGGGTCCTATGGACTGATTCCAATTTTTTTTTCTTTTATGGGTACAAATTATATATTACAAGGAAGATGATTCATTTCCTTTTCTGCTATTCACCGAAACATATTTTTCTTACTTTATCATATTCCTAATTTTTAAGAAGTCAAGGAAAGTCAATTAGAAAATATTTTGGAATCTCTCTTTAAGAAGCTCTACAAAATCCCTATTCATAATACTCAAGTTCTCGTGGCACACTAGAAGAAGTCATGACAGCTAAATTTCGAAACTTTCACAGCTACTAGGAACTGTAGAGCAGTTATGTACGACACTGAAAGACTCACCTCTTAATCACGTTAGACTATTTTCCTAACAAATGTACAGAAAGCAGCAAAAGTTTTCGTACACTTTCTAAATTTACTAAACTATGATTCTTTCCACAATAATTTCACTAAAATATTTTTTTTTTAAGATTTCATATTGTTCCTCGTTTACTCGAGAGACACACCATATTATTAAAAACCCTAGAATATGGATAATATTTATGTATTTACACTATGAATTATAAAAATGATTAAACTGACTAACAAAAGTTTTCGTACAGCTTCAGATTATCTTCTTTAATCCCTTTTTCTAGTTTTCCGCATTGCAGTAACCCGGCAATGGGTGTATATATTTCTACACATCTCATCTCTCCACATAACGTGTATTGTCATAAATATTTTACAAACATGTTTAGTTATATATAATGTGAAATATTTTAAAATAGTATAGGTAATAACATTGAGTGAATTTGAAATATAAACATTAATTAATCAATGGAATTATTAGTTAATTAATATATATTAAAAAAGATTGAAAAAAAATATAAACAAATTGAGGTAGAATTATAGACAAACTGTTCAATAGTTGAGCTCTCTATATAATCAACATGATCCACAAATGCACCAAATTCATCGAAGTATTTGTCTATGAGATCTTTCTTTGAAGGCAGAAATTTGTCTTCGTTCAGTACGACTTCAGATATCAGTTTGTATCTGTACCTTTCCGATTTTCGTCATAATTAAGATGGTCCTACGTTTTTTCACTGTTTCCGTTACACTTACAAATACTGTTGTCAGTAATTTTAAATCTGTGTAAGTAACGTTTTGCTCCGCCATGTTATGTGAAAAATTGGGTTATTTTGTATGACAGTTAATTAATCCCTTAAGCTCTGACGTAGAGAAGTTAACTAGTTGTTAATCCTACATCTTTCCAGCTATGTTCTCATAAGTTTCAACTCAAACAGTGTTTTATAAACAGCCAACCGATATTCAGAATATCTCTATTCAACATAGCCTACATGTACTTTTCTTCAGATAACAGGGATATTGGTTGAATGACTAATATCCCTCGTTCAACGGTCTAGTACATAATGAAATGTAGGAAAAACGACGAAAGACTAGACGATAAGGGCCGATCGGGATGGCCGAGATGATGGGAGTTTATTTATTTATTGTTAATTTATAGTTAATTTCTTAGGTGTACGAAAACTTATGATAGGGTCTGTTTAATATTTTTTTATATTTATAGAGTAAATGAGGAATTGGATGGCGGCTGCACAGGATCGGGAAGATTGGTGGAAGACTCGACATCGAGTTGTAGCGCCGGATGAATAGAATAAAATAAATTTAACAGAAATCTCTGATATCTGAAGGTACTGATATCTAGCAGAAGCCCTTTTCTAATAGAATTGACGAATGCTTCATCAGTCCTAATCGTATCGATTCCTCTTTACTATCATGCGTACCACAAGCAATTTTTTCCTACTTTTTCATTATTCTAATATATAGAAAATCGAGGAAAATCGATCAGAAAATATTTTGGAGTCAACTAATCCATTTTAGGTAATAAATGAGAAACGTATTTAGTTAATTTTTAATGAAAGATATTAAAATATACATGTTCAGGTTATAAGAACAAGAAAATTCTAAAAAATAACGTAAATCTTCGCAGCCAATTGACTCGAGAATCAAGTTCCATTAAAACAAGTCATGAGATTCCAGCGCTTCTGTCTCAACCGTTTTACTTTCTTGAAAGCCAGCGGTGACATTGCGAATTATAAAACCATCGCCTCAAAGCCATTAACAGACTCCAAGAGTCATATTTTACTGAAAGTATAGTGCCCTACCAAGTTTCAAACTAAGCATAGTACTTTAGGTCTGAGTTGAACTAGATATGACTTGAAATGACTAGATATTAAAAAACTTCAGAATGAAAAAAAATTTGGATTATCTTTTTTATATTATTATATGTTTTTAAAAAAAAATCTGATTTATAAAAACGTCTATCACAACTTTCTATGGATTGATTTCTTCTTAAGTAACACAGAATATTCGGGCTTCATCACTGAATGAAATGTCCCTCTCTTAATTAATAATTTGTTAATTATGAGTTTTTTCAATATTTCCCAATTATGGAAATAAAAATTCTTCGAATATTCCCAAACCAAATATTAAGACGTTCTATATAAGTATCTTGTTGTATTTAAAATATTTAACATTACAAAGGACACACTTAAAGATTTTATGAAAGTCAAATATTACAACATTCATTGTAATAAGAGCAGTTACCAATGAAAATAAAAAATTTCCTGCTAATCTGATTCTATAATTCAAAATAGCGCAAGAAATGAAAATGAAATGTGCATCCTATCCTAAATTAAAAAAAATAGAAAGTTAAATTTTTACAAAGAAAACACTATTTAAGGCTAATTCAGCCAATCGGGATAAATAAAAGAATTTATAATAATAACATGTAGAAACTTAAAAAGGAAGGAAAGAGCCTATCAAATTATTACTTTTATTTATGAATTGTTATTGTTGTTATTTTCTTTGAAAACATAAATATTGAAAAATTGTGATGTCATGCAAATCATCACTAATCAAATGCAGTGATCAAAGTATTTTTCATGAGTGAATGCGTTGTCCTCATATATACCAATTTCGCAAAGAAGCTGATTCAAAATTTGATCAATTTTTGAAAATCTGCTATATGGGGGACAAGTATATAGCATCACATATAGATATATTTTGGGGTTTTTCTTTCTGAACTATTTTTACAAAATGTACGAATCAATTTATGACTATCTTGGCAAAATGTATAAATAATTTCTCTCAAATTACCGTACCAAAAAAATACACTTCTTTTTACTAATACATAATAGTTTATAATTAATACTAATTACTATAACAATGATAATAATAGTAGTAGAAGCAGCAGCAATAAAGAACATATGAAATCTATTCGTAATAATTTGTTAATCTATTAGTAAAATAAATTTTTCCTTTATTACAGTATAAAAAAAATAAATAACATTAGTTAAAAAAAGTAAAAGAAATTATTTTACAATAGGGTATAAAAGCTATAGCAAAACCATTATATTTTTTTTCACTAGACTATCGTACTCTAAGATATTTTTCATTGATAAATATTCATCATTATGAAATATATTACTGTTCAACTATCGTTTTTAGCTGTTAGCATGTGTTTGACATCCCAGTAGTGTGTATTTTTTATTATATATAGTTTACAATTTTCGCATGTGTGGAGGGATTTAATTATTAAACCATTGTTTTAATATTTTTTTAAAAACATACCTAAAATATTTTTATGTAGTCATCCTTAGCTATTCTCACCTGTCTAATGGTTCTAATTTTGGTACTGTTAATGTTAGAATTAAAGTAATTTTCTGTTCTGAGTGTTAGTAAAATTTGAAATTTTCTTATATAACGGGTTATAGCTTGAATTTATGGCACGGTTAATATTGGTAGAGAATAAATGGTTTGCAACTTTTTCTATTAGGTTACGTTCATTGGATAATAATTTTTGAGAATTGAAAAAATCTTTAAAATGTTTATGAATAGTATCGTATATGGTTATTGGTTTGATTTGAGATACCCAGTATATAATTAAAGATATACCCAGTTTATAATTAAAGTCAAGTTTATCAGTACGTAAGGCTAACAGTCGCTCTGGACAGAAACAAGGTAATATGTTTTCGGTTTGCTCCATAGTTTTAATGAAAAAATTCAAGTAAAATGTAATACAGTTGCAAATAAAAGTTTTCAAGCTAAAAAAAAAAATATATATATATATATATATAAATATATATATATATATATATATATATATATATATATATAAACGGAGCAGAGAGCTCCTCCTCATGTGGAGTTAATTATAGAAAAATAAAATTAAAAAAAAAAAATTCAACATTAAATAAAACATAAGCTAATATAAACGCCAATTAATAAATATAACATAAGTCAACATAAATGCCACCACTCCAAATAAAGATTGTTAAACTTGAACGAGTAGTATATTACTCCTGACTACATCCCACACAACTTTTTTCATACAGTGACAAACTGTAGAATTATTTTATTTATTCAAAAGCAATTTATTAATGTTTCATACTTCTAATTATGATTTTTCGTTTTGAACATGTATAAATTATTTTGTCTTAGTTCTGAGAGACAGAGGAGCTAAAAGACCTCACCAAATGGTAATACTTCTTCCAAGAATCGATGATTTGTTATAATTACAAGTAAATAAATGCAGTAGTCGAATATGCAAAATAGTTATACTGATCGGGCACAGAGTTGCTAATGATCCAGAATCTCATCACCTGCGTGGAAACAGAAAGCAGGTGTTTCCTTCAGGGCGTTAATGCGCTAGGCTTAACTGTTCATCCTAATCCTTCGATGAAGGGAAGGAAATTATCGGAACTAATGAACCCTCTGGCAACGTTGACAGATGACTTTCATTTCGGAAAAGAATAAAATTTGCATGACTTTGACCCCGGAGGCTGGTGGGATGCAAATGGAGACAGTTATTGGCGGCTATCTGTTGAGATCTGACTGAGATTGGAATTGGATTGAGATTGATGAAGAGGGCAGGTGCCGAACAGCTGCCGAGGTAGGAACTGTCAACCCCTGGCCAAAGGGTTCTTACGCACTTCTAACCAGCTGACGCAAAAACCTTCCCACGAGACCTGGAGGAGTTGCTCTAACCGATCTTAGTTGCGATCTGTGGGAAAGTCCAGTATTGCAGGTGGCAAAATCGGGATATAACACAAAAATAAAGGGTTGGAACCATTTGTCAGAGGCCTGAGGTAAATGTCAGCGTGATATAATGTTATTCATATACTTCTTTTTATATTTAAACCTTTCTTTACAGCAATAATACCATTGACAAAATCATTTGCTAGTAAATAAAAAGTAAGTAGGTGCAACGCACTTGGTTCCTCAATTATTTGTTTGCTGAATATATTAATAATTTATTTTTAATCTGAACTTTCTTAAAAATCCTCACTAGACGTCAGAAGCCTCTATATCCCCTATCCATACTTAATGTTTGGATCATATGGGAAGAAATTGGGGTAAATAAAAAATTGAAAAGAGTAAAAAGCAAAATAAAGCATTGGAAAACAACCTATCGAAAACTAGATTAGAATAATTAGTTATAGCTAAACTGAGGATTTGCCATACTTGCCTTACAGACGGCTTTCTTATAATGAGAGAGACATCACTGAAGTGTGTATAATGCAATACTGAGCAATCAATCAAACATATTTTCGAGGAATTGCCGCTATACGATCCTATAAAAATAAAACCAATATAAATAAATTATCACATTTATAAAACAATATAATTACAAGTACTAAGATCCGAGAGGATTTTAGTAGTATATTATATTTTTTAAAACATACATGTGGAGAATAGTAAGTAATCAGTTATATTATATTATCAAAAATAATAATTTTTTGCTTTTGTATCATGAAACCGATGCCTATATTCTATATTCAATATACGTGGTTCTTTCTAAGCCACGAATAATGGTTTCTGCAATGTTTTAAAATTGCTCCAACTAACATCCAGATTTTCTATAAAATTTCATGATTTTTTTTTCCAACCTAATCAGACAGTTTTTTTAAAGAATCTCCTTTCTTTGGATTGATATAAAAAAAAAAACTTAAATATGAAAATAAATAAATAACTTTGTAGGTTTTCTTCAGGGCTAAAATTAACAGAATAATAGATGTGACAGTAATTGCAGGCCTATGTTCATTTTAGCCCTGAAGAAGACTTGCAAGGTAGGTCGAAACTTTGGCACACAATTAAAGTATTTCCACTTAGACGTGTTGTTTCTCTTTGGCTGTATCCCTGACTGTCTTCTCAATCCATCGTAACAGTCAACAATACTTTTATCATTATAAATCTGAAAGTATTTCGGTAATTTTTGTTCAGTTTTGTTTAATGTCAAACTTGGTCCTGGTTACTATTAAAGAAAGAATCTGTTTAGAATATTTGTTTCACTTCTCTTGAGATTATCGCACATAGCAGGCATTTACGTATTTACTATTGAAATTCATTAATTAGAGTAATTGAGTATATTTAGCTTAAGTTACTTCGAAAACTATTATGTGTCACTATGATTCTGAGAGAGCAATTGGGACACGTGCTAGACACAGAGGATGCTGCTAAAGAGGATGTGCTCAATTCGAGGGGGATAATTCCCACAGCTGCACTGCGCTACCATGTCCAGTCCTCTCGATTCTATCACCATGTCTGTTTTTACTAAACAGAATCTTTTTAATAATGTTTCACCACACATTCACCACTAGGCTTATAATTTGTTTAAACACATGGTTATAATACTAAGAATATATTGAAAAAGATACAATTTCGTAATTACAAAATCATCATGATTTACAAAAAAATGCGATAACGACATTCGAAAGACTGCTCCACCATCCGAGTTTCACATTTATCGACATTTCATTCCGATAACCTCACCTGCAAACTGCAAACTGCATTTCTGTAGTTTCAACATGGATGGTATAATTTAGTGTCTTATATATTTGAATTCCCTCATTTCGTCTACTCAAATTTAAAGAAGGTTCAACAAAAATTAACATCTATTTCAAAATGGAATCAGTGTTTTATATATTTATAGTTTGTTATTTCCACTTGTGAGAAATTTTCATTGTACATATTGCGTAAATGGATTCTTTGTCATTATGATTCTTTGTCATCCATATGTACTGCTTCAATAAAAGAGTTTTATCTAAAAGAAATGTGAGAAATATTGACTTATTTGACACCCTCTAGCTTTGTTGATGCTCGCATTAGAAGATTGTTATTTTCTTATTTCCATTTCCTTAATGTGAAAAAGTTTATCAGAACCACAACAATACTCTCAAAATTGATTTAGTATTTTCTATTTTGGTATTTTCTCATTTCCAAATAATTCTTATCGAACGAATTTCTTGTTTTAATATGAAAAGTTGTAGCAGAAGTAAATAATAGATTGAACATGGATTTCGTGTGTACTTGTGAAAAATAGTTAAAAGGTATTTTGGTTGGGAACAGGGGTTCGATTGGGGTAGGCAGTGGTTCGATGTTGCAATGATTTGCAATAAATTTATTTAAAAAAAAAAAAAATAAAAAAAAAATGTAAAATACTACAATATCAATAACCCCGCAAATTACCGAAAATGCGAATTATTGAAAGTAAAGAAAAAACCCCCCACAAATAAATAACAAATTAACGCAAAAAACTGTTATTGAAATAAAATACATTTAAAAATTATTCTGAACATAAAAAACTCATCTATAACCCTTGAAAAATAATAAGAGCGTCATAAAATTCATGTGTATTTATGTAATTATAAAACTTCAGAAACACGATTTAACATAAAATTTTCATAATGATTTAAATTTATAAACCAATGATTATTTCAACGAAAATATGTTTTTACTCGAATAACGTAAATCAAAATATTATTTTTTAAATTATTGGTAAATGGAAGATATAAGGAACTATTTAATATTTATTTACAGGTTTAAAAAAAAAAATAAACCGAAAATTATATTTTTAGTGAAAAAAAAAAAAATATTCCAAAATTTACTCGAATGGTATTAAAAATATACCGAGCTCAAAAATTAAGTGAGTACTTTTAAAATAAATAAATATTTAACATAAACTATACTTGATAAAAAAATATATTCAAATAACCATCACTTTTGATATAAACTTTTTCAAAAGTTTGACAATTAACAACTTTTAATTCAGTTTTATAATTTATAATTTTTCATCAGCTTATTGTTTCTAAATTTATCCTTCTTTTACAACTAGTTAAAAAGGAAGTGCACCCAGAGTTGGTCAGATACAGAGATTTAAAAATAGCAGCTCTATGAGTAATGTTTGGTGCGAAGGGCCACAAACATGGAATCTCCTGCAAAACAGTGAATTTACTTGTGTGAATCACTGAACTAAAAATAATTTAGAATTAGCTCTTGGTCCTTGAAGGATTTTATTTCTTAAATTATACCAACGAATCTGTAAGTAAAAGTATGTAATCACAACCCATGGACATGAATATATTACCTATTCGTGGTAATATAGGTTTTAATATTTGAAGCGTAGAATTTCAAAACCAGCTAAGTCCATTTTTAAAATGTTTCTCACCTGGAGGAGTTAAGGTCTGACAGGATTAGGAAGGGGAATTATATTTTTTATGGCCGTTTTTAATGTGATTTAACTATTTTTTTTTTAGAAAACCTTTCACCTAAAGATAGTCTAGTTGAAAAACTATTTAATTAAAAAATCTGGAAATTGGACTTTTGGAATTCCACGTCTCATTTGTCATATCTCTTAAAACTTTTGAGTGAGAATATTGAATTTTCTGGACTATAATTTTTATTTGATGAATTATTTTCAGATTTGAATAATTTAAACCATGACATGAACTGAATCAAGACAATTGAATGGGTCCACCGAAAAACGTTCTAAGCGACAAACATAAAATTTTGAGTAATCAGTGAAAGAAAATCATAATCTAAAATTTTTGTTACTTTTGTTGGTTAGATATTTAGATGTGTAATGACATAATGGAGTACTATATAAAACTATGACGTACTGTTATAAATTTTAAATCCTTTAAAATCGCCACTTCAGAAATTTTGTTGCTTAGAAGGTTTTTCGGCGGATCCATTCAATTATACAAATATATTTCCATAATAGCACACAAGACAGGAGAGCGATACAGGTGACAAACAGTGTTTCAGTATCACAATCTAGCGAAAATACATTTTTTTTTTTTTTTTCTGAAAACAAAAAAAAGTCTATTGACAACGTGTCTTTTATATAATATTTTTTTTGAATGTCTTACTGGGTCCTGGAAAAATACTCAAAGTTTTTGTTTAAACAATTTTTTTTATTTTTTTTTTAGATAATAATACTTTATTTACATTTTTACAATTTACAACTTATATTAAGTATTTATGTTCCGGCATAAGTCCTCTACATGAATAATATAATTTTATATAATTGTGAATAGGCTTTACAATTTAAAGATTATCTTTTAACAGCAGGAAAAATAAAAAAAAACCTACACAACAAAAAAAAAAAAAAATATAAATAATATGATAAATAAATAAAATCAATTAATATAGCGTATAAGTATGTATCTTACTTCATATAATAGTAAAAAAGGAAAAAAAAAAATTAAATAATGTATAATAACAAATGTTGAACACAACTAATAAAGAATCTATAAATTAGATTAAGTGAGGAGTATATGTTTTGTTCTTTTGTGCATATATCTTTTTAGCGATGATTTATTGTAATTACCGATTTCTCGGATAAGTGAATTTTCCGAGATTATTGTTTTACCAAAGTAATTTTTTGTTTGATCGTGGATGTGAAGTTGGATAGGGATAAGATTGAGATCGTGCAGCATTTTTGATATTTTTGTATACCGAGGGTAATCATTGATTATCCTCATACACAAGTTTTGTATCTTTTCGAGTTTGCGGTAGTTGGTTGTGCAAGTTGAGCTCCACACGGGTGAAGCATATGCGATTTGCGATCGAATAACTGTTTTGTATAATATAAGTTTATTTTTTGGACTCAATTTAGATTTTTTGTGAAAGTAAGGGAACATCTTGTATATTATTTTTTTTTTCTTTGTCTACTTTATCGTTTATGTGGACTGTATATGTTAAGGATCTGTCTAACGTTAAACCAAGGTATTTTACAGATTTGGACCAAGGGATGTTTTCACCGTTTAAAGTGATATGTTTGCCTATTAGTGGCCTACGTTTAGTGAAAATAATGGCTTCTGATTTACCTTCAGTTTCCACGTTTGGCAGTATTTATTGATTTTTTTGAAAGATTGTAGTAACCTATTTTATATTGTGTCAATTCGGTAAGAGGTTGTATATAGTGCTGTATCATCTGCGTATAGGGATGTTATTACATTGGGGTGCGTTGGTAAGTCAGATAGGAACAGGTTAAAAAGTGTTGGGGATAAGCAGGAACCTTGTGGAAGACCAGCAGGAAGGGTATGTATTTTGGAGGATGATGAGTTTATTTGGGTATAGAACTGTCTGTTGGAGAGGAATGAATAGATAATGTGAATAAGGTAAGGAGGTAGTTTGTACATAATCAATTTATAAATGAGACCGGTGTGCCAGACGGTGTCAAATGCTTTTTCAAGATCTAGCAAAAGCATCCCAACATGTTTTTTTTCGTTAAATGCTTTCGTTATGAAGTCGGTGAGTCGAGCTAATTGGTCAACAGTGGAGTGATGTGCTCTGAATCCGAACTGTTCTTCTGCAATTAGATTGTTCTGTCTGGTGTGATTGTGGATACGGATTAATAATAATCGTTCAAATATTTTTGAAATTATGTTTAATAAACTTATAGGTCTGTAATTTGAATAATGTTTGGGGTCTTTGTTTGGTTTGGGAATCGCGATGGTTTTTGAGGTTTTCCAAGCCTTAGGAAATAATTATACCTTAATATGGAGTTATATATTTTGGTACATGGAAAATGGCTTTTATGCTGAGGTGTTTTATAGCTATTGATGGAATTCCATCGTCACCTGGGGCTTTTTTTGTGTTTAAACAATTATTGAATAAAAAGTAGTTTTCCAGGTCAGATAAACAATCATATCTGACCTGCAAAACTACTTTTAATCCTTTGATTACTTATCATTTTAATATTGGTCTTTCACCAGTCACTACGCCGCAAGTAGGCCTGTTCGTGCAAATTATATTGTTGTCTGCATATTTATCACAATTTATTCGTAAGAATTGATTAATAATTTCGGAAATGTCTTCTAGAACAAAAAATACATTGACATTGTGGTTTACACAGTAAAATAGTGTAGAGCAAAAGATTAAAATAATTCTTCCTACAACATGTCTGTAATACAATAATAAAAATAATAAGTACATTTAAAAAAAAAATATATAAAGCGAATGGAACTAGAAAATTCCTCCATGGATGCAAATAGTGATTATTCAAGAATTTATTTACAAAATTTATTTGAATATTTTTCTTGGACTCAATAAGACTTTCTGATATAAAATATTTTACGAAAGATTGATTTGGCAAATATAATTTGTTTTTTGGGGGAAAATAAATGATTTTTTTCGCACTAGATTGTGATTCTGAAGAACTGCGAGATCTAATAAATCTAAACAAATCGCACTAAACAACCTTTTCCCTTCGTTGCAATACTACAACTTCCTGTCCTACAGTATCCTTTAATGATATTCCACTAATCTCTGCTGAACAGATCCGCTACCTAGGACTCCACTTGGACAAACATTTTACTTGGAATCCGCATACAAGATGAAAACGACAAAAAACTCCCGTCGTTACAGACTACTTCAACATTTACTAGACGAACGTACCAATAAAATTATCTATAAAGATCTTAATGTTCCTGATTTAGCCCAAACCAGATACCTTTCATAGTAAGCTTCATAACCATTCAAATCCACTAATTTTTCAACTTGCTTCCCACTACATTCCCGGTAATTTTCAAGGTTCGTCGTGTTATTTTAATCGTCATCAACACATTTATTACGACTTCCTTGAAGAAAAAGAAGCCAGAAGACTTACACGAGATCTTCAACCTCCCGACGGTCCCGGAATTCATCCAGCGCCGGCATGTCAAGTTTCTGGACTCTCTTCAGTTTCTGACAAACCCCCTGTTCAGAACCTTGACACCAGCGCCACCACCGGTCCGCTGGCAACTAACAACCGGACCGTAACCAAGACATACCAACGGGCAAATCAGAACCCACTGGCCACTGGTCAAAAATGTGACAATAAAGACACTTCTCTTTTAAGTTGTAAGTGTAAATATTTTTAAGTTTTCTTTACTACATGATTTAGGTGAGCCCCATCACCTAAACATACTCTTTCTGAAACCCACAGATCAAGATATCATCACAAACTTCCTGTTGGCCTTACAGTGTACCCAGTACAGAAAAAGGCCAAACATCCCTAGAAATTCCTAAATTCCATCCAACTCAAGAATCATCCCAACAGGGGCTAGGAAAAAAAAAAAAAAAAAAAAAAAAAAAAAAAAAAAAAAAAAAAAAAAAAAAAAAAAAAAAAAAAAAAAAAATATTTGATGTATATATTTTGTACTGTTGCAAATTTCAATAAATTGATATATATATATATATATATATATATATATATATATATATATATATATATATATATATATAAAAAAGAACTAAACATTTATATATATAAAGAAGAATTAAACAGGAAAAAATAAATGATTTATTTAAAAAAAAATATTTGCTTTGTTTTTTTTTATAAAATACGTCGTTTTACAAATATAATTATATGATATACTATTCGTAATTATAAATTCTATATAACAATGGCACTAAAATGAAGAAACACTACCTACGGGAGCAGTGTAACTTATTTTGAACCTTCGTAGCTATTTAGGACAGGCCCATTGTGCCGGGGGCAGATGTCGGATGCGTGGGGCATAGGATTTTTCTGAAACTTGGCAATCCTTCGCCTTTGAGGGGGTTTTGGGCCTCTCCAACAAGATTTGAAGAAATAGATCCAGGGATCTGTACTAAAGTGCTTTCCGGTGGTCCTTGGTTTTTAGGAAATGGATGGCTTCGAGTGTCGTATTAAAGTATTTGACAAACCATTTCAAATTATGTATGGGTATCGATACATGATACATTTTTATATCTATATATTTCTTCCTGTTGATCCCACATTTTTATAAAGATATTTTTCATTCGATATATCGATATATCGTATGTACCTTACGATATATCAATTTCTCTAAATTAATAAAATAATCCATTCAACTATAATTATTTAAAAAAAAAAAAGTAACAATACCTTATAAAATTGGATTAAATATTCCGAATGCAACTATTCTATTTTTATGTAGGTTGGTCAGGAAATATGTTGCTACTGTTCCAGTTTAGTGTCAACAGAGCGATTATTTTCTTGAGCAAGCAAACCTTCTCACCCACAAGAAATAAGTGGTTAAATTTTGGGATCGTTACTTTTCCTACAATCCTGATCCTAGGGAATAAATTGTTGACATAATATAGATATATAACCACTTGTAACTACTGTCTACTGTTTAATACATAATAAACTATTATTTTTATTTTGCAAAATAAATTAAAGTAACGATATTGATCCTACCACCGCTTCTACCCTGATCTCACCCAAAATACGAGTACCTATTTTTACCAAGTTAGAAAACTAATGTGGCTTATGATAAATTTTCTTACTTTAGGAAATGAAATGACAAAATATCAATATTTAAAACACTAAATATATGTTTAAAGTTATGATGTGAAATTATCGTAAACTTTCCCTCACCAGGGAGTGGAAATAAGAAAATATCGAACTTCTGATGAACTTTCTCTTACTTTATTTTTCATATAAAAGTGTTTTATTAAAATTATATTACAATCTGCCTTACCTTGAGGCAATAAGTAATATATATGACAAAAAATCCATTCACACAAAATGTAAAATTAAAATTCCTCACATCAGATCAAAGGTCATTGTGGCATCGAAGGGAACGAGACAGCATATTTACTGGCGAAAACCCTCTTAAAAATACATTTTGGTGAGAGTAATGTTTTGAAGTAAAATTCTTCATCATACGCGTCAAGTGTGTTCCTCCTACGCCACAAGTAATTCCTGTAAATAAAAAAAATAAATAAATAAAACCTGTACCTCTAACAATCCATGAAGAGTCTTAGGTTCAGTACTTAGGTAAGGATGTACTGTTACTTGAACAACGGTTGTGAAAGGAGGAGATTCGGCCTAATACACGCTTAGCCACCAGGTGTTTAATTAATGGTACCCAATTAAATAAATACACATTAAATATAAATGCATTACATAAATTTTCTGCCTTTAGTCGGACTCGAACTCGGGCCAAGCAGCTTGGTAATTAAGTGCCTTGTCCCTTGAGCTACCGCGCCCCCAAGTAATTCTTGTAGAGATTATAATTTATAGGCAAAATTTGATTATTTTTTCGTTTTATCATTCCTGGATATTTTTACGAGTCGGTATGGATTATTTTTGTTGGTATTACATACAGAAGAACAGGTGTCTAGTGGGAGCATAAATAATATATGTTATGTTTAGTTTTTATTGTTTATATTAAATATTTAAAGTTCAAGTATACGTTAATCTAATGTATTTTAATATTTTAGACATAAAAATGCTTATATATTCGCTAATATCTATTCATCTGAATCACTGAAAAGTTCAATGGCCTTCAGTAAGTGTGGCGGCTCACCACTCACACCCGCGCTACTGCGAGAGATGTTACCATCGAACGGTTAACATCCTCCAGAAGCAACTGTAACAGAAGCATTTATTTAGAGTTTGGAAGATGGTCTCTACATCTTTATGTTTATTTGTTGTGGGCGGTGTTTGAAGAGAAACTCGCAGAAGAGATAGAGGTGTTATAAAATGGCGACCATTAAGGGATAGCAGACACAAACAAGGCATCAAACAGACCAAGTAAGAAAAAACACAGATTTCCGCAGGGCTCGTCAGTAACAAACATAAATAATTTTGTTTGTGTTGAGGAGGTTTTGGCCGCTGGTTCGCCAGATGCCCTCCGCAGATGCTGCAGGACACGAAGCAGCCTGCTCCTCTTCCAGCCTATATTAGATACAAGCATTTTGGGTACCAGGTCTTAGCTCCATCTCTGGAGTTAGTAATCTGATATATACATATATATTATAAAGAAATTAGTTATGCAGAAAAATTTCGAGTAAATAATAAAGTTTTGGTTTGTTCCTCTTAGAATTGTTGACAGATAAGAAACAATCAGGAATTGATGAATTATTTGACACTTACAGCAGAACCTCACTAATTCGATCTTCTCGCGAAGTCCAAAGGGTGGGGAACAATATTTTTGCGGAATCCCTAATATCCCATTAAAATTGTACATTATAGTATTAAAAAGGTCGGATAATTTTGATTCTTGGATATAATTAGTATTGAAGAATTAATTGCCACTTCTATTGGAATTATTTTATAGATAAACTAGTTTCGAATGCTAAACATTCATCTTCAGTTCTAAAACAAACAAAATTTTCATCACATCAGCACAATGTTACATGGATTATATATGCTAAAGTTTCCAAAAATTTAAGACAAGAAGTCAAATATTGGTACTCACCTGAGAAGATCTAACAGATATCTGAAATATATCCAGTGTAGAGGGGAGAAAGAGGCCAGGTAGGTTAAATATTGAGGGTTTTTAGCTTGGGATTTCCGCTATGACACATTAAATTTTTTCGTTCCTATTGGTCATAGACTCCCAAAATCTTTATTGATTTTATGGTTATTCCCATTTAGATGGATAGCGATATTGGAATTTTGTGTCTTATTATTGTATGATCTTATATGTTCTTTTAATCTTTGATTTACTGGTCGTCCAGTTTTCCCGTGTTAATTTAGCTTCACAGTCATTACATTTTATTTCTTATACACTGATTTTTTAGAAAGGGTCTATTTTGTCTTTAAAATAATTCCAATAGAAGTGACAATTAAATCACCAATGCTAATTGTATTGATCCTTCTACACAATCATGCGTACCTCTAGAGATTTTTTTATATGTTGTCATTGTTGTGCTTGAGAACGAAAATCAAAGTTTTGAATCTTAAAAAGCCACTACTCGCTAATATATTAATATAATATAAAAACGTTCTGTTCTGGTTCTTGATATTTGTGTCATTGTTATATTCAAAATTAAACTGGAATAAATTTAATAAGATTTGATCAGAAATTATGCTCTGAAGCTTAAACGGAGACAAAGATACAGGCTTCTCGAAAATAATGAATTTTTGAAATTTCCTCAAAATGTGGCTCTATACGTCTTAACAACAACGTCATGAACGATTTTAAAACTAGTTAATCTACTATAAACCAAACACAATGAAGTGTTATTATGACTAATGCAAACATTTCCAAGCAAATATATTAGGATATTTCTTTATATAAAGTACGTTTCTATTTCCTTCATTTTTTAAAAATTATATAATATTATATAATATTTTTATAATATTAATATTATTATTAATAAAAAACTATTTTCTAATGCTTACCATTCATCTTCAGTTTTTTTTTAAATATTCAAAATATCAGTAGAATGATATAAAGATTATATTTATTGTACTAATGTAAAAATACAAGACAAAAAATGCATGTTGGAACTCATCTGAGATAAGATTAACTTGTTGCAAATGGTGCAACAGTAAAATCTGGTGTGATAGGAAGATAGGGGGTAGCTCAGGACAATAGAATAAACTTTAGGTTTTATCTATAATTGGTCTATTTTTCTATTCCTAATGGGAAAAAATTCGGTAATCTCCACTGTTGCTATTACGGCAGCAGAAGATATCTTATGTACTATTTTTTTTTTATATGCCTCTTTAGGACTAGATGTAATATGGATGACAAAGAATCCATTCACACAATGTGTAAATTGAAGACAAACAAAATAAAATGAAAAAACAACAATTAAATATATACATAATAAACCCTAACAACTAACTATATAGTATAAATTAATAATAAACTGGAATGAAGAAAAACAAATTAAAAAACAATCGCACAAAATACAAGTTAACCCTAAATTTAAACATCCTATTTGACATAGATATGTCTTTAGGCTCTATACTTTTTTGGTGTAACGTTTTTTTCACATTCATTTTGACACGCCCTATTGGTGTTACTCGGATCTAATATTTTTCGACAGTTTTATGAAACTTTATTGGAGTATATTTTTTGTTATACATCTATCGCTAGTACCTACCGTTTAGGAGCAATATTGGTTCGAATTAAAAAAAAAAAAAAAAAAAAAAAAAAAAAAACCAAAAAAAAAAACCACGTAGTAACGTTTTCACCTTCAAATATGTCTGCGTATTTTTTATTTTTTACAATAAACAAATCAAGTTTGACACGGTCTAGCTCTGTTTGTGTTGCTCAGATAAAAAAAAATTACAAAATTTTCTAATCAGTAATTTAGTGAAGAATATTTTTTAGGTTAGGAGTTATATTGATTAAATGAAAAAAATCACGTTTTGTATACATTGTTAAAGTGTTGGATCTTTTTTGAAACGGTCTAGGTCTGTTGGTCGAAACTTTGACGACTGATACCTCATCAAAAATTTAATACAAATTTTTTTTGTTATATAACATTTGTCACAAGGGCCTACCGTTTAGGAGCTATATTGGTTTGAATGAAAAAAGTCACGTTTGAAACCATTAATTTTTTCAACTTTGTTTATTTCAAATATTCATTAATTGTTAATTTAATTTAAAAAATTAAAAATCATACAGGCAATTGGAAAAAAAATAAAGAACACAAGGGCATACACTGGATTAAGATAATTAATTTGAAATTTTATCTCCCATGGACAAATGATTCACAGGTAAGCGAAAAATTGTTAATTTTATTTTAGTAATTTGATCTTTTTAATTTTGAAATATACATTGGGAAAAACTTTAGATATATCCGTGATCTATTGTTTTTCCCAATCAGCGAGAAATTGAGTTTTTTATTCACTGCAAAGATTTTTTTTTTACTATAACTAGATGATTTTGGTGCGAAAATGTATCTAACATTCTAATATCTTATTCCACTTCCTTATACTTCAGCTCGTATAGTGCCGGTTAAGAGGATCATGAAGATGACCTATAGATTCTCCAATATTTCTCAGACAATGCGATCTCATCAACTTCCATCGAAAACCCAAGTGACCAAGGCCTGGCTGCCAGTAGGAGCACAGATGTAGGAGACGCACTATTTCCAGAACCATCTGTTGTCTCCATCTCCGGCTGAGTCAATCACCAAAGTATTTTTAAGCTTCTGTAATTGACGCTTTCCTTGCGCTCAGCTGTTCGCCGGGAGTGGGTTATTTAAAACGCGAGGGCGGACAGGAAGCTGTAGGTGGCTGATGGCTCTCATCTTGATCCGGGGGTCCGGCCGGTCGGCTTTAAGATATTTAAGAAAAAAACGTGTCGTTAAACAAATTAATTTCAACCTATATCTCTTTATCCCGAATTCAAGTTAATGCATTTATCTCACTGTATTATCTTATATTAATAGCCACAGGTAGGAATGGGTATCGTAAGAAAAATATCGATATTCCATATCGGCGATTATTTCAGCTCTGAATGTCGATGTATCGTGATATTGTTTTTATGAAATGCCATTTTTTTAAAATCAAGAGTGAATTTTATGGGAGAGAACTAAGACGAATTTCAAATTAACACTGGTGTCCGCCAGGGTGATTGACATTTCCAGATTCTCTTCAATTGTGTCCTGAAGAAAGTGATAAGAGTATGGGAAGAGAGATATGTCATCAGGTTAAATTGGGATCTAAGCACAAAGGATTTGGTATTAACTGTCTAGCCTTCGCTGATGATATCGCAATATTCTCTCGAGACATAAAGCTTCAACACAAATCAACATTCTGACAGAAATAGCCAGAAAGGTTGGTCTCCAGATATTTTTCGAAAAGACTAAGTTCATGACCAACATCAAAGATTCACCGACAGTACAAAAGACAGAGTACGGAAAAATCAACAAAGTTAATAAATCTAAATATTTAGGTGAATTAATTGAGGTAAATGGACTAGACCAAGAAACAAACAATTCAAGAATGAGAAAACTAATTTCCAGAAACCGTGAAAAATCTAGGGGAAAAAACAAACAAATATATTTAAACTCATCTATAAGGGAATTGGACTCACGACCTTCTGCAGAGGATGCTCTGAGGCCGTATCCTCAATGCTTTTGACGATTTAATAACCCCCTCCGCCCCCCCACAAAAAAATACTAATTATTTAGGTTCCTTGGAACTGAAACGTGAATTACTCTTCGCGATTTTGTTAGTTTTCTTTCCCAAGTAAGTTATTAAGCTACGAAGCGGAAACAAACCACTTAGAATAATGAAATACATACAAATATTTTTATTTTATTTTTCTAATTTCTAATTTTTCGAGAAATCTTCAACGCTGTTTATAAACGCAAGCTGGATTCCAATTGTAATTATAAAACGAGGTATTCCTACAGTAATAGTTATAAACAAAGCAAAAACTTAAATAACAAGCACAAACAGTCGTTAAAGAGCATTAAAACGTCCATAAATGCAGCTATAAACTATTGTCTAATCAAAATGAAGGTCACACTGAGGTACAGATATTCATTACACACCCCAAGTTGAGTTATCATGGCTCAGTTTCTCTGTATGTTCAAGCAAACCATTTTGTGGAAAAACAATTGCGTAAAATGTAAAATTATTAATTTTTAGATGGAATGGCTTGTAGAGGTGTCTGTGAATCCAATCATTTTGAACTTATTTATACTGTGAGGAATCTGTGAGGAGACAAATAATTTTTATAACAAAATAACAACTGTTACAAACCCTCTAGAATAATAATACCTATTATATAGTGAATATAATATAATTATATACAATAAACCATAATTTAGTCACGTTATCAACTCAGTATCATGTCGTTCATGTATGATTTTGACTTTTCTTTTTACAAAATAATAATGGGTTTGGATTGTTTCATACAAAATTTCCTAGTTCCTGGTCTCCAATTCTGCATTTTCGCCATTAACTCGGCATTTTTATTTCATCCATAAGACAAAAAAAATACTAGAATACATTCTTTGGTCGCATAATGATGATGAATAACAACAGGCTTACGAAACAAATTTTCAATCATGTTATGTAACATATGAGTAAAAAAAAAGTCTTAAAAATATATATATGGTATAATAAACTATCTGCTGATTTTCGTCATTCGCGTATTGAGAACGATTGAATAATTAAAAAGGACCGTTATGAATAATTAAAAACTAGCTACAAATTAAAAAAAAAACATTAACTTTCTCCTTAATTGTATATATAAACCATACATTTTATAAACGATAAAAATAATTTTTAGAAAATAAAAACAAAACCGACTTCAAGATTAGACCTATATATACAAACTTGAACTAAAAAATAAAAAATAACGTTTTATTTGTTTCGAAACAAAAACCATTAAATGACAATCAACGAAATTATCGACACTTATATACCTATTCACAATTTATGATCATTTATTTTTGGATTCGGTGCCAGCCAAGAAGGACAGTTTAACCCTGCTTTTGCAATACACTTTCGAATGGCCGGAGACAGTGGTGTGGCGGTGATGAAACAGTGGGAGCATCTTTACAATTACCACTTCTTTTCAAATTCTGTTTGTTTTGATTGGCACCGACTCTAAAAATAACTGATCATAAATTGTGAATAGGTATATACGTATCGATAATTTCGTTGATTGTCATTTAATGGTTTTTGTTTCGAAGCAATTAAAATATTATTTTTTATTTTTTAGTTCAAGTTTGTTTATGTAGGTTTAATCTTGAAGTCGGTTTTGATTTTTTTTCTGAAAATTATCTTTATTTTTTACTTTTTAGTGGTGAGCGTATTTTTGTTTATACAGTCAATTCTCGATCTTCAAGCTACCCTGAAAAAAAGTTCGACTTACTGAACAAAGAATTATCGAGGTTATTATTCCACTTATCTGTATGTAAATGGGAAAATTGAACACAAAATTGTAGTTGAAATCATTACGTACATTTTCATTAATGGGAATGTTGTTTGTACATACATATAAAATCATTGATACAGAAAATTAAATACCCGGTACCAATTTATCATATAACTTTCAACTGAGCTGCGTTTTTTTCTGAGGGTGCCTAAAAGTAGACTTACCGCCTTCCACCAGTGGCGATCTTTTCTTTATTCTTTATGATGATTAAAAGAGAACTACGCGGAATTCGGAATTCACTAGTAACAAACGCCCTACTCCTTTCTCATTTTTCCACTTTACAAATCAATTTTAACTTTTCGTTAATTGAAGGAATTTTCAATAGCCACAGTAAAACCGCTCGAGGGAATAAAACTAATAATAAGTGACTGGTGTAACTAAGAACTGGAAAGATAAACAATGACGGGAAACAGGAAAACAAATTACACATGAATTTTTTTAAATTTGAGTTCGAGTTATAAAGGCGATGACTTCTATAATGTAGTTCATTTCATAGAGGTGGTCCTAGAAGTTGTCTCTTTTGAACCCTATTTTCAGTACGACTTATTTACACAATTTTTAACGTTTTCTGTCTGAAATCGTCTCTTTGAGGTGAAATTTAAGTGTAATGTACTTCCGACTTAGATTTTGTTCGAATTATTTAAGAATCCATCTTATAGAAGTACGACACATCGAGAGTTGACTGTATATGTAAATGATCAATTTTTGTTAATGATTTAGATTTACTTGAGGTACGCATGATGATATAGAAGGATCAATACAATTAGGATTGATGAATTAAGTGCCTCTTCTATTGAGATTATTTTATTTGAAAACTAGTTTCGAATGCTAAACATTCATCTTCAGTTCTTCGAGGTAACTAGTTTTCAAATAAAATAATCTCAATAGAAGTGGCACTTAATTCATCAATCCTAATTTAGATTTAGTTTCCATGGAGATTTTAGATTTTTATTAACAGTTTTTTTTATTTTTTTTTTAAAAATGCTGCGTTGATTTCAAAATATTCTTTATGGGACCACCTCTGAAGTATGCCCTACCGATCTAAAAAAAAAAATCATCGAAATTGATTCGGAATTGACCGAGTAATCGCGTAACACACACACACACACACACAAAAAAAAAAAAAAAAAAAATACTGATGAGTTTAGACCTTCTTTTTCTTTTTTTAAGTCGGTTAAAAATTAAAAGTTTTAAATATACGATGTCAGAACTTTGAATTCAGTGAAAAAACTTTTATTTATATATAACATTTATTTTTTTTTAAATAAAAGGAAACAGTTTTTTGAAGGCATATCAACAAAGAATGTCAATCTTTCAGGAAAATAAGGTTTGTAGCGGTAGTGATTTTTTCATTTTACCTCTAGGGTGGTCTTCCGAATGGGATGAATTAGATCACCAAATTGCCATATCATCAGCGGCTACGATTAATAATCTCGAGATACTATCCTCTTACCCGAGTTCCTTAGCTCTCAGGGGAGGCAATTATCTCCCTAATTAATAGCGAAGGGAAATTCAATTAATCTTTGCCAATATTATACATTCCAAAAAAATGTTTTTAAGCAATAAATTGTTAACCTGAAGGATATTAAAGTTTTTCATCCGGTCTTCCTTGACATCCTATTTTATTTTATTTTTTTAAATGTAAAAAATGCCTCCTGATATTTAGTTTATAGGTTTTGGTATGATTGTTGGGGCACGACGTCCTTATGTACTCCAACAGGAGTCCTTCCTAGGGCAGGGAGGACGGGTTATCCTACAGGTTACCAATCTATTTCATCCATGGTGGGAAGGTCACAATTCATTCCGTGGGTCGTTCACTAAATATATTTAAGCTGCGTATGTAGGATGATTTTATATTATTTAGTTATATGATTTTAACTATCGTAGATTGCAGGACATGAAGGAGTTAAATGTAATGATATGGAAGAAGCTCTGGCAATATGGTGATAAGAATTGTTTTACTCTATTTTCGTACTTCTTTCCTTTATTTCCAATAGCTCTTCACCCGTTCACTTTGCAGTTTCCTGTTCTCTTTCGGCCAGATGCTAATTCTTTCTTCCTCCGGAAACCCTTATAGTTTAGCATCATTATTCTGAAAGCTGTTCTGTCTTTGTTATCTGTTATACCAATCTCTGCTATTTCTTTCTTAATTCCTTGAATCAATTGGTTAACATTTTTGCTCTTATGAACATGATTGAAAATTTGTTTCGTAAGCCTGTTTTTATTCATCATTATTATGTGACCAAAGAATGTATTCTAGTATTTTTTTTGTTTTATGGATGAAATAAAAAATCGGAGTTGATGGCGAAAATGCAGAATTGGAGACCAGGAACTAGAAAATTTTGTATGAAACAATCCAAACCCATTATCATTTTGTAAAAAGAAAAGTCAAAATCATACATGAACGACATGGGACTGAGTTGATAACGTGACTGAATTATGGCTTATTGTATATAATTAAATTATATGCACTATATAATAAGTATTACAGTAAGACCTCGATAATCCGGCTCTCTATAGTCCGGCAGACCCGATAGTCCGGCATCCATCATCTTGAAAAATAAAAAATAGAGTTTTTGTAATTATTGAGTGATCTAGGCTATCTGTCGTCTAAAACAGTGTGTAAAAATCTACAGCTCAACATAGCACTTGGCATGCCTCAAGCTATGGCCTAAACATTTTGAAAAAAAGTCTTCCGAAGATGAAAATGTTGATGACCCATCAACCGGGGAATCACAGTTTGTAAATGCCATTCTGTTCCAAAAAATCAACTGAGCGGTCCTACAGAAGAAGAACTCTACGAATGGATCGAAATTGATAAAGATGAACCTACAGATGAGGAGCTCAGTGATGAGGCAATCATAAAAAATGTGTTAAGCTCAGAGGATTTACTAGAAACTGAAAGTGATGAGGAGGAAGCAACATCACATGGGCTGGTGCTTCGAAGGCCTTGAATAAATTTGTAAAGTTTGCTGAAACGTGCAAACATTATGATGCTACTGAAGTAATGAGTCTGCACATCATTCTAAACAATCTTTATAAAAAGCGCAACCAATCAAAAAACCAATCAAAAGAGCTCAGAAAAAGACGATGCTAGATGCAGCAACATTGCCATTTGCTACTCCCTCAACATCATCTGTGGCTACTGGACCAGCATCGGTGCCAGCAGCAGACAGTGAATCTGATTGAATTCTACAGTACTGTACATCTTTTTTTGAAGAAACATAACTTTTAGTTCTGTTTTTGTTTTATGTCTTGTAATGTTTGTTTATTGTGTTGAAATGTTTGTATGCAATAATTTGTTGTTTGTTGTAATGTTAGACAAGTGAAATGTTTAACTCTTTAACAATGTTGGACAACCCAATCATAATATGTAAATATATATAAATATATATATATATATATATAATATATGTAAATATATATAAATAAAAATTTATGTATGTACGTTTTTTAAGAAACAATGTTTAATTCAGTTTATATTCTATGTATTGTAACATTTTTGTTTTTGTAGTGTATCAACTTTTTAACAACCCGATAATATATATATATATATATATATATATATATATATATATATATATATATATATATATATATATATATATATATATATATATATATAGTTTACGCGCGTTTATTTATAGTTTATTCCTGTTTAAACCATTTTAAAGGAAGTCCTCCATAATCCGGCAACGTCAGATCCCCGAGCATGCCGGATTATGGAGGTCTTACTGTATTATGCTAGAGGGTTTGTACCAACTGTTATTTTGTTATAAAAATTATTTATCTCCTATATCCCCACACTCTTGTCTCCTCTCATTTTATAGAAGATTTCTCTAGTTAATCTCTTTGGGTGCATCCTCACCATATGCCCATAGAACCTTAATCTTTTTATTCTTATGCCCGTTTCCAAATTATTTCTTTCTTTGTATATTTCCTTATTAGGTCTTAACCTATAGCCTTCTTGGGTATTTTTGGGCCGGAAATTCTTCTAAGTATTCTTCTTTCTATCCCTAATCATTTTATTTTCTTTGCAATACAAAATTTTACGAACATATTTAGCCCGTAATGGAATGGTACAGGTATATTACTTAAAAATATATATTAATACATACTACAAATCTATTCCTGTCTTGACTGTGTTATGATCGCCAGCTAGTGGCGATTTAGTAGATAAAAACAGATACAACTGCATAAATCCTGCTGAGAGGAACAAGGCGATACTGCAGATGAGGACATACTACCCTGGTTATAAATTCCTATTAACTGACTGCTTTATTTATCGTTGTACAACGACACAGTGTTACGACTCTATGGTATATCGGTCGGAGCTTCTGAAGGAACTCTGAATGTGATGTATCGTCTCGCTGAATTACAGATAGATAAACTGAATAATACTCAGTACAAAAAACCTGATGAGGATAAGATAAAAACTCAGTGAACCAAATGTCAATCTTGCTAAACTATGATTGATGAATAAAAATTAAAGTTTAAAAAACTAGCAAAACATGCTTTTATAACAAAACTAACTAAAAAAACTAAGTCTGGTTAACAATATGCAGCAGTCAGAACTTTTAATTTTTAGAGTTAATTTTTAGAGCAAGTTTAACACAGTTCATCCAAAATCAACCAACAATTTTTGGTTTCCTACTATTCCACCTTTTGCAAGGCAGACTCCCATTTTTTGGGTAATTTAACTAGACTAATTGAGAATATTAGAACAAAGTTGGGTAATTATTGTATTGCCATTTGTCCTTGAAACGTGTGGAAATTTTCAAGTTAATCAGATTGCTGAAAATCACTGAAAATTACGATGAAAGATTCCATTATGTACAAGTGAAGTTAATAAAAGTGTATTAAAAATTATAGTTGTTGACAAAAAAATTATATAATTGCTTTGTTTTACTATAATTTTCTAGGAAATGTGCTGTTTTATATTTGAGGCGTATAATCCCAAATACAGTCAAGTCCATATTTGAAATTTTTTCAGAGCTGGTCGATAAAGGTCCTTATTGGTGTTATAAAAGTACAGCTAATATTATCTCATATTTTTATTTTTTTGTAATTGCAAATAATATACCTGGCTAAACCTTTCATCTTAGGATAATCTAGTAAATAAACTATAAAAATGTGGAAATTTTCAAAAATGGACTTGGCTGGTTTTGGAATTATACATCTCAATTAAAATCTTAAGGAATCATAAGCTTACACCTTAAAATACATCGTTGATGATTTCACCATCAATAACAAATTCAGTAACACCATAAAGTAGAAATCCTTGTATGTATTTCCTTATACTGAAATAATGGTTCATGTTATCTTTGTAGATGGATAGGTTATGTGAGGAAGATCTCGTAGAACAACTCATGTTTCACTTTATCAGGAAGCTGATAAAGTAGTTTTTGAACAAATTTTTTTTTTGGGGGTACAGATATGCATGGGATCGACCCTCACCTGGATCGGCTGATAAATATTTCGTGATAGCCCTGCAAAGTGAATCTCAACCTTCCACCTTGGCTGGAATAGTTTTGGTACAGTTTATGAAAATCTTGCTAGGAATATAAAAATAATATGACCTTGCAATTTTGATTGTAATTAGTGTAGGATAAATACACAATTTATTTTTATAGACATTTTTTTGGTATAAATCCTCACAACTGGCATAACTTAATGTGCCACATTTTTTCGGGATATATCCCATCATCAGAAATTTAACCTCTGATACCTGTCTTCTTTTATTATTTTCTTTATCAAAATGTAAATTGTGTTTATTCATGTAGTCATCCACTTTAAAGGAGTATTTAATATATTTAATTTATTTTTATATACACTTTTTTCTTTGGCATAACTCCTCTAATTATATAAGGGGTATATCCCAAAACATGTTGCATATTGTTAAGTGAAAATAAATAATAATTTGAGGAGCTATGCCAAAAAAAAAAAGAGAAAAAAAAAAGTGTATATTAAATACTCCTTTACTGAAGAATTAGGTTAAATACACAGTTCTACCTCAAATTATCATTCTTGAAATCACTTCAATTGAGCACTCTTGAATATTGAACTTATAGGTTGCTTTGAAAATAAAGTCAATTCAGTGATAGTTTAAGAACTGTTTAATAGTAACATAAATATACATCAGATAGCACTTGCCTGACCTCTCCTAGTGTCCCATCCGGTGCCCAACGTTATCCTAGGGCTCCCCTTGGAAACTAGACCAGCAACTAGTTCCCTGGCTAGGAGGAAGCTCCACAATGGAATAGCTCTTCGACCATAGAGCTCGACGCCCACTAGATAATAGATTAGTATGTAAATTTGGCTTGAAACGGTTCCTCTAGCCCTAGCTACTAGTAAGAATGCTAGATCGTTAGGTCGGTTGAGGTTCCCAAGCTAGGAGTCTGTTTTGCAAGGAGGCGATCTAGGATGTACCGTTGGACACCCACGCCATAACGGCCGGTGTTGCAACTAGGAACCGGTCAAACCCCTACTGCTTCCTCTTGCATTTCCTCTTCTCTAGGCAATTATCCAATGATTTATTAATTCTGTGAAAACTATAGTTTTGAAATACTTTTATTTTATTATTTGTTAAATAGTTCTTAATAAAGAAAAACTATTTTTTTGTCTAGTTCGAACCTAATGTTTTGTTTTAGAAAAAAATATTTTAAACTTACATTATTTTTATTATTTATTTTTTTTAATCTTATCATGAGAATTTTTTTATATACATAAATTTATTGAAATTTACAACTGTACAAAATATATACATCAAGTAAATGTGTTGATAGTAAATACAATGGTATGTAAATAACTTGTGAATAACTACTCACTAGTAGCACTTCAAAATAAATTCTACACTATATGTTCTCTAGGCCATTTACTTTTCAGACGCCTTGGAGGATTAGAGTGGTTATGGAGCTTACTATGGAAGGATAGGTATCTGGTTTTGGCTAAATCAGTAACATATTGGACATTAAGATCTTTATGGATAAGTTAATTGGTCACAAAGTAAGGAGCATTGAGGATTTTTCGAAGGATTTTGGATTGTAAGGATTGGATACGAGATGAATGGGATGGTTTAGTAGAGCCCAAAACTCAACTCCGTACGTCCAAATAGGTATAATCAATGTCATGTAAATGAGTCTTTTGTAATTAATTGGGAGCGTTGAACGTTTGTCTAGTAAATGTTGAAGTAGTCTGTAGATGAATTAGAAGGTATATTTAAGCCCTAAAGCTTAACTCTATATGTCCAAACAGGGCTGATAACTGCAAGACAGGAGGTCGTAGGTTTACGACAAAGGGTAAAGGTTATTTGGTGAGATTTATGAGGATTTATTTTGATTCTTCAATTTTTACATCATTCTTGAAGGTTTAGGATATGGGATTGGAGTGTCATCACAGTAAGTGGTGAGGAGATCATGAGAATGAAATATGAAAATATCTCGAACAAATTACCTATTTTCACCTTCAAATAGAAGCCAGTTTAAATATTTAAAAAGCTGAATTTATATAAAAAAATAATTAATTAAAAAAAATTACTCCGTTCATCATTTATTTGTCCAGCACAATATTTATATTTTGTGTATTAATCTGAAAGGATCAGAAACATTTACTATATTATTTAATATCTGCACTATTTAAAAAAAATATGTTAACATTCAAATAATGTAATGTAATGTATTGTAATTTTCTTTTAGGATTAACATATTGTTATATTTGGGGAATAGATCCTCCTGTGGTTCGACGAGCGTCTATAAAGCCGGTACCCTTAATTAAAAAAACAACAAAAAAACACTCTGACAATCAAGCGTAGTTAGGGACAAACCTGCACAACAGCTGGTCAAGAAACAATAAATATTTACCAAAGGGAAGCCAAGACACATCGTGACTCATACTTGTACAGGCCTTTTATTTATTTTTTATTATCATATAATTATATCATATTGCATACATGTTGTAATAACATTATGATAACTACAGATTCATTTTTATGAAAATATATCTGCCATTTCCTTCTTATTTTTTCTTTATTTAATATTTCTATGATTCTTCATTTTAGGTAATAAGAATGGCGGCTAATGACCTTTGTTTTACTATTTTTTAGTTGTTTTATAATGGAGGCTTAGAATTCCAAATCCAGCCAAGTCCATTTTTAAAATTTTTTTTGAGCAGGCCTTTTATTGGTGATATCAAAAAACAACTTATACAATCTCTTATTTTTTTTTTTGTAATTGCAAGTAATATAGCTGTCTCAAACTTCCATCTTAAGATAATGTAGTAGAGAAACTACTCATGTTTCTCTTCCTAGGAAACTGATAGTTTTAAATAAAATAATGTTTTGGAGGTCTCAGAAACCCTGGTACATTCCTTTTCCTTTCTACAATTCATTTTCAGCTTTCACCCAAAAAAATAAAAATACATAAAGGTAAAAAGAATGGCGGCTAATGACGCTAAACAGTATCCAAATACCATTTGGAATTCGCAGAGGATAATCCACCCTCTCCACTGGCAAGTTACTTTCTAATTCCCCTCGAAAAAACCACCGGGGCTGATCGGATGAAGCCGTCAGTGGCCATCTGCCACAGCTCCCTCATTAGGTAAACATTGGAGTCAATACTGGGCTGAGCTGTTGCTCTCGGGGGACACCGCATCTGTTCGCTCATTATCCCTGCTATAGCACTTGTCGTCATCTGTAATATAGTTTGTGTCTTTTTCGACTTACATGTTTTCATCAAACAACAGATTTTAAATTTAGAAGTTTACATGAATAACTTCCATTTCAAACAGAATTGAACTAACATTCATAAAGAGAGAAAAACTTATCAATCAATGTAGACCAAATAAAATGAAAAATGAACTGTATTTTGGCACATATGTGATATCCCCTAAGAATAAGGATAAGGCACAATTGAAAATTTTGGTGGATGTTAGGATTATGCCACATTAAAAAAAAGGACGATCTAGTTTATTGGATGAAGAATTTATGTGTAGAAGTGCAGAAGATATCTGAATATTTTAAAACAACTAGAAAAAGAGATCTAACGAATGTGAAGGGGCTATGCAGTATTTTCCTGGTAAAGGAAAATATACAGGGTGAGTACCTCCTAGTGTAAAAAAAAAATGTGTGAAACTATATAAAAAATAAAGAATAATGCCACAGACCTTACCTTTCTATTCCAATCCGTTGCGGGATATACGATAATTCAAAGACTTTCTTGTGGAAACTACGTTTATTTTTTCACAAAAAAAGCTGTAAGCCCTCCAATTTGCTTATATATTTTTCAAATTTTGACCACATTTTCAGATTTAGCGTTAAATTTCCTATAAAGGCAGAGTACAAGTAACCTTGAATTTTACAAACTTGGGACCTAAAGAACAGCTTTATATTCACCTTATATAGGGAAGTTACGTCTTATAAAAACTATCCACAAAACTGCAAATCTTACAAAAACTTGTAAATTTAACCAGCTTTCATATGGTATGATTAAATTAATCATCCCTATCAATTTCATAGAGAAATTTACTTTTATTATCTGCAACGGATTGAAATTTCACCCCTTTTTTTTTACACTACGAGTTACTCCACCTGCATAAAAAAACAAACAAACTTTAAAACATAAATCACTCAAAATAGAGTTTTTTTTATATAACCCTTTCATCCACCAAACCCTTCGTTTACTGGTAAAGTTTTCTGATTACTTACAATTCAATAAAGCAGTTATTACGACAGAAATTATTGATTGAAAAAAATAAAATAAAATTTGAAAAAAAAGACACATTAAAATAAATACATACCATTCACATATCTTCTGAAGATTGATTATAAAAGAGGTGGGAACTTTAATAAAGTTTCATAACATGTTAAGGATGGAGCTTTACGAACGGGAATGGGTACGGGATTCCAAAAGGAGGGTAGCACGATTAAATATTTTACATATGAAGCAGTTCTATGGGAGAGGTATATAAGTAGAAATATTGGACCTTGTGTTCAAGAGGTAGATAGAAGAACACAGAGTAATTATATCAAGAATATAGGATGGTTTTTTGGTTTTAATTTTATGGAATAGGGAAGTATTGCCTTCAGAAGACAGGAAAAAGCTGCCGAAGCTCAGAATACTGGAACGAAAAGTACACCTAAAGATTTCGAAGATGAAACCATGTATTGGATTGCTGTATATTGTTACATAAAAATTAATGATAACCATTTTAAGCATACTAATTAATCAGTTAGATCACTCAGAACAAATACAGGGTGAGTACTTCTTAGTGTAAAAGATATTGGTTGAAACTAAATCAAATATGAAGAAAAATGCCGCAGACCTTACCTTTCTATTCCAATCCTTTGCAGATATAAGATAACTCAAAGACTTTTTTGAGGAAACCACGTTTGCCATAAAAACTTTAATATTTCCACTTTGTTTAAACATTTTTCGAATATAGCATTAAATTTCCTATAAGACTAATATAAGATTACCCTGATGACATTTTTTTGTGGATAAGAAGAAAGACGGATGCGGTGATCGTTGCGTCACTATCTATATGTGTAGGTAGATTGATGAATAGAAATAATTTTTATTTATATAATTAATAATCATACACATATGAAGAAAACAAAAAAATAAACAAGCTAAAAAGATAAGTCGTATAATTTTATTTAAATAATTACAAATAATGACAAACTTGATTTTGTTTTCCCTTACAACTGATATTTCTATGTTAACATGCATTCTGAATTATATTTAATTATTTATTTAGATTTTAGACAATATTTTTTTCAATATATAATGAATGGGAGATGGGGTTGCTCAGTGAGTGAGGCACTAGACTTTCGAGTTCGAGTCGGGATGAAGGCAGAATGTATTCTGATATTATTAAAGGATCGAAGTCGGTAGTATTGGGGCATACCCAGAGTATATAAAGTGGGTACCCATAATTGGCGAAAAACCAGACAGTTGAACGTGATTTCGGCCAAATTTACTATTTTCACAACCTTTGACCTGGTAATGTACATCCTTAGTAAAGTAATGGAACCGTGGCCCTTTATGGCTTGTAGTGGTACAAAATTTATAATTATTTAATTTTATTTATTTATTTTTGTTTTATATATATGATGAAGCTTAAAACTAGTTTCAAGACTTTCTTCCAATTTTCCATTTCTTTATTATTTATTAAATTAATTAAAAATTAAATGCCTAAAATCTGGAGCAATGACATAATTTTTTTTTGTATATTTGTATATTTGTTTTGTTTTTTTTAATAAATGATAATATAATTATTTATTTTTAATCATAAAATATAACAAGTATTAATTTTTATACGTTCGTTAAATTCAGTAATTTATAAACTTTTAGAATAATTCGTGGTGTTATGTTTTCATTATAATAATTTTGATAAAACAGTGGTGAATAGTGTGTTTGTTGTAGTCAATGAAAACGTCGTTTTAAAGTTAATTATATGTAATATTGCCTGAGGCTACGGTCGCCAAGGTCTTTCTGCATCTCCCAGTCATTGCTTGATCTTCAGAAAATAACAGTTTTTTTTCCTTTATAGAGTTGATAGTGACGCCAACGATCACCGCAACTGTGGTTCTTCTTATCCTTACAGGAATGTCATCACGGTAATAATAAATTAACAACACATTTTCCTGAATCCGGGCAGAAAATAATATTCAATGTTGGGTTTAAAATAATCCTTTATTGTTGTCAACGCAGGAATAGCTATTTCTATTAAAAAGGTTTCCAAAGCTACTATTTCTTTTATTTAATATTTTTTTAACCACTGCCCTTTGGTTGACAGTCTGGATGGTTAAGAAAGATTATCAATGTACTTTAAGTGATAATTAAAATCGATATTAATGATCGAAAATTAGTATAATGATGTTTTTAAATCTAAATAATATATATATATATATATATATATATATATATATATATATATAATATATATATATATATATATATTCCATTTATAATCCACACCAGTCACTGGTTAACAATAAGCAGACGCGATAACAATACAATTACTACAACTGGCATTTTAAATATGAGGGAGGTAAGCACCTATTTATTCCTAACAGAATCTTAAACAATAATTTTTATCCGAGAAGATTCCTCCCTTTTTAGTCTATTTTTTGACATATTTCCTTAGGCTATTAGTTTATCGCATATTTGTTAATAGTAAAATAATAGGCTGTATAAAAAAATAAAAAAAAAAATATTTGTTTTATATTTCTCGACCGTTTGCTTAAAAAAATTCCAATAGAATTGTTTATTATTTCTAAACGCTTTTTGTTTGATCATTTGTTTAAAAAGTACAATTAATACTCAAGGGATAGTCCATTGTTATCTATCATCATTACTCATCTGCTAGCCAATTGCTTTGATGAATTGCAATCTTTACGCTAATACCATTCCTTGGGATGGCTGGTTGCTCCAACAGCGTCAGGACATGTTGAAACGTTGGTTTCAAAGTTTCAAACGTGGTGATTTTGATGTTACTGTTTGAGGACTTCGAATTGCAATTGAATGTCACTAGGCAAGCCATATCCGATCGCCTGAGAGCTATGGGAAAGATTCAAAGAACTCTTGGACAGCATTTTTATTTTCAACTTCCGCAAAAAAATTATCAAATTTTTGGTGGGATCCCTTGAAGAAAATGGGCCAAATGGATCGAAACAAGTAGTGATCCGAAGGTGCGAGGTCTGGGGTTGGGAACTATATACCTGTGGATGAGATTATCACCTCTTCTCATCGATGGGACAGGCGGTTCAAACCCATGAAGTTCTGTAAACTTTTTTGGAATGGTGGAGAGATGGACAAAATGATTTTTGAGGGTAGTTATCTATCATACCTGAGGGATGCCACGCTAATACCATTCCTTGGGATGGCTGTTAAAGACTCTTGGACAAGTCTTCTTTCACCTTCAACATGCGGATAGAAGGCAGATGGTTCTGTAAACTTTTCTGGTGATTTTTGAGGAGTAAGTACTGAGGGACAGTATCTTTTTTCACCTTCAACATGGAGAGACACACACACCACACTCCCTGGCAAGTTCGCGAGTACTTGTGGACGGATTTGAATCAGCAGCTTCCTTCAGAACCTCATCCATATCCATATTCATATCCATATCCATTAATGGCCGCCCGGAGCCCTTCTTCCTTTCCAACGTCGTAGCTCCACTTCTAAAATTTTCAAACCAACGCCGCGCAGTGCGCTCTTCAAGGACACCTTCCCCTTCATATTTAATAATTTCACGAGTTGCTTCGACGGCTGTGAAATTTTTTATCAAGTAATGTCTTAAAATTACAAGAATTTCATAGAACATTCTAATGTTCCTTCTTTGAAATAAATAACTGAACTGAGGTTTTTTTTAAAAAGTCCAGTTTTAGTAAATAAGCTTAGAGAACGCTCTAAACGGATTATTAAGTATTGGTAAATAATAAATAGCATTAAGATATTTACAGACTTTTGAACTCTGGTATTTGATAAAACGGTCATTTTTTTTATACCACCTATTAATAATGAAGATATGATATTATACTGTTAATTCTCCATAGAGGTGGGTATAAATATTTCTGCCTTCTGTTTCTTGCAGTTTTTTAAAATTGTTTTCGGTGAGATGAATGAAGAGACGGCGATATTGAAGAACTGGGCGTAAAGGCCCTTATACACGGTCATATTCGTTCTTAGTTCAGTTTCATTTCAGTTCGGAAGCGTAGTCCTTTTACACGATCCGTTCAGTTCTCACTATTCCCAGTTATTTCAGTTCTCAGTAGCCTAGAAAAAGTGTTTAACATAAAAAAAGTGTTTAACATATTTATTGTTCATTCAAATTTAAGCAGTATATTTGTGTTATTATACAATAACTAATGGATCAAGACGGTCTCATTGCAACAGCCTCAGTTTTAGTTCTGAAATAAGAGAGGAGAAAAAGAAGGCAATGTAGAAAAGCTTGGATTTTTAAAAGAAATTCAATTTCGAGAATAGGAGAGAGTAAGCAGATTCTCTAATGTTCGCATTGAGACAGCGTTTTTCCCCTGTTTTATTCCCACAAAAAACAAAGTTTTTCCTTGGTCACAAAGTAAGGAGCATTGAGGATTTTGAATTGTAAGGATTGAATACGGGATGAATTGGATAGTTTAGTAGATCCCCAAAGCTCAACTCCGTATGTCCAAATAGGTCTAATCACAGTCATGTAAATGAGTCTTTTGTAATTAATTGGAGGCTTTGAACGTTTGTCTAGTTAATGTTAAAGTAGTCTGTAACGACGGGCAGTTTCTTGTCGTTTTAGTCTTGTATGTGGATTCCAAGTCAGACGTTTGTCCAAGTGGAGTCCTAGGTAGCGGATCTGTTCAACAGGGATTAGTGGAATATCATTAAAGGATACTGTAGGATTGTGACAGATTAACCGTACAATATTTTCAATAAAACTGATAAGCGAACGGAGTGAGCCATGGAGCCTTTGTTTATACATAGGAATACTGAGAAATGAAACCTGAAACTGAAATTATTTCCATCCCATCAGTTCTTAGTCTCCGTTTCCGTTCTTCTATACTTTTTTTCCTTTTTACACATAGGGAATACTGACAGTCCGACTGAAACTGAATGTGAACTGAGAACTAATATGACCGTGTAAAAGGGCCTTTAGACTAATAAATCATGAGTTTTTAAAAAAGTTATAGTACCTGCAAAATAATTCAGTTAGTTTAAATATTTTTGTCTTAAACTTATTTCTTAAAATGTCAATTTTTAAATCTAACTAAATTTTTAAACTGTTTCTAAAAAAAAAAAAATAATAAAAAAATAATAATAAAAATTAATAAAAAATAAAATAAAGTTTTTGCTGTTAATATTAATTATGTAAGCTGTATATGCCAGAGAAAGTCTACAGGAAGATGAGAACAAAAGTTGAGGAGTAGCCGACACAAATGGCTACAGCCGCAGACTAATCGAAGGACCTCTTGGACACTATCCAGGAGGAGCTGGCCGAAATGGCGGCTTGGGTGGTCCGGTAATTGTACGGCTATGAGCATAAAGATTTTTTTTGAATAATTAAGATGAGATGTGGCCAGTGGTAAATGCAGGGTCTTCAGTACTTAGCACTAATAGCTATAATGATCGCTCCACCATCGAGGTGAAGATTCTCTTCAGCCTCCAGGCTTTCATCCTTCAAAAAGGGTTACCATCTTATAGCCTCAAAGGGTTGATTATGATTCTTAGAGAGCGAACTACTAATCTTATAGAAATTAAAAATTATTCTCTGTTAACTTTTGTATCAACAATATATTCGAGGGTTGTGTCGATTCACGAGTCCTCTAATTCTTGTTAAAAATCGGTATCGTGAATTGTTATCCAGTAAAATAAGGGTCCAAAAGGCCGTTTTAAATTTAAAAACTGATGAACATTTATTCTCAACGGATCTTAATGTTTTTTGGAGGGCTGAATCCGAATTTAAACTTTGATACCACGGAACCCGTCGGCTGCATACCCAAAATCGCAAAACACCCAAAATACCGGTTATTTGGTTGTTTACCTATATAACTTAAAAACAAACCATATTTTGAAGAAAGTCTTTCGATATTAAATGTAGCTGGAACCGGTACCTACGAAATAAAAAAAACACCAACTCCAAAATCAGATCATTTTTCACGAAGTTATGGTCTTGTGAAAAATCGAATAAAGTGGACAACTTACGGTCAGTCCTACTTCTCCACGAAAACACGTTTGCTGAACTCTTTATAACTCCGAAACAATCAGTCTGATCCAGAATTTCTTTTTTTCTTCTAAAAGCTGATTAAATTTAGTATTAGGCTATGAGGAAGTTTCAATCAAGACCCTTAAAATGCACATGCCAGCACGCCAAAATTCCTGTAATTTTGTGAAATCCAAGTTTTTCGTCACACTTTTCACTATAAAGCCGAAACTATTCGTCCAATCCAAAATTTTATTTTTTTCATTAAAGCTGGTTAAATCAGATACTATATATTTTGATTTAATTCCATGAAACACCCACGCCAGCCCTCTGAACATGTCATAATGTTCATATTTTGCCAAAACATTCACATTTAGCGCGGGTAGTTTCATGGGATTTAATCTGAATTACATATATAGGTTCTAATAGTTAATTTAACCAGCTCTGAGATGGAAAAACGAAATATTGAATCGAACAAATATTCGCGGATTTATGGCGAAAAATGTGCCATAAAGACATTCACAAAAATATGGGATTTTTAGTGTTCTGTCAAGTGTATTTTAAGGGGCCTAATTAAAACTTCATATTCGGAGTATAATAATAAATTTAACCAACTTTTAGATGAAAAAAAACAATAACAAAGATTTAAGATTTCAAGCTGCCGAAGCTGAGGCGCTACCGTACTAAACCTTACAATAGCACCATTTTATTTAAAAAAAAAATTATTATTTTTCATTTCACAATCGTTTAAAAAATATTTAAATCCAAGCACACTGTTAAAACAACATATAAAGAAGTATCAAAGCATTCTGTCATTTATAGTGCCGGGTCAAGGCTACATTTTCATATATATGTATATATATATATTACATTTGCTCCATTGATGTTACTACTTAAGTAATAAATTAAATCCGGTACCTTTAGGAAAGTTATCTTCTTAAACAAGAATGTGTAAAATGAATTATTTTTTTAAAAAACGTCTAAATTAAGGTTAGCATATTATATGTTAGAGAAAAAAAACGCTAGTAAACAGCATTACTAGTTTATTTTATGGATAACTAGCATTTCTCGTCGCGGCTTCACCCGCTTTCATGAGTAAAGGACTTAGATTTTTTTAAACTAATTATAAAAGTTTTACTTGTTTATCTATAAACATCTTGTATCGTAAAAGACATGCAAAATGGACGAAATAAATTGATAATAATAAACTAAATTTCGAGTTTAATCTCTTAACATCATGAGAATGATTTGATTGTTAAGGTTTCCTGAATGCTAGAAAGCCATACATATAATTAACCGTGAGAGAAATTGAATTCGAAGATCCACTTCAACTTTTTTGCAATTCGTTAATTATAATGGTAAAACCAACTTGAATTGGAAGTGTTTATAATTTGAATTGAAATTTAATAAAAACCTGTCCAAATATTCGAGGGCATTAAATAAGTCATAATATATGACGATAATGTGATTAAAAGTGCTGAAATTATGTGGGTTTTGCTAGATTTAAAAATATTGCTATTATCACTTATATGAAGAATGTCTAACGGGTACCGTTACACTGATGGACATTACGTGGGATCAATTTAATTTCGGGGTTAACCCACACTCGACCCAATTACTAACCTTATTACACTTGCTAGTATAGTTTGGTACCCTAAAAGATGAACCGTCCTCCCTGCCCTATTTGAAGTACATAAGGTTGATAGTTACCAACAAGAACATAGAGAAACTGTTTAGACGAACAACTTAGATCAAACTATTTAGCGTATTGTTTTGTCTTTGTTTAGTATTGCAGAATGGAAATGGAACGTTACAGACATAAAAACATTCGACAGCTGCTTGGTCTAGACGCTTCATTCTGCTTTAGACAAACTGGTCGATAGTAGTTCCCACCGAAGATAGGTTATCAAGAATGGTCCTATCGGGCAGATGTGGCAGGTGCCTGGAGCCGTGCTCTATCTCCTGGAAGGAACTGACTATCGGAGGTACTCCATGCTCCAGCATGTTCCTCCGCAACCTTATCTTGGAACCTCTCATAGTTTCCTATGTCACTCTCCATTAATACTGATCGTTTATCTGGTGTCATCGACTCAAAGCAGGTTTCCTGATGTGCTAATGGATTCTTGGGTTATATTTTCTGCATTCGCAAGCCTGGATACAACGATAATTATTAAATTTGTTTGATCAGTAACAAACTAAAACATTATTTTAAATAGTTCTATATTAGTTTATAGAATTCTAGTTCTATAAACTAATATAGAACTAGAATAGAGTATATTATTCTAATACTCGTAAAAACAATTTTATAACGGAAGACTAAAAATAATTACTAAATTATAATGTTTATGCATGAAATGTCATTTAGCCAACAGTACAGTTGCGTATCACTATCCTATAAAAAAAAATTAATATTAAATACGAGTACAGTCCGGGTTATAGAAAACTTGTAAAGTATTTTAAAATAAATGAATTTTTGAAGTTTACGTGCGCAAAAATGAATTTCAATTCAATGTTATAACACAACGTAAATGTATATTCAAGGCCACCCTCCTTGTGTCTCCAAGAGTGTATTGTATAGAGGACAGTGTATTGTCGCCATATGGGAATCGAACCCATGCCGTATTAGCTTAAGTGTTTAGACTCTGGTCTTATTTGGAGGGTGGTCACCTATCCAAGTGCTAATTACGCTTGACAATGCTTAACTTTAAATATCGACTGCACATGTCTTAGTCCACTATATATATATATAAGGTGTATATTAAACAATGTTGATAGAAATATGAGGAACCACAATTAAGGAACTAAAGCTGAATGCCACGCCCTTTCATAGAACAAAAAGTAAGTGAATTTATCAGAAAAATAAATTATCAGAAAAAAAGAGAAAAATTCATTAAAAAAATTCGAATAATTAAAAAAAGTGAATGATCAAATTTTGAAGAATATAAATAAATATATCTTAATCATAAAAACAAATAATAATGAAATTTCTTTATTAAAAATTATTCGGCTAAGTTGTTTGGAAATTGATATTTATATCCCTCCCCTTATCCCCATAATGAATATATAAAACACTTAACCCGCCCCCCCCCCCCCCCACCACAAATAAATATTTATGAAACTTTAATTTCAAATTTTATTAAAATCAAACAAATAAAAAAAGTTGTTCTGAAATTCATTTTTTCTCCCTTCCGCCAACTGATTATAATATTTACATAGAACTGTTTAGATCCTTACTGAGACAGAGCTTTATAAGTAACATAAAAATATGCAAATAGAACTTTTTTTTTTTTTTAGTGCAAAAAAAATATAAACTAATTCTAACCTGATTTAGAAAAATGTTAAGTAGAATTTTCTAGTATGATCATTTAGTATCTATTCAAATTACAATATTAAAAATTTTTACTCAGCTCAGATATCAGAAAATACTCGCCTTCTCTAAATAGGAAATAGGAATTTTTCAAAAAAGACAGGAACACCACAAATGAGCTAAAGAATGTTGTTCATCATATCATGTTAATCAGTTTCTCGACTCACGTATAAGTTAGGCGGAGTATCAAAACGCTATATGAAGCGATTTTTATTAAGACATCTAAAACATGTGAAACGGTAAAAAAAATATATTGATTTACAGACCTGTTCATCATCTGATAGCCAATTATTGCTGCCTGGAAGGCAACGCAGCTTTGGTGTCGAAAGATTGAAATTCAACATACCTTTTCCTATATATGCACTTGTTCTATTTCTTATTTATGATATATCTTGGGCTCATTAGAGATATCAGAACACTATTAAACGTTATTTCCCGACATTAATTACTAAGCGACCAGTCCAAAATAGGAAACCACTGCCGAGGTGATCTAAGCGCCACCTTGTACCCACTAGATCATTGACTACAATGGACCACCCGAATAGTTGCCTTGAGCGTCGAGGAAGGAGGGTAATCAAAAGCATTTCCAATTTATGGCTGTGTAATACAGTCTATTAACCAAACGCTTATAAATTATCTAAATCTCGTTGAATTTTATTTATTTATTTATTTTTTAGTGTTTTCCTTTCAGCAGTAATCCTGTTGGAAGGGATTTTATTTATTTCTGTACAAACCATACTTAAAAGTATACAATGTACATGTAATTTTTAATTTTTGTTTTGCTTATTATTTTACATATACATAGTACATGCGCCGATTAATTAATTAATATAAAGACCAATACAAAAAAATAAAATAAAATAAAGAACAAGAAGTTATTCAATATCAAAACTCAATACAACCTAGCAACAAAGTTATTTCATAATCAGAAATATTTAAAAAAAAAAATCATAGAGAAAACATAATGAATTTTTCATGTTTTAAACGTATTTTATATTGATATCCTCTATTTTTGGCAAGGAAATAAAAACAAAAATATTTTGAAATCTTCAAACTGGTATATACTTGGCTGCGGATATATACTTTGTTGGTGTAACTTTTTTTCACTCTCAAAATTGAACATGTGTGCAACATGTTCATTGAAATTGTTTAACAATTTGAAAAGCTCTAGCTCTATTTGATGTTTCTCAGATCGAAGATTTGACGGCGATTTCCTGATCTGAATTTTATAGGAGAATATTTTTTGTAGTATATCATTTGTCACCAAGAACTATCGCTTTGTAGCTAGCTATATTGGTTTGAATAAAAAAGTCACGTTTTCCTACATTTTTTAAGTGCTAAAGCATTCTTGACACGCTCTAGCTCTGTGGGTGTTGCTCATTCCGAAAATTTGACGACAATTTCCTGATTAGAAATTTAATGGAGAATATTTTTATTATCATAATTTTTTCCCCCGAACCTACCGTTTAGGAGTTATATTGGTTTGAATGAAAAAAAAGTCACGTTTGATACCACTATTTTTTCTCAACTTTATTTCGAATAATCATTAATTGTTTATTTAATTTAAGTATTAATTTAATTGGAGAATCAGAGCCAACCTGGAGCTGGAACAATTGTTCGGTGAACCCAACATCATTTTTAAAGTCAAAGTAGGCAGATTAAGGTGGCTTGGTCATGTGCAAAGGATGACGGAAGATAGACTCCAAAAAAAAAAAAATGATGAACGGCAAGCCGGGAGGAAAAATATTGAGAGGAAGCCCAAGGCTGAGATGGCTGGACAACGTCCAGGATGACCTGCGAAGACTGGGAGTGAATGGTTGGAGGAAGGCGGAAGATAGACAGGAATGGCTGTCTGTACTTTGTGAAGCCAAGGTCCGATCAGGACTGTAGCTCTCACGATAATAAATAAAATTAATTCAATAATTTGATCCATTTATTTCTAAAATGTAAATTGAGAAAGCAAGTTGATTACATATAGACATATCCTTGATCTATTGTTTTTCAGTCACAGAGAAATTAAGATTTTTTTATAATTTAGCGAGTAATATCCATACACATTACATAAAATACATATTTTTAAAAATGTGAAATCTTTTTTTGGGCTGCAATAGCAATTTTTAAGCTTTAAATTGAACTATAGTTATAATAATTTTTATTATTAAGAGGGACTGTGTTAATGCACACTCAGCCATCCTCTAGAATTCTCTTTCTCTATATATTTAGCATGTAACTTCCCTTGGTTTGGTTTGGAAGATCCAAATACTTCAATATATTCAAATAATATGGTTTATTCAACCGATTGCTTTAGTAGAAAATTCTAACCTTGTTTTAAAAGGTCTTAAAAAAAACCTAAATGGTGATATCTGATATTGATATAATACTAATAATCACGAAATCTGGTCTTATCCGGAATTCACTGTCTAAAAAATAGTAGATCTGGACATTTTGAATATGCGAATGCTTCGGTCATTTGATAGCTCCCGCGCCCACCTTCTTTTCGGTCACCTCAAGAAGATATCGGTTGATATGAGTAGTTAGAGAGTCATTTGAGAAAGGATAGGTATCAGGTTTGGGTTAAATCAGGAACATATGTAACATTGTGATATTTATTGACAGTTTTATTTGTAACGAAGTAAGCAGCATTATGGATTTTTCGAAGGATTTTGGATTGAAAGGATTGGATACCAGATGAAATGGATTGTTTGATTCCAAAGCTCAACTCCCTATGTCTAAATGGGTCTAATTACTGTCATATAAATGAAATTTTTGTCATTGATTACAATCTTTTAACGTGTGTCTAGTAAATTTTAAAGTAAAACACGTCCAGCTGTTTCTTGTTGTTTTAGTCTTGCATATTCCACGTTAGACGTTTGTCTAGAAGAACTCCTAAGTAGAGGATCTGTTCAACGGAGAATAATGGAATATCATTAAAGGAAACTATAAGACAGGAAGTCGTAAGCTAACGATGAATGTTAAAGGTTATTTTATGAAATATGTTTTGATTTAGTTCAATTCTCCCATTTCTCCATTGTTGGAGATTTATGAAATGTGCTCGGAGTGTCATTAAGGGATCATTATTTACCAATGACTTACATATATGTATCATCAGCGTAAGATGTGAGGGCGGTAATATGAATTGGGATGTCAGCTCCATACAGCGAGTAAGGGATAGGCTCTGGCATACTACCTTGAGGAACACTTGAAGATTTGGTAAAAAGAGAAGAATAAATAGTTAAAGTTATAATTAATTTTGAAGGTTCTATCACTGAGATAGAAGAAGATAATAAGTAAGTATGTAGAAGGTGTGTGCCATATTTGGCAATAAATTATTAAAAATCAAACACAGTTATAAAGCTCACGCGAAAAACTTGATAATCCATTTAATTTTGAGAGTAATATGATTTGATAAGACAAGTTGATTGTTGAATGTTGTTTCCTATATTTCAATAGTTTTCAAGTTAATCGTTTAAAATTTATAGTTTAACAAATACTATAGTACTGCCACCCCTTCAGCTCCCCACGACGGGGTCCGATCAACATTATAAGGCAAATATTGGAGGGTTGTGATAAGAAGGGTAAAAGGGTTGTGAAACACGACGCGGGGAATCTACGTACACAAAGGGTACACGAAGATAAATCTTCTTTTGACATAACCTGCCTCCGTGGGCAAGGACCGGTTTCGGGGAGGCACGTACTTGATAGTTTTCAAGTTCCTAGCACTTGAGATGAAATATGGCAAAATTTATTGAATATTATTCTGAAAAAAAATGTGCGATTTTAATAAAGAATTGAAAAAAATTAATTTTTTTAAAAATTACTTAAGATGACGTTAGGATTTCTAAAATCGTTAAGAAATCGTATTTAGTTTTATCTATTTTAAAATGTTGAACTTTATCTTAGGCTCTGGGCGTTTTTTAAATCAACCATTTATTTTTATTTACAAACATACAAGAAATAGGGTTTAGGATCTTGGATTGGCTTTCGGCATTTCATGGTCGGTGTCCTCAGCTGCTGGTGGGTTCTCTGTAGACGGATGGTCTTCTTTTCTTCGATGATGAGCGAGGAGGAGCTCTAGGCGGGAACCTAAATGATTTCATAATTAATCTTAGAATATTTAAATGATCAGGAATGTTGAGTCAAGTAGACGTTTTCACTTAATTCAGGCAGCGTGCTTTTGAAATCAACTAAGATAATGCTCTGTAAAGCCTAATTTCACCTAGTCCTAAGTTTCAGCTCTGGGACATGAAAACTGAGCATGTTGGATGAACCGATCAACTTAATTTAACAGAGGAAGATCTGACGATCAATAATGCAATCGATAATTTTTTCTATCTTGATTAAAGTTAACATAATGTTGTAGTTCTTTGAATGTCGATTTTTCGTTTGACCTCTATAAAACATATTCTCCTGGACGATATGTTTTGAAGAAAGTTTAACGGAATATGAGTTTTGCTCAGACATAACATATATTTAAAAAAATATATATAGAGAGTAAATATATGCTCCTATAATCTCTTTAAATAGTTATTGATTTAGTTTTCCTTAGCGATTGTGCCTTCAAAATAAATACAATTTTTTTCTGTTTTCCCTACACCATCCTTTAATAATATTTCACTAATCCCTGGAATCCACATACAAAATTACAAAATACTGCACTTCTTTTTCGATCACTCAAAAATTTACCAGATAAAAATTCAATGCTCCTAATTAATATCAAAACATCCGTACACATGAAAATATTTATTTCTGTTTATATTAAGTGGATGGTTTCGGGCTCTAAAAACCATCCAATTAATCTCGTGTCCCATTCTAACATTTCAAGTTTGTTTTTTTTTAAATCATCAGTACTCATTATATCATCATCATTATACTCACAAATAAAGTTACCCATATACTAATGTCCCATATGGAGCTGATTTGGCATAAACCAGATACCTATTCTTTCAAGTTAAGCTTTATACCTACTTCCTAGAGTCCCTACTTGCTTCCGATCCTATTTTCAATAATCCTGCGAGACATATGAAAAGAAGATGGGTTAGGGAGCTCCTTTTGTAGAATCGTTATTGAAGTGCAAGCAATGGGTGCTACTTTCCAAGTTTTTGAGACGCCATTAATTTACAGTTTCTTTAATTTACTTATTTTATTATTCATTCGTAAATATCAATAAATAAATAAGGACAAATCTTCAAATTGCAAAAAGTATTTAGCTTAGGTAGTATTCTAACTTGTCTGTTTTATCTCTCTGGTCTTTATAACTACTATAATAGTGTGAAGGTGTACAACAAGAATAGTTAATAATAGGCACATAAAGCGATTTGATGAAATCCAGCAATTATTTCTATCAACTATTACTTACTTCAATGCTAAACCCATTAAGGTCATTTCATCTCGATTACCTTTAACTATACCTCTTCACAATTATTATCTTCTTTATTCAATGACATCTAGTCCCAATGAAAAATTATGTTCAACCATTTGGTTCTTATAGCTTTAACAAACTAAAAACTATTCTTGAACTTAGGGAAATAAAATAAATTTCTTAAATATTAGTTAAATATATTTCCTACTATTATGGATTTTCACTACGTTCATAGATCATAATAATAATAAAATTATATAAAATAAAATTAAGATGAAATATACTCCTCAGTCTAAACATGAGACTAAAACTTTTGTATCCAATACTCATAACCGGTCGACATTAAAACTCCGACAACGACTAAATACAAACACTTATTTACTTAATATGGACATACGCCAAAAAAATGTACGGGACTACAAAAAATACCAATATTCCAATCAAAAATACTCAGACTCACTCACTCAAATCACTTTGGTACATTTCAAACCACACACTTCACTCAGATTTACATCTGATTACATCCACACTAAAGGAACATATACGTAACCTTTATAGACGATTTGACGACAGACATCATGGACATAATAATATACTCCTTAATGCTATGTCCACGACTGACATACCTGGAATTACTCTTAGAAGGCTTAAAAGAAGCAGGATGAAAGATTTGCTGAAAGTTTTTTTTTTTTTAATTCATGCTAGGAGGTAGGTACTGTTGAGTGCTAATCTCCCACACGCCTATAAGGTATGCATTATAGTCCAGTCAATGAACACATTGAGTGCATAAAATATGCGATAATTTTGTACTTGATAGCTTCGTTAGGAATAGTTAGAAGTTAAACATACTAAAAGTCTCCGCCGCTGGAAGTGAACTAACGGTGGGGGAGAAGTTCAATTTTTTTTGGTTTTACGATTATATCTCGAAAACAGACTCTAGAAAAATAAATTTCAAACACACATTATTAAATTTTCTATAAAATTAATTCTGTCTTAATTCTGGTCGTTTTCGAGATATTCGTTATTGAAAATCGGATATTTTCGGGCTAAAAGAAATGTTACCTCACTTCTTGTCAAACTTTTGCTTCTAGTACCTTCCACAATAAATCAAAATTGTAGAGCATTAAATTTACTTTAATTTCACATTTGCGTTTCTGATATTTGAAACAAATGTTTAACAAAAAGTAAGGTAAACGTCTTTATTTCTAAAATTATCGATATTTAATAACATTTATCTTGAAAACCGTTGAAATTTTGGCAAATATGTATTTAATAAAATTTATAAGAAATTTAATTAGTTTCAATAAAAACCTATTTTTCTTTAGGCAACCGTCTTTGGGGAATAATCGAAAAACAAAAAAAAATTAACTTCTCCCCTCCCCCCACCGTTAGCTCCCCCCAGGGGCGGGAACTTTTACTATGTTTACCTACTAACTATTCCTAAAGAAGCTATGAAATAAAAAATTATCGCATATTCCATGCACTCTACACCTCTCATTTCAGCACTCATTGACTGGACTATTATAAAAATATGAGCAAATTCACTTATTCTTACTCCAATATCAGGTGTGAATAAAAATTTGAAAGAGAAAAAATAATTCACCTAAATCGGAATTAAATAAGATTTTATATATTGTAATATATAACTAATAGTTTTATACTCGAGTAGAATGGACGAACCGTATTGGGCACAGAGGAGCCGCTAGGTGCGACCTGGACTAGTAGCCTACTTCAACTGTTACCGTTGCTCAGAGCACCACCATCCACTCGCTAGTACATTCACTTCTAAACAACATAAAACATAGTGCTCTATGTATAAATAGATGTTGGAATACTAAACAATTATAAATAAGCAGTAAGTTCTTGTTTTTTAACGCATCATACATCTATGAATACATCCTCCAAATAAGTTGCATAAATACGATTAACCGAACCAATAAGATTTTAATTAATAAAAATGAATATCTCAGTAAAAAATAAAATTTTATACAACTACCAATCTTCTATTAAACAGTAGTAAACCATATAATAATCAGGCCCCACTAAACCTAATTCTTCTCGCAACCAATCGTTGCAACCCAAAAAATCCTTCGTAAAATCCTCAATTATGTTTATTATGTCACAAATAAACTAACCCATATCAATCTAGATGTCTCGTATGTTGCAGAATTGGCCAATTCTTACATAAGCTACATACCTACTCGAATCGACTATTCTCCCAATTTCTCACTGGATTTGTGATAAATCTTCGAGGTGTCTGATAAGATAGCCTATGGACTTTCTAATGTATACTTCTTTACTAGTTATTGACATGTCATTGTTATTTCACTCCACATTTACTAATTGTATATATTGATATAAACGCTCAGATATGAATTAAGTATATAAAAAACAAAATTCAGAAAAAACGTTCTTTCTATTAATTATATTCATTAACATTAATAATATGAATCGCTACAACTTTGTACCAATGAGAACAGATTGTGCCATGAGGCTTTCAAATCTGTGATGTGATTTTTAGCATAAAATAAGTGATCGATTATGTTTTGAACCATATCTCTGTTTGAACCATCTCTTTGGTTTTTTTTTTTTTAACATTAACTGTTTTATTGAGTAAATATTAAAAGCTGCCTCTCTAAAGGGCAATACATAGTATGGATGACAAAGAATCCATTCATACAATATATAAAAATTAAAATAAAGGAAAAGAAAAAAAATCCTCAAATTATACAAGATACAAAATACAGTAAATATTAATAAAAAATAATTTTAAGTCCATTTTAGTCTATTTGATCCTTTCTTACTTCACATAGTTATACCGATCTTGTGTATGTACCTCGTTTTATTAATATTTAATATATGTGCTTTAAGAGTCAGCAACTCAAGATGGATTTTTCGAATCGAGAACTTATAACTAAGTGATGGCTGCTTATTAACTTTGGGACAAGGAAAAATTCAGCTCCGAAGTTTACTAGTTACTCCGAGGAGTAAGTAGAAAGGGATCTCTATTTATTAAAAGTACTCTATCATATTTCTGAGATCTAAATCATTATAAATTATTCTGATGAAATTGTATTCTGCATAAATACCAAAGAAAATTATTGACATTTAGAATATAAGTTACTAAAGAAATGATCAAATGCAATAGGAATCCTGACATGAGTGAATCCTTGAGAACTAAGTGTGAAGAAAGACGTGATAACAGATTACTGTTAATGATGGGAACGAGTGGAAGGTTAGTTCATATTACGACACTTCCATTGTAAGATCATTCTCAATGGGAAGTGGGATAAAGAATTTCTTTAAATAGTCTGAGAATTCCGTGGGAATAAAAACATCTATACTAATGTTTACATGATTCAGATAATAACAGTTCGTGAGAGCGAATGAATAAATTCATAGTTTTTTTTTTTATTATTTTTTAAACCAAGAAAATTTTTATTATTAGAAAGCTTTTTTTCGTAGTTTTGCAAAAAAAAAAAAAAAAAAAAAAAAAATCTTTTGTTAGTAAATATAATTGTAAATTCAAAATTTGAAATAATCTAATATTAGTGTTTTTCAAACTAGCCATGATTGCTTTCTATTGAACTCCCCCTAATCAAAGTCTCGGACAACATAGAATAGAATAGAATAGAAAAATAATTTTATTCTGGGACAAAGTCCCTTAAGAATAACAGATAATTGCAGGTATAACTAAATTAAATCTGGTTACAGACAAAATGAGATACAAAAGAAAAAAAAAAAAAAAAAAAAAGAAAAACAATAATACATTAATGACACTATGTACATAGATGATATTTAAATAAAAAGAAAAGAAAAGAAGATAACATTCTACAGGTTATAGAGGAGATAAAATTAAATGAGAAAAAAAAAATAAAATGATATAGAAAAATCTTTTGGTACAATGATATGATTTGTATGTACGAGTACAATAGAAGTATCCAATGTTATATTCATGGAAAGTTAAATTTTTATTAAAAGGAATTTCAATTATTCCAGAACTGATTCCAGCAATGCGATAATAATTTTTGGCTAAGTAGTTAGATAGTTAGCAAGTGTCAGTCTGGATGAGAAGGAGGTATTGGAAATAGAAATATTTGAAGGTTTTCAGGGATTTAGCTTGTCTGATGTGAGGAGGGATGGATTTCCATAGGATTGGTGAGCGGAAAAGGAAGGAACGTTGGAATGTTGAAGTTCTATGGGATGGGTTATACAGAACAGAAAGACGGGATCTCGTATGTATTGGATTGACTGCAGATCTGAATTGAAGCTTATTGTAAATATAAAAAGGTTGGAGGGTATTGATAATTTGGTATAGGAATGTTCCATGGAAATATTGTTTACGGAAAGTGGGATAGAGCCAATTTAGTTGGGAATAGAGGTGGGAAACATGGGAACGCCTCGGACTACCGAAGACAAACCTGACGAAGCAGTTCATGATTCGCTTCAGTCTGTCTTGGAGAACCGTCGAGAGGCCACCATAAACCAGACAACCATAGTCAATGTAAGGGAATAATTAGGAAGAATGGAACATACTGGGGAAAAACAATAGATCATAGATGTGTCTGTAATAATCTACTGTAATCTATAAGCTACTGCTTTTCCCAATTTATATTTTAGAAATAAAAGGATCAAATTAATTAAATTAATAATTAATTAAAATAAAAAATTAATGATTATTCCAAATAAACAAAGTTGACAGAAAGTAGAAGTTTAAAACATGTATTTTTTTCATAATGATAAAAGAATAATTGACTGTTATGATGAATGGAGAAGATGATTAGGGATGCAGTCAAAGAGGAACACTACGTCTAAGAAGAAATTCTTTAATACGTGCCAACCTTTCGACCTGCCTTGCAGGTCTTCTTCAGGGCTATAATGAACAAAATACTAGGTGTGACAAAAATAACAGACCAATAAACAGATGACGAATGCATGGCATGGATAAAAAACAATATACACAAAACCGTATAGAAAAGATGAGATACATAAATCAGTAATAATACAAAGCAGCAAGGTAAGATTAAGGACAAGACAGGAATGATAACGGAAAAAAAATAAAATAAAATAAAAATTAATGGTAATGGATAAAAGGATAATAAATGAACAATAAAAAAAGGATAGAAGGAAATGTAATGTAAATATGCCACATCTATTATTTTGTTCATTATAGCCCTGAAGAAGACTTGCAAGGCAGGTCGAAACATTGGCACGTATAAAAGAATTTCTTCTTAGACGTGGTTTTCCTCTTTGACTGCATCCCTGATTATCTTCTTCTCCATGTCTTTTTTTAATTCAAACCAATTTAGTTCCTTAACGGATGAGGTCCTAGTTGGAGTAGGTCCTAGTGAAATATTATAAAACACAAAAGATTTTCCATTCAGTATTTAATATAAGAATTACCAACAAATGTTCGTCCCGAGCAACAACGAGTGGAGCTAGACCGTGTCGAAATGTTATATTTATGAAGGTGAAAACAAGTTACACCAAGAAAGACCCCTATCAAAATAACATATCGATGTAAAAAAAACAAAAAAAAAACAAAAAAATCATCAGAATGAAATATTACATTTAATATTAATTTTTAGATATTAACATAAATATAAATCATATGAATCAATTGTATTCAATATTTGTGAGAAGATTTTTCCTTAGAATATCATACCTAGATGTTACGTATATCAATACCATCTTGCAAAAAGGTTTTTTGTGAAAAAAAAAAGTCAAAATTTTGATTTTTAGAGTAGAATTTTTTACGAGTAAAATAAGATTCATCGAATAACAATGTTATTGTCATAATAATGGAATGCAATAGTTTATTATTTAAAATATATGATATATAGGATCCTCGATGGCGAAGAGCGTTGGAGCGGAGGTATCTGACAGAGCGCCCGAACCGAATATGCATTGGTTTGAATTCCATCTGGCCGCATTGAAATGTATTTCGTTGCGCAATTACGGAATGCTTAATATTTTCACTTGGTCCAGAATAGGTTGGTAACTTATAGGATTAACTCCTGCCCTAGTTGGAGTACATAAAGAAGTTAAGTCCCAACAAACATACATGTATCACAATCAAATAAAAAACACAGATTCAGTGATCCTATTACTAATTAACAGGATTACACCGATAGAACAATATTTTTGGAAAATAATTTTTTTTCGGACTTCAAATTACTATGGAAAAAAAAAAAAAAAAAAAAAAAAAAAACGATCATGTTTTTTTAACGAACAGCTCTTTGATATATATTATTTCTTGAAAATTTTTTTTTTAAATCATGATTTTTCGAATGGTAAAATTTATTAATTTAATTTGTAATATAAATGTTATACTGATTAAAAAAAATCTGATATTTAAATACCGGTTATCAATCAAATATAAATAAAATCGAAAGCAGTGCCTCCCTAATCAAGAGTTCTCACAGTTGCCACGGATGAAGAGAAATTTCGGCACAGCTGTTCCTTTTTGGAATTTCGAAAATTTAACTTGTTATATCAGTAAGCCGGAGAAATCGTGTTAACTGTCTCAAATCAATTGAATTGTTTCATTTATTTTTTAAATATTGCCATGTAATAGTAATTGTAGTGACGTGTTGTTTTTATTTATTATTATTTAATTTGTAACAATTGATAGTTTAGCGTACAAGTTCAATTCGACTTATTTCCTATCTCTAAACTTCCATTTCTATATTTTCTACTTGGATTTAATTATTGTATGGAAATAAATGAGAATAATCTTCACTTTAAAAAGTAGCGAAGAAAATATCGAGATAAATCGAAAGCTCACAATCGAGGAAATGGTATTTTGAGCGGAAGTATGGGTGGAGTCTTAGTTTGATGTCGTTTCAAAGTTACAACTGTTTTATATTCTATTTTAACTGCACCATAATGGGAACCTGCTAATAACACTGTTCTGTATCAAAATACTCCCTTCAACAAAAATGTTGTTTAATTATATTTTGAATCCGAAGTCAAAAAATCTCAATTAGGCACTATGTTTTGTCAAATTTGTGTTTTGTCAAAATTAGGTGTTTTCGACATTTCGAGCATTTTTTTGAGCAATGAAAGCTATAACAAAATATAAAAAAATCTATTTGATTTTGAAACTTTTATAATGTATTACAAAATGAAAAAAAATTGGAGAGCATAATTAGGCTTTGTTGCGTCAGTGACATTGTTGAAGAATTGCTTTTATCATATAAGGCCAAGGGTTGCAGCAAGTCCTCAAAAATTCATCTTTTACTTGAATTTAATCCCTCACAACTTGGGAGCAGGTTTAAATGACACACAGAGAAAGATTTCATCAAGAGATAGCCCAGATGCAAAAAAAAGGTATGGCAGTAAACGCAAAGAGAAGATGCCTGCCGACTACTGTTAGACACTACAACGAGAGATACGTGATATAGAGTACAAAAGCAAAAAACATACACATTAATTATGATCAGTATTAAATTAAATTAATTTATGAAAATATATGAAAAAAAGGTGCTATTTCAGTTTTTTTTTTGTTTTTTTAACAACTTCCATTTTCTACAAAATGGTGCTTGATAGAATTTTTTTTTAGCTATTGATTCGAATCCAGCACACTTGTAATTAAAAAAGTCACAAAATATGTTCATAGGAGTGAAATATATATATATATATACACATAATAAAAATTACGCTATATCAGGTTTTTTTTTTTTTTTTTTTTTTTTTTTTTTTTTCAAAAATAACATCTAATTTCTCAAAACTGGTGCTAGATAGAATTCTTTCGCCTTCAGATTCGAGCTAAGCCCACATAAAAATAAAAAAATCAGGAACAATTTCTCAATATAGTGAATTGATTTATTTTATTTTATTCATTTATTTATTTATTTTTTTTTCATAACTGTGTTATTTATAATATATCTTCAACATAAATATCAGTTTGAAACCAGCGGGAATAATTGAAGAATGTAATGTATACATGTTTGTGGGTAGGTTTATGTCTCTATGGTTTTATTTTATGAACATAATTCTTCTTCATATCAACTAAAATTTTAACTTATATATAAATATATATAATTTTTTTTTTTTTTTTTTTTTTTTTTTAAAGTAGGACATATTGTTTAACGCCATTGCGGAAAATGAACAAAGAACTTTTTAATGTTTCTGTGGCTAGGTTTTAATAGGAGCTGAAGGCATCTGTGGAGCGAGAGGTGGCTGCTTTACAGACACCTGAGCAGAACTAATCTCTCATCACTATGTAATGTGTGCCTGGATAACTTTCTGTGCTGGGGTCTTACGGTCAGGTATTATATACATATATTTAAACCTTTATCTTTATTTATTATTATGTTTTTTTTAAATAAATTTTTTTCAGTTAATAATGAATAGTTTATAAAAGTTAATTACCAACTTATAAAATCTTTCTACTTATAAAGTTATAGATATGATTTTGAAGTATTAATAATAATCTCTCTCTCTCTCTCTCTCTCTCTCTCTATATATATATATATATATATATATATATATATATATATATATATATATATATATATATATTTATATATACAGTCGAAATCGTTAGTAATGAACTTCAAGGGATTGGCAGTTTTTGTACGTTGTCGCAAGTGCTCTATTTAATTCGTTATAAGCAATATTAAACTGGTCACAACAGTCAGTTCGCTCTAATTTTATCATGCAAAAATATGTATGACTTAATCTATACCTACAATGTGTACATGCTTCTAATGCACATATGTATGTTTTTATTGTGCGTACGTAAAACTAAATACAAATGTGTATTGAAATGAGTCAAGCTATTCAATAAACAATACTGATAATATAATGGGTTGTGAAAATCATTGTATTATAAAATGTAGACATACATATAGCTTGTGGATTTAATGTGTATTAAAATAAAATAGTATAATAAAAGGGGGAAAGGCCAGGCATGTTATGTATATATTTTTTTATTTATTTATGTTGTTTTAATGCTTGGGGTTTACCTTACCTGTTTGAGGATTAAGGAAAACCCCAAAAATTTTACCTACTTTAACTTTAAATTTAACCTAGCTTTCCCCAACAATGGATATATTTCAGATATCTGTTAGATCTCTTCAGTTGAGTACCAATATTTGATATCTTGTCTTATATTCTTGAAAAGTTAACTATATATAATCCATGTAACGTAGTCCTGACGTGTTTAAAATTTTGTGTTTCAGAACTGAAGATGAATGTTTAGCATACGAAACTAGTTTTCTAATAATTATAATTATAAATAAAATTATAAATAATTTTAATTGAAGTGGCTATCAATTCATCATTTCTCAATGTTTTTGTGTTTTATAAGTCCATATACATAATATATATTTGCTATATTGAATTCTAGAGTTCAGAACAAACTCATCTCAGCTCAGCAAAGTAAAATACTAGCTTTTGCTTTATTTATTATAAAAAAATACTGGGTTATATACCGGCGTGTTTGTAAAAAAACAGAATAAACAAAAACCTGTAGCTACATGTACAGACGTCTATGGAGCAATAGACAAAGCGCCTCGAACATTGCCGAATTTATCCAAATTCTAACAAAAGCAATGTGTTGGCTTGGCCGGTTAATAGGCATTTTTGTCAGCCAACCAGTCTGCCTATCTTTAATTATTATTATTTTTGCCTTTCTTTTTTTTTTTGTTGCATAAAAATGAGTTTTTCTTTTACATTTGGGATAAATTTATCACCCTTATACAAGTACCATCAATAGTGAAAAAAACTGCCTGGCTCCTGGGCAATTTAGATATTATTCACTAAAAGGGTTATAAATAACACGGTGGGTTTTTCTGTTGATTTGTCTTATGGTTTTACCAAATAGTACATTTGTGATGTCTACACATGAAATAGTTTTTATCCAAATAGATGAAACATAAAAGATTTTCAACTCCCTTTGGAATTCCACAATCTCTGTTTTGGTATTCCCAGTGAATTACTGAACAATACCGTCCCCAGCGGAAGCCACTGACCGATAAAGTCAACTGTAAACTGGAAATCAGCGGAAGTTCCATTGTCACATCTTCCGCCCAACTGTTCCGGTCCTAGGATAACCATTAACATATTGAAACAATTGTTTCAACCAATGCCATACAATACAGAATGAACTAAACTTTTTAGTTGAACCAAAGGTTTTAGAGTATATAGATTAACGTATTTTTATTGACTAAAAGAGTAATTGCTCATAGAAAAATAAGTAAACGCAATAAAAATAAATGAATAAAACATTTATTTTGAAATCTCTATTTATTGTTATAATAGAAGGTATGTAAGTAGGCTTTGAATTCCGTCAGATATTGTGTCCTGGTAATACAGAAGAATGAGTGTTGTTTTGATAGGCGTATTTTCAAAACCTGTGATACATGATAGATTTTGGCTTTGGGAGCAATGAACTATTTAGAACATAGTAGTTTTTATTAAACTTTAATAACTGTTAAACAATGAATGAGAAATCAGTAGATGGTATGGTCCATATATAACAATTAAATACGTCTCAAGCATTAGGAAAAACATTACTCAGCGGAGAATTTCGGGATTTGCTTTTTTTAAGACATTATTAAATCTTCTTCTAGTGTTTTCAGGCATACACGTCTTTTTTCTTTCGATTCTTTCGATGAATGTGTTGTGTCCGTGTACTGCGTCATAAAATCGTTTTTTGTGAGAAGATATGTATAAGCAAACTGTTGTATACGTAAGGTAAAATGTGAAGTTGTGTTACCAGCGTATGAAGATTCTTTATAATGAGACTTTGTATGTGTGTGTTTATTTGCTTTACCAAAAATGTAAGTCCAGACTAGTTAAATAAAGTATAAACAGTCTCTATCTATGTTGGAGTTTTGATTGCTTTCGGACATTATACTTAAAATAGATTTTCCAGATCACCAAATATTAAAATTCTATTAATATATAATTATGAAATTTATCGTCCTTATAATAATAATTGTAGTAATTTGTCTATTTCCAAAATTTAGTGAGTTGTGTGTAGAAACTGAAATAAACGATAAATAGAGAAAATAAATTAATATAAGCCAGTTAGAATTGATGAATTAATTGCTACTTCTATTAGAATTATTTTATTAGAAAACTAGTTTTGAATGCTAATCATTTGTCTTCAGCTCGAAAACATACAATATGTTTCAACATATCAGCACTACGTTACATGGATTATATATCCTAAAAGTTTCATAAATGTAAGACATGAAATCAAATATTGGTATTCACTTGAGGAGACCAAACAGATATCTGAAATATCTCCATTGTGGAATGGGGAAGAGACAGGTAGGTTAAATTTTACCAAAAAAGCGGTGTATACGAACTAAAATTTTATGACTTTGAATTTAAATAGACGGAAAAACTGGACGATCGGTAAATCAAAGAGTAAAAAATCGCATAAGAGCATACTAATATATAATAAGACCCAAAATTCCAATTTTGCTATCCATCTAAATGAAAATAATCATACATTCAATAAAGAATCGGGAATGAAAATAATACATCAAGTAGAAAATAGCCTAAAATTATATCTGTACCTCGGAGGTACAGAACACTAAGTCACATTTCCGTAACTTTACAGGAGAGAGGTTTAAAGAAAAAAAGGTTTTATTTCCTGAACAGTTTATTATACTTATGTGTACGAAATAAATCTTGACTTTCCCATCCAGGCTAGAATAGGTTGGTAACCCGTCCTTCCTGTCCTAATTGGAGTACATAAGGACGTTTTGCTCTCCCCCCCCCCCCCCCCCCCCCAAAAAAAGAAAGGAAAAAAACATTTTTGTGTAACTTACCTTATAATTAATTTATCTAGGACATAGAATTCCATACCTCTGTATAAAGGGGAAAAAGGTGAATAAGAATACGTAATAATATATTTTTGGTAAAAAAAGGAGACAGTGTTCTGTACCTCCGAGGTACAGATATATTTATGAATCCTTAGAAACAATAAAATCGTTTAAAACCAATCCAGATTTTTGTTTAAATGACCAAATAAACATTTCCAATAGAAACGGAAAAATTTAATTAGTTATTGGGAAAATCCCATGGTAAAACTCCACAAATTTAGCCTACCTGGCCATTCCCCTTTCCACTACTGAAATATTTCAGATAGATCTTCTCAGGTGAGTACCAATATTTGATTTCTTGTCTGACATTTTTGAAAACTTTAGTATATATAATCCATGAAACAGTGCTGATGTGTTGAACATTTTTGTATGTTTTAAAAGTAAAGATGAATGTTTAGCATTCGAAACTAGTTTTCTAATATAATAATTTCAATATAAGTGGCAATTAATTCATCAATTCTAACTGGCTTGCATTAAATTATTTTCACTATTTTATCGTTTATTTCAGTTTTAACTACACAACTCACTTAAATTGGAAATACGCAAATTACTAGAATTATTATTATAATGACGTTAAATTTTATAATTTCAATATTTGGTGATCTGGAAAGTCTATTTTAACTATAATGTCCGAAGCAATCAAAACTCCAGCATAGACTGAAACTGTTTATACTTTCTTAAACTAGTCTGGACTTACTTTTTCGGTAGAAGAAAAAAGGCACGCATACAAAGACTTAAGATATTTCAATTCAAAATTTATAGGCTTATTACAAAAGCATCTTAATATTCTGGTAACACAACTTTACATACTACTTAAGTATACTATATGCTAATGTAGTACAAAATCAAAAACAAGACTCTGAAACCTCTCTATTGGCAGAACTCTCGACTGGAATATACCAAGAAATATAATTATTTAGGGGTACCATTCTCATCCTCTGGAAAATTCCATAAAGCAACAAAACGTTTTACTCAAAGGGCATCCGTGACGAGTGGCAGGGTATTAAAAATCCTTAGAAAAGGGAAAAGTGATTCCTGGAAAACTAAAATGACATTGTTCGATTCAATGGTTTCGACTACATTGCTTTACGCTGCTGAGATATGGAGCCTTAGGTATTTAGAAGCACTCGAAGTCATCCAGTTAAAATTTCTTAAAAATCTTTTCCTCTGGCCAAAAAGTGTTCCGAATTATATAGTTAGACTTGAGACTGGTCGACGCCCCCTGAAAATGATGGTCATAAAAAAATTAACTTTTGGAGAAGACCCTCAACGCTCCCAGAGAACAGTTATCCACGAATGTGCTTCAATAGACAAAGAAGTATGCAAGAAGTTGACATTGATTTTAACTGGGTCTTACAAGTTCATCATACAGCCACATCAACTAACACCCTAAATGAACTTAACGATATCTACAGATCGGAACTGCAATACCACAATAAGAATATCATAGAAAAAATAGAAAATCATTTCCTGTCTCTGGACATTAATAGAGCTCTATATTCAAATACTAACCCCGTCTACAGAACTATCAGCCGTCTGGATTTTTCTCCAGAAGAGTATCTAACTTTTAATACCTGCATCCACAAAACACGAGTTGTCAGCCGTTTAAGAATTTTAAACCCACACGCTGTAAATATATATTTAAAAAATACATCCTACACTATTCAAGATGAAGAAATCTGCAGTGCCTATAAGCAACATATATCTAATAGTCTACATCATTTTCTTCTCTTGTGCCCGTCATCCAATGTGAGAGATATATCTGCAGCAATATAAACTGATTCACCTCCTAATGTAAATATATGGTAGAGAACATTCTCAATATAGACAGTATTGAAAAAAAAAAATTATATTTACTTATTTTTATTATCAGTTGCTAAGATATACACTGTTCCCGAAATTACTAATTAACTAGTTACTTGCTCTGATGTTATTATTTGAGTATTATTTGCTTTATGGATATGATATATCAGTATTTCTATTTATTTAATCTTTGTTCATTTATCTATATGTATATAAGTAAATTAATTATTAATTTTTAATTATGTAAAATTATGCATTTATACCAGAATCTAATAATGTGTAGTATGTATATAGTAGGAGTAATATTTTATTTTACTCACAATGGAAACTTTATTAAGATGTGCGGTCAGCTACTCATAAGAAGTATGTACTAAATTGTTTATATTTTGAAATATTTATACAAGATCTTTTTCTTTAACAAATAAAGGGATTATTATTAGTAGTACTATAAGTTTAAGGATCCATCGAAAGAATGGCTATGTCTATGCCTGAAAACACTAGGAGATTGAAAAAGATCTGGATAAGAGATCTACTGTAATAATGTCTTTTAAAAAAGCAAGGACCGAAATTTTCTGTTGAGTTCTCTTCTTCCTATTGCCTGAGACGTATTTAATTCTTATGTATGGACCATATCATCTACTGATTATTCATTTATTGTTTAACAGTTGTTTAAGTTTAATAAAAACTAATGTTCTAGCTACTTCGTTGCTCCCAAAGCCAAGATCTATCGTATATCACAGGTTTTTAAAATACGTCAATCAAAACAATTTTCTTTCTTCTGTATTATCACAACACAATGTCTGAAGGAATTCATTGCTTGCTTACATACCTTCTATCATAATAATAAATAAAAATGTCAAAATAAATGTTTTATTAATTCCGATAGAAGTGGCAATTAATTCATCAATCCTAATTGTATTGATCCTTCTATACCACCATGCGTACCTCAAGGAATTTAAGCCAGCATTCCCAATTATAATTTCTTTAGAAATAATGAAAAAACAAAATCCCGAGCAGCTGCGATTCCCTTTATTGTAAGATTGAACCTTGCGATGTTCTGATAGATACCACATCAAGAGCCGAACAGTAGTCCTACGATCAAATTAAAGTGCTAAAGAATTGCGTACATAATCCTTCCCCTCCAACATAAATAACAAAGTACAAAAAGTAAGGAGGACATTGTGATCCTACCCTTGGAGGACGAGGGTAGCGCCCTTATGTGGTGTAAGGCTTGCGCAAGACCAGCTGCACGTATGCCCTTAATTTGACCCTTTAGATCTTAGGGAAGGGAATCTAGAAAGGCAGGTCTGCACCCTTCTGTAGGGCAGTCTATGACCATCGATATTTCCTGGTATCTTATGCGTGTCAGAAGCATCAGATAAGAACAGGAAATGTAAATGTTGAAGCAGAGGAGTTTTAGGAAGCACATAAATCCTTCCTATATCTTTGACCTATTAACTCTGCGCTCTTCTATCCACCTCCTAAACACTAGATTCCAACACTTTAACCTGTAAACCTCCTCACGTAAAACTGCCTCCTTAAAAAAATCCTTCATCGTTTATGCTACCTCCTTCTGGAATTCACTACCTACTTCTATTCGTAAAGCAGCTTCCCTGACTTTAAAAATAATTTATTTTTGTGCCTTTTAGATAATCCATCTTCCGCAGATATGTAAATAATTAAATAAATACTTATAATTACTTTTTTTCTTTTAAATATAAATGATTGTATGTTATATTATTATTATTGACAGCGAAACATTTTCTAGCTAAAAGAAATTGTAAAAGACAAATTTTAAACACAAATTACTGAAAAATGGGTTTCTTCAACCAAACCCTTCAAATAATATTTTAATATATTATACTAGGATACCCCGTCGTGGCTTCGCCCGCTCTCATAAATAAAGAACTTAAAATATTTTATCTAATAATTAAATTTCATTTGTTTATCGATAAACCCCCCCCCCCCCCCCCCCCCCCCCCCCCCGAAAGGGTTTTACGCTTTGCCATTTTCGAGAAAAAAAAACAACAAAAAATTGAGGAATAACAGAAAACGAAACGTATCACACAAGTGTTTTATCGGAAACTGAAACAAACCGGAAACGAATGTCAAGATGGGAGTTACAGTTAATCCTTAGTAGAATCCTCGATCAGTCTTAATTGTACTTATTTCGATTAAATCGACTTCGATATACAGGGTGAGTATCACTTAGTGTAAAAAAAAAAAAATTGGGTGAAACTAGATCAACAATGTAACAAAATGCCGCAGATCTCACCTTTCTATTCCAATCCGTTGCAGATATACGATAAATCAAAGACTTTTTTGAGGAAACCACGTTTATTTCCATAAAAGCTGTAATATCTCCATTTTGTTTAAATATTTTTCAAATTTTGGCCACATTTTCGGATTTAGCATTAAATTTTAAGCTGAGTACCTGTAACCTTGAATTTTACAAACTTGGTATCTAAAAAACAGCTTGATCTTCACCTTATTTGGGGAAGTCACAATGTCTTATTTACTTCAACGCTCACCGTTTTTCGGACAAACTATTCACAAAACGTCAAATCTCACAAAAACTTGCAAATGTAATCAGCTTTCGAATGATATATTAAACGTAATGATTTTGTTTCGATTTCATGGAGATATTTACTTTTGAAACCGATAAAACATGTTGTTCTAGTTTGGCATACAAATCTGTTACTTGTGTAAATAAAACATGACAACCCCTTAATGGAAATGTGCATTTTTAACATAATAAACTGTTCATTGGATTGTAAAGCAAAGAAAAAAATTATTGTTTAATAGAAAATAAAGGAAAACTGTCAAATAAAGCGACACCAGATATTGTGTTATCTTGTGTTGTGTTGATCTTATGTTATTACATCTATTTATTTATTATTATTATTTAGGATTTATTTTATTAGATTCTCAATGTAATGTTTAAAATCCAGTGATAATGAACATAGACTTCAATTTTGCCGTTAGCTTTTGAATGCAGATTGTGTTGAAGAATACTACTTTTTGAGGTGAATTTTATAGAAGATGAGTCTGTTTTTACAGGGGAAAGCATTTCTACCTATACATCTATATCGTTGGTTTATATTTGAATTGCACAAGTAACAGATTTGTATGCCAAACTAGAAAAACATGTTTTATCGGTTTCAAAAGTAAATATCTCCATGAAATCGAAACAAAATCATTACGTTTAATATATCATTCGAGAGCTGATTACATTTGCAAGTTTTTGTGAGATTTGACGTTTTGTGAATAGTTTGTCCGAAAAACGGTGAGCGTTGAAGTAAATAAGACATTGTGACTTCCCCAAATAAGGTGAAGATCAAGCTGTTCTTTAGATACCAAGTTTGTAAAATTCAAGGTTACAGGTACTCAGCTATTATAGAAAATGTAATGCTAAATCCAAAAATGTGGCCAAAATTTGAAAAATATTTAAACAAAATGGAGATATTACAGCTTTTATGGAAATAAACGTGGTTTCCTCAAAAAAGTCTTTGATTTATCGTATATCTGCAACGGATTGGAATAAAAAGGAGAGGTTTGCGGTATTTTGCTACATTTTTGATCTAGTTTCACCCAATTTTTTTTTTTTTACACTAAGAGATACTCACCCTGTATAGAGATTTTCCGATAAAAACTTTGTTTTTTATAGCTATGGAATCTTCGAAAATTCGATATATCAAGGTCTTTTTAACCAATCCTTCGATATGTAGTGGTAAAAATAACAGGAATTGTAGGCTGATTCAAGAGGAATAGAAAAACTTCGAATTATCAAGGAATATCGAGGTTCCACTGGAGTAAAATGTATTATTATAAATCTTCCAAGAATTATTAAGATGTAGTTAAAATTTGGTACAGTTGAGTTTAATTATTTTACCATTATGAACGATGTTGCAGAATGGCCACATATCTGTCGTTTTTTAAACTGCACTGAGATCCACATGTCGCTTCATATATTTATAGCTTTTTTAATTACACTGAATTTAAAATAAGTAAATTTTATCATAAATTTCTAGCTCTATGTAACGTATCTTTGTAACTCTCTCGAATGCTGCTCGCCACCTATCGGTCGATTATCAAACTTCACTGCGCATCACATATTTATCACTTTTTTATGGCAATATAATTGAAAATCTTGTAAAATTGTATTATTGCTAAACCTCCCTTGAACTATGAAGATGTGGTTAAAATTTGGTACAGATTGGTTTAGTAGTTTTGCGGTTAGTGATCACTAGTGCTGTCAAATATATGCATTTGCATATTTCTCCTAGCTCACAAAACATCTAATATCATCAAAATAAATATGTTTTGAGGCATTTAAATTCAATTTGAGTTATTTTAATTTTGCATATTTGAGCAAAGTTTGCCATAAATACACATTTTTACATATTTTAGACAGTAATTGTATATTTTTCTACGTATCCGGCATTTTTGTTTTGCATATTTGCGCATAGTTTGCCCTGAATATATATATTCTGATCTGCAATTACATATTTATATACATATCCGGCATATCAGCATTTGACCTTCGGTTTTTTTTTTTTTTTTATATTTCAGAACAAATAAAAAATCAGATATAAATAATAACCAAAAAAATAGCTTCAGGGACTTCTATTCTTTTTTTGCCATCAAATGAATAAGGTCGTGTTTGGCCTTTCTTCTCTGAACTTTGAATCGGATTCGCTTCTCTTGGAATTGTTTAAATGGATTAATTTACAATTCTTACTCCGCTCTTATACTTGGAATATTACTTCACTTTTCTTTTTTTCCTCCTTCATAATTCGTTGAATGTTTATTTGTGTATTCCTAAAATGCCAAAAATCACTCTTGCAAAGACAAAAGATCTGCATGTGAAAGAATGTACCTGAGTTCTTAATTAAGACTTTTAAGTGTGATGGAGCCGTTTTATACTGTGTTCGTTTTGTTTTGAAGTTGTATCAACTACTGCACAATTTTTAGTAAAACAGCACATACGAACAGCAAAGTACAAATTAAAAAAGTCAAGAAATCAAAATTTGAAAAAAAAACTTTGGTTACACTAACTTCCACCGGATTAGAAAATTCTGGTTTCGATACTGATGTCCAGCTGACAAACCCTTCCGTACGTGTTTTCCTTTTTAATATTTGAATAGTATTTTTGTTTTTTAATGGTCTTCTTCCGATTGTTTCCCTTCTCAACACAATTAGTTACTTAAACTTGAATTTTGACTTATGCAAAAGTATATATCATATTCTTTTTTCTAAATAATATAGGTAGTTCCATATTTTAGGGATTTAATTGCATATTTTACCTAATATATTTGCATATATATGTGCATATTTTTCAGTTTTTTAAAGCATATAATTCACAGCCCTAGTGATCAGAAACGAAAAATGGCTTATCCTCGTATGTAATAGTATAGATTCACTAAAATAGTTCTGATAAAATAATTTATTATTAGAATTATGACCTGAGAAGCATAATTATAAAGAAATAATTACTGCAACTGGCAAACAAGACAAGCACAAGGATCTCACGTCGAAGGTCATAAACAAACAATTAGTTACAAGAGTACAGCAATGGTTTATTAAACAGTGTTGCAAGATAAATACTGGCCTATATCAGATAAGTCTATTGTCTTTTTAATTATCTATTGAAAAGGATATAGGCCTCGTACGGCCATCTGTGTTAATATTATACTTGTAAATATTATCATCACTTGTCTCAGCAATGGTTATCTGTTTGTATATTTAGTATAATCCTGTAACTGGCACGTGATATTGTTAATTATTCGTTGAAGGCATATAAAGAATTAATTAATGAATAAATATGTATCGTAAAATTAATATTGTTGATGCAACTGTTATGCTTATAAACCTTTCTTGGTGTTATTTTCTTCAATCATGATTTCATTTCAGTTACTCAGAATGGCAACTATAATAAGAATATGGGAAATACGATGGCAGACAAAAACTCCACTCAGTTGATTTTTTCATTTTCTTGGTTTATTTAAGTTTTATTCTTTTTAAGAAGTTTTCTTCTCTATATACTTCAACCAGGGCATGTGATTCATATTATGGTTATTAAAAACAAATTAGACAAAAGCAAGCAGTATTTATAAAAAAATTACCAAACAATTGTAAAGTTACGAAATTTTCTTGAACTAGTTTTTGTTATTTATTTGTGCTTAACGCCCTGATGTACTGCAACTAGATGTGGGAAGATCAAGATTTACTCGTGGATAAATTTTAATACACCCAGGTGGGATTCGAACTCATATTCTTGCGTTCAGTAATTAAACCTTGCATACGTTAGGGTAGTATCCATCTAGTATGAGTTTAAATAAATTCTTGAGATATATGCATATCTAATGCAAAACTGTAATAAAGATTATTATTTTTTTTAGTTTGCTAATTTGTTCTTGTTTTTATTTTATAATATTGTTGTCATTTTAATCTATTTTACTGTATTTTTTATCACTTCATATATTTTATAGTTTGAATTCCTTTTATTTAAATTTTTTTTCACTTTATTTATTGTATTATATAGGGTGACTTGAAAATAGATGCGGAGCCGGTAGGGGGAGATAATACAGGCTAATCTGAGTCGATTGTACTATAAGAACTACTGTCCAAAAATTAGCTGTTATTTAGTTAAACTAATTTTTAAGAATTTATAAAATTGACGATCTTCATATGCTAAACAATTCATGAACTTTTTTATTTATTTTTTTTCTCTTTCAGATTTTAATTCACACCTGTTATTAGGGTAACAATCAGTGAATGTGATGTGAAATTGAATAATACAGGCCTTGAATGCGTGTGGGAGACTAGCACTCAATAGTACCTCCTCCTGGCATGGGTTAAAGAAATTTATTTGAGCAAATCTCTCATCCAGCTTCTTTTAAGCCTTCTACGAGTATTTCCAGGTATGCCAGTCGTGGCCATGTCATTAATGAGTATGTTGTTTTGTCCATGAAGTTTGTCATGAAATCGTCTACAAAGGTCATGTATATGTTCCTTTACTGTGGGTATTTCTAAATCAGTGTGAAGTGTGTGGTTTGAAACGTACCAAGGTGATTCGTGATTAGTCTGAGTAATTTTGATTGGAATATTTGTATTTTTTTAAGGTGTGTATTTTTTGCAGTCCCGTATATTTGTGCGGCGTATGTCCATATGGGTTTAAGTAAGTAAGTGTATGTATTCAGTCGTTGTCGGAGTTTTAATGTCGACCGTTTATGAAGCATTGGATACAGAAGTTTTAATCTCTTGGTTAGACTGAGACGTTTTTGTTTTACGTGTGGGCCCCAGGTCATTTTTCTATCAAATGTAAGTCCTAAGTAATGAATTTCGTTTGTTTGTGGTATGGGTTGATTGTCGATGAAGACAGGTGGACAAGAGTCTTGTCTGAGTGTAAAGGTTATGTGCTGTGATTTGGTGTAGTTTAGTTTTATTTTCCATTGTTTGAACCAGTCTTGTAGTATTGTTAAGTGGTGTTGAAGAGTTAATGATGCAATTGTGGGGTCTTCATGTCTAGTTAATATTGCTGTGTCATCAGCGTATGTTGCTGTCAATGTTTGAGGGCTAAGTGGCATATCGTGAGTGTAAAGGATATATAACAGTGGAGCTAGTATTGACCCCTGTGGTACTCCGGCTTTTACTGGATAAATAGAGGAGATTTCTGAACCTTGTCGGACAGAAAAAAAATCTATCAGAGAGAAAAGATTGAAGGATCAGATAATAGGTAAAAGGAAGAAGATTTTTCAATTTAAAAAGAAGTCCGTCATGCCAAACTCTGTCAAATGCTTGAGCTACATCTAGAAATGCCCCAGTAGCATATAGTCTTTTCTCGAGTGAGATTGATATGAAATCCGTTACACGGTGTAGTTGATGAACTGTTGAGTGAAATGAACGGAATCCAAATTGATGTGTAGGCAGTACTTGTTTATCTGTCAGTATGTCTAGTATTCGTCGGTAAAATAATTTTTCAAAAACTTTAGAACACAAAGGAATTCCATTGAACTGGGAATTTTGTAGTCCTGAGAATTGCGTTGTAAAGTGTAGTTAGAAAGACTATAGCTTTTTTGGGCATTTTCTGGAGAAGGTCAGCGGTGATTAAATCAAATCCTGGAGCTTTTTTTGGTGATAGCTTTCTGATTACTTGCAATACACCAGAAGGAGTGAAAGACAGTGGTGGTAATGTCAATTGAAGGGGAGCTTCTAGAGTTTCTTGTAGGTAATTGTCATGTTCATTGTCTTGGTAGTCTGTATGTGGTGTAAAAACAGTCGACAAATGTTCAGCAAAGAACTTAAACATTGGGTGTTTTATCTGATTTTTTTTTTTGGTTTTATAATTAATACTCAAATATATATTATTGACGTTATCTCATGCAGTGAGCTTCAAAATAGTACAATTTTTGTTTTGAAAAATCTCAAAAACTTTAATTTACCAGAAAAAAATCACCTATAAATTTTTCGTACAAAATTATTAGAAAACATCTTACCTTTTAAATGAGGTATAAAAATCACAAATTATTAATTTGTTGGTAATTTGTTAATTAAAAAGAATTGGCAAAAATATGACTATTAAAGAGGAAGAAGGAAAAAGCAATAAAACTTTGAAACTACATTTTTTATTTTTATAATACATTTTCAATGAGGCGCCCCCTATTTCTAATGCACATAAGTGCTCTTCTTATTACAGCTGATTTTACTACCGCCGAATTCCTCAGAGAGACTTGAATTTCTTATGCTGCATGTATTATCCTGTTTCTGAAGTCTTCTATTGTGGGTACAGGATTTTGATCAGATACTAAAGTTTTCATTCAACCCCACAAAAAATTTTATTTAAAAGTTTTATGACTTGTTTAACGTATGAAGGACGTTAATTTTATAAAACCTTAAAAAATAGTGTAACCCAACAATTTTGGGACAGTAGTTCTTATAGTAAAATCGACCCTGATTAGCCTGTACTATCTCCCCCTACCGGCTCCGCATCTATTTTCTAGTCACCCTGTATCTTATGAGCGTCTTTATTTACTTTTTTTTTTCACATATTTTTTTCATTTATTTCTTCCTTATTGTACATATTATATGAAGATTTCAATAGTTCCTTTATCACTGTGATTGCGTGAGTACCTTGTATTGATTTGATTTCTTCGTAAAATCCTATTCTTTCACTATAGCTATTTTCCAGTATTGACTCAATATGTTAATATGTATACATTTTCTTGACTGTTACTATTAGATGTTTAATAAGGTTCCTGAGGTTCATTCAATAAAATAACTACTTATTTTGGCGACGTTTTGAGACTATATTGTTCTCATAATTATGCATTACACCTTATATTAAATTATGAGCATATTGTTTTTACCAATTCCAAAATATGATATGCAGAATACTCTAAGGATATTTAACTTAGAGATAGACATTTATAAGTGATTATAACAGCAAATAATTTAACTATCAAGTCAAATGTATTGTTAGTTATTGCTGCTGGTGCTCATATATCAAAGACTCTGGTTTATGAATTATTGAGAAGATAAAAGTTCAAATTAAATGCAGGCTATGCCATAGTTTTCTTAATGGTTGATTACAGCGAGGGATAACAGTTGACATTTCGAAGTTCTAGAAATTATTCTCATTGTTTCTTTTCAGCAGAAAAAAGTTCTTTAATTATAACATTCACGACCAACCAGAAAATTTATGGACCTGCAGAACCTTCTATGTGGTTATGCGTACCCAGGTGTTAATATCATAATCGGTTTTCTTTGAATTCCCACACAATAGGCGTCCTTGACAAACTACATCCATGTTTTATTAAGATTATTTTCTTATTTTTTATTCAACTAGCCTTGATTATTTTATTTAGACTCTCTTATGGCTTAGATCTTTTGTTTTGTGGAAGGGCGAGGGATAAGACAACGAGAAAGTGGTGCACTAAATGCAAATATTGGCTTTTTGGGGAGCATTTAAAAGAAGTGTGAATTGTAACGAGAATTAAAATAATGTGAATTTAATAAATGTTTTGATTTTAATTGTGTAATATTTTTGTTATTTGTTAATTAATCCCATTCAGTATAATTTTCAATAGTTTAAGCATAGTTGGTCTGAATAATGTTTTAAAATGACAGGAACTTAATACCTATCAATAAAGAAATGAACTATTTTTTTATTTTTTTTTAATGAGACATTGAATAAAAATGTTACCCTGCCTGATTCCGTTGAACCCGTTCCAACATGATGAATTGGTACGAATTTTTTTTGTTGAGGTTGTAGTAAAGCGCAATAGATAGCGTTCAAAGACCTAAACTCGTAAGCGCAGGTAAGAATGGAAGATCCAAGTGTTCCATACAGAAGCCCAGTTCCGGGAAAGACCTTGCCAGTTCCAGACAAATCCTTGCCACGTAAAAAAGGGGCCTTTGTGGCCACGCGTACACACGTGTGAGCCCAGGTGTCCAGGTCTTTGTGCTCTATGCAATACTCCCTCCTCGCACAGCAACTCTCTTTGTCGTCTTCTCCTCTCTCTTATCTCTGCCCTTCATGGGAAATTTAAACAGATTCTTCTCCTTATTTTAGGATGTTGACTGTGAAAACGAACCATGTAAAACATTGTTTCAGCTGGTAAGGAAGTAACGTTACTGCAGTCTCGAATGACAGCAGGTATAAAAGAAAATATTTTTAAAATTAAATTTGAGAAAAAATCCTTAATAGTTTTAATATGGTATAATATATTGTTTTGCAAATAATTTATAATCATTTTCATTCATTTTTTATTTTTTTAAAACTAAGTATTAATTGATATTTTCAGCTGTGTACATTATATAAAACAGGTTAATTTAAGGAAAATTATTACAATAACATATAAATATCATGTGAAGAACTACTAACTAGTAGCACTTCGACCAAAGTCATTTATAAGGTATAGGTAGGCTACATTAGAAGGTCTCTTAGCCATATTTTTTCTAACCAATTAAAATCAATTACCAAAAAAAAAAAAAAATTTTTTTTTAATTGGTCTAAATTAATATTTTTATACAACATTAACATATACAACAAGTGGATTTGCGGGAAATAATCACAATGACATTTTAAGATGTGAAGATCTACTCACTTGAATAAATGTTCTACATTAGGAGGTCTATTTCCCATCTTCTTTTCAGACGCCTCGGAGGAATATCGGGAAGTGAGTATGATGCAAGTTGGGAGAATAGTGGATTCGAGTGGGTATCTAGTTTACTATAAAATAATAGGTGTCTGGTTTAGTGGGGCCCCTAAGCTCAACTCCATGTCCAATAGGTTCTAATTACGGTTATGTAAATAAGCCTTTTGAAATTTATTGGGAACAGTTTTACTGCTAAAATAAATACAAATCAATAAAATAATATATATATATATATATAATTTTGAAGTTAACCCTTTTTTTCAAATCTAGATACTTTGTATTGATAAGAACGTTAACTAAGATTAATCCAAATGTAACAAAATCTTCAGTACTCGTGAGATGTAAGCATTGAAAATCCAAAATATTGAGAACCATATCCAACACCCTATTAAGATTTATAACAAAACCTTCATACCAAAGAGATTGTTTATTTATCCACGCAATCTTTTTTTTTTTTCTTCTTTTTTTTCTCGGTTAAAACCTTAATTTTTCTCTCAGTATTTACGTCTCCATATACTTTTACTAGGGCATATGAAACGTATTAGAATAATAAAAAAACTATTATTTAATAAAAGTAAGCAATATTTTAAAAAAAAAAAATAATGTAATATAATTTTAAATTAATATGATTTATTACATTTTTGCATCCAATATTCGCTGGTAGTCAGGTTGGTCGTTCATCTTGATTTTTTATTTTAAGAGTAAATTGGATTTCCTGCGATGTCGTAACAAAAATCGTTTTGGGTTTACATGTTTTTATTAACAGTTTTTATTTTCGATCCTTTTGATAATTTACGTTTTGGTACTGTAAACGAACATTCCCTCTGAAATACCACCGAACGATTAACTCGTATATTAAACGTAACATATCACGGAGAATGGTGAAGTAAAATCAGGATAGGTGAAGATATTCAGTCCACCACTAATCCTCGGCAAGACCTTGGAAACGATTGCCATAACTTCAGCTGAATTAGTCTTGCTTCATCTATCAACTTCCTCTGACGCTTCCAGTCACGTACGGTCTATATGATAATGCTCTCTCCTTGGTGGCAGCCTGCCAAGGTTCGGCGTATCCTCAACTGTCGGCGAGGAAATCGTCTGTCAGGGCCTAAGAGGATCAAGATAGTATTCCAGGGGTGATAAATCCATCAGTTATCTGTTTTTGTAGAGGGGCATTCACTAAAAAAAAAAAAATACAATAAATAAATAAGACTGGGGCAGTTGAGAGAATCATAGGATATCTTCTTTAGGATTGATGGATTATTTACAATAAATAGGAATATTCATAATTTAGATTTTTCGTATTTACAATTTTTATATCATTTAAATAATCTTTTTTAAATATGTATGTCTTGTGTAGATTAATATTTGACATATTTTTTATTTTAACTAATTAAAAAAAATACATTTAGTAAATTTAAAGTTTAAAAAACTAAGCCAGGATCAATCAATCAAATCGGCTATCGAATACCCGAGAATCGTTTATATTTTAAATGGAAAAGTACCAGGAGGTATTTCTCAGAAAATGTCCTAGAGCGTGAAACACTGTAGTCTTTCACAGAGAAAACTATATTCCTGCATGAACAGTCTTCTTTCTCTTTGAAGTTTGATGTTTACATAAGAGTGGTCAAAATTTTTTATGTAGCAAATAATAATAATAACAATAATGCAATAAATAATATTAATAATGATGAAGATTAACGCATACACTCATATTCACAAAATGCAATTTTTAAATTCAAATGTTGTTAATTATAATGTGTGTGTTGAAAATTGTAAGGCATTGGTTGTAAAGGCTGCTGATGATAGAACCAAAAAATTACCTTTGTATTGAAAAATAGTTTATGAAATTAAAGATTTTAAATATGAAAATTCTGAATAATGTATGTTGCCATTTATTGTAAATAAACATAGCTAATTATTCCATTACTATTTTTTTTTCACTATTTCGTATTATAATACTTTTTATGGTATATTATTATTTCTTTATGATATTTTTCAATGCTTATGCAACACACAAATCCGGGCATTGCTCATAATTACTGACTTTAAAATTAAAATAAGCTCACCTTGAATGTGAAAATAAAAGCTATAGAGCCTGCATTATATTATGTTTACAGTTTTCATCCAACAATATTTTACCAAATGGAATCCTGCCAGATATCTGAAAACACCCACAATCTTACTGACTCTAGTTTACAACCAGCTTGGCTAATGTCGCCCGACTATTCTCAGAGATGGCCGTGGCACCTTAGTATCTTATTGTTTCCTGCAGGTGTACTCTCGTCTTCTCTTCTTCTTTCAAATAAATGTTCATCTCGCTAATGGATTTATGCTTCCCCTTTCATGAAACGTCAAGCCAAAGTTTTGTAATTCGAGGTACCGACCTTCTTTGGGGCAGTTTACAGAACTAAAAGGGGCGTTAGAATTCTAAGTTACAATTCGGCTTTTTAAATTTATCGAGTTGTGCAGAAAACTCCGGAATTATACCCAACTCCACTGCAATATATTTTTTTGATATTCTGTTATTTTTGTCCTTCGTTTCTTTTGATTATTTTTTAATGTTTTGGCTTTGAATAAACGATGGATAATGCAGCTGAGGTCAGGAATGCGGTTAACAGACACTTTCCACAGCCTATCTGATATAGGGTGGTCCAGAGAGTGACAAGTTGGAAGGGGATCGAGCTGTTATATATAATTTACTTACATTCAATTAAATTATTGAAAAATATTTAAATATGTGGTTACGACATGTGGATCCCAATGAAGTTTGAAAATCGAATAGAATTTACGGTAATACAAATTTAGAACTACAATGTTAAAAGACACAAACGAGGTTTGCCACACTGTCAAATACCTATATGGTTAGAAATTAAAATCCAATAAGATGAAATAGAAAAAATTAGTTCTGTCGGATAATAATTATTATTAAATCAAAATGCTGATCCTTTCCTTTTTGATATTGTGTGTAAAAATATGATTCATGGGCCTTTAGTTGTAAGCACTGATAAAACAGTCTATTATCTGCAAGAGTTTCTTAATAGTCTCTGAAAATTAAGTTCTTTTCTTATATCAGCGGGCGAAGCCACGAAGGGGGATGCTAGTTCTACATATCCATCATTACATATATAGTGACCTTGTTAAACCTAAAAAAACTTAAGTTTGGAAAAAGCAACATTTGTGAGATGCTAAGAATGTCTTCTTTATGAAAAATTCCTGCTATTTCTAGTATTTTTTTTGGGGGGGGGGGAATTTGAGACACCACCTTTTGGGTTTTAAACCAGAGCTGGTTTTAACAAGGGAAAATCATATTTCACACATTTTGAAACCAATAAAGAACTCAACCATTCATGGTCCCAATAGGCACTTAGTGCGGTTGACAGCCAATTTGCCACAGACTACCTGATCCAGGGTGGTCCAAGAACTCGTGACAAATTGGACAAGGATTGAATTTCAAAAATTTAAAACCAATAGTGTCATCTTATATAATTTTTTATTCCGAGGAAGAATGATTTTAAGCTCACATTTATTGCTAGAAACACAAAACGAACAAATTTAATATCTTAAATGATTTAGAGATTATCTTGGTTTCATCCAGAAACACATGTACCTGCTGATTAATATACATTATTGCAATATAAAATGTATGATAAAACAATTCTCAGTAATGTAATACACCATAAAGCATTACTGATATATAAATATATTTTAATTTTTTACTAATTGAATAACTTATAAAAAGAAAAAAAATGCATAAAACGAGATATATCTAGATACATATTTGTTAGTATGCTGGGAGATGGTTTTAAGAAGAGATGGGCTAGGTTTCCTTACAACTGATTTTATTTAATTATTTTTTAACATTTATCTTAATTCATGCTTGTAATTAGACAAGTTAATAAAATAAAATAAAATTCAAACAGCAATATGTGATTTTTGTTCAAGAACCTATTACTTCAACTTCACCGATTTAACAAATTTTGCTGGTTAAGAATATCCCCCATCCAACTTGTTATTATCCTTATTATGCCTTTTTTTGAGAAATTTCTGAAAGACCCAATTTTTGTTATTATTTTCCTTGTTGTGTGTTTTATTTTTTTCATTACACAACTTCTTGGAACCGCTACGATAATTGGACCATGAAAGTAATGTTATGCTCATTGAAATTAATTTTTTTTCTAAATACTAATTTAATGTTTTTATAAACCTTTAATAAATTCATTAGAGTTTCAATACCTTTCGCTTAGCCCTTTGGCAATTTTGGGAGTTCTTTATTGAGTTCTCTGGAAGGCATCTTATTTTCTAAATCCTAAATATGTTGCCAGATATCAAGATGGTAAGCAAGCAAGAGTGTTGGGTTTGGCTGTTTATGTAATTTTTAATTTTTTAATATTTTTTTTTTTGAGGTAGGGAGGTGGCAAGATTTTAGAAAAAATGTTTTTCTTTTATAATAATCTGTTATCTAGCTAGATGACTAGATGAAGTGGACCAAGATCTTCGTCAGGAAGGAGTGAGAGGATGGCACCGCAAGGCCGCGGATCGAGATGGATGGAGAAGGGGGGCTAGGGTTTTAGAGCGCTCTGAACAGGTCGTGGGTTAAAATTTATTTCATGACGGACGCACGTAATGAATTTGACCTTCCTACTTTGGCTAAAACAGTCTTGTCCTCTTTAAGATAACACGTCCTTCCTGGCCTAGTTGGTGTGCATAAGGACGTTAAAGCCCAACAAACAATAAAAAAAAAATATTAAAATTAGAAAAATATGTGTATATCTTGGGCTATGTTTTTTTTAAATATTGCTGATAAAAATCTTATCCCTTTGTCCAAGAAGTCTCCATACAAAATCGAGAATTTTATTTCCCGATTACAATATATTTCGTTTCGGCTATCCTCAAGTACTTATTTATGTATTTTGCGTAGTTTATCGAAACTCATACTGTCATATAATCGTGTATTTAAAATAATATTATATTCAAAACTTTACTATCCATAATATATGAAAAAGAAATAATGTTTATTTATTCCAATGTACAGTTTCTTATTTCATGTTTGAAACTGGTATGGCCTGAAGTATATCACAAAATCTTGAAAAGATAATTAAGTCGTCAATGAATCGGAATCAACGGTTCGAGAAAAAAAAAAAAAAAAAAAAAAAAAAAGAGAAAAAAAAAAAAAAATTAACTGAAATATGTCTCGTATATCTTTACTCAGACTTATTTCGGACTACCAGTATTCAGCTGGTTTTGTTTCCATAAAAGGGATGCGATATGGATTTTTAATTATTATTTTTACAATAGAGATGAGTCAGCATGCAATAATTTCCGCAGCAAATCATTTTATGCTATGTTTTCACCTCGGCTAAACACGTAACCAACCGATCACCAGTGGCGAATTCGAGATATTAAATTCAAGTCACGTCCACCAATAATATTCCCCAGAGAAGGCTATGAATTCATTAAAGTTTCAAGGCTACTCGTCAACTTGGGATGAGTTGCAATTCATCCGATGGGAGATGAAAGCCAAACAAACTCAACAAACCAAAACAGCCTCTCGCTGCTGTCATCGTCTAAATGTGGTCACCGCTTATTGTTTTTCCACGTCATCTTTGTATTTAGCAATGCCCAACCTGAGCCATGGTTAATTATACTGAGAAATTTATGCAAATCGGAATTAATTTCTTGTTCCTGAGATCATTTAAATTTCATAGGAATGACGCAATCCTAAAAATGATAAAAAAAAAAAAAATTGTACATGTTTCTCTTTTTTTTAAGTTAAGGAGTATATAGTATTAGTTAGCCGGCATTCCTATATAAAAATAATATTAAGTGGTTCATCCCGGTTATAGCTATAGTGTGACATTGTATGTGTTTTCGATCTATTTAGATTTTATAATTTTACAAAAACAGTATATTTCCTCTTCTATCCTTCGAAAAATTCAAAATGCTCCTTACTTCGTTAGAAATAAACTTATCCATAAAGATCTTAATGTCCCGTATGTTGCTGATTAAGCCCCAACCAGATACCTATACTGTCACAGTAAACTCCATAACCAAACAAATCCACTAGTCACTCAAATTTCTTGCCATTCTATTTCCGATAACCCTCCGAGGCGTCTAAAAAGAGAATTTTTTTATAATTTATGATTCTTCTCAGTTTAATGAGGCATGTAAACAAAAGGTATTAATAACGGGGAAATAAACTATCTTTTAAATATATGTCAACAAAATTATTTTTTAAAAACAAGAATGAGTATCAAGTTCTTGGGTTTGAGCTCTCCAATTTCTCTCCTCACATTCGTACGACCTATTGGGCAAAATATGTCCATTTTGTACTCTTCAGTAAATAGAACCTGCCACCAAATAAAATAGGCCGATTAACGTTTGCATTTGCATAATAAAGCTTTTTCTTTCAGTTCAGTTTTTTCACCAAATATTTCTTACCCGCTGATTGGCAATGTAAATTGTTCGTTTCTAAGTTCATTCCTTCAAGTACTAGTACTGACGGTCCGTCTGTTTATAATAAATGCTTCAGCAGCTATTTTTAAAGCACCAGGCTGCGGATTTTTATTTATCTGATAACATACCATTTATTATAACGTAGGGAAATTATAATATTTGTCACAATTGTGATAAAAATTCACAACACATAACAAAATTTCGTTCATCGTCAATGAAATATTTTGGAAAAGTTTAAAACGCTATCGATTAATGAACAGGTAGAAATAATCATGTGATACATTAGAACTCTTCTTCCAGGTTAGGTCACTGAAAGCTTCGGGCCTTCGAGTTGAGGCAGAACGAAATTCAAAATATGCCATGGAATACTGAATTAAGAACAACTCGCTACCAGATGGATTGAAGGATGTTCCACATCCTGGCAAGATGGAGGATGAGCAATACTCTTGTAAGTATTCAAAAATACTTCGAGGTTATGTTAATCCATTTCATCACACTCTAGTCAAAAGTCGGGTTCGAATGCATCCTGAAACGCGGACATATTTTCTACCTTCTTATTCTGGGTAGAATACTTAGTCAATAGGGCGTCCCTTTCTATTTTGCTTAGAGTACACAGGAACGTTCAATCTTCATAGATATTTATATTGCACGTTAGAAATTCTTTGGCTGATTTCATATTCAGGTTGATACTCCTAATGAACCTGTTGCTGTCTTTATATCTTCAGAGATTTTAAGACTTTTTAGCCAAATAAATATAACTTCACTTTTTATATTTTTTATTTCACACATTACTTTTTACAATATGTAACCTTCTGATTTTTACATATGACAATATATCAATCGATATTTTAAATAATTATTATTACGATTTGTTACCCTACATAACTGCTCTCCCAGTAACATCAGTATGTTACGATATAAATTTTGACTTTGAGACTACATTATCGTGCCAAAAGAAAGCCATCTAAATAAACACTTTTTCTAAACTGAAAAACCCAATTTTACAAAACATAATTATACCTAACATATTTAACATAATTATTTTCTCTTTCTAAAAAAAAAAAATAATCATACTATAATAAATAAAAAAAAAAAATGTTAATAATCCACTTTACTCATTACCTATGTTAATCACTACAGGTACATTTCACATTTGATCACTGCAGGTAACGCTGAGGAAACCTGACTCTTCTACCCGTTCTTGTTGTTACCTCATTATTGTATCTTTGCTTTTTCCTTTTTCATGTTTCAAACAGATTCTTTTTCTTTTTTTTTTTTTTTTTTAGTCACTTTTTCTTTTTTAGCTTTGGAGTGTGTTGTTAATATTTATTCTTCCATTTTAAAAAAATTTTCTCCTTTCTCTTCATCTTCTTTGATTCACCTTCTATTATGGCTTTTCTCTTCCTTGTTTTTCCCATTTAGGTCTGTATGTTTTATAATTACTTATTCTTCCTTATTTTTTTTCTTTAGTTCCTGTTTTATTTGCTTCTTCAGCTTTTGTTTTATTTGCTTCTTCAGCTTTTGTTATATTTGCTTCTTCAGCTTTTTGTTTTATTTGCTTCTTCAGCTTTTTGTTTTATTTGCTTCTTCATCTTTTTGTTTTATTTGCTTCTTCAGCTTTTGTTATATTTGCTTCTTCATCTTTTGTTTTATTTGCTTCTTCAGCTTTTGTTTTAGATCTGTTTCGCCATCAGCACTCCTGTCATGGGGCATCGTGAACGTCGGGGTCACCAAATTGTTGCTGTCTTTATATCTTCAGAGATTTTAAGACTTTTTAGCCAAATAAATATAATTTCACTTTTTATATTTTTTATTTTACTCATTACTTTTTTCAACAATAATATGTAACCTTCTGATTTTTACATATGACTTAAAATATCAATCGATATTTTAAATAATTATTATTACGATTGCTACCCTACAAACCTTATATCCTTCAACAACTCTTCTGAAATGGCCACACCCACAACACATCATATTAATCCTATTTCCTAACATCGATATCTCGATTAGTTCATAAAATAACTTAACCTATTTCAATATAGTTATTTATTTGACACAATCGGAGTGAATTCAGCTGGAATTTTATAAGTGCTAATGTTTCAAAAAGTATGGAAATGTTTATAATTAAACTTAACTAAACGAAATAGCGTTAATTTTTATTATGATTGTAACTTTGACCGCTTAGAAGTACATATCTCCGAAAACTGCTGATAAGGGCTCACCCACTCTTTACCAAAAAAATAAAAAGACCACTTCGTGATGTGCTTATTTCTACAGCGAGTATTGCGATCGAATGTATTGACCTACAGAGTTTTCCATTAAATACCTGCAATTATTTTTATTCTAGAAATAAATATGTTAAAAAAAAAAAAAAATCTATTACGCAAATGTGCCTTGGTTAAGAGTCAAGATTTTCAGTTCTATTATCTTTCGAAAAATTTTCGATTCAAGGAACACCTACAGCTTGTCAAAAAATCCTAAACACTTAAAAAATGTTGGAAAAATGTGACTTTTTTCTTTCAAGCTAATATAGCTCCCTAACGGTAGGTTCTAGCGACAAATGTTATAATACAAAAATATAACATATAACATCATTTTGATAAGGATAGTGTCGGAAAATCCATGATCCGAGTGAAACCAACAAAGCTGGAGCATGTCGAAATGTTACATTCTTGAAGGTGATAAAAACGTTACATCAACTAAGTATAGGCCTCCAGCCAAAGTGTTATTCAAATGTCCAAAATCTTGTTGTTATCCATATAACCAGAAAAAGATCTATGTTTCTATTTATTCCTTTGTTGAGACTAGACAGACGTTTCAATTGTCTGTTTTTCCTATAGTTAATCTATTATACTTATAAAATCTATAATATTTGTCTTGGAGTGAATTCTCTTTTTAATGAAAGTTAACAGGATTGATTCTTTCAGGTTAGGCACTGGATAGATGAAACATTGTTTTGTTTTCCGGCATATCCCACCGAAAAACTATAGTTGTGAATAAAGTCGACTTACATATTATTTTCGTTTTTTGAAGCACGATTAGTCAAGTTCACAGTCATCCCATTTCCTCCTATCTTGATTGGGTTTTTAATGCGAGAATATGGGCAAACCTTTCTTTAATAATTTTTACATAATACTATTCCCCTTAGCGAAATTAGATGCTTGTATACATTTTCGTCCATGAATGAAACTAATTACAGTATCAACTGGTAATTTCAATTCCAATGAAACCCGTAACTTCTTGATTGAAAGCCGCGTTTACACCAAAGTTGACAACTAAGTATTCCACAAGCTGAGGCAATTTGTTGCTTTTTCTATTAAATACAGCAACTTTTTCTGTCCTCCACTTGTGAAGAGACAAGTCTTCCTCTAAATTCGGGTTTCCCGCGGAGTGTCGGTAAATATCAAAGAAAGTTGACAACTAAAAGTGGAAGATTTGTTGCTGCACACTTTACGCAAGCAACTCATAAAAAACTAGTGGAGAACTGTTCCCCCTCCACGCGCCCCTGACGCGGACCTGACGTTCGGCTGACGGAGAAGTCATCCACTGGTTCAAATCAGTAAAATATCTTGGTTTGACTCTATACAGATCTCTAACTTACACAGACCACATAAACGATAAAATAGACAAAGCAAAAAAAAAAAATCATACAAGATGTTTCTTTACTTACACAACAAATCTAAATTAAGTCCTAAAAATAAACTTATATCGTATAAAACAGTTATTCGATCCCAGATTACATACGTCTCACCTGTGTGGAGCTCAACTTGTATAACCAATGACCGTAAACACGAAAGGATACAAAACTTGTGTATGAGGATATACAATTATTACCCTCGATATACAAAAATATCAACAATGCTTCACATCTACGATAAAAAAAACAAAAAAAAAAACATACTTGGGACAAACAATAATTTCAGAAAATTTGCTTATCTAAGAAATCGGTAATTACAATAAAACATCACTTAAAAGATATACGCATAAAAGAACGAAACATGTACTCCTCACTTAATCTAAACCTTTCGCGTCAATTCTTGGGCAACAAGTTCTCCACTCGTTGCTCTAAATTTGAGAAGGGCAACTTTTAGTTGTCAACTTTTCAGTTGTCAACTTCTAGTTTTCAACTTTTAATTGTCAACTTTGGTGTATAGGCGGCTTAAGGCCAATATTCAAACGGCACTCTCTATTCCAACATAATCTTCTCGTGTAGTTTTGTCCGTAACTTTAAGCTTCTCATATAACCGTTATTAAAAATGCAAATAACAAATTAATCCTATGTTTTAATTTAATAATTGATTTTCTCGTAATCTAATACTAATATCACTTGTAGTATGGTTAATGTTATCACATTTTTATATTTTTAACAATAAATTCTAACTGCCCGTATTAAACGATAAATAAAAACGATTTACCTATTGCAGTTAGAAGGCTATTGCATATGCAATAAACATGGGAGGATTGCAGTCGTAAAGTAGCATGCTAGCTGTTATTACAACGAAACATTATAATAAAACAATTGCAGGTTGTAACGAATAAAAAGGCATTTTAGATAATAACAGGGGCACTAAAGAGTACAAGCACCCTATTTATTTTATTAAGTTTAATTTTCTATCACCTTTACAAACATCTAATTCCTGTGGTATGTAGATGGTTTTTGTTCTTGGTCGTATTGCTTCACAATTCACTGGCATACATCAGGGTACAACAAGTATATATATATAATTGTTGCTTATAAAGAATTGTCATATTTTGCCATATTTTTTTTTTACTCATTTTGAATATTTAAACAAATGCAGTATTATTTCGTCCACACGGGCTGATGGAAACATCTAAAAGTCATACCTGTTACTTTATCAACCAAAAGCTGCTTAGTATGGACAAGAGACCTGGGAATCCTCAAATATTCTCTAAGCCCATCGCCGCCTCAGGGACAGCCATTGCCCTGACCAGCTGGGGTGAAAGCTGAAACAGATGCATAATCTTCTGCCTAATCTTCATGAGAAGGGATTTAGCTGAGGCTTGTCTGCTCAATATGCAGGGGCGTATACCGGCAGGACTGTCCGCCTGTATTAGGGAATCCACCAATCACAATGAAGATTAGCATATATATTTCAACCGCAGTTTTGCGCATGAGCGAATCAGATTGGCGATAATCTCGGGTACCTGCAATGCTTGCTGATGTATACTCAAGATGCTTCCTACCTCCTAAATATTATTTTTAATCATATATTTGTATCTGTCGCACTTTTGAATATTTTCATACAACAATGGAGGGCTATTGCTCATACTCTAAGGCTACTGCTTTAAGTTCAGCGATATAAAGTGAATTTAGTGTGCTTCTGAATTTAGGATTATGGGTATCACCAAAAAGCTATTTTTGGTATCTATATATATGTCTAATGGATATAGTTATGAGGCGCGATTTTAGCACAAAACCGAATATATTCAGATAACCGACAGATTGCGCGGACTGGTCCCGTTGGATTGAGACCCTTCTAAGCTCGAAATTGCATAAAAGGGTAGAAAAAAAAAAGAAGAAGAATATGGCAATATTGAAGAAATGAATCCTTCGAATTAAGGATTTTCGTAGGATTTTGGATTGTAAGGATTGGATACGAGATAAGTAGGATTGTTGATTGGAGGAGGTCATTTTTAAACAGACATTGTGTTCGCCTTGATTTGATATTTTTTAATTATTCTTTTGAGTCGTTTATACTTTCTTAATTAGTAAAACGTTAGTAAAAACTTACATAAGTAAGATGAAATCTAATTAATTTCTTGGAAATAATAATTAGTTATGATTTATTCTTTAAAATATGTTTCAATTATCATTCCAGGTCCAAGTTACACAATGAGGGCAGGATATTCCAACGTAAGTAACATGAATCATCGGTAATGCATTACTAGTCGTAGCTATGGATTATTTAAGCTGGAGTAAGTCTAATTTAAACTGAAAAAAAAAGTGTTAAAATATTTCTTTATTAATTTACTTTATTTTATGATTCTTTCCTGAGATTATTTTAAATATAAGAGGTTAATACAATCATTAATATCTCTAGTATCTGGGACGTAGTGCTATAAAATAATAGTAATAAACCTAATTGCCTAGCAATGATAAATTTACACTAGACAACTCTTCTTGTAATTGTAAAACTACTGGTACTAGTTTTGGTTGGGGGGGGGGAGGGGTTAGTCTAGCAAGTGGGCCTATTGTTTTTTTTTCCAACCCCTGACGGCTTACTAGATACGACCAGCCCTGACCAGAGAGGGAGTTTCGTCCATTGCGCTGGACAACCACGAAATAAAAGTTAACTAACCCTGCTAGTAATCGAACTATCATTCATTCCTATCATTATCGCTTCGTTATCAATGCTAGTAGTAAACCTAACTATATAAAGCAAATAACCGACTTTAATGTAGCTTTGGATATTATATACACACAAATTAATTATTCTTTTCGTTCCTAAAAAAAAAAAAAAAAAAAAAAAAGTTCCTTTAAACTAATATTATTCATCGTTCGTTTCCTCTCCAGTGTGGTTCAGTGGCCCTGAAGAAGACCTGCAAGGCAGGTCGAAACGTTGGCACGCATTAAAGTATTTCTACTTAGACGTGGTGTTCCTCTATGACTGCATCTCTGATTATCTTCTTCTCCATTCATCTTAACAGTCAACTATACTTTTATCATTAAACTAATATATTACTTCATTTTGTAAGCTTTACCAACATAGTGATAAAGCCAATTTAATCTTGCCCATTAGATATTCAATTAAAGTTCATAAAAAAAGGTTGTTTTTTTTTATAACTATTCATTGAAATTTACAACTGTACATAATAACATACATCTAATAAATGTGATAATGACAAAAAATAATAAAATGACAATTGCTTGTGAAGCAACTACCCATTTGTAGTACTTCAATAAAAAAAAAAAAAAAAATATATATATATATATATATATATATATATATATATATATATATATATATATATATATAATAATAAACTTACAAACACAAGTAACTAACTTGTGCCTTCATATGCTTCCTTAACATGGTGATGAAGCCAGTTTAATCACCATTAATTATTCATTAGAATAGTTGTTAATAAAATGAGAGTAAAATAACGTAATATATTATTCTATAATCTTTTAAAATATGATATTTACCTTTAAAATTTATTAAGATTTTGAAAATATTATGAGAACATACATTAGTTTTAGTTTTTTTGTTGGGACTTAACGTTCTTATTTACTCCAAATAGTGATGGGAGGACAGGTTGCCATACAGGTTAAGAACTATTCCTGCCTGGTTGAAAAGGTAAATATAAATTCAAACCGCTCAGTAGGGAATCTAACGCTAGATATTTATTCACTCTTCAATTAATTGTAGCTATTGTAGATATAGGATATTACAAGATATAAGCTGCTGCGATAATCAAAGAGTAAGTGTGAAATGGACTTGCCACTGCAACATGAAACTTGAGGACACATGATGCATTAAAGGATCAATCCTCATTGCACCTCATAGGCACTTATTCATTATTTTTATACAGACGAGATTTTGATCTATAATTATTTTTCTGTAACATTATTTTGTAATTTTGATTTTTATTGCACGCCGTAGCAAATCCATAAAATATTGGATACTTCACCCCAGCTGATGACATTTGGTATTTGGTGAATTAATGATTAAAATTGTGATTTTAATCATTAACAATTAATCTTATTCTTATAATAATTATTGTTCTTTCCGTCCTAAATAATCCAACACTATCTTTAATCATATAAGGATTTCAAAATGTATTATTCGCTAAGCGGTATTACACACTCCATCCAACACTGCTTGAATGAACACCAGTATCCCGACATTATAATTTCCTAACCGTGACCCCATTATGCTTCCAAAGCATGATTTTAATGCTTCAACCTGAATCGTGAGGTATACTTTCGAGGATCGTAAACGAGAGAGTACGAGGGCTGCAGCTGCGTAGCCACGTGTGCTCGGGTGAAAGTTGAAGGTCCATAGCGACTCAATGGCCTAAGGCGACTTCACTTGACTTCATATCAAAGTGTACTTCAACCACTGATCCATTTTTCTCTAATAATAGTTATAAATAAAATAATAGTTATAGATGAAACATTTTAAAGCGACTGATCAAGAAAGAACAAAAGTGGTTTTGTAACAATGATAGATTAAAACGTTATACGAATAGATATTTGAGTCCAATTATCACCAAGAAACAGTTTAGAAAATTTTTACTAAAAATGATTAAGGTATTTTTAACTATTTATTTAATAATACATATGTTTACTGTTCAATCGTTACATTATTTTTTTTTTCGATCCGACTACAGCTTTAAGAACATGAGTCCTATCACAGATTGCCAGCTGGGTTGATCCATCAGCTACTAGAGCAACTTACGAGTTACGACAGTTAGAAGTCATCCCCTGACTTCTAATTTTCTTAAGTCTTCTTCTAAGTCATCCAACCATTTTGTTCTAGTGCCTTCACCATTAAGCTACTTCGCCTCTGCGATTAGGGCTCGATGGCAAAGTACAGAATGTCTTGATTTCGAATCCCGTCTCGGCGTGTTGAAATTTATTTCGTGGTGGACACAAGGAATCTTAACCCACCTTGGCTAGAATAGGTTGGTAACCTGTAGGCTAATCCGTCCTTTCTGTTCTAGTTGGAGTACATAAGGACGTTAAACCTAAACAAGCAACAACATTTCAACGACGATAAAGTTTTTCAGCCACCTCCTGGCATTGTTAAACTTCATAAATCAGTTTCCTTGGGAGATGATTGCTTCCGTTAGTCTCCACACGACCGAGTCATCAACCATTTTCTTTTTAATTTCACATTACCTGGCTAGTCATACAATACTTTTAGTCCAATTTTTCTTTCTAATCCTTCACTCTCTCTCAGAGTCGGTTGGTCCATATATTTTACTAAAAACTTTTCTTTTCTATGAACTTAGCCGTATCTACATTACTCTTCTCGGGACCCATGTCTTGCTGCCAAAGGTTACTGTCGGACATATAGTAGTGTTATAAATAATCTTATTAGAGCTCAAATAAAGATCTTTAAATTGAAAAAAAAAATGTACCCTCCAAAAAACGATTGGTGCTCTTGCCTCAATTTCGTTGCATAGTTTTTGTTTCGGTGACCAGTGCTCCATTATTTCTATGAATGGGGAGAAATATTCATTACGATTTCTATAATTCGACAGAGTTTAACTTGAAACTATATCTAATAAATACATCTAAAAAACTAAAAAATAAATAATTAATAAATATAATTGACCTTATGATTTAGAAATCTTATAGATTTTTATTAATTTACGACAATTATGAGCATTATTGCAAAATCAAAAAATAATAATTGTAACAAATGAGATTTATTTTGCTATCGGAACATGAATTATTTGACCCTACTTAATTTTAATTTCCACTCCCTACTGTATTACTCTTCTTGCTTTCCTTTAAGGCAGGTTCTTCTATGTCCGATAAGTCTCAGATTACTTCTTCATGTACGATCAACGCTGGAGTACATTTAAAGCTGTAAATTATATACAAAATGACATACCACAATAATGTCTCCTAACGTAATGATAAAATACGCGTCTAACACGTACATTACTGTACAAGGAGGTATCTCCCAGGCTTTACTTACTATTAAAATTACTTCTAACAATTAAATAGTTGGTTTAAAAAATAGAAAATTAAACTCAAAAACTTAAACCACTTATTTCTTTTAAGTTTCGAATCGTTATGAGCAATCAGTAATCATTAACAATTCACTTTAATATTCCTATTAAATAGCTATATAACGTTATCCAATGTTTAGGAATAGTGTAAGGATGACCTGGGTACAGAGGTGAAACAGAAAGCTACAAGCCTTTAAAACTTTAAGCCGTAACAAGAAACTGATCCTTTTATTTTCGCAAATTGAAAACATGTCTCATTAAACCATCCTGTCAGGCCAGTGCTATAAAATTTCTTAAGGACATATACATTTTCATGGCACCAGATAAGATTCTGATTTCATGTAAAGGATAGAATGACATTATCCACGTACTTGACTACACGGGGATGTTATACGAAACATGGCCACAAAAAGCCTGCTAGGAAATACTTAAAGAAGGCTAAAAAAGAGTGGGTTGAGCCATCTCCTAGGACCGAAGGATCATTTTACCGCTGGGTGCTGACCTCCTTCATCCCTCACAGGCCAATTATATTATATAGTTATCGCATCTTGTTAACTGTTGGGGTAGTAACATGTGGGGATTTAAAATTAAAGATAAGGTTTAAAATACCAGAAACTATTCATCGTTTTTGATTACTTCTTCATTAGGTTCAAAGCTAGACAAAGCTACCAATGAATTTCAAAAAAACTAATTTACATAATAATAATTAGATCTATTTGGGCATACGGAGTTGGGCCCCAAAGCCTCCACTAATCCATTTTTTTTCGTATCAAATCCTTCGTAAAATTTTGAAAATATCAAGATACATTTCGTCTTCAGGTTTTGATTAAACTACATTCATTGTGTAGTTTCATTCATTATGAAAGTGAGCTTTTATACCTCTTTTACTTATAATATATATACAAATATATATATATATATATATATATAATATATATATATATATATATATATATATATATACTTAGATATATAGATATTTATCTTAATGACGATTCCCTGTTATTGAAATCCGATGCCTTCTAGAAGGAAATAACTACAGTCAAAACTCAAAACTATGTAGGCTTGCGGCTATTGGTAAGTGTTATTTATTCTTTACCTATTCATTATATTCAATCAGTCTTGGATGGAACGAAATCCTTATATGATTAAATTGTGGGATTATTAAGAACGGAAAGTCTAATAATTAATATAAGAATAACAGTAATTGTAATAATTTATTCACCAAATACCAAATCATAAACCAAACGGAATTTCCTTAACAAGCCTATGGCAGGATTGATGATTATAACAAAAAGTAATAGTTATGACAGCACATAAAAATATGAAACAACTTGTCATCAGGGTGAAGTATCCAATGGATTTGCTACGGCATGCTATAAATATCAAAATCACAAAATATTGTTACAGAATAATAATTATAAATCAAAATGTCGTCTGAATAAAAATTGGGTGCAAAGCAGCGAAGACATCAGCTTCTACACCTGGTAGCTATGTCTATTAAAAAGAACAACACTATAAACGTCTGCCCATTTCCCGAAACAGGGGATAAGCGATAGGGTTGAGATATACTGGTTTATACATGTAAATGGTTTTAGAAAACTTCGAATTATAGAGCCTTCCGTCTCAGGAAATTCGACTTAAACAGTCATAGGAGTTGTATAGACAAAACTTTTACTTCGAGTTAACGATTGTTGGTTCAAGTAAGCAAATACAATTCATCATATAAACGTAATGGGGAAATGTGGTTCACTTCGACTTACCGAGTTTTTCGCGACTTATTGAGTTTTTACTGTAATTGGTTTTGCGAAAAAGATTTATTGCAATTTTTTTTTTGGATCAGAAATCTTCAACTAACAATTCAAATATAACAGTATACTCATAAACCTAATTAAGTATTATCTTAAGATGTTAAAATGTATTTTTTTTTTTAAATTATCACTTTACTGTGACCTTCACGATTTCTTCTATTCTCTTCGTGTCTTTTTGTTTTCAAAGTTCACTGGTTAAAAATTATTTATATTTTATACAACTATTCGGTAGAAATAACACTAAGATAAAAGAAGGAAAAAACATATTTATATGAGTGAGTATTATATACATGAACTTCTGGAGTCACTTCAGAGGCTGAATCTTTACCGAGCTAGGCAACCCTTAATGCCCTGTAAGTCGACCCTATCTTGGTGGTGAAACTTACACCCCACCAAATGATGAAGGCTTGTCTCAGAGGGGATCGTGGAGGGTTGTATCGTAAACACCGAAGGGGATGGCGCGATCTTTGATGTGTTCTTAGCCATAGCCAGCTGTGTCCTGTGGCAAAAAGTCGACTGGTCAGTGGTCGCCGGAGGGGCGATGAAATGGGGTTGGTTTCATAGCTGTATCAGCAGTCACTAAAAATATATGAACACTTACATTCCCCCAATTTTTATGCAATTTTTTTTGTGGGTCTGCATCTGAAAAAAAATCATTATGTATATTTTTTCTTTTCGTCCATCAAAACCTATGAACTGAGAAAAATATATACAAAATGTTTCGATTGATTGAAAATCTGATTTTATAATTTATTTTTTATTTTCAGTTTGATAAAATATCCACTCGGTTCTTTAAAACTAACCTTTCACATTTCATGTATTCATTTCATGTATTCATACATATTTCTACCACCATTTCATGGTAAAACAGTAAACAGTCATAAAAGAGAAATGGATATTAAAAAAACACTTTTGATATCTTTTTAGTAGAAGTAGTTTAGTCAATGAGCAAAGTATTGAATGTTGTTCCCAAGAACTTCTGTCAAATAGTCCGAAAACGGTCATTTGACTTATGGTAGGTTTAGTGTTAACCAAAACATTTCTATTTTAGAGTAGATTAACAATATAACAACTCACTAACAAATAAATAATAAGTTAAAAAACACGATTTAATAGCAAACCAAACTAAAAAGTAGATAATAATTTTGATTTCATGAATATTTTGTGTTACGGCAATACAAAGCCCGACAATCAATTATGATTAATTGATTTGGAGTAAAATTTAAGTAAAACCTCAGTTATTAACAAAATAGTTCAATTTATTGTATAAAAAAAAAAAAAAAAAAAAAAAAAAAAAAAAAAAAAAAAAAAAAAAAAAAAAAAAAAAAAAAAAAAAAAAAAAAAAAAAAAAAAAAAAAAAAAAAAAAAAAAAAAAAAAAAAAAAAAAAAAAAAAAAAAAAAGTGCGACAAACGCTTGTTACAGACGGGAAGACAAACCAATACTATTGAGGTATTATATTTTTTGGATTCTACTATCTAGAAAGCGTCAAGAAATATTAAAATATCGAAGTCAAATTCCTTGTCGATTTCAATATTATCTTCATCCAAAGAAAGTATTTATTATTTATTTTCATAATAACTCCACTTTTTATGAATTATACCTGTATTATAAATACATATTATAAAATAAAGTTTAATTTTATTTTTAATTAAAATATCTTTAAGTAGTCAAATCAGTATGCTGTGTCTATAACAACCCAATAAAGTTAGGCAGCAATATGCTTTTTTTTAATGATTTAATAAAGCATATTAATACAGCATATCTCTCTCTAGTTACCAATAAAATTTTAGTAACATTTAATATCAAAACAAGCACCCCACGCTTTTTACTAGAAATTGAACTATTTTGTTGATGACTGAAGTTTTACTTTAATATTATTCCAAATTAATTAATCATAATTGACTATCTGGTGTTATATTGCCCTAACACAAACTATCCATGAAATCAAAATTATTTTCTACTTCTTAGTTCGGTTTGCTATTAAAACGTGTTTTTTTAGTTTTTGTAAACTATTTAGTCCCATTTTTTATATTTTACTCTCAGGACCCATCCAGACCATATAAAAAATAAAACCTTCTACTCCATCTTTTGTAAGGCAGACCCCCATTTGGGAGTAATTTGACTGGACTAATTGAAAACATAAGAACAACGTTATTGAATGATGATAGCATTGCCATTGGTCCTTGACTCTTTTGGAAATTTTTTAAAACATTCAGATTGCTTCAACTAACAAAATAATCGTTTCAAAAAAGGTCGAAATTTTGAGGGTTTGAATTTATATTTCATTTTGATGATCTGAATTATGTCGTCATTGGTCCGTTTCTCGATTGTTTGGAAAGAAGAGGTCTTCCATTTTCCATTCATATAACTATTCTTATCTGAGTAAAAAGCATGATTGAAAGATAAAAACATAACCGAGGATTTGTTAATAAATTAAGATCTGAAACATGTGGCAACCATATAAATATGATTTAAATTAGTATAGGAGTGACGAGATTGGCTTTTCTTTATATTATTAAAAAACTTCATAATTTGCCTGTTCTTTTCAGAATGCGTCTTCATTCACATACTGTTATCGGCATTGTGGGATAATTTGGAGTTTCCCAATCTGAACTATGGACAAATTATAACTGAAAACCCCATGCATTACCAATAAATACCAATTAAAAAATAACGAATAATCCTTATTACACATTTATGTGTTAACAGTATTGCGTACCCACACCGAGCGGTCAGACGACCTACGCACTGAGGCAACTGGAGGTGGAGGAAATGAATGCCAGGCTGAGGAGGTACGACATGAGCTTGAATATGGACTTCGCTGATGATGAACTAATCGAATATTCAGATAACATGACCGACGTGGTATCAGACTACGCTGGTTGCGGTGACCAACCTTGTCGCTACGAGAGCAGATTCATCTAAACTCCAATCCAGGAAGATGATTCTGTTTCTCTATTTGCGATCAACATGTGCTGAATATATCGATCGTAACGGTAGCAGTTACTAATCGAAAGGAAAAATGCTCTCTTCGATTGAGAAATTGAAAATAAAGACGTACTAGGAAAGAAATTATTTTTTAAATTAATTATCTCGTAATTTATAATTCAGGTATGTTATAAATAAGGTACTTATAGGTTTGTGTAAGTAATGTCCTAGAATTCTCTGCTGAAAACAATTTAATTATGTTCCCATGACACGTTTACTATTTGTACGTGTGTGTGTATATATACAGGGTGAGTACCTCTTAGTGTGGGTAGTTTTTTCGAAAACCAGTGAGCGTTGAAGTATTATAAGACATTGTAACCTCCCTAGATATGGTCTGGATTACGCTGGTTTTTAGGTTCCAAGTTTGTAAAATTCAAAGTTACATGTACTCTGCTCTTAAAGGAAAATTAATGCTAAATCCAAAAAAGATGGTAAAAATGCGAAAAATGTTTAAACAAGATATTACAGCTTTTATGGTAAAAACGTGGTTTCCTCAAAAAACTCTTTGAATTATCATAACTCTGCAACGGATTGGAATAGAAAGGTAAGGCCTTCGGCATTTTTCTTCATTTTGATATAGTTTCACCCAATTCTTTATTTTATACTAAGAGGTACTCATCCTGTATATATATTGTATCATATACATGCAATAGTGTCCTTAAGTTCCCAGCTTTCCCTAATCAACTTTGGTATCTAGCCTTGCCGGAAACTTAGCGTATTTAATGTTTATTGATGGAATAACGATTGTTAATAAATTATTTAGTAAAGAAGAGAGTAAGTCCAAATTTTAAAATTTTTAGATTATTGCACCATTGCACATACATAGATTTTAATGACTTAGACGGCCAAAAGTATTTTTTAAGAATCAATATAATGGTAACGTATCTATGCAATTGGTGAGTCAACAGTTTTATGCACAATATAACAACATCCTCTCCCCAGAGGATTTTGCAATATAACATCTTAGTGTTTATTTGCCTTTGCCCATCGTTGCTTAATTTGTGATTTTTCCTTTTTAGCCTCTTTGTTGTGCCCATAGGAGGAAATTCTCATAATAGTCATGTTTTTCATTTAAAGTTGGTAAATTTTGACTCAGTAGTTGGTCAAATATGTATTGACGAGTCACTACTTTAGTACCCGAGGTAGTAGGTAGACCTGAAACAAATAAACAATAATTTTGATACAAAATATCGCACAGTTAATATTTCTTATATTTGACAAGGAGCCTTTCAAAAGGGCTTAGCTCAAAAAAGGGCGAATTTGCGCGGCTATTTCTTATGGAATTAATTAGTTACATGCATGAACTATATTTTATTATGAAAATTAACACAAGGACGGACTCAAAAGTACATTAAAAAGGCACTAGAATTTAAATATACCTAAAAAAAAAAATAATTTTTGGATAGAGTGATGTTCGTTGTGTTAAAAATGAATAACAGAGAATGTTAATTAAATTTTTCTGTAATGGAAACAAATTGATCTTTCCTGTATTATCGCAATCCATCACAGTTAAAACGAAAATATTAGCTCGAAATGAATTATGCACTTTGGAAAGTTATAAGTTTAGGAGAGCGGCGAGACCCGACATGTACACACTTGTTCACTATCGAATTCCGACTGATCGAAAGTCGACTCCCGCGCTTCAAAGGCGGGGGGAGAGGATGTTATATTGTGCATAGAACTGTTGACTCACCAATTGTATAGATACCATACCATTACATTGATTCTTAAAATACTTTTGGCCGTCTAAATCATTAAAATGTATGTATGTGCATTGTATGTAGAATTTTATATTACATTAAATACCTAAGTCTCTTGAAGAATCGCCTTTTCTATTTTCCAAGGGTTGTAAGAACGTAAGTAAGCTATGATTGAACAAACGTGAGTACACTTATGCTATTCTCCTGAAAAGTTAGCCTAGTGTGACTTACGCTCTTCTGGTTCTGAGGTACAGATTTTTTCATTTTTTTTTTCTAACAACTCTTTAAAGAAAGTAATATGTACTAAAATAAATAAATACAAAGAAGAGATACAAAAAAACAAAAGTGAATAATAAATGAAAATAAGGAAAGAATTTCCTCATAATATACAATACAATAAAAATAAAATGTGAGAAAAGTTTTTTTTTTCCCTTCTCCCCGCCTTCCTTTTTTTTTTTTTTTTTTTTTTTTTTTTTTTTTTTTAAACAAAGAAAGTACCTAAAACTATACAATACATAAAGGGGACAAAGAAAGAAAAAATATATAAATAATCATTAAAATAAATAAGAATATATTCAAATTAAATTGAATCTTAAAAATATATTTTTACTTTATTTACAATATATTTATATCCGATGGATCCCCCAACGAGACTTGTCCCTCCACAGGATCTGAGAGATCCTAGCGCTTCTCTCTTAGCTGCGTCACTGGTGTAGATAATACCAATGGAGGCTGAGTGTGAGCGCTATAGTACAGTAACTCAGAGCATGAGTTGAGCAGCTGGCCATTGCCAGGACTCCATTTCGAATTTTATAATAGATCACGAGGCACTGCCTTTTTAACCTGCGAGGATTATAGGGGTGAGTGGAGCTGGATAAGGATTGCGCTAGTGAATTAGGATGATTTTAAAGTTTTTGATGAAATATTGAAAATTTGACAAGTATGGATTGTAGGACAAAAGTTATATTATTTTTTTACTTTAAAAGAATGGAGAAGGATCTCGACTAAAGGCAACAGTGACGCGGTAAGAAATGAATGGTCACTATTTTCGGGATGGAGGAATATTACAAATATTACTGTTTATTGGCCAGTGTTTATGTAGCCCTAATTCACCGCTTGCAAGACTTCATCAAAGAAAGAAAAAATTGGGAAAATTCGAACAGAGGTGATCTTTTTCTTGACTGTGCCCCTGTTCACATAACATTGATTTCCAAGACCGCTATGAAAGTATGCAGAATTAAAGAAATCTCTTATCCCCTACACCCCAAACTAGGAACTGTGGAAGAACATCTTACTGGGACGTCCAAATCATGAAATGAAAAAGTAATCTTTATTCTGGGACATATTGTCCCCCCAAGAAAAGCAAACATGTATAAAAATGTTGTATAATAGTTTGGCTATCTTAGTTCCAAACAAAGATAATACATAATCATCCAAAATAAAAAGATGGCTTCCAGAAGCTTTACGTCTTTGATATGCTACATTATATTGATTTCATCTTATTGTGATCAGTAATCGTTTGGATTGGCTACATATAGAAAGTGTAAATTATATGTGGTTTATTTTATAAAATATTAAAATTTCATGGACTATTATTCATTAGACCAAGGTCATATATTGGTTTCCTTGATACTTGAATAAATTTCCTAAATTTAAAATACACAAAAAATAATAACAATTTGTAAATGTCATTCTGATCTATTGAACTTTTTAAAAAGACAAATTAACACGCTATATATGGACAAGTATTAACGGTGTGAAATCGAATCCGCGCTGAAGCGACCTCCAAAAGATTAGCAGATAAAATTCCAGAATAACACTCCGACATTAAATTATTTATGAATTAAGATCCAGCGATGAGAAAAAGTTTGAATTATCTGCGTGTGGTTGAGGAAGTGGTCTGGTAACTAGCGTGAATCCCATTGTTAGTGGCTTCTGATGGCAATGTTGATACCTGATGAGCCTCTGCGGTCCATTCATAACCAGGAAGTCTTCATTGAGGATCTCAGTTCCTCCAGAAGAGGATGGTACCTGTTTTTTCCATACTGAAGATATTGAAATATTATGTTAAGTATCCATACTGAAAACCTTAGAACAAAAAAAAATTCCATATTGAGGTATGTCCACAAACGATTTGTTTAGAGTATATTTAGACGTAAATATTTTCATTATGAACTATTTAAGCATAGAAAATAAATAAAACAGGGTCTTTTTCACATTAAGACTGCCAGTTTTCAACTCTCTGTCAAGATATTACGTAAAATCGTAGTTTTGTATGCTAGCTCTTTGTATTCTAGCTCTCTACCACAACCAAAACCCGTTGTCCAGAAATTAATGCAGGATTTCATGTTTAAACCGAAACCTAGGTTTTGGTTGTTATAAAAAACATAGCAAAAAAAAAAAAATACATTCTTACAAATCATAATAATCGATACTGGTTATAATTACAATAATATCTAAGGTCACAAATGTTGTAATAGGAATTGCAATAGAATCCAAACTTTTATTTAGGTCATCTAAATGTAAGAAATTAATTAATTTTTGCAAGCATTTAAAATAAATAGAAAAACGTTGTTTGTCTTTTCTACGATATTTTAGTCAAAAATATTTTCTAATGATAAACTTTTGTCTGTTTGAAACCCTGTCCTACAGTATCCTTTAATGATTCCACTAATCCCTGTTGAACAAATCTGCTACCTAAAACTCCTCTTGGACAAACGTCTTACTTGGAATCCACACACAAGTCTAAAACGACAAGAAACTGCTCGTCGTTACAGACTACTTCAACATTTACTTGACAAACATCTAAAGCTCCTAATTAATTACAAAAGACTCATTTACATGACTATGATTACCTAGACCTATATGGATTTACGGGGCTCTACTAAACCATCCAATTCATCCCGTATCCAATCCTTACAATCCAAGATCCTTCGAAAAATCCTCAATTCTCCTTACTTCGTCATCAATAAACTTATCCATAAAGGTCTTAATGTTCCACATGTTGCTGATTTAGCCCAAACCAGATACCAATCCTTTCATATTAAGCTTCATAACCACTCAAATCCCCTAGTTTCTTAACTTGCTTTCCACTCAATTCCCGATAATCCCCGAGGCGTCTGAAAAGAAGATGGCCTAGACTAGAGATCTTCTTGTGTAGATTTTTCATTGAAGTGCTACTGATGAGTAGTTGTTTTCAAGTTTTGGCAGGTTATTGTAAACGTTTTTAACACATTTACTTAATGTATATTTGTACAGTTGTAAATTTCAATAAATTGATATAAATAAAAATAAATCTGTTTGAACTATGTATTTTTTAAAATATTTTTTTCGACAGTTATCATGTCTTTGACACACCAACAGCAGACGTTTCAAGCAATTATTGATGAATAAGTTACGATTTAAGATTGATTTAAATTTTTAAACTATTATTAAAAAAAAAAACTTTGTAGTCATCTTTGGCTATTCTCAGTTGGCTAATTGTTCTCAGTTTGGTTATATTTATGTTATATTTTAAATAATCTTCCGCCTGAGGGTTGTTAAAATTTGAAATTTTCATATACAATTGGTTATAACTTGTATTTAAGGTACGACCAATATCTGTTCAGAGTAAATGTTTAGTGACTCTTGTTGGATAATAATTTTTGTGGATTGAAAAAATTATGAAAGGGTTCTGAAATATTGCCGTTATTGGTTAGTTGTTGAATTCGAGATAACTAAATATATTAGAAATCACGTTTATTGATATGTAAATATATAAGTCATTCCGGACAGATACTGGAAACCAATTTTCTGTTAATGCCCTAATGTTAATACAAAAATTTATTATTTTTGTTTAATGCGGGAATATATACGGATTCCGTCCTGTTTCTAATCTCACAATATAATATTAGTCCAGTTAATAAGCACTTTGTAGAGTGCATGAAATAGGCAATTAGTTTTTACTTCATAGCTTCGTTAAGAGTTGTTAGAAGGTTAACATACTATAAGTCCCCCCCCCGGGGGGGGGGGGGGGGGGGTGAGCTAACGGTGGGGAGGAGGGGGGATAAGTTTAATATTTTTGGTTTTCTGGTTATCCCTCGAAAACAGTTGACTCTGGAAAAATATGTTACAAATAAACATTAAAGCTAATTAAATTTCCTACATAATTAGGCTTTGTAAATTTGAAGCATGTTTGACATTTGAAGCAAAAGTTTAACAGAAAGTGAGGTTAAAGTTGTTTTTTCCCGAAAATCACGGCATATCATAGTCTGAAGAACTGTCAGGAGTTGTATCTGTTTGTAATGTGTATTTTTGAGTTTTTTTATATAGTGTTGGTTTAATATCTGGTATAAACTTGTCAACTGGTATTATTTTATATATTTTATTTACATATTCACTTAAATGTTCATTAAGAAACAGCTTTATAATGATAATGTTTTATGATTTATTAAGGTTGAATATATTTTAAAATATATAAATGCGAAGGCTGATCAGTTTTCTGTGCCGATGTCGTAACTCCAACCGCTGATACAGAGGATGCATAAAAATGGGATACTGCGTCTTTTTTTATCTCCTTGGAAGCGATGACTCAGAATATAAAATTAACAAAGCTTATTCATAGAACTAAAATGTTGAATAAAAAAACAATAAATACGAAATTTCAACAACTTGGCTTTCGAGGATCAATAAGTTTAAAATATAAACAAAACAAATAAATAATGTTTGATTTATTGTGTTTTGAAATAAACAATGCAACTATTCCCATTAATTTTAATGGAAGATATTATATAATAGTGAGGAAAATAACTTGATGGTCACTTCCTAACCGATTAGCAAGATTGAAAATTGATTGGGTCGTTTGGACTATAAATACTGCATTAAGGTTCGTATTCTTTTTCAACCTGTCATTATAACTCCACTTGTTGCACGTGTTTTCATGGCCATTGAAAAAGTCAAATTTAAGATAACCTGAAAAGAAGTAAAGTCATTTCAAAGAGTTGAATAGCTAATACTATATTAATTATAAATTGCACAGTTTCGTATTACTTTGCATTTATGATTTTTTGTTATTAATTTTTTTATTAATTTAATAATAACAATTGTAATTAAAGGTTATAATTAAAATTATTCAGTTATATAATATACAGTCCCTGATATAATTATAGCCCTCCCCTATTTTATTATTTATTATTGTTATATAATGTATTACTTAAACCAAATTTTATGAGTGCCCTAAATAATGCCATCACTTAGATAATGCAAACATATTTCAATATTCTATGACAGCTCATTTTTAACTGACGCTGAAGGAATATTATTAAAGCAGAAGTACATTAATTTCAACATTTATATATCTTGTTCGCGTTGTGTTTTAATGTACTATAAGAGTGGCTTCTATAGGATCCGTATTTCTTATGATTATGGCAGTGACGTCTGGGTAGGTCGCGGTTAGTTTATTATTGTCAGTCGTTAAGTTGAACGTGTGATAGAAGTGAGAATAGAGCAATGAGGGACGCCAGCTAAAAAGCATTGGCTTTGGAGATTAAAAAAAACTCCACTAACTTATATTTTTAGAAAATTGTCGTTTTTGAAATTTAGTGTGTAAAAATTAAAATAATAATGGAAGTAGAACATTTTTAAACGTTTCAGTTATGTAATACAGGTGAGCAAAATTTTGAAACTAAAATCTGATATCGTTTTCAGATTCCTCATTTCAAAAAACACATAGAAACCAAATTTCGTCAAAATCAAAAATTAATTTTTTTTATCCCTAAAGTTTTGTTGGATTTTAGAAGGAAAGAGGAAGTCAATTTGTGAAAAAAACATAAATAATTTGCGCTGTCTCACATACTACGTCACCGATTGAAACCAAATTTTAAGACCATTTAGAAGCACTAATACTGCTTAGTTTAGACCAAATCCGTAAGTCGGAGGATTTGTTGTTGTTGAGATATCTCAAGTTATAGTTGACCTATATTTTATTCTCATCAGTTTTTGTCCACTAAAATCTGAAGTAAACCCAATGTTTTATGCTTGGATAAAAAGCTGAATGTACGTTGATTTTTGTGATGTTATTACTATTGTAATCGATTGAACACAGTAGTTGTCATGGCCGTAAGAAGTTGACGAAATCTCAACTTTTTTAATGTCCTCGAAAGGGTAAGGAGGTAACAAATCAATATTTTTTTATTTTGATAACATTTCACATGTAAGGAAGGGTTTTTTGATGTGATAAATCGAGATTTGAGGTCAGTTTTTCATGAATTGTTTTTTACAGATGTACTGCGTATTTCATTGGAATTTTTTTTTTTTTTTTTTTTTGAGTTTTTGAGCACCCTACAGCCGGGTCGTGTCTTGAGCACAACGAAAGTATTTTTATTTCAAATAGCATACTAAACTACAATTTAACGTGAAAAAATCATTTCTCCATCTTGAAAAATATATAACGTGATTTTCATATTTTTTATTTTTTTTCTCGGCTCCTAATGCTCATTGGTGGCTATAACTCTAGTTTTGCACTATTATAGGTCCCTGCTACCTACACAAAAATTGGCATTCAAATCTGTGAGTTACAAGTCAAAACGTCCTTAAGGTAGGTCATAGCGATAAATGTTATAAAACAAAAAATATTTTCCACTGAATTTCTGATCCAGGAATTATCTTTTTTTTTTTTTTTTTTTTTTTTTTTTTTTTTTTTTTTTTTTTTTTTTTTTTTTTTTTCTTCAATTCGAGCAACCTCAACAGTGTTATAGCGTGTCAAAGAGAATGTGAAAAAAAGTTGCACACAAAAAGTATAGACCCCTAGCCTGAAGACATATCCACGTAAAGATTCATTAGATTTCCGTATCATTTTACGATACGTAACCACAACCATGGCGACGGATCTTTTCAAGCACTTTTATATCTGTGTCTCTTTTGAATAGTGTATTAAGTGCAAAAATAGTATCTGAAAAACGCAATTAAAATTATGGATTTTTTTTTACAATGATTCACAAAGGAATAATCATGTCAGTTATAGCCGCTTAACTTAGCCTATCCGAAACAAATAAAAGAAAAAACGTTATCTAGTAATAACCCAAAATTCACAAAATTTCCTGTAACACACTATTCATAGGTGTCACAGATAAATTAGAGCTGATAGTATTGACAAGGTGACCAGACAAACTATAAAATAACTAGAAATAAAGAAGCAGCCGCTATTAGTAAATGTTTTATTTTTATGCTTAATGAGAGCTAAGTTAGTTACAGTTGAAAAGCAAATATTAACTAAAATCTAAATAAGGCCAATTTCTGGCATCAATAAGATTTTTTTCTTCGTGTATAACTCAACCAATTTTATCAATATGTTATTAACTCAATTTCATGTATACAAACAAACAATGTAACAGATATTAAATTGTTTTTTTAAACAAAAAATAAGTAAGCAAACTGTAAAACTCTATTACTATGTCCTTCATTTGACAAAATCAGAAATAATTCTAATTCTGTTAAGAAAGTGCAATCTTAACCAGGTTAAAATTACTGACATGCGTGTTAATGAGAAAATAATGCTTATTACAGTGGAAACACGTCCTTCATTTGACAAAATCAGAAATAATTCTAATTCTGTTAAGAAAGTGCAATCTTAACCAGGTTAAAATTACTGACATGCGTGTTAATATCATCGAGAAAATAATGCTTATTACAGTGGAAACACGTTATTTTGTCACTCGTTTTTTTTTTTTTTTAATTAGCAACTATAAATAAAAAATTAAATACTATGTAATTCATTTTTTTCCCTTGCTAATTATTTAATCTTTAAACCGCCTCATTTGGTTTGTCACTAAAAAATATGCCTATATTCATACATTTTGTAAATTATTTCATAGAAAAAAACAAACAGAACAAGTCCGGAGTCGATCCCTCCATTGATTGTAATAAGAGATAAAAGGAAGTATGAGTGCAGTTGACGAATCCCAAGGATCAGTTAATACTGAAAAGCTCTCCCAACAAAAACATTAGCACCTGGCTCAGCAACTTCTGTTCCAGGTTATAAAATGAGTAAAGATAAGCAACAGGTAAGCAGCTGGTTAAACATGGATAGTACGTATGTGGGATATGACATACGTGGATGGATTATAGAACAAGTGCTGAGTGCTCAAAATGAAGCTACTAATGAAAAAGATGATGACGATGATAATAATTCTTCCACTATTCCATGCAAAAAAGTAGAGGAAATGTTAACTAAGTGCATTGAGTGGTTTCGAGCAGCAATGTGAATCAGATATTTCACACCTGATGGGATGGGGCAAGTGTTTAGCTTTTTTTCGTGTTTTTTGTCATTTTCACTCAAGTCTAATGTGTATAATGTTCATCTGTTCGTTTTTACATTCAATAAATTGAAAGATAAATTAAAAATAAGTTAAAAATAAATACAATTATATAATTTAAAATGCTTTTTTGTTCCTTTACCAGCAAAATTCTGTAAATCGTCATTTCCGTTATTTCGTTACCCTCTCTCCCCCACTCATGACGAATTATCGAGGTTCTAATGTAATTACGTGCTACAATACTATCGATACTACAATCTATTATATATTTGTCAAATACCACTCACTCACTTAACACGAAATCTCAGAAACCACCGAACGGATTGGAATAAAATTCGATATGTAGATTCCTCTAGGGCCGTAGGTGCTCGCTAAGAAAGGAATTTTAAAAAATCGGCCTGGATCGCGGCTAATTTGCGAAAAATGCGATTTCAATTTTTATTGGGTGAATAATAAAAGATTAATTATCATATGGTATTTGGATATAAGCTAAGTAAAAAAATAGGTTAAATCTTTAAGCCGCAAACTTTGACCACCGTTTAAGTTCCTTATAGTTGTAAACACACAAAAATACGATCGATGTCGAAAACTTATAATATTGGTACTTTCTGTGAACTCATGGTAGCTGCAGAGGTTACTTACAACTTACAAGTTTGAGTTGTTTCGTGAAGAGACGCTATTAAAAGACTTATGTTAAAGAGGAGGTTAAAAGACTTATGATCTCTGGTGATGACATGTAAGGCCAGTTCGATGTAGGGACAAAAAACAGATAAGAATCAATAGTTCTACCAAGTGTATGATTCTCTTTAGTATGATTCTCTTTATGGAGAAGAAAGGTACAATATTAACATCCCTCAGCGTGACCCAAACTCCAATACATCACTTAAAAAACTGTGTCTGCAGCTGATTTTTACGCCTAAATGTTAATAAAGCGAGGAGGTAAAGAACCTTATTTACTTTAATTTCGTAATCTCCTCAACCAATTTATGCTTGATATGTACGCAAAAATAGAAACAGAAAGACTAAACGTTCTTCAAAAAAGTTGAGAAGTTAAGACTATATTCACTTAAAGTATGCCATAAGAAAAGCCGATGGTCTGGTATCAGAGCTGGGTAAGATGGTAGTGCTGCCTCGAACCTTCACTGGAGGGCTATCAAAATAATATAAAATTAACTTTTGCAAATTGTCAAATTTACTTATTGAAATTATTCTAAGAATGGAATTGTTCAGGTTTATTTAAGTAATAATAATTATCAACGTTGAGCTTAACTTTTACTAATTTAAGTTGTCTTCATCCTAATGATATTAAACAAAAGCTAGTTATCGTAATTCAATGTAGAGAGCGGGCGTATACGACTTGTTTGTAGTTATTAAACGTAACTACTTAGGATTTAATTTACATTAGCACACAAAAATGTAATTCAATGTAGAGATACTTCAGATTATTGAACTTTCATATAAAATTCCCTAAATAATATAAATATTACGAGTCAATCCATCAACAATAGGTAAATTAATGTTATAGGAAATAATAGCTGCCACTTCTTTGCGCTATGCCAACGATTAGTTTCAGTGTGCCCTTATTTATACATTGAGCTATGGGCCCCACTTTATTGTTCCAAGTTAATGGTTCGTTTATATTTTAATTGCCAATGACAATCGAGCAACAATAAAATGTGATTCATTTATTTCAACTACTCTGCTGCTTCTTGTATTCCTTCCTAACAATGTGACATTACACAGCCCCGGCTACACAATAGAGACGTCAGCTCCCTCAGGTGACTGGCTAGACGCTAAGGCCGCACGGACAAATGCAAGGACGACCGGCAGCCTTGTCCCACTCGATTCCTATTTATTTATACGAGCCACTTGCTCGGCCATCTCCGTTGCAATTTATTGCATGCAATTGTGGCCCTCTGCATATTGCAAGCAGCTCTTTGAGGACGAATTAATCCCCTCAAATTACTATCCTCCGTTGGTAATTAACATTTATAAAAGCTTAATTTGTCACGCTGATGTCTTGGTTTGGCTTTGATTAATGTTTTCGCCCCAATGTTAAACGAGTTAGAAAGGTAATAAGAATATGTCATCTGGAGATTTTATTTTAATTTTATATTAATTAAACATTCATTTTATGATAAACTAGCATCCCTTGTCACGGCTCGCCCGCTCTCATAATCCTTTCCTTTTTGATATTGTGTGTAAAAATATTACGGAGAGGCCTTTTGTTGTAAACACTGATAATGCAGTCCGATTTCCGCAAGTTTCTTTATAGTCTCTGTCCATCTAGATTACCAATTTTTACATTAAAAATAGAAATTGGATGTCTAAATATGCTTTAATGTAATCTTCAAACACCTATTCAGCGCAGTTTTAACAAGGTTTAATATTACTGCTATGCGTAAAAATATCATTGAAGAAAAAGACCTCAAGATTAAACCTACATATACAAACATAACCTAAAAAGTAAAAAATAAGATTTTAATTACTTCGAAACAACGTGCATCAAAGGACAACCAACGAAATTAGCGGTACTTGTATACCTATTTACAATTGATGATCAGTTATTTTTGGAGTCTGTGCCAACCAAAACAAAATAGAATTCGAAAAAAAAAAAATGGTAATTGAAAAGATTCCTCAACTATTTCATCACCGCCATACCGTTATCACGTGCTATTCCAAAGTTTTTTGCAAAGGCAGGATTAAATTGTCCTTCTTGGCTGGCATCGACTCCAAAAATAACTGATCATAAATTGTGAATAGGTATATAAATATCGATAGTTCCGTTGCTCCTCCTTTAATGTTCGTTCTTTCGAAGTAATTAAAAAAATATTTTTTTACTTTTTAGTTCAAGTTTGTACTATAGGCTTAATCTTGAAGTCGGTTTTTTTTTTCAAAAACTTATTTTTATTTTTAGAGTTTTTCCTTCAATAATATTTTGACGCAAAGCAGTGATATTTAGCCTTGTTAAAATTGCACTGAATAGATGTTGGAATATTAAGCATTTTTAGACATTCCATTTCTAATTTTAATGTATGAGTTGGTAATCTAAATGAACAGAGCCTTTAAAGAAACTCTTGCTGATATCGGAAATCATTATCAGTACTTACAACAAAAGGCCCATCCGTAATATTTTTACACACAATATAAAAAAAAGGAAAGGATCAATATTTTTATTAGTTAATTATTTTTGTTCGGAAAAAAATAAATTTATTGATTTCATTTGTTTGGATTTTAATTTCTAACCATTAAAGTAACACCGCACCTTTGTAAAATGGTGCCTATCGGTCAATTTTCAAACTTTACTGTCACAAATCAAATCATCCATAATGACCTGAATGTTCCTTTTGTAGCAGAATTTTTCCAAACAAGGTGGCGAGCTGTCCATTCATGATAAGTAAGCTTACCCACTGGATTCTTGATAATTCTTCGAGGCGTCAGAAAAGAAGATGGTCTAAGGACCTTTTAATGTAGATTTTATTGAATGAGTAGTTTCATTACAAGTTATTTTAGTCTTATTGCCTCTAGTTTACTTTATATATTTTGTATAAAGTTGTTAATATAAATTAAGAAATAGAAAAATAATGCTGAGTGCATGAATATTGAATATGCTGGATCGAACATAAATATGCTGTGAAGATTAAAGAATGTTTTTTTTAACAGGTCAAGAATTATTCTTTTTTTTGTTCATATTGACTTGTAGTCTTTAATGTAAACCCCCTGGGCGATTTTTTTTTCAATTTTATTATATTATATTTTATTATAACACTTTACTCAGAATTAAAACTATCCACATTAAACGAACATATGCATAACCGATAGACTTCATAGACATAATAACGTACTCATTAATGACCTGGCCACGACTGATATACCTGGAAATACTCTCAGGCTTAAAAGAAGCTGGATGAGAGATTTGCTCAAATAAATACATTTTTTTTTTAATTCATGCCAGGAGAAGGTACTGTTAAGTGCTACACTCACACACGTCTATCAAGCCTATATTATTGTACTTTGAGTAAATTTAATAATTGTTACTCCAATAACAGGTGTGAATAAAAATTTTAAAAGAAAAAAAAACACTCTTAAAAAAAAAAAATGTTTTGTTTTTAGGTTATGTCAGTAAAAATCTTGAGGTCTTTTTCTTCAATGATATTTTTACAACAATGTTTTTTCAAATTTTTTTGGTCTCAAGTAAATGACAAAGAAAGTGTCTAATTAATGATTCAAGTGTCTAAATTTATGATGGGCAACATTGAGGTTTTCTATGAAACACTTTACAGGAATGTCCTCTTTATTTTAGCCCATAATGTATTCCTCAGATTTTTGTACTCGTAAAATCATACCTTAATGCTAAATCAAACGAAGTTGAGGCTAGGGATAGAAAAAGACCAGGTTTAACGCAGTTCAGCATTTAAAAAAAATCATAAGAGATCCTACTATGTCAGGATCAAATTATGATTATTTTTTAAAGTCAATCGCGATCAACCAATTTGGATCTTTTAATTCAAGAACGTTTGAAAATAATAATAATGAATGGGTATCAACTGCTATTTTTCGAAGGATCGATTCAGTTAGAGGTTATCGAAGCCGTTCGCACACCACCTGCCTACTTCATTCGTGTTAGAAGAAAATGCTTTATCCTTTCCAATTTATATTAAGCAGCCACGCCAAAGGTTAAACATAATTGCTCTAAGTGGAAACTCCGGGTTCCTTATTGCAACTTAACCGAATCCTATTAGAACCCTGAGATCATCGCTAACATAGGTCAAATTTTAATAGGTGCTTCACGTTTCGGTCAGATATTTCAGACTCTGAAAACTGTACATCGGAAAGAATCGATTGAAAGTTGCCTACAGCTGATAGATTGTAAGTAATAAAATATTTTTTATTTTTATACGATAGAAATAACAGGGAAGTCGCTAGTTGGATGCGCAGTCAAGAAACCACAATGACATTTTATTAATTTTGTTTACCAACTTTTCGGTTTATATTGCAAACCTTTGTCAATGCTAGAAAAAAAAAACGAAAAAGAAATGACAGAAGTTAAATTTAAAACATATTAGAAATTAAAAAAAATGATGTGGAAAATAAAAAAAAAAAGCGGCTATCTGCTATACTTTGTCTACTTATTTTCATATCGATTATATTCATATCGATTGCATAGTTTCCTATATATTTTTTAATTTGACAACTTTTTTGTTTCGATCTTTGTATTTTCTAAAATTTTCGTTCAGTTTGCTTTATTTATTATCTCTTTTAAATTAATTTTGTCGCATATTTTTATTTTTATTCTAGCTCTGAGAAAGACTCGCAATGCATCAATTTTTTTGTGATTTCTTGATACACCCTAATTAAATATTTCTTTATCAAATATTTTGATAATAATGTTTCTATTATTTCTTAAGATTCATAATTCGGCTTTTTTATGTGATGTGTTTTGTTAAAAACATGAGAAATTTCAAAATTTCAATAGACAGAAAAGCTTATTTCAATTTTCAAAACATTCTCCATCAGAATGAGTATATTATTGAAAGCCAAAATTGTTTCTATGTTTTTTAATATTTTTATAACTATTATTATTATTGAAGGCAGTCATTAAAGATTTTTTGTAAGGTGTTCAGTTGAGCTTGTTGATACACTAGCTCAGTGATGGACAAACTACGTGCGGCCCTTCTGGCTAGTATCAATCCGGCCCGCGACATCGTCACACACAATTATACATAAGACAAAAATTTTTTTCTGCAAAGCTAGAATAGAATGATTGTTTTCTTCTCTTTGCGTTCCGGATCTTCTACCATTGTACCATATAAGTTGAGTGTAATGAGATAAAGTCAAAAATAAAGTTTATTAGTTGTAAAACTTTGTTTTGTCCATTTTTTTCGTCCCGCCTAGATGTTTTTCTACTTCATCCGGCCCTCCGCTTAAAAAGTTTGCCCATCTCTGCACTAGCTCATTGTTCTCGAAACACTTTTGCACTTCGGTTAAGCTTGACAGTGGAAATAACAATTAATCTTAACCTTCTCACTATGCTTTGAATAAATTAACCTGTAGGTTAACCTTCTGCCTTATTATTTCGATAAAATAGCTTTGAGTCAAATATATAAACATCAAATAAATTGATTTTTCACCGTCTGAAATTTGAAGAAATGGTCTATTTTTTAAATTATTTTTCCTTGTATTTTTTATTTTTTATTTTTAATTATTTTCCCTTGTATTTTTTTTTTTTTTTTTTAATTATTTTTTGTTATTTTTAATGATTTTTTTTTTTATTTTTAAAAATTATTTTTCCTTGTATTTTTTATTATTTTTAAGATGATGTCAGTAATAAAGAATACTGTTTATTACTTGTAATAATAAGGTGATATTTTCAGTTAATTAAATCCTTATTCTCGCTGATTTCGTTTTATTCGTTTAAATGACAAACGTTATATCGTTTAACGTTAGGTTTACTAATTAGTGTCGATAAAACATACATTCATAAATACATGCTTTGTAGCTGTAATAATTTCAGTGATATAGATAAGTCAGAGATTCATAGGGATAGAGCAGTTTATGTAAAGTTGGGAACATAAAAATTTAAAGGGATATTATAGTAAGATTAAATGCCGGAAACACCTGCTATTTCTCGGTCGCAAAACCTCTCAGTTCTCTCAAAACAAAATCCGTCCAGCTTCAATTTCCATTTTTCACCACATCCAATCATTTGTCCATTGACAGAATTTGGCTTCGTTTCATTAGGTATTAATAATAGAAAACTCGGTCCATCAATTTTTTTACTGGTAATTGAAGTAGAACCGTGTTTTATGATTGATGTTTAGTTCAGCAGCGATGTTACGAGATAAAAAAAGAGCAAACTGGAAGAATACTGGAGAATTTATATGGCTACATATTGTGTAATCGCGTCGCATTTATTTGCTTGGAATAATATAGGTATTAGAGGAGACGGTTAACATGGACTTGGACGTCGCTGAATTGATAACTGCATCTATAATATGACATTGGTAATACGTTCGAGGGTACACCAAGGAGTAGATGGGAGGATTGTATCAGAAAAGGTCTTGTGGATTTGGGTTTTGATGTGATGGTCAGAGGTTGGTTGAGTAAGCATCGAGCGCTTGTATTTAACTTTACTTAGATTTTGGTAATTTAGTTATTCCATCGGAAACGACATCGAATACCCAAAATATCTTTTTATTGATTGTTGCGTTCTTCAGATTTATTTTAATGTTTTAGTAGTTCCTTTTCCAAGCGGAAGGTTATTCTCCTTCATTTACATATTAGAATGAGAAATATGAAAATGATTATATGAATTATGCGGAAATATAAGTATATAAATCACAAAATCCTAGTTTAAAATGATGTTAACTTCTGTCTTACATTTAAGGAGATGAAAGTAGGAAATATAAATATAAAAATACTAAACAATACAATGCACGTTGAAACTATAGACATTTGCATGTTTGCAAATGAGGATATAGGAAAGAGCTATCCATAAAGATGAAACTAGAAATGAAGAATTAGATTCGAATCGAATGAGCAATGCCTGTTTCACCAGTTTGGTGGAGTAGTGGTTCAATGCCGTTACCATTAATTCTAATAAGGTGGTCATAGTGATTCCACTTAGTTTACAATTTTTTCTTTTATTAGATTCAATACAGGAGATTATTAAAATTTAGTTTTTTATTTTTGATATTCATACAAATATTATTCATCGGATAGTGTTTTATAGTTTGAAAAGTGAACTATTGCAGTATCGAAAGGAGAAAGCTGGATAAGAGAGAAGAGTCATGCACATCTTACAAGCACGTATCCAATAACTTTAGGATCGACACTATCGCACGCTCGTGCGCCAGGATCACGACTAAATGTCCAGAATCAATTCCGCTTCGATTTTTTTTTTGGAGGAGTTTCATTAAACGCAGCATTTTAGGTCTCTCAGGTAACAAACTTACGTAAGTGATTCTAAAAGGTGTTCTAATTGGAACTAATGATTATTGCATCTTGCGAGGTAACGTTTATTTGATACGAATTCTTGGAGAGAAAACCTGACTTTCAATCGTTAAATGTCTCAAGCAATAAGCAATAATCGAATTTAAAATTTACATTCAATTGATTTCAACAAAAATATGACGCGGGGCCCATATCGCTCGTGGGTATGAAAAGTGACACAACTCAAAATATGACACTGTCCTTAACTCCCCGTACAAGTTACCTTTGTGAAGGTCAAGACACAACTGAAATGTTCCACTGTTCCTGCTTCCACCGTTCACCATCGTAACTTTGGATAAATCACACATAACGCAATTTTGTGGCCGCCCGTTGAGATACCTTTATGTAACTTTTCCTGTTGCAATGCAAACCAAAAACAATCATTATTCTGAAATAAAACGTAAAATGAATTTTTTAGAGTTGTGTCACTTTCCTTGCCTATGAGCGATATGTGAAACAGACACGGACAAATCTTAATACTGCACATTGACGTTTATATCCACTTTAATGAACGATCGACATTAAATTATGCAAAGAATAAATACTTATAATTATTTAAACCACTATAGACGCATGCCTTACCAATGTTTAACTATTTATTGATATATACAATTGCATATATTATACAACAAGTAAATTTGAGGAAAATAATTACAATGAAATGTCGATAACTTATAAAGAGCTATTCACTAGCAGCACTTATGTTATATTAGAAGCTCTCTTTGCCATCTTATTTTTAGACGCCTCGGAGGGTTATCGGGATTGAGTGTGAGCCAAGTTGGGAGACTAGTGGGTTTGAGTGGGTAAGGAGTTTATTATGAAAGGATAGGTACCAAACCAGGATTTTACGAAGGATTTTGGATTGTAAGGATTATATATAAGAAGAATTGGAAGGATCAGAGGTGCCCCAAAACTCAACTTCATATGTCCAAATAGGTCTAATTACTGTCATGTAAATAAGTTTTTTGTAATTTATTGGGAGCTTTTATCGCTTGTTATAATCGCAAAAAACGAGCAGTTTTTGTATTCTAAGTCCGGTATGTTGGTGTAGATTTAAAAGAAAAAAGGTACAATTTTTTTTTAAGTTGTAATTTTTATATCATTCTAGTTGAATATCTACTACAATGTTTTTGTAAGTCTGGCCTTGTGATTTGTTAATTTGAATGGCAAAATAAAATTGTATTAGAAATTTTAACCATTTGAATTAAAATGGCAGATCAGTAGAAATCATTGGGGTTCTAAGAATATATGCTGTTTCTCCAGTGGCTTCCTGTGTGAATTACAGCCTCAATGATATTTCAAAGGATAGCTGTTATTTTTAAACTGGCACTATTGCACATTCATGGTTGAAGATCGCGTTAAAACACAATTGAAATCTAATTTTTTATTTTAATTTATGAGTTGGTAATTCAGATTAACAGAGGATATTTACTATACAAGCTATAGTTCACTGAAATCCACATGCATCACCATATATTTAACTCTTCTTTAAGAACAATTCAATTAAAAATATTATTAATAATTTCAAGCCTTATCTAACCATTGTAACCTGACTCACAGAATGAAGCTCGCCACATGTTCGATTTTCAAACTTCACTTAGATCCATGTATTTATAGATTATTTAATAACAATTCAATTGAAAATTAGTAAATTTTATAATTTCTAAACCTTTCTACAACTAAGAAGATGATGTAGTTAAATTTCGGTACATATTTGTTCAGTTTTCGAGGTTAGTGATCACAAACACAAAATGGTTTGACCTTTTATATAGTAGTATAGATTAGGCTCTTTTTCGCAGTTTTTGGTTTTTCAAAAACAAATCTTATCGTTCTACTGCTTGTGCATCGGCATACTAGAATTTACTGGCCTATTTTTGAACTAGATAAACTCTACCTCATCATTGTCAATTTAGAGTTATCCAATCATTTAGCTTGACAAGCTGATGAAAGAAGGCTGCTCTGAGAAGGGAAAGTACCCCCAGGTGTGGATGCAGATTAGAGAGTTGACGGTTGTAGCGTTCTGTGCCTTCCTGGTTCAGCCATCACCGTTCTTTGATAGAACCGCGGTTTGTTCTCTGAGAAACATTATGAACAGTCGTAGTAGTACAAAACTTTCGGGCGAGCAATGGGCATTGGAAGCGAATGGCGATGTCTTTTGCGTAACTAATTATTGTCCAGTAAGATACATCTTAGCGGAGTGCTCTCAATAAAGGAGAGGTATCGGACAAATGTTGAGGACTTCTGTAAGGTACTTACTAGCTACGGCCTTAGGTGATCGTGAGATCTCCTTATTATGAACCACCAAATTAATTAGAAATATTGGGTTGTTGGTATTATTTTATTTTATATCTCAAATATATTTTTTTTAATGCATATTTTTTTGATTTTGGATTATATCGTTCTATATACGTAAAGACAACTTTTCTTAAGGTACCCAGAATGCAATACGTCCACATTACCCAGTATGTCTATTATAAGTCACAACGGTTAGATGTGTGTGATGAGAGTGGGTTCTCATAATTGTAAACAATTAACTTGTACTATTACATTAATTTAACTATAGAATGTATAAAAAACTTTAAAATAATGGTTTTGAATTTAGTCTCTTATGTTAAAGGTAAGTGAATCCCATGTATTAACAGATAATGAATTTGTTTAATTGTTAATGTATGTAACAGAACAGTAAGTCCCAGAATAAAGTTTATTTTTCATTTCGTTAGTTTCATTTGATTTCGTCCTTCCGACAGCTTCTTGGCCTTCCTCTTCTTCTCTTTCTCAATATTGTAATGCCCAGAATTTCTTTTGGGTCATTTCACCCTTCATTCTCCCAACATTGCCGGCCCATCGAGTGATATACATTAAATTTAGTTCTTCTTGAGAGTATTTTGGATTTTAATGGTTTGTTCTTCGCATAATAAGCCCTATATCCAGCCATTATACAATTTTGTATTTCAGAGCTAATATGGTGGCAGATGCATTAAAAGTTCAGTAGGTAAAGTTAGTGAAAGTGCAAAAAGTAAAGACAGAATGTTAAGGTTTCACCCAAAACGTCCAAACTGTCAGGAAATGAGTATAATAAACAAATTTGTTACGTTACCTTTTTTTTTTTTATTTGCCTTTGTGTCTTGAAATTATAGCTATTTATAGTGGCAATTTGATTAATAGAATAGTACATAATAGAACTATTTATTATTGATAAATATGCAATATTAATGGATAAACAACTAATACCAATTATATATATATATATATATATATATATATATATATATATATATATATATATATATATATATATATATATACTAGCATTCCCGTCGCGGCTTCGCCCGCCCTCATAACTAAAGATAATTTCAACTAAAAATTAAAGTTTTATTTGTTTATCGATGAGAATCTTGTATTTTAGCATGTGGTTGAGGATTATCTCTTCAATGATTTTTTCACGCATAGCAGTAATTATTAATCTAGTTATAATTGCACTGATTAGGTGGTTTAACATTAGGCATAAAATTTTTAACTTTAATGTATGAATTGGTAATCAAGATGGATAAAGACTATTAAGAAACTCTTGCGGAAAATAAACTGCATTATCAGTGCTTACGACAAAAGGCCCGTGAATCATATTTTACACACGATATAAAAAAGCAAAGGATCGACATTTTGATTTAGTAATAATTTTTTATTCGGCAGAAATAACTTTATTGATTTCATCTGGTTATATGTTGATTTCGAACTATAAAAGTATATGACAGTGTGGCAAACCTCGTTCCTGCCTCTCAAAATTGTACATTTAAATTTTAGTTATTCTAAATTTTACCATTGCAAAACCTTCCTAGAATTATAAAAATTATTTATTTAGATGTCGGTACAGATAGGTTCAGTTTACCACTGTTAACTCTATTGTGGAATGGCTTTATACACAATCGGTCGATTTTCAAGCTTCACTGGGATCCACATATTGCACACCATATTTAAATCTTTTTTAATAATTTTCTTGATAGTTTAATAAGTAAATTTTATCATCAATTTCAAGCTGTTTTGTAACCTCTCCTGTAGAATGGCACTCCCCACCTATTGGTCAATTTTCATACTGCACTGTTGTCCACATATTAACCTTTTTTAATAAAATATAAATTAAAAATCAGTAGATTTTAATATTGCTAAACCTTCTTAGAACTATGAAAATGATGTAGTTAATATTTAGTACAGATTGGTTCAGTAATATTCGCGGTTAGTGATCACAAACGAAAAAATGGCTTGTCCTTTTATATAATCGTATAAGTTATTATTATAGTAAATTTTCTAATTGTAAATCTTTCAAGAACTATGAAGATGATGTAGTTAAAATTTGGTTCATATAGGTTCATTAGTTTTACTAAAATACTAAATTTCACTGGAATCCACACGTCACACCACATATTTATAGCTTTTTGGATAACAAATTAATTTAATTTAGTAATTTTATTATCAATTTCTAGCTATAATTAACACTGGATCATTGTAACCTCTCTTGAATGGCGCTCGCTTTACTACCCACTACATATTTATCGCTTTATAAACAGTAATTTAAGAGAAAATATGTAAATTTTATTATTGCTAAACCTTCCTTAAACTATGAATATGATGTAGTTATATTTGGTACAGAATAGTTCTATAGTTTTCACGGTTAGTGATCACGAACGGAAATGGCTTGTCCTTTTATATATAACTTCATACTGCACTGTTGTCCACATATTAACCTTTTTTAATAAAATATAAATTAAAAATCAGTAGATTTTAATATTGCTAAACCTTCTTAGAACTATGAAAATGATGTAGTTAATATTTAGTACAGATTGGTTCAGTAATATTCGCGGTTAGTGATCACAAACGAAAAATGGCTTGTCCTTTTATATAATCGTATAAGTTATTATTATAGTAAATTTTCTAATTGTAAATCTTTCAAGAACTATGAAGATGATGTAGTTAAAATTTGGTTCATATAGGTTCATTAGTTTTACTAAAATGCTAAATTTCACTGGAATCCACACGTCACACCACATATTTATAGCTTTTTGGATAACAAATTAATTTAATTTAGTAATTTTATTATCAATTTCTAGCTATAATTAACACTGGATCATTGTAACCTCTCTTGAATGGCGCTCGCTTTACTACCCACTACATATTTATCGCTTTATAAACAGTAATTTAAGAGAAAATATGTAAATTTCATTATTGCTAAACCTTCCTTGAACTATGAATATGATGTAGTTATATTTGGTACAGAATAGTTCTATAGTTTTCACGGTTAGTGATCACGAACGGAAATGGCTTGTCCTTTTATATATAACTTCATCATCCCCCGTCGAGGAATTTTAACTAATAATTGATTTTTTGTTTATTGATAAAAATCTTGTATTAATGTGAACAATTGAAAATTATATTTTCACGCATAGCAGCAAAACTTGGTTAAATTTAGATTGATTAGGTATTTGAAGATAACATAAAGCATAAATAGACATCCAATTTTCAATTTTAATATATGAGTTGGTAATCCAGATGGACAGAGACTATTAAGAAAATGCGGTATAAGAAACTGCATTATCAGTGCTTACAACTAAAGGTTCAAAATTCATATTTTTACATACACAATATTAAACAGCTGAGGATCGGCATTTTGATTTTTAATAATTTTCATTCGACAGAAATAATTTTATTTGATTTGATCTGGTTGGATTTTAATTTCTAACCATAAAAGTATGTGGTAGTGTTGCAAAACCCGTTTCTAACACTCAACATTGTACATTTAAATTTTCATTGTTGCTAAACCTAGAACTATGAACATGATGTAGTTAAAATTTGGTATATTTCACTCCATATAGCTGTTTTTATAACAATTTAATTGAAAATAAGTAAATTTTATTATCAATGTTCACCTCTATGTAACACTGTACCTTTTAACCTTTCATGTAGATGGCAATTACCGCCATTTTTGAACTTCACTGTTATCCACTTATTATTCATTTTTCAATAAAGAATTAGTTGAAAATCATTAGATTTTACTATTTCTAAAACATTCTATAAAGATGATGTAGTCAAAATTTGGTAGAGATTGGTTCAGTAGTTTTTGGCGGTTAGTGAACACAAACGAAAAATTGCTTGTCCTTTTATATAATAGTATAACCTTATACCGCCATATATGTTAGCCATTATAGAGCTAACAGATAATTGTGACTTACAGATAATATACAAATAATATTGCGACTATAAATTAAGATATAAGGTATCCTATCTTTTTGTTGGATCAAACTGCACACGGTATGCAAATTTGATTAAAATCAGTGCAGTAGTTTAGGTGTTAGCCGGCCCCTAGGCGGCGACACATAATTATATATATATATATATATATTTATTTCAGTTTCGATTATTTTTTGTTGAAAGTTATTGATAATGTATTTATATTAAGAGATTACACAATTAATATATATATATATATATATATATATATATATATATATATATATATATATATTATAATTGTATTGTATTGTATTATAATTATTATATATAATAATGAGTTGAAAAAAGTACTTACGTTTTATTCTAAATGTTGTCTTAAAAGTCGCTTATCTTCATTAATCTATATTCAATGAAGCTATACTATGGCGCGCTTAAAATGTCAAGGGTCACACAGCATTTTAGAGATAAAGATAGCGTTACTGATTTGCACAGCCAAAAATGTTTGTGCTTTAAAACTGAATCTTCCATGGACCTGGTTTCCATTAGTAAATTGCTGCTGAAATAAGCGAAATAGAGTCATATTTTAATAAGAATGATTATGGGTGATGCTCATTGATTGGTGGGAATGGAAAGATATCGTTTATCGTGAGCTGCTAAAACCTGTCCAAATCATTAATTTAACTCTACACTGTCAACAACTAGTTCATGGTGATTCAATAAAAATGGTCAGAATTGACAAGAAGAAAGCGTGTCTTACATTATTGCAACGATAGAACACAAGTTTAATGAGGCGAAAACTAAGAGAGGAAGGGAAGTTTTAAAGCATCCACCGCATTGCCTGGACTTAGCCCCGCCCTATTTGTTTCGGTCTCTGCTGAACTGAACTCTCTTAACGAAGTGGAGTTGGAAATAAAGAGTCAAAAGAACATGGACGAAAAAAACGCATGTAACATTGAATACTGTTTATACACTTTGTACAAATTAATTCTCTTGGAAGAACATGAAAAACAATTAAATTCCGTTTTGAATAACCCAATATATTCAACACATATATATCAAAAATTCATACTTGAAAACCAAACTGCGTAATTTAAAATTTTAGAAACTTTATTAGAGAAATTGAAGCGAGGATCTTTCTTCTCTAACTCATTCATTCAGTGAAGATCTTCCTTCTCTAAACCATTCATTCAGTGAAGATCCCTGAAAGTAATTCACTAAGAGAATCTACATATAAAAAATATCCTCCATTGAGTAAACAATATGAAAACCCCAAGGATTCTCTTAATCGCCCATAAAGATCCAAACACCTGCGTACTCCCTCCCCGGTGGACAGACGTCCTTGCCGACAAGAGAGGAAGCAGGAGATCCGCAGGCTGGAGAGCCCTCGGTAATTAGTATATAACAAAGCCAGGGAGCGGCTATCTCCACTGTAATCTGGGGCCGCTACCGTGTCCGTTCTGGTATGGCACACTCCGCCTCCTTCAGCTGCTCTGGGGCCCATGTCTTGGAGGGCCTCTGCGAGGAACCATGGCCCGTGGCTTTGGCCACGAGGAAGCACCTGTCCGAGGATGAGCACCGGCGAACATACAGGTCGTCAGGGCAAGAGACTGAACGCTAACCACCTGGCGTTTTACGATACATATATTCTGTAATTATTTTCAGTTTAACAACCATGACATGCATCATTTTTTTTCACATATATCACAACAAGATAGAGCATTTGGACAAACAATTACTGGTGATGAAACAAGCTGTTAGTTGCACAAATTTTATTAGTACATTATCCTGTACTTTCAACTGTTACCATACTAAGATCTTTAGCATTTACAAAATAAATATGTTTATTTTAAAGGTGTGATTGAAATATATAAAATTTCTATGTGAGGGGGCACACAGGTAAGAAGGTTAGGATCTTGTGTTAAGGAGGTGGATAGAAGAACTCTGAGTGGTATTAGATCAAGAATATAAGAAGGTATTCATTGTTTTTAGAAATTGAAATTGAAAAGTACCCAGAAAGTATTGCCGTCAGAAATTTTGACATCCGCGGAGTATTGGAGGTAACTATTGAGGTATTGAGGTAGAGCAATGGATTGTAGTGAAGGGCATTAAGGAAAGAGATGTTAGTAGTTTAGGACGGGACACACGCTGCAGGTGACCGAGATATTTGGAAGGAAATAGTTCCGATGACCAACGGCGAAACCGGAGCCAGGGATTAAGTAAGTACCCAAAATAAGGTAAATACAAGATTAGGCTTATTATATATACTTACTTGTAATAATAATTACAACAATGTTCTAATAATTTATAATCATTCAGCATTTTTTTTTTCTTCCGTTGGCTCTACAGACCTTTTTTAGGTAGAGATTTAGATTTTTGGCCGCCTTAACAGGCCTGCTGCATCTCTGCTTATCTTGGGCCATCGCTTCCACTTTGTTGCATGTTCTTCTGGTATCTTAAAGCCAGGGTCCGTTTTTACTACAAATTTTCTGAGGCTGATTTAAGTTTAAGTGGCCGGATTTAACAGGATAGGGTTATTAGCCCTATGCCGAACCCCCAACCTGGAGAACCATTCAGCAAAATAATGAGTAATAAATAAATTCTATAAAATTATTTAATATTTCAGTGCTATATACTACATATTTCACTTTGTGAATACTGTATGAAGGACCAAACCTGATACAAATTTCACATTTTATTAAATTATTGAACTAGTTATACAAAGTTAAATTTTTTACAAATGATTGTAGCACTAAAAAAAAAAAAAAAAAAGACAGATTATTGGAAAGGGGCTGTCCACTTATGTTTGTTTTTAACTGTACAATAATTTATTCAGTTTAAATGTCCAAAACATCTTTCAGATAAGACTTATTATCCTGAAAGCTCACCAAAAAACACTCCTTTATCGTGTTCTAAGGCGTGGCTGCTTCTTGTTAAGGACCGAGGAAGAAGTGGATGCCTGCTTTATCGAAAGCACGACTTTCGATAAAAAAAAAAAAAAAAAGAGGTTGATCCGGCCTCGTTTAAGGCAGGACTTCCATTAGGGCTGATGATGGTGCGATACCAAGCAGTGTCTACATAATGATGTATAGTCTACGCTATCGGTTGAGAAATCCTGCCCCGATAACACTTTTACGTATTATTTTGGATAACACTTGGATACTTTTAGGTACTTACGAGAAGCTTGCATATTTGAACGAATTAGAAAGATTTAAAAGTAATAATAAATATGAATTTACTTATTCGATATTGTGTGTTTTTATTACAAGCTAGTCTACTTTCGTTTCTCATTTATATTTTTTTAACATTTTGACATAGATAAAAATTTAGGATGAAACAGAGTGTTGGTGCTTCCTACTTAAAATAAATAAAATAAAATTTCCCATAAACAGCTGGCTCTCTCTGATCAATAATGACAATAATCGAAGGGTTTGGTGAATGAAGGAGTTACATAACATTTTTCTGTTTCAATTACCATCTAGTTCATAGGATAAAGAATTTATCCATTCATTTATGTGCAGAAATTTTAGTTAACAGAATCTGAATATTTCAAAACAGTTAGAAAAATATATATGAAGAAGAAGATGAAGGCGGTATATAGCATTCCCCAGCTAAAGGATAATATAAAAAAAAATCTTTAAACATAAATTCCTCAAAATTTCGTTATGCTACATACACCCTTCATCCTCCAAGCCCTTCCATTAAGTAGGATCAAGTGGAATAATGTGTAACAGGGGGCATAGTGTAACATCATAATTTAGCTCCGTCCTTTTCTTAATTTGACATCAATCTCATTTGCATTCATCTTAAACATCTGTAGTTTGACGTCAAATTGTAGGATAAAGAAAGAATCAAATTTTTGTTTTTATGTATAACATTTGTTCCTGTTGGATAACTAATGATTTCTATTGAGTAAGTATATGTTACCTTTAATCTTCAACTGGTTCGTGTTTGGAAAGTAAACAAAGTTCCTTGAAATTCCAAACCAATGTAATTTTTGTTTCCAATATTAGGGGGTTGGGCACAGTGTAACGTAATATGTTATACTGTTCTTTCTTTGATTATATATCTCTTTTCTAGAGGTGATCATCGGAAGTAGTTCGGAAAAGCAAAAGGAAGATTGCCATTGGTCTGCTCAATGCTAATGACATAAAAGAAAATAATATAATGTTCTCACATTATAAATTTGTTAAAGCTTAAGTTTAATTATCTAAATATTGTTACGGAACATAATTGAGGTTGAATGCTTTCTATTTTTGATATTTTATTTTGTTAATTGTATGTATATTGATAAGAGACACAATACATACAATTAATGCAGTTTTTATACTGCATTCCTAAGGCTGTTACACTAAACTACACCCCTGGGGCAAACTATAACAAATTTGTCATTTTAGATAGCTAAAAACATAAGTATCTTCTCAGTATAATTTTGATATTTTTTCAAGCCTAATATGAAGGTTAAAGACAATTGATTTTATAGTAAATCATTAGAAGATGATATAAGAAACGGTTTAAAAAAAAAAAAGTGACAATTATAGATTGATAGCTCTATTACCCACCATATATAAAGTTCTTGACGGAGAGAAGTGAAAACATTCTGGGAGAGTATCAATGTAGTATCCGCTCTGCTAGATCTACGATATACTACTTATTTTCATTAAGACAAATGTTGGAGAAAACTGAAGAATATGGCGTTGATTTGTATCACCTTTTCATAGACTTTAGCTAGGCTTATGGTACGGTGAACCGCGCCAAAATGTTGGAGGCATTACAGTCCTTGGTTATACCATGCAAGCTTGTATGACTCTTAAAAATGACCCAGAACAAAGTACAGGCAATGAACAGTGTGTAAAGACTACACAAGCAGGGATGTCTGATAAAGTTGAGCCATGCAGTGGTCTTAGGCAAGGAGACCCGTTATCACCGGTTCTATTTAACTGATGCCTTGAAATTGCCATCCGAAAAATATTAACAAGGTGTTATTATGCAATGGAGAAGACTCCCCCTTATAAAAGTCTCTCCAGAAGAGCTGAAGTAACTATACACAAAAATGTACTACGGCTAGTTGTGAGGTATGGTAACGAAACATGGACTTTAAGCAGGAATATAAAAAGGCGCTACTAGTTTGGGAAAGAAGAGTTCTTCGCAAGATATAAGCCCAATAAAAGACCAACAAAGATAGCGAAGCAGAAGGAATGCAGAGTTCAGAGAACTCTATGATAAAACGGATATTGTCACTGTTATGGAATAGGCGAAGTTGCGATAGCTGGGTCATTTGGAAAGAATGGAGCTTCAAAGGCTGCCAAGCAAAATGTGGACTGGAGTGCCAGAACGAACAAGACAAAGAGTCAGGCCCATGCAAAGATGGATAATGAGAAAGGGAGCATTTAGCGGCTAAATATCCTGAATTGGAGGAAAGTGGCCACTGACAGAGTGGAGTGGAGAAAACTGCAGAAGCCCAGGTCCTTAATGGACTATAGTGCCAAAAATAAAAACAACTTTTTTGTTATACCTTCTCGACTACCCTAATCATATGTAATCATCTAGTCCTAGGAAAATAAATTAATTTTGTATTATATAATTCCTTTGTGAACTACCACTGGACTTACTACAAACCTGTTTTGTGATTTTCACATATTATTTCCACTGAGCCATTTCCTCACTATATGTCAAAATAATAATAAAAATCGCCATGTTTCAAAATACATTAAAAGTTTTCATTACAAGTTTATCAAGTATTGGTTGTTTTGCTGACTTGATCTCCGCGACATTTGTATTAAACAATATGTATATCAACGTCTTTTTGTAAAGAAACAACAATTGTCAAATCAACATTTAAGAGCTCCATCAAAAACGGTTTCAACCCCATTCGTGACCCTTCAGGTGCAGTTCCAGTTTGCGAGTTTCTGAGATGTTTATTGCCCGAATTGAGGTTAATGGCTGGTAACTTAGTTTTGACACAAACGAGTTCGTTTGGTTGTTATTACTGTACATCATTTGAAACTTTTAACTAAGGATTTACATGTATCATAACAAAAAATGGGTGAAAGATTGTTCTCTAAACAAGATGATACAAATCTGCATTGATGTATGGATTGTTATATGAGATTTTATACCATAGAATGTCGTTTTTCATCAATATTAATCAAAACCTGAGCTTCCCATCGACGCCGGCAGTGACCCGTATTGGTCCTGGATCCAGTGGGCCGTGGGAATAATCCTGGATCAATGAGCGCTCGTGAATGAGCGTCAGTGAATGGACGGCAGGAAGCGACACTACTCGGAGCCGCTTCCGCCCCGGTCCGTTTAACTCGCTTTAAACATAGTTTAAAAACATGGTGGCATTGTCTTCTTCCTGTTCACAAGCTTCCTCTCAGCGTTTCACGGTCGGCGTTTTTTGTTTCGTTCCGCGTTGGTTGCTATACTTATTTGTTTTCAGAGATTTTTGAATCTCGAACTGTGTTAACATTCCAATTTTCTGTCTAACACATGAATTATCCTGTCATAGATAGATAAGAAGCTACTTACTATATTCAAGTTATAGATCGTCTAATTTGGGACATTAATAGTATGAATTAAAAGTTTTAAGATCTGCTCTTTGGTATTGGTATTCTAATTGTTGTTGAATTTATCAAATTAAAGTTATTTTGTTTTCTTCTCATTATTGAACGAAACGAAGCTCATTATTTGCTTAAAGGTCATTAAAAAAGTACACAATTGGGGGGAAGCAATATGACTGCTCTGCTAAATAACGGCCAGACATTCATTAGATTTATTTTACGTTATAGCATACCACTGACTAAAATGGGAATGTGAAAGAAAGGATTGATAATAAATGAATTTAAAAAAAAGTAATGAGTGCTGAATCAACGAGTAAATATGATGAACTGAGATGAAGATGACTGGGTTATATGTAAGGCTGAATTTTTGGTTGATAAGGAATGTGGTGTATGCATAGGAGTAGGGGTTGTGGTTGTGTCTGCTTGGAACTCCCAGGTTGGCAGAGTAGAGTTATTTATTTATTATTTTTTAAGTCTCAACCTTTCATATTTTTCAGATGCATATATTGATCATATTTATTATATATTAAAAAATAAAAATGATACGCTATTAATAACCAACCAAAAGTCTTGTTAAAAATAGATTTTTTCGTTTTTCAATTTCGAGATTTTATACCATGTTTTATTTTTTACTCTATGGCAGAAATTAAGTGTACTGTTGATCTCGTTTAAGTTGAGCGTGTTGGGATTGCTTCTCAGATGTTTTTTATGAATCCGAAATGAATGGTTAATGTTAACTATCGTATTCAATTAAGGAACATTTGGATAGCTAAATTATTCTAATAAGGTCGATAAAATTTGAAGCTGTATTAAAATTGCAGTAAATGTTATACCTGCTACGTTAAATGTTAGTAAATGTCAACATGTACATGTACAGGAGTGCACCTGTTTGGAAGTTCAGTTTATTTTGGATATTATTGAAACCGTCTGAAGGTAATTTCAAGATAAGAATTACTTTGGAAAGGTGAAGTGTCAACAACTAATTTAATATAGAAGGTGGGTGCAAGTATTAGTACTTTTTAGAAATACTGTTGAAAAGAAGTTTGGAGGTATAAGGATCAGGGTTGTAAAAAATGTATTACATTTAACTTTTACGGATTTTACTGGCGATAAATTCTTTGTGAAATAACAGTATTACATCCATAATAGTTCCTAAAATCCTAATAGTTCCTATAAATCATAAGAGGAACCTTTGATAAAAATATAAAATAAAACAAAATAATAGTAAACTGATGTAAAAATAACCGGTAGGTGTTAAATTTTGTTTTAAATAGAAGCATGTATTAGAGAATTGAAAAACCAAGAAGCTTTTGACTAATGCTCGGGGACACCAAAACCGATGATCTACTTGGCCACTGACAATACTGTTTCAGGATCGGGAAAATTATGACACGGGAATTATGGCAAAATTGGGTAAAATGAATTGTTTAAAAATTTGAGACTGGAATATGGCATTCTAGTGGTCAAACAAATCGTTTGAAGTTTTAGGTTTGAACGAACATGTCTAAAAACATAAATTTCAAGTTTTATTATTCGCAAAGCAAAATGGCTTGGAAAATATAATCTGAGAAACGATTTTTGTGAACTCAGCAAGACATAAAATTTGTTTTTGTTTTTTTCTTATAACAATTTTATTCACAAATATACACATTTGTTTACAACCAGCGAAGGTGGGTTTACATTAAATACAACATACTGTATCAGGCATGAAGGAATCAGCAACCCATGGTACAGCCTCCAGACGTGATACTGAAATATTAGGGATTTGACTAAGAGATCCCTTATCAACCTTTTCAGTCTCTTTTGAATCATGTCAGGAATCAGTAGTGTTGGCATATTCTGTACCTGTTTGTTAGTGTGTCCACGTAATTTGTCATGAAAATGCCTTTGAAGTGTGGAGTATAGGAGTCTCAGTCTTAGCTGTAATGTCCGATTTTTTGTCTAGACAAGTGGGCCCCTCAAGATGACATAATATCAGAATGATATTTTAACAGAAATCATCTGACACGTCTAAATACAACTATTACTTTTAAAATATTGAAATAGGGTTTATTGGAGCATATGGTTGCTTCTTCCGATATTAAATTTAACTCATGTAAACATCAAATCTTACATTGTAATTTTCAACAAAATAAAACATTTTGAATTCCTTCTTAGGCTAACTTCAAAATTACTTTCTTAAAAGACAGTTCACTTCCTGCTGAATCTACTAATGAAAGAACCATTGACGTTGGTCCAAACGATACTCCTGTCGGCAGGATTGTGTCCATCCGCGCAGGTCAACTACACCAATCTCCACTCGACCGCGACTTTCCCATCGCTCCGATGCCGGTCGGTGATCAGCTAGTGTTTCATTGAGGACACTCAACACTGAGGTCAACTCTACCGTGGCTAACATCAGGTGTCTTTCGTGCACAGAGTTCCCTACTAGATCGCCGTATGATAGTCTCCCGATACTCTTTGACAACAGGCTCTCAAGTTTCCTTCGAGCACACCTGCATCCTTCATACTCGTGTGTGTTTTCTATAAAAACTGCATCAATATTATAAACGATAATAAGCCTATTTATACACACATGTGCATAAATAGTTCAGAGTGAACTTGTGAAGAATTGTAATTGTAAGTTACTTTCTTTGAATCGTTTTTCGTAGTTTTCCGCTTCAAGACCTGCTTCCCTGATACTTCGGCCGAATTCACCTTACATTAAGCCAGTCTTGACTATTTTAATCTGATTAAAACTACACTGATTAGAATAGAATAGATAAATAATTTTATTCTTGGACAAAGTTCCTTACGAATAACAGATAAGTAATGGTATAAATAAAATTAAATGTGGTCAGAGACAAAATGGGATAAAAAAAAGAAAAAAAGAAAAGTAAATACAATAACGACATTATATGCATGGATGGTAGTTAAATTTAGAGAAAATAAAATAAGATAAAATTCTACAAATGAGAGAAAATAAATAAATAAAATAAGTAAAAAAAAAAAAAAAAAATCTTTTGGTACAATGATCAGATTTGTATGCACAATAGAAGTACCCAAATGTTATATTCATAGAAAGTGAAATTTATATTCAATGGAATCTTAACTAAGCAAGAACGGAATGTAAATATGATTCCAACAATGCAAGAACAATTTTTTGACTGAGTAGGTAGATAGTTAGCAAGCGTCAGCTTGGATGAGAAGGTGGTATTGAAAATAGAAGTATTTGAATGTTTTCAGGGATTTAGCTTGTCTGATAAGAGGAGGAATAGAGTTCCAGCGGATTGAGTGGAAGACGAAGGATCGTTGGAATGTTCTATGATATGGGGTATACAGATCAGAAAGACGGGATCTTGTGTGTATTGAATTGACTGCAGATCTGAATTAAAGCGTGTTGTAAATAGAATAAGGTTGAAGGGTATTGATGATTTGGTTGTGGAAGCTTTCGTAAAAGCATAATTGTATATTCTGTTTTTAATTTTATTGTATGCGTTAGTAATCCAGATGGTCAGAGAGTTGTAAGAAACTGTTGCGTATAATTTACTCCATTATCAGTGCTTACAAAATAGACAGATAATTTGGACTATTACCATTTACACATATATTCTGTTCTATATACTCGCTTATTGGTCTATTGTCAAGATTCATAGGGATCCAGATGTTGCGCCGTATATAGCTTTTAATTTGAAAATAAGTAAATTTTATAATTGCTAAACCTTCCTAGACCCATGAAGATGATGTAGTTAAAATTTTGGTACAGACCGGTTCAGCAGTTTTCGTGGTTAATGAACACTAGGGCTGTGAAATATATGCATTTGCATATTTCTCCTATCTAATTAAAACATCTAATATTGTCAAAATGGATATGATTCGAGGAATTTGGAATCAATTTGAGTTATTTTTATTTTGCATATTTTGGCTATAAATACACATTTTGAACTATAACACATCCGGCATATCAGCAATAAAAATTTGAATATTTATATTTTTCTGAGAAGACATAAAAAAAAAAAAAATAAATAAATAAATAAAAAATAAAAACCGAAATATAAGTATGGGAACTCTTCCTATTTTTTTCTCCGCCTAATGAATGAATTCGTTTTTGCCCAGGCCCTGATTCTTTCCTTTATGCGAACTTGATCAGTCTGATTAATTTCCCCGTTTTCTCGTTCCTCTCAAATACTTGGAATATTACTTCACTTTTATTTCCCTTCTTCCTGCCATTATTCCATTGCCCAGTCTCCTACGCAGTGTCTATCAGAACACATCATTCAATAACTGTTTATTTTGTATATTCTTAAAATGCCTAAAATTACTTTTGAAAAGACTAAAAGCCTTGTTGGAATATATGTACGAGAGTTCTCAATTAAGACTTTTCTCAGATCAAAAACAAAAATTGATTGTCATTTTATAGAGTAGTGTCGATTATTCGGTATCTTTCTGGCCTTTCCATGCAACTGTTAAAATAAACTCCCTGTCAAAAGTATCACAACACTTTGAAATATTGGAATTTTATAAAAACGTATTTTTTTTCATAATGAAGAAAGGTTCTGATAATAAATATATAATAAACAATCCTAAACTAGACGTAAGCAATTTTTATTAAAATAAATTACAATTTCTTCCAATTAACATAGAAGTTAGAAAACTCAATTTTTAAAATTTTCATTTTTTACAATTTTAACTTTAAAATTTTTAATTTATATTTAATAAGACATATTGCCCCCTCGGAAGACGGAACGGAATGTCCAATTTTCACATCTGTCTGAAGGAAATTTAAAAAAAAGAAATATGAACGTAAAAATAATCTAAAATTTCGTGACGTTTCGTAATGTTATTTTGTTTCACCAGGGAAAAACCTAAATGTCTCTCCATTGATTTTTGTGTATTATTTGTTTTCTTGTTATTATATTTTTTATGTGTTGTTAGATTCATTCTATAACAAATTCTCATCTCGCGTTTAATATATTTTGAAATATAAATATTATTTGTCCATTTATACCAAATGACATTGTGGTATATGCAATCCTTAAATCTATCGGAAACATTGGCCCTTTTCAGTATTAGGAACAAACACGCCAGCTACAATAATTTGTAAGGTACGGTCCAAACAAGTTGAATGTCAGACTTAAAAATATAAAAAAACAAACAAAACAACTCTATAATGTGTTGTCGATGATCCGAAAATCTGAAAATATGGGCTGCATAGTTAACTTATATTGCCCCCTCGGACTTGAATGACTGCTTCCATCAGTTTTGGCAAACTTGTAAATAACGAAACAAATGATAAACATGGTCTGAAGGAAATTTAAAAAAAAATAATCTAAAATTTCGTCGTTTGTTATTACCAGGGAAAAACATTGATGTGTCTTAATGTCTCGCGTTTAATAAATAATATTAATATGAATATAAAACAAGTATGGATTAAGGTAAAACCAGAAAAATCTCGAGAATTATGGGCGTTACAATCCTTTCGACGGGGAGTTTATATCCTAATCGGTTTCGGTAAGTAAATCAATGCAGGTAAGGAATTTCTGAATTTTAGCTTTGGCAGAAGAACATATCTTGACAGTGCTTTAAGGTCACAGCAGAACCGTATATCAACAGGTAGAGAAGTTATAAGCGACCTTAGATCTCCACAGCTGTGCAGTAATGTGTAACGAAATCTGTAGAGGTCTCTGTTGTTTACCCTGACTGTGACTGATGACCGCGCGGACACGTGTTCCTGACGTCAGGGCGATTTGAATTTCAGATCTGGCCGGAGTCAAGGATATCCCGCTCCGGGGTCACCGCAATTATCCCGCAGGCTAACTTATACCTGCCCATTGAGACCAATCCTCTGCCCGCTGTCTGCTTGGAATAGTGATGAGAGACCTCACCTTTGCCAACCTTCTTCGCCCATTTGCATGCTGGGCGGTCGGATATCGATAAGACGCTAAAATATATTTCGATTATTCCAGTATCGATTATACGCCATGAGAGCCTCGTGTGAGGGGTTGAATAAATGAGACGTTCGTGATTCGCAATCCTCATTAAAATGGAAAATCCGTTGCGAGAGGTCTAACAGGTGGGAACGTCGGATTGGCGTGATGTTCGACGAATGAATGTATACATATGGACAATCGACTTGAGGCGGAAGTATTATGGGTTGGTGGGTGGATTTGACAAGAGTTATGAATACTCTTGCAAGACGCATCTTTCCTCAATTATCATAAAACAAATATAATTTAAGCAGAAGAAAATGAAGTGGTTAGGCTACATTTTCCTGCTAAAAGAACATATTAAAAAAAAATCTTTTAACATAAATTACCCAAAATTTTGTTCGGCTACATAACCCCTTCATCTAAACCAAACCCTTTAATTATTTGATTCCAGCATTTTGTTTTATATATTATGAGGTTATGTTTAGTAAGCTTTAGCGTTCCATTAATGATACAAGAAATCGCTCATCGTTTTAGACATCTCTACGACAATTAGACATACAAACGACTTAATTACATGACAGTAATTAGACCTAGATGGACATATGGAGTTAAGATTTAAGGATCCACTAAACCTTATAATTCTTCTTCTTTTGAATTCTTAAAATCAAAATACTTCGTAAAATCCTCAATGTTTCTTATTATGTCGCCTTATATGTTATAGATTTGGCCCGATAACACTCCATCATAAGAATCCTGACATTCCATTATAAGGTACACTCCCTCTCAAATCTACTAGTTTACCATCTCATGACCCTCCGAGATGTCTGAAAAGAAGATGGCCTAGGAACTCACAAGTGCAGAGTATTTGTTAATGCTATTGATAGGTCGTTCTTAACAAGTTATTGACAGGTCATCGCAATTAAATTAATTTATCCGATCTATCATTCAGCTTCGTTTTAGCCTATGAATATGTTACTTTGACCATGAATTCTGTTATAAAATCGTCTATCAAGGGTATCTAAGTGAATCTAAGTGAAGTGTGTGGTTTGTGATGTACCCAGATAATTTCGAGTTTAATATAGCGTTTTTGATTGAAATATCTGAGTTTTTTTAAAGAAAAGTATAATAAATGTCTTTAAAATTACGTTTTTTACTTTACCACTGCATCAACAAATTATATATAAAAGCATATTGTATTTTTTAAATGGAATATAAGCATAAGTAATATGGAGCATTAGTAATATGCAGGAAAACCATGGAATATAATATCCAAGGTAACAATGTAGAGTACATGAAGTAAATCTGACAAGCCAAATGGAGTGATGTCAAATCACTAATCATATTTTTTTTTAAAATTACTTCCTATTACAGATGCATTAAAGAAAATTGTATTTTAAAATCAAGGGCAACTTGTCTTTGAATTCTTTCAATGACCTGTGACATTGACTGTAGCAAATATGGATACTAACCTTCAACCTCAAACAGTACCTACCTATTATCTTGTACCGGTAGTAGATCGTTTCTCATTGAATTTATTTTTAAATTTAAATTAAATAAAATTAAATCTTACTAATATAAAATAATACTTATGCATTCTTCAGCTCATTAAATGCATAAACCATTTTTTCCTGCTTATTTATCTCATATGGTAACCGTGTGAACCCTCATTTCACATTTATTACAGATTTGATATTTTGGCTCATGGCTGTCATACAATTTACTAATTATCTTGTTAGGGAAACTTGTTTTATTTAATTTATGACAGTACAATATAAAATCCTAGCTAAGAATAAGGATTTAATAGAAAATATTGGAGTTCTCACTTTGAATTGATAAAACAAAAACCAAAGCTAACAAGACAATTATGAAGCCTATTTGAAACTACGGACATGAGCTGGGGTGACAGAACATTCAACAACAGATTAAACAAATTCAGTCCTTTCAATTCAAAGTTCTTGGGTGTAAATTATCCACCTAAGTCAATAATAATAATCTTATAATGATAAAAGTTTTACCTTATCATTCATGCTTTGTCCTTAACCTTACCTTGCTGTTTTGTATTTTTACTGATTTATGCATCTGTTCTTTTCTAGAGCGTTTTTTGTATATTTTTTTTATCCATGTCATTCTTTATTCAATTTGTCATATGTTTATCGGTCTGTTATTTTTGTCACATCTAGTATTTTGTTCATTATAGCCCTGAAGAAGACCTGCAATGTAGGTTGAAACGTTGGCACGCATTAAACTATATCTACTTAGACGTGGTATTCATCTTTGACTGCATCCCTGATAATCTTATATAGTATTTTTCTCCTACACATCTGCATATCTAGACTAACATAATGTATCTTTAAATATTGTTTGTCTAGTGTTTTAAAAAATATATAAAAAATTAGCGAAGTTTCGAAATATTAAATAGCGGTAATAATTCATAAGTACAGCGAATTATGAGATTTGAAACAAGTTTTATAGTATTTTTTTTTTCTCGAAAAATGATATGTTCCCTTCGCTTCAAGATAAATGCCATTTCATTAATTGACTTCCTTCCTGTGGCCTTCTGAACTCTCATCTTATTTCAACGTCGTATTTTCAGAAGCTTAAACACAACAGTAACTTCATTTTAAATGATGTTATTTATATTAATCTACTATATATTTGTCAAATACAACTCACTCATTTAACACGAAATCTCAGAAACCACCGAACGGATTGGAATGAAATTCGATATGTAGCTTCCTCTAGGGCCGTAGGTGCTCGCTAAGAAAGGAATTTTAAAAAATCGGCCTGGATCGCGGCTAATTCGCGAAAAAATTTTATTGGGTGAATAATAATAGATTAATTGTCATATGGTATTTGGAGATAAGCTAAGTTAAAAAATAGGTTAGATGTTTAAGCCGCACACTTTGACCACAAATTAAGTTCCTTATAGTTGTAAACAAAAAAAAATGCGATCGATGTTGAAACCTTATAATATGGTACTTTCTGTGAACTGTGATGGTGGCTGCAGAGGTGGACCCTTACAAGTTTGAGTTGTTTCGAGAAGCTATTAAAAGACTAATGTCAAAGAGGAGGTTAAAAGACTTATGTTCTCTGGTGATGGCATGTAAAGCCAGTTCGATGTACGGACAAAAAACTGATAAGAATCAGTGTGTTCTATCAAGTGTAAGATTCTCTTCAGTATTGTCTCATGTTCTACCATGGAGAAGATGGGTACAGTATTAAAATCCCTCAGTGTGACCCAAACACCAATATACCACTTAAGAAAACTGTGTCTGCAGCTGATTTTTACGCCTAAATGTTGGTGGAGCGAGGAGGTGAAGAACCTTATTTACTTTAATTTCGTAATCTCCTCAACCAATTTATGCTTAATATGTACGCAAAAATAGAAAAAGAAAGACTATACTTTATTCGAAAAAATCAAAAACGTTGAGAAGTTGGACTATATTCACTTTAAGTATGTCATGAGAAAAGCTGATGATCTGGTATCAGACGGTAGAGCTGCCTCGAAGCTTCACTGGAGGCCTGTTGAAATTAAAGAAATGAACTTTTGCAAATTGTCAAATTTACTTATTTAAATTATTCTAAGAATGGAATTCTTCAGGTTTACTTAAGTAATAATAATTATCAACGTTAAGCTTAACTTTTACTAATTTAAGTTGTCCTTAATCCTAATGATATTAAACCGTAGCGGAGCAGGGTCCTTTCAGCTAGTATATTATAAAAGAAAAAACAATAAATAATAATGTTTTTAATATATACGAATTTCATTTTCATACAGTTCCATAATTCAACATTTTAAAATTTAAAAATAAAAATAATATTTTGTTGAGTATTACTTCATTCTAATTACCCAATAAAGCAGCTTTGGCTTCATTTCACAATAAATTTTTTTGGTTGTACCTAGATTTTGCTATTTCCTAGTGATATATAAATGGCATGTCTCCCAGAATTTAACTATTCTTAAGATGATGTCCTTGTGGGCCTTTGAATAGGATTAAACGGGAAGAGTGTCCTTTTAAAAAGTAAAACAATTCTTGATATTAAATGTTAAAAAATTTTTTCGGTAACTTTTTACGAAAGTAGTGTTATAATGATATTACACATAAAATAATAATAATACTTTTTTCTGATGAAAAAGATTTTGAAATCGTCAAGAAATTTGACGTTGATGTTTCCTGGGAAGCATCATAAAAAATAAAAAAAATCAATGGTGTCAGTCCGTCTGTGCGTAATAAAAACAAATCGTAAAATCTTGGAAGATATAAAAAAAAATCCCTAAGGACGAAAACTAATTTGCCACCAAAAGAGTAGGTACGAGTAGGTAAGGATGTTCTTCGGCCGCCAAAAGTCGTCGATTCCTTGAAGATCTGAAACCAGTAAACTTCATTGTCCAGCCAACGGGTTAGACGGAAAGAGATAGTGTCATTTTAAATATTGAATCAATTAAATCAATTTAAAAACGGACGAAAACTAATTTGTCTTGAAGGAGTGGCCTTCGGCCGTCACTAACCGTCAGATGTTGGGAGATCTGAAACCTCCTCAGTGGCTTTTGGGAAAAGCCTTTTCTTATTCTTGATATTTAATTGAATAGAAGTAAATTTTATGACCAATTTCAAGTTCTATATAACACCATGTCTTTGTAACCTCTCGTGTAGAATGGCGTTCGCCACCTAGCGGCCAATTTTCAAACTTTACTGTTATCCACATATCGCTTTTTCAATAACAAATTAATTTAAAATCAGCAAATTTCATTATTGCTAAACCTTCCTGGAACAATGAAGATGATGTGGTTTAAATTAGGTACAGATTGCTTCAATATTTTTCCTGGTTAGCGATCACATACGACAAATGGGTTTTCCTTTTATACAATTGTCTAGGTTGAATTTTCATTGTTTGATTATTTTTTTAAATTTATGCGTAATAGTTTCATGAAACAGTCAGCTTTCGATAAAATATAGCTAAAAAGTATCTGAAACCAGTATCCTTTAATGGCTTTTTGGATTTCACTAATCCCATTTCAATTTACTTTCTCCTATTAAACAATTGGCAATCCCTATTACATATTTTAGTTCGTATAATATATTGAATATATATTTATAGAAAAGGATAAAACAAAATGTACAATAAAAAGAAATTTTGTGTATGAAAATGACTGACACAAAGTGTAAAGCAATTTTATAACAACAGGACCCATAAAACAAAAAACAAATTCTGGTTTCTAATGCCATTGATGAAGAATTGATTGTCAGCTGAAATAGGCTCAAATGAAGGCCACCAGGAACCACTTATCACATGACTGGAATAATTCATGGGAGTTTTCCAAAGGAATAAAACACTTTTCCATCGGTCTAATAAACCGCTGAAGACATTACGGCTCACGACGGTGGACGTTGGAATGGCAAGAACAAGTGATGTTCCGTTAGTTGGCCGGCGATTAGAATATCTAACGGAGTCTAGCAGGGTCTTTAACGGCAGGAGACATGTAAGCTTTATGTCTGCTCTGTACCTTCGGAATGCATTCGTTGCTGATATATTGTGTCCTCATAATGCCATATTGCATCTCATAGACTGCATTTTAAAGTTAAATAAGCTTGAATAACAGGCTTGCCATAGTTTTTATGAACGACTCCTGCATCTGTTTTTTAGTTTCAATGTTCATATGTTTTTTTAAAAAAAATAATGTTTCATTTAGGTTCAATAATATTAATAAAATAAACAAGTGCATACTTTTTTAACAAAAGGATAGATAGATAATCTTTTTATTTATAAAAGGCAATTCTCGTACAAATAAGAGTCTGGTACATTCTCAGACGATTCCAAATTTATTTATATAATAGGAAAGAATATGAAATAAAAATACACTTTTTGCATACAAATACATGAAATAATCTTATAATAAATTATAGAAAAAATATTTAAGTCCACTAATAAACTGGTAAGTTTATACAAATTTGTATGGAAACATATAAATAACTTAAATACTGGTTTTCATTTGTATAGATATTTTACTGATATAATTATAAATGCTGTTTATTTTATTAGTATCAGGAATATTTAAAATATTTTCAACATTGGCAATATCATTGGTGTTCTTGATAAAGGTCTGCAAGAAGGTTTTTCTGGGCTCATTCAATTTAGAGCAGTGCAGTAGCAGGTGACTCGCGAAGTCTTCCACAAAATGCTCACAGAAAGTACAATTTTTGTTTCATTCAAGTGAAATTGTCATGTTCTTCAGACACAGCTTGATGACTGCCGGACTGGAAACTCTTAATTGACTGACAATTCTCACTTTATGGATGCCAACTTTAAATCCTTTTAACAAAAGGATTAAGATTGTAAATTATGGTTTTTCTTCGGGCAATCAACTTCTAGGCTATTACGCCTTTTGTATCTAACTGTTAGAAATGTAATTTTCTTCGTTTGTATAAACATTATTTGTGTATTAGATTTTATGATATAGTTCAATTTCTTTTAAACGCTTTATAATTTTATCTGTATAATTACTCGAGTCCTCTAAAGCAAGTTCTGTGGATCGGAATATTTTATCATTTTCCAACGTTTGTTTCAGTAATGTACAATATTCTATAATATGTTTAAAAGTCATTGGAGATTGATATGTTTCACAATGTGGTTGAACCTCTTTTGCGATTAAATAAGCATGAGTTAGGTTGGAATGTTCTATCTTAAGCCTTGTCGTGACCACTTCTCTTCTGTTACCTCTTATGGCGCTTGTCCACTGCTTTGTATTTTTTTATATTTCTAAGTTTGTTAGTCAGTGGAGTTTCGACCCATACGGATTCCCAATATTTCCATACCCTGTTCTTCAAAAGCGCCTTTATATCATTCGGTTCGTATATTTGAAATGGTGGGATGTTCATCTTATTAGCTTCATTGGCAGCTTTATCAAAAGGATTAATAAACTAATGGTAATTTCATTAAAGTTAAAGAAAATTATATAATTTTAAAAGGTAATTAAAGTATTATGCTGATCATTTATTGATAATTGACTTCTAGAAATTCGTATTACATTTAGTTTTTCATTAAATGATATTTTCTATTTCCAATACATAACAAACTTGCGGGACAGAAATTCCAATTACCAATCTGTTCTAGCAATGGTGGGATTGCCGTGTTTTTTTTTTTGTTTTTTTTAAATCCTTTTGATATCTAATTTCTTTTTACGATTTTCTGTGCTAGACCTTGCAGTATTACCTTCTTCAGGCTTTCATTATGCAAGTTGATTGTCCCGTTAAAGTTCAACCTATGCAATTTCTTCCATATTTCCCTCGAGGCATATACTTTAACATTCGGATCAGGGAACATAGATAACCTTTGATGGTTCTTTATGAAAGTAGACAGCTAGGTAAGAGTGTAAATATTTGATTTCAAATATCGATACTTATGCAACTAAATGACTCATTTTAAATAAATGAGTGTAGATAGATTGCGAAGAACTGTGTACTCCATTCCTGCATTTTACAGATGTAATGTATTTATTTCACAAACTTTAAGCTGAACTGAATTTATCTGATCCGTTAACTGTATCCATGCGATAGGTATGCGAGTATGCGAATAGATTACTAAAAATACAGACAAACTGTTTAATTAGTCAGCATCAGATTCATTTCTAAAAATATTTATGTATTATATTTATTTTATTTTTTGGAAGAAAAAAAAATATTTCGGACGAAAATAAATTAGTAAAATTGTGAATGTCCCAATTTATTCTTCCATATCCTTTCGTTCTAGATCTACTAAACTCCTGGTTCGAATTAATCCTTCACTCCTATAATCATGCTCTGATGAAATAGCAGAAGCCTCTAGACGTGATTGTTATACTCATATTATTATCTGGATAAACATACCATTAAATAAAAACATAATCTTAATATTAATATATTGTATGTTATAACACAAAACTTTGAAATCGGTTTTGGATATTGATTATTCAGACATTTTTTAGAGTTAAGAGAATAGAATGTTTTGAGATGTGCTTCTTGATTGTCAATTCTTATGGGATTTGATAGTGTTTAACCCTACTTGAGTCACGTATCCGGGCTCGCGGTTGACATTGTCAACCACTACAGTTTCTTATTACCCACAGAGATTATATTCAGTCCTGATCTAAACTTGTTTGTATTAAAGAATTAGGTAGTTAGGGTGTAAAATCAAAGGGTTCAGAACGTCTCCACGATGATATCCCTGATGAAGGCTAATGCAAGTCTAAATGTCAGCACAATATAATAAAATGTATAAATTATTTTTTAATTAACAACGATTTTTATTTTTATTAGTTATAATGGAAGTAATATAACCTAAAAGGACTAATTATTTTTTCTATTTTACTATAGGAAAATAATAGACTTAAAAAATAAATAAAAGAGAAATGGATTCTTATTTATTCTTATTTAGACATTGTTGTTCTTCATCAGTCATTTCATCACTTTAATTTTCTCAGTTTATACATTTTAATATATATTTTTTTAATTTAAACAATTATTGATGAAGTCCGTCGTACCACACATGGTATATATTCCAAAGAAGAATTCATTTTTCATCTCGTCTTCAGAGGTTGGTTTATTTTCAGAATCAGCTTCCTGATTGGTTTCGCTATTATGCTCCTAGTTAGAATGATTTATAATTTCATCTTTTGAGTTAAAAAAAACAAACTCCATTGATTTAGTAGTGAATGTTCTAGCTTCTTTTTCCTCGTCAGATTGCTCTTTCCCAGACACTCCAATCCCTTATCATAAATCTTCAAGAATGGTATCAAAAATGGTAAATCAAAATAAATCCCATCAAATAACATTTGACATTTGACTGACACTACAGTATCCTTTAATGATGTTCCACTAATCCCCGTTGAACAGATCCGCTACCTAGGACTCCAGCTGGGCAAACGTTTTACTTGGGATACCACATACAAGACTAAAACTACAAGAAACTGCCCGTTGTTTTCAACTACTTCAGAATTTACTGGACAAACGTTCAAATATTCCAGTTAATTACAAAAGACTCATTTAAATAATAGTAATTAGATTAACTTGGAGATACGGAGTTGAGCTTTGGGGCTCCACTAAGCCATCCAATTCATCTTGTATCTAATGCTTACAATCCAAAATTCTTAAAAGAATCCAAAATGCTTGTTAATCCGTTACAAAAAAACTTAATCACTAAGATTTTAATATACCTTACGTTTCTGACTTAAATCAAACCTGATATTTATCCTTTTATAACAAACTCCGCAACCATTCAAATCTATTATTTTCACAAATTGCTTTTCATTCCATTCCAGATAACCATCCGAGGTGCCTAAAAAGACGATGGCCTCGGGACCTTCTAATATAGTATTCATTATATATTTAACCTTTATAAGTGCTACCATTGGGTAGCTTTAAAAACAAGTGATGTGCCATTTTTATTATTATCATCATATTTACTTGATGTGTATTATATTTTTATATTGTATATACAGTTGTAAATTTTAATTAAAAAAAAAAATACTGTTTAAACTCTTGTAAAATAAGAAGAAATGTCTGTATAAAAATAATCCGACTGGTTTACAGAAGTACCAGCGCGCCCAGTATAGGGTTAAGAATTAGTTTTGAGACATTACAGCCAGTTGCTAGAATTAACAGGTAGGACTGTACTCAACTCGTTCCCGACAAAGCTGACTAATAACTGTTAGCCGTTCAAAGGAACCTGCGGAGAGGTTGTTGACTGAGGCTTTGTCCCCAGAGGAGGCATGACACTACGGATAATGAGCTGTAGGAATTGTTCATTGCAGCGCTCTGACCTGGATCTGACAACAATAGCAGTACCGCTAGGGGCCTCGGTATTGTCTCATCCGCTACTTTCACTCGTCTGCAATGCGGTCGCGAAATGTCGACGCTTATCTTCATGTCCGTACATGCCCGGTCGGGCATTGCTGGGCGATGTACAAGCACGATCGTAACATTAGGAAGCAATGTCCCGGTTCGAATATTTTTATATGTTCAGTGAGCATTTGTCCTCTTTCTCAGGGTTTACATGTCATCGAAGGACTCTGCATTGATACGTCAAATACGGATAAACAGAGAATTTAGGATTGATGAATTATTTCCCACCCCGATTGGAGTAGAGTAAATGACTACTCTAGAGTATGCTATGTTTAGAAGCTCTGAATGAATAATGAATTTTTAACACTCCAAACTAGTATATCAATAAAAAAAAGTTGCAAATAATTCATCAATCCTTCTATACTATCATGCACACCTGCATAAATTAATCCTTATATACAATTACGAGTACCTCAAGTTAAAAGAGTATTTGAACTGTTTATTGAAAAAACAAACTTCGTATTTTGTATACATATATGATATGAGGAGTTAACCTTCACAACTGAACATGTCCACAATACAAAATTGCAATACAGTGCCAAACAACCTACACTAGTCCTCCCCCCGCAGCTGAATCCAAAAGAGTTATATTATTTAAATCATTCATAGATTTTTTTATTTTGGAGTCCTGGCAATGGTCAGCTTCTTTACTCATGCCCTCAGTGAATGTACTACAGTTCTCTCACTCAGCCTCCACTGGGTATTTGTACACCTGTGACGCAGGTGAGATGGAAGAGCTGGGACCTATCTTTGATCGGCTTGTCCCTCCACAAGTGGATGGACGGGTCTGGTTGGGGGACCCCTAGGATGAGAGTTTATTCTAAATCAAGTATAATTGTGCCTTTAACTTTTAATTTTTTTTTTTTTTTTTATAAGTACTAGTATTTATTTATTTTTTTTTATTTTCAATTTTTTTTATTTACCTATTTAATTTTATTTATATGTATATTGTATACTTTATGTTGTTTATGTATATCAGTTGTTTTCTGTTTTATTTTTTTTCTTATTAATTTTTTTTAATTTATTTTTTCCTATTGTACATTATGTGCGAATTGAATCATATGCAATATATCTCGCCTATTGCCCACATTTGTGGCAGATTGTAATAATAACTCAAAATATTTTTTTTTTTAATAAAAAAAAAATCATTGATAGATGTCTACTAACGAAAAAAAGTATAGTAGTATCGCAGCTCATAAGGCTTTATCAGACAAAAAAAAAAAACAGTAGATAGGTATGTTTAGTTTTGTAAGAGAACTCCTCATCAACTCGGAATTTTGCTTCTAGTAGTTTTAAGACAAGGCTTATTCAACGTCAGCACAAACCTGTAACTCTTAAGAAAGAGACAAGGTGTCAAAAGAAAGGTTATTATAGCGTCTTGTTATCAGTAGGTTACTGTTGAAATTCTCGATTTGTCTGACTTCCTCTGGAAAACGTGTTACTTGGAATCCACCAAGTACTTATACAACAAGAAACACTTTGTTATCTACTTCTTAAAAAATTTCCATTGTTTTATCTTTATTTATTTATTTTTTTGGTGGCGTTTACTTCGTCATGGTCATCAGTCATTATGATCTGGCAATCTTTTAGGAACTTTAGAACATTTTTTTTGTTTTGAAGGACTGTACTTATGGAATAAAAGAGTTCCTGCTATGGGGTGTAGACCAGAATTGCTGAATATGTGCTCCACTGCTAGAGAGTGGTGGCATCTTGAACACGTTGGCTGAGATGTACCTTAGAGTTCGATTAGCATCCTAATCATTAACACTTGCTCCCTCCTGGTGCCAATTAGTAGTGGCAATGATTAAACATCAGGACAGATCTGTTCGTCTCTGGTACCCTCGCCCAATAATTAATCCATGATTTTCCAAAATTTGCCATACGAACGTTCAATTCGTCCGATTAGTTTCAAGAGACTCATTCACATGAGAGTAATTAGGCCTATTTGGACATACGGAGTTGAGCTTTGGGACTCCACTAAACCTTCAAATTAGTTCCAATCATTAAATCCCAAATCCTTTGAAAAATACACCGTTCTCCTTAGTTGGTTACAAACAAACATATTCATGAATAAAGATATGTAAATGGAACTGACACGGTATGTTAACACCAAGAAAAAATTTTTAAAGGTAAAATTATAATGATATATAAAGTGTAAATTAAATTAAGAATTTATTGGTTTGATGTTAAAATAATATTGTAGTGCAATTATAATGAAATACTGTTTCAGTCTGAGGATGGGACATTGTTGTTCCCGAAACATGTAACATGATTTATTAATAATAAAGCTTCTCCATTCATTGAAGAATTGATCATATTCATGAAGTTCTTAATGTACCACATATTGCTGATTTAGCCCATGCCAGATACCTATCCTTTCATAGTAAACTCAAAACCATTCAAATTCAATTTTATCTCAACTTGCTTCCCATTAATTTCAAGATCGTCTGAGAAGAAGATGGACTCGGAAACTTGTAATATAGAACGTTTATTGAAGTGAACAGAATACCAATAGCTAGTTGCTTGAAAAGCAATTGACATGTCATTATGAGCATTATCTTCACATTTACTAGATGTGTTTTTATTTTAATCTATAAAATTGTTAATTTCTATAAGTAGCTCAAAATAAATGTACCGACCTTTAAATACAATATACTATATCATGTAAAACTAGTTACAGAAGTGGATTCAGATAAAAAATACTTTAAGTTTTGCTTCTAGATCAAAACAGCGATCCTTCAACCTCAGGGGAAATCTGTGATTCCTAAAGAAAAGACAAGGTGTCAACAGCAAGATTATTAATGTTTACATCATAGTATCGGTTTATTCTCGTCAATGTGTACTTTTCCATCAATATCGTTTACTTTTTTAGCATGCCTTAAAACTTTCATGATTTTTTTTTTTATAAAGAACTAAAAACAACCATAAAAATGAAATTTGTTTTTGATCTGTTGCTAGAAAGGAATATAATGTAGTCGTCTCGGATCAATCACTGACACCCATTTCGTAGAAAGGGTACATTGTCAGTCGGGGTTGGGCAGATGGCGCTTTGGTCTCCTGAGAACTGGACTTTGGTGGCGGACATCAAAAGGGTTCTACCATCTGTTTGTCATGTATGTTATAAGAGTATCCTCACGATTATAGTATGCAGATCGATAGCTATACATTAAAAGGAGCATCAAAAGAAGGTTAGGGAGCATATTTGAGCAAACTTAAATCACAATTAATTAGTTGTCGAATAATTAGTTATGTTTAAATTTTGCCCTACTCTGATCATATAATGTATGTTATATAGAGTATCCTATACGATATATATAGTATATATAGATCGATAGCTAGATGATATAGGATATATAGGGAGTGAGAGAAAGAGAGAGAGAGAGAGAGAGAGAGAGAGAGAGAGAGAGAGAGAGAGAGAGGAGAGAGAGAGAGAGAGAGAGAGAGAGAGAGAGAGAGAGAGAGAGAGAGAGAGAGAGAGAGAGAGAGAGAGAGAGAGAGAGAGAGAGAGAGAGAGAGAGAGAGAGAGAGAGAGAGAGAGAGAGAGAGAGAGAGAGAGAGAGAGAGAGAGAGAGAGAGAGAGAGAGAGAGAGAGAGAGAGAGAGAGAGAGAGAGAGAGAGAGAGAGAGAGAGAGAGAGAGAGAGAGAGAGAGAGAGAGAGAGAGAGAGAGTTTAACGTTATACCTGCACATGTCTTTAGCTATCAAGTGAATCTTTTATCAGCCACGGTCCCAGAACCTTCGCTGGCGTGAGAAAAAATTCTTACAATACATATTTAACATTTATTTTATTTATTTAAAAAAAATATATTTTACATATCCATAACTAATAAAATTAACTTTACAACTTTAAAATAATATTTAATAGTTAGTTTATTGTATCATTTGTATATTTATTGTTTAAAAATTATTTTAAAATAATATTTAATATACAAATTTACTACAAATTTATATGTATTTTACAAAAAATACATATACAAATTTAATATACAAATGATATAACAGATAAACTAATAATTAAATATTATTAAATTTTATTCAAAATATGAAGCGTAGAATTCAAAAACCAGCTAAGTCGATTTTGTAAATTTTTTCACAGCTGGTCGATAAAGGTAAAGGTCTGACTGGATTAGGAAGGGAAATTATTTTTTGGATGGTCGTTTTCTTTGTGATTTAACAACTCTTTTTTTGAAAAACCTTTCACCTAAACATAGTCTATTAGATCAACTATTCAATAAAAAAAAAAAATCTGAAAATTGGATATATCCTATTTTTGGAATTCCACGCCTCACATTCTATCTCTTTGTTGAATTGGGGTTGAAAAAAACTTTTGATTCAATGTTTCACTTACCGTTATAGTTTTTCTTTCGCAACTAAAATATTTTCATTTATTTATGAGCAATAAATACAATTATTTCACTTCCCTTTATCTGGCAACATTTTTTAAAATCATATTTCCTTATAAATTGTTCGATATTATACCGATAAACCTGACTGTAACTATAACTGGTTATCCTAAATAAAACAAACTACCGTATGTAGCAACATGCATAAATATTTCTATGATTATTCAGTTCTCAAAAATATTTTTGAATATATATACGTATGGAATAATTTCTAATAATTTATAAGTAAATATATTTTAAAACCTCCAGACAAAGTAGTCCACATTATTTGTATGTCATAAATGACCATATTCAAAATATTTGAGTTAGAAAGAAAAACGATATGGGTAAGAGAAACATTTAAATATTAGTTCATAGTCTTTTTCAATCCCTAAGTGCAGTTTAATTTCTAAAATATATCAACATCGGTGATGCTAATGACTCTGTACGAGAGGTGCGTGTAAAATAAATAAGCGAAATTTTATCTTCTGAATCCCTAACTTTAAGAGAAAGACGTGACAAGAATATAGGTTGATCAGATACGAATTCACTATGATAAGAGATTCCAAGACTATACTGAAGATGACCCCATTAATGTTACAAAAGTGAGATAACGCAAACTGTTTTCTTTATGTGTTTGTTCATATACAGATCTAAATCTGTCTAGAACAAAAGATGATCCATGCTCTTCCAGGATGGAGTCTAACGTCTCCACTAAGTTCTGAGTAGTCCCCCATCAACTAGTCATAATTTATTACTAAGTTCCTCGTATTTGAGGCAATCCTTCTCCGGCTATCTCGGGAATGTTATCTTCATTAGCGCCAGGGAGATAAGAAAACAGTTTTAGAGGCGGTATCTGTGATGATAAGACGGTCTTAGCTAGCAAGCGATAGGGGCTTTGTTGATACCTACTTGCTGAAGTGAATCTACTCCGTGATAATGCTTAGACTCTGGCTGGAATTGTTTGGAGACTCTATCTTATCGAAACAAATATTACTGATTAAGTAAATATTGGATTCAACTTTGGTTTTAAGTTGAGGTCTCTGAGCCATTATTATTAACTATCATCAACATTTTTAACCATCCTTTTTTATATTATTGAGGTTTTAATACTGTTTAGAAAATAAGATATAGGGATAAAAGAAATAAGATTGAGAAGCATAAAGAAAACGGCATAGAATATGGTTCAAATGACAATAGTTAAAATAAAAAATATATTAAACATTCAGTTAAATAATAATTCGACATTTCAATTTGCTCAGGATTTCTTACAAAGACGTATGCAGAAGACACAGCAATTTTAACAAGAGATAAAATCCAAATCATGCTTCACAGACTCCACAGCATTACTTGTTAAAATTACAAGACTGACTTAATATCTGGAAAGTCCGTGAAAATTATGATAAATCGCAACCCATTACGTTTACTCTTCGACATGGAACATGCCCACCAGTTTTCCTTCAAACAGACACTGTAAACTACGTCTGACGTTTGACCAAAGAATGACATGGGGTTCACATATCAAGAAAAAACGGAAAACGCCCAACCAAAAACCAAGACTCTTATATCCCCTCATCTCCAAACGTACAACTCTACAACTTAAACAATGAGAACTTATTCTTACTTTTGAAACCTATTTGGACATACGCCTCTCAGATATACGAAACATCTAAAAAGACAAATATTTACAAACTGCAAATCTTCCAGGCAAAAACATCAACACAATCACAAAACCACCATGGTATGTAAGCAACATAACTTTACGTACTTACCTACGCATGCCAACAGTTAACGGACAAATAAAAAAAAAATTAAAAATTAAAAATCCCGCACCTCGCGCCACGGCTTTACCAGTTCTTATAGGTAAAGAACTTAGATCGTTTAAGTAATAATTGATGTTTTATTTGTTTATTGATAAAAATCTTGTATTTAAGTATGCTATTGAACATTGTTTCTTCAAATATAAATATTTTCTAGTAGTAATTTCTAACCTGGTTAATATTGCACTAATTAGGTGTTAAAAGAGAAGACCTAGAGACATATTTGGACCCCTAATATTTAATTTTAGTATATGAGTTGGTAATCAAGATGCACAGACTATTAAGAAACTCTTGCGAATAATAGACTGCACTATCAGTGCTTACAAGAAACATTTTCATATTACATATGAATCATATTTTCATATGATCAAAAAGCAAAGAATCGGCATTTTGATTTGTTAATAACTTTTATTTAGCTGAAATAATTTTATTGATTCATCTGGTTAAATTTTAATTTCTAACCATAAAAGTATATGAAACTTCGGTTTTGCTACACAACATAGTTCATTTAAATTCTTATGATTGTAAATTTTAGTATTGCTAAACCTTCCTAGATATATGAAGATAATGTAGTTAAAATTTGGTACAGATGGTTTTAGTAGTTTTACAATTGTAAATTCTATTGCGGAAAGGTGCTTACGACATATCGGTAAGCACACATAGTCATATGTTTTTTTAATAATTTAATTGAATATAAGTAAATGTTATAAAGTTCAAGCAGTATATAACACCGTACCTATTTAATTTCTCATGTAGAATGGCGTTCGCCACCTATCGGTCAATTTTCAAACTTCACTTTAATCTTCACATTATCACTTTTTTAAACACAAATTAATTGAATCAGTAGATTTTATCTATTGCTAAACTTTCCTGGAACAATAAAGACAGTGTGGTTAAAATTTGGTTATGGATTGGTTCAGTTGTTTCCCTGATTAGTAATCACAAACGAAAAGTGGCTTGTACTTTTTTTATAATAGTATAGATATGTATACAATAAGGCTAAGGAACTCCGAATCAAACCTGACCCTCAACTTATGCAGAGGCAAAGCAAGTCCTAAGAGATAGAATATATTGTATAGAAATTAATGTAACAAAAGTATAAGAAATCTTGTTTTAGAAAATAAGACTGATCGCTTATCGTTATACACGTATCACTGCCATGCAGTTTCACGAGAACGATTATTCTATGAATAAGGAATAAATAAAATCTATTTCTGCGTTGAGGATGTGTCATCTACCTGAAGGTAATGCCAGTAGCACGAATCTGTCACAGTATGTTTTATTGCTGCCGTGTGGTGCTGGTTTATTAGGCGGGTTGTGATTCAGGATTTGGCGAAGAGGGATATGATGTGTAAAGCCAACACCACCTGCTAGCCAAATCTCAAACATGTATGTTTTCTGAGGTCGTTGTCTTGGACTGGTGCCACCATACAAATGAAGAGTTGAGCAGAGAGATGGTATGTTGGTTATCACTATTTATGTGCAACTAAAACCGTTATATTATATTTTATATTTAAAATTTATCGAACTTTAATTCCCCTCACCAATATTGATATTTAGACATAGTACAATGTCTAAGCGAATGAAAAATTTCTGCAGTAGAAAGATATGTTTTTGAAGTTGGCCTACCACCAATTTATTAAGCAACTATATATTAAACCAGTATGGCTTAAAATCAGCATGAAGGTAAAGGCTATTCATGAGTTTTTTTTATTGTTTTCTGATGATTTAAATTTTTCAGATAAGAATGGTTTAATACAAATTGCTTCCTTCTGGTTTTGTACAGAGTTTTAAAATGAAGGACGTTCCATATTTTTATTTTATTAAAACCATAGATCAATTAAACACAAATAAAAAAAAATAATATAGTAAAGTGATACTTAAATAAATAAAAAAAATAAGTATAGGATTTGCCAGATACTGTCAAGAGCATTCTTAAATCGTAAATGACTGTGCTCCACAGAATTAAATAAAAATCCCATTGTACGTTCAAGTGTTCAATGAAGTTGAGGTCAGATTTTCTGAAACTCTTGATCTAGAAATTACTTCTCTTTACTAGCCATTCTTTACTTTACTGGATTTATATAATATATACATCAAGTAAATGGGCGGGAAATTATTTCAATGCCATGCCAATAAGTTGTAAAGAACTACTCACTAGTTGCAATTCAATAAAAATTTTGCTTTACAAGGTCTCTAGGCCATCTTATTTTCAGATTGGTGTGTTATTAGTAATGAAGTAGAAAGCGAGTTGAGAGACTAGTGGATTCGAGAGGTGAAGTTTACTATGAAAGGATAAGTATTTGGTTCGGAAATAAACAGCGACATATGGAACATTAAGATTTTTATGAATAACTTTATTTCTAAATTTTAATCCAAGACATTAAGACTGTAACACAAGCACCTTGGTACGTTAACAATAAAACTATACACACTGACCTTCTAATATCAACAGTAATTGAACATGTACAGACACACTGTAAACTGTTTCATGAAAAATGAAAGGGACAACCAAACAAACTCATAAATAGTATGGCCACATCTCTAATGCCGGAGAATACCAGAAGGAAACTGAAAAGGAACTGGATGAGAGACCTACTTACATAAAAGTAAACCAAAGACAAGGAAAGGGTACTACTGGGCACTAGCTCTCCTCATGTCTAAAATGCCAATTTTTATTTTATAATCTGATTTGAGCACATCCACTGATTGTCAATAATGTACTTGACAGGTGTGGATTTAAAAATAAAAGTAAAAAAAAAAATAAAATACTTACTTTTATTTCCAACTAATTGTAAGTAAGGATTATTAAGAATTTTTCGATGGATTTTGAATTGTAAAGAGATTTGAAATTCGAACGGTGGTTTGATGGAGCTCCAAAGATGAATTAGTTTAAAATGGGGTTCTCTATATCTTGATATAGTGTTCCCGATATTGGGACTGTCCTATATCCTAAGAGAGAAATTTATAAATAATAGTAAAAAAAAAATCTTAAATGAATGAACTGTTGGAGGGGGGAGGGGGGTGGATTGACAGCTGATTCCGTTGGATCGAGGGTCTCATTACATCTGTAATGAAGGTCGCGGGTTCGAATCTCATAACGAATATAAACTTTCTATCATGGCAAAATGAATCTTGACCTTCTTACCCTTGCTGGTATAGGATGGTAACCTGTCCTTTCTGCCCAAGTTCGAATATATAATGACGTTAACAGATGTTTTATTTTATTTATTTTTTATTTTAATTTTTATAATTATTTACAATCATGCAAAAATGCAAGGGTTATGTTAGCGGTGATTTATTTGCATATCAAAGACTTGTTATCATACCCATTATCAACGTAATTGTTTTATATTAGGTCAAGTTGTTTTTTGGATTCGAGTTGATACGAAGTTTACTATCAAAGGATTGGTATTTAATTCGGATGAAATAGGTAACATATGGAACATTAAAATCATTATGGGTACCTTCATTTGTTACGAGTATATAATAAGGAACATTTAAGATTTTTCTAATGATCTCAGACTACAAGGCTTAAATACAAAATGAATTGAATTGTTTAGTGGAGTTCCAAAGCTCAACTCTGTATGTTCAAATAGATCTAATTCATTCATTCATTCATTCATTTATTCTCGGCGTAACAGAGGCATGAAGCGGTCCTTGGCCAGCTCAACGGCTCTTCCCCAGTCTTCTCTGTCAGTGGCACGTCTGATGGAGCAGATCTAATTACTGCTACGTGAATAAGTTTTGTTTTTATAATTGAATGAATACGCCAAAAAACGTTCTAAGTGACAAAACAAATTTTGAGTAATCAGTGAAAGAAAATCATAATCTAAAGTCCTTGTTAGTTTTGTAAGTTAGATTTTTTTTTTCACCTTGTAATTTTTATATTTACATATATAATAACATAATGGATTACTATTTTATACTATGACGTACTATTTATTATAAATTTAAAAACCTTCAAAATTGCTACTTCGGAAATTTTGTCGCTTAGGACGTTTTTCGGCGGACCCATTCAATTAATGGGAAGCTTTGAACTTTTGACATGTTAAATTAGTCGATAACTACTAGCAGTTACTTGTTCCAATCTTGAAATGAGAAAATGTACATAGAAAGGATGTTAGTTGGCATATGCAGTAAAGATAATAAGCTTTCCCATAAAATCGATCAAGACTGTAAAATAGGATTTGAAAGTAAATCTATGATGAGATATCTAAGTGATGCAAGCCATCTATTAACGGTTACCCTGTAAGGGACTTCGTAAAGGTTTATAACACTTCTCTAAATCGATATTTCCTTTTACTTTTCTTTATGAGAATTTTACTGTTTATTTCCATTCTGCTAAATGGATAGCTATTCGCTAAGCAATCATTGCACGATAGGATTTAACTAAACCATTTTGAAACAAATCTGTTTCGCCCATAAAAGGCTTGGATCCATCTCTGTTATATCGCGTGTAGCTTAGTTTATTCACTAGAATTATTAGTAATGTATTAGTATTGGTATCTCATTATTAATGCTAGGATAAGTATCATTAAAGAGTAATGTTTGCGGTAATAGATAATAAAAACTTTGAAAATAATAAATAAAATATGAATACAGATATGTCTATCTACAATCTGCTTCTTTTCTCAATTTATATTTTATAATTGTTCCAAACTACTTCAACATTTACTAAACAAACGTTCAAAGCTCCCAATCAATTACAAAACACTTATTTATATGACTGTGATTAGACCTATTTGGAGGTACGGAGTTGAGCTTTGGGGCTCTACTAAACCATCCAATTCATCTCATATCCAATCCTTACAATCTAAAATCCTTCGAAAAATCCTAAATTCCCCTCGTTTTGTTACCAATAAACTTATCCATAAAGTCCTTAATGTTCCATATGTTGCTGAGTTAGCCAAAACCAGATACCTATCCTTTCATAGTAAGCTCCATAACCACTGAAATTCATTAGTTTCTCAACTTGCTTCTAACTCCATTCCCGATTATCCTCCGAGGCGTCTGAAATGAAGACGGCCCAGAGATCTTCTATTTAATTCGGCACTACAACCCGCTAAGGAGTCATGGCCTCCGCCAACAGCAACCGCCATGCGTTTCTGTCTTGTGCTGCCACCATCCAGTTTCTCACGCCCAGTCCCCTGGCATCCCTGTCCACACAGTCTCTCCATCTTAACCTGGGTCTTCCAATGGGTCGGCTTCCATGCAGGATCTCTGTAAGAACTTTTCTCGGGATCTTATCCACTGTCATCCTTGCAACATGACCCGCCCATCTAAGTCGCCCTACTTTAATGAATTTAACGACATCCGGCTCATTATACCTGTCGTAAACTTCTTTATTCTTTCGGTGCCGCCATTCCCCATCAACAAGAACTGAGCCATAAATTTTTCTGAGTATTTTTCTTTCGAATATAAGGAGAGCCAGCTCCTCTGCTTTTGTGGTTGTCCAGGTCTCAGACCCGTATGTCAGAGCAGGTCGGATAAGCGTTTTATACGGAATTATTTTGCTACGCAGGGTCACAAAGTTGCTTCTCATGTTACATCTTAGCCCAAAGTAGCACTGGTTAGCAACCAATATTCTCTTTTTTATTTCTGTTATTTATTGCTTGTGACCAACGATCCCAGGTATGTAAACTGGGATACCTGTTCGAACTTGTAACCACCAAATCGAACCATGACGCCTTCTTGTACTGGGGTCTCCTGGGTTATCATGTATTTGGTTTTTTTCCTCGTTAACAACCAAACCCAGTTTCTTGCCTGCAGCTTCCAGTTCTAAAAAGTATTGGGCTACCACCTGCTGAGAGCGTCCGATTATGTCGATGTCATCTGCGAATGCGAGGATCTGCACCATTCTATTCCATATTGTCCCTGTTGTTTGGATGCTGGTATCTCGGACAGCTTTTTCCAGTGCAAGAAGAAACAGTAGGCATGCCAGAGTTTCTGTCTCCTTGTCTCCTGACCTTGTCTCACGCCTCTTTCTGATGTGAACTCTTCTGAGGTGCTGCCACGGATTTTCACGACACGGTTCACCTTTTCCATGGTTAGCTTTATGAGTCTTATAAGCTTTATCGGGATTCTGAACTGTATTAATGCTTCATACAGCTTTTCATGGTTAATAGTGTCATACGCTGATTTAAAGTCGACGAAGAGGTGGTGAGTTTTGATATTGTACTCACGACCTCTTTCCAGGATTGTCCTCAGGTAGAATATCTGGTCGATCGTGGACCTTCCCCGTCTAAATCCGCACTGGTAATGTGGCCTAGTTCTCGCTCTGCAAACGGAAGAAGTCTCTGGAACAGTATGTTTGATAGAATTTTATAGGCACAAGGGAGTAGAGCAATGCCCCGATAGTTAGAGCATTTCAATAAGTCGCCCTTTTTGTGTATTGGACAGATAACCGTTTTCTTCCAATCAGTGGGCATGATCTCCTCTGTCCAGATACTAATTAGTAGGTTATGGAGGAGCTTGATTAGTTCATTTCCACCATACTTGTACAGTTCGGCAGGAAGACTATCAATGCCTATTAATGGCATCCATGACTTCATCTTCATCTGGTGGCTCTTCTTCATCATCTGGTTGGAGTTGTTGGTCCACTTGTTTATCTGATTTTTGGCTATTCAAGAGCTCTTCGAAATATCTCCTCCATTCTGAAAGGCAGGCTCTTTCATCAGACTGGATAGCTTCCTTCTGATCCATACATATCGAAGGTATTTGTTTAAATGGTTTCCTGCTTCTGTTAACACTTCGATAGAACTTTCGGGAGTCTCCAATGGCCCTAGATTCTTCCAGCTCTTTCAATTCTCTTTTCTTTTCTTTAACCGGTGCAAACGCTTCTCTTCTCTTCTTTTCTTCCTATATTCATCCATCGTTCCTCGCGTACGACGGTTAATCATCAGCTTATATGCTGCATTTTAACCTCCGTAGCTTTCTGACAGTCTTGGTAAAACCAAGGTTTTCTTGTCTCCTTCTCAGCCGGCCCTAAAACAAGTTCAGCGGTTTTTTCAATCGTTCTTCGGCAGTTGGTCCAGATGTCCTCTATCTTGTATTCCGTTGGTGGCAAAGATCTTAACTCTGAATCCAATGTTGCTGCATATGTCTCCTTAATGGGATCTTTTAGTTTTGCGATATTAAATTTCTTTGTTTTATGATGTGGCCGGGGTCGTTTGATAGCAATCTTTGCTGCTACATGAGCTATGCTTAAGAAATGGTCAGAGTCGATGTTAGCTCCTCTGAACACTCGAACATCAGTGACGCTACTGATGTGTCTGTTACTCACCAGCATATGGTCAATTTGGTTGACTGTGAGTCCATCAGGTGAGGTCCATGTTCCCTTGTGAATCTTTTTGTGTGGGAATAATGTGCTTGCAATTTTGAGGCCTTTGGATGCAGCAAAATTAATAAGACGTTGGCCATTATCGTTGCTTACTTCATGCAAACTGTGCTTACCAATGGTTGGTATGTAAATATCTTCCTGACCCACTTTGGCGTTCAGGTCACCTACAATGATTCGCATGTCATAGCGGGGTACGGAATCCAACACAGCCTCAAGCGTATCATAAAATTCATCCTTTCATCTTCGCTTTTTTCCTCGGTCGGAGCATGCACGCTTAGGATAGAAAAGTTGTAGAATTTACCACGAATTCTCAGTATAGATATTCTTGAATTCACTGCCTTAAATCCGATCACTAGTTTCCTAAACGCCTTTCTTACAATAAATCCTGTCCCAAAGGTGTGTAGCCGATCGTCGCAACTGTAGTATACAGTGTGGTCCCTTTTCTCCAGTGTGCCCTGGCCGATCCATCGTATCTCCTGATTGGCAGCTATGCCCAGTTTATATCGATCTATTTCATCTACCAGAGATCTTCTAGTGTAGTGTTTTTATTGAAGTGCTACTGCCCGATCCGTGCGAGAGGAGGTCCTAGAGCTGCCATAGGCCTAAGCCGAACCTAAATCGTGAGGTAATGGGTATTCAGCCAGTATACCAGAAGCATGATAGTGTGGCTGGTAATATAAGTTAGGGGTAACATTGCGTCATTCTAACCCCTAAAAAAGCATCAATGTAACCTTCCCGATGGAAATAATAATCTAGAAGCATGGTATATATGGCTATGGAACGAACATCAAACCAGAAAAACTCAAGAAATGTACTTGTCTTGCTCAGCCACTAATGCCTGACGCAAAAAAAGGACACGTTTGGGTATCCAATTGAACAAATTGGAGAGGTGCAGGGAGTCCATAGAAGGTTTATTGCCGAAGAACCCTTTAGTGGTTGGTAATAATCAAAAACACGCTCTACCGACCCAGACAAAACTTCTTATGGGGCGCAAGGGTGCTCCAAGAGGCGGGGATCGACGTAACATCTTGTCCTCAACGACCCAACCTGATAACGGGACAAGATGGTCGATGGGCATACTTATATCTTGAGACGAGCGTCCGACCACAATGCAATTGCTTTTGACTTAGTGCAGTAGGCAGGGATGTGTCCCAAGTCTTGCCATACATGGTTTTACGTTACGCGAAGAGAGGCGACTGGAGTACCATTTCGTGAATACTTATTGAGGGAAAATGGTGATTGATGAAGAATGGGATCACAGAAAGCCGAGATGATGACAGATCACCTGCCTATAGACGTGTCCTAAGGTCTCACAAATGTCATCCTACGATGCTGCAGAGGATTCTCTCCGCACCGGAAGGCGAAGAGCTCGAACAGTCAATGGTGGACCCCGGGATTAACCACGTGAAAGGGAGAGTTGTATCAAGGCTCGGGCGGTTTGTATCAGAGAATGTAGTAGTTGCGACCGAGAGGCGTACTGGTCTTCCGTGAAGAGCGTTTGTGTAAAAACAAAAAAAAACAAGGTCAAAGGCCCGAGTATATCGAAACCGAGGTGCGCTCCACAACATCGCAAGTCTTGGGACAAAATTTTTTTTTATTGGAGGAAGATGGCTCGGCAAAGCAATATCCGGGGGTTTCCTTATAGGACTGCCTTTGGCAAGTTCCTCCACTACGGTGATTGCATCATTAAGCAAGGAACGAACAGGCAGTAAAACCAGAAGAAATCGGCAAGGATATTGCATCCAGTCTCAGCATACCCCAGAGACCAAACCCAATCGTGAAGACATGATGACGAGCATTTTATTGAGAATTGCCTACTGACGTAGCCATCCTGTACTGATTTGTTGCCTCAATCATGTATCATGGATCTCGGAATTAGTCACTGAGGACAGTCCAAAGTGGGAAGAGCACCCGGAGGGATTGGTATACGAACCACCGGCTATAGCCTCACGAACTGTATTCCCCCTAGGCAAGAAGGGTTGAGGGTAACTATTAGCGTTGTTCAATGAATTGCTTGAGTTCTTTTCAAGTTTTGACATGTTATTGTAATCGTTATCAGCTCATTTACTTGATTTATATATTTGTACAGTTTTAAATTTCAATAAATTGATATAAAAAAAAAGAATTGAAATGATCAATTAATAATTAGATTAAACAAACAAGTAATCATTATTCGAAATAAACAAATTTAAGAGTGGGGTTCATATGGGACTTTTTTCATTCCAAGCAATGTAGTTCCTAAACGGTAAGTTCTAGTGATGAATATTAAACAACAAAATATTCTCCATTAAATTCTGATTAGGAAACTGTCGGCAAATTTTCGATCCGAGCAACACAAACAGAGCTAGAGCGTGTCAAAATGTTACCTTTTTGAGGGTTAAAAAAGACCTTACAACGTGGCTTTTTTCATTCAAATCAATATAGTTCCAAAATGGTAGGCCCTAGCGATAAATGATATATAACAAAAAATATTCTCCGTAAAATTTCTGACGAGAAATCGATTGCATAATATTGAATACCAGAAAAGCTCCAGTTACCCGTAAATAATTTAATTGAAAAATTTACATCTGCAAATAGCAGCTGAAACGAAGAAAAATCGAGCCATTTTTAAACCGAGTAGTTAGGGGTGATAAAGGAAAGTGATAGTGAATGCTTAGGCAAAAAATGATAGAGCTTGACACGGAAGAATGGATGCATATAAGTACAGCATGGGCCTTGCCTCGTCCTACTAACATTTTTGTAGGTATCTAATTAAGAGAGTTCTTAATGGTGTAAAGCGATCGAGGTTTGTAGGAATTATTTGGTGCAGTGTTTCACTCAGAAAAAGAGCTTCTACAGAGCCGGAGTTTTACCAGAAAATTGGCATAAGATTATCGGCCCTCTGGGGACTAACGAGGTCATATTTAGGGAATATCCTGGGTTTTATTTGTTTTTAAGAGGAATTTTACATTTAAGAGTTAGGGAAAAAAGAATTGGTGACATTCGTCAACTTTATTTAATGAGTTAATCTGTGAGTGGGTTATGATTCGAAGAGGGTACAGATGTGCTGTAAAGGTGCTTGACAAATTCTTCTGTCCTGTTATTCTCAGAGTTTTCTCTTCGGAGTAAATTGGAAATGGGTTGATATTCCAGTATTTTTTCATCTTGTTCCAGAGAGAGTTGTATGATGTAGAGAGAGCGAGGACAAGTAGGAATTATACGACTGGGTTCTGAAGGCAGAAATGTTCGGTTTAAGGAATGCGGTACCATAATTGAAGGATTTCCGATCGTCAACATTTCTGGTTCTTTGCCAAATGATTTTTCTTATGTGCTTTGAAAGACGTATGAGGTTAGGATGCATCCCAGGATGGATTGTGTTAGTAAATAATTCGTAACATCTTTTAGGTCTTGGCAGGTTTTTAGAGATACTCTGAGGTCTATGGTGTAGGATATTATTTGAAGGAAGAGGTTCCAGTCGACTGGAAGGAGCTTGAAAATATGGGAACGGTAAGGATAAGGATTAATTGGCAGTGAGGAAAGTTCACCTGACGTTCATTTCAGCAGTGGAGAGCACCTAAGCCTGTGTGGATAAAGAAGTCAAGTAGGTTAGGATTTTGGTTTGGATCCGTCGGCCAACATGTAGAAACACCGGGAGAAATAGGAATTTGTACTTCCTGAACTCCATTTCACCATTACATTCAAGTCTGTCCCAAACTGGAAGCGGTCTCCCAAAGAATCAAAGGTTGTGTTGAACTGGGCACTAGAAATTGGTCAGGGGAAATTGGTTTGGGAAGCAATAGGTTGCTGCTATTGTGATGCTAAGAGAGAAGGTAACAAATTTCCATATAATTCTGGGCTTTAATTATGCTATAAGGAAATTTTTGTTTAAGGTAAACTGAAGTTTTATAGAACTAATATTTTATTGTTTCTGAAACTCCTAAAATCTACAGTGAAACAATAACGTCATAAATAGCTGGACCATCTAGAAACCGATACTAGATTGGAATGGCAATGATACCTTGAGGCACACCTGTGATCTGATAAAGGAATGCCGCTTTGATTCGCCCTGACCGCCTAGGGTAGCAATTTTCTATTATAAACTTGTCATAGGATCTGCCCATCTTCAGCTATTAGTAAATAATAGTTGCCTGCCTTATGATAGGCTATCTTCATTATAAATGCCCATGTATAATTAAACTTATCTTCTTCCATATCCTTAGGGAAAATAAGTAATAATAATTGTTATATTTTACAAACGGGACTTTTAATTTAATTATAGAGGAAAAAACTTCGTCTATTTCGCAGAAGAAGGCATAGCCATTAATTTGATACGTATTATCAGTGATTGCGATCTATTGAGCACAGGAGTCCATTCCATTAAACAAAACTTTTCATTGGTATTTATATTAATAACAAATTTTTAATAATAGTTAAATAGTTTGTTTGGCACTTTATACAAGTTATTAACTAAAATGAATTGATTCACCGTTTCACTCTGGATGTATCTTGAATATCAAAAAGCTAGACTCATACAACAGAATTCCTTCTATATATATATTCCTTCTAATGACTCAAATCCCCAATCATAAACCTTTGTGAATGGTGTTAAAAGTGGAAGATTAAAATAAATCCAAGCAAATGTCATCTAATAACATTTAAACATTGTCGTAAATAACCGACAAAAAGATCAGCAACACGCAAATGAAATCACAGGTAAAGAGTAGTATAATTAACCTTAATATAATGATAATTTAATATTATATATTCCAATTTTTTAAATTCCAGATATTTAAAAATTATTTTTCAGTAAATCCACAGCTGCACATTTCAAATATTGTCTTTTTTTAGTTCTTAGAATGAGCCAACTTGGAGAAAAGATGAATCCGATCGTCTAGTTATAATCAAACGAAATCAAAATTTTTTCAAATATTAATTTTTCTTAAACATTAATTTCTTAAAGTGCAACTGAGTCACAGTACAAGCGGAAAAACAACGTTAATAATAGATGATTCAAACAAAAATTGATAGGAAAGTAGCAAGGATCTAGAATAAATAGCAATAAGACTACAGTAAACTGTACTAAGGAATGTATTGTCGCAGCGAAATTGACAAAAAGGAGAGAACCTATAAAAATGAGACGAGGAATTTCTATAAAAGAGACGGAAGTTATTACAAATTAGTGAGGTTGTAGTATGAAAGATTAAAGAAAAAAAATGTATTGACTTAAATAAATTAGATGATAATCTTTACGAAGTTGTTAAAAAATAAGGTCCAATAATGTTTAGTAAATCTTACCATTATATAATAGAGATATTATAGAGATATTATATTATGTAATAGATATATAATAAATGACAATGATTGGACATATTTGGATACACGAAGCTCAGGTTCAGGGCTCCACTAAACCATTTACTTTATCTCGCCCCCAATCTTTACAATCCAAATTCTTCCAAAAAATTCTCAATGTCCCTTTTTATATCACTCATTAACTTATCCATAATGATCTAGTGCAAATCACAAGAAATTAATGGGTTTTAGTGAATATAATCAAAAGGATGTCTGGTTTAGGACAAATATTGGTTTGGTGCAAAAATAATGCAGGTTTTGATTATTCATTTTGTATAGGTAACTACTTGCCAAATAAACAAAGATAATCCTCTAGTCTAGTTAATTGATTATAAATTATGGTTATATTTATTGTGTTGCGTCAAAATTCACCATGTCGAAACAAGATTTTCGTTAAATTTATTTTTACGGGTTCAAACTTGGTCAAAATGCGGTTGGAACCGCGCGTAACATCAATTTTGTTTAGGGGTGAAGGAAGCATCAGTGAATGTACTGTGCAGCGATCGTTTCGAAAATTTTGTCTCGGATATTTTGATCGGGTTGACAATGAAGGCTGCGGAAGGCCTTTTGTTGTTGATGAGGACCATTAGAGGGCTTTTGTTGAAGAAAACTCGTAAAACTACTTGGGTTGTCGTGAGATAGCTTAGTGTCGACTACTGAACATTATGAACCACATAATTTATTATAAATTGTTTTGTCATATATAAAAACCTGCATTATTTTTGCAACAATCTAATACCAATTAAAAAAATTCATTTAAGTATTTTCAACCCATTAACATGCCCGTAATCAGACCAATTTGGACATACGGAGTTGATCTTTGGGGCTCCACTCAAATATCCAATTCATCTCTTATCCAATCCTTAAAATCCAAAATCCTTAATGCTCCTTACTTTGTCACTAACAAACGTATCTTAGTGTATCATATGTTGTTGATTTAGCCGAAACCAGATACCTAGCCTTTCACAGCGAACTTCATAACATATCGAATCTATTAGTGTCACAACTTGCTTCAAATTCTATTCCAGATAGCTCTCCGAGGCGCCTGAAAATAAGATGGCCACGAAACCTATAAATAAATAAATAACCATTATTTTATAGAACTTTATAAGTGCAACCAATAGGTAGTTTCTTTGCAAGAAATTGATATGTCATTTTTATCATTATCATTACATTTACTTGATGTATTTGATATTATATTATATACAGTAGTGAATTTCAATAAATAGCTAAAATAATAATAATGTTTAATTTACTTATTAATTAGGACTAACTGCTTGAAAAATGTATACGTAAAATGTTAGATTCCAAACTTACTAAATTATAAAATTGTCTTAAGAGTAACACTTTGAAGTAGACTGTATGCTGTGATGCAGGATTTCTTTTTTGCTCTTATATTTAAGTGATCAGCTCAAATTGATAATGCTATTATTTTTTATTTATTACATAATAAAATTTTTTAGTAAAAAAAATTTAAGATTAATGGTGAATGTCCCGATTTATATAACTCTAAGGAATGACTTGAAAGATCAACGGATCAAAGACTTGAAAAGAGAATAGTCAATATTTTCAGTATCATACACGGTACTGACACGAACCCATTGGTTTCTACTTTCATCGATGACATACTCAGATATTACACCTTGGTGACTTAGTCATTGACCAAGTGATTACCCTTTCTATCTATAATGTTTGTTTAGAGTGACTTATCATATTGCAAAAGATAATCTCTGTAAAGTATGTATGAAAATTTAAAAAAAACAAAAAACATTCTAAATTCTAAATCCAAATGATTTTGAGCACTAATGATTGCAATCGAAAGAGATTTGTTGTATTCGCCCAATGATCTACGATTCTCAGTGAAAGGGACGGGCTAAAACCTGTCCCGTTTTTATAGAAGGGACAATTACACACAGGATGTGTGTTCCCATTTGAGAACTATCAGATACAAGTCTGCTATTCCTGTGTTTCCAACGATTAAGGCAACCCGTACATTGTGAGAGGTGAAGGTTGGAACCAACGCATCTAATGATCGTTTGTTGTATTACTGTGATTTTTTATTAATTTTCCGAGACCTTATTATTATTAATTCACCGACAGAGTATTTACAAAATATATCTTAAAAAATAATATACACTATAAAAATTACTGGCTTTAAAATATCAAGAAAATACTGACCATAAATAACGAATTTGATTTTTTAGTACACATACGAGAAATGAAGCATAATATCGCTGTTTTGGAAGAATAATCACGTAATTATAAAACATGGCAAATTATAGTCAAGAGCATAAGTCTTATCGGAAACACCTCGGGCATTAAAAGTGAAGTTAATACAATGCTAACTTTCGTCATTCCGTTATTCTCAGTCATATACAAAGTTTTGAATAAAATTTCTACAAAATTGAAATTTGTTTTTTTGATCTCCTGTAAAATTAAAGCGGTTGCTGTTGTGTCATTGTTTTTCCGGAACAGCGATATGGTGATATGATTACAATTTTGTTTTTTCAAAGTTAATTTATTAATCCAGTTATTTCTGTTTGTCCTATTTCTACTTTAAAGTCCCTTGCGCTTATGTTCCACAGATTCTTCGCTTACATCACAATTCGTTCTACTTTTCGTTCGCAGTTTCGATTATTAAATTTATGAAACATAATTAATCAATGCATTTAAATGATTTGCAAATTACTAACATAAAAAAAGTTTATGATAAATATTTTATTTAAATCTTTTCTATCAAAATTTTAGTTTATCATAACTATAAATAACGATTTAACTAAAGTCGTTAACCAGAAATTAAGGCATTAAACATATTGGTGCCACGCTTAACACAACTATTCTTACGTAAAACATTTAATTTAAGTCACATTTCATATGCGAGTTGATAAAATAAGGTCTTTCGAACTCCTTTTTAAACGGCAACATTCGAACTGCTATGTTTGCTAGTGCATCCAACCCTGGAACTCCCTCTCAACCACAATAGACCAGTCTTGCAATCCATTTTGAATGTTGTATCGTATCCTGTCATAAGTGCTTGTTTTTCATTAATTTTTAAATAGTAACTCTTATTTATAGGAGAACTATTGCGGGAACTATGATAGAAATTGAGCTTGACTATGCATACAGCTTAGCTTGGAAACCACTAAGATTGATGACAATCTAACGATGGGGTACACTCAACAGTGACCAAACTAGCAAGCAACATCCTTTTATTTTTATCCATTTTTGTCTAAATTTTATAATAAATCTATTAAATCAAATATTTTGACCTCTCTACATTTAAAATAGAATATATCTACAGTATATTACCTGTACAGAAAAAGGCGCATAATCCCTTTTAGCTTGTATAATTTATATAAATGCCCACCACTGTATAGATTTCATAGCTGGGGTTTTGAAATTAAAAAAAAAATAAAATAAAAATAAAAATGAAATTTACCTGAGAGAATAACTTGTTTGTTCGTATAAACAATTATTGCAAACAATTTTTTAGGGGAATGATTTTTACAAAACAATGTAGATATCCCTGGTTGTCCCCACCCCCCTTCCCTCCGCGTTATCTCCATCATTACCCTCAACATAAGTTTCTGTATCATGATCTAACACATTTTCTATTTCCTCTCCACTAAAATCCATTTTTGTTTCTTCTTCGACTAGGTCCTGCGAAATTCGAGGAATGCCATATATATAAATATCTTCCAATCAGGAAACTATCCCTCCAATCACAGTGGAAAATTACTTGCGGCAAATAGAGGAATAGCTAAAGCCAATTTTCTTGGGAAGCTCACCGGAAGCGAGAGAGAGAGAAAGAGAGAGAGAGAGAGAGAGAGAGAGAGAGAGAGAGAGAGAGAGAGAGAGAACAAGTTGAGTGTTGTACATGGTTTAGCACGACCAGTGGAAGGTTAACTTGATTATTTATTACAACACGATGATTAAGCATGAGTGATTGTCTGCTGTGGCGTCCATCTGCACATTTTAAAAAAGAACTATAGAAAATTAAAAACGCAAAAAGGAAACATCCTAGATCCTAGATTCGCGATCTAAGAAGAGAGAAATAAAGAGCTGTACCAAAAAATAGAACGACTATCGTAGACTTGATATGTTGCATGTTTCGGCGATCATAAGATACGGATGAATCCATACTGGCTGGCTAGGATAGTCTTACCTTTTTTCAAAGATAAAAATAACAAAAATATTGTCTATAGTGGATCTCCTCTTATCAAAGGCTATTACACCTATAGTAGCAATAAAAAATTCAGTAATAATAACTGGTTTTTAAGATGGTCGTTTTTAAAGTGATAGCTAATCTAATATTCATAAGTATTTCTTCAATAAAGGAGTATCTAATGTTATTATATCTAATACACTTTATTTTAGCAATAACTCCTCTTAGAACAATCCATCTTCGCAGAATGTGACATGTTTCGGGATATTCCATCCCATCATCAGACTTTCTATGATTTATGTTAAGATTAACATAAAAAATATTTGCGAAATGGATCCAAGAATGAAATTCTTAATACATAATGGTCTTAACATAGGTATTTTTTAAATTTTTTTTCTTCTCCATTGGATAAGCAAAGTTATTCCAGTCTCTGTCACTACACACCTATTTTTTTTTTTGTTTTAATTTCTTGGAAGAACTACTCACAAGTAGCACTTCGATAAAAGTTCTACTTCAGAAGGCCTGTTGCCAATCTTTGTTCAGACGCCTCGGAGAGTTATCGGGGATTAAGTGCCAGACAAGTAGGGAAACTAGTGGATTCGGGTGGGAATCAGCAACATATAGAAGATTAAGATCATAATGAGTTTGTTTGTGACATAATAAAAAGCATTGTGAATTTTCAGAAGGATTTTGGATCGTAAGGATTAGTATCGAGAAAAATTAAAAGGAGCCACAAAGCTGAACTCCATATGTCCAAATATGTCTAATTACTGTCATGTGAATAAACCTGTTATTATATATAGGAGCTTGTCTTGTGAATGTTGGATTAATCGGAAACGACGTGTAGTTTCTTGTCTTATAAGTCTGGTATGTATTAAAAACATTAATTAAATAGAAGAAAATAAAAAATTAAAATTAAGAAATTATAAATTAATATAATTTCGTTGAGTCTTGGCATTAGATGGGGCGTATCCCTCTTGAATTTATTAAAAATCACATTAGATCTTTACCCCATCGAATGCACAATGTAATGAACGCAAAGGATATAATAATCATTAAAAATTTCGCGAATTTAAAATTGTTTGTTTTATTTTTTTAATATGGCTTGCTATTTAATTTGCAATTATATTACATATTGATTCAATATACTGAACACAAGTTAAATGACAATATTATAAGTACGTTATTATGTTGCCTAAAATATTTATGTTTATTCAAATATTCTGGCAGTAAATTTGGAATTTCGTAAAAATCCGTTTTATAACAGCTATAAAACCAAGTATCACTTTGAAATACGGTTAGCTGAACAAGGCAGTTTCACTTACCTTAATGAGAAATTTACATTGAATTAGAATAACGCCTTGACAAATGGAAAGGCTTGAATTTGAATTCCCAATCTATTCTGTAATTGAGACCAATTGTATAAATGTTTACAAATGAAGTCCGGGGGGTTCTTTATGTGCAAATTTGTCGAAACTCCTAATGAAACTTTTCTTGTTTTCGCTATTCCTTATTCAGTAATGACAGCCAAGTGTAAAAAAAAAAAATAAAAATAAACAAATAAATATCTATTGATTTATTAACATAATAAATCAAATTCGGTGATGCTCTCTGTTCCTCTAACAAGGGGAGGACACACTCAGTCTCTCACGGATATTGTTGGCAATTTTTTATAAGGTTCCAGGTCAAAAATATTAGACACGTATTTTGCCGTTCGACCAATGGGCCCTAGAAGCCGAGAAAAAAAAATAAAATAGCATTAAACTAATTTTATTTTTTATCTCCAGTTTAAAAAAATGATTTCGACATGATTCTCGCTCCAAGATTTTTAGTTTTGATTGCGGATTCAAGGAAAAATACAGTCACTCCATATATTTTGGTTTAGGTTAATTAAATTCTAAAAAAATTATAAGATTTTCAAGCAAAGTACCTCTATAGATTTTTTCACACAAAAATTGACTTCAGATTCTAATTCAGCACCCTCAAAAACATTGAAAAACGCTTATTCAACAAATTCAAAAAATATCATTTTTTTCACCCTCTTCGAGAAGAATGAAATTTTTTTACCGATTATTGAGAAGCCGAGATTCTAATTTCTCTACTGGTCAAACTCAAGTTAAAAATCAAAATGTTTTTCGGATTTACCAATTTTTTTTATAGGTTTCTATTTATCGAATTTTACATTTATATACATCAAAAGAAAGCTGAGGCTCTCCTCTTTCGAGTAATACCAACCAGTCAATTACGTGACAAAGTAATGGCGATTTAAAGGTATTTGACCAATAATCGGTTTAAAAATTTCATTCTTCTCGAAGAGGGTGAAAAAAATTATATTTTTTGATTTTGTTGAATAAGCGTTTTTCAATGTTTTTGAGAGTGCTGAATTAGAATCTGAAGTCAATTCTTGTGTGAAAAAAATCTATAGAGGTACTTTGCTTGAAAATCTAATCATTTTTTTAGAATTTAATTAACCTAATCCAAAATCTATGGAGCGACTGTATTTTTCCTTGAGTCCGCAATCAAAACTAAAAATCTTGGAGCGAGAATCATGTCGAAATCATTTTTTAAACGGGAGATAAAGAATAAAATTAGTTTAATGCTATTTTATTTTTTTCTCGGCTTCTAGGGCCCATTGGTCGGAACGGCAAAATACGTGTCTAATATTTTTTGACCAGGAACCTCCAAAAAAATTGCCAACAAGATCCGTGAGAGACTGAGTGTGTCCTCCCCTTGTAAGTTGTAATAAATAAACTGTGTAATTTTATAAATATGATTTTAATCATAGGATTTACTTTCCCAAGGTAGTTTTGTTATTGTATGGGTCTAATGCCCTCTTAAATATACTTATGAATTATATCTAATATACTTTATTTTAGCAATAACTTTTCTTAGAACAATCCATCTTCACACAATGTGACATGTTCCCATCCCATCCTATCATCAGACTTTATATTCTTCTAGTATTACCTCAACACTTCAATTTAACTGTTACACCCTAGATTCTCAAACTATCGCATATGGAGTATTTCTTTTCACTTAGCTATTGAAATACGTATATCGAGCTTTAATACCATTATTTAGAAATGTTTTTCTTTTACTTTATAATTGTGTTCATACCAAGTTATGTTTGAAGATTATTCCCTCGTCTATAAACACTATATACAACCACACAACTTCATAACACTACTAAAATGTACTGCATTCCTTCTGAAGAGATAAAAGAATATTTTTCATAAAAATAGCTGCATTGACGTCAGTTGTTATGGTCCACAATGCAGGTGGGGCAAAGATAGCCATCTAAGATAGCCTACTTGTTATCTTTCCTTAACTTTTTTTCTTTTCTTTTCACATTACAAGATTTGGAAAACTTCATTCCGACTGTTGTCAATTTAGGTTTTACAACAATTAAGTTATAATTATTTTAATATCATTCATAAAACATAATGAATTTGATACCGCAGAAATATAAATTGATAAATTGTAGGTTATATGACATTGAAAAGAATTGAATTAATTTACATCATTTCAGTACGATTCTTCGCTAACAAAATCAAGTATTATATACTTATCTATACTATTATATAAAAGGACAAGCCATTTTTTTTTTTTATCACTAACCACGAAAACTACCAAACCAATCTGTACCAAATTTTAAATACATTATCTTCATAGTTCCAGGAAGGTTTAGCAATAATAAAATCAACTGATATCCCTAAATTCGTTATTAACAAAGCGATAATATTTGGGTAACAGTGAAGTCTTAAAATTTACCAATAGGTTGCGAGCACCATTCTTCATGAGAAGTTACAAAAAGTACGGTGTTATATACAGCTTGAAATCGATAATAAAATCTAATTATTTGTTCTAGACATATTTGAAAATAGTAAAATTTACTATAACAAAAATTTAAATGTACAATTTTCAATGGCAGGAACGAGGTGTGTCAGAATCCTATACTTGTATGGTTCGAAATTAAAATCCAACCAGTTGAATTAAAAAAAATTATTTCTACCGAATAAAAATTATTACTGAATCAAAATCTCGATCCTTTACTTTTTTATATTGTTGGTATAAATATGGTCCATGGGCCTTTAGTGGAAAGCACTGATTGTGCAGTCCGTTATCCGCAAGAGTTTCTCAACAGTCACTGTCCTTCTGGATTACCAAATCATAGATTAAAATTAAAAATTGAATGAACAATTATACTTTATGTAATCTTCAAACACCTAATCATTGCAATAGTTCCAGGTTAAAAATTACTGACATGCATTAACATATCATTGAGGGAATAAGGAATCCAAGTTACATATATTTATATCATGTATGTATGTATAGACGATCATTTAAGGTGATAGACATTTAAATACTAAGAAAAATGTCTTCTTTTTCAAAAAGAAGAATTTTGCATCTGTACTTTTTTGTGGAGAAAGAGAGAAACGCTTTATTAAGCGGTGTTGCCCATTTTAAATGGGTTGCTGAATAGGCGGCATACTTTATCAATCTCAAATTGACATTTGACAATATTCAATAAAAAAATAAATATAGAAAAAAAAACTGTAATAGTCATAATCAAAAATAAAAATAACGTAACTCTACAATCCATGAAATGTCTTGGGTTCAGTACTTGGTAAAGAAATATTGTTTCGAGACCAGACCTAGTTAAATGAGTGATGTTGCCATAAATTATTCCAATTTTCCCGTAGTTAAGCGTAGCCACTAATAGAGGCTGGCTGAATGTATATGAAATTAAATTAAAAAGTTTAAAAATATAAATAAATTGTTCGACAGATGCAACAGCTGTTTTATTAGAATTATCAACTTTTAATATTTTTAACTATTTTTTTATTTATTTTGAGACAGTATTTGATGCCCGGTTCAAACCAGGTTTGAATTCTTTTTTCGTTATTTTTATTGACGAAGTCATATACGAAGGCATATTTTTTTTTTTTACTAAATAAATATTTGTGACTTTTGGTAAAAATTAAAAGTATAGCTTTCGACACTAGAGAAGATAAAAAAGGAATTATTCTCTTTACTTTGATTAATATGGCTAAAAATGTTTAAAAATATATTTTCTGCAGAACTAAGATAAATGTAAATGTAAATATATTAATTCATTGATAACGGTTGAACGGGGTCTTGTCATACGACCAGAACTGGAAGGTCTCAACCAATTACCGGCCAACCGCTGGCCTTCGAACTCGAGTCGTGCCGAAAGAGGAATCTGTATGCTAGGTCGGCCTAATTTACTAATTTACTTGCGTTTCTAGGCCAAATGATTTTTTTTTAATGACAATCCCTTAATGAAAATGTACATTTTAAACAAAATAAACTTTTCATTGGAATAAAAAGCAAAGAAAAAAATTATTGTTTAATAGAAAATAAAGGAAAACTGTCAATAAAGCGTCACCAGATCAGAGGATCTTATGTTATTACATTTATTTATTTAATATTATTATTTAGGATTTATTTTATTAAATTTTTAGAGTAATGTTTAAAATCCAATGGTAATGAACGTACACCTTAATTTTGCCGTTGGTTTCTGAATGCAGATTGTGTTGAAGAATACTACTTTTTGAGGAGAATTTTATGGGCGGATGAGTCTGTTTTTACAGGGGAAGGCATTTCTACCTATCCATGTATATCATTGGTTTATATTTGTTTTGCTTTCCAATAATTTGGAGGAGCATCATAGTGTTGGAAAATCATATTTTGCCGAACTTTAGGTGGAATATCGTGATGAAGTTGTGGTAGGATATTTTGTGACAAATCTTAGTAATCTCATCATTCAATCTGTTGGGCAAACTATGATTTTTCAGCACTATTCGACAGCAATACAAAGATTAATAAATAGATGTAAAAACAGACTCAACTGCTTTTTCTTCCAATGAAGAGTTTATTTTGTTTAAAATGCACATTTTTACTAAGGGATTGTCATAATATTTTATTTACACAAGTAACTGATTTGTATGCCCAATGAGAACACCATGTTTTTTCGGTTTCAAAAGTAAATTTCTCCATGAAATTGAAACAAAATTATTACGTTTAATATATCATTCGAAATCTGATTAAATTTTCAAGTTTTTGTGAGATTTGACGTTTTGTGGATATTTTTTTCGAAAAATGGTGACCGTTGAAGTAATATAGGACATTGAGACTTCCCCAAATAAGGTGAAGATCAAGCTGTCCTTTAGACACCAAGTTTGTAAAATTCAAGGTTACAGGTACGCAGCTATTATAGAAAATTTTATGTTAAATCCGAAAATGTGGTCAAAATTTGGAAATGTTTAAACAAAATCGAGATATTACAGGTTTTATGGAAAAAAAAAACGTAGTTTCCTCAAAGAAGTCTTAGATTTATCGAATATCTGTAACGGATTGGAATAGAAAGGTGAGATCTGCGTCATTTTGCTACATTTTTGATCTAGTTTCACCCATTTTTTTTTACACTAAAAGATACTCACCCTGTATATTATTATATTTCTTGAATAATTATTTTGCTTTAATACAATCCTATATTTGCTTTTATAGGTCTCAAATTGATTTTTACATCTCTCATTATAGCTATTTATTTAACTAGGGTATTTTTGTACCAACACACAACACATCAATAATTTATATTTATGTATATATATATATATATATATATATATATATATATATATATATATATATATATATATATATATATATATATATATATATATATATATATATATATATATATATATATATATATATATATATATATATATATATATATAAACACATAATTCAGCAAATCATAGTGGCGCTTAGCCAGATTAGCCTAGAGATGAATGGCCACTTTCTTAATACATTTTAGTTGTCCACCTGCAATAGACCAAAGAGGTGACATTTATGGATTTATGGATATGGTGGCGCTAAACTAGGCTCCTATAAATCTGATAGAATATAAGAACGGATGGAGGATTCCTTATTATGTCTAATTTTATTCAGCGGGTGTTGCCAACAGCTGACTCCAACTGTCCTGGAGTCGTTTATTTCCAGCAGTGCCAAAGGGCCAGCGCCACTCGTGTTCAGTTCGCTGTAAATATGTCCCAGTTCCTCTATCTCTTCATTAATAATCTCTGTAAATATTAAATATGAGTTAGGAAGAGATCTCTATAGGTAAGATTCTATTATTTATTTTTCCTAAAACTTGCAGACATTTCCTCAACAAAAAATTAGGACACCGCAATCCACTATGACAGGACATGTTAAAAGTAATTACTTAAAAACGTCGATGGACAGTTAAAAGAAACACAGAGAGGGGCTACTTGTTTTTTATTTCCTCTCTTGCTTCAACATTAAATATTATAATAACGATGAATTTCTCGGGGGCTTGGTTTTGGGATCCCTAGGCTGAAAATACATATTGTAGATGTAGTAATATATATAATTTTTAATTTTTAACCCGGCGTTGGTCGCTAGGTAAGCATTTCCCTCACCCTTCTAAAAAATATTTAATAAGTTCGTCAGAATTTAACTTTCATCGCTGAATCTCAGTATAGCTGAGTTTAGGACATTTGCGAATAAGGATATTCGGTTTCTAAGGCTACACCTACATTGGATCCATGTCCCGACCGTCCCAGATATTCCGAGAACTCCTAATTCGCAGACCGCCGGATGGTCGCGAAACAAGTGCCTACATTGGTTCGGGTTCAGACGGCCGTCCAGAGACAATTTTAGATCATTTCAATCGAGTCGAAGCATCAAAATTAATAATAATTACTGCTAATGTTAATAGTAGTTATTACATTCATTATAATTTATTGCTTTATTTATAAGTTTTTTTTTTGTTTTGATACACGCCATCACAAAATAAATATAAATATTTATTACCTTATAAAAAAAAAATTATTATGATCAACAAAAATTAACATTTCTTTTATGTTACAATATAAAAATTAATTTAACAAATATAATAGCTGTTTCATGGCAATATTAAGGAATATAGTACTAACGTTAATAACTAGCTTCCTCCGTCGCAGCTTCGCATAACTACTGCTAATATATAATATATATTATAATACAATATCGGATAATATATATTATAGATAACTTTATATATAATACAATATATTTATGTTAATACACTAATATATATATATATATATATATATATATATATATATATATATATATGTATGTATGTATGTAGTTAATACTAATATATAATATATATATAATTTCAACTTATTTAAAATTATAAATTTAACTAATTGAAGGTTTTTCGTTTATCGAAAAAAATCTTGTACTGAAGTATGCAATTCGGCATTATTTTTTCAAAGATATTTTCATGCATAGTAGTAATTTTAACCTGGTTAAAATTGTATTCATTAGGTGTTCGAAGATTGCGTAAAATCGTAACTCGAAATCCAATTTTTAATTTTAATGATTTCATCCGGTTAGTTTTTAATATCTATAAATTATCTATCCATAAAAGTTATATTAAATTAAACTTTTATTATTTTAAATTTAGCTATTGCTAAATCTTCTTATAACCAACAATGTGGGTTAAAATTTAGTATAATTATTAATTATAGTGGTTAGTGATCTCAAACAAAAAATGCTTGTCCTTTTATATAATAGTATATATTACTGCTAATGTTATTAGTATTTATTATGGTAATAATAATTTATTACGTTATTCATTTTTTTTATGTAGTTACACGGCACTAGTAAATAAATGTAAATATTCATTATGTAAAAAAGAATAATTAAAATCACTTCTTTTATGATACAATATTCTTGATCAGGTGATAATATCCATAATACGTTTATTGATAACACCTAATATTCCCAAGACAAGGCTAATTTCTCACTAGATCAATTTATATACCATTTTCTATTGCCATTTAAACGTCCTGACGGCCGAAAACTGGAATAAAAACCAAACAGGTTTGGTTCTGAAATGGGAGACGGTCGCTGACTGACTGAGGATTAAGAGACGGTCGCTGACTGACTGGAGATTATCGGGCCCAATGTAGGCACTTCCTATATAAAGCTCGTGTTTGGTTCCATTTCCTCTGTTGGATTGCGAGTTAAGAGTTCTCGGAAAACCGGCGACGGTCGGGACATGGATCCAATGTAGGTGTAGCCTAAGTAAAACGGATGCAGTTGGCCAGGATATTGGGAGATTTGTACTGAAAATTGCCACCATGTCCACACTCCTCAGTATCAGATTATCTCTCGTGACAATTTACTGAGTAAGTTTTATAATTTATTTCGATTGATTAGTGATTATTTGGGTTCGATATGAGTCGTGGATCTAAACTTCTTGAATTGTTGGATAAAAAGCCAGTGGAGAAGATAAATTGTAAGTAATTAGTTGATAATTCGTCGTGAATTGTATTTATATTATTTTTCAATCATTCACTAGAAATCTGAAATTTTCACTATTCCAGATTCTTTTTTGTGGCTGCTCGAAGCAATACAAAATAGATCTGGTATAGATGTGCCGAAGAAATAAAAAAAGAAAAACGATAAAAAAATTGTAAAAAGTGCGATGTACCAATTCACAATGAGCAGACTAAATATACTTGTAATAATTGTATTGAAATAGAAGAAGATGATCTAGCTGATGAAAAACACATTATTATGTAAATAGTGAAATATTTAATTTTTTGGTAACGGTCGGGTTAAGTGGAGGCAGCTCCTACGCCCGCCGAGAATACCTTCTTCCGATTTATTTCGGTGTTTTAGTCGCTACTTTTCGAGGGGAAAGGTTATTCTCATTTATTTACGGAGAAACTTTAAATCCCTGTTCAAAGTAATATTAACTTCTGTTTACCTTATGATATTAAAATGAGAAATAAGAAAATGTCAAAATATAAGATACTAAATCAATTTTGAATTAATTTTATATTAAATGAAAATTAATATAATGCTAAACCACCAGTAATGTTAATTCCTGATAAACTTTGTGATGTGAGGGAAGTGTAAATAACAAATTATAAATATTTAAAAGACAGAATCCCTAAGTATTTATTTAACATTTGCAGCTACGTTTCGGAGGCAATGCTCCATCATCAGGCTTCTAAAAATGTTTAAAAATACATTAATCTATAACATTATACCAATAGTTTTACAATTATATAATGTCATTTACCTCTTAATCTGTGATTATTTTCACATTGTCCATTCTCCATGTTATAAGGGATATAATATAAGAGAGAATCCTTATAGAAAGTTATGATGTTAATTTCTGCTATATTTTCTCAAGGGAAGTGGAAATAAGAAAATATGAAACCTATGATATACTTTCTCACATTTATTTTTAGATTGATATGTTTTATTGAAATAATTATACAATCTGTCTCACTTTAGGGCAATAAGTAATATGGATGACAAAGAATGCATTCACAAAATATGCATACTGAAATTTTATCACTTAAATTGATACAACAAATAAAAATATATAAAACACCAAATCCATATACAAATGTTCTTAAGTTTTGTAACACTTTTACACATTAGATAAGAGGGAATAAGAAAACATGAATTGATAAAACACTTAATCCTTTAAGAAACTCATTTTGTTGACTTCTGTTTCACTTATTTACGTTCTACAATCTGTTACACTTTAGGACAATAAGTATTATGGATGACAAAGAATCCATTCACAAAATATGCATACCGAAATTTTATCACTCCAACTGATACAACAAATAAAAATATATAAAACACCAAATCCATGTACAAATTAATGTTCTTAAGTTTTGTAACACTTTTACACATTAGATAAGAGGGAATAAGAAAACATGAATTGATAAAACACTTAATCGTTTATGAAACTCATTTTGTTGACTTCTGTTTCACTTATTTACGTTATACAATCTGTTACACTTTAGGACAATAAGCATTATGGATGACAAAGAATCCATTCACAAAATATGCATACCGAAATTTTATCACTCCAACTGATACAACAAATAAAAATATATAAAACACCAAATCCATGTACAAATTAATGTTCTTAAGTTTTGTAACACTTTTACACATTAGATAAGAGGGAATAAGAAAACATGAATTGATAAAACACTTAATTTTAATCCTTTATGAAACTCATGTTGTTAACTTATGTTTCAGTTATTTACATTTAAGAAGACTTAAATATCAATATAACATACTAAACAGCACAATCCAAGTTGAAACTGTAGAAGTGATTGTTTACATGTGAGGTTATAGGAAAGAGCTATCGATAAATGTAAACTCGAAGTGAAGCGTAAGGATCGAACTGGTCGGTGTAGCGCGGGTGAGGCCAGTTTGGTGCCTCCTCTTAACCCGACCGTTACCAATTTTTTTTTTTGTTTTACCATAAATCTTTGTAAAAATATTTTTTTAATCCTTATACTGCATACTAAAATTATTCATACAGTATGATGACATTTATTTACCATTCATAACTATATATTTGGTAACATAAAACTGCATTTTTTATGAAAATCAAAGAAGTGAGGGGCATTCTCACTTAGCGACTACGGCGTACCCACAAATAAAAACAATTAGATGCTCGCCTATTGATAACATTTTTTTTTTTACTCGTTCTACAACCATTTGTCGACTGCAAAAAAAAAAAAAAACCTTTGAAAATTATTTTATTAAAAATTTAAATTAACACAACTTTCTTAAATTCATAAAAATGATATGGTGCTAAGTAAACAATGATGACTCTAAATAAGAAATTTTTCATCTTCCGTTTCGCTTTAACGGTTAACTTTGAAAATTAGACAGACCTTGTCTGAATGCGACATACTAAAAAAACAAAAACAATAATAATAATAACAATAAATGAATAAAAGAGATTGCATTCCACTCAACTAATGATGTTTACAATAAAAGAAACTCAAAAATTCGTCATTACAAGACAGTAATTCGGCCAGAACGTTTATATGCAGCTGACACACTAATTTTAGGAGCAATAAAAGAAAACCAAGAAATGAGGAAAAAGGAAAGAAAGATTTTGTGGAAGATTTTAGGAAACAGAACAATGAGAGAAAGTTCCAAGAACAAGAAACATTGTACAACATTTTGAAGAACTAAAAGGCAAACCCAATCGGCTTCAGAAAGTGCATGAAGATTTTAAAGAAATTGGCTTAAATAAAGAAGAAATTGAAGACAGAACAAACTATAGAAATAAAATTTAACAGCGGGAAGGCTTCTAAAGAAAACAACTCCTAAAAGAAAGGGGAGAAGATGGACGGTAGAAGAGAGGAAAGAGAAAAGTGAACAGATGAAGGAGTATTGGAGAAAGTATAAAGCAAACTTGGTGGTTTAATCGTGGTCCTTAGCTGGCCTGTAATGAAAAAAAAATTAAATAAAATTTAAACTAAAAGACATATTCAAAAATTACAGATATCTGAATAAAAAATATATAAGATTTAAGAAATAATGGTACTAAAAAAACATTTACACTTAAGCACTTAAATGTTATCAATTCCAGCACCACATTGTAACAATATTAAATATTCTATAATGAACTTCTCGGAGCTACTACTAAAGGTATAAACAACATCGACAGGATGAAGATGAAATAAATGTAAATGATACAGCAAGAATAATAAGAATGAAAAGGAGTTAGTTGGTATCAATTTAATCCAAATGTTTTTGTTTTAATTAAAGAGGAAGGTACGTTTCCAATCAACGGTATAGATTCCCACATTAATGATATTGTGGATGGGCGACAGTTTGATTTTCCATGGATTCTCGAGAAAATACCTCAGAGGAAAAGCTTAAAACATTAAATACAAAATGGTTATAATAATAGTTAAAATTTAGTGGTTAAACTTGAGTTGAATAAGTACTATTGACATAATGCAAAGCTTTAAACATTATTTTAGTAATAAATTCATAGGAATGAGAACCTCAATATCCATTCTCATAAAATATACTATGGGACATCACCGTTCTTTGGAAATCGCTGCCTGTCAGACATCTTAGCAATGACGTAGACTGTCCTAGCACAAACAGCTAAAATTCTTAAAACCCCGTGTCATGGAAATGTTTTTTCTTTACGGCTACATGCAAATTGCCATCCGAGGCCAAGACATCTAGCGTTGCATAATATTCTTCTATTCCTTTGTCGAGGAAACTTCTTTGGTGTACGTCTAGATTTATTATATTTCTTGTTTAATGGATGAACTGCCCATATTTTTATATAAGTTTCATAAAAAATTATAATGAATTCAGCAAAAATAAAATTGGTTGTGTCATAACTTTTTGATTTTGAGCTCATTAATTCAGATTCCGCTCGCAAATTTAGAACTGATTGGAATCGACAACCATTAATTAATTATATGTAAGGGTGGTAATAAGTAACTATATTATTAGTTCTCTTCGAAATGTTTATATATTCCATCGGAATCATTATTTAAAATAATCGGACGAAAATGTATTCTATTATTTTTTTTTACGAACATAATCTGCCGCACTGTTGGTTTGGTATTTTTAACAAATGAAAAACATCTTTTCACTATTGGAGTTTTATCATATACTAGCATGCCCCGTTAGGTCTTCTAATAACACAGCTCTGTTTTAAGTGTCCTTAATAATAACACAGTTGTGCAAAAAAATAAAATAAAAATAAAATGAATAAATAAAAACTTCGCTCCCTTGAGAAATTATTCCTGATTTTTATATTTTTATGCGTGCTGAATTCGAATCTGAAGGCAAACAATTCTTTCTAGCATTACTATTAAGAAATTAGAGAAATTGGTCGTTTTCGAAAAACCTTGAATAGCTTATTATTATTTTTTTTTTAACTTTGTTTTCATTCCTATAAACATTTTTTGTGACTTTTATATTTACAAGTGTGCTGAATGCGAAGCAATAGTAAGAAAAAAAATCTACCAAGCACCATTTTTTTAGTAATTTGAGGTTGTAAAAAAACACAATAAAAAAAAAACAAACAAAAAACACAACTGAAATAGCACTTTTTTGATATATTTTTTAACACTTTTTTTTTTATGAAAAAAAGTAAATATATATAATAACAATATTTAATACTGAACATAATTAATGTGTATAATTTTTCCTTTTGTACTTTACATCACCTCTTGTTGGGTCCAACAGTAGTCGGCAAGCATCTTCTCATATCATTTACCGCCCTCTATACCTTTTTTTGATTTGGGTTATCTCTTGATGAAACTGTTCTACGGGTTCATCTAAAACTGCTTCCAAGTTGGAAGGGAATAAATTCAAATGGGAATGCAAAAAATAAAAATGTTTGAGGACATGTTGCAAACCATTTCCTTACATGATAAAAACAATTCTTTAACCATTTATGCAACAAAGACTAATACTTATGCTCTCCAATTATTTTCTTTTCGTGACAAATTATAAAAGTTCCAAAATCAAATAAGTTTTTAATTTTTTGTTAAAGTTTTCAATGATAAAAATCCTCGAAATGTCGAAAAACACCTCATTTTTCAACCTAAAACACAAATTTGACAAAAAAATTGCCTGATTATGATTTTCTGACTTCGGATTCGTGTTCAGGACACTTCAAATTTCATTAATCAATTTCAAGCGCTATATATCAACGTACCTTTATAACCTCTCATGTTGAATAACGCTGGTAATCTATAATTTTCAAACTTCACTGTTATCCTCATGTTATTGCGTTTTAATTAAAGAATAATTGAATATCTGTAGATTTTATTATTGCTAAATATCCTGGAACTATAAAAAAGATGTGGTTAAAATTTGGTACTGATTAGCTCAGAAAAATGGCTATTCCTTTTATATAGTATATATTATATATTTATAGATATTCTACATATATAATAGTATATATTTCATTTAGCATACAAATCAATCACTTGCGTAAATAAAACATTATGATAATCACAAAATGGAAATCTGTATTTTAAACATAATAAACTCTTCATTGGAATAAAGAGCAAAGAAAAAATGTATTTATTAATAGAATATAAAAGAAAACTGTCAATAAAGCGTCACCAGATCAAAGAATTTTATGTTATTTCATTTATTTATTGGGAAAATTATAGTTTGCCCAACAGATTGAATGGTGAAAATTAATAGGATTTGATACAAAATATCCTGCCGTAACTTCATGACGATATTCCACCTGAAGTTTGACAAACTGTGATTTTTCAACACTATTCGACAGCAGTACAAAAATGAATAAACACGATACCCCACATGGATAGGCGGAAATGCCCTTCCCTGTAAAAAACACTCATTTGTCCATAAAATTTACCACGAAAAGTAGTATTCTTCAATTTGATCTGCTTTCAGAAGCCAACGGCAAAACTTACGTCTGTGCTCATTATCGTTGGATTTTGAACCTTACATTAAAAAGGTAATAAAATAAATCCTAAATAATAATAATAAATAAATGCGTGATCTCTATGGAACCAAACATCAACCACAAAACAGTTCTAACCCTGAATAAAAAATAATAAAAATCAATATTAAATGTTATTAACATATAAACATATAAAATAAAATATATTAAGTTAAATTATTTAAATAATTGAATCTTCAGATATTAAATTAGGCCTAGATGGTTACACATATAACAAACAACGTAAACAAGAATTGGGCATTGTAAGCATTAGACTTTATATTCAGAAGAACATTTTAATAGTTAATTATGTGTAATGCCACTGTACTAAAGGTTTATCAGATAGTTCTAAATATGGTTTAATTTAGATTGCTTAAAATTATTAGTTAATATCTTGGTTTAATGAAGGTACAGTTTTTTAGAGTAACCTAAAGATGGGATACGGTCCCCGAAGCATGTAGTTTGCGCGAATTAAATATTATAAGGAGTAAATACCTAAGTATTCCGATATGTTTCTGAACAACTTACATAAGACTGAAAACCAAAAGAAACTCTATTCTTGATATGTGAAGTAAAAAATTTAAAGAACCGAGGTTCCACTGTATACCTGACATATCATTTTCGTAGTTCTAATATGGCCGGCATTATTTTGAGCGAAACATTGTGGTATAAATACAAAGATATTTTTCTAATTCATCTGTCCCTCTATACAGTACAAAACATTGTAAAACAATGAGAATACCAGAAGTTCTCTCACTAAAGAGTGAATAATTAAAACATGATAATTATATTAAAATCAATCAGAGCTCATGAAGGTCAACTTACTTCTAATTAATTAATTTCTTTACAACAATCAATGAAGTGTCTAAGAAACAAACAATACTATTATTTTCTGGAATATTTCTTCTTAATATACAAGGCAGTCTTTCATAAAATTCATTAATCACAGGAGAAGAATTTCAATGAAGAATTTTTATTATTTTTTTTTAGATCTTTGATGGTTGAATAATTAAATGTTAAATATTATTATTTATAGTTTCGATCTTTTAAATGAATTGTCCTCAGTATCAGTATTATTTAGCGTTAAAGCAATGAACCGTACCATAGTTAAGTGGTCTACAATACCTGCCGTTCATGAACGGAATATGTTGGTATATCTATAAAGCATCTCAAAGATCGGATCAATTACATCAACACTGAATTTTATAATGTTATATTATTAACAACGCAAATACCATTATTGTTTGTATAATCAATAAATATTATAATTAAAACAAAATTATATATAACATGAGAGTTTTTATTATGAAATTGATAATTTCAACATCAAATAAAACAACAAAAATACTCAGCCCGAGGAACGATTTTCGTTAGGGGCAGGGTAATTTCGTGGGTGGGGTTGTAAAACTATCTGGGAGTGTCAAATGCCTGCGGCTGGTTTTGATAACTCTTCCGACAACGTTTTGTTGACGGTTGATTATAGATTGTCAGAGTTTAGAATCAATTTTCTCTCGGTAATATTTCCAATGCTATCGCTCACAGTCAGAGCATTTACGTAATCAGTTACGGAGATGTATCTATAACAGTCTTGTAGATTCACAAGTCACATCATTAGATTTTGGTTTTTAAATTGCCGTTTGTTAACAGTATACAGAAAAAAAAAAATCCTTTTCTTAAATTTATACAACACTGCTCACATTTAATTTATAAATTATTCTTAAAAATTATATTAATTTTAAATTATATGAATGAAGGGTTTATGGATTCAATACAACTAGCAACGTTATGTGATGAAGTTTTAAAGCTTCAAAAACGGTACAATCTAACATTTTAAAAGTGGGTAAATTCACCCCGATATGGCAAAGTCACCCCATTTGACAGTCAGTCTCTCATTCGATGGGGTATAGATCTAATGTGATTTTGAATAAATGCTTGAGATCTATTCCTAATCCCTAATTTTATGTAAAAAACAGTGCTTGATTTTTTTTAAATAATGTTTTTGATAATCCTAATAATACGTTTCATATTCCCAGGTTAAAGAATATGAGGACTTACTCATTTTACAAAGAAAAATGAAACTATTAGCTGAGAAATTAAAAAAACATTGGGTGAAATTTTTTGCTTGTCAGTATGATTCGTCGATTTTTCTATCCATGTTAAAAATAAATATATACGGTTAAATATTTTGTGGTTCATTCTCTTTTGAGATATTCTCTTTATGTTTCAATTTTTATTAATTTTAAATTATTGCATTTGCTATCAAAAGCCTGCTTACATTTTTTAAAAATCGAATATGCATTTATAGTCTCAACTTACAGAAAAGCAATTCATTTAATTATTTATTTTATAAGCATCTACTCTAAAGTTTCTTTATCAATATCAAATGTATGCTGTTGTTTTTTTTTTTCATTCAGCTTATTCTAACATATGTTTCTGGTATTTTAAAATTAAAAATAGTTATACAACATTATAAAGGTTTGATGTTTTCAAAAATAAGACAGCAATTATAAAATTCTATATATAGCCTTCCTTTACAACACTGTCGTTATAAATTAGAGATTAAATGTAATTGAAACTGTAAATAACAACCGACAAAATAAAGAGCTCCATTATCCGATAAAAATTATTTATGACATTGCTTTGTAAGGATCGGCATGTCGCACATTAAACCCCAAGACTATGACACCAACATCAATCCATTCTCAGACCACAGACAGTTCGGCATCTCATCGAAAATACATTTGTGTGGCGAGGATTGTTTGGCCTAGGCCCAGATGTTGTGTCTACTTTGCTAATGGTGTTTAGTGTACAAAAAAAGCCAAACACCTGTAGTCTATGTGTTTTGTTACAATGGATCCCGCTGTCTTCTGTTCCGTCTGTCTGTTTTTTTATTTTTATTTTCTTTTTTTGTTTTTTTTTCCTCTAATTCCATTTGCAGAGAAATAAATAACCCTATGTCATTAATAGCTATAGTTTTGTTCCCTTCTGAGAGCCGATAATGGCTTCTATTGTTATCGGTTTGGATATGTTTAATGTTACCAAGGAGGTTCGTTCTGTTTCTGTCCCATAGCCAGGTCTTATTCATAGTAATGCTAGTTATTTGAATATAAACATATTAATCAATAATATAATATTTTTATAAGAACGTGAACAATTATTTACAACTAATTACATGTCGCATGTCGCCATCGATGAAATCAATAAAATTATAGATATTGCATGTGTGTGGATAATATTTATCAAAATAATAATAATATTTAGATAAAATATTGAATAAAATCTTTTGATACCTACCTAGAATTTTAAATAATAAATTTTAGATTTGAGGTAAAAGGGGAGCTTTAAAATTATGAAACTGATTTTTTTATCATTATTATTTTTCTGAAATCACGATTTTTTCTTTTCTTTCTTTTATTTATCTGTTATATCAACATGTTGGTTAATTTGCTGATTATTTATTATACGGATTTATTAATAATTTATAAATGATCCATAAAATATCACCAGTAAAATGTTTCCAATAAAATTATGTAAGATATGATCTTTGAAACAATTAAAATTAGAAGATATATACATACATATCGCTTTAGCGATCATATTTCATAAGGCATTTTTTCTCAACTTTACAGGAAACACGATTTGTTCAAATTATTATAGTAATCTAAATAAAACACAAAAACGGATTCATTGCATTTATTTATAGGTGAAAAATGAGAAACTTGCAACACATGGAAAACAGCTAAGCTGTAAGTTGTGGACAAAAGAGTGACCAGGCAGGAGAAGGTCCCATTTTTGAGTTTTTCGATTATATCTCAAAAACGGTACACTCTAGAGAAATATATTTCAAATACAAATTAAAGCTAATTAAATTTCTTATAAAATTTAATTATATACATATTTGTCGAACTTCCAACCGTTTTCGAGTTATAAGTTATTGAAAATCGATAATTTTCGACAAAAAAATAATTTTTACCTCACTTTTTGTCAAACATTTGCTTCCAGTGCCTTCCATGATTGCTTCTCAGAAAAATGTCAAAATCATAGTTGCAGAGTATTAAATTTATTTTATTTCATATTTACGTTTCTGTCACTTTATGCAATTGTTTAACAAAAATGAGGTTAACATTTTTTTTTTCAAAAATTATTAATTTTTTAATAACGTATATCTCGAAAACCGTTTAGAGTTCGACAAATATGTATAGAATGATTTTTATAGAAAATTCAATTAGCTTTAATTTGTATTATAAACATATTTTTTCTGGAGCCGATCGTTTTCGAGATATAATCAAAAACCCTAAAATCTCATTGACTGGACTAAGGCCAAACTAATTTTGGCCAAAAAGTGACTTGAAGCATGTGGTTGCCTAAGCATCGATATACACTCTCCGACAAAATTATAGGGCATTCCCTATTTTATTAGTTATTATTGATTAGGAATGTTATACTGCCAGAAGAAAAAAAACACCTCTTTCAAAATCACTGTGAGCCTAAAACATTTGCTTCTGAACATGTCTCATGGGTAGGGTTGCCATCTCCTAAAATACAAAAGCCGGACTTGGCGCTGTATTAAGCCGGACATTTGCCACAAAAGCCGGACATTATCTTTAAAAGCCAAACATACCTTATATACAGCCGGATGTAGGTCTATAAAGTTAGAAATAACTTCAATAATAAAAAACTCTGTCAATATAAGTTACATATAATTTTTAATTAATCAAAGCTATATTACATAATTTATAATACAGTTTTAAGTTTTTAGTTATAACATTAACCACTTATTTATAGTCCTAATCTTAATCTCTTGATCTCTATATATGCCATTAAAATTAATTAACTAACAGAAACATTTTCAGTCTTCTATAGACTTCAGTTATATAAAACAAAAATAAAAAAAATTACAACTCAACTTTGGCAGTATACTAATAGTTTTCATCATACAAATATAAAAATATATGCTGTCTTAAAAAAAAAATAGAAAACAAAAAGATTAAAATTAAAAAGCCAATTATAAAGTAATCTCAAATGTTTCTAAAAATAATAAAAATCCATAATTCTTAGCTGTATGTTGGTTTTTCACCTACTTTATCCAAAACGACGTTTTCCTTAGAAATCATATCATAGAATGCTGCACATGTTAATTCTGCAGGCCCTAACACTTCGTTGAAAAATGAATTTGAATCCATGAAAGAATCTATTCTTGACGATGCTGTGCTACGAACCTTCATTTTATATTTTTCGGTTTTTAAATGATTTTCTAAGCCAGCTTTGCCACAAATAAAACATGTTGCATACCATGGCTTTTTCCAGATTTAAACATCTTGTACTGACTTGGTAGGGTATCAAAAAATATACATTTTCTTTTCGACATAGTGCGTTCAGAAAGAAAATGATCTATGTTTTACTTGTATTTGGGGTTTGTAAATAGCATATTAGTGCAACGTAAAAGAAATTATAAAATTAACTCACCGAAAATTCGGTCTCCGCCGACTGAATAATGCAGAAAACAAAAGAACTGATTGTGGTACTTGATTCTAATGCTGAAAAAAACTGCACGCGAGTGCGTAGTTCAAAAGGTAAGAGAAGGAGTTTCCACGATCTGAACACAGCCGCATTTCCGCCACGCCATAGAATTGTTACTGTCTACAAGAAGACGAAAAAGCCTAACGAATGCCGGACTGGCCGGACAGATGGCAACCCTACTCTTGGGAAAAGAGGTAGAAGAACATTGTCTTCAGTGATGTAACCTGGATGGTCATAATGGATTTTAGTACTATTTTTATGATTTCTGGAGGAAAAAAAAATTTAAAGCAAATATCAAACGGAAGGGAGTTTTGCCATATTTCGGGCTCGGATAGGGTACTACGGAAAGACAGGATCAATGTTTTGTTTTCGCAAAAATTAATGCAAAAAGTATATAGACTTCATCCAGGAGCCGATTGTTCTAAAATAAGAACTGATTAATGTGGGGATTATCTTTCAGCAAAACTATGCACCTGTTCACACAGCTCGCATCGTAAAAAATGTTTTTCAGCCGAAAATATTTCCATTTTACCCTGTCCATCCCGATCGATAGATCTGAGCATTATCAAGAATTGTTGAGGACTTTCTCAGTATATGTGTATGCTTAAGGAAGACAGTGTAACTTCATTGAATAACTCAGAGAACTTGCATCGGAATTTCATCGCTTAGAATTAATGTTTGACAAAAATAATGGAGGTGCTCTATAATTTTGTCGGTAAATGTACATGCTTAGATTTATCCAAGAAAACGTAATACTTTGAGATCTGGGAGATGTTGATCCTGTCATGGTCACTATTTTTCCATGTTATGTAAAAATATACTTATGTTCAGAATCAAGTCGATTCTAAACAGAAGAAACAAAAAAGCATTTTGAATTAAAACAGCTGATCCACGCATTACATTAAACATCACATCAAGTTCTCTCTAATCTTTGATTATGTTGTCTTCAACATCTCTCTTTCCCTCCCTCCCTCTCTCTCTCTCTCTCTCTCTCTCTCTCTCTCTCTCTCTCTTTCTATATATATATATATATATATATATATATATATATATATATATATATATATATATATATATATATATATATATATATATATATATATATATATATATACAGTAGAACCTCGATATAACGAACCTCACAGGGAACAAGAAAACTTGGAATTATCGAGGATTTCGATATATCGAGGTTCGATTTATTGAGGTGATTTCTGACTGTCTTCGAAATATAGAGATATATAATGAAATAATCAATATGACTACAGCAAATATGCACATATTTTATTGAAATAATAATTATAAAAAATAAATTATTTAATTCGTTTCAAACCACACACTTCACACTGATTTAGAAATACACACAGTAAAGGAACATATACATGACCTTTATAGACGATTTCATGACAGACTTCATGGACATAACAAAATACTCATTAATGACATGGCCACGACTGACATACCTGGAAATACTCTCAGAAGGCTTAAAAGAAGCTGGATGAAAGAATTGCTCAAATAAATCTCTTTAACCCATGCCAGGAGGAGGTACTATTGAGTGCTAGTCTCCCACACGCATACAAGGCCTGTAGTATTCAATTTCACATCACATTCACTGATTGTTACCCTAATAACAGGTGTGAATTAAAATCTGAAAGAGAAAAAAAAATAAATAAAAAAAATTTAATTCGTGAAAAATTTAAGCGGATCTTTGGAAAAAATCTGAATAGTTTGTTGTCTTAGTCGATATCTTCGAACTCGGGCCCTTTTAACTTCGATTATGAAAAAGCTTGATTTTCATACATCAGACTATTTTTCAAAATTTTAGATAAGGTCTTCGCTAGGATACCAAACTTTTTTGCAATATCGCACTTTTTGTCTACCCCGGCATTTACGGCTTGAATAATTTTCAATTTTTCTTCATACGAAAGGGTTTAACGCTTTACCATTTTCGAGAATAAAAAAAAATATTGCGGAACATCAGAAAATGGAACGTATCGCATAATTAGATCGCATAATCAGAAACTGAAACAAACCGGAAACAAATGTCTGGATGGGAGTTACAGTTTATCCTTGGAAGAATCTTTGATCTGTCTAAACTCTACTTATTTAACTAATCGACTTCGATTTATAGAGTTTTTCGGATAAAAACTCCGTTTCGTAGAGGTGCGGTGTAAGCTAAGGAATCTTCAAAAATTCGATATATCAACCAATCCTTCGTCTTCTTAACCAATCCTTCGATATGTAGAGGTAAAATGACATATTAATGATATCAAGGAATTATATATATATATATATATATATATATATATATATATATATATATATATATATATACACATGTACATATATTATATGGACACAGAGTGAAGAATGACAGAACATAAGCATATAAACATAAGGGCGTGTGACAGTGGCGCCAGGGACACGACCTCAGTCCTTGTAGTCGGGTTTCTATTCTCGTTTTGGTCACCTTCCCTATTGTCGTCTCGGATATTCAGATTATGCTAAATCTTGAACGTGGGAGGTGGTATTATTCCTCCGATTTTTATTTATTTATAGTTATATATACAACTTTATAAAGAATGGAATAAATCACGGAGCGTCAACAATTTTGAAGGATTTGTAGTTTGTTATGCTGAAAATATCTGTCCATGGATACGAGTTTTACTGAACCATATAGTTTCATTCTGTTCGCCCAGAAAGTTTTCATATTAATTTCTAGTTTTATAAGTTAAAATATGTAGTCGAGAAGATGAGAAAGTAGATAGTACCATCTTGGCGGTTCTTATCTTTTTAAATGAGTCTTATGTCATATGAGTCTTTTTCTCAGCCTGATATACCGTACTTTCTATGAATTCTGAGATATGACATCTTTTAAAAATATTTAGAAAACCTAATTAGGAAGAGGGCATTACTAAGATAAGAAAGATTCTGTGAACGTAAAACGAATATATTAACTTCATTCCAAAATAAATTACCCAATTACCGAAGAAAAGTGCTGTATTCAGATATTTAATATTTATCCACCAGTTCACTATTACGTATTTTTTTAAATTTATAGCATAACAATTTTTTCGCTAAAACATCAACGGTGGGCCCTTTTGACTAAAACGAAACCTTTAAAAACTTACTCCAAGATATGTTTCTTTAACGAGGTTAATGGTCTTTAATGGCTTGCTTTCTGACAACCTCCTCAGCTATGGCAGTTACATTTATCTATACTAAAATATAAAGGGACAAGCCGTTTTTCGTGTATGAACCCTAACCACGAAAACTATTGAACAAAACTGTTTTGAATTTAAACCAAGTGGATTTTAACCACATCATCTTTGTAGTGTAAGGGATGTTTAGCAATAATACAAATTTACTGATTTTCAATTAAATTGTTATTAAAAATGAGATTTAATATGTGGATTACAGTAAATTTTAAAAACGAAGGTTGTGAGCGCCATTGAGGTTAAAATGGTACTATCAAGAGCTCATATAGTGAAATCAACTATAAAATTTATTTATTGTTATTAATAAAGAGGTAAATAGGTGATGCGACTTGTGGATCCCTGTAAACTTTGTTGATTTATTGCTAATAATTTCGTAAATATTCTCTTTCGATCTCGATTACTAACGCATATATTACAATTAAAAATTAAATGTCCTATTATGTTTTTACGTGATCTTCAACAACCTAATCTTTGCATTGATATCAGGTTAAAAATTACAGCTATAATTTAGAATAGAAATATAATTTAGGTTACCGTAACATGGGGCTACTTTGAACAGGTTTTGCACATTTTGCACTGCAGCGCGATCGCTTTTGTAAACACTTTAAAGTTTCTTGGAATAAATGGTACACAACTCAGATTCAAATTTCCGTTCAAGCGATTTCACTATCTTTAATATGAGGCAAGAGGGTTTTTTCTCTTGTTCAAAGTAGATCCACGAATAGGGACTACTTGGAAAAAGGCTGATTTTCGTTTCAAAAACCCTTGTCTTGGATTCTCCTTCTATTTAATCCTTTTATTATCAAAGTTTCTGAAAAATGTTTTTAGAGTTTGTTTGTTTTTTTTAGTCGACCTAGAAAAAATTCAGTTTTAAGCAAAATGCTTCCGTAAATTTTTGTTGATTGGTTGATGAAACAAAAATAATGTAAACAGAGATATTTTTAATAATTTCTATATTTTTTATAAAAATACAGCTGCTAAATGAACAACTTACAAACTATTTATTAGCTTGTAATTACTAGAAACAGAGGAACAAAAGTGCCAATGCAACTTAAAATTTTCAATTAAAATGTAATTGTTTTTGTTTATTTTATTTTATTGTTCTTGATTTCTTTACTTTACTAATGCCTGTTAAACTATATTCATTTTTTCCCCCTGATTCTTTAGTTATTATTTAAGAGGTTTTAATTTCAAGTTTTATTAACTTGACCTGTATATAACGGAATCTTTCATCGTAATTTTCTCAAATTTCCAGCAATCTGATAAAATTTGCGTACGTGTTAAGTACCAATGACAATACAACCATTTCACAACTTTATTTTAATGTTCTTACTTAGCCCAGTCAAATTACCCACAAAAAGGGGTTTTTGCAAAAGTAGAGTAGTAGGTTTTATGTTTTCAACCGACTTCAAAAAAAGAGGAGGTTCTCAACTCGTCTGTATTTTTTTTTTTTTTTTGTGTATGTTACGCGATTACTCCGTCGATTCTGAATCAATTTTGATGATTCTTTTTTAGATCGGTAGGGCATACTTCAGAGGTGGTCCCATTAAATTATTTTGAAATCAACGAAGCACTTTTTAAGAAAAATCAAAAAAAAAAAAACAGTTTAAATAATCACTTATTAACGGTTTTTCTGATTTTTCTTAAAAAGTGCTGCATTGATTTCAAAATATTTTTTATGGGACCACCTCTGAAGTATGCCCTACCGATCTAAAAAAGAATCATCAAAATTGATTCAGAATTGACAGAGTAATCGCGTTTACATACAAAAAACCAAATACAGATGAGTTGAGAACCTCCGTCAATTCTTAATCAATTTTGATGATTCTTTTTTAGACCGGTAGGGCATACTTCAGAGGTAGTCCCATAAAAAATATTTTGAAATCAATGCAGCACTTTTTAAGAAAAATCAAAAAACCGGTTAATAAAAATCACTGTTATATATCCTTACATTTCAAAGATATTTATGATTATGATTATTTAAAATCTCCATAGTAACTAAATCTCGGTCCTAAAGAATAAAGAAATATCGCCACTGGTGGAAGGCGGTGTCTACTTTTAGGCACCCTCTTTTTTCTGAAAGCTAAGTTGAAAGTTATATGATAAATTAGTACCAGGTATTTAATTTTCTTTATCAATGATTTTATATGTATATACAAACAACATACACATGTTACATTAACAACATTAATGAAAAATATAGGTAATGATTTCAACTCCCATTTTGTGTTCAATTTTCCCAATTACATGAAGGTAAGTGGAATGATAACCTCGATAAGTCTTTGTTCAGTAACTCGAACTATTTTTCAGGGTAGCTTGAAGATCGAGAATTGACTATATAAACAAAAATACACTCACCACTAAAAAGTGAAAAATAAAAATAATTTTTAGAGAAAAAACAAAACCGACTTCAAGATTAAACCTACTTACACGAACTTAACTAAAAAATAAAAAATAATATTTTAATTGCTTCAAAACGAAATGCCGTTAAATGAAAATCAATGAAATTATCGATACTTATATACCTATTCACAATTTATGATCAGTTATTTTTGGAGTCGGTGCCAACCAAAACTAACAGAATTTGGAAAGAAATGGGAATTGTAAAGATCCTCCCACTGTTTCATCACCGCCACACCGCTGGCTCGGCCCATTCGAAAGTGTATTGCAGAGGCAGGATCAAACTGCCATTCTTGGCTGGCACCGACTCCAAAAATAACTGATCATAAATTGTGAATAGGTATATAAGTATCGATAATTTCATTGATTTTCATTTAACGGCATTTCGTTTTGAAGCAATTAAAATATTATTTTTTATTTTTTAGTTAAGTTCGTGTAAGTAGGTTTAATCTTGAAGTCGGTTTTGTTTTTTCTCTAAAAATTATTTTTTTATGTGGTCCAGATGAGTCCTGAGAATCAAATATCGAAAATGAACTTTTTGCGTTTTTTTCAGATATTATCAAAAACCATGTACAAAAATCGAAAAATTAGTTATTTTAAAAATTAAAGTTTGTTAAATTGTGCGTCTAATGACATCCCTTAAGCTGAATTTGATTTTAAATAATCGACGAATTTTGCCAGCTGTCTCAAAATGTTAGTTTTGGCCATGTTTATGAGTCTATGACACAAAAATGGCTAATCCAATAAAAAAATGTTATATTATAAAAGTTGTACATAATGAGATTTTGTGTAAGATAGGATTTTTTAAGTAAAAATTTGCCTATTCTTACTCTAAGATATGTCAGTAAAACCGAAAATTGTTAGTTGATTTTGGATAAACCGTGTAACTGAAATAGCAAAGAAATCAGAAACACTGGAGAGAAATTAGCTTCGAAGCTTGAACTCCAAAAATAAAAAGACTTCTAACTGTATACCATTGACGGGACGTAAGTAAATTCTTACCAATGGAAGATAATTGGAGAATATAAATGGTAATATTTGTGGTGCCAGAGATGTTGCTCCTGCAATTTAAATAGAACTTGAATGCTTGAAGTTTATATATTCGTTTTTTTTTTTTCCTTTCTGGTTTTAAGATATTGAATATAATTATAATAAATAAAAGTCTAAAAAACTTTTTAAAAAAGCTTTAATATCAAACCGAAATAAAAAGAAGAAAAAACTTTTTATTTCATGATTAGTTTGTGATGGAAATAGAAAGCCAGATAATCAATTATGATATTTTAATTTGGAATACAATTAAACTGAAACTTAAGTAATTAACAAAATAATTCAATTTCTAGTAAAAAAAAAGGGATTTGTTGCACACGTTTTTACTATAAATTGAATTATTTGTTAATAACTTAAGTTTCAGTTTATTTTATTCCAAATTAATTAATCATAGTTTATTATTTTATTCCAAATTAATTAATCATAGTTTATTATTTTATTCCAAATTAATTATTCATAGTTTATTATTTTATTCCAAATTAATTAATCATAGTTTATTATCTGGTTTTTTATTGCCATAACAAAGTTTCATGAATTAAAAATTATTTTATTCTTTTTATTTCGATTTGCTATTAAAGCGTGTTTTTCAAACTGAAATTCATTTAATTTTAAAATGATAATAATTTAATATATAAATGTATGTATGTATATATATATATATATATATATATATATATATATATATATATATATATATATATATATATATATATATAAAACAACAAGGATAACATCATAGTGTGCGAGGTTCGATCAGAGGCATCGAATCTGTCATTGATGAAAGGTCGCCAAACAGGATATAACCTGCTTGAACTAGTTCCCCAATGAATCCCTAAATTAAGTCCATAAAATATTATATTATATATAATACATACTTGATTATACAGATTGTTTTTTATATGATTCATTGTGCTTAAAAACTAATGATTAGATTTTGATAAAAGTAACATTTTTCGTTGTGAATATAACAATAAATAATAATAGGTATCTGAATATATAGTATGGAATATTAATCAGATTTCGCACTAATAATTCTAAAAAAACATGTTTATTAATAAAGTATCAATAATATCAGTACCATAGTGTGTTATAAATAATATCAATAAAAACATAAAATAATATATTTGAAAAATTATGAAAATTCCAATCGAGGAAAACAATACTGTGATTACTAACCAATATTTTTATGATTTTTTTGTTTTAATGTTCCATATTTGACATGGATATATAAACTTTGTACTTTTTAACGAGTGATCATAAACAATGACGAAACATTACCATAGTACACTATGAAAATGTTTCGTCTGTCCATATAGATCTATATTTATACAGATCATTATCATAAACATAAATCATAGCAATGCAATGATTAACAAACAATTAAACATATAACAGAGTAAATAAAATATAAAAATCTAAATATTTACTGTAGAATATAATTTTTTTAAGAGATAAGTAAGGTGATGTGTTTATAAATCCTACAATAATACTGTTTTATGAAAATTTTTAATGCAATTGTTTGAATTATAAAATCCTTCAAAGAACTAAAAACAATTCACAATTTTCACACAAAAATCTCATTATTAATTTTGTATTCGTGGTACGTTTCAAAGCAACCTGGGTGTAATTTTACATTACATCGCTCACACAAGTTAATTGTAGCAACCCTTATTTGGCAAAACTTAATGTTAAAATATTACAACTCACTTGCGTTGAAAACATCTACTGTAACATTATTTTACAATGGATTAAAAAAACACAATATTGTTACTATTATTTTTTAAATAATAAGCTGATGTAGTAAGTTATAAAAATATTTGAACTTTTCAAAATAAAAATAAAATTGTTAAAGCAATGCTGCATATAAGCAGCAGTTGGCGTAAATGGGTTAAACTAACGTTTTATTTGAATTTAAATATAGATTAAAGATTTCTGACTATTTTTTTTTAGTAGTTCAGTAAAATTAGTCTACATACACGTGATCTTTTGAAGGTTTTACTATAGTGTTTTACATGCAACAGTACCAAACCATAAGAGAGGACGTTCCCATGAAAACGATCACCAATTGCAGTACCATCAGTGGGCTCTTCTATGCGGGTCTGTCCTAGTCTCATTCTAGGTCTAGCCGTGACCTCTCCACATCTGTACCAGGGTATAGTGGTATCGATTAACTACTAGGTCTCCTAGCAATAATTTTTAATTTTTTAAAAACATCTGTTTATATAATTATATATGTATATAATTTGTAATCTAAAAGATAAATTACCGATCTCAGAATTGGAAATTTGATTTTATGAACTTATTTGCATAATAGATCGTTCTTAACAGTTATAAAATATTTTGTAATCATTACTTTGTTTAAATGATGTTTTATTCATAATTCTATTCTCACTAGTGGCACGGCTAAGAGAGCATCGTTGGGATTACCTTTTGCTTGGCTTGCCCTTCCATATGTGGGGGGATAAGCTTGGTTCCTCCTTTAGGATGCTTGTTTATATTGTGTATATACATAGTGTGGTTCTACTTTATCAAACACTATGCCCAAAGTTAAATTTATGAGTGAAATCTCTAGAGAATTTGAAATCACAACCGGTGTTAGACAAGGCGATCACCAATTTTGTTCAACTGTATTCTTGAAAAGGTTTGACGAACATGGAAAAAAATAAGTTTTAAATATTAAAAATAATAACAGAATCGGTAGGAAAAAGAGAATATCCATGTAGAAATATTGGCCTTTGCGGATGATTTAGCAATAGTCACAGAAAATGAAGAGATCACCAAAAATTATATTGAAAAATTTTCCCCCCTCCCCTGCCCAAACCGGATGCTAGTTGGAGGAAATATTTTTACCACATCTAGAGCTAAGGTTGGTGAACAATTTCCAGTGGTCAGACCTTTTTATTTTTGGTTCGATTTCAAGGTTCGAATGCTAATTACCCTGTACTATAATAAACATATTAGCTTTAACGACAAATATTTTATTTTTAGCAACAACCATTTAATTAATAATAATAAACTATTTAGTCGCAACAATAAACATTTAAATTTTAACAATAAACATATAATTTTTAACAATAAAATTTTTTTGTTTTTTAATTTTCCTTATTCCTTTACTATATCTCCTTAAGCATTGATCCCAGCAAAAAAATGTAGTTTTATAGTTATAGATTATTTTATAGTTTTTAGAGCGACCCCCGACCGTTAATTCAACCCCCACCCCCAGTAATTTTAGTTTGTTATACTTAGTTGTAAGGACACCTTCCCCTACAACTGTGCCAAAATTGGCTTCTACTAGAATAATGTCCCCTATTTGGCCTTTTTTGGTCTTCGTTGCCTGGACTAGTTGTGATGGAGGGGGAAAAGTAAGGGCATTTCTACATTTTATTTGTTAAAGTCATTTCAAAAATAACTGTTTACAATAATTGTTGATGAAAACAACCATTTTAGACATGTATAGAATTATATTTGGGTGTAACATTGCGAATAAAAACTTATCTAGTTATAAATTTGATTTTAATTATTTTCAATCATAAAGACGATTTCATTTACGTTCAAAATATTATTCTCTCTAGTAATATACTGTACATATATTCTATTTTAAATGTAGAATGGTCAATATATTTGATTTTATCGATATAATATAAAATTTGGAGAAAAACGAATAAAAAACGGCGCGACCAGTGGAATGTTAATAAGTAATTAAATCAAAATAAAAATTGCAATAATTATAAATTATTGCAATTTATTGATAATACAAATGTCTGAGATAATTCAATTATAATTTAATTGATATAATCAAAAACTGAATGTATACGAATAATAATTGAGAGAATCAATTATGTCTAATCCAAGGTGATTCCATTGAGAATTTCCTCAGTGGAGAGAAGACGCGGTCTGTTGATTGCCGTGGTGTTTTGAGCAAGGACCATGAAAGTAATTGAACACTGTGCTGCTTGGTAACAGTAAACCTGAAACTACAACAGAATATACTCGTATAAAACGGGCCCACTCAATGTAAAATATGACTTTTATTAATTGTTAAAGTTATTCACGAATAACCTCCAAAAAGAATTTTTTTAAAAACATTTATTTTAACCCTTAAGTCCGCGCGCCTAGGGAATTAAAATAAGGCCGCGCGTTGGCGCACTTTATCCCAATGTAGGTTTTCTCTAAGTTTTTAATGCAAAAATGGGTATCAGAATAAAATTAATCTGGTAAATGATGGAACTTACTATATTTAATGTTTTTTTAATCCTCTGGTAGTTATTTAATATTAACTAAACATATATTAATAAAACTTTTATATGTATTTAAAACTGTGCAATTACAAAATATAACGGTGAAGATTTTTCAATTTTCTCTGAAAGAAATTATGTATCTAGGTCAGAAATTATTCTATTATGGTTACATCTCGGATTTACCTTTTTGTCACGTGTCCTTTACCTGGCTCCTTTTCTCGAACTCCCGTTTCTGCACCTGTAAGTGCAAGATCCTGCCGCTTCTATGCTCCTTTTCTTAGGCTAATTTTTGAGCGTTCCTCGACCCTCGGCTGGCAATGTAATAATATAGGCTCATTCCTGCAAATACCTCTTCATCATTGACAATGCCATATTTTAAAGAAAAATGCGCCTGAATTTCGGAGGACCCTGCATAGTTTTGCTCAAACTGTAAATGATCTGAGCATTTCTACCCGCAATATTTAGCATAGTAAAAAAAAAACAAAGACAAAGTTCATCTTCTTGTACTCCGAGCCACTGTATAATTTTGATACATCTGGTCATTTGTATCAACCCCTCCTTTCATTTGTTGTAGTCCAAAATAATAACTGGCTTCTTCGATTTTTTATCGATTTAATTTCTAAAATCCATGGAAGGTGACAAAATTACCGCCTTATTTTTCTTTGGAGCATGTAAAACAAGAGTAAGGTTTTTTTGAAAACCAAAAATAGCAGATCAAATTTCTATGGATTTAGATGGACGTTATTGTTGGAAGCTCTCTCTCTTTTTTTTTTTTTACGATAACCCTGATGACGATAACGATAACCCTGATGAAGAGGTACAAATGCCTTTACCTGTAAAAACAGACTCGTCTATTCATAAAATTCTCCTCAAAAAGTGGTATTCTTCAATATAACCTGCATTCAGAAGCTAACGGCAAAATGGAGGTCTATGTTCATTATCATTGGGTTTTAAACCTTATATATTGAAAATCTAATAAAATAAATCCTGAATAATAATAATAAATAAATAAAAGAAATAACATAAGATCCTTTGATCTGGTGTTGCTTTATTGACAGTTTCCTTTATTTTCTATTAAACAATCATTTTTTTATTGTTTTGTATTCCAGTGAAGAATTTGTTATGTTTAAAATGCATATTTCCATTAAGGGATTGTCATAATGTTTTATTTACACAGGTAACTGATTTGTATGCCAAATGAGAACATCATATTTTTTCGGTTTTAAAAGTAATGTTCTCCATGAAATCGAAACAGAACCATTAATTTTAACACATCATTCGAAAGCTGATTAAATTTGCAACCTTTTGTCAGTTTTGCGTTGAAGTAATATAAGATATGTTAGCTTCCCTAAATAAGGTGAGTTGTTCTTTAGGTCACAAGTTTGTAAAATTCAAGGTTACATGTACTCTGCTCTTATAGAAAATTTAATGCTAAATCTGAAATTGAGGTCAAAGTTTGAGAAATATTTGAACAAAATTGGAATATTACAGATTTATGGTAAAAAACGTGGTTTCCTCAAAAAAAGTCTTCGATTGATCGTATATCTGCAACGGATTGGAATAGGAAAGTGAGGTCTGCGGCATTTTTCTACATTTTTGATCTAGCTTGATCTTAGTTTACACTAAGAGGTACTCACCCTGCAAATAGTTCATGTGAATATATTCCTCAAAACTCAATGAATTGTCACAGACAACAGACTCTAGGTATTCTCAAAATCCTGATATCTTTTAGAAACCCTTTACGTAGTACCTCCTCTGAACTATCGACAAATTTTTAAAATTCGAAACTAGTCTTCCAATAAAAATATTGTAATATAAGTGATGAATAGTTTATCAATCCTAATTTTATTGATACTTCAATACGTACTTCAATGCGTATCTCAAGTTTTTTAAATATAGATTTATTTAGATCAGGATCTAAGATCAGAGATCGGTAGGAGAGTTGTTGAAACTACGTCCTTGACACTTAAATTGCCTGACGAAGCGTTTATACCACGTTCAAAACCTGGCAATTAGTGGTTATTTTAAATATGAAATCAAAATTTTTTTTTCTTGATGTTTTGCAAATCGGTAAATACGTATTATTCAGGATATTTCTACAAACAAAATCGACTAATCGTTTCTTATTATTTCTACATAAGATTACAGCCCTGATAAGAGCAGTATTACAGCATTTTCCTCAATCAGCAAACTGCTATGCGATAAAGAGGCATTTCTCGCTGGGTTCCCCTTTCGAACCCTAGGGCAATTAAGCACGTGCAGCATTTTATCTTCCCGTCTAGTCCTTGCCTTATTACCAACGCCTTAGTAGTTTAACTTGTTAATAGCTATCTCCACACGTGTTCCGATTAGAGAGATACTGAGAAGCTGTTATTTCGTTCTATACGAGTCTAGTTTCGTTTATGTTATTCGCAACATATAATTTTTTAAACATTCAATATTAAACAGACACTTGTATTAATAGTTTTTAAATAATTCAATGTTAGAATTGTTTGCATTTATGTTTAGACAATTATGCTTTTTTTTTTTACCTGCATCTAAGAATGGGTATTGTAAGAAACATATCGATACACCATATACCCAAAATTTGGAATATCTATACGCGATATATATCACGTTACTATGATATTCCTATTTATTTAATCGCTTTAGTTAATTTATGTAAACACATCGAACCACTGCTACACCGAATTTGTTGAACCCGTATCACTGCTGATCAATTCTGATGCTTAAGTTTCATTAGTATGTTTTATTGATATTTTCTCATTTCTTCTTCTCAAATGTAAGATTTAAAAGAAGTTAACATTAGCTTCATCATGGCTTTAGTGTTTCACATACTCTGTTTGCACCGAAGTAGAAATAGCTACATATTTTCTACCCAACCTACATAAAATTGAAAAAGCTGCATTAAAATATTGTAACATTAAACCAATTTTATAAGATTTTGTTATTTAAATATTATTTATATATATATATATATATATATATATATATATATATATATATATATATATATATATATATATATTAGTCTTTTGTAAAAAAAAGAAGACTAATATAAATGACTGTGATTAGACCTATCTGGACGTACGGAGTTGAGCTTTGGAGCTCCACTAAACCATCCAATTCATCTCGTATCCAATCCTTACAATCCAAAATCCTTAAAAAAATCCTAAATGCCTCTTACTTTGTCACCTATAAACATATCCATAAAGATTTAAATGTTCCATATGTTGCTGAGTTAGCCAAACCAGATATCCAGATCCTTTAATAGTAAGCTCCATAACCACTCAAATCCCCTAATTTCTCAACTTGCTTCCCACACTATTCCTGATAATCCTCCGAGGGGTCAGAAAGATGATGGCCCAGAGACCTTCTTGAGTAGAATTTTTATTAAAGTGCTACTGAGGGTAGTACTTTTTATGTTTTGTCACGTTATTGCAATGTTGACAGCACATTTACTGATGTATAAATTTTGTACAGTTGTAAATTTCAATAAATTGTTTACTATAAATATATATATATATATATATATATATATATATATATATATATATATATATATATATAGTCGTATAATACATAAAATAGTAAAAACTATATATCTTAATGTGTTTATCAATATATCGTTATATCGAAATAAAAGAAGTTGATACAAAATGTATACAAATATTGAAAGAAAAATATCGATATTTCGTTTATCCATACCCATCCTTACCTACATCTATACATCGTACAAATTAAATTCATTAAATGAGCTGGAAAAATTAGGTTATTTTATTTCCTGTAAATTTTTTTCATTTTTTTTTTTTTTTTTTTTTTTTTTTTTTAATTTATTCTTTATTGATATTTACAACTATATACTTTATCTACAATAAGTAAATAAGCGGCAAAATGATTACAATGACATATTCAATAACTAGTAAAGAACAACTCATTAATAACACTTCAATAACTGGTCTACATTAGAAAGTCCCTAGGCCTTCTTCTTTTCACCTCGGAGGGTTATCGGAAATCCAGTCGGAAGACTAGTTAGTGGGTTCGAACCAAACCTGCAAAATTTGGGATATCTAGATCGTATTGGATAAGTTTATTTCTGATATAATTAGTATAAGTGGAATGTTCAGTGGAGCCCCGAACATCAACTTCGTATGTCCAAATGGGTCTAATTACAGTGTTTTGTAATTAATTAGGAGCTTTAAACGCTTGTCTGGTAATATTTGGAGTAGTAGTTTTTTGTTTTGTTTTTATTTAATTTTTTATTTTTTTTATTTTAATTTTATTGAAGGTTTCAAAGAATATCTTAGAAAGTTAATAAATACGGCTTTAGGTAGTACAAGATTATACTCAACCTAGAAAATATTATATGCCATCAACCTAACTTTTCGAACCTTGTTCACCTCCTCAAACAGCAACTAGAAAACCGGGAGCAGTAACGTAAATTCCAAATAGTCTATAATATATCTTCTCTAAATTGTCTTTTACGGATCGAGACACCCGGTTTGAATTTGTCGTTGTTTAACGTCTGGATCTGGGTAACTTTTAGAAGAAACATATGTCCATTGTTTTAGTAATGGATAGCTATTGAGAAACGTACTAGTTCCAACAAAACAGCAAAAAAGACATTTATCACCATTAGGCGTTTGTCATGAGGAAATTTCTTAAGGTATTCGCCCAAAGCACGGAATTCATCTTAACGATACTAAAGCTAGACATTTTTTTCTCTTTTCAATACCACCACAACACAGATATCAATTTGAAAACCATTGGCAATATTTCTGTGAACATTACATAGTAGGAGTTAATGTTATTGAGCAATAAGCTCCTCTGATTTTGACAACTTTTTGAACCAAATTTGAATCGCCACATGAAGCTGTCTAATCAGTGATTTAAAATCATAAAATTATTGTATGTATATAGGTATATGCCCCATGAAGATGGAAACATAAATAAATTAAAATCCTGCAATGATATTTTCGTAATCCTCGGTCGGTTTGTAAATTAATTTTTTTTAAATTTCAAAACATAAATAAGATACTCAAGAAACTTAAATAAATTAAAAACAACAAATTATAAAATAAACTTTTTGAACAAATTATAAAAACTATTATCTATGGAATCTATATTTTACTTTTCCTAACTAGTAAAATATATTGTATATCAGAAATATTCCAATTAAAATCTCATTATTGTAATTAATTTTTTTAAAAAATTTTAATTTGTCTTAAAGCTCTTCAACATCAGAATAGATTTAATGAACGACTATAACTGATGTGTTTCATAGTAATTTTACTAGTTGCCCTTGATTGTAGCACATTGTAATATTTTTCAAAATATAAGTTTTATAAATCAAAGAAATAGATGACTGAATCATCTACATTGTAGTTCAGGAAAATTACTTATAATTATCTATACATAATTATCAATATTTCCTTAATTACCAAACTATTTCTTTCCCCCACTCCATTATGTAAAAATTATCAAACGACCTTGCTAACGAGGGCAATGGCCAACGTCCTCCGAGATAATGTAGTTCCTCTGACCAAAGAAAAATGACAACATGGCCGATGTATGTTGAACTAAAAATTTTCTATTTGATTTTAAATATTTATTATTTCAATTAATAATATATTATTTTTTGACAAAATAAATCAATCTCTTGATTACTCAAATTTTAGAGCAATCTTTTCAGGCTTTACACAGTTCAAATAAATTAATTTTAATTAATTAGAAATAAATATCTCAATAATAACTGTTTTTAAGACGTATTTTTATTCCATAAATAAATTCAAACAATACAAATTTGAAAAATTGTTAAATATATTTTAAAAAAATTCATACAAAGGACGTTTTCTTGGACGTTTCAGTGTTTTTGTATTTTTAGGATCAATTATTATTGTAAACGATGTAATTATTATAAAGGAACCTATGGCAGTTGAAAACGTAATTCTGACTAAGTGGATGAGTCAAAGTGGACAGGTTTCTACCTGTTGTAGCTGCTTTGTAATTTAGCAGGAAATTTGAAATACTGAAATAACATAATAATTTTAGAGGTAAAATATCTAGAAATTGTTTTCAATTACTCTCTACATCTTTCTATTTACCGTCATCTGTTAAGATTTGAAATTAAATCTTTAATAAGTAAATATTTTTTATTTTATCATTGTGCAATTGAAAAAACAAACAAACAAACAAAAGATGTTTATATTAATATTCCAATCATAACTTCATTTTTTGTCTATCTCAATATTTGAATGATGTTGAAGTTTATTATTATACTATACTAAAACATCAAGAAACTGCTCTTCATTTTAAACATTCACTAAGCATAATTTCAAAGCTTCTATTCTATTCAAAAGACTCACTTGTATGATAGTGTGTTCATATGGAGCTTCGGGACTATGCGATTCATATCGTATTAATCCTAACAAAACAAAATTCTTACAAGCACCAGCAGTTCTTCTTATTATGGCACTAATAAACTTTTCTAATATGATCTCATATGTTGCTGATTTATGCAATAAAAAAGATGTTTTTGCATAATAAGCTCCATACGAATCGAAGTCAATAGTCCACCTACATTCCTGATTACCTTTCGAGGCATCTAAAAAGAAGATGGCCTAGGGACCTCCTTCAAAGTAGAGAGGTTTCCACACGCTACTGAATAAGCTTTTTTTATTTTTATTTGTTTTCATTTATTGATATTTACAACTATACAAAGTATTATACATTAAGTAAATGTGTTGATAGTGAATATAATGGCATGTAAATAACTTGTGAAGAACTACTCAAGTTCTTTTACAAAAGGTCTCTAGGCCATCTTCATTTCAGACGCCTCGGAGGATTATCGGGAATGGAGTGGGAAGCAAGTTGGGAGACTAGTGGGTTGGAGTGTGGTGTGTGGGGGTTAGTAGTTCAATAGCTTACTAGAGAAGGATACGTATCTGGTTTGGGCTAAATCAGCAACATATGGAACATTAAGATCTTTATGGATTAGTTTATTGGTCACAAAATAAGGAGCTTTAAGGGTTTTTCCGAAGGATTTTGGATTGTAAGCATTGGATACGAGATGAATTGGATGGTTTAGTGGACCCCCAAATCCATCTCCGCACGACCTTATAGGTCTTGTCACAGTCATGTACATGTGTCTTTTGTAATTTATTGGAAGCTTTGAAGGTTTGTTTAGTAAATGTTAAAGTTTTCTGTAACGACGAGCAGTTTCTTGTTGTTTTAGTCTTGTATGTGGATTCCAAGTAAGACGGTTCTCCAAGTGGAGTCCTAGGTAGCGGATCTGTTCAACAGGGATTTATTTTAATTTTCCGATTTCGACACCATTCTTGAATGTTAGTAATAATAAATTGTAGTGACTGGGATGCATTGAAAGGACTATTATTTACTGATAACACACATGTGTCATCGGGTAAGTGGTGAGGACAGTGGTAGGATGAGTCGGGATGTCAACTGTATACACCTTGTAGAGGTTGGGACCTTGGATACTACCTTGAGAAATTCCGGCAGATTGGGTAAAGAGGGGAGAATAGGAAAATTGATGGTTTACTTTGAAGGTTCGATCACTGAGGTAGGATGAAGAAGGTCAAAGTGAAAAAAAAAATCTATTAAAATTTGTTAAAATATAAATGTTTATATTTTAAATATTTTTTATTTAATTTCAACAACAAAAAAACATTACCCGTGCATAAGTAAGGTATTTTACACATAAAGCAACAAAAAATAACCAGAATTATGGTCAAGGAAGATGTTACCTAACCTTTGATGAGCGGTCCGCTTCAATTTGTGAGCAGTTTTGCATAGGCTCATAGCAAAGTGCTGATGTTTTGAATTTTTTTGTATTATTTGTAATACGGATGATAAATATTTAACATTCGATAATATTCTTCACTAAGAAAAAAAAAAATTAGTAGAAGTGGTAAATAATTCATCAATACTGATTAATTATTTTTATTTTTAAAATAGGGTGGTGCGTCAATTTTCTGAACGTCAATTATAGGAATGTAATTTTAGTAAAATTATCATCTAATTTATTTGAATTGTTAAAATTACTTTTATTTTAAAAAAATAAATAAAATAAATGTAAAACAAAATAATCTTTTTTCATGAATGTCTGTAAAGGAATTTATTTCACAGAAACTTCAAAAAATGAACTTCTATACGTACCTACAATTTTGTTTACTAATAACTGTATACTTAATTAGACCATTTCATTTGTTTCTTTCAATATCTTCCTAATCATTTGGTTGGTAATAGATCTCACCTTAAGTCTTAAATCGTTCTTTGTGAGGTATACATCCCCTTAGTGATCACTTTTTGTTTTTAAAAACTACATTTCATCATCCATGCTAACAAAAAGGAAACGAGAGCTCTTTTCATTTTAAGACAAAATAGAAATCATTACGTGGCTAAAAAAAAAGTGAATCGGGTCAGACATTAGCTATCGATTTCAAGGTTGGTGAATCAACAATAACGGGAATCAAAAATATTTCTAAATCAATCATCAGGTACTATATAATCTTTACAGTGAGGCGGGCAGTTTGAGTCGTAAAACTTTGAAAAAAGCGAAAAGTGAACTTTGGAAGATGGTGTTTACACATAATATTTTTTAAAATGAATTCCGATTATTCGAACCATCACTGACTAGATTAGTTCGGATAATCGACGCTCTAATGTAAATATATTTCTATAGGATTTCAATAAATACCCAAAAAACCTAAACTAATACATACAAAAATGTTAAAATAGGAAATAGAAGAAAAAAAAAATTGGCAAATAAATAAAGGAAGAGACAGAGAGGGCGTGGGTGCCGGGTAGAAGGATCGAGTTGGGAGAAGACCCGACTGTACACACACCTGTGTAGGGAACACATTAGAAAGTTGCAGCCGGGATTGGAAATGCTCCTCTGCATAACTTACTGCTTCTTTTGTTGTCGGCTATTTCGAGTGCCTCTCGGTATCCTAGAAGTGTCTCGGACGAAATAGCAATAGATATTGCCTTGATGGAAATAAGTTTAAAAAAATAAATTTTGACAGATCTCATTTCATTATAACTCATAATAACCTTGACCATTTCAGCGCCGCTTGACTTATTCATTTCCTTCGATTGAATTCACTCAAAAAATTTGGTTTCTGATTTGCATGATGATTTTTTTGAGTTTAGATAAACTACTAATGGATTGTTTTAATTCATTTTTTTTTTCATTTAAAGGATTTCTTGAATTTTCCAACAGATTTAGCTAAAACGGAGTAGTGACGATAAGAATAGGATTGATGAATTATTTTCCACTTCCATTGGAATTTTTTTATTTGAAGACTAGTTTCGAATATATTCAATCTTCAACCGGTCGCGCCAATTTCCGTAACACCAGCGGTCGCGCGTTGTACGGAGTACAACACCCTTGTTTTGTATCGGTTTTGGTTCAAGTTTTATATTAAATCGATTAAATATAAAATATTTCGACCATTCTTCATTTAAAATAGAATTCATGTACAGTATATTGTCAAAGAGAATAATATTTTGAACGTAAATTAAAATAGGTTTACGATTGAAAAAAAAAAAAAAAACTAGATAAATTTTTATTTTCAAGATTACAGTCAAACGTAGGTATTTACTTGATGACTATAATGGTTGTTTTTATGAACAATTATTGCAAAAAAAATTTTTGCGGAATAACATCGGTTTCTGTATCATGGGCTAGAACATTTTCTATTTCCTCTTCATTCAAATCCAAATTTTGATTTGATTGCTCCATTCTTTTTCTTCTCCCTCTAGCTCCTGCAAAATTCGAAGAATATCATTAAATTATGTTTAGTTTACTTTTTTTTTTTTACACCATATATTTTCCAATTAATACCGTAAAACGGCGTGACTTTGCATCCGTGAGTTAATTTTGCACCAAGCTCATTAAAAAGTTTCAATTGAGGATTAAGTGTTTTGCTGTTGTCTAAATGAGGGATATTTGATATTTCTTACTTACTTAAGACAACACTGATTGGGTCTAAGGAATTTTCACACTGATCCTAGTTCCTTTCACACTGATTCCTTTGTGGGATAAAGTCGTGCTTTCAACAACTAAATATTTCTCAAATCGATTGTTTTGCATTAATTTTATTCTATAATTATTGTAATTTAAATATATGATATTCATTTTGCTCAAAATATTTGCCAAAAGTCATGGTATTTGAAAATAAAATAGAATCCCCTTTTTGATATGAATTAGGAATGACTGCACCAAGTATATTTTGGCGCAAGGTGACCTCCCTGCGGTAAGAAGTCTTTGGCTGCGTTGCTCCTTCTAAACAAATCAATAAATGAGGATATTTTGAAGTTAAGGAGTTAAAAGAATGGTTAAAATACAAATTATTTTTGCTTCTTGTTAATAAGATTTTGTCATCTATGTGCAAGTATATTGACTGTTAAAATTTTGCGTAGTTATAGCTTTATATTTTTTCAAGCGATAGTGTTCGTTTTTATATTTTAACAATTTATGTCTAACTATTGCGGATTACATTTTTCAAAAAGTGTTTCTCTAAGAATGTGTGCAATTTATTTTATATGTATCGTTTCGTTCCTTGTTTACCAAAATTACAGTTGTTTACGTTATTTAGGCAAGTTATTTTGCTTCTATATAATATTTTGTTGGTATGTTCTTGTATTTTCTATAGTTCCTCAATTAACCTTTAAAAATTGTGCAATTTTATTTCTTATTTCAATGAAAACATTGTAATTTACATTCGTTTCCTTGGATACAGAGAAAAAAATTACTAGGCTAAACTCCAAACACAACTAAGAAATGACTTTGCATCTCATAACTACTATCTAGCTTTGAATTTTCTCCAGAATACGTTTTTAATGCTTTTTTAATTGAAAAATGTGGTGGTGCAAAGTCACGGGTATCCGGTAACAAAAGTTTTGTAAATTTTGCAATTCCAAGATTATGCGATGAATCAACAGCGTTTTTAAGCTAATTATCAAAAGCAAATAATTTAATACATTCATTTTAAACATTATTGATACTTGGCTTTGATAGTTAGTGAAAGAATGAAGTTCAACAAAAGTAGTCCAAAGCCACGCCATTTTACGGTACTTAAACAAAAATAATATTCCCATATAAAATATAAAATTAACAGTTCGATATGAGACTCGATAAGATCGATAAATGTTATGATATACAAACAATCTCCTCATTATATGGACTCTAATCACGCGATTCGTAAATTCAGTTTTATTGTGAGAAACGTCATTATTTAAAATAAATTAAAAGGACAATTCAAGGCTACACAAACCGAGGTTTTACCTCATCACAAGCAAAGAGACCCTCGTTACAGGAATATAATTTTAAAATATTACAGCCAGGCTTGGTAAATTGGTGATAAATAAGACTTGAAGGTCGTGAAAAGATTTCACTTTCCTGCTAATGGAAATCTGAAACAGGGAGTGTCGAGGGGATTTTCAAGTTATGTACTATAAAAGAAGAAAATAATATACATATACGATAATCGGAATCATTCAGTCAAGATGTGACATAATTGATCATTTGTATGAGAAATATAACTGTTATATTTTACAACCGTACTTCTTGAAAATAATTGGCAAAGTAATACGAGATCTGATTTCCAAAAAATACAAAATCTAATCAGTGCACTGCAGTGGGGCTTGGCCTACCAAATTTCTTAATTCAGGAAGATTAATTAAAGAAATATACGTACAGTGAATCCTATCCAGAACGGACACCAACGGATCCAACAAATCTATCTATTGCGGAGGTGTGTCGGCAGGGGATAGCAAGATGGATAATAGAGGGGCGAATTAAAATATTAATTTTTTTTTCATTTATTGATATTTAAAACTATACAAAAACATATACATCAAGTAAATGTGTTGATAGTGAATACAATGACATGTAAATAACTTGTGAAGAACTACTCAATAGTAGCACTTCAATAAAAATCTACACAAAAAAGGTCTTTGGCCATCTTCTTTTCATACGCCTCGGAGGATTATCGGGAATGGAGTAGGAAGTTGGGAGACTAGTGGATTGGAGTGGTTATAGGGCTTACAATGGAAGGATATAAGGATCTGGTCTGGGCTAAATCAGCAACATAGGAAACTTTAAGGTCTTTATGGATAAGTTTATTGATCGCAAAGTGAGGAGCATTGAGGATTTTTCGAAGGATTTTGGATTGCAAGGATTGGATACGAGATGAATTGGATGGTTTAGTGGAGCCCCAAAGCTCAACTCCGTACGTCCAAATAGGTCTTTATCACAGTCATGTATATTAGTCTTTTGTAATTAATTGGGAGCTTTGAACGTTTGTCTTATAAATGTTGAAGTAATCTGTAACGACGGGCAGTTTCTTGTCTTTTTAGTCTTGTATGTTGATATATTAAAATAAAAATAAAAATATACATTTTGGTATCAGTTAATATACATTACATAATATACATACATATAAAATATACATCGGTATAGTTGGTATAAAACATGCATTGTAATATTTATGTGATTTCTTTGGTAAGACTTCAATATTTCAGTCTAGTTTTTCGAAATTTGTTCCATTCTAGATATACGAACTTTTAATTTTTCTGCTAAGTTATCAAAGAAATTTCAATTTCAATTATGCCATAGAAGATTCATTATAAGCACATAGGCAGAGCATACACTCCTTATAATTTTACTTCTTTTCGTTGTTTCGGGAAAATGACATTCTAACCTCAGGTAGGACCTTTAACAATACTTTTTTTAAATTTAAATAAACAATTAAATTTTACCTATGTTGGTGTGTTACTACATTGTCCACTTATTTAAAAATGTTACATTCCAAACAGTTATGGTTTACAAAGGTTACAACCTGTTTACTACGACTAATACATAAATATTATTAAATTGGTTGATATCAAGTTTTTACTTTTAAATTAAATTTTTAGCAGTTCACTAAGTAATTATGTAATCCTGTCAAGAATTCACTGATTGTGTTGAGCAAAGTCACATAATTATCATAAATAATTTCATACAGAATAGATTCTCTTTTTTAAACTATGGACATGGTATACATGTTATTGTCCTGATTCTGATAACTAATGAGTTTTTAAATGAGATAGTCTGTCCTATTTTTATATTTTATTAAAAAGGAAAACACGTAATTTAACTTGATTTTCTTTATATTTATATATCTATATCCGAATACGTATACATTAACTCACCTTCTTGTTTGTTGGTAAACCAACAAAAAAAATTAGAGTCATAGCAATTGACTTGTTTACTGTATATCGCACATGTATTTCAAAATTCACTCAACTCAAAAATCTATTTTTTTGATTTATTATCATGTTTATGTTCAATACTCTTCTATGTATCGGATTAATTTGAAATCACACCTAATACACTTGCAATTGGGATTAAAAGTTAATTCAGGTACAATTTCAATATTTCATACAAGACTGAGTACTTTATTTTTTTAATGCAGGTTTTTAAGTTGTATCACTTTTGAAACACATATGCGATGTGATGAAAAACAAAAAAAAAAAAAAATTTTTTTTTTTACTACAAAAACTTAGAGAAAGAGAAGCATTGAAACAACAAAAGGTCAGTTTTATTGGTATCCGTTATTTTTACTTGCTCCTCTGATAAAATGAACACGTGATAGTACCGATTTGTTCAGGAGATACAGAGATCATAACCTCGTGAATTATAATTGGAAATTACAATTTCTTATTATTGCATAATAATGATAAAACGGACTTCAACCGCTTTAAAAGATCCTTAGTTTCTTCTTTTAGTTATTAATTTTCCTTTTAATTGAATTAGATTTAATAAATAACTTCTTTAACAACGAAAAGTCTCCGTTTGGACAGTAATCAATATTTTAAGTCAGAGATTATTCCCTAATTTTAGTTCGAAACCAAATGTAAAATTTAACTTCACTATCTTATAATCCTACGATACTAGGCAATAGTTTTGTGCTTATTTTAATTGCAGATTAAAGTGTTTTTTTTTTTTACTATGATAAAACTAGATTCTTTATACTATAGAATAACTTTCTATAATTAGAGTTCATTCTAATACTCATTTTTCCAAATAATCCAGTAATTAGGGTACATAATATTGTGAATATAAGTTATTATTCATTTTATACTTAAAATAATAATTATAATAAATGCAATTTCAAAATAGAAGATTTTTATTAAAGATATCATGGCGTTTGAAACATCCTGATGAGGTATTTCGCGCGGGTGCAGGAGCAGAACTACTGAAGTCCAGGAATAGCAAATTATTAATTTTAAAAAGTAACTAGATAATACTCAATAATTTTTATAGTCTGTAATTGATTTTGGTTTTATTGATTTTGTTAAATATTTTCTGTTGGCAATATTATAATTGCTTGAAAAAAAAAATATTATTTAAGTAAATTAGTATTAGTTATCAAAAATGATTGAATTCTAAAAAAAAGCTTTCAAAGGAAGCCAAAGCATGAATAGAAAACTATTTCAGTTGCTACAACTAGTAATGGACCTTTCAAATGCTTTCACCGGATATCTTCGTAACTACTAATACCGGATGTCAAAATTGAACGCCTGCGGGTATCTTCCTCCGCTCAAGACCAAATCTTAATCCGAATCGTTATTGAGAAATTCAGTTTATCTTCCCCTCTTCATTATTCATAGTTTCTTATAGAACTGTACTAGTTGAATTTATTTATAATATTGTTTAAATTCACTCTTTTTCTTGTCATTTATTTATTATTTTAACAGCCCGGACGAAGAGACATCATTGGCCGAAACGTTAACACAATAAATTGATTTATTTTATTTATTATTATACTTTGTTGTATTTAACCATATTCTTGTCGATTTAACTATGGGGAACCAATCTACACTATTATAAAAAAAACAAGAAAAACGTGTATATTCAAATATATAAGGTTTTTAATGTGTTGAAAAAGCTGTTATTTAATTTAGTTCCATTTATCTTTTCAAACATGTAGTTCTCCGAACACATGATTCCTGTTTGCCCTTTGTGAGTATATGTAAAAAATAAAATATCCCAAATAAAAATCAAAGGTTATATTAGGATCAAAGTAAAAATAGGTTTAGTCCTCAAAAAAAGTCTATGAAGAAGTATAAAATTATTAAATGGAAATATTTGATGTGTGCTTTCATAATAGTTTAAACATTCATAGCTTTTAAACTATGCCAACACACCACATTCACACTTAGGCACGAAACCAGCCTTCCTGTGACAATACTTACCAAGTAAATTTCTTAGAATGACGCATGATAAGAGAACCACTTGGGGTCAAAATAAAAACCGCCAAACTTCAAACCAAAGACTTTAACCGCTCTACCCACTACTCAGACGTCAGTCCAAGTTCAAACTGAACCAGAAACTGGCTACTTACACATATTTACTAAAACCCGTTTGCACTTACACTTAATTTTTATTCGACAAGCATTCGAAGTTCCCAATAAATTACAAAATAATTGGACCAATTAGGACAAGAGGGGTTGAGCTTTGGGGCTCCTATAAACATTCAAATTTTTCTCGTATCTGATCTTTCAATCCAAAATGCTTCGTAAAATCCTATATATACCTTATTATGTCACAAACAAACTTATGCATAAAGATGATAATGTTTCATTTGTTGCAGATTTGGCCTTAACCAGATACCTATCCTTTCATAGTAAACTCTATATCCACTTAAATCCACTAGTCTCCTAACTTGCTTGACGCTGAATTCCCGATAACTTTCCAAGGAGTCTGAAAAGAAGATGGCCAAGAGACCTTTTTATGTAGAACTTTTAATGAAGTGCTACTAGTTATTAGTTCTTAACATGTTATTGACATGCCATTGTAATCACTATTGTCAAATTTATTTATTACAGTTGTAAATATTAATAAATAGTTTTTAAAAAAATGTAAGTTATTATACTTAGCCACATAAATAGTCATGTCAGTATAAATTTATAATTTCATGTAACCAACAAGCTAAACCAGCAAGTGATTATAGTGTATTTCCTTGATTTATGTTATATAAATATTAGTTTTTCAGTATTTATACTTCAAAATATTTTTTTTTTTTTAGTGGAATCACTATCTGAGATACCATTAAGATACCTAAAGGTTCAAATAACCGTTTCACCTGGCAGGGTGGTGAGGCGAAATCTTTATCACAAATCTTTAATCATCTACTCAGAGAAGTTTCAGACCAATAACAGTCATTAATCGTCACATTTTAATTATAAAATAATTAGGTGTGAAATTACCCTCATGCAGGGCATGGTTAAGATAAGGGAACGGTTTCTGAATAAGAATATTTAAATATCCCAAGGAAGAAACATTAAGATTTTTAACAGTAAATAATTATCTCATATTTTATAAGGAGTTTATAAAGAAGTTCATATATTTAAAGTGTGATAATTAGAGGGTTAGGCTGAAATAATTATGAATGCTTTCTCAACTACTTGTTATTGCCAAGAATATAATTGTGCTGTTTAAAAAGATATAATTTTCTTCCACTTTTATTTTTAAAAGTATGTGGAAAATATATTAATATCTCTTATAAAACCAATGATTCATTTCTATTTTTTTTCTTTTATAAATTGATTCATTTACAGTCAAAACCACTTATGTTCATTTTTAAAAATTTTACAGGACGAAAAATTACAAAATACTAATATTTAGACATACTTTAATGGATGGGAAATTTGATCTCACTTTAAACCCATCTTCAATATTGGGTTATTGTAGTGGTCGTAAACTTGTGAATTTTCAATTTCAATGCATGCTTGCATAAGCAGAGAATTTCTGTTTTGTTTTGGACATAACGGGTATTGTTTTGAAAGTCGACCCAAATATTTAAATATTTATTCATTAATCCTAATTGTATTGATTCTTCTTTACCATCATAAGTACCTGAAGCGACAATTATAAAGACCTAACATAATAAAATTCACTGAAAACTGCGAGTGTTTTCATAATCTAAACAGTTTGTTAACGAACTATTACTATACGAATATAATAACAAAGACCTATTCAGTTTTTGTTTTATTTTCGAATATTTTATATTCGAATTATATTATTTTCGAATATATGTTTTATTTTTTGATCGATTTCCTTTAATTCAAAGGTAAAGACGCTTTTAAACTTACATTTACAAAAAACATATATTTATAGAAAAAAGTAGATTTCTTTTATCTTGAACGACTCAATTATTCTAAAATTAAAATGGTAACTGTATTTCTATGGCAGTCATTAAGTCTATATAAATTTGTTTGAACTGAGTTATTACGGACTCATTGATTAATTCAATCACAGATCAGATGGACACAAGAACTCACAAATATTCTGATATTTTATTGGAACTGTTAAAATATAAGAAGGCTCAATGGCCGAGTGAGTTGGGCCGAGGTTCTCAGCGTGCTCGGTACTGAAGGTCGTGGGTTCGAATCCCATCTGGACGGGTTAATATTTATTTCGTGAAGGACCCACGAATGAAGCTTAACTTCCCCACTTCAGGTAGAATAGGTTGGAAGCCTGTACGATAACCGTAGTTGGAGTACATAAGAATGTTAAGACCCAATAAACAAACAAACTATTAGAATATTTATAATTTCTAACTAATTGCAAAAACCCACGGAGGTTGAAAAGAAAGAGGATGAGAGGTTTTCGTCAGTTTCGTCAGTTTTTTAAAGATCACAACAGATAAGGTTTACCGCTGGATTATTGTTCTGCCCCATATATTTTCATTTTTATGCCATTTTTATTTTTACATCAACATTCCTTTTATAAGTTTTGTTAAATATTTTTTTATTTGTTATTGGTGTTTACAGCTAGATAATATTACAATACGAAATTATTTTAATTCCCCTCACCATCTCTAAAAAGGAAATTAATGCAGTGATGTTTTAACCCTATAAAAGTGTAGGTACAAAATTATGTTAGTCGAATATCAAATTTTACGAAAATTTGTTGAGTTTTAAAATTGTATAAAAATAAATAAATAAATAAAAAAAATTCATTCGATATTTTTGCGATAAAAAGAAGCATAAAACTTTTTAAAAAACGTATTCAGTAATTAAAAAAAATCTTATATCAATTTAAAGATATTGAGAAACACAGTACGTTAAAACCCAGGAAGGAAGACAGAATGACATTTTTGTAAAATCACTTTTTTTGATCCGTATGATCTTTTTTTTCCCTATCTATTTATTGAAATTTACAATAGTAAAAAAAAATAAAGAAAGAAAAAAAAATTACCCATTGGTCTCACTTCAATAAAAGTTCTATATAAGAAGGTCTCGAGGCGATCTTCTTTTCAGAGAAGACTCAAAGAGTTGTCGGAAATATAATAGGAAACAAGTAGAGAGGCTAGTGGATTCGTATTTCCTTAAAATGATTTTTAGATCACTTATTTGTAAACTTTTAGCAATTACTTCCTCTGCCTAGACCATTTCAAAAAAAAAAAAATTGACAATTCAATTCAGACCATATCACCTCAAATATAATTTAAACACTGAATAATATTCCAAATCTGTAAACTTCAGTAGAATACTTATGTTTTCCGCTTATAAATAATTAATTGCTGAATTAATTATTTTATTATATATCAGCCAAGGTATTACATGGCGACAAAGGGGAGAAAGCCGATTAGAAATTCATATTGATGAACTTTGATTATCAAACGTGTTTCCTGAGGGACGGAGCGAGCACGGACAAAGATAGAATGCCGGTGACTATGTAGAACACATCCTCACCTGGACACCTGCACTTGGATATCCTTTAAGGCTACGCACAGGTGTCTATGCCTACATCCAGGAAATATAGCGTTGTCATCGACCATGTCCTTCTTGGGAGTGTTTTCTACCTAAGAATTATGGACGAAATAATGGAGACTATGTAAAAAGTAGTGGATATATATAACTTGTATATACTGTAACGCTTAAAAATGTCCGCTGCTGAGATATATTTGTTATTCATGGTGAAATAAAAATAAAACTTAAGTGGAGGTGATTTACAAAAACGCCTGATTATACATTTTTTATATAGCTCTAACGTCGGTCTCCTTCTGTTTATAAAAAAATTGTTCATAGCCATTTCTAACCATATATATATATATTTTATCTTTGCATTCATTGTTCTTTTTTTTATTTACACACCCGCCAGTTACTTTCAGTTTTGACTTTATTTGTTATTACCTCTCCCAAATACCTTTAATTTTTCCGTAAAAATCCTTTGTACATTCCTATGATTTAATTGGAGGTGCACTTATGAGCGTAACGGCATAAGTATTTCACGGGACTTAACATTTCATATATAGGATCTGATAGTAAATTTAACTAGATTTGAGGTGGAAAAGAGAAATTTGAGACAAAAAACCAAAAAAAAAAACCGAGGATTTCACAACAGTATGTGTGCAGCCATAAGTGTTTTACGGGACTTGATCGAAATTTCATGTATGGGTTATGATAATAAATTTAACTAGCTATCACATAAAAAAAGAAACTTTGAATGGGACGAATATTTTCGGAGTTATAGTCAAAATCATATCGACAACCTGTTTTCGCGGAGAAGTGCGAAACGCTCTAAGACTATTGATCTCAGCAAAAACATAAACCAAAGTTGTTGAATATTTTTTTTGCTTTAATAATATATATAATAAAAAATGTGCTTAAAGTAATCGTATCCGAGTTGTTTGATCAAACAGCTAAAAACATATAATTTTCATTCCTTTCCCCGCCTTCCCCACCCAAACCTTCCAGGAAGACTTTTTACCACATTTACAGCTAAGGATGGTGAACAATTTTCAGAAGTCAAACCTTTTTAGGAGTTCAAGGTTTGGTCATGTTGGTCTAATTTCCCTGTACTAGACTTATTCAAACAAATACAGCTCCAAAAACTAAAATTTTTGCTAAATAATTATATAAAAATTCGATCCGAGCAACACCAAAAGACTTGGGCGTGTCAAAAAAAGCCCTAACATAAAAAAAAAAAAATAAAAAATCTTATAAAGCAAAACTTTTTCCATGAAATATCTGATTAGGAATCTTTTTGATTCGAGCATTACCAACAGAGCTTAATTTTACATTTTGGAAGGTGAAAAAAGCGTTATACCATTGAAGTATAGACCCCTGCCAAAAGACGTATCCATGATAAAAAAGCAAACAAAAACAGATTTATTTACAGTAGTAGATCAATAAGGAGAAGTTAACGTTAGCAGTTACTTTAATTTAACGTTCAAGTTTAAACTGTTCTAAATGTTTTTTTTTTCAGTGAACCGTTATTAGACAACTATTTATTATATTAAATACTAATTCAATATCAGTATTTTTTAATTATATGAACTTTTATTTTACCTATGTTATTTTATTCAATTTTATTACTGTTAGTAACTGGCGGATATATAAGCAAGATAAAGACTGCCATTTAATAATTTTAATTTTTTTTACTAATAAATAACTCTTGGCCGATGTTATTTAACAGTTTATTGAAAAGAAACATTTGAAAAAAAAATAAAAGTGATTTGATGTGCTTAAACTTGGTGTTAAATTGTTGAAGTAACCGGTAACATTTACTGCCAAACGGATATTTATTTTGTAATATTGCTACAAAGAAATCTGGTTTTTATTTTTTTTTAAATTAAGAATTGATTTTTGTTTTTCGTTCTTCTTTAAATTTAACCAAAATAATATTTTCGTCGACATTGGTTTGCGTAAGTAAATTATTTCCAATAGAAGGGATACCATTTATTTAATATAAATATAGATCCAGTTTAACCCTTTAACAGGCGATGTATCCTGGAGGATACACATATTTCATACTTTTTGCTTAATAAATGACGCAATGTCTGACGCATTATAAAAAGAAGAAATGTATTCAAAAATCCCAGGCTTGCCCGCTAAAGGGTTAAAGGTAAGGAATGGCAACTTGTAATAAACATTGACAGTTATTTGTAACTATTTAAAATAAAATTAACAGTTTTAACTGAAAATTTAAATTAACTTTTAAACTGTTTCCTTACGCAAACGCGTAATTTTTTTAGCTCATAATTTGTAAACAAAAACAAGAATTTATTTTTATGCCTTATCTCAAATATTTCAATGTAAACAATTTTGATGACAGATAAGGCGATTTTGAGTTTCAGTAAATAAACTACCTACAAAGTAATAACTTTTATTGACATTCTCTAAATGTTTACTATGCATTACGATCACATGATTATTCTGTTTATGTTTGGATCTTAGGATGCACAAACACATCCAATATTACGCCTCACTTGTAACAGTCAACTATGTATTCATAAACTTTCTTTTAAGTTTTATTTTTTAACAAATTATTATTAGCTGCTCAAGGGCAACGAGTAACATGGATAACGATATATATTTCCAGATCATATGTACCCACAATTAATGTAAAGAAAAAATAAAATGAAATAAATAAATAATGTAGAAAGAAAATTTAAATAAACAGACTAATTATATGAGAAATAAAATGAAATGTAATAGATGATAATACAAAATAAATTAGGATAATTAATGAAGAAACAAATAAACTAAAATTGAGATAGAAAAGGTAAATATTTTAAATACAATCATACTATAAATACAATATTCACAAGCATCGCGGGGTAACCACGAACCAAAATGACTGTGAAGGGAAAAATTGGACGATCGGTAAATCAAAGAGTCTAAATCTGTAATTGAAATTAATGTTTAGATGATTTTTTTTACTATTTTTAATTTTTAATTTATTTATTTTTGCTTGAGTTGGTTAAAGCTCCATGATTCTGATAGAGAGCAAGGTGCTGACCGTAATGCTACTGCTGACTAAGAGCATTACTGGTTCGGTCTTTGGGTCAGTTAATATTTATTTATGGTTGTTTAGTAAAATATTAGGTTGGTGCAAAAATAATGCAGATTTTTATAAGTGAGGAAATCAAATTTTCTTGATTTTCTGTGGTTTATAACGTCCATCGCAAAGTACCGAGTAGTTTTGCAAGGGTTTTCTTCTACAAAAGCTCTCAGATGGTCAAGATCGACAACAAAAGGCCTGACGTGAACTGCCTTGTCTTGTGAAATTTTTGGAACCATCACTCCACTTTACATTCACTGATGTTTCCTTCGAACAAATAAATTTGATAAAAATCTTTTTTCATTTTATGACACGGTGAATTTCAGAGGTCCTTACACACAGAAAATGTAACACAAACTAAAACTAATCATTGAGGAAAATCAACATTAATAACCATTGTTTATAATACATTAACTAGACTGGAAGATGATATTTGGATTGATGCACTTGCCTAAATAAAATAAATATTCAAAACAACCCAATACAATTTGAATTTTCTATTCAGTTAGGACTGAACCGAAATCTTCTGTTAGCAAAAAGTATCAATAGAGGTGATTGAAATTTCTCCACCAGTACCAGTACCTGATGAATGGTACAATTAATTAAATAAAATAAAAGTTTTGTTAATAAATATCCTTAATTTCTTTATAAAACAAATTACTCGTAGATAGTACAAAACTGATACAAATGTTGCCCTGTAGCGACAAGATATAATTAAGAAAACTACTGTGCATTGATTTAATTAATTAACTATCCCAGGAATGTAATTGATGACTTTATAATTGTTTTTTGATTTATAGATTCATTTTTCTATGGAAATCCTTATGCTTCCTTTGAACAGTATATCTATTATCAACAGATTACAATGGTATCATGGTCCTATTATTTTTTTTCCTTCCCGATTTACTTTTCTATTAAATCCATCGGGCATTATTTCACAACTTGTGTCAGAAAATATGACGTAAGCCATTGTTTACGAAGAAGGGAGGAGCTAACCGATTGGACGAGGTTATGTAAGCTTGGACACCTGCAAGTTACGAAATTGTCTAGCCACCGAATAACCGGCCTTCTTACACCTCAATAATGGGTCGGGAAGGATTTACTGGCACAATCTTATATTCGGTTTTGTAAATGTCATCACGTATAATGTCAGATCTGTGCAGAACACTATAGTGCAAGATATCAGATAACACTTTGTAGCAGTTAGGGAATTAAGGTTCAGATGAGTCTCTTCACCTTGCGGGATTTTACAGAATTAGCTGATGATGCTGCTTATTTAGCATTAAATCCAGACACGAACACCATAAGCTTTATGATCAGTTTCACAGACTTATATAAATTTTCCTGAATTTTCCTTTAAGTTGAAAATGCATACATTTAGAAGATTTTTTTTATAAATAAACCCATTTACGCCCTCTACAAATTTTATTTTTTTCTTTATTTTATATATTCAAATATTATCCTATTTTTTATATCAAATTATTATTTAAGGTTTGTAATTATTAAAAATATTTTTTTAATGAATTTTATGTTCTTTTCCTACCATTGAAAATAGTAGTAAAATTGGTTATTTTACAACGCTAATGAGAAGTAAGATTGAAATGTTAATTTCAGCCAAATAAGGGCTACTTCAACTAAATTGTATGAACGATGTAAGGCTAAATTACACCGATTTCGTTAACACTACGCCTACCATAACGAGCCAAATGACCCTTTTCGAACTTTTTGGCAGAAGTTCATGAAAAAAATATTTATTACATTGCTTTTTGACCTTTATTAAAAAAATATACTAAAAGCGTTTTTCAATATCCAATCCTATCTTACTATTGTTTTATTACCGAGAAACTGTGGTAGAAATATACAGGGTGAGTATCTCTTAGTGTAAAAAAAAAAATTGGATGAAACCAGATCTAAAATGTAGCAAATTGCCGCAAACCTCTCCTTTTTATTCCAATCCGTTGCAGACCTACAATAAATCAAAGACATTTTTGAGGAAACCACGTTTTTTTCCATAAAAGCTGTAATATCCCCATTTTGTTTAAATATTCTTCAAATTTTGGCCACATTTTCGGATTAAGCATTAAATTTTCTATAGTAGCTGAGTACCTGAAACCTTGAATTTTACAAACTTGGTATCTAAAGAACAGCTTGATCTTCACCTTATTTGGGGAAGTCACAATTTCTTATTTACTTCAACGCTCACCGTTTTTTGAAAAAACTATCCACAAAACTTCAAATCTCAAAAAAACTTACAAATTTAATCTGCTTTCGAATGATATGTTAAACGTAATGATTTTGTTTCAATTTCATGGAGATATTTACTTTTGAAGCCGAAAAAACACGGTGTTCTAATTTGGCATACAAATCAGTTACTTGTGTAAATAAAACATTATGACAACCCCTTAATGGAAATGTGCATTTTAAACATAATAAACTCTTCATTGGATTATAAAGCAAAGAAAAAAATTATTGTTTAATAGTAAATAAAGGAAAACTGTCAATAAAGCGACACCATATCAGAGGATCTTATGTTATTACATTTATTTATTTATTATTATTATGTAGGATATATTTTATTAAATTTTCAATGTAATGTTTAAAATCCACTGATAATGAACATAGACCTCAATTTTGCCGTTAGCTTCTAAATGCAGATTGTGTTGAAGAATACTACTTTTTGAGGTGAATTTTATGGGCAGATGAGTCTGTTTTTTATGCCAAATTTGAACAGCATGTTTTTTCGGTTTCAAAAGTAAATATCTCCATGAAATTGAAACAAAATCATTACGTTTAACATATCATTCGAAAGCTGATTAAATGTGCAAGTTTGTGTGAGATTTGACGTTTTGTGGATAGTTTTTTCGAAAAACGGTGAGCGTTGAAGTATATAAAACATTGTGACTTCCCCAAATAAGGTGAAGATCAAGCTGTTCTTTATAGAAAATTTAATGCTTAATCCGAAAATGTGGCCAAAATTTGAAAAATATTTAAACAAAATGTTACAGCTTTTATGGAAAAAAACGTGGTTTCCTCAAAAAAGTCTTTGATTTATTGTATGCCTGCAACGGATTGGAATTAAAAGGAGAGATTTGCGGCAATATGCTACTTTTTGGATCTAGTTTCATCCAAATTTTTTTTTTACACTAAGAGATACTCATCCTGTATACATATGAAATGTAATAAGGTTCAGTGTTAAATCATAACACTGTAACATACAAAGTTCAAATTGTTATTTTTGTATAAAAAAAAAAATTGTAAAAATTGTATTTTTTTATTTCTTAGAAGGATTTTATGATGCAAATTTGAATGAAATATAAATAAATAATATAATATAAATAAGACAAATAAATCAAATCGAACAATTTTTGATGTGAAAACAAGGAACTTTCGCGTACTGAATTTTCAGCAAAGTAAATGAATAAAGCAAAATAAAATAAATAAATTTCTGTATTTCTAAAAATTCTCATGTCTTCTCAATTTTTCTTAACTAACCATGTAGTATAATTTATCAGTATTTATTTCGGGATCTGAAAGAAGGTAATTTCATTTAATACGTTTCTCTCATCTTTCTCCGACCCGGCCAAATAATTCATCATCTTAAATATATGCTCCAATTATTTATACTCATATACTAATATATTCATTTCTTCATTAGAAAGAAAAATCTTGATAACCTATCAAATTTTGCAAAGTCGGCACAAACTAGACACCTGGAATGGACCTATCCATTCATAATAAACACCACTGAAATCCACTATTCTCTCAACTTCCCATTCGATTTTGACAAAATTCCGAGGTGTCTGAAAAAGAAGATGACCTAGGGACCTTCTAATATAAAATGTTCATTGAAGTGTTTTCAATGACAGGTTGCCTTACAAGTCATTCATATGCATTATGATTATATTCATAATCTTAACAAATAACTGAAATTGATATACAGTAGCAAAATTAAATGAACCAGTCTTTTTCGTGAAGGAATGGGTCCTATTACTTTGAAAACGAGATAACTAATGTTCAAAGCTCGATTTCAGCAGATATTACCGTTGTGAAAAATTGGTGTAGTTTTTTTTCTTGAAATGCCTTAAATTATCCATTTTGGCACAAATGGTAATTCTAGAACAATTGCAGGATTTTAAAAAACAATAAAAAATTTGCCTATCGGAAAGTTCACAGTTTCGACTTACCGTCTTCTTCTCAACTTTCAGGGAAATAATAAGATTAATAAAAAAATCTTTAAAATCAAAGTACAACGAAGTCAATGTATTGCGATACTACTTACTGCTCATTATCAGTTCGTGATGAAAAGTTGCCGTTGACGAATTCAACAATAGCTTCCAGACAACGGACGACTAATTACCCTTACAGCAAAGCCTTACACTAAAGACAGCTTCGTAATTTTTTTCTTTTTCATATGCAAATGAAAGCTAGGTGTATCATTTCCAGGAGTTCCTTGCGCTAATTTCCATTTGAAAGCTCGTCGTAAGTTGCAAAATACAACAAGCCTTCATACAGAAGAATCCTTTCTAAATGTAAGTAAGTCAAGTTTTTAAAATAAGTTTTCGAAATTTATCCACTGCATACAAATACTTCATTCTATGTGTTGTTAATGTTAAAAATGTGTTGCTTATTATTTTCATATCCGTAAAATTAGTCGATTCCTACAAAGACAATGTCTCACGATTAATATTTCAGACAATGTAGCAGGTTGTTTAAGATAAATGTAAATATAAATAAAATATAACATATATAATGCGCAATATTTTAAAATAAAATCAATCGTCACTTTTGTTATGTACATACTTATAATTAGATTTACATCGATGGTCACAGGGAGTATGTTGGTAAGTTAAAAAAAGGCAGAAATGATTGCACTGTGAGAATTTCCAAAGCTGTAATCATTATTTCATTGCACATATTGAATTATTGGATTCATTTTCTTCCAGGTTACATATTTAGTTAGGTGGATTGTCGTATTTATTCGATGAAACAATTTAAAAATAAGAAAACAATCTATAATAGTATTTTTCAACATATCTTCTGTATTCGAAGTTATATTAAAAAAAAAAAAATTGTTGACCCTCACATTCTTTTGTTATTGTTGGGTCATTCCATTAAATTTTTACTTTGAGCTCCCCAAATTCTATGATTTTTGGTATAGACGTTGTATCTACCATGACTAGTATTTTGGGGATTTCGAAATCCGTTTTTGTAAGTGTTGAAAAAATTCAAAATGTTCAAAAAATACATTAAGTGATATATCAAATTAAAGTGCATTTGAAATAAAAATTAATGCTGCCAATTTTAGCTTTTAACTAGTCTTGGTAGGTACAACATTTATACCAGAAATAGAAATCGGAGAGGTCAAGGTCCAAATTATTGGTTAATTTGACATGGAATGACCCTTCCCAGGATGAACATACAGGCTAATATTAATTTCAACGCATGATTGCAATAGAAGTTGAAAACTATATATAATTCATTTTCAAACCTATAATATCCTAAAAAAGCAGTGGCTCACGACTCAGAGTTTATAGAATGTTGCAGATTGTTTTGGATTTAAACTATTTCTAGAAAAAGGATCCAGAGATGTCAAAACATCCTCAATGGGCACTTCCACAAGCCAGAACTCTATTATTTGTGTTCATCTTCGACGCCGGCTAACAAACACAAAACATTATAGCCCGCAGAATCGCGATCGTTTTTTGTCTGAAACAGAAACCTTCTGTATAGACTTCCGGACGTCTGTGGAATGTATGTTATAGGATATCAACTTTATTATAGACAGTTCCAGAAGGACTTGTTCTAAATATAACGGCAGAACGGTTTGGCGCCGGGTAACATGTCCTTTTCGGGTGCTTCAAGAAAAAAACTGCTTGAATAAATAATAGCGGCACTAAAAACTGTAGCACTGAGAGGATTGGAATGAATGAATAGAAATGAAGTTTCTCTACAGAATTATTTACAGTTATAGCAGTTATTGCAAAAAAAAAAAGGACGTTATTTTTTATATTATATTCTCTCTCTCTCTCTCTCTCTCTATATATATATATATATATATATATATATATATATATATATATATATATATATATATATATATATATATATATATATATATATATATATATATATATATATATATATATATATATATATATATATATATATATATATATATATATATATATATATATATATATATATATAGTATTTCTAAAGTGACAAACTCAAAACCTGATTTAAAATAATGTACAATTTTCACAGTCTTGTGTGAAATATCAAAAGTGTAGCTGAATTACACTGTTCTGCATCAAAATACTCCCTACAGCAAAAATGTTGTTTTAATATGTTAAGGAGTGTGCTGATCACGAATCCGAAGTCAGAAAATCTCAATCAGCTACTATTTTTTTTGTCAAGTTTGTGTTTTATGTCGAAAAATGAGGTGTTTTTCGACATTTCGAGTATTTCTTTTATCATTGAAAGCCTTAACAAAAAAATGAAAAAAACCTATGTGATTTTGAAACTGTTATAACGTGTTACAAAATGAAAAAAATTGGAGAGCCTAAGTATTAGGCTTTGTTGCATAAATGACATTGTTGAAGAATTGCTTTTTATCATATAAGGCTATGGGTTGCACCATGTCCTAAAATATTCATTTTTTACATTCACATTTGAACGATTTCATCAAGAGATAACCCAAATGGAAAAAAGGTATAGCGGTAAATGCAATGAGAAGATGCTTGCCGAAAACTGTTGGACACTGCAACGGGAGACACGAGATGTAGACTGCAAGGAAAATATAGACACATTATTATGTTCAGTATTGTATATTATTATTTTATATATTACTGCTGTTCATAAAAAAAAGAAAATGTTTTATAATTATATAAAAAAGTGCTATTTCAGTTGTTAAAAAAAATAAAATAAAATAATGCTTGGTGGATTTTTTTTTTTTTTACTATTGATTCGAATTGAGCACACTTGTAAATATAAAAGCCACAAAAAATGTTCATAGGAGAAATAAAAATAAAAAATACGCTATTTCAGGTTTTTAAAAAATGACATTTAATTTCTCATAAATGGTGATAAGCTGTTTTTGACATTTCAAAGAAGGGTATTTAACTTAAACATGATGATAAACCAAAAATAGAGATTTTTGAGTTGTGTCACTTTAGAAATACATCAATATATACATCAAGTTAATGCGGGAAAATGATGACTATGACTTGTCAATAGCCTTGAAATAACTTCTGAATAGTAGCACTTTAATAAATGTTGTAGGTTTGAAGGTGTCTAGGCAATATTTTGTTTAATGCCTCAGAGGTTTAATGGCAGCCAAGTGGGAAGTCAAAACATTTCTAGATCTGAGTAGTTGTGGAGTATATTATAAATGAAGAGGTATATGATTAGGGCCAACTCTGCGACATTTGAGGTATTATGGTCATTTTTTTATGAAATCATAATAATTATATAGTTTCTTCATGTTTTTTTTCTAATCCTCCATTTAATTCTATTTTTAAACATAAAATAACTAGATTTTTAGAATTTTGTATTTTAGATTGTTAACATTATACACGAGAATAACTGGAAGTTTTATTAGACCTCTAAACGAAAATTTTAAATAAAATTTATCCTCAAAAATAAAAATTGCTTATAAACAGTTTTTATTTTTCATATTTGTGGCATTTAACGACCGTATAGTTGTGAATTGAATTGCTTAACTTTCAAGAAATAAAGACAAAAAAAAAATATTATTATTGATTTTGTTTATCAAGAAGACTACTGATCAACCACATATCTGATAGATCCAGCTGCGGCTTATCAATAGTTTAATATAAATACTTACATTGAGCTTAATATATTACTGTTTGTAAATACACTTTTTTTTTTTTTTTTTTTTAATACTAAAACGACAAGAAACTGTCCGTCGTTACAGACTACTTCAACATTTATTACACAAACGTTCAAAGCTCCCAATTAATTACAAAAGACTCATATAAATGACTGTGATTAGACCTATTTGGACGTACGGAGTTGAGTTTTGTGGCTCCACTAAACCATCCAATTCATCTCGTATTCAATCCTTACAATCAAAATTCCTCAATGCTCCTTACTTTGTTACCAATAAACTTATCCATAAAGATCTTATTGTTCCATATGTTGCTGATTTAGCCCTCACCAGATACCTATCATTTCATAGTAAGCTCCATAACCACCCAAATCCGTTAGTTTCTCAACTTGCTTCCCACTCCATTCCTGATAATCCTCCGAGGCGTCTAAAACGAAGATGGCGTAGAGACCTTCTAGTGTAGAATTTTTAATAAAGTGCTACTGATGGGTAGTTATTTTCAAGTTTTAACATGTTATTATAATCGTTGTCAATACATTTACTTGATGTATATATTTTGTACAGTTGTAAATTTCAATAAATGTGCATAAAAAATATATATTTTTTTTTATTGTTTTATAACTTTCCAATTAAACAGTTCAATAAAAAATATTACAACAATTATTACTTGCACCATTTACAGTTTATTTATGCATTTTAATCTAAGCAACTAATTTAGAACAAAACTTTACATTAAAAATATTTAGCATCTATATACAATAAGCTTACTTGTATTTTTTTCCTAAGAAAAAAACCCATATTTTTATTACTATCAAGCAACATCTATTTACTTATTTTGATATTTCGAGAGAGATCAGTTTTCTAGTTGAAGGAATATAATCTTAAGTTTAGAATAATTATTCAGGTTTAGCTTAAGATAGGTGAAGTAGTCTTGACTTATTAGCTTTGACAGAATTTTACTTACTTATTACACTTATTTAGGACACTGCGATGAAAAAAATTGAATAAACCAAAAATCTACAACACATTGAATATGGTTACCTTCTAAATACCATTGCTCACAGAATCAGCATGTATCCACAAATCGTAATATTGATATATGTATTTATGTTTCATTTTAAATGGAAAAAGATTTTGAAATTATATTACAAAAAAATGGGGGCGGGGGTAGTGATTCCCTAAGTATATTACAAAATGAGAAATAGCAAATATTGTGGAAATAACTAAATATTCGTAACTGGTCACTGGTAACTGTATCTATAATATAAAATATTCGTAACTATATTACCTCTCCGTTTATAAAATAAGCATTTTTATATACAGTGTCAATGACATACAAATAAATGACTTTCAATAAATAAAAATAATATGCAACGGAGATAATTAAACAAAGATCAGCCGAGGCACCTGCATAAACAACTAAGTGCAATCTAGACGATTTACTTGTCCATCTATTTCATAACAGGGGATTGGAATGCATCATTTAGTTAAACGAATGGAAATATTGTACAAATAAAACTTTCTTAATATATTTTTCAATTTCAACTGTTGATTTGCCATCAACATGTATGTAAATTAATAAATTATAATTCTTTTTTATATATTATTTGAATATATCTCTTATATGATTCGAAGTCGAAAAAACTGTAAGTCGAAAAACTCGGTAAGTCTACGTGAACCCCTTTTCCTGATTACGTTTATATGAAGAATTGGATTCGTTAAGTCGAACTTACAACAATTAACTCGAAGAAAAAATTTTTGTCTACACAACTCCTGAGACTCTATAAATCGAATTTCCTGAGACGAGAGGCTCTGAGTTTCTAATAAGTCTACAGTTTCTAATAAGTTTCCTCGAACCATGAACATGAATAAACCAGTCTATCTCAACTATATCCTCGCTTATCCTCAGTGTTTCATTTCGGGAACAAGACAGACATTTATTGCGTTAGTTGTTTTTTTATTAGCCATGGTTACCAGTAGTCCAATCAATGAGAGGTGTAGAGTGCATGAAATATGCGATAATTTTTTACTTCACAGCTTCGTTAGTAGTTATGGTAAACATACTAAAATTCCTCGCTCCTGGGAAGGTGAGCCAACGGTGAGGGAGGGGAGAAGTTCCCATTTTTGGGTTTTTTAATAATATCTTCAACGGTTGACTCTGAGATAATATATTACAGATCAAAATTAAATGTCCTATAAAATTGTTTAAACACATGTTTGTCGAACTTTCAACCGTTTTCGAGATATACATTATTAAAAAAAATTTCAAAAAATAAAATAATGTTTACATAACTTTTTGTCAAACATTTGATTCAAATGCAAGAATTGTATATATGAAATTAAAGTAAATTTAATGCTCTACAACTTTGATTCTGATATTTTTTTCTGAGAAACAATCGTGAAAGGCACTAGAAACAAATGTTTGACAAACAGTGGGGTGAAAAGTATTTGTTACCGATAAATATCGATTTTCAATAACCTGTATCTCGAAGACGGTTGGAAGTCTAATTTCCAGAATGTTTTTGAATATTTTCCTACTACATTATTTTTATGTAATATTTTGACAAAGAAATGGTTATATCACACTGAAAAAAGCCATCCAAATAATAATCCTTCTTCCTTATTTAGTCTGACCTTTACCTTCTTCGAACACGAGTGGAAAAACAAATTTTAAAAAATGGACTCATCTAGTTTTGGAATTCCACGCTTTATATATTATATGCAGTTGTGAATATCAATTAATAAATTACTAAGAAAAACCTCTGATTTTACTAAAAATAGGGTCTAAAGTGTTGAAAAATTAATTATTAAACCGGAGACCATCACACGAGACAAAAGGAGAACATTGACCAAGAAATTACGCGTAGCAATAGAGCGTGCATTACCGTAGCTAGGAAACCGCAAACTGTAAGAAAGAAATTGCTTTCGACAATGGTTGGCCACTAGACCATTTCAGAGAAGAGAATTAATTCTTCACGCAGGAGGCACCAGCAACTTGCAGCTCATTACCTTGTTCTGCGCCTCAGGTTAACAGATCTAAGGATTCTTTGGAGTTGATCAAATTTTAGGCTTAGGGGTTTTAAAGAATATCACTTTCACGATTTGGTTCAAACTTAGTAGAGCTTAATCGTTGATAAATATTTGCCTTATAGTACAAATGTGTGGCACTATATGACTTTAACAAATCTGTATTCAAGTTTTGCAGATAATATAAAGTGATGATCCATCAGATAAGAACAGAAAAAAAAAAAAAAAAAAAAAGGACGTGCCTAGGACCACACACTGGAAGTATAAACTTTGATCTTACAACTTTGATATTAATAATTTAATCACATCATAAAAAAAAGAAAACCAAATGCATAAAAACAAGAAATATATATTTTGCTAGGCTTAAATGGTGGGACAAATTCTGTGTCCGTAGTCAAACGCGTGATCACGACAAATCTTGCTTTATTTTAATCTCCGGTTATAGAGATCCGACTTTAAAGTTTGGCGTGTCATTCGATCACGCATTAATCCCTTTCAAGTTTTAAAGCGGTCATATTTTAAAAAATACAAGTCGCACGAGCTATGCCAACGGATAATTTTTAGAAAATTCAATTTTTTCTCTTTCTCTATCGCTCTTCACGTCGAAGATTCTCAACAGAATGAGCTACAATTTCAAATGGGATACCGTTTTAAAGATGGAAAATTAATCCGAAGTTTAACAGCGATGATTTTTGAATTCGTATTAAAGTATTTGAAAAATTTCGTTTATGCTCAAACGAAATCTATCAGGGTTCTTCCTGTTTAAAACAATATGCCTATGGCAATCGTAGCATTTTTCGTCAAAGACGTATAAGGAAAAGAACGGAGGAAGAAGTAATTTTTAATTACTAAAGTAATTCTCCTAAGATATGTTCCATGTTCCAAGTCTCTATCTGATCCACAAGATAGTAAACAGATCTAAATCTACAGGTATACGTAGGATACGGTACGGTACGTGACGTGATTTTGCTTTTTTTACCCCATCCCGAAAAGTTCTCAACGGGCTAGAAGAAGTTAACACTTCGAAAACATATAAAGTGATAATCCATCAAACGTAAACAGTTTATTATCTAGAGAACTCATTTAATAAAACATAAGAGGCTACATTAATTTCCGGACAACCCAATAATTAACTGGAAGTTCAGAGTGATCGTTGAATTTTTTAAGTAATCACAAATGATAAACAATTGAATTTTAATTTTTATCCATGTTACTAAATCTTTGAGTGAATTCATCTTTCTCAACAATTAAATAATAATAAGTTAGACGTATCTGCAACAAAACATATAATTTATATCATAAAACATATACCATTTTAGAGTTGTATATTGTTGGGGTAGGCAGACATAGATACACAGCAATTCAAAATAATATTAAGTAGATAAAAAGTTGTTGAGATCCTCATTTTTTATATTTACCAATTATATTGTTGAATTTACTCATTAACTTTGAATTAACTATCACTCATTTCAATTTCTTTTCATTTTAATCTTAATTCAACAGTATTTTTGTATTGTCTTCATGGCCTTTAAATATTCCCTTTATGTTACTGTCTTTACTCTTTTACATTTATTCTTTTCATACTATTGTTTTTTTTTTTGTGTGTTTTTTATATATTCTCTACAGTTTAGTCTGTTAGTGTTTTTCTTTTGTTTGTTTTCTTTTTATTCCAGCCCTGATGAAGGCTTGCAATGCAAGTCGAAACGTCGGCATTATAAATTAAAATATTATTTTGAATTGCTGTATATCTATGACTGCCTACCCCAACAATCTACAACTCTAAATACTTCACAGTCAACCAATACCTTATGGATATATCATATTAAATTATTATTTCAGAAAATACCTCCGTTCTCTTGAATAATATTGGAATAATAAGTTTGTTATTGAGTATTGTTTATCAAAATTACTGTATACATAGAAAATAATTTAAAATAACTAGTTAGATGAATATGAATAAAGTATAAATCCTTGAAGGATTGGAAACGACCGGAGGCGCAAGATAAGATATCCATTACCGCGGCCGGCTCTGATAATGATAGATGACTAACTGATTATCATCAGAACTGACTAACATTAGCTGGGCGCAATCAGCCTCAGGCGGTGGGGGCAGATACTAAATAAATAAAATACAAGATACTATAATCTATCTGGGATCCTTGCTTTCAAATCTCCTTATAATATCGATTACATGGTACGAGATAAATTTAGCTGGAAATGAAGGTTCTGATCGTTTTTTTCTTTTCTTCTTTTTTGTGAATATAAAATTTAGTCTTTCCATTTTTTATTCATTATAATAACAGTACACACTTGGAACTCGATCAACCGACGTTGTAAGTGGAAACCCCAAAAAGTAAGGAAAACAAATAAGAAAAAACAACGTAGGACTATTGACGTAAAACATATATCTATTTACTAAAATATTAATATGGCATTGATTGATTATAATTTTTGTTTGAGATTCTTCTTTATAGTTATTTATTCTAAGAATTGGAACTCTTTTTTTCGTTATAAATTATCGAACTTTAAGAAATGCCCATGATATTAACAAAAAATAAATTCAATAAGCTATAAAATCCTGAATAAAGCACTTAGTGACTTACTATGATTTTAATTACTGTTTTCGTTTCGTGACCAGGTGGGACGAATGGCCAATCTTGGAGGAAAAAGTCATAACCAAAATTAATGAAACTATTGTGTTAGGTTTAAAGGGAAGATGTTTGTAGAACATTATTAGTGGTTCTTTCGTTTTTAAATCCGCCTGCATTTCAATGTAAAAACAACGATGTAAATAGCGTCGGACTCGGCTGGTCACATTTTGTTTAAACTACACATTCTGTCAATTGAGATTTTTGCATCATCTAATTGATATTTTTTCATTGTTGCTTTGTAACTGGTGAATATAGACGATCGTTATATTACTAAGCGATTCTCCAAATAATTATTTAATATCATGAACAATTTGCTCAACAATTCCTAATTCAGCGGATGACGCTTAAACACTTACACCTTTTTTCTGTTCGGTTTGTATTGGTTAATGTTTGTTCAAGCATTAAAACAACTAATTATATATATAGTTTTTTTTGTTAGTTCCTTTTTAAATGGAGACTGAAGCACAACTGAGTAAATAATTTTGTTTAGTAGGAAAACAGGCCAGTATGAGTATCACAGAAAGACTTGAACACATTACCGTTTCATAATATGAATCTGATTAGTACACCGGAAACGTCTCATTCATACGATACCAGCTTGTCGTGTTTTTACATTCATTATTTTTTAGGAACTATAAATCATTACCCATTATCTAATCGTTAGAAACGGTCTTACGTATTTTTTTAATGAAATAATATGATACATATAAAATAAATGGTGAAAAATCAAACCATAAAAAAAAGACCTATCGGAACCACGGATAATGGGGGCCTACTGTTTAGTATTTTCCTAATGGTTGTGACTTGAGTGGTTTTATTTTACCTTACTTCAACTCTATTTCGTATTTAAATGAGGTTACCATGTCTATTTAAAAGAGACGTTTTTCCTCCTAGATTGGTCATTCGTCCCACTGTGCAGAGCCTCGAACACTGCCGATGTCACCCGAATTCTAATAGAAGCAATAATCGGCTTGGCCGAATTTCCCGCCAAAGTCATCGTCGTTCCATCTCTACTTTTTATGGCTGCAGTAATAACATACATAAGTAACATTAACACGTGAAAAAATCACTAATTTTCTATTGTTTTAGTATTGACATTCTATATGCCGCAGCACGATCTCTCCATTGTCTATAATAACCCATCAAGTCGAATGATGTTGCTTAAGTTCGGCCTTCTAGATATTGAAGTTCCCCCTCCAACTCATGAGAAATTGTTAATAACGATTCGTTTCCTTGTATAACGTCCTTCCCATCCTCCAGGCTTCCCGTTGTAATGCTCCTATGAAGATTGCCCAATGTCTTGATTGGCCGAATGTTCAGTGAAAAATAATAATAATGCATAATAAAATTATATAAAAAATTGAAGTTGATCAAGACTCAATTATCATTTCCCGAGTATACAATTTAAATTTCGACATCATTAAAAGAAGACCTGCTGTACTTTTTGAAACGTATACTTGACGGCACGTAAAACGCTTATAACATTTCCGGAAACATTATAATTTCAGATTACTAAAAACATATTATTGAAACGTCTCTTCCAAGTTCTTGAATGTCTCCAAAATCAACACTAAACATTTTTTTATTTATTGAGAATTACATCTGTATTAGAAATACAACAATTAATATGTTGTCACTGAGACGATAAGGGCTTTTGAAGGAAAACATCTTAAGTTTCAAAATCTTGGGGCTATTTTGTTTTCAGAAACTTAGTTGGTTTTCCGCTTTTTGAGTAGGTAGCACATATTAATTAATTTGTAGTTATTTCGAACTTATTTTAATAAAATCTCGATAGCAACAGTCTTAAAGGGATTTGTGTGAACTGTCTTATCAAGAGACTCTTTTATTTCATCAGGATTGTTAACAAGTTGTGTATTAAACACTAAATTTAGTGTATTAAACAATTTATTTTGTAAGTTATCTACTATGTTTTATTATTAATAAACTACTTTTTGTTTCAGGATTTAATCATCTTCAGACTCAGTATCTGATATGCAATACATTATTTATGTTCATTGAGTCGTTCAGAATCTAAAACCCGCTAAGTTCACTTTTTTCGGAAAATGTATATTTTTATTTAAATATAAGTTTAAAAGGGACTTTACCAATAGCTTAAAGACAATAGATCAATAAACACAAGATCCCAACAACAATTGAATCTTAATCAGTCTTTATTGCATGTTTGTTTACAAACTGTTAGGTGTTGGACACACTCGCAGTTTTCAGTGAGTTCTTTATATTTGTCACTCAATTAATAGAAATTTCTATTGGAATTATTTTTATTTGAAAACTGGTTTCGAATCTTTAACGTTCATCGTCAGTTCTAAAAAAATAAAAAAATTCAAAACATCGGCACTTTTTTTACGTATATAAAATATAACGTAATTCACACATATAATTTATATTAAAGAGTTGTGAAAACTCAATTGGAAAAAAATAGTTAACAATCTAATAATCAATTTTTGATCCGGCTTTCAAAAGAAAACCCGTTATGTACAACACAAAATAGAAATTTTCCGCTTACGCAAGCATGCATTGAAATGGAAAATTCACGAGGTGAAGACTACTCTAACAACGCAATATTGAAGATACATAGGTTTAAACAGTGATGAAATTTTCTGTCTGCCCAAAAATTAGTTTTTTGTAATTTTTGTCCTGTAAAATTCAAAAATGGGCATAACGGGTATTGGTTCTTAACGACTCAGTTATAATCTATCATTATTAAAATAAATTTTAAAAATATTTACCTGTCGATTATGTGTCATATAATACATTAGAGCATTTTACAACTGTAAATGTCGCATGTCTAAAAATTAATAATATTACTTAAAATCTTAACATTCCATATTTTGAACATGACTTTATTCTAATTTTGATTAGATATATATAAAGAGATATATTTTATTTTAAATACTAAATACTAAATGATTATTTTTTTTTTTTTTTTTGCTTTAACGATCTTATGTACTCCAACTAGAGCAGGAAGGACGGGTATCCTACAGGTTACAAACCTATTCTAGCAATGGTTGTAAGGTCAAGATTTATTTTGTGGGTCCACCGCGAAATAAAATTTAAAACACTCGGCTTCCTGTCCAACAGTATCCTTCAATGATATTCCACTAATCCCTGTCGAACAGATCAACCTAGGACTCCACTTGGACAAACCTCTTACTTGGAATCCACATACAAGACTAAAACGACAAGAAACTGCCCATCGTTACAGACTACTTCAACATTTACTAGAAAATCGATCAAACCTCCCAATTCATTACAAAAGACTTATTTACATGACTGTTATTAGACCTATTTGGACGTACGGAGTTGAGCTTTGGGGCTCTACTAAACCATCCAATTCATCTCGTATCCAATCCTTACAATCCAAAATCCTTCGAAAAATCCTAAATGCCCCTTACTTTGTCACCAATAAGCTTATCCATAAAGACCTTAATGTTCCATATGTTCCGGAGTTAGCTCAAACCAGATACCTATCCTTCCATAGTGAGCTCCATAACCACTCCAATCCACTAGTCTCCCAACTTGCTTCCTCCTCCATCCCTGATAATCCTCCGAGGCGTCTGAAAAGAAGATGGCCTAGAGACCTTTTAGTGTAGATTTTATTGAAGTGCTACTAGTGAGTAGTTCTTCACAAGTTATTTACATGCCATTGTATTCACTGTCAACACATTTACTTGTTGTGTATTATTCTGTACAGTTGTAAATATCAATAAAAAAAAAAAAAAAAAAAAAAAAAAAAAAACACTTGAGTGCGATTTGAACCCACGACATTCGGTCCATTTTTGGTTCATAATAGTAAAAATAAAATTTCCTTTACTAATTTAAGCTCATTAAATTTAAATATGACAACAGAAGTCTTATTTATCATACATTAAAAAATAGTGCATTATGTATATAACTAACATTAAGTAGCATAATGATTTAATAATACAATTTCTTATTTATTAGCGATATTTTACTTTCGGAAATTTTTTAAAAGTAATTAAAATAAATAATTAATAATTTAACCACTAATTTCATAATTAATTATTAATCTACAAGAAGATTAAAACTTTGCTAATTTAAACTTCATTAAAGCATTAAATATTGTAAAATCTAGCTTGGGAATTTTGCTGAACCGAGTGAATAGTATTATTAAGAAGAAAAGGGAATTGTTTTTCCTAGCTCCAACTCTATCTAATCTCCTCAAGGCCTTTGCCCGAGCTAATCTACATGTCTTTGAAAACAGCTTGTTTACAGGAAAGGATAACTAGACAATGGGAGAAGACTTCATTTTACCAAAATCTTATATGATATTTTATTTATATATATGTATATATATATACATTTATATTTTTTATTTAGATTTATTGAAATTAAAACTGTACAAAATACATACATCAAGTAAATGTATTGAGAACGATTATAATAACATGTTAAAACTTGAAAAGAACTACTCATCAGTAGCACTTTATTAAAAATTCTACACTAGAAGGTTTCTAGGCCATCTTCGTTTCAGACACCTCGGAGGATTATCGGGAATGGAGTGGGAAGCAAGTTGAGAAACTAGCGAATTTGAGTGATTATGTAGCTTACTATGAAAGGATAGGTATCTGGTGTGGGCTAAATCAGCAACATATGGAACATTAAGATCTTAATGGATAAGTTTATTGGTGACAAAGTAAGGAGCATTGAGGATTTTTCGAAGGATTTTGGATTGTAAGGATTGGATACGAGATAAATTGGATGATTTAGTGGAGCCCCAAAGCTCAACTCCGTACGTCCAAATAGGTCTAATCACAGTCATGTATATTAGTCTTTTGTAATTAATTGGGAGCTTTGAACGTTTGTCCCGTAAATGTTGAAGTAGTCTTTAACTATCCATTTATTTAAATTTACAATTGTACAAAATATATACATCAAGTAAATACGTTGATAATAATTACAAAAACATGTCAAAACTTGAAAAGAACTACTCGTCAGTAGCACTTTATTAAAAATTCTTTCACTAGTAGGTCTCTAGGACATCTTCGTTTCAGACACCTTGGAGGATTATCGGGAATAGTGGGGGAAGCTAGTTGAGAAACTAGTGGATTTGAGTTGTTATTATTTAAATACATTTTTATTCTTTTTAAGTATTCAGAAAAAGTAATTGGTTATCCAGTGTGTGATAATATTTTACTGTGATATTAACAATAACAAATAATAAAACTAAATTCTATAAATAAAGTTGTTTCAATTATTCGAAATTAATTGATCTTTGAATCATATATCTCTCGAACTCTACGTTGTCCAAAATGAGTTTGATGGCCTAAAAATCAATTTGACCATTGTTTTAAAATTAATTAAGCATGTAAAACTTTTGTACTGTTAAGATGACAATTTTTTTTTTTTTAATTTCAAACTCTCTTCTTAAATGGGCCATTTGGATTTGGTACGTTCAACTGAAAAAAAATAATATGCATTTAAAGTAATTTAATCGTTTAGCAAAAATATGAAAACACAAACATTTATAAAATAAATGAATTAAATTTTAAAAGAAAAACATTTTATGTATTCTGTTTTTGCCAGTATTGAGGACATAAATAACTTGGTTCATTATCTTTCATAGAATGAGCATTCGTGAATTATTTGTATAAAAGTTTGTTCTTGTCCTTCAGAATAACGGATATTATATTTAGTAAATAAAATCATTATAATTTATTGTATATTGAAATATATATATATATATATATATATATATATATATATATATATATATATATATATATATATATATATATATATATTTATATTTTTTATATTTTTTTTTTTTTAAATAATTCCTCATGTTTTCTTCTTCTTCACACATCAGAAAAATATTCACCAGCTTATATAATGCAGACTACTCACTGATTACATAACTATACTGCATACAAAAACAGTACAGAAACTAGAACATAATAATAATTCTATTGTAAACTGTGAGATGTAATTTAAGTGAAGAAATGGTCAGGGGTGCAGTCAGGTAAATAAACACGTCCAAGTTTTTAAATAAAAAACTTTATACTTGACTTGACGACGTTTCGACCTGCCTTGCATGTCTTTATCAGGGCTAAAATAACAAAAATTGGATGTGACCAAGATGATACAAACATCTTTTTTAACAATTTTCAAATGTTTGTATGATCTTGGTAAATTTTGTATGATCTTGGCAGCATGGAAGGAATACTATAAGCACAAGACTCCAGTCAATTGGGAACTATATGTTCGAAGGAGAAACGAGTCCAAGCTAGTAGTAAGGACGGCAAAGAGAAGGAGCTGGGAGGAATTTGGTCAAAACTTACAGAGAAATTATCACGAAAACGTCAAGGTTTTTTGGAAAAAGATCAAGGCAATGAAAGGAAGGATGAGTAAACCAATACGCAATGTAAAAGATGAGGGAGGCAGATTGATTACTGGGGACCAAGGTATTTTGGAAAGATGGAGACGCCACTACAAAGAAGTGTTTTTTGGAGATGCTGAGAAGAGAGTGCCTAGAGAGGATTTAGGGGAAGAATGGGATGAGGTGATATGGGAAGAGGAAGTGGAAGCAGCGGTGGAGAGATTAAGACTCGGAAAGGCACCAGGAAGAGATGGCATCACCCCTGAATTTATCAAATTTGGTGGGTCAGAACAAATGAAATCATTACAGTGTCTTTTTCAGAAGTTACTTACTGAAAAAGCGATTCCCGAAAATGGGAATACAATATCATTCTTCCGATTCACAAAAAGGGCAATGCTAGTTTGAGCCCCCTCCTGTTCATTATATAAATGGATGAGATTTTGAAAATGTGCAAACGTAGAACAGCCCGTACTACTATTGGAAAGTGGAATATGAGAACAATCCTTGCTTAAGTAATGGTATTCGTGGATGACATTGTCCTTACAGCTGATACCAAAGAGAGCCTATAGCAATCTGTAATTGAATGGGAGGCCGAGCTTAAAAGGAAGGGAATGACCATTAATGTCAAGAAGAGTAAAATAATGCAAATTGGTCGGGAACAAGAATACGTTGAGGTATTTTGCAAGGGTGAAGCATTGGAAATGGTAGACGACTACACTTACCTGGGAACAATGATAAGCAGGTATGGAAAGGTAGACTAGGAGATATCCAACAGAATAAAGAAGGCAAACCCCATCTCCTACCACCTTTGCAACACGTTTATAGGGAAAAGGGAGGTGGAGAAAAATGTTAAGTTACATATCTTCAAAGCTGTTTACCTGCCTACTCTTCTATATGGAAGCTGGGTACCATTAGGGAAGCACCTAAGCAGAGTTACTGCAGCGGAAATGAGGTACCTACGGAAAGTAGCGGGCCGAACCAGAAGGGTATCTGGAACGATAGGACTAGAGAGGATCTAGGGGCTGTCTTTCTAAAGGATACCCTTGAAAAGAGGCAACTAAGATGGTTCGGACATCTCTGCCGGATGAATGAGGACCGAGACCCGAGAAAGTACTTTGAGGCCAGATCAACAGGAAAACGTCCCAGAGGGAGACCAAGAACTCAATGGATGGACTACATCTCCAAGGTGGGAGAGAAGAGAGGCAAAGACTGGAATGCCATGAGGGCGCTGGCTGGGGATAGGGAGGATTGGTTTGCCTGGACAGAGGCACCTCCACGCTGAAAGGCACTAAGGAGGAAGAGGAAGAAGAAGAAGAATATTCAATTCACAATACATTTATTAAATAAAATATATATGTTTATATATAAAATAACAGAAAAATCATAAAAGTTACACGCATTTATTTTGAAGTATGGAGTGTAAATAAATAAATAAAATTTCTTCCAACTGCTAGAAGGAAAACACTAAAATAAAAGATTAAATTAATTCATTTAGAGACAGTGGCTTTGTTCTCTTGTAATCATGGTGTCTTGTGTCAAAGCATTGCTAATCGAATAGATGATTTTATTATATTTATGTTCTGATAAGGATTGCAACTTTTCATAAAAATCAGTTCAGAATCATTATAAAAAAAATAAATAAAAAATAACAATTTCGATCGATTTTATAACACAAACTTTAAGAATAAAGATTGAAGCTCATGTATATTTTAAGCGTTTCATTATTATTTTGAGATTTTGGAAGAATAAATTATACGTATTAAGATTAAATTAACTAACTTTAATATTCCTTCATATTAAATTTAATATGTATTTCAATATACAATAAATTATAATGATTTTATTAACTAAATATAATATCTGTTATTTTGAAGGACAAGAACAAACTTTTATACAAATAATTCACGAATGCTCATTCTATGAAAGATAATGAACCAAACTATTTATGTCCTAAAAACTGGCAAAAACAGAATACATAAAATGTTTTTCTTTTAAAATTTAATTAATTTATTTTATAAATGTTTGTATTTTCATATTTTTGTTTAAAAAAAATCATATAGATCTTATACCAAATTACCATTTTGTGGATGCTTTTTATAACGGTGCTGCCTTTGAACGTGATTAAATTTTATATATACTTATTATTAATAAGGCATGGCATTACCAATGCCATATTTATAAAGAAAACATCACGAAATGATTGTATAATGGGTATCAAAGGAAAATAAATTTAAATTTTTAAAAATAAATTATACAATCGGGTAGCCGGAAGAAACGTGAGCTCCAAGAATTCAAACTGCGGGAATGGAATAAAAACAACAAAATGACAATGCTTTCGCTTTGGAAAGGTCAGCCAGAACGTCCTTTTTTTACCTTCCAGAAACTAATTAGGTACACGATCATTTTGGAACTTAAAAACAAACGAAGAAGTAAAAGAAGAAGAAATATTATGTAATTCAGAATCAAACGGATATGGATTAGAGATTTCTAATGAATAGAGAAACACTAAGCTAAATATTATATCAAGAAATCATAAAAAAAAGAAATTAAAATATAGAAAAAAAAATAACAATTTTGTAATAATTAGTATAAGATAAATGAAACATATTATCATGTTTCTAACTTTATCTCAGATTTACAATGATTATAAATAACTGATTATAATATTTTTTAATATTAAATTATAGAGATAAAACTGTTTTTATTAAGAATAAATAAAAATTAGTCTCACTCAAGCTTAAGAAGTAATATAAGTTAATGAAATCATTCATATAATAATTGCAAGAAAATAAACAACTTCCAACTATTAAAATGATAAAAAATAAAATTAAATTAAACAAATCACAACACAAATTAATAAATAAATATACGAAATAAAAATTTTAAAAGAATATGTAATATTCTATGTTAGATATTTTTTTCGTAATAAGCACTTACTGACAAAAAAGGATTACCGAAATTACGAAATTTCAGATGATAGTATGACTGCCATTGGGAAGTACGGTAGCCAGCAGCAAGTTTTCGGAGAATTTTTTCAATTCCATGATTCATGGAAGATCTCGCATTCATCTTCTTTTGAAGATCCCTTATCATTTTCATCATGTTAACTTTAGCTTTATTTATTATCAGCGAGTTTTATTACGTCCCTTTAGTTTGACAGAGAAATAGTGATGAAGTTTTATTTAAACATTGAATTAATGAGTATATTTCTGTGAAACATGTAAATTAGAGTCAAAATTAAAAAAATGTATTGTTAAAATCTGCAAAGAAAAATGTTTACATTGAATGAAATGATGAATAAATTTAAAGTAGTATTATTCACCTAAACAATAATAATAAAAATTATATTATTATTAAGTGCGTATGAGCCCAATTTGGACTACATAATGTACTACATGCTTTTCTTTGCCTTCTTCTTTTCCAAATTTCCTTCATACTCTTGCAATAGGCTTCCTTTCTTTCATCTGTCCTAGGTCTCCCTGTCTTTTTCTTTGGTGCTTCTCCCCGGTCAACTTTCCAACTGTCGATATGTCCAGGATATCTTCTTGAGTAATTCCTGCAAGCCTTAGGTCCTTTTTAATTTCACCCATCCATTGAACGGTGTCTGTTGAGACTTTGCTCCAATTTTCATAAAATTCCAATATTCTTGTTGTGAGACAAACCGTGTTCATTCTTTTGATGTGTCCGTAAAAACTTAGTCTGTGTTGCTACTTCTGAGCCTTTATTGTTCACCCTTAGAATTTTAGATCAAGAATTTTCGGAATAATTTTGCATTTTTTTCCCTCAAGTTGTCAGTAACTGTTTTCCTATTCAGGATAGGTATTTCTGAACCGTGGAGACATTCCGTTTTGATGACTGTTTTGTGAGACGATAAGCTGTCTAGTCTCTGGTACCTATTTCCCTATTTTATATTATACCTACTAGTCTTTGTTTCGATTCCATTTTCCGGTATAATTTCGCCGAGGTACTTAAAATTTGGTACTCTCCTAATTTTGCCAAATTTTGTTTTAATGTATGGAGGTGCTTCTTTGTTGCAGGTAATGTATTCTGTTTTTTTTCAAATTAAATATTGAGGCCAACTCTCTGTGATTATAAAATTGATTGTAATCTTATTTTATTTTAATTTATTTGCCGTTACTTTATAACTTCTTTGTAAATAAGAAATGAATTTGTTCTTCATAGCACAATTGCACTTGAATTTGGCAGATTTTTTTTTTTTTTAAATAAGAGCTTAAAAAAACAAAATAAAACTATACTTATTTATCTATTTATCTTTTTAACTCAACTTTCAAATTTATTAAGAGAAAAGAGAAAATTTATTTGATAATTAGTATAATTAATTCTATCCTTGCCATTCGAAAATGTCTTATAAAGCTAATTCAGTAAATATTAATTTTATTTTTTTTTTTGCATATTGATAGTTGTATGTATGTATTATTATAGTATTTGTTCTAATTTGTGCTCATACCAGTTACATAATTTAATTATTTTATATAATGCTTTAAATTCGTTTAATACGCTCCTCTGTTCTTAAAATTGTTAAGCACAAACTATTTGTGCTTAGTGTGATTTCCATTGTTTCTATATCATGGGATACAGCAGGCGAACTATTACTTCTTGTTTGAGGGTTCTAGTTTCTCTTCATAGTTCAAAGGTAGAGAGGGGCTCCTAGGAACAGATTTCAATAGAAGAACTGACAATGGCCAATTCGCAGCCGGCATAAAGCTATTTCATTCCTTCTAGATCTCTTGTTCCTGGTAACACAATCAGAGCAGTGACGCTCTACATTTTAAAGATAAATGTTTATATAACATAATCTTTTCCCTACTTCAACAAATGATTTTTTTCTATATCCATTTCTTAAAATTTACAACTGTACAAAATATATACATATAGTTAATGTATTCATAATGATTACAATTACATGTCAAAACTTGAAAAGAACAACTCATCAGTAGCACTTCAATAAAAATTCTACACTTGAAGATCTCTAGGCCATCTTCTTTTCAGATACCTCGTAGGGTTATCAGGAATTTATGTGGTTTACTATGAAAGGTATCTGGTTTGGGCTAAATCAGCAAGCATTTGGACTTTAAGATCTTTATGGATAAGTTTGTTTGTGACATAGTTAGAAGCATTGAAGATTTTACAAAGGATTTGGTATTGTAAGGATTGGATACTAAATTAATTCTAATTACTGTCATGTAAATGTGTCTTTTGTAATTTATTAGGAGCTTTGTACGCTTGTCTATTAAATGTTGGAGTAGTCAACGAGCAGTTACTAGTATCGTCTTCATACAAAAGATTTTAGGACTAACTTCAAGGAATCTATAACAAACTAATTCATTACATGGCGACTTTGGATATGCCTGAGTTAACCCGAAGAAGGCTGAAAAAGAGCTGGTTAAGAGATCTCCTCAGAGAAATCTCAACAAATGCAAGGCTGGAGTAGGTTTAGTTCCGATGGGTGCTGAACTCCTTGACAATTTATGAATGCTTGACATGTCAATTTTACATAACTTTTTTATATCACATCCGCTTACTGTTTGAGCGACAGGTGTGCATAAAAGAAATATAGTGAGAAAAAAGTATGGTTTATAAATCCAATATTCATAAAATTATTACGTTTCTCAAACTATATACAGTGAATCTCGTTATTTCGAACCTCGAGGGGAACGAGAAAACTTATATCGATATATCCATGTTCGATTTATTGAGTCGATTTCCGTCTGTCTTCGATATATAGAGGTTAGTTGTCACGGCACTGCTTTACCCATTTCACAACAATCGTCGATATATTGGAATTCGGAACTCTTTTAACCTCTTTGATAATGAAAGAGCTTGATTTTCATTTGAGCCTTTTTTTCAAAATATTGGATAAGGTGCACGCTAGTATTCCAATTTTTTTTGCAATTTCGCACTTTCTGTCAACTCCATTTACGGCTTGAATAATTTTCAATTTTTCTTCATACGAAAGGGTTTTACGCTTTACCATTTTCGAGAATAAATAAATATTGAGGAACACGAAAACGAAACGTAACGCACAAGTGTTCTATCAGAAACTGAAACAAACCGGAAACAAATGTCAAGAAGGGAGTTTCAGTTAATCCTTCGCAGAATCTTTGATCCGTCTAAACTCTACTTATTTAGCAAATCGAATTCGATAAGTAGAGGTTTTCCGATAAAAACTTCGTTTTCTACAGGTGCGGTGTAAGCTAAGAAATCTTGAAGATTTAATAAATTTTTTTAAAAATTCCATGACTCAGCTATGTTAAAAAAATACTTTCAGTTCTGCCCGTATTCCAAAAGATTTTCATAAAGTGTCGATAACTGATTTTACATTATTTATAATCACTAACTTGTAAAATGCATTCCTATTACAATGATTGTTGTGAACTTTCTTGTTTAGCTTAAGGAATAGTAATTTAGGAGAGATAACTTTAAATTTCAACATTATTGGACTATTCTTTCTATAGTTATAGTACTAATATTACTTGAGAGTGTCTATAGCTTTACTATACTGTGTCTATAGGTTTACTCTACTGATTACTTTATTTTACAAGGTTAAAATAAATTGGATAAGATGGTGTAGGTGCAGCAAACTTAAATAAAGGAACATCTGCTTGTCCTCAACCTATAGCTGTTGTGGGATGCCTCCAAATAATTACGATGTCTGCCCACAAAGGTCTCTATTTGGCGAGATCTCCTTCCAATGGGTTGTCATCGGGGGCTATCAGGAGCGGTGGGCAGCATCTTGGCAACTCCGCGAAGGGGACAGCTTTCCGTTTAGTAGAAAAAGGAACAAGAACGACTTCCATTTACTTTTCGAAAAGTGGTCTCGGTTTAGGAACTTTATGGCGGCGGTAACTGCCAAGTGGGAGTACAATCTCCATTAGTCTGTCACTTTAGGAGCGAGGCCTTTTTTGAGTTTCTCCTTTTATAATAAATTTAAATATATATATTTAAAGAACAATAACTTTAACAATTCATCTCTCATTCTTTTCACTATTTAGTATATTTTTGTAAACTAATTTTATTAAGTAAACATCATGAGTTGCCTTATTCAAGTGGAAGTAGTTTAGATGACAATGAATCCAATCATACAATATGTATAATGAAAATAAAAAAATGATTAAATAAAAAATAAACTACCTCTAATAATACAAGATACAAAATAAAATCTAATAAATGACCATATAAAATAAATTAGAATAATAATTATAGAAAAAAATAAACCAGAAAAGAGAAAGATGAACAATAAAAGTAGTCAAACTATATATTAGAGATAGGCTGACTAAGACTTTGGCCGATTAGTCAATAGAATTCAATCATGCCGAAAAAGATACGGTGTTTATGAAATTGCTAAAATAGCAGTTTCTTATTTCAACCTTTATATCATATTTCAATTAAGCATTAATTAATTTTTAATCATGGCACTAAACTAACTAACCATATACTATTAAAAAAAAAAGGACAAGCCATTTTTCGTTTGTGATCGCTAACCGCAAAAGTAATAATTCAGTAGTAATCAATTGGTACCAAATTTTAACTGCACAGTCTTCATATTTCAAGGAAGGTTTAGCAATAATAAAATTTACATATTTAAATTAAATTGCTGTTAAAAAATTGATAAGTATAGTGCGCAGTGAAGTTTGAAAATTGACCGATAGGTAGTGTAGCGGCGGCTAGGGGTTTTTGATGAACACAGCCGAAAACCAACCGCCTTTTTTTGTTGAAACTGGTAGCTAAATATATGGTATTAATTATTTGCTTGACAACTATATTTCATGCCTTAACAATATCAAAAACAAATTTTAATACAGGCAATAATTTTTTTATTTTGAACAACTAAATAAATGAACAGTTATAAATTAATTATTAATAAACTAGAGTTCACAAACCCTACAGTTACAATTTCTGACAGCAATCTGTAAAATAGCTGTTCTGTGTAAAGGCTTGCGCCCCGTGCCAATTAGACCACGATAAGAGAGCTCCTGGAGATCCTGGAAGTTCACACTGAGGCCCTGAGCACATGAGCAATATTCTCTTTAACTATCATGGCAACAACAAAATGTGAATTGGCCATTCGTCATGGCGACTAGTTGCAAACTGAAGCGTGGCTTCCAAAACATATGACATATGTTTTAATTTATAACCGCTTAAGATAAAATTTATAAAATTGACAAACTAAAAACAAATTCATTCTTTATAACTAATTTTAATATACATGAGGTAAAAAATCTTATAATAATCTTAATTTGAATCAAGGACGAAGTGACCTCATGTACATAAACAAAACACATGTTGGCCTCAACAGGTAGCGATCGACATTTAAAAGAGGTTAAAAAGCTGTTTAAAAGGTGTTTTATAGAGTTAAAAATTGATAACAAACTTTGCATAGTTCAATTAAATTGTTATCAAAAACTATAAATATGGTGTGTGACGTGTGGATCCTTGTGTAGTTAAAAACTCGAACGATATATAGCTAACGCCATTCTGCAACAGAGCTTACAATTGTAAAACTAATGAACCCATCTGTACTATATTTTAACTACATTATATTCATAGTTCTAGAAATATTTAGCAATAATAAAATTTACAACAAAAATATTTAAATGTACAATGCTGAGTGGTAGAAACGAGGTTTGCCACATACATTTTTGGCAAAAAATTAAAATTCAAACAAATGAAATTAATAAAAACTATTACTAAATCAAAATTAAGATCCTTAATTTTTTTTATATTGATTGTAAAAATATGATTTCACATATTAGCTGCAAGCACTGATGTTGCAGTCCATTATCCGCAAGAGTTTCTGAAAGGCTCTGTTCATCTGGATTACCAACTCATTTATTAAAATTAAAAAATGGATGTCTAATTATGCTTTTACGTAATCTTCATACACCTAATAGGTACAATTTACAAACAGGCTAAAAATTACTGCTATGCGTGAAAATATTGAAGAAATAATGCTCAATTGGATGCTACAATAGAAGATTTTTATCTACAAAACTTCTATCGTTAATTAAAATTATCTATGTTCTTTTCTTTATGAGATCGGGAAAAGCCGCTGAGGTTATGCTAGTTTATGTATATATATATGTATATAGATTTATATATATATATATATATATATATATATATATATATATATATATATATATATATATATATATATATATATGTATATAGATTTAGAAAAAAAAAATAAGAGTGGTTTACGGAAGTTCTTAATTCATTATTGTAGAAGTCAACCAATTTATTTTTTGTTAAACCATGATAAAGTTCGATAACTGATCACAAAAAAAAACAAAACAACTCTTTTATATCTGGAATAGATAACAAACAGTAAAGATAAACATAAAAATTATAACCAATAAAGCCTTTTATTTTTATTAAACTATTTTCAAGTGTAGAAATATAAATAAATGGCTAAGGCACTCTTTGCCGACAACAAAAGCAGACGATTAGTCGGCCCATCCCTACTACATAAATATATTTACATGATCCCTCTCTCCACTACAGGAGGGAAACAAGGCTCAAAACGATCCCAGCGCTGCTCCCTCAGTTGCCTTACTAGCAGATTCCAGTGGGGCTAAGAGAGCACAGTCACTCAGGACTTGAGTTTAAAAGCTGGCCATCGTCAGAACTCCAAAAAATTAAATATTTATAATAAGTCTTAGGTCCTCTGCCGTTTTATTCTGCATTGTTGGTAATACGGACGTGTAGAACTGGAAACTGAATGAACCACAGTATGGAGTTAGAAAGGTTTTGATGGAATTGTGATAATTTAACGGATACTATAATGTAAAGGACGAATGTTGAGATCATTATGTAGAGTTTTGTTGGAGACATAATAAGGAGCATTTAAAATAGTACTTAGGACTTTAGATTGGAAGGATTGATTGCGTTTGATATACTCGGTTAGTAACAGTACGCTTTTATCCACGCAGGCCGAGTACACTTGCACTAGTAATTTTTATATAGGCGAGATAAGATAACGAATAGTAAGTGTTCTTCAATTAAGGTTAATTTTAAATTAAGCATCTTAAATTCTCACGACTGTTTAAGAGGTATTGCGTCAAAGAATACAAATACACCGAATTCGCCGTGTCATGGAAGAAAGATGTTAAATTACGTTTTCATAGTTACATGATACTAGTAATGCATTTGGTACACGTAAGAATGCCTGATTAAATTTTTAGAAAGAAAATACCTGGTTCCACAATGTAATTTGTGTGAATACAATCATACTTATATTGACATACGGAGAAGAGATTTTAGGTCACGTAAGTATTTATATACAGGGTGAGTACCTCTTAGTGTAAAAAATTTGGTGGAAGTAGATAAAAATGTAGAAAAATGCCGCAGACCTCACCCTTCTATACCAATCCGTTGCAGATATGTGATAAATCAAAGACTTTTGGGAAGGAACCACGTTTTTTTAACATAAAAGCTGTAATATCTCCATTTTGTTTAAATATTTTTCAAATTTTGACCACATTTTCAGATTTAGCATTAAATTTACTGTACAGAGTACATGTAACCTTGAATTTTACAAACTTGGGATCTAAAGGGCAGCTTGATCTTCACCTTATTTAAGGAAGTTACAATGTCTTATAATACTTAAACGCTCACTATTTTTCCAAAAAACTATCCACAAAACGTCAAATCTCACAAAAACTTGCAAATTTAATCAGCTTTCTAATGATACGTTAAAAGTAATGATTCTGTTTCGATTTTATGGGGAAATCGACTTTTAGAGCCGAAAAAAACATGGTGGTCTCATTTGGCATACAAATCAGTTACTTGTGTAAACAAAACATTATGACCATCCCTTAATGGAAATATGCGTTTTAAACATAATAAACTCTTTATTGGAATATATAACAAATGAAAAATTATTGTTTAATAGAAAATATAGAAAAACTGTCGATAAGGGGCACCAGTTCAAAAGACCTGATGTTATTACAGTTATTTATTTATTATTAGTATTTAGGATTTACTTTATTAGATTTTCAATGTTAGGTTTAAAACTCAATGATAATGAACATAGACCTCAATTTTGCCGATAGCTTCTAAATGCAGATTGTGTTGAAGAATACCACTTTTTGAGGTGAATTTTATGGATAGATGAGTATGTTTTTACAGGGGAAGGCATTTCTACCTATTGGGTTTTAAACCTTACATTGAAAATCTAATAAAATAAATCCTAAACAATAAGATCCCTTTAGATCCCAAGTTTTTAAAATTCAAGGTTACATGTACTCTGCTCTTACACTAAATTTGATGTTAAATCCGAAAATGTTGTCAAAGTTTGTAAAATATTTAAACAAAATGGAGATATTACAGCTTTTATGGTGAAAAACGTGGTTTTCTCCAAAAAGTCTTTGATTTATCATACATCTTCAACGGATTGGAATAGAAAGGTAAGGTCTGTGACATTTTCCTACATTTTCGATCTAGTTTCACCCAATTTTTTTTTTTTATACTAAGAGGTACTCACCCTGTATACTATATTTATATTTTTCTTAAAATGTCACCAATGAAATTTTCCTCACTTATCTTTCTTATCAAATACGTTTATTAACGTTTCGTTCTTTACACATATAGGTATAACAAGACACTTACCCTTTTCAATTTACTTGTAATTGGTTTACAGAGTGTACATTATAGTAAATACATTTAGAAGGTATTAAAATACTTATCAAAAAAACAAAAATATGAAGAATGGGAACCAATAAATATCTTCTGTAGTATTTTATTAATAGTTACTAATATGTATAGATTGAGTATCCATATATAGTTAATCAATATAAACAATTATATACAGATCTATTGCTATGCATCTTCACAATAGGCGTGCGCACGGGGGTACCAGGGGTACAATAAATTGAAATGTACGATTAAAATCTAAAATAAATTAAATTTAATAGAATAAAACTAAGCTGAATAAATTAAACTAATATGGAAATGAAAACTAACATTATAAAAATTTAAAACCTTGAAATGTCTTAAAACGATTTATAATAGCGGGAATGGAGTTGAACGCCCGATGACGTAGCACCCTCCTATAACTAGGGTTATTGTTATTCGTCAAGCATACTAAATGCTAGTCTACTATCTACGATTACACCTAAGTATTTAAAAAATTCTGAATAAAAAATTTAAAATATAAATTTAAAAACCCATTCTGAAATAAATTAGTTATTCTTTTTAGTGTGTGCTTATTTATTTATTTTTTTGAGGGGGGGGGGGCTCTTCCCCCCCTCCCAAGCATGTAACCCCTTAATAAAATGACGCCTATGATCTTCACCTAAAATTAAAGATAACTGTTTTAAGACAATGACATATCCTTCAATTGCTTATTTTTTGCTTTTAGTATCAGAAGAACCAATATTTTGCTCATTTTTTTCCTGCACCCTTCCAAGTATTTCTTCATTTTTTTTTTTTTTTTTTTTTTTTTTACTCTCTCACAGAAGTACTTCATTTGGAAAATTCTTTAACAACTTTTTTTTTTTTTTTTATCTATTTGGGATAAAAATCCTAAATCCTAACGTATCTCTATCTGTAAATTATTCTTCCTTATTATTATGATGTACTTTTTATTTTGAATTTTAAAGGACTTAAATTTGGGCTTCTTTGTCTCATAGAATCTCTGTTTAAAATTGGTAGCCTTAATCATTGCCGATTCGATGCTAGATGGTGACCTACAATATATGCTTAACTGATTGGTACTCATATTTTACTTTTTATGGAGCTTCTTGAAATTGAAGTTAACCAAGTTTAAACAGAAGATATTACGAAGTCGATACAGCTTTATCAATTTTACTTATTAATATATATATATATATACATATATATATATATATATATATATATATATATATATACATATATTAACAGCTATGGACCACATAAAATAGTACAGTATAGCAGTAAAACTAAACTTCTCCCTGACTCAGAAAAACTATAGATCATGCATGTGCCTATCTATAATCCACTACTTTTCCCAGTTTACATTTTAGAATTAAAAGGATCGAATTACTTAAAATAATAATCAAATTAAATTAATAATCAATGATTATTCGAAATAAACTAGGTTGAGAGAAAATTTTAAACGTGACTATTTGCATTCAATTCAATACAGCTCCTAAACAGTTGGTCCTATGCTCCAAATATTCTAAGCGCCTAATGCTCAGAAATAAAAATATTCTCCTTAAAATTTCTGATGAAAAAACTGTCATCAGATTTTCGATCCGAGAACACCAACAGAGCTAAAGCATGTCAAACAAGCCCCAACACTAAAAAAATGGAGGCAAAAAGTGACTTTTTTCATTCAAACCAATATAGCTCCTAAACTGTAGGTCTTAGTGACAAATGATATATAACAAAAAATATTCTCTATTAAATTTATGATAAGAAATTTATGGACAAATTTTCCATCCGCGCAATATCAACAGAGCTAGAGCTTTTTAAAATGTTACATTTTTGAGGTAATAAAGTTGCAGATTTGAGTTTATTTTTTTTAATATAGTTCCTAAATGGTGAGTCCTAGCAACAAATGATATAAGACAAAAAATATCCTCAATTCGAGCAACATCCAACAGAACTAGAGGTAACCAGTAGGTCTTAGTGACAAATGATATATAACAAAACATATTCTCCATTAACTTTACAATAAGAAATTTGCTACAAATTTTCTGTTCGAGCAATATCAACAGAGCTAGAGCTTTTTAAAATGTTACATTTTTGCCTGTGAAAAAAAGTTACACAAAAAATAGTGTAGACCCCCAGCTAAAAGACACATCCATATCAATATAACATTTTGTCTTGTATCCATCCTCTCTTTCTTGCTTTTCTATATGTATTTCATTCCTTCAGAGTGATGTGCTCTTCTCTATTAATTCTATTTTCTTCCATTTTTCTTTTAACTTCTGCTAGAACCATTAATTCTTCAATTAAAAAATATTGCATTTCTATTGCTAATTTAAGGTTTATGCAGGTCTTTTATTATTTAGTAAAACCTCCTAGATATTTCATGGTGAATCGGTTTTTTTGTTTTTTTTTATTGAAATTTTCAGTTGTACAAAATATATACATCAAGTAAATGTATTGAAACCTATTACAATAACATATTAAAATCCTGAAAAGAACTACTCATCAGTAGCAATTCAATAAAAATTCTACACTAGAAGGTCTCTAGGCCATCTTCGTTACAGACGGAGGATTATCAGGAATGGAGTTGGAAGCAAGTTGAGAAACTAACGGATTTGAGTGGTTATAGAGCTTACTATGAAAGGATAGGTATCTGGTGTGGGCTAAATCAGCAGCATATGGAACATTAAGATATTTATGGTTAAGTTTATAGGTGACAAAGTAAGGAGGATTGAGGATTTTTCGAAGGATTTTGGATTGTAAGGATTGAATAGTACATGAATTGGATGGTATCAGGATATGCTTTAAAAATTTATTTGTTGAATCTGGAATGATTCATTCTTATTATGTCAGCTTAGAATTTCAGCCTTCTTTTCCGTTTTGTAGTTTCTGGTTTTTCCATTTTCCTATAAATATGCGGTATATTATTAAATATCCTTGTTAGGTAAACTCTTAACAATGTTCTCTTTCTTAATTTTAGTTTTTTTCTAGATGGGTTTGACAACTGAGTTGATGTTTGATTTTAGCGGCTGTTATTTATCCATTATTATTATAACATTTTTGTTATTATTTTTTATTTCTCATTTACTTGATTCACATTGACAATGCTTTGTATACCAGGCAGCAGAGTCGGGCAAAATTTAATCATAGCTAAAAATTTCCTGGAATCAACTACATAATTTAATAATGATTAAATCTTTCAGTCATTTTTAGTGAACTAATGATAATTTGACTAAAAGATTTGGTCATGAATAGTCTATATTTAGTCTGTGTTTGATTACTTTTTAGCTATGATTCAATTTTGCCCAACTCTGCCAGTCAGACAATATTTTTTTTTTTAATAGGTACATTCATCTATGTTATTCTTAAAGAGCTATAAAAACTATTCTTTTGTTGTTTTTTTTTAGTTTCGTTTAGTTCATATGTAAATATTGTAGATATTTTAATTACCTAGTATCCATTATCCATCCATAATAATGATATAGGTCATGCAGAATCGATTTCCTTCACTTAGCATCTACAATGGAGGAAGACTATTCATGATTTGTAGTAAATATATATTTATGTACTGAGAGCTAATGTTTAAATAAAGATAAAAATGTTTAAATATATGCCGTGTCTAAATAAGATTAATTAGTATTTTGTTGTAGTATTACTTTGGAATAAATGTTTATTTAATTTTTTCCTTATTTTGTTTCTTAATTTCTTGATAAATTTGATAAATGACTACTGTTTATTTTTCTTAAATAAAACACAATATAACTTATGAGCTTTTGTTCAGACATAGAAATCGTTTCATTTTCATTTTACAATAATATAATTCTAATACTAAATTTTTTTAAATAAAATTACTAAGACGTGCTATCGTGGTACTACTCCTGTAGGTTAGTTAAGGTTGAACTTCTTATGGAATCTCAACATCAAGGGCCTTTAGTGTCCGTTCTTCAATCTGATTTAAATTCTTCTGTTCGATCCTTCAATTATATTCTTAATATTTTTTAAAAGCCTTTTAACATTTTATCTAAAAGGTTATATTTTGTGAGGGATTAGAGAATTATATCGTTATTAATACTTCTTTAACCACCTAATATCCATCCAGATTTACGAAAACTGTCAATAGCCACTTTTAGTTATATAAAATATGAAAAGTTTATATTCATGGAATTTTATAGCTTCTGTAAAAAATTGATTTTAAATTTTCTGTACGGTATCCTTTAATGATATTTCTCTAATCCCTGTTGAACAGATCCGCTACCTGGGACTCCATTTGGACAGACGTCTCACTTGGAATCCAGATACAAGACTAAAACGACAAGAAAAGGCCAATCGGGACGTAATAGACTACTCCAACATTTACAAGACAAACGATCAGATTTAGCCCAAATCAGATACCAATCCTTTCATCGTAAACTGCACTCCCACACGAATCCATTAGTCTCACAACTTGCTTAAGATTCGATACCCGATAACCCAACGAGGTGTCTGAAAAGAAGATGGCCAAGAGACATTTTAGTTTAGAACTTTTATTGAGTGCTACTAGTGAGAAGTTCTTTACAAGTGATTTACATGTCATTATAATCATTTTCTCAAATTTACTTGATGTATATTGATGTTCAGTTGTAAATATCAATAAATAGTTAAAACAAAAAAAAAAATGTCTGTTACTTTTAATTAATATATATTTTATTATTATTGTTATTGTTATCTATTATTTTGTTCTAAAAATGTGATTTCATTTTAAGGCTCTAAAGGCAATGAAGAACTTTTTTATTTATTTATTTATTTATTACTATTATCACCAAGAATATTTGGGAGGTTTCTTTGTAACATTACTTCCTATAACCTATCATCCCATCTAGGGCTAATTGTTATTATATTATGTTATTGGCTAATTTCTAATTGTTAGTTGTATATTATTGCATGTTACGAACTTCGGTGTACTGTCCTCTATTATAAGAAATCATGGTTTAATCGAGTATGGCCTATACTAAGTCTTGATATAACAAACTTCTTCTCTTCTGTTGTTGCGTACCCTTGTAGGTTAGATTAATTTTTTTATAATTAAATTAATTTAAAATTAATTAAAAATTAAATTATTTTTATTTCTGCTTTTAATTAATTATAATAATTAAATTTTACTCCTGTAGGTTAAATTTAGCAGTATGTGAGGATTGCTAATCTTTCAAAGATGTTTATAGTGATTTCTTCAATTCAGTACAATGATAAATCTGATACTTAATCGAGTATCAGATATCTCAAAAGAAACCTGAGCTGTAATAGATAAAGCCGGGAAAAAAATATTTCACGCCAAACGTGACCCCGATAAGTAAATTGAGCTCATAGTTCAGAGAAACAATTTGCTCAAAGCCATGACCCAAAATAAAAATATAAAAGGATTTATTTTATTTTTTAGTGCCCTTACAAGATACCAACTGAAATCAAGTAGACCGGTTTCGATATAAAGAAGTTATCGTACAAAATCTAAATAACGAAGTTATTCCTCTATTAAATAAAAATCCTCTTCCCCCAAAAGATTTTTTCTTGAAACTCTTTGTGATCTTGACGGCCCTTTACAAAGACTTAACAGGCCCCTAACTTTCTATTGTAAACGGTAGGGTAGCTTAGGAGAACGGGTGGGGGTCTTGGAAAATGTTTTTTAGATCAATCCTTTGGTTACCGGAAAAATATAAATTAATTTACGCAAAACCTTTTCCGTAACTTAAATACCTCCTTGAGTTCAGTAGTTGAATAATTGAAATAGTCAAACATTTAAAAAAAATAAAAATAAACAAATTATTGCTAAATGTCGCTTTTCTAAATAATGATTACATTTCTTTTTTCTATGGAGTTTAGAGCCGCTTCGATAAATACATAGCTTGAATATATACAATAATAATCAAATACTTAAAATCTAAATTTATTTTATTTAAAAAAATGAATTAAACACAAGAGCAACATTTATCGTTCAAAAATATTTTCAAATGAGACGGTTTCTTAAGAGTTGCAGGAAGTACGCTTAGCTAAAAATAAATCATCACTAAATTAAACAATATTAGTCAGTTCGCGATAAAACACGAGGAGGAAAATATTTCAAACTTTTCTGAACTCTGCAGGAAGCAAGTCTAGCAAAATATATTTATTAGCGATATAAAAATAGGCTGTTATAAAAAAAAAAAAAAAAACATTCTTTTCTGAATGTAAATTATTAGAAACAATGAATTAATGTTTTTATTATTTCTTTGATATTTTATGCATTAGTTTTATTTTGCAGTTTTCTTCAACAATGAAAAACATGTATGTTCTAAAAATATGTGTCGTGTTACCCGTCGAAGTGTGGCCTCTTAATCCAAAATCTATAAAATAAATTTATTTTATCTATAAAGTAAATTTAAAAGTTTATACTTTTTTAAAAAATGACAAATGTATTTTATGAAAATTCAGCTGTTTTAAATTATACACCTTGATCATTTAAATGTATCTGGCTTTGGATGAAAAAAAAAAAAAAAAAATTATTTCATGATTAGTTAATTTTTTTTAAAAACATTTTTATTCTTCCTTCGGAAAAAAACTACCTTAAGTTTCCATAATTACTAATAGAACCTGAATAGTGAAAATATTATGGTTACTTAATCTCTTATTCAAATTGAGCCACTTATCTTGTCAAATCAAGTCGACAACAATCTTCAAAATTCTGACCCTCATAAGTATTACTTAATATATTATCAGAATTATAAAATACCTGTTAGTTATATTTGACATCATCAGTGAGATAATCAGTAAAAAAAAGTCTGTTGTCATTATATATATATATATATATATATATATATATATATATATATATATATATATATATATATATATATATATATATTTTTTTTTTTTTCAAAGACCCATTATTATGGGTAATAATTTGCTCATTCTATTTTATTTTATTCAAAAAAACTGATTACTATTATTTAAATTTTTAATCTGCTCCCTAGGACTGTTTTTCAATATTAAATTAAATTGTATTATTTATCCTAATTTCTAGTTTCTGTACCCGTCTGGAAGGAATATATTAAGGAAGAATCACTAAAAATAAAAATAGGCTCGGAAAATTAATGCAGAAAAAGAATAACAGCTTCTTTAGTGATGTAATGTTTGTAATTAATATGTTAATCTTTTAAATCACCATCAGCAAAATAACGCAGTCATTGATGTGTCACAACTTCTTCACTCATTGGTTTTTGTCTGTCTTTAAGATATAGAAATTCTGGCTACAGTAAATGCAGCACAAGTTGTTTGAAAATTAATATAAATATCTAATGTATATTGTGTTGATGTCTTTTAGTGTACATATATTTAATTTAATATAAGTTACCACATAGAGAAGATATCAAACTAATTTTGCTAGACAGTTTTCTCTTAATTTTATTCTGGTTTTAAATGTGAATATCCTAGACACCTCAAGGATGCCTAGTTTTCTTCCAGAGAATTAAATACAGAAACATACTATTTTTGTGTAAAATCCTCAAAGTTTGTTAATTTATCTACAATATGGTATGAAATTCATTTAACTTTTTGATGTAGATAGATATTAAAATTAATATGTAACATTATGTGGTAATTAATTATTTTGAAATAAGGAAAAAAGCTTTATGAATAAAAAAAACAAGATTAAATTTGCAAGCATTACAGTTTTATTTTATTTTTTTCTAATAGGTGCTTTTACCAGTTCTTCATTATTTTTCTAACATAGTATCTCTTTCAAACTTGTATTAATGAAATATCAATGAATCTATATACAATAACAATGTTCAACAAAAAAAAGTCTTTCAATCAGGTTGTAAGCTTGACAATAGATAAAATAACTAAAAAATAATATTATATATTATATGGTCAATATATAATTTACAAATATATATTTATATATACCTATAGACATTTATACACAGTTTATAAGTGCTTTGTACAATATATATATTTTTTTCAAAAGGTCATTTTTTTGACCTTTAGTCGACGAAAGAAAAAAAAATATATGAAGTAAAATTAAAAAAAACAAAAACAAAAAGAAATATATATAAATCTACATAACATCACAGACAATAAATTCTGAATATACACATATAAAAACGACGATCGATTTTTAAGGAGATTATCAGCTGGAATGTCGACGAGCTCCTCCAAATCCGACACGAAGAGATCTGACGAAGTAATTTACAGGGATCTTCTGAGATTTCGAACTCATCTTCAGACTGAGACTGGCCTCGTGTCGGATGGTGTTGTCACTTTTTCTAGGAGGTGTACTGGAGCCTGAAAGAAAAAACATAAAAGAAAATATAATTTGACTGTCTTCCAACATAAACAGATACAAATATATATTCTAAAATGTTATCAAAACATTTGAACTAAGGCATTGCCAAACGAGAAAGAAAACAAATAACAGTAGGGTGAGTAACAATTTCAAAAGCTATTTCAGTTGCCACAGTCCTTAGCCGCAGTGTGGTAATCCTTGTGGTTTGAGGCTTGGGAAATCGTTTTCCCCGAGTTTCCCAACAGGTGAAAGTCCGACGGTAGAAACTTTCCAATTTCCAACTAACGGTATTCCGCTAAAGACCACTTACAAGGGGGTAATAAAGCAAACAACATCAAGGTCGCCATTTTATAAGAATTAAAAAATAAAATAAATATAAACAAAAAGTTAAAAATAAACTCGGTTCAAAATTGTATATAAGGGTATGATAATAATAAACGAATAAAACCACGAGCTAAGCGAAGGTTAATCGAGATACAAAAAAGTTATTTTTTTAAACCTAGACCGATTCAATGCAAACAGCTGTGCCTTGAAACAAATGTCAAAACGGCCTCGGTTTCTTGAGGCTAAGGTCGTCTGCATTTTGGAAATATCATTCGTTTGCATTTTAATCACACTTTGCTACTAGCAACTACAAATTTGTAAGCAGTTTTTCTCGTAAAAGCTGATATAATAAAACAGACTTACCGAAAGTTACACTGTTCTAAACAAATGTTCGTTTATTACACTATATATTTTAGATTGACTTAAGGATTTCAGATTGATGGGAAATTAAAACTATGGCAACTGTTTTTAAAGGGTAAAATAAAAGTAAATGATAAAATAAAAAACTTTTTACTGAAGTTACTGATATTTTGGGCCTAACTGAGAAAATATAATATTATATTCTAATAAATAGAAAATTCAACTTACGGTGGCAGCTTCTTGCGTGGAGCAAGAGGTTGGAGGTACGATGGTGTTAGGTGCGAGGACACCCAGGGGCTGCCTGTTCGGCGACCTGGTGGAGATTTGTACGACGGGTGTTGTCTCCAGAGCCTCCTGAAGATCACAGATGTAGTCGATCACATACTGGATAACTTCCAACTTGGTGAGTTTCCTGTTCTTGGGCATGAACGGTACCAACTCCTTAAGCTTGGAAAGGTACATCTGAACTTCCTCATTCTCGATATCACGTCGCGGTCTTGCCACACGGCCACCGGACACTCCTGACGAACCACAAACGTTAGCCACTTTCATGGTGATGATTTACAAACACTGTAAGCAACGAGAGCTGAAGGCAGAATGGTCCCCCACCTCCGTCGCCGGTCTTTTATAGCCCACTCCCCACCACCCGGAGAGCCGACCAATCAGGGGGCTCCCTGTCCCTCTACACCTGTTTCATTCATCCCTCACTGTTCCCACGGGCCCCCTCCCACTTTTTTTCTGATAAATCACTGATGGGAAATCTCGGTTACGTGTTTTGGTTCCCATGGCGACACCTGCTCGCCGGGCCCCTCTCAAACCTGACCGACCTTCGCCGTTAATTCGGACCCCACACAACATAACTGCCCTTACATCGAGGATACCTGCCATTTTTTCTATGTTTCTATCCAACCATGCTAAAAGTAACATCGGTCCCGTTCTCTGTTTTTGGGTATTCCTATGTAATTTCATTATATCAACATTGTCTTTAGAACAGGTAAAATAATATCATTGTGAACGCGATATCGTCATTAACTAAAGAACAAGAACAATCTCATATTCAATGCATAATTATAGGCTAAAGATGTGATAATTTCTTCTGTATTATTGTCTCGTAATTTGCGACAAAGAACATCGACCCTACTGTAAGTAAATATTTACTGTAAAAATCTTCTGGAACTAACTGCTTCTCAAGGACATACAAAGACGTTAAAATTATTTTTAGAATACTGTAAAAATAAATATTGATTTTATGTGAAATAAAAAATTTAAATTTGATATTGTAACTAAAACCATCTAGATAATAACGGGTAATGTTTTGTCCACACTTCTGGGTCAAATGAAACTTCAGAGCAATGTTGACACTCTGATATTATCTTGTCAATGTTTTGTTTTTTAGAAAAACTAAAAACATTTTTAATACACATTTAAAAAAAAAAAAAACTAGTTACAGTGTTATAAGTATGATTTAAGGATTCGTCAATATCAAATACGTTGATAAAAGAATAACATTTTCTTTTTTTTTTCGAATTCGGACGTCCGTGGAACGCGTTGAACAATTCATTACTTACTCTTCCGTTCTTTCCAGTACTTCTTCTTCACCTCTGCCTGATGTTTCCTCCTTTCATCTGACCACTGTCTATTTATTCGTGTTTTAACTACTTCTGGAAATTCTTGTTGACTGCTGTTCGAAATCTGAAGACTAAGATAATAGAAAGTGCTTGGTAAGATTACTTACTTGATAATTATTTTTTATTTATTGAAATTTACAACTGAATACAAATAAATAAAACTACATCTAGTAAATGAGATGATAATGCTCGTAATAACATGCCAATTACTTGTGAAGAAAATATCCATTGATAGCACTTCAATAAGTTCTATATTAGCAAGTGCCGAGGCTATCTTTGAAAATCTTAATTTGATTTAATTTTTTTATTAAAAAAAAAATGAAAATAATTTTTTTTCTATTTTTTTTTTCAAACAAACTTATAAATATTTTTTCACTGTTTACATCTCATATTAAATAATAAAATAAATCAACTAGTAATAAATATAATAAGAATAATAAAGATTATAAGATATCAATCAATCTTAGAGATTTTCAAAGGTAAGCGTTTCCTTCTCAAAGTCAGCTGTAATCGTTAGGAAGCGGAAAGTTGTCAGCAGCTTGGTGCGGCCCAGCTATAATTCTAACAGATGGTTCATTAGAAAAACTAATTTTATTCACTACACCGGTTATAATAAATTATTACATTAATGTAACTATCCTAATCACAAAATTATGTAACTAAAAAAAAAATTATTTATTTTTATTTTTATTTTTTTGTTAAATTGGGGTGATTTAACTGATTTAACCGATCTGAGATTAGAAAATAAAATTTGTTAAATTACAAAAAATTTACAAAAAGAGTATTCACTTAAGAACGAATAATCAAGGAATAACTTACAAAAAAAAAAAAAAAAAATTAAGAATAATAAGAAATTGGGTTTTTAAAATAAGTCTATAGCCTTTTAAATAATAAATTAAATCCTATTTTTGATATGAAACCATTGTTTATTTTGTCATAATGTTTACGTTCTTTTGGAAAGGGATTAGTTTAGATGTTTAGGTATATCAGTTTCCCATGCGATTGGTTATCTTAAAGAAATGTACCGAATCAAAATTGAACAAAATAAAGTACATTATCGAAATTTGATGTTTCTTATTTTCGTAAACGAAATCTGAAATGCAAAATGCTAGGAAAATAGTGAGTGTTTGGGGTTGTGACCGACCGTGAGTGGTTTGATCTTATCCGAAGCGGTAATTTAGATTTGGAAGATTCTTCCTGCACCGGGCGTTCTTTATTTCTTGACAGCAACATTGAAGCATTGGTCGCAAAGACTTGTTTGTTCTTTTCAGAAGCGGTAAATATAAAAACAGCAGATTATACATAGACATATACATGATCCATTGTTTTTCTCAGTCAGGGAGAAATTAAGTTTTTTATTTTTATTGATTTCCTTCCAGAAGTAACCATGTTGGTAAAGACTATTTTTTGTCTAAACTCCCAACGTATCGCAACTCTTTGAGATATTTGAATTTTATAAAAACGTATTTTGTTTTCATAATAAATAAAGTTTCTGAAGTCTATAATAAACATTCCTAAACTAGACAAAAACTAATTTTATTAAGATAAATTAAAATATTTCTTCCAATAAACAAAAACGTTTGAATTTAACTTTAAGTTCCTTTAAAAAATTTTCATTTTTTAGAATTTTAACTTTTAAATTTTTAATTTATATTTAATAAGACATATTGCCCCCTCTGGCTCGAACGAATGTTTCCACTGGTCATGGGGTACTTGTAAATAACGAAATGATAAACATGGGCTGAAGGAAATTTGAAAAAAATAATCTAAAATCCCATCGTTTGTTATTAACAGGGAAAAACATTGATGTGTCTAATCCTTAATGCCTCACCTTTAATAAATAATATGAATATAACTAAGTATGGATTATGGTAAAAACCAGGAAAATCTAGAGAATTATGGGTGTTTTACTAAAATACTTTTTACGGGGAGTTTATATTATATCCACAGCTGTTGACAGTAGGTACATTATTTCTTTTTTTAATAAAATATTTATTTTTTGTCCTGGCAGCATATTGAATAGGACACAATTATTTGTGTATGTCTCCCAAATTTATTTGCATTTAGCTCATCCGTTTTCTTGTACTTCATTTGAAATTTATTTAGCCTATATACCTTGATGTTCAGCTAAAACGATTTAAAAAAAAATCCATTAAAAATTTGTATTTATTTATAGATTTTTTCATTAGTAGCTTATCTTAAAATAAATTCATAATTATTTAAACTAACAGTTTTCATTTCTTGCACGATTATCTAAATCATAATTTAAGTAACAATCCATCTTCAAAAGTCAGAGTAGCTCCAATCCGAACCCAACAAAAAATCTTTTTGAGTACCGGTTGAGTTGCTTGTCATTTTTTTTGTACAAAGGGATCGTTCTGTATTTATTTTCAAACAAACATTAAAACATCTAAACAATACAACTTTATTTAATGATATGCGATGTTTTTATTGGTTTTTGTATTAATTATTATTAGTCAGGACTGGAAAATCTACATTGTAATTTTAATAATAAAATGAGCTATAGTACAAACTGAATTCAAGGTTTATTAATTTTAACTTATAAATAGTTCTCCTTCATAATATATATTATAATATTTTATTAAAGGAAGTAGAATTATTAATTATAAATACTAATTAAATATTTGTTTTATTTATTTGAATGGTAATAGATAAGAAAAGATATATTTAAAGCAGATACAATAAAAAAAAAAATCAATTATTCGACTAAAATTATACCATGACAACAGACGTCATAAACGCTAAGGGTGGGATGTTTAGGGAACTTCTTGACTCTTTTCCCCCCCGCTAGAATGAGCCACCTTCCAACTAAAGTATCGAAATAGGAACAGTTGTTGACATATTTCTCAAAAGTTATTGTACTCGAAATATTTTTATCGCAATAATATTGACTATGCTTTTGATAAAAAAGTTATATTTACTTTACTGATAATTATCAAATTTCAGCCGTGTTGTAGGTTCCAAAAATGGATATTCCAATATCAGGTATTTTCTTAATAATTTATGAACTTATATAACACACACAAATTTTTATTGTTATATTAGTTTACAATAATCATATTTTTTTATTTATTAACTGTTTGTTAATATTTACAACTGAAACAAAAAATATACGTTTCAAGAACGTGCACATACGAGATATTACATATTAGCCTTTTAATGTTATGAACCTTTTTTAAATTTTGCTATGTACATAAAATATAAAAATTCAGTCGTTAAATAACTAATAGATATAGTCAAACATGAGTAAAAAGTATTTCTATTAAGGTTTTATATCCTTTCATTATTCATTATTTTAGTTTTATATGATTCATTATTCTTAGTTTTTTTGCTTTGTTTTGTTTGTCAAACGTAAAAAACTTTTTATAGGAAAAATATTAGAGTCTGCCTCATTCAAGGGCAATAAGTAATTAATAACAATTATCCCATTTATACAAACAAAAAGTAAATAAAATATTCTGAATATTCCAATTATAAAATAATATGTTATAAAATATATACAAAATGAAAAAAAAAAAAAAAAAAAAAAATACAAAATTAAAACGACAAAAACTGCTTGTCTTTGCAGAGTACTTCAACATATAAAGATAAACGTTCAAAGTTCCTAATCAATTATAAAATACTCATTTACGTGACTGATAAGACCTATTTGGACGTAAGGAGTTGAGCTTTGGGGCTCAACCAAACCATCCAATTCATCTCGTATCCAATCCTTAAAATCCAAAGTTCTTCGAAAAATCCTCAGTGTTCCTTACTTGGTGACCAATAAACTTATTCATAAAGATTTTAATGTTCCATATGTTGCTGGCTTAGCCCAAAACAGATACCTATCCTTCCATAGTAAGCTCCATAACCACTCCAATCCACCAGTCTCTCAACTTGCTTCCCACTACATTCCCGGTATTCCTCCGAGGCGTTTGAAAAGAAGATGGCCTAGAGACCTTTTAGTGTTGAATTTTTATTGAATTGCTACTGATGAGTATCAATCAAATGAAAAATGAAAAATATCAATAAATGAAAAAAAAAATAAAATAACATAATGGGCAATCTTGGTTTTTAAACATATAATTTATCCGAGGTTGCAGTTAGATTACTTTATTTTTTCATTGATAATAAAACACCTTCGTTCACTCATCTTCAATTATAAAATAAAATTTTAAAAAATAAATAGCTTAATTATAATTTTTTTTGTCCGACCTTAAGTTCATACTACTAATGTAATAACCTGTCTCTGCCAACCACAAACGATTTTACTGCGATAATTTTCTGTAGAATGATATTACCTGTTTTTTCCCCTGGAAATAAAACTAATTACGAAACGCAGTTTTATGTATTAATTTCGCCTGTTCTTCTTATTTAAAACCTGTTTCTCAGAATCGCATATATAATGAACCTGCAGTTTTCTGTATAACTTGATATAATTTCGACTTTAATAGCAATCATTAAGTTAATAAGTCAATCCGTATTCAATTCTATAATGTATTCATTATGGATATTGATATGAATTTGTTCCACCATTTTTTTTTCTAAGTAAGCAGCTTGATTTAAGTTACACATTTTACATCACGAGGCCACGCGACGAGCAATTAAGTTGAGTAGGTATGATTAGGCCTGTACTCGGCTGAGATTGTTATCAATCCAAGGATTACGAGCCAGTTTAGTATTAATTATACCTGTCGTATATGGTCGTAAATACTATGGTAAATTGAATATATGCGATATTTATTTTGTTGTAAACGTTATTTTATTATACACATCACATATACCAAATTAGACAGGGACAAGAAACATTTTTTCTAAGAAATTTTAAAACCATCAGTGAACGATCTATTTGTCTTTTCTTAGAATATTTAATATGTAAGGAATAAATTACATCATTTCAAAAAAATTAATACCTGTAAATTTGTTTTTTCTTAATAAAATCGTAATGAGGACATAAATAAAAATTCAGCGATGAGTGAATAAGATATTTTTTTTTGTTATACTATTTATTGACATTTTCAAGTGTATACATTGTATATAACAAGTAACTTTGAGCAAAATTATTACAATATGCTAATTGCATGTTAAGAACTATTCACTAGTAGCACATCAAAAAAGGTTCTACATTAGAAGGTCTATTAGCCATCTTCTTTTCAGGATTATATGGAATTGAGTTCAAGTGGGTATGGAGTTTACTATGAAAGGATGGGTATCTGGTTTGGGTCAAATTAGCAACATATGGAACATCAAGATCTTTATGGATAAGTTTATTTGTTACGGTGTAAGAAGCATTGAGGATTTTTCGAAGGATTCTAGGTTGTAATGATTGTATGGGAAGAATTGGAAGGTTTAATGGAGCCCCAAAGCTCAATTCCTTATATTCAATAGGGTTTAATTACTGGCAAGTAGATAAGTCTTATGTAATTTATTGGGAGCTTTGAACGCTTGTCTAGTAAATGTTGGAGTAGTCGGAAACGGAAAGAAGTTTCTTGTCTGTTCTTGTCCAAGAGTACCTTTTTCCAAGATTAATTTAAACTTCGATAGAGATATCTCATCCAGCTTCATTTCAGTCTCTTTCTGTATTTTAAAGCAACCTCAGCTTTAAAATTTAACAACTAAATTAAATGAATGTTATATTTATCCAAGCTATTCCTATGACCAATTTAAACATATACCAGTCCATCGTACTATCTTAGCTCAACTAGTATCATCAGAAATCTCCTATTTCTAAGAGCCTATAAATGGAAAATATTGAAGACACTCGGGCATAGCCTATGAGTTTTATTACCATTTTTATTTTTTATACTGAGGGAATAAGTAACCTTTATGCACCTAATTTTGCTCATTTGGTTAATCCAAGATTCCTTTTTTTTTTTTTTTTTTTTTTTTTTTTTTTTCTAAACTTGTCAAACTGTAAAAATTAGCCTCCCAACTTTCTTCCCATTAGATTTTCGATAGCCCTCCGAAGCATCTGAAAAGAAGATGAACAAGACTCTTTGACTGTATAGCTTTAAATTTGTACTTTGCTTAGTAAAAACAGAACATAGCATATGTATTCTCATAAATGTTTAATCACAGGTAAATGTATAAACGTTTATTCATATTTTAGCGAACCGGCCAACAAAGGACTATTCAGATATCAGATTTTAACTCATATCACACGCTTAATTTTTCTTCTGCTCCAATAATCCTTTATTCTGTCTGACTATTGGAGTCTTCTATCTTCTGTCTATCCCTTACACCCCTCATTCTCTCCTCCACATGAGCCCTGATATTTTTATTCGGTTCCTGAATCTCTCTCAGTACCCTACGAGTGATTCCAAGTTTTTTAAGTTCTTCATCATCTTAGCATACCCACTCAGGCGTTTCAGGTTGTATATCAAATATTTGCTTATCCAAATTTTTTGGGAACCACTTGACTCTAAGCCCAATAAACTTAGTCTTGTTTTCCACATAGTTGTTTCTCAGTCCTCTATACTTTTGTGTATTTTTTATTAGATCTCAGTATGTTCCTTCTTTGTCTTCCCTATGTCCCTGTGTTATCCTTGGTCTTATAAATTCTTCTTAATATTCACCTTTTGACTATCATTAGCCAGGTAAATATATTATTATTAATGTTTTAATATATCATTTTATATTTTAACATTGTCAGATTCGTCTAGAAATAAAATTGACATCGTACTCTAAATAACCCTTCACCTTATAGTTTCATTTTCCATCCATTAATAATATTTCCGTTGTTAACAGAAACCACAGATTTTCAAAAGAACAAGAATGTGATGAAATCTTAACGCTGTGTGCAATTCTTTCCCATATTAGGTCATGGTAAGATGTAACGTTTCAAGTGGGAGATAATGCCTAATTTTAGGAGATAATGTTCTCTATTCTAGGAAATGAACATTGATCTTATCAGTAAGTGGCTAGATAATGCATAGATTTAATCACCGCAAATATTTGCTAAACTGCAAATATTTCACAAAATGAATAAATAATAAATTCCTTAAAAATTAATTGATAGTTATACTTTTAACTATTATAATATTTGAAATGAAACCGAAAATTAGATCTTATATTGGCAACCAATTAGTCTATTAATTATAAGGCATATATTGTGAGTAATGCCACTAGAACAATTATTATTATTTATTTTTTGTTTTATTCTTTTAGCTTTATTTGTTTTATCGATATCTTCTTTTCAGACACCTCGGAGGATTATCGGGAATTGAATGGTTATGGAGCTTACTATGAAAGGATTGGTATCTGGTTTGGGCTAAATCAGCAACATATGGAACATTAAGATCTTTATGGATAAGTTTATTGGTAACAAAGCAAGGAACATAGAAGATTTTTCGAAGGATTTTGGATTGTAAAGATTGGTTACGGGATGAATTGGATGGTTTAGTAGAGCCCGAAAGCTCAACTCCGCACGTCCATATAGGTCTAATTGCTGTCATGTAAATGAGTCTTTTGTAATTAATTGGGAGCTCTGGACGTTTGTCAAGTTAATGTTGAAGCAGTCTGTAACGAAGAGCAGTTCCTTGTCGGTTTAGTCTTGTATGTGGTTTCCAAGTAAGACGTTTGTCCAAGTGAAGTCCTAGATAGTAGATCTGTTCAACACGGATTAGTGGAATATCATTAGGTTGTGATTTAAATTCAATTTATTCCTTTTTATTTTTATTTTTTATTTATTTTTTTTTTGCTTTTATCTTCACGAAAAGGCCAGAGAGACCACGCGAATATTACGAAGATGGATTTTTAATTCTGTTCCTTCTCATCATCCATTTCTCCTTAATTCTTTCTGATTGCCTCTGTCTCCTCTCTTCTGTCCAGGCCATACCCTCCTTCGGCTCCTTCCTGTCCACAATAGCCGCTATTCCTTGTAGTTTCCTTCTATATTCTTCTCTATCAAGGCAGTCAAGTTCCTCAATCCTCAGTTTGCTGGTCTCCTCTTTTAGCTGTTTTATTTATCCTTGTGCATTCTTGTAATCCCAAATTTTCTGAAAAATAGCCTTATTAAGTCTTTCCTCAGGCATTCTTACCATATGTCCATAGAACTTCAGTCTCTTAATTCTTATCTCCGTCTCTATGTTCGTTGTTTCTTTGTAGATCTCCTCGTTTGATCTTAACCTGTATCCTTCCTGGGTTTTCCTAGGGCCGTAAATTCTCCTTAGGATCTTTCTTTCTACTTTCAGCATTCTTTCCAGGTTAGGGAGGTTCATGGTCTCTGTCCCATATGTACTGCATACTATATATATTATATACACGAATATAATTATATTTTATAAAGGTCCTAGAGGAAGTAAAAGTTCTTAAATTCAAGGTGTTATGGTAAGCAATAAGACAATAAGAGGTCTTGTTAACCTAGAAATCGCTGGCTGGAATTAGGAATGCCTGAAGTCAGCATCGCGTGCAAGGCGACCAAACCAATTCAGCGATTTTTCATGATCAAAGGATCTCGATAGGTCAAGATATTTTAAAGAGCTCTTCAGGAAAAAAATATCATAACTGCTGCTAAGTAAAAATTATCCAACTGTGTAGTGAAAGACGTAGTTTTATAATTATTTGTTTATGGGAATTTAATATATTTAGATGCTCCAACCAGAGTATCGATCACGGATTGTCCAACGTATTTTGACTATTTTCTAACTAAAGTCCGAAAGTCGAAATTTATTCCGTGGTTTTTTCATTAACCTAATACCATCATGAAAAAAAAAAATAAGTCAATTCGCTCGTCATATTTGAAGCGTTGCTTTTGATTCGTGAATTCCAGCTAATGCGTTTTCTTAGCGCATGCAAAGAAGTTTTTTTTTTTTTTTATTATTGTATACATACATTTACATTAGGAATACAATACATTTAGGAATTTAAAACTGAAAAATCTTATTAATATGTCATGCACTTTTGTTGGTCATATTGACCATCATATTCAAGTATATCGTATGACACTTGGGAGTATGGTATTATGTCATCTCCTTAAACTAGAATGAGGAAGTCATCACCGTGACTTCCATATACTATATACTATATATGAGACCATAGATGGTCTTATATATAGTATGGTATATACTAGGAGTATTATTTTTAAAAACTATTTATTCGTTGTTTTTCATTCTTCCTATGACAAGGGACTTCAGTATGGGATTATTATTCTCACATTAATTTAAAAACATAATTAGTTGGGAACTTTGAGAAATGAGAACCTTTAATATATATGAGATTTTAATATATATATATAATAAAATAAAATTTATATTTAACTATTATTTATAAAATATATTAATTAAAACGTTACTTAAATTTAAAACCAATGTAAACACTTGTTTTAAGAAATTGGTATATTCCTAATTATAATTTTCCCAATACATCGGCAAATCCGGTCAGAGGTATTTAGAAATAATTTATGTACCCATATTATAATTTAAATAAACAATTAAATAATATTTAATTAAATACATTACGTATGGTTGAAAAGATGTTCAGGGATGAAGTCAGGTTGATAAACTACTCATCCAAGTTAAAAAAAACTTTATATACGGAATGCGGCTGTTTATTCAGGTCTTCTTCATGGCTAAAGTAACAAAAACTGGTTGGGACCAAAATGATACGAAATGAACAAAGTAAATTAATTTACCAAGGAATTAAGAGTTAGCTACATAATTGAAAAAATATCTGAAGTTAATTACAGAATTGAATAGTTTCAAGATTTAGTAGAAAGATAGAATATGTAATTGAATTTTTTTTTTTTTTGGTTCTATGATATAAATTAAATTGCTTGAACTAATTGAATGATAACATATTAATAACAGATTTTATTAAAATATAAAAAGGCATAAATAGGTGTTATGTAAATGCAATAAAAATATATGAAAAGGAGAGGAGTGAGAGAAAAAAGGAATGAAAGAAAATAAAGTATAATTTTATATAATTTTACCCCTGAAGAAATCCTTCAAGACAGGTCAAAACACGAGCACATCGTATATAAAGTTTTTTTTAATTTGAACGTATCCTTGCAATCCAAAATCCTACGAAAAATCCCTAATCCTCCTGATTTTGTCACAAACAATCTCATCCAAAAAGACCTTAATGTTCTGTACGTTGCAGATTTAGCCCAAACCTACCCTTTCACAGTAAGTTCCATAATCATTCAAATCCACTTGTCTCCCAGGATTTTCCTATTTGTTGTATATTGTGTACAGTTGTAAATATCAATAGTAAAAAAAAAAAATTGGATTTGTAATTTTTCAACCTGACTGCATCCATGAGCATCTTCACAAACATTATGTTACAGTCAATCATACTATTTTCATAATATATTGTTTTTGTAATGTATGACACATACATGTATGATATTACAAATTCATAATTTGTACAGACAAATACTTCATCCTTGTTACCTGGGCAACTCTTTACGTCAACTTGTCAAGAAATCTCTCGTTACAATAACTTTTATTTATTTCTTCTTTTATTAAGGTGAAAAAAAAGAAAAAAAAATTGTTTCACTATAAACAGAGGAGAAACTACAGTTACGAATTAAATAAATAAAACTTATTAATTTTAGGTGTAGTAAGTATAACAGATAGAGGGGCGGGTTCAAATGCCTGTGCAATAACTCAATATTAACACGGTCTAAACACTCATATGGGATGCATATTGCGCAAAGTTAGATACTATCAAAATCCGAAAATTCAGAATAGAATATCTATAAGCTATATAAATAAAATCGATAAGGACAATAAATTAATAGTAATAGTTAATTCTCGCATATTAATTATAAACTTGAACCTAAGTTGAAGTTCAAAATTAGATCCGACTGTATGTAGTTAATGCTATATGCAGATCACAATATCACCGAGAAATTGATTCATCGGTGATTTAGAATTCCCACGACTTGGCTAGAATGAAACATGCCGTGAACACCTGCAAGAATTGCAAGGAGTGGAGAAGGCAGGGCAGGTTAGGGTTCAACGTACCTTACGCTAATTACTGGAGAGGTTGGACAACGGGTGAAAGTTGCAGCGGCGGTAATTGTCTTTATTTCTCAGATCTAATTGAATCCAGTCTCATGAGTCCTACCTCTTACTGGGCAGGGGGGGCGTGTTTGCTACATATATATGTATATATCTATGGTAAGCCGATTCCAAAAAAATAAGTTAAACTCATACATAATTTAAAATATGGAAGTATGGATTTACTGATACATCTAGCAGTTTGATCACATATATTTCTGATTATGTTGAGAATATATTTGATGAGGTTATATCTAATTAACTTATTTCTGATCAACTTATTGTAGAGTGCATGGAATATGTGATAATTTTTGACTTCATAGCTTTGTTAGGAATAGTTAAAAGGTAAACATACTAGAAGTCCCCGCCCCTGGGGGGTGAGCTAACGGTGGAGGGAAGAAGTTCACTTTTTTTTGTTTTTCGATAATATCTCGAAAACGGTTGACTCTAGAAAAATATGTTACGAATAAACATAAAAGCTAATTCAAATTTCCATAAAAGTACTTATATACATATTTGTCGAAATTCGAAGTGAAAAAATGTTTACCTCACTTTTTGTTAAACATTTGCTTCAAATGCTGGAAACGTATATATGAAATTAAAGTAAATTTATTCATACAATTTGATTCAAGCGTTTTTCTGAGAAACGATTGTGGAAGGTACTAGAAGCAAATGTTTGTCAAAAAATTGAGGTGACATTTGTTTTTTCCAGAAAATCACCGATTTTTAATAACGAATATGTCTTAAACGGTTAGAATTACGACAAATTTATTTAGCTTTTTTGTTTATTTGAAACATTTTTTATTAGAGTCAAACGTTTTCAAGATATTATTGAAAAACCAGAAAAAGTGAACTTCTCCCCTCCCTACCACCGTTAGCTCACCTCCCAGGGGCGGAGATTTTTAATATGTTTACCTTCTAACTATTCCTAACGAAGCTATTAAGTAAATTTTATGTGCGTCAAAATAATAGACACATTTTCATTTTTTACGATTTTCTCGATCGTCATGAGGTTGAGACCAATAAATAAGACGATCCTGCTCTGCTACCATCCAGTTCTTTGCACCCACACCATCTCACTCCATCGTTGCTGAGGTCTTCCTCTGTGTTTGGTTTCAGGTATGGTTTCTGTGAATATTTTCTCTGGCTGATCATATATAGTTAAACGATAAAATACTTGGTTATATTCAAAAATATAAACCTGTATTTACTTTTATAATCTCCAGGCCAGTTATGAATCTACTTTATGTTGTATAATATTATTTCATTCTTACATGGAGCATTACCCACGGACAAAGTTTCATTTCTATTCAGTTGTTTGTTTTATTCAATTGATTATAGACGGTTTTTTAGGTCATTGATACTAAAACTAAATTATTGTTTACGATTCAACATTTATTTCAATAATTACTCCTGAACGCAAAAGCTGCACAATGTGCATATACCATCGTAAAAATGAGAGCTGGTGATATTTTTATTGATTGTTTATCTGCAAACGCAGGTGCTTTTTACGACGTGCAGGTGTCAATCGACTGTAGAGAGGTAAACATTGAAGATAACAGGCAGGTAGAGACAAAATGTATTTTGCTTAATGAAATCTGAACAGATGGTACTCAGGTGTTTGGGATTAGCCAGGTACTGTACGAGGCCATAGCGTCCTGTCGCCAAAGGGATTACTCTAACAGGTAGCCTGTCTGGACTACGTTACCTGTTACCTGTGTCTTCTTCAGTCCTTTCAACCTCTCTGAGAGTGCTCACTCACCCGCTATGCCGGATTATATAATGATTGTGTCTTTCTTGTTCAGTATTGTTCGGAATTCTTCGGCTAAATAGATTTCAGTGGTCGTAGAAAATGTGGTACAATTAGATGTTTTGTTATCTCTGGGCTGCGGTAAACGTCGGGGCGTTTATAAGCTTGGAGAAACTATTCAAAACGTTTTGAGATTTTATATTTATGGTTAACCGATAAAAGTATTTCGTTCAACGGACATGAATAAGATTGATTGTAAATTATGTTTTAAAACAATGTTTAATAATAGGGAGTTGCCAAAAACGAACTCTAACTGTCTGTGAAAATCTTGTCAATTTTCTTTACGTAAATCCAGTGAGCAGTTTTCGTGCACTAGTGGGAATAAAATTTGAATTCTCGATTTGAACAATTTACTTGCATACATTCAGCAAAATATTTTTTATAAACATTAGCTATCAATTTTTTAATAAAATAAAGATCAAATAGATTTTTAACAACGAAAATTTACTTGCACAACAAAATAGGATTCGAGAAATGTGTGAAGTATTTATAAAGAGCCGGCCAGAACTAGGAGATTTATCAGGGGGGGGGGGCAAAGATCAGTTTGCCCATCCTTCTCCCCCCTCCCTCCCTCATCATTATAATCCAAAAACTTCTCAATGAAGTATAATAAAGTTCATAAATTATGCCAAAAATAATTAAAGAATGTTGATTGTAATATAATTATTTTGAAAAGTTTTTAATAGTTTATTATTATTATTATTATTATTATTATTTTAAATATTTCCAAATTTTGCTGCCCCCTGAAATCTGCCGCCCGGGGCACATGCCCCCCCTGTTCATCCCTTGTTCCGGGCCTGTATTTAAATATGTGTATAGCATCTAATTAAAGGAAGAATTCACTTACACTGTTATTTTCTGGCCGTTATCAGCATTAATTTCCCGTAAAATGCTCCTATCATTTCCGTCCCAATCAGCCCTAATTGTCTAGCCTTTCGTGGCTTTTAAAATGTTAGATTATGTTTTGGACAGTTGAACGATGGATATCAGTCACTGAAATAACTAAGCCGTACGAACATCTCTGTTCATTGAAGAAATCGTGTAACAGTTATAGAATAGCCGTATTAATTAAAATCGGACCGTGGCTTTTTATAAAAAACTATCTGAGAAGAAACTGATAGTTGGAAAAAGATAGGATTAACAACTAGTCAACTAACGCCTCTACATTAGAGACTAAGTATAATAGATCATTTTTTTTTATTATTAAAAACTTTTATTGAAATATATGTTCAATCTGCCTCAATGAAGGGCAATAGGTAACATTGCTAAAGATGTATTCATTCATACAATATATACAAGTACACATACACACAAAATTAATGATAATAGAAGATAAAAATAAAACAAATAGTAATTATAAAAATAAAAATAATGATTCAATTTTCAAAAATAAAATAAAATAATAAACATTAAGTGACAAAAATTAAAATACAAAAAAAAAAAAAAAAAAAAAAAAAATTAAGCCATCCTATCATCCCATTCAGATCCCAAACTTGCTTACCTCAACCTCCAAAGACATCTACAGATTGAAGCTTGGTGCAACAAGTGGAGTAAATAAAAATTAATGAAGCCAAATGCAGTCATATAACTTTTATTCAGTCCACCCATCCATTTTAATAATATACCTATATCCGACACAGTACGTTACCTTGGTTTTCATCTTGACAAAAGACTGACTTGGAACCCCCACACAAGACTCAAAAGGCAAGAACTCAATAGGTGATTCAGCCAATTTTACAGACTACTATGCAGGAATTCTCATATTTCAGTTGCTAACAAACTCTTCATAATAGATCAAATAAGACAATTTGATGATGTACGAAAGAGTCAGTTTCACATTTTTTATATTTATAGAGTAAATACTTAAATGATATCCATATTTTTAAAACAAAAAATTTCACTGATCATTGTACTTCTATGAATCGGAAATTTGAACAAGCTTGATTATCAACACTTGGGTGTTATCCAATTTAAAAAAAAAAAGTATTTCTTTCAAATCCACACCTGTCACTTATTCCGTCACAACAAGCAGATGTGATGATGATATGAAAGATACGTCAGGCCTGAGTGAGGTCAGCACACGGGGGTACTTACTCCAAACATGATGCTTAGTTAATTTTAAACGATCAGATCCCTCAACCAACTCCTTTTTAGCCTTCTTCGGGTATTCACAAAGTTTATATGAGATTGTTTATGTGTTATTAGAGTTTTTCGTAAAGTCTGTATGTGATCTTGTACAATGGGTTGGAGTAAGACTGTGTATAATATTTTGTTATCATCTAATGCGTAATGAGTCTTGAAGTTTTTTATTAGAAAGTATTTATTTTTTTAATGTTTTTTTTTTTTTGTTTTTTTCTACTCCGTAAATTTGTGAGGCGTACGTCCATAGAGGTTTTAAGAAATAAGTATAGGTATTTAGACTTTGCATAATTTTCAATGTCAATCCTTTATATATAAGTGGATATAAAAGTCTCAGTCATTTGTTAAGGCTTTGGCGTTTTTGTTTCACATGTGGGACCCACGTTATTTTTGAAAATTAGCCCTAAATATTAAACAGTGTTAGTCTGTTTAATTGGAACATTGTTGATGCTGACTGAGCAGCGGGCATCATGTCGAAGCGTAAATGTGCTGTGAATTGTTGCTGAGTTTAACTTTCCATTTTTTAAAACAGTCTTCTAATTGTTGTGATTGGATAGTCAGTGAAGACTGATTGATGTGCGAATGTCTAGTCAGAATTGCAGTACCGCAGTATGTTACTATTATTGTACTGGGGTAAGTGAGTTATGTCGTTTTTTAAATTCTTAAACATTAACATTCAATAGTATAAACACTTTCCATTTAATTATTTATATTTTGTTATTGTTTGTCCTTCCATAGTACCCGTAGGGAAAAAGTGGTACAGGTTTTTTTTTTTTTTTTATTCATTTGATTATTATACAACACGCTTCATGAATTTTGCATAGTACGTGATCTGCTTGTGAAGCTTAATATTATTGGGTTGTCACACATGAAATGACCGTTTTTAGAACCAGGAAGAAAATAAAGATTTGAGATAAAATCTTATTTAATGTATTTACCATCATTTTCGATACACTTCTGCAAACGGCTTACCAAGTTTTCTATCCCAGATTTGATAAACGTTGAGTCATGAAAGGAATTCTTAAAATGCATTTTTAATGTTTAAATCATTGGTAAGCAATTTTCCTCGCAAAAAGTTGTCCACAGAAAAAAGTAATACTCTGTAGAGGACAGATCAGGAAATATGGGGGTGTGGTAAGACTTCATAGCCCAACCCCTTTAATTTATTCTCTGTCTGTATTGAAACATGAGGTCGGGGGTTATGAAAAAGGCCCTTTCCTGTTTACCAGTACCGGCTGTTGCTTGACCATATTTTGATACATTTAGTCAATTTCTTGGCAGTATGATGAACCAATTGTTTTTCCCGTCCACGTGGCAGATTTTCTAATTCTCCTGAGGAAAATTTTGTAAACCAACGATGGATGGTTCTTTCATTAGCACTTCCTTCACCAAGCGAATGATTAATATTTCTTGCTGCCTGGGTAGCGGAATTACCGAGTTTGTACTCGTTAAAAAAAATCGTTCGTAAAATGCGTGTTTGCATGGACACGGTTAAAATTATACTAAAATCTGTATGCCTACTTGGGAAAAAACAAACACAGTTTGCAAATAGAGGATTAACAAGTGCTTATTATAGATAGCAAATATTTTGCTAGGAATCAACAGGCAATTCTTTAATCCTCTATAAAGAAAAATCGGACATTTCATTTGTGACAACCCAATTTACAACATATTTAAAAGAAAAAGATTTAAAAAAAAAATTAGAAGTGTGAAAAATAGATATAGTACAAAATTAGTTCATCGAAAGAAAAAAAAAATATAAGAAAAAATAATTTGAAAGAAAATAGTTTATAAAACACAAAACTAACTTAAATTGTTTTTCTACTTGTGAAAAATGTTTTTTTCATCAATTACATTATTTGTGGACTCGGTGGCCGAGTAAGTTCGGGCGTGGGTCTCAGCGCTCTCGTAACCAGAAGGTCGTTGGTTCGAATCCCACCTGGGTGAGTTAAAATTTATTTCATGGCGAACCCAATAATCTTGACCTTCGAGGCGAACTAATAAATCTTGACCTTCCCACCCTGGCTAGAATAGTTTGGTACCTATTTGGAGTACATAAGGACGTTAAGCCCCAAAAAACAAGTTCCAGAACTGGAAATCAATGTTAGCTACAATTTTTTAAAAAAGTAATTTCTGTATATAATATTTTCTTGAAGTGGCCGATGGTCACCGCTCAGGGCTACGCTCCCGGCCAAACTGTCTCTGTCTTTTCCACATTAGGAGCAATTGTAGAGTATGTGGTTAAACGTTTGCGTTGTTTGTCCGTCACAGAAGCAAGTATCATGTTGAGTGAGGTGAAAACGTTTGAAATAATGCTTACTTTGTCCATGTTCATTTTGTTCATTTTTTAAAATAAAAATCGACCCTTTGTAGTTTGATGCCAAGTTTTATTCTTATTCCTAATTATTTCTGATTTAACACAATTTTTAACAGAGTTAAAAGAGTCAAAAAGTATTATAATGATAACGACTAATTTTTTTATGCTGATTTAGCTAAGGCATCTACTTGTTCAATAATACTTATAACTTGGTAACTCTATACCCAAGCTAATCTAACCTTTGTGTCTTCGTCGATTGAGTTTTATAATTTTTTTCTATTATAAGTCAGCGGGTGTTGTGATTTTGGGATTCGTATGCAGTCAATAGAATAACACATTATTAAAAAAATGTATAATATATGTTTCAGGCCTTTTTTTTTTTTTTTTTTTTTTTTTTTTTTTTTTTTTTTTTTTTTCTAAACTGTCTACAACCGATAATGGTGTCCCAACTATTTTTTTTTCTACCAAAGTCCCTTAGGCATTGCATCCCTGTTTGACCAAGGGGCTTCGAGGAAATTCCCTATCTCCCCAATTACAGGAGAGAGATCTGTGAGATAACGAACGAAACATTAACATGTTGACACTAAAACAACTAACTAGCAGATGGGAAGATAGGAGAGCAGGAAGAGGGACAATCGGTGAAGTCCTTCGCAGGCTAAGACTGCCCATTCATCGCAACGACCTGTCATTCACTGCCAGCGAAGGTCACTCCGGTCGTAGATCCACCAGTCCTCTTTAAAGGGAGACTTTTCAACACGCGTGGATTCTCTCTTAAGTTTAAGTGTGCTTTCATTACCATTATCTCCTTTAGCTAAGAAGTTAGTTAGAATATAACATACACTCTAATACAATTGAGATTATAATGGAAAGACAAGCCAAAATAATGCATTTATTGTTATTAATTCAAACGATGGAATAAGTAAAGAAAATTGCTTCTCGTTTCCTTGTTATTTTTGTTGGGGCTTAACGTCCTTATTTACTCCAACTAGGGCATGAAGGATGTGTATCCTACGGATTACAACCTATTTTTGTTAGAGGAAGAAAGCCAATTCATTCTGTGGGTCTACCAGAAAATAAATTTTAACCCGCCTAGTTGGGATTCAAACCTAAAACCTTTTGTAACAGACGCTCTGAGAACCTCACACCAACGAGCTTGGCCATCGAATAAAAATTATTCGTTATTAAAGATAACATAACGAAAAGAAAAAAAAAATTAAACATACCAAACTTAAAAGACAAGGAACTGCTCATCGTTTCCGAAGACTCCTAAATTTACCAGGTAAACGTTTAAAGCTCCAAATAAATTTCAAAAGACTTATATCACGACATTAATCCTTTTCAGAGCACAGTACACCATAATTCAAATGATTGTTTGAAGTGGCCCCACCATCCAAAAATATTAAATAACATTATTTAATGTTTTTGGATGATGGAGTAAAAACAAAAAAAAATGTACTTAATGAAAATTATTTATCTTTTAATAATAAAAAAAAGCATACAAAAAAAAAACACAATGAATTTTAATGTTTATAAATATGTATGCTTGACCTGAAAAGGGTTAATTAGACCCATTTAGACAGAGTTGAGCTTTTGAGAGCTCCAGTTAACCTTTCAGTTCTTCTCGTATCCAGTCCTTACAATCCAGAATCCTTCGTCAAATTCTCAACGCTCCTTATTATGTCAAAAAGAAACTTATCCGTAAAGATTTTAAATAAATGATATAAAACAAATACATAAAATTAAAAAAAAAAAATATGGATATGAAAATATCGTACTGCCCAAAATAAATATTTAAGTTTTTGATAAATCGTGTATTTATGCCCATCTAAATAAATGATTTTATATCTTTTTCTTCTATGCTGGTGCTTTGTCTTCTCCGAACACCGACCTCCCGATAGTTTTTGCTTATAAAATCTACAGTGAACAATAGACCTGCCATTGCCTCCCTCTCCTTTCTGATGAAGGCAGCAGGATTTGGTAGAATGTGGCACCGCGCTCTGCTGATTCAGGCTGAAGCGGAGCCAAGGTTTCTATTGTCTTACAATACTTGTTCTCTTCTTGGCAACCACAATGAAATGTGCAACGCTCCTGTCTATGTTTAGACTCTGGATCTAATTCAGATTGCCCTTTCACAGTCCTGTTTGTATTCGAACGGTCGATGCGATGTCTCTATACGCCATGTACATGAAAGAAATCGATAGACTTTTGAATGAAATGTTGAATATTGAGATGAAAAATACTATCGTAATTAAATTATTTTGAATAGAAAATAAAACTTGAAATAGAAAAACAATCTGCATAATTTGTTGGGTTTTTTTCATAATTATTGGCATTTTCAACTGTATACAAAATAAAATAACAATAAATTTAGTAAATTAGAAGAATGCTCAAAAAGAAACTACCCATTGGTAGCACTTAAATAAAAGTTCTACATTAAAATGTCCGGAGGTCTTCTTTCAAGACATCTCAGAAGGTTGTTGGGATATTATGAGAAGCAAGTTGAGAGACTAATAGATTTGCGTGGTTAAGAAGTTTACGATGAAAGGATAGGTATCCGGTTTGGGCTAAATCAGCAATATACAGAACATTAAGATATTTATGGATTTCTTTTTATTACCATTCACTGAAATTTACTACAGTACAAAATATATACATCAAACAAATGTGTTGATAACGATTAAAATATGTTATGCCGTCCTTCGGAAAGGACGTAAAATGGGGGTCCCGAGCCTGTGCGGTGTCAGTTACTCGTTAAAGATCCCTATCCTAATTATACCTGGATAGGCAAAATTTAGGACTCCCGCCGTAGCATCGTCCGATTAGCCATAGCAGCATAAAATGACGTTAAACGAAATAAACAAACAAACAACGAATAAAATAACTTGTCAAAACTTGAAAAGAACTACTCATTAGTAGTAGTTCAATAAAAATTCTACACAAGAAGGTCTCTAGGCCATCTTCTTTTCAGACACCTTGGAGGATTATCGGGAATGGGGTGGGAAGCAAGTTGAGACACTAACGGATTTGAGTGATTATGGAGCTAAAGGATAGGTATCAGGTGTGGGCTAAATAAGCAACATATGGAACATTATGATCTTTATGAATAAGTTTGTGACAAAGTAAGGAGCATTGAAGATTTTTTGAAGGATTTTGGATTGTAAGGATTTAATACGAGATGAATTGGATGGTTTAGTAGAGCCCAAGAGCTCAACTATGTATTTCCAAATGGGTCTAATTACTGTCATGTAAATAATTCCCTTGTAATTAATTCAGTTTGTACGTTTATCAAGTAAATGTTGAAAAAGTAGAAAACAATGGTCGCCGTTTCCAAATAAGACGTTTGTCCTAGGTTGCAGATCTAATCAACGGAGATTAGTGAAATATTATTAAAGTATACTATGGCATACGAAGACGCAGAATTACGACTAAGGTATTTATTATAAACTTTGTTTTGATTTATTATAACCACCAATTTCGACAACATTCTCGATAGTTAATAACATGGGATTGGAATGTTTGGGATGCAACGAAAGGACTATTACTTTCTAAAACAAACAAGTGTCATCAGAGTACGTGATGAAGCGAATAGATGATTGGACATTAACACTGCCTTACGGAGCATAGGCAGGCTGTAATTTTTAAATATAATATTTAAGAACGTAACGCAGCGTTATAAATGAAGAAGAAATAAATAAATAAGAATAAATTAAAAGAAATACCTATGAAATAAATTAAAGGAAGATAAAAATAAACAAATAAAGAACTTGATAATATATACTAAATACATAACATGAATAAATTAAATAAGAAATCTCAAACAAAACAATATATAGTGGAAAGAAATAGATTACATTTATCTACAATGATTCATCTATGTAATAGGCGCATAACTAAGTCCATTAGACACAGATAAAGAGAAAAAAAAAGTTTTCTTGTGATACCCATTACCCAAAATTCACAAACACAAAATTCACATAACCAACTATACATAAGTATTACAGTTATATGATCAGATGTAACACAACGTTATAGATGAATGAATAGATGAATTAGTTCAGCAAAAAATTAAAAGTAGTTACTTTGACGGGCGGTTTCTTGTCTTGTAAATACTGGACCGTAATAAATTGTTGAGTACGATCAGAATCTGGATCAGCATCTCACTCTATCGTCAAGATTTTTCTGACCTCGTTGAAACGTCAGGTAGCCGATTTATTGCCTTTAGTCTCTTAGGTTTGATCCAAGGTTGAAGAAAATTAAAATAAATTACTATCAAAAGCAAAACTCAAACCAGGAAACAAGTGATAACGTAGTGTCGCAAACCGATTTTATTTAAGTAACAATCACAATAACAATTTAATTGTTTAATGTAGTACTATTTAAACACCTTTCGTGACCAGCACCATAGTCAAGAAATTGTTAAGAATTGTATGTATTTTTTAATTTCAATTAATTGTATTTCATTATTATTACTTGACATTTCTTAATTTAGATTTTATTCTAAATGCAATGGTACTGTATTTCAAAAGACACACAAAAAAGTTGTCAGTAATTAATTGGCATTGGTATTTTTCGACCATCTCAATGTCAGTGAAACAGCAGAAGTTTCGCCTGTATTATAAAAACTAGTTTTTTTTTTTTTTTCAGATACAGAGCTCTATGAAAGGTGATTAATTAAACTTAAAATATATCATAATTATGGACTGAGAAGCTGGTGCTGTCATGACTTTTCAATTGTTTCTGTTTAACCAAATTTGGCACATAACGATGACGTTGAAAGCTGAAACCATATCTGACTGATGGTGCATTTGGAAGTGAGGGGCAGGTGGGGTGAAATAATCGGAATTAGTACATTTGAAATCGTCAATTATCCAATTAAAATTGATAAACCGAGTGATTTAAGTTATGTATTTTGTGATTTAAAGTTCAACACAATGCTAAAGTTGCTTGGTACGGTTTTAATTAGTCCATAAGTTCATAATTTGCAATCAATAAACATAAAATGATACCCAAGATGACATTTTGCGTTAATTTTTTTAAATAACACAGAATTTTTATATTTTATTTTTGTTTTTTTGTTTCAATTATTTTATTCACTCATGTCATTGAAGTAACAATAAGTGAATTTGTTTATTGCCTTATAGAGGTGAGGGAGAGTAGCACTCAACATTACCTCCTCCTGGCATGGATTAAAAAACAATATTTGAGAAAATCTCTCGTCCAGCTTCTTTTTAGCCTTCTGAGAGTATGTCCAGGTATGTCAGTCGTGGCCATGTCATTAATGATTATGAAGTGTGTCGTGAAATCGTTTATTAAGGTTATGCATATGTTTATTTCGGTGTGTGCCTTTAAATCTGATTGAAGTGTGTGGTTTGAAATGTACCAAGGTGATTTTGTGATTAGTATAAATATTTCTGATCGAAATATTTGCATTTTTTTAAGATACGTATTTTTGGCAGTCCCATATATTTTTGTGGCAAATGTCTATGTGGGTTTAAGTTAGTAAGTGTAATTAAATACATACGGACTAAATAGGTGTAGTTGGAGTTTTAATATAAAGAAGGATTGGATACACCGGTTTTAACTTGTTTAGATTGATACACATTTGATTTACATGTGGGCCCCAGGTCATTCTTCTATCAAGTGTAAGTCCTAAGTAATGAATTTCGCTTGTCTGTGGTATGGGTTGATTGTCGATGTGGTCCGGAGGACATGAGTATAATGGTGAGGCGCTGTGATGTGGTGTAATTGAGTATTATTTTCCATTTTATTTAAAAAATAATTGTTATCGTTAAAATAAAATTGTAATTAAAAATCTACATTTCTCTTCTTAAAAAAAAAAAAAAAAAAAAAAATAATATATATATATATATATATATATATATATATTTTTCATATTTCACATGAGTGCACACAGCTGTATGTATCTCTTCTAAGATGATGACACTTCACTGGCTTTCCCTGTTTAATCTAACTTATGATATTTCCGAAACAACTTTTAAATCAAGGACGGTTGTTCACTAGCCACAACCCGTTTAAAATTTAATGCATTTCATGATATTTGTTTCAAAGCACACTTCTTCGTTTTCATGAAATCTGAAAAAACAACTAATTTTCGAAAATATTTTCTTCTTTTTTTTTTTTTTTTTGGAACACTAGTTTTTGTAGGTGGTAAAATGAGAAATCGGATTTATCACTCCGAAATCATATATTGAAATTAAATCTCTAGTATTTTTCCCTATTCTACGACGTTACGACACATTCAGTTAAAAGGAAAATAACAACAATGTCCAGAAATCAAACTTCAATGTAAAAATAAAAAATGAGATCATAAAAAAAGATATATTTGGTCGTTCAAAATTTCAGGTAATTAAAAAAAAAAAAATTTTAGATTTGGAAATCATTAATATAATATTTGAATATATGGTCCAGTCAATAAAGTGCATTGTCTATAATCCAAGGTTTTTCTTCGGAAACATGTTCAGGGTAGATAGAAAGTAAACATACTAATAGTCCTGGAGTTTTGGGCCTGGGAACAGGAAGGCGGGGGGCACGGAGCGCGGAAGGTACCTTTTTTTGGTTTTGCTCTCATATCTCGAAAACGGTGCGCCATATGCAAAATATGACCATTTAGTAAAGGAAAGCTTATTAAATTGTCTACAACTTTTATTATTTACACATTTTCATATTCTGTATCGTTTCCGAGATTTACGCTTGGCAAATGTGAAGGACGTTTATTACGTTTTACCAAGAAAAGCTAAAATTGATGTAACTTTTAACAGGTTGGAGATAATTTGAAACATATATGTATATTTTGAAGGAAATTTAATTTCCTAAAATATCATTTAGGAAGAATTTTGTCGTAGGATGAACATTATAGAAGATACGGAGGCAAGTTTAACAGAAAACGTGAGGTGAAATAATTTTTTTTCTCGAAATTTTTCACATTTTTCAAGCGTATATCTCGGAAATGACACAGAATATGAAAAATATGTATATAATAAAATTTGTAGAAAATTTAATTAACATTAAAATATTGCATACAACGCACCGTTTTCGAGATATTAGCGCAAAACCAAAAAAAGAGACTTTTCGCGCCCTCCCCCCTTTCTGTTCCCAGGCCCGAAAACTCCAGGACTTTTAGTATATTTACTTTCTAACTACCCTGAACATGTTTCCGAAGAAAAACATTGGATTACAGAAAACGCACTCTATAATCCTTTATTAACTGGACTAATATTAAAGTTATGAAATAAATGTATTATCATTTGTCCTTGACAATTGTGCAAATTTTCAAGTCAATCAGATTACTGGGAATTGGTTAAAATTACACTGAAAGATTCCGTTCCATAAATACAGGTCAAGCCAATAAAAGCCTGATCAAAAATATGTATATTAAAGTGAAAAATACTCTTACTCATTTGCACTAACTCTCGCATTTTTTAGAGGTTGTACATATTAATCCATAAATTATTTTCTTCTATTTTTAAAATTACAATAATAATGTTACAATAAATAACAAATGAAAAAAACAAAAACAAACGTAATTTGTAGATGCGTAACTTAGGGTAAATCACTATTTATGTTCATAGTTAAGGGGAATTGTCGATTTAAAAGGTAATTTCGTGGAAACAGTTCGTAATATGACATTGTTGATTATATACTTAGATTCTCTAAGATTTATGCTATTGAATGTAAAATTGACAGCTTTCTTTCAAATGCATTTTTATAATTTTTACAAAGAGCTAAAAATATGGGCATCTTATACCGATTATGGTCATAGCCAAGACTAGTTATGGTCATATGACAAAATAATCTTTAAACAAATGTTTTTAATAATTTAAAAATGGCTATTAATAAATGAACAACTACAACTATAAAAATAATCTAATTACTAATGAAACGCGGTCTAACAAGAAAGTAAAATATATATTTAAAAACACAATAACTCGATGCACTTACTCACAAACTTGGCAGTTGCTTATTAGTTTCGAAAACCCTCATGAAATTTTCTGAAAATGAATTAAAAAAACTATTTATCAGAGTATAATTTATAGCCGCATTTCTCGTTGATTTTTCTATATAAGTAGTAACTGCATACGATATGGAAATCATCCCCACTAAAAAAATTATAAATTAAAAGAAATCGGCATGTATTTTTCTTAAATTATGTTCTTTCGATATTTCCAGTTTTCTTTAAACAGCAGTAGCCGTCCGCAAACAATAGAATATAACTATATTAACTAGTAATGGCCAATTAAGAGACGTAAGGTCTTCCAGCAGAAAGAACGTTTGTAACACTAAAGAAAATTGAAACGGATAGGACCAAACTGATATCTCCTGTTTTTATAAACTGGTTTTGGTCAGTTCAAAACTATTGTTAATTAAAATCAGATAGTCCAACATAATAATGCTTGTATGAAAGCCTGAATTATAATGCAAAGCTACACAAATCAAAAACTAAAAATTAACGAAGCGATTTCCCTATAATTCTTAAGAATCCTCTCTTTTAAAAACGATCTTACTAAAAAAAAAAAAAAAAAAAAGAAAAAAAAAAAGGTATTTCGGGACACTATTTGAGGAAAATGTTTTTAATGGTTACAGAAATGGATATGAGGGAGGGTCTCATAAGTAAATGTATCTTAAATCTTTTTCAGAAATATTTCTCCTGGTGATATCACAAATAAATTGATTATGCCCTTATTATTGCGTGAATTGTATTAGTCTGCCCATCACTAGTGGTTTATCCTACATATGAGTTTGTAAATGTCAAAGAAATGTTTATTACTTAGGGTGATAGGGAGAAATTTCCGTCAACAAAGGTGAAAGATAGATCGCCATGAGTTGGATGGTTACAGCGTCAAGTACGCATTACACATCGACGACTAGATAACGCAGCCGTTGTCCAGCGAACACATGGGCTCGCAGCTGGCCGGACACGTGCTCTAGCTTCCTAGTACCATCGCTAAATATAGTTGTATAACCATCCCTCTTGTCCATGCTCAATTTGTTCATCTTTTATCTTATGTAACATTTAAGATTGTTTACGAGACACAACAAATATTTGCCACAAGAAAATAAGCAAGTAATACCGAGAGTAGTGAGAAAGCGTGAAAGTGTTACTCCTATCTTTCATCGTATCTTATTATAACTAGTAAAGAACATCAAAGCACTAATGTACACTCTCTATATGCAGTATAAAGACTCACCGACAAAATTAGAGGGCGCCTCCTATTTTATTAGTATTAATTTTTATAGAATGTAATACTTAAACCAAAAAAATTAAAAATTGTTGTGAACATACAATTACATGAAGAAAACCTGCTTATGTTGAAAAAACCTGATAGATACTGATAAAATTATAGGCCAGTCTCAGTTCTTATCTTAATTACTCCATTCAATGAGTGCTGAAATGAGGGATGTAGATTACATGGAATATGCGAACAATTTTGACTTCATAGCTTCGTTAGGAGTAGTTAGAAGGTAAACATACTAAAAGTCTCAGATCCTGGGGGGTGAGCTAACGGTGTAGGGGAGCGGAGGTCTCATTTTTAGGTTTTTCGATTATATCTCGAAAACAATGGACTATACAAAAATATGTCGAAAATAAAAATTAAAGCTAATTAAATTTCCTATAAAAATAATTCTATGCATATTTGTCGAACTTCCAACGGTTTTCAAGATATACGCTATTGAAAATCGGTGATTTTCGAGAAAAAAAAGGTTATCTCACTTTTTGTCAAACATTTGCTTCTAAGGCCTTCCACGATCGTTTCTCAGAACAAATGTCGGAATCAAAGTTGTAAAGCACTAAATTTACTTTAATTTCATATATGCGTTACTGGAACTTGATGAGGAGTGAAGGAAAACCGTTGAAAGTTCGACTAATATGTATAGATACTATTTCAGTGGAAATTTAATTAACTTTAATATTAATCTGTAGCATATTTTTCTAGAGTCCACCGTTTTCGAGATATAATCGAAAAACCCCATTATGGGACCTTTCTCCTCCCTCCCTGCTATTAGCTCACCCCCCAGACCTGGGGACGTTTCTAATGTTTACCTCCTAACTACTCCTAACGAAGCTATGAAGTCAAAAATTTTCGCATATTCCATGCACTCTACAATGTGTTTATTGACTGAACCAAATCTCGTATGAATTGCAATATTATAAAACATAACATCTTTGTATTTCATCTTTTACCTTAATTTAATAAAGCAATGCAAAGGGGGAAACAGTGGCCAGAGAATGGAAAGGACTTAACTAAAATATGATGTGATAGAAATTGTACAATAGTGAAAATCACTCGTATTATAAATATTATGAGGCATCTTATAAGGAACGGCTGGGAAAAAAAATAGTCAATGAAAAGAACTGGTAGCTTCATGACAAGAACTGTTCGAAAACAGTGAGCTATTTTCCTTCACAATATTCCAACGCTTCAGCCACAGCGAGAGAAATTTGAGAACAAGCTCGCCTCCAAAGGAACAACAGCAATGATGATCCCATCAGTAGATATAATCTTTAATAGCCAATATATATATATATATATATATATATATATATATATATATATATATATATATATATACTATATATATATATATATAGTTAAATTATAAGAGCCTAATACCCTAATATTATAATATTAAATAATTTGTTCTGCTTCATATTAAAGTCTAAAATTTTGGCCATTTTGGCTAAAATATATGTTTAGATTAATTAACGGGATAACGAGCAAAAATACACCTCCCAAAAGCGTACAATTTCGACGTATCCTTTTCTTCATGACAGCCAGTGATATAAAGCAAAATATTTAAAATATTCAAATAATGTGTCAGATATTTTCCATTTAGTTATTTCCATTTAGTTGTTTCCATTTAGTTATTCTTAAAATAAATATAATATAGCTTACTACACTATTTTATGGAGAAAATAGTCTGGGATTCCATCAGGAATAAAATAAAACACATTTAAGATTTTTAAAAACTTTTAATTGAGTCTGACGTTTCGGCCGGACTTCTAATCTAAATCTAAAAACAAGAATATAAAGAAGTAGGGTTAGAAAAAAGATAATATGAAAATATTACAAATAATATGGAAGTATTGGCAAATATAAGAATACCAATCAATCAAGAATTTAAAATGAATACTAATAATGACAACAAATATACCATGACATAAAATTGGCAAATTACTAAATTTGAAATTTAATTTAAGAAAAGAAGATGGTCTCGGGACCTGCTTATATAGTACTTTTATAATTGCTACCATTGAGTAGTGCTTTATAAGCTTTTGACATGCCATTTTTAGCATTATCATCACGTTTACTTCTTTACATATTTATATTGTATACAGTTGTAATTTTCAATATAAAACTATATAAAAAATATAAAAAAATGAAGGAATTAAAAAACAAAAGTATGTGTCTACGCGTCGGAGGAATAGAACTCTATGTTTATTTTTCACCCAAAAATACATTATTACTTATTCACCTTTTTTCAGTTTATCTGGAGGCAAAGACTACTATGTCCTAGACCAATGGTAAGGTGTTACACACAAATTTAATAAACAGGCGAGGAAATCAACTCTTGTAAAAATAGAACCGATTCAAAATGCTCTCTTGTAAAGTTACAGAAATTTGACATGGTGTTATATACCTCTCAGTTACAGATATAACAAATATTTAAAGATGTGAAAGGTTTTCAAAATTATTATAAATAATTACAGACATTATACGTTATTAAATATTATTTAAAAAAAAAAAATATATATATATATATATATATATATATATATATATATATATATATATATATATAATATCAAAAAAGTAAGTAAAAAAGAAGTAATGATATTAACTTTAACTTGTTTTATTTTTTTTTTTTTCAATCACAACTATCCGCTACTTCAACTTAATATATTGATATTACTGGAACGGATTAATTTAACATATCAGTAAAGCGGCGAGAAAAAACTCAGGATCATTTGAAACCTTTTTCTTCCCCTCACATGTGGGGAGGGTAAGAGCTGGTTTGTGACCCATGGTATTGTAAAAATGAAAAAAAAAAATTGTGAAATAAATAATTTTTATGCGGTTTTTATTTTTACTTTATTATATATGATCACATAGATCTTATTTATTTTCTTCTATATGTTTTAGATCAATTAAACAAAATAAAATTCATTTTTCTATTCTATAGAATTCTCATCCTGAAGCGAGTGTCAGTTGAAGACTATAGTAGATATTGAAAACATATTATTAAATTTAAAATATTAGTTACTTTTATGATGTTCTTCTTCTTGAAAATAAACTTTCTATTTTACAATTTTTAACTTTTTTTTTTTTTTTTTTTTTTTTTTTTTTTTTAATTAGGATGACATATTCGTATTACAGCACAAGATATTGGTATTACAGGACAGGTATTTATTGGCGTTCATTGTGGTAGATTATAATATTTGTAAAAAAAAAAAAATAAAATAAAAAAAATTATAATACAAGGAGGTCCCCAGGGTAAAATATGGGACATCTATGTTAAATATTTAATTTTTAACTTCTTTATTTTTTAATTCTACATATGTAGTCAAATCCAGTTTACTAGTACTATTGCATACCTAATAAAATAATCCTAAAATAACATTTATTTCATAAAGTAATTTTCAAAATATTTTTAAACGTTTATTAAAAATCATTTTCTGTAACATAATTTTTAATTAGGTTAAAGAAGTTGTCTGAAATAAAATATCTCCATTATGCTGATGAAGGCTGAAATCAACAAAAATTTTGAAAACGCGGCTGTGTAAACGTCCTCGTTTCCATCTGGAAAGGTGTTTTTTCACAGAAAATATAACTGAACAATTATTTGAAAAAAACCCAGAAGAATGATAGATATGGGGTGCGTTAATGTATTAGAAGTGTTCAAATAATTTTATAAAAAAATATTTATTGATATTTATTGCTGTAAAAAAAAAAAAAAAAATCTAAGTAAATGTGTGAAATAATGATCAGAATAACATTTGAATAACTTGCAAAGAAATTACCCATTGGTAGCACTTCTACTATCTTTATCGGATGGTCCCTAGGCCATTTTCTTGGATAAAATGGAAAGAAAGTTGTGAGACTAGAGGATTCGAGTGAGTATGGGGCTCTAAATGGAAGGTTAGGTATTTAGCGTGGGCCAAAAAAAGGTAACATACAGCACATATAAACATTTGGCAACATAATATCATTATAAATAAATGTAATTGTGATATAATATAGAGCAATGAGCTTTTTCAAAGTATTTTGGATTTTAAGGTTTGGATTGAGATGAAGTGGATGTTAACATTTTTTTTTATATGTATATAATTTGTTGCTAGTACCAGCCGTTCAGGAGCTATATTGGTTTGAATGAAAGCAGTAACGTTCTAACTACATTTCTTAGGCGTTTGGGCTCTTTTGACACGCTGTAGCTCTGTTAGTGTTGTTTGGATCGAAAATTTGAGGACAGTTTTCTTATTATAAGCAGTAGATGTACAGTTTGCAGATTATAGGTAGATATATCCATGATCTATTTATTTTCCCTGTTAGGAATAAATACATTTTTTTAATTTATTTTTTTTATTTTTTAGTTAAGCTCAAAATATTTCCTTAAAACTATGGCACATTCAGATTAATATAAATAAGTAATTAGGAGCATCGAAGATTTTAGAAATAATATTGATTATTCTTACATAATTTTATAAAGATTAATTTGTACTTACATATATTATATGGTCCCATTGTAATAATTTTTATATGTGTGATTATTGTTTATGTTTAAAATACTTTGTTTATGATGTTAATCAGAAATAATGGCGTGAGAAAGAAACACTATTGAATGACTATGAAAATGTAACATTTTTGAGTTTGATAACTTAATTTCTCTCTGACTGGTAAAATGAATATATCATGGATATCTATAATCTATGCTTTTCCCTATTCATATTTTAGAATTAAAAGGAACAGATTACTTATATATCCTTAAAGTCCTATACTGGCCTGGGTGGGAAGGTCAAGATTCAGTTCGTGGGTCCGCCACTGACATACCAACTCATCCTACCACTGTCTTCACTACTTACGCTGATGACACATGTGTGTTATCAGTAAATAATGATCCCTTCATTGCCTCTCAAACACTCCAATCCCATATCCTAAACCTTCAATGGTGTTAAAAATGGAGAATCAAAATAAATCCAAACAAATCCTACCAAATAACCTTTACCCTTCGTCGTAAAAGTACGACCTCTTGTCCTACAGTATCCTTCACTGATATTCCACTAATCCCAGTTAAACAGATACGCTACCTAGGACTCCACTTGGACAAACGCCTAACTTGGAAACCACATACAAGACTAAAACAACAAGAAACTGCCCGTCGTTTCAGACTACTTCAACATTTACTAGACAAACGTTCAAAGCTCCCAATTAATTACAAGAGACTCATATACATGACTGTGATTAGACCTATTTGGACGTACGGAGTTTAGCTTTGGGGCTCCACAAAACCATCCAATTCATCTCGTATTCAATCCTTACAATCCAAAATCCTTAATGCTCTTTACTTTGTCCCCAATAAACATATCCATAAAGACCTTAATGTTCCATATGTTGCTGATTTAGCCCACACCAGATACCTATCCTTTCATAGTAAGCTCCATAATCACTCAAATCCGATAGTTTCTCAACTTGCTTCCCACTCCATTCCTGATAATCCTCCGAGGCGTCTGAAACGAAGATGGCCTAGAGACCTTCTAGTGTAGAAGTTTTAATAATGTGCTACTGATGAGTAGTTCTTTTCAAGTTTTAACATGTTATTATAATCGTTGTCAATACATTTACTTGATGTATATATTCTGTACAGTTGTAAATTTCAATAAATGTATATTAAAAAAAAAAAAACCCCGCCCAGGTGGGATTCGAACGCACGACCTTCTGGTTACGACCCTGAGACCCTCTCCCGGCCATTAAGTCCCCAATTTACTTATATTTATAATTATATTAAATTAACAATAAATGATTAATCGAAATAAATAAAATTGAGAGAAAATAGCGGTTTTAAACGTGACTTCATTCAAACCAAAATAGTTCCTAAACGGTATGTCCTAGCAACAAGCATTATATAATAAAATATATTCTCCATTTAATTTCTGATAAGTTAACTCCTAGCAAATGTTCAATCCGAGCAACATCAACTGATCTAGAGCGTGTCAAAAAGCCCCTTCACTTAAAAAAAGCGTTTTCAACCGTGACTTTTCCATTAAAACCAGTACAGTTCCTAAACGGTATGTCCTAGAGACAAATGTTATATACTAATATAAAACATCCTTTATTATATTTTTAACATGTAAGAGGTCGTCAAAATTTTGATAGAAGTAACACCAACAGAGCTAGAGAGTATCAAACTACGAGTAACGTCCACGCGTTTCCAAAAATCGTGTCGCTTTTGACGAACTAAGTCACGAGTAAAACATGTTCTATGTTAAAAATTCCACACTATTGATTTTGTTCGTATTTTTGGATAAAGTTTCATAACATGTTTCATAACACTCCTGCTTGTTAACGTCCCCTTATATTTCTAGAAGGGCATATGGTAGTGTAAGAATTATTAAAAATATTACTTAAATAAAAACAAGCAGTATTTAAAAAAAAAGAAGACGATATTAATGTTACAAAATATTAAATTAATTAAAACAGCGCGTATCAAAATGTTACATTTCTGAGTGAAAAAAAAAGTTACACATTTGAGGGTCGATAAAAGTTACAAAATGACGTTTTTCATTCAAATCAATATAACTTTTTTTTTTTTTTATAGAACTTTTGTTGAGTAATTTTTACGATCTGCCACAAATGTAGGCAATAGGTAATATAGATGGCATATGATTACATTCACACATTATGTACAAAGAGAAAAAAAAATTAATAATAAAATAAAAATTATATATATAAAATAAAATAAATAAAAAGATAACAGAAAGAACTTCCTATACATAAACAGATATAAATAAAATGAAACAGACATATAAATTAAATGAAATACTAAAATAAAAAATTAAACATTGAGAAAGTAAAAATAAATAAATAGTAATAATAAAAAAAAAAAAAAAATTAAATTATAAGTAAAAAACACAATCGTACCTTATTTACAATACACACTCATCCTAGGGAGCCCCAGCCAGACCCTTCCCTCCAATTATGGAGGGACAAGCCAGGCATAGAGAGGCCCCAGCTCTTCTCTCTCAGCTGCGTCACTGGTGTAAAAAACCCAGTTAGGCTGAGTGAGAGCGCTATTGTACATTCACGCCGAACATGAGTTGAGCAGCTGGCCATTGCCAGAACTCCACAATAAATTAATTTTACGAAAGATCTCGGGACCATTGCCGTTTTAATCTGCGAGGTGGGTTATCAGGATGGGTGGAGCTGGATAAAGATTGAGCCAGAGGGTTAGGATAAAAGGAAAAGTTGCGATGGAATTTCGAAAATTTAAGAGGTATTAGGTCGAGGACGTGTGGTATATTGGAATCGTTATGTAGGGTTTTGTTGGAAACATAGTAAGGAGCATTTACTATGGTAGTTCGGAGGATTTTGGATTGGAAGGATTGAATGCGATTGATATTCGACTTTTTTGTTGTCCCCCATAGTTCAAGTCCATAAGTCCAAATAGGTTTAGTGATGGTTTTGTATATGAGAAGTTTATTTTTAATGGAAAGATGGGATGTCCTATTTAGTAGTCTATACAACTGGCTGAAGCGCCTGCTAAGTTCTTGCCTTTTGAGTCGAGTATGTGGGTTCCATGTAAGTCTTTTGTCTAGTCTAACCAAGATACCGAACTGTATCAGCTTTAGGTAGTGGAATGCCATTGAAATAGATAAGAGGACTGAATTTGCGGCGAAGGGTAAAGATAACGTTGGTGCATTTAGATTCATTTACTTTGATCCACCAGACATAATCAATATAACTAGTTCTGATATTTATGATTATTAATGATTTGGAATCCACTCCATATTTCCTTTCAACAGATAAATCGCTTTTATAAGTGGTTCGGTAATACAAGATGGGTGCAGTAGCCGGGTAAAGGTAACCAATAAGAAAATATAGATTCCTAAGAGGCGGGCAATTAAGAAAACTGACATCTGTTGATACTAACAAGGCCACAACTCATATAGGATCTAATTCCTTTTTAAACGCTAGTAATGGGCAAATTACAGCGGAGCTACGTGGGTGGTTGATGGCCCTGTATCAACAGGGCTCGAATTGGAAAATGGGATTAGTCAAATGAACTGAAAAATATTGGCCACTTAGCCGATGACAGTTGGAATTAGTATTGTTTATTTATAGTTACGGTTAGTTGTATGTGGGTTACCCTAATCGGTGGAGGTAATTGACAGGCGGTGCGTGTAATTGTCGGTAAGTAGGTTAAGCTGGGCATCGGTAATTTGTAATGGTGAATGATGAGGGATTATGGCTCGTCTGTGGTCTGTGTGTAATTCGATACGTAATATTTTTTAAAGGCATTTTCCAAATAAAAAATAAGCGTTGTACTTATGCAAAATACGATTCATTCATATATAAAGAAGTACCGAAAAGGAAAAAATGATGATTTTATTTAGCTTAAATATTTATCTAAGGTCCAAATTTATTAGTAAAAAATTATCATTGAAATATGCTATACAATCTGCCATAAAATTTGGTTTGGTGGATGAAGGGGCTATGTAGCAAAACACAACTTTAGCAGGAACATGTTATATAGCCCCATCATCGTATTCATATATATTTTTCTAGTTGTTTTGAGATATTCATATTTTGCTACGTTACACTTATTTTACACTTACACTGCACATAAATTCTTCATCCAATGAACTAGATGGTTAAACCAATGTGAACTAATCCTTCATCCACCAAACTATACATTGACAATAATATGTAGCACAATATGCCATAAAAATTGTAACAATAATTTTTTATTTTTTTTAATTATCTTTATAGAAATTTACAACAATACAAATATGTACATCAAGTAAATGAGCTGATAACGATTACAATGACATGTAAAAACTTGAAAAGAATTACTCATCAGTAGCACTTCAATAAAAATCCTACACTAGAAGATCTGTAGGTCATCTTCTTTTCAGACGTCTCGGAGGATTATCGGGAATGGAGTGGGGAGCAAGTTAAGAAACTAATGGATTTGAGTGGTTATGGAGCTTAATATGAAAGGATTGGTATCTGGTTTGGGCTAACTCAGCAACATATGGAACATTAAGGTCTTTATGGATATGTTTATTGGTCACAAAGTAAGGAGCATTGAGGATTTTGGATTGTAAGGATTGGATACGAGATGAATTGGATGATTGAGTTACCCAAAGCTCAACTCCGTACGTCCAAATAGGTCTAATCACAGTCATGTAAATAAGTCTTTTGTAATGAATTGGGAGGTTTGATCGTTTGTCTAGTAAATGTTGAAGTAGTCTGTAACGACGAGCAGTTTCTTGTCGTAACAATAATTTAAAAAAAAAAAAGTAAAAAATGTAATAATGATAAATTATTTTATTTTTTTTTTAAGTTCAAAGCTCCCAATTAGTTACAAAAGACTCATTTACTTGACTGTGATTAGACCTATATGGACGTACGGAGTTGAGCTTTGGGGCTCTACTAAACCATCCAATTCTTCCCGTATCCAATCCTTGCAATCCAAAAGTTGTAAATTTCAATAAATTGATTTAAATTTTTTTTTTTTTTTTAAATTCAATCATCAGTGGCACCAACGTCTTAATGATTATCAACCTAAATATTATAATTGTGGATCGTATACAATCCATAATTTGTTTCTGTGCAATTGAATCATTTTTCTGGTTCTTTTATATTCCGTGTTTAAAAAATGAGAACTTATCATTTAGTTTCAAAATAAAAAAATAAATTTTTTTATTTATTTATTTAATTTTTAAATGATATTCCATTAATCCCAGTTAAACAGATACGCTACCTAGGACTCCACTTGGACAAACGCCTAACTTGGAAACCACATACAAGACTAAAACGACAAGAAACTGCCCGTCGTTTCAGACTACTTCAACATTTACTAGACAAACGTTCAAAGCTCCCAATTAATTTCAAAAGACTCATTTACATGACTGTGATTAGACCTATTTGGACGTACGGAGTTTAGATTTGGGGCTCCACTAAACCATCCAATTCATCTCGTATCCAATCCTTGCAATCCAAAATCCTTGGAAAAATCCTCAATGCTCCTTACTTTGTCACCAATAAACTTATCCATAAAGACCTTAATGTTCCTTATGTTGCTGATTTAGTCCAGACCAGATACCTATCCTTCCATAGTAAGCTCCATAACCACTCCAATCCACTAGTCTCCCAACTTGCATCCCACTCCATTCCCGATAATCCTCCGAGGCGTCTGAAAAGAAAAGGTGGCCTAGAGATCTTTTAGTGTAGATTTTTATTGAAGTGCTTCTACTGAGTAGTTCTTTACAAGTTATTTACATGCTATTGTATTAACTATTAACACATTTACTTGGTGTATATGTTTTTGTACAGTTGTAAATATCAATAAATGAGAAAAAAAAATTTTAAGATTCTGATTGTATCTGTTAACGAACGAACTAATTACTGAGATTTTTTTTGGTTGATTCCTTTGTCTATGGCATTAGGAAGATAAATACTTCATAATATTTGCAATATAAATTAAAATCTTTAAATGAAGTTTACTGAAATAAAGGACTCGAAAGACAGGAACCACAAAAAAATGGTAAACTTGCTTTTTGAGAATAGATAGACAAAGCTAATTAGTTTTGTTGTCTACAAGTTTTCCAGATATCAGCCTCCTTCATCTTCGGTTACGAATTAGCCATGACTCGATGAAACCTGAGGTAGATCGCTCGACAAGAAACGAAACAGACACAGAACAAAGATATCACTGTCGCTAGAGGAATCTGTCACCATTAGAAGGGATCGGATTGGGCCAGGGCGACAGATGTGTGAGGGCCACACAAAGACCAGCCTGTTGACTTTTTCCTCCCTAATCTGCCCTACAAACATCTTAACAGGGCTCGATTTACGACTCCTCGCCCAATAACTCTGTCAAATGGGGGAGGTTTAATACCGCACTCCTCTGTTTATGTGGGCCGTGTCAACCCCGACAGGCGGATATTTTACATCGCAGAGCCCTTGATGAGGCAGTTAGGCGTCGATACTTTGGGCTTATGTATTTTGGTTTTTTTTTTTTAGTGGGAGAGTCAGCTCGTTTCTTGAAAGGGTAAATTTTTTTAGAAGGAGTAAAAACCCCTTTACCAGACGGAATGAACGGTCTGAAAAAAAAACTGAAGTATTCATCTGTCAGATTTTATAACCTCGCCATGTGATAAAATCGGCAAATGCTATATGTAAATGGATACTTTGAGCTTAATTTTATTGGTAATAAAATTTAGTTAACTGTAGGAAGTGTTTAACAACGATAAAATATATTCGGCTTTGCCTCAAAAGGATCCCGAATATTCCAATTTACTGAGTAGGATTAAATCCAAAATTCCTACAGTGAAAATTTAAAACCCTGAAATATAAATAAGAAGTAGACATTATCAATATATATAAAAAATCTATTCCTTACTTACTATAAATTGTGGATATGTCAAAAAATAACGTATTATTGTTAACGCTTTTAAAAATATGATTAACTTTGAATGTTCTATCACTTAGCGGATACTAAGATACGAGATGGTTTAGTGAAGCCCCAGATTTCAACGTCTTATTTCCAAATAGGTTTTTATTTTAATTAATCTTTTGTAATTAATAGCAAGCTTTTAATTATAGTAAATGTTGAAGAAGTATAGAACGAAAGTTAGTTTCTTGTCGTTTTGGTCTTGTATTTGGTATCCAAGTAAGGCGTTTGTCCTGATGGAGTTCCAGGTATCGGATCTCTTCAACAGGGATTAATGGAATATCAATAAAGAATCCTATAATATCCTTTATATTGATTTATTTTGATTTTCCTATTTCGACACCAATCTTGAAGGCTTGCAATATGAGATTAGAGTGAGATGCAATGGAGGGATCTTTATTTACTGATAATACACTGTGTATTATGTAAGTGGTGAGGACGTCGTTAAGATGAGTTGGAAAGGATGCACTGTATACACCGTGTATAGAATGGAACGTAGAGTACTTCCTTGAAGAACACCACCGGCTGATTGGGTAAAGAGGGAAGATACTGAAAAATTATGATTAACTTTAAAGATTCCGATACCGAATGGCTACTTAGGTAATAAGTAGTAGAATGTATGGATTCTCGGAGTTTGTCGAGCAGGTCCGATAAATGACCAATAAATAATTTAAATATCGTTCCTATGACATAATATATATGCAGAAAACGGTGCATTATTGACAATAATCGCTTACACTGGTACAAGGTTGCATTTTTAGACTCTCCAAGCGTTGAAAATGATGTGGAAGAGAATGAAACCTGTGACTGTTTAGAAAATGAAAGATGTGAACTGCACATTTACAAACTAGTGACTGTTAAGAAAATGAAAATATTCCCCGAAAATTATGAGAGTCATTAACATACATAATATTATGTAATTATAATTTTTATTTTGTGTACCTTTTGAGCAAGCAGTGACTTCTGTAAAATAAAACATAGCCACTTTAAACAGTGTTTTGCCGCTTTGGTTTGTCCATTGTGTTCCTTCAAAAGGTGTTTTGTCCATATTTAAAATAAAAAATGCTAATTTTAAGAGTAATGAATGTTTTAGGTGCTATAAGTTTAATTAGGAATTTTTAGTTTCTGAAGGATAATTACGTCTCATAATATACGTTTTTTGTCATTGCTGAAAAGTGGGATTACTGTGGCAAAACACGTTATGAAAGTTACCTCCTCAAATATTGTTTTTATGACTTTATGAATATATGAAGAACACTGATCTATTAAATGTATTATCAACATTTTGAATCGTTATTAGGAAATATAAAAACTAAAAAAACTTAATTCGCTCTGACTGGAAAAAATAGTAGATTATAAAATAAGGATTATATGTGATAAATAATAACAAATATCAATTTTTTATTTTGCACCATTCTGCTTGTTTATATGCTTATTAGTTTATTAGGGCTTATGTAGTTCTGTACCAACAACATGGGAAGGTCAAGATTCATTTCATGGGACCAACAAGAAATACATTTTATCCCACCCTGGGGGGATTCGAACACACGATCTTCTGTAGTAGCCATGCTGAGATCTCTGCTTTATTTAAAAAAAACTTTGCTTAGTACCTTTTTCCTTGAACTTAGCAAAGCCATCTAGATAACGCTGCCTACCTGATACCTGTGCTCGTTAATTTACATGGAGTAACTGTCCTCTGTACTAACGGGCCTTCGCAAATGTGACAGTGAGGCTCTCAAATTGCTGTCACAATATTTCGCCGACAACGGGACCTTTCTTGCCCTTATCTCTGCCAATAATAGGAGCACATCTTGGGGCTACCTACTATCGCGCAGCTGCGTGCTCCCTGGCTATCTCTGTTCGGCATCCGCTAAGGGTCTCCGTTGTCTCCTTAAAATATTTCATTCTTATTAAAATGTTTTGCTTAAGGATTTCATTGAATTCTGAGAGATCTCGACACGTGCAAGTGAAGATCGTTCACTTTCATTGTTTTAAAAAAATTATTATTACGCCTTGCAAAATTAGTACATTTATAAAAAAAAAAAAAAAAAAAAATTTTTACCTATATTAGGGAAGTATCTATACTAAAAGACGATTCTCTATTCCATCGATTCTTGAGAAAAAAATCGGTATTGAGAATCGATTATCCAAAGTAGATAGTTTTTTTTAATACCTAATTATGTAATTATCATTCACCAATCCTTCCCTGTAATGATAGAAAAACCAATGCATTTCGTATTTCTCCCTGACTGAGACAAACAATAGATCATGGTTATGTCTATCTACAATTAACTAATTTTCCCAATTTACACTTTAGAATCAAAAGGATCAAATTACTTTAATTAATAATTAAATTAAAATAAGAATTGTTAATTATTCGAAATAAACAAAATTGGGAGAAAATAGGAGAATCGAGCAAGATCTTTTTCATTCAAACCAAGACCATAGCGACAATGTTATAAACAGAAGATATAATTCATTACATTTCTGGTGTTGACAAATTGTTGAGCAACACCAACAAAGCTAGATCGTGTCAAAATGTTATATTTTTGAGGGTGAAAAAAACGTAACACCAAAAAAGTTTAGATCCACAGCCAAAAATATCTATGACAAAAAACAAACAATATTTGCCTATATCGTCGCTGAAGAACCACATGATATTTATAAATATAAATATGATTATAACAGTAAATAAAGCCATCAACAATATAACATGTATTGCTGCTAGCTTTATTCTTTAAATCGCTTGTGTAATTTATTTAACTTTATTGTTACCTGTTTTTTTCACTGTAGGGCATAATTATGAGAACAATACTTTTTTAGAACACAGTCGCCAGTTAATTATTACTAACCTAAGTAATTTCTGTTATTTGAAAAATATAAACACATAATAGAAGCAATTTTTTTAAAATTTATTTAACCAAACACACACAAAAAAGTAAATTGTTATAAATAATTACCGAACAATATTAATCCTCTGGAGACCAATATTCCACAATGTTAATAAAAATTCTTTCAAACAGATAACTATATAATGCAATAAATTAGCGGCATAAAGATCCCTAAGAAAATGTTTCAGTCAGTAATAGTACTACTGCTCATTTTAAGTTCTTCAGAAAAAAAATTAGTCGATGTGCATTCATTCGGCCATGAGTATTTGAAAAACAAAATAGTATTTAGTTTTATTTTTGTTTAGGTAAAACATTTACCTGAATAAATAGATATATTTTCTCGGTATAGGTTCGGATGGCTGACACCACCAAATTGGCTCGACCCGCGCTACACCGACCAGTTCGATCCTTACGCTTCACTTCGAGTTTACATTTTTCGATAGCTCTTTCCTATAACCTCACATGTAAACAATCACTTCTACAGTTTCAACTTGGATTGTGTTGTTTAGTGTGTTATATTGATATTTAGTTTTGTTAAATGTAAATAGGTGAAACAGAAGTTAACAACACGAAGATTAAATGTGGTGTTTTATATATTTTTATTTGTTGTTTCAATTTCAGTAATAAAATTTCAGTATACATATTCTGTGAATGGATTCTTTGTCATCCATATTACTTATTGCCCTAAAGTGAGACAGATTGTATAATTAATTCAATAAAACATATCCATCTATATATAAATGTGAGAAAGTATTTCACAGGTTTCATGTTTTATTATTTCCATTTCCCTTGAGAAAATATAGCAGAAATTAACATCACCACTTTCAACTAGTATTCTTTTTTATATTATATAACGGCTTATAACATGGAGAATAGACAATGTGAAAATAATGACAGATTAAGAGGTAAATGACACATTACTATATAATTGTAAAACTATTGGTATAATGTTATAGATTAATGTTTAAAAAAATTTAGAAGCCTGATGATGTAGCATTGTTTCGGAAACATGTAGCTACAAATGTTAAATAAGTAGGAGTTATGCCAAATAAATACTTAAGGATTCTGTCTTTTATATACTTATAATTTGTTATTTTTTCTTCTCTGAGGGAAAGTTTATCAGGAATTAACTTTACTGGTGGTTTAGCATTATATTAATTCTTGATTTAATTAATAGTAATTCAAAATCGATTTAGTGTCTTATATTTATCATTAGTGTCTCATTCATTAGCCTGATTTATCATTTTAATATTGGAAGGTAAACAGAAGTTAATATTACCTTGAACAGGGATTTAGAGTTTCTCAGTAAATGAATGAGAATAACCTTTCCCCTCTAAAAGTAGCGACTAGAACATCGAAATAAATTGGAACAAGGTTAGAATCGATAAAAGGTATTCTGGGCGCGCGTAGGGGTTGCTGTCAGCCATCCGAACCTTTACCATTTTCTCTACATTGTCTTTTATGGCACCTCCATTTGGCTATTTTTCGTTGAATTGCATTTCATGGCCTTGTTGGCATCTTCTCCTGTTGTGCAGCAATCCTTTTTCAAAGAAAAAAGTAAGCACACTTTGTTGATTTTTATATTTATATTGTTATTAGTTATTGTAACTAAAAGCTACATTAATATAAAAAAAACATGTTAGATGAATTATGTAGTAACAGTTACTATTAATCACTATAATTTATTTTAATATTAACTGACGACCGTGTTCTAAAAAAAGACTCCAATATTGTTTCGAAACTAAGTTATTATTTTATTTTTATTTTATTTTTTTTTATTCAGAAATGAAAAACTACTCTAGGAAATCTTGTTCTAAACCCCTGAAACTGAACTAGTCCAGCCAGTCATGTTTGAGGTGTTCTATAGATTTGACAAGTAAATTTCAAAGACGCCAACTGTAAGTCAGTTAAATTATTGTCCTTTTAGAAATGTGACAGTAATTCATAGCCACCCTCAACTTCGCAGGTGCTGCTCGTTCCGAGAAGACGGGACAAAGCGGTCAGGTGTTGTTGACACCGTTCGTCCGAGGAGTGCGTAGGTGACCAAGACCACACAGTGAATGGCCAGTCAATGGGCAGGAAGTAGTACCTGCCTGGGTACTCGAGGTACTTCACCTGGTTCCGACATGAATGATTCTTTCAATCCTTTCCGCTAATATCTCTTTGGCAGACATCCTGCTCAAACCATTCAGTTTCTGGGATTCATCTTAAGCTTATTAGGATGCTCCTCCCGGCGGAAGTTTGAAAATAAGCATATAAGCCGCGTTCCTACAAAGGTAAGCCTGCGTGCTGCACGTTTCTATTCAAGTATTCAATGCCTCAGTGTTGAACTTGTACTTTCGGCCCCACTCAAAGGTTGGAATGTTCAAACATTCGTGAGAAGAAAAAATTTCTATTTTATGTCTACAAATTCTTTGATCTAAAAACTAGTCGCTTGTATAAGATGTATTAAATATACCATCCACGCACTGATAATGCTAATTAAATATTACAAAATATAAAATGTAATCCTGTTAAAATATATATATATATATATATATATATATATATAATATATATATATATATATATAGTAGAGAGAGAAAGAGTGTTTTTATTTTTTCTTTATTTTTTACCTTAAAATACGCTGGGAGGCAAAAAACACCACCCAATTGATTGTTTTATTCTCTAGGCTTAAAGGTTCATTCAACCAGGCAATATGAAACGTATTAGGATTAATAAAAATATTATATAGTTGAATAAAATCAAGCAGTATAAAAATAAATAAATAAAGTTAGGAAGTTTTTAATTTATATGATTTATTACACTTTTGCATTAGATTGATATGCATTCTCCTAAGAACAACTAAAATCGATTGAAAATGTAAGACTAGAATAGACCAGAATAAAAATCAATTGAGTAGAATTTTGCTCCTCTCAGCTTATTTCAAACTGGTGATACTAAATTTTTAATAAGTTAGAAGAATCATTCTTCATTTCATCCTTGAAAAAGCCATTAGAGAAGTAAAGACATATCCCGGAGGAGATATTTATAATAGACTCACCCAACACATGACTTATGCGGATGACGTAGTCATCACAGCACGGTCATTTCCTGCACTTTCAGGAGTGTTGGAAGAGTTTGAAAAGTCGGCTATGAGAAAGGGATTGACCATCAATTGCAGCAAGACGGAATACATGGAGACTTCAAGATGTGGGGATAAAGAGGTGCAAATTAATGGGCACAGCATTAGGGCTGCAACACGTTTAAGTACTTATGATCTCTAATAACAGAAAAAAATTATATGAAATTAGAGATCAAAGCAAGAATAGCGGCTGGCAGCAAATGCCTTTTTTCCCTAAGTAAATTTACGAGGTCTCGAGAAATGTCTCAACCTGCCAAAATTGAGGTCTACAAAAATGTAATAAGCCCAATTGTGACTTATGGAAGCGAGTGCTGCTTGCTGACCCAAGAGAATGAGAGGTTGCTGAAGATTTGGAAAAGGACGGTCCTCAGAAAAATCTTCGGTCCGGTGAATAGCCACGGTAACTGGAGAATAAGAACCAACCTGGAGCTGGAACAATTGTTTGGTGAACCCAGCATCATTTCAATAGTCAAAGTAGGCAGTTCAAGATGACCTACGAAAACTGGGTGGGAATGGTTGGAGGAGGAAGGCGGAAGATAGACAGGAGTGGCTGTCTGTACTTAGTGAAGCCAAGGTCTTTATATATATATATATATATATATATATATATATATATATATATATATATATATATATATATATATATATATATATTACACCGAAGGTTTTATATTAAGCCCAGTATGAACATTAAATAATAAAAATAATCACCTTTCTGAGATAAAAAGAATCCCTGTAGAACAAGAAATTAATGTAAATAATTTGTAACTGTCTGTGCATTTCTTTTCTTAGTGATCCAACTTTTGAAGTTTAAAATTTCTTACATATTCCTATTTCTGTATTTTCCAATACTAAATACATATATTTAACAACTTAACATTTTTCTTTCCGGTTTTTGAATACATTTTTCTTTAAATTCGGTACCAAGCAGTGTTGATCTAATATATGAAAAATTGCTCCATTATTTAAGATTAAATAAATATCTTTTATACTAGTTTTTTTTTTTTAATATAATTTGGTAGTACAATCGATTTATAATCATTACATTACCAGGTGTCACAAAACAATCTCCAACGTCAGCTTTATCGATCTGTTTCTAGGAATCGAATTTGGGTCATCGATTCTCGATAAAGAATCTTTCCTAAGAGTCTACGGAACCATAAATTGAAATTTAGAATCGGCATTAACCTAATTGAAATTATCATTTGTCTTCTATATGAACCTAACTAAAGCCACATTTTGAACAGACAGTTCAGCTTAAGACTTCAATATTTTTAAGAGTCTATTCTAGGCATCATTTGTAGCAAACAATTCCATATAGGTCATTCCATCTCATATCACACATTTAGTAAAATGATAAAATGTGCTGTAAAATTATAACAATGAAATGTCAATAACTTGTTAGGATCTACCTTTTTTTTTTTTTTTAAGTGGATGAGAATCGAGCCTGAGTTTATGAGGAATTTTCGTAGAAAATTATGCGCAAAATCGACTCTCAAAGAAATTGCAGTCTTAATCTGGACACCCTGTATAAACTATTGCATGTCTCCAGAATGTTCCACATCATTAAACAATTTAAAAAAATATATTAATCAAGATTGAGCTGTATTAATTGAATAAATTATTGTGAATATTTATTTGTCCTGTTACTGATTCTGCGTTTTCTTTAATAGCAATTAAAACATTTAAACAACCGCTGAGAGAAGAGGTTACGCTTAAAAGGCCATGGATCATAAAGAGACTCAACGAAGTAATGGGTCACGGTTTAAGGCTTTAAAGCTTTATTCTCCCGTAAGGCCCTGCCTTAAAAAGTCCATCTATGGAAAGCTTCTGCCTTCTGAACAGTTAGCCTTTCTTCTGCTGCCCATTTGGTGAGGGAAAGTCTGCTTTGTCTCGCTTCTTCTGGATCCAGGAAGCCATCTTCCCGATGTACCGCTATCTCGAGATCTTCAATGATGCATCATCATTAAGGTGATTGAAAAAAACTTTCTCTAGCCTCAAGGAACGTAAACATTGAAAATTATATGCTCACTGTGTCTGGTCTATGTGATTAATAAAAAAAAAAAAAAAAAAAATGTATTTAGGTTCGGCTTAGTTTACAATCATATAGTAGAATAACCCGAGAGACGAACTGGATGGAATTGGAAAAAGAGCTCATGAAAATTCCTTAGAGCTCATAGAATTAGTAGAAATTTATGTCTAAAATTACATTTTCATTTTATTTACACTAAATTATTTTAACTTTCATACATTCACTTCATAAAAGGGATCTTATCTCATTCCTGGATATAAACGACCAATACATTTATTTTTTTTTATTATTTATTGATATTTATAACTGTAAAAAATAATACATCATCACGTAAATGTGTGGATTACAATGTCATGTCAATAACTTGTACAGAACTAACTATTGGTAGCTCTTCTATACAAGTTTTACATTAGAAGGTCTAATATACCATCCTCTTTTCAGACACCTAGGAGTTACGGATTAGAGGATTTGAGAGGTTTTGGAGATTACTATGAAAGGATAGATATCTGGAGTGGGCTAATTCGGCAACATATGAAACAGTATGATCATAATGGATAAGTATATTTACGATAATGTAAGGAGCATTGAGGATTTTTTTAAGGATTATGGATTGTAAGGACGCAAGTTGATGAGTAGGGCTCCGAAACTGAACTTCGTAAATCCAAGTAGGTCTGATTACTGTCATGTAAGTCTTTAGTTATTAATTGGAAACGTTTGAATGAAGTAAAGTTTGAAGAAGGATAAAATGGCAGGTATTTTCTTGTCGTTTTGGTCTCGTGTATGGTTTCCAAGTATGGCTTTTGTCCAGATGGAGTCTCAGGTAGCGGATCTCTTCAGCAGGAATTAATGGGATATCATTAAAGGATTTTCTAGAACAAGAACTAGGTTAACGACAAAATGTAGAGGTTATTTGATGAGGTCTGTATAGATTTTTTTTAATTTCCTATTTCGATACCAATCTTGAAGATTTGCGATATGAGATTAGCGTACGTGGTGAGGACGTTGCTACAATACGTGGATACTCCCTTGAGGAACACCTTCTTCCCAGGAGGATATAGTAAAGAGGGATGAAAAAAAAAAAATATGATTACCTTTAAAGGTTCTAAAACTTAGTGGCTACTAAGATAATACGTAGAGGGTATGGATTTTTGGAGTTTGTCGAGCAGGCCCAATAAATAATTTAAATATCGTTTTTATGACATTATACACATTTAGCAAAGTCATATATTGAAGGCATTATCTAAAATTTGATTCCTTTCCGGAAAATATGATTTAAAAAAAAAAGATTTCGTTTAGTATTCAGATATTGCATGGATATATATAATTTTGTTTAATATATTATTATTAAGCATAAAATTATATATAATTCAAACTAATACACATTAGTCACACACTAATTTATATACAAATAAATTTTCTAAAAAAAAAGAATCATGTGACCAGGACAAACCTATCTTTAATTTACTGCAATCAGTAAATTAATATATATGTTTATCATCCTACTATTCTTTATTAATATTTCTCAATAATTAATTATTAATTTATATTGGTATTAATTTCACGGAAAATAATAAAATAATAATAATAAATATTTAAACTTATTTATTTCCAAATATTTGAAACTTCTATATACATATATGTATATTCATTCATGTAAATATTATTTTTTAATTACAGAATATTTTTGCAATAATATCGTTTACTTACTGAGATATATTAATACCTTTATCAGTTTGGCCTTTAAAAGAATTTATGTTCACATACTGTATTAAAATATTATTTTGGCTTTCTTAAAAAATAAAATCTGACGGACGGCCTTGTTGTCAATGTCGGGTACATTTGATTTATTGCATATAATCTTTATTTGTAAAACTAAATCTGGTGAACGTTTTATTTACTTTTTTGTGTACGTACGCAAACTAAATAATACATTTCATTTACAAACTAAAAAAAAAAAATTGTAAGTGAAATTTTCAGAATTAGTCAATACAAATTCAATAAATAAACGTATGGTATTAAATTCCATTAATTTAATGGGAAAAAAAATTTTCATGTCGACATTACTTTTAATATAAACAAATAAATATTAGAAAATTATAATGTTTTGAAAACATCCATTTTGAATTAAATTTTTATTTCTTTGTTCTAATAAGCTTTTAAATAGTAGTATTTCTATCAGATTCTAAATCTGAATATGAATTGACTATTTTCGAGTAGGTAATTTACGTCGCAGTTTCAAAGTTTCTTTACAATACTTAACTTTGTTATAGTCACCACCGTTGAGATAATGTATGACATATTAATAAGATTTTCAGTGCTGATACTGGGAAAATCCTGGCAGATCTGACACTTGTGTCCTTCTGTGTCCTATGAATTATGTCCTGTGACATTGTTAATCTAGGAAAATAGTTTCAGATCTGCCAAGATCGATTTCTTTTAGCCTTTCTTGACAAAATATGTTTATTGATTTGGATGAATTTGTAACTCTAATCGGTGTACTATATATTCTGTAGTATGACTGTAACTTAATTTCTGTTTACATTTTATTTTATTATTGTTGATTCTTATTTTTATCTTTTACTATTATTATGCATCATAGAGATTTATTGTTATTAATCATTAATTTATTTTGTAACATGGAACATTTTTTACAGGTGCTCTAAGTTTGATATTTGGAGAATAGGAGCAGTTAAGAGCTTGACTCTCATTATAATAAATAACCCTATCACTAGGAGACAAACTTTCATGAGTGAGCTCCTTTTGACTCTGTTTCTTCTAATACATAACAAAAAATTCTAAACTGGATTTGACCGATGTTGCTCGATCCCTTTCGGCTATTAAAACTTTTTCTGAAAAAAAAGTCACGTTTAAAATCTCTACTTTTAAGTGCAGGAGCTTTTTTGACACGCTCTAGCTCAGTTGGTGTTGCACGGATCGACACTCTGACGTTTTCTACTTGTCAAAAATTTAATGAAGAATACTTTTTGTTATATAACATTTGTCACTAGGACCTACCGTTTAGGTGCTATATTGGTTTTAATTTAAAGAAGTCACGTTTCAATCCACTATTTTTAAATGTAGGGGCTTTTTTTCCAGTTGGTTTCTCAAAAAAAATAATGAGATGCTGACCTTGAAAAACGTTTTGTGAATTACGTGGTCTATCGAATCAAATAATTCGATATTGTAATTATAATTCGATTTTAAATATTGACATAAACTCTATTTGTATTTGTAAATACTAGAAACTAGCTACACAGGTAAGCGGAAAAGATCAAAGAACATAAGGACATAGACGATCAGCAGGATTTAGCCGTTTAATTTGAAAAATTATCTCCTAAAGAAAACTGAAGCACACGTAAGCGGAAAAAATAGAAAACATACAAGCATTGACGGTCATATGCTATGTAAGGGGTTGCTCCCTTATCCCTAAAACATGTTCTGTGTTATTCTTTCTTGAGTCGACAGGCTCAAGAGGACCAAATGTTTTCCTTTTATTTATTTACCGGTACGTGCATTTGTATGAATGGACACATCATTATTTCTTTTATTTATTGACTTTCACAGAAGCAGATTGTAATATTTATTACAATAAAAACTGTTAATAACGATTTAAAAAAAAAAAAAAAAAAAAAAAAAAAAAAAAAAAAAAAAAAAAAAAAAAAAAAAAAAAAAAAAAAAAAAAAAAAAAAAAAAAAAAAAAAAAAAGCTGTCGTGAAGAAGTGGATATTTCAAAATTTTGCACTTTTCACTAAGCTACTTTTGATCTTTTTCTAAAATGCTGTCATTACTCTTAAAATATTATTTATGCTGAAATAGATACTAAAAGGTATTATTAAAAAGCATAGCTAAACTAATTTTTTACAACTTTGTTGTAAAAATCCATCTTTGAAAGTAATTTAACTCGTTTCAAGAAAAATAAGACTGATCCACTTCTTCGCGACGACCACCGATATCATCTTTTTTTTTGGGCGTAATATAAAATGTAGATGACATTGGTTATTTCAAAAATATCCCTTACAAAGAATACTTGAAGAAAAGTGAAACCACGTATCTATATATAAAACGTTTCTTTTTCAGCTGGGCCTGGTGGATTACAGATGGAGGATGTGAACTGTCTCAAACGAGCCTGGTTTCCAGATACGCTGACCACCAAATTGTACATCCTGGCCGACATGTGAGCGACAGAAGGACCTGGAAGGCCCTTGAAGTAGGAGAGTAAGCAGAAGGCCATGTGTCGGCGAGCACATGGTTCGTGGTACCCATGTGCTGCGGCCTCTGTGTCTGCATCTAGTCTGTCGGCAGTTTTTTACTTTTTGTTTTCCTATTAGGCAACGTGTACTCCTATTTCCTAGCTGTATCAAATCGTTGTGAAATAAGAAATACCAGTGATTTATTGGGATTGGTGAATTTTTAACCACTTCTGTTGGATTTTAAATATTAGAATGTTAAGCATTTATCATCAGTTCTAAAAACATACAAAAAAAAAAAAAATCATAATATTAGTACTTTGCTATACAGATAAAATATAATAAATTTTTAAGAATCGGTAATTCGTACTTACCGAAAAGGAAAAATGGATGGGCTTCTAAAATACATAATAATACATAATGGGATTTCTTGTCATACATAATAAAGTTATTATAAACTGCTCACAAATTGAAGTAGTCCACTACTCTTTTTTAACTATATTTCTGGTTATTTTTTGTTTCTTTGTTTGTATAATAACTTACTTAACTACTGACCTACGTTTTCCTTACGCTAGTACTGACAGGTACCCCTAGGGACCCCCTAATTTGAATATTTTATTATTAAAACAAAATGTAATATTTAAAATTATTATTATTCGTTACTACTTGCATGAACCTCCTTGCATTGCCCACAGTCAATGAATACATTATATCTTTTAAATTTCAGTATACAATAAACAAATAAGAAAAAAAAAGAGGAAGTAGCGAAAATTAAAAACTATATTTTTTAAAACGTGTTTTTCCTAGAAATTAAATAAAATGAATATAATTTCGATTTAAAACAATCAAAATGCTATTATAGGAACTAAAAATTTTGTTCAAAATTAAAATTTTCACAATACCCAGCAATTGACACAGTTTCTTGGTACACTCCAAACACGTTTTTTTTTGCATTTGTTACAAAGGCAAGAAATTTTTTTGCTGAGCATATGTAACAAACCTTTCATTCACTTCTTGGTAGTTTTACTACTCGTCTTCATGAGGATTTATTACTTCTGTGGTTAATAAATTGGTAATTCTAGCCCGAATGGCCCTCAGAACATAAAGGTTTGCAATTCTTACCGTAAGACATGGTTCTACAAGCTGGCAACGCAATGCTTTATAATGATTATTTTTGTAAATTAATCAATTAAGTATTATTAACAAATAAATAAAAAGCATTAAATGAAAACTTACCTTGAAAAGATAAGTCACTCAAGTACTGACGTTAGGTCGGTGGGACACCGTGTTTATATTTTGTAACCAAAATTTCACATCAACCTTTCACATTCAAATTCAGTAAAATACTGAGGATAGGAAGTTACTGAGTCATAGGGATTTTCCGTAATCCGCAGTGGAGGAAATATCCTGAAATGTCTACCTGTTATGTCCATTTTTCAAAATTTTACAGTATAAAAAATTACAAAACACTAATTGTTGGACAGACGAAAAACTTGATCACACTTTAAACCAGTGTTAACTTCAATATTGTGTTCATGGAATAGTCTTAAACTTGTGATTTTTCGATTTCAATGCATGGCGGCATAAAGAAAAATTTCTTATTTTTATTGGACACAACGTGTTTCGTTAAGAAAGTCGGCCAAGAAATTAATTATACAGTAATTTTCAATTAAACATAAACATATATTTTTTCTTTTTTTATAAGAATAATTTTTAAATTAACATTTCGATGCACTTAAAGCAGCTATTCAATGCCAGTCATGTGTTTTCCTTGACGACCCCATTCCACAGTAATTGATAACTGCTGATAACTGCACCACATCCTCAGCGATAGGTCCACGCATAAGTGACTGTGATTTATGCCTTTCTTATATTTTTATAATAACATTATAGAGTCTAACACATGCTACTTGAGATAGTATATGTAACGTATAATATGCTTTAATACCAGCATAGAATATATGTTGGAATTATGAGAAAGTTATCAGGTTAGTATCAATTATATAGGCAAAACTTATTTTAATTTAGATAGATGGCGAAATTGGAGCTAACCATCAATTTAATGAAGACTCGGGAGTAAACATAATACATCAAGTAGAAAAAACTGATCCAGATTTTTATTTGAACAGCCAGAAAAACATTTTCCTACAGACGGAAAAATCCAATGAGTAGGTAATCAGGGAAATTCCATAGTAAGCTCCAACAATTTAAACTACCTGCCCCCTTTCCCTTTCCACGATGGATAAATTTCAGATATCTGTTAGATCTCCTCAGGTGAGTACCAATGTTTGATTTCGTGTCTTACATTTTTTAAAACTTTAGTTTATATAATCTATGTAATATAGTAATAATCTCAATAGAAGTGGCAATTAATTCATCAATCCTAATTATTGAATACTTCTCTTAAAATTAAAGTCTATTGTTTTCAACTGCTTTCATCTATCTTTCTGCCAATAATTAGATTGGATGCCGGTAAAACTCTTTTGGTGTTGAGGCAAAGGACTCTTCAGATCCAATTTTTTTGTACTATAATTAGTATTGATCTGATTATTTAAAAAATATGAAAAAAAATTTCTGTCATATTCTCAGTTATGTTGCCCTTCGTAATATGCCTTGCCCCAGTCTTATCATTCACAGCCACAAGGATCCAAGTGTTTGTCATCTTAAAAATAATATTTTCAAAATCCAATTTTTTTTTCTTCACGAAGCGGCGTAATGATTATATATACTAAAGTTTTAAAAAATGTAAGACACGAAATCAAACATTGGTACTCACCTGAGGAGATCTAACAGATATCTGAAATTTATCCATCGTGGAAAGGGGAAGGGGGCTGGTAGTTTAAATTTTTGGAGCATACTATGGAATTTCCCTGATTACATACTCATTGGATTTTTCCGTCTGAAGGAAAATGTTTATCTGGCTATTCAAACAAAAATCTGGAACAGTTTTTTCTACTTGATGTATTATGTTTACTCCCGAGTCTTTATTAAATTTATGGTTAGCTCCAATTTCGCCATCTATCTAAATTAAAGTAACCATAAATATAATAATGACTCGGGAGTAAAAATAATATATCAAGTAGAAAATAGCCTAAAATAAAATATTTATGAATCATTAGAAATAATAAAATCATTTAAAACCGATCCAGATTTTGTTAAAATGACGGGATAAACATTTCCAATGGCCCCATTTTAAATTTTTTCCTAATTGGAGCAAAAAAATCCAATGAGTAATAAGCGAAATCCCATATTAAACCCCAAAAATTTAACCTACCTGCCCCTTTTCCCTTTCCACGATGGGTATATTTCAGATATCTGTTAGATCTCCTAAGGTGAGTACCAATGTTTGATTTCTTGTCACACATTTTTGAAAACTTTAGTGTATATAATCCATGTAATATAGTACTGATGTGTTGAAAATTTTGTCTGTTATAAATCTAAAGATGGATTTTTCGAAAATATTATTCTAATAAAATAATCCCAATAGAAGTGGCAATTAATTCATCAATTCTAACTGTATAGATCCTTCTATACATTCATGCATACCTAAATTTACGTATCACACTAGATGACATGTAAGAAGTATCACTGATTTGTTAGTTATTCCTTTTTTCAAATGTGATTTCTAATCGAAGGAAGGGATAAGCTAAGTGAGCGTGAGACGGAATAATTTATTTAAACTAATTTGTAGTTGGTATATTGCATTTCAGTCTCTAACTGTAGCTACAAATAACTAGCGAGGCTTAACTATTTCAGCTATCCCGGTGCTTTTATTTCTGCTAATCGCGGTACAGTTGAACTAGAGATAAGGTTATTACAGCCGGATTCTCGTAGTTCCTCGCTCACTCTAGAATATTTTACTATAATCTCAACATCTGAGGATAGTGCAACCCAACCGTTACATATGAAATAGTTGCGATCCCAGGAATAGTTTTAAGCTTGTTAACTGCGATATCGCATCGTATCCCTTAGCATTCCGCGGCATATCTACAAATCACACTAGTAAACCGTAACTGTTCGAATAACTCCTCCATGAATTACAACTGCAATTATAAACGGAATTTTTTTCAAAGCGGGACAAATTTTATACCAGACTTCAAATGATAGCGATAATTAGACACTCCTTTCAGAGGATAATCGTCAATTCCACTTACAGTAGAACCCAGAACTCTATAAGGTTTACCGAAGAGAATCTTGTCACTCTCAGGTGTTTTTAACAGCTGGCTATTGCGCAAAACCTGTTCAAGTGCTACTGATGGAAGAAATATCTGCAATGATGGAGGATCGTAAAAATATTTATAGTCGTCTTAAATAGTCTGTTAGAGAGTTTAAAAGGGCTTTCAACGGCCCGATGTCTTGTGAGAAAATGTTACCTTGCAGCTGGTGGTTAGTAATCGATTTGAGTTATAATTTTATAATGATTACCTTGCGCCTTTCAGGTAATTTCACGTTAGATTATTGGGTGTGGATGCAAATAGAGAAGTTTATTGTTTTATGACTCAGATTATATCCACTGTATGCTTTCTCTAAGGATTATACTAGAAAATGCAAAATTATCTTGAGACTAAAGCAAGAATAGACCAAATTATTTTTTTTTTATGTAAGGAAAGATTTAATAAAAAGGACTAGCAAATATTCTTGGATATTTCCGATCTAACGAAATTTCTCCAGCATTTACAGATAATGACAGTCATATTCATACATACTCTACAAACATACAGTCATTTGGTATACTGTGTTTTTTTTTCACCTCAAAAATTTATTTTTCAATTTTAGGGGAAAAAAACCACCACCTGTTTCTTAACGGTTCTTATATTATGCCAAACAATAAATTAATATTAATTTTATATTATAGAAACAATGAATAGATGATAGTGTTTTCAATTTTTTACGATTTTCATATTCATACAGTTCGATAATTCTTCATTTTAACATTTTTTTTATTTATTTTTTAAAAATTATTATTATCAATTTATTGAAATTTACAACTGTACAAAATATATACATCAAGTAAATGTATCTAACAATTAAAATAGCATCTCAAAACCTGAATAGAACTACTCATCAGTAGGACTTTAATAAAAATATTAAACTAAATGGTCTCTGGAACATCTTCTTTTCAGACGTCTCGGAAGATTATCGGGAATGGTGTGGGAAGCAAGTTGAGAATTTAGAGGATTTGAGTGGTTATGGAGCTTACTATGAAAAATTAGGTATCTAGTTTGGGCTAAATCAGCAAAATATGGAACATTAAGATCTTTATGGATTTATTGATGGCAAAGGAAGGAGCATTGAGGATTTTTCGAAATTTTTAACATGTCAAAAGAAAATCTAATAATTGGTATATTCACATTATTAATATCTCATTGGAATTGATTCCACTGAAGTTCTGTCGCTGGGATCTGTGCATTAATCTATTGCATCCATTTATTTATTTATATACCTTATATCATTATTTTCTATTATTTGGTAGGGTATAAGTATGTATATTATTTTTTTAACTTTACTAATAATAGGCGATGTAGCGGTACTCTAAAGCACTAATATGTATTTCCTTTAATTGTGGCAGATTGTAGGGTTTTATAAAAGAAAATTATCTTTAAATTTTATTTCGATTCAGAGATATGATAATGGAGATTCTAAATTAATTTAACAAATTTATATTGCCAACTAGGCACTAAATTTCAAAAGACCTCCCGTGGAATCTATGGTAAATAAATTTTATTTTACTGCAAAACCGTCGGCGAAAGATCACACAGATTTGCAATCTTATAGATGCTAACTTTCAACATTTATTTTTAATAGCTTGTAAATAGTGTTAATAACCTCATTAATAACCATTAAAAAGCTGTAAAACATTATTTTATAAAAAATCACTTAAGTAACCCAGAAATTTTACTGATACCTGCTTATTAGTTGCCGGAGGCATACCGTAGAAGACATTATACAGCGCTATCGGAACTGACCTGCTCTGCACTAATTGAGGCTTCGGTATCTTGTAAGAGATGGGCTCACTCATGCGTAAAAATCAATAATTGTGTACTCGTTGGCTCGCTAGTGTATATTTATGAGTTCTAATGGCCTTATTAATTTACACACATTAGGAACAACTGGTACTCAGGTGGGCAGCCTCAGATGTTCGATAACACTCAGATGTTGTCCAATATCTATAATATCGTAGATAAATGAAGGTGTTAGTGCATGATATTAAAGGCTAGATGATCTGAAGTAGTCATTCAACATTTTTTCAAACCCATTCAGTTTCTACAAGTTTTGTATTTATGTACATAAATTTACGTGAAAATTGAATGAGAAAGTGGTAAATCTGTATAAGGGATACATTATTTAAAAAAAGTAATTTTACGATTAAGCTTTGGGTCCTTAATAGTATTTTTTCTTTATAATTTTTTTAAGCTATTTATTGACATTTTCAGCTTTTTTTTTTTTTTTTTTTTTTTTAATTCTTTTCCTTATAAGGACCCCATATAAGGCCTGTTTATTTATATATTATATGTTCTATGCCTTATAGGCATACAATAAATATAAAAGTACAAAGTTTAGCACGGTTAGTTATTGAAACATAAAGTAGAGAGAGAGAAACACTTTATTAAGTGGTGCTGCCCATTTTAAATGGGTTGCAAAAAAATAATAACTATATAAAAACTAGGATAATCAACCATACATGTGGTGGTGGATTATTCCCAGGGAGTCCAATATAATATTTTCCGCTAACACAGCCACATCCCTCATGTCAATTCCCAGGTCTTCCATGAAGCTCCTTGTTCTATTAGGTATAGTTCCGCGAGCTCCGAACCATAGGCCTCTCACGTGGAATTCTCTCTCGCCGAAAGTCTCGCGAAACTTTTCTTTAAGGAAAGGGATGCATTTGTCATATATTCCCTTCTTTTCCCTTTCCACTTTACCTGCTTGATCCGGATCGTTGCTTTCGAATCTAACCGTGGGATCCAGAATCACCGCTGAATTTCCTTTTTGTGAGAATTTCCTTTTCTGTTTATATATAACAGAACATATATGAACAAAAGTAAGAAAAAATAAAGAAAAATCCAAAATTAAAAGAAAAAATAAAGAAACTACCTGCACTGCTCATCATTAGTAAGTTTGTCGAATTTGATATTTCGTATAAATGTGAGTAATTCAGTTTTAAATTCAGAAAAAAATAAAATCTTCTGTCTCTGGCAATGTTCCATGTTTGAGAATAATACTTTTTATTAGATCAAATCTTTGCCTTCCAAATGATTTACATTCGTAAAGTACATATCTAAAATTTTGAATCTGTCCCTCTTCATTATATATGTAACATCGTATTATGTTAACGTTGTCCGCAAATTTGATGCTGGATGTATCAAAAACTTGCAGTCAGTCGTTTTTTTTCCATTTAGTCTAATGTTAGGTGTTTGTAACCTGTTTTTTTTCTTTTTTAATTTTAAATAAAGTCGTCAGTTCGTCAATGTTTAATTGAATTGGCGGTAACCTTTTCATATTTTGATTGCCCGGATCCTTCGTAGCCTTAAGTTAAGTTTTATAACATTTTTTTTTACGAAGTACAGCTGGATTTACAAATTTACAAACTTATACGATATTAAAATATATCCAGTAAATGTAAAGGTAATGCAAGAATAATTAAAATGGCAATTATAACAGTGGATTAATATTTACTAAGATAATTATAAATATTATACCATAAAGTCAATAATAAATGTTATATTTTAGAATCTCAAATACTCTGATTTCTCATAAATCCTAGCCTTGAACAAATATTTAATTTTTTTTTTTTTTTTTTTTTAATTTTATAGCATTATATATTGGATTTACACCTGTCTCACAATAATGTCAATCAGCTTATGTTTTGGGATCAAAAATAAAAAAGGTAAACGATGACATGGGATGCACGATGTAGACAATATCTCTTTTTGACATTATTTCGAGGTAGTTTTTTTATAAATGCGCAATGTGAACGCATTAAAAAAGTTTAATTTTTATAACTTTCAAACAGGTTTATGTCTCTTTCTTGATCGACTAAGGTGTCCGAACCCTAATTCAATGAAAATATATAAAAGGGAAATACGAAAGTAAAATAAGAACAAAAAGAACATTAATGGAAATTAAACTAAAGGATATAAAGATTACACTAAATATAAAAGATACAAGTCGACACAATTGTCTAATGAAAAATACATTTTTCTTTAACGGAGTGCATACGTAGATGAACAGTTTTATTCTTATATATATATATATATATATATATATATATATATATATATATAAAGGACCATATATTGTTATTAATTATATAGTTTCTAAGGGTCGACAAAATATAATTTTGATTATATATATATATTGTTTTTATTTGCTGATTTTATTGACAAAATATTAAAATATGTCACGCTCAACGGTATTAAGTAGATGATCAACGATGAAAAAAAGTAAATGATAAAATTTTTTGAAATTTTTTTGTTAGTACTCTATTATTTTTTTTTCATCTTATCTGTCTCTAATAATAATGTATTCATATCCAATTAAATAACTACCGCATTCTAAATTTAGTGATTTCAATCAATTATGTATATTAAAAAGGCACATTTTTTTTTTTCAATGTTTTTGGATTATTTTTTTCCCTGAAAACGATGCAACAGAGTGAAAAAAAAATCTGAATACTATATAACAGGAATTACAAAATAATTTTATTATATTTCCAGGAACTATTGTACTTTGATATGTATGTGTGAACACCTATATCTACATAAATGGAAGTAGATATGTGAATATAAGTTTTTATGTATCTGTAAATATTTTGTCTTATCAACATTTAAGTAGTTCTTAAATTTTTTCCATATATTTTTCGTTTCTATTCATTATTTTTATTTTATTGATTAAATCAATAAAGAAATTTTCTCATATATATATATATATATATATATATATATATATATATATATATATATATTTTTTATATTCTCGACGTATTGTAATTATTATATAAGCATATAATTATTATGTTATCATAGTTTTATTATTATTTCTTTTTCTTATGTATATATTTATACCAGAAGTTCTATTTTCAATTGTACATACATATATCATCTTTTATACATATCAAATATATATATCATCTTCATTTGAAATTAAGATACCCAGACTATTATACAACCTTATTATACATGTTTGTTATTTTTAGGTGCCAATATGTCCCAGAATAAAGATTGATTTTTCATTTCATTACTAATGTATTATAGATAATATAAAATTATTGGAATGATGAATTTTTGAGAAGATTTTATTGACAAAATATTAAAATATGTCACGCTCAACGGTATTAAGTAGATGACCAATGATGAAAAAAGTAAATGAAAAAATTTTTTGAAATATTTTTTCTGTAACAAATATTTTTTGTTAGTACTCTATTTTTTTTTTTCATCTTATCTGTCTCTAATAATAATGTATTCATATCCAATTAAATAACTACCGCATTCTAAATTTAGTGACTTCAATCAATTATGTACATTAAAAAGGCACATTTTTTTTTTTTTCAATGTTTTTGGATTATTTTTTTCCCTGAAAACGATGCAACAGAGTGAAAAAAAAAAAATCTGAATACTATATAACAGGAATTACAAAATAATTTTATTATATTTCCAGGTATTGTACTATTGTACTTTGATATGTATGTGTGAACATGTATCTGTAAATATTTTGTCTTATCAACATTTAAGTAGTTCTTAAATTTTTTCCATATATTTTTCGTTTCTATTCATTATTTTTATTGATTAAATCAATAAAGAAATTTTCTCATATATATATATATATATATATATATATATATATATATATATTTATTTTTTTTTTATTCTCGAACGCATTGTAATTATTATATAAGCATATAATTATTATGTCATCATAGTTTTATTATTATTTCTTTTTTCTCTCTCTTCTTTTTCTTATGTATATATTTGTACCAGAAGTTCTATTTTCAATTGTACATACATATATCATCTTTTATACATATCATATATATATCATCTTCGTTTGAAATTAAGATACCCAGACTATTATACAACCTTATTATACATGTTTGTTATTTTTAGGTGCCAATATGTCCCATAATGAAGATTATTTTTTTCATTTCATTACTAATGTATTATAGATAATATAAAATTATTGGAACGATGAATTTTTGAGAATTTATTTTATTTTGGAAATTTAAATAAATTGTTAAAAAGACAGAAGTTGATTAAATCAATCAAATTAATCACGGATTGAAATTTTTCTTAACCTTATTTAATGCTTCATTCATTTATAAAATAACAGCCTTTTGTGAACAGCTGCATTATTTTTTTTCTCGGCTCCAGAGCATCTGACACCTCGCCGCCAATCTGTGAATCCTGAGTGATCGTCACCGATATCCTTCCTCGTGACCCAGAGGTTCGCCTCCGGCTTGGGCTCAACACCACCTTGACCGATGACTCGAAGAGTATCCAACGAGGATGGGGGTGAGGAGACCACAGCTGAGGAACATTTGGCCCACCAGCCGGCATTCCGTCATTCAATTAGTGATATTAGAGCCAACTGGTCGGCAACTGTTCTCCGTCCTCTCTTTTGTCACTTCTTGTCCTTCTGTGTCCGAAACAAAATTTAAAAAATCCGTATAGGATTGCTTCGGCATTATTTTATAGCAAGATCTATAGACAAACTTAATCTCTCTTGAGCTATTAGGAAGACATTTATAATCGAGGGATATAAGCTATTCTTGAAACTGTTATAATTTATAGTTCCGTGGTCTTTTCCGTTTAATCCACACGTTACAAGTTACTTTTAGTTATAATGAATCAAATGATAAAAATAAAAATTACATATATATTAAATATATACCTATCTTTATTATTACATATTGGTATTTACAACTATATACAACATATGAAGCTTAGAATTCAAAAACCTATACATATATGCAATTTTCTGCTGCAATACTACAACACAAGCATTTTTATCGATTAAAAAATAAAACTTCAATCACACTGGTCTATTTCAAAATTGCCTTTTACTTGAAAATGTACTATATGTATAGTATTTGATTCACTGAATCTAAAGTTGATGAAACTTAAAATTGATAGTTAGCTCTTATTGTCCATTTATGTCTAATATCATAGCGGGTAGCTTCATAGAATAGAATAGAATAGAATAGAAAAATAATTTTATTCTGGGACCAAGTCCCTTAAGAATAACAAATTGTAGAGAAATAAATGATATTAGATACATCTGGTCAGAGACATGATGAATAAATAAGATGAAAAAACAAAAAAAAAAGAAATTAAAAACAATAAAATAAAGAAGAAATATTAATGTATCATAGATATGAAGTATCATATTTATGATCTACATCTACATATAGTAGATGTATCATATTTATGAACAAAGTTCAAAGTTTCCCCATATTTTTGGTAAAAATTCTAAAATTCTTATTATGACACGTAATTGTGTTAATAGTGCAGACAATTTTGGCTACAGATGTGGTAACGTGAATCTGAGTAGCTAAAGATATCCAATAACTCAGAGCTTAGATACTGCTTACCTCTATTAAAAACCAAGATCATGGATTTGGAAAGGGTTCAAACCATTTGCAAGAGGATCATCAATGATTATCCTCGCTAAACTAAAATTATCAACCATGCTCCATGAGTTAAACTTCATCCCTCTTAAACAGAATGTCTTCGAACAAACCAAAGCATACTTTGAAAAAAAAAAAAAAAATTCAGAAAATTCCCTTTTAAAAGAAATTGGTAACTACGATAAAAATTCCCTCAAAATATACACACACTAAAGAACCAAACACTCTTAACAAACACACTGTACTCTTAACATAAACCTGCTTTTGATTACTCAACTGCTATGAATATATATAGTCATTCATTTATGTATGCTGGTTATTATATATAGATTATTAATATTTATTATTATTGTTTTGTATTTAACTATTAATTGTATTTAATTCTTATGCTATATTTTATTTTATACTATGTAATTATTTTTCTTTCTTTAGATTTCTTTTTTTTTCATGTGGGGTGTTTTCCTTATTTTTCCCACTGTTCACAGATAATCTTTAAAGTGTAAAACTATTAACCAAACTATAAAACTATGTTAATCATGTAGAGGACTTAAGACCGGCACATGTATACTAAATGATTTGTAATTGTAAATATGTCAATAAAGCATTATTATTATTAAAAAAAAAATTATGTGTACCGCATTTTAGTTGTATTACTTGTTCAACTAATTTAATTAAGTGGCTAAACAAAAAGAAACCTTCAGACAACTTTAACAAGGCTCTCAACAACGATGTAATGGCATTCAAATACCTGCGAGGTAAATTTCCTGGTCTAATTTTTTTTTTTTTTTTTTAACTGCGGTGATGTAAGTGACAAACTTACAACGATTTTTTACTGTAAATTCTTATAATTTTTGTAGGCATATTATACTGTATATTTGAGCACTTTTCATGGCATATTCCAATATTCCTTGTTGCAACTAAAACCAGACCTGATAACATTCCAAATTTTTTCTTATACTACTGTAGAACCTTCTACAAATTCACACTTTTATAAAATAATATCAATACTTGAAAAGGTTCCTAATTTACGTTTAATTGGCAGATTGTAATTAGTGTTATTAATAAATATTTATTCAGGAATATCGTTCCAGCGTGTGTCTAGCTTTAAGAACCTTGGCTCCATTGTTAATGATAGTTTAAATGAAGAAGAGGATATTCAATGCTGAATAATGGGAACTAATAAATCATATTTTGCTCTAAGAAGTTTCCTCTGCAGCAAACTATTACACCGTGGTACAAAACTAATACTTTACAAACCTATTTTCCGATCTGTGCAACCTGGACCTTAGGCTAAATCTCAGCGGAAAAGATTGACCGTTTTGAGGGGCGAATTGTGGGTCCACTCAGGGAAGGTGGAGCGTGCCGACTGAGAAGGAACATGGGGATTTGAGACCTAAACGACGATTTCCGAGCTTCTTACTTCGTACGGATTTAACGAATGAAATGGCTAGGTCACGTTATCTGGATGGATGATGGGAGAGCAGCTAATCAACTGTATTACAGAACTCCAGATGGAGTCAGAACGCGTGGAAGACCAAAAGGAAGTTGGAAGGATTCGGTGGCAGAGGATTGGTGTAACAAGCAGAGATGACACCGATTGGGATGCCAGGTAAAAGAGAGGGTCAGGTTGAGAGATGGGCAGCTACAAATATACTGTCAAGTTGTTAATACAGTAATATTTAGGAATAAAAATGTATTCGCGTAAAAATAATGGTTATTATTCAAACAAAAAGAATATATAAAAAATTTTTTCGATCATGGGAAGGTGATGCGAATCATAGGGGTTGGGGATCCAGGATGCAGTTATCATTAAGAATGCACTGTTTCAAATAGATAAGATAAATAATAAAATTTCTTTCGTTAATTTTATATATTTATTTACATTTTTTCTGGTCTATTGTCCCACTAAATTTGGTTTCAGGAACCATACACAAATTGATAGCTATTAAATAATGACAGCCAATCACACGGTTCGTAATACAGTAATCATTATCAATCTCGTTAATTGTGTGTTTAATATTAAATTTTTTGTTACTTATAAATATATATATATCCCCGACAAAAGTATTGCAACGCCCATCATTCTTGCGATTTTTCTGGTTTTTACCTTAATCCATACTTGGTTTAAATTCATATTAATATTATTTATTAAACGTGAAACATTAAGGATTAGACACATTAATGTTTTCCCTATTAATAACAACCGATGGGATTTTAGATTCTTTTTTTTCAAATTTCCTTCCGTCCATGTTTATCTTCGTTTCGTTATTTACAAGTATGCCAAAGCTAGTGGAAGCAGTCATTCAAGCCAGAGGGGGCAACATGTCTAATTAAGAATTAAAAAGTTAAAATTGTAAAAATGAAAATTTTAAAAAGTAAGTTTTCTAACTTTATTTTTATTGGAAGAAATATTGTAATTTATTTTAATAAAAATTGTTTATGTTTAGTTTGGGAATGTTTATTATAGACCTCAGAACCTTTCTTTCTTTTAAAAAATTAGATGTAAAATTCAAATATTTCAAAGTGTTGCGGTACTTTTGACGGGGAGTGTAGTTTGTATTTTACGATAAAGAAATTTTAATGTAATCATTTTTACTTTTGTTATTTAAATTCGAATATTTATCTATTTAACTGTTTTTAATACATATTTTAGGTAGTTTATTTACCCCCCCCCCCCCCCCCCCCCCAGGATATGAGGTAAAACATTGTATGGTTTTTTAGCTAACATTAGACAGAATAAGGAGTGAATACGTACAAAGATTTCTAGACCTTTTCATCACCATATAGTCATTAAATTCTCTTCGACTATTCAACTGTGTTGTTTGTCAAACACATTGATTTATTACGAGGTAAGGGTCCAACTACTGCAAAGGGTTAATTGTTCTAATAGTTGTAAAGAGTTTAAAAAAAAGTTTGAATGAATAGAAAAAAAAAACAACTGAGGTAGCCGTGAACTGCAGCTGTCTTGTCACTGCTTAGCGCCATAAACTCATAAATCTGTCCCAGAACCGGAACCCGCCTTTTTCGTCCAAACGAAATTTTTGGTACTCTAGCATCTGTTTGTCTTCTGTTTGCCATGTGTGGTGGCTGTTGTCCTCATGTTCGGGCCCTCCAGGACTTCTTCTAAGTACCTCTTTAATGAGGACATCCTGTTCACAGGTCGTCGTTGAGGACACTTGGGAAATTTGTCCCTGTCTGATATATCACCGAAGATGGTCATTCAGTAATTATTTCTTTCAGTTCCTGGACTAGAAACAGGATCACTTATACTGGTTATGAAAGAGGATCCCAGTTAAAATTTTCTCGAATGGCATGTAATTTAAATAAATTAATTAATAAAAATTTATTCATTTATCTGTTAATATTATTATCTAAATATCTTAAGATGCATACTCAATGAAGGGGAAAGTAGTCACTAGACCTTCATATCAATTCTTATACAACAAAGGATTATTGTTGAAAACTATCTAAACATTGCTTTATATATTGAAGTATAATATTGCGTAGCCCGGAAATTAAATTAAATTTATGTTTTTAAACTAAAACTATTTATAAATTATTAGACAATTTTTTAATTTTTCAAAAAACACTTCAATTCTCTTGATTCATTTATGCTCATATGTTTGCTTCTTTTAGTAGATTTTTGAATCCTTCTGATTTACAGCTGAATACAGCTCCTCAACGGTAGGCCCTAGCAACAAATGTTAATTAACAAAAAATATCCTCCATAAATTTTCTGATAAAAAAACTGTCATCTAATTTTCTATAATTTTGAGGATGAAAACCTAATAAATGAAAACTTTATACCCCCAGCCAAAAGACATATCCATCTCAAAATGGTAATTGGTATGCTAGATGTGTGGTGAAAAGGACGGTTGAGGCAGATACTTATAACTAAGCTCCAACAATTTTATAACAGAAATAATTTATAACAATTTTATAATGATGATTATTTCTTAAGGTTGTTTTTCGATTGAGCTCTTTCAATTACGTTAAAGTATATCGTGTGGTTCGATTTGGGATCTGTTATTTCCTCTGTAATTTTTCGAACAGTTCTGGGATTTCCATCCACCATAGCTCTCAGAATACCGCCATCCAGGATAGAAGTCTTAGTAGTTTGAAGTCAAAACCTCACCTAAAAGCCCTTCTCTACTATCCACTACGTTACCTCAAAAACAGTCCAATTCATTTCCAAAATTCCATTAAAAATCTGTTAGTAACTTTTGATCAACATCTTTCTTGGAATAATCATATTTCCCAAATCACGAGGAAACCTTTTTTTTTTCTTTTCCATTTCCGCGATTCATTACCGCTAAGTACGCGATAACATTTGATATCATCTCCCGTTTTTTCCAACTTTGACTGAGGATGCAAATTATATGGAAGACTGTCTACTGATCTTGAAATGAGATGCAAAATACTAATTTACTGCTTTATTAGATATATTTTCGGGATTTCTAGACGTTCTCACATATCTCACAGAATTATTATTCTGAAATGGGGTGGCTCTACCCCAGTTTGCGATGGCAATACTGCCTAGGTGCACTCATATTTCAATCCTTTAAAACCAAAATACCTACCCTATATTCAAGACCTCCTTACTCTGCGCTCCTCCATCCACCTCTTAAATACTAGAACCCAACCAATCAACCTGTACACTCCTGCGCATCGAACTGTATCCTTCGAAAAATCCTTCATTATTCGCACTTCCTCTTTATGGAATTCATTACTCATCTCAATTCGATAAAGCTCCACCCTTACTTCCTTTAAACACCATCTATTTCTTTACCTCCTGAATTTTCAATCTACCGAGTTAATATAAAACATGAATATTTATATTATGTACATTATAATATTATACATAAGATCCTTTTACAAGATTTCTTTTTTATTTTGTAACTCATAATTTAATTATTAATCAATTTTTATTATTATATATATAATAATATATATATATATATATATATATATATATATATTATATTATTATTATTTATTATGAATAATTATCACAGCCAGACGATTGACCTATGTATTGTACTATTCTTAGGGGACAAGTTGTCTCAGAATAAAGTTCATTTTCTTCATCTTCTTCAAGTTCTACCGCGAAACTTTTTGCCTTCAAGGCTGAAGTATTCTTTTACATTTTAAATTAAAAAAAAAATCTTACATTCGCTCACGCAATTAATTCTTCGGGCCCATCAGGCCACATTACACGTTATACGAGAATTACGTGTAAAATTGAGAGTAAAGACTGATTTATATCTATGTAGTGAAATACTAAACAGGTTAAAAAAATATATATGTTTAGAATAATAATAATAATAAATATTGATATCTATACAAGAGTTTTTCAAGGAAGGTAGGAAGCTCAGTAGCTCACTGGACAAGTAAATCCTAAGTCCAGACTTGAGTCCGTCTAAGGCAAATTATTTTACTGTAGCCGAAGATATATCCTGGATTTCAGAGACCCTACTGGGGCACACCCAGCCTCTACTCAAGAATCATACCCCTTCAATTCTGCAAATTCCTTCAAAACCTTTCCAATCACCCCAACACTCTGGCTCATTCACTATCCAGTTCCAGGCATCCTTATAACCCACCTCGCAAATTAAAATGGCTCCGAGACCTGTTGTAAATTCTAGTGGTACAGGTTTTTAGTACAAGCGTCACATATAAAAACAACGTATAGGTGTGCCACATGGTTCGTGAAAATTCTTTTAATAATTGACATATCATGAATAACTTATTAAAGATATATATACTTACAAATGTAAATATTTGAAGAACATATCGCTTATAGTCTGTCATACCTTACTCGTCACACTTAATACTACTGGATATGGCACTCAGGAGTACAGCTGTACCAAATACCTGCACTTATATTAACCAATTATTCTCTCATCACGGTAAACACATTTCGATTTTTCCGTTAAGATAACAAGACACTTATCTACGCCCAACAAGATACACATCGTGTTTATTTCAATAGTTATGCATACAATCAATATTCTAATTTTTATGAGAATTATTAATATTATACTGGTCATAAGAAAATTTAATTTTGGTACATGGCGACTTTTTCATTGTTTTCTTAACATTAGGTGTTGAGTTTTATGATGAACACAACTTTAGTAATTTTCACTGAGCTTGACGAAAGTGTGATTAGACAATTGGACCACCTATTTGGCAAGAAGACTTCAGCATCTTTCTCCATCGTTTTAAAATTTTATTTTAATTTCTACAAGGACCGCAACGGAAGAAGAAATTGTTTGGAATTCTTAATAATGATTTTTTTTTTTTTTTTTTATATATATATTATGATTTTCTACAACGCAATGGATTTCCTTTATCTAAGTTTTCAATGGCCTGCCTCCATGCATTAATAATGAATTTAAATTAATAAATTAAATGGAACATTAGTATACTTTTTCAATACGAACCCCATGCATATATTCGCCATTGTATATCCCTTCAAAAATTAAAATAAAATATTTTTATGCAGAAAAATTACCTAACACACTTCATTGCTGGAATTGGAAGGACTAAAATAAAATAATGTTGCCGTCGTTTTGGTGTTGTTGCGGATGAAATAAGAAGATATATGCTTAAATTATTAAGGTGTCGGCAATTTTTAATGTTCTTTTGTCCAAAAGCTATTTAGTTTTTTAAAATTTTAACTCCTCTTATGTCTAAGTTGCTTAAACTGGCTACACTGTTGGACCTTCCATTTTTTGGCGGATCACAAATTTAAATATAATCAATTTTAAAGGCTCGTATATATGTTAATGAGGTTCAGTCAATAAATAAAAACAACTATTTTGGCGATGATTCGAGACTGTATTGTTCTCAAAATCATGCCCTACAGTGAAAAAACAGGTTACAATAAAATTATATAAGTTACACAGGCTTTTTTAAAATATAAAGTTAGCTACAATATAAATATATAAAAACATGCGTTAGAATATATATTACATACTAGCATCCCTGTCGCGGCTTCGCCCGCCCACTATAAGTAAAGCTAATTTCAACTAAAAATTAATGTTTTATTTGTTTATCGATAAGATTCTTAAAAAAGTATTTTGTATTCGGCAGAGATAACTTTTGATTAAAAGTGGATGAAACCTCAGGCCTCTCAACATTGTACATTTAAATTTTAGTTGTAAATACCATTGCAAAACCTGTGATTTCAGTTTACCATTGTTAACAAACTCGATTGTGGGATGGTGCAGTATTGATTATTTCAGGACGCTTTTTTTAATAATTTTCTTTTAGTTTATAAGTAATTTTTATCGCGATTTTTATTTTTTCTACGCATTTTCAAACTTCACTTTGATAGTATTCGTGGTTAGGGGTATAAGTTATCTTTCTAAATTTAAATCTTTCAAACTAAGATGATTATTAATCCTGTAATAAGACTATTTAATAGCTTTTTGGATAACTATGGGTTTATTGTCAATTTCTAGCGGATCATTCTCTTAAATGGCGCTACTGCACTCCACATATGCAACTTATTTAATAGTATTTTTGTTTTGAGAAAAATAAGTTATATTTGGTACGTCTATAGTTTTCGCGGTTAGTGAGAACGAAAATGGCTTGTCCTTTTATATTAACTTCCATCCCGATGTACCGAAAGTAAAGATCTTAGATAATTTTATGTTTTTAAATGTGAAAGTGTAATCAGTTTCATAGTTATATGTGAGTCTTTCTGATAGTGTTTGTATGTATGGATATATATATACCTATATATGTATATATATCTTCCCTCAATAGTTTTATTTGCTGCAAGACTGATTCAGTGAAAGAAGGTATACCTTCGTGCTCACAGAGACTTATCAATAATGTGATGTACATAATATATAAATAAATATAATTTTAATTATGTCATAAATAACCAATAATATTAATTTGACAATTATACGCAAATCGAGCTGCTTGGAGTCCTTAGTTCCTTCAAAAATTCTCCTATTATAAAATATACGAACATTCCAATGCGTCCATCCATCATAATTTAAATAGCGTAAACAGGACCAGCCAATTTATTGAACTATTAACTGTCGAACGTGTGTTGGAGACGTCAAGGGACTCGCCCAGACACCAGACAGAAACTTCTGAAACATTGACAAATGAGGCGGTCGTGTTACTGCGTCGACTTTCTTGGTGTCAGGTGGCAGACATATTAGCGGCAAACAGACGGAAACTGGAAAAAAAACAAACATCACCGCTGGAAGCTGAGCATCGAGGGAAGTGCCCTTTGAATTATTAATTATAAATTAAGAGGACAACATTTTTTTCTTTTAGGGTACTATAATATCTTTAAAAACAATCGAAGGACCACTGATTTATTTATGAATAGTTTATTGAGATTTATTGCTGTATTGCTATCACAGTGACATTCAAAATTTGATCTACAATGACTGTAGCATATTAAAATATTCCTATGATATTCTGTTCAAAAACCTCAAAACGATTGATTATCATCACATATACTTATGATGATATTGTATACAGTTGTACATTTTAATAAAAAGGAAAAAAAAATTAAAAATTATAAGTAGTTTCTTATCAGTTAGACCGTAGGCAGTAGGTACATATACATATACTTAATCAGATATAAGTATTAAGTTTAAACTCTGTCATTGGAAAATATCGATAGTTTTGATATATCGTGTATCGAAACTCATCTCTTTAAGCAAGATTAGAATTGATGTATTATAATTTTTTTAGAGAGTGAATTATGGATTCCTTTTCTGTATCTGGTTTCCGCCAGTGTTCAGCCCACTAAGCCACTCATTGCGGATAGTTTTATTGTGGCATTATTCCGAATCGGATGGTTTCGAATGGCAAGTTGAACCCCTTATGATCAAAAAGAATTAATTAAAGTCATAAAAATAAGCTTTTGTATGAGGCGGGAAGTTTGAAGCATTGGTTTAGTTAAGAGAAGTCAGAAACGACGATATGAGCATACTAAGTTATCTGTTTAACAAGGGTAATAGAAACATGATTAAAGGATATATTTACGGCGAAATACTAAAAATGCATTTCCCTAGCTACCTGATGAACCTAAACCAGTAACTCCCAGCTCCAACCAACCGTCTAGAAAAATCCCGTGTTGCCAAAACGGCAATCCAGGAAAAAAGAAAAGAAAAACAACTTACGTGACGACTGTGTTCTATGATAGCAAAATTGTAATTATAGTTGAATTGATTTGTGTAAGCTTATAACAAAAAGAAATAGATAATCTATTTTTTTAACTTAATTAAATTAACAGAGTAACTATAATTCATAGTTATTCATCTTTTGAAGTGAATCATACAATTTGATTTATATATGTTTTTTGGCAACAAGTACATTAGGGTGAAGCGAATAAAAATGTTTGAGAATCTGAGAATCCCTAATGAGGGAAAAATGGTGAATTTGAATTTTTAAAAAATAAAAAGAAGTGTTAAAATTTCATTCTGATATTATGTTATCTTGAATTTTTTTTTAAATGTTATAATCTAGTCGTTTACACTTCAGCAATCCTTCTCTCTGCATCATTAAATCCATATTGAAAATTCATTTCCTAGTTTTATAAGAGGAAAAAAAACCAATAAAAATTGATGGACCCCACTACCTGTAAATTAAATTAGTGTGACAGTGGGACATATTAATGGGACGGGCTCATAAGAACTGGAATAAAACCCAGTAAACAACTTCCACGATATGATATGAAATAAGAATTCCTCAAGATTGATGACAATGATTCAAATGAGCAAAAAAAATTATGAATTATTTTTTAAGTACTTCGATCCCATTAGCAAAGTCAATAATTACGGATTTATAAACCAAAAAAGTTGAAAACTTGAAAATATTAAAATAATTGCACAATTATATTATTCAACTACTATTATTGGAGTCAAAGAACTTCCCCTATTTCAGGTTACTGCTCACCTGCTACCAGTCAATAAGTTAACACACAGTCTGTTAGATATGGAGGACAGGTGTAGGCCTAGTTCATCATAACGAATGCCTTTTTAGATAATCTAAAAAAATATGATGTTATTAAACTATTATTTGTTCGTGTATAGTATAATAGTTAGAATTGAAAAAAATGAAATAAATAAATGATATTAAATATTGTTAAGGTATCTATAAAAAAAAAAAAAATATATATATATATTTATATACACACACATATTTTTGTTGGTATATAGAATAGAATAGAATATAAAAAAAATTTTATTCTGGGACAAAGTCCCTTAAGAATAATAGTTACATGACAGACCATAAGTTATATCTGGCCTAAAGATTATAAATTAGATAATAAAATAAGATAATTAAAAGTAAATACAATTTTACAATAAAATAAGTAATAAAATGAAAAAAAAAATATATATAAACACCTACACATTACACACATACATAAACTATATTTACAATCAGTAAAAGAAAAAATATTATATAGGAAATTGACTAAACAATGGATTTCTGAAGTTAAATCTAGTGAATGCTGAAGAAAAAAAAATGGTGATGAAAAATAAAAATGAAAATTATTTCAATGGTAGAGAAAACATTATCATATAAAGATTATTTAAACAGGCTAAACTTTTATATCTGATATGGTTGGGTGAAATACATTAAAGCATCTATATAATTAGATAGCATCCGACTGGAGTGAGGAAAGGTGATGGAAGAGGAGTGTTTTAAAAGTTCAAAGTGACGATGCATTACGAATGGGAGGAAGAGAATCCAAAGAATAGTGGAGCGGGCAAGAAAGGAACGTTGGAAAGCAGTAGTTCTGTAGGATGGGGTGTAGTGATCGGAGAGATGGGACCTTGTGTGCAATGATTGGACTAAGGACTTGAAATGTAGGATATTGTGAATAAACGGAGGATGATGGCTGTTAATAACTTGAAAGAGGAATGTACTAAGGGAGTAATCTCTACGGAAGGAAGGGGAATGCCAATTTAACTCGGCCAATATAAGTAGATAAGTATAAAAACAAATGTTTCCATATTATATGATTATATAAAAAATGATATATTCATGACAAACAATTAATATTTTTAAAAATATGAAAAAAAAAAAATCTAAAACTTCAAAATGACTTAATAATGAATATTTCCATGCAAAATTTCAGTAATTTTTTTTTTAATTTTGTATATTTATAATTTTTTTATTATTATTCAGTTTTAATAGATTTATTTCCGACAAATTATTATAAGATTTTTCAAATTAAAATTCATTTGAAGGATGAAAAAAAATTTTTCTTTTTTTCCTGTTTTTTCTAACAGGAAGGTATTATGAAAGCTTTTGTTAATATCAACGGTAAATAACTAAGTGACTAATATTTCTAAGCTAGTTCGTAAAAAAAATATACATCTGCAATTGAACACTTACTAGCAAAGAACCTTTTGTGCAAATTGCAGATGGTCAACCCCGGTCATCCACAGCTGCAGACCAGATTTGATACTGAGTAGGTCAAGCGGTGGGTCTGCAACATCTGTGAAAGTCACATGTTCCCTGTATTAGGATTTCGTTTCGGCTGCTCTGGCGGAATCCTTAAAAGAGGTTAATCCTCACGTATCTCAGCCCAAGTCATTAGAGAGTTCAACGTTTTTAAGGAAGAAAATAAAAATTTGTTTTTAATGGACCGTCAAAGATTGGAGGAACTGGTATAGGGAACCTTTTAAAACGAATAATTTTGCAAATCCAGAAACATTTATGACCACTCGTATTATGAATGTTGGATCCGGGAGGAATATTCAAAATTATACCAAGCTTTTCTATTCTTTTTCAAACTCTAAAATTATGGACTATTGCTCGTTTTATTGTTACTGTTCAGAATCTTGAATGTGGAAATTGCGATCAATTCCACCAGAAGATGATAGTTTATTATATCTCATAATATTTACTGTTGGAAAATTATTAGTTACAGTTAAAAATCGATAAGTCGAAACTCGTTAAGTCGAAGTGAACCCAATTTCCCGATTACATTTATATGATGTATTTGTTTCCTCGAAATAAAATGTTTTCGACACAAGGGAACATGAACATGTGCATACAAACCCGTCTTTCTCATTGTTTCATTTCCAGTACATCAAATGTACAAGACACACATTTATTGTCTTAACTACTAGGTGTAGAATATGTAATTTAATTATGCAATTTATTACATATGTATTTTTTTGCACTAGTACCTCCGTTTCTTTTAAATTTTCTTAGAAAAAAGTATTTACTTTTATACATATAACATACATACATATATTACAGAATAAACTGGATAACTCGAAATTTTATTTTTACTAAATCAATATTTAGAAAATTTGATAGCTCGATAAATTGTTAACTCAAAGTACATTTGTTCACCCTTCAACTTCGACTTTTGACGAGTTTTGACTGTATTATATTTTTAAAAGTTTTTCATCTTTTTCTCCATTCATCATAACAGTCAACTATAATTTTACCATTAATTCCTAAATGTTCCTTTGCGATATGAATTTAATCCTTAGATTATTTTCAATCTATTTTTTTATCTCTCCAACCTAGATTTATTATTGTACGAAAACACTAATGGTTAAAATTGTTAAAACATTTTTTTTTTTTATATTATATAAATGAGGTCCCTTCAATACCTAAATAGTCGTGGGGATCGTCGATCGTGGAAGTCTGGTTATGAGTTATTGTATTTTAAAATATAAATAAATATATAAAATATTAATTTTTATATATAAATATATAAAATATAAAATTGTAAAAAATTGTAAAATTCAATTAAAACAAAACTAAGCACATTGTACCTGTCTAGAATTTCTGCTCTGGCTGTTTTCCAAAACCACTACTCCCTCCACACACGAGAGAGGTAACAAAAATAAAAAATTACAAATAAAATTATTAAATCTTTATTAAAAAGTTTCATTACACTTATCTTATGAAGAAAAAAAAAAAAAGATAAACGAATATTATTCTCTATGAGTTAACTTTGGCCGGTGGTAATGTGATAACTAAAACTTATTGTGAAAACATTAATCCACCTGTAAACATTTTTTTTTTTCGAATGATCCCTTCATACGGTGAAAATAAATAGTTTGTAGTTTTTGAGACCATTTATAAAATAAGTTACTTAAATTAGCTAATAGATTATAATCTCTATCTATTTCCTGGAAAATAGATAATTTATAAAAATTGAAGTCTACATATGTATACAAAAATAATTAATAAATTCATTCCTTGAATTCACAACTACATAGTGAATGAGATACCACCTCTGCATCAAGTGAATACGATATTTTTCTATGGTTTGGTTCTTGATCTCTGCTTTTTAAAATAATACTGATAAAACCGGAAGTGAAAGAAGAAGAACAAAACAAGATATCCTTCGGCATCGTACTTTTAAGCCGACGGGCTGCCGTGACGGATAAAAAAATTATCTGCACAATTGCATAAGGTTGTATAGAAATGAGAAAATGTTTTTATTTTATGTTTATATAATGTTATTCAAATTTTATGTGTAAATCATTGTATGTTGTGTAATATGATAAGTGCCATGATGCGTGTAAAATCTTTCTGAGTATATTTGACTGTACATCGTAGATTTTATGTTTGGGTGGGTTTTGCACAATCCCACCAAAGTTCTGCTCCCTAGGTCAAACAGTCAACTTAGAATAAAACGCCTTCTTAATCAACGATTCTGGATCCAAAACCCTACCAATACATTTTCAATCAGTTAACAGTCTTGTATAAATATATCAAAATTTAATAATGTAGATAGAAAGCAGTGTGTTCTATTGTAGATCAGTGATAGACCGAACAACTATATACCCAACAACACCAGACACCTACCGTGAAACTGATAGACCGCTAAGGGAGAAAAATGAAGTGTTCCATATCTATCAACTGTACTCCAGAAGATAAAAAAAAAAAAAGGCATGATTTTGAATCTTCATCATTTCACTTCAATAGAAGTATAAAAAAATACTACCAATGCACAAGTCTACCGAAGGTCAATCGGTATCCTAAAACTATTGCACCGATCCCGTCACCTCCTTCCTCTACCCACAGTTAAAGTTCTAATATGCTCCCTTAGCTTCCCCCAATATTACTATGGCGGGCTCCGATGGCTCTTGAAGACAGATCAAAACACATCATACATTGCTCCATTAGGTTTGTCTTCGGAACCTCGAGACATTCCCATGTTTCGCATCACATCGTTAAGTAAAATTGGCTTTTCCCTTCCTTTCGCAGAAAATACTTCCTTGGCACTTACCTATTCCAATCAAATCAAATCACTGCATACAAGATCTCGTCTTTCCAATCTCTATACTCCATCCCACAGAAGTACTGCATTCCAACGTTCTTTCCTTGTCCAATATTCTCTTCTTTGGAATCCTTCCCTCCCCCTGTATTCGCAAAGCTTCTTCCCTCGGAACATTTAAAACAGTTTTCTTTCACTATCTTCTTTCTCGCCAACCTGACTCTCTCTAACTACATGGATGTACGTAATCGAATAATTTAATCACAAAGTCTGTCAGACACAAAACATTAGCGTAAATTATTGTTTGATTGTGATAATGTTTAAATTTTTTATTTTCTATCTTTTCTTTTTCATTATTATTTTTCTTTTTTTCTATATCAACTCCTATATTGTTTATTTATTTTCTTTTTCTATTTTTTTTAAATTTATATTATTTTATTTTTCTATTTTTTCTCTGTATTTGTACTCATACATATTTGTATTCACTTTTATCTATCCTGTTTTATTATTAAAAGCTCTCGACCAGTTATGATTTTACATTGTGTTATGTAATGTTATTCTTAAGGGACTTTGTCCTAGAATGAAGTTACATTCTATTCTCTTCTACCATAATTATAAATACATATATACATACTACTGAAATATAAAAATACATTATGTCATTATGAGGATCTACGCTTATCACATACTTATGGTGTACACAAAACAAAAAAATAAATAAGAAAAAAAATCCAGAACAAAAAAATATAATAAACATGTAAATAAACTATCCGATTCACTAATGACTTACTATCGACTAGTTAGTGACTAAGGTCGTGGGGACAGATCGGAAACATTCTGCTGCAATATGCGTGCCATCTGCCCTCGACTTCCACAGTTCTTGGGGAACAAGTGTCGACCATGGCTGGCAACTGTTGACACATATGCCCTCAACATGTAGTTGCCATGGCGCCCTCGTTGGGAACCTTTGAGAACTTTGCTTAATTGTTGTTTATCAATAAATAAATCGTAAAAAGTTTGTTCAACCGTTTGTTTGTCAACACCAGCCTCCGAAGGGTGGGATTGAATGAAACTATTACAGCTGTTGTGGTAGAGGATTAAAAAATTACGGCAGAGAAGAACTATTACTATTTTTTCTTTCTTAATATTTATTTATTCCAGATAGAAAGATATGAGGCAAGTTCTATACACAAACTTCTGAGGGGCTCTACTGGGAGTTTTGAGCCAGAAAAAAAATCACGTGAATACTAAAATTATTTAGATTATATTACTGTTTCTGCAATATTTAATAATTTACATATGAATATAAGAATTATGTATTCAATATGTAGACATAAGTCAAAATAAAAACGTTTGTAAATTTAAAAAAAAAACAAAAAAAATACCGGAGATTATTGTAATGCACATTAACATGTAATTGTAATGTACATTTTATTTACTTATATGTATAATGGAAAGAGTTGAAGATAGGCATTTATAATTACAAGTATATGTGCTTACCCCTAATTATGTGTCTTAATGGAAGAAAAATCTATTTAACAATTTTTCACTTTTGTTTGGAATAATTAAAATAAAATAGGAAATTAAAAAAAAAAAAGAAGTGGATATAGTAATCTTTTAGTTCATTTAAACGTGTTCGCAATATTTATTTATTTACATACCACTTATTTATATATATTTATTTTATTTACATACTTTCTGGTGGCATGTATGCTAGATTTAGCTGTGACATTTAGCTAGATGCACCATACAAGTTGAGAACTATAAGTCCTTATAAAGATTAGTTTGTTTCAAAAAGTGAATTATCTGAGTGGGAAAATTTATCTTATTTTTAAGCATATTGAAATGTCTTGATTAGTTAGGCCATTATCTTTTCCTTGCTTTTGGTATTTTGTGCATTCCACAAAAATTCCTATTTTCTATAGTCAGATTTACCTGACATTCATTACATTCCGGAGGTGGCTTATATTCCAATAAGTCGCTGTAGGTTAAATTTGAATGCCCAATTCTTAATCTTGTAAAGATGACTTGTTTTTTTCTTGGTCCTGGTTCTTGCTTCCATGGTCCTGGAGTAGGTCTCGTCGATCCTAAGCCAGCTTTCATGTCATACTATTTTGACTCGATGTCAAAATAAGGATTTGAGATCTGGAAAAGGGAATCAGATCAAGGATTAGCTGCTAAATCCGCTTGTTCATTACCTTCTATACCTGATGTCCCGGAATCTACATAAAGCCAATCAAGTGGCTATTTCGGATATTATGTAGTTTTTTACGTCATGGTTTTTTTGCTAATGCTTGTGAGAGCCGAAAGTGTGTCTGAGCAAATTAAGTATTCTTTTTATTCCATATGAATATACAAATCGTTAATTCAATATGTAAGTAGATATATTTATAGTTTTAATATGAGCTAGCTATGCGGAAATATCTTTATTTTATAAATTTACTATAATAATTATTATATTTTGAATAAAGTTTGCACAATGAAAGAACATGTTGAAAATTTAAGGATACAGGACTTCATTTTTGAAATTATTAGCTTGATCTTTCAAATTTACTTCTTACTTTAAGCAGTTAATTGTATAATTAATTTCATTTGACTTATGTGTGTCATCCTTGTTTTTTTAATTTCTTTTCTTAACGTGGTTTTATTATTCAATCACATTTAAACAATTGAAGGGTAAGGTGGATGAAGTGTTTATAGCACAGAAAGGGATTAAATCTGAATGTTTTAAAACAACTAGAAAAAGTTGTATAACGAAGATAAATGGGCTGTATAACTTTTTTCTACTAATGAAAAATGTAAAAAAAAAAAAAAATTAACATAAATTACTCAATGTTTTGTTTTTTTAAATAACCCCTTCATCCACTAAGCCCTTCAATTTTAATTTCACTTTTCCCTGCGGATATCTTTATAGTAGTTTGATGTTCTTAAACCTGTTAGATATTTCAGTGTGTTTATGTATCCTGAAATTCCGTTCAGGTCACTCATCGTCAAAGAATGAAGTGGAAAGATATTCATACGAAGATATTCTTCCTAATATGGCAATATCAATACCAAGAAAGTATACGTTCATGAAAGATAGTGTACATTGACGTAGGTTCTCAGACCTTCAATGTCACGTGGAGCCGTAATCGACGACTTATGTCTGAGGAAGTTAATTTTAAAAGATATTGCATTTTCGAGTACCGGGATTTTTCAAATAAACAAATATTCGTGCTCTGTGAATTACTTTTATTATAAATTTTATTGCTTGCCTTTCTTTGAAGTACTCATCTCTGGTTCCACACCTGCCATTTTCAAAGAAGTTTTTAATGCACTAATCGCGTCTTATCAAATAAAATTTGAAGGACCGTGATCCTTGCCGCTTCATGTTCCGGCTCATTCCTTTTAACGAATGAATCTTATTTTAACAATATGAGAGAGATTTGTATTCCTGGATATTTCTTTCAACTTTTATTTGTACATGTAATACAATGTTATAATCATTAGAACAATATTACGAATTCGAATTTTTTTGTCCTAATAGTAGTCTAGCCAATAATAGATTATAGAATGCATTTTCTGTAATTCATGGTTTTTCTTCGGAAACATGTTCAGAGTAATTAGAAAGTAAATATACTAAAGTCCTGGAGTTTTCGGGCCTGGGAACAGGAAGGGGGGGGGCGCACTAGGTTCCTTTTTTTGGTTTTGCTCATATCTCGAAAACGGTGCATCATATGCAAAAAATAATTATTTACTAAATTAATGTTAATTTAAATTCTCTACAACTTTTATTCTATACACCTTTTCATATTCTGTACCGTTTCAGAGATATACGCTTGGCAAATGTGAACATTTTCTAAAAAAAAAATTTCACCTCTCGTTTTCTGTTAAACTTCCCTCAAACGTTCATCCTACGACAAAAGTCTTCATAAATAATAACTGCATAACATTAAATGTCCTTCAAAATACACTTATATATGCCATTTTCTCTTCTACTTGTCAAACATAAATTTAAACTTTCCTTGGTAAAACTAAAATCCTCAAAGTCTTATTGTTTAGTAAATACGCATGTTTTGCAAATGACGCGCCGTTTTCGAGATATGAGCGCAAAACCAAAAAAAAGGAATCTTCCACGCCCCTCCTCTTCCTGTTCCCAGGCCAGAAAACTCCAGGACTCTCAGTATGTTAACTTTCTAACTACCCTGAACATGTTTCTTAAGAAAAACCTTGGACTACAGAAAAAGCACACTACAACCTTATTTCAGGCCTTCATTGACTGGACTGTTTTTATACAGTCATTCTTTCAATTCTAAGATTTATATCCGCATAAAGTTGGCGTTCGTTCTTTCCATTGGTTTTCGTTGTATTTCATCACATCAGTATCAAAGACCATATACAACATAAATAAACTGAAATATACAACATGTTAATAAATTATGTTTTTGAGATTACTTTAAGGAATACTTTTGTTTCGTGATTAACCTCAGTGAAGCATGTGCTTCAAGAACGCTTAGTCACGATCAATCAAGTGCCCACATCATTATAGGATCGATTCATTGTGAACAGTTTTATTGAACCTCTTCCACGATATATTACCACCTCTGACATGTACAAACAAAAGTACATTAAGAAGTTTTGTTTTCAGATTCGCAGTCTTTAGTGACAATTGCAATTGTTTTTTTCCCATTTAAAGTCCTTCAACTGCATTCGGTTCCCACAAGGCAACGACCACAAATTGTGTTAAATAGCTTCATTTTCGGTGTCTTTATTCTTTGAATCGACCAAATTTCCTGTATCCGGTCAAACTTTTTTTCCACGATTTCATTCACAAGAAAACACAGGCTTCAGTAATTCTCCATTTTTTCAGGAGATGCAAGTCTTAATCGTCTCATCTGGTTAAAATTTTTAAGCGTAATCAATCTCTCAAATTTTGTCTTACCTTTCCACCCCAATTTGGTTTTACTTTTACTACGCCAGCTGACTGACTCCTCCTCACTTATCAAACAGAAGAAGACCTTAAGTCTACAAAAAATCCAGGAAAACAGCCGAGGACACCCATTTTCAAATACCGAGGAGAGTAATACAAGATCTGAACCCTTTGTAAATCTTTGTTCATTTGTTTATAATAAATAAAAAAATAGCATCATATGTAAATCCGAGGCAATCTTCTTTTCAGGTGTCTCGGAAAGTTTTCTGGAATGGAATGAGAAGCAAGTTGTGAAATTAATTTATTATACGGTTGTGGAATTGGCTATGAAAGGTTATCTGGTTTTAGCTAAGTCAGTAACGTAAGTTTATTAAAATCGTTGTGCATAAGTTTGCTTATGAATACGAGATGAAATAGATAGCTTAATGAAGCCCGAAAGTTCAACTCCATATGTACAAATTGCCCTAATTACTGTTATGTAAATAAGTTTTTGTAATTATTCGGAAGATTTGAACTTTTGTCAGGTAAATGTAGAAGTAGTCGAAAACGACGGGCAGTTTCTTGTCGTTTTATTCTTGTAAGATGGCTTCGGGATCTACTAATATTGAGCCCTTATAAGTGATACCAATGGGTAGTTGCTTTAAAATCAAGTGACATGTCACTTTTAGCATTATACTCCCATTTAATTAATGTATTATATTAAAAATAAAAAGGAATTAAAAGTTAAACATACAATCATACTTTATTTACAATATACACTATCCTTGGGATTCCCGAACCAGAGCCGACACTTACGGAGGGACAGGTTAGGACAATCGAGATCATAGCCTTTCTCTCTTAGCTGCGTCACTGGTGTAAAAAAAAAAACAGTGGAGGCTGAGTGAGAGCGCTATAGTACAGTCACTCAGAGTAAGGTTGGAGAAGCTGGCCATTGCCAGGACTCCATATAGAATTTTGTAATAGATCTCGAGACCAATTTCTTTTTAACCTGCGAAGATTGCGCAAGTGATTTTGGATGATTATATAGTTTTTGGAGATATAGTTTAACTTTAATGTAAAATAGAGACTCCTAATCTCGATAATCAAATTTTCTTTTCTTAATGATGAAGAAAAACTTTAGTTTGTAATTAAGAGTAAGGAATTTTTCTATACATTCATATCATTACTCATTAAGAGCTATTTGGCTTGTAAAAAATTTCGCAAAGCCCTTCCTGCCAAACGAGATCGCTTTTTAGAACCAGTTCTGCATAGTATTCAGCGACCAATATGCAGCTAATTTTATCTCTATTATCATATATTTAGCAATTACTAATGAAAAAAAAAGTAAAACCTAACCACAACGGATTACCTTTTCGGATATAGTTATTTACTGTCCATTAGCCTTTTATATCCAGCGATAATTTGCCTAAATTATATATATTAAAGGTGCCGAGTTTATAGCTTATCGATCCATAAACAAAATTTTAATTCCAGTTTTCATAGGGGAACGAGTGGATACCGTGCCGAATCGGTATCGAGAATTTTCTCTTTTAAAATGTGTTGAGTAACGTGGAGAAATATTTGAATATACTTTTTAGAAAGTCTGTAATCTCCGAAGTTTGAAAAATTAATAACAGTTTATCCGATTTATATGATTTAAATGATTTTTTGTAGGTATGTGTCGATTCTTGATTCCACCGAATCTTGAGAAAAGAGTCTGTATCGGGAATCGATGATCCGAAGTCGATTCCTAGGGACCGATCGAAACCACTGACGTTGGAATGTAATACTAATACCTAATTAATGTAACCTATGTAACAGACCAAACTGACCTATGTAATGTAATATCTAATTATGTTATTATTATGCATCGATTCTCTTAATGAAAAAAAAAAAAAAAAAAAAAAAAAAAAAACAGAGAATCCTTTATTTCAGTTGGTTGAATATGTGTATCTGTAATTCGAACAACAAGAAATCACATTACAAATAAATAAATGCAGATCTTAGAATCTTTTGATTAGACATTTTTGTCTTTTATATAGAAAGTAATAGTTTACCAAACCTAATACTCAATTAAAACAAATCTTAAGAAATATCAGTGTATTTACGAAAGCAAAGGAATTGTTTGTTTCCTGTGACTATTTCGTTGTTTCTAACTCAATTTAATACATATTTTGTAAATATGTCGACAATGTTTCTCTAACAGTTTTTGTTATTGTGTTATAGCTTACCAACCTTATTTAGTATTTTTACTTATTTTTGTTGGACAGTACAATATATTCTGTTGTTGTTTTCGATATGCATTTGTCCAGGCGGTGTTCCAGATTGTTTTTGCAATATATGTGGCGAATATATATTTGAAAAATATCGAAAACCAATATTAGACTCTGTAAAAACTGCATATCATCAATACTTCAAAATAGATTTGTACAATCAGGACAAGCTATGGGTTCCTCATATTGTTTGCCAAAAATGTGTTGTGTGTAAACGGTTATGGTCCAGCTGGAAAAGAGATGCAGTGAAGTTCGTAACTCCCATGATTTGGCTAGAAACCTTAAAACCATCATGACGTCTGCTACTTCTGCGTTGTGAAAATAAACGGAATTAACCCTGGAAATCGAAGTAAGTGGTCATATCTCAACTTATCTTCTGCTCAACGACCTCAATTAAAATCACTAGAGGTACAACACAGCACATCTAAACCCTATGGTGATCCAAATCTCTGTGAACGCGAACAAAATATATCAAGTGATGATTCTGATCCAGATTAAAAATGTTGCCTTTCAGAATATCAACCATTTAATCAGAAATAACTAAATGACTTAGTGAGTTTAAAAGAAAAAAAAATTGCTTAATCCCGAAACCATCATTATTTTTTATCATACCCGAGAAAAAAATATGTTACCGTATTTTTCTCAAGAGAAGGATATAGTCTTTTGTAACGATGTTGGTGGTATTTTGCAACAGATGGGTTTAGTAAACTACAAACATAAGTATTGGTGTATTTTTATAGAAAGCAGCGAAAGAAGTTTAAAGTGTGTTTTGCACCATAGCAGTAACAAGTAGGGATCGATATCTATTACACATTCAACGACTTTGAAGAGATCTACCTAAAGTCATTTATTCAAGGAAATCCTATAAAAGATCATTTGATAATAATGTTCAATAACATTTTGTTAACATTATGTATTAATTTCCTCACATTTTTAAATAAAAAGAGTAAAACTTTATATTTCACAAAATAAAGCTGTTAGCAATCTCCCAGTATTTTTTTCATAGTCAGAATACCATTCATAGCCTTTGAAATACCAAATAACTATAAAAAAAATGAAGGAAACAAAAATTGTGTTGACCAGTGTTATCAATTCCTTAATCAATAAATGAAACAATGAAATGTTTATCTCCTTATGTAAGAATTTCTGAATTGAATTATATTTTTGTACATTGTCTGAATTATAATTAACATAAGTTATATATTATAGATAAGAAATACAACTGCCTGTTCACTAGTTTATATCTTGAATTAATATTGATTTTAATTGATTTGTTTTGCTTTTTTTCATCTTCTTTTTGGATTATTTTTTAAATTAGAAATTTATTTGTAAACCGAGGTATTGGTATCGATAACCGATAATCGATTTCTTGGCATCAATACAGGTAACGAGAATCAAAAATTGTTGACATCGACACATTATATAGATGTACTCTGCCAAAGGGTATCGAACTTAACTCTCCTTTCAGATGCTTGCTATCGATAGTAATGGTTGAAAATTCTGAATCTTAGCTTTTCAATAAATATAATATGAAGGGAGGATTCAGTTGCAGATAATTAGAATCATTGTACATCTTTTGCGTATATCATGTTCATAATATTTGCCTATTACTTTACTTAAACCCTCTCCAAATGGCTAAGCTAGTGTTTTATTCAGCTTATTCCATTAGATTGGTCTACATTCTGAAATGCCCTTAGGGCCATTAAATGTAAAAGATCGGGTAGACACCGCATTCCTCCGCAGTCGATGGACCGCGTCGGTAGTCACGTTTTCACCATCAAGGCTTCCTGTCGCGGCAAGCGGTTGATTTCGTTCACGAAATATTGCCTTACGGTAAGGTATGGGTGTCTTAGTGAAACGGCATGAACTGAGAGCCTTCTTGGATTCTCGAGGTACATGATGGAGAGATCGCTGGTAATTGAGACATTAGCCCCCGGTTGTGGTATTTTATGGTAGCCTACTCTCTTGGGATGGTAAATTTTATAGTCGCTTCTTAATACACAACCAGTTAGTATGATTGTTGGCAATTACCAAGAGAGTTGCACAGTCACTCAGTATAAGATAATTTTTTTTATTTTTCAAACTTAAATCTCTTTATTGAGAAAGTATTACAATCTGCCTCAAAGAAGGCAATAAGTAATATGGCTTCCATCCATTCATACAATATACACAATAAGAAATATATGAAAAGAAAAGAAAAAAATAAATAAAGAATCTCATAATATATAATACAATAAATAAAGTGAAAAAAAATACAATAACTTATATTAAATAAATAAAACAAAAACAAAAATAGTATTAAATTAAAAGTTAAAAATACAGTCATTCTTTCTTTACAATATACAGCATCCTAGGGATTCTCCAACCAGACTTGCCCCTTTACTTGGAAAACGAATCATATTTTTTTTTGGATGTTTTTATTATATTTCCATAAAGATTTTATTTTTTTCGGCGAATGTTCTTTTTCGGTCATACAAACTTTTGGGATACAATTTTTTGATGGTTTGCCCTGGTAGTGAATGCCATTTATCGATCTACTTTCTGAAGAAGTCCCGTACAAAAATATCGGTGTTCGTGATCTTCAATTTCTTCCACGCTGTTAGCTGATTGAGTTTGACTATTTTCCAAGTTAGGTAATCTTCTGTCGTCTCCATAAAATTTCAACCACTTTATCCTAATGCTCAATTCAACTTTTGATTGGTCAAGCGAGTTTTGACAACTGGATTATGTGGTAGTCTGTAGTCGACTTATATTTTGCGCGGTTCCAGTATCCTCGGTTTAATTCATGCATCTTAATTTTAGTCTCTCTATAAACAAATCAAATTTTACCAACGCTTTTAGGCTCTTCCATATGTTACACAAACTATTAAGTTATTATAATTCGCCAAAACCACACTAGTGTCATCTTGACCTCAGGCCAAGCATGTATTTCAGCTTTTGAGACTCTATTAAGACCAGACTCGAGGCTTTGAATAGGGCCCACACAAGCTGCAATTTCACATGTGGCCCCCCTTGCCAAAGAATGGGCCACAGTACTCAGCTGTTGTAAGTTGACAATGAGGAAGCAAGATGTGGTGAGATACTGGTGGCAGATGTAAGGAGCATACGGCCACCGCTCCTTGGATCATGTCCACTCTCAGGAAGTGGCTAGTCCCCTAATTGTTATCGCATGACGTATATCCTTAGTCTGTCTGCACTATTGTGTTTAATTTGACAGCTATCATTGTATGTAATACTCCACCCAAGAAATTCGTTTGTTGTATTTCTTTTAGCAAAGGTAATCGAGGAAGTAAGTAAAGCCATTTGGGAAATAATAAAATTGAGTTCATGACTCGATTCCAATAGTCTTGATAAAAGTATCTGTACTGATAACTAATGATTCAAAGTAGGTTTCTTCGATTAATGATTGGGCTTTAAACCTCAAATTGAAAATCTAATAAAATATATCCTAAATAATAATAATAAATAAATAAATGTAATAACATAAGATCCTTTGATCTTGCGTCGCTTTATTGCCAGTTTTCCTTTACTGTCTTTTAATAAATAAATAAAGTGAAAATAAAATAAATTACAAAAAATAAAATAATTAATGATATAAAAGAAGCATACTGAAGGCAACAATAAACCTTAAAACAATGGCATGGAGTAAACAAGTGAAGAAAGACCTAGAAAATGCAAAAACAAACCCAGAAGGACCTCTAGACAGAAATACTTACGAAAAAAAGCTAAATGCATAGGAAGTACAGCCGGGAAACGGAATAAAGAAGAATGGAAGAACTTGGTCGAAGGATAGGAGGAGAGAACATGGAGAGAGGAAACACAAGAGCTTCACGTGATCTATCAATAAATAACAAAAGAAGCAATAATATTAGTGAAAACATAAAATTGGATTAAATTAAGAGTTAAAAAATACAACGATACTTATTTATAATATAGACACATTCTAGGGATCCCCCAACTGGACACAACTGGAGGGAAAAGCCAGATACAAAGAAATCAAAAAATATTCTCCATTAAACTTCTGATCAGGAATTTGTGGTCAAATGTTTGATCCGAGCAACGCCAAAAGATCTAGAGATATCAAACTATTAGATTTTTGAGTGTGAATAAAGCGTTACACCAAAAAAGTATAAACCCCAGCAAAAAGACAAATTCATTTAAAAAATAATGTTGATTATAAGTGTCGATTCTTGAGAAAAGCGTTCTGAGAACCAATGATCCAAAGTAGGTTTCCAGTTATCACTTGATTTCTTGATACCAAAATTAATCAACGCCACTAGCTAATTATTAATTATATCGTCTATTTACAAAATATTTAAATACATATGTAAAAGTGTAATTGAAATTTCATTTTTTTAAAATATATTTCTCTAATGAGAAGCGTTTATATACAGAACGCAAATACTTCTTTAAACCATAAAAAACGATATGAGTGGTTAAAGATTTCTGCAGGCATATTTTTTTTGTAATGGTGTATTGTGTACTTATCTCCGTGTTATAACAACAATGATCCAAGAAGGTCCTTAATACAAAAAGGTCTTATATTTGAAAACCTGGTCTTTAAGATTTAACCTTCTAATTTTATCTAAAAGTTCCTCTATGAACCACCTAAACATTATGCGCAACGTAATTAATACATATCACAAAAATACAAAGGGATATTGCTGAAACCGGTTCTGTTAACTCCGTCCACAAGAAGGTGATGATACAACTAACTAACCAAAAACCGGTCCATACAATGATTATTTTATTTTATTTTTTTTAATTAAAGCGGTCATCTTTTCACCACCAAGGCCTATTCAATAATCCGGTGTTGATTTTCTTTTTTCATAATTACCGTGGACCAAACAAGAAATAAGAGCTGAGGTAGTCGCCCGACAAATATGAACTCCTGAAAGAGGAGGCGATGATATTTAGAACTATATTCCCACCCGGGCATTCCTTAGATAAGAAGATGGATAAGGGTATTTCGAAAAGGATCTGGCGAGAAGTGTGGGAAAAGATACTGAGGAATGCCGAAAGCCTAGTTCTGGTAGCATTTTTGAACTTTTGACTCAGCGTTTATTCAGGGGTCTGATCTCCCGAAGTGGATCGTTCAATAAATGTCATCTCGAAGCAAATCTCAAAAGGGATTATGACATCGCGCCTGTCCCCGTTATGTTAATCCCCTGCTCTCAATGAATATTAAATACGAAAATAAGCGAGAAATCGATATTTTAGCTCGTGGAACAAATGGAATACATTTACATATTAATAAATTGGTAAATAATCTATAAATGCAAATAATTTGTTTAACATATAAACTTGGATATGTCATTTGGGTGGGGGTTTACAGTTTTTAGGTGTAACGTTTTTTACATTCGAAAATATAAAATTTTGACACGGTTTAGCTCTGTTCCTGTTGCTCAGATCGAAAATTTGACGACAGCTTTGCGTTAGAAATTTACTGAAAAATATTATTTTTTATATATATTATTTGTCATTAGAACCTAATTTTTAGGAGCTGTATTAGTTTGAATGAAAAAAGTCAGGTTGTAAGACTTTTTTCATACTGAAAATGTACCATTACGAGGCCCTACAGCTCAGTTAGTGTTAACTCGAGATGAAAATATTCCGACAACTTCCTAATCAGAAATTCAATAGAGAATATTTTTCGTTGTATAACATTTGTCACTAGGACCTACCGTTTAGGAACTATTTTGGTTTAAATGAATAAATTCACGTTTGAAACCCCTACTTTCTCTCAACTTCGTTTATTTTGAATACTAAATAATTGTTAATTTTCATTTAATTAATAATTGGAAGATTTTGATTCTTTTAATTCTTAAATGCGAATTGAGAGAAACAGTAGATAACGGATAGACACGTCCACAGGAGAAATAGAGTTTTGTTCATTAAACGCTAAAGAGCTCAGAGGGTAAGAATATAAATTAAATTTAAAAAATAAAATAAAATAATAATAATAACTGTGATTTCTATGATGTTTCCACCTGACATTTTCCAGTTAAAAGCAGCAGCGCATATCTGAGAGCAAAATAGTTATGCAGTTTTCTATTGTATTATACATATATATCCAACCATTTCCCATTTCAATTAATAGTAGGAATTTATCTTCTTTAAGATTTCACCTAAAAATCTAGAAATTCATTATCTTCATGTGAAAGAAACGACAGATGTACCATAATTAAAGGGTAATTTATCATTGCGAACCCTATCCTCTCTACTTAATATTCTGAGTAACTAGTTAAACCATTCTGATATTGTATGTGTTCCTACAATTTATAGATACAATGCTATGCGAAATATTATTGATGCGATGCTCAATCCTTCTGGGCGTGGGTAAGGCATACTCAATTTATTTCTTTGGCATAGGCTACGCCACAGATGTTTACAGAAAAATAGTTCCTAATCAATTTAAGATTTCATGATCTATAATTTAATTACTTAAAAAAACAGAAGAAACAGAGCTCTTTTTGAATCATTATTTTATAGATATATTATAGGTTTGGAGCAAAAATAATGCAGGTTTTGATTCATTTTGTTTAGAAAATGCTTTCCAAGTAAACAAAGATTACTCTCTAGTCAGTTTTATAATGATTAGTCTATTTAGTGTGACATTTTCTGTGAGTTAGGATCTCTGAAAATCACCACGTCAAAACAATATTTTTGTCAAATTTATTTTTATGGGTTCAAACTTGGTTGAAGTGCGGCCCAAACCGCGCGTTTAGGTAATAATAAGAAGTGAGGAAGCATTAATGGATATACAGTGCAGCGTAAATCACACAAATTTCGTCTTGGAGATTCTGATCTCAGAGACAAGGAAAACTGCCTTCTCTTGTCGATCGCGACCGTCTGATTGCTTTGGTAAAAGAAAAACCTCGCAATTCCTCGGAACATTGCGAGAGAAGTTAGAGTTCCACTCAACATTATAAACCCAACAAAATTAAAATAAATAATTTTTGTCACCTAAAAAGCCTGCATTATTTTTGCACAAACCCAATATTATTATCATTCCTTTTTATTTATTTTATTTTATTTTTTATTACAGGCCACTAAGAACTTAAAGCCAGCAAGCTAGCTTTAGTTTTTTTCCAATATTCCTTCATCTGTTCAAAATTCTCTTTCCTCTCTTCTGCCGTCCATTTTTTCTCCTGTCTTTTTGCAGCTGTTTTGTTTTGGAAGCCTTCCCACTCTTAAATTTTGTTTCTATAGTTTGCCCTTTCATCAATTTCTTCTTTATTTAAGTCAGTCTTCAAATCTTCCTTTTATTTTAATTTAAAAAATTTTTTTTTTTTTTTTTTAATTTGGCAGATTTGAATATTATTTGTTAAACAATATTGAAAAAAAAAATATATATTCATTAACAAATTATTTTAGTTGAAAAGGTCACGTTAGATCATTCGAATTTTTAAAATTTCAGATATATATTAAATGATAATTTAACAATAAAAAAGTAAGATACCTTTCTTTTCTTTTTGAATTAAACAGAATAAATTTAGAATAAATAAAAATAATGTTATTTTTTTTTTTTCATTTCGGCAGGAAAAGAAGTTAAACTATATTATAGAATTATACTGATATACGCGATTAATACTGATATTAACTATATTATACAGTTATGGATATACATTAATCATATCAGTATCAACCTGAAGTTAATGAATATTTATTACTAAGTTAACACTAACATTCATTTATTTATTATTTACAGAGAAGAACGTTACTTAAACCGGGTTAATTTATAATATAATTAGTTATAGATCTTGGAGTTCCTTGATATTACTATAAACGTAATTTTAAAAATAATAATGCTTGTATATTTTAATGTAAAATATACGTTTTTCAACTTGACCACACCCTATTTTACCGTTGCCAAGCAAGTTTTTTTATCTTTTTGTAAACATCTTATCTGTTTTTAAATATTTATACTTTTATGTAATGCATATCTAAGACATAATTTATTGTGTCTAAACAGTCTTGACCAACTAAAAACAACTTATGATTTATTAGATTATTTATGCCTGTATAAAGTTATGAATTATTTAATAATGATTTTATTTGCTCTTGGCAGCTATTTAAATTTATGTTAGCACTCGCGTATACATCTATATATAGCGTTTGGTGAAAAATATCCAACAAGCTAGGTGTGGGAAAATTTGTTTTTACTTCAGCGGAAATTTTCATAGCAGATTCGTTATCTCACCCAAGCATGATCTTATATTGAAACTATTAGATCATTCAAAACAAAAATAAATACTTACATAAAGCGAATAATTTGCTTCTGTCACGCCAGATAAAATACTCTGCAACTGCGTCACTCAAATCAAATCAAGAAAATTAACACGTGAAATTTTTATTGTGTAAGCGTTTGTTTGTGTGATATAATGTTATTTAGACTACGTTTGCGTGATCATGAATAGCAGAATTCCTACCTTTGATCCTGCTGATAACTTTTGCACATCTGCATACGTCTTTTATAAACGTTGAAGCACAAGTTAAATCTCAGGTTCTATGAAACTAAACAAAGAATGTCTGAAGCTAAAAAAAAAAAAAGAAGAAAAAAAAGTCAAATGTAAGATTTAAGTTTTAGCTATTTCGAGACAAAATACATTACTACATTTCAATTAGTTGTGAGATGAATTTGCTCTGTGTCAGTTTTGTACTTAGTTACATCCTAACAAATATTATACGAAACTAAGGACAAACGAACCAAGAAACTATCTGAAGAAACCCGTTAATTTAAAGATAAAAAAGAACGATTAAATGGAATTATTAACAAAACATTTGAGCAGGAGGTAGAACATGCCGAAATTCGCAGATTATTCAACAAAAATATCCCTCTTGGTCACCAACATTATAATAAAAGATTAACCCATAACTGTTTATCTAGAACAGAAATTAAACTTCAAACTTTTTTTTTTGACATAGATATGTCTTTTGGCTATGGATCTATACTTTTTTTACTGTAAAGTTTTTTTCACAATCAAAAACGTAACATTTTGCCACGGTCTAGCTATGTTGGTGTTCCTCCGATCGAACATTTGACGACAATTTCCGAATAGATTTTTAACAGAGAACATTTTTTGTAATATAACATTGGTCGCTAGGACTTACCGTTTAGGAGCTATGTTGGTTCGAATGAAAAAAAAAAGTGAAACTATAACGGTTTCTTCACTATCAAATATGTAACGTTTTTTTGACTCTCAAAAATGTAACGTTTTGACACGCTTTAGCTCTGTTAGTGTTGCTCTGATTGAAAATTTAATGACTGCTATCTTTTCAGAAATTAAATGTAAAATACTTTTGTCATATAAAATTTCTCGCTAGGACCTACCGTTCAGTATCTGTACGGGTTTGAATGAAAAAAAGTCACGTTTCGCCTGTTTTTTTTAGTGTTGGGGCTTTTTTGACACTGTAGTTCGAATTGAAAATTCGATGGCATTTTTCATATCAGGAAAATATTACTCAGAACTTTAATGGAATATATTTTTCCAATATTTAATGTTGAATCAGGGATTAAACTTTTTATCTGGCTCATTATTAACGATCTATTTATTAAAAATCTACCACTGTACACAAACAAATAGTAAATGTGGTTAAAACGATTGTACCAATATGAAAATGGATTGTAGAGCAACCACCTCTTGGCTAGATTCTTTTCAGGCACATCGGTGTGTTATCAGAAATTCAATCCAAGACTGACTGATAGACAGGTTAGGATAGGCTTGGGAATAATCTTAAATGAAAATACAAGCAACAGAAAAAAATCATTTATAAAATTGGGTGAAGTTTTTATCAATCTCATTATTTTTGCAACTTTTAAACATTAAGCATTCAGTTTTATAGAACTCAATCAACTCAATTTCAATTTGAAAATATCACTAAACTCTTTTTGAAGGCAATCCATCTAATCCGACATCCTTCTTCAAATCCGAAAGGCTGGATAAGCGAGTATAAGGACTTGTTAGGGTTGTTATGGCGTTTACCACCAAGGATATCTATCTTCTTTTGGGCAAATCAGCAACATATGAAACCTTAAAAACATTATGAGATAGAAGGTTTATTGGAGCCCCAATGCTCCATGAGTCTGATTATAGTCAAGTAGATGAGTCTTACAATTTATTGGTATCTTAGGAGTCCTAGGTAGCGGATCTGTTCAAATGGGAATATTCAATATTTTTTTTTAAAATTATTTATTCATATTTAAAACTGCACAAAAGATACAACAAGTTAATTTGACCATAATGATAACTATGGCATGTAAATAACTTATGAAGAATTATTCACTAGTAACACTTAAATAAGAATTTTATATTAGAAGATCCCTTGGCTATCTTCTTGTCAGACGCCTCGGAGGATTATCGGGAATGGAGTGGGAAGGAAGTTGAGAAACTAATAGATTTAAGTGGTTATGGAGCTTACTATTAAATGATAGGTATCTGCTTTGGGCTAACTTAGCAACATATGAAACATTGAGGTCTTTATGGATAATTTTATTGATGACAAAGTAAGGAGCATTGACGATTTTTTTAGGGATTTTGGATTATAAGGATTGGATACGAGATGAATTGAATGGTTTAGTGTAGCCCCAAAGCTCACCTCCTTAAGTCCAAATAGGTCTGATCACAGTCATGTAAATAAGTCTTTTGTAATTAATTGGGAGCTTTGAACTTTTGTCTAGTAAATGTTGAAGTATTTCGTAACGACGAGCAGTTTCTTGTCGCTTTAGTCTTATTTAATAAATTAAAATTAATTTTGCTGAAAGGGGTTTAATGTCGTTATCTAACTATGGTAGGAAGGATAGGCTATTTACAGATCAGAACCAAAATGAGTATAAGTAGAGAATGCAAATAAGGGCGATAATGGCTCATAAAAAACATTGTTGATACTTATCAAAAGAATCCAGGCTATCCTAATTAAGATTTTTGGTGAAAAGCACAATAATCGATATTGATCCAATGTTGAATGAAATTTTATTTGAATTTTTTTTTTTTTGTAATTTTAGTTATGTTCATTCCCTTACGAATGATAGATGATATAAAAGGACGCAGATGGAGTGCAAACACCTGCAGCAGAGCACTGCACTGACAAGGATTCGCTAAGCTGGCTATCTGCTTCAGGCGCCGCTGCCCTCAGCACTGCAAGTCAGTGGGAACTGTCTGTCTCTAGGTCATCTCCCTTTTATAATCATCACGCATCATCAAACACACCTCATCTCTTGACCTCGCGTGCTTCTACAGCCCTAACCGTAAATGATCGTTCATAGTACCCCTAGAAAGCGTGCATAATCCAAGACTATCATGAAAGAGCATCGATAACAACAAGATAGATTTTTCAAAAACTGATCATAAACTCACCATTTTTATAATAAACAAAAAAGATCAACTTTTACAACAAACTCAAAAGGATCCAAATCTTGTATATGAGGATCATCAATGATTACCCTCAATATACAAAGATATTAACTATACAGCACGGTCCTAATCATACACCTATTCACATCTATGCACAAACTAAAACATTATAATAAAAATAATATAATAAACCTTTATTTGTACAATTATGGTACATTATCATACCTAGGTTTATAAATATACATACTTTTTTTTTTCTATTTACATTTGTACATAATCAGCTAATGGATGAGGTTTTTTGAGCTCATTTTTTGCCTTTAAGATTTGTACTATATTTATACTTTCGGTTTTATTCTGGCCAAATAGTGAGCTTCTCCTAATATTTTCCATTCTTTTCTTACTTCAACCACCCCTGCAGTCCTAATTTCTTGATCCCATTGGGTAGGTGGTCGTCCTCTGCTTCTTATGTAATCTCGGTGGTACCAACTTATAATATTCTTGGACTATTTATCGATTTTGCTCCATACGAGGTGTTCTGCCCAAGACCATTTTCTTCTGTGAATTATCAGAGCTATATCTGGGAATTTCGTTTTAAGCCTTATTTCTTGATTTTTTGTCCCTCCCCCTTGTGATCTGTAAGGTATTACGTTACATTCTCCTTACAGTTACTCGTAGTTTCCTGATAATTGTTTATTGGCCAAGTTTAACAAGCATAAGTTAAAGTTGGCAGGACCGTACTTTCTCATAATTTCTTCTTCATTTCATGGGGGCTTTGGATCTAAAACTAAAACATACTACTTTAAAAAAACGTCCAATTCAGAAAATTCTCTTATCCGTCAAATTGGTACTTACAATAAAAGATAAACCCAAATAACAAAACATATCCTTCTAACACAACTCAGTTTATGCGGTTATTGCTTGTTATGTAAAAGTATTTGATGTTATACATACAAAATAATTATTTTTATTTCGTTGTGTGGGTTTTTCTTCATTTTTCCTTCTATTTTGAGAACAACTATAAAATGTAAAAACTATTCATTATTGAATAAAACTTTATCAACCATGTTAAGAAAATAAAAGAAATAGAAATAATCTTCATTCTGGGACACCTTGTACACTAAGAGTAACATGGAAGTAAAAATAAAAAGATATTATTGTCTGTCTGCATACGCAACATACATCTAAGTATGTTATGTACTCTAATTCATCTCGTATCCAATCCTTGCAATCCAAAATCCTCCGAAAAATCCTTAATGCTCCTTACTGTGTGACCAATAAACTTATCCATAAAGACCTTAATGTTCCTTATGTTACTGATTTAGCCCAGACCAGATACCTATCCTTCTATAGTAAGCTCCATAACCACTCCAATCCACTAGTCTCCCAACTTGCTTCCCACTCCATTCCCGGTAATCCTCCGAGGCGTCTGAAAAGAAGATGGCCTAGAGACCTTTTAGTGTAGATTTTATTGAAGTGCTACTAGTGAGTAGTTATTCACAAGTTATTTACATGCCATTGTATTCATTATCAACGCATTTACTTAATGGTTTTTTTTTTTTGGTTTTTTTTGAGGCCCAAGACTCCCATTGAAGTCCTATACTGCCCGATGTATGTTTTTTTTTTAAATATCAATAAATGAAAAAAAAAAGTTATGTACATATAAATATATAAGATAGAAATTAGAACTAAATGTCAATCTTCGAATTTATATACAAACAATTTTTATGCTTATATATTTTTACATAATTGAGAAGATTGATAATTGAGGAGATGGATGAATAAATGATGTTTAAAGGAAGCACGAGAGGAAGAATGGCGAACTGAAATTGGTTAGAAATTCCAAAATAAGGCTGCAAGAATAAAAAAAGGATTTGTCAGAAGAGGCGGTGCGATGAGAAGGGATGTACAAATCAATGTGTTCAAACGATGAATAGAAGAACGAACGGTAAGGATGTCGTAAATTTACGAAGGTTTTTCGGACTTTAATGATTACGATAGAATGGTTCCAAGGAAGTATTCGTGTTGAAAACTTGGGATAAAGCTACATTAACTCAGAATACCAGGACGTGATATAGAGAATGTAAGGGCCTGAACATGCAACCTGAATTGGCTTTTTGATTGTAAATATGTGAATAAAGTACTATTATTTTATTATTAATGAGAGAACACTGATCATCTTTATCTAAAAAAATTATTACCGAATAACCTCGGAAGGGTTGAAAAGCTGAAACAGGTCTTAATTTTACTTTTAACTGTTTTGATGAGAGGGCTGTTAAATATTGAAATATCACCTGACATTCAAAATTATTGTAAACATATTTTAAAGAAGAAATCAACAGAAACAGAAAAGTTCATTTTATAATCGGTTCCATTTGATGAGCCATGTGTCCTTAAAATTCGAGGATGAACCAAAGGTTAAACAAGATATGGCCTGGCGTGATAGCAAGTAGTACATCCTCACAGTATGGATCTAGTTAATCAACGTGGTTAGTTTAGAGATCTCTTATCCAGCTCCTATTAGCGTCCAGATGTGGGCCACAGGGCCTGGGTTTGTTGACGTAACTGATTGATGAGGATGGAAAGAGGCTTCTGGAAGTGTTACAATTATGTAACAGGTTAACAGGTTGGTTCGATTCATAAATGCTATTTTAGTTCCAAATTAGAGGGAAGTTTTGTATTCGACAGCTTGAATAGCTTATAATGGGAATATCCCTGAAAGGCTTACAATGGTCTTTGTACTTGTTTTTATGATGATATTTTTTATTAATAACAATAAGTGTCACAGTGTGAGGGTTGTCCGTAAAAAGCATAAAGCATAATACATGATAAAAGTATCGAACAAATTTATTTTAAATTTGTGTTGATTTGATAATTTAAAGTCGGTAAAAGGTAACTTTTATGTTGGATAATTTGTAGCTTCAGCCCCCAGAAATATTCCTAGTGATGTCCCTGAATATATCAGTATATTATTAATCTGTATTCAATTGAACATCACATGGTGCCATGGTCATAAAAAAAAAGTTTTGAAAATAAACTGCTTCGTGAATCCATATAATTACAAAAATAATTTATATATTATTTATTTTCAACCGAGAAGACTGTCATTATTTAGAGATATATGAATCTATATTTCTTTTAATTCGAGATCCGTCCTAGAAGCTTCTTTCTGAAGAAGCCAGATGAATCCTCTTTGGCCGAGGACGATCGTTTCTCTTCATCAAAGTCATCTTCTGATCATCCATGCTCTATTGAAAAGATCCAATTATTATTCCAGATCTTTTTCTCCCTCTAATCTTAAGTTAAATTGCAACCAGGTCAGGAAGTATCCCTCCAAGTGTCTCATGTAGATGCTAAAGCACTCGGATGTGCTGCCTCTTATTATTTTGTCCTGCTTAACGAATAAGGTTGTGTTGGTTGCGCGAACTTTTGATCTCATTTTATTTTCTTGTAATTGTTGAATCGGATTTATTTATTATTCTCCTTCTGCTCAAATACTATGAATATTGCTTCACATTTCTTATTCCACTTCTTCCTACCCAGTTCATCATTTCATTACCCAGTCTCTCATGCAGTGTCCGCCAAGTCCCACCATTCGTTAACTGTTTATTCATGTACTCCTGAAATACCGAAAATCGCTTCTTTTAAACAGTTCTTTTAAGGGTGATGGAGACGTTTTGTAGTGTGCTTGTTTTGATAAAGATGTATTAACTATGGCACGGTTTTTATTATCACAGCACATAAAAACAGCAAAGGATAACTAAAACAAAGATAAAAAATTAAAATTTGAAAAAACCTTTGCTACACTGTCACTGGATTATAAAAGTCTGGTTTCGATACCGATTTATGTTATATTTTAGCTCGAGCTGACCTTTCTTCTTCTTCTTCTATCGGCTGATGCTACCCTTGACCTGCTCAAAAATAGCCAACCATCTTCTTCGATCAGTCGCTTCCGTGACAGAGATCCCTAGCTGCCAGAAATCTTGTCCTACGCCGTCCCTCCATTGGCCCTTTGGCCTACTACGTGGACGAACTAATACTACCTTCCATAAATTAAGTTTTAATTTTTTTTAACCTGTTCTATTTTTTAATATTCGCCTTTTCTTTTTGTTGTTTAATAGTCCTTTTCCTATTGCTTCCCTTTTCAACACTATTATGTAGGTATACAAGTATACCAGTTTGTAGTAATTTATAAATAAATAATTAATAATGCTATTATTTTTTTTTCTAAATAATAGAGATAGCTGCATGTTTTACCCAATATATTTGCATACACAAGTGCATATCAATGAACTGTTATATCAGATTAATTTTCGTGATACACAGACGTCCTCACATATCTTAAGGGTATTCTGAAATCGGGTAGCTTTACTAAAATTACCGACGTCGATACTTCCAAGGTGCACTCATATTTCAATCCTTAAAAACTAGAAATCCCACCTGTATTAATGACCTCTTACTCTGCGATCCTTCATCAACCTCTTATATTCAGGAACTCAAGCTTCAACCTCTACTCTCCTGCCTATCGAGCTGATTTCTTTGAAAAATTCTTCAGAATTCATTACCAATCTCAATTCGATAATACTCCTGTGTAACTTCATTTAAACATCATCTATTTTTTTTATCTCCTGAATTTTCAATATTCCGAACATATATAAAATATGAATATTTATGTAATTTATTATAATTGAATGTATAGGTAAGTTGTATCTTTTTATAAGATTACTCATTAATTTTGTAACTCATAATGTAATTATAAATTAATTATCATGGCCAGATGATTGCCCTATGTATTGTTTATTGTGGCTTAACGACCTTAGGTACTCCAACTAGGGCAGAAAGGACGGGTTATACGGACGGGTTAACACCCTATTCTAGTACTCATTCTTAGGGAACATTTTTTACATGGATAATTTTTTTTCTTTTTCATATTTTTTTTTCAGTATTTATTGCATATGTTTCACAACCCTATTGTTTTAACCTAATGTCAATTATCTTTGCCATATCTAAGCAAAGCATTTTTCTTTTAAACTGTCTCTTACGTAATCAGTTAAAGACTCCAGCTAGTCTAAGATAGTATAACGAAGGAGCTGTTCTGGAAATAAGAGAGGTAGGATGGCTAATTGTGCCCTGTCAGAGGCTAGCAGTTATTTATAAATATATTTCCTGATGGGATTTGCATGCGGTGAAGGGGACCGGGCTGATCACGAACTCTGACGTCAGATTTGATGCGCTCAGAGAAATCACAGATCCGCACGAGTCTTCCGCGGACCACCTGCCACGGAACAGGACTCAGGAAAGTGGGTTACCAACGTCTGGGTGACCTGCTACTTCCTGATGGCTTACAAGTTTGCAAAATATGCGGCTAAACAGTCCATTAATAACGGTCAAACACTGGTTTTATCCCATTAATTTAGATTGTGCCATTAGTTGTTGGAAACGTAATAATTATAATACAATCTGACTCGCTGAGATACAATACAAATCTTCTGGGATCCTGATGATCCTAAATTAAAATTTGAATTTTTATTCTTTAACAATCCACATCAACCATCATTGAAGCTGAGCTCTTGTATGCTAAAAAAACAAAAAAAATTTTTTAATATTTTACCATTCCTTTTTCATTAGTAACCTCAAAAGCTTCTAGCGTACTTACGATATGCGATACTTACGATATGCTTGGGGCATCTTGTAACCTTAACGATGATATTGTTAGCATTAGCCGTCGGGCAGTGAAAAATAAGTTACAACGGAATTCAAAGAAAATTAAGGTAATTCTCATTGGTTCAATACCTACTTTGATGCCCTTCCTTACTATGCATTGCTTTACCACAACAACCTTCCTATACAGTTTCAAAGCCTATGGAACCTTTGGAGTTACCTCCTATCAATGCCTGGAACAACCATATCTTCCAAATCTCCAGAAAAGCCATCTCAATCTTCAAACAGCTCTATAGATTTATTGATTCTTTTTCCTTACTTACCAGTCAGATTTTAGTTTTCCCTCTTGTTTTAGGTTCCCTTGCTTCCATTGTGGGTGCTTTGCATATGTAGGACTGTCTCCTGAGCTCGAGATGAGATTGAAGAGGATGATTGATTAACTTTTTTATTAGATCCATCTTCGGGATCATCAGATGGTCACACTTTGCGTGTCGGTATTCTGAGCTTGGGTGGTTTTTTCCCAATTTCCGACGACAACGCTTCCTCGGTAGTTTTCTATTCCAATAGCCAAGAACTCAAACACCTCCCTATATTCTTAACCTAATACCTATGCGTTCCCAATCTTTCAACCTGTATACCTCCTCCCATAGAACCGCTTTGAAAAATCTTATATCATCACATACCAATTCGTAAGACTTCTACCCCAACTTGTTTCTGTCAATTATTTGTAGTTACTGATGTATTGTCTGAGCAATAAATGCTATTTTGGCCACACAATATTACCAGTAATTGTGCGTTATTATTATTATTAATATTAGTATGTGCTAGAATAAGATTTATTTTCCATTTCATTTTCCAATTCACTGTTTATTGTGATATTACTTTGAAAATCAGTTTTCAATCAATGTCTAAAGCAAGTATGAGTAAAAGGCATCCCACTACAAGAGAAAACTCCGCAAGTGCGGACTCGATAGTTGTTAACGGCAGAGAAAGTTTAAAGCAGGATAATTGCCCTATTAAATGCTTTCACTGCAATAGTTATACTCGAGACAATAGTAAAAGTGCGCTATGGTACCTTTCTAAATAATAATTATAGTTAATACTATAAAATACAATAGTATTTAAAATAATTGTAGGGTTTGATAAATTAATAGAAAAGATAATAACCCTACTTTACCTCTCAGCTGCGTTGTGTTGCATACCTGAAAATGTTTAGGTTTTGTGCTCAATGTTCTTCCTATTCTATTAAAATAAATTAAAATTATAGTAAATTTTTTTTTATTAATTTTTTTTTTGTGTGATTATTAGAAATAACTCAGAAAATAACGGTTATTTTGAATACAAAATATTTTAGTTTTCCATGAAATTTATTCACAACGTTTATGATGGGCCTAATTGACATTTCTATGATTACTAATCTGAGCCCTAAGGGACCAAGTGGTTTAACGTCTAAAATGTCGGATTAACAGGAGATTTCAAAGAAGCATGTATTTTTCATAACATGAAGTGTACTATAATAAAATTAAAACTATTTATACTTTATATATTAAAATTTAAAAAGAAGTAAAGGAAATAGAAACTTAAGCTGTATACACCAACAGACTAATATGTTTTCATAGAAATGTTTTAGCCAGCTATTTATGAACAGAAGCATTGGCCATAATAGCACAGTGTTGTGTTTGGTGGATAGCAAAATAATTTTTCAAATCGTTCATAATGAAGTATGCTCTAAACGCCTTAGTATGTATAGAGAAAAAAAAATAATAAATAAAAAATCTTTTTGAAAAAATTCCGAAAATTTGAAATCTCGTATCTTATATCCCGTTTATCTGTGAACACTTTGGCTAGTGAAGTTTTTGTTCTAATTGGAAAGATAACTGACGGTTTCTAGTGAGTAAGTATACGTTCCCTTTAATCTTCACTTAGTCGGTGTTTGAATAGAAAACGAAGTTTTTGCAATTTCTAACCAATACAGTTTTAATAAATTTTCATTTCAAACCGAAGAGTGTGGGCTTCAGAGCAAAGTAATGTGTTACAATGTGACTCTTTCGATTTTTTTTTTTCTTGGTGTGTCACATCGAAAATAGTTTGGAATAGGAAAAGGAAGTGGGACATTGGTCTACAAAGTCTGTTGGCTTTAGAGAAGAAAAGATAATGTTCTCATATTATAAATTTGTTTATGCTTAATTTTAATCACCAAAAATTTGTTGTGGAACATATTAGAGGTTAAACGTTTTCCATTTTATCTTTTTTAATTTATGATTAGTGTTCTCCATGTTGTCATACAACAATATATAAATAAAATAAAAATAATTAACCAAATTATTTTAGGTTGAAATCGGGTAAAGCACTTATTAAATGAAATTACTATATAGGTATTATTCACTTAGAAAAATTATTATACGTTGTATAAAATACATGATATCCTTAAATTTATCGTTTCAATTGTTGTCTTCATTATATGTTTCAATTGTTATCTTCATTATATTGATTTAAATTAATAGTATTTCAAACTATTTTAGTTTGTGTCATATGCCTCTTTAGTTTCCCACATTTCTAATTACCCTTGCCGAATTGTGGTGCACAGCTGAGAAGACCCAAAGGCACCTGATACCCACTAATTGGTGCTAGGAGCAGTTGGGGACCACCTGCACCAGCACATGTCTTTCACCAAGTTGGTGCAAGGTGCCATAATTTTCTAGGCATTAATATTAATTATTGTTTAATCTTCTATCGTTTCCGTTTAAAATGTCCTCCTTCCTATTGGCCTAGTTTTGAAATAACGTAAACTTCAAAAACAGATAAATAGGACATTAAACGTTGTAAGGGAATATGCATTTGTTATAGATTTGATTTTGAAGTGGATTAATTCGTGATTTTGATTCTTCCAGGATCATTCCTTTATGAAGCAGTCAACTTGAATGATCTATGAAGAAAAAAAGGTCATCATCATCATCTTATGGCGCTTATGGTCCTTGTAAAACCATGGCCTCCTCTACAATTCTCTACCATTCAAACCTTTCTTCGGCATCCCTTCTCCATCCTCTCACACCCGGAGTCCGAAGGTCGTCCTCTGCATCTTCCAGCCAACGAAGTCGAGGCCTTCCTCTCCTTCTCATTCCACCCGGGTGCCCCTCCAACATCATTTTAGGAAGCCTACTTGCCTCTATTCTTTACTAATGCCCTAGCCATCTAATTCTGTTTCTTTTTATGCTGGCTACAATATCTGGAGGAGCATATTCTGGAGTTTTTAGTTCCTCATTTTTTCTCATTCGCAAGAGATTCAGTCCATACGTGGTTAGCCTATATAAAAACATATAATTATAAAATAGAGACCATATATAATAAAAATATATGAAAATGAGAGGGATAAGATAGAAATTTAATAAAGAAAATAATGTTAGCATAATAATAAACAAAATACAACAATCGAATGACTGCGATTTATTATAATTTCCTCAACCTCTCCTTTCCCTCATCATTATGCCAACTTTTTTTTCTTTCTTACCTTCCTATTTTACCCCTCTCCTTTCCATATATTTTTCTTATATTTATTTAAATACCTATGTATACATTTTTATATTTTAAAAAATCTGTTATTGAAATTTTATCATTTAATATATTCGAATTCGGTTTGTGTCAAAACAATATAAGTTATGGAAATTAAGCTATTTGCATTTCATGTAACTAAAAAGTGCCTATTTCATTAAAAAATGACATATTAATAATAAAAGCCTTTTTTATCAGTCATCATGAATAAACAAACAAATAAGAAGTTTTTGCAACTCATTTTATAGTATGTACATAACGAACACGAAAACGATAAACATTACAATCTTTCAATGCACGCATACTAATACCACTGCTTGTAAATATTATTGGTTTTTTTTCCATTTCAAAGATTTATCAAAAGTAAAGTCAGTACATTTCTGTATGTTCATAACATCAAACGCCTTTGATGAACATAATGCAGCAAAATTTTACAAATGTCTTTTGCTACTTCTTCACATCCTTGCATTTCAAGATTGCATATTCATTATTGCATCATTGACTTTTTATTCAGACTGAAGATTAACATCTTGTGATATCAATTATTTTCTTGCGTGCATAAATTACGTTTTTTTAGTTCTTCGTCATGTATAGTGTTCATTTCTTCACGTTCCTCAAATGGATTCGTTTCCCCTGAAGTAACGACTTCACGTCGTTTAGAATAGCTTAATTTTTTATTTATCCGTTTCCCGACGGAATTATCTTTTTAAGACAAAATGTTTATCTATGATTTCAAAAAGTTAGTATAATGAATTTCCTAAAAAGTTTGCCCATCATAAAAATGATATCCTCTATATTTATTACGTTTACCAGTAGTTGCAGGCTTTCGTCCTCGCTCTCCAATAAGATATCAGAGGGACATTACGTACTTCAGAACTTCTTCCTCTTTCCATAAAGTCAGCCCAATACAAATAAGCAAGTTTTACGCAACAAACCTCGGAATAAAAGCAATGAAGCTGAATTTTTGCATACACCTCCGTTTTGGTCTTCTAAATAAGGGGTGATAAGGCACCGACCTCAGCGTGTTGGCATAATTAGATATTCAAGGTTAAGGGTCACACAAATCAGGTTTTGTTTTTAAATATCTCGATTTCTATGCCTTAAACGTCAATCAAGATAGTTACAAAACTTATAGATAATACAATTCTCTATAATTTTGGTTGTAATAATTTTTTTTTTTAGGATTAACCGTTTTCGAGATATAACGTGGGGAAGGAGAAGCGGGGCAACGGTTTGGAGGAACATATTTTGCTTCTAGTGGCTTCCACTTTTTTTTTTTTTGGATAATTACATATTCACTAATGTGAAGTCGTTACTTCAGGGGAAACGAATCCATTTGAGGAACGTGGAGAAATGAACACCATACGTGACGAAGAACTAAAAAAACGTAATTTATGCACACAAGAAAATAATTGATATCACAAGATGCTAATCTTCAGTCTGAATACAAAGTCAATGCTGCAATAATAAATATTCAAACTTGAAATACAATAAGGATGTGAAGAAGCAGCAAAAGAAATTTGTAAAATTTTGCTGCAATATGTTTATCAAAGGCGTTTGATGTTATGAACATACAGAAATGTACTGACTTTACTTTTGATAAATCTATGAAATGGAAAAAAAAAAAAAGCGAATGTATATTTTTTCGTGTTCAAGCAATGGTATTAGTGCGAACAGCTTAATTTCATTAAATTATATTGTTTTTGCACAAATCGAATTCGAATATATTGAATGATAAAATTTCAATAACAGATTTTTTAAATATAAAAAGGTATACATAGGTATTTAAATAAATATAAGAAAAATATATGGAAAGGAGAGGGGTAAAATAGAAAGTTAAGAAAGAAAATAAAAATTAGCATAATGATGAACGAAAGGAGAGGTTGAGGAAATATGAGAAATCATAATAAAGCGACTGACTGATTTTGTCTTTTGTTTATTGTATGCTAACTTTATTATCTTTGTTACCTTTTTATCTTACCCCTCTCATTTTCATATATTTTTATTATATCAATAATAGTATATAAAGCATTCAACTCCTCTTTATTAATAGTAAAAAACATGTGACATGTTTCGGGATTCTATAGACAATGTAAATGAAACTGACACGGTGTGTTAACACCAAGAGATTGTTTTAAAGTCTGATGATGTGACCTTGTTTCCCGAAACATGTCATATGTTTTTTACTATTATTAAAGAGGAGTTGAATGCTTTACATACTGTTATTGATCAATATATATACTCCTTCATCGAAGAATTTATTACTTTTATTATATTTATTTAAATACATATTCATATCTTTTTATATTAAAAAAATAATCTGTTATTAAAATTGTATCATACAATTAATTCACTAAATTTAATTTGCATCATTCAACCAAAAATAATAATTTAATTACATAAGCCATCTTTCAACTACACATATTTAATGTTCATTTCTGTTAATAACACTTCAGATATCCTTTCAATTTTGTTAATAATTCTTAATTCTTTGGTAAATTAATTTACTTAGTTCATTTTATATCACTTCGGTCATATCCATTTTTTTTTCATTTTAGCCCTGAAGAAGAACTGCAGGCAGGTAGAAACGTCGGTACTCCGAATATAAGGTTTATTAAACTTGGATGTTTAGATTATAAGCCTGACTGCATCTATGTGGTTATTTCCTCAACCATAAAAAACTTTAAAAAATTGGATTTTTTTTTTTTTTTAACTAAATCGGTTAACTCTTTTCTTGGCATGGTATCCGTTGAGATACCATCCCTTTTAGTATGTTTTTCAAAAAGTTGAGGTATATTCTGATGTATTTCTAGGTTCCTTACCAATATTCCACTATCACTGAGATACCCCAAGAGATTTAATCTTACTCCTTAATCTTGTTTGTTTATTTCTTTAAAGTCTTGGTTTGGGAGTCCTAAATTTTGCCTATCAGGTATAATTAGGATAGGGATCTTTAACGATACCTTTTTTATTTCCGAAACGGCATAGCTATATTTTTTATCCCCTTTAAAAAATTAAGGTCATCTGTTTTTTTATCATGCTAACCACTACACACCACAGGTGTCCTTAATCTGGTTTAGTATATCAGGTCTTTTTTATTAATATATTATATATTTGGATATATTTTTTTTATATATATATTTATATATATATATATATAAATTTTGGTCAAAGCCAAGAAATCAATGGTATCTGATTAAAAATTATCTAGCCAAGAAAAGGGTTAAGAGGTTTTCTTCAGCAATACCAATTACTTAGTTTTCAATTGAAGTTTATTCCACATTGTTGTTTTCTGTTTTCTCCTCTCACGGAATGTATCTTTGACCGGAAAGACCGTATCCAGATGGTTTCCTTTATCAATACCACGGACAAGGGAAGAGCTCTGAGGTCCCAGACAAGGAATGCTATTGTCGAAGGATAGGCAAGAGGCTGGAAGTTGAGGGCGGTTAGTTGCCCTAGATGCGAGATATCGTGACTCAGTTGACAGACGACAATATTTGAACGGACGCGATCTAACAAGCTGTGTCCTATGACTAAGGAAGCAGCCCTGTGCTTTTTTTTATGTTTGTTTATCTATGAAGGGCCAGAGATAACTTTTCCACACTCGCTCCCCCTCCTCTCTCCCTGTCTTCGGGGAAAGGGCTAAATAGGTCCTTTGTGCACCCTTCCTCTCAGCCCTACGCCTCCTCTCAGTTTTTATTTGACATCCTCTTGTTGTCGTTATAAATTAGCTCCTCCCCTCGTCAGTCACTTCTTTAGTGTGTTATACAATACCGAATTTTGAGTCAAATATAATAATATTACAGGGATAAGAAGGTATTATTCATGAATTAACTTTTAAACGGACAACTTAAGTTTAATATTAAAGTCTAAAGTTTAGTTAATATTGTTATCTAAGCAAATCTTAGTTTTGGTTCAAAGCATTAGAAACATCAGAACAAGAAAAATTAAGACCCCCTTGAGACTGTGGACTAAAGAAAGAATAACATAAAATATGTTTTCGGGGTTGCCACCTTGTCCGTCAATACTCATATGTCTTCTATCTTTTTTTTCGTTTACCTGTGATCCATTTGTGTGTAGGAGATAAATTTTCAAAATAATAAAGCTTAATCCTGCTGACCACCTATGCCCATATGCTCTTTATTTTAAAGAGCTTACCTTTATGATTTTAAATTATTTAAAAAAAGAATAAAGAACCTTTAACCTTCTTTTTTTATACACATTTATGACATTTCTTTTCAATGGAATTCATTCTTTTCACTGTTACTGCTATTCTATCCAAATTAAAACACTTGTCACTTGCTGATATTTTGAGTTTTTGTTATAGTTCTTTACTACACTTGATTCAAAAGATGTTTCATGGATCTGTCAAAGAATATAAAATACCTAAAAAAAAAAATTTAATCATATTAAAATAACTAAATAAAAAAATCTCAATTTCTCCCTAACTAGGAAAAACAATAGATGATGGATATATCTATTTGTAACCAACTTATTTTCCAAAGTTACATTTTAGAATTAAATGGACCAAATTAAATTAACAGGCAATAATGATTCGAAATAAACAAAGTTGAGAGAAAATAGCGGCTTCAGAGTGACTTTTTTTATTCAAATCAACATAGCACATAAATAATAGGTCCAAGCGACAAAAGTTATATAACAAAAAGTATTCTCCAATAAATTTCTGACAAGAAGACTGTCGTAAATTTTTTGATCCGAGCAACTCTCATAGCTAGAGTGTGTTAAAAAAGCCCCAAACATTTAAAAAAAAGTATAGGCAAAAACGACTTTTTTCACTCAAACCTATATAGCTCGTAAACGGTAGGTCTCAGCGACAAATATTATATTACAAAAAATATTTTCCATTAAACTTCTGATATAGACCTGTCGTCAAATTATCGATACAAGTAATACCCACAGAGCTAGAGCGTTTCAAAATGTTACATTTTTGAGTGTGAAAAAAACGTTACACCAAAAAAGAACAGACCCCCAGCTAAAAGAGGTATCCATGTAAAAATTAACCACACCAGTTATAAATTAATAAATTAATCTATGTGGCTAATGCATAAAAAAACTATTAACCCTTTATTATCTTAATATATATTAAACCATAATATTTTTTTACAATTTAAAATATTTTTCCACTACTATATTTATTCATATTATCTGCAAGTATTTATAGTAATGATACAAGATTTAGATTAATAAAAGTCTTAGAGAAATCATTTTTAAGCAATGAGATTTACTTTTTTTTTCAATGTCTTTGTAACATCGATAATCTACAGTAATTCAAGAATTAAAGGACGCATTGACATAAAAAAATTCATTCGAAATGGTGCTAAATCAAAGATTATGAATACTCTTTGCTAAATAAAGGAGGAGAAAAATGGATTAATAACTTATAAAATTGTATAAAGAAAATAATCTGTTTTAAAAGGATTAGAGCTTAGATTTATGAAGCGATGAAATTAAAACTTATGAACTAAATTATTAAATTATTCCTTGAAGCTTACAACGGAGTATTAACTACATCTTTAAGGCTTAAAGAATATAATCTTTAAAATGCATCACATTTCAGATAAGTAATAGAATGAAGTGAAACCTTTTTATTTTAATATGTTAAAGTTATTTAACAAAATAGAAGTTTTTTTCTATCAGAATATTCGTCTAAATATCAGCATATATTTAAATTCATATATAAATATCTCGATTATGAAATTTGTTGTTGTACTTTAAAAATAATTAATTTATAACCAGATTATAAAACACTATTAATAGTAGTAGTTATTTAAATTTTATAGTCGTACCTACAGGCAATGAGTGTTATTAATAGAATTATGGATCAGAAAGCAATTTCGTTAATTAATAATGGATATTGGTAATTAATTACTTAATAATTAGGTGTTATTTCAGAACGAGTTGGCAGTAGTGCTAATTGGAATGCCGACCATCGTGTTAGGTCTCAGCTGTGAGATAGAGCAACTCTTTTAATTGCTACAGACCTATAAATAAAAATTGTAAAACATACATAAATTAATGAAGACAAACAAATATTCTATATATATTATATTATATACATTTTTAATTGAATGACGTATTATCGACAAAATAGAGGCAAAGATAATAGAGATAAAAATGATTCTATTCCTTGTGTCAAAATAATAAATAATACCTAAATATAAAAACTATCAAATAACTTATAACTAATAAATTACCAAAAATAAAAAAAAATGATAATTCTAAAATATGTGCATATTACATACAAGCATCAATATGAACTCCCAATCATGATCCCACTTATTGGTGGGTAAGCCAGACTCAGGAGTTCCCAGCGCTATTCTCTAAGCTGTGTCACTGTCAAAATATTACGATTAAAACAGTATAGAATACATGGAAAATAAAATTTAATTGTTAGATTTCAAACCAGATACTCTTCTTGAAAATTATTTTCCGATTTCTTCAAGCAAAAACCCACTGCATATATTCCTGATTTTCAAAGAGTGTAAATGGTTCCCTATAAAAAAAAAACAAAAAAAACAAAAAAAAAACTTTCTTTTGAGTTAGAAAATATTTTTTAAAAGAAATAACTCCTTACAAAAATCAACACTTTGACCAAATTAAATTAATATATAATAGGAAAGTTAATGTATGAATGTAATCATTAAGCCATCTATATTGCCTATTGCCGACATTTGTAGTAATTACTCAATATAAATTTTATTTGAGAAAAAAACAATGTAATTTTGTATTATGCATACACATGAAATATTTATATTAAAAATGAAAATTATAATTATAAAATAATAAATGAAATAAAATTATAATAATATAATGAAATAGTCTAAAATAGAGAAAGAAAAAAAAATTAAATATAATCACACTATATTTGCAATATACACTAGAATACCAGGGAAACCCTGAACCAAGGTTTCCCCCACTTAAAAATAAATACCATAATAAAAATAAATACATTTGTGTTTATCTTTGATGATATTTGACCCATCCAACACAACGTATAGCATGACAATACACGAGCAAGGAAACTTGATATACCTAATCCTACAAAATTACCGAATAGAAGAGATCTTAGTTGGGGGGGGGGGGGATCGTAGAATTCGCTCTAAGAAATAATTAGGTTTCTTGATTTCACAGTTTGGCTTAGAATTGCGACTGCTTCTTTCTTCTTCCTTGTATGGTACATATTAAAAAAATAATTATCTTGCTATAGATTTTATCGACCCTTGCATTATTCCCAGATGCCACCGTGACACCCCGAGTTATTAGAATTCGTATTAACGGAATTAACGCCATCTGAAGATGGGACAACAAACAGCAGACGCTGGATCCACATCTGCATGGGGCAGCTGTCGCGCCACGCATCTGCTCAATCGCACGCTGCCTCTAATTGCTCACAAGCGACGCACGCTGTACCAATTTTTTAGTGTACGTTATGTGCAGTATGGTCACCCACATGACGCAGAGGATGACCAAGAGAAAGGGAGGTGTTGATGAGAAAATATAAGAGATCATAAATGGAGTTAAAAACACCAACAAAGCCTCAGATGGGCATCCAAACCTTGGCAAACGGTCAGCCATTAAAGGGGACTTACACTTCTCTACATTATACACACGGATTGCAACGATTTAAAACAGAAAAAAATCCTTTTAAATGAGAAAACTTATATTTTGAAATCATTTCTCTGGATCGTCTTTAACCGAGGAATGAAATTCAACACTAGAACTACCATGACGGGTCAAATGACCCTTTCCGAAATTATTAGCGTGAGTTGGAAACAACATTCATTTCATTGCCTTTTGACTTCACCACTTTTATTAAAAAATATACTAAATTTTTTTTTTAATATCCGTTCCTCATTTATCGTTATGTTTTATCGAGAAATTGTGGAAAAAAAACAAAAACGAAACATGAAATGTCGGTAGTTTAGTGTGAAGTACCACTTTACTTTTATATTGTTAGTATATAAGAAATATAGTTTATTATAATTACTTCAAAATATAAATTAAATATATTATTACGTGATATTAAAATGATATAAAGTACAAATCTAAGAAATATGATTTTTATTTTTGATGCGCCTTATAAATTCTGACAAGGCTTGAAATTTAGAGAATCTTAAAAATAAAATTAACAATTTTTGAATTTAACGATATTGATTCAATTGATGTTTTATTATATCATTGAATCATATTAAAAAAAAAAAAAAAATTAAAATACAAGGTAGCTATAAATGAATTTTAAGTATCTATTAATTTATTGAACCTTGTACGATAAACAATATTAAAAATTTTTTAAAAATTTTAATGAGCCAATAAAAATAAAAACAATATCATTGAGACTAATTTATTGTATAAATTTTGGGGTCTGAATAAAAAAATATCATTGATCAGTATTATATTTTTGATAAATTAGAATAATTTTATAGTTTATTCAATTTATAGAAATTTAAATGACTGTTACGAATTTATTACCAAACCACAGTTATAAACTATATTTTTTATATTTCAACTTAGTTCAGTATTGTAATAATAAACATGTATATTCATGTTACATTTATTGCTATTGCTAAGCTGCAGCAAAAGCAGCCAGCAAGTGGTATCGCCTTTGCTATTACAAACGTTTTTATACGAATCCTTATCTACTAATGATTATCATAGATTAATAGATTAATTCGATTTTTTCCTTATATAAATCATAGATATTTGTTATCGTTTCACACTTTTAATTCCTTATTTTTTCCAGAAGTGACAAGAACGGAAATATGTTATCAATCGGTCGTAAAATACCGAATCAACGACGCCATAAAAATATTTTTTGCTAAATAAGGAAGATTTAAATTATGATAATTTTAGAAAAGGGGATATTTATGAAACCACTATGTGCAGTATTCGTTTTCTTATCTAATGAAAGTCGATTCTTAAGATATTTTAATCGATTTTAATCATTTCTAACGATCAGTTTTCATGTAGAAATACTGTAATTCTACATCTCATGAAGGTTCTTGGTTGGATGAAGAATCTGGGTTCAGTACTTTGATTGTAAGATGTACTGTTAAACTAGTATTCATGCTCGTATACATTTTTATATTGTTATTGATATATTTGCCTCTACATTTTTTTAATTTCTGTCGCAAAATGGTTTCAAAACAACCGCTATAATGGTTTTAATAGTATTTAATAAAAATAGATATCAGCTAAGAAACTAAAAAGAAAATCTCTGTATGAATATAATAATTTAAATGTTTCAAAAATGGTATTTAATGTAAATATTATTTTATTAAATTTATAGAAGGAAATTTATGGAATCAGAGGAATTAAAGTCCCTAACAGAATTATTATTATAATTCTATAATAATGTTAATTTTATAACAGAATTATATCTATAATTCTATTTATTTCTTTTTTTAATTTGTAATAATAATCCTCTCAGGAATGAAGAATCCTGAAGAAGCTTTTTATTACCAAAAAAAAAAAAAATAAAAAAATAAAATATAATTTACAATATCTTGGGGACAATGCCGTTTTAATCTGCGAGGTAGTTTACTAGGATGTGAAACTGTGAACTCATCGATGTTCAGATATTCATGTAGGGTTTTGTTGGGGACAGAATATGGAGAATTCACAATTGCTCGAAAGACTTTGGATAAGAAGGATTGATGGGCTTCATATTCGATCGTTTTGCTGGCGTCCACCATTTAAGTCCGCATGTCTAAATAGGTTCAATGATGATTTTTTAAATGAAGTTTGTTATCAATTGATATGTGAAAAGTCCTAGTCAGTATTACATACCGTTGGCTAAGGCGTCTACCAAGTTCTTGCCTTTATAGTTCACTGTGTGGTTCCCATGTAAGTCTTTTGCCTAGATAGAATTATTGGGCTTTGGAATATCATTGAAATATTCTTAAGGGCAAGATTCGCTGTTGGGATTATGGCTATATTACTTCCGCTCTTTGTGGCTTCAAAATTGTATCTGAAATTTTCCATGGAGATAAAAGGAAGTCATTACAGGATATGAATAGGATAGTAGGATAGCTGTGTTATCAGTTGTTGCCAGGAAATTATTAGGAGGAATAGAAATATCTGTGTTGTAATGGATATCAATATAAAATATACATAACACAATAAGATACAGAACCATGCGGGACACTGGCCTTAATTGATAGCTACTTGAAAACCTCATCCCACGGCAAACACGAAAGAAGCATTCGAAAAAGTAGGATCAGGTTGTAACAGGAAAATCAGGATAGAAAAGAAATTGAGATAAATGGGTTACACAGCATAAAAGCAACATCGGCATACTTATACCCATCAATAGCTTGCAATGTCAAGTGTGCTGCAGCAATATTGTTTGCTTTCAAGTATCCTCTGACATTCTCAAAGAATATGAAACCTTATTGAACAGTGGAATGGCTAGATTTGAATCCGAACTAATTTGAGAGAATATTTTGGGATTCAAGGACGATTAGGATAAGTTTGGGAGAGTTTCTACTAATGAGTAGTTTTCTCACCAACCAAAACCAAGTCATTAGATCCGTAATGCTTCCATTTACTAAATGTTTTATATTTACGAGTATAAAGTTATAAATTTTAATAAATATTTAAAATTTAAAAAGAAAAATAGAAATTATATTAACTTTTTTTTTCTAGTGTCTTTATGTACTCCAACTAAGGCAGGAAGTACGGGTTATCCTTCAGGTTGGATCCACCACGAAATGAATTTTAACCTCACCCTCAGGTGTGATTCGAATCACGAATTACTCCAGGTAAAAAAAAAAATTATCATAAAAATAATACTTCAATATTTTCATTGATTTTTAATCCACAGTGACTACGTAATATTTATTTTTTCTTTTGCTATTAATTTAAATTTGATGTTAATACTTTCATCCTTTTGGTATTTATTTATGATTTTGTAATCTTTATACTTCGTAATGGGAGTGACGTTTCCTTTTAAAACTGATATATTGACGGTAATTAAATGCCTTATCATGGATTTAGATAAATCTTTCATATTTAAAACGTATAAAAACATGATTATAAACCAATCATAGGAGTTAGATAATATTTTTATTTTTACAATAAAATGGCCTTATTGAAAACTGTATTTCACAGTATAACTATTTATCTTTAAAGATCTTTGGAATGATATCACTTATGATATATATAATTGATCGTTGTTAAAATGAACATAGTTGAAATATTATCTTCAGAAAATGTTTATGGTTCAACTATACTAAATATAAATATTTTGAATTAGGAATAAAATAGACAAGCGAAAATTCCCATTTGTAGCACTATATTTTTTTTTATTTAATAGTATGTCAATAAATACTGGTTTAGTAAAAAAAAAAAAATTATTATTATCTTTTTTTTATTAATTGATATTAGAAGTGATAGGACCGAGATGGGTATTGGGTATGTAGATTTTAGCAAGTCATCGATCGTCTCATCTCCTGACTGATTCGGTACTTTATCAGTCAGTTATCGTTTAGTCACACCTACTTTTAGTCCTGTACTAATTTCAGTTCTGAAGAAGACCTTTACCAATAAAATTTAGACCTTCTCTCAATAAAATTGTTTTTTGGACGGGTTTCTTATCTCACTGAATGTGGACTATATCTCAGATTATTTTCTTACACTTTTTAACAGTCAACAGTTTGTCTTTTTTTTAATTTATTTATTTTTTATGGCAATTTATAAAATAACTTTTATGTACCTTTTATAATATAAGTAGATGTCCATAAAATACATACGTTCTTCCTTACCTTCGTGATATTGGCAATGGTATGATGCGAACCCCCTTTCTTCACGTGAGATCTGATATGAATCCATTTTTTTCCGTCACCGGTCATATATTTTGCTTCTTATAACAAAATATATAAGTATTAATATTTACATAACTTTAACCTTTTACATTGCCTAAAATCTTGGCTTTAGAACTGTGTAAGGTTGTATTGTTTTTTTGGCTATCAGTTTCAGTCAAGATTGGGCCAGAATCCCATTCAACCGCCTGGTTTTTTCCCATTTAATGGTTCCCACTTTATAGGAGTTGGTTGTGCCTCCCGACCTCGGTCCTCGGTCAATTAACACAATGAATTATCATCTGCCTCAACCGAATTCGATCTTATCTGAATCCCGGTGTTAGTATCAAAATACTTTTATACTATTATGTATCATACTGATATTGTAATTACCCATATTAAATTATCATATTTTCTAAATCTGATAGTTAACGTGGGACCTCCCCCCCTCCCCATCCATTTGATGTGATTTTGGTTGTACTATTTTGAACTTACGTAATCACTTCATCTCATATTATAAGTCTTTATCTAAGAATGAAACTGATCATAGATGAGAATACAATCCATGAAATCTTAAGACCAATGAATGCTCTTCTTAGTTTTAAGACGACAAATAAAACAAACATACCGATAATAAACAAATTAACAAATTATAGGACCTTCCAAAACGGTTACCATATATATATATATATTTTTTTTTTCTGCATGTAATAGAAAGGAAAATAGGTTCAATTTCTTTGTGAATATTCCTTTGCTATATTGAGCATTCCAAATAAAAGAAGCACATCACAAAATGTGTTTACTAGACCTAACATTAGACCTAACGGAATGGACCTTTGACATCGAAGCAAATATACCTCAAAATCGGGCTGAAATAATTGATACAATCATTTATCAAACAACTATTGTTGCGACAGAAAAAATAGTGATGGATATAAAATATATCGATCACGTTGTGGATTTAATATTAGTTTGTTGCATATAATTATTAATATATATCATTTATTATAGCCCTATAATTGGGTGATATTTGCCTCGATGATAAAGATACAAAAAAAACAAACAAAAAATACTAAAAATGAAGTTTTGAGTTTTTTCTTTTCAATTCTGGATGTGATTATTGAAATTTAGGTTAATGTTGATTTATCTTCTCACAACCATATTTTAAACCAAATCTTACTCATGGAACATCGTTCCAGATATTTCGGATGGTGAGAATTGTTTTAATATCCTAAAACCGGATATGGACATCACCGAATTACCTTGGGTATCAATGGACTTAGTTCAGGTTATCCAAGTGACCTCCCAATCCATTTCTCATTAGCGTGAGTAGATTAAAAGTGATTGGGCAAGAGGCTATATGCCCCAATTCCCCCGGACCAACCATCAATTTCCAACCCCTCACTAAGAGCCAATAGCAAATTATAAAGCGATCTGGGAACTAATTGACTCGACTATTTGCCGAGGAGAAGGTGTGAAGGCCTCAGCGACATACTAAGGGGCTAATAAGCTGCTATGATTGGCTGTCATTAGTAAATGACTGGGCCAATGGGGCCTCATAACGAGCCTCTGTTCCACCAATTAGAGCTTACGGATTTCCTGGACTGTCCGTCCGTTCCTCTATTTTTTGTTTCTCCTATCCATTTACATTTGTTGCCTGGAATCTCGGATGTTCTGCCGGCTTCTAATTATTGATTCCATCGTTATACGTCAGCACCTGAGACTCTATTTTTTTTTTTCATTCTACCTATGTTGTTGGCATTTCTATACCTTTTTTTTTCTCATGTTCTTCTTCAGTCTGCACCTGCGAATTTCCTTCCTCCCTAAACATCATTACGTTCAGCTGAAAAGTAAGCATAGTTATGTAATAAAATAAAAAGTTCTACTAAAAGGCAATTAAGTAATTAAGTAGTTTTAGGATAGCTATTAAAACAACTTTACCATAACAGCAAGATAATTAGATTATCACAAAAAATATAATATTTTGGTTGTTAACTTTATGGAAGATATTATGTATATATATATATATATATATATATATATATATATATATATATATATATATAAATTTCTTGACTGTTTGACTGTTACTATGAAATGTTTAGTAAGTTTCTTGAGGTTTAGTCAATAAATAAAAACAACTATTTTGGCGACGTTTCGAGACTATATTGTTCTCATAATCATGGCCTACAGTGAAAAAAACAGGTTACAATAAAATATACAATTTAATACTTTCAGACCAATAATATAGATTTACATTAATATACATCATAAAAATCATTCATCCATTTATTAGTATATTACACCGACATATGTCAGTAACTGTATCGTGGGAATACCATCCAGTCCTTTTAACTTAAACTTTTCTAAGGATTTCCCCATAACCTTTGTAACTGTTTTTTTTTTTTCAAAATTCCCCCAGGTCAGTTGTGTACTAGAATTGTTAGAATTTAGTTAGTCTATACCATATCCACTAGTAACATTGTAAGTAGCTTTATACTACTCTATATTCTGTAGTTATTTTTATTATTCTAACACATGTTGTTATATACTTGTTTTATAGCTAACTTTATGTTTTGAAATAACTTATATAATTTTATTGTAACCTATTTTTTCACCGCAGGGCATGATTAAGAGACAAATATAGTCTCGAAACGTCGCCACAAATTTTTTATAGGTTTTATGCCAAAAATTGTACAGTCTGATTCACGTGTTTCTTGTGAATACAAAATATACTAATATGGAATGTCAGGTTAAACAAATATAAAAAATTGATAGATTATTTTTAATTTTTTTTTTTTTCCGATTCTCCGACTTTATTTATAAAGAAAACAAATTATGAAGGAAGGCATCTTGATATGCATTTGAAGATTGGTGTCTGTGTTGTACTAGGAAGTAGATAGTGGCGTCAAAAAATCATAATAAAATTGTAGTACTTTTTCAAAAAGGATTACACAACAAGTAAAAAAACCTATGAAAGAAAGAAATACAGGGCTAAGAAAAAGAAAAAAAACATATGACAAAAAATAATGGCAAAAACGAAAATTGAACGATTTATTTTCTTATTTATTTAAAATTAATTTTCTGTCAAATTTTTTTTCTCAAGTTCTTCTGAAGGCTTACAAAGTAAGCAAAATATATTATAGTGATTTCAATGTCATTTCTTAACTGCACACCCCAAAAATTATAATAATTTTAAAATCATTCCTTCGTTTTACAAAAAAAAAAAAAAAAAGACATTTTTTAATGCTGGTGGAGAATCTGTGCACATAATACCTATGTAAAAACTATTTATCCTAATTATAAAGCTTCGATTATTTAACTGTATAAACATTAAAATAAAAAAACAGTGTCCTATTTATTCTGACAACTATTTAATCATCATGTCAAGAGTAGTTTTTGAGGAAATTGTCATTTGAAGAAAAAAGTTTACAGTTAAAAAAATAAGAACTGCTCGTAATTTTCGACTACATCAAGATTTACATAGCAAGTGTTCAGAGCTCCCAGTAAATTACAAAAGTCTTATTTTCATGACAGTGATCAGATCCATTTATACATACGGAGAAACCTTTCGAGTTCCATTTTGTGGAACATTGGAAAGCTTACAATTTTTTTCGTTCCCAATCCTTACAATCCTCAATGTTCCTCATTATGTCACAAACAAACTTATCCGTAAAAATGTTAAAGTTCTTTATGTTGCTGATTTGAACCAAACCGGATACCTATTCTGTCATATTAAACTCCATACCCACTCGAATCCGATAGTCTCCCACCTTGCTTCACACTCAATTCCCGATATTCCTCCGAGGTGACAGAAAAGAAAATGGCCAAGAGACCGTCTAATGTAGAAATATTGAAATGCATATATTACAAGTAAATTAATCAAATTTACTTGTAATATATAATATCAATAAATAGTTTTAAAAAAGTTTTAATTACTTCTTAAATACATCCAACGAAGCAATTGTTAAAAAAAAATCCTTTTGTAATTAATCTACCTACAAAATGATGCAATAATTGATGACACATAGCCCACAAAAAAAAATTAATATGCTCTCTTTTTTTTTTAGATGTTGCCGAGTCGTCCTCACACAATGGGTTATGTAGCAGGTAGGCAGGCCGTGCAAACACTAATATTCCCGGTCACGCGTGTGTCGTGTGCAGTCACAATGGAGGGACCCCCGGACAAATCGGAGACCGCAAAGGTCACTCTCCAGTACACGACTGACATTTCACGGTCCGCTGGTGTCTTCTGATTGGAAGGACTATCGAATTCCGCAGACGTGGCATTTGGAATCGGATTGCAGTCCTGAAGGAGCGTATAAGGTATATAAAATAAAAATAAACAAAAGGAAGGAATCGGTAGGAAATATTGCTGAGACGGTAGGTCAGTCTCTAAGGAGCGCTCTCATTGTGCCCCCAACAGCTGCATTAGGAGCAGTCAATATATAATGCCCCTACGAGACATCTGCATCTTGATCCTTCTTCTTCTTCTCTCCTAACTTCCTCCGAACCAAGCAACATCTGTAAACAGACCTATTTAAAAGGTAAATAATATACCGCAAAAGGAAAAAAAAATCCAATAAAACACCATTGACTGTACTAAAAACTGGTAAATGAAAATGCATTAATTAATACAGACAAGAGTTTTAATTAAAGAGACAAATAATTATAAAATAACCATTGTATACAAAAAAACCTGTTTAATGTTTTTTGAATCCACTAGTTTCCCACTCCATTCCCGATAATCCTCCGAGGCGTCTGAAAATACGATGGCCTAGAGAACTTCTAGCGTAGACTTTTCATTGAAGTACTACTAGTGAGTAGTTTTTCACAAGTTATTTACACGTCATTGTAATTTCTACCAACACATTAACTCGATGTATATTATTTTGTACAGTTGTAAATATCAATGAATGAAAAAAAAATATACATTTATATATATTTTTTTTGATACATTAAAACAATACTAGGACCTTTCTGAAACCTATATGTACCTAAACATTTGAACTATGGTGGCAGCAAAAAAGCCGGATAGTTATACGTTAAACAGCAAACGTATTCAATCTTTCCAATCCAAAGTCCCCTGAAAAACTTTGAAGGGTGATTAAAAATATCACATCAACTTTTACATTTCAAAAAATGTTTGCATATAATATACGTAATTACAATACAAGTATATAATCGAAAAATATATAACGAAGTATTAACTCTTGTTTAGTGGTAAGCAACAAAATACATCTTACATGGGTTGCAAGGATAGAAGAAAAATTAAATTGTTTAGTGGAGTTACAAAGCTTAACTCCGTATGTTCAAATAGGTCTAATTAATATCATGTAAATTAGTCTTTTGTATTTAATCGACTTTGACAGGAATGACAAACCTCTAATTTAATACAAATAATCTTATAAATTGCCGAGAGTGAGTAAAATTCTTTATACTCGAGTTAAATATTACATTTGTTCTGCAACCGTTCAAAAAAAAAAAAAAAAAAAAAAAATGAAAATTTTTATTGCTGAAATGAGTATTTACTTAATGAACATTTATGATTTAATGAGTATGTATTAAGGTGGCACTGACATTTTACTTTACACTTTTGAGAATTAAAGTTAAGCTTATGGGATTTTTTACTCACTAGAGAATAAAATGGAACGTTAATCAGCTGTTTTTAATCGAATAATGTTCCTATTATTTAACGGTTGCAGAAAAAATTTATTTTTATACTTAAACGCAGTCTGGGCAACTGGTTGTCTGTCATACCTTAAAATTTTATCCACCTTAACAATCTGTTGAACATTTGGGCTAAAACGTTCTGTCACAATTCTAATTCAAAAGTTAGTTCTCAATAATCTTTCTCAGGTGATTTAGCTTCAGTTTAATAATAGGTATTAAAAAATATTAATAATTGAAATATAACAATTTATTGATATTTACGAATGTATACATTATATGCAACCTGTAAATTTGGGGAAAATTAATACAATGACAAGTCAAAAACATTTAAAGAATTACTCACAAGTAGCACTTCAATAAAAGTTCTACTTTAGAAAGAGACTAGTGAATTTGAGAGTGTATGGAGTTCACTATGCAAGGATAGGTATCTGGATTGGGCCAAATTAGTAACAAACCGAACATTAAACTCTTTATAGATAAATTTGTTCGTGACATTATAAGGACCATTGAGGATTTTAAGGATTTTGGATTGTCAAGATTAAATACCAAAAGAATTGGAAGGTTTATTAGAGCCCAAAAGCTCAACTCCGTAAGTTCAAATGGGTCTAATTACTGCTATGTAAATAATTATTTTGTTTGTTTAATTATTTTGTATAATTAAAATTTATTTGAAAAAGTAGAAAATTTCCATTGTATTTTTTTTTTTTTTTTTTTATTTGAGCAGATAAGCATTTTATTATATATAAGTGTGTTTTTAAGTAATGGATTTAAAATGAAACATTTGTGTTTACAAATAGCAGAGGAAGAATACGATATGTAGAATTATTTGTTTTCTACGTCATCTAATTTATAGAGGAGCAAAATAATAAAATTTTTCCTTCTCCTTTGGTTTGGTTTAGAGAAGTGAAATATCCAGAACTATTATTAACTGATTTATTATTTTAAAAAATGTATAAATATATTTGACAGGCACAGGAGAAAAATGCTCAAGTCCATTTTTATATATGCGAAACAGCATAATAAAGTTTACTATTGAATAGCAACAGGGACATGAAAACATCAATCACCATTATTTGGGGGATCTAAACGTTTCTTCCCCTGAAACGAATGTGCGATTAAAAGTTTAGTCGGAAGTGGGTTAAATGCCACCATTAACTCAAATCCGACAAAAAAAAATGGACAAAAACGTTTTTTCCCTTGACCCCCTCATTTGCTTTGATTTCAGAGATTCTAGAAGAATCTGATTGACCTCTAGTATCAAAAGGATATGAGTGAAAGTTGATTGCTCTTTTAATTGAAGAAAACATTAATTATTGCCTTAGCATTGTTCGATCTACTTGAGATGAAACTTTGCCATTTAGGGCGAATCCAGTCACGGGCTCCTTCTTGGTAGAACTCTTACCTTGGTCAGGTTTCCTCCTGGAACAACTGCTAGGGGAGATGGCAAAGACTCCGGAACAAACCCATGAGAGCCTTAAATAGAGTGAACTGTTCCAAAAGACATTTAAGGCAGTACAACCCCTATATGTCCGTTAGCAGCCGCCACGCAGCTGCCGCACGTGCTCTCGTCATATGTTCAAGTGTTATCATAGCACTCTTCTATGCTACATGGTAGTAGTTTATTTATATACAATGCCTATTATATCTATATTTTGTTTAAAATAGGTTTACAAAAAAAAAAATTTCTGATTTCTTCAGATTTTCTACTGGTTTCGTATTTGTTAAAAAATAAATAACATAATAAACATAGTTAATAGGACTAACCTCCTTACATCTTTAACGTAAAAGTTCTGATGAACACACTTCTGAAAAAAAAAAGGTTCCTTGAAAAATTGCTCCTGATTTTTATATTTTTATGTGTGCTCAAATCGAATCTGAAAGAAAAAAAATTCTATCTAGCATCATTTTTGAGAAATATATAAAATAATATAATTTATTATATTTTTTTCATATTGTACTCTACATCACGTATCTCCTGTTGTAGTGCACAGCAGTAGTCAGCAAGCATCTTCTAATTGCATTTACCACTATAATTTTTTTTCCATTTGGAACATCTCTCGATTAAATCGTTCTCTGTGTTTATCTGAAAGTGCTACTAAGTTAAGAGGGAAGATTTTCATAGAGAGAAAGCAAAAAATGAATTTTTGAGGACATGTTCCAACCCATGGCCTTATATCATAAAAGCAAACCTTTAACAATGTCAATTATGCAACAAAGCCTAATACTTCTGCTCTCCAATTTTTTTTTTCATTTTGCGACACATTATAAAAGTTTCAAAATTAAATAGGTTTTTTAATGTTTTGTTAAAGCCTTTAATGATAAAAAATGCTCGAAATGTCGAAAAACACCCTATTTTTTTAACCTAATACACAAATTTGACAAAAATTCCTGATAGGGATTTTCTGACTTCCGGTTCGTATTCAGCACACTTCAAAGCATAATAAAATAACATTTTTGTTTAAGGGAGCATTTTGATGCAGAACAGTGTAATCAAGTCAACCTATATTTTATTTACAGAGAAAAAATAAAATTGACTTAAAAGAATACCAGACTAAAAAGACAAGAAACTGCTCGCCGTTCCCGGCTACTATAATATTTGCTACACTAGCTCCCAATAAATTGTAAAAGACTTATTCACATGGCAGTAATACGATCAATTTGGAAATACGGAGTTGAGCTTTGGGGTTCAACTAAACCATGTAATTCATCTCGTATCCAATCCTTGAAATACGAAACCCTTCGAAAAATTCGTAATACTCCTTAATAAGTCACAAATAAACTTATCCATAAAGATCTTAATGTTCTATACATTGCTGATTTGGCCCAAACCTGATAGCTTTCCTTTCATAGTAAACTGAAGAGGAGTTGGATGAAAGATCACCTCGAATAAAATGATAAATGATTAACAAGAGAAATGGAGGTGTCATTGGAAAATGCTCTTCATCATGTTTCTCATAATTCTATTCGTGGTTCCAAAATGTGAAGGTAGTTTAATAACAAACTTTTTTTTCTAATCAGAGATTACGTATACAATTTAGTATCGTATTTGTATTTTTTAAATTTAATTTATGAAAAAAATGAAGTATCATTCCTAAAGAAACTGCTGGTCATTTATTAGTTGTTTTTTTTTCGAAATCTATTAATTGAAGTTTACGACTGTTAAACAAAGTGGCATTAAGGACTTGTAGGATCGTGGAAAAGTACGATCATAGTTCATTTTTGCCAGCTTCAGATTAAAAATCGAATATAGAGTTTCTAAATCCCTGACTGTCATGAATTCGATAAGTCAAAATTGTTCGCTCAGCAGAATGGCACCACAAATTTTCGATCAATTTCCAAATCTTTTAATTACTCTAAAAATTCCACTGACACAAGAATATATACTTTAAGGCTTTATTAAGAAGCCTAACTTGACAATTTTTTTACAAAGCATATATAAAAAATTTAGCTTTGAAGATATATCTCTCGTTCAAGATTTTTGGACTTATCGACTTCTTTACGCCAACCGCCGAAATATAATGTTATAATAGTAATAATTTATAACCCAGGGCAAATATAAATATGTTTCTGAAGCTACTAAATTTTGCCGAATTCTGTTTCTGTCAAACATTCGTCCTAATTATCGCACTTTATCTTTATGTGTTCGTTTTCGATAAAGACAGGGGGCATGTCTAGCTTCGAAGTCAAACTGTAAAGTGGTGAGATTTCCTTATGGTTCAATCTTATTTTCTATCATTTGTATCAATTATTTAAAGTTTTTTTTTTTTTTTTTTTTATTGTATAAACATATATTAATAATATTTTTTTTTAATATACTAAAAAGCAAAAGTTCATATAGACCAGTTAAAAAAGAAAAATCAGAGAAAATAAAAATACTAGCAATTGTTTTAGGACATTGTAGGGAATGGTCCCCTGAACAAAAATAAATAAAATTCCACCAAATTCCGGTGCCGCTGGAGGAAGAGGAGGTGCTTTAAATGTCACAGTTTTAGGTTTTTCGCTTATAACTAGAAAACGGTGCGTTGCATTGAAAAAGCTTTTCAGTACAAAATGACAGCTTATTAAATTTTCTAAAAGTTTGATTTTTTTACGAAAAACTTCTTCTGTGCCAAACATGACAAATTTAACATGTTCAGTAGGCTGGCATGGGTATTGGATCAAAATGAGAGTGGATGTAATCAAAATTTGCCCATAAGATCTGATAGTAAATTTAACCAGCATTGAGATGGAAACAAAAAAATTATGGATCAGAAAAATAGTTTCGGAGTTATAGCGAAAATTTGTAAAAAAAGAACATAGATTTCACAACAGAACGACTTATTTTATCGTGCAGACCCGGGTATTTTGCGGGCCTTGATCACAAGTTGATATATGGATGTCTAATAGTAAATTTAACCAGCCATTAGCCCTAAAATGGTCCAGTTTTTCGTAAAAATACATAAAACCAAACTTGTAGAAAATTTAATAGGCTTTCATTTTGTACTGAAAAACTTTTTCAACGCAACGCTCCGTTTTCGAAGTGTGAAACCTAAAAATGTAACATTCAACCCCCCCCCCCACCCCCCAGTGGTACCAGTATTTGGATGGTCTTTATTTCTTCTTTTTCAGGGGACCATTCCCTACAAATTCCTGAAAAAATTGGAACTAATATGTTTAGTTCCTCTGATTGCCCATTTTTACTATAGATCGACTGGACTAATATCAGGAATAATAAGTTTAAGTTCTCAAATAAATTATTAGAAATAAGTTTTAACAAAATATAGTAGATTATTTTTTATTTTTTTTATAAACCTTCATTTCTTCAAAAATATCTATCGATTTTAGCTCTCAGTAACTTAAACTACTAAATTCCTCCATATGCAATTTCTTTTATGTAAAGTTAATTTTTATCTTAGTTACTGAAATTTAATGTTACTGGACTATTTGCTTTATAATTAAATCATATCAAATTAACTGAAATGGAAGAGAAAAGAAAGAGACACAGCTGTTGGCTCGGGAGTGATAAATATTTTAATTATTTAGACTATTCATAATGTATTTAACTGACAAAGAAAATTATCAAAAATATACATAGTAAATGTTTAAAGAGCCACTTAGTGATCAAGATGTTCAACAGCCATACTACTAACCTCATTCAAATAGTTTAAACATGTTTACAATGTTTAAACTATATTTCATATGTTGCATCTGTATTCATATTTGCAATCTGAATTTGTTAGCAAATATAAAACAAACAAATAAATCAATTTTTTTTTTTTTTTTTTAATATTTCTCTGTAATAAACTACCAGAACTTTCACTAATGCATTATTTCATTTTTGTAAAAATTATTCAAATCAAAACATAATTACTAATTTTTAGAAAATTTCTGAACGTTGTGTATTTATTATTTTCTTACAAATACTAAGTAGTTGATTAGAAAAGATTTCTTTTTCTTTTAAGTATAGTAAATTTTATTTTTCTAGCTTAGTTACCGACGAAATTTTCAACGCCACTATGCTTTTCAAGCTTTCGGCAATAAATCACAGAACTACATCATTATTATGTACCTTTCAGGCTCATGGAAAAGACGGACGGAAAACACTTGAAATCGGAGACCTAAGGCCGATGAATGAGCTCATAGAGAAAAGTCCGAAGTCTTCCTTTGTCTAAGTCTAATAATAATAAGACTCGAGGGTGCCTGCAGGTGGGACCGTGGGAACACGGAGGCGAGGGGTTGCTCCCGCTTCTTCCGTCGTCGGGGAGGACGTCCAAGCAGCTGGCGAGCTAACGGAAAGCACTTGCTCCTTCCTGGACAATGGTGCAAGATGGAGAAACAAAGAGATTGGCGTAGATGACATCTGCTGCTGGATATGTAGGGTTGCGAAGGCTCCCACGATATACTGCCGAGGCGGAGGATCTCAATCGCCGCAGCGGCTGGAAGTCTTTTTGATGGCCCATTGCTCCAGAAGGTAATAATAGACCTGTGAAACATATTCTTCGTACAAAAAAGATCGACACTGAATGAATACAAAGGTTACTCTGTAGTCATCAGGAGGTGGCCAACTGGGATTCTTTTAAGGTCAATATTTGGAGGGGGTAGACTGGAGTAACGTTTCAAAATAACGAAGATTTATAAAACATTGTCATTGACTTATAACAACAAAATATAATTGGTGGCAACGATTCATCAGTTCTTATAACTTTGTAGGAAACAAATATTAATGATTTCATTACAAATATATTTTGATGAGCATCACATAGCCAAGCAACATTCCTTCAACACTCCACGATATATTCCTGTAGGGTGATCAGATACATGGGTGTTTTTCCTAAGATTTGTTTTAAATTTATTAGGTTCAGTTATAAATTAAAAATTATAAAAGAAAAAAAGGTATCAGGATAAGAACGTTAAAATTTCATAATCAAGAAATTAGATATTATTTAGAAAGTTATATTATAACACAATAAAAAGTTGCTGGTGTTACAATTAAAAATACAATGATTTCTTCTTTTCTTGACTACAATTATTTTTTTCTATCAATAAAACGGATTATATCTTACATTATCATATCTATGCCTGAGCTCGCAGATGTATTAAGTGCAAATTTTTGCAAAATTGTCTTAAACGCATCAGTAGGGCATTTAGGTATTCAGATATTCAACATAATCTTGTTTGAAGTGCTTATGTAAACTCAGATAATTCGAATAACTCTTTTTCAATAAATAGAATTAAATTTTAATACCAGTTTTGGATCTTCAAAGTTTCAAATTTGTATACTAAAAAATTTTATTTTCTGCATTTATCAAATCTGTGAACTAATGAATCGATATCTTATAGTTAATTTTTAAGAAATTTTTTCGAATTTACGTAATTAGACTCACCCTGTAGATAGCACCCTCGATTTTACCCTTGTTAGTAACACTATACGTCTTTCAGGCGTATATAATAAAACAGCCTAAATGAATTACGTTTAAGGTCCCTATTTCCATGTAAATGTCAACAATAGCTCTTGATATTTTTATAGGAAAAGAGAAAAAAATTAAACTACATTAAAAAAAGAAAAAATTATTTATATGAGTTTACTACAGCAAGAAAGTTTCTGATGACTGATAATATTGTCAATATTCGTTTAACGTTGCAATTAGCAATTATGAAATTATGTTAAGAACGCTTACTAATAAACAATTACATTAATAAACAGGAATTTTTTCCTTCTTTCTTTTACATTTTTTTTTCTTTTTCTTTTTTTTTTTCATTTTCTTTCATTAGACCTTGAGAAGCCTTGAATGGTTGGTAGAAACACTATAAACCACTATTAAGCATATGGTTCAGCAACACCTTAAGCTCAAGAATCTTGTAAAGTTTTACGTTAGAAGCACACTTTACGCCTAAGAGACGTGGTATGTTTTGAAAAATAGATTATTTCTGAACTTGAGAGAGCCGCAACGAGATTATTTTACCAATAATATAAACAAAACTGATTTTGTATTGCATACTCAGAATTTAGTAATATTGAAAATTACGGATATTTATTACCTTTTCATAATTAGAGAATTGCAAGTTAGCCAAGCCGAAAAGCTGATTGTTTTTCTTATTTGAAATATAATATTTAATAATATAAGTATATGATATATAAATTATAATAAAATATTAACACTTTTTTCGCGTTATGTAGCAAAATGCATGTACATACAATAAAATACATTTACTTATTTGAAAGTTAAAATATTCCACCAAGGGCGAGGAAGAGATCCTAATTAAAAGAGCGATTCATGCTATCTTACTAAATAGTTCTGCTATCGTTCTTGAAAATTTTTAACTCCTTATTCCTTTTATCAAAATATAGTTTTGAGTATTATATAGTGTATGATATGAAATTACTTATTAAAGTAATTTTTGTGAATAATATTTGTTCTTCAGAAAATATTGTAGTTTTGGATATTGGAAACGTCTTCAAGCAGTAACTTAGTTATAGTGAATTTACGCTCCCATAACCGAACTATCTACTTACTATAAGCCGTATCGATTGCATTCCATTGCGTAAGAATAATCCGCAGAAGTAGGTGGACAGGCTACATTCGAATTCCTAAATGAACACACCTTCGGCAAGAATCAAACCCCAATAGAGGCGGAATGTACAAAAAAGCTATTAACATACCCGGTCTATTAGCTTCAACACGGAAAAATATTTTGAGTATTCAATTTGATATCAATAGCGTGATCCGGTCCCAATTATTTTTAATGCCAAACTAGGTACGATTGATTATTGCCCAATGAGCATGGACTGGAAACTATTTGGAACTAGAGTATCCAAGCTATTTTTTTAATTTAACCAATCCTTTAATGGAATTACGTAATTCTAATTGATATAAAAGGAAAATGTAGAAATTTAAGATTAAAATTCCGATCTTAAATTAGAAGTGTTTTTGCAGTAGGTTCAATGTTTTCCTTCTACATTCCGAGGGATACCTTAAAATGTATTTTAAATTAAAGTAATTAATAAAAAAAAAAAAAAAATTCAATCCTATACATTTTTGTACAACTATGGAGCAAGGGCCTCCTAGAGGTTGTCATCCACCTAGGTGTCGTAGGAAGATTAGGAGAGAGAGAGAGAGAGAGAGAGAGAGAGAAAGAGAGGAGTAACCCTGGTAACTGGTAACTCGCCTGACGTTACAGGGAACCATGATCCCTTAAAAAAATAAAATAAAAATTGTATTGATCCTACTGTCAGAGACAATACATAATTCTAATTTTTTATAATCATCGTAAATGCTTGATATGCACCTCACATCTATTAACTTAGCTAAATCCATTATCCACTGATTTATTTATTTTTTAAGTTATAATTCAATTAATTACAATTCAGATTTTAATCAGACTATTTGATTATTTAAATTTGAGGATTGTTTACTATTCTGAGAATAACTTAATCTCAATGAAAACATCAGACGATAAGAATTTTTTTTTAGTTCTTTTAATGAGTCGACTTTGTCCATTAATGTAGAGAAAAGATAACCTGGACAAGCGATGCCTAAATCGGACACAGAGAATCAAGGAGACCTCGCCTCCTCGAATGGTCTAGCCAATTAACAGAAATTTATTACCCCGTAAATTAAAGTTGTCAAATGAGATTAAAGTGACTTTAATGACGGGAGGACCTCCCGATCGCAGCGGGCATTAGAGAGCATGCTAATGAAAGGAATAGTCTTTAGGGCTAACTAACCGCCGGGTAACTTAATTAACGTCTAATGCCTTATGGAGGAGCCTACTCGTATCTGGGGCCTGGGAACCAACTGCGGTCGAATAAATCGATTGGTGAATTCAAATCGATCATATGACGGTTTCAAAAATAATATAATAATATAAATAGATATTTATAAAAAAAAAAAAAATGAATTATATTCAAATAGTTGAGTGATTATTTCAATTGTAATACATAAACTAAAAATAATATCTTTGGTCAGTTGTTCAAAATGTAACTTTATATTGATTTGTATTTTTGAGAAGATTTTATTGCAAAATTGCAGAACTAGAAAGTGAGTAATAGTGCTATAAAATCATTCATCCCATGCTTGTGAAAAAAATTATAAAATAAATTTGAATAAAAAACACAGACTACTTCAACATTTACTAGAAACACTTTCAAAACTCCCAATTAATTACAAAAGACTCATTTACATGGCGTTGATTAGACCTATTTGGGCTTATGGACTTCAGCTTTGGGGCTCCACTAAACCATCCAATTCATCTCGTATCCAAACCTTCGAAAAATCGTCTATGCTCCTTACTTTGCCACCAATTAACGTACCATAAAGATCTTAATGTTGCATTTGTTGATGATTTAGCCCAAACCAGATACCTATCCTTTCATAGTAAGCTCCATAACCATACAAATCCACTAGTCTCTCAACTTGCTTCCCACTCCATTTTCGATAATTCTCCAAGGCACCTGAAAAGAAGATTGCCAAGGGATCTTCTAATATAGAATTCTTATTGAAGTGTTACTAGTAAGTAATTCTTCACAAGTTATTGACATGCCATTGTTATCATTTGTATATTGTGTAAAGTTGTAAATATCAATAAATAGTTTTAAAAAAATAATTATAGAAGATTTCTGAGTGGCGTGATTCTCACATCGTAGATCATGCGTTAGAATCCCACCTGGTTGGGTTGAAATTAGTTTTTTGGTGGTCTCACTGAATCAATCTTGACCTTACCACTCTGACTAGAATAGGTTCTATCCTCTAGGATTACTCGTCCTGCCAGTCCTAGTTATAGTACAAAATGAAGTTCTGCTCTAACAAACAAAACCATTAGATTAGTTTAAAAGCCTCTGAGACTTTTCGGGAGTAGAATGGATACTAAGTAACGAGACTAAAGAATTCTAGAGGTTATGGAACTTAGAATGGAAGTACACATATCTGGTTTGTTTAAGACATTAAAGCTATTATGGATAAGTTTATTTGTGAATTATAAGCAGCGCTGAGTTCTTAAAATCCAAACTCCTTCGAAAAGTTTGAATTTTAAGAACTTGATACGAGATGAATTAGACGGTTGAGTTTAACACCACTTCTCAACTCCTAATATCCAAATAGGCCTAATTATTGCCATTTAAATGATTATTTTCTGATTAATCAGATGCTTTGAATGTTTATCTTGTAATAAAAAATTGAAACTTTTATCGAATTAAAGCACATCAAAACTTATTTTCAATATTTATATTGAAGCTGAGGATTCTCAGACTTGCTTTTCATTCATTATGTGAATGGTCAAGAAATACTCCAGGAGATATCAGAGCTCTCTTGCCGCCTTATTATAAGGCTATGGATGTATAAAAAAAAAAAAATCCTTCTGAAAGTTAGGACTGTTTCTTAATGATTACTGTAGATATATTTAAATATAAACAGTACCGAATTACCTTGCTGCTTGAATACAATTAAAAGGTTTTACATATCGTATTATATTAAAAAAATATATTTCAATATTCGTTATAGTTGCTGTGTAACCGTGACTTTGGTCTGTTTTCTATTTCATTTTTTATTTAAATTTTTTTTTTTCTAATTCAGCAATTTGTTTATTTTAAGAAAGTATTACAATCAATGTAAGAAATAAGTATTATGGATGGCTTAATGGATCCATTCACACAATATGTACAATGAGAAATAAACACAAAGAAGAAAAAAATAAATACAAATAAGTAAAGAATCTCATAATATATAGTAAAATAAATAGTGTGAGGAAAAAAGTAAAAATAAACAAAGTACCTCAAACTATACAATACATAAAGTGAAAGAAAAAATATATACATAATCAATAAAATAATATAATATAATACATATATATATATATATATATATATATATATATATACACAAAACAATAACAATAGTAAAAATAAAAAATAAAATTAATTCATCAAAATACATTCATATTTGGAGGGACAAGCCAGGTCCCAAGAGATCACAGCCCTTATATCTCAGCTGCGTCACTGGTGTAAAGATAGCACTAGTGATATTCAATTTTTTAATCTGCTTAGGATACAAACATGACTGGATAATTATGATCGTAAATAAAATAGAATACAAAATTCTTTCTAGAATACAAAAAATAAATAATATTTATTTTATAATTTTTTTCTACTGAAGATTTCAAAATAAAAATACCAAAATAATATATATAAATTCCATTATTACAGTTGGGAAAAAAATAATATATATATATAAAAAAAAAAAAAAAAAAATATATATATATATATATATATATATATATATATATATATATATATATATATATGAGATATTGTATTTATTTGGTCTAATAGACCGTTAGTATTTTTTAGCCGGCTAGCTCACAATAGACTAATAGTGGAGTATTGACAGATGGACCGGCCCAGTCAACACCTTGCAGTGCCCTGGTGTGCATATGCCGTCCCCGGGCGTGTTATACTGTTTGTTATACTGGTTATCCCACGGTTAGCAGCCATACCCTAAAGGGAATATCGGATATCAATCATTTGAATAAACAATCATATCGTTCAATAAAAAAATTAATGTTTCAAAGGTAAATGATAACTTTTAAAATCAGCTCCATTTTTTCACAGCTGGTCGATAAAGGTAAAGGTCAAACTGGATTAGGAAGAGGAATTATTTTTTGTATGGCCGTTTTAAATTTGATTTTACTTTTTACTTTTTTTTTTCTTTCTTTTTTTTATATAAAAACCTTTCTCCTAATGAGTCTAGTAGAAAATCTATTCAAGAAAAAAAAAAAAAGTTAATAATTTGAAAATTTTTGTTTTGGAAATCCACTCTTCAATTGTCTATCCAACATAATTCACTTAAATCATTATTCCACTTAAATCTTTTTTACTGGTCCGTTACTTCGATCTTCATTTCGATCCAAGGCTCTAAAAGTCATATGATATGATTATATTTATATTTATGTTTATATTTTAGATATTATAAAATATATTTTTTATCTTTTTTCCGATTTCATTTATTAACAAACGTTCTAAATTTGCTGTTTAGAGAATTATAGATTATAGTCATATGGCTATAACAGTACTGCAAAAAAAAAAAAAAGAAAAAAAGAAAAAAACTTCGCTCCCTTGCGAAATTTTTCCTGATTTTTATATCTGTATATGTGCTAAATTCGAATCTGAAGGCAAAAAAATTCTACCTAGCATCATATTTGAGAAATTAGAAATTATTTTTTAAAAACCTGTAGTATTTTTTTTGTTTTCACTCCCATGAACATTTTTTGTGACTTTTATATTTACAAGTGTGCTGAATTAGAATCACTTGTAAAAACAATTCTACTAAGCACTATTTTTTAGAGATTGTATATTAAAAAAAACAACTGAAATAGGATTTTTTTTCATATATTTTTAGAACACTTTTTTTTTTTTTGGTGAAAAACAGTAATATATAAAATAATAATATTTAATACAGGACATAATTAATGTGCATATTTTTCTCTTTTGTACTCTATATTAAGTGTCTCCTGTTGTAGTGTCCAACTGTAGTCGGCAAGCATCTTATTGCATTTACCGCTGTACCTTTTTTCCATTTGGGCTATCTCTTGATGAGATCGTTCTCCGTGTTACACGATCGTTCTAACACGACTGCTAAGGTGGGAATAAATTCAAGTGAGAATTCAAATAATTAATTGTTGAGAACATATTGCAATCCATGGCCTTATACGATAAAAGCAATTCTTCATCAATGTCATTTATGCAACAAAGCCCAATTTTTATGCTCTCCAATTTTTTTCATTTTCTAATAGATTATAAAAGTTTCAAAATCAAATTAGTTTTTTAATGTTTTGTTAAAGCTTTCAATGATAAAAAAAAAAGCTCAAGATAATCCTGCGACTAGAAAAAAACTTCTAAAATATAACTGCCATTGGAATGCAACCATTTGGTCGTTAATTCACAACTCACAATTAGAAAAAAGTTTCTAAAAAAACAATAAAACAAAACATGAGTTAATTAATTATAACAACACTCGATCAATATAAGGCGGTACTTTTGGTCAAGGATCCACTTTTGTTGAGTAGTGTTATCTAGAGTGAAGTAAATTAAAATTCCACCTTTTTTTTCACAAACACAGAAAAACAATAGCTCATTTTTTTTTTTTTTTTTTTTTTTTTTTTTTTTTTTTTTTTTTTTTTTTTTTTTTCCGATGAGTATATTTAGCAATGAATATTTTTTACATTAATTTAAATAATATTGAGGAAATATATTAAAGTAAAAAGAATTTACTAAGTCTCATCAAATAACTTTTACCCTTCGCCGTAAACCTAAGATTTGTACTCAAGTTTTCACAGATGAACGTATCCATAAAGATCTTAATGTTCCTTTTCGCACATTTATTTCAAAAGTGACACGTTCAAAAATATGTATTTTTGAGTCATCATGGTTCAATAGTTTTCTATGAAATGTCAATTAACACTGAATTAACTTCAAATCCCACCTGATACACCTCATATGCGGCTACACTTTTAATATTTCATCCCAGACTGAGCAATTTTACTATTTTTTTTTTTTTTTTTTTATGCAGAGTTTTGAGTTGTGTCACTTTTGAAATACATGTGCGACATGTTTCTGATTTAGCCTAAACCAGATACCTATCATTTCATAGTAAACTCTACACCCTCTTTAATCCACTGGTCTCACAAATTGCTTCACACTCCACTCCTGAAAAAAAAATGGCCAAGAGACCTTCTAATGTAAACAGAACTTTCCAGTGGTGCTAATAAATGCATAGTTCTTTACAAGTTATTTACATGTCATTGTGATAAGTTTCCTCAAATTTACTAGTTGTATATGTTTTATACAGTTGTAAATACTAAAAAAAAAATAAATAAAATAGTAAAAGTATAAAATAAAATAATTAACATAAAATGTAGCAACGATGAATAAATTTTTGATGTATTTTTTAATTTTTCTGAATTACTATAGTATAATAAATAATAATAATAAGGACTACCTTCTAAAAAAAATAATATCAAAACACACCTAAACTCAATTTATCTATGACTAGGAAAATAAAATAGTTCACCGATTTGTCTATCTATAATCTACTGCTTTAAAATCTAATGCTTCTGATAAGGAAACTGTGTGCAAATTATCGATCTGAGCCAAACCAACAGAGCTAGAGAGTGTAAAAAAAAAACCGCAACACTTAAAAGATGTAGGCAAAAAGTGACTTTTTCATTCAGCTCCTGAACGGTAGGTCATAGAGACAAATGTTATATAACAATAAATATTTTCCATCAAAAAATAGCTACACCATCAGAGCTAGAGCGTGTCAAAATGTTAAATTTTTGAATGTGAAAAAAACGTTGCATTTTTTAAGGGTGAAAAAACGTTACAGAAGAAAACTATAGAACCGCAGCCAAAAGACATATCAATGTCAAAAAAATCGAAATGATGTAATAGAAATTAAATCTCTTATATTGACTGACGCCGACCCTATGACCGCCCAACCCCTCCCAGCCCCTTGGACAGCAATCCCGCAAAGTTGCACTGCGTCGCTTCCTCACGAAGGATCGGAAGACGCAGTTGTGGACATATATCGGTGTTCGGCAGGTCACCGGATGAGGAAGTAAGGTGAGGCAGATGTGAAGGCAGATGCCGAACCACCTTGCCCAAGTCCTCTGGACATGGAGTTAACATCTTGCTAATAAGGGCCGGTGTTTTCTGAAACACCTTTTGTCTGACTCTTCCTCAACAGCAGGCGTACATGAGGTGCACCAGCAGGCTCTGCGAGAACGTTTCCAGACGACGCAGAGCGAACTGGAGGAAGTGCCGTCCTGATCTGCCGAAGTGGAGTGAATGTGGAGTTAAACAAGACATTCAAGGTTCGAGCTTATAACCGGTTTTGATATTAACTTAATGTACATAGAACTCGGAGAATTATATAGAAGTATTTACATTAAGCAACACGCTCTTCTGGGGAAAATGTACGGATTACCATTTCCATTGAAGTATGAATGTTTTATAAGAAAAGTTTTCTTCCCACTTGATTTAATTTTTTTTTTTCAGTGAAGAAATCTTGATCATCAGCTACTGTAACAGAAACAATCAAAAGTTATCAGTTGTTTTTATGCAGATTTTAATTCATGAAAAAAGGATCGCTATTTATCATTTATTATTTTTTCTTAATTAATAAAATATATATACATTAACTTTATCATAAGCCATGCCTGTCTAAGCTTTTAGACATATATGTAAATTATTATTGAAATGAAATAAGATGTAAAATAAACTTTATTCTGGAACTTACTGTCCCCTAAGAATAATAACAATGCACAATTACAGGTACAATTATTTACAAATTAAATGCTTCAGTAATTGATCCATATATTGTCGATAGAAAAATAAAAATAAAAATGAAAAAAATAATGACATAAAATACAATTTTATATGAAAAGATAAAATAATTCTAAATATTTACTCAATTATTTAAATATTTGCTGAAGTTTAATTGTCCAACAGGTGCAAAAATAAGTTAGTTTTAAAGGAAGTAAGGGAAGCAGCTTTGCGAAGAGGAGTGAGTAGGGATTTCCAGAAGGAGGTAGCACGAATGATGGATTTTTCAAAGGAAGCGGTTATATGTGAGGGGGTATACAGGTTAAAAGGTTGGGATCGAGTATTTAGGAGGTGGATGGAAGAACTCAGAGTTAATAGGTCAATAATATAGAAAGGTTTTTTGGTTGTTAGAGATTGGAATATGAAAGTAATCAGAAAGTATTGCCGTCCGAATTTAGGAAAAAGCCAACGAAGCTCAGAATAACGTCAAGTAACATTTGACCGCCTGGGGATCCCGAAGATAAATCTAATGAAACAGATAATCAATTATGCTATTATTCTGCATCAAAGCTATATTTATAATTTTTAAAGGGGTATCCAATAGCTATCTATGGGTTTAATATATGAAATAAGACATGCCCCATTTAATTTATAAATTTATGATTATTAAGAGTTCTTAACACTTTATTCTTCCATTGTGGTTATACTAAGGAACTTAAATGACATTAATTAATTAAAAACGGTGAAGAAAGGTGTTGAGGTCTTCTAACGCCATATGGTCCATGGTCTAATTATACTTTCATAAAGCTTAGCGAAAAACGACTACAGTTATGTTCCTCATAAAACTCAACACCTGATGTTATAACAATTTTTTTTACGACCAATTAATAATTATGTTATTAAAATTCTATGCCTATCGCTATTGAAATAAACACGAGGTGTCTCTTTCTGGGCGTGGATAAGTGTCTTATCTTGAATAAACGGAAAATTCCAAATAAGTGTTTACTGTCATAAGAGGATATGTGATGAGGTTAATTTGTGTGCAGGTGTTTGGTACGTCTGTTGAGTGCCCATATCAAGCAATATTAAGTGTGACGAGTAAGGCATGACAGACAATAAGCGATATGTTCTTCAAATATTTACTTCTGCACGTACATATATATCTTCAACAAGATGTTCATGATATATCAATTAAAATATAAATTTTCAAATACGATATGGCACACCCTATATTTTTTCCTATAATGTTTTCGCTATATTTGTATAGATTAGTCCAGATTGTTGTTAATATTGAGTTAATATGGATAATTTTATGAAAAACGAGAAAAAGAAACAAAGAAAACAGGAAACATATAAAGTCTATGAAATTTTAAATAAGATATTACTCTCTTTTCGAAACAATATATACGTCAAATGACTCAACAATCCACAATAGTTGAAAGAAAGCATCAAACTATCAGTTTGTTGTTTGTTGAAGCTTAAAGTTCTTATGTATTCTAACTTGGGCAGGAAGAAAGTGTTATCCTATAGAATATCAACATTTTCTACCCAGAATAGGAAGTATGAAATTCATTATCTTTTTTTTTTTTTTTATTATTCACTGTGTTTTTCTTATTGTGAAACATAAGTAAACGCCTTGTATAGTAATAACAACAGTGAAAAAAAAAATTAAAACTATACTGCACAATAAAAAAAAAAAGTGTGATGTAATACAATTATTCTGATTGATGGAATATAATTTTATCTACATTATTTATAGCATTTAAATTTTAATTATCAACATCGGCAGTAACTAGAAAACGAAATAAGAGGGACGTGTTAAATGCCTAGTTAAACAGCAGTCAAACCATCATCATTATTGGATGTCCACTACCTACAGCTCACGTTTAACTAAATTAGTTATTAGAAGGTGCCTAAAAAAAGCTCTAATTTGCTTTATTTCTTTGGAAGCCAAAAGAGAACTTACAAGGGGACGTTTGCAGTTGTAACCCACAGATTTGAATGCCGATTTGTGTGTGGGTAGTAGGGACCTATAATAGTGCAAAACTAGAGTTATAGCCGCCAATGGGCATTAGGAGCCGAGAAAAAAAATAAAATATGAAAATCACATTTTATTTTTTTTCTCAGCTCTAAGTCAAGGTAGAGAAATGATTCTTTCACGTTTAATTGCAGTTATGTATGCTATTTGGTATAAAAATACGTTTGTTATGCTCAAAACACTACCCGGCTTTAGAGTGCTCAAAACCTCCAAAAAAATGACAAAATTCCAAGGAAATCCGCTGTAAATCAGTGGAAACTTTTTTTCATGAACAACTGACCTCAAATTTTGATTTAGAGCACCATAGAACCCTTATATGTGAAAATTTATCAAAAAATATTGATTTTTTACCCCTTTCGAGGAGGTTAAAATTTTGAAGTTGGGACTTCATCAACATATTTTTATTTCAAATTGCATAGAAATCCTAACATTGATGAATAATCTAATATTAATATCAGGTTTAGGTTAAAAAATATGTATATTTTTTTTAAATGGTCTTATTAGAAATTTCTTGTGTCAAAATTAAAATAATAATAGAAATAGATCATTTTAGAACGTCTTAATTATATAATATATGTAAGGAAAATTTTTAAACTAAAAACTGATATTATTTTCAGATTCCTCATCTCAAAAAACATGTAGAAACTAAATTTTGTCGAAATCAAAAATAAATTTTTTTTACCTTTAAAATTGTGTATGATGGCTGTCAATTTCTGAAAAAAATGTGAATAATTTGCGCTATCTCACACATTTCGCCACCGAAACTAAAATTTTAAGGCCATTTAGAAGCCGTAAAACTATATAGTTTAGCCCAAATCCGGAGGTCGCAGGATTTCCCTTTATTCAGATATCTCAAGTTATAGCTGACCTCGGATTTTTTCATTCACATCAGTTTTTGTCCACTAAAATCTGGAGTAATCCCAATGTTACATGTATGGATAAAAAGCAGAGTGTATGCTGATTCTAGTAATGCTATTACTATTGTAATCGGCTGAACGCAGCAGTTGTTATAAACGCTAGAAATCGTTGATGAAATCTCAACTTCAAAATTTTAACCTCCTCGAAAGGGGTAAAAAAATCAATATTTTTTGATTTTGATAAAATTTCATATATAAGGTTGTTATGGTGCCTTAAATCTATATTTGAGGTCAGTTTTCATGAAAAAAAAAAATTCACTGATTTACAGCGGATTTCTTTGGAATTTTGTCATATTTTTAGAGTTTTTGAGCAACCTAAAGCCGGGTGGTGTGTTGAGCATAGCGGAAGTATTTTTATACCAAATAGCATACATAACTGCAATTAAACGTGAGATAATAATTTCTGTATCTTGACTGAGAGCTGAGAAGAAAAATAAAACGTGATTTTCATATTTTATTTTTTTTCCCGGCTCCTAATGCCTATTGGCGACTATAACTCTAGTTTTGCACTATTATAGGTCCCTACTACGCACACGAAAATCAGCATTCAAATCTGTGAGTTACAACTGCAAACGTCCCCATGTTAGATTGATTCAACCAGTTTTCATAAAATTTGCAAATTAGGTCATTTTCATCTTCTTTCCTCTTCTGCCAATATGTCTTCATCTTCTGTCTATGCTGCTCCCTTCGGTCCTCTGTCCACACTACTCCTCCAGTTCTTCTCATCTTCATTTCAACGCCCTAATAAATAGGTACAATATATGGCAAAATTCAAGTCCAGGTATAACCCAAGTCAGGCTGAAAAGGAGTTGTATGAGGGACCTCTATGTTTAATCACTCTTGAAGATTTTACCTATGGGTGCTGATCTATCATGCCTTTACTTTATCTGTTAATTATGCATCACATCCATTGGTTGTATTAAACGTTACAGTTAAAAAGAAAAAAGAATTGAAAATACCCAAGAGCTTGTTGAAGGCCGATAATCTTTTTAATTTTAAGTACATCTATCTTTCAAAGATAATTCATAAGGTTTATGTATTATCTTCAAACAGCTGCCTAACTATTTGATAAGGGATTAATTTATCTTTATAAGTTCATTAAATGTATTCAAAAATTATAAATTATTATTACATTGTATTTTTTAGGAAGTTGTGGTTGCTAAGTAGGTAAGGCACTGTACGACTTCGAGTTCATTACACAGGTTCGAGTTTGAGTCCGGCTGAGGGCTTGTTATCCGTTTTTTTTTAGCCGTGGCTTATCTTTCGTGTATCAAGACCCTCCTGGGACTCATAAGCCTCGAAAACTGGGGAAAAACCTTGAGGTTGAGTGGGATTCTGGTCAAATCTCATTTTCGTACATAACTGTTGACCAAGAAACAGTGCAACCATACCAAGTTCTGAACACAAGACACTTCACGAGTTGTAGTGGTACAGGTTTCAAATTTATTACAATTAATACATATCTAATACAAGAAAATAATATTACAACATTAATAATATATTAATTTATGATGTATTTTCTTTATTTAAGGGTATATGCATGTTTGATCTGTTACTATTAATAGGGATTTATGAATGACACTTAAAACTATAATACAATAAAATTTAAAAAATAGATAAATCCAATTTTATTTCTCACTAATATAAACGAGGATTTAGTTAGAAGAAATATAGAGATTGTCTTGATGCAGAATTACGATTTACTCGGAACTATCAAGGACTCAGTGTTCCTCCATCAATAAAAGCTTCAGAAGTACCCTCCACTCAATCAGTAATTTACTATCCAGTAGGCACTGACTCTGCCCGTATGTTTTACCGGATTCTCCATCATACGCCTCATGTGTCTAATAGCTCCTAAACTGGAGAACACGCGCCGGCACGTGGGAACCCATAGTCCCGACGTTTCGCAGACCTGCTCACCTGCACCAGCTGGTCATAGCCCCCCAGTTGAATATTTTAATGCATCTGCCCGTACGGCATCTGTCAATGATTCATTTGGATCGATGAGAGCTTGATTTCGTTAAATGGAGATTGCTTGGTTCTTTTTATTAAAGCGGACGATGGCCTTTAATACAAGGCGGGGATGGGACCCTGAGTTATGGCTCTCGGATCAAATTAATATTGTGAGGATCGTATGTTATAACTGTTGCACTGGCGATCTGAGCCTGCAATATCTCGGTCGTGTGTTGGAATGATTTCAATAGCAGCTGTGTTAATATTTTTTATCACTAACGAGTAATAAAAAACATTATTATTAATTAATTTCCGGAATATATTCGTAGAAATGTCATTAATTTCATGAATCAGGAACGTTCGCCATAGTCAATCTTGTGTTGGGTACATACTAACACAATTCTTGCAACACTACTTTATGTTACTTGAGGTAAGTATGATAGGATAGAAGAGTAAATACAATTAGAATTGATGAATTACTGTTTTGTTTTTTTCTAATAGTATTATAAAAAATCCAAAACATCAGCAGTTAAATAAAAATAATAAATAAATAAATATATATATATATTTTTTTTTTTAAAAGGAAGACAAAAAATCAAACATGTACTCACTTGAGGAGCTTCTGAAAAATTATCAGGAATGCAGATCAGGCTACGTGTAAAAATAATAAAGGTTCAGGTTGATTAGTAGTCCTTTAGTTTTTCCCTGAATGGCCATTCAAACAAAAATCTGGATTGGTTTTTGAATAATAATATCGTTTAAAACTAACCCAATTTTTTTTTTTTTCAATGACAGATAAATATTTGCAACAGTTCCATTTTAAATTTGTTTTCAACAAGACTAAAACAACAAGAAACTGCCCGTCGTTACAGACTACTTCAACTTTCACTAAACAAACGTTCAAAAGTCCCAATTAAATACAAAAGGCTTACTCCCATGATTAGACCTATTTGGATGTACGGAGTTGTGCTTTAGGGTTTCACAAAACCATCTAATTTATCTCTTATCCAATCTTTACAATCCAAAATCCTTCGAAAAATACTCAATGCTCCTTACTTTGTCACCATTTAACTTATCCATAAGATCATAATGTTCCATATGTTGCTGATTTAGCCCAGATAACTATCGTTTCATAGTAAGCTCCATAACCACTCAAATCCTCTAAATTCTTAACTTGCTCCCCACACCATTCCTGATAATCCTCCGAGGCGTCTGAAAAGAAAATGGCCCAGAGACCTTCTAGTGTAGAATTTTTATGAAGTGCTGCTGATGAGTTGTTCTTTCCAAATTTTGAAATGTTATTGTAATAGTTATCAACACATTTACTGGATGTATATATCTTTTACAGTTGTAAATTTCACTTAATTGCTATTAGAAAAAATTCCAGTGGGAACAGAAAAGATATACATATAACCAACCAGTCATAGGGAAAACATAAAGGACTACTAATCTACATCCACATTCGTCTCTTTATTCATATGCTGCTCTAGGTTCTGATAGTAAAAGCAATGAGTAATACTGATAATACTCAGGTAAATATTATTTCTGCACACAATTTTTTCCATTCCTTTCTGTCAGCGGCCACGTTCCTCCAAGTCTGGATACTTAGTCACCTTATGTCCCCTTCCACATCACCTATCCATCTTTATCTGGGCCTGTCTCTACTTCTTGTTCCTCCTCGTGTTCCACCCTACATTTTTCATTTGACATTTGAGGTTCCATTCTTTCTAAATGACAAAACAAATAATATATGCTTTATTATAGAGTTCAAGTAAAGTTTATATACAAAAATGAATAGATAGTAAATATATTAGTATACAGATACTATATAATTCATCCCCAAAATGAACAGAATAAGCTAAGGACAAGGAAAATCGGGATATTAAAAATATTCCAGAAAAGATTAAAACATAAAAAGGGTCTTTTTCACATTAAGACTGCCAGTTCTCAGCTATGATTTGTAACTCACAATGCCGATTCTTGTTTGGGTAGTAGGGTCCTATAATAGTGCAAAATTAGAGTTATTGCAGCAAATGAGCCGAGAAAGAGTTTTATTTTTTTTCTCGGTCAATATAGAGAAATAATCTATTCACGTAAAATTGTAGTTTTGTATGCTCTCTTTACCACAACCAAAACCTGATAAATAATCTCTTTAATAATAATTTCAGGTTTTTGCTTAAGCATGAAATCCAGCATTAATTTTCGGACAACGGGTTTTGGTTGTGGTAAAGAAATATAATACTACAATTTTTCGTGAATAAACTATTTTTCTATCTTGACTGAGAGCTGAGAACTGGAAAGTACTTGGCAGTCTTTAATGTGAAACAGGCTCCAACAAAAATATAATTATTAAACAAATATTTAACTTGAAAGATATAATTCTTAAAGTTATGATTCAACCATTCAGATATGAAATGGATTTAGCCCTTAATTATATCTGATTTAGTTCATATGTAATTTAAACTTTTTATTGCGTCATTTATTTATAATAACACTTACGTACGTTATGATTTAAACAAACGACAATTTCTTCAATACCACATATATATACCACCAATGTGTAATTACCTTTATAATTCACGAAATCTTTCTTAAGTGTTTTTAGAATTCTCCTTAAATTGCTTCTTAATAAAAAATCCGATTTCATCAATAAACTTCTACATAGCATTTTGAGTTTTGCACGATAGGATTCCGTTAAAGAAAGAAAACAATTATTTTTTCATTCTTTTTAGAAATTTGATACTTAATAATTAATTGATTGCTGTTAATACCGTTGACTTGTTATATAACTATCTGAAATAAGTTTGTATAAGACACCGGTCAACAAAAAAAAAGAAATTGTTTGTTTCCTGTGACTATTTTGTTGTTAAAGTCGACTTTAAAAGAAGAATACACAAGAGATCTACCTTAAGTCGTTTATTCAAGGAGTTCCTATAAAAGATCATGTGATAATAATTTTCAATAAAAGTTTGTTGAAATTATGTATTAATTTCCTTACATTCTTTAATCAAAACAGTAACACTTTATATTTTACAAAATAAAGCTGTTAGCAATCTCCCAGTATTTTTTTCATAGTCAGGGCCTTTGCAATTCCCAATAGCAATAAAAAAAAAAAAAAAATGAAGGAAACAAAAATTGTGTTGTCCAGTATTATTAATAATTTTTTTTGCTACAATTCATAATATTTTTCATAGGGTTTAAACTTTTTTTTTTTTATAAAGATAAAGTTTTACGATACAATTAAAAGTCTAAATGAAATATGGACGGTAACAGAAATATGCAATGTCATGTGATTTGATAGAATAATTTGGTGATATTTTATGCTGACAAACCATTTTTATAAGATGACGAGAATTACTGTATCTTCATATGCAATTTTTTTTTTTACCATTAAATTTTATTTATAATAAAATCCGATATGTTGATTTTCCTGTTCTTCTAATTTATAAAAATTACTTAAGTAACATTACACATCCAGTCTTCTAATTCTTTCAAAGAAACAACTGTCATAGATTATAATATTTCATTTAAAACAATTTTTAATTTACTTACAATGAAGTGAAAAAATATGGTGAGAGAGAATTGCAAGAAACGTGATGCTCTATTCCCTTTGCATGCATTTCATCATAATGTCTTTTCTTAATTTTTAACATAAGGCGTAGCTGTTAACATTATAAATAATAGAAAAGAAAGACACTTTTTAAGGAACCACAGTCCCTGCATTAGGACTTTCATCTTAAAAGAGGGACCTTAGTATATTTTTTTATGTGAGAATGTTACCCAAAACAACAGTAGACCATCATGCCAAAATTCTTCCTAGGCGTTTTCCATGTCCTACAAAGATCTTTAAAAACATTTCTGGTTCTCAGGAGTCTAAGTAAATTAAATTGGAAGATAGCTAATTTACGTAAAGTAGTAAGAAAAAGAAAAGATAATTGAAAAATATAATGTAGTAAAGTGAATTAATGCTGATTAAAATCAACATGAGATAATTATTTCAGAAGAAATAGGTTAATTGTTATTTCTAAAAAAATAATTTAATATTGGAAAATAAAATTATGTTATAGTCCCATAAAATATCTCATTGGTGTTTGATTGACTCTACTAAATAAAACGAACAAACAAAATTATTTCTTTCATAAGGAGGGATATGTTGATGAAATTTCAATTTACTAGATCGTTTCAAATAAAAATTTGATACGTTTCCGATATGGGTTTATCGATTAAAAATCTATCGTAAATTTAATGTTCTACAAACAAGCGATATTTCACAAGCCTGACCATTTATGAGGTAATCATAGGCCTCAAAGTCAGCTTCAACATGAGCACCATCGGCCATGGTAATCATATTGAACGATCTGAATAATGATTCAATCATAGTAGAAAGGTAGTTCCCCAGGGATATTTATTTAAGGATCGATAAAATTATAGTAATGCATTTTTATGAAGTATTCTTGATTAAAAAAAAAACAAATAAATATAATTGTATATTTTTGTAGGTAGATGCTTAATGTGCTTATGTACTTCAACTAGGGTAGGAAGGACAGATTATCCTACTAATTACCAACCTAATCTAGCAAGGGTGGGAAGATCAGGCCTAATTCCATTGGTCCACCACGAAATATGTTTAACCCGCCCTGGTGGGATTCGAACCCACGACCTAATGTACGGGGCTCTCTGAGGCAATAAAGGTTAACCCGATCTGATTAGTGATGTATGTTCCTTTTACTTTTTTATTGAGAAAGAATTACAATTCGCCTCAAATAGAGCAATATCCAATAATGTGGATCCATTTATGAAATATATACAATGAGAATATGTGAAATAAAAATAAAAAATAGAAATAAATTAATACATTTTTTTATATATATATATATATATATATATATTTATATATATATATATAATTTATTGAAATTTACAACTGTACAAAATATATAAATCAAGTAAATGGTTGACAACGATAATAATGTTAAAACTTGAAAAGGACTACACATTAGTAGCACTTTATTAAAAATTCTACACAAGAAGGTCTCCAGGCAATCTTCGTTTCAAACTCCTCGGAGTATTATCAGGAATGGGGTGGGAAGCAAGTTGAGAAACTAACGGATTTGAGTGATTATGGAGCTTACTATGAAAGGATAGGTATCTAGTGTGGGCTAAATCAGCAACATATGACACATTAAGATCTTTATGGATAAGTTTATTGGTGACAAAGTAAGGAGCATTAAGGATTTTTCGAAGGACTTTGGATTGCAAGGATTGAATACGAGATGAATTGTATGGTTTAGTGGAGCACCAAAGCTCAACTCCGTAGGTCCAAATAGGTCTAATCATGGGAGTAAGCCTTTTGTAATTAATTGGGACCTTTGAACGTTTGTTTAGTGAAAGTTGAAGTAGTCTGTAACGACGGGCAGTTTCTTGTCGTTTAATAAATAAATAAGCTTGTAATATACAATACAATAAATAAAGTGAAAAAGAAGATAAATAATTAAGGAATCTCAAAATATACAACAAATATAGTGAAACAAATACAAATAAAAAAAAATAAATTAAAAAAAAAGCAAAACTAATAGTAGGAATAAAAATAGGATAAAATTAAATGTTAAAAATTCAACCATACTTGTTAAATTATACACACATCCTTGGGATCCCGGACCAGACTTGTCTCCTCACTTGTGGAGGAGCAAGCTAGATCCAAAGAAATCCCAGCTCTGCTCTCTTAACTACATCACTGGTGTAAATAAAAACATTAAAAAAAAAAAAAATACTGTCCTCTTACTACACTTATCCCTGCTTGAAATTTGGTGCGATAAATGATCACAATGTATGAAGCTAATTCTTCATTCATAAGCCCTCTACCGCAAATTCTTGATCACATATCATTGCAAATGATATTCCACTACTTATATTTGTCGGAATACGATATATTGGCTTTGTCTTTGATACACGGTACCAATAGTTGTCTGAGACTAGACTTTTATAAGAACATAACAGGTGCATTAGCCCATCGATTAGATTACTAAATAAAACAACTCACCTTTCTAGTGATTATTTACTCCTCCACATATACAAGACCATCTGTAACCTAAGATTTTGTGGAATAGCAAACAAGTCGAATTTCAAACATATTACGTTCAATCCTAATACCTCCATATTGTTGTAATTTATCCAGATGGTCTCTAAAAAAAAAACTTACATAATGATCTCAATATACCTTTCATTCTCGGTGTTAAACCCATTTCATTTTTAGGGCTCCATCATGATTATTCTATCTCTACCCTTCTAACCTAGCTCCACACATTCATATAACTTATTCCCCTGGAATAGTGAGATTGTAATATTTAGTCGATTAATAAGCTTTTATTAACTTCACATGTATGTAACGGAATCTTTCATCGTAATTTTCACCAATTTCCAGCAATCTGATTAACTTAAAAAAATTTGCAACCGTTTCAAGGATCAATGACAATACAATAACAACTTTTTTCTAATGTTCTAACTTAGTCTAGTAAAATTACCCCCAAAATGTGGGTCTGCCTTGCAAAAGGTGAAGTAGTAAGTTGTACGTTTCTATGATCCAGATGGGTCTTGAGAATAAAATATAAAAAATGAAACTAAATTTGCTAAAATGAAAATGTTAGGGGGAAAAAACCCCAAACTTTTTGAACTTTTTTAAGATTTTGGAAAAACCATATTTTATCAAAAAATGTTTTATTTACAAAATTAAAGTTTATTAAATTGTGCGTTTAAAGATATCCCTTAAGCTGAATTTGATTTAGGCGTTAAGCCACAATCGATTCTCAAATATCGAAGAATTTTGCCAACTTAAAAAACTTGGTTTTAGTCATGTTTAAGAGTCTATTACGCAGAAATAGGTAATTCAATGTAAAAATGTTGTATAATAAAAGATGTAGATTATGCATATTATGATAGAAATATGCCTATTTCTACTCTGTACGTATCAGATGTATCAATAAAACAAAAAATTGTTAGTTGATAAACTGTGTCGGACAGCTGTAAATTGATCACAGCTTAGCTTAGCTTAGCTTTTTAGTTAGGTTTGCTATGTGTTTTTCTAGTTTTTTTAAACAATAATTTTTAGTACAATATAAATATTTCAGACAATATAAATATTCGATTAGTTTCTTAATAGTTTATTTCATTTTTATGTGTCCTAATATAACTTAAACACGGTACATAAAACTTATTAGGGTTATAACAAATATGAATTAAATAACATATAGTCTAGATGCTAAATAATCTATTTATGATAGTATATTTCTTATAGGATTTGATTATAAAAGTTGATTTATTCATTTTCTCTTTTATAACTTTCCTTCTTACACAGGTTTTCATACACTGTAACTAAGACACTAAGAAACTGATAAGGATCATTTAAAATATTTATTAAAAAAAAGCAAGCATCATCTTAAAAAAATTAAAGTTACACAATTTTTGATTAATATGATTTATTACTGTTTACCTGGTTTTCATCCCTTATGAATTCACTCAAAATCAAATTAGACCTATGCTCCATAGAATGCAAAATATATTGATAAGGGGTGAACATACACCTTGTTAATTTAGAATACCGTAAATTTAAAATTGCCTAATGAGATTTTTAAATACGGCTTTACTTTTTGTAATTAGTATTAATACGTTTTATATGACATGGTTAAAGTGTTTTGGGACGTAAACACCTAAAAAAGAATAAAAGTTTCAAAAAAACTTCTAAAAAAAAAAATTTTTTTTTTTTTAAAAAACCAATAGGGTAGAGTTTTTTACTTGTAATTTTGTTTTTTCAGATTCTTTTCTATAGAGTTTGATTGTGTTTCTAAAATTGGTCTTATATATGCATTGAATATATTTTCTGCAGGGAATTCTTAAGGGAAAAAAATCAATTCATGTAGCATACTAATAAGTTTTTAATTCAATTAAGTAGTAACGTGACAAATAGCAAGCTCTTACATCATATTTTTTCATTAAAGAAATTTTATGAAAAACGCTATGCAAATTGAAAACGGCTTTAAAAACGGATAATTATTCAAAAACATATTCTAATTATTTAACATAAATTAATTATTTATTTATTTGAAAGGGGTGAGGAGTGGGAAAACAAGTTTTAAATGGCCAAGCCTGTCAGTAGGACCATGACCAACTCTTTGATTCACGTTCTTGTTCTATGAATATGTAAACACACACTCACGTACACACACAAACACACACATACACTTTTATATATTTTTACAATTTTATTCACAATTATTTGATGCCACAATTACTTGATTAAGTATTCTATATTTGGTCAACTGTCTTAAGATTGCCATTTAAATCGATTAAAACGGTTAATAATCGGGAGCAGTGAAAGAATTTTTTGTACGAAATAAGTAAAATAAAATAAAATCCTCATACGGTTAGGGAAAAGAAAAATCAAAACTAATGAATCATTAATAATAACTCTGTAATAAACACTATATCACTTGATAATTGATAATTGAATAAATGATATTTTATCTATCCCATATTGACTACAGATTTCTTTTTTATAAGTTATGCCAAAAATTAAAAAAATAAAATAAAATAAAATAAAAGAGACTAATTTCTAAAACTTTATAAAAACATTTGACAATTGTCGCACACGCAGGTTTTTCTTACAGGCTTCCAATCAACAATATAGTTTATACTATTATAGTAAACACATAACAGTAAATTAGCATATATTATATATGTTATTTTTTGTAAATAATGTTTACAGACGGAACAGACGGAATTATTTGCGTCCAATCATAATATAATAAACACATTTTTATTCATAGTATAAAGTAATTTAATATTTCCTGTAATGTTTTTTTTTTTTTTTTTTTTTCTTACTAACTTATATGTTATTTAAACATGTTATATCGGCGATTGCATGAAGAAATGGATAAGGCAAATTTCACTTAAAATGAGCTTACTATTAACCTTTAATGAAGCATTTTTAATATCTGAGTTGTGAAAAATTGGTTAAGTTGAGCTTTTTTTTATAAAGTTTTAAAGTATCTATTTTGGAGCAAATGGTATTTTTAGGGTAATTTTAGGTTTTTGGAAACAATCATAGGTGCCAACTAAAAAGTGCATTTTGACTTACTCCTTCACAACTATGGATTCCACTAAACCATCCAGTTTAGTCCAGTTTAGTCTCATTCAATCCTTTGAAAAATCCTCAATTCTCCTTACTTCATAGTAAACAAACTTACGCCTAAAGATCTTAATGTACTATACTTTCTAACTAAGCTCAAATCAGATACATATCCTTTCACAGTAAACTCCATCGTAGTATCTCAACTCGCTTCCCACTCAATTCCAGATAACCCTCCAACGGATCTAAAAAGATTATGGCACCGGGATCTTCTAATATAGCCTATTAAAGTGTAACCAATGAGAGGTTGATTAAAAAGCAATTGACATATTATTCTAAGCATTGTCATCTCATTTACTAGATGCGTTTTTATTTTATTTTTATACATTTGTGAATTTCAATAAATAGATATAAAAAAATAAATGAAATGAAAAATAAATTATCATCCAAAAACATAGGTTTTAAATTCGATTTTTTGCAGCAATATAGGTCTTATCCTGGGCTTTTAAGCAAAGGGGAAAGAAGATGAAAATTCTGAATATTAACAAGTTTGGACTCACATTTTTGATATTTGGAGTTAGTAGTAACATACAGATATTAAAAAAAAATCCTACAAATCAATTAAGCTATAACATACAGCAACCTTGGGACTAATTAACTCATCTCTGGATTGGATTAGATTGGACCGATCCTTCCCTGCCTTGTTTGGATTGGAGGGTGGACCAGCTACCACGTTACCAGCTGAATACCCCAGAGTAGGCCGTATGTCGATCGCCATAGACAAAAGGTGTATACAGAGCAATGTCATCTGTCCAAGAACCAGGTGGATGGCACACATGCTTCTGTGCAGGTGCCCTGCAGTCTGCCGCTCCATCTGTTTCAACGGAAATATTGACTCCCGAAGTATGATCCTCTTAATTCCGAACTGCTCCGGCTTAATTAGGCTAAGGGTCAGGCATCTGCGAGGAAAGGTCCAAGGAAATAGGGAAGAAAGAACACAAGCATAACTTGAACCAAGAGGTGGATGCTGTCTGGGAGGAACTGAAGGAACACAAGATTTGTGAAGGAGCTAGTAAGAAACATTATGTGACATTCAGAATCACATATTTTTCTTAGTTTTTAGGGTCCAATAGACGATATTGGACTCCCTGGGAATTGCCCACCAATTGAGAGATAACTATTTGAAAAAATATTAGTTTCTATGTAATGGAAACTTTTTTTTTTTTTTTCAATATTACTATTTATAATAACCCTAATCAGTTTCACGTGTCTTTGTGATAATGCATAATAACGTAAAGATCTAAAAGATAATGAAATTTTTAGCCGAAAAAATGAATAAATCATTAAGAGAAAATAGCAAGGTTCAGTTATGAATACTAATCTCAAGTGTAATGTGATTTTGAATTAATTCTTGAGGGACATGTATGACCCATCTAATGCGCAAAATTACGTAATTTCTTTTCTTTTTTTTTTAAATAATGTTTGTTTTTATTTAATAAACGTTTATGACAATATTAATACGTTTCATAAGGTCTAGTTAAAGAGTATGGGACATAATCATCTAAAAAAAAAGTGTAAAAATACATAGGGTAGAATGTTTTTCCTGTCAGTACAATATACTATGACTATATCTGTACCATTTGAGGAAAAATCAGGTTTTTATTGCAGATCTTTAAAGTTTTCTGTTTTCAGTGTTAATAGAATTTTTTTGAAACATTATTTTTCTAGCCGCCATTTTCTTATAATTTTTTTTCCAAATGCTACAGATATATCTGTCACTCCAGTGAATAAGTGGTTAAGTCAAATTTTGACCAGAATGATTTAACTGACTAAAGAGAATCGAGGAGGTTCTTCTTTATGGTGAATAAGTGTTTAAGTAAGATATTCATCTTAAAACATAGTTATTTAGTATGAACATCTTATTTATAGAAAAACCTCCACAATTCTTTTTAGTCACTATACTCATTTTGGTAAAAATTCGACTTAACCACTTATTATCAGGTATGGCAGATATCACCATGACAAATTATTTGTTCACTTCATCACCGATATATGGACCATAGAGTTATTATTATTTTGTTATATTAAGTTACAGTTATACTTAAAATCATAATGAAAAGAATATGTTATATTATTAAGAATATTTTTCGCTAATTAAATGAAAAAATAATCTTAGATGAAATCTTGACATGAGAAAACTTTCTCAGCAGTCATTCGCCCCTGCAGCCACAAAGGGAACGCTACAAGTCTCATTTGTCACGGCCCTATGGCTGTCATTGATGATGTCGCGTTGACAAAATTAATGGTCATATTGATGAATAATGATCAATTTAGCAACTAAATCCTTGCGGTAATTTAACCAAAGTAGGCAGTAAAATGTGACCTCGGTATTAGCCCCCATCCATTACCTTTGATTTGGCAAGAGTGAGTGATGATTAAAGATACACCCATTTATCTTCGTTTATCTAACTTCATTATTTAATTACGGGCAACGTTTCAATCACTGTCTTTCTCTTAGGAGGTGGGAAGGGAATTCGATTGCATATGTACATGCGATAACTTGAACGTTTGTGATCAAAGATCTTAAATTTTGAAAGCTAATCCTAGTATTGGGAACATTCGACCTCAGTAGGACAGAAATAAATACATTTCACATAACATTCTGTTTGCACACTAAGTATATTATTTAATCTAATAAAAAAAAACATTTTTCCCATAATTTCGTCGGTAATAATGCGAAGTGAAAAAAATGTTTCACGGTTCAATGAATCCACGTACTAGAATTGAAAGACGAGAAACTGTTCGTCGTTTCTCACTCCAATTTTACTAAAGAAGCGTTCAATGCTCACCATAATTACAAAAGACTTATTAACATGACAATAACTAGACTCATTTGGACATACGGAGCTGGGCTTTGGGGCTTCACAAAACCTTTCAATTATTCTTGTATCCAATCCTTACAACCCAAATCCAAAATCAACAATTATATCACAAACAAACTTATCCATAAAGATCTTAAGGCTAAATATCCCGAATTTTAGTGAGATTGTTTTTTAAGAGATGGCAGCACTTTTGGGGCAGATTTATTTCCGCTCTCATTTGTGAACGGAATCATCAATATTAGATGTGTAAACGGATTTGGTAATAAAAACCCCATTAAATTCACGCCACCATACGTTCCTGATTTGGACCGGTAAGATACCTATCCTTCCATCACAAACTCACTATCCATTCGAATCCACAAGTCTCCAAACTTACTCCACACTCGATTTCCAATTTATTTTGGCCAAGAGACCTTCTAAATAACATTTATTGAAGTGCTACTAGAGAGTAGTTCTTTACTATTCATTGTAATCGTTTCCCTCAAATTTACTTGTTATGTATAATGTATACATTTGATATAGTAATATCAATAAATAGTCAAAAGAAACTCTGTGTGTGTGTGTGTGAGAGAGAGAGAGAGAGAGAGAGAGAGAGAGAGAGAGAGAGAGAGAGAGAGAGAGAGAGAGAGAGAGAGAGAGAGAGAGAGGAGAGAGAGAGAGAGAGAGAGAGAGGAGAGAGTGAGAGAGAGAGAGAGAGAGAGAGAAAGAGAGAGAATAAACGGCGAAGTTGTTCACAAAACGGCGAAGTTGTTCCACCATTTCCCGAAATCACACAATTTGGGAAAACGCTTTTAACAACATTTATTGAAATTTCACCAGTGTGGCTTGTAGCACTATCCTGTTCATTAAGCGTCTCTTTATCAGTAGGGAAATAAGCGAGTAGTGGGATGAAAAAGTTCCATCATACCGGCATAGAGCTGAGCGTATACTGTCAATGTGTTTCCATCACAGTCCAATTGTTTCAAATGACCACATCGTAAACAATACTAAAATTTCTTGTGAATACAGAGACTGTTAAAGAAGAAAAAGAGATTTGATGCTTCACCAAGATCGGAAATTTTATATTCAACCTAATCACCAGATGAGAGTCAGCTTCATCGCTTATCCAAATGTAATGGATAATGTAGACCATCCCTTCACAAAATTTATGACCGGAAAAAAATAAGTGGTTGAGATCCTCATTGAAAATCTTCAGAAAGACATGAAAAATTTTAAAACCTATGCTTTCGTTCATGGAGTTATGTATGCATCTTAAATGGAAGGCATCTAACTGATGTTATCTTCATGCAATGTGCTTAATATTTTGTGCATACCTAATATTTGTTTGTTTATTTCGTTTAACGTCACTTTACGCTACTACGGCTAATCGGACGATGCTACGGTGGGAGTCCTAAATTTTGCCTATCCAAGTATAATTAGGATAGGAATCTTTAACGAGTACCTTACATCGGGACGGGTACAGGCTCGGGACCCCCATTTTACGTCCCTTTCGAAGGACGGCATAGCTAAGGATTTTTTACTCCCTTTAAAAAATCCTAAGGTCATCTGCCGGGTTGCGAACCCGCGATCTTGGGTTTAGTAGGTTGCTATGCTAACCACTATACCACAGGTGACCCCGCATAATTAATATGCTTTCGTTCATAATACGTATTGCTTATGTTCAATAAACAATTTAATAAAATATGTTTAATCTTTCTTTACAGTTCCACTCATTATGTTCATATGCATGCACATTTCAGCATATAAAAGGTGTGAGGGCATTTGATATATTCTCCTTTTGATACATCTTACAGGAGCCTTAGGTTTCAGCATGATGTAATAAAACTGATTTAAGATTGGAGAGGACGGCCATGGGAACAATACCACATCGGATGATGTACTAGCACGCTTCTCTACTGCATGAAGATCACGATTCGTGATTCCTCTATATCTTTTCCTCGCGTTTCGCAACTGTCATGGCCGCATCAGGCTGCTTATGTATCCAACACTGCAATTTCTTGCTTGTATAAATTACCTTACAAATTTTGAATTTCACTTATATAAAATAGAAGTTGGAGTGTGTAATTAGAAGTAGGATCTCAGGAGAGAGAAAGAGAGAGAGAGAGAGAGAGAGAGAGAGAGAGAGAGAGAGAGAGAGAGAGAGAGAGAGAGAGAGAGAGAGAGAGAGAGAGAGAGAGAGAGAGAGAGAGAGAGAGAGAGAGAGAGAAGTTTATCGTTCGGTTATTCGTAGGTATAACACGCATGAAATGATTTACTATATTAATGTCATACATCTAGAGCTTCTATGACATTAAGCGTTTCCAAAATGTGTATTGCGTCTCCGGTGAAAATAGAGCACTCTGATTATAATTGAACAAAAACATCATAAATTGGTTGATTTTAATTAGAGATGTGTCCATTTCAAAATTTCTATTTTTTAATACTCTTTGGAAAAAAAAAAATAGGTATTGAAAATCTTTGTTACTAAGTCGATTCCTAGAAACCCGTCAATATCACTGACGTTGGCGATACTTTTTGTACGTAATTATTATAGATTGTTTCATCTACACAATAGAAAAAATATATATATTTATTTTCATCCCATTATATACTAGATCAACACTGTTTGGCAAATCATGAATTGTTATTGCAAGCCAATCGTCAAATAGTTCAAGATAAGTATTCACTGTGAGAAAATGAAGAAACAGGATTAAGACATCAAAGTTCCGAAGGGCAAACAAAATAAATCAAGCCAAATAATATTGTTTTGCAATCCTTTTTTTATTCTTAGAATGTTTTTTGTTATATCTGAATACAATTTTTGTTTCATTTAATTACATGTTCATACTGATCGTCATAAATAGCATACAGCGGAATATCGATGAATCCTCCCATCTAAAATGTTTAGTTAAAGGTTTTTGCGAAATTTGCTATTCCTTCAGGTATGAATAAAACATTTAACCTTCTTCTTTCTTTTTAGGTTCATCGTCTGAATTGTATTTGTTTTTATAAATGCATTTGTTGTCAAATATAAATGCTATTTACATTATACATATAATTTGTTTTTATTATTCTTTCTTTTAAAGACGATTATGTAAAACATGAAGCTTCATCGGAATCTATTCAGAAGTTAAGGAAAACAGGAAAAAATATAGATGACTTCGATAGAATGATATTTTTTTTTTTTTTTAAATCCTTGACCGAAAATGAAGTTTTAAAAACATTTTCAAATTACTAGATTTGAGATGCGTGCTTAATAAAATTAAGTAATTCGATTTAATAATTTTTTGATTGCTTGTTACGGCAAAAATATGCGGTATAGCTGCTAATGCATAATCTGGTCGATCTCGATAAATCTGATAAAAATTAGTAACCCTGAAAACTGGTCTTAGTAAAAAAAAGGAAAAAAAAATCAGGAAAACGATTCATCCGTGGAGAATTTATTAATAAGATAAAATTAAGAGGATCTTATCTGCTGCCTATCTGCGTCAGATGGTCAATCAGGCTGCATCAAACATGATCAATTAGCTAAGCTCTATCGGCTACCATCTACATCTTCACCGAAGATGGTGCCTCAAGATGATAAATAAAATTTCATACTCAAGCTACTTGGCCCATCCAATCAATTTAAGCACGGTTATCACACCTAGGTTCAAAAATGTTGGCAGTAACGGTCCCACGGTAGACGGAGTGTGGCCAATTCAAGAATTAAGTTTCTAAATTCATGTTATCAAGCCGGATTATATTCATTACTAGACCAATTTGGGATAATTCTAGAGCCACGTTTCAAGACAACAACCATCTAGTGTTACAAAACTAGTAGGTCTTTGACAAATTAATCGTGCCGCTCCATCCCAACTCTTTCAAATTAAAACGACTCTGAAGGAATGTGTAATGTCCTCCTTGACCATAACAGCGAGGTACAATGGTCCATGATTAATATAAAAGTTTATTATCGTCATCATTTAGATACCAGATTTTAAAAATAATTTTTCGATATTTCACACCAGTGACGCGGCTGAGAGAACAGCGTTGGTATTACTGTGGGCTTTGCTTACCCTCTCATAAGTGAGGGAAAATCTTGGTCTAGGGTTGCCCTGGAATATTTGTGTACACTGTATATATACAGGGTGAGCATCTCATTTGTTTACCAAATGAGAACACTATGTTTTTTTTTTTTTTCAGTATTATTATTATATGTCTATTTTTGTTTAATATTACACTATAATGGGATCTAATTCAAACATCTTGTGACGAATCGGAGCGGTTTTTTAAAGTATATTTCTCCATGAAATCGAAATAGAATCATTACTTTCAACATATCATTCGAAAGCTGATTAAATTTGCAAGTTTTTTATAAGATTTGCAGTATTGTAGATAGTTTAAAACGGCGAGCGTTGAAGAATGAAATAGTTGATTATGCCATTGTTTTTCTTTTGTCGGTACGTATTAAATTTTTTCTGAGTCTACTGCTTTGAATGATAAACATCCTCAAAATAATTTACATAAATGTATGATTTTAGAAAAGACAAGAAATTACCGATAGGAAAATATTCTACTTAGTAATCATCTTTTGCTCACTTCTTCATGCATTCATAGGTCTAATTGATTATGAATAAATTATGGGAAAGTATAGGAGTTGAAGCATTTTCTTGGGGGTTTCCCTAGATACCTGACTCCCCTGAGGAATTCTATTTATTATAACTAGTTTATTGTTTACCTTTCGATGTGCTATTCATTTTTATATTTTCAATGTTCATAAAATCTGTGAATTAAGAGGTTTGTCTCCTCACTCATTTCAGATCCAAATGCAAATTTTTGTAACTGGGAAAAGAAATAAGAAGGAGTAGAGGAATCCTTTCAGGTAGGTTCGAGAAGAATAAGGATAGATATATGTTTTTTTTTTTTTTTAAATAATGTGAAAATGGCTTTTTCTCTGCTTTCTCTAAGTGGGATCTGTAAAAATACGATGGGGAGAGTTTTATTTTAGATTATTTTGAATCAGAGACTGTACATACTGTGTGAATGTAATCATGAAGTCATCTATATTACTTATTGCCCGCTTTTGTGGCAGATGTAATAACTGCTCAATAAATGATTATAAAAAAAAAAAAGAAAGACAAATCAGAAAGTCTAATCGTCTCTTAATTGATATGTTCAAGTTATATGAACATTCTTTCGAGAAAATATGATCTTTCTATATTTATATCATTCATGGCCGAGTCTGCATGGGTACCCATGATGAGTTAATTTTAATTTATTAAAAACCGGATTAATAGTAAAGTCCCGGAGACGAGAACAATTTACACAAAGTGGTGAGGTTCGTAATGGAAACGGTACAAAAAAAAAAAAATAATAAACAATAATTATATAAAAAAAATAAATTGAAGGAACGATACCGATTGATATTGAAATAAAATTTCCTGCTACATTCAACTGTTTATTTAGTCGAAGAGGCCCTTAAAAATTCCATATCAAAATCCACATCACCGAGATAGGTTTCCAATCTGTTTAAAAAAAAAAGAAGTTATTTTTTGTCTTCTTAAGACAATGACGGGAACGTTATAATAATATTATAGCATAGAAAGTTTCAAAAACAGGAAAAAAAAAAAAAAATAGGATGAGATGCCAACAGCACGCGGTTTTCCCAGGCGGTCACCCATCCAAGTACTAACCACGCCCGACGCACAGTGGGACGAATGACCAATCTAGGAGGAAAAAAGTCTGAATCACTTTAATAGACCTGGCAACCTGATTTACTTAAACAATAGAGTTTAAATAAGGTAAAATACAACCACCAAAGTCACAATTAGGAAAATACTATACAGTAGGTCCCCATTATCCGTGTTTTTTTTTTTTTGTTTTTTTAATTAGGTTTAATTTTTTACTATTTATTTTATATGAATCATATTAATTTAATAAAAATAATGAATTATTTCGTTTCTAACGAATTCATAATTGTTAATAGTTTATTATTAATTATTTTTTAGTCATTATTTTTAATTATCTTAAAAAGTAATGAATGAAAAAACACGTCAAGCTGGTATCGTATAAATGAGATGTTTCCGATGCACTAATTCAATTCATATTATGAAACGGCACTGTTTTCAAGTCTTTCTGTGATATTCTAACTGACCTGTTTGCCTACTCAATAAAACTATTTAGTCAGTTATGCTTTAGACTCCATTTAAAAAGGAACTATCGAAATGTCACAAAAAAATAAAAAATACGTAAATAAATATCAAATGTTTTCATGCTTGAACAAAATTTGACCAATAAAAAGCAAATAGAAAAAGGTAGAAGTGTTTCATCCGCTGAATAAGGAATTGATGAGCAAAGTGTTGATGTTATTTTGAAGATAATGGAAGATATTTCCGACTTTTTATCGTCGCACAGTGCGACGAATGGCCAATCTAGTCTGAAGAAAAAACTCTGACTCACTGGAATAGACACAGCATCCTGAGTTAGATAAGCAATTGAGTTAAAATAAGGTGAAATAATAGCGTATAAGTAACAACAATAAAGAATATAATATATTCGACGAAACTTGAAACAATATAACTGTTATTTATAAACCTTCAATCTAAAAATATTTAACATTGCAGTTTACATATTACATTCACTATCACTCCATGTTATCATCATCTGACGAGTCTTCATCTTCCCCGGAGGAATCTTCAGTGGATGAGGTGCAAGAATAATTACTATCCGGACTTTTAAAAAGGTCTGCTGCGATAATTTCTGTTATAGGTAGTGTTTTCTTATTTTTTCTTGGTTTTTGCCGGAAAGAATTAATGAATGGATCTGATGTTAAAAGTAGCATTGAAATCAAATCCCTATTGGTAGCTGTGCGAGAGAGAACTTTCTTGTAAATGACTCTCGAAACCTTCTGAAGTCCTTTTTTCTGGCCTCTTGGGCTTCTTCTGAGAGCATTCCAATAGGGACAATGCAGCTATTTATAATTTCTGTGCTGTGAACAAGTAGCTTATGTATAGTAGGAGGCATATTATACCAGGGATATAATTTTAAGTATAATTTTCTCGTCTCCTGAACATATTTACCGAAATTGTCCACATTAATCGCACATCCTGAAGATAGTGTACTTAAAATGATATAAAATCTGTGAAGAAGATCAACATTTAACCCGGTTAGATGCACTAAGGACATAATTTTTGAAAAACCGTCTTGCGGTATTCCCGTCATTAGAGTTTCCAAAACCAGGTTTCGGCCGATCAATTATAAGACCCATTTCTTCCTTAATTCTAATTTGAATTTGTATTTTTCTATTTTTTATTTCTACTTTATCATCCTCATTTCTAATTGCCCATTTCCTGACATTCAGTCTATAACTGATATTAAGAAAACACTCGGGTGATCTGATCCAGGCATGTAAAGGTGATATTCCAAATTCATAATTTTTTTTTTTAATTGGAGATAACACAGGAAGATCGTTCATAGATATGGGAGTGGCTCCGCAAATATAACAAGACATACTTGACTTCGTTTCAGTTAACGAATTTATGGTTTTTTTCCATCAACCATAGTCAGCAAAAATGTATAATTAACGATTACCTCTTTGCCATCAACAATAACTTTTGTTGGTTCCAATGATTCAATTTGATTTTTAATTTTATCACTTTCAACTCTGGTTAAATCTGATGTCTCTTTAGAAAACATAATCGTAAACGGCCTACAGTTCCGAGTAGAGGACGGGAACGCATTATTCCATACTAATTTGTTTTCATTGCCTAATTCAAATAGTTTTAGAGGTACAAAAGAGAAGGCAAACAAACATTCATCATCAGCGCTATTATCTCCAAATTTTTGTTTATATCTACTATGACCACTACTACCATCACAGCCCCACTTACAAATCATACGTAGTTTAATAACTGTAGAAGCAAAATTTTGAATGATATCTTAATGAGCTAAAACAAGTCTCTGAGTTGTGAGGTTTACAAAACTTTGAACGTTTATAGCTGCAACTGTTTCGGTAACAAACATATCACATGACGGGGGATAACAATCACTCTTCGCTTTTAAAACTTGATAGTATGATGGGTATATATCATGGCCATTTCTTAGAGCTAGCTTTCTAGCAACATTATATGTGTGCTTGGTTAATTTGCAGTCTATTATGAAAGCTAGGGCTTCTTCGTTAGAAAAAGGACGCCTAAGATTAGCGTCATCAACTCCTAAGTTTTTTTATTTCCGTTACAATTTCGGAGGGAGATTGAGCGATTTCTCTGATAAAATTTGCAGCATCGCGTTTTCCTGACTTTCTAACTGCCACTTCTGTTGCAAAAGTTAATTCTTCCGTACTTCGTGAATCTATTATATCTTTAACTTTGTTAAACTTACCTCGGGAACAGCAGTCCTCGAATCGTTTGACAGGGCGACCAAAATTGCCTGACGAAGTAGATGGCAAGTTTTTTTCAACCAAGCACTCAAACGTTAACATGCCATCCAGCCAATCATTATTTTTCATGATAAATCGGACGGATTGTCTTCCAGCCTCTTGCCATTTCATTTTAATTTTTGTAACAGTCAATTTTAAGCATGTTTTTAACGAAGCTGATGACGTTGGAATAATATCCTCTAATTCAAATTTTTGCAATAGAGCTATATATATATTGAATCGATATCCTTATAATTTTGATAAATATTAAATAACTCCCTTCGTGGAATTGAAATTTCTTTTCCTAAAAAAGAAAGCAGATTAAAGCAGCTGATTTTTTAATGCATATTTTATATACCTTCTAAGCAGCCTCTGCCGTGAATTTAACAGAGGTACATTGGGGTACATTTTAGTAAAAGATTTTTTTAGTTTAATAAATGCCTGAGTTTACAGCACGTTAACAAAAATTATTAAATGGGTGAAATTATTAACTTATTATTTAAAGAATGACTTACTTGTATAACGATCGTCCATATTTAATAATTATAAACTAATGATGAAAAAATATCAACAAGATTACACACAATGCTCAATTGAAATAATCAATATCTTTAACTAATTGTTACCTGTCGAGCTAGGTACTACTTACATCCTTGTTTTTACTTAGTAATCCTACAGCTAAAACCAAAGCAACCTCTAATACTGCTCCATAAACATCTTCCCTAATACAACAGTTTCATTAATTTCGATTACACCTTTTTTCCTCCTTAGTAAAAAATAAACTAAAATTACTAAGTTTTTATTTAAATAAAAATTCAATACATACAGTAAAAATATGCTTACACACATTGATTCTTATGTATGTTTGTGAATAGTAACTTTATAAATGTATGTAAAACGATTTTTTTTTTATTTTATAAAAGTGATTTTCTCAATCCCCTTGATGTTTGGAGTCAATAAAATGTATTATGACTTTCCGGGTTTTTTTTAGCCTCATATTTTTCGTTTTCGTTTTCGTAACTACTAATTTTAAATATCTCTTAAGTGCAGCTGAAGATTTTGGAATAATATCCTCTAATTTATGTGTTTCAAGTATAGTAATATATATTAAATCAATGCCCTTACAGTTTTGCCAAATACGAAATAACTCCCTTCGCGGAATTGAAAATTCGTTTTCAGACAAGAAAGCAGATAAAAGCAGCTAAATGTTTCATGATTATTTAATATACCTTCTGAGGCACCTCTACTATGAATTTCAGAGAGGTACTTTGGGGTACTTTTTAGTAATAGACCATTTTAGTTTAAAAAATGCATTAGTTTACGACACTTTTAAAAAATATATATAATAGGTCAAATTATAAAAAAAATATTTTGAGTATGGCTTCCTGGTATAACGGTCGTCTATATTCACTAATTAAAAAAGAATAATGAAAAAATATCGATAGGATGATATACAAATTTAGATTGAAAGAATCAATAGTTTTAACAAAATTTGACCTGTCGAGTTAGGTACTATTTTGATCGTTCTTTTTACCTTGAAATCCACCTCCAAAAAACGAAAGAACCTTTGATAATGTTCCATAAACTACTTAACTATACACCTATCACAATAGTTTCATTAATTTCCATTATGACTTTTTTCCTGCTAGATTGGCCATTCGTCCCACTGTGCGACGTTGCTTTACTTCGGTGATCGGACGAGAACCGGTGTGTTCAACGGGGTATGGCCGTTGGCGAGGGGGTTAGAATCTGCTAATCTCTTAGCCTTCATTTACAATAATTAAATAATATTTGACACTTATTTCAACCCTGGCGGAAGTATAATTTGATCTAATCAGAGCAGAGCCAGATCTAAGAAATTTGTCAGGGGGAAGATCAGCCGCACCCCCTCTATCCTCTCTCCCTCAACGTTAAAAACAACCCTTCCGTAATCCAGTATACTAAAGTTTATAAATTATGAAAAAAAAAATTATCTAAAATAAAATAATATTCATTGTAATAATATTATTTTATAAACGTTTCAAATAACGTTTTACTTTTTTTAAAATATAATTTTCATGTTTTGTCGCCCGGGGCACGTACCCCTCCTGCCCGTTCTGGACTAGACAAAATACGGCCCATCTTGTGCAAATGTTTAATTGATCTTAAAATATAAAATTTCGTAAATTTAATTTTTTTTCACAATCCTAATAAATAAGTTTCATATGCCCTAGCTGAAGTTTATGGTGACATAAACACTAAAAAAGAATGACTCTTTTAGCCGACGAAATTTTTAAAAAAACCAATTGGGTGGAATTTTCTTTCTGTCAATATATTTGTAACGAACCTTCCCGTTTAGCAATAAGTCCCATAGAAAACATATACGAAGATTAATTAAACTAATATAACCTGAATGATTTAAAAAAAAAACAAAAAACTCTATTTTCACAGGCTTGGAAAAACAATAGATCATGGATGCGACTATAATCTACTGCTACCACTAATAATCTATAATCTACTTCTGCAGATATAGAAACTGCCGGCAAATTTTTGATCAGAGTAACATCTACAGAACTAAAGGGTGACAAAAAGGCCCCAATACTAAAAAAATCGAGGCTAAACGTAACTTTTTCATTCAAACCATTATAGCTTATAAACGGTAGGTCATAGCGACAAATGTCGCAAAAAAAAGAATCCATTAAATTTCTGATCAGGAAACTGTCGTCAAATTTTCATTTCGAGTAACACCAACAGAGCTAAAGCGTGTCAAAATGTTACATTTTTGAGTGTAAAGAAAACGTTACACATTTTGAGTATGAAAAAAAACGTGACACAAGATAAAAATAATTTTAGAGAAAAAAACAAAACCAACTGCAAGATTAAACATACATAAACTTAACTAAAAAATAAAAAATAATATTTTGATTGCTTCAAAACAAAAACCATTAAATGAAAATCAATGAAATTATCGATACTTATATACCTTTTCACAATTTATGACCAGTTATCTTTGGAGTCGGTGCCTGCCAAGAAGGGCAGTTTAATCCTTCCTTTACAATAAACTTTCGAATGGCCGGAGACAGCGGTGTGGCGGTGATAAAATAGTGTTGGATCTTTAAGATTACAATTTCTTTTCAAATTCTGTTTGTTTTGGTTGGCACCGACTCCAAAAATAACTGATCATAAATTGTGAATAGGTATATAAGTATCGATAATCTCATTGATTTTCATTTAATGGTTTTTGTTTTGAAGCAATCAAAATATTATTTATTTATTTTTTAGTTAAGTTTATGTATGTTTAATCTTGAAGTCGGTTTTGTTTTTTTCTCTAAAAATTATTTTTATTTTTCACTTTTTAGTGGTTAGTGTATTTTTGTTTATATAGTCAAATCTCGATCTTCAAGCTACCCTGAAAAATAGTTCGACTTACTGAACAAAGAATTATCGAGGTTATTATTCCACTTATCTGCATGTAAATGGGAAAATTGAACACAAAATTGGAGTTGAAAAAATTACGTACATTTTCATTAATGGGAATGTTATTTGTACATACATATAAAATCATTGATACAGAAAATTAAATACCTGGTACCAATTTATCATATAACTTTCAACTGAATTGCCCTTTTTTCTGAGGGTGCCTAAAAGTAGACACCGCCTTCCACCAGTGGCGATCTTTTCTTTATTCTTTAGGACGGTTGAAAGAGAACTACGCGGAATTCGGAATTCACTAGCAACAAACGACCAACTTCTTTCTCCTTTCTGTACCTTGCAAATCAATTTTAACTTTTCGTTAATTGAAAGAATTTTCAATAGCCACTGTAAAACCACTCCAGTGAACAACTAATAATAAGTGACTAGTGTAACTATGAACTGAAGAGACAAACAATGACAGAAAACAGGAAAACAAATTACATATGAAATTCTTTTAATTTGAGTTCGAGTTATAGAGGCGATGACTTCTAATAGTTCGTTTCTAATAGTTTCTAATAGTTCATAGAGGTGGTCCTAGAAGTTCTCTCTTTTGAACCCTATTTTCAGTTCTACTTATTTTCGACACAATTTTTCAAGTTTTTTGTCTGAAATCGTCTCATTGAGGTGAAATTTAAGTGTAATGTACTTCCGACCGCAGATTTTGTTCGAATTATTTAAGAATTCAGTTTATCGAAGTACAACACATCGAGAGTTGACTGTATATATAAATTATTTTTATTAAGAATTTATATTTAGTTACCATGGAGATTTTAGATAATCATAATCATAAATATGTTTAAAATGTAAGGTTATATAACAGTGATTTTTAATAACTGTTTTTTTGATTTTTCTTAAAAAGTGCTTCGTTGATTTCCAAATATTTTTTATGGAACCACCTCTGAAGTATGCCCTACCGATCAAAAAAAGAATCATTAAAATTGATTCAGAATTGACGGAGTAATCGTGTAACATACACACAAAAAAAAATACAGACGAGTTGAGAACCTCCTCTTTATTGAAGTCGGTTGAAAACTATAGATCCCTGCCTAAATACAAATCATGTCAAAGACAAATTACCAAACATTATAAACCACATTGGAATATATTACCTCTGATTTAAAGGATATAAAATAAAAATGTAGTTGTGTTATATTATTGAACTGGAAGACTTTTTCTGATTACAATATAAAAAATAAAATGAAATAATAATAATAAAATAAAATTATATTTTCTTAGAATAGTTTGTTTAGAAAAATCAAAGAGCATTCCTTGGCTTGCAATATTTTTTAACTGTACTATATTAGCCGATATTCCAATATTTATTCATTTGTACAGGGTGAGTATCTCTTGAAGTAAAAAAACAAAAAACAAAATGGGTGAAACTAGATCAGAAATGTAGCAAAATGCCGCAGACCTTACCTTTCTATTCCAATCCGTTGCAGATGTACGATAAATCAAAGACTTTTTTGAGAAAACCACGTTTTTCTTCATAAAAGCTGTAATATCTCCACTGCGTTTAAATATTTTTTCATTGATTTTGTTTTAATTTCATTGAGAAATTTACTTTTGAAACAGAAAAAAGATGGTGTTCTCATTTGGCATACAAATCAGCTACTTGTGTAAATAAACATTATGACAATCCCTTAATGGAAATGTGCATTTTAAATATAAAAAACTCTTCATTGGAATAAAAAGCAAATAAAAAAATTATTGTTTAGTAGAAAATAAAGGAAAACTGTCAATAAAGCGACACCAGATCAGAGAACCTTATGTTATTACATTTATTTATTTATTTATTACTATAATTTAGGATTTATTTTATTAGATTTTTAATGTAAGGTTTAAAGCTCAATGATAATGAACATAAACCTCAATTTGGTATTGGCTTCTGAATGCAGATGATATTAAAGAATACCACTTTTTGCAGTGAATTTATGGCTAGATGGGTCTGTTTTTACAGGGGAAGTAAATACGACATTGTGACTTCCCCAAATAAGGTGAAGATCAAGCTGTTCTTTAGATACCAAGTTTGTAATTTCAAGGTTACAGAAACTCAGCTATTATAGAAAATTTAATGCTAAATTCGAAAATGTTGTCAAAATTGAAAAAAATATTTAAGTGGGGATATTACAGCTTTTATGAAAAAAACGTGGTTTCCTCAAAAAAGTCTTTGATTTATCGTACATCTGCAACGGATTGGAATAGAAAGGTAAGGTCTGCGGCATTTTGCTACATTTTTGATCTAGTTTCACCCAATTTTTTTTTTTTACACTAAGAGATACCCACCTTGTATAAAAAATTACTTTTAAATTGATCGGCATGTTAAAATAAAGAAATAGCTAATATTTACATATTCACACAACTGACCAAGGGAATCTCTATTGTAGTTGATCAATGAAGTTGACTAAGAATCATATTTATACCATCTTGATCTATAAGTATATTACTGATCAAGAAAGTTGCTTCAGCATCAGCAAACCCTCTACAAGAGAAATGCATTAAAGTTGGACGTCATTTGTCATTAGATTACTCAACTTCTTGGTCTAGCAGTTACAGAGGATTTTTCAACTGACTACATCGAACAGGTGTGGCGGCGCACCTGAAATGACAGCTGCCGAAGAAGCCAGAAGGAGAATCACTGCGGAACATCGCTGGCTTCCTTCCTTCCTCGCTAGGACATGAGAGCCCGCTCAAGTGTCACACCTGTCGGATAATCCATACCGAAGGAAATGTATTCTCTAGGGAAGTATGAGCCGATATCTGTGTTCAAATTAATAAACAACGATGTTATGTGAACATAACATGACAACCGTAAAAACTTCGGGAAAGACATCAATCACTGAATACATTTTAACAGTAATTAACGTAAACTAATTTTGAATGTTTTTAATCTTATAGATGCCTGAGGGATAAGCTAAATAGGAAAATTAACAAACATTCGGTTAACAAATCTTTATGCCGACGTTTCGGACTCAAAATTGATCTCCATTATCACGGCGAAAAAAATTTTCAGATACGAAATAAGGAAACATAAAAAACAAATACAAATATCAAAATCATTATAGAAAATAAAATTTAATAGTAAATTATATACAAGCTTAGTGAGAAAACTTGTTGATTAAAATCAGAAATTGATAAAATTTTATGCTAAATTCCAAATAATAAAAAATTTAGGAAACAATAATAATTATGTTGATAACAAAATAGGTCGGATATTTAATGGAAATGAAAAAGCAAGTAAGAGGGTTAAATAAAAATAAAAGCGAATGACAATAACAGGTTATAATATATGAGCAAACATCAAAATTTATAATCAATAATAAGTAAAAAAAATGTTACAATAGGAGTAAAAACAAGAAAAAAAAAAAAAAAAATAAAAAATAGAGAAGACAAATAAAATTTATATGAACAAACAAAAAAAAAAAAAAAAAAAAAAAAAAAAAAAAATGGGAAGTGAATTAATGTAATATGACATAATACATAAAGGATGTAGAATTCATTTTTTTTTTTTTTTTTTTTTTTTTTTTTTTTTTTTTTTTTTTTTTTTTTTTTTTTTTTTTTTTTTTTTTTTTTTTTTTTTTTACGTAAAATGCCCAAAATGAGTTGTGTATATCATTTCAGCTATAGCTAATACATTTTTTGTAAGCTTTATTTTTTCCACTAGTGCTTTAAATGTTGGTTAAATATACATTCACGATTCCCATTAGCTAGAAACTTAATTTTATTTTCCCTTTTCAGTATAAAAACAAGACTTATTTTTATTCTAAAATTAAACATATAAACCTCGGGGTATTAATAGGAGCGCTTTGGTACAGAAGGTTATAGGTTCGAATCTCACCTGAGTGTGTTAAAATTTATTTCAAGGGGGACCTTAGCACCTTGGCGGGAGTAGTTTGGTAACCTGTAGGATAACTCGTCCATCCTGACTTAGTTGGATTACGTAAGGAAGTTATGGACAAGGAAGGAAAACCTAGCATATAAATATTTAACATTTTCCGAAATATTTGAGAATATCTTTTTATTAGTAAAACTATCATTCATCTCTTACAGTTTAAAATAGGATAACATGTATTTTTGGCAATATTAATATAGTTAGAAATAGTTTTCCTCTTAAAATTAATAGAGAGATTAAATGAAAATTATAACATAGCTTCATAAAAAAAAAAAACTTAATATTAACTCATTGTGAATTAATGAATTTAATTTATTGTTAATATTGAGAAAGTTGTGTAATTTCTTCCTTTTTCTAGATAATGTTTATAGAAGCCATTGACATAAAACAGATCTTGAAAGAAATGTTTTTTGTTTTTTTAATATCCATTTATTGAAATTTACAACTGTATGAAATATGTACATCAAGTAAACGTGTTGATAACGATTACAATATCATGTCAAAACTTTAAAAGAACTACTCATTAGTAGCAGTTTAATAATAATTTGACACTAGAAGATCTGCAGGCCGTCTTCTTTTCACACGCCTCGGAGGAATATTGGTAATGGAGTGGGAAGCAAGTTGTGAAACTAGTGGATGTGAGTGGTTATGGAGCTTGCTATGAAAGGAAAGGAAATTGGTTAGGGAAAAATAAGCAACATATGGAACATTAAGATCTTTATGGATAAGTTTATTGGTGACAACGTAAGGAGCATTGAGGATTTTTTGAAGGATTGGATACGAGATGAATTGGATGGTTTTTTGGAGCCCCAGAAAGTAATGTTAAAAACTTCTATCTTTCCCAGATTGATTCTTATTGAAATCAATACTATGGAATTCGAGATTAACCTAGTTCAGAAAAAAATATTTTTGCAATAGAAGTATTCTCTTGCTCGATCTAAAAATTATTTATGTATCTAATGATATACATACATCGGTGGCTCTACATCCCGTCACCGAGACTGGACCTCCTCTTATATATCCTCTTATATATATATATATCCTCTTATATATATATATATATATATATATATATATATATATATATATATATATATATATATATATTATATCTAATGATATAAGATACCTTATTTATGGGGTTCAAGATTTAAGATGATACATACAAATTCTTGAAATTTTCATACTAACCACCTATTTAAAACAGACATTTTCCAACATACTTAAATATGTTGATGATGATTGTGCAATATTACTTCATTGGATTTTGTAAGCAACTAATAAAGCTATCAAGGTAACTTCTAAAGGTATTATCTTGTTGGTGCATTGTACATAAATAAGTATTTGAGGGAAATATTCCCTTACGTAATTAAAGTATTTCAAATATGAAAATAAATTAAGTTATTACCAAAAAAACGAAATGGGAAACGAGACGCTGGCCGAAAAGCAAAGGCTGATGATGACAGGGCTTTCCGCATTCCTGCAAGAAGCGAAGATTAAACAAACCATCCTGTTGATGAAGAGGGGTACTTAAACGGAAATGAATAAAAATTAGCGTCGATTCTGAAGGCGGTGGATGCTTTGGGTGACGGAGCGGCGGATAGAAATCTGCCATTATCTTCACCTGAGAACCAATTTTCCAATCTCCTCTCATCTTGTTCAAACAATTTACGAGGAGGGTATCAGCGCCTTCTCTTATTAAACAGAAACTACAACCGCTCCGGATAATTATAGATGATGGTGCGAGAAAAAGATAATACTGAAAAAAAACAAAACTGGTTTGTTGATGCTACGGAGGCAATTTAAATGCAAATAAAATCATCTTCCGTTATCAATGATGGTGAACATGTTCTTTTTGTTAGGAAATTTCGATAATCACGTGACGCTGAGGGCTTAAGCTATAATTAGATGATGTCTGCAGGGGCTGCGCCGATAAAATGTGGTGGCTTGATTCAATCTCAAAGATATTCATATCAGGAAAATTTCGGGAATAAATTGTTGGATTATTATTTTAAAATAATATTAAGATCTTAGCCATCTTAGCCAGTGTAAATAATTTTTACCTGTTGATAGTATTAAGAGGAAGGTTAATCCAGAGGAGAAATCTGCTGTAAAGCCAGACCCATTTTTTATATTAATTACGTACTTGAATTTAAAAAAAAAGTAAATATAAAATATCTATATATATATATATATATATATATATATATATATATATATATATATATAATATATATATCATATATATATATCATTCATGTTCTATGAGATATATTCTTATTCTCACATTTTTCTTTTTGTATGTGGAGATCTACTCTCGATGCTTATCGTCTCTCATTCTTTCCTTAGCATGTGGTAAAACTATCATAGCCATATGTCTGTCAAAGCCATGCCCGGTTTGTAGTGTTCACTCAATGTTTATGTAAAGCATTTCATGAGCTTACAACTTGCTTAGAAACTTATTTGTTTATGAACTAGACTTAAGTGCCCTTTATAAGTATATATATTAATGCAATAGGGGAAGGATCACCTTCATGATGGTCTCAGAATGTGTAACTTATTAAAACGTTTCGCCCCGAACAGGCATCACCATTAATTTTAACCTACATATCACAACTTAAAACACAATGCATTTCACAGTAACTTTACAAAAATAGGAGTTTAGGACAATAATATTTTCTATATATTTTATTACAAGCAATAAATTATGCTAAAATAAAAGAAAAAAAAATATCAATTTTGTCATTATAACCATACAGAATTATAAAATTTATTATATTTGTAAAAGTAAATACTAATAAATATTAGCCAGAATAGAGTTTAAAAAGTTCTATAAATTGCACATTCTGAGACCATTAGGTTTATGAAGGTGATCCCTTCATAGATATAATGCAAGATTATTTTAAAAATTAGTCTATCTATCTTGCTGATAATTGCATGTATATTTTAAAATTCTATATTCCTTTTTATGCATTCCTTATTTCTATTAGTACTTGATTGTCGTTTGCTCCATATATTTCAACGTGTTTATACATATAACGACAAAAACAATTAAATGGTACCTGATGTGACAGATTCCTTAATAAGATTAATTATAAATTTATATTTATTCGGTGAGGTGTGTTCAGGTTACTCAACGGTCATAATACTTCTGTAAAGTCGTTGGTTGGGTACGTACAAGTTCGAGGGAAAAAACCAAGACGTAGATGGGAGGAGTGTGTCAAAGCTAATCCTGTGATTAGGAGGGAGTTGTGTGGTCTGAGGTGGTCAGTAGAAGGGAGCTGCCGTAGGCACTAGAATCCCGAGCCCGAGTTCAAGTCCGGCTAAACTAAGAAATTTTACCCTAATGGGGCACACTGTAAAACCTCTGTAAAAAGGGATCTTCATAGGAATAAAAACCTGGTGATTAATGATGACACCTGCCAAATCTCATTTTGCAACATTACATCGTAACCAAATTACTGAACCCGAAACCCTACATGGGTTGAATTTGTATAGGTTTTTAATTTTTGTTTATTCCATGGTCAAAGGTTGGTGGTGCTTCAAGCCTTCGGATTCCCTAAGCATTTTTTATAATTATTATTATTAAACAAGCATGCATACTCTTCTCTTTTCATATTTTAAATCCTTTATTAACAACAAGGTAAACACTGTACGGCGCAAATGCCGGCATTACATCAATATCTATCAACCAGAGCACCATGGAGTATAGAATCGAAACAGAAATAGATGTAACTATGAAAGAGGAAACACCAATGGGATGCATTAACTAAGAGCAACAAAAATTATATCCTGCAGCATGTAAATACCACAGCAAGAAACATTTTTTTAAAATAAAGCACATTTCTACAACTAATTAAAGGAATATTTGAGATACATCAAGGTTAATAATATTTAGAAACTAACTTCATCAATCCACTTTTCTATAATTTTTATAGCTAACTAAATTATTATCTTACGAATGATCTTTTTTATCTAGAACATGAATATCTAAATAGGTTCAATTTATGCGGGGATCATTTTTCTAGCATTTAATCTCATGACAGACATACCAGACTTAAATGAAGACTCTGCTCGTCGCTTTATAATAATGCAGCATTTAGACAAGCGTTCAAAGCTCCCAATAAATAACAAAACGCTTATTTATATGACAGTTATTAAATCCATTTGGTCATACGGAGTATATAGAGCTTTCGGACTCCACTGAGCCTTACAATAGTTATAAGTTAGGTTAAGTTAGTTTTAAGTTAGTTATAAGAATTGTTATAGAAGTACCCTCACCTCTCATTTATCTTAATTCAAGCCTGTTTAAGAGAACTTCCATCTCAAAAGTCATTGATCTCAGGAAACCTTCTTATACCAGGTAGGAAATGTAGAAAAAGGTAACGATTTCGTTTTTTTTTCATAATTTTTATATGTTTATTTATGCATATGTTAATATTATTATTTTTTTCTTTCCAGAGGGGTTAGAAAAATAAATATATAAATAAAACCTTCTAATCCTTACAATCCAAAATCCTTCGTAAAATCCTCAATTCTCCTTATTATGTCACAAACAAAATTATCCATAAAGATCTTAATGTTGCATATGTTGCTGATTTCGCCCAACCAGATTCCTATTCTTTCATACTAAACTTCATACCCACTCGAATCCACTAGTCTCCCAACTAGCACCCCACTCCATTTCCGATAACCCTCCGAGGCTAAAAGAAGATGGCAAAGAGACCTTCTAATGTATAACTTTTAAACTGCTACCAGTACTTTACATCTTATTGTAATCATTTTCCTCAAATTTGCTTGTTTTATATAATGTAAATATCAATTAATAGTTTTAAAAAAATCTCATGACAGGATACATTATAATTTGATAAATTTCATCAAATAACAAATCCAGATATTAAATGTTTCTTTCTCTGTATTTTATTCAATCTTTGACAACCATTCACTGGTAAATTGATCATAGGTTAGATAAGTATTTTAAAATGCTTTAATGATTCCCGAAATAATTAACATGCCATTTTCAATGATAACACAAGATAGAGTCATAAAAACCGCCATTATCGTAAAATGGCGTAAAGGTGTGTGATAATTATTATAAAGTTTATCAGAACCATAAACGAAGTTTCAAGCAGGTGAAGGATGCACCCTCTCCCCACTAGGACCCTGTGAGAACTCCAGAAACTCCTGATAAGGCATTGATAGCAGAGAGGAAGGACGAAGGGTGGGAAAGAAGATACAGCAGAGGGTTACAGTCCAAAGGTCAGCACTACCCGCATACCCCGCCCGCACTGGCAGACACATAAACTGCAAGATGGAGGTCAGACTGCACGTGGGAAGTCCAACAGTTTCAAGGAAAATCTGTTTATTACAACAAATGAAGTCCTCCCATTGGACATTTAACGAGTCAGTGCTTCCAGTACCACACAGAGCGATCGTGTAGGAGTCATTGTCCACCGGATATAGCCGTGTTACTGCCCGCGGTTACGACTGTCCGAGCTCTTTACGTTTCAATGTTCCAGTTAAAGCTGTCGATAACCGTCCTGAAGGAAGGTTCTAAAGTTGTTATAATGTTGAAGTGCCTGAGGAGATGTAGGTTTGAATGTTGATTTCAACCTTCGGGTGGCGCCTACAAATATATGTTGCATGGAAATGTAGGCGATTCTGCAATAATGTACTCTTCAAGGAGCCATGCGAAGGATTAAAGGTGATGTCATACTGCCTCCTGAATATGCATCAGCCATGAGGAGACAAATTTTGTATTGCTTAGGTGATCATGCTACTGAAACATGATAATTAATTATGATTCAACGCTGACTTGTTACAATTGAAGCCATTGGTGGTTGACTCACTTTGATTAAAAGTATTTTCTTGATGAAATTGTTTGTAATTATCTTCCATTGCTAATTTTGGTCAAAAAGCTAACGTTGCCCTAATGTTTTAAAATAAATCTGTTAATAACAGTCATTTAGTTGACCCTTCTTTCAATGTGCAATTAAAGCTGATTCGCCCCAACTGTTGACAGTTTTGTGTACTAAAACGATAAATGCAGGTGAGAAAACGTTAATATTAAAAAAAAAAAAAAATGATTTCTTAAAAAAACTGATCTAACATCCCCCATCATTGGCTTAAATTTTTGATCTAACGTCTAATTTGTCAGAAATAGGGTTACTCCAGTAACGAAATATGCATAGAACAAATTTTATAGGAAATTTAATTAGCTTTAATTTTTATTTGTAAGATATTTTTCTATAGTCCACTGCTTTCGAGTTATAATCGAAAAACCCAAAAATGGAACTTTCTCTCCTTCTCCCCCACCGTTAGGGGATTTTTAGTATCTTTATCTTCTAACAAAGGCCTTAGGCTAACAATAATCGCATCTTTCATTCACTCTACAATATGTTAGTAAGTTAAATTTCCCCAGTTCTCCATCACCTTTTTCACCTGATAATCCCGGTAAAAAAAAAAAAAAAATTTAACAACTTTACTATTGTCACATCTCTGTCATTTATTGTATCCTTGTGTCAAATAAAAAAAGTTAAATAAATAAATAAAAATAAAGTAAGTAAAAAATTTATTAGTAGTTATAATATTATAGAACACAGCTACAGAGCTACGGGTTGGACAATCTGTGATTGCCTTACCGTAACATCCTGCATGACTTGAACCCGAATCTTTATGCATTATAGAAAAGAGGCGCAGTAGCTCAGTGGGTAAGGCACTTGACTACCACGCTCCCGGGCCCGAGTTCGAGTCCGACTGAAGGCAGAAAATTTATTTTCTGTTATTTCGGCCGTGGATCGAATTCGAGATCGGGAGACCCTCCTGGGGCACACCCAGCCTCCTAAAAAGTGGGTACCCTTAATTGGGGGAAAACTTGGCGGTTTAAGCGTGAATTCTGCCCAAATCACCTCCTTTCACAACCGTTGGCTTAGAAACAGTACATCCTACCTAAGTACTGAACCCGAGACCCTTCATGGGTTGTCAGTGGTACAGGTTTTTTTTTTTTTTTTTTTTTTTTTTATATATTATAAATGTAATTCATCCATTATCATGCCTCAGAATAAAATATCAATAAAAAAAAAAAAAAATTAATACGAAATAAGTTTAAACTTTTGGCGCGATGTTCGTCAATTAAAGCTAAAGGCCTAACGCTTTCGGAGACATCGAATAATCAAATCATTAATATGTTTAATGACAGAAATCGAACAATAGCATGGAAGGTGATAATTATTTCAATCAGTAAAACGGAGGTTATATTTGTTAAAAATTAGAAATGACATAAATTTTATAATTTGTTTTTCATACTAATTAGTAAAAGTTTGCCTATTCTTCTTCAAGTACCAAATTTCCCCATTCAGACCAGGAATTCCCCAAAAGTGGGGAAAATCACAGCTGGTAACGATATTTACATGCAAATAATTGATATATTTTACGTCGCACGTCCTTGATTAATACCTTTCGGTGAAACTGATAGGTTCCGATCATATAGAGATGAGTAATGTGATAGGGTAGTGTGCACTTCGATGTGTTAATTCATTAGAAATAACTATTTCTATTCTTCTTGGCTTCCTAGAGCTGTTCACTGTTAGCTTTACTAATTTGAACCAATTAAAACAAGTAGTTATCTTAAATTAAATTACTGATTTTAATTTATTTGAAGTACGTTACTTAGTTGAGGATTTCTGAAGTCGCTAGACATGAAATTTCAACTTTGTCTGATAAATGTGCTCATGCAGCAGCACGATCCGACATTTTGTTTTCTGGATCAATATAAATCGATCAAACTGATGATTTTAATTTCTACAGAATTTCGTATTTTTATCAGAATAGAAATTTAACGAAAAAGAGATTTCTGTGTATACTTCGTTCATTATTGGACTATTCCGTGACATAATCCTATTTATCTGCTTCTTTTCAGGATATCTGAAGGGAATATCTCTAGAACGGGTTTTACTAAAGAGGGTGACTGAGAAGGTACTTGGATAATGTATGTCGTATCACCACACTCCACTCCTTAGTGCAACAATAACAAAAGATTCAAAAGGGTCCAAGAGACAAAGGGATAAAGGCGACATCCCTCACTTAATAATACACCTTTAAATGTCAACTAATTGACCTGTTGACAACTGATTCTTAAGTCCTTGTCTTTTACTCAGTTGTTTAGGATTGGTCTGCAATATAATTTAATATCCTTTGTAAAAACTATTGATGAATAGTAATTTATATACTTATTGTAATTTTTATTTTATTTTCTGTTTGTATGTGTTTTTAATAATTGCTCGATATTAAATATCTAATAAGGTTCGAATGGTTATTAGGTATATATTGTGATTATAAATGGGTTTTGGACTCCTTTTCTGAAGAATTAGAAGAAAACATTGTATATTAAACATGATCTTCATCGTACGATTCATCACGACTTTCTGTCCTACATTCCCCTTAAATAATATTCCACTAATCCCCGTTAAACAGATCCGCCACCTGGGAGTTTATTTGGAAAAATGTCTTAATTGTTATACACATACGAGACTTAAAAACAAAGAAATTGCATTTACTTTTCGACTGCTCTGACATTTTTTAGGCAAACGTTCCAAAAGCTCCAATGACAAATGACTTAATTGGAAGACAGTAATTGCACCCATTTGGATATACGGAGTTGAGCATTGCGGATCCACTAAACAATCAAACTCTTCTTGTATCCAATGTTTACGATCCTAAATCCTTCCTAAAATCCTCAATGTTCACTATTTTCTCAGAAATAAACTATCTGTAACTATCTTAACTGTCTCATATCTTCCAGATTTGGAAATTTTTGATCCGAGCAACACTAACACAGCTAGAGTGTGTCAAAAAAGCCCCAACACAAAATTGCCAGCAGAACGTGTCTTTTTCCATACGAACCAATATAGCTCCCAAACAGGTAGTTCCCAGCATCTTATATTATATTAAAATATATATTCTCTATTAATTTTCAGTTTTGGAAACTTCCGGCAAATTTTCGAACTGAGCAAAACAGCTAAAGTGTGTCTAATAAGCTCTAACTCTTAAAAAATTTCGGCAAAATGTAACTTTTTTTATTCAAACCAATATAGCTCCTAAACTGTTGTCCTAGCGGCAAATGTTAACAACAAAAAATATTCTTCATTAAATTTGTGATAAGCAAACTGTCGTCAAATTTCCGATCCAAATAACACCTACAGTTTGATCGTGTCTAAATGTTACATTTTTAAAGGAGAAAGAAAAACGTTACACTAAAAAAGTATAGAATTCCAGCCAAAAGATATGTGAAAATTGTGTGCTTTAAGTGGATCGTTTATTATCTAAGATTATCAATACAATTACCTAGTTTATTAAATCGATATCCATGTAAAAACATAGGTCAATCTAATTTTCAATTTTTTTAAATAAGTACAGTAGGTACTCAAGATACAATATGTTGTATCCATTATTATAAAATATTTTTCTGACAGACAACTGACTCTCAATTAGTTCTATCATAGGTATGTTGCTTTACCCCCTATGTTCCTTATAATCATCACTGCCCCTAAGACGACAGTTGCCATCTTAGACCTGTTATACCGTGTCCGAGCCACTTAAGACAGCTAACTTGTACTGCCACTGCTGATAACTTCCCACGAGAAGCTAAGGCAGATGCTAACTGTTTCGTACACCTGTTAACCATAGGCTGACCTTATGTTAATATCTGATTAACATGTCTGCTCTCATCAGCGGTCTAGCTCTATGTACTCAAGGCGTTCAATGGTCAAAGAAGACGTCTTATATACCTATATTATTGACAGAACAGAAATAGTAATTCATTGAGAAATTGATCTGATTTTGTATTAAGCGAAACAAATAGTAAGATAATAGTAATGGAATTGTAATAATTTTTAGCTCAATAACTTCGTTTATGTATAAGGATTGTCCACTTACCTACAATATACTCATAAAGTTAATAAAGTTAGTAAAGTAAATTAGTAATAAAACTAATAAAGTTACCAATGATATTAATTTAAGTGAATACAATTTTTAAGATAGAACATGTTTAACACGTGCCCTAGTTGGTCAAAAGTGATGCGTTTTTGAGGAACGCGAGGGCGCACAGTGGTAAAAACGGCCAATCTAAGCGGACATCAAGAAAACTTTTCATGTCAACAGAGCTTTGAATAGAAATTGTAAAGTTATCAAGGGATGGCTGACGAGATATAAACAGCAATGAGAATACGATTTGATGTATTAACACTTGTGTAAACAAATATACTTTCCAAAAAAAAAATGGTAGATCTCAGATCTGTATCAAGCGCAGAGAACTGCAGTTGTGCCCTAACATTCATAGTGTGTGGTACATATAATAACGTCTTATATAATTTATTAAAGGTCCATCTATTAACGTTTCATGGTGAGCGATACAAATATAAAAATGTATCCTTATGGGTATATTTATTTGAGTTAAGTTAACAGATTTTCGGATTTAAAATTATGTAACTTTTTTTTCTCCAAGTTCCTCTACGTTCTGGGTGGCATGATTTTAAAGTATAACCTCTAAAGAATATACAACGATTGAATCTAACCAATCCAAACCCATAGAGCTGAGCTTTTTTTTGCTTTTCAGAATAATGCCCCTCCTCAAAAGTGCTGTATTTGATGTGTGGGTGACCATGGCACACTCTGGCAAAAAAGAAAAATATGTTAGATACCAAGACACTTGCTCTCGGCCCATGTAGCAGTAAATGTCGTACCACCAAAGCATTTGGAGATCTGGGGGAAACCAAAATAAGCGACGAATTTAATATTTGTTGGACAATTATTCCTACGAGGAGCTATCATATGCTGCACGCCTAAGCTTGTACGCAGATAGTTCTGCATTGGTAAAATAAATTACAGAATATTCCCCAGGTGTTTCTACTGCAGTTAAAAAAGCCTACAAAACTCCTCTTTTTTTGCCGAAACGTTATCACCCTCTCCTTTATTTATTTGACCTATATATTTCCTAATGATAAATGTTTTCGAGGTGAATTATTACATTTACTACCTGAGCAAACTGGCTAATAAAATAGAAAATAAAAAATGGTCTGCGTTGAATTTAATATTCAATTTTTTTTTTTCACCTTGTTTCTTTTATCCAAACCTGTCACTCAAAGCGTGACAATAAGCAGATGTGATATGAGGAATTATGTAACATTGGTATGTCAGGGATGAGGGAAATATTCAAGTTATAATAAAAATAATTTCAATATTTTGTTCTACATATTGAAAACAAGTTTTAGTTCTTATTTTCATTATAGTTTATTGTATTTATGCAAAAATATTTCGAATATTTCTTTAGAAGTTATAAGCAATGGCCACCTAGATTGGCCGTTTTTACCACTGTGGGGCGTCATGCCTAGTTTGCCATGCTCTAGCTTGTTGGTTTTGCTCGAATTGAAAATTCTTCGACAATTTCCTGGTCAGAACTTTAATGGAGAAAAATATTTGTATGGCAATATTTATCGCTAGATCCTAGCATTTAGTAGCTATATGGGCTTGAATGAAAAAAAAAAAAGTCACTTTTGAAACCTCTACTTTTAAATCTAGGAGCTTTTTGGTGCGCTAGGTAGAACACTAGTTAGACACTCCAGCTCTGTTGTTGTTGGTCAGATCGTAAATTTGCCGACAGTCTACTCATCTGAAATTACATAAGCGGAGAATATTTTATCTCCTTCAGACAAATTAAAATTTATCTCCTACCGACAAATGAATCACAGGTAAGCGAACAAAAAGATGACTTTTGAGCATCGTCGGTCAAGGGGGCAACCCCTGAAACATATTCCATGTTACTCCCATATATCCCATGTTGATCATGGAGGCCTTTAATTATTTAATTTTAACTCTTAACCAATTGTCATTTATACAGGTCAAGAAAGTTCAACCAATAACAAATATTTCCTACTTAATTATGGAAAAATTGAAAATGTGTAGTGTTTTTATATAAGATAACTAGTTATTTATTAGACCGTACTATGTTTCTAAATTTATTGTATTTTTTACTTATTTTCAAATTCTACATATATTTTGAGACAAATAGAATTTATGTAAAGAACTTAAGTTATTTTTCTTTCAATAAAGTTTGAAAAAAAGGGAGTTAGCAGTGTAATATTACCTATTTCTAATGTAAACTTCGGGATATAGGCAGGGCTAGAAAAAATTTAATCATAGCTAAAATTTAATAAAAAATTAATCATTTGACAACTAAGTTCCTGGAATCAATCACCTAATATAATAATGATTATTCGAATAATCATTAGTTTTTAATCATTGAAAAATTTCATCATGATTAAATTAGATAATTGATTCCAGAAAATTTGTTGTCAAGGTTTGGGCTAAATCAGTAACATATGGAACATTAATGTCTTTGTGGATAAGTCTATTTGTGACAAAGTTAGTATCATTAATGATTTTTCTAAGGATTTTTGATTGCATGGATTATATACGAGATGAGTAAGATGGTTTAGTTGAGTCCTAATGCTCAATTCTATATGTCCAAATAGGTTAGATAACTGTCATGTAAATGAGTCTTCTGTAGAAAATCGGAAGTTTTGAACGTTTGTCTAGTAAACAGAAATTTAATAAGGAGAATATATACTTTAAATTAATGTAAAAGTAAGGTAGAAAAAAAATCGTATTTATTTTTCACGAAGGGTGAAAGATGTGATATGTACTCGAATAAATATAGAGGCTTTAGGGATTTTCCTATTCCTATTAAAGCTGAAAACAAATTTAAAATAGTATTACTGGAATATTAATTACATATTTCAAAAATCTATTAAAATTTTTATTACAGTTTAGTTTTTTATTTATTTTAATCTTTAAATACATATATATATATATATATATATATATATATATATATATATATATATATATATATTATATTTATTTTTTTTTTTTTTTTTTTTTTAATTCTACGTAGGCAAGGATTTAGTCTTTAAGAGTGACGAATATATTAATGAAGATAACTATTTAGAAAAAAAAAAAAAATTTTGCTTAAAATATCCTAAAGAAATGGATAGGAAATATAAGAATGATCATGTAACCAAAAACTTTATATTTAAAAAAAAAAAAAATTATATTCGCTTCTACCTCCAAAAATGTATTTTAGCTAAAATATATTTTATTTCATAACTATCATAACAATAAACTATGATTAATTAAACAAATTTACTTTACCACTATAAATTTACTATTCCATACTGTATTTTAAAAATCATCCGGCCCTGAGCATAACATCCACCTACAATGAAAGTGCTGACATCTGTAGTGAACTGTAGGCAGTTCATAACCGTTGGCAGGTGGGGTGGGTATGCCCCACTGGTCTCTATGATCCAGTAATAAAAAAAAACAAAAAACTTTTAAATAAATATATTAAAGTGTATATAATTTATTCAAATTATAATTGATATTAAATTGATACTTAATTCAACTACACGATGAACTTAGTTCAAATAACTGAGAATCGGACATGACTTTCACAGGAGTGCAGATATGTCATCCTGTCAATGAAGAAATATCCTGGAGAGATAAGGAGATGAGATGAGAGATCTCTAGCGGTATATCACGACAGCGATAAGCCATCGGGCTACATGCGATAGTCCTGTTCGCACCTTAGATTTACAGCTGCCTTCGATGCGGTCAATATTTCAGGTACTTATCACTCTAGCGTAAACCTGAGGACCATGTACCTATCCTTTCACGAGGTTGGAGGGTATGTACTCCAGGAGAAACAAGACTATATTCATTCAACAAAGAAAATTTATCAAAATTAATTCAATCAAGATTATATTTGATAGGACACAACAGAGACTGGATTATTTACTAAAATGAATAGCGATTAAACAAAATGAATTATATTTTAAAATATTCTATTAGAAAAGATAGATTTTTTAATTTTACAAAATATCATTATTCTAAACAATAAGGAAAAATTAATAAGACGCTTTTAATCAAATTATTTTTTTGCAAAACCTATAACTTTTCTACACTTTAAAGATGCATTGTGATTTTTTTTTTTAAAATAAAATAAATCATATAGAACTGAATTATTGAATAATTAAAATCTGCCACGATGGAAGTATTTAATAAAACTATTCATTTAATGTATACGGTGTTATTAAATTTTAAAAGAGCTCTAATAATACAATATATATTTAAAAGAGCTCTAATAATACAATATATATAATAAATTTAAAACCAATAATATTACTAACGAAAAAAAAATTAAATTAAATAATAAACAATTTTTATTCCTTCAACACTTACGAAGGATTCACTAAAACCTTCAAAATAATCAGAAAAGATTCATTTGCTTGATATCAGTTGAATATTGTAGTTACAATATCTTCGATAATCTTCTTTAGCGTCAACCTTTAGTGCTTCTTAGCATACGAGCGTCTAGCCAGGGTATTAATTCTGAAATATTTATAGCTTAATATTTTTTAAAAATAAATGTAAAACTAATTGGAGTAAGGACTCTCGTATAAATATTTCATCATAATCATAATCATACATCAAAATCATAATATATAGTGCTCCTTATTATGCGACTTATTATGATGATATGGCCCGAACAAAACACTCCTATCCCACTTGTTCCTTAACTTGCTTTCCGATAACCCTTAGAATCCTTTGAAAAAAAGATGATCACGGGACCCTCTAAGAGAACTTTATTGGGGTGCTACCAATGGTTAGGTTATCTAGGGGTCATTACGATGTCACTAAGTCACTATTTCTTACATTTTCTAGATGTATAATGTTAGGTAAATCAGGCAGTTATCGACACCATTAGGCAATACTCATACTATAAGTTAAGGAAAAAATTGTCCATTTAAATTGAACTTTACAGTACATTTCCTGTACTACGAAACGTTAAGTGGAATGATCAGTTAACATTAGTAATTCATCACTGGAAAGAATTTTACAAGTTAGTGAGAGTAAATCGCAAGGAGTCCCTCATGGACCTCCACTTTCACCTACTCTATTTTCTATTTTCTATTTACATTAATGACTTGCTGAATTACATCCACTACTTATAATATCATCTTTATACTGACGACTTTTTATTTTTTATCTATCCTTTTATCTATCAGACATGCTAGAGGCAGAAAGACATCGAAAACATTAACCGATGAGCAGTAAAGAATAAGATGAGTCTGAGGAAACAAAGGCAATCCCTATTGGTTCAAAACTCCACCTTGATTCCCTTCCCAACTCTCCACTGCTTTTCCTCAAAAACTGTCCAAATCATTTCCAAGACTCCATTAAAAACCAGGAGTAACATTTTATCATCGTCTTTCTTGGAATAACCATATTTCCCAAATCAAGAAGAAATCTATTTTTATTCTTAAATAACTTCTACATTAACACGATTTATTACCACCAAGTACTCGACAACTTTTTGTATCACCTCTCATTTTCCCTACTTTGACTACGGATGTATATTATACGGAGGACTTGTGGGTTGGAAATGAGATGCAAAAGAGTAATGAACTGTTTTATCAAATTTATTTTCAGGATACCCAGACAAATATTATAATAGCATACGTTTGTTTTATCTTTTTAAAAGATTTTTCATTTATTTTGTTACATATAATGTAATTATTATAGCCAGATGGTTGCCCTATGTATTGCACTGATATGTTGTTCTTAGTGAAGTTGTCTGAAATTAAAGTTTATTTTTTTCTTTCTTCTCCTTCTTAAATAGTGCCAAATCAGTTATTGACCCCTTATGGATATATTTTATATAGGATATCTTTCACAGCTGAGGCCTATGATTTAATAGGAATTTTTTCATGGAAGAATAAAACTTTTAGTAATCTTATCTTAATATGCATATTTCAATATAAAATGGAAGAATTTTCCCTCTAAATCATTGAAAATCACCTGGGTATAATTGCTCAGATAATCAAACGACTCAACTAAAATAACTGTACATTTTAATGAGGTAGGGAAAACAATTCATGCATTTGTGTAGGAGGAGAAATTACTGGCTATACTTGGATACCACTCAATCGAACCATGTAAGTGTGGGCAAAGTTTCATATAATTTTGTGTAATTTGTTTTTGTATACAAGTCATAAATACCAAACAGCATTTATCGGGGCCAACCATCAAGCAATACCAAATACGACGTCATCCCACATACCTCTTGTAAATATTCATAAGGACAGCAATTTTTAATCTACTGTGAATAATCGAGAATGCCTCAAACCTGCGAATTATTCCATTCATATAACGGGAAGTTTTTAGTTTAAAAAGTTCAAACTATGTCATACAATACAGCGACTAGTGACTAAGGTAAAGGGCAGTATGTGAATAAATGAGTGGAAGAAAGATTGGCATAAAGAACAATTTTTTTTTTATTTAGTCATTTTTCATAATGTTTACAATATTAAAGAAAAGAAAATGTGTAATAACTGTTATTCTGTGTGAGCGGTTATAACCAGAATATTATTAATTGGCCTGGCAAAACAAAAAAAATAACACAGTGAACAACCTATGGAGGAAAATTTCCCCTATCTCCTATATGTAGAAATACTCAAATTATTGAAAAAAAATATGTTCAAAAAACTCCACAGACCAAAAAAAAAGACTAAAATTTTATCGAAGAATGTCATGGGAATATTATGGGAACCTGTGGCCAAATCTTAAAGCAAAAGCGCCTCAGTTTAAACAAGAGAGTGAAACTCTTGTATTGAATCCTACTTAACGGTTAACACTAAAACTCCGGCAGTGACTAAATACATTTAATTATTACCATATGAACACACGCCACACAAATATACATTTCTGCGCAAGCAACATATGCACCTTAACAAAAAACAAAAATTTGAATCAAAAATATTTATTCAAATCACCATGTTGCATCAAAAACTCAGAGTTGCATGTACCAACAGAAATGGAGTCTATACATTTTCTTATAAACTATTTCATGACAGACTCCAACAACTGAATAACATACTAATGACACAGCCACGACAGAAGGCTTCTTCTGAAAAGAAGAGAAAAGAAGAGAATGACAGATCTAGCCAAATATTTTTTTTTTTTTTTAATATACTTTGATTCATACCAGATAGATGTACTGTTGAGTCTTACTCTCCCTCGTGTCAATATAAGGTCTGTAACGTTACAGATATTGTCAGTAAATTCACTTATAGCCATATTTATAATAGGTAAAAATAAAGAATTGAAGGAGAAATAAAAATAATCCTAGAAGTCCTTTGGTTTTCCTCGAAATCCACAACAAAAAGCAACGAAAGAAATTAATTCTTTTTCGCTTTGGCATATTTCAAAAGATTTTAATGTAAAATTAAGAAACTTTAGTGGACCATGATGCTTTAGGCTTAAGGACTTCACAGCCCTTGGGACAGAAGATCGTTGGTTCAATAGCCACCAAAACAGTAAATATTCATTTCGAGATGGTTCTAGGGAATACATTTTAGCCTTCACCCAATGACTAGAATAGGTTGGTAAGCTTTTATAATCTGTCATTCCTACCCTAGTAGGAGTTTGAGGATGTTATACCCCTGCAGGCAAAAAAATTTGGATTTCAATCAAAAAAGGATATTCTTACTTCCAATGTGACTATATTCTAGTATGATGAAATATAGAAACAGTCCATGTGTCCTGAAAATTTAAAATAGACCAAATCTGGCCTCTACATGTACATTTATGTCTTTGAATCATCAATTCCTTTTTTAAAAAACAGGTTTATTTCGGTAAAAAAGGAATGGTTCTGAGAACTTTTTTTTTTAATTTTTATTACTTATGTCCTTCTTCAATTAATCTGAAAGATTAGGATTGATGACATAATTGCCAATTCTATTGGAATTTTTTGATTAGAAAACTAGTTTCGAATGTTAAACATTCAACTTCAGTTCTAAAACATAAAAAAATTTCAACTCAGCACTATGTTACATGGATTATACATAAGTAAGTTTTCAAAAATGTTAGACAGAATATCAAATATTGGTACTCACCTGAGGAGATCTAACCGATATCCTCAGGTGAGTACCAATATTATAAAAATCTGAAATAAATCCATCGTGGAAGGGGGAAGGTAGCAGGTAGGTTAAATTGTTGGGGTTTACCTAGGGATTTCCTCTACGACTCATTGGATTTTCCCGTACCTATTGGAAATAAATTTAAAATATAATATTGGAAATGTTAGGTAAACCCCAAAAATTTAACTTACCTGCCCCCTTCCCCCTCCACTATGGATATATTGATCCTTCTATACCATCAAATGTACCTCAATTAATGTATTAGAATTAGCTGCTATATTGGTTGTTTATTATCTTGTTTTCTCATCAAACTTAACAGCCCTATCCATGAACTAGCTGCAATACTGATTAAAAAGAATGTCGATAATTCAATCTATTTTAATGATATGTGGCTTTATTTTTATATGATATATTATTTGTATTTTATTGAAGGCTACCTTTCAAGAGTAAGACTTCTCTTTTTCTAGAACTTGTAGAACTTTTCTCCTAATTTAACGAATTTTAAATTAAAAAATAAAAAAAAAATAAAAATAAAAATACCTTTGAGCAATGGAATTCCGAAGAACGAGTAGGATTGTGAATGGCCCGTGTCCATTGAATGGTGTCGGTTTCAATTATTCGCCGACAGGAAGAACCACCTGCCAGATCTTTCCAAGATTACACCTTTGTCCGTCACGGAGGATGGTTTTCCTCAACTGAATGGGTTAATGAAATTCACAGTTTTTCTTATAACGATCTTAACGGCGCTTTCAGTTTCTTGTAACGATGCCTTTAGCATAATAACCGTCTGTAGCTTCTGTCGTCTTTGTGGGAATGAGCAGTGAGAAGAGGAACTTACGTGTTTTAAAATAATACACTTTAAAACAACAAAAAAATTTGTGTACCAGTTTAATATAAGCAGAAGGGGTATATTGTTTGTTTTTTGGGGCTCAACGTCCTTACGTACTCCAACAAGAGCTGGAAGGATGGGTTATTCTACAAATTAGCAACCTCTTCTAGCCATGGTTTTACAATTTACGATTCATTCAGTGAGTCTGCCACAAAATAAATTTAAACTCGCCTAGATAGGATTCCAACCCACCATCCTCCGTACTAGGAGCGCTGAGACCCTTGCCTTGTCTTGGCTATCAAGACCCCGTGCGTATTGTGTTGCCGATAAATTAATAACTTTAAATTGGGTAAATAAAATATGATATAACCATTACATTTTTTATTTCTTTCTTTTTTTTCATTGGAGAATCAGAAATGTTTTGAGATTTTAGGAGCAATTTTCAGTATTTTTGAAATAAGAAGTATAACAGTTGTATTTCTAAAATAAAATTTAAAAAAATGTTGTAATTGTGTTGAAATATTTCATATAATTATTTTTTTTTTTTTGTACAACTTTAGGTAAATATCTTATCTAGTGGACACTAAATATATTTGTCACACTTCGAGCTTTAGAAATTACATTTGTTTCACCACAAATATTTAGTTCGTCATTCTTAGTAAGAGTTCTTCCTTCCATTGTACCTTCGCACCCCGTCCCCATCATTTTTGCTAAGTGCAGTTCCACACTAGGCAAAATAATCTCCCCCCTCTAGAAAAAAAATAGTTCCTCCAGTTCGGTTACGTTGGTACTTAAGCTAACAAAGTCAAATTTAATCAAAATGACTGGTAGGGATATATCATGACAAGATTTTTCGGAAATTATTTTGTGAATTTTTGTAATTCGTTTCCAGCTGTTTGTCAAAAAATATTGAACCACCTGTCATTTTTTCTAAGACCCAATCCTGCTTTCGACTGTAAATTTTTGAAGACTACCGAAAATTTTTTTTCTCATAGGGCTGCTACCAAGGAATATCCGCAGGAGCTGAGAAGCCCTACTGAGAAATTATGCCGCCCTACCTGCAGAAAATGCCAATCGCTTAGGCAATCAGTGCCACCATTTGAAGACCGTTCCCTTTGTCGGCCCATCAACAAAAGACAACAGTTGCGAAATGAACCGTACAAATGTTGCCATATGTTTTACCGCTTTTTTTTTTATTCCTATGCAGAGCTAGGTCCTACTAATAAAAAAGGACCAGGTAGGCAATATATTTGCCCAGATAAGGGTCGAGTCCTAATGAAATTAAGCCTTAATAACTTCTTTTTTAGTGGGAGGGTGATGCTCCTGACAGCTGCTGGGCCTATACCTCACACCTATCTCTCCCTGTTTAAAATTCTCACCAGGCTGGCATAACTCTGCCTAATCTTTTCCCAGGTAGCTTGTGCAGTTCTCTTGTTTAGCCCACAGGTTACAACAGGTGGCTTTGAAATAAGAAACGGCTTTTTATGATAACCTTTATTGTCTAGTTTTTGTAAACTGTTCTTCACTATAAAATAAAAAAAACTTCCCATACCGCTACCTAGAAACTGTTAATCGATATAGACGAGTCCGGAATGTAGAGGAACTTTTATAATATTCATCAACATTAGCTGACATTCATAACACATACTACATGATATGTTAACTATAATATGCCTAACATATGTATGTAACATATAAATAGCTATGACATTGAAAAAATATGTTTGACTTCAACAGAATCTTTTACATTTTATTTCAGATAACAAGCCATACATGTACGATATGTCCTAGAAAATAATTTTATACTTCGTAGATGCCTTATAAAAATAACATTAAACAAAACAATAAAATAAAAACAAAACAATATACAAATTAAAAAAAAAAAAATTAAATATTTGATGTCTTTATTTAAAGTTGGGGTGGCAAGCCATTTGAAATGGACAGCATTACTCAATAAATAAATATTTTCGTAATGTCCGAAATGATTTCAGAAAGCAGTTAAATGAAGATATTAGGTTTCTTCTTCTAATTCAGATTGACGATATTAAGGACGTGATGAGCCCTATGTCATCCTTTGGTCATACGTTGGTCTAAGCAAATTGTTCAGGAAGATTTCAGAATTTATTCTGTTTTATGTAACCGGAAGGTGAGGGAGGAGAAGGTCCAGGTGTTGTGTCAAAGTCAAACCGTGATACCTACATAAGTTTGTTTTTGTTAATTGAAAAAAAAAAAAAAAAATCGAATTCAAACATTTAAATAATTACGATAAGAATTGATGAATTAATTGCCACTTCTATTGGAATCATTTTATTTTGAAAACTAGTTTCTAAAGTCAAACTTTCATCATCAGTTCTAAATTATACAAAATTTTCAAAACAAACTGCACTCTGTTACATGGATTATATATACTACAGTTTTCAAAAAATTAAGAAAATAAAATAAATATATTGGTAGTCACCTGAAGAGGTCAACGGACTTCTGAAATATATCTAGAGTGGAAGAGTATGGAGGAGCCAGGTAGGTTGAGGTTCGAAACTAGTTTTTCCAAATAAGATAATTCCAATAGAAGGGGCAATTAATTCATTAATTCAAATAGCATTGATCCTTAGATATCATCATGCGTACCTTGATTGATTTAAATCATTGTCTCTTATAGTCAAGAAAGCAAATCGAAATATATTCATTTAGTCATAATTAGTTATTTATTTTGTTGGAATTTAAATAATTAAGAACTGTGGATTTTTGTATAGAATACTTAATGTTTAAAAATAACTTCTAATCTGATTTAACATAAATAATCGAAATTAAACTTAAAAAAAATTTGTAATGTAATTTGAAAATGTTGGGGTCATCTGATGAAACGAAGTTGAATAAGTAAATTTTAATATCCGAATCAATTGTAAATATAAAGTCGCGTGAAGTTATCTAAATTTGTAGGGTTTAGATCACTAGGATATGGGGTATAATGTAGGACTTCCTGAACTAACTTCTTTAATTGATTTACGGTCTATATCGAAATATGAGGTCGGGCGTTATCATGTAACAGGATAAGTTCTTTCTTGTTCATGAGAGCTGGTTGTTGTTTGATGTAAGTTTGATGCATTCGGTCACATTCTTGGCCGTAAAATAAATAAGAAGAAATTAAAGGATTTTATAAGCGCATAAAAGTGTAAGCGATGTATAAAACGATGATTACTGTATTTATAATGAATTGGGTAGATTGATTGACTTTATAATGAAAGCCGACAGTAGTCATTACTGTCAATTTACTCATAATCGCATCTTAACCTAAAGCATTCATTTACTATTACGAAAAGAAATGTGAGATTATGATGATATAGACGTAAAGTTCTAGTTATACACTAATCAGCATAATTAATCAGTTGAAGAATAATAATTAAACTTGATTTAAACATTAAGTTGTAAATATAGATAATTAATAATTGATGTTGGCACGCTCTAGCTCTGTTGGTGTTGCTCAGATAGAAAATTTGCTGATGTTCCCTCAACAGAAATTTGATGGAGAATATTTTTTGTTATATAACATTTGTCGCTAGGACCTACCGTCAAGGAGCTGTATTCGTTTGAATGAAAAAAAAATACCTATTTCTCTCTACTTTATTTCGAAAAATCATTAATTGCTAATTTAATTTAAGTAATGTGAACCACTTTATTCTAGAATGTAAATTGAAAATAGCCATAAATTATTGATAGACATACCCATGATCTATTGTTTTCCCAGACTAGGAGAATTCAGTTTTCTAAATTAGCACAGATCAAATGTAAGTATATTTATTGTATAGTACTTTCCAAGAAATAAGTTAAATTAATATCAAGAAGGCTCTGACGAAAATGCAGCAAGGATACATCTGGCCCTAACTGGTTATCACCAACTGCGAACCAATGGCCCTTCAAAAATCGCTAATCGTCCATTTGAGCCGACCACTTTAGGCACTTCCTTACCGTCGAGTGGCCGCACATGTTCCTAAAATCTGTCAGTGCACCGAAATCCTTTGCACCAAGTAATATATATATAGCTATTTTTCTTAGCTTATTGCATGAAAAGGCAGTTAAAAATAATCAACTATAGAGTTTATTGAAGGTACTTTAAATATACATGTACAGGCGAAAATTTCCACCCAAATGATTTTTAATTTTTATCTGCTTAAAGTTTTCTACTTTTTTAGGTGTTTACGTCCCTATATACTTTTAATATGAAATATGGATTATTAAAAATATTAATTTAATAAAATAACCAGTAAAAGAAAAAATAAATAAATAAAATTATGAATTTTTTTATAATTAATATGATTTTTGAAAGTTTTGCATAAGATAGATGTCACATATATCTCGAGGAGAATAGGGCAAAATTTAACCATAAATAAAACATTTGAGAACTAATTTGATGGAATCAAGCTGTCAGTCGATTTTTTAATGAAATATTTGACTGAAAAATCGACTGAAAGATTTAATCATGATTTAATTAGGTGACTGATTCCTTGAATTGGTTATCAAATATTTTGCTATGATTAAATTTTGCCCAACCCAAAGAATATATTCGAAATCACATTAGAAATAAATAAAATTATGAATTTTTTTATAATTAATATGATTTTTGAAAGTTTTGCATAAGATAGATGTCACATATATCTCGAGGAGAATAGGGCAAAATTTAACCATAAATAAAACATTTGAGAACTAATTTGATGGAATCAAGCTGTCAGTCGATTTTTTAATGAAATATTTGACTGAAAAATCGACTGAAAGATTTAATCATGATTTAATTAGGTGACTGATTCCTTGAAATTGGTTATCAAATATTTTGCTATGATTAAATTTTGCCCAACCCAAAGAATATATTCGAAATCACATTAGACCTATATCCCATGAAATGCTGAACGTAATGACCACATGGGGAGGATATATATCTTATTAATTTAAAATTTCGTAAATTTAAATTAGGTTCTGTTAATTTAACAAACCATTTCGATGGCTAAACACGATTTTTTTTTTCAATGTCATAAAATTACTGTACTTGCCTAAGATACTGTCATGTTGCTTTTTCAATAAAAAGTTTTGAATAAACGCTTTATGGGAGCAGTCCGTTACTGACAAATAAGTTTAGATTAGTGTTACAAACAGAATAAACTTGATGGTAAACGATATTTATTTATTAATTTTTAGTTATCTGTTTATAAAACGTTATAACTGTATAAAAAAACAAACACACCTGGTAAATATAATTATAACGTTCATTATAACATGTTCATTGCTTGAGAAGGAACTACCTACTGGCAGCTCGTCAACAAAAGTTCTGTATGAGAAGGTCCCGGAGATCATCTTCTTTTCAGAAGCCTCAGAGGGCTGTCAGGAAAAGAATGAGGAGTAAGTTGAGAGACTATAGGATTTGAATGGCTATGGAGTTTACAATGAGAGGTTAGGTATCTGGTTTGGGCCAAATCAGCAACATATGGAACAATAAGGTATTTTAGTATAAGTTCCCAAACTAAGTGCTACTTTCTAGGGGAGAATTTCCGAAAATTCCTCAGATCCAAAAATTCATGAAACAGTTCTCGACGATCACTAATGATCGAGGTGCCAAAAGCATGTCTTGCCGAAATCATAACTGATTTTTAGGCCCTAAATCAATAATTACCTATGGAAAAAAAGTTATCGTAGGCTTGAGGACAAAATGACATTTCATGATTCAAAGTTAATTATCTGGATGATCACTAATATCAAAATAAAATAAAGAATATATTATCGTTAAAGAATTCAAACTTTACGTGATGAGGTAATATAAATATGATTGCCTGATAATTACCTAAGATAAAAGCGTCCATGGTAATTACATTTTAAAAGGTTCGCACTTGCTAACCGCCCTTTCACGTTTTAATGGCGATTGTTACATATGTGTTATGTGTTGAATTCCATCCTTATCATCTTATGGCGCTTATGGTCCTTGTAGAACCCTGGCCTCCTCAACAATTCTCTGCCATTCGAACCTTTCTTCGGCAACCCTTCTCCATCCTCTCAAACCCAGAGTCCGAAGATCGTCTTCTACATCTTCCAGCCAACGAAGTCGAGGCCTTCCTCTCCTTCTCATTCCACCCGGGTGCCCCTCCAACATCATTTTAGGGAGCCTACTTGCCTCCATTCTTTGCAAATGCCCCATCCATCTAATTCTGCCACTTTTTATATTGGCTACAATATCTGGAGCAGCATATAAAGTTCTCAGTTCCTCATTTGTTCTCATTCGCCAGAGATTCAGTCCATACTTGGTTGGACCATATATTTTGCGAAGGATTTTTCTTTCCCACCTGTTTAATAATTTTTCGTCGTGTGATATCAGGGTTCATGCTCATTCCCATACATAACAACCGGCTGAAGGATCGTTCGATATACCCTTATTTTTAGATTGCAGGATATGTTTCTACTTTGAAAAATTTTCACTAAAGACCAATAGCACCTGTTTCCTGCTATTATTCTTGATTTTATTTCTTCTTTGATACTATTGTCCTCAGTGACAATAGCACCCAGATACATAAACTTAGGCACTCTCTCAAAGGAATATCCAGCCCCCTCAATCTATCTATGTCCTCTTTCCTCTCTAGTTGTTACCATGTATTTGGTCTTTTCTTTATTTAGTATGAGCCCTACATTTCTTGCTGCTTTTTCACACTCCTCGAAAGCTCCTAGGAGTGCATTAGTAATTCTTCCTGTAATTACTACATCGTCCGCAAATGCTAACTGTTGGGTTAGTCGCTGGTATATACATCCTCCTGGTCTAGTGCGGATCTGTCTCAGAACTACTTCTAACATTAAATTGAATAATATTGGGGAAAGAGGGATTCCATCCTTGTAATTTACAGAAATTATAGTTTATTGTTTGATTATTGGTTGTAAGGTTTTAAGGGATAACCCAATATTGTGAATATATAATTTGAGGACAACCATGGTAATTACCAATTGGCATTTTAGGTAAATGAATATGCCTATAATTCTACACTGAAATACATAATCAGACATTTTTCATTAAAAAAAAAAAAAAAAAAAAAATGCAATACTAAGCAAACATACGATATTATTATTTATTTTGGATCAGATCTCATGAGAACATGAAAATGGCCCATAGATTTAGAATCACCCCAATTATATTTTACTTCATGGCTTTTTAAATGCCAACGTTATCATTACTTTATTTTTCATAATGTTGTTTTGTTTTTTTAAATTCTGACATTTACTTTTTTATTTCTCTTTATTATTCTCAATAGAAGGACACAGAAACTCGTCTTTAAAAAAAAAACCCAACTTTCATTTTAATAAATCCTATATTTCAACAGTTGGAATCTCGAAGAAGACCCTAACGAGCCCCGATGGTCTCCGGTAGACCACTCATCTCTTATTTTGACACCTCATTAATGATTCAGGATTCCGTGATTGTGATACCTTGTTCTGATGATTGTGATACCTTAGCGAGCTGTCAAATTAGCGAACAGGTTTATTTGGGATCAGCTGTTGCGAAAGGTGATCATAAAGTCGGGGTTCTGTCTCGTCACTTTCACGAGATCGTATTTCCCTTATATTGGAATAACATAGTCATCAAGTTGTTCAAAATAGGCTATTGTTCATATATCTCTGTATTAACATTCTCGATGGTGTTGACCAAATATTTAATTTTAGCTAATAAACTTTACACATATATTTTTTAATGTCAAATTTATGGACATGATAGCCCATTCGATTTATAACTCGAAGTTAAAAAGAGCATGTATTGACTATTTTTTAATATGTTGTTAGAACCCTTAGATGCTATCCAAATTGTAACCCTCAAAACCTGAGGCGCAGGCATTCAGCTGATGTGCCTTTTTTTGCCGCATCCTTTGAATTCCCGTCAAAAAACATCTTTTTAAAAACAGAAATAGATTATTGTATCTATTTCTAAATTAGAAAAGAAGAAGGTAGCATCCTGACAACTTATTTACAAGCTTGTCAAACCAGTCATACAATTTTCTTTCCGATTCCAATTTTACCATTATTATTTTACTATCTATTATTTTCCAATGTTTTCCCATTCCTGAGAGAACAATTTGGTCTATAGGTACGGTTAAGGTCTCCAATTAAAGCTGATTTCATTTCCTTTGGATTCTTTCATTTTTAGACCATGCACTTTTTCATTACGTCAAATGTTGACGCGTTACGTAGTCACTTTTTCTCTTAATCCGATTTTCCTCTTTTCCCATTTTTCCAATTGGAACCTACACGTACAGTTTTTTTTAAAGTTATTTAATTTACTTCAAATTATTTTCCAAAGATATTTTTGGGAAACCAGTACTTTCGTCAGTATGTGGCCAAGAACTTGACTGTCAAAATTTCAAATTTTGTGAAAAATCACCAAGTTTTGGGTATATATACAGGGTGTCCCAGACATAGTGTAAAAAAAATTAAATATTTAAAAAAAAAGTACGTTTATGTAACATTAGGTAATCAGCAAGAATTTGGTTAACCCCCCCCCCCCTTAACTCCCTATAAATAAGTTTTTTTTTTTTTTTGGGGGGGGGGAGGGAGGGCTTGCCACCTTCACAACTCTTTATCCATCATGCATATGGACAAGTGATAAAAAACTAATACATTTATTCAATCTAGTAGGTATTGGAGCAATCAAGTATTTATTCTCTAGCGTGTTTTTCATCAGAAAAACGTCTGTTAGACTCAAAAGGTGAAGTGCAATTGTATCATGAGTTACACCAATAAAAAGCTAACTAAATTCTGCAGTTTTTGAGAAATTTGACGGCTTCTAGGGTTCTCCAGTGAGGAGTGAGGAATTTTCAAAAAATATTAAAAATTTAAGTTTTAATAAATGTTTTGTGTTTTGCGCGTTAAAAGGCCCCTTAAAAGTGAATTTAAATTAACTAGACCTATTTCATCTTTTAGAAAATTTAATGCTGATTAAGAAAATATCATCGTTTTAGTTTCTACGCTAAAACAAAGTAGAGAAAACTGTAATTTTTCAGAAAAAAGTAAGATTTTAAAAATAAAAACGAAAAAAAATTCTATCTCCTCAAAAAATTGAGATAGGACACTCGTTTTTGCGCCATTCTACCCCGTTTAGTTTGCAGTATTACCCATTTTTTTTTACACTATGTCTGGGACACCCTGTATATATAGGTAACTGAAATGACCAAAAATAATAGTTTTTAAGTCTGATGTTCTCATCGTTAGTTTGAGTTATGAAGCAGAGAATCCTAATACAACCGACGTCAGGGGACTGAGAAGAGAATGTCTGCTACCATGAAAATACCGAACAGTAGAAAAATATTTAATACAACTTCCCATTCAAAAGAGCTTTTTGAAACAAACTGTATTATTTTCCGGCTGTTAATTTCATTGATTGATAAATTATTTGATTTGTTCTTTCTAAGACCAGCTTCGAATATTTTAACACTTTTCATCAGTTATAAAGAGGAAAAATTGGAAAAACTTCTACTTTTGGACCTGATAGTTTTTAGAAGCCCTTCCAATCTTGCCTCCTTAGAACTGAAAATGAATGTTTAACATTTGACACTGGTCTTCGAATGAAAAATTCCGTCAGAAGTGTTAAATAATTTATCAACTTTATTTGCATTGAATATACATACCATCACCCATCCATACATATTTACTTCATAGATACCACATTAATAATTGTTTTATATTGTTGGTAGCCCTTCTTACTAAATTAAATGATTCTACAGCTAAAATAACTAATTATACAAAGATTAAATCTGTATTTAACATTGAATCGAAATATTTAGCAACTGTAACAAAAAAGGAAACGATAATCTTATGAAGTAATTTAATTTTGAGAGCCATGGATGAATCAAAGCGGTGAATAACCGAGCTTCTGGTGGACTACTTAGGTGATTCCCGTTTCTCAATAATCCCTAACGGATCCGAACAGATGTCGCTAACTTATTTTCATTTCGCATGAAATTAATATGAAATGAATGGAAACAATTTTGATTCTTAGGGTATTGACGACATAGGTGAGGAAGGAGAGGGCAGAAGGTGAAGTAATGAGGAGGCTAACACGTACAGGAGCGAGTCGGCGTGACATCTGGCCCGGCGTAGGCAGCCAATTGACGGCAATTAGGCCAATCAGAACCTCTTCCCACGTAGCTCGGCCAACCCGCCGGCCGTTCTGTTCGGGCAACTGTCAAAGGGGCGGATTCCCGACGACTGGGGGTACCGGGGTGTCGCTTCTCGTGTGGCTGTAGTCGAAAAAGTCCAGAAGAGATCATGTCGGAGGGCACAGAACGCACTTTACCGAACATCTGGTTGGTCGATGATAAAAAAAATATATGAAACCCGAAATCAAATTGGCTGATGTCAGCAGTCTAATCTTAATGGACCAACTGCTCATCAGATATTTGCCAATACCATCGTACTCATCTCATCTCAGACATTGATGATCGTTGTTTAAATTATTACCGAATATAAAACATGTCCTCCGTTGTTTTACAATAGGAAAAGAACAAATTATTCCTAACGTGTTACTCTAAATGAAAGGGAATATTTAATCAGATGAGTCGTTCAGAATCAAAGCTCGTTAAGTAAACTTTTTTAGAAAAAAAACAAGACATATGTATGTTTTTAAATTTAATTGTAAGTTTAAAAATACCTTCACCTGTAGCTTAAAGACAATTGGTCAAAAACCACTAGATCCAAAAAAAAATAAAAAATAATAATCTTAATCGCCCTTTATCACATAGTCAGTAAATAAAATGTTTTGGTTATGTACATACAGTTTTCAGTGAATTCTATTATAGCTTCTTTATATTTGTCACCTGAGTTGAACATGGTGGTATAGAAGGATCAATACACATAGGATTGATGAATTAATTGCCACTTCTATTGGAAGTTTCTGAAAAACAGTATCGTATGCAGAACATTCATCATCAGTTCTAAAAACAACCAAATTTTTAAAATATCAGCACTTTTTTACATATATTGCATATGAGAAATGCAATTATATGAAAAAAGAACTATTAAAAAAACAACAAATAAAATCACGAATAATTAATTTTTTGGCCGACTTCAAAACAAAATACGTTATAAAATCCTACACAAATTAGAAATGTTCTGCTTATGCAATCCATTGAAAGTGGAAATTCACAAGTTTAGGTCGCTTCAAGAACACAAAATTTTTTGAAGATGGGTGTCATCAAATTTTTCGTTTGTCTAAAAATAACAATTTTGTAATTTGTTTTCCTTCTGTAAAATTTTGAAAAATTTGCATAACGGGTTTGAATCTAAACGACTAAAATATAATATGATATATTATCTTTTTTAATTAACTAGATATTTCTATTCTTCCCTGCCTTAAAATTGAAAACAATCTGCGAATTTTCAGAATACACAATAATAAAAAAAAACAAAAAAAAACACGTGAGGTATAATGGGCAAAACCCATTTTATAACTGTTTCTGCCTTTATTTCATTTATTAGATCAAGATCTCTTCATTTCGTGTTATTTTTGCTTAAGCCTTGTCATTAAATATTTAGTCTGCATCATCATCATATGCAGAAGCTCCCAGCTTAACTATTATTAACAAAACAACAATCTTATTTGAGCACATTTACTCTTAGGTGCAAGGCTTCTAATCTTCAATCTGCAAGAGCTATTCATTCACCTCCAAGAGGTAATGAGTCAATTTTTCATTTTATGATAAGGTACAAAATCATAGAACAGACCGTTCGTATACAACATTCGATAATACGATTTAGTGTATCCAATACCTATTCATAATAAAACAAAAATTTATATTTATTTTGCTCAAACTAATTTGAGCAGTATATAATAGAGAAATGACTACCTTAACAAAAGGAAAATAGCGTCTGAGACATCCAAAATAAATATTATAAAGTCATTTGAAGCGTAAACGTCCAAAACCAGCTAAGTCCATTTTTTTAATTTTTCACAACTTGTCGATAAAGGTTAAGTTCAGACTGGATTAGGAAAGGCATTTTTTTTTTTATGACCTTTTATCTATCTTTTTCCCAACAACATTTTTCACACATCCCTCCCCCCTATCACTTTTCTAATACCTAGTCTTCCATACTTAATTCACCATAATTTTATTCATGGTGCGATTCAAATAAAAAAAATATTTCTTTCCTCAACTCTAAGCTAAAATTCTTTAATAAAAGGAGGCCCAATCTTGAAGAATAGAATTATCATTCATAGTAGTTGTGACATTTATATTTTGTCACCATAATTAGTTTATTTATTATAATTGGTGTAAAATGAAACATTTCATTATTTAAATTAAATTTACATTTTATAGAATAAATCCTAATAACGATTAATGATCATAACAGTTTAAACACAATAGAGACAGAAGGCGCTAGTTGGTAAATATTGATAATGTACAAAAATAAATCATCACTCGTACGATATTGATTAGATGATAATTTTATAAAATATAACGCAATAAATTGACATCTTATGAGTGCGCGAGCACTTCGATAAAAATTGAAGAGTAGATGAACTGATAACAAAGTACATTCAGGTGTCCCCCAAGGATAACCATTGATAAGTAAATAACATTACTAATCTTAGGAATCAGTTCTGAAGTTATTTTTATAGTGACGTGGATCTTTACAATTATTTAGGAATGTCGGTAAGTAGTTACACCTTTTGATGAAAGATAAGATACTCAGTTATATCTTTCAAATTTTATAAGTGCTTTAGAAATCGTTCTTACATTAATATGTACTATTTGTATGTTCTGAAAAGAATCGGTAGCTAAATCACCAATCAAGAAAACTTAGCAGCAAGTCCATAAGCAGATGACCGCCAAACTTAAAACAATATAACTTATAGTCATTTAGTTGATATTAGTCAGCCCAAAACTATCTTTTGTATATGTTATTGTATATCTTGCTTAAATTTATGTATTGAGCTTTGGGGCTCCACTTAACCATCTAATTCATCTCGTATCCAATCCTTATAATCATGTTATCCTTCGAAAAATCTTCAATGCTCCTTACTTTGTCACCAATAAACTTATCCATAAAGACCTTAATGTTCCATATGTTGCTGATTTAGCCCAAACCAGAAACCTATCATTTCGTAGTAAGCTCCATAAACACTCAAACCCACTAGTTTCTCAACTTGTTTCCCACTTTATTCCCGATAATCCTCTGAGGCGTCTGGAAGATGTCCTAGAGAACATCTAGTGTAGAATTTTTATTGAAGTGCAACTGATGAGTAGTTCTTTTCAAGATTTGCCATTTTATGGTAATCATTTTGAACACATTTACTTGATGCAATTATTTATACAGTTGTAAATTTCAATAAATTGATAAAACAAGAAAAATATGTAAATAAATGAATAAGCATGAAATGTCTCAAATATAATTTCACTATTTTTTATTCATCGAGGCTTGACTTTTGCATAAACCACAAAAGTAAGTAACGGCCATAGACCAACCCATCCATTCCTCACCAATCTTCGGCTGAGGAAAAATCTTCCACTTGCCTACTCTTAAGTTTTGTTTTCTTATTAAGTTCATTCTTATTATTTTATTTTTTTTTTTTTTTGGGCTGATCTTTAAGTGTGATTCGTTCATTATTTTCTCATTGATGGGGCTAACCACCCCGGATAAGATAATCTCTCTCCTCAGGATCAGTAGACTGATTTTTTTGCTCGTATTTCTCTCTCAATTTTATTCACATCTTGACCTGCATAAGCTACTGATCTATTTTTTTTTCTCGCTTTACGATATACGATATATTGTATTTAGTATTGCCAAGAAAGATTGTTTCTAGTATATAACTAAGTGTATATATATACTTGATTGTGATTATCTTTCAATTGTGATTACTTCATTCTTTTTTTTTTTTTTTTTTTCATTTATTGATATTTACAACTGTACAAAAACATATACATCAAGTAAATGTGTTGATAGTGAATACAATGACATGTAAATAACTTGTAAGGTACTACTCACTGGTATCACTTTAATAAAATCTACACTAAAAGGTCTCTATATATATTGTATATATATATATATATATATATATATATATATATATATATATATATATATATATATATATATATATATATATATAACCAGGCAAATATATATATATATATATATATATATATATATATATATATATATATATATATATAGCGTATATATATATATATATATATATATATATATATATATATATATATATAAATATTACTCATGATGATGATATATACACTTAGTTATATACTAGAAACAATCTTTCTTGGCAATACTAAAATACAATATATATATAGTAAAGCCGAGATCCAAATTTAAATGAAAAAAAAATAGATCAGTAGCTTATGCAGGTCAAGATGTGAATAAAATTGAGAGAGAAATACGAGCAAAAAAATCAGTCTACTGATCCTGAGGGGAGAGATTATCTTATCTGGGGTGGTTAGCTCCATTAATGAGAAAATAATGAACGAATCACACTTAAAGATCAGCCAAAAAAAAAAAAAAAATAAATAAAATAATAAGAATGAGCTTCATAAGAAAACAAAACTTAAGAGTAGGCAAGTGGAAGATTTTTCCTCAGCCGAAGATTGGTGAGGAATGGATGGGTTGGTCTATGGCCGTTACTTACTTTTGTGGTTTATGCAAAAGTCAAGCCTCGATGAATAAAAAATAGTGAAATTATATTTGAGACATTTCATGCTTAATCATTTATTTACATATTTTTCTTGTTTTATCAATTTATTGAAATTTACAACTGTATAAATAATTGCATCAAGTAAATGTGTTCAAAATGATTACCATAACATGGCAAATCTTGAAAAGAACTACTTATCAGTTGCACTTCAATAAAAATTCTACACTAGATGTTTCTCTAGGACATCTTCCAGACGCCTCAGAGGATTATCGGGAATAAAGTGGGAAACAAGTTGAGAAACTAGTGGATTTGAGTGTTAATGGAGCTTACTACGAAATGATAGGTTTCTGGTTTGGGCTAAATCAGCAACATATGGAACATTAAGGTCTTTATGGATAAGTTTATTGGTGACAAAGTAAGGAGCATTGAAGATTTTTCGAAGGATAACATGATTATATATATATAGTGAAAGAATGGAGTGGGAAGCAAGTTGGGAGACTAGTGGATTGGAGTGGTTATGGAGCTTACTATGGAAGGATAGGTATCTGGTCTGGGCTAAATCAGCAACATAAGGAATATTAAGGTCTTTATGGATAGGTTTATTGGTCACATAGTAAGGAGCATTAAGGATTTTTCGAAGGGTTTTGGATTGCAAGATTGGATACGAGATGAATTGGATACTTCATTCCAAACTTACATATCTCATGCTTTATATCTTATATAATTAGAGGGTAAAGGCCATGTTTCCATTTCAATCAACCTATTTTTAAGCGTACAAATACAAATAACCAAAGTAGCCGACTAGTCGGTTACTCTTTCAGTCTACAAATATAGAGAAAATAGCGCCGACTAGTTGGCCATTTTATTAATTTATATTTCTATCCTTAAAAATAGGTTGATTGAATGTAATAAAAATAGGTATGTTATTTTATGTAGGAATAGATTTTTTTTTTTTTTAAATTATATATCAAAATAGAGAAGAGATAGGCCGACTAGTCAACTAGTGAAATATTAACAAAAAAAAAACACGTGATCGCGATAACTTTCACAATATTGAATAAAGAACTTAAGTAAACTTACTACATATTTTTTTTTTTTTTTGGTTTTGTGTCATTATTAAAAAATAATTCTTAATCGAAATGTAATGTAAAGGTAACACGTAAAGGAAAACTGCTATTGCAATTACAATGAAGCTGTAACAAAACGCCTCGAATATTGTTGGTGTCACCCAAATTCCGACATCTCTGTTGAACAGATTCGCTACTAAATTCTCCATCTGGAGAAACGTCTAACTTCGAAGCCTAAGCAAGATACACCTAGTCGTTCTTGTATACTATTTAATTTACTAAAAACACGTTCAAAGCTCCCAACTACTTATAAAAACTGAAATTTCATTTATATGACAGTAATTAGCACAGGTATTATTTTAATTAGAAATTTACCTTTCTAAGCTTGGATAGGTCATTGTGAAATTTGAAATTCAATCATAAAAAAAAGATACCGTGTTTACGGCCTTATATTATATTATAGCGCTAAACCAAAACTGCGATTTAAAAAATAGTTGGTAACGTAAGTTCTTTGTTCAGTCTTTTAGAAGTTACCGGAATTACTTTTTGTTAAAACCATGATTATCCTTAAAGTTAGATAATTGATTACAAAAAAATAAATAAATAAATAAAACAAAAAAAAAATTAAAAAAAAAAATTCCTATTCCTTGAGTAAATAACAAACTGTAAAGAAGAATCACAAATAAAACTTACAATCAATAAAGGCCATGTTTTCATTTCTATCAACTTTTTTTTTTAGCGTTTAAATGTAATTGAACACAATGGCCGACAAGTCGGTACTTTTTGCCGTAAATTCTCGACTAGTCACCAACCACAAAAGCAGCCAATTAGTAGGCCCATCTCTAACATAAAGAAATATTTAGGAACCTTTCGCGATAAAAATAATTGAAAATAATGGAAAAGCATAATAATTTACTGAAATTAGTATTTGGGGAATGAATTACTTCTCATTAAAATGTAAATGATCTTAACGAGTCCTTAATGAGTAACCACTTAGCCTCGAGGGGGAACAATGTCGCCTCTGATCGGATCTCACATCCCCTCCCTTCCAATATCTTCCCTTGTCCAATGTTAATTATCGATAATTCATTGCAACATTGTATGCTGCATGTAATCTCAACCGCAACATCTGGTTATCCTGTTGTGTATTTCCTTTTTTAACGCTTATTCTGTTCGCTATCACTGCGCAACTAATTAAAAGGGCAAAAACGAAAAGAGAAAAAAAATGTAGGATCAGGAAAGAACTAAAAAAAAGAAATTTAAATGAGGTAGAGAGCGTAGAAGGGAGACTAGATTGCAGATTGCACTAACAGCTGGGCAGCGGAACTGCATTCCATGCCAATTAGAGGCGGAGAGTGCAGTTTGTGCACTTTGCCCCTGCCATCTGCTCACTTGCTCACTTTCGTTGGCTCATCTCGGCTAACGATGTGAGGCTTTGATCTGGAAGGGTTGTTCTCTTTGGTAGGCGGTGACCTCCAAGGATTAGTTGAGGTCGGGGAAACTTGTCTTATTGGACTTATTTGACTTATCGTTGGATTCGTTTTGAAATTTTCGATTCGATACTTCGTAAAATAGCAGATAAAACTCTAATTATTGTTTTACTGCGGAGCAACTAATCGAAAATTTCGAAACGAATCCAGACAGCCAAATAAGTCCAGTTATTATCTCATAGCTTCTGAGACACTGGCAGGGCAGTTTAGTGAAGTGATAATTCTTTTATTGGGTTGTCCGAAATATAAAAAATAAAATAGATGACCTGAAACATTTTTTATTAATTAACATAAAGACTTAGAGTACCCGCAGGTTTCGATGCCGACACCATCAATTGTCGACCACACACATCCCAGTCTCATAACATTCTTCTCATCACCGATATGGTGCATCCTAGTGTTCCAATATAGCCAGTTTCCATACTCCTGGATCAGCAACGAGGTCTGTTTTCCGGTCTAGCTTTAAAGAATTCCTGCAATCTCAAGCAGGCGAAAATGGACTATGATCGTTTAATAGAGTCTGGCATGGATTTGAAGATATTGCTGCTATTTTCGGCTCTTCTATAATTTTTTTAGTTTTTTTGGGACTGTCAAAAATTTGTCTGAAGCGACCGTTCAGATAAATGCAGAGTCACTACTAGATATACAATATGCGACTTGTATTTCTTTAATCACCCCTAAAAGGTTTTATTTCATTTTTTTTTCTTAAATTCACAACTGTAGAAAATATATGCATCAAGTAAATGTGTTAATAATGATTGCAATAACTTGTAAAAAAATATGAAAATCACTACTCGACAATAGCACTTCAATAAAAATTCTACACTAGAATGTCTTCAGGCCATCTTTGTTTCAGACGCCACGGAGGATTATCCGGAATGGAGTGGGAAGCAAGTTGAGAAACCAGTGGATTTGAGTGGTTATGGAGCTTACCATGAAAATATAGAACGTTTGTCTAGTAAATGTTGAAGTATCTCTAAAAGGTAAGCATGGTTTCTGCGGTTGAGATATTATCTATGATTGAAGTTAGGAGACTTAGATAAGTATGAACAAAACTGAAAAACTCAACCTACTTCCTTAAAAAAAATTTAAAAATCTGGACTACGCTTTATGTTCCTGTCACATTATTAAGAATATCCACACTGATAATATTCCAATAAAAATCTTTATAATAAAATCATAAAATATTTTTTGGACCACAACACCTAATTACCTCTCAACTCTTAAAAATTCAATTAAATGAATTTTTTTTTAATGATTGAGAATGTGGTGGAAGCCATATTTTCAATATATTTTCTAAGGAAATAGAGTTACTAATTATTTTCATATATAATCCTCAATCAGTTTCAACATTAGCATTCCTATAAGAATCTTTTTAAGTATAGAACTCTTAAGAAAGCCATCCTAATATATCAGCCAAATGTGATAAAATGCTTTCAGACTTTTCTTTAAAAGCTTTTCACCGTTTATGTGCTTTGAAATTTTGTATTAATGTTAAAACTAAAACGTCAAGAAACTGACCGTCGTTTTCGACTGCTTCAACATTTACTAGACAAAGGTTCAAACCTTCCATTTAATTATAAAAGACTCATGTACATAGCAGTAATTAGACCAATTTAGACTTTGGAGTTGAGCTTTGGAGTCCCTCTAAACCATCCAATTCATCTCTTATCCAAACCTTCCAATCCAAAATCCTTAGAATAATCCTAAATGCTCCCTACTTCGTCACGAACAAACTTATCCACAAATATCTTAATATACCTTAGGTTTCTGACTTAGCTCAAACCAGATATCTCTCCTTTCATAGTAAACTTAACAACCATTCAAACCCATTAGTATCACAACTTGCTTCTCATTCCATTTCAGATAACCCTCTGAGGCGCCTGAAAAGAAGATCTTCCAATGTACTACTTATATAGAACCTTTATTAGTGCTACCAATGGGCAGTTGCTTTAAAATCAAGTTACGTGTCATTTTTAGCTTTATCATAAAATTTACTTGATTTTTATATTAAGAGTTTTAAACTTCAATAAATGACCAATTAAAAAAATGAGGTATTAATGTTTTTAAAATTTTAGTGTATACACTGGGATTTTCCAAAACACGATCCGTATATAGAAGTATTCTTAGAAACATCTAAAATAGAAAAATTCTTTTCCTTTCTGCTGCAAATCATACAGCTTTCGAGAATCTCTCGGCATCTCCTGCCTCTGTTTTATCAGTAACATCATCGTTAAGAATTTCTTATATCATCACTTAACCTATAACCCAGCAATCTGATTGAGATAAGTTGCAATTAAAAGTGTTAATATTGTCTCAAATCTCAAATTCAAACCGTTTTATGTGAAAAACCTACTTTTCAGAAGAGTTTTTTAAAAAAATATTATTACTTATTGCCAATAAATGAGACAGATACTAAGTATACTAAGTGTACAATATAAGTGGTTTTTTAATCAATTAAGGTTCTGATATTAACGAAAAGAACACTCATTTTTTTTTTTTTCGTTTATAAAATGTGAGACAAAGGAAAAATATTATAATGTGAATTTAACAACAATTAAAAATTTATTTAATTAAATCATGAAACGAAATCTTTTATTTTCAAATATAATCGATCCTAAATAAGGAGCTAGGTTAGTTTGAATACAAATTGATAAACGAAAAATTCTACCCAATTAATTTTTTTATTATCTTGGCTAAAAGTTTCATTCATTTTTTAAAAATGTATTTAGAAGTAATCAAAATAATAACTAAACAAAGCAGTATTTAATATATTATGAAGCATTTTAAATTTACAAAATTTTAAATCGATTATGTTTAAATCAGTCTCTTGCGTTATACTTTATGGTATTAGTGTAATGTGATTTTGAATAAATTCTTCAGAGATATGCCTAATGCAAAACCTTAACCTTACAAAAAACGCTAATAATAATTAAAGAATCTTTGGTTAAACTATTAATATTTTTATAAAATAAAAAAAAAAGTACGAAAATGAACAACATTTTTTTCCATCATATTATTAGAGTATTTATTAGTTTCGTTTTCTTTATCATTATTATAATATTTTTAAATTGAAAATTAACTGAATGATGTGAAACAAACGGGTGAAATATGTTGCTTCACCCATAGCTAACGAATACTACTATTTTTGGAACGAAAACAATCTGTGTTTGAATTTCGGATCGAATACATATAAATTAAATTGAGATATTTATCAGACAGCTCTCAACGGCCTAATATAATTTACTACTAATTTATATTTGTTAATATCAGTATTTTATGGTGTTTCAAATAAATTTATTAGTTGCCGCTTGTATAATTTACAACTTAATTATTATCAGTGGAATCAATATCTGATATAACTACATTTATTTTTTAATTTTTTTATTTATCTACAGCTGTAAACGATATATATATTAACTAAATCTCTAGATAAATTATTAGAATATGATTAGTTTAAAAAAAAATTAAGTAAAAAATAAACTTTACTCTGGGACTTACTGTCCCCTAAGAATAATAATAATGCACAGTTAAAAGTATAATTATCTGGCCTATTATTTACAAATTAAATGCTTCAGTAATTACAGCATTTTTTGACAGGAAAAAAAAAAATTAAAAAAAAAATATATTTCAAATAATAATAATAACATAAAATACAATTGTATATATAAGAACATATAAAACAAAGAAAGAGAGAAAAAAAAGTATTTCTAAGTATTTATTTAATTATTGACATATTTGCGGAAGATTGATTGTCTAAAAGGTACAGGAATAAATTTTTTAAAGGAACTTATGGAAGCTGCTTTACGAATAGAAGTGGGTAGGGAATTCCAGAAGGAGGTAGCACAAATGATAAAGGATTTGTCAAAGGAAGCGGTTTTATGTTAGGGGATATACAGGTTGTAAGGTTGGGATCTAGTGTTTAGGAGTAGGATAGAAGAACGCAGAGTTAATTTATCAAGAATATAGGAAGGTTTTTTAGTTTTTAGAGATTGGAATAGAAAAGTACCCAGAAAGTATTGCAATCGGAATTTAGGAAAGAGCCACTCGAGCTCAGAATATCGGCAAGTAACGTGTAACCGCCTGGGGATCCCGAAGATAAATCTAATGAAACAGTTCATCAGTCTCCTCAGCTTCATCTCGAGATCACCAGACAGCCCATAAACCAAGCAACCGTAATCAAAGCAAGGGAAAACAATAACAGATGTTGACTAATAATAATAATGTTATTTATTAAGAATTACTTGAAATAGAACATGTTTTACCGGTAACTTAGTTGGTAAAATGCAATACGTTTTCGGGGAGCGCGAGGGCGTTACGCGTAGTTTGATAATTTCATATTAGGAGTATAACAGGAGTTAGTAGCTCAACCTTAATAATACTACTTATTTATTTATTAGGAGGCAGGTTCTAATAAGTGAGATATTGATTCTGTTTCTCTTAATACGAAATTAAAAAAATTAACCTCGATTAATCATGCTCGATCCCTCTCGGCTCTTCAAAATTTTGGTTTAAATAATAAAAAGAAAACCTCTACTTCTAAGTGTAGGAGTTTTTCTGACGCGGTCTAACTCAGTTGGTGTTGCTCGGATCAAAAATTTGACGAGATCCCACTTTTTAACAATTTAAAAGAATATTTTTTATTGTACAACATCCTTCGCTCTGACCTACCGTTTAGGAGCTAGATCGCTTTTAATGACAAATTCACGTTTAAAATCTCTATTTTTAAGTCCATGGCTATTTTCGGCATGCTCTAGCTCTGTTGGTGTCGCTCGGAAAGAAAATTTTTTTGAAGTAAACTTATCAAAAACTAAATGGAAAATATTTTTGTTATATAACACTTATCGCTAAGACCTACAATTTAGGAACCGTATTATTTCTTTTTATCGCTTTTTATAAATAAAAAAAAATATCCTTTGGAAATAAACAATACAATAGTACTGTTAAGTGGAAAAAATAGATAACACTAACAAATATAAAGAACAATTTTTTTATTTTGTTTATTTAACTTTGTATTCTACAAAGCCTGTGGTAAAGTGATAGAAATTCATAAAAAAATACATTACTGTTATCAGTCTTCTGACTGCCGATCAGATTCGAAATTTTACCATAAGGCATTGTAGAAAATAACAGTAAACGAACGGTATAAAAAAAAGCGAATTTTCATGTTCGTTAGTCTTACATAGTGGCAACGATATGAGCATTGGCAGTCAAGGGGCAACACTTAAAACATGTTACATTTTATTTTATCCTTAGCCGACAAGCTGAAAAGGTGCATTTTTTTATGTTATTATTGATATTTGCAACTGTATACATCAATTAAATGTGTAGAAAAATTGTTAAAATGACGAGTCAAGAACTTGTAAAAAAATACACGTCAAAAGTCTCTAGACCATTTCCTTTAAAATGCCTCAAAGAGTTATCGAGGGAAGAAATTTGAGAGACAAGTGGATTAGATTGGTATGGAGCATAATAAGGAAAGGTATCTGGTTTGGGCCGATTAAGCAACATAGGGTACATTTAGGTCATATGGATAAATTGATTTGTGACTTACAAGGGGAGGACACACTCAGTCTCTCACGGATCTTGTTGGAAATTTTTTTGGAGGTTCCTGGTCAAAAAATATTAGACACGTATTTTGCCGTTCCGACCAATGGGCCCTAGAAGCCGAAAAAAAAAATAAAATAGTATTAAACTAATTTATTTTTTATCTTGAGTTTAAAAAATGAAATCGACATGATTCTTGCACCAAGATTTTCAGTTTTGATTGCGAATTAAAGGAAGAATACAGTCGCTCCATAGATTTTGGTTTAGGTTTATTAAATTCTAAAAAAAAATGATTAGTTTTTCAAGCAAACTACCTCTATAGATTTTTTCACACAAAAATTGAGGTCAGATTCTAATTCAGCACCCTCAAAAACATTAGAAAACGGTTATTCAACAAAATCAAAAAATATCATTTTTTTTTTTTCACCCTCTTCCAGGAAAATGAAATTTTAAAACCGATTATTGGTTACATACCTTTAAATCGTCATTACTTTGTCATGCAATTCACTGGTTGGTATCGCTGGAAAGAGGAGGGTCTCAGCTTTAGTAACAAATTATTTCTCCCAATTAGTATATATATATATTTTTTTTTTTTTTTATTGATATCTATATATATACATATGTTTCCTGAGTTTTGAGGGTGCTGAGATGGAATTCTAGGGCTAAAACAATTTTCTATCACATTTTACAGTGTAAAAGCTAAAATTTTTCAAGTGAAGTATATTCAGTATAATTTTTTCACAAGAACCGATATCGGATTCGAATTCAGCATTCAAGAGGACCCTTAAATACGAAATTTCATCCAAATAGAAAAATAAAAGTTTGTAAGCTTCAAAGTTTGCCTGACCAAATGAAATGGTAGGCAACTTTTGTTTAAATTGATAAAAACGTGAATTACGCTTAGACGGTTTTACGTATTTTTTTACACAAAATATAGGGTGGTAATACGCTTGAAATGTATTTGAGTTCATCATCCTATCTGGTTTTAAACTCAAGTTAAAAATCAAAATGTTTTTCGGATTTGCCAATTTTTTTAATAGGTTTTTGTTCATCGAATTTTACATTTATATACATCAAAAGAAAGCTGAGACCCTCCTCTTTCCAGCGATACCAACCAGTGAATTGCATGACAAAGTAATGACCATTTAAAGGTATGTAACCAATAATCGGTTTTAAAATTTCATTTTCCTGGAAGAGGGTGAAAAAAATGATATTTTTTGATTTTGTTGAATAACCGTTTTCTAATGTTTTTGAGGGTGCTGAATTAGAATCTGACCTCAATTTTTGTGTGAAAAAATCTATAGAGGTAGTTTGCTTGAAAAACTAATCATTTTTTTAGAATTTAATAAACCTAAACCAAAATCTATGGAGCGACTGTATTCTTCCTTTAATTCGCAATCAAAACTGAAAATCTTGGTGCAAGAATCATGTCGATTTCATTTTTTAAACTCAAGATAAAAAATAAATTATTTTAATACTATTTTATTTTTTTTCTCGGCTTCTAGAACCCATTGGTCGGAACGGCAAAATACGTGTCTAATATTTTTTGACCAGGAACCTCCAAAAAAATTTCCAACAAGATCCGTGAGAGACTGAGTGTGTCCTCCCCTTGTTAGTAGAGACCCAAAATTCAACTCCGTATTTCCAAATAGGTCTAATTAATTAGGTCTAATCATGCAAATGATTCTATTATAATTGATTGAGAACTTTGAAAGCTTTTTCAGTAAACGTCGAAATAACTAGCTGTTTATTGCCATTTAAGTCTTGTATTTGGATCCCATGGTAGACATTGGGACAGGGATTAGTGGAATATTAATAAATTATACTGTAATTTAGGAAATCATAAATTTGCGACAAAGTGTAAAGGTTATTCGATGGTATTACTCCAATTTCGACACAATTCTTGAATGTTTGTGATATAAAATTGGAGTGTTTGTGAAGTAATTAATGGATTGTAATTCGATGATAACACTCGTATGTCATCAGCGCGTGTGGCAAGGGCGTTGCCAGGATGAGTTGCAAAAAAATTAAGGAAAATGAATCCAATAACGAAAAGTGACAAATAATACATCAATCCTAATTTAAGAAAAAATAATTTTCTTGAATCACTGACTCATCTTAAAATGCACATGAACCATAAAACTATGAATATATGTATATTACACTATGTGACTGCACTATTTCTTTAAACACTTGTATAATAATTCCTTTTTTTTTAACTAATGGTAAACTATTTTAATTAAAATTGATTATAATAATAGATTAACAAATAAATCACGAAGATATGTTTTTTTTGTTGTTTTTTTTTATTGCTACTACCTTTTTATTATTATTGTTGCTATTGTAATTAGTATTAATTATAAACTAGTATGTATTAACTTAAAATGTATTAAGTGTTTTGTTTTTTGTAAATTTAATTTATTTATTTTTATTGTAATTTGTATTATTATATATTTATATAACATTATATGTAAGATATATACTGGTTAATTCAATTGCCAGAACGAATAAATTCACTCTCTCTCCCCAAAAACAAAAAAACAAAAACAAAAAACCATTTCTTTAAACACTTGTAAAATAATGTAATAATAATTTCTTTTTTTTAACTAATGGTAAATTATTTTAACTAAAATAAATGAAAAATTGATTATATTAATAGATTAACAAACAAATCACGAAGATATGTTTTTTTTATTTTTTTTTTATTGCTACTACTGCTACTACCTTTTTATTATTATTGTTGCTATTGTAATTAGTATTAATTATGAACTAGTATGTATTCGCAAAATGAATTGTTTTGTTTTTTGTAAATTTTATTTATTTATTTATTTTTATTGCGATTTGTATTATTATTCATTTATATAACTTTATGTAAGATATATACTGGTTTACTCAATTGCCAGAGAGAAAAAATTCACTCCCCCTCCCCACAAAAACAAAAAAAAAAATATGAAGTAGGTATTAGTAATATATAGGTAAAAAAATGTGTTTCTATTCTACAAAATAAGATAAAAACAGTGTTGTTAAAAATCTAAAAATAAAAAATTTAATGGATAAGATATTGTTTATTTGATTTTTGCAGAAGTAGGCCAATGTTATTTCTCCTCTAGAAAATTCCTCTATTTTTTAGACATGTTAATTTCCCAAAGGATCGTTTCTGAAACTGGACGCTATAAGGAAAATAGTTAAGATGAGTCTACTCTGCAAAGGCCACTCACTGCCTAAGACAATTTTTAAGTCCATATCAACAGTGCCTACGATGACGTATGGACCTGTTGTGACAAAATGACAAGGGAACATTACTTAAAACATATGTTCGTTTCAACTGAGGTAAATCCAAAATTTGTTTTACAACATTTGATTTTCATTAAATAATAAATTAAACTGTGATTAAAATAAAACGAATACTAACTCAGGTGATCAGCTTTGACAGTAGTCTTTATACGATATCTAATAATAGATGAGGACTTCCTAACAGATGTTATGATTATATAAATTTGTCAAAAATTCACGTGCTCCCTCCATGATTTATGAGAACTTCCTTAAATCCAACCCACGCTCTGGCAGTAAGAGATGAGGCCTTTGCGATTACAACAGACTCTGTGCATACTAATTGACTTGTTCTCCTAACTCGGAGTTGAGCGCCTCCTTTTGAAAATGGCACGCTGTATAATTAATATCAACCAACTCTTTCACGGTTGAAGAATCATCTTCTAAACAGTTGCCATTTAATAACTGTGAACTGGCCATCCATCACAAGTTAGCGAATGGCCATTCGGCCTTTTTCGGATAGGATGGCGCAGGATCGGAGGCTATTAAAAAAAAAATAAACCGGATACTCTGAACTAAATCCTGCCCGAAGGTTGCCCGCCGAAAATTACACATGTTTTACCTTTTGCCTGGAGATGGGCCTGCTGAGAATGCGAACTAATCGCTGATTTCGGATTAAAGGGTCTAGCTAACCGGAGTCAAATCTGTCCAAATTTGGAAGTCGGTGGTCGGTTTCACTGATGACGGACTTTCTGGCAACCAAAACGGTCTTTTGGGGCAAGGTCTACTTTCTAAATCATCCTTAGCATGCCTATATGCATTTGCATTTTAGATTGCATGAAGTCATCGATGAAAAAATCTCAATAACGAATGGAATTTAGAAATAGAAGAAAAAAAATTTCAGAGCAGATTGTTTTCTAGAAACATTTGCTTACGGTATGAAAGAAAGTATATTTCAAGGAACAGCTATTTTATGATTAAACCAGTAACATACAATCTAACAAAAATAAACTGTTTCATACAATAATACATTAAAATTATAAAATAAAGAAAAACTAATCATAGAAACAATAAATAAAAAAAAAATTAACAATAGAAAAAGATTCACAACATAAGAAAAAAAAAGTAAATAAGAAAGAAAAATATATACATCAAAACAAACAAATAAAATACACGATACGAACATTTTGTTAAAATAAACTATATTCGGGCTCTACTTAAACATTCAATTCATCTCGTATCCAATCCTTACAATCCTAAATCCTTCGAAAAATCCTAAATACTCCTTACTTTGTCACCAATTATCTAATCCATAAAGATCTAAATGTTCCATATGTTGCTGATTTAGCCAAAACCAGATACCAATCATTTCATAGTAAGCTCCAAGACCACTCAAATTCACTAGTTTCTTAACTTGCTTTCCACTCCATTCCCGATAATCCTCCGAGGCGTCTAAAACTAAGACGGACTAGACTAGAGACCTACTAGTGTAGATTTTTTATTGAAGTGCAACTGATGAGTAGTTCTTTTCAAGTTTCGACATGTTATTGTAATCCTTATTAACATATTTACTAGACGTATATGTTTTGCTCATGGAAGATGGAATAGTGAGAAGTTAAAACCCCAGGAACATAGGGACCAGCTTGAAGAAGTGTTGAAATGTGGATTGGCGAAGTGTGAGGAGAAAAGTGATGTTGAAGCAGAATGGTCTAGTTTAAAAGAATTAATTAAAGAGGCTGCTGACCAGGTATTGGGAGAAAAATCTGTGCTGAGGAACAATGAGTGGTTTGATGAGGATTGCTGGAGGGCAATTGAGCAGAAGAATGCCGATAGACAGGTAATGCTACAGAGGGACACGAGAGGTAATAGAGAGAAATATCGCATCAGTAGAATTAGAGCGACTATTTTATGAAGAAAGAAAAAGAGGGTATGGTAAAGAAGGAAGATTGAGGATATGGAAGAACTGAATGAAGGGAATGAAGCTAGAAGGTTTTATCAGTCTGTCAAGAAAATGAGAAGCAGATATCAACCTAGCCTAAATATGTGTCGTACCAAGAAAGGACTAATCATTGGTGAGGAAAAACTGATTTTAGATAGGTGGTCAGAGCATTTCGAGGACGTGCTTTGTACCGCTCCTTGGAATGGTGGATCTGCAATCGATGTATGTAATGACCGAGACACCAGAACGCTGCCCGACGCTGAGCCTCCCTCATATACAGACTTAATAGATGCGGTAAGCCAATTAAAAACTCACAGGGCTCCTGGTGAAGATAATTTCCCTGCCGAAATATTTAAATATGGTGGAGAATACCAACGCCAAACGATCTACAACTTGGTTTTTGAAGTGTGGTACGAGGAGGGAAAACCAGAGTATTGGAATTCAGGTTTGACTTTACCAATTTTTAAGAAAGGGGATAAGACCATATGCCAAAACTACAGAGGTATATCCTTGTTGAATGTAGTGTATACAATTTTAGCCAATATTTTAACAGCAAGACTGAAAGTATATTCTGAGCAGATTCTCACAGATTATCAAGGCGGTTTTAGACCAAACAGAGGCACAATAGACCAAATATTTACTTTGCGGCAAACCTTAGAAAAATACTACAGCCACAATATAGATGTTCACATGCTCTTTGTGGATTTTAAACACGCATTTGATCGAGTAGATAGGTATCGAGTAGATTTAAAGCTCGTTAATGCTTTAAAGGAATTCAATATCCCGCACAAATTGATTAACTTAATCAAAATGACAATGTCCAAGACTCAGGCTAGTATACTTGTCGTTAGCAGGATAAGCAGGAAAATAAATTTTGATTCTGAAGCAAGACAAGGTGATGCCCTCTCAGCGGTCCTGTTTAATCTAGCCGTTCATAAAGCAATGAAGAATTTGGAGTCTGGTGGGACTTTGGCGAGTCGAATCTACCAAATTCTTGGGTATGCTTATGATATTGTGGTCCTGGCAAGAAATGAGAAAACTTTAAAGGTCATTTTGCATAAGATAGTTACATATTGCAGAACAGTAGGTGTTGAAATTAATGAGGCGAAGAGCAAGTATGTGTTATCTTCGGCTTCTGGAATTAGAAGAAAGCCGTGTAACTTATCTCTTGACAACCACTCTTTTGAAGCTGTTAATTACTTCGTGTATCTTGGCACGGAAATTAACTCCGAAAATATATTGAGCGATAAGGTTAAAAAAAGAATAATGAGTGGCAATAGAGCTTACTTTAGCCTTACAAATATGATGCGATCAAACCTGCTATCCAAAAGGACAAAACTCAGGCTGTACAGATCTGTTATCAGACCCGTTGTGTGCTATGGCTCAGAGACATGGACACTAAAAGCAGCTGACCAGCAAGCATTGAGGATCTTCGAAAGGAAGATATTGAGGCGCGTGTTTGGCCCTTTGTACGCTCAAGGAGCATTGCGAATTAGGAATAACCAGGAACTAGAAGATCTTATACAACATGAAAATATAGTACGATTTATAAAATCTTGACGGATCAGCTGGTTAGGACACCTAGAAAGGATGCCAGATACAAGAATGGCAAAAAAAGTTTTCCAGGCGACCTTCCCTGGAAAGAGAAGAAGAGGACGCCCTCGTAAGAGCTGGATTGCTGACGTGGAAGGGGACTTGGAAAATATGGGCGTGACAAACTGGAAAAGAAAAGCCTTGGATAGACATTGCTGAGGTCTAATTGTCAGGGAGGGCAAGGTTCATCATGGACTGTAGAGCCGAAGGAGAAGAAGATACGTTTTGCACAGTTATAACTCCAATATATGCATATAAAAAAAAAAAAAAATCACAACCAATTTTTATATAATTAGAGATATACGTTTATATTTTGTCGATTATATATGTTTGGTACGTTTAATTGTAGTTGTATCTTTTAATTGATGTCTTGACGTAATCTCTTACGTATGATGTGATTTATGGAAATTCACGGAAAGAATTTGTTTGTCTGTAAGTGAGTGTACTATTTAATATAAGGTAGGTTTAAGTAAGATAACATATTTGAAATTCTTTTGTACCTTTGAATGTTATGGAAATGTTAATACAATATCTATTAATTTATTTGTGTAAGGTTTGATTTTTAAAACCGTGGTTCGCTGACAATTGTGCGAAATGAATACTTTCGAAGATGAAAAGGATATACACAAGGATATAAACACGATACATTCAGTTCACGATATATTCAAATGAAAATAACTATATATTCAGCTCCTTTTGCTGAATGTTTCCATGATTTAAAATAAAAAAATGATGAAGAATGCATAACATTTGGAACTAGCATATAATTAAATAATATTAAAAAAAAAAAATACCAAACCATTTATTAAATTATCCTAAGAGATCAAAAGTTTTATATAGAAATTCTTTAGTGTCTTAATATATAGTACGTAATAGTAGTGAAATGCAAATTTTGGTTCATTTATTAATTTTCAAAATCATCCAACAATTTTCCAAAAATTTTCTTGTTTATAATCATACAATCAAAAGGGTTGACTAAATTATAAATATATTTTCAATACTGTTACGGCTTTGAAGTCAGTTATTAATAAGATAAGTGATTTTCTTATTATTTTATTTTATTTTATTATGGTTATAATTAATAAATTAGCTTTGATATGTGCATACTATATTATTAAGCACATGAAAATTATGGAAAAGAAAGAAAAGAAGTTGGACCAGAGAGCCTTCTATGTTAGTTGAACATCTGTCAACATGAATATGAGAAAAATGTGAGGTACTGTCTAACCAATTTTTGTTTGCTTCATTTTGTATGTTTATCCCAGATGGGCTTTTGTCCAGGTATTTTTATTTTTTTAATAATTAAATTATGAGCCTATAAAATTTGCTGGAGGGAAACTTCATCATGATTATGACGGATTTATTTTGATTCGTAAGCAGAAACATAAGAAGCTATACTAATTTACAGCAGTCAAACGCGATAAGTAATAGTCCTATGAAATTAACATTTATCTCTTATTTACAACAAATTAAAGAAATAATAATATAAAGACTTAGTAGAGTTATCTAAGAAACAAAATAAAATTATGATGAAAATTTTTTAAAAATAAAATCAACATTAATATTTAAGTGGACAAACTAATTACGTTCATGTTTCTAGATTAAAAAAACAATACTTAATGAAGACATTGAAGCTTGTTCATTGCGGTAGTAGTAGAGTGATAAAGGTTTGCTCATTAAGAAAGAAATGTAAGCAATATAAATAAATTCTCCAAAAAATATAGTAAATAATCAAAAAAAAAAAAAAAAAAATCAATGTAGGACTTGACTGTGAACAGCTGTTGAAATGCTATGGTGAAATTTGTAATGGAAATTAACTTTTTTTTTCATAGACCCTTTTTCTTCTTATACTTCTCTTATTTATAGCTTTGCACATTCACCTCTTACTTCTTTCTAGCATTTTAGTAGTCAAAATTTGATTAGCATAATTTTGTTTTCAATTAATATTGTTTAATGGGGCTCATCGTTTTATTATTATTTTCTATTCCTATGAGAACCTAAAAAAATTGGTGATTTAAAATAAAACTGGGAAGAGAGATATATAATTTCAAAACATCTTTTTTTTTTTTTTTTTTTTTTTTTTTAAACATTTCGCAAAATCAAGTTTAGTTGCAGATGGGAAATAAATTAAAGGTTGAATCCATAATGAACAGAATTAACACTTAGGCAGTAATTGACGCTACTGATGAAAGAGACGCAAAAAAATAGTAGCACGTGTATAGTATATAACATAACCTGTTCTCTTCTAAAAAATATAGAGATAATGTCAAAATCAAATCAAATTCACAAAATAAGGGACAAACAGACGTTGCCGTTTAGATGTTATTATATACTATAAGTTTTAAACTAATATTAATATTTTACAAAATAAAATATTTCATTTTCTACAAACCAGGAATATTATTTAAAATAGAAATTCAGAAGAATAAGAAGAAAAAACAGTTGCACTTGAATTTTTTCAATAATGGGGTTTTTGAATAACATATCGTCGCCTCTATGTTAAACTAACGATTGTGAAAAAACTCATTTTTTACTTTGTTCGTTTACCATTGTATTCTATAAGGCATTACTAATTTCGGTCATCTAACGTTAGCGATTTTACCTTAAGGCCTTGTAGAAAACAACAGTAAACGAACAGAATAAAAAAAAAGAAGATTTTTCAAATTCATTAGTTTGACATAGTGCCAACGATATATCTGAACAGTTGGTCGTCTGAATAGTTTTCTTCATGATTTAGTATCAACATGTAATTATTTTTTATTTTAGTTTTTAATGTTCTTTTCTGCCCGATGACGGCCATCACAGCTGGCCGAAACGTTGGCTAATATATGTGCTTGTTTTTTATGAAAGCCACGAGATCGATATTGCCCTGTTGGGACCTTGGGATATTAGACAATTTGGGTGGAATCGTCGCAACATACTAGTACTATATTTTTTATAAAACAATAAAACAACAGTAACAGATCTATTTATATAAATGCTAATTTTAATTACTCTAACGTACAATTTTATAAAACTAATTTCTGAAGTAGACAATTTTATTTTTCAATTCGACTATAAATTACTACTTCAAACCGGAATTCTTGAAAATTTCTGACTACGATTTGCTTCAGCTGTGAGTTATATCTTTCCAAGAAGTCGGAGACTAAAATTTAAGAAACCTGACTCAGAATCATCTTATCAGCGGGAAGGGACAAAAAATGCGGGCTTAACTATTTGTGAAGAGACGAGTTATCAAAGGACAGGTGATAACCCAAGGGGGTTATCGAGTGCACAACCTGCCGTGGGAAAACTGTTATCGCTAACAGACTTTGTTTAGGACTGGAGGATTCGGCTTTTCAACAGCTTTCATATTTTTTTTTTTTTTTCTTTTATATTTATTTTCTTGAGGAGATAGCTAAGACATTTTCCAGATAAGCGTCCCATATGGTTTAGTGCATTTCTAACAGCTTAGAGTTCCCGAAACAGAAGCCAAGTATTCACCAATTGATGAAATATCATAATAGGATACCAAAACAAAAAATTCAAATTTTATAACTCATTAATTTCATTTTATAGTTCAAGATTTTTCAATATCTATAAGATGTTTTTTCTATGAAAAATAATTGATTCGACATTCACAAGTCAATCAGATAATTTTGGTCTTCTAAACGTTTCAATAAGAAAATGTGAATTTCGCCTACAAGAGCTTTCTTAAACTCTTCAGTGGAACGGAAATATTTTCATGTAGAATAAGAATCTTAGATTAGTGTCTGTTTTTATCAAATAGGTCATGTTGAAAAAAAAAAATTTGTTTTAATAAATCATTTTCCTCAAATTGGCTAACCTAGTTGCAAAGAAAAATAAATAGTTTAAAAAAAATGTTTAATACTAATATGTGTTATTCTAATTTTTAAGAGAAAAAATTAGTTTCATGAACACTGGTGATAATGTCACTAACATTTGATTTTTTTACTCATCATTGAAGCCTCATTATTGAAATATAATTAAATTTAAAAAATAAAATCAATGCAGTAATTTAATTATCATAGTACTTTTAGAATCTTTAAAAGCATTTTTTTTTTCTAATGAAAAATAGAACAATAATTATAATAATTCGAAAAAAAAGATGTATTAAGAAAAAGCATTAAAAGTATATTCCCAATCCATCCGAAATGTATGTATGTATTATCGAAAACATTGTTTCATATCCATAAAGAAAGAAGTAAAAACATGAGGTAATTTGACAATCAATAACCTGTATTTAATTTATACTAGTGAAAAATAGCTTCTTTTACCTATTTTTAGAAATAGGTAATAGTCCTCAACTGAAATTCATTGAAAAATCATTTTTCATTAAAGAAATTCTTCACTCAAATCGATATTATAAAAAAAAATAACGTAGCTAAATTATAAAATTATTCATGAATTTCTACCATAATTGTTTTAAATTTATTAAGTAATATTATTTTTATAAGACCTTACAACAATTTTATTGATGGGCAGATATTACACAGAAAAAGTTTTTTTATAAGATGTGTACCTAATGTACTTTGGTTAACACAAACTGGTGTTGAACTTTGGCGGACACTTGAAAATTAATTGAACCCATTAGTGGATACTGTATTAAGTAGAGGAATCTGAAATAATGTTTAAACTAGAAATGAGTTGTTTATTTTTTTCATTAAAATATAATACAAAAAAATTATATGCTATGATAAAAATGACTCGACTTATATTTACACGATTAAGGAACACTAAATATGTGTTATCTAGCTAGCCCCGTAGATCAGTCGAATAGTGAGATACTACAGCTCTTCAAATATTGTGATTTTTCACAAAATTTGGAGTCATTTTGTTCCCGCCAAGTTTTCGGTCGCATACTAATGAAAGTGTTGGTTTCCCAAAAATATTGTCAGAGAAGAATATATAGGAAATTTGATAAGTCCATGGTGATTTTCTCAGAAATAGTGAAAGTTGGGAAATAGGAAAATCAGGTTTGGAGAAAAAGTTGGTTAGCGTAATCAACAATTTATTTAATATACGTGTATGGTCTAAAAATTTAAAACAACGAATAAAATTGGAATATAGCACATAAAGTTAGCTAATATAAGTAAATATACTTATTGTTAGTAAAATGAAAACTAAAACCAATGTAGGAGCAAGTTTGATTTCTTTTTATATATAAATTTATTGAAATTTACAACTGAAAAATTATATACATCAAGTAAATGTGTTGAAAGTGAATACAATGACATGTAAATAACATGTGAAGAACTACTCACTAGTAACACTTCTGATTTCTTGAATTTGAAAACAAAAAAAAAATTAATTACCTTTAATTTCTGACCCGAACCGTGTCTGTAGGTGAAATGGTTATCTTAGAAGTGGGAATGTTCTGAGAAAATCGGATTTGGGGAATAAATTGTATAGATGGTATGACAACTTTGTAAATAACTTGTCAGGAACCTAACTACTTCTTTTTTAATTTAGATATATATACAATTAAACTATTTCAACTACCATTATGGGTTCTAAAAACGTATTAATAATTAGTAGATACATCCTATTTTGCCAACTTCTATGGAGTTTTTTTTTTTTTCCTAATGAACCTTTTTTTTTGAGGCAATTATTGTACTAGAATGATCGGTCCATCAAGTTATCTATCAATAACTGTTATGAAAATATTCTGTAGGTTCCTAAATAGTTATAACTAAGTTTAATTAAAAACCGCTGTGTTATAACTTTGTAGAAACTGTTATTTTTTTAGAATATATTCAATGCATAATGTTTCATTCTAGATGTACGATATGTTACATTTATAGCAAGTATTATATTGTTAAGGATATGTCTTTGGGCTGGGGGTCTAAATTTTGTTGCTGTAACGTTTTTACCACATTCAAAAATGTAACAATTTGACACGCTCTAGCTCTGTTAGTGTTGCTCTGATTGAAAATTTAAATGTAGCTATCGTGTTAGAAATTTAATGGAAAATATTTTTTTGTTATACAAAGTTTGTTGCTAGGAACTACCGTTTTTTCTCGATTCAGTGATTTAAGCCAGTAAAAAATATTAATCAAACCAAAAATAAAAAATATATGTAATATTATCAAACCACCTTTTTTGAATTTATAAATAGAAAATGCATTCTTGGCTTCCATAACCAAAACTACTTAGTGTTGAAACATGCATTAAGAAGGAAAACCAAAATTACTGATTTCCTAATGTTTATTTATAACTACACCATCCTTTGGCACTAATACTAATACGAGCTTAGCATTGTCCCACTGTTCAGCATTTATTAGTATATTTTTATCTTTTAATAAATATTAAAGGTTTAGAATTTTAATTGGATTTATCTGTGAGACAATAGTTTAAACCAAACAATTTTGTCATGTTTGAACATCAAAGTTCATTACTAGGGCATAGTCGCCAATTTATATTCTTCTACAGTTTTCGGTAGATACATTTATAGATATTTGAAAACATACAACTTCGGAATGGCAAAGTAATACTCAATATTTAATGATACAAATAGTATTAATTAGCTCAATGAGATACTGAAAATTTAACGAAACCTTACAGTGAGAGCATATTTTTTCCAGCTTAAGATTTTCAAGAAAAAAATTACAAAAATTCTTTTTTAGAGCTGAATGACTTAGATAAGTACATGACATGCCTTTTAAATCGTAACCATTATTTAAAAAAATCAATGTTAGGAAATTTGGGACATAACACCTTATCCAAAAAATTTTTATAACAATAATATTATTAATAATAAAAAAAATGAAATTATTCACCTAATTTAAATAAATTATTATAGACTATAAATAGTACATTGATGCAAGATACATTAAGCCCCAACTACAACAAACCTCTTTATAGACAGAAATTGCATCGAAAAATATTTGTACCCGAAGTGTACTTTGGGAATGAAATCATTAACAGTTGATATACATAAATCCTGTACTTCTCGGATAGCTATTGTTGTTTAAAGAGAACTGAAAATATCGAGAGATGATAATTCACAAAAAATACATTACGATTACTTATAATTTATGGGATTACTGCCATATTGTATGCCGTTATTGCTTACGTAGAAAAACCATCGAAACGCTGATAAATAGTTGCTTTAATTCATTTCATGGCGCTTTTCTAAACTAAAATGTTTGTGAATGAGTACATCGATTGATTACGTTTTAAAATATATATTTTAATTTTTTGGTAGTAGGGACTTATAATAGTGCAATACTAGAGTTGTAGCCGCCAATGAGCATTGGTAGCCGAGAAAAAAAATATGAAATTCATGTTTATTTTTCTCTCAGCTCTCAGTCAAGATACAGAAATGATTCTTTCATGTTTAATTGCAATTATGTATGCTATTTTATATAAAAGTACTTTCGTTATGCTCAAGACACTACCCAGCTTAAGGGTGTTCAGAAGTGACAAAAAAAATGACAAAATTCCAAGAAAATCCGCTGTAAATCAGTGGAAACTTTTTTTCATGAACAACTGACCTCAAATCTCGATTCAACGCACCATAAAACCCTTATATGTGAAATTTTATCAAAATAAAAAAATATTGATTTTCTACCCCTTTCGAGGAGGTTAAAATTTTGAAGTTGAGATTTCATCAACAATTTCTAACGGCCATCGCAATTGCTGTGTTTAAACCGATTACAATAGTAATAGCATCACTAGAATCAGCATACATTCTGCTTTTTATCCATGCGTATAACATTTACTCCAGATTTTAGTGGACAAAACCTGATGTGAATGAAAATTTTTTCCTCACCTACATTATATAAATAATACGTTTTAAAATGAGATATTTCTATTATTATTTTAATTTTTACACAAAAAGACCATTTAAAAAAATATACATATTTTTTAACCGAAACCTGATATTAATTTTAGATTATTAATCAATTTTAGGATTTCAATACAATTAGAAATAAAAATTAGGTGAGAAAAATTTTTAAACTAAAAGCTGATATTATTTCAGATTCCTCATCTCAAAAAACATGTAGAAACTAAATTTTGTCGAAATCAAAAATATTTTTTTTTTTTTTTACATTTAAAATTTTGTAGGATTTTAGAAGGCAGGAGGCTGTCAATTTCTGAAAAAATGTAAAGAATTTGTGCTATCTCACATAATTCACCACCGATTAAGACCAAATTTTAAGGTAATCTAGGAGCCGTAAAACCGCATAGTTTAGTTCAAATCCGGAGGTCGCAGGATTTCCCCTTATTGAAATATCTCAAGTTATAGCCGACCTTGGATGTTTTCATTTACATCAGGTTTTGTCCACTAAAATCTGGAGTAAATCCAATTTTATACGCATGGTTAAAAAGCAGAATGTATGCTGATTCTAGTGATGCTATTACTATTGTAATCGGTTAAACACAGCAGTTGCGATGGTCGTTAGAAATTGTTGATGAAATCTCAACTTCAAAATTTTAACCTCCTTGAAAAGGGGTAAAAGTCAATATTTTTTTATTTGATAAAATTTCACATATAAGGGTTTTATGGTGCGTTAAATCGAGATTTGAGGTCAGTTGTTCATGAAAAAAAGTTTCCACTGATTTACAGCGGATTTCCTTGGAATTTTGTCATTTTTTTGTGATTATTTTTATAATTCTAGTTGTTCATTAATTAATATTCATTTACAACTTATTTAAAACATTTGCTCAATAATCATTTTATCTCATGATCATGACGAGTCTTGGCTATGACCATAACCGGTACAACATAGCTTGTATTTTAAACTCTTTGTAAAAATTATATAAATTTATTTGAAAGGAAGCTTTATCATATTTGTAATTTAACATTCAATAGAATAAACTTATGATAATCTAAATATGTAAACAAAGATATCATCTAACAAACTTTATCTGCCCTGATTTCTACTGTCCAGAATTAGATCTTATATTAATCAGTTCAAAATTCCAGAAATTAGATGATATGTTGTTATTTTTCTATTACTTATATAAAGTTTACTATTCACAAAAAATTTAGAGTTTTGGAGAATCAGTACGTATGCTTCCAGTTTACGTTAAAAATGAAAGAAACACCTAATTAACTTCTCAAATATGAAAAAAATTAAGGGGAGTTAACCTCGATGGAAACAGTAAATGCTTCCACGGTAGTAGTATGTTACCTGCCTACGATCTAATTAGCGACAAGGCAAGGCCGCACTGCACCTGCACTACACCTGTGCCCCAGTTCGGGTGAAAGTGTTTTCCAACCGCCGCCAAATTTGGATGCGGTGCGCCCACCGCGACATCCCGTGTCCGCGCAGAGGTTTCTAGCCCACACGGGCTAGTCCCAGGTGGAAAACTTGTGGGAAGTCGTGGGGGCTGTAGGAAAACTGCTAATAGGACATATGGTACCCATCTGCGGCCTACACGTACTCTCGCCTTACCCAATATGGAGGGACGAAAGTCAAAATAAAATCTTATAGATGGCATTCAATTTATATCCCAAATATTAGGTAAAAAAACATAAAGTTTCTTCTGTACACGATCAAGAATTAATACACTTCTTGAGATTTCAACTTAAAAATAAATAATCTCTGACTTATCCCAAACCTACCTATCCTTTCATAGCAAACTTCATAATCATTCAAATCAATTAGTATCACAACTCGATTCCCACTCTACTCCAGATTATCCTCCAAGGTGCCTGGAAAGAAGATGGCCTCGGGACCTACTATATAGTACATTTATAAGTGCTACCAATGGGTAGTTGTTTTCAAGCAGTTGGCATGTCATTTTTAGAATTGTCATAAAATTTTCTTTTTGTATTTTATATGTATTGATTACTGTTGTAAATTTCAATAAATAGCTATACATAAAATTAGGATTGATGAATGAACTGCCACTTCTATTGAGATTATTTTATTAGAAAACTAGTTTTGAAAGCTAAACATTCATCTTCAGTTCTACAACATACAAAATTTTTCCAACACATCTGTACTATTTTACATAGATTATATATACTAAAGGTTCTAAAAAGGTAAGACAAGAAATCAAACATGGGCACTCACCTTAGAGGTAACTAAAACAGAAATGGACTTCTCACTGAATTCGTGAGAAGTAGAAGGGGGCAGGTAGGTTAAATTTTTGATTTACTATGGGGTTTCCCTTATGACTCATTGGATTTTTCCGTTTCTATGGTAAATAAATTTAAAATGGGGATATTGGATATGTTTATGTGATCATTAAAACAAAAATCTGGATCAGTTTTAAACGATTTTATTATTTCAAGTGATTCAAAAATATTTAATTTTAGGCTATTTTCTACTTGATGTAATGTTTTTACTCCCGAGTCATTATTAAATTGTGGTTATTTTCATTTAGATGGATAGCGAAATTGGAGTTTTGGGTCTTATTAGTGTATGTTCTTATAAATTCTTTCACTCTTTGATTTACCGATCGTCCAGTTTTTCCCGTATATTTTGCTTCACATTCATTACATTTTAATTTGTATACGCCGCTTTTTTGGAAAGGGTCTATTTTGTCTTTCGGTGATGGGATGTATGATGACAACCTCCTGGCATTAAATCAATAAGCAACTCAATTATTATCGAACCTAAAAAAAGATTAGAAAATCTATCCTCTTAAAATTAACCTTTATAACAAGACTAGAGGAGGTACCAATTAGTCTTGGGTCTTCATATATTGACAGATAACATATTATCTTTCTTCTTTTTTTTATCCCCACTCATTTCCTGATTGTGGTTATTGTAAGGTTTTAATCTACTAAATGAACTTCCAAAAAAAAAAATCTAAAATTTTATTGTACATTTTTATCACATATACTAGGTATTTTATTATGAAAATTTTTCACTGGAAATATTATCTAGTAAAAAAAAAACTTTATGAAATCAAAATATTTGATTTCATTTCCTACACATTTTTCCAAACTTGTTCAAATTCAAGTTGGTAAAATTGTATGAATTCAAAATATAGGGTTTTGTAAAGAATCGTTTTCAAAAATTATAATTTTAAGAAAGTTTTCAGAATTTCTAAACATATGGAAATCTGTTAGATGTAAAAGTGGTGGATACAAGAAGAAGTAACACAGCTCTGAAAGTTACGGTGTGGATGTGATGGTTTTACCTCTGAGTAAAAGGAGAAATAAATTATTTTTGTCATTGACCACCATACTTTTTTAGGTCAAAATTAGGTTTTAACATGCATCATGTGGCATTGAGATCAAACTCATAAAAAAAAAAAAAAACCTCTAAAATCGCACTCTAAAAGTTTGTGAGCGTCTAAGTATAGTAATATATATCTTTTTGTAGGATTAAATTCAAATTAAATTAAAAATTGAAATCTTTTTGTCAAAAACAAATCTGTTTTTTTAATGATAAGATCAGAAATCTAAGAATAGATAGATTTTTAATTGACAATAGAGTTCATTAAATATCATAAAACATTAATCATAACATAAATACTGAATAATTTAAAACTAATTTACAATTAACATTGATTATCATGAATCGTGTGTGCTAATTGGTGCATATTAAGCTCCGATATACAGTAAAGCAATTATCATTGGAAATAACTGCATTTGCTACAGCATTTTTGGTTTTAAGTTAATGATAATCAATTTTTCATAAATTAATTTTTATGTATTTTAAAACTATGTATAGAAAGGTAATTCTAAGTATTTTAGTAATTAAACAAGTACTAAGCGATGGATAGTTGCTATACTAAGAATTGACAGATAATCATTATCCTTCACATTTACTAGATGTTTATCTTTTTTTTTTTTAAATTTATTTTTAAGGAAGTTCTGATTTTTCAAATTTCTGAACGACTGGAAATCTGATGGTGATTGAAGTTTGGTGTGGAAGGACTTTGTAGCACAGCTTTTTTTAGTTTCTTTTTTGTCTGTTGTGAAACATGAGTTCTGGCATTGTCGTGTAATAGTAAAAATTCCATAAACAAATGTGGCCTTTAGAATCAAAACCTGGTAAGTCCATGTTTTTTTTGTTATGTTTTTATTTCATCGATTGCATTGCCTGGCGATTCGTCCCGCTTCAAAATGACCTTTAAAATTCAGCTTTCAAATCAAATTCTACTAAGTCCATAGTTAACCGGGGAGATAGTAGAAGCGTTGGTAGATTCTTTATTTAAAAAAACATTTCGGCGATGAGTGGACTTTAAATCGTAAGTTAGGAGATTTAAAGAAGCAAATATAACTCATTCGGATAATGAAGATAAAAATTAAAGTGCTTTTCTTTAATATTAATTAACAATTATTATTAAAATGTTGATCTTTATGAGTGTACTTTTTTTTCATGTTCAGATATATTATTTTGTCATACCTATTTTTCAAAAAATCATTTAAAGAAAGTTTAGATTTAAAACCTACTAAACCCAATATTCAAATTTTATTATAGCACACCTGAGCAGTCCAAAACTTTATTTGAAAATGCCAAACTTAAGCTCAAATTGTTATAATTTAATCGTGTCAGATTGGTTGGTGAATATTAAACACTTTTTGTAAAATTTTAAATTTTATGTTTCTTTGAACTCCGGAAAAATGTTTAAAATAGGACTTAATGGCATACTAAAATTTTTTCCTCAAAAAGGAGGAGATTAATAACGGCTCATTATCAACCTTAAACATAAAGTAATAAACAACAGAAGTCCACTAATCCCACTTTGAATTTTTAAAATAATAAAAACAGACATTTTATATGAAGCGACCTAATAAAAATCTATGGTTGAGAGATTTACAGACGTTCCTTGTCTGTTAAATCCTAATCTATTTTTAATTATTGTTAAAATAACATAAGATTATTTTTCTTAATATAACACAATTATAATCCTTATTTTTTGTTTATTAGGTTTACTGCGTATGTTATGTACTATTTCATCAATGAAATAACTATATGTCGTAATTACATTGTATGAAAACAATTTCCAAGGCCCTAAAATATTATATATTGAGTAATATTTGCTTTACACAAAAGATTCGGGTTAGTTTTTACAATAAATTGCAACACTAGTTGTTCCAGCAACAAAAATTATCTTGGTTGTTCCGTTTATATACTCAGCCAACAGTTACCCCGATATAGTTCAGGAAATTAAAAAAAAACTAAATAAATAATAAGATATATATTATAAATAAATATTAGGTGATAGATTTATTTATTTCTACTTATATTAATTTATATTGTCTATTTTTGAAATTATTGCTAAGTTAATAGCGATTGAAATAAAAAAAAAAAAATCTCCCCGGCGGGGAATCGAACCCCGGTCTCCCGCGTGACAGGCGGGGATACTTACCACTATACTACCGAGGACTACGTTAGAAAATTCAAATAAACTACTAATTAATATTAAAATACAATATACCTAATAACTTAATTATTAAATTTTGATAATTAATTTTGTTATTGATTAATATAACAAAATTTTATTTTAAAAAATACTGACACCCTTACAGAAGCGTGGCTATAGCCCCGCTGTCGCCCAGAATAACTTTTATCGATTCTAACTTTCTTCCGATTTATTTCAGTGTTTTAGTCGCTATATTTCGAGGGAAAAGGTTATATTCAACTTATGTTTACCTTCTGATATTAAAATGAGAAATAAGAAAATAAGAAAATAAATTAAATCAGATCAAATTATATAAATACACATTAAATCAATGTAGAATTATATTATATTATTATATTATATTAATTATATTATATTAAATTAAATTATATAAATTAATATTATGTTAAATCAGAATTAATATCATGCTAAATCACAAGAAATGTTTACTTCTGATAAACTTTCCGATGTTAAGGAATTGTACCTATATAGGAATTGTAATAATCTGGTGTTAAGGAAGTGTAAATAACAAATTATTAATATATTAAACACAGAATCCTTGTTGAAAGTTATGACGTTAACTTCTGCTATATTTTCTCAAGGGGAGTGGAAATTAGAAAATATGAAACTTGTGATATACTTCCTCACATTTATTTTTAGTTCGATGTGTTTTATTGAATTAATAATACAATCTCCCTCACTTTTACGACATAGAATCCCATCACAAATTATGTAAACTGAAAACTTTTCACTTGAATTCATAAAACCAATATAGATATATAAAACAAAATCCATGCAAAAATTAATCTTTACTTTTGTAACAATTTTACGTATTAGAGAAGTGGGAATAAGAAAACATGAATTTATAAAACACTAATTCCATTATGGAACTCGTGTTAACTTATATGGTATGTTTCACCTTTTTACATTTAAGAGGACTGAATATCAATATAATACACTAAACAACACAATGCATCCAAGTTGAAAATGTAGAAGTGAATGTTTAAATTTAAGGTAATAGGAAAGATCTATCGATAAATGTAAACTCGAAGTGAAGCGTAAGGATCGTACTGGTCGGTTTAGCTCTGGTGAGGCCGGTCTGGTGGAGCCCCGCTTAAGTAAGGGGCTTTAACATTATATTAAATATTTTATTATTTAATAAAATATTATTTTGAAAAAATATCTGTTTTACACTTAATGATGCCTTCTCTTGTATATTTAATCATAAGTAAAACTGAACTTCATTCCTTTCCTCCGCATTAAGAGCTTCAAATTATTTATTTATTATTAATTTTTTTTAATTTAACATTCATTTAGGTAACTTAAAGTTGTAATCCATTGTATAATCACGACCGTTATCTCTTAAGACTGTCTCAAGTATGTGGCCCAGTTTTGAAAAATTAAACTTTGTTCTACTGCTACTTGCATTACAATTTTAATGCTATAGCATTAAAATTAATTTTTTCCTTATCGACATATTGAATGCCGACAACGACATCGAACCACTGATCCATCAAATTCGTCCAAACTAAATAAAAGATTTGATTTCGATGCTTCAACTCAAGTTATCGATAGGTCTTTCCTGTTCGAAGATGTAACAGAAGAATGTTCATATTCCCCTCTCTTTATTATATCTCAATTTTTGAAGACTTATGCTGTATAAAGGCTTGAAATTCCATATGAGTCTACCATCAACATTTATGGATTACCTGCTTCTATTTTAAATACATAAATAAACTATAATTAATTAATAAACTTTACCTTTCGTGTAACAGCACTATATGAGTTAGGATGTTAGATGACACTCGTGGATTACAAACGCATTAAAAACCCACAAGGAACTAGATCTTTTTTAACTATGTTACGTTACCTGTAGTGGGTATTTTATTAGCCTTACGATGTTGTCACCCATGAATGAGAATTAAATTAGGGTTTATAGAATTATACACGAAAAAAAAAGGAAGGGAATTGATCTGTCATTAGAGTTTGTACCTCGAATTCCACATATGAGAATGCTAGTAATTGATACATGTTTAATTATTCATAACCCATTTCCATCCGGAAATCCTCTTCAACAAACTATTTTAAATCCATCTGTAAAAATGTAAATATAATAATTATTTTACTCTGATTTATATATTATTTTATGTAATTGTGAGTTTTAGTATGTGTATTTATATTTGTATAAACGAATTAAGATTATTATTTTTAATAGTCAAAGCCAGTTTTTCATTTCATTTCAAGATCAGACCTTTAAAATCAATACGGAGATCTAAAACTTTGATTATTAAGCTAAATTAAAATTACTTCGATACAGTTAACACTAATAAATATATTGAAACATCAGAAAATATTCACAGTTGTTAGATTCTAGTAATCAACGAACTTGAATCGTCCAGTCAATAAACATACTGTAGAGTGCATGAAATGTGCGAAAATTATAAAGACTTACAAACAATTTTTTTTTTATACATATCTGTCGAACTTTCAACGGCTTTCTAGATGCACGTTATTAAAAATCGATAATTTTCCAAAAAAAAATCATTTTTCCTCACTTTTTGTCAACATTTGCTTCAAGTGCCAGAAACGCATATATGAAATTAAAATAAATTTAATGCTCTACAACTTAGCTACTGACATTTTTTCTGAGAAACGGAAGGCACTAGAAGCAAATGCTTGACAAAAAGTCAGGTAAAAATCTTTTCTTTTTTTTTAATTACCGATTTTCAATACCGTATATCTTGAAAAACGTTCGAATTCCGACAAATAAGTATAGAATCAATTGTATAGAAAATTTAATTAGCTTTAATTTTGATTTGAAACATATTTTTCTAAGGTTTACTGTTTTCGAGATATAACGGGAAAACCCAAAAATCGGACATTCTCTCCTCCTCCCCTACGTTAGCTCAGCCCCAGGAGCGGGGACTTTTAGTATGTCTACCATCTAACTACTGCTAACGAAGATATGAACTCAAAAACTTTCGCCAATAAGTGCCAAGACTATAAGAAGAACTTGGAAACAGATATCTTAAAATAACGGTTTAAAATTTTAATTATTTAATTTTTTATTTTATTTATGTTTTCCCTTGAGAGTATGGTGTGAACCTGTACATTTATCCCTGTCACTAATGCCAGTTAAATATGTAAAAGCGAGAGCTGTAGAAAAATAAAAATAAAAAATGCATTCACAATATAGTTTATGTAACAGCTAATTACTAGAATGAACAAAATTAGAAAAGTAAGACTAAAATTTATTGAAGAGAGAGTTTTTTTCCCTCTAAATCCTCCCGCCACTTCGTTAGCAGAAACTGTTTTTGCATGCCTGACTTTTGTTTTCCTTCGAAAGAAAGGGTCCAGGATGAAGAGGTGAAGAAGATAATAAATCGGGCAGGTGAGGGTCGTGAAAAAGGAAAATCAGTGCTAAAAAGGAAGAAGGAGAAGAGCGAGGAAACAAGAAAACGACTAAGCGCAGGTGCACTGGGTCATTGGACCAGTGTGCTTCTTGGTCCTCCTAAACTGCCCATTATTCCGTGATTTATTAACCAAGTTCTTAACCCCTGGCCAGTAAATAATATTCCATAGGACGTAGAGTTTTTTATTATCAAGAATAAAACAAAATAATGACTCACACACATATTTTATGACATTATAGATGTTAGCATTGTTATATTTTATGGCTGTGTCATGGGAAAGAATACTATTCTCGGGTATCTTAGCATTTTTGTTACAGTCTACTTTTCTACAATTTTCTTTAGATTACTTAAAAGTTCAATAACAGTCCAAAGTTATTTACAGATAGTTTAATATGAACGGTAAGAAGAACAGTCTTTAAAAGATTTAGGTCTTAAGTCAATACGGCTAAATCCAATTTCATGCATAATATTTCTGAGAAAAAATAAAATTAAAAATATTTTTCACTCATTAATTATATTCCTCAAAATATTAGATATAATTCTGAATCACTCTGAGACAAATCACTGTAGCTCTTCCATTCTATGATCACGATGGCAATGATGGTAAAATAATTTATTGAGATATTGTTTTAAACATTCCTGTTGGTAGTTTAATTGCTTTAAATATTGTTTTAGTGACGCGGCTTAGAGAAGAGAGTTGGGAAAACTGGCCTTGCTTACCCTCCCATAAGTGGGGGACAGGCTAGGTCTGGGGTTTTCCTGGGATGTCTGGGTACATTGTATATATATATATATATATATATATATATATATATATATATATATATATATATATATATATATATATATATATAGTGTGTGATTGTGCTTTTTAATTTATTTAGTTATTTTTCATTTTTTTTTTTTTTTACTTATAATTTATTTTTTATGTTATTTCTTTTAATGCTTTTTATTATAGTTATTATTTTGCCTCTGTATAATTACTATTGTTTACATTGTTAATACTTTTATTTTAAGATTTATCTAATTCATATTTGGTTTCGTTTTTATTTATATATATATATATATTTTTTTTTAGAAGATTTTTTTCCTTCTAATTTAATTGTAAATATTCTATGAATGAATTCTTTGTCATCCATATCACTCATTGCCCTTTAAGAGGCTGATTGTAATATTTATTTAATAAAACATTTTTTTTTTTTTAAATGTTGTAAGGTGTTGGTTATCGTCAGCTATTTGACCGAAATCGTTTTTCTGAAAAATGATTTCTGGTCTTTTAGTTTTCTGAATAGATTTCTGGTCTTTTAGTTTTCTGAATAGATTATTGAATATTTTCGTACGATTAATATCCATGGTATTCAACCATTTATACATTTTATTTTATTTCCTGGGTACTTTGCTATAAACATACATCAGATATGAAGTTATAAACAATGTGTAATATTTTAGTTTATGGATGAATTCTCTCCTCACACCCACTCTTACACAGCAGTACTTAGTTTGGTTGATGATAGTTAACCCAGCAAATTGGTGATATCACCTTTTTAAAACATAATAAAAATCTAGTATTCTCAACTTAAAACTGTGAACATTTTCTGATGAAGCTTCGCCAAGAGTCTTGACCTTCCGTTAACCTCATATAACCATAAATCAAATTTAAACTTATAATGAATGAGAAACACTTAAAAAATGAAACCTAAAACTATCTTTATATTCTTTAATCTTAGTCAATAGTTATGATTACATTTGTGGAGCTTGTTACCAGAGTGATATAAGCTATATAATCTGGTTGGAAGTTGAGTCTTTACGTGAATGTTATTGAGAGGGATTTAGAATTTCGCTTTAATAATAAGAGTATTTTTAAAAGAACCATAGCATAAGTGAAAAAATAAAAAATATAAACTAGCTTTATACCAGTTCAACGGTTGATCTGATTTTTATTCAAACATTACAAAAAATTATCTCAGATAATTGCGCAGTGGAAAAGAGTTTTAGTTAAAAAAAAAATAAATATGATTTTTAGTAATAATTAGAAAGAAGGTGTTATAAATTTAATGAGATATGTCATTTTAAATTTATGACATATCTCATTAAATTTATAACTAGTGTCTAAAGCATGTAACATTCGTAATCAATACAAGAAGAATCAATATTAGAAAATTTATTACATGCCACAAATATCAAGTTAAGTCTTATCACAACAATAACATAATAATTATATTATTTAAATAAGTTATTGTGAACTATAATTGGAAAATATGAGACGTAAATCCCTAAAAAAGAGCAACAACACATTTATTTAAAGGCAGACATCGAATGATTAACAAATTTATACTCGAAGCATAACTTAAGAATGAACTTTGATTGACAGTGATTTGGAGTGCAACTTGAAAGTTAGTGGATTTTTTCATTAATTAAGTGAACATAGAAACGTGTTTTATTTGTTAGGTTTTATTTTGTACTAGTATCCACCGTAGTGGCTTCTCCTGCTCTTAAAAGTAAAGAACTAAATCGTTGAAGTATGGAATTAAGCATTATTTCTTCAATGATATTTTCACTAATAGAAGTGATTTTTAACCTTGTTAAATTTGCTCTGATTATGTTTTACGAAAAAGCATAATTAGACCTAATTTTTAATTATGTATATTTAATGTACGAGTATATGTTGGTAGTTCAACCTGTTTATTTTACAGCACCTAATAATTTAAAATATGAATAGATGAAAGCTTTTTTCGTTTCTTTTGTTTTGGCAAATATTACAATTTATCAGGGATGGAGTCGTAAGCAAGTTGAGAATCTAACGGATTTGAGTGGTTATGGAGCTTACTATGAAAGGATAGATATCTGGTGTGGGCTAAATCAGTAACATATGGAACATTAAGATCTTTATGGATAAGTTCATTGGTGACAAAGTAAGGAGCATTGAGGATTTTACGAAGGATTTTGAATTGTAAGGATTGAATACAAGATGAATTGGATGGTTTAGTGGAGCCTCAAAGCTCAATTCCGTACGTCCACATAGGTCTAATAACGGTCATGTATATGAGTTTTTTTGTAATTAATTGGGAGCTTTGAACGTTTGTCTAGTAAATGTTGAAGTAGTCTGTAACTCCTTTATATAATTTTATAAACAGGCCCATTTTTAATTATTCATTAAAATACATAGTTAAAACATTACATTTGTCTGGAATTTTTATTTCAAAACCCTAATTCATTAGTAATTCTGATTATTCGGATTTTTTGGGTATCCGGATCAATTTCGGCCCCAATTAATCAAAATAATCGGAGTTTCACTGTATATACATAACACAACTCTTTAAACTTGTAACCAACTTAATATGTTATGTAAAACATGAAATATCAAATTTTAATACAATTTTGATAACAAACTTGAGAATTTTTTCAGGGTCTTATTTTATTCACATTAGCCCTCATACCCGGAGCTCGATACTTCAATGTTTTTCATGTACATTTTACTTTAATTCATTTTACTTTAAGGTTTTACTTTAAAAAATACTGAATTTCTCCCTGGCTAAAAAAAGATAGATTATGGATATAGAATTATAGAATTAATAACTAAAACTAAAACTAGATTACATTATAGAATTAATTTAATAATTAAATTAAATTAACAATTAATCATTATTAGAAATAAAAAAATTTGAGAGGAAGCTGAGGTTTCAAACGTTACTTATTTCATTCAAACAGATACAGTTCCTAAACGATAGGTACTAGTGACTAAGGTTATATATCGGAGTTTATATAACAAAATATTCTCCATTAATTTTGTAATCACTAAACTCTCACAAAATTTTCGATCCGAGTTACACCAAAAGATCTAGAGCGTGTCAAAATATTTTATTTTGAGTGAGAACAATTCGTTGGACCGAAAAAAGATAGACCACCAGGCAAAATACATGTAATAAATGTAAGTTAATTAAAATTTCAAACTTTAATATAAATTAATATTTTTAATTAATTAATAGTTTCAATAGATTAAATTTTAATATATGTAAACCCTTCGTAACGACTGTTACATCTATTATGTAAATCTGAACTCTGGATTCGTATTAGATGATGTGTACGCCAGGAGGGAGGGGAATGACTTCATCTATTTCACATTAGTGATGGACTGCCATTTGTTGGAGGGTTCTACTTTCTAGCAATATATATGTTTGAAAATGACGCTCCCCTCGGTCATTTGTAGACATTGAGGACATCATTGCGAATAGGGCTCGAATACAACTTCTCAGATCATTAAGAAGCAAAGTTCATACAGTTCTTCGAGAGACCTTTTCGAAAGCTAGTTATATCGTTTCACGAAATAACCAGCTTCATAATTTTTCTGAATGTCTACAATGACTTGTAATTTAGTCCTAACGACGTTAAAAATTTTCTAATTCTATTTCATTAATATATATATATATATATATATATATATATATATATATATATATATATAATCTTAAAATCCATATTACTATGTAAAAAGTCGAGCCATTTTTAGCATGCGATCACTAACATTGGAAACTACAGAAACAATCTGTATCACATTTTAACTACAACATTTTCATAGTTCAAGGAAGGGTTGGCAATAATCAAATTTGCTGATTTCAAACATGTGGATTCCAGTGAAGTTTGAAAATCGACCGATAAGTTGCGAAGCCATTCTGCAAGAGAGGTTACAATGCTAATGTCATCTAGAGCTTGACATTAATAATTATAGTTCATTAATTCTTACAGTCAATATGGTATAGGCCTAATATAATTTTGAATTAATTCTTGAAGGTGCCCATCTAATGCAAAACTGTAATAAATTATATTTATTTAAATTTTCGCAATTTCAAATAATTTTTTTTAATAATACTTGATTTTATTGAATTAATGTTTTAGATATCATAATACGTTTCATATGCCACGGTTAAAGAATATAGGAACGTAAAAACCAATAAGAAAAAAAAACATTGAATTATTGAGCAGTTATGCGAAGGTTTAATTGAATCAAAAAAAGACCCTGAAAATAATTGTCAAGTTTATTACCAAAATTATATTAAAATATTATACCTCAAGTTTTCCATAACATATTAAGTTGTTTAACGGTTAATAGTTGTGTTTTCTTTGAGAATAAAATGAAGTTTTTATAGATAAAAAAAAAGATTTACAAGGTTGATATATATCGATGAATCTAAAACTGAGTGAAGACTCTAGGATATCGTATTATCGTATATTATCGTACAACAGCATCTTTTTCTATTTTTATATGCTAAACAAAGTTACTCAACTGTTTCATCCATTCAGAATCATGGGTTATTGGACAAAATATCTCGGATTGTTTGACCAAAAAATTAAAGTATTTAACCGCGAATCTTAAAGCATCACCTTCATTCGTAAAAGAAAATCAATATTCGAAAAATTGTTACGTAACATCTTCCACTCGTGTCTTCATACTGTATATATGTGTGTGTGTCAGAAACCAATACCTCTAATTTAAATTTAAAAAACAAAACAAACAAAAAAACGAGTAAAATAAATATGCATATAAGTAATTGTTCATACGTACTTAGTGCTTTAAACATAAATATACTGAACCAACAAACTATGATAGAAAAGGTATCAACAAAAAGTATATCCAGAGGAAACAAAAAGCATGCGGCTAGAATAACGTAGGAAGTAAAAGTAAAATTGAGAAACTGGAAAGATTAATGTAAACAAAACGCTTCCACCTGTTGCTTCCATTTAAGAAATTATTTTTTATTTTTCCCATCCGGGCCTATTATAATTTGAAAGTTGATTGGCTATGGAAAAAAAAAGGTCTTGGTGAAAGGATTCTGCGAGGCGAATATTCGCCTCCGAAATCAGGGATGTTCAAAAAAAGAAGACTTGCCGCCCAGGTGTCCGTGGACCTTGGAGCCAAACAACCGCCAAAAACTATTGGCCACTGCCATTAGCCTCTCCCAAGGTCGGCCAATCCCAGCGAGGATTACCTTTTCGGATTCATCAATCATTCCACCAAGAGGTGTCGCTCATTATAAGGAGATTACCGTGAAGGAGGGAGAAAAAATGAAGATGAAAAATATGAACATATTTTTTGAATAGCCTAATCCGAGGCCGAAACGTTATAGCAACAAATCACCTTGGATTTTATAAAAAATATAAATATTGATATAAGCTAAATAATTTTATTTCATCATAAATATTACATTTGTTTTTTGTTTTTTCTTCAATGTTGATCCATCCTGTGTTGAATAAAGAATCGTAGATTGGTGAAATGTGTTTTAAGCTAGGACCATTTTAATTCATAAAGAAAATATATTTTATAAAATTTCCTTAAGCCGAATTATTTTAAACCTGATTTTTATATATTATAAAAAAAAAATCTATTTAATGAAATTTACAACTGTACACAATATAATAATAGTACATCAAGTAAATGTGATGATAATGCCAAAAATCTTTTGACTGTTAACCAACTTAATATGTTAACTTAGTATAAAACTTTAAAATCAGTTAGAAAAATAAAAATTGACAATATTTTCAGGGTATTTTTTATACATGTAAATCTTTGCACATGTGCTCGATACTTCAATGTTTTACTATATTCTATTTTATTTTTGTTTTTCACGTTGCCATATTCTTTAACCATGGCATATAAAACGTATTAGGATAACTAAAACTTTAATTTAATAAAATCAAGCAGTATTAAAAAAATAATTACGAAATTTTAAATTAATATAATTTATTACAGTTTTGCATTAGATGGGCCATCATATCCTTCAAGATGAAAGGATTAATATCTGAGCTAAGTCAGACACGTATGGTCTTTGTGGATAAGTTTGTTTGTGACGAAGTAAGGAGCATTGAGGATTTTTCTAAGGATTTTAGACTGTAAGGGTTGGATATGAGATGAACTGGATAGCTTAGTTGAAGCTTTCTTTTGATGCATAGGCTTGTAGTTTTTCTAATAAGCACTTCGATTGCTCTTCTTCCCCTCTAAATTGGACCAATGCATGTAAAGGCAGAGAGTGGAAGAGGGAGAGAGAGAGTGAGGAAGATGAGAGAGAGAGGGAGAGAGAGAGAGAGAGAGAGAGAGAGAGAGAGAGAGAGAAAGAGAGAGAGAGAGAGAGAGAGAGAGAGAGAGAGAGAGAGAGAGAGAGAGAGAGAGAGAGAGAGAGAGAGAGAGAGAGAGAGAGAGAGAGAGAGAGAGAGAGAGAGAGAGAGAGAGAGAGAGAGAGAGAGAGAGAGAGAGAGAGAGAGAGAGAGAGAGAGAGAGAGACAGAGAGAGAGAGAGAGTGAAGGGGGTATGGATGAATGATGATGTAAACCACCCAATTTATGTTGTATAAAATCCTTACAATCCATAATACTTCGAAAAATCCTAAATGTTCCTTACTTTGTGACCAATAAACGTACCCATAAAAATTTTAATGTTCCATATGTTGCTGAGTTAGCCCAGACCAGATACCTATCCTTTCATAGTAAGCTCCATAACCAGTCAAACCCACTAGTATCTCAACATACTTCCCACTCCATTCCTGATAATTCTCTGAGGCATCTGAAAAGAAGATGGCCTAGAGATTTTCTAGTGTAGAATTTATATTGAAGTGCTCCTGATGAGTAGTTCTCTTCAAGTTTTGACATGTTATTGTATTGGTTATAACACACTTACTTGATGCATATATTCGTACAGTAGTAAATTTCAATAAATTAATATAAATAAAAAATGAATAAATTATATATTTACATACAATAGAAAAGTTTAAGGAAAATGTTGATTAATGTATAATATCATTTTCTATCATAAAAATAAATTCACAATTTATTTGTTTAATTGTCTACCTAATTGTGTCGAAATCCAATTATATTATACAACTGCAATAATTAAACAAATGAAATAAAGTTACGATCATGACTATTTATTGCTTCATTGCCCATAAATGTAAAATAAACAGCACGGGGAGGACGACTTGGGAGGATAATGACTTCAGTGAGTTCATTACACCGATAATTCGAATCTTGTTTTATTCGCTCCTACTGCATAATTTATGAGACCTCCGTTGGTACGAGTCGATCGAAAACACCGTCAAATGTTGAATATTTATTTGTAAAACAGGGATTTCCTGATAAACCTTTTGACTCCCACAAGATGGGACGAGATGTACAGACAAACGGCCGTGAACTTGCTCCAGTTGATAAATGACATCGCCCGAGGATGGAAAAAGAAACGAACTGCGTGAACACGTGGCCGGCCTTGGAGTGCGAAAATAAAAAGCGATCGCTAGTCCTCTCCCAGATTTGTTTCAATCATCGGCTTATCTTTTATGATCGCTACCGGAGCAGTCATGGATACAGCCTCAGCCAATCATAGTTAAGTATGGATATGTTTAAAACCTAAAATATGTACTTTAAAAAACAAAAAAAATTATAAGCGGATCTACCTTTGAAAACGATCTAAGATTAGATGATGTTTAAATAAATAAAAAGTACAAATATCGATGAGGCGCTCCAGACATCAAGCGCCCAGAATACCTTTTATTAATCTTTGTTCCGAATAATTTTAATATTTTAGTCGCTACTTTTCGAGGGGGGAGGCTATTCATCCATCATTTAATCGCAAAGTCTATATCCATATTCAAAGTAATATTATCTTCTATTTTACCTCCTCATATAATAAATAAGAAAATAAATATAGTGGAACCTCGATAAAACGAGCCTCAAGGGGAACTAGAAAACTAGGATTTAGATATATCGAGGTTCGACTTATTAAGGTGATTTCTGACACACTTCGATGTATAGAGGTTAGATGTTTACGATAAAATACTCAGTGTAACTATAGAAAATATGTACATATTTTATTGAAATAATAATGAAAGAATAATTATTAAATTCGTGAAAAATTTAAGCGGACCTCAAGGAAAAACTCTGAAATAGTAGCTTGTCTACCTGAAAACGACACTTTGTCTAAGTCGATATCTTGTAACTCGGGCATTTTTAACCTCTTTAATAATGAAAAAGCTTGATTCTCATACTTCAGCATATTTTTCAAAATTGTGGAAAAGGTTGTTCGCTGCTATCCCAAACTTTTTTGCAATATCGCACTTTCTGTCGACCCCACCATTTACGGCTTTAATAATTTTCAATTTTTCTTCTCATGAAAGGGTTTTACGCTTCACCATTTTCGAGAATAAAAAAAATATTGTGAAACAAGGTTTTCCGAGGTTTATAGAGGATTTTCGTTTTGTTGAGGTGTGGTGTATGCTAAGGAATCTTCAGAAATTCGATATTTAAAGATCTTTTTAACCTACCCTTCGGTATGTAGAAAAAATAACGTAGGAACGGTAGACAGATTCAAGGGGAATAGAAAAACTTCGATTTATTAAGGAATTCGCTATACCGAGGTCCACTTTATGTGGAAATGTTATGTAATAAACTCGCAACGTCAACAGTGGAGCGACGATATCCACATAAGCTAATATGATGTTCGGAGTTGGTAATGGTATCAATCGGAAACAGTTGACAGCTGGATTCTCGTAAGGATTTGGTAAGAAAAGCACATTTTCTCAAGTAAATAAATAATTATGTAGAAATAAGAAGATATTGAAGTATACAACACTAAATCAATGTTGAATTATGGTAATGTTATAGTAAATCAGAATTATTACAATACTAAATCGCAACTAACGTTAACATATGATAAACTTTCTCGAGTTAAGGAATTGGAAATAACAAATCATAAATACATACAAATAATTCATGTTGGAAGTTATGTTGTTAAGTTCTGTTATATTTTTTCACATTAAGGAACTGTAAACAAAAAAATATGAAACTTTTTATATACTTCCTATTTATTGTTTATTTTTTAACATGTGTAAATTTTACGTATAACTCACAAATTCAGATCAAAAAGTTAAAAAAAAAAATTTTAATTATTAAGTTAGAGAAGATTATTGTGAGTGTATTCAATAAAACACGATGAAAAGAAAAGATTTACTATTAACGATATTATTAATAATTCGAAATTATAAGATTTCGATTGAAATACGTAATTAAAAAAAAAAAGAAGAAATTTCTTTGAAATCAGTTCTGGAGTTTCGAGATAAAGTTACAAAATAAAATCTCAACAGTTGTTCACAGAATAATCTTTTAGGTATTGAAAAATTCCATAATATGCGATAGCATTTTTCAAATCAATTTATGACCTTCATGGATTGTATGAACTGAGACACATGTAAAAAGAAATATACGAAACGCCGCACAGTGGAAAATATGACCGATTTAGATGGACAAAATTCTGAAACTTGTCCATATTTAACCTTTGGGGTCCCAGATTACGGAAAAAATAATTTAAAAAATCTAATTAATTTTTTGATACAATTGGCGAGCGCACAGTGGTAAAAATCAAATTTATTTGCTAAAATCTAAAACTCTCCTACATTTAATTTAAAGTTGAAGTCCCATAATACTGGATAAATAATACAACAAATCTAATTATCGGCTCGGAGTGGCGTAAACCTGCTAATAGATGTATTTTAAATCATTTAGGAAACTCTTCAAATTATAGATTGTAAAACTTTTATTTTATTTTTTTAATAATTAATGTACATTAAATAGAATTTAAATTAATTACAGAAATAAAATTAGGCATAATTTATAATAATTAATAAACGTAATTAAGCACAGATAGATAAATGTAAACAGATTATGAATATTAAACAACTACTTATCTTCTTCACTTGTATCATAATTTGATGATCCAAATTGATCCGATAACTGTGGCTCTGACATGTTATCATTTGATTTCTTAAGATTTAAGGTTGATCAGGATAATTGTTCGTTCGGAGTGGTGCACTTTAGTAAATATAGAAAATTTGGATCTAACGGGTTTTTTTTTTTTTTTTTTTTTTTTTTTTATAGGTTTTCGTAGTGAAGCACCAATAGGGTCCGATGAAACTAATAGCATTGTCAACAAATCACTATTTGTCACTATTCATGAAATTTTCTTGTAGAGGAAGATGGCTGTTAAAGAGGTAGATGCCTCTTTCACAAGAACCACGCTTACCAGAAACATAAAGTGCGTGCTCCATTTTTCACAGTCAACCTTCAATAACTCGCTGACTTTTCTTTTTTTTTTTTGTTTCCTCACTAGAACATTCGAAAAAATTTTCAGGGCGTTTTGAGCGTTGAGAAGTTGGCTAGATAACTGAAATACTAAAATCCAAGTAATCGGAATCAAGCCAACTAGAGTATTTATTAAAAAAATCTTCGAATTTTCTGTGACATTGAAATTTTGTTGGAAAGATGGGAAATTCTAATTTTCAAAGGCCTAATCTCCACATTTTCTTGAATATTAATATGAGCAGAAGTTATAATAAATTCAGCAAGTGGTCTTGGCGGTTTTTTTTTTGGAAACTTAACCCACTCTTCAAAAAATTTCCCCCTCGTGATTCGGAGAGTCGTACCTGAAAAAAATTATGTATCACCCAAAACGCAAAAATTCTTTGCATCATTTAAAGACTAGAAGGATTGATGAAATAAATCCCACAAACGAATCCTTGGTAACTTTTTCGTTATTGAATAGGGGCATACATTTACAAATTACTAAATTAATTCTACAGACAGATTCCAAAGTATATTCAATAGCGAGTGTGGAAATATAATGTCTTACCTGCCTCAGCAATGTCCATTGTTAAATAAAAACAAAAAGACTTTGCGCTACACACACCTTGAACATAATAAATGGCCATCGAATAAAGATAATCCCACTGTTGGTTATTAGGCACTTGTGTAAACAGGAATGATTCACTCATTTACTATTTATTTGTAAACACGGTATGGCGGGAAATATTAGTATTAAGCGTCTTACCAACTAATTATAAAAAGGTCAAGCACTCAGAAATTCCAAACTTTTGACTTGACTTTTGTCCACCTAAATTCGCGATTTTGCCCTGTGAGCGCCGGCACAGTAAATTAAAACTATTTAATTGTGTTTCCTTGACTACACATCCCAACTATTTTCTTCAACTTTAAATATATTCAAATGGAAATTTTTTGAACGTAGGAGCTTTCTTAAATTATTTTATTTTTTTTTTTTTGGGGGGGTTGATTCAAATAAGATGTTTTGATTTTATTTTTATAATTTGTATTTTAACGACTTTATTTAAATTTTCCATAGTACCCACGAATTCAAATTTAAAAAATTCTGCAAAAGAAGCATTATTAAGAAGATTTTAGATATAAGGGTGAAAAAGAGGTTTGTAGATGCAGTCATTAAAACATAGTGAAAACCAATTCATTTATTACGCCGACGTTTTAAATTATAAATATAAAAAAAAAAAAAAATTAAATAAATTAAATCGTCGTTGAATTCTGCTCTGTAATTTTGAAGAAAAGTCGAAAAACCACAGGATAACATCTCAACATTTATTGACAGAATAAGTTTTTAGCTATTGTGAAAGTCCCTTAATATTCGATAGCATATTTCAAGTCGATCAATACATTTTTTTTTTTTTCATGTTTTATGATCTTCATGAATGATACGAACTGGGAGTACATGTATGTTGCTCTTAAGTATAAGAAACGTCCAATTGCCTAGAAAATTTTTATAATAAATTAGAAGAAATTATTGATACCTCTACTGTCCCTTTTAACTGATTGTGAGCTTCTCAGATTAGAGGTTTATTATCCATCTTCATTATAAGCTGACTTTGAAGCTCAGTAAGTAGAACGAATTATTTCTGTTCTGGAGAACTAGTTGAAGTTCGATTCTGAGATATTTTGATTATATTTTTATATTTTATAGTTTAACGAATTTATTTAAATTTTCCAAAGTACCTGTGAAGACTTACTATGATAGCCACAACCTCGAAAAAATAAATTAAAACTATTAACATGTATAAATGTGTTTTCTTGACTGCATACTTCAACCATCTACTTCCTCGAAGCCTTTGTTTTATACATTTAAAGTTGTTAGGAAAAAAAAAAGAAGAAATTCAATCTGTAGTTTATTTAAGAACTGATTGTTCTTTATTACTTATAAGGGGACGTTTTGATTTGTAACTCACAGATTAGAATGCCGATTTTTGTGTAGGTAGTAGGGACCTACAATAGTGCAAAACAAGAGTCATAGCCGCCAATGTGCATTGGGGGCCCGAAAAAAAAAAAATAAAAATAACATTTTATTTTTTTCTTAACTCTCAGTCAAGATAGAGAAATGATTCTTTCACGTTAAATTGTAGTTTTGTCTGCTATTTAAAATAAAAATACTTTCATTATGCTCAAAACACGACCCGGCTTTATTGTGCTCAAAAACTAAAAAAAAAATGACAAAATTCCAATGAAATCTGCTATAAATCAGTGAATTTTTTTTTTTTTTCATTAAAAACTTATATCAAATCTCGATTAAAGCACAAAAAAACATTTATGTGAAATTTTAAAACAAAAAATATTTATTTTTTCCCTTTGCGAGGACGTTAAAATTATGAAGTTGAGATTTCATCAACAAATCCTAACGGCCATAACAACTGCTGGGTTCAACCGAATACAATAGTAATATCATCATAACAATCAGCATACATTCTGTCTTCTTTCTATACATATAACATTGGGTTTACTCCAGATTTTAGTGGACAAAAACTGAGATGAATAAATATTCCGAGGTCAACTATTCTGCCTCCAGATTTAGATTAAACTATGCAGTTTTACGGCTACTAGATACCCTTAAAATTTGGTTTTAATCGGTGGCGAAATATGTTTGATAGCGCAAATTATTTTAATTTTTTTCACAAATTTACAAAAACTGAGTCACACGCTAACGAATCAAGATTTGATGTAAGTATTTCATGAAAGACATTTTTCACTGATTTACAGCTGATTTCATTGGAATTTTGTCATTCTTTTGAGTTTTTGAGCACCCTAAAGCCGGGTCGTGTCTTGAAGATAACGAAGGTAATTTTAAATAGCATACAAAACTACAATTTAATGTGAAAGAATCATTTCTCTATCTTAACTAAGAGTTGAAAAAAAAAAAAGGTGATCTTCATATTTTATTTTTTATCTCGACTCCCGATGCTCATTGGCGGCTATAACTCTAGCAGTTTACTATTATAGATCTCTACTACTCACACAAAAATCTGCATTAAAATGTCTGAGTTACAAGTCAAAACGTCCCCTTGCTAGTAAAAATCGAATATCTAATTTAAAAATCTTTTTAACATATTTCAATCTCTGAGTAGTTTCCAATGTCCAAGACTTTCATCAGAAGTTCCTTATTGCCTCGTATCGACTTTTGTTGGCTATCAGTTTCCATGATATGGTTCGATCCTCTCTATCCTCCAACCTCAAGAAGACACCCCCTGGTGGCAGATGCTGCCGGCAGTTGCAGCCCGAGCTCCCCGGTGCGTTGAATCAAATCGTCGCTGCCCCTGGGCCAGAACGTCCACCTGTAAGGATGTAACAACACCTGCTTCTCAACTCATCCATATTTCCACCTGAAGCAATTAGGCAACGGATTTTCCAACAGGTGAATCTACCTTCAGGCAAGGATGAGCTCGCATTAGCATCCACGGTAACGAACTTGCACCGTCAACCGTGGAGCGACGATATTTCACATAAGCTAATATGCTGCTCGGAGTTAAATGGCATCAATCGGAAACAGTTGGTAGTGAAGTTCCCACGTGATCTTTATAGGAACAGCTCATTCGATCAACTAAACGAGACCGAGACTACAAATATTAATATTCCAAATCTTCTTAAAGTGGCGAAATAAAACTAGGCAGAAGTCACAAGAACAGAACCTGTAACAAATTCATCATTATAGCGCTTGAGCTTAGAAAAGTGAGCAAAGAAAATTGTAAAGTCTGGATCAATGTCTTCAAATAAAGGGGATCAACAATTTTAAATTGTTTTTTTGATTAGAGGCATGGTTATAATGCGTAATTCATTGAGAAAATCTCATCAACCATTCACGATCTTCTTTTTTTTCCTATATCTGGTGAGTCTTACGGACCTTCGTACACTACACTAACCAGTAATAAAGCGGAATGAGACTGACAGTTGGTGAATCGAATATGATAGGATATGACAATGTCTGTAGCTGAGGCAAATTGTGATTAAAGTTTGTGCAGTAGTTATATTTACGAAGGAGTGGTTTCTTATTGTGTAAAATGAAACTCCGAGCTCTCGTTCCCAAATTCAATCTGGCAGAAAAAAGTAATTTTCTCGTATTTTAGACGCGGATCGGTTATAAAGTGTTATAATACCCTTAATTGGGGGAAAACTTGAGAGTTGATCACAATTTCGGCAAAATCGCCTTTTACAATCATATATAGGTATTGCCTAGACACAGTACATCCTTAGCAATAGTACTGAACCCAAAACATTCCATAGGTGTAGAGATTCTTTAAATGATTACCTTTCATTATTTTCAAATATGCCATCATCACGATATATCAAAAACTCAGACATTCTTAACAGTTTAAGACAATTTCAGATTACACACTTTAAATTTACACAAAAATCTTCATTAATGGTTTCCCCATAAACACCCCGAAAAAGCACTGAAATTCATCACAATTCATTAACTTTTATGGAGAGTAAAAGAGACTCAATTCATCGCCGTAGATAAGAGAAAGCTTGTTACGAAATAATTCGCAGTTTAAAAATTAGGTTAAAAACGGGGCATATTAATCACAACAAAAATAAAGATGCTTAAAAAACGTACACAATTCTTTTTAAAAATAACATACACTAAGCAACGGAATATACACTGACAGGCAAAAAATTTCTCCAAGTTGTTTTTATTGCTTACTCGGTTTAAAGTTTCATTCTTTTTTAAGGATTTACGTCCCCAAATACTTTGATCAGTTTAAGGATTATAAAAATATAATTAATCCTCTGACACTCGTCGGAGTCTCTCAGATACGTGTTGAATTGGAAAACGGCGTTTAAGTTGGGAAAACGGAAGTTCGGCGTTTTCAGGTATTCATTCGTTTCTTATTATAGTTCTGCCTAGTTTATCAAACCTGCCCAACCACGTTACAGCTGTAGACTAAGGATTCACCGCGATCAATCGTGTAAGTAACATTAAAACTCCAGTTTGTTTTCGATTAATCGATTGTTTTATTATTTCTGTATGAACTTTAACGTCAGTTTTGCTTTTCAAATGTGTAAACATTAAATTGTATCTCAGAAATACCGACGATCCTCCAAAATATTTATTTTTGTTACCGGCGAATCATCATTATTCTTTAACTGATGTATTTAAGTTTGTTTTTTTTAATATCCAAGTTTTACAACTATAAAAAGAAAACGTATTGTTTTACGAGTTCATTTGCTAATGGTTACCATATAATTCCCTCATTAAATATTTTTAGTTTAATGGCTGTTAATGTTTGAGTATTGTATTTATAACTATAAGATTGATTTGATTATAAAATAGTAAAATACATATAGTACAAAATTCTTTTGTCTTTTTATAGGTCTTGTCATTTCCTTAGAATTTATTTTTTTCCTTTTCTCGGTTATTTTATTCCTTTTATCATTAAAATAAAATTATTTTGTTCGTTTTAAGAATTTATATTTTATTCAAGAGCAGTAGACTGTAAGTAATAGACAAAAACAGTAAACATTTTTGGGACTATCCTATGTTAAGGATAAAAATCCAATAGTGTATCTTACAGATACGGTGCGAACCTTTGGGTAACAATGCGGCCGCGATCATTGAAGGGTTAAATAAAGGTCTGATGTGATTTCAAGCAAAACTGTAACAAATCATATTGATTTAATGTTCTCGAATTTAAATTGGCTAGATTTTTTCGAATGCCAGTATATAACGGAAAAGCTAAAGAATTTTTAGAAAATAGTTATATATATCAACGTCCATGAAAACTAAAGAAGAAAACACACGGAGCTTAGCTGGTAACATCCGCAGCTAATTATATAAAGGAGAATACACTGTTTGAACAGGTGTCCCTAATGGCTTGAGGTAATATTTAATTATTTACCTGAGGTTGGGCTTACCTAATCAGGTCCTGCCCCTGTTTGCTCCAAACAAACAGATATCTCTCGCTGTTTGACTTGGAGTCACTTTCAGTTTTTTTTTTCCTCGGCTGATTACTTTCTGAGCAGGTACACACGCACCTGTCTTATCTCTAAGATATGGTGAATTTATTTTCCCAAGGATAGATATAGTTCTACGTGTTCTTTGCACATATCTTCAAACACAAATAGAAACCAAGGATTCCTGGATCATTGACCTGGTTATTCATTACACAAGCGAACCCAAAAACAGCTCTGATTAACCAAAATATAACCTATTGAATTTTATTTCACCAGTATACATTCTGTCAACTTTAACAATAATGAATAGGCGATAAATTTCAATTTAATTTGGCCCACAATTTCGCTGCAGCAGTCATATCGCAGATTTTCTGGATATATTTCTATCGCTTGTTGTTATTTTTTTCATTCAGAGTAGGAATCTTCACACTGTTGGGTCTTATACATTCTTTCATTCAGAATCAAAGGTTGATTTATTCTGACATATTTCTAATTTCGCCGATCACCGTTGAACAGATCCGCAACCTAAGACTGTAACAGACCGTTTTCAACTTCTTTAACATTTACCCTACAAATTCTAAAATAACATTGAATTACCAAAGACTCCTTTACATGGCAGTAATTAGACCTTGTTGGACAAACGGAGTTGAGATCCATCTTGTTCATCTTTTATCCGTTACTTGCAATCCAAAATCCTTCGAAAAATCCTTAATGCTCAATATTTTGTCAGATATTCGTAAATATATGTACCCATAAAGATAATGTTCCTTATGAGTGATTTAGCCCAAACCAAATACCTATCCTTCCATAATAACCTCTACAAGAATTCAAATCCACTATTGCCTATAAGACTTCTCTGAAAAGAAGACGGACTCGGGACGCTCTCATATAGAACTTTTATTGCAGTACTACCAGTGGGTAATACTATGAACGTTATCATAACATTTCGTATACATTTGCAAATTTCAATAAATAGTTTAATAAAAATAAATTCATCAGTTGTTTTTTCGTTACTCTAATGATATTCAGCTTCTAAACAGAGTTCCACTATTTATTTATTAATTCAAAGATATTCAATGAACTGTAATTCTTTGAAAGTTTTTTTTTTGTATATTTTTCTTTCTTTATAAATTATGATTATATCAGTATATACTTAAGTTGTTTAATAGTATTTTATTTAATTTTGAGACTGGTTTATTTTTGGTACAGCACTTAAAATTGAGAATTGTAAAAAAAAATTATATAAGAAATAAAGATAACTAAAAAAAAAAAAAAAACTATAAACGTGAGTAAATACAGCTATTCAAAATCCAAAAGAACTTTTATACTATACTGGTCCAAAAAAATAGTCGTCTCATTTCATCTTTAGCTATCGATCCAAATATGTTTTTATTTTAATATACATGGACATACCAATTAAACGTGCACAACAGTAGCATACTTTCCTATAATTCTGACAAGACATTAAGACATCAATCAGGCTTCAATACCTCTCCAACATTACGTAAAATAACAAAAATACTTAAAACAGTGTCAAAATCAAACTTAACTATGACAAATCTCAGCATATCACATTCATTTGTAGATACGACATCTGCCCTCCAGTCTATATAAAAAATCAATCTATTTACAAAAAAATGAAGTTCATAATTTAGGATTCACTTTTGACAGAAGGATAACCTGGGGCCCACACTTGAAAATTAAACGCCTTTGCCTTAACAAGAAACCTAGGCTTCTATACTCTTTACTTTCCCAAACTATCGCCACTAAAAATTAAACAACGATTAAATACTTAAAATTAATTACTGAAACCATTATGGTCCTACGAATCAAAAATTCACGGAACAGCAAAAGAGACTCATTCAATAATTACAAATTTTCAATCAAGAGTATTAAGAACCACAGCAGATTCACCCAGCTAACTCAATAAGAGGACATTGCATGTAAACTTTCACATACACACTGTACCTATTTACACTTCATATTCCGCGTATGTACCGATGTGTGCTGAATTCCCACATGCCTGACATTGCCAATTGCATTCCATTTTATGTTAAGTCTGCTTATTGTCATGGTTCGAACGAAAGATCTGGGTAGAAGAAATATAGAATAGTAAAAATATAGAAATAAAAATAACTACAGTCAACCAATCAAATGACTAAAGTTGTAACCTCAGTAAAATCAGAACAGTGATAGAAGTAAGACATTTTTGGAGGTGATCAAGAAATAGGCACGCATTATGAAGAGACCAAGGAAGATGAAAAATGTCACTAAATCAAGAGGAAAAGGCCACGTACACAATGAATAGATAAAATGGCTGAAAGAACGGACGGCCATGGAATGACGGAAGTTAAACTAAAGGAAGAGTTTGGGCGAAGGAACCTTCCTATTCACTAGAATCTGTTAGACATAATAATAACAAATATAATATTAATTTATGTGTATATAAGCATAATTATTAATTCATATTTAACTTATTTCACTGAAACAGTTACTACTCCCCATATTGTACGGACATCTTCCATGACCATGGCAAAAGCCTTAATAAAATAGTTTCAAGCAGAGCTACCTATATATCATCTAACTTAAAAACAGACTCAGTTATTTCTTCAAAAAGTTCTATGACTTTAGCAGAATACAACTGTTGCCGCTTAAACACCTAACCTTTTTTACCGAGCAACGACACCTAAATATAAATTATAAAATATTTAAAAGTAAACATGAAAATATTTGATAATTGTCGTGACTTTGAGTCTTACCTTTAGTTGAAGTTATTTCAATTTCATATTTCTTCATAATGGTCTCGTTAGAACACACCATCCTCATTGGATTGGTATCCTTTGATTGAGGTCCAATCATTTGATGAATTGACTTCACTGACCTTTTTATTTTTATTTTATTTTGTTTTACTTGTTTATCTTAATGGATAATGGAAAACATGAATATAGGGACTTATTATCTAGTTTTTAAGATTAACAACTAAGTTTTTTTCCATGTGATACACCTGCGTGAGGGACCCGTAAGTTTCTCATTTTTATTCGTATAAATTACAGCAATAAACAAAAATTTTTGCTTTATTTGGATAACAATAATAATATGAATAAATCAGTTTTATCTTACTTTACTTTACTATTAGCTCTACAACCCTGGACGGGTCTTGGCTTCCTTCACAATGTCGCTCCACACTTGTCTGTCTCTTCCCTTCGTTCTTGGTCTTTTGACTCCTAAACCCCTTAAATCCTCTTTGAGATCCTGCAGCCATCATATTTGTCGTCGAACTTCAATTGCCAATTTTACATCCATGTACGATCATTTCATTCATTAGGTTTTCTTAATGATTGGTCGGTTTTACTGTTCCTGATAGAAACTAAAATTATACTATTGGGGATATTTATTTGGCCTATTAATCAAATATTTGGATTGGATTTCGTGGTATTATAACTAACAATGGTTCGTAAATATTTTGCTCCAAATTATTTTCAACATAATGTATTACTTCTATTTCGGAGTTCATTTTATGGTTATTTACATTTAAATATGTGTATTGTTAAGTTGGGATCCTTTGTCTTACTATTGTATGTATCTGTACATCAGAACCAGATGCCTTTTTAGCATCACACATTTTTACGTTGGTGTAATACGTATAATTTGTTTATCAGATTGCTGATGTATTGTATGTTTCTATGGTTTTACCGTTGTGGATGAATACTTAATATTCGAGACTAGTCTTCCAGAATATTAAATTCCAGTGTGGAAAATAGTTCGTCAATTCCTTGCCATGGTACACTACATGCAGTGCCACTCCGAATCCTTGGTGAATTATTGCTTATTAACTTCGCCATGTTTAATTTTCGAAATTAGTCTTTAAATAAAACAAATACCGTAAAGGTTGCAAATAATCAAATCCTATTTGTATTGATTATCCATAATATCATGCTTACCACAACTAATTCCTTAAAAAATTTTGTACTCGATTACGAAAGGTAGATCTTTATTCTCCTAGTTGATGGTTTTAGTATATTTTTATACTTGTATCAAGAACTTTTTATATCTAGTTGTACTATTACCATAGTTCGAAAATTCTCAAACTTTCTGGATCATGAGTTTTAAAGCTTTTATTTTCTTACCTGTTGCTTTTTCAACTTGTCTAAAATCATGTGATTAATGTATCAGATATTTATCTGTGTTAATGCTCTGGCTTCCAAGATCTGTTCAATTTTACCTTCTCTCGTGCTTTCTATGTGAAGGATGATGTAGATATTAATTAGGATAAAAACTGAAATAATGTTTCTTCTTTCTAATGTTAGTTGTTTACTTAATTACCCGTAATAATAATAATTTCGTAATAGTTTGCTTGGCATTCTGGCTTGAAGCATTCTTATTACATGGCCTAGCCATTCTATGCAGCTTGCTTTAATAAACTGGACCACATTGGTTTCCTTCTATAAAGAGTAAAGATCTTCGCTGGTCCGGATTGTCCAAGTATTAGGGAATATATCACTCCACAGCCATATATCTATCTAGGAATTTCTTTTCAAATACTCTGGCTGTTTGTCTTCGTGGCAGTAAGGTTTCATTTCTCTTTTTCGTTCTAATTAACGTAAATCTGAATTATAATACTTTTTGCTGACATTTTACTTTTAATAAATCTCACGTTTGCAAAATATGCTCGGTTGGATACCATTATTTTTCTGTCTAACTCAATTCAGATATACAGTCATGGTCATAGAAATTGCATCACTTAAAAATAATGGAAGATCTCCTTAAACCAATGTTGTTCTTAACTTTTGATAATTTTAAAATGTTTTGCGAAGAAAAAGAGTATGTCATTAGGCATGAAAAATGGTTATAACCCAAAAAAAAATTAAAAATATATATAAAATGATAAATAAAATTGTTATTGTTTACGACGAATTTAAGAAAACATTTTTTTTTTTTTTTTTACGTATTCATATGAATTTATTTAAAAAAATTGTATAAAAACATTAAAAATACATTTATTGAAATATTAATATAAACTAGTATTTTGTCGAACTGCCATTAGCCCTGATAACTGAGGCGATCCTGTTTGTCATCGAGTCGATCAAATTTTTTATGATTATTTCACTAATCTCCTCTTTCCCCACCTTTTCGATTGCCTGTTTTACCTCATCTTTATTCTTAGGCTTTGCAATATTAATTTTTTTTTTTTTTTTTCATAATCTTTCACAAGTTGTCTATAGGATTTAAATCAGGGCTATTGCCTGGCCATTGCAGCGTGGAGATCATGTTTTCTGTTAAAAACTGCTTTACCTATCCAAAAATGCAATGTTAAAGGCAATAAAAATAATGTATCCCACAGCTAATACATTTTTTTTAATAAATAAATAATTAACTTACCGATTCGGCTCTATGGCATGGAGCCGAATCATCTTGAAAAATGAAGTCTCTGCAGTGTGTAAGATGGGAATTCATTGAGGGAATCAAACTCTCTTCCAAAATTTTTTTAAATTTTTCTCCATTAATCTTCCCATCTATGAAGTTTATTTGGCCAACTCCTAAGTAGGAAAAACATCCCCAGACCATCACACTTGCCGGATGTTTCACTGTTTTATAGTACAGGATTCATCAAATCTTTCAGTTGGCTGACGTCTTACATATGGAGCCCAGTCAGAACTGAAGATATTGAATTTAATCTTATGTGAAAACATCATTTTCCTCCAATCTTCATATTTCCAATTTTTAAAAATAAAATTTAGGCGAGATTGTTTCATTTTTTTGGTAATAAATGGCTTTTTGGTTGATTTTCTTGCCCATAAACCTTTTTCTCTTAATCTTCTGCCTACTGTTTCTCGACTTACTTCCGATAAATTGCTATCAGCTAGATCTCTAGATATTTCTTTAGCAGTTTTGAAGCGATTTTCTAAGGATAGTCTTAACATCATGCGATCTAAACGATCATCTGTCTTCCTTTTCCTTTCATATCCTTTCTTCCGCTCGGTAGATTCTTGGGAAAGATTTTTGTTTATTATTCTTACCACAGTGGATTGGTTGCACCTCACCCTCTTTGCTATCTCACGCGCCTCATTATACATTTGATTGAAACTCAGTCTATTGGACATAATAATACAAAATAAGTGCTTAATATTGGATACTCTGGGCACAACTAAACTATTGAGTCACTGATTCCATCTCTCTCTAACAGTAGTAGGTAAACAAATACAATCCCACTATTTTTTTACACATTTAGGATCAAAAAGATAATAATCTTAGGTGATGCAATTTCTATGACCACGATTGTACATTAAATTGAGTTTCTTCACAATTAAAAGCACTATACGCCGTAAGCAGGTTGTGAAGACAGGTAGAGAAGGTTTTTGAACTCGGTTCGGACCGGTCGGGTGAACTATTGTTATCTGGGCATAATTACACTTTAATATTCACACCTCTTAAGAGGAACCAAAGATGATTACAATAATTATACGGATAGCCGGTTTAGTCTCAATCCAAATCGACATAATAACCAGGCCGGGGCTGCCCTTAGAATGTTCACGAAGTGAAATATATTTTGACCCGACAGCGATAGCATAAGTATAGGCCGAGGGGAGGGAATAAGGTGGCGGCCGACACCTGTGCCGAGATATCTGGGGCCGACAAAGGGGTTCACTCCAGGGGCCGATCTGATAAAGACGTAGCCTCAGCCCTCGGCCCCGGTGCCATGTCGGTACCGAACAGCTGGGTCCCGAGCTTCATCAGATAGCGGGCACATTACCTCGTTAGTTAAGCATCTGAAAGTTACCTGTTGTAGCGGTTAACAAAAACGATGATACAAAGGGATAAGAGCAGTACTTCACGACTATCATAGCAGCTAACAGTTACTAACCTCGTTAGCTTGTAGGTTTTTAACTGAGGAATAGGTACTCTTCAGGCTTTCTAGGAGGCCGTCTAGTAGTGTAATCGATAAAGCAGACGGTGGAGTTCCCATAAATAAAAATTAGATAATTATTCTAATTAACCTTACTGAGAAATATAATTTATTTAAGTAGCCAAGTTTGCAGATGACATAGGTCTAGTTGCTAAAAATGTTTAAACCCTTACTAAAATGTGCAATAATCTCAATACTGCTAGTAAGAAAGTGGGCCTTGAAATAAATGACTCAAGAACAAAGTATATGAGCATTGTGACGGGTAATTCAAGAATTACCAACAATCTTGTTGTAGAAGGATATGTTTTTAAAAATGTCAGTAACTTCACTTATCTGGGGGCTGAATGATACAATGCAGATAAAATGATTATAGAAGTGCACAAAAGGATCATGGCCGTAAATCGTGCATATTTTGCAAATTTGAAGTTGTTTAGATCATCATTGTTATCTATAGAAACGAGTAATGCTGTACATTACTTTAATTAGACCTATCCTCACGCCGCAGAAACGTGGACGCTTACCACCACTATTACAAATGTATTGAGAGTCTTTGAAAGGAAAGTTCTTAGACAAATATTTAGTACGGTTTCTTCGACGTAAGAACTAAAGAATTGAGAATAAGAACAAACGATGAGCTATACGAGCTGTTCGACAAAACTGAAATCGTGAGTTCTATAATCCCCCGCCGGATTGAATAGCAGGGGCAGGTTATGAGAATGCCTGACGACAGAACTCCAAAAAGGATTCTTCAAAGTAAGGTATATGGCTCCTAGAAGAAAGGGAAGGTCGAGAAGAAGAGGACTGAGTGAAGTGGTCGATGATCTTGAAGGCTGAGAGCGACTTCCAGGAGAGAGAATGCTATGGATAGGGATGTCTGGAGGACTATTGTTCACGAAGCCAAGGCCCACCCCGAGCTGTAGAGCTGCAGAAGAAGAAGAAGAAGAATTAACCTTAGTCCTCAACTTCATCATACCCCCTAGATATTATTTTTTTAAAATTCCATATAAAAAGTTTCAATCGTTATCCAGTTACACAAATCCTAATAATCCTCCTCTCAGATTAAAACGGCAGTGACCCAAATTTTTTTTGTAAATATGTATATATGATAGAGTTCTGGAAATGCTTCTCCCACTTTTCCACTCATGCCCAAAGCGACTGTGCAGTAGCTGTCACTCAGCCTCCACTGGGTTTGATATCAGTGACTCAGCTGAAAGTGCAGCGTTGGGATCTCTTTCGGGCGGGCTAGTTCCTGCGTAAGTGAATGGGCATGTTTGGTTCGGGAATCCCTAGTCTTACTTTATATTTTTATACGCAGCTCGGTCGTATTTTAAACTCTTAAATCTATTTCTCTTTCATCTATATTATTGTTTTTAATTAATTTTATATTTAGAAGTTTTAAGTCATTTCTTTATTTCTTTTGTATTATAATTATTGTATGGTAACTATCCACTTCACTTATTGACCATAATTAAGCAGATTGTAATATTCACTCAATAAATGCTTTATTTATAAAAATGAATACAAAATAACTTTTATAAAATAAGAAAATTTACCAAAACTAAAAAAAAAAGTTTCTAGGTAGAAAAATACAATTTATTATTTAAATTTAGTATTTTAAAAAGGTAATTAATTAATAATAAAATATAATCTACTAATAAGCTTACTGAACTCCGAAAAGAATGACTTCAGCATTACTTTCATTTTATAGTTAGGTCTGGAAACACTGGATTATTGAAAACTAACTCATAAATCCACGATCATGAAATACTCCGGATATAGAGTGAGAAAGTTCAACTATTGTACAAGTATTTTTGACTAATTAATTATTTCTGTTGGGCTAAATTTAGTCAGATCTTTTGAAAGAGAAAAATTTACTGTTTAGAAAGAATGGTATAAGTATGGCTTTTCTCTTAATTTTGCTTTTTTTCTTCTCTTTTTTTGTATCAAAAAGTGCTTTATCTCTGAACCTCGTAGTGGCTCGAACATTGCCGATTAAAGTTATCAATATGCTATACGCTGTTGTTGGAGGCAATTTATCACTGTAATTGTTTGTACCTCAAAAAAATGTTTTGTCTATAACGTTCGTGATCTTTATAGAAAAATTAAAAAATTTTCCAAGGGTTTTCTCTTGAAAAAAAAATTAATTCGGTTTATCCAAGGACTCTGTATAAAGCCATGAGATGCAAAAACAGAATCGTATCAGACTGAGAGAATGTCCGATAAGATTCCACAAGTGTATGCTAAACTGCAGATAGTTACTAAGTAAACGTCAAGAGTTAAGTAATAATTTTCCTGACAGGAAATGACAAATATTTACACAGCTGCGCCTTAATGATAAAATAAGGATTGTGTTTCAAGAAGACCTAATTTCATCTTCAAATATTTCCTAATCAACCCATTTCGGAATGAGAACTGTCGGTTGTGGATCATATAAATTTAAAGTATAGTTCGAAATATGTAATTCAATTCACGGCTGCCGAGTTTCCCCTCAGCATCTTGTTTATAAGTTATTTTTTGATTTCTTGTAATAGAAATAACAACGATCAAACACGAAAAAAAAATTGAAAGCTGCGTGGAAACATATCTTCACCGTGTATTATTATTGCTTTAAATAGTACACTAGATGCTTAAGTTTAAATTTTTTTTTTTTTAGCTATTTATTGTGAACCCACCAAACCATCGAATTCTTCCCGCATCCAATCACTCCAATCCAAAAGCCTTCAAAGAATCCTAGATGCCCCTTACTTTGTCACATATGAACTGATCCACAATGACCTTAATATCCCATATGTTGCTGATTTGGCACGAACCAGATACCTTTCCTTTCATAATAAACTCACTTCTCACCCAAATCCGCTTGCTGCACAACTTGCTTCCCATTTCATTCCTGGCAATCCTCCGAGGCGCCTGAAAAAAAGATTGCCTCGAGATCTTCATCTTTTGTTAGCTATTTATTAAAATTGTTAAGTGTATACAATAAAATAAAAATATTTCTAGTAAATGAAATAACTTTTTAATTTTTTTTTAAATATAAGTTTTTTAAAAAAATACTATTACATGCTGCCTTACTTAAGGCAATAAGAATTATAGATGACTAAAAATTGATTCACACAATAAGTAAGATTAAAATGTCTCGCATTAGGGAAGTGAAAATAACATATCGTTATATAAAACCCTAAATGGTTAGCTAAAATGATAAAATTAATGGGAATATCATTGTAACGTTATAGGGATATTTAAAATGGCATTTAAAAAAAATAAAATAATCTTGATCTTGATATATATATATATTCTTAATTAAATACTGTTTCTTACGATATATCCTATATATATATATATATATATATATATATATATTTATATATTATAATATGTAATATATATTTATTATAATACAATAAAGTGCATATCGTATATTGATATTCAGAGCTTAAAATATCGTCCTTATGGAGTATCGATATTTTTCTTACGATACCCATCCCTCCCCAATATCTATATAAAATGATATGTTATATATGTTTCATTCAAGGAGATTAATATCAAGTTATTATATTAAAAAGGCATAACTCCTCATTTGCTTTATTCATTTACTACATGTTTCAGAGCTTGTCATGTTGCTCCATCTTCAGGTTCTTACACTGTGATATTCTCACTGGTCATCTCATCTACACTGACCAGGACAGTGTAGATGAGATGACCAGTGAGAATATCACAGTGTAAGAACCTGAAGATGGAGCAACATGACAAGCTCTGAAACATGTAGTAAATGAATAAAGCAAATGAGGAGTTATGCCTTTTTAATATAATAAAAATGATATGGTTGACTACTTTATAAAATGACCAATTCAATGGAATTCTATGTCACGATAGACGGACATTATGAAGTTATGAACAGAATATAGTGATAATATATTAATTTAAATCACAATATATTTTTGTTGATGATAAGAAAAAAATCACTATTTAATATACGAGACTATGATGGCCAAGTGTGCTAACCCAGTTCTGTAGTACAGTGGAGGGACGATTATCCGAACTCAGTTATCGGAACGTTCAATTAACGGAGCCTTTTTTTTTTCTTTCTTTTTTTTGAAATGTATCATTTAATTAATTATTTGTATTGTTAAAATTATTTTTATTTAAAAATTAAATTAAATGAAAAACAAAACTATTTTTTCTAGGTATTCATAAGCTCATTATATTTCGCAGAAACTGCAAAAGATGAACATCTATACATACATACAATTTTGTTTACTGAGAACTGTATACTTAATTTGACCATTTCATTTGTTTGTCTCAGTATCTTCCTAATCATTTGGTTGGTAATTGATCTTACCTTAGGTCATAAATCGTTCTTTGTGAGGTATATATCGCCTTTGTGATAACTTTTTGTTTTAAAAACTACATGTCATCATTCATGTCAATAAAAAAGAAACGAGAGATCTTTTCAGTTAACGAAAAAATGGATATTATTGCGTGGCTAAAAAAAAGTTAATCGGGCCAGACATTAGCTATCGATTTTGGGGTTGTTAAATCAACAATAACGGGTATCAAAAATAAGTTTAAATCAAACATCAGGTACCCCATAATACATATTATAATAGCCCATAAGTAAGACGGGTAGTTAAAGTCGTAAAGCCATGAAAAAAGCGAAAATTAATCTGTTGGAAGATGCTGTTCATGCATAATAATTTTTTTGATGAATTTCTATTATCTGAACCACACCTGACAACATTAGTTCGGAAAATCGACGCTCTACTGTACCCTAAAATCTGAAGCTGCTCTCTCAAATCCAAGCTGAGGAAGCTGACATTTATTTCGTTGAAAAAAATAAGTTTCTTGGAATAGGTATGTACCCTATAGAGCATGTTCGCTGGGTAAAATATATATAGATGTTAAATATATGTTCAAAACTAGAATCACTCAATATTTATTTCATCTCTAAAGGTTTGTCGCACATGCTTCTCAAAAAAATATTTTATGAGGTGATCGTCACATGAAATTTAGAGGTTCTCGAAGTTAAGTTAATAAGGCGAAAAAAACAAACTATTATTAGAAAAATATTTGCCTTTATTTTTTATGCACACTCTTTCCAACGTCAAAGCAATTTCGATTTTTTTATTCCAGAACTGAATAATGCTCCGAGCTCCGAGAAGACAATATTTGTTTTCCATATCAACACCATAAGTAAAATATAAATTTCCTCATAAAAGGTTTAACATCTAATTTGATTTATTTAGGTAGATTTGAAAGAGTTGTCGGAGATCAGGATAGGATTAGGGGTGTTAATTAATCGATTTTTCAGAACTATCGATTGCCTAACGATTGTTTTTTAAGTAATCGAGGGCTTCAGTTCCTAGGAGTTGATGAAGACATTTTTTTTATTACAACATATTTTTAATTTAAAAATCCTCTCCTGTTATTAATTTCTTTCTTTTTCTTTTTCACATTAAATTTTAAAAACTGTATTTTCTGAGTTTTTTTTTTATTTTTTCGGCGGTAGATTGTATTTTAGTTCCTGAACAATAAAGCTAATTTTTCACTTCACATTCATTTGTTATCCCTTGTGTGCGCGTGCTGTTCATTTTTATACATCTTTAATTTGAAAAAAATAAATAAAACAAGGTTTTTTGTTTAATTTTAATATGGGGTGCCAATAAGTTATACCTGAATATTGTATTTTGACAGTGGACAAATGCTCGATGGTTAATCGATTTGGTTGTATCAAGTCGACGCAATCGTGACCCTGGATAAGACGCTTCGAATACATCAGTGCTGGTAGTTCATTGCAACGTATTTGATGCATTGGTCGATTTCATTTTAATGGTACAAAGAGCAGAGTTTCTTCGTTGTCAGTTGATAGTGGAGGTCTTCCAAGGTGAAGTTTTCAAACGGTTTATCTCCTGCCAAAGAATGGTTCCTTTCTTAACGAAGGCACTTTAGTAAATATTCCGTAAAGAATAGTTCTGGTGGCCTGGAGACGTGAAAAAAATATTCCGCTAAAATCTCGAGTATCCGTAATCGTTGTATAAATTATTCTAAAACGTGCATAACACAAAGAGAAGAAAACAAATAAAAATAAATTGGATATTTATAACTGTTGATTATTGATAGTAGGTAAACATTTTGTTTGTAAACAACAGCAGTGCTTACGCTTTCAACGACCTACAAATAGTATAATGTGAAACAGTTCTAATAACATAGCAACCTACTAAACCCAAGATCGCGGGTTCGCAGCCCGGCAGATGACCTTAGGATTTTTTAAAGGGAGTAAAAAATCCTTAGCTATGCCGTCCTTCGGAAGGGACGTAAAATGGGGGTCCCGAGCCTGTGCGATGTCAGGTACTCGTTAAAGATCCCTATCCTAATTATACCTGGATAGGCAAAATTTAGGACTCCCACCGTAGCATCGTCCGATTAGCCATAGCAGCATAAAGTACGTTAAACGAAATAAACAAACAGTTCTAATAATAGACAAATGATATTTAACATAAGAATATCATTAAATCCACGTTATGAATGCTGAAATAAGGGGTGTAGAGTGCATTTAATTAGCTTTAATATCAATTTGTAGCATAATTTTCTAGAGTCCATCGTTTTCGAGATATAATCAAAAAACAATACATTCGGACTTTCTCCTCCTAGATTTCAATTAAAATCTGGTTAAATTTACTATCAGGCCCTATATATGAAATTTTGATTGTGTCGTTATATTATGAAGTTATAGTGAAAACTATGCCAAAAAAAAAACTTGTAAAGTGCTGGTATGTGTATTTAATAGGACTTGATCAAATGAATATCAACAAACGTGTTTTCGCAGACTTTATCCCCAGTTAAAGAGTGCTGAAATGATAGATGTAGAGTGCATGAAATATGCAATAATTTTTGACTTCACAGCTTCGTTAGATGTAGTCAGGAGGTAAACATACTATAAGTCCCCGTCCCCGGGGGGGGGGGGGGGGTGAGCCAATGGTGGGGAGCATGGGTGATGGTCCCAATTAAATGTTTTTCGATTATATTTCGAAAACGGTGGACTCTAGAAAATTATGCTACAAATCAAACTTAAAGCTAATTAAATTCTCTTTATACTAATTATACATATTCGTCAAAATTCCAACGGTTTTCGAGATATACGTTATTAATAATAGATAATGTTTACCTCACTTTTTGTTAAACATTTGCTTCGAATACCAAAAACGTATATATGAAATTAGAGTAAATATAATGCTCTACAATTTCGATTCCGACGTTTTTTCCGAGAAACGATTGTGGAAGGTACTAAAAGCAAAAGTTTGACAAAAAGTGAGGTTACATTTGTTTTTTCCCGAAAATCACCGATTTTCAATAACGGATATCCCGTAAACGGTTAGAATTAAGACAAAATCAATTTTTTAATGAAATTTAATTACCTTTAATGTTTATTAGAAACATATTTTTCAGATATAATTGAAAAACCAAAAAAATTGAATTTCTCCCCTCCCCGTCACCGTTAGTTACCTTCTAACTACATAGTTTACCTTCTAACTACTCCTAACGAAGCTATGAAGTCAAAAAGTATCGCATATTCCATGCACTCTACAATGTGTTTATTGACTGGACTATAATAAATTAATGATATTCAATGCAAACAAAAAAATAATGGATTTTTTAAAAAAATATGTTGGTTTCTATGTTAATGCCACTCCCTGTACAGGAAGATGAAAATACAGGTACAGTTGTACTGATCATTTGAAGTTTGATAGCACTTTGTTATCTTTGTTATTCTTATATCTTCTTACATCAGAACTATCATGATACAGCATTATCAACAATATCGTTACTCAGAACGTTCATAAGTGATATCAAAGAGCATTTATTTATATAAAGTTCAAGCACTAATCATTGATATATATATCTTATATATATAAATTACGTGGCCGCCTAGGGGCCGGCTAACACCTAAACTACTGAACCGATTTTAATCAAATTTGCATACCGTGTGCAGTTTGATCCAACAAAAAAGATAGGATACCTTATATCTTAATTTATAGTCGCAATATTATTTGTATATTATCTGTAAGTCACAATTATTTGTTAGCTCTATACGATTCTAACATATGGCGGTATAAGGTTATAACTATTATATAAAAGGACAAGCAATTTTTCGTTTGTGTTCACTAACCGCCAAAAACTATTGAACAAATCTCTACCAAATTTTGACTACATCATCTTTATAGGATGGTTTAGCAACAGTAAAATCTAATGATTTTCAACTAATTCTTTATTGAAAAATGAATAATAAGTGTAGATAACAGTGAAGTTCAAAAATGGCGGCAATTGCAATCTACATGAAAGGTTAAAAATGGTACAGTGTTACATATGAACATTGATAATAAAATTTACTTATTTTCAATTAAATTGTTATAAAAACAGCTATATGGAGTGAAAATATACCAAAGTTTAACTACATCATGTTGATAATTCTAGGTTTAGCAACATTAAAAATTTAAATGTACAATGTTGAGTGTTAGAAACGGGTTTTGCCACACTACCACATACTTTTATGGTTAGAAATTAAAATCCAACCAGATCAAATCAATAAAATTATTTCTGTCGAATGAAAATTATTAAAAATCAAAATGCCGATCCTCAGCTGTTTAATATTGTGTGTAAAAATATGAACTTTGAACCTTTAGTTGTAAGCACTGATAATGCAGTTTCTTATACCGCAGTTTCTTAATAGTCTCTGTTCATCTGGATTACCAACTCATATATTAAAATTGAAAATTGGATGTCTAATTATGCTTTATGTTATCTTCAAATACCTAATCAATCTAAATTTAACCAAGTTAATAATGGCTGCTATGCGTGAAAATATCATCAAAAATAAAATTTTCAATTGTTCACTTTAATACAAGATTTTTATCGATAAACAAAAAAAAATCAATTATTAGTTAAAATTCCTCGACGGGGAATGATGAAGTTATATATAGAAGGACAAGCCATTTCGGTTCGTGATCACTAACCGCGAAAATTATAGAACTATTCTGCACCAAATATAACTACATCATCTTCATAGTTCAAGGAAGGTTTAGCAATAATAATGTGGTGATATCTTTTCCTTTAGTTTCTTGTTACTACCTCTTTGTAATTATTATTACCACATGATTATTTTTATTAATAAAATATATAGTGTGCCTCGTTGCTTAACCTGGTCATACTAATTGAATACGTTCGTGTATAATTCAATCTTGTTGGTTTTATTTAATCTTATTTAAGATAACTATACTGGTGACCCCGAGAAGAACAGTTAAAGCCTTCTGTTGGTAAGAACTTTTTTTTCTATTATTTTAATATGAGCACACCGACAGCTGAAGAATTTCTGTCCCTTCAGAGGCAATTGGCGGCACTCGAGTTAAAGCTAAACGCGGCCCCAGCACCCAATATTAATCACGTCAGCGTAAAATTACCCCCTTTTTGGGCCCCGGACCCAACTTTATGGTTCAATCAGCTTGAGGCCCAGTTCGAACTCGCCCATGTGACAGCAGACAAAACTAAATATAACCATCTATTATCAGCACTGGACGGCAACATGCTGACCGTTATTGCCGATGTTATTAAGCGAGACCCCCCCCCCCCCCGTCTTATAACGAACTTAAAAAAGCTATAGTCTCCCGTTGCAGCGATTCTGAAGAACAACGCTTGCGAAAACTATTATCCGGCCTCGAGTTAGGAGATTTAAAACCTTCTATACTACTAAGGAATATGAAATCCTTAGCCTCTCCCAATACCGGCGAGGATATTATAAAGCAGCTATGGATCCAGAGGCTACCCGTAACTACACAATCCATACTACAAGTTATGCATACCGCTACTCTTGATGAATTAGCTACAGCCGCAGATAAAATTTTAGATGTATCTCAACCTCAGCCATCCGTATCCAATGTAGAACTACAAAGTCAAAACCACCCTATTTACACAGAAATCGCGGCATTAACACAAGAAATTCGAAATCTCACTAGATACCACCGCTCTCGCTCCTCTTCTAGATCACGCCGGCGTTCTCCCATCTTACGTCAGAGACCGTTGGAAGACGGCTTTTGTTGGTACCATTCCTCTTTCGGAGACAGGGCACGGAAATGTGTAGCTCCCTGCAAGTACATTTCAAAAAACTAAATAGCCAGGGTTCAGCGGCGACCTGTTCCTGCCACGGCCCCAATTGTCGCCTTTTCTTAACTGATACGACGACAAAACTTCGTTTTCTCATTGATACAGGAGCGGACGTCTCTCTCTTGCCTCCGAGATCTTCGGATCGCTTGAACCCTGTTCAACAACACCTTTATGCAGCTAACGACTCCCGTATCAATGTCTACGGCAAACGAAAGTTGACGCTCACATTCGGCCCCGAAAAGCATTTCACCTACACTTTCCTTTTAGCCGATGTCCAGCAGCCGATTATCGGGTCGGACTTTTTAATTCATTTTAATCTTGTAGTTGACTTGCCCGGCCGACGACTTATAGACGGACTCAACATGACATGTGTTTCCACCATCCAGCACAGCTCACCACATAACCCAAGTACTCCTATCAGCAAATTCAACCCGACGTCACCTATAAGCTGCCTTCTTCACGAATTTGGTCAAATATCCGGTCATTTCCCGCCTCAGCTATCCCGTCCATTTTCCACGCAACACCACATAAAAACTATAGGACCTCCAATATATTCCAAACCCAGACGGATAGGACCAGATAAAATAACAGCAGCTAAGACAGTATTTGACAATATGCTCGACTTGGGGCTATGTCGACCTTCAGATAGTCCATGGGCCAGCCCACTACATTTAGTAAGGAAGAAAGATGGCACTTGGAGACCTTGTGGGGACTACAGACAATTAAATGACATAACTATACCTGATAGGTATCCCCTACCTAATATTCAAGATTGTACTAATTTTTTAGAAAACAAAACCATCTTTTCAACCCTGGACCTGGCCCACGCTTACCAACAAATTCCAGTTGCACCAGAAGACGTTTGCAAAACTGCCATTACAACACCATTCGGCTCATTTGAATTTCCCTACATGCCATACGGATTACGTAACGCTGCACAAACCTTTCAAAGATTTATTAACGAAGTCCTCCGCGGGCTAAACTGCCAATTTACATATTTGGACGACGTCCTAGTCGCCTCGTCATCTATGGAAGAACATATAAACGATCTCCGTAGCATATTCCAGCGACTTACCGAACACAGTTTAAAGTTGAACATTTCCAAGTGTGTTTTCGCTCAGGAGGAAGTACACTTTTTAGGTCATAGAATAACAAAAGACGGTTGCGGGCCTCGTTTAGACAAAATTAAGGCTATATCCGATTTTCCTAAGCCGAGGACAGCAAAACAACTCCGTACCTTCCTAGGAATGGTGAACTTTTATCGTCGGTTTTTGCCTCAGGCAGCGCAAACACAGGCTCCTCTACACCTACCTCATGACATAACCGACAATCAGTCTATAGAATGGACTCAATCGATGACAGACGCCTTTGAACGCACGAAAAGCGACCTTTGTAGAGCAACTCTTCTCGCACACCCTAGACAAGGTACACCGCTCACGGTCACAACAGACGCTTCGGATACAGCTATTGGCGGAGTAGTCCACCAGATCCACCATTCGACGTTGGAACCATTGGGTTTCTTCTCAAAGAAGCTTACACCCACGCAGCAGAGGTACTCTACTTATGACAGAGAGTTACTGGCCTTGTATGAAACCATAAAACATTTCAGATATCTATTGGAAGGCCGCCCCTTTACCTGTTATACCGACCACCGCCCGCTAACTTACGCGTTTCAACAAAAGACTGAGAAGGCTGCTCCAAGACAATCCAGACAACTCTCGTATATTTCTCAGTTCACCACGTCGGTCAAATATATCAAAGGCGTAGAGAATATAGTAGCCGACTGCTTGTCACGGATTGAAGCACTAGCGAGCAATAGTTTACTGAACGAAACTGACATCGCCAAGGCTCAAACGGAAGACCAGGAACTACCAAGGCTCCACGACTCATCGACCAACTTAGTCCTAGCACCAACCACACTGCCAGGCAACTTTTCACTCTACTGCGATACGTCCCTTGGATACTTACGACCTTATATTCCCAAATCCTTAAGATCGGCAGTTTGCGCTAAATTTCACAATCTTTCACACCCTGGCCGTAGAGCTACTCTTGATCAACTCCGAAAAAAGATTCGTCTGGCCACATATGTCTAAATTTGTCACGGACTTTGTAAAGAACTGTGCTACATGTCAACAAACAAAGATACAGCGACACGAGAAATCCCCTCTTCAGCACTTCACACCGCCAGATGAACGCTTTGCCTTTATTCACATCGACATCGTTGGCCCCCTACCGTTGTCGAACGGCATGAAATACCTCTTGACATGCATCGACCGTTTCACTAAGTGGCCAGAAGCCATTCCAATTGCGGATCAATCTGCACTGACAGTCGCAAAAGCGTTCTGGACCCACTGGATTAGCCGTTTTGGGACGCCTGTTCAAGTTGTAACTGACCAAGGTCGGAATTTCGAATCCGAACTTTTCCGTTCCTTAGCAGCTATCTCAGGAATCAAACTGGTTCATACAACGGCATATCACCCGCAGTCCAACGGACTTATAGAGAGGTGGCATAGAACACTCAAGACAGCACTCACCTGTAAGCTTTTGGAGACGCAAGACAGTTGGACGGAACTTCTTCCCGTCGTACTCCTCGGCCTTCGGACAGCCATCAAAAGTGATCATAATGCCTCTCCAGCCGAGCTCGTTTACGGATCTTGGCTACGACTACCAGGCGACATCCATAGCCAACTGGCACCGAACAAGATGGAACCTCCTGACACCTACGCTCAACAGTTAGGACGGAGAATGAGATCACTACGGCCTTCTGCCCCGACCTGGCACACCCCAACCAACAGTGTTCGCCCATCCAGACCTCAACGGTTGCAGCCACGTTTTCTTACGAGATGATCAGATTAGACCCCCATTAACTCCTCCATATACAGGCCCTCATCTAGTTATCTCCAGGGACGCCAAAACATTTATCATCAGCAAAAACGGCCGCAACATAGTCGTTTCAAGAGATCGAGTGAAACCTGCCCATATACTCTCGGAAAAGCCTAACACCCCTTCGCTACCTTCAAGCATTATGAGAACACCGACAACGGACAGCAATAATTCAAAAAATCCCATTCGTCAAAAGAAGCGCGTCACCTTTTACCTTCCTCCGGTTTGCACCAGAAGCGGACGTACCACAAGTGTACCTGAACGATATCGTTGACACTGGGGGGAGAGTGTGTGGTGATATCTTTTCCTTTAGTTTCTTGTTACTACCTCTTTGTAATTATTATTACCACATGATTATTTTTATTAATAAAATATATAGTGTGCCTCGTTGCTTAACCTGGTCATACTAATTGAATACGTTCGTGTATAATTCAATCTTGTTGGTTTTATTTAATCTTATTTAAGATAACTATAATATAATAGATATTTTCTATTTAAATAACTGTTTAAAAAGCGATAAATATGTGGAGTGTTGCAGTAAAGCGAGCGCCATTTAAGAGAGGTTACAATGATCCAGTGTTAAATATAGCTAGAAATTGATAATAAAGTTACTTAATTCAATTAGATTGTTATCCAAAAAGCTATAAAATATGTGGCAAAGCGACAATAGCGTTTTAGTAAAAAACTAATGAACCTATCTGAACCAAATTTTAACTACATCATCTTCATAGTTCTTGAAAGATTTAAAATTAGAAAGTTTACCATAATAATAACTTATACTATTATATAAAAGGACAAGCCATTTTACGTTTGTGATCACTAACCACGAATACTACTGAACCAATCTGTACTAAATATTAACTACATCATCTTCATAGTTCCAAGAGGTTTTAGCAATATTAAAATCTACTGATTTTTCATTTATTCTTTATTAAAAAAAGAAAATATGTGGACAACAGTGAAGTTTGAAAATTGACCGATAGGTGGAGAGGTTTCTACGCGAGAGGGTTACAAAAGAGCTTGAAATCGATGATAAAATTTACTTATTAAACTATAAAGAAAATTATTAAAAAAGATTTAAATATGGTGTGCGATATGTGGATCCCAGTGAAGCTTGAAAATCGAACGATTGTGTATAGCACCATCCCACAATAGAGTTAACAATGGGAAACTGAACCTATCTGTACCGACATCTAAATAAATAATTTTTTTAATTCTAGGAAGGTTTTGCAATGGTAAAATTTAAAATGTACAATGTTGAGAGGCAGGACTGAGGGTTTGCCACACTGTCATATACTTTTATAGTTCGAAATCAACATCCAACCAGATGAAATCAATAAATTTATTTCTGCCGAATACAAATTATTACTAAATCAAAATGTCGATCCTTACTTTTTTATATTGTGTGTAAAAATATGATCCACGGGCCTTCTGTCGTAAGCACTGATAATGCAGTTTATTTTCCGCAAAAGTTTCTTAGTCTTTATCCAACTTGATTACCAATTCATACATTAAAATTAAAAATTTTATGTCTAATGGTGCTTTTACGCAATCTCCAACTGCCTAATCAGTGCGATTATAACTTGATTAATAATTACTGCTATGCGTGAAAAAATCATTTGAAGAAATAAATGCTGAACCACATGCTAAAATACAAGAATCTTATCGATAAACAAATAAAACATTAATTTTTAGTTGAAATTAGCTTTACTTATGGAGGGCGGGCGAAGCCCGCGACAGGGATGCTAGTATTATATATATATATATTACGTGTCGCCGCCTAGGGGGCGGCTAACACCTAAAACTACTGAACCGATTTTAATCAAATTTGCATACCGTGTGCAGTTTGATCCAACAAAAAAGATAGGATACCTTATATCTTAATTTATAGTCACAATATTATTTGTATATTATCTGTAAGTCACAATTATTTGTTTTGCTCTATACGATTCTAACATATGGCGGTATAAGGTTAACTATTATATAAAAGGACAAGCAATTTTTCGTTTGTGTTCACTAACCGCCAAAAACTATGAACAAATCTCTACCAATTTTGACTACATCATCTTTATAGGATGGTTTAGCAACAGTAAAATCTAATGATTTTTCAACTAATTCTTTATTGAAAAATTGAATAATAAGTAGATAACAGTGAAGTTCAAAAATGGCGGCAATTGCAATCTACATGAAAGGTTAAAATGTACAGTGTTACATATATGTGATAATAAAATTTACTTATTTTCAATTAAATTGTTATAAAAACAGCTATATGGAGTAAAATATACCAAAGTTTAACTACATCATGTTGATAATTCTAGGTTTAGCAACATTAAAAATTTTAAATGTACAATATGAGTGTTAGAAACGGGTTTTTGCCACACTACCACATACTTTTATGGTTAGAAATTAAAATCCAAACCAGATCAAATCAATAAAAATTATTTCTGTCGAATGAAATTATTAAAAATCAAAATGCCGATCCTCAGCTGTTTAATATTGTGTGTAAAAATATGAACTTTGAACCTTTAGTTGTAAGCACTGATAATGCAGTTTCTTATAGTCTCTGTAGTCCTTCATCTGGATTACCAAATCATATATTAAAATTGAAAATTGGATGTCTAATTATGCTTTATGTTATCTTCAAATACCTAATCAATCTAAATTTAACCAAGTTAATAATGGCTGCTATGCGTGAAAATATATCAAAAATATAATTTTCAAATGTTCACTTTAATACAAGATTTTTATCGATAAACAAAAAATCAATTATTAGTTTTAAAATTCCTCGACGGGGGATGATGAAGTTATATATAGAAAGACAAGCCATTTCCGTTCGTGATCACTAACCGCGAAAATTATAGAACTATTCTGCACCAAATATAACTACATCATTATATATATATATATATATATATATATATATATATATATATGGTATTTTAATCGATGACAATTTCCATTTTTTTTTTTTGGTTGAACCATAATTCCGTAACTGTTGAGGTTCTGTTATTTCTTAGAGAAAAAATAAAGCAAGTGGTTTGCACAAGACTCTATTGATTCCAGCTTTACACCATTAAGATAGTCCTATAGAGACCGAAAGAAAATGTAACAGGTCCGGGCTAAGCAGTGGATGCACAAAAACTTCCCAACCAAATACTCTCAATTGTTTCATAGCCTCTAAAGACTAGTGTGTTCTGACGTCGTGGTGGAAGACAACCATTTTCCGATTACTCAGCTCTGGCAGTGTTTTCTTGAATCCCCTGCTCCAGTAGCATAAGTCGTTGATATTAGGGAGTCGAATAGGTTTGATTGCTTCATACAGCCCATGATGACAGATTCCTTTCCAATCGCACAAAATGCTCACCATTACCTTACAATTTTCAGCAGAAGTGTATCCAAATAGTCCATTTTTAATTTTAACATTGGTAACAAACAAAGAAAAATTCATTTTTATTAAAATAATTATTGCATAATATATTTATCAAAGTTTATTGCCATTAAAATATTTACTAAATAATAGTTATTTACTCATTGAGCTATTATTTCTAACTGCAAGTTTAAATATTTTGTGATAATATCAGTTTACAATATATTGTAAAACAAGTTCTTGAAATTTTTGAATTGTTAAAATAAATAAATAATTTCCTAAAAAGTAGATATCGTGTTTCAGTGTTAGTATTGGCGATCTAAACCCCTCCACAAAATTAGCACATCGCCTTGTTTTTTCTAATTATCGCCTTTTAATTTTTTATGTCTTTCTCCATTTTTTATATATGCGATTGATAAACATATTTTTCTTATGTTTTGGGTAAGGATCGACATTCGAAGAGTAAATAACAAAGAAAGCAAGAAAAATGTAACATCATCAATGTGAGAATAAATCATGAACTAATGGAATTGTTATGCTTATAGACAATTGTCAGTAGTCATTCACTAGCAATCTGTGATTTCGCATTATCTTGGAGATAAAGAAAATTTTCACCAATTTTATTGGGCAAATAGTATAACTTATGCCTCCAGGATGTCCGTCACATATCGCCCTCCAGTCAGTGAGTGAGCCCCTGCTTATTATGTGCAACTCTGTGCGGGCTTCCAATTGTATGCTAGTCCACACCATTTCAGAGCCACCTCCAAACGCTATTATTACAGGCAGCATCTTAACACCCTTATCCGTCTCCCAAGACCGTTTTCCAATAAGCAATTGTCCTATGTGCATACTGCCGTAAAAATTGAAGCTTGGCTTCTCGATACACTCTGGTGAGAAGTGACCTAGTGATAGGGTGTCCGAAGGTGAAACTCACTTCATGTAGGCTTCTTATTGTTTGGCTTGAAATCAACAAGTTTATGGCCAAATGAATTTCATTTCTGAGTTGAGGACTCGTTTAGCCTCTGTTTTAAGACTAAAACTGTAACTTCTAACTAAAGTGACCCTTGGTGGACCATACCCAGGCTTCTTAAGTTGGATCCGGTCTTCATAAATCGATGGAGTACCCCTAACCTATGATCAGTTTATTTCCAAGCGTATGCAACTTACATTGGGGACAAGCCTTCGTCCATTAGCGTCAGTGCTCTAAATACGATTTCTTTATGCATATCTATAGTTTAAGAACTAACTCGAAATTTAAAAAAATAATAAATAAATTTAGCATACAGCAAAACGATATGACACAGTCGGGAGTTTAAGAAATAATCAGTTATTTGTTTAATTTTTCGACTAGGAAGAATACATTAAAGGATTATGATTAGTCCTGGTTCTGTTACTTATACCAGTCCTGGTTAGACCAATTCCATTTATGTATAAAGAAATTTTAAACAAAGAAATATAATAAACAAGGTGATGCGCTAATTTTGTCCAGGAGTATATATTAATGATATTGCCCTACTTCGATGAATAAATCGACAAGCGATGAACTTTATGTGAGATAATATTAACTTCATCATCAACATTAATTAATTTCAATTTAATTTTAATCCTTAACCTAAATGGTTACTATCGTTTGTTTATTTTAGTATTTTCAGATTATTTATTTACCAAAGAATTCATTTTTGTAATAAATAGAAACATTTATTACCACTGTTGATTACTGCATTTAAATATGGTATAAAGTAGTATTTTGTTAACAGAAATGAAAAAATAAAATAAATAAAAAATAAAAATAAAATAGTTTAAAATATTAAGAAACTAAAAATTACTATAGTACAGTTGTACCCTTACACGGGTTCGCTTGAACTTCTTATTTATACAGTATGACAGAACTTTGCAATCTCTCTCCTTCATATTTAATTATTATTGTGAGTATTCACACTTGAATTAAACTGTTAAGGTTGAGAGAGCTCTCAAGAGAACTCTCTGAGAGCTAGACATTAACTATCGTTTATTTATAAATGTGAGTATATATTTATTGAAATATCAGGTTCAATAAATGTTTTTAACACCCCGAGGTCTCGTGTTATACAGCGACAGCTGCGCTGGTGTGATTTCTGTTGCATAAGGAATGAGTGTATCAATTAACTGTTGCAACATTTCCTGCACCGAACCGGGATGCACGAGAGACTCGCCGTTCTCTAATATAGTCATTAGCAGTCGTCTAAGGAAAATAAAACATCTCCGTTTCACCAAATAGAAGTTGTTTGAGAAAGGTGTGAACAGGTGTTGGAGATTTGAGTCAATCAAAGCGGAAGGACCTCTTCAAGAGCATGCTGGATATGAGTGGAGATTTATTGAGAATATTAATTATATATTAGTTTTCTTATTTAATTCTAGAAGACATTATGATTCTGTTTTTACTTCATTGCAGGTACGGATGTTGCTTCTCATCGGTATGCAGATCAACCTATCAAAATCCGGTCAAACAACACACCTTTTAGTCATCGATACTTACAAGGACTAAAAAATTCTGTATCTTTTTTATTATTGTTTGTATTTTAAAAATAAAAATAAAAAATATCACAACATCAAATATAAAAGTATTGATCAAAATATTTCAGTCAAATCTATTTTGTTATATCCTACCAATCTTCTTAGGTGGAGTTGGTGTAAATATGGGCACCCTATCTTGGTGTAAACATGGACCTCCATTTCTCCGGGAACTTCGACATGTCTCTTGTAAGAGATCCTGCATCTTTTGTGTTGGAAAGTTCTCTTAAGACACTCAGGGAGAGATGCGGGTAAAATGTTCCCAAATGTGGGAATATAGATCGTGCTGGGGCAGAATGAGGCAGTCATGATTGCTATTTCTGTAAAAAAAAAAAAAAAAAAAAAAAAAAAAAAAAAAAAAAAAAAAAAAAAAAAAAAAAAAAAAAAAAAAAAAAAATCTTGTAATAAATAAACTCTCGTACCGTTTCGAATTGTTTTATTCTGTTTTGAACTATATTTGGTGACTTTGTTTTAGAGGGCCCATATTTAACCCCCAACTTTTCTGTAGCTCTTTTGAATGCTTTTTAGTAAATCATCGTTTTTGAAATGAAATAATTGATGTTTTGATTGATTATTGTTTCGCCTTCTCACATTTAAAAAACCTGTTATAGTTGCTAATGAAAAAATCTGGAATGTTTCAAGTTAAAAGTAACTTCAAATAAAAAACAAAAGAGGATGCCCATCTTTACTTCTTTTCCTCTATAATTAATAATTGCAAAAATTAATATCAGCAGGTTTCTATCTTCAATTGATTGTCTTTCTTTGATGTCATATATGAAACGTAAAATTCCAATACCAGATTTTTTAAAATAATATTGTGGATAATACTAGTCATTAGAAGCAGAGAATGGCAGAGGGTGGAGTCACACTAGACAAAAACCTCTCGAATTAGGAACGGATGAAAAGTTCTCATGACGGCACGCGGCATCGTTACTGTGAAGATGCATTATGCAGCTTGATGAGGAGAGGATCATTTGAGAGTACTTGTTCAACAAGTCTCGGCCCGCAGTTATTATAGGGCCCTTGCATATGGAACAGGGACATTTGTTAGTTATCGTAGAAGTAATTCAGATCTAGTTTGAATATGAATGGCCCCAACGACAGGCAGCGGTGCACAAGTCCTGGAAACAGGCATATTCATGAAGTCACGGGAGAGCGGCCGCCGCGGTCGTGGGACCCGGTCACGGGAAGTGGGCTACTGGTTTTTGATTTGATTCAATCAGTGTCACCTCTTCCGGACCTTGAGGGCCGAAGGGTTTGGGAGGGTCAGCTAAGTCCTGCTATTCATTAAAAAGGGTAAAGAGACTTTTTATTTTTCATACAAATTTTTGATATTTACAACTGTATACATTATAAATAAGTAACTTTGAAGAAAATTATTACAATGACAGATCTAAACTTAAACTACTCACAAGTTTAAGTTCAATAAAAGTTCTAAATTACAAGATCTCTTGGCCATCTTCTTTTCAGACGTCTCAGAGGATTATCAGGAACTGAGTGTGAGACAAGTTGGAAGACTAGTGGAGTAAGTTAGGAGTTTACTATGAAAGGATTGGTATCTGGTTTTAACCAAATCAACAACATATGGAACATTAAGATCTATACGGGTAAGTTTGTTTGTGCCATAATAAGGAACATCGAGGATTTTACGAATTTTGGATTATAGGGATTGGATAAGAGTGTAATTACTGTCATGTAAATAGTTCTTGTCTTTTAAGTCTGGTATGTTACAAACTTTATTGAAATTATAAAAAACATGGTATTAAAAAAAATATAGCACAACAAAAGATAAATAGATAAAGTTACTAAACAGAAATAGATTAAAGTATATGGACAGATAAGCCGTAATTGCTACCAGTACTTTAATTATAACTACGTGTATAATAAAATCTAGTGGATTTGAATGGCTATGAAAGAATAGATTACTAGTATTTGTATTGTAAAGATCGTTTACGAGAAGGATCGGAATTTAGTGGAGTCCCAAAGCTCAACTCAATGTCCAAATAGATCTAGTAACTTTCATGTAAATAAGTCTTTCGTCATTTATCGGAAGCTTTGAACGCTTGTCTAGTAAATGTTGGAGTGATCGGAAACGACGAGCAGTTTCTATCGGAGACGAGAAGCAGTTAAAATACCGTTTGCGACGAAATAGATAATTTAAACCTGCAGAGAACATCCTTAACCTTGTAGTAACTCAATACACCTTCCGGGCGTTTATAATAAAAAAAGCTCGATGCATGATGTCTCAGGCCACCATGTCCATGTAAATGCCAATAGTAGTTCTTGCTCTTTTTACTTGAAAAGGTAAATGCATAAATAAGAAAGCCATTAAAAAAATAATTAATTTTATTTTTAAGTTCGCAAAAACGAATGTATACTAACATTTTTTAGTACGTTGTTAGGATCCATAAGGGTAGTTAAAATACATGTTTGCAACCCTAAAAAAAACTTGGTGCTCAAAAACCGCAAACTTTTAGCACTATTTTCACTTTTTCGCTTATATCTCGTAAAATATGCTTGAAAATAATAAAATCACTACATTTTTGACAATATAAGCCGAACCCCAGTTCCGTTGATCAATTGGTAGCAGAGATACAGCCGTCCAAATAAATGGTGATTTTGGCTAAGTTGTGGTGATTATTTTAGTCCAGTCAAAATAAGAAAATCAGAATAAAAATATTAGTTCTAATTTTTTTCAGGAATTATGTATAATGTCCCTCCAAATCCCGGTACCGCTGGGAGGGGTAAGGGGGGCTTTAAATGTTCCATTTTTAAGTTTTTCGCTTATAACTCGCAAACGGTGTTTTGCATTGAAAAAGTTTTTGTTCAAAATTAAGGCCTATTAAATTTGCTACAAGTGTGGCCTTATACATTTTTACGAAAAACTGGACCGTTTTCGTGCTACCGGCTCCTAAAAAGTTTTAATTTTCGAGAAAAAATTTTCAATCATGTTTTTTGTATATTTTTGTCTTCTAGATCCTCATTCGCTCACTTTAGATGAAAGTCGTCAGGACGTAATCGGATGAGAAAAATGACGTAATCGGATGCGTTTTCAAAACTGAAGCACTCAAACCGTTCATTAAGCATTTCTCCGCGAAAACACATAAAACTCCGAAACTATTATTTCGATCCATCTTATATTATCTTTTCCATCTATAAGCTGGTTAAATTTACTATTAGACCCACATACAAATTTTATCAAGTCCCCTAAAATACACCGGCCAGAACGCTAAAAAACGCGAACTGTTGTGAAATCTAAGTTTTTTGCCATATTATTCGCTATAACAACGAAACTACTCGTCCGATCTAATATTTCTTATTTCCATCTCAAACCTGCTGAAATTTACTATCAGACCTCGTATATGAAATTTTAATTCGATTACGTAAAAAACCCATGCCAGACCACTGAACATGTCAAAATCGTCATATTTTGCGAAAAACGACACATTTAGCGTGCAGCCGTGCATATTTAATGGGATAAAATCGAAATTTCATATATAGAGTCTGATAGTAAGTTTTATATATTTAATTCACACCTGTCCAGTGCTAATGACAATCATTGAATAATTAAGAAACAAAATGGAAAATATCAACGAAGATGGGTGGGGCAGAATATGGAGACCCAAGGCACATCGGTAGCTCCTCCAGTCTTATAAAGAAGATCTCTTGTATAACTTCATTTTATATTTTTATGTTAGAACCATTTGTCGTGTGTATTTTAAGAGAATATCGTTACCTTATTAACAGAATTAGATCATGTCACGGTTAATTATATGCAATTTAAAGAAAAGAAAATAATAATAAATTTAAATTTAAACCAGCTTTAAAATATTCTATTCTGTAAAGCACAGAACTGATGTCTGTAATTCCGTTTTTTCGTTCTTTTTTTTTTTTAATGATGTATCTCTCGAGGTGTATTAATTAGGGAATTTCATCACAACTTGAAATTATCGACACGGCGAAACCGGTCCGAGCTTAAATAAACCTCCAGACACCAGTGTTCCATTTGTTTTAACTCAGGTGATGATTATAGAGCTGTAGCTGATAATGTTGGAACCGAAACGTGACAGCACCTGCTTATTTGGATCATTCCATTTACTCCTCATTTGCCTTTGATAAAAGTAAAACCCGACATCATCGAAACTTATAGTTTATTTTTCCTATATCGATCGGTGAACAGTCTGCAGGAACTGGAAAGTGGTAATGATAGTCAGCCGAGGCATGATGATCATTTTTTATTTCTTATTTTTCATTCGAATTTGAACTGACGAAGATTATAAGTAAGGAAACGAATTATTAAGCTGAGGGGGTTATTTATTTCTTCTTAAACCCTACGACAAATCAGTAGTGTAGAAAATGGTTAATTTTAATTTTTTTTTTTATAAAGGTTTTATAATTTTACATAGAAGAATATTTCAGGGTGAAGTCGCACTTTAAAGATGTGGAGATAATCATCTATCAATAATCATCAAGTGACTTCACTTCATAACACGACAAGTGCATTAATTGTTAACACAACAACCTGCGAATGCCCTTCCAACATAACTGAAATACAAAATCTGGTATCAAATACTTCACTACACTGTACTCTTACGACTTCATTACACCAATAACGTGAGTGTTTTTTTTTTATAATATATATATAAAGACAAGCCTATTTCGTATCCGATCACTAACCACGAAAACCACTCAACGAATCTGTACCAAATTTTAACCAATTCATCTTCATAGTTCCAGAATGGTTTACCAATAATAAAATACATTGATTTTCAGTTAATTTTTTATTTGAGAAAGCGATTATATTTAGAAAGCAGTGATGATTGAAAATTGGCCGGTAGGTTGCGAGCGCCATTTTACATTATTTCTGCCGAATGAAAATTATTACCAACACGACGATCCTTTGCTTTTTGATATCGTGTGTGATCATATTTTTCAGGGAACTTTAGTTGTAAGCACTAATAAAGCACTGTTTTAACGCATGTTAAAATTTTGGTAACGTACGTTAAATCTGTGGTCCCATTTGTTAAATTTATGGTATAAAAAAAGAGAAAGAATTATGCAATACAGCATTTTCTTTTTTCTAATTATATAAATATACAATGGAAAATACTGTGATAGCTTGAAATTAAAATTAGGTACTAACATTTCGTAGGGTTGTTGATGTCGCTCAGACTAAAAGCCATTTTTATTTCGAATCATTGATTAATTTGACTGTTACAGAGGCTCGCACCTATAAAAACATATAATAAATACTTTTAATATTCGTTTTTAAAAACTGTTTGTTAAAATTCAGTTTTTCTACATGTTTCCCATTAAGTTTGAACATATGTTTGACATACGTTACCAGCAATTAAAAATAAATTAATTATTCAGTTAATAATACTTTTTTAGTAGGATTACTGAAAGAGTCTAGACATTCTTAACAGATGTTACTAACTTGGGGTGGGGGGAGTAACAATAAAATCTATGAACTTGGTAACGTACGTTAAATTTTTTGTAAAAAAAAAAAAAAAATAAAACTTTAATTTTTCACACAAAATTTATTACTATTGCTCTTCCTAGGAAATCATTTTAAATTAGTGACCTTTAGAATCCTTTACCAAAACCTGAATAAAAATAATAATTCTGACAAGGTACAGACCCGGTAACGTGCGACAAATAATTAAAGGTTTTAATTCTCTTAAAATTCATTAGAAATCAAGGATGCGAAAATTTGACGAACCAACTCAGTTATATATTCTCAAGTAGTTTGGAAACATCATAGTATGCCACAGAACATGAATAAGTAACTTTTTTTTGAGGATTCTGGGTTTTCTAGAAAGCTAAATTGCCATTTTATTTGGAAATGACCCATTAATCGATGTTAAAGAGGTATCAAAATTTGAGGCAGATTAAAATTGAAATAGATGAGCACATGGCACAGAATGTTTTCTTATTGTTGTTACATTTTTTCATCGTCTATTTTTATTTCTATTTAACTGTTATTGTTTTTCTTTATAGTTTTCCGTAACTAAAGTAGAGGATGTACATATTCCACATGTATATAAAAGTTCTTGTTATATGTGTATCGAAAAATCACATAAAAAAATATATAATAATTTACAGTGTTTCGAGAATATAAAATATAGAGAAATATGTTGAGGAAAAGAGGAACCTTCATTTGGAAAAAAAGATAAACAATTTCTTTTCGACCACATTATCGTTAAAATCTAAAAAATATTAAGAAAAAAAGATGGGAATTCATTTGATAGCATTTTCACTCCATAAGATGTCACATCTCTCTCATTAAAACTATAAACATTTATACAGAATATTTAAACTGAGAAAGTCAACACCAGGTGTCTTCATGAGTTACACGAGCCATTCCTGCGTGCGGTAATAGAAGAAAATAATAACCGGCCTATAAAAGGACCGGTATGATATCCCTTATATTCAATTAAATCACGGCCAGCAATTACAATTATAATTTCAATTAACAATAATTAAATAATCACTCTTCCGCCGACACCTGGTAAAGCAGTCATATCCTAATGCGACTCCATCAAATAAGGGAACGCTGATTTAGACTGGTTTGACAAGATCAGTCAGTCCGCCCTATTTCTCAGTCTTTCTTCTTCCTACGAACGCGAAGTAGGCAGCGATGTGATAAATATATAACAGAGGCCGTACATAGTATAATGTATTACATATGATAAATAAAATTAAATCGTCGAGCCATCGGAATTAGCGTCACGTGTTAAGTAATTGATGGGGATCAGTTGTCAGGCAGTAGGGACATCACACTTGTATAAATAAAAATACATATGTATGGTGAAATCATTTTAGTGACAACTTCGTCACTGTCTATCTTGTCATTGGCTTCGAGATATGGGCACTGTACTCACCATAAAAAAAGGCTTTTCAAAACCATAAAAAAATATGAAAAGCAGGGGGCTTTTAAAAAAAAAATAGTGTATTTTTTCTATAATGGATGAAACGGTCAAAAAAAAAGGCTTTTCAAAACCATAAAAAATCAAAAAAAAAAAAAAAAAAAAGAAGTGTATTTTATTAAAAAAAAAAAAATAATAAAAATAAAAAAAAAAACTTCTGTATTAAAACTTCTGACATTTAAACTTTTTTTTTTTTTTGACATGGATATGTCTTTCAGCAGTAAGTCTATAATTTTTTGGTGTATTGTTTTTTCACATTCAAAAAAACAGACATTCTCTAACTCTGTTGGTGTTGCTCGGTCAAACGAAAATTTGACGACTGTTCCCTAGTCAGTAATTTAATAGAAAATTTTTTTTGTTTGATAAAATTTGTCGCTAGGACCTAATGCTTAGTTTGAGTGAAAAAAGCCTTAGTTCAGTTATATATTTCAAAGAAGAAACATGAGAGTGTCCTACGAAATTCTCGTAATTATATGACATTATTGGAAAATAAATTTCACAGCCAGTGAAGAAACTCATGAAAATATTAAATATGAAGGGGAAAGTGTCGTTAAAGAGCGCACTGCACGGCTTTGGTATGAAAAATTTAGAAGTGGAAATAAGACGTTGGAAAGGAAAAAGGGCTCTGGGCGGCCCTAAATGGATATTGATTAGGTTCTGAAGGAAGCTGTTGAATCAAATCCTTCCACAAGCCAGGGAGTGTGGTGTGTCGAAAGATACTGTTATTCGCCATCTTATCACCATGGGGAAGGCGAAAAAGACCTGTAGACTGGTCCCTCACGAACTTAATCCTCAACAATCAACAGTCGGACCAAAGAAAAGTTTACAGAGCTTGATGGGTTTGAACTCCTCCCTCATCCACCATATATTCCAGACCTCGCACCTTCGGATTGCTAATTGTTTCGATCCTTGGCCCATTTTCTTCAAAGGAAAAATTTTGATAACTTTGCGGAAGTTGAAAATGTTGTCCAAGAGTTCTTTGACAGCCATCCTAAGGTATCTTATCAGCGTGGCATCGAGCAATTGGCTAACAGATGGGTAATGACGGTAGATAACACTGGGTTATACTTTTTAATATTAATAGTATTTTATATCAAAGAAATAGTAATACAAATATTTGTTTCAAAAACGGTTATTTTTTTTTATACACCCCATTACATTACTTCAACTCAACGACGTAGTTTCGGCCCAAATGTCCTATTAAATATGGTACTCAGATCTGATGCAGTGCGATATCTTGGTTTTATCTTACAAAACTAAAGTTTTGCTCTATTACAAAAAGAGTCACGTTTTGCCTACACTATTTAAGTGTTGGGACCTTTAGCCTTAAATTTGCTGACATTTTTTTATCAGAAGCTGTAGATTATACAATTTTTCCCAGTCAGACTAAAATTTTTTTTTTTTTTTTTTTTTTTTTTCTTTTACTAATTCCTTTTAAAATAATCAAGAAATTTGTACCTAAGAACGACTTATCTGATTACTTTAAATACTTAATAAAATTATAGTTAAGTTTTATGCAACCAATATTGATAATTACATTTTCTAATTATTAAAAGTAAAAACAAATTACTTTTTGTTTATTATTCATTTTTAAGGTGTGAAAAGAATAGATAAGTACCAAAGAACGACATCTGATGCCATTAAATAGATAATAAAAGTATTATTACATTTTCTGTAATTATTATTAGTAATTACATTTTCCATTATAAAAACGTCTAAGCTAATTACTTTTTCATTAAAACTTATTAATGTCAATCGTTAATAATAGCTGCAAGATAAAAACTTTAATTAAAACCAGCTGAAAAATATATGTAAAAAAGAAAAAAAGTTATTCGTCTATTCCTAGTTTTGAATAGCATTTAATTTGTAATTAAAAGACACTAAAGATTTTATTTGCATATAAGATGATATAGTAATCATAAAAAAAAGACTATATTATTTTATATGCATATAATATCTTTAGTATCTTTTAATTGCAAATTAAATTTTATTTAAAACTATGAGTATACGGAAATTTTTTTTTTTTTTTTTTTTTACATTTATTTTTCAGCTGGATTTAATTGAAGTTTTCATCTTGCAGTTATTATTAACGATTTACATTAATATGTTTTAATGAAAAAGTGATTAGCTTTGACTTTTTTATAATAGAAAATGTAATTTTTTATAATAAGACATGGGAATTTCAGACTTTAAGTAATAAAGATATGATCTCTGTATCTCACGGTAATAGCGGAAAATTAGTTTCAGTAATGCGAGTTTACCTTACTAACAGGAACTTGTAAAGTAAAGGGATGCCAAATATTTCTATACTGGACTATTAATCTCGCTAAATCAGTAAAATTAAGTCATTATCAAGAAATGTTTTATTGGGGTAATTAAAAAATTCAAAGAACCAATAACTATGCAATTAATTTATTCATTAAAACAATCTCCGATACAACTGATAACTTTATCCTACCGTGATGCAGGATCCCAAATACCGTTTTTAAAAAATGATTGATCTTTTATGGTAAAAAACTGATTTTCTATCAAAAGATTTCTGCCGGATAAAATTGTCCAGAGATCTGAAAAGTTGATAATCAGTCTCTGGAAGGTCAGGAGAATATGGTGAGTAGGGCAATGCTTCGCATCAAATTTTCATTAATTTATGTCAAGTAAATTTTGCAGTATGTGGCCACTTATTCGCTTGTGATAACTTGCGAGGTACCCTTTTATACAGTTTTTTTTTTCTTCCATTTGATATAAGTCCAGTTAAATAAGGCTCCAAAAGTCCGTTTTCAAGAAAAAACTGCCGAACTTTTATTCTCAACGGATCTTTATGTTTTTGGGGTGCTGAATCCGAATCTGAAGTTTGCTACCACGGCAAACGTTGGCTTTATGCCCAAAATTGCAAAATATCGGTTATTTTCGGTATTTTACCTGTAACACGAAAACAAAGCTTTTCTCGAAGAAAGTTTTTAAACATTAAATATATCTAGAATTATCACCTACGTAATGAAAAAAAATACTCCGAAATCGGACCTTTTACCGCGAAGCTTTGTTCTTGGAAAAAAGTGTAGAAATTGGCCAACTGGTGGTCAGTCCCACTTTTTCGCCAAAACATGTCTGTCGTACTTTTTTTTCTATAACTCCAAAACTATTTGTCCGATTCATAATTACTTTATTCATCTTAAAGCTAATTAAATTTGCTATTAGTCTATTAAATATGAAGTATTAATAATTTCCTTTAGAAGCACGCTAAAAAAACCCGTATTGTTGTGAAATCCACGTTTTGTTGCACATTTTTCACTATAACTCCGAAACTATTCGTCTGAATCAAAGTTTCTTCTTTTTATCTAAAAGATAAACAAATTTACTATTAGACTCTATATAGGAAAATTGTATCGGGTCTCTTGAAACACACATGTCAGAACACTAAATATTCCGTACTTTAATGAAATTCACGTTTTTTTGGCACATTGTTTCCTATATATAACTAATATATTTGTCCGATCCAATATTTCATTTTTTATTCTCAAAGCTGGTTCAACCTACTATTAGATCATATATATGTAATTTATATTAAATCCCGTGAAATACCCTCGCCAGGCCAATGAACATGTCATAATTGTCATATTTTGCCAAAATAAACATATTTAGCATGGGTATTTGTCGGGGGGGAGGGGGGCGTTTGACGTGGATTCGAATCAATTAATTCTCAAAATTCCTATTCGTTAGTAACTTGAGGTCTTCCGAGCATCATCTTCAAGCGTTTCATCGCCTTGAATTCGGAAAACCAATATTGAGCTTTAGGCTTAGAGCGTACCTTCTCACCAACAACTGAGCATATTTTTCGAGCGGCCTCGGATTCCTTCAAGCCAAGTTTAAATTAATATAATAAAATTGACCGAATTTGAACTTGAACACGCACCATTTTAATATATTTCTTTAAACATTTAGCAGTGACTGGATTAAAAGGCAGTTCTTATTTCAAAGACATTAAACAATGTTTTTTACACTTGAAAAGGTTGAATTGGAAAAAGAACTATAACAAAGACGGTATAGACCAAATAAATCTTAATTAATTGAAAAAAAAATACCAGGTATTATCAATAAAATATGTATGAAAAACAACGACTAATTGGCCTTGGAGGGATAAATGATGACAGACTCTTCAGCTTATACCTTTTTTCCTGGATAGCTAGAAAATACTTTTAAAGGAAACGAAGATAAGTCCAGGACATATCGGATGCCATTAAGAGGGTTGAAATTTCTTAAATACTTTCATAAAAGATTTTGAAACTCTTTCTTCCCAAGTTTACGATATTGTGTGTCGGAGCTATAATTTTATCCACACGGACACGCTTAAATACCAAACCATCTGAGAATTCTTCACATATCAGTAGGTGCAAGAACAGAAAATATCTCTCCGAGGATCGGACAGAAAATAAATTGGAAGAGAGTTAATGGACAGGATTGAGAATTCCCGGTATTTCCCATTATTTTGAACTATTTGGGGGATTGGAAGTACGATTTGTGTTGTATAATTGGGCCCTTAATTAACTCCTTACAATTAATTATACATTTTCCTAGTGAATAATTTTATTGTGGATTAGTTATAATTAGTACAGTTATTCTAACAAATATGAAATTATTAAACGTAATAGTTTCCTCATGAAAATATTAATTGTTTTTATAATCTATTTATGAAAAAAATGCTCGACACTGAACAACGATCCAAACTTAAAAAAAAAAAAAACTATATACATTTAATATTATTTTTTTTTACTTTTGAATTTCATTTTTATTACCTAATTAATTCTTGATGTCATGCTAATCAGAATTACAATATAAAAGTTTTTTTATTTATTTAGTTTTCTTTATTTATTTATTGAAATTTACAACTGCATTTACAATATAAACATAATATACATCAAGTAAATATGATGATGTTAAAAGTATTTAATTTTTTAAAACTTTATTGACAAAATAGGCAAATTCCTCAGTCAAAAGGCAATATAGCAATGTATAGGACTACTAAAGTACATAAATAATCCCAAATTATCTAAAATAAAGTAAAATGATATAAAATAATAGAACAAAAGCATATCATAAAGAAATACTAGATCACAGTAACAGCTTGGGGAACACCGGACCAAGCCCCGATTCATTGGTGGAAAAGCTGGTTTCCAAGAGATCTCTGTGCTGCTCTCAAGCATGCTACAGTGTCAGAATCTAGTGGATTACTGGAATATAAGCAAAGCACTTGAATATCGTAGAAACATTCTATCATACAACAAATATTTAAATTATATCTTGAAAGTTGGCTTTATTCAAAATCCCATTGGTTTAATGTGAAAAAAGAAAATTAAACTTCAAGCTACTTGATTAATAACTTACAGTTTTCTCAACTAAAACCTCTCTGATTATGATTTTAATTTTAGAAATTCAGTTTTATAGCTTTTATAATTTTAAATGTTAAACCTCTGAGCCAAAGCCTGGGTACGCCGAAACGGAGAAAGATATCACAGGAGAAATTCCGTAGAGACGTCTGACTCATTCTGACTCGAAAATGTTTTTGATATTAGCAATATCCGTTTTACTTTATGTAAATTTATAAAACTCTTTAGACCACAGGACTTATTCTTTTATATATGACATGGTTCGAATATGGTAACGGGAGAAAATGAGTTTTCTACTTCTTCAAGTACTTTTGATTCATAGCTGAGTGGATATACCATACTGTCCCCCGGCCTTCCTAAATTTTAATTTGAATCTATGTAACACAGTTTTAAATCATGAGAAATATATAAATGGTTTAAAAAGATAGTCGTGTTGTTATTTTTAAGCCGACTAGTCGGCTGCTTTTGTAGTATAATTTTTATTTTAGATTAATCTTTAGAGTTTGCTATTTATTCTAGGAATAGGAACTATTTTTGTAATCAATTATAGAACTTTAAGAAAGATTATTAATTCATTCATTCTCGGCGCAACAGACGCATGAAGCGATCCTTGGCCAGCTCATCGGCTCTCCCCCATTCTTCCCTGTCAGTGGCACGTCTGATGGATATTCCTGCTTTCTTCAGATCCTCGGTGACGCTGTCCTTCCATCTTCCCTTCGGTCTTCCCCGTGGCCTTACTCCATCGGGGCTTCCGTAATAGTCTTCTGACTGTCCTCTCCTCGCTCATTCTGATTATGTGTCCCATCCATTTAATTCGCTATATTCTTACATATTGGGAAACACTCAGGTCATTATATAGTGCGTACAGCTCTTTCTTTTTTTCAGTTTTTCCTTTAAAAGACACCCATCCGACCCGTCCTGACATACGCATCTAAAACCTGGATATTGCGTAAAGTATCAGCTGAACGTGTCGACAGGTTCGAAAGGAAGATATTAAGACGGATCTATGGACCTGTAAAGGAAAATGGTTTCTTTCGACACAGAAAAAACAAAGAAAGATTATATTAACCAAAAATAAATTCGATAACTTCTACAATACTGAATAAAGAACTTACGTAACCTACTATGTAAATAGGTATTGTGTCATGATTAAAAAATAATAATTCTTAATTGAAATTAATGTAAAGCACGAAAAGAACACGTAAAGAAGACTCTTATTGTAGCAATTTACCAGCGTGTTTATTTAGAGTTAGCTTACTCTGTCGCGGCTTCGCCCGCTCTCATAAATAAAGATTATTTTAACTAGTAATTGAATTTCATTTGTTTATCAATAAAAATCTTGTATTTTTACAATGGAATTTAGCCTTATTTCTTCAATGATATTTTTACACATGGCAGGGATTTTTACCTTGAATAAAATTAAATTGATGAGGTGTTTGAAGATCACGTAAAACCATAATTAGACATCCTATTTGGCAGAAATAATTTTATCGATGCATGCGGTTGGATTTTAATTTCTAACCATAAAAGTATATGACAGTTTGTAAACCTAGTTTCTGGCACTCAAGACTATACATTTTAACTATTATTATAGTAAAATTTATTATTATGAACCTTTCTAGAACTATAAAGATGCTGTAGTTAAAATTTGTTACAGTTGGGTATAATAGTTTTACGGAGAAGATAGTCAGGGATGCAGTCAAAGTAACACCACGTCAAAGAAGACTTTGACTGCATCCCTGACTATCTTCTTCTCCATTCATCATCCAGTCAACTATACTTTTATCATAATAGTTTTACCATTGCAAACTATTTTGCAGAATGGCCACATATCGGCAGTTTTTTAAACTGCACTGGGATCCATATAGTCCGTATAGTTATATCTTTGATAACAATTGAATTGAAAATAAGTAAATTTTCTAACTTGAATTTTGAAAATAAGTAAACATTTGAGCTATGAAGATAAGGTTAAAATTTGGTGCAAATTGGTTAAGTAGTTTTTGCGGTTACGAAAAATGGCTTGTCCTTTTATGTAATAGTATAAATTTCATGTAAGATATTTTTATGTTGTATAAATAAGTCCATGAAAGAATTCCAAATTTCAGAAATAACCAATAGCTAAGTAAAGTAAATTGCTGAATTTTGCTTGATTTTTCTTTCAAAAATACATTACTTTACACATCGGCCCACGTTTGCAAACAACAGAAAAAAAAAAAAAAAAAAAATCTTGTAGCTACATGGGCTAACGGTTATAAAGCTATTAACGAAGCCCCTCGAACATTTCCGATGTCACCCGAATTCCAATGGAAGCAATGATTTGCTTGGCCAACTAATTGGCCTTTTTGCCAGCAGATTAGTCGGCACATCCATCTCTAGAAGGTATGCACGTTTTACGTTTCTTTTCTTTATCCCTAACTATAGATTAAATCATAAAAGCATGATAGTCACTATCAAAAAATGCTTTAAATGGGAATGGTTTCATTTTAAAAAAACGTACTCTCAGCGCACATCTTGTCGATAAAATGCCAAAGAGGCCAGCGCCCTTGGTGAGTGTACATACCCTCCGAATGGCATAACAATCGACAGAAAGTAGATGACAATCTAGCTGGGAATGCTGAGAGACGCCTCAGAGTCTGACCCACACCTGCACTACAGGCAGGCACCTGTGTCTTCGTCGTCTTGGTTTTGTGCTATGAGTGTGCAGATTTCTTTGTTCGGTATCTTCTCCTGTTCGTATCGACACTGCGTCATTCAATCTAGTTGTTTGTATTGTAATTCGTTTTTTGCTTACTCTATGAATTTGAATACAATTATTAACTTGAGAACTTACTTAAAACAAAAAAAGAAAGAAAAAGATTTACCATGATTAGTAACTAGTGTCTCCCCAATTAATTCAATTATTTAACTGATACGCTGACACGATACGCTATCCAAAAGCTATGATGCTGTAATTCAACACAACATATAAAAATAATATAAAATATTCAATGTTTTATAATGTAAACTACTATGTTACTCACATAGATTTTACAAATTATAATACTTACGAGTAAAAAAATACATCCTGTCCAAATATCTTATCTGGAGCTGAATCGGGTCTCGATCAGCCATCGATGTTTTTCATTCTCTTTTACGTTTTACTTATGGAAGTGATGATCTTCGCTAAGCCCTGTATCAACGCACTTGACAGCGAACTTTAGAGGTTTGTATATATCATTACGTAAAAATGGCTTTTGAAACACTAAAATGTAAACTACATAAAGGTGGCAGATTAATAGCCCAGAAAATAGGATCACTTAGGTCTCCCTAGCTGAAATCGAAAATGTTTCCACGACAATTAGCAGGAAATTCAGTAGCATTTGTGTTTTGCGGGTCCGGTTTTAGGCAGGATGATAGTTGAATGAAGCAAACTTTTTAACCCTGTCATCATCCTTGGAAAACAGTTATAAATAAAAAAGAAAATATAATTTGAGTAGCAGTGAATTTTAAGTTCCTTCTAGGTCTCAAATTAGATAATCGGCTAATATCTTAGATTGTGTGTGACGAATTAGCTGCTATCCTTCCTGTTCCAAGCGTAACCTTGCGATCTAGAACCGGTAAATCCTTTTTTAAAAAAATGAAGAATACCCGGCATTAAGGTACAAGGATAAATATTCTGAATAGCGCATATTAATGTTTAACGAGTTACGTCCTTGCTCTTTTAAATCCTGATAGATTTACCGATCCCAATCATAGACCACAGGTGTTCAAACCTGCGTTAACACGTATTTATTTCATATTTATTCATCGATTTATTAAATCCTAGGAATAAGATCTATTCCTGGAAGTATTTGCTATAATACTTCCTGTAGGGTAAAGCAGACAGTTATTGACACCCTGTCTTAAAAATTTGAGAAAAATAATATTTAAAAAAAAAATCATAACGTTAATTTTAAATCCTATAATTAAACTGTGTAAAAGTTCTTTCAATTCTTTCCGTAATTTAAAAGATATCTGTAGGGTGTCAATAACTGATTTTATATTATATTTGTCACTATCTTGTAAAATAGATTCCAGTAGAGTAAAGGCACCAGTAGTAGACACTATTGTGAGGCTCTTGCAATAATTTTAGTGGTACTTCAATAAATTTTTTTCTAACAGACAAAAAACGCACTCTTTAAAAAAACTCTATTATTGATTTTAAGTTTGTTTTAAAGCAGTTTTGGGGAAAATATTTATTGTTATTCACTAATAACAGGTGTATTAGTAGACACCTGTTACCAGTAGTAGACACAGAAACGCACCAGTAGTTGACACTTCACTAAACAAATTTATTTAACTTGTTTCTCATCAAATTTGTTGTTTTGTTATTTTAACATCCAAGGATCTTGGATTTTAAATAATAAAAACTTGAAAAATTGAAAAATAACATTTCTATTTAAATTAGGAAGGTACTGTACACAGGTAGGTAGGTTCCTACAGGTAGGAACTGTACACAGTTTAAAATAAAATATAATAAGTAAATGTGATGTGAATTAACGCAACCACCCACTGGTACCACATATAAAAGTTGTATATTAGAAGGTCCCGGGGCTATCTAAAATAATTAGGAATTGAATGGGAAGTTGAGACTATACATATAGACTATACTAGTGGATTTGAATAGTTTATTATGGAGTTTATTATGAAAGGATAGGTACCTGGTTTGGACTAAATCAGCAACATTAATGTCTTTATGGATGTTTCTGTTATAATAAGGAGCATTAAGGATTTTGGATTGTAAGGAATGGATACGAGAGGGATTTGGTTCAGTGGATTTACAAAAGCTCAACTCCAAATGTCCAAATAGGTCTGATAACTGTCATGTAAATATATGAATATATGAAAAAGAAAATTAATGTCGAATTTATTATGATATAATTTATAAAGATTCTGAAATTTTAGAAAACATTGGGGTACAAAGTCTGTGAAGTTTTAAAAGATAAGCAGCATCTGTTCGTCATAAGTAAAATTTGGAACAATTTTAAGTTATTGAACTTCGTTCAAAATCTACCTAATATGAATTAAATTACAAGTTTCATATGGACGTAATAAGATACCTGAGAGGAGTGGAATAAATCACTAGAAGAGAACGGAATGAATACATCAGTTTTTTTTTTTTTTTTTTACGTGACGACCCTGAGTGAAGCGGCTGACAGGGCTCCCGTTATAGGAGCCACAGATGGCCGCAGCCGGAGCGGGGCCCAGCGGGGCGGAGTACCAACCGTCCTCCACTTCTTGGTCGAATGTGCGGTCAGAGGTTGCCTTAGGACAGAGGGCCCCCGGCCCCACCCCGTACGGACCTGCCCTGAAGCAGATGGTCCGCACGTATAAGGCCGCCTCGGAGGTTCTATGACTCATCTCCTCCAACTCCTGTCGTTATCTCGGGCGAAAACAATAATACAGCTGGAGGGCATAATTCGGGGCCGGCCTCGCTGAATATCCTCATCGAAAGAAGACCTCCGCAAGATCCGTAGCCCGAGGTGCCGACTTCTCTCCGAACAGGTGCTGCCGGGAGGAATATATCTCATTGACCGCTAAGGTGGTGGGTGTACCGCCCGACTTTCTAACACATCTGGTCGGCTCTTAATGCGTCTATTAGCGGCCCCAGATCGACTTCCTTAGCTGGAGCCTCTGGTAGATGTCATCAGAATAGTACTGCTCTCAAACCATTATTAGCGAATTTCGGATGTCGATTCCATTAAAGATATAATATGAATCGTCGATGTCTACTTTTTATTGGTTTTCGTCAAATAAATTTATTTGATTTAAGATATATATATATTTATTTAAAATATATTACTTTAATAGTAGGTAGATTGCAAATCATTCATAATCAGCCTACGACAATTCCCATACCAAACCACTGTTCTTAGAACTCATTTGATCTCACTCGGATGCAATTTATTCTAAATCCTCTATTCCAGACCTTTTCATCAGCCTGAAATTATCTTAATTAATAAATAATTCTAAGTTTTTATTTGTAGGTTAACACCTCAGCAAAAGATGTGCCCCAACATTTTTATTCTACCACCAAGAACTCCAATTTCCAGTCACAAAACCACACACACGCCTTATAATGTTACCTCGTAACAAAAATTAAATAATACAAATAAAAAAATAAAAGTATAAAATTCATTACATTCAGAGAACCAATCTATTCATTAGCCCTAAGGAGATCGGCAAAGGAAAAAACTAAAATATCTTTGATGGTATAGTTTAGCATTTGAAATAACCTTGTGTTTATTTGAAATTACACTTTTCATTTGGAATTTTTATGATATATTTTAAGAAAACGTCTGCTATTGTCAACTGATTATTGTATTTAGGGCACTATTTATATTTTTTTTCACATTCAAAGATTAATATTAAAATAGAATCCAAGCATACTTTCGTATCGGTTTTATTTATATCATTATTTTGTAATGTTTGGCATTTTTCGGATTTACCGTTTTTATTTTACATATTTCACAAAATATTCTAACCACAAAATATAAAGCATTGGACAACTTAGAAAGTGTTTCCAGCCATTTACTCTGTGGAAGGGTTGAGTGTGTAAGTGGAATCCTCTTAAGTAATTACTTCATAAAGGTAATAAAACATATGAGCTAATAAAAGCTTTTTACAGAATTGAACTTTACAGAATTTTCCACATTTGGCAGATCGTTTTAAAAAACCTTCTCATTTCTATAAGGTTGTTTTCTACATAGGATTGCCTAATTCAAAACCACTGCTTCCTTTTAGATCCCACATCCACATTAATTTTATTTATTGATATTTACAACTGGCCAAAAATAAAGTTAGTAAATAATTGGAATTGTAAATTAATGGTGTACCAATCCGTTGTAAAGCAAACACTCTTAGGTGATACTTCAATAAAAGTTCATTATTAGAATGTCTAGTGGCCATCTTATTTTTAAATATCTTGGAGGTTTATCGGATTGAAAATTGGAATTTTGTATGAAGATTGTCCTCATAGAAATTAAATGCCAATTTAAAAATGCCATTTTTTTTTCAAATAACTTAAATATTAAGGGTAATTAAAGAATCCCAAAATCCGCAAAAAATGTGTATTTTTAAATTACCATAGTTTAGTTCCTAATTGAGCTAGATATATTTAGGTGATGTCATGTTACTCAGTGTTAAATGTTCTTCCTTCTGATGTTCAACACAACATACTTTGTTGTAAATAGATTTTTTTGACTCGATTTAAATTGTGGATTTTGATTTTCCCAAAAAGTTCAGTTTTAAAACTTTTTTAAAATTCCTATAAATAGTTAATACTTATGGTAAAATTTTGTCGAAATTTCAAAATGAGAGGCTGATGGGTTATAGTTAAATAATAATTTCATAAAAGGGTCTTTTATATTGTTTGTTGAATTTTTCGTAATGGTGATTATTACTATAATTAGCTATGTACTTAAAAGGGTTGCCTCTAAGACATTAATTTAGTTTCAATAGACCGTCGATTATCCAAATTAATGTAGTCAAAAGTATAAAAAAAAAGAGCATTTAAAACTGAGTAAAATGATGCCACTTCTACCTCTCTTGCTCAATTAGAAAAAAAACTATGGCGATTTCAAAATATTTTTTCCTTTTGTGATTCTTTACGTAGCACTAATTTGAACGTTTGAAATGTTTGAAAAAAAAAAAAAAAAAGTATTATTCTTAATCCCTATGAGGACAGCCTTTATATCAAATTTTGAGGTAGTCAAGAAAATTTCTTTATTTTAGTATCTTGATTTCATACGGGATGACCCAGGAGTGCCTTTGCAGCCTTACGTTGCCTTTCTGTTGGACAGGTATTAGTGAAATATTTGGTAGTAGAGGTATTAGTTCTTTCCATAGGAAGTCGTAGATTTAATACGGAAAATAAAAATATGTAAATAGTAAAGCAGAACGTTTAAATGTATATTATTATTTATATGATACCTGGTCTCCACTTTCAACAAACATTGGGAAAAAAAACTGTCTTCAACAAAAATAAAGTTAATTTTTTTATTACCACTCATAAACGGTCATTTCCAAGAAAATAAATACCAAAGTTGACACAAGTTGGAGAGTGACAAAAGATTTTATTGTAGTGACAAGTGGAGATAATGGCGGGGGACCGTATATTTCCTGGGAGCCATAAGCTTCAGAGGAGCCAAGGTAACAACACTACCTGTGCTCAGGTAACCTGCAGGTAACTTGGCGCCGCCCTAAATCAATCAGTTCCACTCAGCTCTCAAACCCTCCGGACAGCTCCAACGGTTATGAATAATGGACGAATTAAGCAGCTCCGATATCTGGGAGCACTTAGTGTTTCGATTCTTATTACATGTTGAGTTGAAGAATACTAATGTCCATTTTATTAATTATAGTATTTGTTGCAAACTGTGGCTAATATTTTCTTCAAACTTTACCATCTAAGGACGTACAACTTCCCTCTATGCAAATGAATAATAATCACTCGGAACGAACGAAAATAATTGCATTCCATGAAAAATAATATATTTAAATTGAAGTAATGATAAATTTCAATATTATGATATATGCCTTCCATGAAAGAATATTTTTAAAAAATTCCTATGGTATTTGATAGTCGAATAGCTTAATTGAAGTATGGAGTTGAGACGAAGTGGTCCCTGTTTCCTGTCCAAGGAAAGGACACAATGAAGACTTAAACATAACTTTTTTTTCTTAATATTTTATTTTAAATTCATTTAGAACTGATTTGTACATCCGTCAGAAGGGACTTCAATACACATCAACGATAGAAGAAAATATACGGAAGAAGCTTGTCATTTATGACCTACAAATTGAGAGGTATAATATTAATGTTATATATATATATATATATATATATATATATAACAATATCATATTATATACGTATATTGTACACTTAATTGTATTAAATCTTTTATAAACCCAATGTCCTTCGTGTTTAATCCAATGCAGTCCAGCAATTTGGCATGCAAAGCTGGTCCTGCATCAACGAAGAAAGAAGAAGGTATACGGAAGGAGCTTGTCATGTATGACCCACAAATTGAGAGGCATAATATTAATGTTATATTTTTTTTTTTTTTTTTTGTTACGTAATTAAAAACGCTAAGGATTTTTCAAATACACATAAAAAAAACTGTGAGCCTCATCACCTTATTATTATTTAAAATTTATTATTCCATTATTTGTTCCTTAAGGTAGTATCCTAGGTCCTATCCTCTACACAGTGTATACAGCTGACATCCCAACTCATCCTACCACTTACGCTGATGACACGTGTGTTATCAGTAAACAATGATCCCTTCATTGCCTCTCAAACACTCCAATCCCATATACTAAACCTTCAAGAATGCTGTCAAAAATGGAGAATCAAAATAAATCCAAACAAATCCAACCAAATAACGTTTACCCTACGTCGTAAACCTACGACTTCCTGTCCTACAGTATCCTTTAATGACATTCCACTAATCCCAGTTGAGCATATCCGCTACCTAGGACTCCACTTGGACAAACGTCTAACTTGGAATCCACATACAAGGCTATAACGACAAGAGACTGCCACTCGTTACAGACTACTTCAACATTTACTAGACAAACGTTCAATTAATTACAAAAGACTCATATCCATGACCTACTCGGACGTACGGAGTTGAGCTTTGGGGCTCCACTAAACCATCCAATTCATCTCGTATTCAATCCTTACAATCCAAAATCATTCGAAAAATCCTCAATGCTCCTTACTTTATCACCAATAAACTTATCCATAAAGATCTTAATGTTCCATATGTTGCTGATTTAGCCCACACCAGACACCTATCCTTTCATAGTAAGCTCCATAATCACTCAAATCCGTTAGTTTCTCAACTTGCTTCCCACTCCATTCCTAATAATCCTCCGAGGCGTCTAAAACGAAGATGGCCTAGAGACCTTCTAGTGTAGAATTTTCAAGTGCTACTGATGAGTAGTTATTTTCAAGTTTTAACATGTTATTATAATCGTTGTCAATACATTTACTTGATGTATATATTTTGCACAGTTGTAAATTTTAATAAATGAATATAAAAAAAATAAAATAAATTATTACATTATCAAAATTACGAGAGATGAAGTACGCCTCCTTAAAATGCTTAGAAGCAGAAAGGGGAGAAGTTACAAATAATTGGTAATAAATTCCATTAAGAAACAAGGAAATATGAAAAAAAAAAAAATTAAAATATTAGATCTGATAAATAAATAATTATATATTATTCAAATCTAAATAAATACAATAAGTAAATGTGTGGTAAAATTATTACAATCACATGGCAATAAGTTGAGAAAACTCAATAGTAGCACGTCAGTTAATATTCTACATTAGAAAATCGATAGGCCATCTTCTTTTCAGATGCCTCAGAAGGTTATCGGGAATTGAGTGTGAGGCAACATGAGAGACTAGTGGATTAGAGAGGGTATCTAGGTTGTCATAATAGGAAAGGTATCTTTTTTGGGGCAAATCTGCAACATATGGGGCATCTAGAACGTTATGGATAAGTTTGTGTTGGAGATAATAAGGAGTACTGAGGATTTTATGAAGAATTTTATATTGTAAGGATTGGATTGGAGAAAAATTAAAGGTTTAGTGGAGCCCTAAAGATCTAATACATGTTGGACTAGTCGAAAACGACGAGGAAAATATTGTTACCATATCTAAAAAAATAAGAAAAAAAGATCATTGTGAAATGAATATATACCAAAGAAAATATATACAAAAGAAAAGATGTTTTAAAGAGAAAAGAATCATTTTCATGATATAGAAAGAAAAAAAGAGAAAATATATATACGAGAAGGAAATATTATAACATAGTGCTGTGATTAAGTCTAACAGGACCCTACGATAGCTAGACCACCCTTTAATGCAGTACCCAACGGGTTGGTCTATGTTCTTTTCAATAGGCCATAAATCTAATAGAAAAAAAAAATATTACACCTAGTTTATTGAACTGTATGTGTGGGCATGTAGAGTCCAGCCGCATATGTCATTATTGTAGTCCTACGACACAGATGTTTGCTTGTTCTTGGGGCTTGTGATCTGTCTCAGGCCTATCTCGTAAAATGTATGTGTCTCTAAAATATTGTAAATTGTCCCTCGAACATAGATTTCCGACAGTCGCCTTGTTCGAAATAAATTTATAAGTGAACAGATGTTCTAGCAATATCTCTTAACAGTAAATTATAATGCATCGCCCTTAAATCTTAATTATTAAATAAAGGTTTCTTTGTTGATAATTAATCATATTGTTTTGGTTGAAAGTGAGTAATCAACGATACAATGTGCAGGAGGGATGTCATAAATAACGTAGGACAAACATATTTATTTTTTACCAATATTTTGACCTTCTTAGGGCTGAAAATCAAGATACAAGAGAAAAAAAAATACATAATAATAAAATAGGGCTTAACTATTTGAGTAGTAATTCTAAAAATGATAATTTAAACTCAAATCATTTAGAAAAACACAAGTTTGTCTTGGGGAAGGGGTAAAAACGAAGGAGATTGGTTTGGGGAATATTTTTCAGCTTTGGAGAGGATGGTAGCGGTATCGGAAAAACATATTTTCAAGATTTTTATGATTCATTGGCCAAATAGTAAATTCTATGTAAAAAACAAAATACAGAAGTTTTTGCAGGAGACGATTTTACAAATTTCAGAATGCTCAGAATAAAATGTAGGGAGGAAAAAGTGGTTATAATTTCGGATATTGTTTGTTTTTTTATTTTTAACAAAAAAAAGGTTAAAAATAAAAAATTCACTCATTTTATCTTATTTTTTTAAATTTGTCCTTACTAACCCTACAATTTTTATTTAAAAAATAAATATTCAGCACGATTTTACGAAGCAAAATGACGAAACTTGACTCAAAACCTACGATGACGGGTCAAATGATTCTTTTTGGACTTTTTGGCAGAAGTTCTTGGAAAGAACATTCATTACTTTGTTTTTTTAGTATTCTAGTTTTACGGAAAAATTTATCAAAGTTGTTTTTTCAATATCCTGTCCACTCTTATTATTGATTTTATTTATTAAAATGAGAAATCATGGTAGACATAGAGAAATAGAAATCATGGTAAGCATACACGAGATGTTGATCGGTTTACTTTTAATAAAAATATTTTTTTTTAAATTATGTTGTATTTATATCGTCATAGTGAACATTTCAAGTTTTAGGGATGGAGGAACATTAAAATAAGGATATGGAGGAAACCGATAAATTTTCTTCAATTTTTAGCTGTGTAACTACCTCATTTAAAGTCTCGAAAACATTTCTTCTCATCCCTTTTTGAAGGACTTTATATTTTTATAATTATAATTACCTAAATTTAATTGTTATAATTAGACAATTCATATGCCACAAAGAAATAGGCAAGAAACATTTTGATTTCATTTTTTTTTTTTTTTAGTTCGCTGTTTTGATAAATTTTTAAATTTATTCAGTTAGGAAGTGCAGCTTTTCATGAAAAAAAAATGCCTATACTAATTTATCAGTCCGAAAATAAGATATGCACTCAACAGCAAAAAAAAACCCGACACTTAGACATTCAGATTTGGTCTCATAATTTTGTTAAATCAATGTGAAACGCCACAGATAAAAATGCTTTGACGATGCTTTTTGATAAATGCATACTTTCCAGTCTTCAAGGAATGAGGAAGAGATTTAAAAAATAATTCCTACAACTGAAATTCCACTTCTTTGTTATTTATTGGATTGTTTTAATTTCTTCTATGCCTGACAGGATTAGGGCCCTTCGCCATTGTAGAGGGAGAAATGCCCGCTATTAGAAGAACATGCCTAGTAAGAAAACCTGTTAAAAATTAAGAATAAAGTTTTTAAAATGTGTTAATTTCTTATGTTTTATCTTTATATTGTAATTTTTGTTAATACTCAATATAAAGTATTTATTTGTGGCAGATTTTGTGTGAATAACCTACAAATAAACCATTTCTTACCATAAATTGAAAAGGTAAACGTATTTAATAAAGTTATGAGACCAAATATGACTGTCCTTTTTTTTTTTGCTGTTTAGTGTATTAAATTTCATTCGTTTTCTGATTTTTTATTTTTCTTCTTTTTTCTTTTTTTTTTTTTATCAAACAAACCCTTTAAGCATTCTTTAATGCAAAGGTATTGTACGGTGAATCTCTTTCAGTATATGGTTACTCAACATTTTCGGAACCCTGACGAGACCAGGTAGCGGAAAAAATATTTGTTTTTAATCTCAACAATTAAACTAAACAGCACAAGATAATCTAATCAGGCAGGGCTAATGATGTTTTAACAACCCTACCATTCCATATGGTTCACAATGGCGCGCACCATTAGAAACACTATTAGTGTGTCTACTCCATAGGCTACATTCCTCCGCAGTGGAGCTAGGAAAAAAGATCTGAGGCTACAAAAAGAGGAAGGGCAGAGCACCTGTGCCCACACCTAGCCCACTTAGCTAATGTACCACCTTCGGGTACCATACCCTTCGGGGCATCCTCCGACTTATATACTTCTTCCTAATAATCCTTCTAGGAGAAGGGTTTGAGGATATGTTTGATGTCTTCATGGTGATAAATATCTCTTTTCAATTGTGTGTGTTACAAATATATTTCTAAGATAAAAAAATATTGTGGTTAAGAAGTCTCCAAACTACATCAAGAATATTAAACACATACGGTAAAGTTTAACTGGATATAAACGTTTATATTTTACTAACATACCCCGTAGCGGCTTCGCTCGCACTCATAAATAAAGAACTTAGATTATTATTACTAATAATTGAATTGCATTTGTTTATAGATAAAAATCCACGAAACCAAACTGACCAGCGCTACACCGACCTTACGCTTCACTTCGAGTTTACATTTATCGATTCATTGCTATAAATTCACATGTAAACAATCACTTCACCAACTTGAATTATGTTGTTTAGCGTGTTACATTGATATTAAGTCTTTTTAAATGTAAATAGGTGAAATAGAAGTTAACATGAGTTTCATATAGGATTTAGTGTTTTATGAATTCATGTTTTCTTATTTCCTCTTCTCTAATGTGTAAAAATGTTAAGACAACAAAAGTTAAGAAGATTAATTTCTACATGTATTTCGTGTTTTATGTATTTATATTTGTTTTGTTTTTTCAATTTAAGTGAGATAATTTCAGTATACATATTTTCTGAATGGATTTATTCTCGTTCACATTACTTAGACAGATTGTATTATTAATTCAATAAAAAACATCAAAAATCTGTTCTAATCTAAAAATAAATGTGAGAAAGTATATTACAGGTCTCATATTTTCTTATTTCCACTTCCCTTTAGAAAATGCAACAGAAATTAGCAATATAACTTTCAACAAAGATTCTGTGTTTTATATATTTATAATTTGTTCCTGATTTCAGAAATTTTATCAGGAGTTAACATTACTGGTGGTTTAGCATTATATTAATTCTGATTTAATATAATATCAATTCAACATTGATTTAGTGTCTTATATTTCCACTTCATTATTTTCTTATTTTTCATTTTAATATCAGAAGGCAAACAGAAGTTAATATTACTTTAAATAAGGATTTAGAGTTTCTCAGTAAAAAAAGGGGAATAACCTTTCCCCTTGAAAAGTCGCGACTAAAACACCGAAATAAATCAGAATAATGTCAGAACCGATGAAAGGTATTCTGGGCGCCCGTAGGGGCCAGCCCCTACGTTGCTAACATTGAATTTACTTCTGTACATCATGACAAACATCATCAGGAACATACTGAATAAATAACTCTAAAACCAAGAATTTTATGATAAGATTTTAGAAATAACAATAAAATTACGGTTTCAGAATAATTTCCAATGGATTTTTTTTTTCTGGTTCCCCGACTTTTCTTAGTTTTTTCCCGGAGTAAAGATTTTTCAGGGTGAAATTCCAATGTATTTTTTTTTTTACATTCTTAATTGTGATATTCCTCTAATCCCTGTTGAACAGATCCGCTACCAAGGACTCCACTTGGACAAACGTCCTACTTGGAATCCACATACAAGACTAAAAAGACAAGAAACTGCCCGTCGTTACAGATTACTTCAACATTTATTAGACAAACGTTCAAAGCTCCCAATTAATTAAAACAGACTAATATACATGGCTGTGATTAGACCTATCTGGACGTACGGAGTTGAGCTTTGGAGCTCCACTAAACCATTCAATTCATCTCGTATCCAATCCTTCGAAAAATCCTTAATGCTCCTTACTTTGTGACAAATCAAGACGTCCTTACGAAACGGTACCAAATCTTGTATTTAGCATTATTTCTTAAATGATATTTTCAAGCATGGCAGTAATTATTAACCTGGTTAAAATTGCGTTGACTAGGTGTACGGAAAAGCATAATTAGACATCCAATTAGGCAGACATAATTTCATCGATCCATCTGGATTTTAATTTCTAATCTTAAAATTATACGACAGTTTGGCAAATCTCGTCTTCAGACTATACATTTAAATTATTATTATAGCCAACTTTGTTATTGTAAACCTATTTGTACATATTATGTAAACAAATTTGGTACAGTTTGATTGAATAGTTTCACCATTGCAAACAATATATTTATAGCTTTTTTTAATAATAATTGAATTGAAAATAAATAAATTTTATCATTGAGTCTAGCTCTATATAACACCGTTCCTTTGTAACCTCTCTCGAATGGTGCTCGCCACATATCGGTCGATTATCAAACTTCACTGCGCAAATTGAAAATCTTTAAAATTTATTATTGCTAAACCTTCCATTAATAAAATGTAACCTCTTCTTAGTTTTGGTTATTTTGTACCATTTTTTTTTTACAATTGCTTGATTTATAATTAGGACTTTCTGAAGGGGCAGTGTAAAAGATAAAATTTATAAATGTGTAAAAATTGAATGCCTAAAAACCCAGTATACACTACCATCAAAAACCAGAACAACTAAGGAACTACAAAGGAAGTTGCCACGGATAAAATGAAAATTATGGGGTTGATAAATAATTTGCAATGATCTGAAAAAATGTAGATAAATTATACAATGACAAACAAAATATCATAGGGTTAGTAAAAAATATGATGTATGAAGAATTGGCATTATTGTATGCATATAGAGGTTAAAAATTAAATACTGTGAAATAAATAAGGTATAAAATGATTCAAAGAGACAATAAACTGATAAAATAATTGAAAAAAATTAGATTTAATAAAAGAGGGAAATTAAATAAATTGTGAAAACAAAGTATGAATGAGTAAAAATTAATTTATAAATAAAAAAAAAGAATGAAATTATATCAAAAACGTACAAGATGGAAAATTGAAAAACTTCCAGAACAGCTAAGAAACTACAAAGGAAGTTACCACGGATATCGTATTGTTGACACCAACACAAGCTCCCAGTCACACGATACCAACAGGTGCCCGAGTCAACAATCTCCGCGGATCAACACCGCGGGTTATCCTCTTTCAACCACAGTCAGGAAGAAGGTGGTCTTCCTTTAAAAAAAATCTCTTTGGTAGACCACAGGCTGTCACCGTGGCACACTAAGCAGTATATAACAAACCTCTGGCAGTAGGCGAATTTTCGATGGAAAATCTAAACGAGACAGCTATGGAAGCTTTTCATCTTCGTAATTTATCAAATCTTTTCAGATGTAAGGACTTCTTTAGATGGAAGAAGATAATTTCTCATCCAGATTTTACCCAGCAGTCAAACTGTTAATGATAGAGGATTTACATTCCCATCTTAAGACACTCGAACTACCTAGAAAGGGAAGTTATAGAGATCCGAAATATGTAATACATAAATCGTTACTGAGGTGAAAATTTGGCGTATAAGGAGCCTGCATTAGTGAAGCAACCAAATTTGGAATGTTAAATTGCACGGCTTAGGCAGAAACTCTTCCCCCGTTATTGGCAGCATTACCTCTCCAATGGTGCATCGCTAATGATTTAAAACTTACAGATTGCTTGATCGCCTTTTACTTGAATAAATGTAAATTCTAATGCACTTCATAAATAATTCATGAGGCTTTGATAAAAATTTATACAATTTATCAAGCAACGATAGGTTATTTTATACCATATACAGCATGGGTATTAGATTATTTCTCTTGGTTATAAGAACCACCGGAATAGATATTTCTTTCCACTGACTTAAAGCTGTCAACTTCGTAAAGAGGAACAACATTTCAATGAATCTAAAATGTTTCTAGTATATGAAACATTTATAGCATAGCGTATTATTGATGTACGAAGCAGAAATATTGCATGTAACTCAATCCATGAAAGCTCCGAACGACATTTACATTCAGTAAATATGATTTCAGTTCTAAAGGTTATATTGATACAGGAAATCTGATGACAACTTTAATAGTCACTTGGCTTTACCATTATTAAATGCCAACAAGTCCGCCTAAGCGTAAATCATCATGATACAACTTATAGTGCAACCAAACAAGGAATCAATGTTTGGATTTATGTAAATGCATTTGCAAATATCCTAATATTTAATATTTATACTGTATTTATTTAAAATTGTCAGAAAAATATTATGTAATGTATACAGTTAAACATATATTCATCGCGTACATCTCTCTTTTAAAGTTCAAGGTAGTACTGAGGAAACACTAATTATTTAACAAAATATATATGATGCTTTCAGTATTAAAACCAGCTCAATCTAGTTCTATAAATTTTACAAAAGATACCAAAAACATTTCACGCTCTGCATATTCATTTTCTTCCGAAAAAGTTATGTTTGTTTTGAAAACCTTTGATTTGAATTATCAGTACTGCAAAATTATTTATAAATAAAAATAACTTAAATCGAGCTGGTTTTGAAATTTTTTTTGTTCATCATTCCCCTCAGATTTCAATTAAATTCATGTTTTTCTCGATGTTCTGCTATGTATTAAACTGAAAATTAAAAAAGATGAGTAGGTTAATCAATTTATTATATTAATTTTGATTATTTTTTCTTCTCCACATGAACAAATAGATTGAAAATCCCTAAATAAGTTGACAAAAAATACAAGAAAAATCTCTAAAAAATATATTAGTGTATTGGGTACTATTGTTAGTATGTAATTAAAAAAATAAAATAAACTTTAAACTTATTCTATACATATTAAAATATCACTATTATAATCCAATAATAAAAAAAAAAATGGAAGATAGTAAAATAATATGTTTAGATAAATGCATTAACATCAGAGTTCGCATTGGCAACACATTATTCTTCTGCTTTTTTTTTTTTTTTTTTTTTTTTTTTTTTTTTTTTTTTTTTTTTTTTTTTTTTTTTTTTTTTTTTTTTTTTTTGGTTCCAACTACGTTCTTGTTATATTTTAAGAGATTCAATTACCAACCACTGATCCCTAAAACACATGGTGAGAAAATCGTTTACGTCATTTATTTTTGCTTAAGCTTGGATTGAGCTGGGTTTGAAAAAACACCGCTTTTTGACAGCCTTTTAGAAGCGGATTGAGATGATTTATTTCCAAATCGCCAGGTAACTTGATAGTATCAACCAAGAACTATCAAATAACAACAAACAATTGTTTTTCAAAATTCATGGATTCAGCTGGTTTTGATACTAAACGCCTCTTATATACATAATTAAAATTATATATTTATCTATATTTAAAATGGTGGTGCAGATTAAGATGGGTATATAATTATATAAGGGTGTAGAACTATTAATGAATTAGATTTCAAGTGACTAGTGGAATTTTTTTTAAACGAAGTAGCTGGAAGAGGTTTAGAGAACATTCGAATCATTTCTAAATAAGATCTAGAGAATATTGATTATTTAAGAAACTACTTGCGGCGCACAGTGGGGCAAACACGGAAAAAACCCTAAAAATGACTTTATTATTTTTGTCATGTTTGATGGGCTATTGTATTCATTATTAGTTGTCGCTAACACTTCCAGTTGTTTTTTTTTTTTTCAATTTCATTTTTATTTGCGACTCTGGGGCCTTCTAAAGTTGCACAATATTACTCCACCCCAAAGTGGCCTATTTCGATTGAGCTGCAATTTGGGTCACTGTGGATTTATTTTTGTAGATAAACCTGTGAAACTTGACAGATTTGTAGTTCTAACAGTAAAGAATAGTGGGAAAATATTAGATTGGCCCAATGTATGAAATATATTATCAAAAAATATACTAGAGCGAGAGGGAAAAAGTAACCAGAGTTTTTTGACATCTGTGGTCTTACAAAAAAAGCTCCGCTGAGCTCCGGTAAAAAATTACCATTTTCATAAAGGTTATACTACTACTTAATTTTCCTATAAATTTAATTGACAACTAATGACAACTGGACATAAAAACAAGGATTGTTTACAAAGTTGGGATTAGTTCGTATTTGTTTATCAGTTATTAAATAGTTAACAGTCTGCTTTCTTCTCAAAGAGTAAGAAAAGGGATATTCTCATTATTGAGACTTATAGAAAAAAACATTCCGATGTATGTAAGGTAGTTTCTAGTGACGGATCATTATAAACTTTAGTTTTTATTTTCGGGAAGTATACTTCGGTATCTGATGCTTTGCTAACTTCAATCAGCGGTACAGTTAATAAGTCTTTTTTCCTCTTTACAAACAAAAATTAAAATTTGTTTTAATTGATTAGGTTAACTTAAGTGTCGCAAAGAAGAAGCAGTTAAGTTAGGGATTTTTCTTCTGCTATACTTAAATTTATGGAATATATTCTTGACCTAGGCTATATCCCGGGATTCCAGCGTTGGAGAACTATCAAAACTGCTATCTCAGTAAAAGAAGCCGCAAAAGAACGAATACAAAAATGGTCTATCACTGAATTACGGATAAAAGTTGATTTTGTAAAGAAGGGATACGGTTCCAGTAAGACCGGAAATACATCAAGAATATTTGTCTGAAATCCTTCTTTAACTGCCTAAATAACTCAAGTTAGCTATGAATAGTTATGAACTTAAAGTGTATTTATTTAAAGTGTATTAGAGTACATACACTTTAAATAAATACACTTTACAAGGAAATGTTCCCCTACAGCCATGAACAAGGGTGTGTTTTGTAAGCTGCCGAAATCTTCAGATTCCTACATAGCATACATGAGGCCTGAAGCTAAAAAATAAACACCTCACCATCAGTAACAACGCACTCAAATTGATAATGTGAGCCGTTCCATCATTATTTCCATTAAATCACGGCGTATTATTGTGAAATATGGATATCTGTGGTCAACGATGATGTTATATAGACTTATATTAATATGTAATATAGACCATCCGGTGGAACTACGACGTATAATTGGGTACAATATTACTGAGATTAATACGTTAGAAGTGCTTCCAAAAGCTTAATTCATCGGTAGAAACATCGACTGTATTGTAGTCTGGCCAATCCTCAAGTTTATATGAATATTACATATGTTAGGTATGTTGATTGAAAGTATTTCATTTAAGTTCCTCGCTTCTCAAGTAAAATTTCATTTTTTATAGTTACATCATTGATTCACCGAATGAGTACATACTTTCCATTGCATATATTTAGCGATTACAGTTATTCAACATATCGCACATGTTTAAGTTCTGTTAAAAGATGTTAAACATTTTCATGTTTAAGTTTAATAGACTTCTGTGAAATAACAAAAACGTATGGAATCAACTTCAAATCCCACCATCTCCCTTGCGATTGGGATTAGAAGATAATTCATGTACACTTTTGATATTTCATACAAGAATTTGATAATTTTACATTTTTTTAATGTTGGTTTTTTAGTGCGACTTTATAAATAAATACTAAATAAAAGAATTAAAATAAATAAAATTGAAATAATTTTTAATGAAAACAACATATACATTCCAAATACTAAAACAATAATCTTTAAATTAATTATTCATTTTTAAATAATTTGGTTGTATTCTTTAATGAGTGGTATTGGGTATAGGGGAATATTTTTTAAACAATCGGAAACCATCTTGAAATTCACTTAAAACTGTCACATAAAAAATTGTTGGATTAAAATAAACAAATACGATCAAAGCTTCGGACAACGGCAGGCGTAAAGGGTACACCATTCCGCATGACAAAGTATCTGTCACTCAAGTTTGACCAAGCAGAATTATAACAGTTTGACTGTTTAAAACCTACTATGAATTAAAATTTCAGTTGCCAATTTGAATTTTCTTCCTAGTTATAATAACAGAATAACTTTTAAAAAACCTCAGGGCATTATAATATGGAACCATGCAACCAATAGATGGTTTTTTTCCCGTGGTATTGTCACATGTTTAAAATTATGTGTATATATATATATATATATATATATATATATATATGTGTGTGTGTGTGTGTGTGTGTGTGTGTGTGTGTGTGTGTGTGAGTGTGTATCTTAATTTATTAAGTTGTATGTAATAATTATGATTAGTAGTACTAGTAATAGTATATATTCTAATTGTATTTAATTTTTTTTAATAATTAATATATATATATATATATATATATATATATATATATATATATATATATATATATATATATATATTGTTCTAAATCAATTTTATTTCTCTTATAAATGTATGTAGTAATAGATCTATCTGGGTTTTATTTATACCACATACCATTTTGAGAAATTCATCTACTACTTCATACCTAAAATGGCAGATTATGTAAAAAATAAAATAAATAAACAAAATAGCATTTAAATGTAGTATTTATACTATCGTTTGTGATAACTAACCGCAAAAACTACTAAACCTTAGATATATCATCTTCATGGTTCAAGGAAGGTTTAGTAATAATAAAATTTGCAGATTTCCAGTTAAATGCTTAGTAAAAAAGCGAAAAAAAATTTAATAATAGTGAAGTATGAAAAACGAGTGGTAGGTAGCGAACATCATATTACATGAGATGTTACAAAGGTACAGTGTTATATAGAGCTTGAAAATGATAATTACTAAAAAAGATTTAAATATACGGTGCGATATGTGGATACCAGTGAAGTTTGAAAATCGACTCTGGTTTGCACAAATCCACAATATATTTTAGGACGGTAAAATTACTGAACCCTTCTGTACCAAATTCTAACTACTTAATTTTCATTGTTATAGGAAGATTTAGAAATAGTAAAAATTTAAATGTACAATGATGAGAAGCAGAAATGGGGTTTGCAACACAGTCATTTACTTTTACGGTTAGAAATTAAAATCCAACCAGATGAGATCAATAAATTTTTTCCTGCAAAATAAAAATTATTGTCAAACCAAATATCGATCCTTGGCTTATAATGTGTGTAAAAATATGATACATAAGCCTTTCTTTATAGAAACAAGAGTTTTTTAATAGTCTCTGTCCATATGGATTACCACCTCATACACTAAAATTAAAAATTGGATGTCTAATTATGCTTCTACATTTTTAAAACACCTAATCAGTGAAATTTTATCAAGGTTAAAAATTACTCCTGTACGTGAAGATATTACTGAAGAAATAATACTCAATTGCATGCTTCAAAACAAGAATTTTATTATTTAAAAAAACTTCAGTGATTAGTTAAATTATCTTATTAATTATTTACTTGTGAGAGCGGGAGAAGCTGCAACGGAAGATGCTAGTTCCAATATATAAGACACTTAAGAATAATATGTTGTTATTCTACTTTTTTTCCCAGATGTATTGACAGTCCTTCCCACAGAAATCTGATTGATTGAGATCAACATGCGGAGATATTTTTCAAAGATTTAATTTAACAGGCTATTGAAAAGGCAGTGATACTAGCATTAGCCAACTCGGCCATGGATTCAGTAGTCGATAATTGGGGAATATTTGCATCCGAGTCGATTGGATTTGCATGTTCCGAAGCGGTCCCCGTGGGTGCTCTGGAATCTGCCTCCTCGGCCGGCTATCATTGCATTAGTTAATCGGTCGTTGCCATCCTCTGCTACTGACCTCATCTCTTCAGCGGGTCATTAAGTGAGAAGAACCCGTGGGTTGGGCGGTTGTAGAAGTCTCCGGGAAAGTCATTGTTGGATACGTCAGCATATTAACAAGTTGTAATCAAAGCTGTTATTAATACAGTAGAACCTCATTAATCCGCCTCCCACTAATCCGACCCTACCGACATGTCCGGGGGAGAGAGTAAATATTGTTAGTATTGAGCTTGTGTCTAAAATCCAAGATTTGGACATTGAAGTGCCGCCGTTCGCTATTTGGCAACGTCAAAACTTTCGACCTTTTCTATGGTTGAGCAAAATATCTGTTTCACGGTTGGTTATAAAAAAAAAAAAAAAGATGTTTATATTACAAATTAAACTAAACTAAATTTATATATTTTTAGCAGAAAATAATTTCAGTAACTAAAATGGAGACTAAGATATAAGCTTTCAAATCTTTGGAATTTTATAATAAGTGACGGTATTGCTCCATACGTCCTTAAATACGACGTTTAGAGCATACGTCTTTCTAGGTTAATAAACGACTTATTATTAACTGCATTTTCCGTTAGCCCTATAAGAGGTAAATCACTTTTCATTTTGTTTTTTGTGTTTTGCAAATGAAAAAATTACTTAAGAAATGATTTATACTATTAATATTATTATTGTAAACTGGTAAGTTTTATAAAACCATGCCTTCATCTGTTTATGTACGAATTTAGTAATCATCCAAACAACACGAATTAAACCGATAAATGAGAGATAATAGTTAATATCATTTTTATTACAATTAATTTATATTTTCATAAGAATATGCATATTTTTAATGCGTGATATATTTATACAGTCATTTTTATTTAAATTATTAGTACATTAAATTTATTATTGTATTAAAAAAATTATTAAATCTATTTTAATTAACTCCTTAGCCAACCAAGTCCCTAAATATTGTTGACTGATCAATCGTAGATAAGAACATTCAAAAGCCACTCACCGGATAAAGCACCCTCCCACTTGTTACCAAACTGTTTCGCCCAACCCCATCCCCATTTTTTTCTTGACATTTTTTGAGAACTTTTTATAACTGACACCTGCTGGCATCAATCACAGAAGAAGGGTAGCGCAAGGTGATTCCATAAGCCCTCTCTTGTTAAATGTAAAACAGGGCAATTTCCAAACTAGCCCCCCGGCCCAGAAATATTCATATGTACCCTTTTTTTGGTACACAACCTTCCATCTCCTTTCGGCAACAGGTAGCGCGGTAGCCTCCCGTCTATTATCTTAAAAAAAAAGAAGTGAAATATGATGAGAGTTACCGTTTCGTTCAGTTACTGAAACCCTCATTATCGAAGCTTATGTAATTTATACTAATATCTAGTAGCTGACCATTTGTTAGGTGCTGTAGGGGGTGATATTACAGTAGTAACTGGCCTAAGTATGCACCATAACTACAAAGTAAGAACATATAATACACACAAACAATGTTTCCTCCATTGATTAGACTTTATATAATGTATTTGATTCGTAGAAGAAGTGCTTTATTCAATTAATATTACAATCTGCCTCACTCCACACAAATTGTACAATAAAAACAAATAAAATGAAATGAAATTAATAAAAAAAAAAAAAATACTTTTAGCTCAGCATACATTTAACCGTGACAGAAATAGTCAGTCCGAAGATCCACTATGTTTTTGTATGTCTGGCCTTGTGATTTGATAATTCTAATAGAAAAAAAAGTGATTGTTAATTTTAATAATTTGAATTGTAATGGTAGATTAGTAGGATTTATTCGGATTCTTGGAAGAAATGTGAGGTCTTCAGTCGCTGTTCCACTAAGAATTACAGCCTAAATGCTTTTTCCATGCGAAGCTGGAACTTTGCACTGATTAAGTGGTTGAAGAGCACGTAAAAGCAGAATTAGAAATACAATTTTTAATTAATAATTAGATAATCCGGATGAACAGATTAAATTTACTATTTTCTTACTGATATATCGGTCGATTTTCAAAAAAATGGGATGAGGGTCGTATCTGTATTTATCTCATTTTTAATATCAATTTCATTGAAAATAAGTAACTTTGAATATAAATTTCAAGCTCCAGATAACACCATACTACTGTAACCTCTCTTGCTGATTAGCGCTCAACACCTATCGTGCGATTTTCTAATTTCACTGAAATCCTCATATTTATCGCCTTTAGAATAACAATTTAATCGAAAGCCAGTAAATGTTGTTACAAAACCTTCCTTGAATTACGAAGACGATGTAGTTAAAGTTTGGTATTAGTTGATAGATTAGTTAGTTACCATTAGTTCGGTAGTCGTGGTTAATGATCAAAAATTAAAGAGCATTGAGGATTAATCGAAGGATTGTGGATTGTAAGGATAGGAGAAGAATAGGAAGGTTTAGTGGAGCCCAAATTATCAATGCCATATGTTCAAATGGGTTTAATTTTCATGTAAATGTCTATTGTAATTAATTAAGACCTTTGAACGTTTGTCTCGAAAATTTTGGAGTAGTCGAAAAATACGAGCAGTTTCTTGTCGTAAAAGTGCCTAATTGCAATTGTCATGTTATTCTTTTACGTTATTATCACACACCCTGGATGTATATTGTTTTTAATGAACAGTTGTCAATTTCAATAAATAGATAATAAAAAAAAAGTCACTGATTAAAAAATAAATGTGAAACAAAACAAATAAAAACTCTGTTATACAATTGAAGTAACAACTTGTGTACAATACGTTTGAAGCATGGGCAACTTAGCTTTGACCGATGTTCCTTATAGCAGTATGTTCATAAATGTGCCGGGCAAAGGTGTAATCAATAAAGGGATCATTTTTATAATACAGTAGAAACTCGATAATTCATCATGGTTGGAGGAGGGAGGGTGACGAAATAGCGGAAATGACGAATTACAGAATTTTGCTGGTAAAGTAACAAAAAATCATTTCAAAGTATATAATTTTAATTTTTTTGCAATTCATTGAATACAATAATGACCATATGAGCACTATAAACATTGGACTTGAGTGACAATGGCAAAAAACGCAAAAACCTTTCAGCACAACCATTTTTAAAAAAAGAAGTTATATACAAAAACGTACATAAATGTATAAAATAGAAAAAAAACAACAGACATACATACCATAATTATTCAATATATACCTTCTTTCTATTAAATCATTGACAAAATGTATGAATATAGGCATATTGTTTTTAGTAACAAACCAAATGAGGCGGTTTAAAGATTAATTAAGTAGCAAGGGGAAAAAATACATTACATTCGTATTTAATTTTGTTATTTATAGTTGCCAATTTAGAAAAAAAATAAAATAAATTAATAAAAAAAACCTGACCAATTACAGAATGAAACGAATTATCGAGTGACGAAATAACGAGTTCCCACTGTATTTATAAAATTGGCAAAATTATGAGAGTACCACATTTTGCGTACCAGGGCGCAATTATAGAAGAAAATGGAATCGAAACGAAGGCTAATGAAAACAGGTGCCAGAACCTAGAAACATAAAATACACAAATTACACCTTTATAAAACAGTCATCAAACCGGAATGAAACATTTATTCTTAATAGGAAAACTGATAACTAAAACATGAGGAAAAAATAATGCAATATCATAAGGAAAATTCTTGGTCCAAAATTTTCAGATGAACAATATAGGCTCAGAAGTAAACAGGAAATTAAACAATATTTTGATATTTACAAGTGACATTAATAAACGATTAGGAAACGGCATTAGTAAACGAAGGCTGAGTTTTTACGGACACATCAAAAGAATGAGCACGACGAATCTTCTTACAAAAAGAATATTGGAATTTTATGAAAATAGGAGTAAAGCCACAATAGACACCGTCAAATGGATGGATGGAATTAAAAGGACCTAAAGCTAGCAGGGATTGCTCAAAAAGACTTTGTTTGAATGTGATTTTTAGTCGAAGAACGAAACTTTCTTCTAATAGAATGGAAGCCATCGACTCCGAGAATATCCTGTTACATTCTGATGAACGGGAAATGCCTAAGAAGGCACCTGACTCGGATTGGGTTTATTAAACTATTTTTTGTTAACTCTTTCGGGGCCATTAAAGCGGCAGAAAATGCAAATGTAACCGTGCCCATAAGCGCTAGGTTCTGGAAAGAAAAAAATCGGGGTTACCTGGTGTCGGCGGCTAACCTTTTTTTTTTTTTAAATAACCCCATCTGAAAGGTGTGCAGGTGGCCCGTAAACTGGAGAAATCTGTTATTCATCCGAGGTATAAAAGGAATATCGGGGTCAGTGGGGATCTATTGCCCGCTAAATGCACTTTTACTGGTTTTAGTGGCCTCCTCACCTCGCTTCCATTCTGGGGCTAATGGTCGTAGCCATCAGCACTCGTCGATGATAGTATCAATCAACAGTATTTCTTTCACACCTGTTTACTTATAAATTGTTGTTTGGAAACCATTCCATTCCATAATAAAATATAATCGTCTCAACTAGGGAGGGGTATCGTAAGAAACATATCGACAATATTTTGAGCTCTGAATGCCAATACAAGTTATATCTGGAACCAAGAATATAAAATATATTTTAATTATATACCATTTTTAATATTCCAACCACGTAACAATGATATTCCTGTTTATTTTATAGTTTTAGCTAATTTAGGTAACGACCTCGAACTACTACTCAACCAAAGTGGTCTAAAATGAATTATGTGTTATATATTTACATTCTGTTACTTTCATTTCCCTTATGTGAGAAATTTTTTCCATATTTAAGAAAGTTTACCAGAAGTTAACAAATAACTTTTAAAATATATTTAGTTTTTTTCAATATTGATACTTTGTTTTTTCCATTTTTCCATTGAGGATGTTAATCAAAAGTTATTTATTTACATATTTTCTGTACACTGACCACTACATTTACATTTCTCAGGTCCTATTCACTTTAATATAGCCATAAACAATTTTATAGACCAAATAAAACCTCCGGTTCATGCCTTTTTATTTTATGACGACCTATTGGTAATCATAAATCGACAGCATTACTTTCAATATAGATTTAATGATTTCTATCTTGGTATATAAATGTATTTTGGGTGGGAGCAGAGGGTTCACATAAATAAATAAAACATAAATTGGAAAACAATTATTTTCAGTGTTTATAATTCGAAGTAGTTTATTTTTAACTAAACAGTATGCGGTAGGTACATATGCATAGATATCAATATTATGAGATCAAAAATTTAATTTCCACGTATAGTCAGCCTTCAGTGGATTGTAGGAAAAGTACTATCCCAAAATTTTTCTTAAAAATACAAAATATTACTTAAAAATATAACGTTTACCTCACTTTTTGTCAAACATTTGCATCAAGTGCCAGAAACGTATGTATGAAATTATAGTAAATTAATGATCTAAAACATTGATCGTGGAAGGCACTAGAAACAAAAGTTTGACAAAAAAGGGAGGTAAAAATATTTTTTTTGGGCAAAAATTATATGTTTTCAATAACGCATATCTCGAAAACAGTTGGAAGTATGTATATAAACAATTATATGTAAAATTTACTTAGCTTCATCTATTATTTGAAACATATTTTTCTAGAGTCCACCATTTTTGAAATATAATCGGAATACCAAAAAATGAGACCTTCCCACCTTCCCCCACCGTTAACTCAACCCCAGGGGCGGGACTTCTAGTATATTTATCTTCTAAGTACTCATAATGAAGCCCTAAAGTAAAAAATAATCGCATATTTCATGCACTTTACACCTCTCATTTTAACACTCATTGACTGAACTAATTCGCCGGCTGAATAAGTTATTTTTTCGATGTCTTTAATTCACTAGAATCCCCTGATGCATTGTCATGTCGTCAGTAAGAATCTTTGAAGTAACTTTTTATCGAGGTTGTGCATTGTGTATAAATAGGTTTAAATTTGATAAATAGGAAAAACGTGTTTATGGTTCTTTAAATTCATGCATTTGATGAAATGGTTATTTTATACATATAACCTATAACTCTAGGTTAAGCTATAACCTCCAGCTCTAGAGCAACCAAAATATTGCCACATCAAACGTTACAATGCTCAGCTGTCATAGGGAACATATGGTCATAGTCGCTTTATTTATCATAGTAAAGCCATAGCCACAGCTGTGCTAGCCCATATCCAAGGAGCCCTACAGAGCGGACAGAGGTAGCTCTAAGAGAAGGAACCTATAAGGTACCGCTATAGATTATATATCGCTAAGTGGAGGTCACGATTTCGAGGCGTGGGTGACCCCAACACCTGTGGCCACACACAGCTCCTTCACTAATAACAATAATCTAGCTCTGTATAATAGTTAATGGTCTCCTGTCTCCTTCTCCCACAGTAAACTCCTTCGTCTTATTACAACCCGGTTTTCAAGATCACAATACAGATAAGTTTCTGACAAGATGTTCCTGAAGGAATATTCAGTCTCCTGTAAGTCCTGATATCTTTCAGAAGTCCATTTCGTTTTGCCTTCTTATAACAGATGATGAATGTTTAACATTCGAAACTAGTTTTCAAATAAAAAGAATTCCAATAGTGGCAAATAATTAATCAATCCTAACCGTCCTGAAGAAAAATATATGAACATTCAGTACTCCCGAAGGACCAAGATTACAAAAAAAGAGAAGTTTTTTACATCTGGAGAAATATTTTAATAGCGAATTAGGCCGAAATAAAAAATTAACGGTTTTTTACTCATGAAATTTTAAAAAATATATGGGAGAAAAATTTTTAAACTAAAAACTGATATCATTTTCAGATTCCTCACCCCCCCCCCCCCCCAAAAAAAAAACACGTAGAAACCACATTTGATAGAAATCAAAAAATTTTTACCACCAAAATTTTAGAAGGCAAGAGGCTGTCAATTTGTTGAATAACGTAAATAATTTGCGCTATCTCACAGATTTCACTACCGATTGAAACCAAATTTTAAGGGCTTTTAGAAGCCGTAATACTGCTTAGTTTAGCTATGTGGAGGTCGCAGAATTTCTCCTTAAGTTATAGTTGACTTCGGAATTTTTTTTTTTTTAAAGTAATTTTTCTCTACTAAAATCTGAAGTAAACCCTATGCTATATACATAAATAGAAAGGAGAATGCACGCTGATTCTAGTTATGATATTATTGTTTTAATCGGTTGAATACAGCGCATGGTCTATTAGAAGTTTTTGATAAAATCTCAACTTCAAAAATGTTAACATCCACGAAAGAGTCAATTTTTTTTTTCTGGTGCATTGAATCGAGATTTGAAGTCAGTTTTCCAATAAAAGAAATTATCTACTAATTTACAGCGGATTTTATTGGAATTTTGTCATTTTTTTGGAGTTTTTGAGCGCCCTGATGCCAGGTCGTGTTTTGAGCATAACGAAAGTATTTTGGTGTCAAAATGCATACAAAACTACAATTTAACGTGAAAGAATCATTTCACTATCTTGACTGAGAAGTGAGGAAAAAAAATAAAACGTGATTTTCATATTTTTTTTTTTTTTTTTTTTCTCGGCTCCAATAAGCCAATATGCCCATTGTCGGCTATAACTCTAGTTTTGCACTAGACCCACAAAAAAATCGGCATTCAAATCTGTGAGGTACAACTCCAAACGTCCCCTGTTTAGATAATTTTAACTAATTAAGATTTTATTTTTTTATAGATAAAAATCTTGTATTGAAGTACGCAATTATAGCTTTAATTTTTAACTTGGTACTATTAGGTTGTTGAAGATTGCGTAAAAGCATAATTGAACATCTAATTTTTTAATTTTAATACATGAGTTGAAAATCCAGATGTACAGAGATTATTAAGAAACTCTTGTGGATAACGTACACAACGTACACAACTGAAAGCCCATGTTCATATTCTTATAGGCGATATCAAAAAGCAGAAGATCAATATTGTGTTTCGGTGATTAGGTAGAAATAATTTTAACAAATTCACTGGTTGGATTTTAATTTCTAACCTTAAAAGTCTGTTTGTAAAACAGCCTGTAACTTAACACTGTACATTTGAATTATTATTATAGTAAACTTTACAATTATAAATTTTCCTAGAATTATAAAGATGATGTAATTGAAATTTGGTTCAGATAGGATTAATTAATAGTTTTAATAAAACTCTGTTGTTGAATGGCGCTAGCCACATATCTTTCGATTTTTTAACTTTACTGTAATCCAGGCGTCACACCACATGTTTATAGTTTTTTGATAAATATTTAATAGAATGTAGTAAATTTTATTATCAATTTCTAGCTCTATAACACTGTATCTTTGTAACCTCTCTTGAATGGCGCTCGCCATCTATCGTTCAAATTTCAAACTTACTGCGCACCACTTATTTATCGCATTTTAACAGCAATTTAGTGGAAAATATGTAAATTTTATTATTGATAAACCTTCCTTGAACTATGATCATGATTTAGTTAAAATTCGGTACATATTGGCTACCTTGGTGATCACAAATGAAAAATGGCTTGTCCTTTTATATAATAGTATAGATTTTTTTAATATTTAAATCTTTATCTTTTAGAGAAAGTATTACGAGTACAATCTGCCTCGAAGAGGGCATTAAGTAATATGAATGGCTTTAGGGACCCATTCACCCAATATATACAATATGAAATAAATGAAAAGAAGAGAAAAATAATTAATAAAGAACCTAATTATATGTAATACATAAATAAAGTGGAAAAAAAAATAAAGAACCATAAGCCATAAAATATTTTAAGTGAAAAGAAATACAATAAAATAGATTAAATAAAAAAAAAAAATGAAAACAACGATAATGGTAAAAACAAAAACAGGATTAAATTAAAAGTTAAAAATACAGTCAAAATTCACTCTGCAAGAGATCACCCAACCAGATTTTTCGGTCCACTTATGGATGGACAAGCCTAGTCCAAAAAGATCCCAGCGCTTCTCTCTCAGCTGCGTCACAGGTAAGAAAAAAACCAGTGGAGGCTGAGTGAGAGCGCTAATGTACATAAAAGAAAAGTACTTATGCAGTTCTTTTGGTTACATAGTTTCAATTATTATATACTAGTACTTCTATAATTATTCGAAATTTTCAATTTGGAAAGAGAAAATTATATTTTCAATTAAAAACAACTGATACATTCAATTAAAATACTATTTCAGATTCCTAGTTTGGGCTGCTCTAACCATGACAGACGCAGATGGAAGCTGATTTTTTTTTTTTTTTTTTTTTTTTTTAATATTTGTCCTTCAACATACTTCCTAATAATCCGTTCCTATCTCAGTGATAGAACTTTCAAAGTAAACCACAAATCTTCCTATTCTTCCCTCTTTACCCAATCTGCTGGTGTTCCTCAAGGTAGTATCCTAGGCCCCATCCTCTATACGGTGTATACAGCTGACATCCCAACTCAACCTACTACTGTCCTCACCACTTACTCTGATGACACATGTGTGTTATCAGTAAACAATGATCCTTTCATTGCCTCTCAAACAATCCAATCCCATATCCTAAACCTTCAAGAATGGTGTCAAAAATGAAGAATCAAAATAAATCCTAACCAAATAACCTTTACCCTTCGTCGTAAACCTACGACCTCCTGTCCTTCAGTACCCTTTAATGACATTCAACTAATCCCTGTTGAACAGATCCGCTACCTAGGACTCCACTTGGACAAACGTTTAACATGGAATCCACATACAAGATTAAAACGACAGGAAACAGTTCGTCGTTTTCGACTTCTTCAACATTTACTAGACAAACCCTCAAACCTTCCTCTTTACTATACTTAAGACTCATTTACATGACAGTTATCAGACCTATTTGGACATAAGGAGTTGAGCTTTGGGGCTCAACTAAACCTTCTAATTCTTCCCATATCCAACCTTCTAATCCTTACAATCCAAAATCCTTCGAAAAATCCTTAATGCTCCTTACTTTGTTACAAATAAACTTATCCATAAAGACCTTAATGTTCCATATGTTGCTGAGTTAGCCCATACCAGATACCTATCCTTTCATAGTAAGCTTCATAACCACTCAAATCCATTAGTTTCTCAACTTTCTTCCCACTCCATTCCTGATAATCCTCCGAGCCGTCTAAAAAGAAGATGGTCTAGAGATCTTCTAGTGTAGAATTTTTATTAAAGTGCTACTGATGAGTAGTTCTTTACATGCTTTGACATGTCATTATAATCATTATCAGCCCATTTACTGAATATATATAATTGTACAGTTGTAAATTTCAATAAATTGATATAAAAAAAAAATTAATATTTCTTATTTTCATGTTTCGGTAGTTGCTGTTTGTATAATTAATTTTTTTCACCAATATTTATAATTTATAATTGCGCATCTGCTTATAACCTGGTTTTATCTTTAAAAAATACTAGAAACTATGTATTTCGAACCTAAAATTGTAAATATAAAAAATATGGCCTAATAAATAAATTTCCTCAAATTTTACGAAAATATGAAAACTTTACTGAACCATAATCGAATGATTCATTAAGATTTGAAAAGGAATCTAAATTTTGTGCATTTACTATGTAGTAGCAAAATTAGCTACTAAAGAGGGGAAATTTAGTCTTAAAGGAAGATATTTTATGTATTAAAGAAAGATCTCAAATTTATTTATTTATGTAATTCACAATTGCAGAGTCTCCTCTCTAAATGAATGAGATATTTTTTTCTCAATAATTTTGATATAATAATTGGCTTTTGGTCTCTCATTTTTAAAATTTTGAAAAATGGAACTAAAATAAAAAATAAAATGCCTATCTCTTCTTTGTTTACAATATAAATGATTCCGAAACCATCTAAGCCTCTAAACCTAACCACTCCGTATTTAAATACATATGTAGAGCATGAGACATGTAATAAATTCAGCATATAGTAGGTACCATTGCATACAGAAATTTCAGTATATATACCATACTAACATAAGAGGAAAAAATTAAACAAAACAAAATAATCGTAGTTACAAAAATGCATGCTCAAGAAAAAGAAATGTAATAAAATAAAAATAATAAGTAAGAAAACATATATAAAGTAAATACACTATAACTATATAGACGTGAATTGAAAAATATATTTACAAATTTTATTATATATATTCACACACATACATTTACATATATAAACACTCACACACACACACACACACACACACACACACACACACACACACACACACACACACACACACACACACACACACACACACACACACACACACACTCAAACACATACACAGAATATTGTTGGCCATCTTACTCAATATAGAAAAAGCTTTTGTCGGCGTTTGTCATCCATTGTAGAAAATGAAATATACTCATTCCTATAAGTATATTCCTATAATCTCTAAACTAGAAGTCTCATTATATTTTCATCTCTTCATTACTTAATACAGGCTTCATGTTATAATGATGACCAGACTTTTTTTATTAATATTTATTAATTATTTTTTTATAGACTTTATTTAACTATTAATTTTTAACCTTCTCACCTTAGCTACAATAGGTTGGTAACCCGTCCTTCCTGCTATAGTTTTGTACATAAGGACACTAAGCCCCAATAAACAACTACAAATAATAATATTTTGTTTTTGTTCTTTTATCAAGAACATTCAATTGTATATGTTTTTATGTTTAAATATGTTTTTGTTATAATTATGGAATTGCAGTTATTATTTTATAATAAATAATGTTTTCACTTTTATAATCATTATACAGGGTGAGTATCTCTTAGTACAAAAAAAAAAGAAGGGTAAAAATAGATCAAAAATGTAGCGAAATGCCGCAGATCTTACCTTTCTATTCCAATCCATTGCAGATATACGATAAATCAAAGCCTTTTTTGAGGAAACCACATTATTTTCATAAAAGCAGTAATATGTCCATATTGTTTAAATATTTTTCAAATTTTGATCACATTTTCGGACTTAGCATTAAATTTTCTATAATAGCTGAGTACCTGTAACCTTGCATTTTACAAACGGTATCTAAAGAACAGCTTGATCTTCACCTTATTTGGGGAAGTCACAATGTCTTATATTACTTTAACGCTCACCGTTTTTCGAAAAAAAACTATCCACAAAACGTCAAATCTCACAAAAACTTGCAAATTTAATCAGCTTTCGAATGATATGTTAAACGTAATGATTTGGTTTCAATTTCATGAAGAAATTCATTTTTGAAACCGAAAAAACATGGTGTTCTCATTTGGCATACAAATCAGTTACTTGTGTAAATAAAACATTATGATAATCCCTTAATGGAATTGTGCATTTTAAACATAATAAACTCTTCATTGGAATAAAAATCAAAGAAATAAATTATTGTTTAATAGAAATTAAAGGATAACTGTCAATAAAGCGACACCAGATCAGAGGATCTTTTTGAAGTAATATAAGACATTGTGACCTCCCTAAATAAGGTGAAGATCAAGCTGTTCTTTAGATACCAAGTTTGTAAAATGCAAGGTTACAGATACTCAGCTTTTATAAAAAATTTAATGCTAAATCCGAATATGTGGTCAAAGTTTGAAAAATAACTAAACAAAATGGAGATATTACAGCTTTTATGGAAAAAAATGTGGTTTCCTCAAAAAAGTCTTTGATTTATCGTATATCTGCAATGGATTGGAATAGAAAGGTAAGATCTGCGGCATTTTGCTATATTTTTGATCTGGTTTTACCCAATTTTTTTTTTTGCACTAAGAGATACTCACACTGTATGTATGTAATTGAAATTAGAATTACAAAATACAGTATCTTTTCATTCATTCATGTTTACAAGTTCAATATTATATAGAGAATCAAGAAGTGGAAACTCTTATCTGAATAACTACTTTTCATAGAAGAGGCAAAAAACTTATTATTATCGTATTCATATACGTATGCCGTTATCATAAACGTGAAAACTACATAGACGAATAACTCCCGATTTTCGACACTGACTCCTCTGTTGTATAAAAGACGGCATCAAGAAGTGTTTAGCGCAAACATATGTATTCCGGAAAAAACGTCATGTACATGTTTCCATTGCTACACCCAAATCTAGCTTATTTCTTTAATTTTTTTCCCCAAGAGTAGGTGAATCAGAATTTTGAGCTAAATATATAACTTGATTACTAGTTAAAAGAGATTCAGAATAGATCAACCTTTGAGCTGAGTGAGCTAAACATATCATTAAACCTCATCACCTTCAAAGTAGTATGCACACACAATAGTTAGAGCTCAAGATCTTTTCAACCCGTCTATAATTCCGTACACTTCGAACAAGCCAGCATTAAGCGTGAACGGTCCTTGCTCCGCCGATGAGATAAGAGGTAATAGCCCTATGATAAATGTAAATTACTGTGCCTAACGTTTGTTTGAACTGCGAACGGAAACCCCTCATAAGACGATTGATTGCGCACTACTCGGCATAAGAAAGAGGAGTCGTGGCAGCAGAGGCCACAAAGAGATATGAAATGGTATCGTTGTGCAATAGATTGCAGAGATTGCTGACCGAGAGATGAGAAGGTGGGTATTAGCTGGAAGAGAAGGTGGTAGAGGGAGCAACTCAACGTTCAACCTCTCAAAGGTTAGGGACACCTGAGAGCAATTAGCCTGCACCGTGGGAATAAGTCCAGGCAACCGGTGTCCCGCCCGCGCCAAAACCAGCTTTCGGCGGGAATCCGTGCGTCCCTCCCCCTATCTACATCTTTATGTCCCTCGCATTATGCAAACAATCTTTATTTATTTATTTTTATGTGTATCTAGATGATTAGGAGTCCGGATCTTCGCCATAAAAAAACAAAACAAACACATGTTGGGAAAGAACATTTAGCAGTTAATATTCCCGGTTCCTTTCCAACGAATCTGACACCTGTAAGTTATTCATAAAAGGAGTTTGACCTATATCATAAAACATATGTTTGGATCACAGGCTAATTTTAATTAAGGCGCCCTACTCCAGGGTATTGAATGTTACAAAAATTTTAATGTATGTAGATTATTTTAGTCGATTAAAGATTATTGGGAGATTTAGCGAAATGTATATGCATGTGTGTTTTTGCATGTTTCAGAACTTTAATTAAATAAACTGCCGGTCAAAAGTTGAGACCACCCTGAGCCAAAGTATGTAAATTTAAAAGTTTTTTGTATTTCCGCCTCTCTTTTCAATCTAATTTCAAATTTATAAGTAAAAACACTATAAGATAATTTATTGATATTTACAACTATATAGAATAGAATAGAAAATAAACTTTACTCTGGGACGATGTCCCCTAAGAATAATATAATGTACAGAATTAAATACTGCGAGTTTGGTTTTCATAAGGATAAATTAAAGAAATTATCAATCTGGTAATTTATTTACAATTTTACAAATAAATAAAAAAAAAATAGAAACAGATAAAATAAAAATCTTCCCTATTACGGAACCTTGAATCAGCATCACCAAATCTGTCTTAAAAAACGGTAACGACCCCGGCTTTGTACAAGGATACCAGAAGAACTACAGGCAACAAAGTGGAAGCAATAGCTCAAGATAAGCAGAGGTGAAGCAGGCTGGTTAAGGCGGCCAAGGATCTGCAAGGTCTGTAGAGTCAACCGAAAAAAAAAAGAAAGAAAAAAAATATGAAGTTGCATTATTTATTATTATCTTTAAAACTTAGATTAATGTTTAAAACAGTACGATCATTTCTTACCTCATGGCGAATTGATCATAAGGCACTGGCGGGACATGGCTGCAAGGGAATTCAAGATTAAGTATTAAAATAAACATATAATTGCTTATTTTTTTATATATCTGTGGCACCTGTGCATAGTGGGCCAAGTGCGAAAATTGCGATTTTAGGAAAACTGAATTGAATGTTTGAGATTTTTTCCAAAATCATCTAGTTAATAAAATTCAAATTTGTGGTGCTTAAAGTTTTGATAGTACATTTCTATTTATGTTGGTAAGGTATGTTTTAATTCTTGCCAATATTCTAAGATTTAATACTAATCGTTCCAAAAAAATCGAACTCTTAGCTCGCATTACACTAATCGATTTTGTGTGAAATGGGCTAAGTAATTAATGTTAACGTGATTGACCCCTGAAAGCCAAGTGCTTAACTAATTTTCAGAGTTCGCAAAACTTAGGTGTACATTAAATAATATTTTTCCTTTTTCAAAAATTTATTTTTGAAGTTTTTATATATAATTTTTTTACATAAAAGAAAATATTAAAAAATAAAATAACGTACATAGCATGCCTAAAGAAAAAAAATAATTTTTTTATTGGTAGTATTTAAAACACACTAAAAAATAAAAATCACTTATAATTTTCTTTCATTCGTTTCCTTCATCACCTAAATCTGGGTACACATCATCCTTAGATGTAGATTTCAGCTCTTCATAGAATCGTCTAAATGTTGGACTTATGTAGGGAAGAAGATCTGTCTTCTTTTCTGTCGCTATTTGAAGTGATTCAACATATCTGATTGGTCGCTCTAACTTTTGTGGCCTGCCCTTTCTCAAAAAACTTAGTTTTAAAATTAACATTTACATCGAGATTCGACTTGTAGTAGAGAACACTGCAGCTACCTTTGTTATAGTTAAGCCATCTTACCTTTCCCCAATGCCTAGTACCTTTTTCATTATCTTTTTTTCTATGAAATAAGGCGGTTTTTAAAGGGGACGAAAAATTGTGAGGCTTATTAAACTTGACTCGCTTTTCACAAGTAAAAGTTCAAGATTGGAGTATCAGCCAACGATTCACAAAGGAATATTCTTCATTGCAATGGACGAAACACTTAGCCCGTCAATAAAGAATTCATTGACAAAAGAAAAGAAAAAAAATTACGATTCTGGTGATGTAGATAGCTCGAAATCCACAAAATTCCACTTAGACCACTATGTACAGGTGCCACAGATACATATTCTTATGTAATAAAACTATTGTTATGAGATTAAAAACAATTCCAGTATACATGTGATTACATTAACCATTCCACAGTTTTAAGTAACGGAGCTCTCAGTGTTCTCACCACAAGATCGGATCCAATGCCCTGACAAATAGCCTCTATGAACCCAACTCGACCAATGGAAGTGGCAGACTCTTCCTTAACAGGATCTTCCAACATCGCCTCATTTGTCAGCATTAGTTCTTTTTTTACCCTAGACGTTTCTCGGACACACTTCTCACTGTTTGTAGAGGCTTATTTATCACTATCCATCACACACCGATGGCTTCTTCTAACATCATCTTTAACGAAGCAGACATTTCCTTGGATTTGAAACGCTTTTCGAAAATTCCTGGGAGACTTAATTATTTTGTCCAGTTAAAAAAGAAAAATAATAAAGAAATGTTTTTCAGGGCATTGTGGTGCGAGTCGAATAGATAATTGATCGCTAACAGTGACGAATTGCTACCTGTGATCGCTACGTACTAATGATTGAAAACGGGTTCCGTTACGGCAGTAGAATCCACTAAATAGTGAAGGAATAATCATAATATAAATCTATTCTGTCTAAGTAGTTGTATCCAATTAGCTTAATACTATACATTTCTGCTTTTATAAAAAAATGAAAGAAAAAAAAGTAAGCAGTATTCTTCTCGATGGGAAACCAAATATTAAATATGCCATTTACTTAATTGACATATTCTGGAGATCAGATAAACAAATAAATTCCTGGACAGTAATTAGACCCATATCTTACCACCACAGATCTTCCTTCTCTTAAAATTTGTCTAGACTTCACTTCCTAAACAATTTAGTGCTGATTCGTTGGTGAATGTTTTTCCTTTCATTAAAGGCCTCCCACGGACTTTTCGTCTTATATATTATCTCTACTTAGCAACTTAACTAAACATTATTCATAAAATATAAATCTAATTTATGATTTCGTTTTTTTTCTGGAATCAGTAGGTAAGCATCTTGTCTCTATACTGTGTTGCATCGATTTCCTGTTATTCTCGAAATTTCTGGAAATCGGACAGCGGGATAATAAACCAAGGTTTTGACGGTCTACATGAATACTGCTATCTTTCTTCGGCTTCAAAATTCTATAATTTTGGTAAGTAAGGATCCATAATTTATAGTTACAAACGTTACGGTACTTAGAGTGATGAAAAAATACAGAAAGAAGATTTCAGACGTTATCTCACAGGGCGTTACATATTATGGGCTTCAAATTAAAGCATATAAAGGACAGACCGTCCTTCAGGTTTCACCTTTCCTCTCTGAATTTAACAAAACGTAACGTTTATCCTGTAAAATGTTTATAATTTTCATATATTGTGTCTATATAATTATCTCTATAATATGGATCGGCGGAATCAATTTAATTCATTAGTGATCAAACAAAATTCCTTTTTCCGCCTAAAATAAACATATTTCGTCCATTAAGTTATTCCATATCTTACCTGTTATTGGGATTTTCTCAGTCCCTATCCTCGATGCACCATTTTGACAAATTTAGTTAATTTTTTCTAGTTAAAGATTAACAGCAGTTTTAATAGAATCTACTATTGATCAACACTGAAGATTCTCGGTACGAATCCCAATCTATTTCACTATTAATTAGCTGTAGTGTTCATTGTGCATTACAAGGGTAACTTAGAATAAGCAATTGAGCGGAGCATTAAAGTTGTAGTGTATTAAATTCACCACTCACATTGAAGTACCGCCTCTATCTTCTATGATTAAGTATTGGGTTGTCCGGAAATTAATGGAGGATTTCATATTTAAAACAAAACATGATATTATTATTAAAGATATTATTTATATCTTTACCACAATCAAAACCTAATTCATTACTTTTACTCTAAGTCGTAGTTTCGGCCCAAAAGACCTATTAAATAAGACCCCATTACCCAGATCTGATACAGTGTGATATCTTGGTTTCATCTTACAAGAAGACGTTTTGACTTGTAACTCACAGATTTTAATGCAGATTTTTGTGTGGCTAGTTGGGACCTATAATAGTGCAAAACGAGAGTTATAGCAGCCAATGAGCATTGGGAGCCAAAAAAAAATATGAAAATCAGGTTTTATTTGTTTTCTCTGCTTTCAGTCAAGATACTGAATCCTATCTCTTTTCCACAGCCGAAACCTGATAAATAATCTCTTTAATAATAATATCAGGTTATGGTTTAATCCTGATATCCTGCATTAAAGTTGTAGAGCATTAAAGAGATAGCATACAATGCATTAAAGAGATAGCACATAAAACTATAATTTTGCGTGAAAAAATTATTTCTCTATCTTGACTGAGAGCTGATAAAATAAATAAGACGGGATTTTCATATATATTTTCTCAGCTCCCAATGCTCATTGGTGACTATAACTCTAGTTTTGCACTATTACAGGTCTCTACTACCCACACAAAAATCGGGACTCAAATCTGTGAGTTGTGTCTCCTTGTAAGATAAAACAAAGATATCACTGGGTAATGGGATCTTATTTAATAGGCCTTTTGCGCCGAAACTACGACGCAGAATAAAAGTACTATATCAGGTTTTGGTTGCGGTAAAGAGATAAATAATATTTTTAATAATAATATCAGGGTTTGCTTTAAATATGAAAACTAGCATTAATTTCAGGACAACCCAATAAATACCCCGAAAAATGTTGAATAAATTTCAATTTTGAAAACATGTGTTACTGTAAAATTTTTGAAAAGCGAATGTTTCGTGATTCTGAACTTTAAATATATGCTGAAAATACTTCACACCCCACCCTACCTTTCATCGTGATTGACATGACAATAAGATCCTGAATGGTTGATAGGACCCGTTAGCTACAGAAAAAGTAGCGTAGCGGCTCAAGAGGTTCCCCTTGTTGATGTTGATGCTCTCATGAACCGGTCAAAGACTGCGTCGGGGTGAAGAGGGGTGATGCACGCGCCCGAATCGCTATTGTTAAGAAGATATTTAAATTCATGAGGTGCCAACAGTTGAATTCTATGTGCATGAGTATGGCTCACAAATCAAGCAGTCATGAGAATTTTAAATACGGTGCTAACTAAAATGTTCACACGACGGTATATTAATTTGAGAATTATATATTTTTTAAATTCTTTTATTAATAGAAACTTACAACTGTATTACAAATACATCAAGTAAATAAGCGGTTTAGAATTAAAAATGATGACATGCTTAAAACTTGTAGAGGAACTACCCTTGGTAGTACTCAAATGAAATATTTACAAAAGAAGATCTCAAGGCCATCTTCTTTTCAGACACCTCGAAGGATTGCAAGGAATGGAATGGGAAGCAACTTGTGCAACAAGTGGATTTGGATGAGGAGTAAGTTTATTTTGAAAGGAAAATTGTCTGGTTCAGTATATTAAGGTCATCGTGGATCAGTTCATTTGTGACAAAGTCAAAAATCAAGGATTTTTCGAAGGTTTTTTTATTGGAGGGGTTGTATACGGGAAAAATTCGATGGTTTGGTGGATAACTCTATACCGTAAGTCTAAATAGGTCTGATAATCGTCGTAGAGATGAGCTTTTGTAGTGAACCGGAAGATTAAAACTTTTGTCGAGTAAGTGTTGTGCAGCTTCTTGTCTTTTCAATCTTGTGTGAGGATTCCAGGTATGTCTCTTGTCCAGATAAAATCCAAGGTTTCGTATTTGAGTGGAAGCAAGTTGGGTGGACTAGTATTCGGGTATGAAGCTTATCATGGAAGGATAGGGACATTTCTGCAACATACGTTATATTTCGATCATAATGGATACGTTTATTTGTGACGAAATTAGGAGCATTGAGAATTTTATTAAGGTTTTTAGATTGTAAGGATTAGATAGAAGAATGATGGGAAAGTTTAGTGGAGCCACAAAGCTTATTTTCATACTTACAAATTGGTCTAATTACTGTCCAGTAATTTTTTTGTTAATCTGGTCTCCAGAATATGTCAATTAATCTATGTTTACCATTGTTTAACGGTACTCCATTAAAGTATACAGGAGAGCAGGATGAGGTAGGTTTTGGACACAGCTTTAAGGTTATTTACTGGGATGAAAATTAAATTTAAATCCAGAGTTTAAAAATAATTTTTTTGTGAAGATTTGAAAACTAATAGTATTCATTATAAGAATGATTAAGTAAATTTTGCCAAAAAGTTTCACCAGAACTGTTATGCAGCAGCGCGTTAGGAGACTACTAATCTGGGACTCAAATCAAACCGAATTAATTTCGGTCATTTTGATTATCACTATACTGTATTTGGAGTTGACTCTAAGCATCTTTAGGACAGACTAAAGTCCCGTTTTACTAGAGTCATTTCTTGTATTTTTCAGGGGGAAAAATATTGTTACAAAGCTGTAGGGTATCCATTCTTCTTACCTATCTTATATCTTCGAATTCATTTTTTTTTTTTTTAATATTGATCCATGCTTCTCATTTCTCTACATAATATAATTATATACGCATACATCAGTTCTGCGGTATTTGACGAACGATTACATTCCTTCCTCTATTGGTCGTTAATATATATTTTCTCACTTTTTAATTCTGCTGTTCGATGGGACTTACGAACTATTTTTCAGTCATTACTCATTTAAAAATGATACACTCCTTTGCCACTCTTATATCTAATCTTTAAACACATATTTAATTTTAAAATCATAATTTTTTGAATCTGTAGGAATCGATTTTATAAATAAGGAAACTAATGGTATTTGAATTCTTATTAAAATCGTGCTTCCTCATCAGCATTATGCATAGTAATGAATATTCTGTGGTTAACATGCAGGAAGTTTCTTTTACAAGTTCTCCTTGTGCCAAGCGTGCAATTATGCTGCGAAGTAATATGCAGTTTTGTGCAGCAGCTGTATCAAATGACCTCTCGTTTAATTCCTAGCCTAGCAAAGAATTATATTTGAAATTGACATTGCGTGATAGGCGATTAAGAAATTAAATTGTTGTTTTCCTTCAAATTATTATATTGGATTATATGTCTTATAAATAATTTAGATTTTGGCTACCTAAAAATACAAATACAGATAAAATCCTTATGACACAAATCTATACTAATATAGAGAAGGACTAGCCATTTTTCGTTTGTGATCACTAGCCACAAAAGCAACTGAAACAATCTGCACCAAATTTCAACCACATCATCTTTATAGTTCTAGGAAGATTTAGCAATAATAAAATATACTGACTTTTAATTTATTGGTGACTAAAAATCCGATAGTATGTGGATCTCAGTGAAGTTTGAAAATCGACCGTTATGTGGTTAGCACCATTCCGGAATGGTAAAACTACTTAACCCATCTGTACCAAGTACCGAATTTTAATTACTAAGAAGTTCAAAGAAAGTTTAGCAGTAATAAACATTTAAATATAAAATGTTGAGTGGCTAAAACAAGGTTTGCCACACTATCATATAATTTTTTTGGTTAAAAATTAAAATTCAACTAGATGAAATCAATAAAAGGATTTTTGCCGAATAAAAATTATTACTAAATCAAAATTTCAATTCTTTGTTTTTTTTTATATTGTATGTAAAAAAATGATCAATGGGCAAGTACTGGTAATGCGGTCCATTATCCACCAGAGATTCTTAATAGTCTCTTTCCATCATGATCCAACTCATACAGTATGCTTTTACGTAATCTTCAAACACCTAATCAGTGTAATTTTAATAAGATGGACGTTGTGTTGACAGGGACGAAGAAATAAAAGATGAAATAACTGAAAAACCCGAAAAATCAAAAGCCACTCAATAAAAGGATATTTACATACTTAAATTTCAAAAAGAGCTGAAACTTTTATGGTCCCTCTGAAATTAAAAACTAATCACAACTACTTCTCTTTATACTTCGATATTTTTTTAAAGACTGGTTCTGGATAATGTAGAAATATTTCCGTTTATGAAATCATAACGGCTGGCTTCTAAGTTAATAAAGTTTAATAATAATCATCAAAGTATTTTTTTTTTTTTTTCATAAAACTTATTAATTTTTCCTAATACTGGAAAGAATGGAACTGGTAAACATTTTAAAAAACCTTCATCTTTTTATCTTTCTGATTTTCTCTTCTTTAGATATTGAAAAAAAGAAAAAAAAAATCGCTATGAAAAGGGAACAATCGTAACAAAACAATGATAAGTAAAAAAAAAAAAATTAAACCTTTTATTTCAGTATTGATGGAACCTTTAATGGATTTTCCACAATCTCACTACTTTATAGTTAATAGCATGTTTATTGGGAAGATTCAGTCGTGAAATATCCATCATAAATATTTAAGAATAGAGCGAGAGAGTGAATCTTGAAGAATTCTAAAATGAGCAAAGAAAAAATGTTTCAAAGGAATTTATATGACCAATGGGAGGGAATATCTCAATAAAGAGAATCGGAATGTAGGAGGAATAAAACGAACTATGGGGATTGAAGAAAGGAGAAGATTATATATAGATTTTATAGCACTCAGGTTGTAAAGGAACGATGATGTCTCTAGGGTAAAAAGTAGGAACAAATATTGGATACGTAACAGACAGAAGAAAATGTTAAAAACACATATATTATTCGTTGGCAATATATAATTGGATAGTAAAATTAATATTAATGTCACAGAAGTGATAAACATAAAAAATATTCTAGCCTAATGAAACGATCGAAATTCAATTCGTAGTTTTTTAATTAAATAAAATTGATCAATATAATTAAACAAGGGATCACTATAATTAATATTTATAAATTAATTAAGAGCAAACACTAAGTAATATGATTGCGTAAGTAAAAACATTTTAGCTATAAATGAAATTTATCTCCAGCTGTAAAGTGAACTTTACATATCTGATTATTTGCGACTAAAAAAGCCTTTTATTCTCTAAAGTATCCAAAAATTGCCTAGGAAATAAAAAAATGTTAGCTAAAAAGCTCAAATATTTGCAATAAAGTGCTTTTATCTCCCAGGCAACTCTTACGACTTCGTTTTAAAAACACACCAAAAAATCGGCTCTGCCTCGGGAACCAAACGACATTGCACGAGGAATAAATACTAGTCTACGCAATGTGAATAAATAATGTATCCAATCCTTGTAACTCAAAATCCTTCGACAAATCCTAAATGGTCGTTACTTTGTCACAAAAAAACTGTTTCATAAAGACCTTAATGTTCCATGTGTTGCTGATTTAGCACAAACCAGATACCTATCCTTTCATAGTAAAATCAATCACCATTCAAATCAACTAGTCTCTCAACTTGCTTCCTATTTCATTCCCTACAATCCTGCGAGGTTTCTGAAAGGAAGATGTGCCGAATATGAAGAAAAAGCCAAATGTGAGGACAGTGTAGGCGTTTAGAAACAAATAGCTCAACCCATTTCTTTAAATTTGACGGGAGAAACAATATACATTTCACGCTCTGTCTGATCAATTTTTCCGAAAAAAAAAAAAATTGTTTTTGTTCTAACAACCCTTGGTGTGTGAACCCAAATCGTTATTCGTACTTAATATACTAAATAATTATCATTACTGCCTAATTTTGCAATAAGAAATTGTTTACGTCATTTATCTTTGCTACAGCAATAGGAATGCCTGCAGCCACAGGAGAATGAAGACGTTTCTGAATAGTTTAGTGTTTCTTCAGCACACTCTTGAAAGCACCAATATCTGAATTATAACATACTCTACCTCTTACTTCAATGTCCTTGAATGGTGGCATTCAGTCGAAACTTGGATTGAGCTGGGTTTGAAAAAAGACAGGGTTTTGACAGCGGTTGTCGAGTGGTTTGAGATAATTTTTTTTCAAATTCGCTGTGTAGCATGATAGTGTAGACTAAGAACTATCAAATAACAACGAAAAATTATTTTTTGAAATTCATGGATTTGATACTATACGCCTCAGTTATAAATTTTATAAGCATAGCATTTAATTATGTATTTTTTGTAATAAAAAGTATTTAGGCTAGATATACCTGCCACATTGTTTTATTTTTATTTTTATTTATTTTTTTTATTGGTAACACTCGTTTATACTATCGATAATTGGCAGAACTGAACTATAGCCACAAACAACACTACCCTAAAATCCCTTTAAATTAAATAGTCAGTGATGCATTAAATACAATAAATTATACTTGAAAGACGGTGCACAATAACCTTTAGAATCTTTTTAAAATGCAGGAATGGCCATTACCCCCAAGAAGAGGAAAAAAATAAAAAGTAAAAAAAACAAAAAAAAACAGAAGACTGCGGAACTAGAGAAAGGACTTCAGTTTCCTCTAGCTAACGGCATTTCTAAGGCGGCGAGGGAGGAATCCCACGGAGTTGCTCAACATAGCCGCCGATCTGTCTCAAGGAGAGTTGTTGCTGTGCAATACCAACGGTACGGGTTGACAGCATCCTGGAAGATGGCCTTCTAGGTTAATACCGAGCCACCATCTCCGCAATGTAACAGCTAAAGTTCAATGAATCCATTAGTTAGTTCAGTTAGTTCCAATTAGATTGTGAAGGTCGGATAAATGGAAGTTTTAGGAATTTATGTATTTATAACTAGTATCCCCGTTGTGGCACCACCCGCCTTGAAGATTACATAAAAGCATAATTTGACATCCGATTTATAATTTCAATAACTGAGCTGGTAATCCAGAAGGAAAGAGACTATTAAAAAATATAGTCCTTTCTAAAACCTTTCTAGGTTCATCATTACATAAAAATGGTGTAGTTTGAAAATTTTGTACAGATGGATTCAGCAGTTTAACTATTGTTAACTCTGTTTGGGAATGGTGCTAAGTCCATATCGGTCGATTTTCTAATACCACTCATATATCCACGTATTAAAATATTTTTTAATTATTTATTAGAATATAAATACATTGTATTACTATTTTCGAGCTCTATACAACACCGTACCTTTGAAACCTCTCATGTAGAATATCGCTTCCAACTATCTGTCAATTTTCAAACTTCACAATTGCCCACATATTATCGCTTTTTTGATAGCAAATTAATTGAAATTTAGTATATTTAATTATTGCTAAAACTTCGTGGAACTATAAAGTAACATTTTTGAGAGTGGAAAAACGTTACACCAAAAGAGTATAGTCCCCCAGCCAAAATACTTCAATTTTTAAACTTCACTGTCATCTGGAATGCATTATCAGTGCTTACAACAAATGACCCATGAATATTTTTACATACAATATTAAAAAAAAAAAAAGGATCTAAATTTCTAAAAATCTATTCGGTAATAATTTTTATTCGGCAGAAATAATTTTATTTATTTCATCTAGTTGAATTTCAAAGCATTAAAGTATATGATAGGTAGTGGTGGCAAACCTCGTTTCTGGCGGTCAACACTTTATATTTAAATTATTGGTTTAGTAATATTCATTATTGTAAGCCTTTCTAGAACTATAACTTTAAGAACTGAAAATGATGTAGTTAAAATCTGGTAATATTGGGTTCAATAGTTTTACCATTGCAAACAATGTTGCAGAATGGCGCTAGCCACGTATTGGCCAATATTTATAGCTGTTTTAATAGTGATTTAATTGAAAATATGAAAAGTTTATTATCAATGCCAATCTCTATATAACACTGTACCTTTGAAACTTCTAATGTAGAAAGGCGATCGTCACCTACCGGTCAATTTTCAAACTTCACTGTTCCATATCCACATAGTATAGCTTTATTAATAACAAATCAATTGAAAATCATTAGATTTTATGATTGCTAAATCTTGCTGGAATTATAAACATGATGCGGTCATGATTTGGCACAGATTGGTTCAGTTTTCATGGTTAGTGATCACAAACGAAAATGGCTAGTCCTTTTTTATAATAGCATAAATATAATGGATTAACTTATCAGCATTCACTTTTAAAATTCAGTCCCCCATTACTCACCTGGCTTTCCACTTTCTAAAGACGATTAGTCGAGGCGTGAAAACGTCAAGGAAATTTATTATATCTTCCCGAAGCCATTGTCCGCCGGCTGTCAAGACGTTGGCGATAGACGTCCGTATCAGAGGTTACCTGGATTGCGGGGGTCCACCTGGGTCCGGGGAGGAACGTGTGGCTGCATCAGGTGAGTGGCTTAACTTTTCCTACAACTAGAGCTGTGGAATTTCTTGAATACATCTTCTAGACACCTGGACCTACTCTAAATTACCTGTAATACTTTTTGGAATTCGTCCGTTGAGGAGGACAATGGTTAGTTGACGTGACAATAATTGAGGGGTTCGCCTACTGCGGAATAGGAAAGTTTTTGCACAATGTGCGCCTACAAACCATCAGTTACGAAAATACAGCATAAATGAAGAGGTGTAACAAATCATAAATGTGCATCAGTCTGTAATACAACCACACTAATACCCAATATTTTTAGACTTTACTCACCGCAAACATCTTAAGGACTTACTATAAAAACAAACGAAGTATTAGAAAAAAATGACTTAAATTAGGAAAAAAAAAATGAAAGAAAAAACCTACCAGTAAAGCCCATTCTGGGTTCGTACATCGGTAAGGATGTCCAGTTACTATACCAACGATTGTGAAAGGCGGAAATACGTTCAATTTCCAATTTTTTTTCGCAATTAAGGGCCTCCCCACTTTCGATCGATTTACAACTGAAATAACGGAAAATAAATTTACTGATCATCAGCCCGGAAGCTTGGCAGTACAGTAGAGCGTCAATTATCCGAACTAATTTTGTAAGGGGTGTTTTCATCAAAAATTCGGATAATCGAAATCCATTTTTAAAAAATTATAATGTGTAAAAAGCATCTTCCAACTGGTCTCTTTTCTATGTAAAGAAATTACAGCAAAGATATCTTCCAACATTAATTTTATATTTTAAAAAATATATTTATACAACCATATGGACGACGTTTCATGGCTTTGCCATATTTCCGAGCCCTAAAAAACGTAGATAAAAATTTATTGAAATTTTGTTATGACAACCATAATGATTATGTTTTTTTCCCTATTTATACAGGGTGTCCCGAATTTAAATAACAAAACTTCTGGAACTTATAGGGGACCGAAAACTAAGACAAAAAGTCCTTTAGAGATTTGCTCATTTTTGCTTAGTTTTAGAGAAAATCGCAAAAAAAGAAACAAAACAAGTTTTCATTTTTATACTTATTTATATACATTTATATTTATGTTATGTTCTTTTTAATGTAAATATTGCTCAAAATGTTGTCCTCTTGCACCAATGCAACCATTATATCTAGCACTCACTTGATAAATTGCAGCTAATTATTATTCTGATGATATTTGGTGAACTTCATCTATGATTCGGTCTCTTAATTGCTCTCTTGAGTTGATTGACACCTAATTAACTTTCTGCTCCAAGGTTCCCCATACGAAGAAATCAATGGGTGTCATATCAGGTGATCTGGGTGGCCAAGGTACTACTCCTCCACGTCTAATCCAATCTCCACGAGCAAATCTCTAAAGGACTTTTTGTCTTAGTTTTTCGGTCCCCTATAAGTTCCTGAAGTTTTGCCATTTAAATTCGGGACACCATGTATACTTACATTTTTTTGTCTTTTTTTTTTTTTTTTTTTGTGTTTACCTTTCATTTTTTTCAAAGTTTTATGACTCGAGCTGCCCGCCTCACTGTAAAGATTATTGGGTGCCTGATGATTGATTTAGAATTATTTTTGATTCCCGTTATTGTTGATTCACCAACCTGGAAATTGATAGCTAATGTCTGACACGATTAACTTTTTTTTAGCCAAGAAATGATTTCAGTTTTGTCTTTAAATGAAAAGAGCTCTCGTTCCCTTTTCATAGGCATGGATAATGACATTAAATTTTTGAAACAAAAAGTGATCACAAAGGCGATGTATACCTCACAAAGAACGATTTAAGACTTGAGGTAAGATCTATTACCAAGCAAATGATTGGGAATATATTGAGAGAAACAAGTGAAATGGTCTAATTAAGTATACAGTTCTCAGTAAACAAAATTTTAGGTATGTATACAAGTTCATTTTTTGCAGTTTCTGTGAAATAAATTGAGCTTCCCTTATACACATTCATGGAAAAATTAATTTTTTTTTCACTTCATTTTATTTTTAAATAAAAATAATTTAAATAATGCAAATAAGTAATTACACATATGATCAAGATGATAAATTTAATTTAATACATTCCAAAAAAAAAAAGGTTCCGGTATTTGAAAGTTCCGATATCAGACGTTCGGATAATCGACGCTCCACTGTACCTTACACATTGAGCTATCACACCTCCCCGTTTATTTCATTTAATAATTTAAATTTAGGACACTAGCTTGGAACAGAGAAGTTTGGCAGTCCTGACTAAACACTCCACTACGTTAAGAGACACTCAAGGAGAGTTGCGAAAGAATAAGAAAGATGTTAAAATTGATGTTGATAACGTTTGTGTTCATAAATAACAATAACTGATATTAATTTTTTATTCCTTACAATATTAATTCACAATTTATTAATATAATGTGACTTGCTTAAAACAATCTGGATGAGAGTTCTGTTCAAATACATCTGTTTTTTCTTTTTTAATTTATTTTTTGATGTTATAATTCCAGGATAAAATTGAGTATTACTGTCCCTCATGCCTTATAGTTCTAATAATTGTTTAAAAATTCGCTTGTTCATATCGCATGTGTATTTCTAAACTGACACGACCCAAAAATTTATATTTTGATTCATCTTCATGTTTAAGTTCAATAGTCTTCTATGAAATGTCCAAAACTAACTTGAATCCCACCTGATACATTTTACATGCGGTTGGGATTGGAAGATAATTCGATATTTCAAACAATACTGGGAATTTTACATTTTTGTAAAGTTTGTTTTTGAGTTGTGTCAAAAAAATTAGTGTGCGATATCTTGGTAACACTTAAAATAAATGACTGTATATAAAAAAAATAATGATATTTCTAAATCCCATAATTTTTATTTCTAATATGTTACTATTATGTATAGGCAATATATATAGTCTCCCCGTTGAAGGTATCGCATCACTTTGAAATATTTGAATTTTATTAGATTTTAAAAATGATCTAAAATTCCATTGTTTGTTATTAACAGGGAAAAACATTGATTTGTCTAATCCTTAATAAATTTGTCTCGTGTTTAATAAATAATATTAATATGAATATAAACCAATTATGGATTAAGGTAAAAACCAGGAAAATCTCGAGAATTATGGGTGTTGCAATACTTTTAACGGTATACCAGGTAGTATGCAAATGCATGGAGCCTAATGTATTACTTATCAAATACACGCCTCTTCCGTAGGGTTAGAATGGAAGGGAAAACAATAAATAAAAAAAAAATAAATAAAAAAAAAATATATATATATACACACCACACCTATATATATATATATATATATATATATATATATATATATATATATATATATATATATATATATATATATATATGTGTGTGTGTGTGTGTGTGTATGTATGTATGTATGTATGTATAAAACTTAATTTGCAAATTGTTTTAAGAAAACGACAGAATACTTACCTACTGTTTGGATAAGATCTTCATATTAGTGGTAAACGCTGTTTTTAAAAATTAATTTTTTGTTAACTGTTATAAAATAGATTTAAAGCTATTTTTTTAAAAAATAACAATAATAATTTTATACCAACTTAATCTCAGTTTAGTAACTGATTTTTCAAGCATTAAGAAAAATAAAAAGCAGTTACCTAAAAAAATAACTTTTTATTCATTTAAAACAGTGATTTTTTTTTCGTGAACATTAATTGACCAACATTAATTGATATATATTTTTAAATTATTCTTTAAAAAAATTAGGCATTATTACTTCATGGCGAACGTCGAATTGCTGACTATACGTATTCGTAAATGAAAAAATTAGAAATAAAAATACAATTTGAAACTGACGAAGCTAAGAAACTGACGAAATATATACTGACAGACAATAGCGGCATTAAACTTTTTTGTTATTCATAGATTAATTTTGTCACATCCGGAGAAATTTCAATGCATCCTACAGTGTTTAGTAAAAGGTAACATTTGCTATTCGTTAAGTACCCATAATAAATCTAACTCAGAAGCTTTGGAATATTGCATTTGTAAATTTTTGGATTTTTTTTTTTTTTTTTTTTTTTTTTTTTTAATATATTTTTGAGTTAATTTCTTGCATATCGTCTGAATTTTAATTACCTTGTAGGCAATAATAATAGTAGAAGTTGATTAATTTATTTCATACTTTTTTTATTTTTTTTTATTTAGATTTTGCCCATTTTTATTATTTGTTATAAAAAATTATTTTTAAACTGAAATATATCGAGAATCGAGAAACGATTTTTTGGCACCAGAACCGGTTCTGAAAATCGAAAAAAAATGGTATCGATACATCACTAATATACACATCAATGTTCCAATAATTTTTTTTTTTTTAATGTTGACTATTTTAATGTTGTCTTAAATAAAACTAGCCTGTACTTAAAATTCAGCATATATCTTCAGCTATGACTCTACTAGACATGGTTCCCTGAAGACGTTCCATTCCACGCTAGTGGAGCAGGACTTAAAAATCATGAGGCTGCAGGAATCAAGACAGATTGCTCGGCAGATGGTCTCTGTTTAGCTTCGTTTGATTAATGAGCTTGTAGAGAGCGTATTTATACTAAGCATTTCTTCCTATCATAAATATTCATGCACACACTCAAATACCACATGTTTGAAAACATATTTTTTCCTCAATTCACGGGGTAAATAAATCCAACATAACCGTAAAGTTTTGATGAAGGATTAGGTACCTGTCACGTTTATTATATTAAAGTATTAAAGAATAAACTCACAAAGAAACACTGAAATGAATTTTTAGGCTATTTCCTATTATATCTGCATTGAGATAGCAATTTAAGTTTATATGCCTTATTAAAAATAAAAGTATCACCACAAAAGATATTTTTCAATAAAAAACAATAACGTAATAATTCAATAACAAAGCATGTTACTTATTTTTTACATACCTCATCATTAATATAAATGATATCCTCATTTTGTTTCCACTATATCCATTTTTAAAACATGAGCGCATTTCATAAACCTGCATACTTTTTATGTTATAATATTATATATACTTCAAATTCAACTTTTATTTATTTATTTATTTTACTAGTGACTAGCTACCTCTCATACTTTATTTAACTATTTCTGCCCATTAACTATATCCATTTATCTTTTGTAGTAATATTTTTTATCTTATTAATTTCTTATTTTTAACTCATCGTTTTTTTTTATTTTCATACAGTTTGTCCTTATTTCTTATCTCCTTTAAATTCAATTTCTGTCAATCTTTTGTTTGTTGTTTAGCCCTGATGGAGGCTTGCAATGTAAGACGAAACGTCAGCACAATAAATTCATACCTCTTTATTTTGATTCATTGACTGCACTATCTACTTTCTTGTAAAATAAATTATCACAGATATCAATTTAAAAACTAATGAGTGGTTTCATAAGTCACAAGTATCTTGCAGATATTTTGCACTAAGGTGGCTTTTTCCGACTATACTTTTCGATTCCTTTATATTTCAACGTTAACATCAAAACAAAATCTTTTGGTATTCTAGATACGAGTACTCTGCGTTCCTTGGGCCACCTTCTGAATACAATGTCCCTTAATTTCTGTAAAACTATCACTTAGAAATGCTTTCTTTGAGAAATTATCACTTGTGCTATCTATTTATGGAATTCCTTACCCATCCTTATTCATAACAGACCTAAATGGTAAAAAAAAAAAAAAAAAAAAAAAAAAAAAAAAAAAAAAAAAAAAAAAAAAAAAAAAAAAAAAAAAAAAAAAAAAAAAAAAAAAAAAAAAAAAAAAAAAAAAAAAAAAAAAAAAAAAAAAAAAAAAAACCGCTGGTCGTCTCTGATTACTCCAACGTATTTTAGAAAAGTGTTCAAATTCTTCCAGTAAATTACAAAAACTCATTTAAATGTCAGTAATTAGATCCATTTGAACCCATACGTTGTAGAACTTTAACTTTGGGACTCCACTAAACCATACAATTCTTCTCGTGTCCAATTCCTACAACCCAAAATTTTTCGTAAAATCCTCAATGCTCCTTATTATGTCACTAACAACTTATCCATAAAGATCTAAATGTTCCATATGTTGCTGATTTGGCCTAAACCAGATAGATACTCGTCCTTTCATAGTAAATTCCATACCCACTCGAATCGTCTGGTCTCCGAATTTGCCTCACACTCGATTCCCTATACTCCTCCGAGTAGTCTGAAAAGAAGATGGCCAAGAAACCTTCTAATGTAGAACTTATATTAAAGTGCTACTAGTAAGAAGTACTTTACATGTGATTGTAATATTTTTTTTCTCAAATATACTTTTTAAAAACAGTTTCAGTACTACTTAGAGTCAAACAATACTTTAAAGGACTTTTATTTGTAGACAAATAAATAATGAAATATTAAAATATTTATAAGTTCCCTTTCAAAAACCGACTAAATTAAAATTTATTTGACAGCTGAACCGGTTAGCACCAGTTGATTTATATGTAACATGTGGCACTTTCTACAACATTGAGGAATTTAAATATTTGGAATTTATATGAAATGTTGAAGGAATTTAGAAATACCCCAATGAGTTAGTTGCTACTCCGTTATTATACTGTCACAACTAATGAAGAGATTAGCGGTAATAAATCTGTGTAAAGGAGAGCTTCAACTAAAGCAGATTAATCTGATACGAATACGTTTTTTATTTATGCTCTGATTTATTGGTAATTGTAGCAATAAAAATATAGATACACAATTTAAACGTTTACATATTGTATTATGTTTTTTTAAAACTATTTCTACATAAATTAGTAATATAAAAAAATGAACTGTATTGACGAAGAACAACATATATTCAGATACACAGATGTTCAGAAGACGATTGATGGTGAAAAGCAATATGCGTTCACTCATTCCATTCAGAGGCAGTATTAAATTCACACTCCAGATGAAGCAGCCTCATTTTAAGTTCATTTCTTCCCTTATAAGATTCGCCATCTGACTCTGTGGCAATTTCATCACATCATATTTGAAGTTCGATGTGAACATATGGCGCGTTTGAATGATAGGATTTCAGATTGATGTAGTTTGACTCTAATGTCTTACCGAGAGCTGTTAATTTTCTGAACGCACAACTGCACTTAATGTTAAGCCATCTAACACTTAATAACTTAGTTGAAAATTATGAATTTGTGACTTTAATTTGATATCCTTATACTCTCCGACTGAAGCATGAAGAACGGGTTATCCTATGGATTACCAGTCTATTTGAATCTTCACAACTAATTACAGAATCATAAGATGTTTCAATACTCTCGAAACCATGGATTGAATTGAAGACTTGAATTATCTATTTAATTTGATATTTTTTTCTATTTATCAAAAAAAAAAATTGTATCCTGACTATCAAGAACCACATTCTGAACTAAAAACATTTGATGATAAATTAACAGATATTTACTAAATATAGTAACAACGGAAACCCATATTGCTGCTGGGCAAAGGATAAGGAGGAAGCGGATTTGAGATCTCCAGGAGCAACAAATAATATAATCTGAGAGCCAGAAGTACGCAACCCCTGGGTAAGGCGCCCTCAAGCCAACCCTTGATGCAACATATTTTTTTTCCATTAAATTACATTTGTTGATCCTTATAATATATTACAAGAACAAATACATTTAAATTTAAAAAATAGATATTTTTGTGATATCACCATGAAGGACTTCTATGCAGAATTAAAGGCACTTCAGATTTAACTGCTGCAATTTTTTGTTTATATGAACAGATAATTATTTCAAATAGTCCCAATTTAAATTGTCTGATTTCTTATTAAAAAATTGAGTCGTTTAGTATCAAAGCCATTTTTTTTCTAAATTTTACAGGAGGACAAAAAATGACAAAACACTAATTTTTTGATAGACGAAAATTTTAATTACACATTTAGCCTACCTTGTGAATTTTCAATTTCAATGTATGCTTGCTGAAGCAGAAAATGTGGCATATAATTCATCAATCCCAATTGTATTGATCCTTCTAATCCATCATGCGTACCTCAAGTGAAAAATATAAAAGAACTTAAGAGTGTGTTCATAACCTAAACAATTTGTAAACTAATTATGCGATTAAGGCTGATTTAGAGTAAATTCTTCTTGGAATCTAGTAGTTTTTTATATATAGCCTTTAAGCCATAGGGAAAGACGCTTTTAAACTTACATTTAAAAAAATATATATATTTCGAAAAAAGTTGACCTAACAGGTTTTGATCCTGAATACTCAATTAGTATGTACAATCTGTGTATTAAATTACTAATTTTGAATTTTAGTATTTTTTCGAACTGATAATGATTTTTAGAACATGTAATTAGTCTTTAAACAAAAAAAAATCCTCTAGAAGTGGAAAATAATTCATCAATGGTTATTGTATACATATACATATATATCAAAAATAGCCAAAAAAGCTTTCCAGACGACCTTCCCTGGAAAGAGAAAACAGGACGTACTCGTAAGAGATGGATTGCTGACTTGGAGGAGGACCTGATGAAAATGGGGGGACAAACTGTAGAAAAAATACTTTGGATAGAGATTGTTGGAAAGTGATAGTTATGGAGACCGAAGTTCTTCAGAAAAAAATAGAAAGTAGAAGTTAAGATGTAATAAGTGTACGAACAAGGGGAGTTGTAACTCACAGATTTGAATGTCGATTTGTGTGTGGGCAGTAGGTACCTATAATAGTGCAAAACTAGAATTATAGCAACCAATGACCATTAGGAGCCGAGAAAAAAAAAAAATATGAAAATCACGTTTTATTTTTTTTCTCAGCTCTTAGTTAAGATTAGTTAAGATAGTGAAATGATTCTTCCACGTCAAATTGTAGTTTTGTATGCATTTTGATATAAAAATACTTTCGTTATGTACACGACCTGGCTTCAGGGTGCACAAAAACTCCAAAAAAAAAATGACAAAGTTCCAATAAAATCCGCTGTACATCAGTGGAAAAAGATTACTAACTAAGATTAAAAACTTACTTCATATCTCGATTCGACGCACCAGAAAACCCCTATATGTAAAATTTTATCAAAATCAAAAATTTTTTTTTAATCTTTTCGAGGACGTTAACATTTTTGAACTTCTAACGGCCATAGCATTTGCTGTGTTCTAGTCTAGATTTTAGTATACTAAAACTATTTAGAAAATAAAACTCCGAGGTCAACTAAAACTTAAGATATCTGAATAAGGAGTTATCCTGTGACCTCCGCGAAAGTATTTTTATGTCAAAATGCATACAAAACTACAATTTAACGTAAAAGAATAATTTCACTATCTTGACTGAGAGTTGATCAAAAAAATAAAACGTGATTTTCATATATTTTTTTGTTTTCGGCTCCCAATCTCCATTGGCGGCTATAACTAGTTTTGCACTATTATATGAGAGTTACAACTCCAAACGTCCCCTTGTAAGATCTACCTTTGATATCTGTCAAATCATAGGCTTATATGGTAAGCTTGGCAAAAATTCAAATATGGTATGGTGGCAGAAGTAACAGGAAAATTTATATTGTAAAATATAGAAATATACAATTTCATAATATTATTTACTTTTTACTTAAAAAATCAGATCGGATTAAAGTTTCATGAAATCTGTGCAATGAGCCACACCTAAGAACATATGAAATGCCTTCAATAAATCTTTGGAAAGTCGGCAGTAATGGCTTCTATATAAAGGTGTTCTAAATAAACAGAAAAAGATGCCGATTAAGAATAACGAGATGAGCGCCTTTCTCTTTCCAAGTCGAAGGAATAAGCTGTAATTAGTGGTAATAAGTTTGATTTAGCGGTCTTTTAATGGGGCCTAAGGAACCATACTAATTGCCGCAGGTTCCTACCGAGGACTGGAAATAGACGTTTATATTGGAATAAATTTCTACTAATTTGCTAACAAGCCGACAGTAATAGCCATCCAGTGAATCAGTAAGTACTGTAACTAATTCGACTGAGGACATACCGTATCAGCCGTGGGGACAGGTGGACCGGGACTTATAAGGCGCGAGGTGGCCGCTCTATTTACCAAACATGGCAGGGCCGGCACCTGTTCGCCGATCCCCGGGGCCCAGGGGGGCAGAACCCTCCTTTGCTCTTCCTCGCAGCCCCGGGGACCATCCCTTTGTGTCCCCTACCCCCGGTTGGCCGCGGGGGTGCCGCTCGCGCAAACAGAAGGCCTCGGAATGCGTGGTCGTTATAACCCTCCCGCATATAAGGCTTACTAATTGCTCATATTGACAGTCCTTCGCTATCAAAAAGTTGTTCTTCCTTATCTTAATGGCAAACTTTGATCTTGATCAGAATTTACCTCCGTAATTCTCTTCAAGAATACTGAAATTTAAAAATAATTAACAACTGTTCGTGGAGGCTGTTTATTTATCATGCATCTATCCAACAATGATTTCTAATGATTACTAAACCAGTCATTTTAGAAGTTTTTTTGCCCCAATCTAAATAAATCTATAACTACTAAAACATTTTGCCCGATCTCAAATTTCTTAACAAGCAGTAAGTCACACTTTTTCTCGAAAACACGTTTTTTGAGACTCTTTTGTCTATTACTGTTTGTCTGATCTAAAGTATGTCTTTTTAATCTGAGAGCTGGTTAAATTTACTTTCAGACCCTATTTTGATCAAGTCCCGTAAAACATTCATGCCAGCATGCTGAAAACCCCGTACTATTGTGAAATTCTTATTTATTCGGCATATTTCTAGTTATAACTCCAAAAATATTTGTCCGATCCCGAATTCCTTCTTTTCATCTCAAAGCTGGGTAAATTTCCTATTAGATCCCATATATAAAATTTTAATTAATTCCATGTAATACCCATGCCAGCATGCTGAAAACCCCGTACTATTGTGAAATTCTTATTTATTCGGCATATTTCTAGTTATAACTCCAAAAATATTTGTCCGATCCCGAATTCCTTCTTTTCATCTCAAAGCTGGGTAAATTTACTATTAGATCCCATATATAAAATTTTAATTAATTCCATGTAATACCCATGCCAGCACGCTGAGAACCCCGTACTATGGTGAAATTCTTATTTATTCGGCATATTTCTTGTTATAACTCCTAAAAAAAAATTGCCCAATCTCAAATTTCTTTTTTTCTTAACCTTAAAGCTAATTTAGTTCACTATTATATCATGTATATCATGTATATCAATTTAATGAATTCCGTATAACGCCCATGCTAGCACGCTAAATGTGTATGTTCTGGCAAAACATGACAGTTCTGATCTGTCCAGTGGGCTGGCTTGGGTGTTTCACGGAATTTACTCAAAATTTGATATATAGGATCTAATAGAAAATTTAACCAGCTTTAATGTTTGAAAAAGAAGTTTGGGATCGGACAAATTGTTTAAGAGTTATAGAGAAAATGTGCTAAAACAAACTTCGATTTTATAACAGTTTGCAGTTTTTGCGTGCTGGCATGGGTATTACATGGAATAATTAAAATTTTATATATAGGATCTAATAGTAAATTTAGCCAGCATTGAGATGAAAAGAAGGAATTCGGGATCGGACAAATATTTTTGGAGTTATAACGAAAGATGTGCCGAAAAAATAAGGACTTCACAATAGTACGGGGTTCTCAGCGTGCTGGCATGGATATTTTACAGGACTTGATCATAACTTCATACATAGCGCCTGATAGTAAATTTAACCAGTTCTCAGATTAAAAAAACATATTTTAGATCAGACAAACAGTTTCGGAGTTATTGGCAAAAGAATACAAAAAAAGTGTTTTCAAGGAAAAGTGTGACTTACCGCAAGTTAGTCGCTTTCTCAGCGCTCTGCTCAAAAAACGGTTGATCTTATAGAAAAATGCAACAAGAATTTTTTGTAGGAAATTGCACGATGAACAATTTTTGTTATGACCTTAATTGACCTCTGAGCAGTAGGCCGATCTTTTTTAGCCGGCACGATATCAAAGTCGATTTTTCATGTATTCATTAAAATACCGTATTAAAGGTGTATACAAAAAAACAGCTTACTTGTGATTTTTCCGCAATTAATGCCTTAAATGACTGGTCTATGATATTTTGTTTAACTTTATTTATTAATCCACACATGTCAGAATGTACATCGACAACAAGCGGAATGTATGGCTTGATAAACAAAATGTATAAAAGGTGACATTTCAGGCATGTGGAAGAACTATACACAGCAGTAACTCTTTCTTGGGATCAATTTACATAAGGGAAGCTAATAAAGCAGATTTCTCATTCACCTTCTTTCAGTCTCCTTTTTGTATTTTCAGGCATGTAGGTGATGGCCATAGCCTCTATTGGTTCATTTCTGTGCCTTTGTAAATTTTGATGGAATCGTTTTTGGATTCACTACATATGTATTCGGTAACTTTTGGTATATGTCAGTCAAAATGTAAAGTTGTGTTGGCAGCATTCCAAGGAGCTTGAGTCGAAGAGTCAAAGAGTTTTTGATTGAAAAGTCTGCAGCCTTTTATGTGTCTTTTTTTGTACTAACAAAAATTTGAGAAATGTAAGCCCAAAAGGGTTTTCGTAAATATGTGTAAGTAGCAAGTTTCTGTTAAAGTTTTAACTTCAATTGTCGTCTGAGTAGTTTAAGTCTTTGGTTTAAGGTTTGGCGTTTTTTCTTGGTGTGCGGTTAGGGTTACCATCTCCTAAAATACAAAAGCCGGACATTTGCCATTTGGACATTATCTTTAAAAGCCAAACATACCTTAATAAAAAAGTCTGTCAAGATAAGTTACATATAATTTAATTAATCAAAGCTATGTTACATAATTTATATTACAGGTTTAAGTTTTTAGTTATAACACTAACCACTTATTTACAGTCCTATCCTTAATATTTTGATCTTTATGTATGACATTAAAATTAGTAACTACCTAAAATATTTTCAGTCTTCTATAGACTTCACTTATATAAAACAAAAACAAAAATAAATAAATTACAGCTCCACTTTGGCAGTAAACTAATAGTTTTAATTATACAAATATAAAAATATATGCACTATTCTATGGAGAAAACGAAAAGATTAAAATTCAAAAGCCAATTATATAGTAATCTCAAATGTTTCTAAAAATTATAAAAATCCATAAATTCTAAGTTGTATTTTGCTTTTTCTCCTACTTTATCCAAAACGTCGTCTTCCTTAGAAATCATATCATAAAATTCTGCATATGTTAATTTTAAATTGCATAATATGGACATCATCTGTTCAATTGTTTCTGTTTGCAATTTATTGCGTTCCTTTGTCCACTGAGCATTAATCAAAGAGAAAACTCTTTCAATATTGACGTTATGGCATAGAATCGCAAAATAGTATTCTTTCAATTTTAGTAGCTCAGAATTAAATTCTTCATTAAGAAATGATCTAAAGTAAGCAGTCAAATTTTTATGTGTCGAAAGTTTTTTAAAATCTTTTATGAAATTCTGCCATTGGTCAAAAAGTTTACTAAATTAGTCAAAAAGGTTAGAGGAGTGGGAGTTTCCAAGATCTGAACACAGTCGCATTTCCGCCACGCCATAAGATTGCAACTTTCAACGAGAAGACGAAAAAGCCTAACAAATGCCGGACAGGCCGGTCACACAAATATTTGGCCGGACAAATGGCAACCCAATGTGCGGGCCCTAATTCATTCTCTTATCAAAAATCAATCCTAGGTTATTTACTTGGTCAGTCTGTGGTAATGGAGTATTGCCGATGTACACAGAGCGAGTTTCGTGTCTAAGTGTGAACTTAACTTCCTAGAACTATGAAAATGATGTAGTTAAAATTAGGTACAAATGGACTTACCATAGTAGGAATGGTGTTACCTCTTATCGGTAGATTGTCAAACTGCACGCACCACATATTTGAATATTTTTTAATAATTTAATTGTATACCATATATATATATATATATATATATATATATATATATATATATATATATATATATATATATATATATTTCTTAACTTAAGAACATATTTTTAATTCTCTTAAAAGCGTTAATACATTTAGATAAATTTTTACTAACCTAATCAGTATTTATGTTATTAATAGATCGTTGAATATTCCAGAATAATTATTATTTTAAATTTAAAATTGACCTAACGTATGACATTTTATTGCAATATTTTTGCGCATTCACTAATAATTACTGGACTAATTAACAATTTAAAATATTAACATTCAAATCATGACAGTTTCCAAATCGATCTAATGGAGTTGTGAAAACAGCAGTAAATTTCTGATATGTATATTGCAGATTATAGAGGCTGTGGCTGATTACCTTTGATGGCCGCCATTATTGTTAAGTGGAGAACCTAACAGAGTGTTACCAAATGCCTTTAGAGCGAATTAATTATTACTCTGGGCCAGACTTGACGAACCTGCAGAGGAAAAAAAAGAAGTAAATAAACACAAGGAAACAAGCCGCAATTATATTTTTCGATATGTCAGTTTGATCAAATGTTAATTCCCCACTTTAGAGCACGGCAATTTTCGACACCTCTTTCACTCCGGATTGGTTTTCGCTGATGAATTTTTTTGAGTGTTTGGTAATTTTCATTTTGGCTGTAGAAAGTGTTTGATGATTTGATATTTCCCTTCCTTTTGTGGATAGTTTAAATATAAGGCTGGTAGATAATTATCTGAGGGAACAAGTCCTGTTCATTGATGTTATGAGGAGGTAATTTTGATTCATAATTTCTAATCTGATATTTTCTTCTTTACAGATGTAGATAGTTATGTAGATAGGCAGTCATAGATACACAGGAGATCAAAATAAAATAGTTTTTATTTTCATTGTTAATGCAGAATCTTTTATTTTGATCTGCTGTGTATTTATGACTACCCAAACTATCTACATCTTGAAATACTTCACAGTCAACCTTATGAATTTTTTTCTTTATGATTTTATTTGAGGTAAAGATAACTAAATCAATAATCAAAAAGAATACATGTTTACTTGCTTCATAACATATTCATAGTTAAGTAAACAAAATAATATATATCATTCAATGAATGTATCTTCTTAATTTATTTGTTAGCCTAAAAAGGCTTCTTTTCAGTGATATGAACATGAATGGTGCATGTTACGAATTTAAAGTTCTAATTTGAACATCTTAAATAAAGTAACATAATTTATAAAACCTTCATAAACTGAGAAATCACGAGTACAAATAGGGATGGGTATCAATTCACGATATATCGGAATATCGATATTTTTCTGCCGATAATCCTATATTTTATGTTGATATTTATTCTTACGATATATCGATAGGTACTTTAGTATATATTGTTTTATCTATATTATAAAAATACAACTTGTAACTACATAGTTAAAAAAAAAAAGTAACAAAACTTTAAAGAATTCGTTTAAATAAGGGAAAGTTTTTAATGTACAATGTTCGTTTGTTTGTTTATTTTGATTTTAAGGCGTAAAACCCCATGGTCATCAATGCCTGAAATTCTTTTATTGTTTTTATTAATATTTGAGAAACGAAAAAAAATAACACATACACACGCGCTTGCGCTCCCTCAACACATGCAGACAACATTTAATCATATTTTATACATCCTTCTATATAAACATTGTTCAGCTCTACATTTTATTCAACAGATTGTGAGTTTTAAGGATATTATTTAATAAAACGGTTTTTTCTGGTTGGAGTCATAATCTATTCAAACTTGAAATGTAAAATGGACAGTCTAGTAAGATGTGATTGACTGTACAATGTTTTTAATACTTTCGATCTTTATATAAGTTTGTCTTGGAAGTATGTACCTACTCTTCGACTTCTGTGCTAACAGAACGATAATTTTCTAGGACATGGCAAACCATCTTACTTACAAGGAACCGAAATTAATAATAATAGGTTCAATCCTTCCCCCTCGATTTCCTCCGACAGTAGAAATAGTGTTTTTAGTTTTTTTAGGACGCGGTCAATTTATTCGGAATTTGGAACAAATTTTACTTATTGGCCTATTAACGATTCCTTTGCGATACATCAGATCCCAACCACGGGAGGCGGTATTAGCACCCGGCGATCTTTTTTTTTTTATAAATATAAGTATATAAACCTGTCCACTTTAAAATAAAAAAATATATATTCATCAGAAAAAACAAAGGAAACTTATACCTTTTAATATTTAGTCGAAAAAATACATATATGATCCATTCATTATACAATAAACGATCTTTATGACATTAAATGACCATAAAATGTGGGTTAACAAATAAAAATAGTCCTCTAAAACCTCAACCTGTCCTCGAAGTATGGCCACAAAAACCCGGCATCTATTCACCGTTAGGGGGTCCTATGTCTTACCTGTCTCACAGTTCGTGTCTAATCGCCTCCAGGCTTAGGCAATGTAGGCACAAACTGTTTTTGTATCAATTTGAGAGGCTTGCCCTTCTTTTTGTCCTTTTTTGCCCTTCAGTGTAACCATAACCGTTTTGGTATGGTCTCCTGCCCTTCATTTTTTCTGTACTTAAGGCTAATATGAACCTCATTTCAAGCAAAACCTCTTATATTTGTTATTGATGGTTCGTACTCAATTTACAATACAAAAACAAAAAAAATCACTAGATGGGCATTAAGAACAACTAACTTCCATTTCGATAAAAGATACCCATGCCAAACCTACACAGATTAGGATGAGGGTTTTTTTTTTTTACTTCCCACTTACGTAACTTTCCTGCAATAAATTCCTATTCTATTATTTTAATCTTACCTTAAAATGAGAATATATAGTATTCAAATATGATAATAACAATTAATATTAACTTCAAACCATTTTTCATTTTAAATGATTCAATATTTCTGATGAGTATTAAAATACTTAAACATGTCCACAAGTAACAAGGGGAGAAAAGATTATTACCCTGTGAAAGTTTTTTTTTTTTTGTTACAAATGTTGCCAAAAGGCCATTATATACATTTTACATGTGAAAACCCATTTTGTTTACAGTAGGAAAAATTGAAGAAAAAAAATCTACACAATAAAAGGAGTATCTATCCTACACAATAAAAAAGTAAATGAAAAATGTACATACAAATAAAAATACATAATATGGATATTTACTTAAAATAAAGTATAATTGTAATATTTTTTTATATAAAAGCGATATATATTATGTCAGTTTGTTTCTTTTAATATATGTTTAGTACTTTTGTGGGTGTATCTTTTTAGTGAGTTCTTGTCGTAGTCTCCTATTTTTTGTATGGTGGGATTTTCGGATATTGTTGTTCAACTGGTAGATATTTTAGAAATGCGAAATTTATTCCGTTGATCTGTCATGAAGTAGAAGTCAACTCTCTCCCCACCCTGAAAACATCGATTAATTATAGTATTGCTCAACTAATCATTATTTTCGATTTACATTCCTTTAAATTTATTTATTTTTATTTTAATTTTTTTTTTTCAAATTTATGACAAATTATCGAAATATTTCTTTTTTTTTCTTGTTCTGCTTGTCAAGAAAGTTCTTCATTTCGACCTTTATTCATCCGATTTGATCTTTCTTCTAATTTCAACTGAAAATTAACATGAATATAAACGATTTTTATTCATCCCTTAAATTTCAGAAAGCGGACACACACTGCTGTCTCCCTCCCCATTGTATAAAAAAATTATCGAAAGAGTTTTCATAGAATTCGGTTCGGCATTTTACTCAAAAAAGATTGATTTGTAATTTTTATTTTTGCCACAAAAACATAGAAAAAATAAATATACATGTCAATTTTAATTAGTCTACTTTTTTCGTATTATTAATTTTTTAATAAGGAGAGGGTAATTGGAGGTATATATGATATATATATATATATGCGTGGGTGTTTGTGTATGTATAATCTACACAGAGACAGACATTTATCTCTTACGAACTGACGTTTCGGCGCAGCTTGTAAATCTTCTGGGGGAGCTGCAATAATCACTTATGAAAAAAACACACCGAAAATACAAGATATAAATAAATCTAAATTTATGGCATCCACGTATATCTAGGTAACTCATTTAATTTTAATTTAATTTTTTTTTTAAATTATTATTACAGTTTTATTTTCCATTTAAAAATATGTATACAACAATAACTTCGGAGAGCAATTTGATTTAGTTCATTTGCTGGTGTTTGGGTAAAAGGTCTTAAGTCATTATTTTTATGAGATTTTATGAAAACAAACATTAATGATTAAATAATAATTTGTTTAAGTTGCATTTTACTATAAGGAATAGTACCTTATGATATATTGAAAAGAACTACTCATCAGTAGCACTTATAAAAATTCTGCACTGGAAGGTCTCTGGGCCAACTTCATTTCAGACGCCTCGGAGCATTATCGGGAATGGTGTGGGAAGCAAGTTGAGAAATTAGGGGATTTGAGTGGTTATGGAGCTTACTATGAAAGGATAGGTATCTGGTTTGGGCTAAATCAGCAACATATGGAACATTAAGATCTTTATGGATAAGTTTATTGGTGACAAAGTAAGGAGCATTGTTTAATGATCACATACATGTGTCAGCGTAAGTGGTGAGGACAGTGGTAGGATGAGTTGGGATGCCAGCTGTATATACCGAGTAGAGGAATGTAATCTAATGTGTTAGATTATTAAAAATATTTTTAAATAAATTCAAGCTGTAATTAAAATAATTTACAAGAAATTTAGACTTACATATTTTGTTTAAGATTTACAACCACATCATGCTTTCATTACGTCTTGCATGTCGATTGGGTATAGGTCTAATGTGATTTTGAATAAATACTTGATACGCTCCATCTATTGTAAAGTTGTAAAGAAACATATTAATTTAAAATTTCATAACTTTAATTTTTTTTTTTTAACACTGCTTGATTTTATTTAATTAAGATTTTTAAGAATTCTAATACGTTTCATATGCCCTGTTTAAAGTATATGAGGACATAAATATCTAAAGCAAAGAAAATGAAAAAATCTATAGGGTGGAAATTTTATCTTTCAGTATATTCATAGTGTATTATACACTTTTTTCAACTATAATAATATTTTAATTATTATTGTTATGTTATAAAATAAATAAAATAAAACACCAAAGGTGGAGGTAGACCATTCAGTGTGTGCAGCTGGCATAGCAAACACTGGACAGAAAGCAGCCTCAAAACAGATGTCAGGTACAATATCCAAAAATGTCCTCGTTAGTGAAGTTTATTCAGGACCTGCTCTGACAAAGGGTTTCTGGAAAGGTAAAAGCAAAACACCTAGTGGCCATCATGGCGAGGTTTGTTGTGCCCTGACAACTATAAACCTAGTCCACCAGCCCCAATTATATTCAGGAATGGAGGAAAGCTTAGGATGTGTTTGACCACCTTAGAAAGTACCTTCCGGTTATTGTCATGTTGGGATATTGTTTTGTTAATACTTTTAAAAAAACTGTTATAACTAATAATGTACCTACTAGTTCAATTTAACAAAAGTAGCAGTTCCAACTACTTCAGTAACTGTTCTTGAACAGGTACTTTATTTATTTATTTATGGGATCTGCAAAGGAATAGGAACATGTGTAAATGGACTTAAAATAAATGACCAGATATCATCCAGACTGGAGATAAGACGCTTCATAAGAGAGCATTTACATTAATTAAATTGTTTATTTTCATGTCCGAAAAGGATACTTTGGAAACTCATCTACATCATGCCGAATGTTCCAAATTTGTTTTTGAATAATTTTCCATTTTCCTACTTTTACATTAATTGTAAGTATAAAATTTATTCATAGGGCTGAAGAGCTATTTATGAAAACCGGTCAGCTTCTAGATAATGGACCGTTATCAACCTGAAGGAACTATTAACTAATATCTTTTATAATTATTAGATATTATTAAGTAACGGACTTAAAAATTATATTTCTAATATTTAAGTATATATATATTAAGGAAGAGTCGATCCTTGATACCATCATTTATTGAGAATCGAGAATCGATGTTTTTAAGTCGATTCTTCGATATAATAGGATGCTTCTCATATTTAGAGTAAACAGCTAGATGTTTTTTTTAATTATATAATTATTATATTCCATTTCTCTCTCTCCGTCTTTCTGTATCACTATTGTGCGTGTTGAAGACTCGACTACCTTCTCTATTTGTCACCGTCCACTATCAATCTCTTCATCTCTCCCCTATGCTGCTTTCCTATGACCCCTCCTAGTCTTTCTATGACATAAGTAATTCGAGGCCTTTGTGGTAGCAAACTACGAGGAAGAATCTCCAGGAGATATTTCGCCTTTCTATCGTCACCCATCCTGCAGAGATATATTTTCAGCTTCCCGGTTATGGTTTAATTACGGAGCGGTATCTTCTTTTCTCCCCTTCTCCAAATCCTTCTCAGGAACATGATTTCAAAAGCTGTGATTTTGCTTATAAGCTCTAGGGCAGTCCAGTTCTCTGAACCATATCGCAGTACTGGGAGAAAATGGATTTAACAATCCGAGATTAATTTTTTGTACTTTATTTATCTACAAGGGTTGTAAATATTTCGAAAGATTTTACGATTTGCCTTTCTCACTCAGATTCTTCGATTGTTGTGATTATAGAACCTAAGTATTCAAAATTATCTACAACCTCTAAACCCATTTCTTTTATAAATGATTTAAAATAATAAAAATAATAAATAAATAATAAGCATTTTTTTAAGCAAGATGGACACTCCTAGATCCAAAATTTCAACGTACATAATCAACGTGATCAAACATCAAACGTACATAATCAAATACTTGTATCATTTTCGTGCAGAATGAGCATGTATAAGTAGGAATGATATGATTGCTAATTAAAGTCAGGATTCTTAAAAAAATCCTTAATGCTCCTTAATTTGTCACAAATGAACTGACCCATAATGATCTTAATATCCCATATGTCGCCGGTTTGTCACGAACCAGATACCTTCTCTTTCAGAATAAACTAAATACTTACCAAATTTCACTTGTTTCTCAACTTGCTTTCTATTCCTGGCAATCCTTCGAGGTGTCTGAAAAGAAGATGGCCTCGGGATCTTCTTTTACTCAGAAATTTCATTTGAGTGTTTCCAATCGGTAATCCTCTACAAGTTATTGTCATTTGACTACTTTGCATTGTATGCCGCATATTCACTAGATGTATTTTTGAAATTCAGTTCTTACTTTCTATTAAAAATTTAAAAAAGTCTAAAAAAAGAGATTAATATACATTTTAAACTAGTTGACATAAGTTAAACCGCCTCAGTATATATTAGAAAATGTGAAATTAAGGTGCGCTGCAAAAAAATGTGCCATTTTCATAATAAAGGTTTAAAAATATTTTTTAATGTCACTGTCATAGTTATCAAAATTAAAACATTAACTTGGTATCGAAGTCTCAACTAAAAATAATAGTTACCACCTTTGTCATAATGAAGGCAGTAATATAAATTTCACATTTTATATATAAAACATACAATTCATTAGAACTTCCCGAATTCATCTTCTTTTAGACGTCTCGAAGGACTATCGGGAATCGAATGTAAAGCAAGTTGAGAGACTAGTGGATTTGAATGTTTTAGAAGTTTTTTTATGAAAAGATAGTCTGTACCGGTCTAAATTAACAAAATAACAAATAATCTTAATAAAATAAAAACAGAAAAAAAATTTAATAAAAAGATTTTTTGAATATGAATTAAAAGTGGCTATTGACAGTTTTTGGAAGACATGATCTGAGTGGATAGTAGGTGGTTAAAGAAGTCGTATTTGAAAGTGGAATGGGTAATTGAATGATGAATGTTGAGAAGGATGGAGTTCCAGGGAGAAGATGATCCGGTTATATAATAATATATGTATATGGATTATATATAAATATTTAGGACATTAAGATCATTATGGATAAATTTACTAGAGACACAGTAAGGATCAAATCAGTGTTGGAACAACACTGAACTACGTATATACAAATGTATTTGATTTAAGTTAGGTAAGTTTTTTAGTTGAATTGAAGCTTACAAATAGTATAAACAAAATATAATTTAAATTAAATAGAAATAGAAAAACAAAAAAAAATGTAAGGGCTTTTAGTGGCGTTTGTCACGATAGTATAAGCTAAATAAGTAAATTTGCTGTTTTGGATTACATAATCTAGGTAATTAACAATTCATCAATATTTTTTTACATAGAATGTTTTGTAATAATTCCATCACTGTTCATGAAACAAATAATAATTATAACGGAACGTAGAGTTATAATAAACGAAATAAGTTATTTGAATAAATCATGTTGAAATATGCATATAAGTTTTCTGTAACCGATAAAGATTTAATCATGAAATATCCAGCTAACAAAGTTGTTTAAATTATCGGCAATAATTCTTGCTGCGATAATTCAACCTGGCCAATTTGTCACATCTTGATAAATTGCTTGGGATTTGAGGATTACCAAACTTGATCAAATCAGGAATTATAAGCTGAGAGTCGATTAAAGCCATCAACGAAATTACTTCTTCTGATCCAGATTATATGCTTTCGCCTCGCGAGGTGCCGCAGCTTCGTAACATAATTTGAATACTTATCGGAGCATGACAGTTCAAACATTGTCACGACCTACCTTTAATGGCACTGTTTAAGCTGTCAGTTCCAACTTCCGATTTAATAAATCCTCCCCGAAGCTCTGTCACCTGCCTTCAATTATCTCCTGAAACAAGGAACATCTGGCCTTAGCATTAGCCAAAAAGTTCGAGCTATTAGTCAGGTAAGAGGGTAACTTTATCTGTGTCTTTTGAATCCAGTATCTTGGGATCTGTTGGCTACTCAGGGTATCCTTATCTTAAGTGTCCTTCCCTGTTCTTGTCAACACAGGCCTTCCTTGTCTTCTGTTGGCTACCGTTGCCTCCGTGACTCAGGAGGATCCAGGTCAGATGTCTCGTAAGGAAGATATGAACCTAGCGAAACAGAAAGAAAAAACATTTCCTGAAGATTTATGTATTTTTTGAACTGTGGGTAGGAACTGCTATTCTACAAAGTGAAATAGTTTTTTTAAAAAAAAAAAAAATGCTTTGTTTTTGAAATTCGATATGATCTTAAAAAATATAGATAAATTATATATTACCAGTTTGGATTTCGTTCACTACACTCAACCATACACCAGCTTCACAGAGTCACAGACTATATTTCAGTTGCATTGGAAAAAATTATACGCTACTGGGGCATTCCTGGATGTAGCTCAAGCATTCACAGAGTTTGGCACAATGGACTTCTACTTAAACTTAAATCATTCCTTCCTTCCACTTACTATCTTATCCTTCTCTCTTTCCTTTCCGACAGATTTTTCTCTGTTCGACATGGCTCGTATACCTCTTCAGTACGACCAATTAGGGCTGGAGTATCACAGGGATCGATTCTTGCGCCTCTGCTATGCATTATTTACACACACGACATACCCACTTACCCTAACACGATAATAGCTAGATACGCAGACGATACTGCGACTCTGACTAGACACTCAGACATCAATCAGGCTTCACTGACTCTACAAAACTTTTTCAAGACATATTTACAACAATTACAAGACTGGTTCAAGATGGAAAATTAAACTCAATAACGAGAAATCAGAGCATATCACTTTTGCATTTTCTACATAATATCTGCCCCATCGTTTACATTAACAATGTCCCAATTAAACAGAATGACACTGTTCAATACTTAGGCCTAATGTTCGACAGAAGGATGACATGGTGCCCACATGTGAAACTGAAACGCCTAAGCCTTAACAAAAGACTGAGACTTTTATATTCAATTCTACATAAACGATCTAAATTGAAAATGACGCAAAGACTAAGACTTATTAAAAACCTCTATGGTCGTACGCCTCACAAATTTACGGAACAGCCAAAAAAACACACATCCAAAAAGTACAGACTTTCCAGTCAAAAACTTTAAGACTCATTATGCAATCACCCTGGTATGTCAATAACAAAACTTTACACACAGACTTACACATACCCATGGTACAAGATCACATCCAGACTTTATACAAAATACTTCACGACAAACTTCTTAGAGATATCAATAATTTAATACAAAGTATGGCCTCCAAGAGCCTGCCAGATAATACCCAAAGGAGACTAAAAAAAGGAGTTGGTTGAGGGATCTACTCAGTTAAAATTGATTAAATATCATATTTTTCATGTTAGGAGTAAGTACCGCCGCTGGGTACTGTCCCCCCTCATGACTGACATGCCAATTATCTAGTATATTCCAATTGTCACATCTGCTTGTTGTCATAAGGTGTGGATTAATAAAATTAAAGAGAAAAAAAAACTTATATATTGATAATAAATAAATTATACAATTACGATTATATAATTTATCTACATTTTTTCAGATCAGTTCAAATTGTTTATTAAGTTTGGAATTTAGCATTATTTCTTCAATAATATTCTCACGCATATCATTAATTTTAAGCTGGTTACAATTGCATTGATTAGGTGTTTAAAGGGTGCGTAACAGCATAATTAGACATCCCATTTGGAAGAAATAATTTGATCGATCCATCTGGTTAGATTTTAATTTCTAACCAAATAAGTAAATGATAGTTTGGCAAAAATCGTTTCTTTCACTCTAGACTATACATTTCAATTGTTATTATAGTTAAATTTAGTATTATAAATCTTCCTAGAACTATGAAGACGTTGTTAAAATTTATTAAAATTGGGTTTAATAGTTTTACCATTGCAAACTCTGTTGCAGAATGGGCACATATAAGTCGATTTTTTAACTGCACTGAGACCCACATGTCGCTCCATATATTCATAGATTTTTTATTAACAATTGATTTGAAAATAGGTAAATTTTTATCATAAATTTCTAGCTTTATATAACACCATACCTATCGGTCGATTACCAAACTCCACTACGCACCACATCTTTATCGGTTTTTTATGGCAATACAAATGAAAATCTTTAAATTTTATTATTGCCACACCTTTGTGTAGCATAGTATAGATTTTTTTTTTTCATTTAACCCTTTAGTCATTTTTATTTGTGTATTCAACTATATTAGTCTCAATGATGACTATTAATGATATGGCCGAAACGTTAGCAAAAAAATAACAATATGTTTGTTGATATCAAACATTACCTAATTTTTTATGACTGATCCCGCTCAACATCCTATTCTTTCTAATATTCATTCAGTCATTCAACATAGCTCTTCACATTATTTATTGGTACACTAACTTATTGAAATCCATTTGGACATATGCATAAAAGATTTATGGATCAGCCAAAAAACTCACATGTAAAAACCACAAACACTGCGACTAATTGTACGATGCCATAATAAGTGAACACTGTAAAAGCAGTGTCCGGCAAAATTTAATCATGTTTAATCTCTCAGACTAAATTAGTTGTAAAAATGATTGTCAACTATGATTCTGTTAGTATTTTTTTAAGATTTTAAATAAATTTGATATACTGACATATTTACTAGCATTTTAAAAGTGTTTAAACAGTTAAAATATATAGTGCTAACTAAAGGGGGGAGACCGACTCAGCAGATTTGAATAAAATTTGATATTCATGTTTATTACATATTTAGTAACGTTTTAAAAGGTTGTTAATTGATAAAATGTAGTTTTTTTTTAATAAGATGGGGTGAGATGGGTGATTTATATAAATTCTTCGTTCGAGACTTAGGAGAGAGAGAGAGGAAATTTGTGAAATTCGTGTTCAAGGTTCACCCATTTGCTTTGAAGAATGCCTCAATAATTTTGTTTGACTGCGGTCTATGAATTCTATCATACATTTTACAGAGATGTTCTCAAATACATTCTTTAACCCTTCCCTCAACCCCCAATAATTAAAACAATATATTTTAACTAGCAACACTCTTTAGAAATGTCAGAAGCTTTAATATCAAATTTCATTAAAATCGGCTGTTGTTTTGAAATACAATTTAACCCCTCTTTAGAAATGTAGTGTTACTTTTTGAGTCTGAAAAAAAGCTTTAATTTGAGGGTGAAATTTCATTTTCAAACCTATATCGCACCTATTAGTAGGTTAACGAAAAACTTTATATAAAAACAAATTTCCTCATGTTCAGAAAAATTTTGGTAAAGCTTCGATCCGAGCAACACAAAGAGCTGTAGCTCTGTCAAATAGCTGTATCAAAATGTAACATTTTTGAGGGTGAAGAAAACCTTGCACCAAAAAAGTTCCCCCGTCAAAAGACATGTATATGTCAACATAAATTCATAACCGGTAGGATAACCTAAAAGTAGGTGTTGAATGTAACCTGCTCTTGCATTTACTGTTGATTTGAAATACCAGATCTCTCTCATGTGAAGAATTTTTCGCTGTGAAGAAGACCAAAAGAAGATTTATTGATTTCCTTATAAGTTAATCTAAATGTATTACCGAAACCAAGGAATGCGTCGATGTGGCCAGTGATGGATGTTGCAATAGCTAAGACACGGCTGCTGATCCCCGGACCACCCACAGTAGCCCCTGCCATATGCAAATCCTTGGTCGATTAGAGGAATCGCTATTAGTCTTTCCCTGATGACCGCTCGGTAGGCTGCCACTCTCACAATTACATATGCTAATTCCCTCCATCATCGTCTCACCGACGACAGATATTGCGATTTGTTACGGCACAACAAATGCCAGGGGCGAGGAATGAACATTTTATTCGCTTCATCGAGCTGTTGGCGAATCGCAGTGTCTGCAAATGATTGACCGTAAAATGGAATATTAGCAGTGGCTTTAGTGGTTCCTAAAACAGAACTTTCAAGGATCTCTGGTGTGCTGAAATGATCTTAATTAAGTAATTAAACTAAAAACTAACCTGATTTCCAACACATTGAATGCGTAAATTTAAGGCATAACTTTAACTTATTTTTAATACGACTATACTAGCTGATCAAAAAATATGTAAGTATAATGTTTTGTTTTGGTTATAAAAAAAAAAAAAAAAATTAAAATTAATTTTGACCTATATTTTAACTCGCCATGCAATGAAAAAAAATAAAATAAGAAGGTTTGCAATCAGCGGTTGGTGGTGTCGGCATCGAGTTTTCCGGTTCACTTGGCCTTTTTACTTATTATTATTATTTATTTATCAACTTTTTGATTACTTTTAAGTAGAATTGGCTCACCAAACGTGATAACTTATTTTATCCTGTTTTTCTTTGAAGAATTTATACTTTATAGTATATTCTTTGTACATTTGAAGAATATATACTTGAAATAAAAATACCAAATTTTACTGTCCCTAAAAATTCATTAATTTCAAATGAATTTGATAAAAGCTTCTATTAATACCATGAACCCGATGCTGTAAATAAATTACGGCGATTGAATCCACAGATTATATTTAATACATAAGATGTAACTAATGCATTGTAATAGACAGTAGGAAACTTGTTGTTGTTCCATACAAAAACAGGTTTAAAAAGTTCTCCCCTTTAGGGCTTTTGTTTACTGTCCTTACATTTTGTGGAGCGGGAAATTTCTTTTTTTTTAAGTACATATTTTCACCTGAGAATAGTGTGCCAAGTGCATTTTAGTGAATTCTGGATTGGGGGTATCCATAGACCCTTATAAGTTATGCGGCTATTACAGAGATAAATAAAATATTGATAAATATTGAGGGTAAAAAAAATATCCCAGTTTAGAACAAAGATCACGATAAGGAAGCATGGTACATGTGTAGTACTGCAATTTTTGTTATTAATGAGCCACCCTAGAATAATATTAATAATATTAGTACAATTATTAATATTATTATTATTTTTATTTCAAACCTCCGACTTAATTGAAATCATACATATAAACTATAACGAGTAATAAAGGCCTAGTTTTTCAACTTGCTTCCCACTCCATTTCCCATAATCCTCCGAGGCGTCTCAAATAAAGATGGCCTTGAGACCTTTTAGTGTAGAACTTTTATTGAAGTGCTACTGAGTAGTAGTTCTTTTCAACTTTTGACATGTTATTGTAATCGCTATCAACATATTTACTTGATGTATATATTTGTACAGTTGTAAATTTTAATAAATTGATATTAAAAAAAAATTGTTGCATTGGTTGAGAAATTGTCGATCCAAATGCTCCGTAAAAAGCAGTAATAAGGCACTTTTCTCAAATAAGTCATTATCTCACAATTTTTGAGTTAATTCTTTTCCCCTTGGCAGGGTAGCACAAGTTCCACAGATATTGCAAGACATCATTTAAGCGTAAAAAAAACAGTCAAAACCCATCTATTCATTGCACAATCAGTTGTCAACTGGATGTTTTTTTTAGCACTTCCCCTGGACATGGAAACCTGAAATTCTGTTCAAAATTGCACACCTTTTGAAGCCATACCTAGATAAATATCCATTACGTCCCATCGACTCTGTCCCACATGAATCCTAGTTGGACAAGAAAATGACGACAACTGCTTCCGCCAGCCACATGTTGCAAAAGCGATACCAGGAGACACTAATGGACGAGAGACCTAATGACAGAGCAGGAGGCCGAAGACGTTTCATTAGAGGGCGACCTGAGATGGCCACCAGCGGACACACCTGAGCCTCGAGGTACCTTCAATTACAGGTGGCGCCGAGGATGCTACCTGCCCATTTGTCAGTTGTCACGCCGTCTGTCCCTGGTATTGTTCTCCTCAGATGGCGCCAGATTTGGGTACGAAACCGGACTAAGTCGCACAGCTGGTTGAAGGCGAAGTGTCCATGTGCAAGACAACAATGCCGCGTGGGACGAAGGTCTGGACCTTTGGCCGCTCCTAAAAACACTATTTTTGAGACCGTCACCTTATATGTAAAGAAAGTTGCAATAAACAGGTCCAGAAGCAGCAAAGCATTACAATTAGAAAGTAAATAGCAAACAAGACAACTGTTCAGAAAGAGATATACATATAGCCTAGAAGCCAATGACACATTTATTGAAGAGACAAATGAATGGCTACCGCTTACTTTAATTTGGACCCGTTAGTCTAATTTGGAGACTATTTCAACACTTTTAATAATTTCCAATACCCTTCTTTTCATTTTAATTGATACAAGATAGAATACAATTCAAAAATGAGTTTATTTTATATGGTTTATTTTCAAAGAGTTCTATAAAAAGTAACAAATTGTAATAGGTGTTTTATATGAAATCTAGATCTAGTGATGAGGCTTACTAGAAGAGGAAAGAGTTGTAATAAAATATTTTATATTAAAATGTGTTATTCTGTTATTATTTAAAAAACGATTCAAGTGATGCATATACAAAATAAATAAAAAATATATAAAAAATGTCTTCCTGACTTAGAAAAATATAAAAATATTCTGGGAATAATAGCTTTGGTTGTTTCTATTCTTCTTCTTTTTCTTTAACTGTGTCTTAGTGATGTTTGACGTGAGATAGCTTTAGTACTTTTTCAGTCAATGTCAAAATATGGAGCCTTGAAGTTGAAACATGGGACAGCTTTTTCCTAGCCACCTTTTGTAGTTTTCCTAATAGTAATTTATCCTATTTGTAATTATAGAACCTTTGTGGCATTAGTATTCAAGGGATATGTAATTTTGCTTTAACATAAATTATAGCGTTATTGGTACTCCATATTTATTTTATACAAATAAAAATAATAAACTTTAGTGATACCCAAGCTACCCTTATGTAACACACATATCCATCAACAATATAATAATAACAGGTAGATTTAGTAAAATGTTTTTTTTTTATTTTATCAATTTGAGTTATGCTTAGTTCTTGCTGATATTATCTAACGATATCGATGCTTAAATTTACTTTCATGTTGATGTCAGTCATATTAAAATTGCTTTAAGTAATTTAAATTCAGGATATAAAATGTTTTGTTGTAATTATAGTTAGTTAGGTGTGGAGCAGGCTCAGTCAACTTATGCAAATGTTTCTACCCACAGCGATTTCGGAACCATCAGCTGTCGTATTTCATATTACTTTTCTATAATGTCTATCTTTTCTATTTTTTATTTCTATCTTTTCTCTATTGCGAATGTTATAGGAAAAAAAAATGATGATATTATCTTTGTTTCAGTTAAGTTTGCGAATATTATTTTGAGCCTGCATCTCGTTCTAATTATAGATCTTTATGATAGGCCTACTATTGAAATGTGGACTGCAATCATTCCCCATCCTGAATGAATGAAAAATGGAAGATACTCTTATTTTACAGAAGTTACCTTAACTTAATTATTGAAAAAATATACGTAGTTTACACATTTATAGTTTTTTCAGAGCATGATCATTTTTTTATTTCTCCAATCGAAACTTTAGTTATTTTCATATTAAAAAAAAAAAATAATTAAACTAATTATAAAAATTTTGGCACATAATAAATACGGTGTATTGAACGAATTCAAATCGAGTTAAATCTAACAAAAATATAAATAAAAAGGAACAAAATATTTAGTCAATGCAAAAACAATTAAAATGATGTAAATAGGTACAGTAAACGGGGGAAGTCTATTAGGGGAATGGAGGCTCGAAGAACTGGAAAATTCTCTGCTGTTCACGGAAATAAAAAAAAAAAAAATTGCATATTTTTCCTAAACATTATGTTCTTGTGATAGTCAAATGGATAAAAAAATATTCAGACGCTTATCAATGAACGATGGGAGAGGCATATATCCAAAAAAAAAAATGTAAATTTCTGTTATTTTTTTTTGTAAATATCTTATATGGAAATAATGAGCTATTGTGATTATTATTATTATTATTATCGAACCATTTCATTGGCTTGTTCAATATATATTTTAAGTGAAAATATAATCTTTATTCTGACATATTGTCCCCTAAGAACAATATGTATAGTTCTTATAGTAGTAAGAAGGTACAATAATTTCAGACAAACACACTAATAGATATAAAACACGAGATGTTAAAGTTTAGAAAGTAGTAATAACAAATGAAAATTGATCATATATTATTAATTTAAGAAGAAATAAAATTAAAATCTCAAGATAAGAAGAAAAAAAAAGAACGATGTGGACAGTTGGAAGTGTTATTAATTTACAAAAGTTAAATATAGTAAAGATAGATATCAGTTACTGTATTATTTTAAGTTTTTATACAAACTCTACAGTCACCATGATAGAAGCTATTTTTGTCTAAAAATTTAGGTTTCCTATTCATAGAAACAATAATTCTACGTATAAATAAATACATATAAATGTATTTGAGCTTTCATATTATAAGGAAAAGATTTATTTATTACCTTAAATAGGTTTTGGAGAACCATTTTGGCCATAAACCGAGCCCTAGTATACCTACTTGCTTTGCAACTGACCAATGGGGACATGGACCATTCCCTCATATCTTCTTGTAAAACTGTCATCCATATTGTCCCAACTAAGAGTTTACTCATCCTGAAGACAGCTAGCTATTTATACTTTAAAGAAATAAATGTATAAAATGTTTAGTATAAAATATAAACGTAATATTATATGTTCTAATTTATGAATTTTGGTAATTCCATACATCATTCATTAGAAGGCTTTTTTAAATATTACCAAAAACTTTGAATTAGTCAGTATATGTTGAATAATTATAATAGCTTAAGAACCAAAATTCGTTTTCATAATCACTTTCTCATCACGTTTTCCATCTAAAGAATATGCTTTTCTAACAGCAGTTTCGTTCCAGATTAGTTAGAGTATCTCTAATTTTGGTAACAATTTGCCCTAGTAAGTGTTTAAAATATTTATTTGTTAATAACATTAAATATTATCTGTCATGGATTTGTGTGAGATACGTAATAATGGTAAAATAGTGTTTAAAAAATAATACTTTATAATACAACTAATAATAATATAATTTCACTATATATATTTAATTACTTTATTTATTCTATGAGCGGCCTGTTTCCTACTTACAATTAGTAATAAGAATTTCTTGAATATTCAGGTACATAGTGCCACCCCTTTATTGATTTTTAAAAGGCTATTTCCTTATTAGACCTTTCTTGTTTTTGTTTTTATGATATCAAAATTTAAAAAACAAAACAAGTAGTGTAGTTAGAAGCCTCCATAAAGGAATGTAATTAAATACCTTATATTGACCTTGAAGATATGGGCAAAACTCAAAATGCACATTACATAAAAAAATAAATAAATAAAGTTCAAGGAGATTAGTAGCAACTATTGCTTATACAGTAGAACCTCACTAATCCAACTCTCCGGGTAGTCCGACCCTCTCGCGTGCATAATCTGGGGGGTGAAGGAACAATATTTTCGCGAAATCCCTAATGGTCCAGTAAAATTTTACATTTCGGTACGTAAAAATCAGGTCTTTTTTTTTATGTTGTTAGGGTTGTGCTTCAAAATCCAAGTTTTGAATCATTGAGCGCCACAGCCCTCTAATTGGTAGTGTTAACGCATCAAATATTTTGAAGCCCCAAAATATAGCTGCAAGGTTTGTTCTAAAGAAACGCTTTTTATATTCAAAATTAAGCTAGATAAATTTAATAGAATTAAGTAAATAAGCTCTATTAAACATGGACTAAATACAGGCTTTCAAATTTTCGGAATTCTCTAAATAAGTGGCTGAAAGTTTGCTACGGTTTTTGCTCTATACGTCCTTAACAACGAACATACTTAATTATGAACGATTTTAAAAATTAGTTATAATATAATATAACTAATATAAATATAAATCATACCCTATAACGTGTTATTATGGCCAATGCTTCTGTACGTAAATAGCTGGCTAAAACATTTATAAGCCAACAAATTGGTATATCAGTGTATATAATGAAAGTTTCCACTTCCTTTATTTATTTAAAATATTAATATATAACTTTTAAAATACACTTTTGAAAAGCTAACTAAGAAAAACCCTGAATGTGTGAAAAACCTCCTTTGGAGTCGGAATAGTGAGGTTCTATGTGTACTATAATTTATTTTTCCTGAATTAAATCTCATTTTTTTTCTTGAATTTATTTATTTATTTTTTTATTTTATTTAATTGAATATTCAGACCTAAAATTAAAAATCTTGGAATTTTAGAAATTCCATACGTTAGATAAAAACTATACTTTAAAAGATTCAGAAACTATAGCTGCACTTGAGAAAACCAACTATGTAGGGACCACATGTAGGCTTGTAGAAAGGAATGTCAAGAACAATGATTTCATAAACATATTCACTCATTGTAGCAAGGAAAATAAAAAAGTTGCTGAGGAAGAATACCAATATTATAGAATTTTCTAAACTAGCATTCATGCCGTGCCATCTGCAATGCAGAGAAAGTTCTAGTTTCCCCATTTTTAAAATACTTCTTTTAGAGTACATTCTCGTCTCTACATGCAGACAACACGAAGACAATGTTTGCCCATACAGACATACTCTCTTTCAGAAAACCAGACTGAATATTCCCAAGAAGGCAATTAAGAAATCTTTTGGTTTAGAAAGGGTGAAAGGAAATGCAAACAAAATAGGAAATGAACGGATGTTTTAGCCTAAGGGTCCTCTTGGAGTGACCGCTTACAAGAGCTCAGTGCCATGTCAACCTGATGATGGTCATGTTCCTGATCATGCCATCAAAATACAAAGAAATATGTGTGTTAAAACAAATATATATTCACAAATGTGGAATAGATGGACACATTCAAATTTCAGTTATATACTGTTAGAATGTTGACTGTATGACAGACAATGCTAATCACATGGAATTATACATGTTCCAGGATAAATACATTTATAAGATATTATAGTTAGATTACTTATAAGAATAGAATATAATAATATATAAAAGCTCTCAAGACACTGATAAAAAAAAAAAAATCAACAAAAACACATGAAGTTGAATATTTCTTTGGACTTCGGAGACATTTCATAAGACATAATTTTTGGGGGTACAAAGACAACTTAACAATCCTTGACCCCCTGTAATACAGTTCGGAACTCAGTCATGGACAATGAGCAAAGCCGACGAACAAGTACAACTACGCTTATATTCTTCCCATTATCCATGGATGATTAATGGATAAGGAAGGATGGAGAAAGAGAATCCAAGTTTATGAAATTCACTAGAAATATGTTTATCTTGCCAGACAAATGGACTATACTTTTGGTAAGGATAAATGAATAAATATAAAATGAAAAAAATAATAATAATATCCAGATAAAAAATTATTCTAGCAAATACATGAGAAAATCAAGTTTGAAGGAACAAATTACGTTAGATTATTTGAATTAATCTTGATGTCATCATATTTTTGGACTACAAATGGATGCGCTGGAGATGGATGATTGATCCATTGTCTCAAACATGCATTGTTGATCCAACAATCAGCAACTATGCTAGATGGGGTACGCATGATGGTAAAGAAGCATCAATACAATTCAGACTGAATTATTTGTCACTACTATTTTATTATTATTATTTTATCATCAGTTCTAAAAACATACAAAAAATTCAAAACATGAGCACTTCGATACACAGGCTACATATGTTAATTTTCCAAATGTAAGACAAAAACATCAGACGTGGTACTCATAATCTAAGGAGACAAAAAACAGAAGGGATTCATCAAACTAAATTTTTATATTAAGCCTAATGTTCAATATTATGTATTTGTTTTAATATATAAGAGCATCAAATGTTTTTTCAAGTCATGATGAATGTATAACGTTTCAAATTAATCTATGAATTAAAAAATTCCAAACAATACACACATCCTAATTGTATAGAATAATAACTCCAACGACTCGATTATCTTGTCTACCTTAATTTAAAATTATTTCTTGATACTTTTCATCGATATTTTGTTAACAACACATACTACGTAAATATCTAGTCAATGAGAATTCGAATATTTCATCTTTTGAGAGAATGTATTTTATGTAATAAAACTTATATAAAAATATATTACAGTGAAACTCCGATTATTTCGGCCCCGGTTAATCCGGATACCCAATCAGATTTACTATTGAAATAGGGTATTGAAATAAAAAATAAATACATATGTAATTATTTAACTATGTATTTTATTGAATAATTAAAAATGTGGCTGCTTATAAAATTGTATTAGAGTAACAACAAAGTTTAGTTAACATCTCGGAAATCGTGGATGTTCCGACACAGAACTCATCCACCAATTTTTGCCCAGATTCGTCTTTTCTAAGACGTTCTACAACGGACAGTTTTTGGACATAGTTAATACAACACGTTTTCTATTAGGTGCTTTAACCCTTTAAGTTTATAAACAGACCACTTGGGACGGCAATAGGGCCCAGGCTGGGCAAAACCCGTGTAGGATGGATGTGCTATTCTTGAAATTCACTAAGTACAGTTACTCAGAACTTGACTCTTATGAGGTGTGTTCTGTGACGCAGTTCCGGTCGCTGCTGCTTGGTCTATTTAGTTTTACATATTTTGATGCATCATGAAAAATGATAAGACGGGACCTATCTTATTTTACGTGAACTCCGAACCACGGCTTGCAATGTCTGTTAATAAACTATTAAAAAAATATTATATGTAACAATATAATATATATATATATATATATATATATATATATATATTCTTCAAATCAATCCGGATAACCGGATATCCGGATAATTGTAGGCCAGAAACAGAACATTAGCATGAAATCACTAAGTGTGTATCCGCGCTCCAGGTACCCTCGAAGAAAAAGGTCCAAGTTATAAGGTTTCTTTTATATTTTTTTTTTTTTTTTTTTTTTTTGGTATGTCCAAAATATAGAAACAAGATTCTTGTGCGTAATATTTCCAAAAACGTTAAAAGCAATTAAAATACATCTGTTTACTCAAAACCAATCGGCAGCGCAAGAGATTGCCTGAAGAAATCAAGTCCTGCGACCATATGCTCTTTGGAGGGAATTAGCATAAGAACGGGGGTAAATGAGCGCTCCTGAAAAAGTCGAAAATCTTCTTCTTCTGACAAATTATCCTAATGAAGGCTATAGACATGTTATTACACGTACCCCGATCTAACGGTTCGTAATGCCCCTACCGACTCCTGTGTACGCCTTTCTTCTCCACGGCTTCACCAATTAGTCCATGGCCTGCATTTTAATCTTCCATAATTTTGTTTGGTTTTCTCAACACAGGTGTTTTTATGAATCTCGATGTGTCCTTTTGTCCTACTTCTAGAATGGTGATAGGGACCTGTCTTTTCGAATCACTGATGATATTTTGTAGTGGATTCCACTAATCGCAGAAAGCATAAGAGTGCCACAACTGGTTGAAGTTGTTGGAACCAGTTGAATTGTTGCTTTTCCAATTCAGTGACCTTCACAGCAGATAGAATAAATTCTTTCTTATTTTTTATTTGCCAATAATATTAATATATTTAAAAGCCAGATGCTTAACTTTTCAATAAAAGTACATGCGTCATTCTGTCATTCTCATATACTTTGACAATTTGGCAATTTTTGATGCTTAAAGTTTGAATAAAATTTGATCCGGAATGCTACTAGAGATGTTTAGCATAACAGATTGGCGCATCAATTGTAAGTTTTTTCAGTATTACTTCCTTTTATTAAATTTGAAAAATTTTAATTCAAAAGGAAATTTTGTCTCAAGTGTTACGGTGGCAAAAAGAATGAATGTTTTTCTCAAACATTCAGTTTATGGTCTATTTGATCCTAAAAAAAAAGACCCGGAAAAGATCGGTTAAGTATTTATTTTTTTTGTAACTTTTTTTCTGTTTTTTTTTTTTTTTTTTTTTTTTTTTTTTTTTTTTTTTTTTTTTTTTGCCGTCAACCGTGAAAGATCATTGTCCAACCCGTAAGAATCTAAAATGACTTTAAAAGGTAGAAAGTGAATTTATAATAATCATTTAATAAAGGAAGAGAAAGTACTATGTCTCTCAAGACAATATATTTCAGTGGTAACACTCGTGACTTTTTTTTTCAAATAACTGATAATCCAAACCAAACCGAGTGCTAGTCAGATTTTGAGATTACACTAGAGATTACAGTCCCTAAACTACTTCTTATGCAATTATCATTCACCTGTCTGATTGAACTATCTCATATACAATAGTGGTAACACTCATGATGAATAATTTTTTTGACATACTATGTTCTTTGATCAAAAATGTTCTAGTTTCCTACCATTTCCCTCTTGAGCCAAGGTTGAATATGGACTGACAGCTGGTGCAAACCTGCAGACTCTTTTCCGCCGTATCCACTGAACAGTGTTGCCCAGAATAGGCTGTAACACTGCAAAGAATTTATTTTCACTAAACAGTGAAACATGATTATTTTCTGCTTTATATTCAGAGTATTAGAAGTAACTAAAACAAACTTTCATAACTCAAAAACCCTTCGTTTATTAATTTTTTTTAAAAATTATTTATTGAAATTCACAACTGTATATACAATATAAAATATAATACATCAAGTAAATGTGATGAAATAGATAAAAATGACACGTCACTTGTTTTTAAAGCAACTACCCATTGGTAGCACTTATAAAGGTTCTATATGATGAAGCACTATATTAGAAGGTCCCGATGCCATCTTCTTTTCAGGCGCCTCGGTGGGTTATCTGGAATGGAATGAGAAGCAAGTTGTGGTACTAATGGATTTGAATGGTTGTGGAGTTTGCTATGAAAGGATTGATATCTGGTTTGAGCTAAGTCAGAAACGTAAGGTATATTAAAATCTTTGAGGATAAGGTTGTTTGTGATGAAGTAACGATTATCAATGAAATTTCTTTTGGTCCAAATTTTCAATGCTTCATTTCAGAAGGTGAAAACTTCGTACCCACCGCCTTGGAATAGTAACACTCTTGGCGTTTTAAAGGTTTACATTAAATGTTTTTTCTTGATGATGTGCTAGGATCTTTTAATTGATAGGACTCTATTCCGCTTCAAAAAACCTTCATATTGATACCAAAACAGCTTGTTTTGAAGATGAAAATCAGTCTGAAATACAATTTTAAAAACAGTGGACAAAAAATGTTCGAATAATATGAAAATGAGTAACATATGCATTTAAGGCTACCGTTTGGAAAGAAATTTACAAAAATGTTGACCTTTTGGGTACAAGTATGTTATCCATGTTACGGTACTTTCCTTCGGGTACTAAACTAGTAATTATATAATCGATTTAACATCGTAAACATAACTTACTTTTTTATTCTGAAACAGGTGCCTACATGATCATGCCTATAAAATACAGCTTTTCAAGACATTAATAAGTGGTGAGGGATGAATATACTGAGAGAAGATATAACTAAAGTGATTACTGCCAGCTACCATTTAAGGTGAGGATACTTGATGATGGCCAGTAGGGCCCCAAGCCCCCGGGAGTTCACACACATGTTATACAAACGACCCTGACAGACAGCGGCAATAAAGAATTATATGTCCTTACATGGACGCCTTGATAGTACAAAGACAAACCTGTTTCAGGTGACAACACTAGGTCAGGGTTCTCGCAAGGTAACAACTCTGACATGAGGAATAAGTAGGTGCTCGTTACGTTATGTATACTGCTCGTTATCTAGGTACTTGGTGCCCTATTTAATAAGTTTAAAAAAACACAGAAATATTATGTTATTTAATAAAAAAAAAACATGTTTATCAAAGGTAATTTTTACATTTTATTTTTATTTTTTTCATAAATAATTCTTTGTTAGATACATAAATACGCAGTTAAGAGATCAGCGCTGGGATTACATTGGATCCGGCTTGTTCCTCCACAATTGAAGAGACACGTCTGGTCGGGGGATCCCAATGATGTGGGTATAATTTTAATTATTATGGTTGTATTTATTAACTTTTAATTTGATCCTATATTTTGTTCTTACTATTATTATTGTTTTTTTTTGTTTTATTATTTCTTATTTTTTATTTTTTTCAAGTACTATTTCTGCTTTACAGTTTGAGGTTCTTTATTTATTTATATTCGTCTTTACTTTATTTATTGTATTATATATTACGAGGATATTTTTTTATTTATTTTTCTTTTCATTTTATTTATTCTCATTGTATATATTTTGTGAATGGATCCATAAAGTCATCCATATTACTTATTGCCCTCCTTGAGGCAAATTGTAATACATTCTCAATAAAAATTTTGTTAACAAAAATAAAAAAAAGATACATAAATACTGAGTCTTCTCATAGAAAAGTCAGTTTTTATTATTTTAGAATTTCACAGATTTCAAATATTTATATTGTTTCTAATTAAGTTATATCCATTTCAAAATTAAATAATGTAACTGTTTTATTAGCTACAGTATATTTAAAATTTTTTTTTTTCATTCTTTTATTAATAGAAATTTACAACTGTATTAGAAAACACATCTAGTAAATAGGCGGTATATGTGAGATATAATGACATGAATAAAACTTGTAGAGGAACTACCCATTAGTAGTACTCTAATGAATATTTACAAAAGTAGATCACGAGGCCATCTTTTCAGACGCCTCGGAGGATTGCCAGGAATGGAATGGGAAGCTAGCTGTGCAACAAGTGGATTTGGATGAGTGTTAAGTTTATTATGAAAGGAGAGGTATCTGGTTCGGGCTAAATCGGCGACATATGGGATATTAAGGTCATTATGGAATAATTCATTTGTGACAAAGTAAGGAGCATTAAGGATTTTTCGAAGGATTTTGGATTGGAGTGATTGGATGCGGGAAGAATTCGATGGTTTAGTGGATCCCCACAATTCTATACCATAAGTCCAAATAGGTCTGATAATCGTCATATATACAAGTTTCCTATAGTGAATCGGGAGATTTGAACGTTTGTCAAGTAAGTGTTGTATCAGTCGAAATCTACGTGCAGCTTCTTGTATTTTCAATCTTGTATGAGGGTTCCAGGTAAGTCTCTTGTCCAGATGAAATCCAAGGTTTGTGGAATTAGTTAGCGGTACACCATTAAAGGATACTGGAGGACATGATGAGGTAGGTTTTCGACGGAGGGTAAAGGTTATTTGTTAGGATTTGCTAGGATTTATCTTGACTCTCCAGTTATGACACCATTCTTCAAGATATTTAAATTTAAATTATAAATATTCAGTTTTTAAATAATTTATATTCTATTTTCAACTGAACTTGATTTTATATTGTATTTTTCTTTAGATCTAGTTAATAGAAAACTTTAAATTATTTTAACGAAAATACTGCCTGGTTTAGTAAAGTTTGAAGAATAGAAAATATTAATTTAAAAATAGAATACCAACTTTTTTTTCTGTTTAGTAATTAAATTTAATTAAAAATTCCTTTTTTAAAATAACTAAAATATATTTATTAAATTTTATGTTGAAAAATTAAAAAGTGAATTTTTGTGAAGGTTTTTTATTTATTATTTTTCTTTAAGTTATTACAATTATTTCAAAACTAAAAAAGTAAACTGTTTGAATCAGTTACAAAAAATTGGATTTTTAAATAATTTATATTCGATTTTTCAGCTGACATTCTAGCATCGTTCTCACCACGTACGCTGATGGCACATTTTGCATCTCAATTACTCCAATCTCATGTCACAAACCTCCATGAATGGTATCAAAAATGTAGATTTAAAATTAATCTAAACAAATCTCTTCAAGTAACCTTTACCCTTCATCGCAAACTTACGCCTTCCTGTCCTGCAGTATCCTTTAATAATATTCCACCGATCCCCGTTAAACAGATCCGCTACCTAGGACTCCTGGACAAACGACTTTCTTGGAATTCTGGTAAGAGACTTAGAAGATAAGAAACTCCTTGTCGCTTTCGATTACTCCAACATTTACTAGACAATTTGCAATTATTTGCAAAAGACTTATATACTTGACAGTAATAAGGCCCATATGGACATACAGAGCTGAGTTTTGGGGCTCCACTGAACCTTCCAACTCTTTACGTATTTAATTCCAACTCTTTAATCCTTACAATCCAAAATTCATCGTGAAATCCTCAATGCTCCAAACTTATCTGTAAGGATCTTAATGTCCATATGTTGCTCTTTTCGCCGAAACCAGATTCCTACACTTTCATAGTAAACTCTATACTCCTTGGAATCCAATAGTCTCCTAGATTGCCACACTCAATTCCTGATAATCCTTCTAGGCTTCTAAAAAGACGATGGCTGAGAGGACTTTTAGTGATGTGATACTAGTGAGTAGTTCTTTACACGTTATTGTAATAATTTACTCAAATTTACTTGTTTCATATAATGTATACACTTGTAAATATCAATAAAAAAAAGAAATATTTATTTTTAAATAATTTTCAACTGTATTTTTTAAATGTTTAAATTGTTATTGCCTTGCTATTATGGTAAAAAATTCGTGTTATTAAAAAAGAATGTACAAGCTTTGAAATTAGACTGGTATATAAAGTACCACGTGAAAATAAACGCTCTATACAAACAAAAAACAGAAAAAAAAACTCAAAGCCTCCCTTTTGTCAATATTTAAATCTCCAGACAAAGTATGTATATATATGTTAAATAAAAAGCTTGAGGTTCAGTCAATAAATAAAAACAACTATTTGGGCGACGTTTCAAGATTATATTGTTCTCATAATCATGTCTTACAGTGAAAAAACAGGTTACAATAAACTTATATAAGTTATACATGTTATTTCAAATCATAAAGTTAGTTATATAAATATAAATATATAAAAACATGCGTTGGAATAATTAACTACATGTAATTACTAAATATGGAAAAGTAGTAAACTACTTGTTGCTGGTGGATTGCTGGTGGTACTTACTTCGAAATTTTAACAATTCATGTACACAATTGAACTGGGGAATTTTTAAAAAAAGGTAAGGATTGAGAGGGTTGGTATCTCCAAAACTGGTGGTATTCCAGGATACAGCTAGAAGGTATTACCGTATTCCTGTGTAATATGTATATGGATAAATGTCTCGAAACGTCACAAAAATAGTTATTTTTATTCACTGAATGAACCTCAAGGGCCTTATTAAACATCTAATTGTAACAGTCAAGAAATATATCTATATATATTAAATATTGATATAACAAAAAATAATAGAACATTATGTCTACCCAATTTCGGTAAAAACCTAGATAATAACTAGGAGCTAAGGCGCTTAAGTGCTATGCCTGCCCTTATTTGTTTTTTTACTAGCGCCAGTTAATGGAGGGGCCCACCCATTGTATCTCTGTGTCAACAAAGTGACAAATCATTAATGTCATTGTCTGTCTCATGGGGGCAAAAAATAATGTCATAAAAAACAATATTACCTCTTTGTTCATTGGCCATTAAAGACGTCGGAGTAGACAATGGATAAGTACTGTGATTGCCGGGTTGGATTGGGTTTGCAGGTAGTTTGTAGCGTTATAATCAAAACGGATAAGTGCCTAATTAGAAAGCATTTTTATACCAACGTGTTGGCTCCTCTGATTAGAATTTTGAATATTTATTACTAACCAATTCTGATTCCTATTGGCTTTTGATCAATAACTTTTCGAATGAAAAGTGGTCAAAATCCTTAGAAAAAAAGTTGGTAGACTAGAGATCTGGAGAGTACAGCGGCTGAAGTAGGGACTGATAACCAAGCTCCAACAATTTTAATTAAATTTATTAGTAATAATTTAATAATTAAGTGTCCTGCCACGAACCTCCTTGTCTTCAACGTTGAAGGTTCTCCTCATTTTTTAAAAATCATTGTTGAACGATGTTCCGACAGAGTTTAAACTCATAGAATGTAAAGACTTTATTATTTCCCAAGTGATAAAATACTAAAGGGTAAATACAAAAACATGGAGAGGAATAATAAATATTGACATTATTTTGAGGACAAACCAATAGCTCTCGGTCCTCAAGATGATTATTCGAAACAAAGACAACCCACTAGGATAAATTAAGTGTACCGCGCAGAAATGCGCCTGGTATTGTATAGTCCAGTCTGAAAACATATTGTATAATGCATGTAATATGCGATTTTTTTTTTATTTAAGGGCTTTATTTTATTTACTTAAAATATAAAGCAAATGTTTGACAAAAAGTGGGGTAAACATTTTTTTTTTTAATTATCTATTTTCAATAACATATATCTCGAAAACCGTTGGAAATATTTTTTTTAGAAAATTTAATTAGCTTTAATTTTTTATTTGAAATATATTTTTCTAGAGCCCACCGTTTTCGATATATAATCAAAAAATTCGAAATTGGGACCTTCTCCTTTTCCCCCACCGCTAGCTCACTCCTCAGGGGCGGGAACTTATAGTATGTTCATCTTCTAACTACTTCTAACGAAGCCCTTAGTTCAATAATAATCGCATATTCCATGCACTCTACACCCCTCATTTCAGCAATCATTGACTGGACTATGCAATGGAACTTGGTGGTTTTATCTGGAAGTCTTGGTAAAATTTCGAAACATGGTTGAAGGCAAAATTTCATATATGTAAGCAGGAAGGACGGGTATTGAAACATATCACCAACATATTCTAGTCAAGGTGTGAAGATCAAGATTCATTTCGTTGTTAGGCAATGAAATAAATTTTAACTCACTCAGGTGGGATTCGAACCCACGATCTTCAGTACAGAGCGCAGAATAGTTGAATGTTGAGAAAAGACGAGTACTACATCGGTTTAAACAGGTGATGAGTTATATAAAGCAGTTTTAAGAATCATATTGTTCGCCCTAGATTGTGGTTTCACTAAAGCCGTGTTTATACCAGAGTTGACAACTAAGTTTTCAACAAGTTGCGGCAACTTGTTGCTTTTTCTACTTAATACAGCAACTTTTTCTGTCTTCCGCTTGTGGAGAGACAAGTTTTCCACTAAATTCTGGTTTCTCGCGGGGTGTCGGTAAATATCAAAGAAAGTTGACAACTAAAAGTGAAAGATTTGTTGCTGCACACTTTACGCAAGTAACTTTTAGAAAACTAGTGGAGAACTGTTCCCCCTCCACGCGCCCCGGACCTGACGTTCGGCTGACGGAGAAGTCATCGTCTGGTCCAAATCAGTAAAATACCTTGGTTTGAATCAATAAAGATCTCTAACATACACAGACCACATAAATGATACATTTGTGATTACTTACACAAACTCTAAATTAAGTCCTATAAATAAACTTATATTATATAAAACAGTTATTCGATCCCAGATTACATATGCCTCAGCAGTGTGGAGCTCAACTTGTACAACCAACTACCGTAAACACGAAAGGATACAAAACTTGTGTATGAGGATAATCAATTATTACCCTCGATATATAAAAATATCAACAATGCTTCACGTCCACGATCAGAAAAAACATACTTTGGAAAAACAACAATTTCAGAAAATTCCGTTATCAGGGAAATCGGTAATAAAATACATCACTTAAAATATATACGCAGAAAAGAACGAAACATGTACTCCTCACGTAATCTAAACCTTTCGCGCCAATTCTTTGGCAACAAGTTTTCCACTTGTTTCTCAAAATTTGAGAAGAGCAACTTTTTGTTGTCAACTTTGGTGTAAGCCCGGCTTAAAAGTAACAGAATATGGTTATAGATAGAACCATGTGCAAGGGACGGTATTGGCAAGAATGCTGAAAATCGTTATGAACGTATCCTTCGGGCAAGTGTTGAAATGTTGACTCAGGACTCCCCTTGATAATGTAGTTAGTTACCTCAAATTGATGGGCGATAGAGGATGCAGAAGAAGACTAAGACCTATTTTGTTTGGTAGAAGATTAGTGTGGTTCCGATAAAAAATATACAACCTTTTGGCTTGTATGCTCCAGAACTCCACCATTATATGAGTTGAAGGATTAAATAAAAAAATTGTTGTTTGAAATTTCAAATCAATTAATTATGAACAGAAAAAAAAATTAATGGACTGTTTTTCAAAATTTATGGACCCTTCTATTGATGACTTCTTTAAGTCTTGTTAGTTTAAATCGCTAAATGAGGGCTTATATAGCGATAGCAAGTTTCATGGCGGAATAAATTTACTGGTGCATTAATTACCTTTGTAAATGACTGTACTTACTTTTAAAACTACTTCGAGACATAACTGTCTCAACAACAGCCGTTGTAAGTTTCTCTTAACAGTTATAGAAAATAATATTCCTAAGTTCCAAGTACTGAGATGTTAACAGATTCCAGTCAAACCCCAGCAGTTCCATGAAAGGAAGAAGGAAAGAGGAAGGCCAATGCCTCCTTCATAGGACTGCATGATTTAATAGGCATTGACGAGGCGACAGAACCAGGTAGCTAAGCCAGCCACTGCTGCCGCAATATTAAACAGCTGCTGACTAATCCGCCATGATAGTTCCGTTATTTAAGCAATCAAAATTAATCATTTTGTATCTTTAAATAAATGCATTCATATTTCATTTGAAATAGGTGTACACTTTTTAAAAATATTTTTTTGTCGAAAAAGCAATCAAACAAACTATGAATATTTAAAGAAATGTCTATAATACTTTTACAGTTTTGTTTGACACATCGTCCAGAGAGGGATATGCTTCATTAATACAAAAAAAAAATATGGCTCTCCAATTGTATTGGGTTACTACATAAACAGTATACCTATCTGTCTAATTTTAGTTAGCAACGCTCTATATTACAACAATTCAGGATTATTTATAATTCATTATTTGGGTACAATTCCAAGATATAAATCTCTCTTTTACTTTTTTTTATTTAATATTCAAATGAATCGCATTTTTTTTTTCTTCCTCCAACAAGCAACATCACTACTATAATGTTAAAAAGGAACAAAAGGACAAGCCATTTTTCGTTTGTAATCGCCAACTACAAAAAATACTGACCAATCTGTACCAAATTTTAACCACACTGAACTTTGAAAATTTACCGATAGCTGGAGCACCATTCTACATGAGAGGTTGCAGAGGTACGGTGTTATCTTTTTATAAGAACAATTACAAGCTGCCTTACTCAAGGGTAATGAGTAATATGAATGACGAAGAATCATTCATACAATATGTACAATGATATAAAATACAGTAAGAAAATTAAAATAAACAGCCTCTAAAGATACAAGAAAGAAAATAAAGTGCAAGAATAAAATATAATATAATAAATGGTGATGCAAAATAGGTAATAATTGTTGAAACTAATAAATAAAAAATAAATATTAAGAAAGAAAATGAAAGAATCATAAATACACTCGTATGCTGTATACAAAATTTACAAATATTCTGAGGAACATCCCGATCCTAGCGCGCTCACTAATTTGGAGGGCAAGCCGGGCTCAGAGAGTTCCAAGCGCTGCTAACTACCAGAATCGAGTAGAGGCTGAGAGAGAGCGCTTGAGAGCCTCAAGACAGGACTTGAGTTAGAAGCTGGCCATTGCCAGAACTCCAATAATAAATATTTACAATAAGTCTCAGGGCCATTGCCGTTTTAATCGGCGAGGTGAGTTATAAGGATGCGTGAAACTGTATAATGAATGAGCCAGAGGGTGGGATGGTTGAGAGGTGTTAACCAGCTTGAAATTAATTATATTTACTTCTATTCAATTAAATGATTAAAAAAAATATAAATATGTGATGCGACATGCGGATCCCAGTGAAGTTTGAAAATCGACGGATATGTGATTCAACGGTAGAGTTTACAATGGTAAAACTATTGAACCCATTTGTACCAAATATTAGCAAAATCATCTTTATAGTTCTAGGAAGGTTTAGCAAAAATAAATTTTACAATAATTAAAATTTTAATGAATAATGCTGAATGGCGGGAAGAAGGTTTGCCACACTTTTATGGCTAAAAATAAATAATAACTGCAGTTTTTCATCAAATAATGGTGAAGTTGTTCCGTGGGAAAAATCTTCAAGAACGCCCTGGAAGGTTGGTTATATAGCCTCGTAAAGCCGTTCTCTATGGAACTTAACTATTCATTACTGCAGTATGTGATTGAAGACATACAACAAATCTGGCTTAAATAATCCAAAATATTCAAGACCTAATGCAACAGAAATATTTATAAGTGATCGCATCAGAGTGATTTTAAGTCCTGATTTAATAATTGTGATTCCATTTCTGTTAAGGCGTGGAAATACAAATACACCAAGATATCATTATACCAGTATATTAAGTAAACAATATATTATGTTCAGACTTTGATAGCGCATTAAAGTGTTAAAATAATTTGACAGATATGAATTACTCAGCCCATAAATTACGAGCTTGATAAATGATATAAGATACGCCAACCTACTACAGTCTGCAATAAACTTCATTACTTCACAGTGATACTAATATATACAACACACACATACAACGGATTAGAGGTTAAAAGTTGGTTATATTCGTTTATAATTAAAATGAATCACAATTATTCTAATAACAACGACGGAACTATTATTATAACAAACTTGTGATGATTGTCCAAATTAAAAATAAAACCACTCCATGCGAATCCCGATTATTATGTTACAAAATAATATTCACTGTGTAAATTTTTTGGTTGCCTAGAAAATAATTCAGGATTTATTATTCTCTTCAAATTACCCCTCTGTGTAATAGACTCGTTATATTCCTTATAAAGTTTTTTTTTTTTTTTTTTTTTTTTTTTTTTTTTTTCTTCTGCCTTAGCTTTTCACTACTTGAAATACAGTCAGAACTCGATAATTTAAAGTTGAGGATGAACAAATTTACTTCGAGCTATCATAATGTTTAGAAATACCAACTTTACAAGATACCGGGTTTTTCGAGTTATTGAGTTTTTTCTATTATATACACATATATGTAGGTGTGGGTACAAGGGTAATTAGTTCTAATCAACGTAATGTTTTAAATAATTTATTCTGAGAAAAATTAATGAAAATGGAGTTACTAATGCAAGTAAAAAATAATAAAAAACATATGTAATAAATTACATAATTTAAAATGGTCTGTAACTTTCTTCTGCATATATGTAAAGGTGCGAGGAACTTTGACACGCTGAATTGGGTGCAAAGATGCAATGACATCAGCTTCTACCCCTGGTAGGCATGGCTAATATAAAAAACAATAAACCATTGTCTTGTCCCCGAAATAAAACAGTACTGAGGATAAGCGAGGATAGGGTTGAGATGGACTGGTTTGTACATGTTCATGGTTATTAGAAACTTTGGCTTATAGAGCCTCCTGCCTCAAGAAATTTGACTTACAGAGTCTCGGGAGGTTAGTGATTATTGGTTCAAGTAAACGAATAATATTCATAATTTAAGATATAAGTAATCGGGAAATGGGGGTCAGTTCGACTTACCGAGTTTTTCGACTCAACGATTTTCGATCTATCGAGTTTTGACTGGTATTCAGTGTTTACTAACAAGTTTATACGTGATTTTAGTACGATTTCGTTTAAAGAGGTAATCGGATGATGCTGAATAACTCTAGACGATTGAAGGAGCTCAAGCACAGAAGGGACAAAAAAACAAAAAAAATAATGTGATGATTGATTTTTTCATTTGAAAATGTTACGAGCTTAGGAAGGCCTTATCTAAGTCGATAGAAATCAGAAAAAGGTTAATAATAAAAGTTGAAGTTTCTGTTCAGAGGAGCCAAGTTGGCAGAAATTTAATGAGAGGTATGAAGCGTATGTTTATAAATGGAAATAATTTCTTATCATTTAATTTATTAAAACATAATTTCCTGCCAACCCAATAATTTTCTATGCGAAACAGCTAGAAACAGGATGAAAAGGCAAGATAACTTTCTGTATTATTCAATTCTTTCCAACTATACTATCGACCCTTTTAACGGACTGTTTTCATTCACCATTCCAAAAATGGTTCGTTTTCATTCCGATTGAGCTGTGAGTCACAAATGGAAATGAGCGCTGATTTTGGGCATGAGGGTCTAAGATTAAGTCTAGAAACACTTAAATTTCAAGTTTGTCCTGTCGATTTTACACACTTGTTGCAACATATTCAGATTCTTTACAACAATGAATGATTGAAAGAGAATTTCGCATGGTGATGAATAGTGTGATTGAAACAAAATTTTCTGCTCGAAATTTGGAGGAATAGGTTTAATAAGATACAAGTTTCACCTTTGACCAACGATCGTTCCAGAGTATTTTCTTACCCACTTTTCTTCAAAAGAGGGTAGATATCGTGGTCAATATTACCTTACGTATTCCTTAGTCAGTGGTTGATAAAATATTTATTTTATTTAATGAAAAGCTCAGTGGTATAAGTTAAATAAGAAAAACGGCACTTTTCCGTTCGAGGAAGAAAAACTTAGTTCATCGCGCCCTGGTTTTGTAAGTTTTGGAGTAGTCGGTATCTAAGTGCGGCTTCTTGTCTTTTTGATCTCCTATGATGGTTCCATGTCGAGATCAAATCAACAGTATTCAGTGGCTGTACATTAAGGGACAAGAAAAGAAAGAAAGTGATAGGTTTTCGACGCATAGCATAAAGGTTATTTGTCGAGATAATGGTCTGAAGAGATGTTAGAAGATCTCCTCGGATGATAATCGGAAATTGAGTGAGCCAAATTGGGAGACCAGTTGATTCGAGTGGGTGAGGAGTTCACTATGAAAGGAAAGGTTGTCTGATTTGGGCCAAATCAGCAACACATGGAACATGATAGAATTGAGGATTTTACAAAGGATTTTGGATTATAAAGATTGGATGAGAGAAGAATTGAAAGATTTAGTAGGGCCTAAAAGCTCAACTCCGTACGTTCAAATAAATCTAATTATTATCATGTAAATAAGTTTTCGTGATTTATTGGTAGCTTTGAACGCAGTCTTGTAAATGCTGGAGTAGTCGAAAATAACGAACAGATTCTTGTCTTCTAAACCTAATATTGTCAGAATAGTTTACTTAAAAACATTATGTTTCAACCAGACAGGATCTTTCCTTCAGGGAATCCCGCCGAACACGTCAATAGCTACTTCTCCGAAAGAGGATGATCTCATAAGAGGGGAGCAGTTGACTCCTAACCTAGCGTCATTAGCTCCCCTCACACCCTGTTATTAATTTTGATCCGAAGCAGGTATCGCTTTTTGTCAACTGTTCAGTCAACTCCTCGGAATAAAAAATAAAAAAATCATTACTGATTCACCAGTGCCTTCGAGATCACAGTTTCTTGATACTGATTATACACTCCGATCTTACAAACTTTTTTTATTTGTAATTAATTGTTCATTGAAATTCACAACGTATCAGCCGTCAGTCATCTTGTAAAAAGTACGTGTCTTTCAGTGAACTTTGTAAATAAATAAAAATATCGTTCAAGTTATAGTATCAAGTTTCAAGATAAATATTTATAGGTTCGATCGTACGATTGAGTGGGAAAAAATAGCACTGGGACATAAACAGGTCCATTTGTATTATAGCTGCGCTGGCTCTTACTAAAGTCCTTGTACATGAAGTATAATAATACTTTTTAGACAGTTTTTCTTTATCTTTACTCCTTCAAAATGTTATGTTATCGATTTATCTTTTCATTTTTCAAAAAACATTTTATGTATTTGTTGTATTGGCTTTCTATTTGTTGACACAAGTAGTACAAATAGTAGAAGACAACTATTTAGCCTTCGATGTGTTTCTTCAGGAATATTTATTGTAGCTAAATATTTCATAGGTCTTCGAACTTCAAAAAGGAGGAGGTTCTCAATTCGAATGTTTTTTTTAGTGAAATGAGTTGATATGTATCATAATTTTTTTATTCAATAAAACTTTCTCAATAAGAATTAAAAAGGAAACTGAAGATAAGGATTTCTGTATTATTAAATCCTTTCAGTTCCACCATTACTATTAAAAATGAGCCCATGATAATATCATTAACTTCATTTTAGTAGTTCAGAAAAACATTTTTTTATATTATTTTTTTTTAGGGAGTTTTTGGCTTGAGGGAATGGTTTTGTAAATATATAAAAATATATTATTTCATAAAATAGTAACATATTGAAAAGTAATATTTATATATTATTATATTATATTATATTTATAGAACAATACAAAGTAGGTATGTATAATTTGATAGTAATATGAAACTATGGTATAATGCTCCATTTCAGACAAATATATTATTATATAAAGGACAAGAAACATATTATTTAAAAAGTAGACAATTTTTCGGAATATATAAATGATTAAATTAATAATGTAAGAAAATAAAGTAATTAAATAATAGAATAAGATCTCAGTATATGTATATAGAATGACTTGAGGTACACATGATGGAGTAGGAACAGTAAAATAAGAATTGATGAATTATTTGCCATTCCTATAACGGTTTTGAAATGTTTTGCATGTTTTAATACTGATGATGAATGTAAACATTTGAAACTATTTTTCAAATAAAAGAATTACAATAGAAGTGGCAAACAATTCACCAATCCTAAATGTACAGAATGTATAATAAAATATAAATGATATAATACAGAAACTACATTCACACACAGACAACCACAAAGTCACTATATACATCCTGGATTCACACGTACTTCTATAATGCAGTACTGTCAAACTTGATAATAATATTGCTTTTAATCATAGTTTTTTTTTTTTTAATTTACATTAACATGATCCCGTTCTTTCTGCCCTAGTTACTCCAACTAGTGTACATTATGACGTTAACCCCCAACAAACTGCAACATTAACATTGTAATGACAATATTTTTGTATATATTTGATTTATTTTTAAGTTTACCTAATTGCAATATTTACAAACTTTCATGGCATGATTGGTTTGTAAACATAATAATGTCTGAATTTATGCATAGCTGAAAACTTAACACCGTATTGATAGCTCAATAGGATAAATTCAATCAAAGAAAAAAAAAAAATATATATGTATATATATATATATATATATATATATATATATATATATATATATATAAAAAATAAAAAATATAAAAATAAAAATAAATAATTTAGTAAACATATAGAGATATAGAATTAAATAATAATTAAATTACATTACAAATAAATAGAAATAGACTGCCAATTGTATAGTAGTTCATTAAAAATAATCTAAAGTAAATAGATTAGAGAAATAATGGATTAACAGAAAAGCTGAAATCATAAAAGCTACATAATGCCCATAATCTGAATTCAAAATGCATCTTTCCTGCTTCGCATTCACGACTACCAACATAAATAATGTGTATCAGGGATGTAGATCCCGTAGGAGCGCTGCCTAGTAGCGGGCGAGCGGACTAGAAGGCCGAGATTTTCCCATGCTCTTCTAGGTGGCCGAGAGTACGCTCTCTTCAGGCAACAAATGGCTACAAACAGAGCCTAGAAGACGTCTTAAAAGCATGAAAATTTGCAAGAATATCTAGCAGGGTCATATAAGTAGCAAGGTAACATGGAATACTAAAAATATAGTCTTTGTTCGGAGAAAAGTGACCTTTTACCTCGAGGTCTATGGCGCTATGACCGGACTGTCTCAGGTGTTCCCTGGCGCCACCGGTATACAGGTATACATTCCACGACGGTGCGACGCCTTCCCACAGCCTTCTTCTGATTCATTCCACGGTTCAAGGTGCTCTAGGTAGTGTGACATCACTCAAATATATATCCACTCATTATATATTTGTATTGCACTCAATCTGCGCGACATCAACGCTGCGCTAACTGTTTAATACAAATAAGAGATTTACGTTAGTGTTCCAGAATTATTAAACTGGTTCGATGCATAATATATGGGTTGAAATTTGAATATGGATAAACGAACTTTTTAATAAAAAAATATAAATAAATAAAAATAATAATAATACAAATAATCAAACATTGTTTATACAGGATGAGTACCTCTTAGTGTAAAAAAAAAAATTCGGTGAAACTAGATTATAAATGTAGAAAAATGCCGCTGATCTCACCTTGCAGACATACGATAAATCTCACTTTTTTGAGGAAACCACGTTTTTTACCATAAAAGCTATAACAACTTCACTTTGTTTAAATATTTTCCAAATTTGACAACATTTTCGGGTTCAGCATTAAATTTCCTACAAGAGTACATGTAGCCTTGAATTTTACAAACTTGGATCTAAAGAACAGATTGATCTGCACTAATACTTCAACGCCCACCGTTTTTAAAAAAAAATTTATATTCCAATTAATATTTGATTATTTTTAAAATACATATTTAAATTGAGCGATTATCATGTCTTATTTACACAAGTAACTGATACATGTCAAATGAGAACACCATGTTTTTTCCGTTTTAAAAGTAAATTTCTCAATGAAATCGATACGTATCATTAATTCAATCATACAATACGAATGCTGGTTAAATTTGCATGTTTTTGCGAGATCTGCTATTTTGTGGATAGTTTTTTTTTAAAAAACGGTGAGCGTTGAAGGATTATAAGGCATTGCAACTTCCCTAAATAAGGTGAAGATCAAGCTGTTCTTTAGATCCCAAGTTTGTAAAATTCAAGGTTAAATGTACTCTGCTCTTATAGTAAATTTAAGGCTAAACCTGAAAATGTGCTTAAAATTGAAAAAATATTTAAACAAAGTGGATATATAACAGCTTTTTTGGTAAAAAACGTGGTTTCCTAAAAAAAAGTCTTGGAATAGAAAGGTGAGGTCTGCGGCATTTTTGATCTAGTTTTACCCATTTTTTTTTTTTTTTTTCACTAAGAGGCACTCACCCTATATACAAATTATTAAGTAATTAAAGCCTTAAGCATTATAAATGTACCAGTGTTGGACAAATTTAAAATTATTATTTTTTTCTAAGGCAAGGGTTCACCCAGATACTTACGAGATTAATTATCTTTAACAATTCAAACTAGGGATGCGTCAATACATATTGTATAAAATGCTCGATTCATAAGAAAAGAATTGTATCGAGAATCGATGGTCCAAACTCGATTCCTAGGAACTGATCGATACCTTCCTCTTAGAAGATGGTTTTGTGATACCGAACGTCTTAATTATTATAAATCGATTCAACTCTCTATTTAAAGCAAAACAAGAAACTATTGCCATGTCTATTCTTTTTATCTACAATAACAGATCAATTTTTCATTTACTATTTTGTTATTTTTAAAGGATTTTTGTTACCCCAGAATTAAGAATATGAATTCTGAGCTATGATTTAAAGTTCAAATAAAAATTTTTAAATTTTTTTTTTTTAACTTTGTCTAGACTATAAGTTAACTTATATATTATTAGTTGAAGATAATAAATGCTATTTGCTGTTAACTAATTTTTTTCTTCAATACATCTGGTTTGCACTTCTTATTAGATTGTGCTTTGAAATATTTATAATTTACTTTTTAAACTAGGTATCAGTACTGATAATCGAAAATCGAAAAAATTTTGTACCGGCACAAAACTAATTCAAAGCGTATACACTATAGCCAGCAATAACGGGTAGAGTAAAAACAGAAGTTTATAGAAGATGATTTCTGGATAGAAATGGGTAATGAATTCTAGAATGAGAATGGCCGAATAATAAAAGATTTTTTGAAGAAAGCAGTTCTGTGAGAAATAGTATACAAAAGGGTAGGCCGAATCCTTGTATTAAAGAGGTAGGAAGCGACACGAAGGATAAGTAGATCACGAAAGGGTTATTTGGTTCATAGGTTTTGGGATATGAAAGTTCCAAAAATTGAAGGAAGTATTGCCAACGGAAATCTTTATCCTAATTGATTTGCTGAACAATCAAAGATATGTGTAAATATTTGGAAATCCCGAAAATAAATCTTATATCAGTTCTTAATATAAGCATCCGTAGTCGAAGTTGGGTATACTAAGATTTGGTACTTCTTGGGGATGAATCTAAAAATCTTAGATATTCTTTAAGAACAGAAATAGTTTTTCTAGCGACTTGTGAAATATGTCTATCCCAAGACAAATATGGAACGAGAGTTACTCCAAGATAGTGACAACAGTAAATCTACGAACGTTTATTCATTGTGAAATAAATCAAAAACCGTGAATGATCCTCTAAAAGCATTAATAAGTTCTTACTTCCAATTCAATTTAAATAATCGAAAAGAACAAACACCATGGCAGAAACCGCTTTGCAGTTACCTACAGGTGGTAATGTAAAGAAAAATAATCTCCATAACCTGCCTCAATGTTGTGGCACTGACATTTACTGTAAGTTGGAATCTGATTCAAAGCCATGATAAAACAACTTAAATAAGTTGCCACTATTAGAGCAGTGCTCACTTCTGGTACATTACCTTAACTATTATTCTAAAAATTTATTACATCATGTATAGGTATATTTTTAATTAAGAATGTTAGTGTAAATTAATTAATACATAAATATATAGCTAGTGAAACTTAAAATAGTAATTAATGTATATATATAGGGACCAGTAGGAAAACTAACATATTAATATGTAACATTCATAAATACATTAATTATAAAAAACAAATTATCATATTATTTGATTTTGTAATAAAACTACATTACCCTATCCCGGAATCTCAAGTTTAATGAATATGCAATGAGATAACCTTGAAATACAATTACTGAAGAAATATAGGTACTTGTTAAGTGTAATCATGAAGACGCCATACGAATCAATATAATAATAAATCAATATAAATAATAATAATAATAATTTTCTGTTAGTATTATAAATGTTATTAAAACATTTACGTTTTAAAACAATAGTTACATTATAAATATTTCAAACATTTTTTATATTATTGGTCCATTATAAATTATTCTGTCGTAAAATATTATGAAATTTATCTCCATATTATATGCTTATAAATAAAGAATATATAAATTCTTACAAATTATAGAAATAAGAAGAAAATGTATGAAATATATACAACCATTTTACAAAAGTCCTTACGCATGAACACAACACTTAATTCACACTCTCATAATTAATCCTATAAGAATATTCCTACAATTGATGTCATTGTTTACTTTGACAAATCCTTTAATTTCTTGTAACGAGTAGGCTTTATGGAGTTATTTACATTTTTAAAACGCACGTGCCATGTCAGAAGAAAAAAATAAAAGAAGGAATAAGGCCTAAGCCCAAAGGCAGCCGCCGAAGAAATATGTGCCTTACAAGGAAAGCCAGTTATCCATCGGGACCCTGCCGCACTTTGGATCAGTTTGGAAAATAAGTTTGGTGGACCTTAGAAGGTGTTTTTCATTTTGAGATTGTTCCTGATGTTCCGCAGTGGGATCTTTTATTGTGAACATCTAGACAGAGTTTATGCAGTTTTGAGTGTAAAGTATTCCATTTCGGCCAACAGGAACCAAGCCATATTGCAACACAATGTCCCCTGAACATTGATATCTTTTGACCAAGTAAAAATTATTGGCTCTGCAAAATGTAAACGTTTTGCCTAATCCTATATTGCACCATCAGGTGATTTGTTTAGATCAATGACTCCTTTTTTTAAATGATCGGATATTGAATAATTACGTTTAAAATAGGATGTGAAGAGGTCTTTTCCTCAAAAACCAAAGGAGTGGTACCATCAAATCCAATTACTGGCAGAAAGACGGGTGAAATCAATTGAAAACAATTGACTTTATTTTGAATAGTAGTATTCAATCATTTAATCTAAAATAAAATACTTAAACACAAGGACTTTTGTTGTAAAAGTAATACACGATAAATTAAAAAATGGTTAAAAAAAATAATCCTAACGGAAAAAAGTAAATTTTCTTTTTATCATATCCCGAACTTATGGTAAAATTTCCGAATCAGATCGGCAACTAGAAGTGTAATTTTTACGAATTTCTGGCATTTTTTGGCATGTAGGTCTTGAAAAGTATAACGGTAAACGAAATAAATAATGCGTTTTTTCACATTCGTTAGTCTTACATTGTAGTGACGATATATGTATTTCAAATGTGACCCAATAAAAAATCTGTAATTTTGAATTATCATCATGGTTAAGTTCAATAGTAGCCTATGGAATGTCAAAATGTATCTAATTCCTTCAAATCCCCCCCCCCCTGATACATATCACTTGTGTTTAGGATTAAAAAATAGTTCAGATACACTTCTGTATTTTATACAAGACTGTGCAATTTTAGATTTCTTTAAATCAGATTTTTGAGTTGTGTCAGTTTTGAAATACATGTGTAATATGTTTTTTTCTTTGTTATTTTTCATACAGGAATTAATTTTTAGATGATTTTTATAAAAATTAATGACACAATATATAAAAATTAAGAATACCGAATATTATTTTCTATTATATGAACTGTTAAAATGATAATACTGTCGCAAAAGCTATGACTAATACTTCATGATGTTCGAAGCTTTCATAAACTTTTTTTTTTTTTTCCAATTCTTAAATACAATTATTACTCTCATTTACTTAATAAAAAAGATATATAAATAGACAGATTGCTTAAGATCTGAAGACTATTGATTCATATCATGTATACTTTATATTAAAATGCTTTGTAATGTACTTTATTTATAGTTATAGAAATGGATTGATAGACTTAAGATACCTTTATTTTCCATTTATTTACAGCATAAAAAAAAAAAAAGCCATAAATATTTTTTACCTGATTCAATTTGTATACAGTTTAAATATAGCAATGAACATATCGATAAAAACAAAAGTATTCACTTAAAACGTTTCCTTGTTTATTTATTTATTTATTTTTTAACTTTATTAATTGGGATCGTACAGTTTATGTATAATTAGCTGATTTAATCAACAATCCACAAAAAGAAGTTAACCAAGACAAACATGGATCTGTTCAAATATGTTACAAGAAAACATACATCCCTCCCACTCATTAGCATAATTAATCAGGTATCGTAGGCAGACTTTTCGATTTGCTAAAAGACGTGTTCACTCCTTGGTGACTGATAACTTATTTAACAGCTAAAAAAAAAAGAAGTTAATTTGTTTTACAGAGTATCAGATAAAATTTTATGCAAATATTTCCGGCCACGCCTCGACGTGTGACCTGGTATGCAATGCAAAGCTACGTTCCTACCCCAACATTCAAATCTCCGGCATTAAACTCCTTTGAAATCGAGGATTAAGTATTGTAAAGGATTGTTTATTTATTTTTATTATGTTTATTATTAGTAATTGTTTATTAATAAATAGTGTGTGAAAAAGTCATTTGTTTTTTATATGAAAATATTTTATTTTGAGTGATAAATAATAATAGTCCGAAAATAATAATAATTAGGATTGATGAATTAATTGCCGCTTCTATTGGGATAGTTTTATTAGAAAACTAGTTTCGAATGCTAAACATTCATCTTCAGTTCTAAAACATACAAAATTTTAAACACATCAGTACTGTAAATTTTAAATGTTTTAGAACTGAAGATGAATGTTAAGTATTTGAAACTAGTTTTCTAATAAAATAATCCCAATAGAATTGGCAATTAATTCATCAATCCTAATTGTATTGATCCTTCTCTATCATCATACGTACCTCAAGTGATAATTAAAATTATAGGCAGGTAGGTAGATTATTTATGGGCACTCAACATCTAAGTTCTTCAGTGTTCATTCCAGTTTTTATCTTATAGCTTCATAGTTTATTAATTTTTTTTAGAAACATAATAATTTTATATGTTGGTATTACTATCTCCAAGCATTGCTGAGAATTATTTTTTTATCCGTTTCTGCTGAAAATAGGTTTCGTAGAGCGGGCATTCTTTGAGAATATGTTTGGTTAATAGCTGAGTTTTACAAGAGACATTTCGGTGGGAATTCTCTCGTATAATTTCCATGTATAAGCCGAGTATGACCAATTCTCAGTCTTACTATAATCACTTCTTCGTTGTGATATTTCCACTGTTTGATGTCGTTTATTATGCTTTTCAAATTATTATGTAGTTCAGTTTTTTTCCTATAATTTAATCCAAGTATTTTTGACACGATATTTCAAAAATTACATATATCTGAAGGGTTACAAAGCTTTCTGTTTTTGGGATAAATTTTTGAAACGATTATGTTGGACAGTTTATATTTATAATATTTTTTTTTTCAAGACCCACCAACGGTTACACTCTAATCTCAACAGATAAATATATATTAATAATTGCATGTTAAGATTAAGATATAGTAACATAAAAAAGAAAATTTAAAGAAAATAAGTGGAAAGAATAGGTTTTTCTTCTTTCTACTTTCATGTATTTTTCCCAATAGTAAAAGAAATTGATATGTACATAATTAAATATTACAACGATACAAACATCGACCTAAATTTATTATTTTAAATAAAACCATAATTTTAATTTAATTTATTACTATTTAAAATTCTGCTTTGAAAATGTAATATGTAACATTAATTGACTAAAAAATAAATGATTTAACTATGATTAAATGAGATGATTGATTCCAGGAAATTAGAAGTAAATTATTTAATCACGATTACATTTTACCCTACTTTGATTTAAACTTAGCTAAAAGCAGTGTTGACATCTCTAAGAGCACGGCTTATCCTCACTGAAGCGGGAGTTCAAGCTTGGTTCGGGCTTCTATGGGATACTTATATATATATTGTTCATTTAGTGTCATTGCATTTATTTTTTTCTATATTTTAGTTTACTTATTTATACTATTCATTGCATTTATTTTTTTCTATATTTTAGTTTACTTATTTATACTATTATAATTCTAGTTTATTTTATATTAAATTTTGTACCTTGTATACGACTATTTTCTTTGTACATTTTTTATGAACGTATTCATTGTCATGCATTGATTGACTTTGAGTAAGGTAGCATGCAATATTTATTCAATAAAACTGTTCATTTGCCAAAGAATATATATTTAACTGCAATTTTCACAATCCTTCTTCTATGGATATAATTTAATTAATATGATATCATATAAAATAATTAAAACAATAAATAGAAAAAACTTTATCTTTTTCTAAATTTTTATTGATAGATTGCAATATTTAATTTATTCAAATACACCAATCCTTTATTTGTTTCATGAAGGATTAAAAAATGTTCATAACTTTAAATGATGTTTTATAAATTACATTTTGCTATTTATAAAGCACATTAAACTGTTCAATAACTATGGTTGCACAATACAATGATTGTGAGATGGTCATATATGTCATTCGGATTTTCCCACGAATAGAGACACCGCAAGCTTTTAGATCCTCCTGCACCTGTTAGAGGCGCTATTGTATAGAAAACACAAAGTTTACCTTCCTCGCATAAAAAATATTGTATTCTGTTGGGTCACAGCTGGTATGAAATTCAGCCGACAATGTTAGGTTGGAATCCAGGCTTGGGGCAGATAACTCATTTATTGTCATTTAGATGTTTGGCTGAATTATTAGTTATCATTCTCATTTTTCGATTCAAACAACTTATAAAATGTTACGTAGAACATTAATGTGAGAGGTCTATGGGAAGTTATTAAAATAAATAATTTTCTGAGTTCAACAGTAAGCTTCCTGCCATAAACGGAACCAATCCCAATCAAATTGCGAATAAAAAAAGGAAGAACATTTTTTTGAAAAATGTATATTTATAGAAAAAGGTATAGAAATAACATTAAGGAATTGTGAAGGAAACTAGGAAATAGTCTGGGTGGAGTTTCGTTGAAGTAATCTTCGAACAGCGAAGAAAATCCTTTCAGAGAAGAAGAAGAATTGTGAATATTGTTGTTAAATATTTGTTTTTGTCTAATGAATCTTTTATTAAATAAATATTACAAGCTGCTCACTCAAGAGCAATAAATAATATGCATGAAGATTTATTATAAATGTAAAACCAATATAAATAAAATACAAAAACTTATAATAACTATTATTTATTTTCGTATAAATCTATAATCGACAGTTACAGAAAAACACAGTATTTAATCTTTCTTTACTTTTCATATATGTTTATTTATATACATATAGGTATATTATTAAAATCATATAGGTTGTTATAAGAGTATTTCTCCTAGTAACTCCATATGCTAAATAGTTTTTTAAAATTTAAATTGAAAATAGTTTTCAATATAGTTTTTTTTTTTTTTCTCATACTCTCACAAAGTAATATTAATTATGTTTGTATTTTTTCTATTATGGGCCAAAATCTCCTGTAATTGAAAATAAAATTGTCATTAAAATAAACAGTACCTAATAAAACAAATAAACAGAAATTTTTCATTATTCATTCTAAAGCTTAGAATAATAATAATAGGAAAAAAAAAACTAAAATTTAGGAGGAAAAAATAATTAGATACAATCACACTATATAATATTATAAAATATATACAAGCATCTAGCGGAACCCCAAACCAAGTTTGCAAACCAGGCTCAAAGAGATTCCAACCCAGTGTCTAAACCCAGTGGAAGCTGAACGAAAGCGTTATAGTTACATATTATTTTATCAAAAAATAATTTGAACATATTTCATATAACATGAAACATATAGGGCACTGTATGTTTCGCTGGAATTTTTAATTATAGACCTAATTGTTCAACTTCTTCTACTGTTGGAAAAAAATCGTTATCTTACTTCGAATTCGGCATTCGGCAAAACGTCATTCGGCATTCGGCAAACGTCTTTCTTCGAATTCGCATACTAGACTAAAGCGAAAAGACACTGCTCGTCGTTACAGACTACTTAACATTTACTAGACAAACGTTCAAAGATGTCAATAAATTAAAAAAGAATTATTTACTTGACAGTTTTTAGACCTATTTGGACATACAAAGTTGTGCTTTGGTGCTCCGCTAAACCCTCCAATCCTTCTCGAAATTAATCCCTAAAATCCAAAATCATCCGTTAAATCCTCAATGCCCCTTATAATGTCATTAACAAATTATTCTATAAAGCTCTTAATGTTCCATGTTTTTTTGATTTGTCCCAAACCAGATACCTATCCTTCCATAGTAAACTCCATACCCACTAGTCTCTCAACTTGTTTTGCACTCGATCCTGATAACCTTCCGATGCGTCTGAAAAGAAAAGCCAAAAGACCTACTAATGTAGAAAGTCTATTGAAGTGCTTCTAGTAAGTAGTTCTTTTGAAATTGACATTAAATTTTAATCGTTTTTCTCAAATATAATTGTATATATTGTATACAGTTGTAAATATCAATAATTAGTTGTTGTTTTTTTAAAATTATTTTAAATACATTGCAATTTAATTGTAGGGATTTAATATGTAATTACTAACAAATATTTATCTCTTGAGATGATTAAGTGTTTACAAAATTGATCAAATAAAACAGAAATTTCATTAATTAATAAGACTAGTTGAAACTAATCAATGAAACTAGAAATTTCATTAAAAATATCAATACTATTCTATTTATCCAGAATTTATATATCTAAGGATGTGTGTGTCATAAATATGGATGAAATAAAAAATAAGTTCACAAAGAAGAAACAGCTACAAAGAAAAATAAAATTACCCCCGAAATTAAAATGCCCAAGCTAAAGAAATAATAGGAAGTGAAGGGTTGGCCAGCCTGTAATTGCGGGCCGTGATGGATTGGTCACACTGGATTCCTTCGACGTCGAAGGATGTCACGTCCGCTGCGGACACAATGGCCGGAATCCTTTTCATCTTCCGACCGTGTAACTACAACATACCGAAATCTAGGCACACCAACAACCTTTTGAAAGAAATTTTGATCCCCGACGTGTAGGGTGGTCTTAATCAGCGCCCAACAGACCTATCCAACCATTAACGGAATCGTTACCAGAAAAAGGTGTGACGGGTAAATTAAACCGTCATCTTAAGTCCTAGAAATAGCTTTCTTAGACTCATTTAACCATCTCTATTTTAGAAAGAAATAAAAAATATTATTGTAATGGTATTTTCAAGAGTTTTTGATTGACCTGTCGTTCCTTCAAGAATTACCTTTTGGAATTGATTTTTAGCTAACACAAAGCCCAGAAATCTTCAGGTAATAGCAAAAAGAATTATTTCAAACTGTTTTCGAAGTATTGTCGACATAAAATAAGTATTTAAGGACTTCGACATGTTACTATTTGCGCATGGGCAGTCTGCTGCAGAGATTTAACTATTTGATAGTATTATCTATGAATTATGACCTCTACACACGGAGCGGACCTCCAAATCTTCCCAAGGTTACCAAGTGATATCTGTAGCTAGATTATAATTCAATTAAGTTTTGCCCAACTCTGTACCAGGGCTCATACATATTCAGTTCAACATCCACTGATACGTAATTTACATTTGTCACTGAGCGTTGAATCACGATGAAATGAGTGAAATACTCTTTCATACAAAATCAAGCTCGAATTGATTCCTTTCATCGATGTGCACTATGGAGGCACTGAAGGTGAAAGTTTACACTTTAGATGAACATGAAGTGACAAATGTGAGTACTTACTTTGACTACCTTTGAGTACTTACTGATCTGTATGCATCCCACCATACGTCACCTGGTACACATGCAGCTTCTCAATCTGCCATTTCGCGTTTTGTTTGAGAAAAAAAGGCTTTTGTGCTGCCGTTATTATACACTACATACAAATACTACAGGTAAGCCTTAAAAGCATTCTTGATTTAGTTAAATAAATTATTTAATTCTCTCGGTATTCCATTCCAGATTCCATAAGAATAAGTAAGTCGAAAAGCAACAAATTTACTTACTTTTTACTTTTGCAGGTTCTATCCCTCAATGGGTTGCCTGGTTAAGTCAGAGCGTCCCTCCACCTCTCTCTATCCCACCAGTCATCCTCCTCAAGTCCCCTGCCAGCCATTTCCTCCTCCACACAGTCCCTCCACCGGGTTCGGGGTATTCCTCTCCTCCGTGTTCCTGGTTGTTCCCCCTGCAGAATCCTCTTCGGCCACCTACGTTCTGGCATCCGCTGGCAGGGTCCATACCATCGTAGCCTGCTTCTTCCAATCCTCTCCGGGACTCCTTCGGTCACTCCCAGCCTGCCTCTGATCTCATCATTCCTGATTTGGTCTAGGCGGGTAATCCTTAGGCATCTTCTCCAGAAATCCATCTCTGCCGCTTGTAGTTTAGAGTTGAGCCCTCGGTTAAGTGTCCATGTTTCTGCGGCGTAGCTGAGGTATGGCTCAACAATAAGCAACAAATTTAATTTTAAAAAATAAGATGGCTTACAAGATGTATGTTAACAACTTCTAGAAAGAAATTCATTTTAGACACATAAGTGGCTATTCATGATAAATGGTATAATTAAAGAAGCAGCATATTGTACATATAGTTTGCTTTAAGGACCTTAAAGAAGAAGTACAGTATTGTCTTGGTAACATTTAGAAGAATTCGAATGCTAAACTTTCCATATTTAGAAGCTTTCCTCAACTAATTCTGATAGAGAGTCGATAATTCCTAGAAATGGTCATTTTTAATTGTAATCTTAATTCTTCGATTATATAAGAACAATTAATTTCCAAAAACCCTTTCATCTAGGAAAAAATTAAATGGAAATAGTAGTAACTCTGTTCTTTATTTATGAATAGGTACATAAAATAGACTAAGTTTAAAATTATATGTGGCTTTAAATAGCAATCTATAACACAGGCCAACGATGAAAAAACTTCTTTACTTAAAACACCTTATTATTCTGTTTTTTAAGGTGCTAAATCCAAATATGACACTTATTAAGCTGTATAAGCTAAATCCCTGAAAACATTCAAATATTTATATTTCCAATACCTCCTTCTCATCCAGACTGACGCTTGCTAACTATCTAACTACTTAGTCAAAAATTATTATTGCATTGCTGGATTCAGTTCTAGAATAATTGGATACCTTTTAATAAAAATTTAACTTTCCATGAATATAACATTGGGTACTTCTATTGTACATACAAATCATATCATTGTACCATAAGATTTTTCTATATCATTTTATTTTATTTTTTTATTTTTTTGTTATTTAATTCTATCTCCTCTAATCTGTAAAATGTTATCTTCTTTTCTTTTCTTTTTATTTAAATATCATCTATGTACATAGTGTCATTAGTGTATTATTGTTTTTCTTTTTTGTAGCTCATTATGTCTCTAACCAGATTTAATTTAGTTATACCTGCAATTATCTGTTATTCTTAAGAGACTTTGTCCCAGAATAAAATTATTTTTCTATTCTATTCTATTCTATTCTATCACCTACTATTTTTTCACATTTGCATATCGATATATTAAATTTTTTGATTTATTACAGAATTTAACAGCTTTTATATACTACATATAAAATTGTAAAATAATTTGTGCTGGATGTAGAAGAGTTGGCAGCACTGCTGAAACACAGTTTAGTGTAGATTTAGTGTACTGCTCAGACATTCCAGGTCTGATCAAAGAGTTGAATGTTGAATACAAAAATGTAGACTTGATTGATTGATTCTTCCAAAACTATTTTAAAAGCTGTTTTATTACACAATAGTAACACTTAACCATCTATACCTGTTGGCCATTCTGTACATATGAAAGAGAGCTATGAAAACCTAGAAATAGTGTCGAATAAAATTGGCTATTCGACTCATGGTTGGATGATATGTGGTGACTTGAAAGTAACATGCATGCTTCGTGGTCAGCAAGGCGGTTTTACCAAATTTCCATGTTTTTGTCTGAATGGGACAGTAAAGCAAGGGATCAACATTGGTGCAGAAAGAACTGGCCTTTGAGGGAGTCTTTGAAACCCGGCGAGGAGAACATTCTCCGTAAAAACCTTGTAGATCCTAGAAACATTCTCTAACCACCTCTACATATAAAGTTAGGCATCATGAAACAGTTTGTAAAGGCATTGCCTAAAGATGGACCTTGTTTCAAGTATCTCTGTCAGAAATTTCCAAACCTTTCAGAGGCTTAACTTAAAGAAGGCGTCTTTGTAGGACCCGACATTCGAAAAATGATGTTAAACGTAAACTTTGAAACGAAGGTTTTGAAAGGAAGTATAAACCAATTCCATCTGACTAGTGAAACTTACATTACATTACAACGGAAGGGACGCAAAATGGGGGTCCCGAGCCTGTGCGATGTCACGTACTCGTTAAAGATCCCTATCCTAATTATAAGTGGATAGGCAAAATTTAGGACTCCCACCGTAGCATCGTCCGATTAGCCATAGCAGCATAAAGTGACGGTAAACGAAATAAACAAACAAACCTACATTACAACACTTTATCATTATTTCAAGTAACCCACTGTAAATAAAAACCATGATAGTGATTTAACATAGATAGTGATTTAACATAGTGTTTCATTAATTTTATCATATACCGTACAGATTTTAAATTATATAAAAAAAGCTAATTTCTCAAAAACTATGGGTGATACAAAAAAACTAAGACCAGATTTGGATCCAGCACAAAAAAACTATAAAAATCAGTTATTAAAGTTTAAAAAAAAAATTTGTTGGCCTCTGTAATTTTAGTGTGATCAGCAATATAATAAATTATAAAAATTCAAATTTAAATTGAAATTTTTGAAAATATATTTCTATTTTCGACACAAAATCTATCCAATAAATTCTTTTTTTAAACTATTTATTAATATTTAATATACATATATAAATAAGTAATAATTGGATTCGAGTGGGTATGGTGTTTACTATAAAAGGACAGATATATTTGGTTTGGACTAAATCCGCAACAAATGGAACATTCTGATCATTATGGATAAGACATAATTAGAAATATTCAAGGCTTCCGGGATTGTAAGGATTGGATAGGAGAAGAGTTGAAAGGTTTAGTGGAGCCCCGAGGCTTAAAACCGCATGTCCAAATGGGTCTAATATCTTGTCAAGTAAATAAATATTTTATTATTAATTTGGAGCTTTGAACACATGTCTAGTAAATGTTGGAAATGTAGAAAACGGCGAGCAGTTTCTTGTCTTTATGACACAAGAAAATCTGGCACTCTCGTATGAGGGTTCCAAGTAAGTCGTTTGTCCAGATGGAAGTCGTAGGAATGATCTGTTCAACGGGGATCAGTGGAATCAAAAAATTCTTAAGTCATTTTTAAGATTTCTTAAACATTGTTTCAAGTCTGTTTAAAAAAATGTAATTAGGTCTAATAATTTGAATTTTATATTTTATGTAGGGGAGTATTGACTTGACAATGTACCTTGGACATTAAAACAAAAGTTGGTCACATAAAGAATTATCTCCAGTGATGAAGAAATCTAATCTTCAACAAGTTATCTTCACTGAATAGAGACCTCAAAGATAGAAAGGTGCAGTTTAGGTCGATAAGAACACGCGAAGGGCACGCACAAAGGAAGTCCTTCGACTAACGCCTGACCTCTGAACTCCAATCCAATCTGGCGTTCACATTCCATTTGGGTTTCTATGTATTATATATCTAACAACTGGCCTTAGCATGAATGTAAATTTATATTAAAAAAGTTGGTGATATTTACTTTTTCTTTAATAAAATAGTGATGATAGTTTTTATTCAATAAATATGTAATACGTAATAATAATTTTGAAGTAATACTTGAAGGACAATAAATTAATATGTTATGTAAAAACATCTTTTATTATATATTCTTTAAGTAGAACCTATTAAACGGATTATTAAAAACATTAGTTAGATCATAGCAAGCAATATTTTTTTTCAGTTTTGCAATGATGATTGCATATCCCTCAAGAATTTCTTATAATTCACATTAGACCTATACCCCATCGAATGCAATACGAAGTCAACGCAAAGGGAGGGTATAAAACTTATTAATAACTTATAATTTTTAATTTTTTAAAACTATTTATTGATATTTACAACTGTATACATTATATACACTAAGTAAATTTGTAGAAAATTATTAAAATTACATGTCAATAACCCGTAAAGAACTGATCACAAGTAGCACTCGAAAATTTAAAATTTTCTTTATTTAATTTTTTCTTTAATAAGGAAGTTGAAGGGTGAAAACATTTACTTCGAGTAATCAGTTTTTCGAGATATCGAGTTCACAAAAAATATTATTTCGAGTTATCGAGTTTTTCCTATAATGAACTAAATTACATAATTTAAAACAGTCTGTAACTTTCTTCTGCATACATGTAGTGTTGTGGCGATCTATCACACGCTGAATTGCGTGCAAAGCAGCTAATAAAAAACAAATAAACAAATTTTACTTCGAGTTAACGGTTGTTGGTTTGAGTAAACGAATCCAATGGGATCAACATCATGTAAACGTAATCGGGAAATGGGCTTCACTCCGACTTACCGAGTTTTTCAACTTAATGAGTTTCGACTTATCGAGTTTTGACTGTAATTGCATAATAAACATTTCATGGCTTCTTTGATAAATTATTAATCATTTTTTCGTCAGAGCAAGTTGTATTCTGACTGACATAACTCATGTTGATAATAAAATTTAAATAAGACCAAATCCCATAACATTTTCATTTCTTTCCGCTCAGCTCTTGTGTCATACATATTCTCGCTATCGATAAAAAAATAAATAAACTTCAGAATTAAGAATTTATTGAACTTCTTATCAATTAGTATTTAAATTAATGTACAATATAATTATAGTTAATTGAGAGCATCGAGACAGAGTGCGCACTCCCCGGGTGGTCCGAGTACCTGCTCGCCAACAGTCGCCGATTTATTCTAACGTAATCTCCTAAAGGATATCGTGTTTCTAAATTGTGGTCCTCTCTGAGCATCGTCTGTCAACACATCTTAATTTACTGATGCCAAACCCCTTCTATTTAACCCCTATCAAACCCCTTCTTTTTTTTTTTTTTTTTTTTTTTTTTTTTTTCTCAAATTTATTAGATCCTGAAAGAGGAATTCGAATTCTAAAGTACCATTACAAATAAATAATCGTAATTTCTATTATTATTTTAAATTATTCTGCATTTTTATGTAATGATACACTTATTCTTTAAATTTCTTTATTTTATTACCAGAATTCCCCATCGCGGCATCGCCCGCTCTCATAATTAAGAACTTTGATTTTGTAGTTAGACATCAAATTTTTAATTTTCATGTTTGAGTTTCTTATTCGATAGAGACTATTATGAAACTCTTGCGGATAATGGACTGCATTATCAGTGCTTACAACTAAAGTCCCTTGAATCATATTTTTACACAGAATATCATAAAGCAAAGGGTTAAAATTTTGATAAGGTAATAATTTTTTATTCGGCAGAAATAATTTTATTGATTTCATATATTTGAATTTTAATTTCTAATCATATATATAGATAGTTTAGCAAATTTCGTTTCTGGCTGCCAACACTGTACGTTTTTATTATTATGATTGTAATATTTAATATTGTAAGCCTTTCTAAAACTGTGAATATGTTGTAGTTAAAATTTGGTAAAGATAGGTTCAATGGTTTTACCATTGCAAACTATGTTGCAGAATGGCGCTAGACCAAAATCGGTCGATTTTTAAACTTCATTGGGATCACTTCATGTCACACTAAATATTTATAGTTTCTTTAATAACAATTAAACTGAAAATAAGTAATTTTTATTATCAATATCAAGCTCTATATGACATTGTACCTTTGTAACCTCTCATGTAGAATTACGATCGCCACCTAAACTTCACAGTTCTCTACTTATTTTCACTTTTTAATAACAAATTAATGGAAAATCAGATTTTATTATAGTTAAACCATCCTAGAGTTATAAAGATAATGTGGTCAAAATTTGGTAGACATTGGTTCAGTAGTTTGCGCGGTTAGTAATCACACATGAAAAATGGCTTGTCCTTTTATATAATAGAATAGATTTACTGAAAAAAATACCATACAAAGAGGATATCGTAAAATACATAACTACAAAATAAAACCAAAGGAATAACTAAAATTATTATAGTATTTTTTAGGATCCTTTTAATTATTAATCTGTAGACATAAATACCAGCAAGTTTTATTCTTGTGTACTGTTATTTAATCCGATCCTTAGACAAGATTAGAAGGATCAATACAATTAGGAATTGATGAAACATTGACCACTTCTATGGTATTTAGTAAATTAGTTAAAATGTCTTAGGAATAGCACATAATTCATCTTATGCGCAATAACCTGCCAGTCGCTTCTTTCTGTATAGTCCATAATGTTAATATCCAATTGAAATAATAAATTATAATAGCCTCATGATGTTATCCTTAAGCGTAACAGACCTGTTTCCGTATCGTCCAAAAATAACCTCATCACAATAAAGTCAAACAGTATATCAATGGTCACTGAAATAAGAAGGTAATGTATTTCGAAAAATGGCCAAATAGGCTAAGTGTACTGTGATCATCTCCAAAACTTCATACACACTGTGAATCACCTGAGAACTCTTAGGCCTATTTATTTCTGATTTAATGGAAGCCGACAAGGATGACATTGGATTTTCTAATTATAACTTTAATATAATTTTTTTCTCTTTAATTTTTTAACCCCTTCATAGTGGACTTACTTGCCTACAATATCCTTTAATAACATTCCACTAATTTTTGTTTAACAAATCCGATATCTAGGACCCCAACTGGACAAACGTTTAACTTGGAATCCACATACAAGACTAAAAGGACAGGAAACAGCTCGTCGTTTTCGACTTCTTCAACATTTACTAGACAAACGTTCAATCCTCCCGATTAATTACAAAAGGCTCATTTACATGACATTTACCAGACCTATTTGGAGTTGAGCTTTGGGGCTCCACCAAACCGAAATCTAATTCTTCTGGAATCCAATCCTTTCAATCCATAAAAACTATAAAAAAAAATGTAGGCATTACGTAACTTCTTTCATTCAAATTAATATAACAACTAAACGGTAGGTTCTACTGACAAATGTTATATAATGAAAAATATTTCTAATAAATTTCTGATTTAGCGGCGTTTGATTAGAGAGCTTGTTGAAATATTACATTTTTGTGGGTAAAAAAAACGTTACACCAAAAAAAGTATAGACCTCCTAGCCAGATCCATGTCTAAAGATATCCATGTCTATATTTAAGTAGCCCAATATTTTGGTGAGATGGTTTCAACAAATAGCTATTTTTTCAAAACTTGATTTACAGTATAAAGTATAAAGTTAAAAAATGGCTTCCAACTTTTCCCATGTGACCAACGATATATCAAAGCAGACAAAAATCAACCTTTAACCCTAAAATATAATACATTTTTTACTAAATTTATGATTTCATTAAATAAGGATTATTTTATTATATATAGGTCTTCCTGTATGCTGTGTTCCTGTCTCACACGATAAATAATAAAGTGTTTCCCATTCTCTCTCACTTCATGGTCTAAGGTAATTAAAATCTTGATAGATTTTATAGTAAATTATTGTTGTTTTTTTATTGCTGGGGCTAGTCAGGTGAAACCATTTTACTTCCTCCCTGAACCCCCTGTGTAGGTCAATAAGGCAGATCCTGGAAATATGAATGGGTTGTTGGAAGTGGACGTTTTTACGCTCTGCTGGCGACAAATTGGTTGGGCTTGGAGAGGCAATCATGTAATGGGCCTTGTTTGTTAACTACCTTTTTTGTTTAATACTTTATTTTTTTTTTTTACTGTCTTATTCGTTTTTTCTTAACTAGTCTACTTTTTTAGTTTGACAGCACCTAGAGCATAATTGCTTTAGAAAATTTGTTTTTAAATGACTGTTTAGATTATATGTTTTTGCACCAAACTTACAAAAAAGCTCTGTTTAACGTTTTCCAAAAGAAATTATGCTTTCTAATAAATAAAGGATATTTTTTTTTTTTTTTAATAGTGCGATTATGTATTATGTAATACATCATGGCAGCAATATTTATCGCTAGGGTTCAGATTTACAACAAGGCACTCTTAACCTATCTGCGAGATTAACATTTTTTCAAAAACCAAAATGCTGAATTGAAAACGAAGGTGCTGTCGTAAATAGGTTTTTTTCCCACCCACATATCGCAGATGTCAGTGAACTTATTGGGTTGTATGGAAAATAATGCAGGTTTTATATTTTATAATAAAACTAAAATATATTTTAAATAATAAAACTAAAATATATATTATTAGAAAATATTTTTATTGATCAAAATACGTTTCATTACTCTCAATACATTGATGCATAGAACCACTTAGAGGTTTGTTTATCTTCTGAGGGAGCGTAGCGAACAGAAATTAGTCCTTTGCATTTAATAAATATTCACTAAACAAAGTAAGTTTTCCATAGTGAAGTAATCTGAAAATTAAGCATTTTATTTGTTTATCAATAAAAATCTTGTATTGAAGTATACAATTAAGCATTTGCACTTCATTATCAGTGCTTACAACTGAAGGCCCATGAATCGTATTTTCACAAACAACATCAAATATCGCACCACATATTTACGACTTTTTTAAAAACAATTTAATAGCAAATATGTAAATTTTATTATTTCTAAGCCTTCATTGAAATATGAAGATAATGTTAAAATTTGGTACAGATTGGTTCAATAGTTTTCGTGGTAAGTAATCACAAACGAAAAATGGCTTGCCCTCTTTCAAAAATGGCTTGTCTTGGATTTTCAATAAATATGTTACTAAAAAAGCGATTGTATGTGGACAACAGTGAAGTTTGACAATTAAGCGATAGGCGGTTGGCACCGTTCCGCAATAGAGTTTACAATGCTAAAACTACTGATCCTACCTGTACCATATTTACACAAAATTATCTTCATAAATCCAGGATGGTTTAGCAATAATAAAATTTACAATAATAAAAATTTAAATGTACAATGTTGAATGACAGAATTGAGGTTTGCCACACTGTCATTTACTTTTGTGATTTGAAAAACTCCATCCAGATGAAGTCAATAAAATTATTTCTACCGAATAAATATTATTACCAAAGCATAATGTCGATCTTTTCCTTTTTAATATCGTGTCTGAAAATTTGATAGGCCTGAAAATTCAGTACCATTATCCACTAGAATTTCTTAATAGTTTCTGTCCATCTGGATTACCAACTCATACATTAAAATTAAAAAGTGAATCCCCATTCATGCTATTAGTAATCTTCAACCACCAAATCAGTGCCTTTTTAGCTAGGTTAAAAACTACAGGAGAAAATATCATAAAGATGATACTAATAATAATACTTAATTGCATGATTTTTACCTCTAGGCAAATAAAACTTCAATTATAAGTAAAAATAATCCAAGTTCTGAGAGCGATCGAAGCCGGGGGCTGCGAGTACTAATCTAATTATGAAATGAACCATTAAATTATATATTATTAAACTAACAGAATTATATTATTCCATAAATACATTAAAATTTAAAATTGGATATCCAATTATGCTTTTATGTACTCTTGAAACACCTAATCAGTGCAGTGATACCAGGTTAAAAATTACTGCTATATGTGAAAATATCATTCAAGAAATAATGCTCATACCTCATTAACAAATTTTTATCGTTAAAAAAACCAAAAAAACTTAAAATATTGGTCAGACTTATCTGATTGTGAGTTCTTTACTTAAGAGAGCGGGCGAAGCAGCGACGGGGTATGCTAGTATTAATGTATTTTCTCTACATAAAGATAACTGTTAATAAACAAGTTCTGTTTCTAAATAATGAATTTATAATAAATATATATTTTTTTATATATAATTGGATTTAGGAAACATGGCAGAAGAAAAACAAAACAAAAACACTTATTACTATCTTTATTATCATGTACACAAAAAAATGTTTTCTTTTTGAAGGAATGGTAACTAAGAGTACGTTATTATTGTTCTCTGAACCTTATTACTGGGTAGCCACTGGATATGGTCTCAGGATCGGTAGGCCTAGCCTTATGTTAATAAACCCTTATTAAACCAGTGCCTACAAGTGTTCATACAGAAGTGCATTATAAATAATGCGTACCTACCGTGGACCTGGAACCATAATTCACTTTACAGTTATAGATCCAAAAGCCGATAAGTCGAGCTCCTTCTTATAGACGATCGACTATCCATCGCAGATAGGGATCAGGGAGCTGAGGGAGCCGAATGGAAATCTGTAACTGAGCGGCGATACCCAGATACTCGAGAAAGATATCCGAGAATTAAGAGGTCGAGGATAACGGAACCAAACTGGGATGGTCCAAAGCCTTACAGTTATCCACAACCTGCTTATACACGACTCTTCTAACGGTTGTCAAAGCACAATTTGGAGTCGGCACGACCGAGCGTGGAGTGAAGCATTTAGCACGCCCCCGGGAGCTAGAGGCTTTATTATCGTATCCAATGGTTTCTTATTGAGGAACCGTGTATTGGAATCTTATAACTTCATTAAATAAATGGTCGTAACTCATTCGAATGGGGATTTAGCTGAATGGAATATTAATAGCGATAAAATAACAGTTTTCAGTTCTCCATTATTCTGAGGTTGTTATTCATATCCTTCTCAGGATTATATTTCGAAAATTTTTGATCAAAATAAAGAATTAAATTTATATCCAAGAATTCTACGGATGAATATACAATACAAGCGTGATTTTCTATTCACAGGAGGAGAATTGTTTTTATATATATATATATATATATATATATATATATATATATATATATATATATATATATATATATATATAAAGGTTCTTGAGGTTCATTAAATAAATAAAACTATTTTGGCGACGTCTCGAGACTATATTGTTCTCATAATCATGCCCTACAGTGAAAAAACAGGTTACAATAAAATTTAAGTTATACAAGTTATTTCAAAACAAAGTTAGCTACAATATAAGTATATAACAAAATGTGTTAGAATAATAAAAATATATATAATTTCGGAATATAGAGTATGAAACTACTTACAATGTTACTGGTGGATATGGTATCGACTAACTAAATTCTAACTATTGTAGTACACAATTGGCCTGGGAAATTTTAGAAAAACAGTTACAGGTTTTATGGGGGATTTTCCAAACTGGTGGTATTGCCACAGATACAGTGAAGTATGAACACCGATCAAAAAATACATGGGTCGTTTTCAAATAAAGTGGGAATTAGCTGTCCCAGAACTTTGAATGGCTGTAAAAAAAAACATACAACTAATATTTCATTATTGTTGATTATATCTTGTCGTGGTCATTTGTTTAAATTAATTTAGGCCTTAAAACTTCAATTTCAAATGTTTGATAAAGAAAAAAAGAAAATTAATTATTAAACATTTTGACGTACGTTACTGTCCACAGGTCAAGTTTTCAAATTCTAACCTTCCCAAAGAGTATATAAATTTGTTTTCATTTAATTTTCTTTGTTATTTCTCGTGTATGCGTATATTAAATGAAAATAGAACTTTCATTTGAAAATATGAAATTATTGGGGCTTGAGAAAAGATTTTCTTTGTGTCCGAGAACTTCCGTATTTCCGTATTATCATTTTATGTACGTGACCGGGTGTAGAAGAGTGGGTTATGGAGAAAGGGGAGTCGGGATAACGTTCCAACACCCTCTAGACTATGCATTGTAACCATTCGCAACCAAGTGTCCAGGTTGCTGTATTAGCCCAAGTAAGACGAGCTTGATTCTCAAAACGTAGTGAGTACCTTAATTCATTTTGACAAACGTTACCATTGTTTTCTCACATTAAATTCACCACTTCCAATCTCACTTTTTACAGTTCGTGGTTTTCCACATTACATTAAATGTTTCAATCCTATTATATTTGAAAAAAAATTGTAGTTTAATAATCTTTTTCTAATTACAATTCCTAAAATTTGACATATGTTACTGTTGACATACGTTACCGTTGTGGTAACTTGTGTTAATATTTTGGTAACATACGCTATATCTGGGGTTCCATTTGTTAAATTTATAGTAAAAAAAAGATAGAATTATGAAATAGAGCTTTTTTTCTCTCTTAATATATGCATATACAAAAAAAAAAATACTGTGATAGCTAGAAATGAAAATTTGGTACTATCATTTTGTAGTATTGTTGATGTCGCTCAGACTAAAAGCCTTTTTTTTTTTTTTTTTTTTTTTTTTTTTTTTGCTGTTACAGGGGCTCACACCTACTAAAACATATAATAAATACTTTTAATATTGTTTTTTAAAGACGTTTTCTTAAAATTCAGTTTTTCTGCATGTTTCTCTTAGTCACCATTAAGTGTGAACATATTTTTGACATACGTTACCAGCAATTAAAAATAAATAAATTAATCACTTAATAATATTTTATTGGAAATGAGGGATTATATATGAAGTAAATATTATTTAAGTAAGTTTATTTATGACATAATAAGGATTTTTTTTGGATTGTAAGGATTGGATTAAAAAAGAATCGGAAGCCGCAATATTAAAAAATGACAACTTCTTACAGATTCAATAGCAATTAGTTCTGTAGAAGCAGATGGAAATTTCCATATTCCTATTTCGTAGGGTTAGGAATAACAGGGTACCGGCGATCAGTAGGTCCTAAAAGTTCTTATCTTAAGTGTTCTTTGCTGTTCTTGTCAACACAAGTCTTCCACCTCTGATATTGGCTGCGGTTAGCTCCTGCGTGACTTTATGTGGATATGGGCCACTGAGCAGGTAGTCAGTGGGTTCTAACTGATTTATTGCCCTTCCTTGAAAATAAATTACTTCGTTTTAATTATAACAAATGTCCCTTTGGAAATTACCGTTATTTCATAAAATATTTTGATATTCACATTCACTTATCATTGCACAAAGCTTAGGCGATATCGCTTATTTTATTCTCTCCTGATACAACATCCGCATATTTTTCGATCATGAAGAAGAGGAATGGTTATAAATAGGGGTGGGTATCGGTATTTTTCTTTCAAATATTGATTGTATCTATGCGTACGTCACGATATATCGATTTCTTTATATTATAAAAATACAATATACAATGTATTATTAATATTAAATATAAAAGTTGATATGGTATGGACATGTACGTCAAATGCCTCCTGGAAGATTACCTGCAATGGTTAGAAAATGGAACCCTCCGAGAAATAGAAGGAGAGGACGACCAGCAAGGAGATGGGAGGATGAGATAGCGGAGGAAATGGCAGGAAGAGGTCTGAGGGACGGTGATTGGAGGGATAGAGAACTGTGGAAGGAGAGTTTGACCTAACGGAAACCCAATGAAGGGAAACGCCGTTACAAAGAAGAAAAAGAAAGAAATATAATAGTAATAAAACCTTTTAAAATTGGTTTAAATAACGGAAAGTTTTTAATATTAAGGGCAGACTGGTTGCAACAGCAGGTAGTACACATTTAGATGATTTAAGTTTAGTAGTGTAAGTGCTTACTTCCTATTGCATAATTCATAACAATAATGTGTCAGTTTCAAAATGTTCCGAATTCTGGTACCGGTGCCTCGGCGTATTAGGGTATACCTAAATTGCTAAAGAATAAAATAAAATATAAAATAATCGATTTGAGAGTCTAAAAAGCACACTAAATCTTATTATAATAGAATAACCAAGAAAGAAATCAGTAAAAAGCAAATATCGTCCAATCGACTATTTCAACATTTACTTGACAAACGTTCCAACCTTCCAATTAATTACAAAAGACTCATTTACATAACAATAATTAGACCAATTTGGACAGAGTTGAGCTTTGGGGCTCCACTAAACCATCCAATTCATCTCGTATCCAATCCTTACAATCCAAAATCCTTAAAAAAATCCTAAATACTGCTTACTACGTCACAAACAAACTTGTCCACAAAGATTTTAATATACCTTACGTTTCTGACTTAGCTCAAACCAGATATCAATCCTTTCATAGTAAACTCCACAACCATTCAAATCCATTAGTATCACAATTTGCTTCTCATTCCATTCCAGATAACCCTCTGAGGCGCCTGAAAAGAAGATGGCCTCGGGACCTTCTAATATAGTACTTCATTATATAGAACCTTTATAAGTGCTACCAATAGTCCAGTAAAATAAGGGTTTGCCGAAGAAAAAACTGCAGAACTTTTATTCTCAACGGATCTTTATGTTTTTTGGGGTGCCGGATCCGAATCTGAAGTTTGCTACCACGGCAACCATTCATATGCAAAATCGCAAAAAAAAAAAAAACGAAAAAAAAAAACCCGTTATTTTTGTTTTTTTATCTATAACACGATAACGAAGCTTTTTTTGAAGAAAGTCATCAAATATTTATATGTCAAAACAAGGTATGTAGCTGGAACTAATAGCTACATAATGAAAAAAAGAAATCCGAAATCGGACTATTTTTTGCGAAGTTGCGTTATTGGGAAAAAATGGAGAAATTGGCCAACTCTTTTGTCTACAACTCTGAAACTATTTGTCCGATACAACATTACTTTTTTTCATCTTAAAGCTGATTAAATTTACTATAAGAATCTATAAATGAAGTTTTAATCAAACCTCGTAAAATGTACATGCCAGCCCGCTAATAAAAACGTTGTAAAATCCAAGTGTTTTTGGGACATTTGTCACTTAATATTCGCTATCAGATGCTATAGATGCTATATATGTAAATTATATTAAATCCTGTAAACTACCTTAGCTAGCACGCTAAATGTGTATGTTTTGGCAGAATATTGAAATTATGACATGTTCAGTAGACTGGTGTGGATATTTCACGGTGTTAATTATAAGTTACACATATAGGATCTAATAGTAAATTTAACCAGCTTTTAGATAAGAATATTAAATTTTGGATCGGACAAATGGTTTTGGAGTTATAGGGAATAATGTGCCAAAAAAAAACACGTAATTATCAAAAGTAAGTGAAAGGTGGTTTACAGGATTTAATATAATTTACAATTTTTTTAAAAAAATATCGTCCAAAATATACAACATATAAGTTAATTATATTTCAAATAATGTACCAGTAATAATTAATTTTATTAACTAATATTGAAAAAGATTAATATTCTAAAATTTTTGTATGACACACTTTGAAATATTAGTAGCTTTTTTTTATTTGTAACCTTTTTTTTCACCCTTAAAAATGTAACATTTTGACATGCTCTAGCTCGGTTAGTGTTACTTGGATCAAAAATTTCCCAAGTTCCCTGATCAGAAATTTAATGGAGAATATTTTTTGTTAAATAACATTTGTCGCTAGGACCTACCGCTTAGGAGCTACGTTGGTTTGAATGAAAAAAGTCGCGTTTGAAACTCTATTTTACCTCGACTTTGTTTATTTCAAATAATCATTAATTTTAATTTAAGTAATTTGATCCTATTAATTCTAAAATGTAAATTGGTAAATTATGCATAGATTATAAATTATATATTATAGATAGACATACCCATGATCTGTTGTTTTTTCCAGTCAGGGAGAAATTGATTAAATCCTTTTTATGCACCCTCAACATCGAGGATCTATAGTGTCCTTTTCCAATCTATATACCTTTCTTTTTTGTTATAGTTCATTTTTAAAAAAGTTTACTCAACAGATTATATTTTTTAAAGAATTTTATAATTATTTTTAAATTATTGCTATCATCACCAAAAATAGTTGCGAGGTTTCTTTCTAATCGTATTTCCATAAAATAAGAATCCCATAGAAGAAGAGCAGACCTCTAGAATGTGTTCAATCTTCAGTAAGAGGAGGTTTTTTATTAATAAAATAACCAGGGTATATTCGATCCTAAGGATATTTATATCAACCTCTTTTCTGTGGTTGCGGTTAGAACATTTACATAAATATTTTTTTTTTTTTTAACAACTTTCAATTTGTTTTGTTCCTCCATGTTTTACTAAGACTAAACCAGGTCATTTTGATTCGATATTTCACCACGTGTCAAATATCTGATGAGTGTGATCAGGTTTTCAACATGTAGTCGAATTTATTAAAACACTGTGTAAACTGTGACTCAAAATGCAAATTTGTCGTAAAAGGTCTTTATAATCCGTAGTAAAATGTCAAGAAACAAAGCTGACACATGCGAAAGTTTAATTGATGCAAACTTAAGGTCATCGCCACCCACACAAACACACATCCACAAACTGGTCTTCAACTCGGTCAACTACCCGGATGTCGAGGCATTACACAAAGCGGACAAGACGGAAGCTAACAGCTCGTTATTTGCAGATTACATTAATTATGATGTAAAACTATGGAATAAACGAAGGCTTTCATCAAGAAATCCATTTGTGAGAGACTGTTACATTTTGTCCAGTTGGTTGGTTGCTTGTTATGGTTTATGAAGCGAACCATACTATCCATGAATTCCATACTCATTTGAAAATGAAGTGCACTATTTAAGAAAAGTGACAGATAAAACGACGAAATAAATAAATAGATAATTAGTAACATTCTTAATTAATAACATTAATAAATTATTCGAAGAAATTAAAAAGCTAAGAGTCATCCTGATATTTATTATTTCTTTATGTATATTTATCCACAAAGATACAATTATACAAGACTTTAGTTAGACAAATAATACATTATCCGACTTATTATAGGTATTTACAATGAATATATTACGGTTATTTGATAGTGAACTTCTTTGAAAATATATGGACTAATAGTTATTGAGGGGGAATGAGGAATCCAGAAAAATAGCGGGTTTTACATCTTCTTTTTAGGCTAGGTTGATAAGCGGGTGCAATCAACTATGTGATTTAAATGTATCTATTTGAATTTAATTAACACAAATTTATCGTCTTGAATCGACTAGAATCATAAAGCGGAAGCATACGCAAGACCCATTAAAATGATAGTAGAATAGCATGGCAAATCCGCCACAATATAATATTGTAATGCTGATTAATTAAAAAGGAATACCCATATAAGTAAACTATATATAAAAATAGTTTTAACTAGAAACACCTGTCTATCCGACTGTTAAATCTTACACTGACTTTTATTAGCTCTCTTTGCATTAAGTATGATCTTATAAGTACCCAGAACACTTTTGTGGATTTCTATCAAGTATGCTTTCTATTATACACAGATTACCTTGTTCTATTATATACTAATACCTTGTTCGAATCAACTTATTCTTAACCTATCCTGCAAGTATAGCCGAATAATCTCAACCGCTAACTTAAATTTGAAGTATCCATTGTCATTTCTGTCACTCTCTTCTTCAATTTATAGCGATGCTCTGAAAATGATTAAAGTCAGTAAAAAACGACTAGTAAGCCTATCAAGATTGTCCTAGTTCTTACATTCGTAACAACTTTAGAAATAACAGTAAAAAATATATTTGCAATGCTTATATATTGATTGTTATATGTTGTTTTATATTTTACAGATATAAGATATATCTATATTTATTTGTATATGTTGTTATTTTACAGAATTCCAATTTACTCCTTCACAACCCAGACACTCCAGTCACATATCACTTCCATTGAAGAATGGTGTCATAACTGGAGAGTTAAGGTAAATCCTAGCAAATCCCAGCAAATAACCTTTACTCTCCGTCGAAAACCTACCTCATCCTGTCCTCCTGTATCCTTTAATGGTGTACCGCTAAATAATGTAGAACAAATACGATATCTGGGATTTTATCTGGACAAGAGACTTACCTGGAACCCTCATACAAGATTGAAAAGACAAGAAGCTGCACGTCGATTTTGACTGCTACAACACTTACTAGACAAACGTTCAAATCTCCCGATACATTACAAGAAACTCATCTATTTGACGATTATTAGACCTATTTGGACTTACGGTAATCACTCCAATCCAAAATCCTTCGAAAAATCATTAATGCTCCTTACTTTGTCACAAATAAATTAATCCACAATGACCTTAATATCCCACATGTCGCCGATTTGGCACGAACCAGATACCTATCCTTTCATAATAAACTTACTCCCCATCCAAATCCACTTGTAGCACAACTTGCTTCCCATTCCATTCCTGGCGATCCTCCGAGGCGTCTGAAAAGAAGATGGCCTCGTGATCTTTTTTTGTAATTATTTCATTAGTTCCTCTACAAGTTCTAATCATGCCATTATTTTTTATTTTATACAGCATATTTACTAAATTTATAAGTTTTTAATAATACATTTGTAAATTTCAATTAATAAAAGAGTAAAAAAAAAAATTCTTTCACAGTGAGGTCTATAATTATTTTATGAGTTTTCCATGGAACAGAACTGTACTCCCAAAGTTGAAAGTTTGGGCTAAAAATGTATTATATATATACCTGAATAATATATATATATATATATATATAATAAAAAAAAAGAGGCTAAAATTCTTCAGGCATATGAAGGGTACAAATCAGAATAGGTTGAACACACTATTATTTGATAAAGTGATGTGATTGAAAAACGTCAAAGGATATCAGGAACAAATGAAGAAGGAAGTTGAAAGAATGGGTATCAGATAGGACTACTAGGATACAAATTTCGAAAAGAAGTGTGAAGCATAAGGTTTTATTGGTGGAGAGAAAGAGGCAGGATGGTAAGAGATGGACGGAGGAACGATGGAGGGAGATGTGAGAAAAGATGAGAAGGATATGAGCGGAAAAAAAGAAAAAACCAAGAAATGATATAAGCGTGTTCCTTGGTCGGCCTGTATCGCGATATAAGAATGAAAATATTATTTTATATATTATATGAATGTTTTGGACTGACTGATAAAGTGAACTGCATTCCAGCCTTGGACTACTTACTTATAGGGACTCTCTTGAGTTCCAAAACTTTAGTATTTTTTTTAATTTTTTTTTTTTTATGAAATGAGCTCACTCTTTGGCCCTAAGGTCCTGCAGGAACCTGGGTCTCATTCACCACCACCATTTATTTATCAACTTTAAAGACTTTTTTTTCTTCCATCTCAAATTTGATGCTTGAAGGAGATTTGAAATTCACATCCTCAATCCTTGGTCCCCCGATAGCTTTTGCACCTTCAGCTATTCTCTAATCAATCGACGAGCTCCATCTGCTCTGCATGCCCTAGCCATCGAAGATCTTTTTTTCTTTATCTTTATTATTGTAACTGCTGAAATCAGCATTTTTGTTAACGTTATCCTCTGTATATTGCTTTTGTACTGCCGCGTGTTTTCCCTATTAATTCTAAGCTTCAGAATTTCGTCATTTAACTGTATTTTTTTATTTATCCAACGCCCGTCTGTGGGAGCTCAGCATCCTACGACGAGCCTCCCAATCTCCGTCCATGCTTCCGAGGTTGCATAAAGGGCAAGAGTCACTGTCAGCAAGACCTGAGTTAGTAAACTACAATTTGAAAATAGAAACTGAAGAACTATGTTTGTTTTTGACAGATTTTCTTCAACGCTTGACTACATTTTTAGAAACAGCATTAAATGCATTACCTTATTATGCATTATTTCATTGTTGAAATGTATCTTTTTCAGTTCACAATAATGGTGCAAAAGCGACAGATATTTAAGGGTCACGGTTCTTCCAAAACATTAAGCTCCCAAATCCCTTAGAAGTTGCTATGACAATGCTAGTATAACAAAACAGAAATTTCCTTTAAAAACTTCCAGAGGTCTTTGGATGACAAAGTAATATCCTATACAATGGGCGACATCAATAGTATATTCTGTAAGGACATGAATGGATGGCATAGAATGATTGGAGGACATGGGGAAAACTTTGGGAACGATAATGGAGAAATAATGTTTTTTTTAATTCATTTATTGATTGATATTTACAACTGTATAAAGCATATATATTAAATGAATGTGTGGAAAAACTATAGCAATAACTTTTAAATAAACTGTACGTTATTAGTACCAATAAAATAATCATTAGAAGGTCCATAGGCCTTCTTTTCAGATGCCTCAGAGGGTTAGCAGGAGTATAATGAAAAGCAAATTGGGAGGCTAGACAATTCAAGTAGGATAGAGCTTATAGTGGAAGATAAAAAATCGGGTTTAGGCCGAATCAGCAACACGGTACATTGTGATTATTATAAAAAAGTTTATTTGTGATATGGATTGTGGATCGTAGGGATGGAATACGAGAAGAATATTATTGTTTAGTGGAGCCTCAAAGCACAGCTCGATTAGTCCATATTGGCCTTGTAACTGTCATGGAAATGAGTATTTTGTAATTAATGGAGTGTATAAAAAAAATAATCGTTTCTTAAAGAAATATTTGTATTATTATTTCTTTGATATAAAATACCATTAATACTCAAAGTATAGTCCATTGTTATCCATCGTGATTACCCATCTGCTAGTCAAATGCTCGATGCCACGCTGATAACATTCCTTGGGATGGCTGGCAAAGAACTCTTGGACAGCATATTCAACTTCCAAAAAATTATCACATTTTTTCCCTTGAAGAAAATAGGCCATGGATCAAAACAAGTAGTAACACGAAGGTTCGAGGTCTGGACTATATGGTGGATGAGGCAGGAGTTCAAACCCATCAAGTTCTGTAAACTTTTCTCAACTTTTGTAAAATTGTTGAGGAGTAAGTTCGTGAGGGAATAGTCTACAGATCTTTTTCACCTTCCCCATGGAGAGAAAATGGCTACTAACAGTACCTTTCGACACACCACACTCCCTGGCAAGTTCGCGAGTACTTGTGGACGGATTAGACTCAACAGCATCCTTCAGAACCTCATCAATATCCATTAATGGCCGCCCGAAGCCCTTTCCAACGTCGTATCTCCACTTCTAAATTTTTCAAACCAACGCCGCGCATTGCGCTCTTCAAGGGCACCTTCCCCTTCCTATTTAATAATTTCTCGTGTAGCTTCAGCGGCTGTGAAATTTTTTTCCCAGTAATGTCTTAAAATTACGAGAATTTCGTAGGACACTTTCATGTTTCTTCTTTGAAATAAAGAACTGAACTGAGGCTTTTTTTGAAGAAGTGTGTGTAAATAAGCTTAGAGAATGCTCTAAAGGGATTATTAAGTATTGGTGAATAATAAATAGCATTCAGATATTTACAGACTTTTGAACTCTGGAATTCGATAAAACGTTCATTTTTTTTTTTATACACCCTATCAATTGTAAACTCAAGACGAGCATACAACTTTATGAAGTATATTTAATGAATAGGTGGAAAAAATACAGCAATAACTTCTAAATAAACATTATTGGAATTCTACGCCTCAAGTAATCGAAGTGAGAAAATATTAATAAATATATTATAAGAAGATGGCCTAGGATGCAGTCATGTAGTCAGAGAGTATGGAGTGGCGACGTTGGAACGTGCGAAACGAAACATTGCCTCCATAAAAAGCTTTTTAACTTGGAAGTATTACTCCCGACTGCATTCCACACCATCTCCTTCGTAAAATATATTCCTACTGCCAACCATCCTGTTTTCATTAATAAATAGGAACGTCATGCTTTATCCTAAAGGATACTAAGGACATTATTGAGTTTTCAACATCAACTATACATCCTAACACATTTACATATCAGAAACGGTTGTAATAAGATATTTTACATGTAGAAGGGGATAATTTATGTTATCCATGACACGGGAACTTTACTTGTTAAACAGATGTCCGTGGCATGGAACCCTGCGGAGTCAAACTATAATATATTGTGGTTTCCGTATTAGGCTGTCTTTGAGAAAAAAAATAAGTAAATAAATAAAAATGCGGTGAGTATAAGACAGATGACTAAAGGTTTGATTAATATTCTATTTTGAATACAGGCTGGGAGCGGAGAGCGCTATGGGAGAGAGGCTACAGTACATAAATTAGCCGGACCTGATTTGAGGCTAACAAGGCACCTGTGTGCCCGCGCAGGTGTGGCGTAGACTCGGCGGCGCCGGCGGGAGTCCTTCGGCGGGAATTTATTTTGGCGGCCTCTCTCTTTTATCTCCAGTGCCGGTAATGTCTCCTCCCCCCCCCCCCCCCCCCCCCCCCTCCACGGTCGGGATTTATCCTAGTCTGGGATATCTTTTGTAGTAGGTTTTGTCTGGGGGAAGATCTTATCGATTCATTCTATCTCCTGATTTAATCACAACAATAACAGAACGATACACCAGTTATTAAATACAATAACCTTTTTTTCGATATGGTAACAATTTCGAACCACTGCTCCACCCCTGCTTCCGCCCAAAATATATTTTCATTATTTTTTAAATTCTTTCGATTAACTTCGATATTTTGGTCAATGCTTTTAGAGGGGGTTGTTCTCCTTCATTCTCACATAAAAACGCCTTCCACATACCATAAAAACTAAATCCATGTTGAAATTATTGTTAATTAATTAATTACGTTTCCCGAAAAGCTCAATAAATATATAAGATCGTTCCTTGAACACCGTACAATTAGGGTGTGAGTAGACGAGACATTATCCGAAGATTTTCCATTTACATGTTGGGTTTCTCAAGGGTCTGTGCTTTTCCCTATTAAACGCCACAAGGGTTCTACGACAAGCGGAAGTAGATTATTGAATACTACAGTTAATTCCAAGAAGATCGACTGTATCATTTTTTTCTTTCCAGAAAAATAAACGCTCACTCTCTAAAACCTATACGATAGCTAAAAGTACGAAAAGGCCGGCGGACAGTATATCTAGGCATCACAGGCCACTGCCATTTTAAGCTAAAGACATTGAGGAGACTCTTACAAACTAAATCACTTAATAAGGTCACCAAACCTATCACTCCGCCTAAAAGTGATATATAAGTGTGTTCTGAGATCAAATATCCTTTATGGAGCTCAAATGTTAGCAAACAAACCACACACGACAGCAAACAGACTTCAACAGTTTTAGAACGGAGTACTGAGGAGGATAGATCCGGATACAGCTTTCCAGAGGCCAAGGCCAACACAACCCTAGACTTACCAAATATGACTTTATTTCAAGGAAACATGTTAAAGTCTTTGACAGCCTTCGACACTTGATAAACGCCTTATTTATCATACCCCGACAGGGAAACCACAGAGATGGCAACAATATGTCAACCAACTTAATTTAACTTAAGTTAATACATTTATTTCCCCTTTACCCTGATTTCCTAGTGAGCCCCATCATAATGAATTGTTTGTCTCCAAACCATTGCTCGCCTCAGAACCCTATTAAAATGAACATTTGGTGCAGTAATAGAGGCAGAATCCTAATAATCCAGAATTTATCAAAACATTTTTCTTAAGCATAGGGGTTTAGAAAAACGAATTAATGTTAACTTCTGTTACACTTACTTATATTAAAGAAGTGGGAACAAGAAAATATAGTATGAATAAGAAAAATAGCAATAGTATTAGAATCCACTAGCGCTCTCCGGGCATTGGATAACGCTTATTTGGATCACACCTTCATCCTTTGGATACATAATACATAACTTACTGAAAAAGGAAACTTTGCCCACTTCATCTGGACGCCCGGCCATGCAGGTAACACAGGATGAATTGGCAGATCAAGCTGCTAGAGAAGTATTACCCTCCCAGGACAAGAAACAGCAGATCTAAAAACATTAGAACTTGCCCACCCGTTAACGTAAAAAATGTTTAGAGATTGGAAATAGATCAGATCCCACCCAGTAAATTGTATGCAATAAAAACGTCAGTGAAACCATGGTTTATCTCCGGCCACAATACCCGCCAAGAAGAAGTCATAATCATTCGTCTCATAACAGGACATAGTAGTTTCAACCGCGTACATATTATCACTAAAGAAAGTTCTACGAGATTTCAAAAATGCGATAGCGATTACCTTTTCTACGAATCTTAAAAGACTTTTAATACGGTAGAAACGTGTTGAACCACCTCGGAATGCAATGAACATATCAAAGATATTAGGAGATGAGCAAAGAACTATCTATTCTGTGATTACATTTCTTTCAAAATGCAAACTGTTGCATTGTTATTTTTATTTTATTTTTTTTTATGGTTAAAATTAACTCAAGTGTTGATAATCAAGATGTTCTACGATCTTAAAATGTGAAAGAATTTTTTTTTTCATTTATTGATATTTACAACTGTACAAAATAATATACAACAAGTAAATGTGTTGACAGTGAATATAATGGCATGTAAATAACTTGTGAAGAACTACTAACTAGTAGCACTTCAATAAAATCTACACTAAAAGGTCTCTAGGCCTTATTTTCAGACGCCTCGGAGGATTATCAGGGATGGAGGAGGAAGCAAGTTGGGAGACTAGTGGATTGGAGTGGTTATGGAGCTTACTATGGAAGGATAGGTATCTGGTTTGGGCTAAATCAGAAACATATGGAACATTAAGATCTTTATGGATAAGTTTATTGGTCACAAAGTAAGGAGCATTGAGGATTTTTCGAAGGATTTTGGATTGTAAGGATTGGATACGAGATGAATTAAATGGTTTAGTAGAGCCCCAAAGCTCAACTCCGTACGTCCAAATAGGTCTAATCACAGTCATGTAAATGAGTCTTTTGTAATTAATTGAGAGCTTTGAACGTTTCTCTAGTAAATGTTGAAGTAGTCTGTAACGACGGGCAGTTTCTTGTCGTTTTAGTCTTGTATGTGGATCCCAAGTTAGACGTTTGTCCTAGTGGAGTCCTAGGTAGCGGATCTGTTCAACAGGAATTAGTGGAATATCATTAAAGGATACTGTAGGGCAGGATGTTGTAGGTTTACGACGAAGGGAAAGAATATTAAAGTTTGTTTTATGAACAAGATTTGAACATTGTCTTTTGAAGGAAGCACCTCTCTCCCATAATGTCTCTTGATTGGATATGGAGTTTTTTTATGGAATGATAAGTATTTGGTATGGGCTAAACCATCACATACGAGTCATTGAGCTATATTTCATTATAAGTTTATTTGTGACATAATAAGGAACATTGAGGATTTTACGAAGAATTTTCGATTGAAAGGACTGTATACCAGAAGAATTGGCAGATTTAAAGGGAGCTTCGAAGATCAACTCCTTAAGTCCAAATAAGCCTAATTACTGTAAAGTAAATGAGTCTTTTATGATTTATTGGAATCTTTGAACATTTGACGAGTAAATGTTGGAGGAGTCAATAACGAAGAGCAGTTACTTGTTCTTTATGTCTCAATAGCTTTAAAAAAACTTTAGTATTCTCATAAATAGGCATTGCTAACTAAATAAACCAGAACGAGCGGTGTTATATGACCACTTTTTCGAGCCGGCTGCCCGTCTTAAAATAGAAAAACAAAGAATCTAGCGAGCGGCGGAGTAACAAAGGTGGAGGAGGGGCTTCAAAAGAATAAGGCACTAGATCACGGCGCGGAAGGACGTGTCTTCAAAGCCGCAAGGTCGGTAAATTATCTTTACTGTTCACTCGGTCAGGGAACAACTCACCGCCTAAAAAGTGGTCATCTCATCCAGAAAAAAACAAGGCTCCTGGAAAATAATGGTGACAGGCTAACTTCTTTTAATAAATAACAGCCAGAAACAGTAACGGTAGAAGAAATTGAGTCTTTGTTTTTCATTTTTAACTTAAATATATTGGCTGTAATTAAAACAATGCTGCTGAAATATATTAATGGCTTTCCTACATTTTATTTTATTCTCGTTTTCTTTTATATCTTTGGAAGGGAAAATATTTTTACTTTAGTTTATTAAAAACATTTTTAATTTATAAATATAATATACTGTAAACTGGGGAACATTGCCATGTTTAATTTTTCCTTACAACTTTTACCTCAACCAATAGCGTTCAAATCTGTTTCAAACCCATTATAATTACGAGTCTAGATCTTATGATTTAAAATATATGCAACAATTACAATTTAATCATTAAATTAAATTTAAAAAATATAGAAAAATAGCATTGTCAAAGTTACCCTACTATAGGGCAACTTTGCCAAATATGTAAAAATCACTTAAAAAATAGAGACAGCGACAGAGAAAGGATTGCTTGTACTGATATGAAAACATTTTAACGAGAAAATGACATGTTGATAAGGTATTTAGATGACTGAGAAGTATTTAGAGATGTAGATGGGATATGCAGTCATAGATACACAGCAATTAAAAATAATATTTTAATTTATAATGCCGACGTTTCGACTTGCATTCCAAGCCTTCATCAGGGTTTCAGAGAGCGTGGTAATCAGAAAATGACATATATTTAGATTTTACAGTATTTAGAATAAAACATCGTAATAATGAAATTCATTAAAACGAAACTTGAAATACTTAATGAAATTTAAAACCCTCAAAAACTTCTGAATTTTTCATCCATAAATGTATATTTACCTCGGAGTTCAATATAGGGCGTGTCAATTATATAAATGATATCTCCTAAGTTTAATAAAGCTTCATCAGCCACATTTGGGAAGTAAAATTATCTTCCTGTGTTGTTTGTGCGGAGGTAGGATATTTCAAACTCCTCGCCTCCTTTGAATTTGGTGAGTTTGCCCACGAAATACTTTACAATTTTGCATTATAGCTATTTATGTAAAAACAAAAACAAAACTATAGGTTGGCAAAATAGCCCCATCTTGACCTTACTTCCTAGTGCAACTTTGCCAAGTTATTTTATAAACCTACAGAAATAGAAAAATTTATATTTTCAAGTTGTTCTAAATAAATATTAAATTATGTAATAGACAAAATAAATAGTTATTATTTACTTTTGAATGTTTGAGCAGGGCGAGACACTTGTAAGGGTATCAAAACCGACTGTTGCAAACCAAGCAAAGAAAAACACTGATAAATCCTGTAAACATTGGATAAATCTGATTAAACATAAGAGTTTCTTTAAAAAAATAACTCCTCTACGTGATGAAAACACTAGTGTTTCTATATAATGGGTCAGAAACTTCTCGAAGTGCCAAACAACATTTTTTTCAAAAACTGGCAAAGTTGTCTCATTTTACGGTACCTGCTTATTTTCAATTATATCAAAAGAGGTTTGATATTATCAACATTGAACAGCATTTACTCTTTATAATTTTATTTCAACTAATTTTTTCCTTTCTTCAAAAATAGTACTCTTTTATATAGTTATTATTTATACATCATTCAACTCTTTAAATTAAATTAGTAATAGACCTTGTACCGTAATGAAGAGTAAGTTCTGTACCATTTGGGAAAAATCATTTAAGTTCATTAATGTCCACAATAAGATAAATATTTTGAGCAACCCATAGTGGAGTCCTACTCATCGTGTATAAGTAGGTAAGTTTAATGGCAATGGTATCCTTTTATACAATTGACATTAAAACTTGCCTACTTTTACAAGATGTGTAGGAAACCAATATGGGTCACCCAAAGTATTTATCATATTGTGGGCAAAAATGAACTTATCTAGTTTTTCCCAAATGATACAAAGTTGTAGAAGCGTGTTAAATATGGCTATGTTGTTTATCACAGTAAAACAGGTAATAATTCAACTATTAATTTAAGAATGAAAAGACAAGAAGCTGCACGTCGTGCTTGACAAACGTTCTGATCTCCCGATTCACTAGAAGAAACTCATCCATATGACGATAATCAGGCCAATTTGGAATTACTGTATAGAACCATGGGAATTCTTTCTGCATTCAATCACTCCAATCCAAAACCTTTCGAAAAATCCTTAATGCTCCTTATTTTGTCAAGAATGGACTGATCAACGATGACCTTAATATCCCATATGTCGCTGATTTGGCTAGAACCAGATACCTTCCCTTTCATAATAAACTTAATACTCATCCAAATACACTTGTTGCACAACTTGCTTCTCATTCCAACCTTGGCAATCCTCCGAGGTTTCTAAAAAGAATATGTGAACCAACTATATTCATTTCCATTATAAAATAATAAAATTTTAAAAAATGTTAATTTTATTTTTTTTTTTTTTTTTTATATAGATTTGAATGATATGTTATATACAATAGTACTATTTTAGGCGTGATTGAAGATGGAAAAAAATTCCCGAAACATGTATTTAAGGCAATAAAATTATAAGGGGTAGATGCTAATATATGGTGGTACATGGCACCTGAAAGTAAATAAATAACTCAACATTGCCACAAGTTAAATAGTATATAAAATGTATTTAAATATAAAAAAGATAAATTATTATTTATTTAATTATTTATTTATAATTTATAATTATTTATTTTATTTATTTTTTTTTATTTTACTACAATTGTTTGACAACTTCGTTTGTACATTATTTTAGCCATATTCTCTTCATAAAGTAGTCGCACTCAGCTATTTCACCCACTGATTTTAATAAATAAATAAATAATCATAAAGTAGGCAAAGCACCAGACAGATCAAATTTTTTAAATAAAGGGAAGACTGGACTGAGGAGTAGGGATGAGGATTACCTCTCGCATTCTCAGGTGTTAGACGGATTGGAGGAATGCGCCTATAAAAACGACGCCCACACATGCACAGGTGGGAGCTTGGGAACTCGTTCACTCACACACACACGCAGCCAGCTCACTTCCACAGTGTGTACCTTCATGTGTCTGTGTTCTCTTTTTTATCCTCTCTCCTTCGTCACGGGCCTAAATCCAGGGTCGTCCTGCCTTGACTCCAATCTGTTTCTTGACAGTCACTGTACCTGAACATACGCTTCACGCTAAAACTTAGACCAGTCATTTTGGTACATTGTTTTTTTTAATTGAAATTATTAGTCATTACATTAAATCATCAATTTTTTTTCTAAAATATTTTTATATAAATACAATGATAGGCCAAAAATCCCACTCATTTTTTTTTTTTTTTTTCATTTTCTTACCTAAATGTTTCATTTTTCTTTTTACGCCCCCTTATTCTTTAACCAGGGCATATAAAACTTATTAGGATTACAAATACATAAATTAAATAAAAGCAAGTAGTATTCAAAATAATTTTTTTTTTTTTTTTTTTTTTTTTTTTTTTTTTTTTTTTTTTTTTTTTTTTTTTTTTTTTTTTTTTTTTTTTTTTTTTTTTTTTTTTTTTATAAACTATTAATTGTTTTAATGATAAAAGTATGGTTGATACAGTCAATTTACTTGACTGGTATGATGAATGGAGAAGAAGAATTCCTTCTTACACGTGGTGTTTTTTGACTGCATCCCTGATTATCTTCTTCTCTATTAATTGGTATTTACAACTGTACAAATATATAGAATAAATCAATTTGTGGAAATTATTACAATGGCTCGTCAATAACATGTGAAGAACCACTCACTAGTAGCACTTCAATAAAAAATCTATATAATATCTATAAAAGAAGGTTTCTCGGTCATCTTCTTTTCAGACGCCTCGGCCGATTATCGGGAATAGAATGGGAACCAGAAGTTGAGAGACTAGTGGATTAGAATGGTTATGGAGTTCTCTATGAAAGGAAATGTACCTGGTTTGGGCTAAATCAGTAACATGTGGAACATTAAGGTCCTGATGGATGTTTATTCGTAACAAAGTAAGGATCATGAGGGGTTTTGGATTGCAATGATTGGATACGAGATGAATCAGGTGGATTGGTGAAGCCCCATGGCTCAACTCCATATGTCCAAATAGGTCTGATAACTGTCATGTAAATGAATCTTTTGTAATTAATCGGAAGGTTTGAACGTTTGACTGGTAAATGTTAAAGAAATCAGCAGTTTCCTGTTATTTTAGTCTTGTATGTGGATTCCAAGTTGAACGTTTGTCGAGTTATATAGGTAGCGGATCAGTGAAATGTTATTATAGGATACTGTAGGGTAGGTCATAGATTTACTGGTAAAGGTTATGTGATAAGACTTGTTTGGATTTATTTTATAAATTAATTATTTAATAAAGAAAAATATAATAAAATCTATGTGAGGATATATTTATTTTCTCATGGTAATATTTAAAGTTCGAGAAGAACTATAATGTCTGGATTACTCAACAATTGTCAGTTAAAGAAATAACTGTTATACAAAAACAATAGAAAAAACATACCATATTATCAACCGACTTCAAAAAGAGGAGATTCTCAACTCGTCTGTATTTTTTTTTTTTTTTTGTGTGTGTGTATGTTACGCGATAACTCCGTCAATTCTGAATCAATTTTGATGATTCTTTTTTAGATCGTAGAGCATACTTCAGAGGTGGTCCCATTAAAATTATTTTGAAATCAACGCAGCACTTTTTAAGAAAAATCAAAAAAACAGTTTAAAAAATTACTTATTAACGGGTTTTTTTATTTTTCTTAAAAAGTGCTGCATTGATTTCAAAATATTTTTTATGGGACCACCTCTGAAGTATGCCCTACCGATCTAAAAAAGAATCATCAAAATCGATTCAGAATTGACAGATTAATCGCGTAACATACAAAAAAACAAATACAGATGAGTTGAGAACCTCCGTCAATTCTTAATCAATTTTGATGATTCTTTTTAAGACCGGTAGGGCATACTTTAGAGGTAGTCCTATAAAAAATATTTTGAAATCAACGCAGCACTTTTTTAGGAAAATCAAAAAACCAGTTAATAAAAATCACTATTATATAACCTTACATTTTAAACATATTTATGATTATGATTATTTAAAATCTCCATAGTAACTAAATCTCCGTCCTAAAGAATAAAGAAATATCGCCACTGGTGGAAGGCGTTGTCTACTTTTAGGCACCCTCAGAAAAAAGCTCAATTCAGTTGAAAGTTATATGATAAATTGGTACCAGGTATTTAATTTTCTTTATCAATGATTTTACATGTATGTACAAACAACATACACATACCCATTAATGAAAAATATACGTAATGATTTCAACTCCCATTTTGTGTTCAATTTTCCCAATTACAGGTAAGTGGAATGATAACCTCGATAAGTCTTTGTTCAGTAACTCGAACTATTTTTCAGGGTAGCTTGAAGATCGAGAATTGACTATATAAACAAAAATACACTCACCACTAAAAAGTGAAAAATAAAAATAATTTTTAGAGAAAAAACCAAAACCGACTTAAAGATTAAACCTACTTACACGAACTTAACTAAAAAATAAAAAATAATATTTTAATTGCTTCAAAACAAAAACCGTTAAATGAAAATCTATGAAATTATCGATACTTATATACCTATTCACAATTTATGATCAGTTATTTTTGGAGTCGGTGCCAACCACAACAAACAGAATTTGAAAAGAAATGGTAATTGTAAAGATCCTCCCACTGTTTTATCACCGCCACACCGCTGTCTCGGGCCATTCGGAAGTGTATTGCAGAGGCAGGATCAAACTGCCATTCTTGGCTGGCACCGACTCCTCAAAAAATAACTGATCATAAATTGTGAATAAGTATATAAGTATCGATAATTTCATTGATTTTCATTTAACGGTTTTTGTTTTGAAGCAATTAAAATATTATTTTTTATTTTTTAGTTAAGTTCGTGTAAGTAGGTTTAATCTTGAAGTCGGTTTTGTTTTTTTCTCTAAAAATTATTTTTGTTATTATTATGTTATATTATGAATTTAGAATAAATTGTTTCCTGATACAAACATAACAATGATAGAAACAATAAAAATTCTGAATCGTGGATGATTTGAAAGATTGTTTATTTATTTCAAATGCGCAGTTTCAATTCAGATAAGAAATTATAAATTTAATTTATAAAAATAATGTGGCATTTCAAAGGAAAATGGAGAATACTTTTTATTTATTTTGTTTTGTTTTATAATGATCTTTGTTGATTGTAAGTAACATTCATTCATAATATAATAATAAATGTTTCAAAATCATTAAGCTGGCGTATTTGAAATTATACGAATAAAATCCTGGTACTTATCGACAAACGGATTTCCATTCATTGTCTAATCACGTCATTTATTCTGCTTGTATATGTATCAGACTTAGTATTGTACACTCAGTGTCAAAATATTAAACACACCTTAGTAAATATGAAAAACAATTTATGATTAATTTATTTTCGATTGATATTAGTTTTTTAACACAGCTTGAAGTATAAGTTAAAATATTTAAAACGGAGACAGAAAAATCAGATCTTGTTAGAATTCAGATATTACTGAAATTTTACATTTTATGTGAGTTAAAATTATCGACACACTTTCGTTTTTTATGATTTTCTTAATTTTCTTGAGGTTGGGATCAATAAAAACCATTTCTACTTTTTAATGGAGGTTAGATTAATCTGTCTCCTTTTCAAATACTTTCAAATACTGTCTTCCTTTTCAAATACAAACTTATACTTCAGGCTATGTTAAAAAACTAATATCAATCAAAAATAAAAATATCAAAAGTTTTTTTTATTTATAAGGGTGTATCTAGCATTTTGCCACTGAGTGTATAAAACGCTGTTATTCCCGTCTATCTATATGACATTTATTAATCAGAAGATAAAAAAACCTAATTAAAAAAAAAAATGCATCTCATTTGATTATTATAGACTAACAAGGGGAGGACACACTCAGTCTCTCACGGATCTTGTTGGCAATTATTTTGGAGGTTCCTGGTCAAAAAATATTAGACACATATTTTGCCGTTCCGACCAATGGGCCCTAGAAGCCGAGAAAAAAAATAAAATAGCATTAAAATAATTTATTTTATATCTCGAGTTTGAAAAATGATATCGACATGAATCTTGCACCAAGATGTTTAGTTTTAATTGCGGATTTAAGAAAAAATACAGCCACTCCATAGATTTTTGTTTCGGTTAGTTAAATTCTAAAAAAGATTATTAGAATTTCAAGCAAACTACCTCTATAGATTTTTTTCACATGACAATTGACTTCAAATTCTAATTCAGCATCCTAAAAAACATTGAAAAACGCTAATTCAACAAAATCAAAAAATATTAATTTTTTCTAAAACTGTAAACTGTAAAACTGTAATGTTAAACTTCTGGAAAATTCTGATGTTAAAAAAAAAAAATTAAAATAACTAATAATACATTTTACATTTTAAAAGAAAAAAAAATCACCAATATATCAATATAATATGACCTAATCGCTTATGTGGGGGTAACATATTTACCTAGAAAAACTTAAATCGTTGCTCTAGTCAAATTAAGATATGTTATGTTGAATAATGCAGAGCTACTGGGTTTTCATATATTCTTCCATTATTTAATTATTTTTTTAATACACTTTTATTAACTTCACCTGTATGCAATGGAGTCTTGCATCGTAATTTTCACCAATTTCTAGCAATCTGATTATCTTGAAAATTTGCATACGTGTTAAGGACCAATGACAATACAATAATTGCACAACTTTGTTTTAATATTCTTAATTAGTCCTGTCGAAATACCCCCCCCCCCCAAATAAGGGTTCTGCCTTGCAAAAGGTGGAGTAGTAGGTTTTATGATTCAGTAAAGTCCAGAGGGGTCCTGAGAATAAAATATCAATAATGTGACAACATTTTATAAGGGATAAATTTTTGAGGGACAAATAAACCCAAACTTTTTGAACTTTTTTCAGATTTTGGAAAAAAAACTTTTAGAAAAATGTTTTCAATCGAAAAACGTTACATTTACAAAATTAAAGTTGATTAAATTGTGCTTCTAAAGACATCTCTTAAGCTGAATTTTCTTTATGTGTTTAGTCACAATTGATTGTCAAAAATCGACGAATTTCGCCAACTTTCTCAAAAAGTTAGTTTTGGTCATGTTTAAGAGTCTATAACACAAAAATGGCTTATCCAATCAAAAAATGTTATATACTAATAGTTGTAGATCATTAGATTTTGTCTAAGATAGGTTTAGTTCGGTTTGCTATTAAAGCGTGTTTTTTTTAGTTGTTTAAACTATAATTTATTTTAAATGTTAAAATAACTGACTAAATTAAATGTTCTTTAATTATTAGACTTTATTAATTAGGATTGTAAATAAGTAATTTATTCTTCGTATTAAGCTTTGAATTTCGATTTATTATTTATGATATTGTAATTACCTAGAAAACAACGCCAATCAAAGATATTCAATTCCAATTCATTAATTAAACGATTAAGATCTACGATAACCCGTAAAGGGTGATTTTAATTTAACAGTCCCTTTTCATAATTACTTAAGATAAATTACGTATCTCCCTTCCGCTACTAATAGAATGTTTTATCATATCTTCCATTCACCAATTAAACCAATTAATATCAACAGAATTTCGAAAAAAAAAGTTTTGCAACGTTTAAAAAACAAACCTGAAATAGACGAGAGAGAAAAAAACTGCTTACTGAGCAAATTTGTATTCTGACTTCCGATCCAAATATCTATCCCTCCATTTAGAAAATTCCCCCTGTCTATTAAGCCAAGATACTAAGTACCTCAGTATTCCGAATTTGAATAATCTATTAGCGAAAATTGGATCCTATTTAACAATAACAGTTCTTAATGTATGTTAATACCAGTCATTTAAGGGGACAAAAGGAATTACAAAAAAACAATCTTGTGCAGTCCTGAATCTTGATGAGCATCTCCTGATGAATGCTAAATTTAACTGACACGGTAATTGTCCTACTTCTCGGTGTCAGTTAATTGGCAAGCATGGCGTAGGCTTATAGTTTCTCTGCCTAACGTGTTAATAATATCAATGTCAGGAGACAAGCATATTTCCAAACAGAAAATGCATTCTTTTCAGAATAATAATGAGCACCCCGTGACGAGAAACAATGCCAGCTAAGTTAATAGAAATTCGTTAAATTTAGCCGTGCTATAGAATATTATTCAAATTATATTCTGAATTAGCCATTTTTATTTGAATTTGACAAATGCTGCAGTAAAATTAGGTTCAATTTAATTATGTACTTGAGCACTTAAATACAATTTTATTAATATTAAATTGAGGCGTAGAATTGTAAATCCAGCCAAGTCCATGTTTGTAAATTTTTCACATCTGGTCGATAAAGATCAAATCTGGCTGCATTAGGAGGTGGCCTTATTTTTTTTTATGCCCGTTTTCAATGTGATTTAACTACTTTTGGGAGAAAGCCTTCCAAATAAAGATAATCTAGCAGATTAAAAAAAAAAAAGAAAGGAAATTGGACTTCGCTGGTTTTGGAATTCTACGCCTCAAAATAATATCGAATTAACATTATTTACTAATAATTGACATTATTTATTACCCATGGTCCCAATGACAATGCTAGTGTAAGAAAAAAACAAATTTTATATGAAAATATACAGAGGTCATTAGATAACAGCAAAGTAAAACCCATTACAATGGGCGATCTCAATAGTAGATTCTGTACGGGCATAAATGGATGGCACGGAATAATTGGAAGACTGAATGGTAATGAACTGTTTTTGCATTTATTTATTTATTGATATTTATAACTGAATAAAGTATATAAATTGAGTAAATGTGTGGAAAAACTATACTAATAAATTGTAAAGCAACTATCCATTGGCAGTACTTCAAAGAAAGACTTATATTAGGAGATCCCTCGGTCATCTTGTTTTTTCAGACCCCTAGGGGGGATTATAAGGAATTGAGTGAAAAGATGGGGAGACTTGTGGATTCGAGTGGATATTGAGCTTATTATGGGTGGTATCCTTTATGGGACGGATAAGTTCATTTGTGATACTCAATTCTTCAATTAAGGAGCCAACAATTATAGAAATATCACACTTATTTTGGCAAAACTCCTCTTTATTATTCCTCAATCAAGTTACATGTTTCGGGACTTTTGTCCCATCCTCAGACTTTATCAGTTATTTCTTCAAGGTGTTATCACACCGTGTCTGTCCTTTCACATATCTAATAAAGATATATGAAAGGACAGACACGGTGTGATAACACCATGAAGAAATAACTGATAAAGTCTGAGGATGGGACAAAAGTCCCGAAACATGTACTTGATTGAGGAATAATAAAGAGGAGTTTTGCCAAAATAAGTGTGATATTTCTTCATTTGTGATATAATAAGGAGCATTGAGAATTTTTCGAAGGATTTTCTATTGTAATCATGGGATAAGAGATTTGGATGGCTTAGAGCAGCCACAATGCTCAACTCCATATATCCAAATAGATATAATTGCTGTAATGTAAATGAGTATTTTGTGATAAATTTGAAGCTAAGGACGGTTTTCTAATAAATTTTGAAGTTGTCGAAAAAGACAAGCTGTTTTTTGCCGTTTTAGTCTCGTATAACTTCATTTCTAAAAAATAACCTTTATATTTTTTATATTTTATATTTAATGTTTAATGTCTTTATTTTTCAAAAATGCAATTTGATGGGTCTAATATGAATTTAAATATATTTTAACTCACAGCGTATACTGATGACATCAGCGTGTTATTAGTCAATGGTGGTCCACTTACTTTATCTCCGATTCTCCAGTTACATACCACTTCCCTTGAAGAATGGTCTTAAACTGGAGAGGTAAGATAAACCCCAGTAAAACTCATAAAATAACCTTTACTCTGCATCGGAAACCTAGCACATCTTGTCTTCCTGCACCCTTTAATAGAGTGACGTTAAATAGTGTTGCACAAATACGATATCTTGGATTTAATCTTGACAAGAGACTCACATGAAACCCTCATACAAGAAGCTGGAAGTCGGTTTCCTCTGCTCTTACACCTACTTAAAAAACGGTTTAACCTCCCGATTTACAACAAAATCTATATGACCATTATCAGAACTAAAGGGACTTATGTTAAAGATGCAGTTACATCAATCCAACGAATTCCTCCCGTACCCATTCTCACCAATCCAAAACCATTCGAAAAATCCTTAATGCTTCTTACCTTTTCATAAATGAAGATATAAGATTACCTTAATAATCCATATTCCGCTAATTTGGCAAGAATCAGACACATTTTCTTTCATAATAAACTAAATACTCACCCAAATCAAATGGGAAGCAAGTTGAAAGACTAGTGGATTTTAGTGGTTATGGAGTTTACAATGAAAGAATAGGTATCTGGTTAGGGATAAATTATCAACTTATAGAACGTAAAGATCCTTATGGATAGGTTTATTTATAGCAAAATAAGAAGTATGGAAGATTTTTCGAAGGATTTTAGATTATAGGGATTGAATACTAGAAGAATTGGAAGATTTAGTGGAGCCCCAAAGCACAACTTTGTGTGTCAAAAGAGGTCTAATTACTGTCATGTCAAAATAAAGCTTTGAATGTTTGGCTTGTAAATGCTCGAGTAGTCTATAACGATGAACATTTTCTTGTCGTTTTAGTCTTTTATGTGGATTCCAAGTAAGACATTTGTCAAAAAGGAGTCTTAGTAATGGATTTGTTCAACAGGGATTAGTGGAATATTATTAAAATATAGCGTTGGACAGGAAGTCGTAGGTTTACGACGAAGGGTAAAGGTTTTCTGATGGGATTTTGTATAGTTATAAATTGCAATTCACAAATGAGGAAAAAACAATTTCTAAAGTATATTGCAACTATATCCTTGATAACAATATCTCTACCATATATTTCGCCGATATATAGTTAAACATATAAAGAATAGAGACGAGAGGGCTGAGGAACACCTGCAGTAGTGGGTGTGACGGTCCACCACAGCTGATGTTTTATGAGTTCTCCCTTTGTCGGTAAGTCTTTTATTTCGGCCGACCCGGGCCCATCCTCCGGTTAGTCGTTTAGGTTTATGGCCTCGCCTACAACGCTTGTTATCAAAACACCCCGTGCAATCCTTTGTCCACAGCACTCTACTCCTCGCTCCAGGCTGGTAATTAAACCACGTCTCAAGAGAATGGAGAGCAACTGTCGCGCTTAATGGAAGGCGACGTTTGTTTTTGAAGTAGGAGCTATATTTGAGTTGAAGAAAATGACAAAAGAAATTATTTCAGGCACTTAATTACTTACCTTTCAATTTTTCGTTTCTGGACATTAAAACATCGATTCTCCCCTATACGATACCTCTATTTAAAAAAAAAAAAAAAAAAGTGTTATGACAAAAAATTATTCATATGAGTGATAAAAAATTAATACAAGTTTGTTACAAAAAACAATAATTATTCAAGAAATAAATTAATAACCAATACAGTAGAATCTCTCTAATCCGACCTTCAAGTACCAAAGGGTTGGGCGGAACGGCCAAAAGGTCGGATTAGCCAGAGATTTTAATGAAATGTGTATTTTATTTAGCATGTTTTTCATAGTTAAAAGTGTATAATAATTATATAAAAAGTTATATATTAACATTTTATGAACTAGAAACGTAGGTTATATCATCGCCAATATGTAAAACTAACAAAAAAACGCTTATTTTTATTTTGTGCGTTTACCGCTGTATTCTAGCTACCTTGTGGTAAAATGGTAGAAATTCGTAAAAACGACATACATTTCGGTCTTCTAATTGGCGATCGGATTCGAAAATTTACCATAAGATCTTGTAAAATATATCGGTGAACAAACAAAATTTAAAAAATAAATAAATAAAAAATAATAATAGAAAAAAAAGCGATTTTTTATATTTGATAGTTTTACATTATGTCGACGATATATACAAATGTAATAATGCCTTAGCCAGCTATTAATATATAGAAGCATTGACCGTAGTAACACTATATTTTGTTAGGATTGTAGCAAACTAACTCAGCTTTAACATCTTTCATAATGAAGTATACTTTAAACGTTATTTTTAAGGACGTATATAGTGACACCAAAGAAAAAATCACGATTTCCCTAACTTTTTGAGATAATTCCGAACATATGAAAGCTTGTATTTTTGTTCCCGTTTAAGCTACAGAGCTTATTTTATGTCTGTCAGTGTACTATTTAACTGATGGTAGGTTTAAGTCAGATAACATATTTGAAATTCTGTGTACCCTGTATATTTTCTCATGCATAAATTTTGAATGACATCTTGTTTTTCTGTAGTTTGCAGGTATAGCTCCTGACAGAAGCGGAATATGCGTGTTATACGTGTTGGAAGTATAACAGTTTTGTATAGAATCAATTTATTTTTTCAAGATAGTGAGATTTTCTATTAAAGTATGGATTCATTTTGCTATGTTTCACTTTTAGCTCTATTGTACATTTATAAATTTGTTTGGAGAAAGTTAAAGATTTGTCCAATTCCAAGCATAAATAATTTATGCACTGTGTCCAAGGGGTTGTGGTTCCGTTTATAATTAAAGAAAACTGAAGTCAAAGTTTGGCATAGGCAGGTTTTTTTTTGAGAAATCAGTATTATACAAGAAATTCATATTTCTGAGTTTTGAGCTTTCTATTGAATTTACGGAAATGGAAATATTAAAAATATATCACTTAACATATTTATCCACAGAGTTAACACAGTTTTTCCAAATATGTTACTACCACTTTCATCCACTTGACCCACCAATTATGTTCTGAGTTATGAACGGTTTTATTTTAGCGTATATAATGACTTGTATTTTTGGTGCATTTAATCTTCCATTCTTCAATATTGTTACTCAGCGGAACACAAGTCATCCAAATAACTAAAGATTGATCTAGTCAACACAAGTTTTTCAAAATGAAAAATAATTTCGGAAGTGACGAGATGTTGAGAAAGATACGGAACTGGGTAGGCTTGTATAATTTACCGAAGTGTGAAGAAGAACGAAATGTTGCTCCTTTTCCTCACCCGTAACTGATACTTTTACATTCTTGTCACATATTGAGGTAAGAACATCGAAACTGGATCATAGCGATATTTATTTCATTAAAATTAACATTTAAAAACTTAATTAAAAAAACAAAACAAACAAAGAACTGAATGAAAGAATAATATTTAAAAGGAATAATTATAGTAACGTTTCTTATTACAGTTATTAATAAACATAACTTAATAAGTCTGCAGATTCTGAATACGTATCCGTTTTAATCTTCTGTTTCCGGTCATGAGTCGTGCTCACTGACTCTAATTGTGTGCTTTGATTTTCTTGGAACTTTTAGGTAGTTCGTACGTTCATCAATCATCGTAACATCAGTTAAGTATGCACAGATTTGCGGGCATACAATGGTGCTTGAGTTCAGTTTTTTTAAGTATTCTAATGCAGAGATTTTTTTTTAATTTAAAATATTTTAGTGAAGCCGCTTAAAACGACAAGAAACTGTTCGTCATTATAGACTACTCCAACATTTACTAGAAAAACGTTCAATGCTTTCAATAAATTACAAAAGACTCATTAACATAACAGTTATTAGACCTATTGGGGCATACGGAGTTGATCTTTGGGGCCCAACTAATCATTCCAATTCTTTTCGTATCCAATCCTTTACAATCCAAAATCCTCAATATTCCTTATAATGTCACATACTTATCATTAAAAATCATAATGCTCCATATGTTGCCGATTGGACCAGCCAGATACTTCTTCTTCTTTCGCTTTCCCCTATAGTGCCTTTCAGCGTGGGGGTGCACTCAGGCAAGTCCTCCACACTTCCCAGTCTCTTGCCAAGCCTCTCAGTTCTGGAAGTGTTTATCCTCTCTTCTGTCCTAACTTTTCTATGTGCTCCTTATATGATGTTCTAGGACGTCCTCTTGGTCTCTTTCCAGTTGGGTGATATTCCATAGATTTGGCTGGATCACGGTGTTGTTCCATTCTGCAGACGTGACCAAACCACTGCAGCTGTCTCTTCTCGAGTAAATCCTGGATGGAACTTATATACTTATATTGACCAGATACTTTCATAGTAAATTTCATACCCACTAGTTTCCAACTTGCTTCACACTCGATTCCCGATAACCCTCCGAGGCATCTGAAAAAAAGATGGCCAAGAGACCTTCTAATATATAAATTTAATTGAAATGCAACTAGTGTGCATAATCAAAGCCAAAGGTGGCCATACTAAGTATTAATCGTTATTGAATGTCAATATTAAATAGAAATTTTATTAGGTGTGCTAATACTTTTGAATCATGTTGTTATGGTTTTTTCTATTATGCTTTATGTGCTATAATGTAAAATGTTCTGTTGATTCGAAAATATATTTATTGATAAAAATGTTGATGTATATATTAAATGGTCTTATTGTTTGAAATAATTCATATTAAATAATGCTAACATTTGTTATTTCTTATGATTTATAGCAGGTGTAAAAATACTTTTGACTATGACTGTACAAGGGGCACCAAGTGATTTATCCTCTGATCTGTATTGTTATATGTTAAACAAAAAGACCTTCGAATTCTCAGTAATTTGATCATCAATATTTTCATGAATTATTTTGATTTGACAATCAGTGAAACGTGTGAACAGAAGCCAGAAACCATATTTGAATTCTTGACTTATGACGTAGACTAAGGGCTGTGAGAGTCAGCTATCCATTATACTGACTGGAACCGTGAGGAATCGGACCACCCGTGAGCTAATCAATGTAAATGGACTCGGCTCATTGCAGCCTCCTCACACTTCTCTCGCTACCACCTCCTTTTCGGGAGTCTAATAGTCTGTGTATCATCAGGTGAAACATATGAGATAATTTTCGAAATAAGTCATTGAAGATCTGCAATGACATACCTTAAATGATCTGATATGCATAAGATGTTTTGGATTAAATTAGCGAATCGAACAATGAACTGAAATATTCCTCTTCCAGTTTGTCACTCGTTCATTTAAATTATTATGTTATCAACAAATTGGTGACGACATCGGACGACTGCTTCCACCAAAAATACCTTTTTATCGATTAGTTCCCTTTTTCGATTAATTCGATGTTTAAGCAGCTACTTTTGCAGGGGAAAGGCTAAAAGGCCTGCCGATTGAGGAAATTTTAGAAGAGTTTGCAGCCAAATGGGGAAATGTTTTGGAGGGAAATTCTTGCAATTTTTGAATTTTTTATACAAAAATGCCAATTTGCCCCAGTACCGTAGATTTTGGCTGTAATATATCTTTTTAAAAAGTATTTATTTATGATTTATTACAATATTAAATTACACAAAGGGAAATCCAAGAATCCTCTCGGAAAACAATTGGGAAATTAACTTGATGCTTCAACTTAAACATTTTTCTCTTTGCTGCTAAGTCTCCCGTTTTTAAATGCATGTGATGAGAGACTCTTTTCAGACCTAAGCAATGTAAAAACTTTGCACAGAAACTATCTGGGTATAGGCACTGTAAACAGCTTACTCAGAGTAAACGACCTTGTTCAAGAGCACTTTTTGAACCTCCATAAGAACTTTTGTTTGCAATGGTTTGGGACAAAATGTGATTTTAATATAATAATTAAATTGTTTATTATATATTTTTATTTATTTATTTTTTCTAATTAAGATATAAAGACTTTTACTTATTTATAAACTTAATGTATCATTATTATTATTATTATTATTTTTTTTAAAACTATTTATTGATATTTACAACTGTACATTAATATACATGAGTAAATGTAAGGAAATTATTATAATGGCATTTAAATCACTTGTGAAGCACTACTCACTAGTAGCACTTCAAAAAAAGTTCTAAACTAGGTCTCTTGGCCATCTTCTTTTCAGACGCCTCGGTGGGTTATCAGGTATCGAATGAGAAACAAGTTGGGAGACTAATGGATTTGTGTGGGGGTGTAGTTTACTATGAAAGGATTGGTGTCTGGTTTGGGCTAAATCAGCCGCATATGGAACATTGAGTTCTTTATGGATAAGTTTATTCGTAACAAAGTAAGGAGCATTAAGGATTTTTATTAAATTTAAATAGCAACATTACTCATTAATCATTTGAAGGAAATCGGGGGGAATTTTAGAAATGTCTGGGGGAAATCGGGGAAAATTATGCTTCTACATGAGGGAAAAATGTTATTTAGGGATTGGCAGCAATGAAGGTTATCCTCATTCATTTACACACGGACTCTAAGCCAATTACAAACTACTGTTTTCTTCTGTTACACCTTCTCGCCTTAAGTGAGAAGGAAGAAAACATCATTATGATGTTTTATGAACTGGTTACTATATCGATTATGTGGAAGTAAAATAGAAAATACTATATCAATGTTGAAAGTAATGTTGAACTTCTTTTGGACTGGAGCAGTGGTTCGTTATTGATGCCATATAATTAATTAATTAATATTTAATCAACCATTATTCTAATTTCCGGGCCGAGGATGGTAAGATTGGAATTGGCAGAGATTTGGCAGATGAAGGGAAAACAAGGCGGTTAAACGCCGGAAGGGCGGGACTTCCTGGCCGGAAGCCAGCGCCCAGTCATTTGCCGCCTGATCTGCCTTCGTGTGAAGTGCCTCCTCGATTACTATGCGCTCAGCTGACCCCTATTACACAATCTGGCTTCAGCTAGCTGGAGTTGAATGTGAAAACTATCGGGATCCGGATTGGATAAGGAATGTTTTAGATGAATTTTTAGCACTTTTTTTTTTCAAATTATAGGGAAGTCTGTTATAACTAGATAAAAGTGTACCTTGAAACTATTGACATTGATATTGTTGTTGTTGCATTCAAGCAGATGTTTTGCGAGTTAGGTTATTCATGTTTGGTCGCGAATCCGTCAGTATACTTTCAACTCTCCCAGAGAAGAGTTTCTTTGTGTTTAAGGACATCATGTGATTTTTTTTAATTTTTTTTTTTTTTTTTTTTTTTTTTTTTCATCGCCTCGGACTATTGTTGTTTTCTACCATTTTTTGAAGGTAAGTGATCGATTTTTTACACCAGGGTACTATTAGATTCCTCTTGGGATGGTGCCCAGTCGATTCGGTAGTGCCGGGACTAGAAGAGTTGTCAGGGGAGGGGGCAAAGATCAGTTTGCCTTACCCTATTTTCCCCCTCCCCTCCCTTTTAATAATAATATATATGATATAGAATAATAAATGAACATTCTGTGGCTGCTTTCGCTAAAAACGCAGACCATAGTGAAGAGCGGTGAGAGAATTTTAAAGGCTTGAACCACAAGAATGCCCGTTAAAACAGTAACTGGTTACCGAAAAGTAACTGTTAAAACGAACAAGCCACTTCTTCGCAAGTAATACCTTCCTATATTGTTATAAACTTTTCAAATTTTGCCGCCTAGGGAACGTGCCCCCCTCCTCCTTGCCCTAGTTCCGGGCCTGCGATTCGGGATAATGAAAGAATGTGGACTGAGTTGCTTGCACTTTTTGCTAATGGCGTGTCATCTTGAACCTTGAAACATTAATGGTCTCATGCCTTGAAAAGGCCTGTAATGATTTGAAACCTCTTGTACCCTGAAAAACATTTTTTTTTTTTTTTTTCACATTTCATTTCGCAGAATAACTAAACGAAAATGAAAGGAATCAAACGACCACCTGTGAAACCGACTCAGATGGCCACTGCTATACTAGTTAGGAGCTTTCTGCAACAAAATTTTACGTGAGTTTTCTGAGAAAGAAGTGTGAGAAATCATTTGTTTTCCATGTAGTTCTTGATCCAGGCACAATTTAAATCATAGAAATCGTTTTACTCCCTGCTCCGTCGATAGGTGACAGATTTCAGGAGAAGTCATTTGACTTTCAATTCGATAAATACAATATGAAATGATAAACGCTCTTCGTTCTTATCTTGTTTTTTTTTTTATTCAATCAAACGTTTTTATAAAAAGTTTTCTTGTTTTCCGTTCAAGTTTCTAGCTCTCCTATTATGTCTTTTAAGTTAATATAGTTTAACTTTTATCAAATAACTAAACGCTAAAAGAAAAACTTAAATTTCATGAAAAATACAATTAGCCCTTTGTTTTCTGGTGTTTATTTTTGAAAATTACCACTGTTCCAATGAACAACAGTTGCTGTTTCAAGGCACAGTAGCATTGTTGTTCCTTGAAATAAAAATTTTATTTTGTAGTTTGCTACTCACGCTCAAAGAACACTCAAAATTGGGAGTTTGATCCTCCACAAGTTAGTATTAACTCGACCGCCCACCAGAAAAAAAAACCCAAAACAGCTGAATTGTGGGTACCAAAACCAAAAAAGTGTTTCAAGGTACAATATTCTTCCCTACTTTAGATGCTAAAGTTCTCTGCGTAACCCAGACATAATGTGGAATGATGAGATTTTATTTAGATTTACATAATCTGAGGTTGGCTATGATTTTCCTTATATTTCCGTCAAAATTCGAATCTACATTTTTTTCACAGATCTAAATATCAAATCATTTAGGTAGTATGAAGTTGTATTAGCTTTTCCTGACGCACACTTAATTTTAGAGGTTAGGACAATAGATTATGGGTACTTTTTTTTAACGACATCAATCTTCTAGGTTGTGACAAAGTTCCTGGTGAATAGATACAGCTTTATTTCAGATTAAGCATTTTTACCCTGCAGGTAACACTCACTATACGCCTAGAGGCGTAGTGACGTTATGGAAATTAATAACTATCCAGGATTTTCAAAATCACCAAACAAATTTTAGATGTACTATCCACAGCCAATATTCTTTATGTTATTGTTCCAATAACCTCGTTGCGGATCTCTCAAGATCTGTAATAATCTACTTTTCAAATCATACCACGCCTCTTAGGCGTTGAGTGTGCTTCAGACGTAATTCAGCGTAGGGTGTAGCTGAACCACATATTTAATTGTGATTTGTAGAGTTTCTATCAACTTTTCAAAATTCCTCGAGGTTTAATAAGAAAACTAATAAAAACAATAGTAAAAAAAAGGCTAGAACAAAAAATATTAAAATTTTTTTATAGAAAACAATCGCTTACAGAAAATACTATTGGACGAAGATCATCATAGGGAAAGATTTTACAGTTTGAAAAAACAAACCAATCAATACTGTTGGAGAATCCGTCTTAAAATATTGTATATAAAAGGACTCTGCATAGAGGTAGGTTTTAGGATCTGAAAATCAATGTCCACGAAATTCATACGCTTAGTAGAATTAATGTATATTTTTGTTTCCAAAGGTAATTAGTAAGTGTACTTAACTTTATTATATATTTGTTAATTTTGATTTGAAACGAGTATTGACAATATCATCAGTCAATAGAAATTTCCTTGTTGTGGTATACTTATAATTTAAATAAAATGCATATTTTATTTACTTTACTTGTATTTATGCATTCCCCTTTAAAAATAAGAGGAGCAAGAGCTATTATTTACATTTACTTGTACATGAAGGCAGGCCTAAGACATTATGCAATTAGCTTGTTTTATTATATACACCTGAGAGGCGTATAGTGTTACTAAGAAGGGTAAAATCGAGGGTGTTATCTGCAGGGTTAAACATTTTTGAATACTTCTCTTCAAAGTTCATCGTTTTAAATAACTTTCATCCTTTTTTTTTTTTTTGTCAGTGATTGGATTTGATGCTAGTAGAAAAATATGATTTGTTTTGAAAAATATGATTTGATATGAGGTTTTGATGCAAAGAACTCATTACATCTAATTTGTACTTCTTTGTTATTCTCATAAATAGCCCACATAAAAAATGCGCCATTGATCTAAACAAACAATAATCTGATGAAACAATATCGAAACGCAAGATGAAGTAAAACGTTTACTCTTTGCAGTTCCTAAAATTTAACCTAGGTAAAATGAGAACGATGTGCAGAAACATTATCGTGTTCCAAAATGGCTTGGTTCTTGCTATTGGGTCTAAGCGGTGTACTTTGCATTAAAAACTGCATAAACTCTGTCAAACTGTTCACATTAAAGACTTGAATCCACCTCCTGACCATCAGGAACAAGCTTAGAGTGAAAAATTCTTTGAAAGTTCCAACATGTATAAAGCATCCCTTTATTCTCATACTGATCCAATGGAACCAAAGTGTGGCGATTATACCAGGGATGAATTACTTTTCTTAGATGAGAGCCTTTGTGCTTAGACCTTTCATCTTCTGACATTTCAGGTGATTTTTAAAAATGTGAATGAACCTACAGATCCAATTCAAGTCACCAGCGATTACAGGATAAGTCAAGTAAACATTTACATAAATAACTTATCTATAATAAATTATGGATTTTTCCTTTTTTTTACTTCTAACTTAGAAAATTAAAATGAAGAGAACAGATGATAGTTCCTATCGTTTTGAATAGACTATATAAAATTTTAGCTTAAAATTAGCATGCTTTGTGCTATCACTGCTGATAAATATGACAGGTGGACAGGCATATGTTAGAATGTAAACATGTTAAAGGGCCCACATCTGCTGTGATGTGCATTTTAGCAGGTCTCTGACAAGTGAGCCAGAATAAAACATACAACTTTTAATTACATTAAATTTACCATTGATACAGTTCAATTTTTTTTTACTTCCTTATTGAACTAACATGGTAATAATTCTGGTACTTGTGGCAATGTGATCAACACAAAAACTTTAGCCAACATAATAGCATTACTTTTATAAATATAAAATTATATAAAAATCTGCCAACTAGTTGTCCAGAAAAAATAATTTAATTTTTTTTTAAATAGATAAATCTGATACAGCCAAATTCTAGGCTCAATAAATAACCGTTTTTTCAAATAAAGAAAACTTTGAACTATTTTTTGAATTGAGGAACTCAGGGTGCTGGAAGATGTAATTAATTTACTGGGAATTATTTTTTGTATGCCAACAATTAATCTGTTAGTTTAAACATAATATTTAAAACCCTTAATAATTCCGTCAAATTCACTTTTGATTTACAGTCAGTGTAGAAAGTATTGGGACATCTACAAATTTCTACAACTTTTTATTATTCTCAGTTAAATGATGCATTGAAAGGTAAACAAAAGGCATCAATAACAAGGGATTAAGCTATAGTTAAAATATATATCAACAAAATCGTTTTTCAGAAACAATAGTGAGTTGTAAACACGAATAGCAAAAAATTGCTAAAATTAAAATTAAAAAAGTATTGGAACAATCTATGTAATATCTGTATTTTTATAACAAAAAAAATTCTTTGTTAATATGTAGTTTCCTGCTTGCTACCTCTAATTTTCCAATTTTTTTCAATATATTTTACTTAGTCCATTATCCTCACCTAAGAGGCCCCATATACCTCCAAACCATCGCATAACAAACTTCTTGTTTAAAAGTGGATACTGGGTTCTTGAATTTGAGCTCTTCATTTGCTGTCCTCCACACATTCTAGCAACCTGTTAGGCAAAAAGATTTTGCATTCATCAGTAAATAACACTCACTCTCAAAATCCAATACGGTGATTAACACTATCTTTTGCATAAAGATGTTTTTTCGTTGTTTAGTTTTCTTACAAAATATTTTTAAAGTGCTGATTGGCAATGTAAATTGTTTGTTCTAATTTTATTTCTTACAGTACTAGGCACTGGCAGTCCATCCGTTCATAATAGATGTATTAGCAGCTATTTTTGAAGCACTAAGCCACGTATTTTTTTTTTTTTTTTTAATAATAAACATTTAATCCAATGCCAGGAGAACTTCTAGGTGGCAAGAAACAAGCTTTGTGTCGTAGTACTTTCTTAAACTGTACCGATTTATAATATTGCAGATAGTTATGTAACTTCGATTTAACAATTTTTATATTTTACACAAACTTTTGCACTCATTATCGATTCTATTACTTTTTGTAATTTAGCACAATTTCCTTTTACCCTCCACATCTTTGATAAACATTAACGACAGTAAAAATAAACAGGGCCTAATAATTGCTGCTAATACCACTAGCTGTCATTCCACTCACTACACAGGAATAATCTACAGTTATCCCCTCATTTTATACATCAATATCATAATGTTCCAATACTTTTTGTGCATATTTGTTTGGTATTTTCTGAAATTAAAATAATTTGTTCTCACACTTATTGCTGAAATATCATATTTTCTTTCATATATATTTAATCTAGAGTCTATTCCTATCTTATAGATAACAGCTATGCACCCTCAGGAAATTTATTAAAGAACAGGTAAAACAAAAATTTCTGTTGGTGTTCCAATACTTATTAACATACACTAGCTGTATGGATATTGGTCTACAAATTATTGAAAAGAAGCTCTACTTTAAGACTAAAAAGAATTCTCTTAGAAATAAGAACCAAGAACAGTTTTCTCGTGAGATGTTCACTTGATTTTTGTCATTAAGAAAAAATGTTCCAATAATTTTTTGTAAATCTACAAGACCAGAATCATGATAACTTTGTGATTAAATGGACATTATAAACTCCTACAACTATCAGTTCTATCTTGCTAGATTAACAAACTTTCAATACAAAATAACTTACGGTTACAGTAATTAGTAAGGGAAAGAAGTCTAATAGAAACCAAGTAAACTATTGATACTTTTTCTCAAACCCAGAGCTCACCACAAGTCTTAAGATGAGAAACAAATAGATTTCATAAGACAGCCATATTAAAGATCAACTCAGAAAGGAATTCACAATGCTCCACAACCAATTCTGGGACACACTGCCAATAAGGAATGATGTTTGTAGCAGTGAAAATATCTGGCATATCAGTTGCATGATACACTTCAGTGTCAGTGGAAAAGTGTCGAAATATTCTGTCTTTCTAGTTTCAACTACCCACTTGAAGTATAATTGCTAAGATCATAGTCTAATAATTTTGAAATTGTTCAAGACTTATATATTACAAGCTGAAAGTACCCTGCTCCGCTACGGCTTAATATCATTAGGATTAAGGACAACTTAAATTACTAAAAGTTAAGCTTAACGTTGATAATTATTATTACTTAATTAAACCTACAGAATTCCATTCTTAGAATAATTTCAATAAGTAAATTTGACAATTTGCAAAAGTTAATTTTATATTATTTTAACAGCCCTCCAGTGCAGTTCGAGGCAGTACTACCATCTTACCCAGCTCTGATACCAGACCATCAGCTTTTCATATGGCATACTTTAAATAAATATAGTCTCAACTTTTTTGATTTTTTCGAATAAAGTTTAGTCTTTCTGTTTCTATTTATTCTATATATTCTAGGTTCAAGGAATGAAATTCGGAAATGTTAGGTACAATTTGTAAAATACAACTTGGGCCTGGTTGAGAAAAGCAGTTTCTGTGACCGGAAAACTGAAGGAAGAGTAGTTGGGGACGAAGCTACTGGTGAAGCAATGTTGGAGGGTTGCTCACAAAGCATATGTACATCGAAATGGGCTTACATGACATCACCAGAGAACATAAGTCTTTTAACCTCCTCCTTAACATAAGTCTTTTAATAGCTCCTCATCATGAAACAACTCAAACTTATAAGGGTACACCTCTGCATTCACCATGGGTTCACAGAAAGTACCATATTATGAGGTTTCGACATCAATCGTATTTTTGTTTGTTTACAACTATAAGGATCTTAATTTGTGGTCAAAGTGTGCAGCTTAAACATCTAACCTATTTTTTTAACTTAGCTTATATCCAAATACCATATGACAATTAATCCATTATTATTCACCCAATAAAAATTGTAATAGGATTTTTCATGGATTAGCACCGATCCAGGCCGATTTTTTAAAATTCCTTTCTTAGCAAGCACCTACGGCCCTAGAGAAAGCCACATACGAAATTTCATTCCAATCCATTCGGTGGTTTTTGAGATTTCGTGTTAAATGAGTGAGTGGTATTTGACAAATATATAATAGATTTAAAATTAACAGTTAAAAGATAAAATGTAACTGATTAAACACTAAAAGTAAAAATCATCACAACAGGACAAATTTTATTATTTAACAAAGTAAACACTTCCGGTCCTTCTAAAGTTTGAACACATTGTTCACAATAAATACATATTTTTCATAAATACTTCAATTATTCAAATATTACAGCAATGTTCCATAAACAAGGGAATAAAGGCAACAATGATAACTCTCATGAGGGATTTAGTCTTCGGTGATAAGAGTTCCAGACACCAAAAATAGGCATATTTAATATTTTAAAATGTAAATATCACAAATTAAAAAAAAAAAAAAGGCAATTTATTTTATTGTATAAGTCATTTAGGTACACATCATATTTTTGTCGTTTCTTTTTTACAATAGGAAGTATTATAAAAAAAAAATCAAAGGATACAAATGTGAAGTGTACATTCTAAAGCCAATTAAAAAAGTCCTAACTACTCATCATTTAATCCTAACATATTACTTATAATAGTAACAAAACATATATTACAATTCATCTATATAACAAATGCATTCCTAATATAACAAATTCATATAATCAAGGTTATTTTCTAAAAACAAATCATTAATGAAGTATTAAATTAAAAGGATTCTTATTTCAATCATATCCTGACATTCTTGTTCCATGCAAACAAACTTATCAATAAATAAATATAAATATATTTTGTTTTTTGAAAATAAAATATAACAGAGAATATATGATAACTCATTAGTTATCAATACATAATTGTCAGAAAAATATTAACTGATAATAGTCTCAAATCAGAGTTGCTATTCGATCACTATAGTTGCTCGTTTTAATTTCTAGAAAGGCAAACACAACTGTATTAGACTTCTTCGGCATCAGAATCTCTCTCAGGATTGGCTCCGTGATTTTCATCATCGGCTGGGATAGTCGGCTAGAATCTGTTCGGCTGGAATGGTTGGTTGACTGGGTGGTAGCCAGGTCTGGATCCTCGACGAGGTCTTCCTCCTCTGAAGCCACTCCTTCCTGGTTGTCCACCTCGTGCTGGTCTCATTGGAGGTGCTCCACTTCCTAAATCATTACCAAACCAATTATAAAACGGTTATAACTAGTTTTTTTTAATAGAAAGTATAGAATTGGTGAAGGCATCCTTTATTTCTTTGACCCCTTAAGAAAAAAAAAGGGAGAGGGGTTGTCAATGGCAGAGTGAGCAAGGTTCTCAGCCAGCTCAGTACAGGTCATTGGTTTGAATCCCACCTGGGCGGGTTAAAATTTATTAAGTTGTGGACCCAAATAAACCTTGATCTTCCCACTTTGGCTCGAATTGGCTAGAAACCCTTCCTTCCTACCCTAGTTGGAGCACATAAGAATATTAACCCTTTATAGGACAGCGGGTGATATTTGTGGTATTTAAAAAACAACAATCAAAAATCTTGTGTAATATCTTATTTGGTTTTTATAGGGCTCCTAGACAAAGGGGAAAATACAAATTTGTAACGTGTACCAAAGGGTAGAGTGCACTAGCTGATTTTAGAGTGTCGGATCCATTTGTCCCACAGTTAGTTCTCACCCTTGGCCATGAATATGATGCAGTTTTTGTTTTAACCTGAGAACCCTATTCATTTTTATCAAGCAATAGTGCAAGTATTGTTTAATCTAATATGTGATTTAACATAAAAAAATAATAATCTTTAAAATATGTCTTTGCGCTGAGCCCTTTTAGTTTTTTCAAAAATTAAAAAAAAACATTTTAACAGTCACACGCAATTATGAAATTTCCTGTAAACATTGTAACTAGAGTTTCATTACATTTTTAACTTTTTTTGTACAGTTTATCTTTGTTGAAATGTTAAATTGCACTTTTTTTTTTTTTTTTTTTTTTTTTTTTTTTTTTTTTTTCATTTATTGATATTTACAACTGTACAAAATAATATATAACAAGTAAATTTGTTGACGGCGAATACAATGGCATGTAAATAACTTGTGAAGAACTACTCACTAGTAGCACTTCAATAAAATCTACACTAAAAGGTCTCTAGGCCATCTTCTTTTCAGACGCCTCGGAGGATTATCAGGGATGGAGGAGGAAGCAAGTTGGGAGACTAGTGGATTGGAGTGGTTATGGAGCTTACTATGGAAGGATAGGTATCTGGTTTGGGCTAAATCAGAAACATATGGAACATTAAGATCTTTATGGATAAGTTTATTGGCCACAAAGTAAGGAGCACTGAGGATTTTTCAAAGGATTTTGGATTGTAACGATTGGATACGAGATGAATTGGATGGTTTAGTAGAGCCCCAAAGCTCAACTCCGTACGTCCAAATAGGTCTAATCACAGTCATGTAAATGAGTCTTTTGTAATTAATTGGGAGCTTTGAACGTTTGTCTAGTAAATGTTGAAGTAATCTGTAACGACGGGCAGTTTCTTGTCGTTTTAGTCTTAAATTGCACTTTACACATTTTAATAAATAAATAACACTTTTTTTTTTTTTTTTCTTTTAAATTAATTCTAAAATTGTATCCAGGTCTTCTACTGCTTCTGTCTTTTATTGACAAAATTACCACTAACAATAGGAAGACAGATATATCCCACTGTGTCAAGAAATTGAGTATAAATTTTTGTAACTCAGCAGTGCACAATGGGACAAATAGGTCCCACCCCACCTCGTATCTGCTAGTATAAATTTTTTATAAGCAAAAAATAATTTTCCTTATAAATAAATATAAGTAGTTGCTCATGCTCAATATAAGTTCCTAAAACTGATTCATTTGAAATATTTTCAAAATGTTAGCATAATTAGTGCTGTCAAGGTTAAGCCCTAATAAAAAAAAAAAAAATGATAAAAAAAACATCCAAAATAAGTCAATTAACTTAATTAAAGTAGGCATGGTGTTATAGAAGGATCATTCCTAATAAATATAATGTTTAGCCTAACGTGGAAATTCTGTTAAACATAACGAGGACATATAAAAAGGTTGTGTATGGAAGATCAAAAACCTCAAATTAAAATTTAATAAAATGATAAATTTTTTATATTCCCTTCAAAGATAGAATTGAAACCCATCATGAATTTGATGTTGATATTAATTAAAGTGGATTCCTGTTTAAGAGAACTATGATTCAGATGATATTTTACAAATGCATAGAATAAATAATTTTGTTCATTCTGGAGATGTCCCCCATTGCTGGAACATGAACAATGTTTCCAGCCTTATAAATCTATTGAATATTATAAAAAGTAAAACATTGTATTGGATTGTGAACAGTGAAGTGTCTATGAAACTTACCAAACTTTACCTGGAATTTTTTTTTTATCTTAACTGTAAGCTTACCTTTTATAGCAGTGTTTTATTTACTGCCCCTTTATATCTGGCATTCCTTATCTTTCAACACATATTTTATTAATGTTATTTTATAACACATACTCTGCTCAATACTCTCAATATCTTCATTAATTATTCATCAATATTTTTCTAACCTAATCTTTTATAAATTGTTTAGTTAACTTTCTACATTATTTATATAATAGACCTTATTTCTCTTCTCTTTGTACTTTTAGAATCATTTACAAATATAATTCCACATATTTTTTCACTACCTACTTTTTTACTTAAAATATTATTTATGCTTCAATGTTAATCATTCTTATTTTACTATGTACTTGATATCTGTTATACTTTATTTAGATATTTCAGTTCATGAACTATATCCAACTATCTTTTGATTAAATTTTTTTTATCTTACAATTTTTTTTTAAGTTTTTGCATTATATTTCTGAATTTTTATTCAGATTGTCTTTTTATTTTGCTAATTCATTATGATATATTTTTTCTTGTTTTTTTCTTCCAGCCCTGATGAAGCTTACACTGTAAGCCGAAATGTCATCACAACAAATTAAAATAATTCTATAGTGATTTCTTGACACCCTAATTATCCACTTCCTTGTTACTTTATTTTCGATCAACATCTACTGAAAATAAATAAGTACCCAAAAAAGAAAAAAAAAAAATACTACAAATTAATTTAACTATTCAACCTAAAGTTTCTAGTGCTACTACCTTCTTGTGCAGTTGATGTTATGGGTGCCAGTGAATAAACAACTAGGAAAATTAAGAAATTTGCCATTACCATAGACCGAGTCAAACGGACAATACTGACCCCTAGCAGCCATCATCGACACAGAAGGCTCCCAGACAATGGGGGTCACCCTGCTGCGAGCTCGGTTGCTGCGAGGTGACCGACGACTCCCAGCAGCTCTTCTTGCAGGACTAGCTTCCGCCTCCCTGCCTTCCTCTTCATCCTGACTCACACGGCTACCACCAGCCTTTTCTCCTTCACTGCTCACACCTTTAAAATTTTATATAATTAATGTACCAGACATTAATTTCGTTCCACTTCTTAAATAGTAAACAATAACTTTAAATATAAAAATTGAAGATTTCATGAACACAGTCATAGAAACATTAAAACTGAAAATAATATTTAATCAATACCATTAAAATGCTTTCATTAGAATAATAATGATCTGAACATTATTCTCGTTGAATAGTATAGACCATAAAAGAATACTTCTTATACAGCATAAGAATTCTTACAAACCATGGAGGCAATACGAATAGACAATTATATTTTGTGAGATACAACTACAATTAAGTTCAGGTAGGGATCAAAGAACCCGCAGATTTTGAAGACTATGAAAGTTTTATTTGTCTTTTAATATTTATAAAAAAAAAAAAGTTAGTAAACATGACATCAATGGTTAGCTTACATTTACGAAGAAAAGCTAAAATTGAGTCCATAAAAAAATAACAATAACAGCCATAAATAAGGTCTTAATTAAAGGGTCACAATATTTTTTTACATTTCACTACATATTTTTCACTAAGTATAACAATAGTACAATATAATTGGATTGTACAGTATACAATCAGAAAAAAAAATATTAAAATTTTAACAACATAAAGCATTTCTAACAATCTTGAGCAACAATATTTGAAAATATACAGACACAATAATTGTACAACACTCTTCTTTGGTTTTCCAACAACTAAAAAGATACATACATTCCACATATTTCAGGGACTAAAATAAAATCAGATCAATTAGGTTTCTCCACAAATTCATACATCTAGTAACTCGTAACATTGTCTTTAAACAAATAGAGGTCACATACCATCTGGGTTATCATCTGCTGGTGGTTGCTGGTCAGATTCTGGTTCACCCCCTTCTATACTCCCATTGCCGCCGGATTCTTGCCCACTACTTTGCCCAATTTCTTCACCACCTGCTTCTGTTTAAAATGATAACAAGAAATATATTAAAAATTATATAGTTATCATCCAAAATATATATTTTTTCTTTAGCATAAATGAAAATCTCCAAGATTATTAAGAAAGAAATTATTGAAAAAAACTTGAAAGTTTTTCTAAAAATAACTTCTGCTGAATTCTTCCAGCCAATCCCTGAATTGCTGACAGCAATGTTTATCCATATTAAAAAAATAATGAATTAATAAAGCCTTTATTATAAAGAGTAAAAAATAAAAATAATGATTTACAAGATAATAAACCTAATTATTCTGTTAATAAATAGTTAATGTCAATCTATTAATAGCTATTCAGTCCCTGAATGGCTGATGTCAATGTTTATCCATATAAAAAATGAATGCATGAATGAATGAATTAAGCCTTCAATATAAACAATAAAAATAATGTAATACAAACAACTATATACATATTAACAAAGTAAAATGACATGGAGATAAATATTCCTTCTTGTAAAAAAACAAACATTTAATAAAGTGTTTACTGTTTATAGGTCTTTCCTGGAGGGAGTATGGTTCAACTTTCCAGAGTGACCAACTCTGTATGAGAGTTACAGAATAATTTAAATTAAGTTAGAAATAATTTAAAAAGGGGCATGGAGAAGCTACAATGTAAAAATAAGAGTGGCAAGGTTGAAATTTAAACTGTTAAAGAATTAATTTTTTTAAGGCGAGTGAGTGGTCTACTCATCTTTAACTGATTTTTAAACTACAAATAGTTGTAAACAGTATTTCTTGCAGCGACAACCTTCATAGGTGAGAAAAAATTACTTAATTTGAAGGGGATATGACAGACCATTATTCCTTCCAATATCATACTACCCCAGTCTGTCATAATGATGTTCCTAAATATATCGAGAGTGAAGATGCTACACGTTTGTAACAATTGAAATAAATAGTGATAACCACTATAAAACCATAGCAAATGTTTATAAATGATAACAGTATTTATAAAAAAGAGTTTTAATGTTTAGTACTTTCTACACTATTTGTAATTAATCATTAATTTTATAAGACACTTTCCAAGCTAATTTTCAAATAGTAAAGAAAAATCAGTAATAAAAAAATGAGTTTTAATGTATTATGATAATTTTTTGGGTTTCAAATAAATCATTGTTTGTTAAATTAAAGTCAGTCATTTTGTTTTTGTCTTTCACAGCCCATAATAATGATTTTATTAACTGGCATAACATATTTGGTGAGAAGATTCCGAAGAAATGATCAGGAATAATGTATAAACAATCTTTCAATTGAAACCTAAAAGTAGCTACAATCGTGTTAAGTTATTAACCATTGAAATAGTTAAATAGCTGAAAGCAAGGTCAACAGAAACACATTAAGTTATAGAATTATTGAGCGTACATTGCGGGCTTACTTTGTAAACTTTCACACACACTTTTAAACACAAGAATCATCATTAAAATCAATCTATGTTATTAATTATATATTAATTAGTTAATTTATGGTATATAATATATATATATATATATATATATATATATATATATATATATATATATATATATATATTTTTTATTTTTTTTTTTTTTTTTTTTTTCCTTTCAAAGTAACCCTTTGAAAGGACCGTTTATTTAGGTTGTACGTTCCATACAAATGTATACTACGTACCTTAATTGTCATAATTACATTTACATTGAAACTTTTACAATAATATTATTAAAATAATTCAGATCATTGAACAATTGAACATATTATAAAAGAAACAAATAAAACATTACAAATTGAATACGAAATTAGAAATAAAAAAAAAAATGGTCCATGGCTGATTTATGACCCAGTGGTGTCAGTGTAGATGAGATGACCAGTGAGAATATCACAGTGTAAGAACCTGAAGATGGAGCAACATGACAAGCTCCGAAACATGTAGTAAATGAATAAAGCAAATGAGGAGTTATGCCTTTTTAATATAATAACTATATATATTACCATAATATATATAATACCATAAAATATTATATATACAGTAGACCCTCGGTATAACACGGCTCGTTATACCGCGGATTCGGATATAATGCGGGTCAAACTGCAGTCTCGATCCTGATTCAATTAAAATGAATAAAAAATAAGATTACATCATATTATGGTTTTAGAACCAACAATAGAAACCTTGAAAACAATTCATTAGAAAATTGAGTCATAAAAAATAGATTATAACTGGTTGTTAACGTAGGAAGTAAAACTAAATAGTACGTTTAGAATGGATTACGATTGTCTAACCAAGTTTCATTGTTTTTGTTTCAATATTAGAACTTTTTAAAGTTTGATTTTTATTAGAATTTAAAAAAAAAACTTTAGGGAAGAGTGTGTACATCGCTTGGTCGTTGTGGAAATAAGCCGAAATGTGTTGATTAGACAATGTCGATTGAATATCTTCCCGGTAACCTACCTAGATGACGTACGGAGAAGTTGTCTCTATTCCTGCCTTCTTGGTACACAGAATCCCCCTCACTTCCTTTTTAAAAACTGTGTATTATTCCTTTAGTTGTTGCCCGAGATCATAGTGCATTTTCATAATTTTTTGACCCCCAATGATTCATACTTCTGCTTTCGTTATACCGCGGGTGCGTCTATAACGCGGGAGGTTTCATTTCCCCTTAACCCGCTTTATAACGAGGGTCAACTGTATTAATGTTACATTATTAAAAGTGGATAAAATAATTGAGGGTGCAGTCGGTCTATAGAAACATTGTGAGGCATAAGATTTTTTTTTATGATGTTTCAGCTTATTCTGTAAGCCTTCATATTCTTAAAAAGTATGTGATTAATGTTTACAAAGGAGACCGATACATTAGAACAATAAATCTATCACTTACAGTATTCCTATTGACAGCACTCACAACTATCTTCTCCACTAAAAGCAATTACTATCCATAATTAAATTTTCCTTTTCACATTATGACGCAAATGAATAAATTATTATTAAAAATTGAGTACTAACCTTGTGGAGAAACATGAGAAGGAGTTGAGGGCACGCTACGACCAGTACCTTCCTCTAGAGTACTTAGATCCATCCTGGTGTCGTCCATACCCTCTGAAGCAGCTAGTGTTACTCCAGCCACCACTAAAATATATGTAACAATGAAAAATCAAAGGAACAAATTTTGGAAAATATTACTATCGTGAACTTACAAGTGACTAACTGAAAAAAAAAAATACCTAGTTAAGGATTTTCTACTTTTGAATACAATAAGATGTTTCTACCAATGAGTCAGTCCATATCTTTATTGTATATAAACCATGAGTTATGTCTTTATTAATTTTGTTAAAGTTTTATAATAATGTCCAGATTGAAGAAAACTGTCAATAGTCACATCGTCTGTCAAAACTGTCAAAAGACATCGAAAACAAAAAAAGTTTTTTATTTCAATGATAATTTAAACACGAGGGGTTTTTTGGTGTGTTGAATCCAAATCTGATATCATTTGTGGTATGAAAAAAAATCTATAAGGCTAGTTTAATCCATGATTTTAAAAAACTCGATTTCTCCCTGAATGGGAAAAACAATAAGTCATGGACACGTATATCTATAATCTATTTATTTTCCCAATTTTCATTTTAGAATTAAAAGGATCAAATTATTTAAATTAAATTAACAATTAATGATTTTTCGAAATAAACAAAGTTGAGAGAAAATAGCAATTTCAAAGGTGACTTTTTTTCATTTAAACTTATATAGCTCCTAAACGGCAGGTCCTTGCAAAAAAGGTTATAAAACAAAAAATATTGTCCATCAAATTTTCGATCCAAGTAACACCAAAAAAGTATAGACTCCCAGCCAAAAGACATATCCATGTCAAAACCTTCCTTGACTTTTTAAATGAAAAATAATGATTTTTGATATTTCAATTTTTCCCTTTGTCACTGTAGAATAGAATTGTTTTGGTGATGGATTTCTTTTTTCAAGCTCATGATACAAAATAAGATTTGGAACATGCTCTATTTTTTTTCTCTCAGTCCCTAGGGTATATTTATTACATATTAAAAAAATATGTATAGATTTCTTTTTATGTAGTCATAAAAAAAATTTGGATAAAAATCAGCGTCGCACACTCCGGACGTTCCTCTGGTTAGTGTGTTTTGACTTAAGACTTTTAGACCATGACAAATTAAATGGATAAAGAGCCATTTCGTAAACATTATATTTAGCCTATTATAAGTATAATACTCACCAGTAGGACGAAGGGGAGGGGTAGGTTCCTGGGCAAAAGTGAATCGTCCAGAAGGTACTTGCGGCGAACTGACTGCCTCGCTGAATCCATCATTTCTGCGGGGAACGAAGAGTGTTGGAGTGCTAGGGACAATTGAATCATCTCCACCATCCTCATACCCCTGCAATATTTATTAAATCAACATAAAATATTATAAATGAAAAATCAACTTTTAGAATTATGATCACTTGGTTTTAGATATAGAAAGATAATAAAAGAGAATCATAAGAACATAAATTAGCTGCAGAAGTTGAAGTTTGTTGTCGTGGTTATCATAAACATACTAGAGTAAAAGAGATTAGGTAAGGCCACTGGCTCGAAGTAGCGGAGGGGTCAACACATTTAAAAAATTCATGTTTCATTTTCATCATTTTTCATTTATTACTAGGGTTACCTTTAATAATTTAAGTTAGTTTAATGTGTTAAAGGAATTTTTTGACAGCATCGATGTTTGAGATGATTACCATGTATATTAAGTAAAATGAAAACATCGATGTTTTCTAACAATTCATTAAACACTAATTTAACTAGCATAAATTATTTAAAAGGTAACTCTAAAATTAAAATTGAATATGAGAAATAACTGTTAATCTGCATTTAAAGAGCTCATGAAGGAATATCTAAGATTTAGATAGTTGTAAAAAGGAAAGGCCAATGACATTACTTTGTAAATTATCTGACACACTATAACCTGTACCTATCGGCAACAAGTAGGACTGGCAACATCGGTCCATGTCTCTTCAAAACCCAGTGGCCTTCCCTAATCTCCCATACTATTAAATATTTTTGAGTAAAATTTGCAACTATAAAAGTTTATAATGAACTAATAATTAGTAACTACTGATTACTAGCAAAAATAGCTCACCAAGAGTATTGGATGCCTGTTCAGTATAGGAACAGCAGTGGGTCTCCTATGGTACGACTGGTTACTTGAAACACTGCTAAGTGAGCTCGTAGCTTCTCCTCCAGAGGCTACAGTTTCGTTAACGTTGCTTCTGCTTGATTCACACCGATTAGGAACTTCACTCGAATCATCTAAATTTCAAAATAACTTGCATTAATATTCATATTAAAATCCAATATACAATTTTAATTATAGACCATAAAGACAATTGTCAATAGAAAACATTATTTCACACTTATTCGTGTTGCACTTAAGTATTTAAATAATTCTTGATTCTAGAAATGAAATGAAGTTGTATAAACCAAAAAAAAAAAAAAAGATTTTATTAATTCAAATATTAGTTCAACAGTAAAATACTGGTTAATCAATTAGAAAAATATTTATTAGTATTTATATTCATGCAATCGCTTTTCCAGAATTTATTACATTCAAGCAACGGATAGATAAGTACATAAAACAAATAATGCGAGATTATAAGATTTTTAAACAATAATAAATAATCCTAATATATATTGGTGGTTGTCATGAAGAAGTGAAAAAGACAAATTACTCTTAAAATGAGTAATTAACTAACTATTTAAATTAACTAATTAATTAATTAAATATTAACATTCAAAGCAGGATTTTTTATTCTGTGTTGTGAAACATTATTTAAGTTGTGCTTCCTAATAAGGTCTTGAAGTATCTATTTTGGCACAAATGGTATTTATAGAGTGAATACAGGATTTTGGAAAACTACGAGGGTGAATCAAATATAAACGGTAATTTTCAAAATTATATTTATTGAATAATATTATACAGAAACTATACCTTCAACATTTTTCAATGTAGTCTCCTGCATTATATACACACTTCGGCCACCGATTTGGAAGCTTGAATATTCCCTGTTCATAAAAAGACTGAGGGCGAGTTTTTAACCATTCGCGCACGTGCTTTTCGACGTCTTCATTGTTTTCAAATCGTTTTCCTCCAAGTGATTCTTTCAGGGGCGCAAACAAAAAATAGTCACCATTACACCCCCGAATCGAAAATGGCAAGTAAGGAGTGGCGAAGGAAGGATGAAGGCTGCCCAGTGAAAGCCAAAACTCGTCTCTCAGCCGGAAAAGTTCTTGCAACAATTTTTTTTGACTCAAGGGGAGTTCTACTCATTGATTTTCTTCACGATCAACGAACAGTGAATGCGGCTTACTACTGCCAGGTGCTACAGTCAGCAAAAACCAGTTACCGGAACAAAAGACGAGGTGTGCCCATTAGAGATGCCATCCTTCTCCATGACAACGCAAGGCCTCACACCGCATTGTTGAAAGAAACAAGGGATAAATTGGAAGAAATGGGCTGGGAAACTCTCGAACACCCTCCTTACAGTCCAGACCTGTCCCCTTGTGACTATTTTTTGTTTGCGCCCCTGAAAGAATCACTTGGAGGAAAACGATTTGAAAACAATGAAGACGTCGAAAAGCACGTGCGCGAATGGTTAAAAACTCGCCCTCAGTCTTTTTATGAACAGGGAATATTCAAGCTTCCAAATCGGTGGCAGAAGTGTGTAGATAATGCAGGAGACTACATTGAAAAATGTTGAAGGTATAGTTTCTGTATAATATTATTCAATAAATATAATTTTGAAAATTACCGTTTATATTTGATTCACCCTCGTATCATGCCCTACTGAAAAGTGCACAATTTTTGACAAATCAACTTCTACATGAAAGCCAAGGATATAAACAGTTGCTGACTTATGTCATAACAGATACAACTACGCCATTGTATATAATTTCAACAGTAAGTGAATTTATTTCTCTTTTTCTTTATGTTTTTAAAAGATGCTAGATAATTTAATCAATGCAGATTGGCCATACAAGGAAACCTCTGTATTGTCAATCATCAGATTTCATAAAATTTAATTTTACTTGTTTAATATTTTACTTATAACTTTACTTCTTTTTGTATGTTTTTTCTTTGGAATCTGAAGAGATGTTCACATTTCATAGTTTTATTCAGTTAAGTAAGCTCTTTTCTTTCTACCCTCACCTGTGTTTTTGGGCAAGCTTTCTCTACCAAGTCATTCAATCTGAACATCCGTCATACATTATTATACATTAAAATACAATTAATATTCAGAGTATAGTCCTTTATTATCCACCATCATTAGCCATCTGTTAGCTAACAGCTTGATCCCAAACTGATACCATTCCTTGGAATGGCTGTCAAAGAATTCTTGGACTGCAATTTAAGCTTCCACAAAATTATCAAATTTTATCCCTCAAAGAAAATGGGTCATGGATCAAAACAAGCAGTAATGCGATGGTGCAAGGTCAGGACTATATAGTGAATAAGGCAGAAGTTCAAACCCATAAATTTTTTTAAACTTTTCTTTGGTTCGATGGGAAGTGTGAAGATGAGCATTATCTGGTTGGAATAAAACTCCTTTTCGGTTGATCAAAGCAGGATAACACTCAACTTCGCCTACAATCTTTCCAAATATTCGCAGTAGAGTTCAGAATTCATAGAGCATATTTTGCAAATCATTTTTAAAATTTTATTTAGAATTTCATTACTTTTTCTTTATTTTTCAAAGTTCAAAGTGGAGATAATTCTTGTTTTTCTCGTGTGTTTTTTATACATTTAAATAAACTCCAATTTAAATGCTAACAATCATACACCTATCATAAAAGATATACATCCAAATACATCATGGACGGTATAGACAAAGAGTAATGCCCATAATATACATTCAGACAGAAACTCAAGGTCAAGAAACCACCTTGCAATAAACGTTTTGAAAATCTGGTAATCATTAATAATTGAAAGGGTGACCTCAACAAAAGCGTAACCCACAACTTTTCAGAAAGTTTTTTAAATGGTTCCATATATAGGAGTAAAGAACACAACTACACCATTTTCAAGTTGAATAAAAATCGGAGGAGACTTTCAGGAAAGACTGGACTGGAATAAGAGAAAGCAGCTGTAGGGAAATAAGCAAAATTGGAGACGTCCGTACAAACTTTCTTCTCACACTTGTATCAGAGGTTTAAAGTGGATAGATAAAGTTGATGATGATAACAATTAAATATTTAAAAAAATTTCAATAAGCCATAACAAGTTAAAACACATTAAAGGAAGAATACATCAAAGCTTAGGCAACAATGGACCACAGATGAATAAATTGCCAAAAAACGATGCCCTAAAACTAATAATTCCACAAAATTTTAAAAATAACACAAAATCTTTCATTCATCTTTGGAGTTCATAGAAAAGATTGGAAGCATGGTGTCTACCAATTTCAGCTATCAAAATTCCCGACTTTTTCAAGAATTTTTCTAGAAATTCCCGACTTTTTCAAGAATTTTTCTAGAAATTCCCGACTTTTTCAAAAAAATTTTTAGAAATTCTAGCCAATCGATATTTTAATGGTGTTTCAATAATAATTGAAACAAATTAATCTATGTATACTTTGTTACTTAACATATCACAGTTAAACAATATTAAAAAAAAAAAAAAAAAAGCAATTTTTTTATATTTCAGATTACTCTAGATAAATTTCTAGAAACACATCAATGTCGAGTATTTGGTTTGAAAATAGTTAAGAGGTTACACAAGGTTGTTGGATAAAATAACTCCAAAAATATACGTCCGATCAGAATATTCTTTTTTTTTCAATCAGAAAGCTGGTCAAATTTACTATGAGACCTCATATATGAAATGTTGATCAAGTCCCATGATATACTCACGCCATCACGCTGAGAACCCCATACTCTAGTGAAATCCACTTTTTTTTTTCAGTATATTTCCCGCTATAACTCCGAAACTATTTACGAGAATTGTACTGAAAAAAATGTTTTTCACAACGGTATAGGATTCTCAGCGTGCTGGAGTAGGTATTTCATGGGATTTAAAACACATTTCATATAAGAGGTCTCATAGCGAATTTGACCAGCTTTCAGATGAAATAAAGAAATTTGAATCAGACAAATAATTATAGATTTATAGCCAAAAGAGTACCGACAAACGAGTTTTCGCGATGTGTTACTAACCGCAACTTAGCCAATCTTTAGGCGTTGGTGGTGGCCAAACCGCTGAACCAATTTTAATGTAATATTATTAAAAAGTAAGTTTAATGTGATGTTTTACAGTTTTCGACAAAATATTGTATTTTTCCCTTTCCCACAGCTATAAAACTATTGCCCCCCCAAAAAAAAAAAAAAAAAAAAAAAAAGAATCAAATTTGTAGCAAATTTGATTTGCTTTAATGTGTTGATGACAAACTTCGAATGATTATTTTGCATTATTATATATAATTAACTTTTTTTTAAAATTATAAATACCTAGTACAAGTTAATTTTTTCATTATTATTGTTTGATTTGTAAAAAATTAAATAAAAGTTATAACTGTGAAAAATGTTGAACTATAGATCCAGTTAAAAATAAAGTAGCAAAGTTATACATAAAATTAAATTAAATTTAATGCGCTATCAATTTGTTTCTGACTATTCATCTGAGAAACGGTCGTGGCCGGCACTAGAAGCAAACGTTTGGCGAAAAGTGAGGTCAAAATGATTTTTTTTCGAAAATTATTTGCAACATTGTGTATCTCAAATACCGTTAAAAGTATGACAAATACGTATAAAAACAATTTTGTAGGAAATTTAATTAGCTTTAGTTTTTATTCAAACTATATTTTTCTAAAGTCCACCGTTTCCGAGATATCGAAAAACCCAAAAATGGGACCTTTTCACCTCCGTATCCTCATCCCCCATGGGTGAGGACTTTTAGTATGTTTATCTTCTAACTACTCCTAACGAAGCCCTGAAGTCAAAAATTATTGCACATTTCATGCACTCTACAACATGTTTATTGACTGGACTTAACTGTAAGAGGTTCTCAGTGTGCCGGCATGGGTGTTTTACAGAACTTGTTCAAAATTTCAGATAGTAAATTTAACCAGCGTTTGGACAAAAAAAAAAAAAATTTAATCTGACAAATATTTTCGGATTTAGAGTAAAAAAAGTATAGAAAAACGTGTTTTCACGGAGTAGTGAGTTTTCCCTACAGCTTTAAAACTATTGATTTGGGTAAAAAAAAATTCATAGGATCAATTTTCCAAGTTATTTGATAGAACTTACGATTTTCAACCCTTTCCCCCTCTCCCCCATGCGATAACCTGAGATATAAGACATATTTATTTTTATAGTTATATATTCTTTATTTTTATTTATTGAAGGGCTCTACAGCTCTTGAAGAACCTTGGCCTCCTCCACAATTCGTAGCCACTCCTGGCGATCTTTGGCTTTGGTTTTCCATCTTCTGATTCCCATTTTTTGGAGATCCTTTTTGACATTTTGTATCCACATCACCCTTGGCCTCCCTCTTAGTCGTTGTCCGTCAGGTCTGCCGTACAGCATTCTCCTGGGAACTCTTTTTTTGGCATTCTTTCAACATGACCGAACCACTTTAATCTTCCTTTTTTGGCGAAGTGACTATGTCGATATCTTCATAGAGTGTATTCAGCTCTCTATTTGGGCGGATCCTCCAAATTCCTTCTTGATAAATCGAACCAAAAATCTTTCTTAATACTTTTCTCTACCACACCAAAAGGACTCTTTCCGTTTCCTTGGTGAGGGTCCATATATATATATATATGATGTTGTTTAAGCATTTTAGTATGTAGGTATATAAAACAATGTTCGATGATGACGTAATTCCCGATTATGCTATCTTTTTATTTTTCATCAATCAATTATTTAACAAAAATAAATAAATTTGGATTTATAAAAAAACCATAACAAGACAGAACAGTATTTTCCCCCAGAACCCACTTTTGACTGTTTTTTGTTATCTGCCGTATTTGAGAGAACCGCTGGGCCCACAGGTACCATTCTGGTCTCAAATGATGTATTTCAGGAGATATTTCACAAAATAAGTGACCATATCGAAAAAACATCACTTTTTGAGGAAAAAATGGCCTCTTTTCGAAGATAATATCCCTGTATCTTGGGAACCAATGGCTACATAGAGCTCACCCTAATCTCAAATTGTAGTCAATTTAGTTTACTTTAAAAGAACGTGGAGTGACTACACCAATCAGACGCTCCCTTAACTAACATATTGAGCAAAAACTGAAAAAAGTCTGAAAATTTTATCATTAACAACGGCTTTTTCCCGACTTTTGCAAATTTTCTGTAAATTCCCGACCACACGAAATTCCCAACATATTCCCGAATTTCCCGACTAGTAGACACCCTGTGGAAGTTAGGTCCAATAAACTAAGTACCGAAAATTAAGATGAAAAAACAAAGTTGGTAGAATTTTTATTATAAATAAAATTTCATCTCCAATGGCCACCAACCTATTATGTCCACCTCATTGTTGTCCTGGTCTGTGGTGCTCCCTTCGTCAATGTCTGGTCCCTCACCTTCTTCATAGCCTGCAATCTCCTAATGTGAATAAAATAAGTTTAATTAAATAAATAAAATAAGTTTTGATTCCTACATACTACAAAAATATATACACTTTTAATAAAAATTTCATTTATTTATGAATTATTTTATTTTTTATGAGATCTACCACTCAATCAGAAAACCTGAAGGAGTATTGGATAATCAAATATGTAGCCATGGAATATGATGTACAAAAAGGAAGAAAGACCATTCGGCCTGTGTCCTCGGCTTCAAGCAAAGCTTTGTATTTGTCCTTCATTTTCCGACGCTTAATTCTACTAATTTTTGGGCTTTTTTTAAACTATTCTTTTAAAGCTAAGTTTCACATCAATTATAATTGTTTATACATATATTATTGTTTATTTTTTTAATTAATAACTACTTCCATTCACAATAAAACGTTTTTAGAGATAAGGAAAGTTTAGTAAAAACAATTGGTTTTTAATTCCAGGAATACTCCACTCGAGACCATCATTGAAGTAACTTAAAATGGTACACTTATTGAAATGTAAGTCAGAGTGACATTCACCAGGCTTTTGTAAATATTTTAAAATTTATCAGAAACATAGTATTTAGATTGCATTATGAATTCTAGACAGGTTTTTTGAATAATGAATACACTGAGCTGGGGTTGATCTCCCAGTTTATTTACAGTTGGCGATAGCAGCAGAAAAGCTATTCATATGATGTAGAAACTAAGAGTTTTCCATGTTTCATCCCATATTTAAATCCAATAGAACATATCGGGGTCGAGCCCAAAATACAAAAAATAAATTAAGTTGCATAAGTCAAATAAGTGCTATTTAATGACCATTAATACACCAATAAAAAATACTTGAATCAACTTATATGGAGTTATTTTAAAGTACTGATAATGATAAGGATGCACTGTTATGTATTCCCGCAATAATAAAGCAACATAATTGCATACATGTAGTTATTATTAACACTTAACTAACCCTAATGAATGTTGCACTGAAAAACACAAAATGAGACTGGGAATAAAAAAAATTTATTACACGTTTCTTAGTCGATTAAAATTATTACCTGCGCATCTCTACCATATCCTTCAAGAGAGTATCTCCCCTCTTCCTCGACTTCTTCTTCAAATTCCTGTCCATCTTCAATACCCTATAATTGTAATGTTATTAACACAAATTAATCATATTTGGTTATAAACACATAAGATCTTTAAAAAATACAGTAGGGTGGAGCAAAAAAGTTTTGTCGGAGAATCCATGATGCAGGAAAAGTAGCGAAATCGTGAAAACAAATTGTGTGAAGATTTCATTATGATATTAAAACATCCTGAGATCGTACAAATCATTTCAAGTTTTCTATAGTCGAAATTTTTCTAAAAAAAAAAATTGTATTCAAATCGTTAGCAATCCTTCACTGTAGATTATTTAATTTATACAAAAAACTTCTTTCCTGGTTTAATAAGAAAAACGAACATAATAAAAATTGTGAGAACCCAATACCAGTAAATCAAATAAGTGTGGCAGAGGGACAAGTTCAAAAGAACTCAAATAAACTCCAGAAAGCAACTTCTAAGATATAAAATGAATAAGGGATTTCTCAAACTTGATAACACGCAACCTCAGGACAATGATCCAAATGATCAAAAATTGTATGAACTATTTTTCAAGCCCTCTGACTGAAAAATATTACTTAGCAAATAATAAACCTTGGACTTTTTGTATTTAGACTTTCTTTTTTTTTTTCACCCCAACATTAAATGATTTGTGAGACCTCAAGACTTTCATATTTCAGTCTCAAACTTTTATACAATTCATTTTAATCAATTTCGTCACTATTCCTGGATCAGAGTTTTACAGATTCTAAATTTTTTTTATTTTTAGGACGTTTTTGCTCCACCTTAATAAGTTTAAAAGTTTTATTAAAAAACAAAAAACAATAAAATTGGTAATGGATGACTGGTAAATCAAAGATAAAAAGAACACATAAGAGCATACAATAATAAGCCCCAGAATTTCAACTTCATTATACATATAAATGAAAATAAGAACAAATTCAATAAAGACTTGGGAGTGAAACTAATACAGTAATTATAAAATGTCCTAAAATTAAATACTTATTAATCTTAAGAAATAATAAAATTGTTCAAAACCAATTCAGATTTTTGATTAAATGACCAGATAAATATTTCCTGTTGATTGTTATCAAGTAAGGCAGTAAACAATAAAGGAAGCTAACAATCAAGGTTATTATAAATGTTTTTGGAAACCTAATGGCCTTAATATCATGACTATTTAAAACAAGGCATCAAGCAGAATTTACTGGAGATAAGGTGAGATAGAGCCCGAACACGAAGAAGTCCGTCGAGAGCACCTGAACCCATGGGTCCAGTGGGTGGCCCAAGTCCTATACGCCAGGTGTTGAATATTTGATCTATATAGGGCATGGGGATTTATCAAAGGATGTATATAAAAACAATATGTAGCCTAATCGCTGAGAAATAAAATGATTTCTCATTATTGCGTTTCTTAATGACCATAACCCCCCCTAAATATTTTTACCACTTTTTAAAATTTTAAATTGATATATTTTTCAAAAATAGTTCTGTTACTTAATCACTCATAAATAATTTTTCAATAATTTATTTATTAGATCCTTTTAATTCTAAAATGTAAATGGGAAAAACAGTAGCTTAAAGATAGACATATCCATAACCTATTGTTTTTCTCAGTCAGAGAGACATTGATTTCACTTTTTCCTTTAAACTTACATATGTGTTAAATAATTTTTAAATGTGTATATTATGCATGTAAAAATCGTTCAAGAAAAAAATTTAACGTTATCGAATTATTAACAAATAATTTATTAATCGATTTATGGTACAAATAAAATGTTTTCTACGATGACCGCTGATTCTTGATTGGCCCAGTCCAAAAAGGATGGTCACGGCGAAAGCACACCCAACAATGAAAAAACCTGGGAAGGTAATATAAAGAGGATGAAAATTTTCAATTAATTTCTTTAATATTTTTTTTTTATGAATTATTTACAACTCTCTTATTATTTTCAATTCCCAGAAGTTTTAAATTTGATTTGAAATTTTTTGAGAATTGTTGACCCCTCCCCCCTCCCCCAAGTAGTTCATTACACAGTTCTATATCTTTTATTTATGAATAGTGACTAACTCAAGATCAAACATTTAAGATTATAGAAACAACAACCATTTAAAAGTTTAGAAAAAAATAGATTTTTCTTTTTTTTTTTTTTTTTTTATGACATTTACTAGATAACAACAGGTGAAGCTTACAACATTGTTTCTAGAAATTAACACATTTAATTTATACTATCTTTAATTGACTTATTTTTAATACATTACCTAACTGTTTATATACCTAAAATTGGCTGAATATTATTTCTGATAATATACATTTTATATAACATTTGTTTATTTAAATTTTTGTTGTGTAAGTTTTTAACTATATTGTACAAATTGCATTGGTAAAAATTACAAATGTAGATACCAGTTTTTTTTTTCTTTTTTTTTTACTTTATCATTAGTTTTTTTGTATTATAAACAAATACAAATACACATTTCTTGTTTTTATTGCAAATTTTAAAGACAAAAACCTGATCTTTATCAATCAGAAATTATTCATAATTAATCTCTTATTTGAGAACTTCAGATAATATTATTTTTATAATGCTGTATGTAATTTAATACTAAATAATTATATTTTAATTGTCAATAATGTTACACTTTTAAAATAAAAGTTACGGAAAATACATAATTTTCTTCCATAAATAACTATAGTGGGGGCCTCGATGGCCGAGCCAGTTGTGGTAAGGGTCTCATGGCACATACAGCAGAAGGTTGTGAGTTCAAATCCCATCTAAGTGTGTTGAAATTTATTTTACAGCAAAAGTGAATCTCGACCTTCCCACTTTGAGAACAATAGGTTAAGGAATATTTCTAGAACCAAAAATTCATTGAAAAAATCCAATCTTACAAAACAAACAGTTGTGGCAGAACATAATACTATTCTGGACTAAAGTCCCGAAACATGTTATTTGATTGAAGTATAATAAAGATGAGTTTTTGCCAATATAAGTGTATTTCTATAATACACCTCAGAGCATAAAATAACGACTAATTTATTTAATAAAGGGATACTGAGGCGTAATGATTACACTTCAAAAGTTTAATTCTCCTCCTGAATATTTTAAGTTATTTAGCCATATTTCTTTATGCTAAATAAATACAAATTAAAATTTAATAAATAGATTTAATATAATATACAAGTATTTTTTAAACTTCTACATTTCAATGAGAGTAAAGGAAAAATAAAAGTATACTATAGGAATTTAAGATGCCCACAAGCTTAAACGTTTTTTTAAATTTAGTATTGTACTTACACCTTAATATTATTATTTACATTTTGATCCATTCTTGAACGATAATTACATTCTGTATTAAGGATTCTTTTCTTGAAGAAATTTCGTTGAGAAACAGGAGGCTTAAGGAGAGAAAAAAAAAAATGATTCAACAGATAAAGTCAATTTATTATTATTAATTATACCTAATTTTTAAAATGAGATATGATTATCATTAACAAACCTTATTTCTGAAATAAGAGAACATTAAATTTACAATAAGAAAAAAAAATCCATTCAGATAACCTAATCAATATCTAAAGAAGCAGTATAGTACATGTTAAGATGGCTAGTGGACCAGAAATGGGACATACGTAACAAACTGGAGATTCCCGCCTCACTATGTACCAAGTAATTATTTTCATTGGGCTGTATAAGTTTAAACAAATTGTATGGGAAAATGTTAGAATGTATAAAATAAAAATTTCCATCTGAATAATATAATTTTCATAATAAAACATTTTTCCTAATTGGAAGGTATTATTTAATAAAAAATTTATTGTTGACCGTTTTATAGAAAAATAAAAATAATTTCATGAAACTTTTTAGCCATTTTAGGCTGCCAGAATTATTTTAATTAAGTCTGACAAGGAAAGGTTGCAAAACCAGGAGTGTTTTCCAATTAAACTTTTTATTCTATTATTTTATCTGTTGGTTTTTGGTCTATTTACTATAATTATAATCTTCATCAGCTACAATAAATAAATATTGTCTCAATAAATTCCCTATAGTCAAAATGTATTTACAATTGAAATTAGCTCTATTACAATCCAATCCAAGCCGTTTATAATTTCTACTATGGCTTAGCCATGGCCTAAATTATGAAAGCATTAAAAAAAGGATAAACTGGAGGAAACAAAATTGCTCACTTACAAGACACTGATTTGTTCATGTATTCTTCTGTGTCAGCTTACAATGAAACGAGATATTCCATGACTTGGAACAGAAGATACTTTTGAAAGATATAGAGTTGTGTTGAATCCGTTACGGTACCAAAATTTTCTCGATTCTAGGATTCTCGAAACCGGTACCGGTACCAAAATATTGATTCTCGATTCTCAGTACCGATACCTCGCTTTAATAATAAATTAATATTGCAGAGTATAAACCAATTAGAACATATAATATATTGAAAAAACAATGATTAGCCCTGATAAAAAAAATAAATAAATAAAATTAAAAAAAAAAAAAATATATATATATATATATATATATATATATATATATATATATATATATATATATATATATATATATTATATATACATAGACAATATTCATGTAAAGTTAGAGAATTTTTAATCATAAATTAGTTCATAGTTTTAATTCTGGAGTGACAAATAAGCCCTTTAGAATATCAAAACAATATGATGAAAGACTGGTCTGTTATTGATAAAAAAATATCTTTGTAACAATTTCTTTTTTCTTTCACAATTAAATAATTTATATCAGAAAGCTATTGTCAAAATCACCTGTGCCTATCGGTCCCTAGGAATCAACTTTAGACCATCGATTCTTCATACTAATTCTCTTCTCAAGAATCAGTAGAATGGTAATTGATAAGAATCTAGGTCTACACAATACCCTATCATGTTACTAACAAGTTACACTTCCCCACCGGAAAAAATACTGAAATTCATTTTGTTGATCAATATGAAACAAAATTTCTGGCTAGCAAAACCAGCTAGAGTTCAAATCTATCTACATTTATTCGAGGGAATCAGGAGCATTTAGTCTCAGGCAGGAAGCTTGCAGGTCTTCATATAATGGTGTTTTTATTATTTATAGTACAGTTAAATTATTTAGCAGATATAACAAGCTTTAAGCCAATGTATCCATTAAACAAACAAATGTTTATGAAGTTTGTTTTTTCAATAAATACCATAAAAATTAAAATAAAATCATACTCCAGCTCATTAATTTAATTAACATTAGAAACCATGTTTATACTGACCCCATCATCTGGCATGTCATCATCCTCATCGCTAATCACTAAGATGTCATCTTCTTGATCTCTTTGGCTGCTAGTTGGAACTTGATATTCAACTTCCAGCCCATCGGATCTGGAACATTGCAATGTTGGGAATAATCATTCATAAAAGAATAATAACAAATAAATATTAGAAAAGATTAAATAAAAAATTATTAAATTCTTACGAGAACAAGGGGTTGTCATATGACATACGAGAACAGGGGTTGTCATAAGGTATATACCTTAGCATTAAAAGAAAAAAATACAAAAACATATATTCTCCTCCTCCTAGGTTATCACATAATTTTTAATCCAAATTAAACACTATATATTTTCCCAGATCAAAACTATAGTTCTCTTTACAATCCCCTTTGGCGTACAAACTGATTGACTGTTTTTGCAACACAATTAAATTTGGAAAACCCTGTCCAATACAAAAAAAAAGTCACAAATTTAACAACATGAAACCATCCTTGTTCAATCCCCTTTTATTATCCTTCAACGCTTCTTCTTTAAAGTCAACCAACCAACTAGAATGGAAGGAAAAACTCCTGTCTTAAAACTCTCTTTTATTCTCTGTTTATTCATTTATTAACATCAAAAACAATTTTTTTTCTCTCTTTTATTATTTATCTCCCCTTTTTATAGGTTTTATAGGTTTGTCCGGAAATTAATGCAGGATTTCATGTTTAAACCAATACCTGATATTATTATTAGAGAGATTATAATATCTCATTCTTTTACATTAAAATCTACTCTATAAAGTAGAGTAAAATTAATGTATCAGGTTTTGGCTGTGATAAAGAGATAAATAATCTCTATAATAATAATTTCAGGTTTTACACATGGTTGGACCTGCATGTCATAGATTCTCCAAAAAATCTTCTTTCCTCAAGTCAACGACCTGTTTCATTCCTATCCTCTCATGACCTGATACAAATATCATATGATATCCCAACACCTCGTTTCCTTCCTAAAACAATATCCTTCCGTAACATAGACTCCCTCTCCCGAGATATGATTTTATCCGATCTCGAAGCCATAGATTGGAATCCAATTTACTCCTGCTCCTCAATTGATACCATGGTTGAATTACTCACCACCAATCTCCTATCTATCCTTGATACCCATGCTCCTCTTAAAACCTCAACATTTCGCCGGCGTCGCCCTGCTCCTTGGATGAACCAACACATTAAAGATTTACAAAGAAGACGCGAGGCTGCCCGGAGACGCTTCAGGCGAACAAGGATTGAAGATGACTATCAAGCGTTTAAGTTTCTTAGAAATTTAACTCAATCCACGATCCGGCGAACTAAATCCAATTTCTTTCACGAAACCCTTTCATCTGCACCCGATCCTAAATCCAAATGGCTGCTCCTCCGCAAACTTTCCTTGTGTGATCCTCCTAGTTCCTCTCCCTCGGGAGACCTTCCTGTCACTCCGGATGAGTTAAACTCCTATTTCGTTTCTTCCACTTCATCTGCCCCTTCTCGACCCTCCCAGTCCTTACCTCCGCCAGCATTTAACGACAAGGTTTAAACATGAATTCCTGCATTAATTTCCAGAACACCCAATACTTTATTCACATGACAACATCCGAATGGATGATAATTTGTAAACTTGTATTTATATAACTGAGTGAATTCCTGCATTAATTTCCAGAACACCCAATACTTTATCACTGCATACACATGACAACATCCGAATGGATGATAATTTGTAAACTTGTATTTATTTATATTATTAAATAATATAATGTATTTAAGTACTATATATATATAATATATATATATATATATATATATATATATATATATATATATATATATATTGTGGTGATTACTATGGTCTATGAATTAATAAATAATAAAGGGTCGATTAAATGATCAATAAATCGATCAAAAGCCATTGAAAGCACACCATGGGCATCCCCACCACTTGCCGATATCAAAAGGCTTCCTGGAATTTCTCTATCACTTGATCTTCAGAGCTGACCAACTACACACCTTCTTCCCGGTTCGACCCCAGGAAACCAATGAAGCAATCAGGATAGGAAGAAGTTATGGGTAAAAGCTCGAGACTATGCAGTACCACAAAATTGGTGATATCAATTTAGTTATTTAATTTGGTAATCAGTAAAAGAAAGAATGTTTGTCAATTTAAAATTAATATTTATTATAGTGTAAAGGTTAAGGACGCCCTCCGTGAACCCACCTGAGGTTGATTATATTAATATGATTGAAATTCAAATATAATTGTTTAAAAGGCATAGTTGAATTTTATAAGAACCCATGCTCGTATATTTTTGTATCTAATAATAATTTAATTAATATTTTTGAAATAATATAAAAATCGTAATATATATATATATATATATTTTTTTTTATAGATGTTTTGAAGTAAAAAAAATATTTCTCTTTAATTATACAATCTCATTAATAAGATGAGTGAAAAAAAATACCGGAGAAGCATTTCACCCTCAGTGGTCGCTGCTGCCGCTGCACTAGTAGCAGCAGGTGTCAGCCTCGTTCTTTTTGCTGGAGCGGTGTGCTTGTTCTGTTCATCACTGACAGGTGCAGGTCTTTTGCTACCTCCCTGGCTACCCTGCCGAGTGCTGGTAGTGCTACTAGCAGCTTGTTGGCTACTGCTGCTTCCACTTCCAACTCCTCCTTGTCCACTGCTAGCTACAGACTGCCCTGATTCTTCAACCTGGGACTGTAAGTTCAAATTTTAGGTAGAAACATTACTCAAGATAAGTTATTTATATGTTTAAACAAATACAAAATAAAGAGTTTTTCACAATCCAAGGATAAATTAGATTTGACGATATTAACTAAATAAAGATTGAACAGCCAATTAGAACAGTAATCCAAAATACCAAAATAAAAATATTGAGATAGCAATTTAGTAGTTAGAATAGAGATCTACTGTTGGTTGGTTATTATATTATCATAAATACTATTAGTTAACCCTTTAACGGGCAGGCCGGGAATTTTCGAATTTGTTTCTTGTTGTTTTTTCCTTTGAATGGCTATAGCCACGCTAACCCTCGCACATGTATCATGAAATTTAAGGTTGAATAAAGGATACTAGACGATAATGAGTAGAATAATGCGTGGAATATTACGTCATTCATTGAGCAAAAGGCATTAAATATGTGTATCCTGCAGGATACATTGCCTGTTAAAGGGTTAAATATTGCATAGAAGTTTGTAATAAGAGGGAGAAAGATATCATTTCAGAAATATAACTTTTCTGAAAAATAACTATTCTTCGTTCAAAAGCTGTGCTTGCTTATTATGATGCTGGCACCATTCCATAAACTTTACTCAAGGAAAATCCCAATTAATCCACTCCCTTCCCCCACCAAAAAAAAAAGCTATTACAAACAGATAATTGTCTCTTTCTACAATAAAACCTAGACTTGACAGACACCGATGAACTAAAATGCCTACATATTAGAGGCAAATAAATTTTACCTTTTGCCTTTTGAGGGATACCACTGAACATCGAAACAATACAAAATCCAAACAAAAAATTTATATGATTCATAGGACTATCGCAGTTTATAATTAAATTAATTATAAATGAGAATAGGCCTAATATACTCTTTTTATTTTAAAGATTACCGGTTCAAGGAATAACTGAATTGTTATGGTTACATAAATAGTACAGCAGACATTTAATCATGCAAAGCAGGCCAAGTGTGTGCTAAGCTAATAAACTTTGATCATCGTAAAAAAGAGATATCTAATGAGTTAATAAAAAAAAACCCAGTTATTAATAACTATTTCTGAGAAAAATATTTATTTAGTAGAACAAAGATAGTATTAAAGTAATTATATATAAAACTAATAGTGCCTGTAATTTCACATTCTGAGTTAATATTTACGGTTTACAGATCAGAACATTAACAATTAGATAGACAACATTAGATCTCGCTGCTAATATTTTTATAGCTGCAGGAATTATAAAAATGATTGTACCACATATGGTACTAGGGGCCTTGTAGGGTTAAATTTTTACTTTTTTTTTTTTCATTATAAGCAATTTTTACATCAAATTGCCGATATTTTGAATGTTTCTATATTTATAGGACTAAAGGTGAATGTTTAACATTGTAAAACTAGTTTCCAAATAAATTAAATACCAAAGAAGTAGTAATCAATCAGTTCCTAATTGTATTGATTACTCTATACTATATTAGAACCTCAAAAAATTTAAATCTATTAAAACGTAGAGAAATAAATGTATCACTAAGGTTAAATCTGAATGTTTCCGGAATATTTAGGTTTTAAAAGCAACCTTAAGGTGTAATAATTGTATCACGTATTGCAGTAATAAACCCAAAATAAAATAGAATAATACATAGCCAGTGTATACTATAATGGCAGGAAGGATTACCAACCTGCCTGTAATAAGTGGCTACAATTGGAGCTTGCTTGTGGCTTGATCCTGAAACAGACTGTTCCGAGACTTGTTCCTGACCCGAGGCAGAAACAACTCCAGCAGTCTCTCCACTCCCAGTGTCACCCTACAATACATTTTAAAAATGGCACATTCAGGGTGAGTTAAAAAATGTAAAATATACCAGTTGAGTCCCTTAACCTTTTAACTAACCCTCCTTCCACCATGTGGAGCTTATAACTAGAAAATAAATTGTTAGCTGTCAGTTTCTGAAGTAACTAAAGTTTCTCCAAGCCAATAAACAAATAATATCAATTGTGAATTAAGAAGCCCGGGATTAGTTTAGATGGCAGGAAGGAATGATACCAACCTGCCTGTAATAAGAAGCTACGATTGGAGTTGGCATGTGGCTTGATCCAGAAACCGACAGTTCGGAGACTTGTTCCTGATATGATGCAGATACAACACCTGCACTTTCTCCATTCCCTGGTTCACCCTACAATACATTTATTGCATAGAGGGTGAACAAAAAAACATAAATATATTATAAATAAACCACTTTTCCTCCAGACATTCTATTTAAATTTTTTTTAAAATTACATTAGAAGTTAAAAGATTAACATCTGAGGAGAGGAGAGAATTTCATGAAGATTTTAAACTTTGAATAATTACTTTACTAGGCTAAACCATACATGCACTATTCCGAATAACTATTTTCAATATCTTACCTGCTGCTGTGTTGTAGGCTGAGGAAGAACAAGAGCTATAGATACAGTATTCTGTGTCGGTTGAACAGAATGCTGACTAGGACCATCTTCACTCGCAGTTTCTGCTTCCATATGCTGTTTAAGAAAGGAAATAATTAATATTTACAGGTATTTAATTTGTTTTTATGTATAAAATATTTGAAAAATGGACATTTTCAAATAACTATGTATATACACTACAAAAGAAGATCACTTAGAAAAATTCAAATATTTGTTCTCTAATAATATTATTTCTGCATCCAATCCTTTTTAAATTATTTCCAATGACAATAGGTTCTAAATATACAGGATTCTCCTCATTGATATTATTAACGATTTTAGTACAGGATAGGCCCTTCTCTAGCTTGAAGCAAAGCATCAAGTTCTCAAGGCATGCTTCTTATTAATCAACCTCTTCTTTATCCAAGCCCCCCCCCCCCCCCCCATGTTCTACTTCAGAGGAGAATGATACACAATGCATTCATTTTTTTACCTGAATTTACTCTAAGGAAAACAATCAGAGATTAATGTGACACAAATCTGAAAAACTTAGACCTAGTTCAGGTTTGCAACGAGTGACAGAACCAAGAAATGACCTCTTTAACACATTGACTGCTCATGATGACATTTTGTCAAAGCTACTCCCTTTCCATGCACAAGTGTCAACACGACACATCTCTTTTCATTTAAAGGGAGCCCACCAGCTCTAGCATAGAAGATCAGTGTCCGCAGCATCATATAAAGCATTGTGTTTGTCCTACATTTTTTTATACTCAATTCAACTGTTTTTTTTTTAACAATTCTTTTAAAGCTAAGCCTCACATTAATTATTATTACTTATACATATATTACTGATTATGCTTTTAGTTAAAAACTACTTATATTCATAATAAAGCAATTCTAAGGGTTAAAATCAATATTTTTTTAAAATGCAGTATTTTTGTTTTTTTTAATGTAGTGAGGAAAATTTTTTAAAAACAAAATATTGATTTTTAAAACCAAAATGTTTGGATATTGCAAATATATTATTGAAATCAATTATTAACTCCATTTTTCTATTGAAAACATGTGACAACAGTTTGTTGTCACCTGCCTCCTGGGAATGATGACTCCATGTCATCATTGGTTTTTTTAATAGAAAAACACTAATATACGGTGAAGTTATTTGCGGTAGTGTAAAACAGAGCCAAAGTAATTATGAAATAAAATAATGCTTCACAGAGAAAGGATCATGGAGGAAAGCCTTATATATACAGCTACTGAGACTGTAATATCTCAACCCTCCTATTGAGTCTGATCAAAAATTTCTGTATAATTTTAAAAACAACTAATCCTTCGAATATGCTTAGAGTTCTTCCTTCCCATTATCACTTCAATTAATAGCATATTATTAATGAAAATGTATAATAATAATTTAAAAAAGAATTTACCGCAAAAATAAGTTCTACTAGTATCTAATATTAGAAAACAAATTTGTTTGAGCTTGAGCTTTTGAGTTTTTAAGCGTGGGTCACTTTTTTTTACAGAGCAGTGAATAAATAAATATTTCATAAAACAAAGTTGTTTGCAAGTATAATTCAATTTAATGATAACAGATAATAAACAAACCTGGCCAAGGATAACCGTAGCTGGGTGAATGTTATGGACAGCTGAACTAGTAGCGGGCATGTAATCAGTATGAGAAGAAGTTGGAGACGATGAAAGTCCCTCGCATGTGCTACTTGTGTGGACAACTTGTTGCTGTGGGGCCACCAACACTCTGAAATATGTCATAGTTCTGTAGGGTCATTTCAAATTTATATACATAACATTTAAATATAAAAAATTATTTAAGACAAATTTTCAAGTTGTAAACAATTGAATTCACAAAACAAATTTGCTGTTATTTATTTATTTTTAACTATACCAAGTGCAAAACATTTTCCATTACTATTCCTCATTTATATTTACTATACCATTATATTTAGTCTTGATCAATCAATATAACAGTTTTTAGAGTAGGTAACAATGTTTATAACTCCCAAAAAACATCTTATTAGACATCCATATTTCAATTAATTTTTTTATTTATCAATATATTCATTTAAATGAATATAAATACGAAATTCCTTGCTTGAGACAGAAACACAAATTATCTACTAAGTTACCGCTACAAAATGTTTTAGTAAAAATTATGAAGTCACTAAAGATCAATTCTAATTTGTTGAAGTTATTTAAATACAATGAATTTCACTTAGACATCCTACATTACGGTCCTTTTTTTTTTTTTTTTTTTTTTTTTTTTTTCCCCCATAATCCTTAATATTTTTACTACTCGCAATTTACCATTAGACAAACCTCAACTCACTTTGAAAACTATTCATAACTTAGAAGAGTAAGATGTGACTAAAGAGAGGAATAAGAAACAAGTACAACAGATTTCTGCACTTGGAGGAATTCAACTTAAATATTTAAGGAACTAAAATTAGAAGAAAAAATAACGTACGGCTGGTTAGAAGTAGAAGTAGTCTGGCTAGGAAGGACTACTACCGTCCTAGTCTGGGGTGACATAGGCCTTATGCTCGCAAAGGGAGTTTCCCTCCATGGTGTAACAGTAGCTGCATGCTGAGCCTACAAAAAGTTTTCAATTAACAAAGAACAGTAATAACAAAATTTTATTTCGAAAATTGGTAAACCATTTCAAGAAGCTTGACACCAAAAAAGCCTTATGCATTGCTTAATTTATCCTTAATAATAACTTTTAAGAAAGAATATACAAATAAAATTACTTGCGGTTGTTTCACACCAGATGTAGATTGACCAGACATTGGCTTAATATTAGCAGTAGGTGGGTCACTTGTTCCTTTTTCAGAAGTATTTGCAGATGGTTTTGTACCCTGAAAAACAATAAACCAAGATTTTACGAGGGTGAATCAAATATAAACGGTAATTTTCAAAATTATATTTATTGAATAATATTATACAGAAACTATACCTTCAACATTTTTCAATGTAGTCTCCTGCATTATCTACACACTTCTGCCACCAATTTGGAAGCTTGAATATTCCCTGTTCATAAAAAGACTGAGGGTGTTTTTAACCATTCGCGCACGTGCTTTTCGACGTCTTCATTGTTTTCAAATCGTTTTCCTCCAAGTGATTCTTTCAGGGGCGCAAACAAAAAATAGTCACAAGGGGACAGGTCTGGACTGTAAGGAGGGTGTTCGAGAGTTTCCCAGCCCATTTCTTCCAATTTATCCCTTGTCAACAATGCGGTGTGAGGCCTTGCGTTGTCATGGAGAAGGATGACATCTCTAATGGGCACACCTCGTCTTTTGTTCCGGTAACTGGTTTTTGCTGACTGTAGCACCTGGCAGTAGTAAGCCGCATTCATTGTTCGTTGATCGTGAAGAAAATCAATGAGTAGAACTCCCCTTGAGTCAAAAAAAATGTGTTGCAAGAACTTTTCCGGCTGAGAGACGAGTTTTGGCTTTCACTGGGCAGCCTTCATCCTTCCTTCGCCACTCCTTACTTGCCATTTTCGATTCGGGGGTGTAATGGTGGACCCACGTCTCATCACATGTGAAGAATCACTTGGAGGAAAACGATTTGAAAACAATGAAGACGTCGAAAAGCACGTGCGCGAATGGTTAAAAACTCGCCCTCAGTCTTTTTATGAATAGGGAATATTCAAGCTTCCAAATCGGTGGCAGAAGTGTGTAGATAATGCAGGAGACTACATTGAAAAATGTTGAAGGTATAGTTTCTGTATAATATTATTCAATAAATATAATTTTGAAAATTACCGTTTATATTTGATTCACCCTCGTATTATTAATTCATATGAACATGTTCTATTGTAGGATAAAAATCATAAATTTTTAAGTCAACCAAAAATTGATAATTTTTAAATTTAAAAACTATAGATGAATAGCTTGTAAGATAAGTATGTTTAGAGTGTAAAAAGAGAAGCTTTATTGATAAGGCTGTTCCAAATAGCTTTATCTTCAAATTATCAGGCTGAGGAGAAAAAGAAGCATTTAAAATTAGGGCACAGCACAAAAGAAACCCGAGAACTCAAAAATTGTGATCCTTGTAGATATAGATATAGATTAAATTGTAGATGTAGAGTAAATATAACAATCATGCAGGACAAAGTGGCATACAAGTTTGAAGAAGCTTCTCAAGATACTAGAAAGCCTGAAAGACATGTAAAAGACAAGGAAATCATCCCACAATGGATCCATGGACATTGCAGACTCCATGGAAATGAGAGGGCAGACATTTATTTAAATCTGCCCATTTCTTAACCCTCCAAAACCTAGTGTGACGTTAATGTCACAATAGAAAGTATCCGGGTTTTCCCACCCCCTTTCCCTTTGTCAATTGTTGAGGGTGAATTACCTTTACCCCTACCTGAAGGGGGCTCTGACAATCGTTTTAGTACAAACAAACAGTTATTATTTGTGTTTATTTCGAAGTTTGAAAATTAGCCTACAATGAATTTTGACCTCGATGCATGGTAAGTCGTTTTATATGATTATATACATTTTTAAAAATTTAATTTGTCATGTTTTCATTTGATTTGGATCTAAAGTTAAAGTACACAAAATCTCAAGTTTAAAAGAAATATTTAGCTTCATGTTTTCAGTTTTAACTTGGTGTGACAAATATGTCACACTCGGGCTTAAAACTACCTGTTTGATTTTTAGTTCCGAAATTGGCAAAATTACCTTGTATTAACATTTGTCAAAAGGTTTATTGATTTTTTTCAACCAAAGAAAACTGTTAAGAATTGCTGGTGAAACAACGGTAGTTTTTAATTACTTGTTTTTTAAATTACTTTTTTGTAAAAAAAAAAAAAACTTCTTACTTCAATGTAAAAACAACAAAAAAACTAATTGAAGCATTAGTAGTTTTTAGTTATTCAATATTTTCCAGACGTTATATATTTTTTTTTCAATATAAGAAAGCTATTTGCAATCGCTCCTAAAACAACAGTATTTTTTCAATTAGGTACTTGTTATTTTCCGAAATTCTGAATACGATTTTTTTTCCATTTCTCTTCTTTTTTTTTCCAATGGAGTTAGTCTAATCGATCGCTGGCAAGAAAACAGTCTCTTTCACCTTTATTAAAAAAATAAAATCACTATTATGGTCTATTTTTACTGATAGACCTGTACAGCAAATACATGGGTGGAACTGATCGGATGGACAAGGACATCAGCCAGAGAAGAATATGCATTAGTGGGAAGAAATGGTGGTGGCCTTTATTTACATGGCTGATTGACTGAATAATGAATGGTTAATCTATAGGCAAGCTGGACATGCAAATTGCCAAAAACTTCAATTTAGACGAGCAGTTGTTTTGTGCTACTTGGAGAGGTACAAAACACCAATAAAGTCACCAGGGACTTCTACATCTTCAGGTCCCAGATCTTCACGAGTTCCAATTGATATTCGCTATGATTGGATGGATCACTTTGTTGAACCCATCTCCAAGCTCAAGATAAACGCAAGTGAAACACGTTCAAGTACTGTGAGCACTATTTGTGCAAAGTGCAAAGTGGGATTGTGTGTAAAATGTTCTCATTCATATCATAAAAAGTGAGTAGTGCCTTTTAATTTTACCTGTAACCTAATAATACCTAATATATAATAGTTAATAAGTATTAACAATTACTTTTTAAAAAGTAATTAATTAACTGTAAATTTTGTTCAATAAACTAACTTTAAAAATTATTATGTTATATCAATAATAGTATAATAAACAGCATTTAAACTGTACATGTTTCGGGAATTTATTCAACAATTTATTATTCAATAAACATCTAACTTTAAATCTAATTTTCATTATTCATTGAATTATCATAATATTCGGTTATTTTCTTTTGTTCCATTACTCTATTGTTTTTATTATTATTTGTGTTTGGTTTCAGTATATTATCATTCTTTATTTCATTTCTTAATATTTGTTTATTATTATTTCCATTACTTTCATTATTTTTTTCATTATTAATATTTATATTCCTATGCCACATTTTATTAATTATTTTAGTGGGCACCATATTGTCTCCCAAATCCTCAATAATCTCTCTTTTTATTTCGTTAGTGTAAATTCCATCTGTTAATATTATAGCTGTTTTTATATAGTTTTCTATGGTATTAAGTTTTTGGTGGAGGGGGTGGTGGCTATAAAAATTTAATAATCTATTACTCGATTCTTCCTTCTTTATCCATTTAGTGTTTATTTTATCTTTGTTTTTTACTATAAACATATTTAAATATTTAATTTTATTTTCACTCATATTCTCTCTGGTAAATTCTAATTTTTATTCATTTTATTAAAAACTATTAAATATTACATCCATTTCATTATTGTTATTTGTTATAATTAATAGGTCATCTATATATTTTACTATTAATATCGGTTCTTTAATTATTTCTTCTTTAAAACTTTTTTCCATTAAATAATTTAATGTTATTCCACTAATATTAACACCTAAACTTGACCCCATTGGGATTCTGTTTATTTGTCTATAATATTCGTTTTCATAAATAAAATAATTGTTATTTAGACAAATCTTCAATCCTTCAATATATAATTTTTTATTTTTTATTTTAGTATGTTGTTTAATTTTTTTCCATTTATCTTCTATTATTTTAATTGTTATGTCTAGTGGTATATTAGTGTATAAGTTTTTTACATCAAAGCTATTAATTACTATGTTGTTGTATTTTATTTCATTTAATTTATTTTTTAATTCGATGGCATTTTTAATATCAAAGTTATTGTCTTTATTTACTATATTCAAGGTATCATTAAAATATTTATTTAGATTATATGTAGGGCCATTGATATTATTAACTATTAATCTTAGATTTTCTTCTTTTTTATGTAATTTTATTAATCCATATGCTCGAGGCTTATATATATTGTTTGGTGCCAAATTATTTTTTTTTCCTTTTTATTAATATAGCCTTCTTTTTCTAATTTTTCCAAATATTTATTTATTTCATTAGTATAATTTTTAGTTGGGTCCACTCTAAGTTTTCTGTATGTGTTTTTATCATTTAATATATCAAACATTTTTCTCTTATAGTCTTCAACGTATATTATAGCTAATTGCTTAGTTTTGTCAGATCTTATTATTCTTATATTCTTATTGTTTTTTTATAAATTTATTTAACTCTTTAATATCTTTCTCTATTATACTGTCTATTACATTGCATTTTTGTCTTCTATTATGTTTGTTTTTATTTTTATTTTTATTCAGAAAATTACTAATGGTAGTGCTAATATTATTTCTAAAAATGTTTTTATGGTTTTCTGTAATGAGTTCAGAAATTAGGATTGACCCTGTTAGTTATTATTTATTGACTATCCTAATGAAATAATCTATCAAAAAATTTTGTAATTTGAAAAGTATAGTAGTTTTCAGTGAGAGCCTAGTGTGTTTACATTTTGTTGTTGAAATCGATTTATTATTATGTTAGTTATTATTTCTATTAAAGATTATTTTTCTGAGAGAGTTCGATAAAATTTATTTATTATTTTTCTCGAGTTCTGTATCATCATAGGAATAGGAAAATGTAAAAAAATCCAAATATTTTTCAAGAAAATAATTCCCAGTTTTGGAGGGTTAATAAACAGGATCTTGTGAATGGATATACTCATGTTAAGCTCAGTTTTCTCAAAACCATTAGTAGATTTACAAAAAGTTAGCAGGTTTAATTTTGGATACCTTGGTATGTAAATTTGAAATTTGAATAGATTCTATTTTTCATTAATTCTCTGACAGTAAATAAGCATTAGAAGATTGATTTTGTCTTGAGACCTTTCTATTTAAAAACCATCGATATCATAGCTTTAGAGAAACGAGAAATAAACACAGAGTAATAATTAAATTTGATCAAAACAAACAGTTGTAACTAAGAAAGGATATCAAGTTTGTGTGGACTGCACTTTACGGTTTGCAAGTTATTAAGATTATGAAAATGGTTATGGACTCCATGTGAAAACTTTAACAATTACAGTGGAGTCTCACTTATACGAATGTGAGGGGGAACGGAAAATATTCATATTTGTGAATACTTCTTATAACTGAATAGTTATAAGATAGTTATTCGTTCGCCGGGGAACGAAAAATTCTTTGTATAACTGAATGTTTCTTATAAGTGATTTTTGTATAAGTGAGACTCCACTGTATTATGATATAATTATTATTATGCAAATTGTGAATGAAGTTATGATATGATATATATAAAACATAATCAGTCACCTGCTGCTTGTCCAACTGCCTTTGCATGATGGCCAACCTCTGATTCATAACTTCTAGCTCTCGCTGGAGCCTTTCTTTTTCTGCGACTTCCTCCTCCTTGTCTTTTTCAAGCTGTGCAATAATTTGCCTAAGGTCACCTCCTTCTCCACCTATAAACAGAAATCAAGTTTTAAACAAATACGTGATTTATGGATAAAACTACAAATAAAAATACAATTAAAATAAAACCTTTAGATAAAATTTCTTCAAGTTTTTTCTTGTCTTCAGTGAGGTGTAAAATTTTAGCTCTAGCATTTTTGAGAATTTGTTTTGCTCTTTCATCACGCTCGTTATAATTGACCTTCATGGCTTCATTTTCCCTCTTAAGATTTTCAATTTCAGACTCATGGTTGGAAACCTGTAAAATAAATACCTCTAAAATTATGAATAAATTCTAAAACAAAAATAATATATTGAGAATGGAGGGACAAGAGAGTTTATATAGAACAAAACTAAAATTCTGAAGGATAGTCGGTATGTTGATAATAAGGTTTGTGTGATTACATCATTTGAAAAATAAAACCAAACAAATATAATACAGTGGAGCATCGATTATTTTTATTATTATTTTCTTTTTAATGCAATTTTAATTAAATTGATCATCTAATTACTTATTTCTATTGTTAAAATAATTTATATCTAAAATAAAATAAAATGAAAAACAAATGATTTTTTCCATGAAGGTCTATTAATTAAGGGAATAAGAAATCATTATTTTTTTGAAATGGCAAAAATTTGCTTAGTTTTCTATACCTAAATATTTGTTTGCAGAGAACTGAATAACTAATTATGCCATTTGCCTCTCTGAATTCCTTCCCATTCATTTGGATGGTAGTAGATAGCTCATCTTCAATTTTAAATCATTCTTAATAAGGAATACATCATATTTATGATCACCTTTTGTTTAAAAATCACAACAAAAAGAAAAAAAGTGGTTCTATCATTTAAAGACAAAATGGAAATTTTAATGTGGTTTAAAAAAAGGTGAATTTGGTCAGACATTAGCTATCGAGTTCAGGGTTGGTAAATTAACACTAATGGGAATTAAAAAGTTGTATATAAATAATTTTTTTTAAGCGAATTTCGACTATTCGAATATTAGATTATCCGAACCACCCCTGAAAACATTAGTTCAGATAATCGACGCTCTACTGTAAATAAAATTAATCATAAATAGAATTATAAATAAATTAAGAAATTACTACTTTCCAGTTTATTTCAATAATTGGTTAATTTCTTAGTCATTTCATTGTTTTTTCCTATTTTTATTTTATATATATATATATATATATATATATATATATACAGGTATATATATACACACTTTTCCCACCGTGTATATATATTTTTATAAATCTTCGTCCTTTCATATAGGGGGGTTGAGGAATGACAGTCATTTATTTTACATTTCATGGCAGCATGACTTCACCAAAAGCCTCTTGTAACATCAAAAAGTTTTCAGAAAACGTTTTGTTCTAGTTTCACACAAAATTTCACACAAACACGTTTCTCTTTCACATTTTATTTTCATAAAATAGCCAAACTCTATAAAACTAACCTCAAACAAACTGTGCTAATGTTACTTTCAGTGATGTTAATTGATCTGCAAACACAGCTGTGTTCCTGTTGAGTCAGGCAATACAATGCTGCCAACCGCATCGCTGTGAGACATTGCATTCCCATAGTATATAAAAAGTCTCCTTTTTGTTGTTATTATATTTTAATCATTTCAATACCTAATTAAATAAAAAAAAAAAAACCTTCCTCACTCTTCCCTCCACTTAACTTCATTTAATATTAATTTTTATTTTCATAAACTTGTATTTTATTTTCTATATCAACTTTATGGACAGTTTTTAACCTGTTTCAAAATGTCATTAATATAGATAAATCTTTAATCATTAGTTGTAATTTTTTGTTTTTTTATATTGCAAATATTTTTATAGCCCTGATAATTACCATCATTGTTACAGCAAAACATCATAAAAATAAAGCATAAAAGTGTAAACCAACAATTCTTTTATATTCAATAAAATACACACATATAAAAACAGAAAATATAAATATATCACAATATCTTCCAACTCTTTAAGATTAAATCTGCAATTCATTCTTACCCTTTTAATCGCTGTTTTCTTACCATTTATTAATATATATGGCAGTCTAAAGGGTAAAAAAGAAATGTCTTCTGTGAATTAATAAAATTTATATTTAAGTTAATGGGCAATGCAATATAAAGTATTATATTTCATTGTTCATTGATAATTAACTATATAATGGGCATTTTTTTGTTAGTCATGCAATATAAAGGGACTGAATATTATATTGATCATTGTTCATTGATAATATAAGATTGGATTTATTTTCAGAATACTATATAATGTAATATGATAATACCTGATCTGTGAGTTGTTTTATTTTATCTTCAGTCTCTTGAGATATTGACGGACCTGCCTCAACTTTGACTTTCCGTTCGTCTTCCATGACCTTCAGGGTATCAGTATATTGCTGCTTATATCTTTTAGCTATTAGCCTGATCTAAAATAACAATAAATAATTTTTAAATAATTATTAATATCATAACCACAGTCTTATTTTACTTTTTAAAAGCTAAAAATTTTAAAAATAATGTCTGAATAAAAAATATAGGGAGGAAATAACAAAAATATGAAACAAACCTAAGAAGTATCTAGATACTCAAAGCTTCATTATTACAATTATATTTTTTATTGCAGTTTCATAACTTCAGTTCCCTTGGGACTGACTTTTCTGTTTGTTTTTCCTAATAATTTGAATCTGTTCTGATGACAGCCATTATTGTTACATCCAAAATGTCAGATAAATAAGTAGATTTAATAGAACAATTCTTACTGACTGATACTTAAAGTGATTACACAGTCAAATTATTTTTAAAGTGCAACAAACCAGCCAATTAAAAAAATAAAATACAAAACAGAGACTGAGTATTAGTATTAGCACAAGAGCTTAGGTTTCTGTTCTAATAGCTTTCTATTCAAGATTCATGTGATCAGCAATATGTTAAATAGCTATTGAAATATTGATTTATAAATAAATTAGAGCTCCTGGTGATGGGTATATCTAAAAAAAATGTTACCTAAATTAACTAAAACGATAAAATAAACAGGAATATCATAATAATCATGATTGGTATAATGAAAACTGCATTTTATAAAAAAATCACATTATCGATATTTTTGGTCACTGGTATATTGTGTGTTGATATTTAGAGTTCAAAACATTGTCGATATGGAATATCAATATTTTTCTTATGACACCCATCCCTACTGGTAATTGAATAACTGAGAGGCAGATGCCAGGTACCCAATAAACAAGCAAACATAATATTCAATAAATAAAACAATGTAAGGGCCTATTTTCTTTTCTACCAAGATGATTTCACACAGTAATAAAATACAAGGAGGTAATAACGTGAGCACTTAATGTTTAAACACTAAAAGCCTTAGGCCCTAAGGTCATTAATAATGCATTACTAACCTGGCGCTCTTTGTTGCGTATGTCATTCAATGATTCGTTTTGAGCCGTCATTTCAGATTTAAGTTTGGCCAATTCTTCAGATGTTTTTGTCATCTCTTCTTTTGATGTTGTCAGTTCCTTCTTCAAATTCTCAATAGCTTTCTCTTGGCTGGCCTTGAGCTCTTCTTTCTCATGTTGAAGTTCTGATACCTGAGTAATACAATCAGGTTGAGGTAAGAAAAAAAAATATGAAGTCACAGCATTTAATGTGTTGCCTACCTTATCTTAGAAATTTTATCTATTCATAAAAAATTAAAAAAAATCTATTACCATTAACAAATCAAACACTTGAACAGTTCTGGGGAAAAAACGATCTAAGTCCACTATTGTCAGATTGGGATTCCGGTATGAAAAGAGATCTCATAACTAACTAAAGCAATGGATGTATGGTACCATTTGGGAAAGTGATTATGGGGTAAAGATAGAAGAGGACGATAACAGACTCTGAAATACAAAGATATTAGAAGAATGTGAATATGATCTTTTTTTCCCACTACCCTTTAATTATATAATCAAACAATATAATCTCATGGATTAATTGCATGATTAAGGAGCTCCAGAAAATGATAAATATTGTTTTTTTATTATATTTAAAAATATTCATTATAGTTTTTTTTTATCCGCTCACTTCAAGCAAGAGCATCTATGGCAAATTGAAAGGAAAGTATAAAAGAATTAGTTTTCACGAAAATTGCAATGTTTTGGTATGATTTTTTTTTTTAATTCCCTATTTTCCCATAATAGACCAATTAGGAACTGAGCTCCAGGAGGATTGAACCAGAATCAGCGAATAGAATATCTAAAGCCAACAAGGTCTGGTCTACTAACCAATTTTAATAGCATTGTGGGTGGGGCACAAAAATGTTGGTAAAGAAATGAAAATGCATTTTGTGATATTTTGAACCTATAAACTTTTAAATTTGGCGGGTAAAGTTAACATATGATACGGAAGGCACACAAAAATGACGTCTTTAAAAAAAATGTTGGAAAAACCATTGGAAAAGCCGTTACAGAGAAGCGGATGTTTTACAGAAAGGGCAGTTCGCTTCTAGTCAGCAGTTGGCTTCTAGTATGAAATCAAATAGAGACTCTGAGCAGTGAAGAGCTAAAATTTATATTCAGTTCGCCTTTTTGTTATTTCATATGGATATCTAATATTAAAGAATCTGTTAATGTTGCTATTGGAGTGTTCAAGCCAGAACATGGAAGGAACATAAAGAGGAGGCAGATAGAAGAAAGAAAATTAGTGCCATCCTTCTTAATATTAGATAACCTTATAAGTGGTAAATTAAAAATGTATGAAATTGTAAATTAATTGAATGTAGTTAAAATTTAGTAAATAAATGTTAGTTTTAATTTATAAATAAAAAATACTTTTAAACAATTATACCAAATTTCATCAACATAGAACCTTCCTTCATATTGCGCCTAAAAGGGACAATTAAGTTAAATAGTAATATTAAATTAAAAAACTTATTAAAAATAATTTTAAAATTAATAAAATCATAACAATATATGCAAGTGTTTAATTCCTAACCCTCACTTAAGGTAGTGAAAGCTGGGTAATAATGTTGAATAAGCAAGACAGTTGTGTAACAGGCAGAGAAATGATATTTCTGGGGAGAGTTATTGGAAGGACCAGGAGACGGTGTCAGAAATGAACAGACCAGAAGAGAGCTGAAAGTAATGGAGTTAAGGACCTTGTAAGATAATGAAAGCTCAACCCAAAGGAAACCACAAGGTCACCCTTGAAATTCCTACAAGAAATACATACAGAGAATTAGAGAGAAAAAGAGGCAAAACCCTTCAAGAAACAAGGCAGCTTAGCAGGGACCGAGAGCTACGTTGGATGTGTAAAGACATGGCTGTGTTGGATAGAGGCTCTTCAACTTTAGAAATGGCTCAAGAGGAAGACAAAGAATAAGAAGAAAGCATAACAGACCATTTAGGAACTGATCTCCACCATAGTAAATAAATAAACCTCTTATGGGGTTGATACACTATAAATTATGCTAATTATAAGAAACTAAACTGAAATCAGAACCTACCTGCTCCTCAAGTTTGGTTTTAACTGCTTTAGCTTGTTCTCTCTCAGTACCAAGTTGCTTAGTTAGATTTTCTTTCTCGAGTGTTAGCCTCTTAATTTCATCTGGGTTCTTATTAGTCCTCTCAATTAACTGATTAGCACGTTCTTGCCACCTGAAATTGGTATTTTTAATATTACACTGTATTCAAAAATATAATTTGTTAAAATTTTCTTCCATTACCTATATTTGCTTATAAGAATCAGGACAGTGTTTTATTTTGTTCAAAATAATAAGACTAACCAACCGAACAAAGTTATTAATCTGTTCTATTGAATCTAAAAATGTTAATAATATGAAATAAAAATGTGATTTTTCTAAACCATTTCAGTGCTAAGTTTATAGATATAAGAACATTAGTCAGTTTGTTTTTACTTTATAGAAAAGATGGACCAGGATAGATAAACACATAAATCCATTCTTATTACAATAAGTCAAAGTTTTCAACACCAGTAATAACCAATAAATCAACTGTAAACATATCAATAATGAGCAACTTTTGTTCGTTTACAGCCAAAGGGGGTAAGACTAAAGTATTACTCATAAGGCCAAAAAAAAAAAAATTAATAAATAAAAATAAAAAATTGATAGATGAAATTTTTATTGCTGACTACTGAACCTTAACCCTCGGGAACCTAGTCCTGTGAGGCCCAACATTCATTTTAAAAGTGGCTGGACGCGGAGTGGAGTGGAGTCTGGAAGGAATGGCTTCTGCTACCTTCCCATCTCTAACTAAACTTTGATTCCTTGTTATGACGGGTGCCTTAGAAGTTTCAGTAACCCCTCCATGTGCTTTTTGGGCCTAACAGGGCATTGTGCGCTTCAACGTTAGAATTATTATTTACACTTACATTACAATTTATCAAGTATTTCTAGTTTATTTGTATAATTGAATTATTATTTTAATTTGAAACTGATTTATCACGGAGAATGATGGGTATGGCCCATGAGGCCATTGCACGTTCCTTTGTTCTCTGATTTTGAATAAGGCAGTAAATTCAGGGTGGACCAAAAAGAATATACGTATTTCAAACTGATATATTTAATAAACTGTAAGACATACAACTATGGAACTTGGGAGACATATTTATAAATCTCTCTAGTTTAGATTACAGATGTTCAATATGTTCTCCACCAGCGACACGAACAATATCATACCGATATTCAAATTCCTGCCATACTCGACTAAGCATGTCCGGTGTCACTGATGTAATGGCAGTACGGATTCGGTTCTTCAACTTATCGAGGTTCTGTGGTAGTGGAGGAACATAGACGGTGCCCTTGATGAAACCTCACAGGAAGAAATCACACGGCATCAAATCCGGTGACCGTGGAGGCCAGCTGAAAAGTGTTAAATCTTCCCTTCCTTGACGTCCGATCCAATGGTTCGGAAGTTTGATTCAGAAACTGACGAACTTGACGATTCCAGTGAGGGGGTGCCCTGTCTTGTTGAAAAATGAGGTTGTCCTTGTTCAGCCTCGGAAACAACCAATTTTGCAGCATATGAAGATACTGCGGACCGTTAACCGTGTTTCCATCAAATAAAAAAGGAGCTAAATAGATGAGCAGGATATAGGATATAGTAACAAAACACATTCAATTCAGAAACAATTTGGATTTGGCTGTTGCTCTTACTTTTTTTTTTTATTGAATCTAAAACGATCTGGCATTGATATATCAGTAAACAACGGAGTTATAAGGCATAAATGTTTACAAAAAAATTCATAAAAAAAAACCGTAAGACTTTGTATATAGGTAAGTGACCTTAAATAGGTTCAAAATGAACTTCCCTACCCAAGATAATTTTTTGGCCAACGATCTTCCTAACACCCTGTGTATATATATATATATATATATATATATATATATGTTTAGTAAGGTTCTTGAGGTTCAGTCATAAAATATATATATATATATATATATATAGCTAAATAAAAGGTTCGCGGGACTGAGTTTTTAAAAAGAGGATTTTATTGAAGTACATACATTATACAAGAAAAAGCACAAACTTAAAGCTTATTACAAAACTTCGTGGAACAAACTGACATCATAACGGGTAGAGGCAGAGTGTCACCGGACGAAGGTGGGGGTGCCCCTTTTATACAGTTATCTAGGGAACAAATATCTAATAGGTAAGATTCTATACAATAAAATAAAAGGTTTGGACCTTATACATTTCTCAATACCTTTTACACTAAGTCATAACATTGCAATAGATAACATTCTATAAACAAAAGGGATTGGACCTTATTCTAAGTTTATACAAGCATAGAAGGATTAGACTTTGTTTACTAAATTAGAATTTGAACATTTGAAAACAAAAAGTTACAATTATCAACTTCCTATAAACAAAAGGATTATACTTTGAACTTCCTGTTTACTAAGTCAGGATCTGTACACTTGAAAAATAAAAAGATTAAACCTTGAACGTCTAACGCTAGGATAGGATTTTATACAATTGTCATAAACAAAAGGATTAGACCTTGTCCATTTCTTAATATTAACAATAAGCTTAAACTACAAAATGTTTATACGTTACAGAATTCCTTACATGCTAAAGTACAATTTTCCTTATAACTAAAAGATAATAGGATATTTCTTAATGCTAAATAATACATTATTTAAACAAAGGACAAAATAAAATAAGAGTCTTTGAATCAGTTTCCTCTATTGCAAATAATACTTTTAGCTTCAAAATTACTCAATTAAAATAATAATATTTTAAATCAAAATAATAATTCAAACACTCCTTTACAATAATTACAATTAATAATAATTTCAAAATAAAATACATACTTTTTCAATGATCAATCAAAATAATATTTCAAGACAAAATAATAGTATCCTAATTTTTATGATAGTGACTTCAAAATATTAATTACAAAATAAATCGGACAGAATATTACTGTGAAATAAAATAATAATTTGAATGATCTTTTACATTATTAACATTTAATATAATATTTTACAACAAAATACAAAAGTCCGACTTTATTAAAATAACTACAGCATTGTCAATTTAATACAGGTAATTCCTTCAATATAACATAAATATTATCCTAATATCATTATATTATATATTTAAAATAAAAAAGATTTTTAAGACATTTTAATATTGTTTAAATAAAATTAAATATTTTTAATCAGAATCATTATCTGAGTCATAGTTATCCGAGACATCCGAAATATTTACGCGAATGGATTCATTATCGTCGTCTGAAATATATTGTTTCTTTTTCCTCTTTTTTCTAGTGGGCCTTTTAATATTGTCAATATGGGTTTTAATCGGTCTCTTATCTTTCACTAGTACATTTACTTTTTAAATTTGTCTCTACTCTTTATTTTTGCTTGGGTATTTTTCAAATATTCTGTATCCCCTAATTGTTTCTGAATATCTAAAGGGTCTTCTCTATTTTTATTTAATTTTTCAGTCCTTGTTTCTTTTTCGTCATTTATTTTGGATCTAATTAATTTATGTAATAATTGTTGGTCCTTGTGATATTTTAATACGTATTGTTCCGTCAGGTCGGTGTTTTCGTTCTGACTCTAATCTGGAGGTTCCGAATGTAATTTCATTATACGCTATTACCGCTAATCTTAATTTTTGTGCATTGAACATTTATCTTTTTCTTTTCCTATTATTCTTAATAATTCGTTTAGGGTAGAGTGGACTCTGTTCAATAATCCCAAAGAGTTTGAGTGGCTGGCTGAAGTATAATGTAAGATAATATTATTTTCTTCACAAAACTGTTTTACTAAATTATTTTTCATTTCCGTCCCTTGGTCTAATGATATTTGTAGAGGTGTGGGAAAGTATGTCATATAGTTAGTCAGTGCGTTACAAATATTAATTGCGTTCTTTGATTGTAGGGTTTGAGCAAATAAATGTTTCGAAAATGTGTCTACTGCTGTGAATATTATTGCGTTGTTAAAATTAAAAATGTCAATCATTAATTTAAATTCTGTCTGACTATAAAACTGATAAGATGATATTTTTTCTAAGGTTTGAATGAATATTAACCAAATTAATCTGATAAGTCTATTTTAAATTTTTGAAGTGTAAACCATTCAAATCATATAATATCTGTAACGCTAACTTCATTTTATAAATGCCTAAAAATGTTTATAACAATTATATTCAACTTCTTAAAAACAAAAATAAGCAAGAAATAAAGATCGAGACGTAATGTAAACTTATTAACTTTTTAACCAAAAATAACAATACTTAATCACGAAGATGATTAAAATGCATAGTTTAACTTAAAACTTAAAACTGTGAAATCGTTTATCCCTTTAGCTTTATATTTAATATTTCGATTCTAGTGATTAACAGGACATTAATTAAAATGATCATACCTCGTTTTGTTTAAATTGAATTGTTAGAATAATAAAGTAAAATAATAATTTTAATTTACAGATTCTTTTAGTTTCGTCGATACGATGTAATTGTTTAAACAGCAAACATAATAGAAGCTTAAAAATAGAACGAATACAACCGTTTAATCCTAAACGTATTTAGTAACGCATATAAGAAAGTTAACATTATTATCGGAGTAATAATCATATAAATACATTCTTTAAAAGTCTAATTAACATTAACATACAAATAATATTATCAACTAAATCATTATTATTAAATTATTAATTAATTATTATTATTAAGTTATTCTTAAAATTAAATAATGATTTTGATTTGTTAGAAATTTACTACTATTTTCAAAATTAGTACCTATTAATATTAATTATAAACGAAACATCGTAATGAGAAGCAACATAAAACTAAATTTTGCAATCTAAATGAAAATAAGTAAGTTATAATTTTACAGAAATAGTTAAAACATGTTATTAACAATTAATGATAATATTAATAAATTTAAGTATTAACAAAAACTGGTATGAATATAAATTATAAATTATCCGATTTAAATATTTTACTTAGTTTTTTTTTTTTTATATTTATACATTTTTTTGGTACAATCCATAGTGGGAAATTATTTTTTGATTTATTTGGTCTGTTTATTACATTTAACAATTTGTGTAACTCTTCATGAACCGTTTTCTCGCCTAAAGAAACATTTAGTTGAGCTTTAAACTTTTTTAACTTATTGCGACAGTGATCCAGCCTACTTTTTATGGAAATAGAAGCTATTATTTCTTTTAAGGTCTTTTGGTTCAATTTATTAACTCTTGTTACTTTATTATTAAATTTTTCAACAGTTACTTTTAAACTATTTTTCGAAGCTTTTAAATTGTTCGTTTCTTTCACAATATTTGAATTTAAGTCTTCTGTTTCTTTAATTTTACTAATTATATTTTTTTCGTTTCCTTCCCGTGACTTATTAACGGTTTTTATTGTTTTATTTAAATTACGATATTTATTTCGGACTGTTTCTTTATTTTTATTAAGTTCTTCAAGTTTTCGGTATTTTAAATTTTCGACGTCTTCCATATTCTTAAATTTGTTTACAGAATTTTCTATACTTTCTTTTATTTCAGGTTTTAAATTATACGTTTCTTCCACACTCTTAATATTGTTTACAGAATTTTCTACAGTTTTTTTTATTTCCGGTTTTATATGTTCGTCGCGGATTAATTGTTTTTTTCCATTTTTTTCGTCGATTAGACTGGGTATGTCGTTGCCTAAATTTAAATTTAAGTCATTTATTTCTATTTGTTTATCCTGATTATCAATGGTCTGTTTATCTGGTTTAGGATTTAAATTGTTTATATCCGGTCCGGAGGTCTGCTTGTGCTCGGGCCTAATTCTAAAAAATGATTCTGTCTTTGTTCTAATGATTCTATACGCTCTTGTAATAATTTTATCTGTTTATCCTTTCCTCTTCTATCGCGTGTACTCTATTAGAAACGGTTCTCATTGAAAACAGTGTTGGAGTCTATTTGGGGTTGCTGATAATTATATATATATATATATATATATATATATATATATATATAACCTTTTGTTCTTTATATGAATCACTCAAGTGATAGTTGGGCCACTCAGGGGTTGCGCGTTCCGTTGCTACATTTTGATTGCGCCTTCCCAAGGGTTAAATTCTGTATCAGTATTTAGTTCTGGAGAAGCATTAAAAAAAGGTAAATACTTCAAATATCAAGGAAGTATAATTGAGATTAATGGCTCCCTGTGATATGGAAATTAAAATGAGAATGGCAGATAGCAAATAGGTTATTTATATGCTAAAATGCGTTACAATGGAGTAGAAAAATCATTCCCAAAACAAAACAGAATATATTCAAAAGTATTATATTGAGTGTACAGACACATGGAACAGAAACATGGACAATAAAGGCCAATTTCTGGAAGAAGCTATTGGGCGCAGAATGGACTATTGGTGCTGAGCAGTGAGGATATTAAGGAGGTAAAAGGTAAAAACAGAAAAAAATTGAGAAAAAATGGAGGTGCAAAGAAGTACCCTGAAAGAGATAGAGAAAAAAAAAATCCTTAAGCTGGTATGGACATTAACAAAGAATGTCCGATGAAAGGCAATTGAGGAAAGTTTATGAATGGAGAATACGAGGAAGAAAGAAACGAGGTAGGGCAACAAAAACATGGAAGAAAGAAATAGAAGTGTACATGACAGGATGTGGCCTAAGAGAGGAATGGACCTTAGGCAGTGGAATATGAATGGAGGGCATTATAAATTTAGGATAAGAAAAGCCACTGCATCTAATTAATAAAAAAAATGAACAAGTGATAAACACAATTAGTATTTAAATATTTCATTATATATATCTTACCTTTGAGATTCTGCTTTAAGAGCAGCTGCCTCAGTGGAGTATCGCTCAGCAAGAGCACTGCTCTCGGCAGCTTCTTTCTTTGCAGGCTCTACTACTTCTTTTTCAAGGCGAGTAACCTCAGCCTCTGCGACCTTAAGCCTTTCTAGCAACCTATCTCGCTCATCATTTAACACTCGATTATTTTCAGTTAACTGGTTCAATGTTTCGACCTGGAACAGAAGAATAATGCTTTACAGATCACATTGAAATGCAATCTTACGATGTATAAAATTGAGGGGCTTAGGAAATTTTGATTTTGACAAAACTAATAGTTTTTAAACATTTCCTTATTAATATTAAAATTTTGTTTTATGAGATATAAGCAATGATAACAATACTGTATTAACTTTTTTTAAGTGTCAATACATTACCTTTGACAGTAATTGAGCATGTCGTTCAGCTGTAATAGAAGGAGTATCACTTGAGCTACGCTCTTGTTCAAGTATTTTTTTCGATTCATCTAACTGCCTTCGAAGAACTTCAACCTGGAAACATCAACGTTTATTTCAAAATCAGTTTCTGAAACCTACAAAAAAATTTATAAAATAACAGAGAAACAAGGAAGAACATTTTAAAGTTCAATTTGGTGATTCATGACTTACCTTGCAAGTTAAAAAACAAGGATTTGATCCATTAAATTAAGCTAAAGAGACTTTAAATTAAAATAGAAGTAAATACAACAATAGTTTATTCATAGAATCTTTTAATATTTAAAGGCAAAAAGAAAAAATAATAACAGGGAGGCGAATCTGAACTGAAGGAAAGTTGTTCAAATATTTCTCAAAGCACTTGATTTAATTTATTCAACATCAAAACCGCTCTTTGAGGCCAGAGGCAAAGAAAAAAAAAATATTATAATGGTTAAAGATAAAACTATGGTAACTAAAAAGAAAAAAATATGGGAGGGACTGCAAACTCTTTCTGAAAATGAAGACCTGAGAGGAAATAGATCTTTGATGAGATCAGAGATTGTGCAGTTTGATTTTCAAATTGATAATTTAAGTTCTGGTGGAGGTATTAAGTTGACAGGCTAACAAGAACATGCACCGACTGCCCATATCACATTAACCGAGCACTCATAAGAATGCATGGTCATGCCCCAGTAATTGGTAGGTATAAACTGGCCAAAAGGCTATGGAGCTGCAATAACACAGTTGAAAAGAACAATTTCATGGTATATGATAGAAATAAAACTTACATAATTCGTCCTAATAATAATTAGAAAAAATGCCCTACTAACTTAAAATGTTATTTTCTAAGGTGTATTTATTTAAAGTAAACTGTAACATACCTCTGCTTCTAGTCGAAGCTTTTCGCCCCTCAGAACATCCGACTGAGATAATGCTGACATTTTCTCTTTTCTTAAATGTCTCATGACTTCCAAGAATTTATCAGATTCACGGAAAGAATCGCTAACCAATGACTCATTTCCAGCTGAAGACGAATCTAGACTAGTCTGAAAACCATTAGATCAAGTTGTCAAAATAGAGTTCTTTAAATAATAATGAGATAAAAGAGTGATGAAAACAACATCGCTTAAAGTCATTAAAAAAAAGGATACTATGATAAATAAAATGAGCCAAACATTTACCGATAATGAAGTATCCATAACAGAGACTTTCAAGCCAAGTTCTTGAAGCTGATCATGAAGTAAATCATTGACTTTACTAAGTTCTATGGTTTTCTCTTCTAATTCTTTCATTTGCTGTTCCATTTTGGCTTGTTTATCTACATAAGAGCTCAATTCCAAACTGGCTGCTGAAACTGCTCTTTCTTTTTCAGCTTCGACAGTTAAAATTTTTGCTTTAGCTTCAGACAACTCATTCTTAACTGTTTCAAGTTCCTAAACAGACAATTAAAATGAAAATTTATAACAGAAATAATAATCAAAGAAAGCAATATAGGTAATTACCATAAACCAAAAGGGAAATACAATCAATATTATGCAATATACACTGAACTCAAGGCATATTCAACAATGATAAATTTTAATTCTGTCAATTATTTTTTCCGGTTTGACTGTAAATGGGGCATAAGAGCTCATAGATAACTTCTTGTCAATGCTGACTAAAAACAATAAAACTTGCTTTTACATACAGAACCTATGTTTAGTGAGAGTGTTTTTCAGTAATAAGAGGTTTTGGCTTCCTCCTGTGCAAAATTCTTGTATGAAAAGGCAAGTCAACTAAAAATATATCCCAGTCACTGCTAACTTAATGAACATATCTTTAAACTGTAATTAGTTTAATTATCGAGCTGTAAATTTGATCAAGGGTAAGATGCACTTGCATACACTCTGTCTCTTCATTTGGGTAACATTGAATAATACACCCTAAACACAATGAAATAATTGTTTTGGTGTTTGGAGTAATACGTGTTAAAAACTGGCTTAAGAAAGAGTAAAGAATGATCCACCACAATATACCTATTGAAATCTCAATGTTCTACAAGTGAAAAAAAAAAAAAATGGTTTAAGAGTTAGCCATCCCCCAGTAGACCTGGAACATTTTAGAAGTTTTTTAACTTTTCAACTTCAGATTCTCAAGATTACCCAACTTTTACATAATCAATATTAACAAATTTACATTCATACCTGGACGAGTTGAGATTTGTTAGTAGCTTCAGAGGCTACCCTTTCAGCTTGTTCTTTTGCAGTAGCTTCGGCTGAGCTCGCAGTTGCTTCAGCTTGTGCTACACGGGTTTTGGCTTCCTCTAATGATTTACTTAAGTTATCACACCGTGACCTCAAAGATGCCAGTTCAGCTTCACGCTCTGCCCGCATCTCTGCCTCGGCGGCACTTGAAGTTTTAAGTTTCATTTCCAATTGGCTAACCAGTGTCTTCAATTCTGTCTCAGACTTTTTCAATTCATTGATGCTATAAAAAAAAAAAACAATAGATAAATAATAGCATTACTAAACCTCAAAATATCACTTATTGCTATAGTTTTTAATTTCTAATTTTAATTTTTTTTTTTTTTTTATTTGTATTAACTTAAATATACAACTGTATAAATAAATATAACCAGTACATTTGAGGGATATCAATATAATGACATGTCAATAACTGGCAAAGCAACTACCCATTGACAACTCTTCAATTAAAGTTCTAAATTAGCCTCAAGGACATCTTCTTTTCAGAAATCTCAAAGGATTATCAGGTATCGAAAAGCAAGCTCAGAGTAGGGTTGGGCGATAGTCAATAGTTTGCACTATCGATTGCTATCAATAGTTTTTCGATAGTTGCTTCCTTTTTTTCCAAAGCTATTCAATAAAGAATTTCAACTTAAATTCAATTATCTACTTACTATTTGAAATTTACAGGATTATAAATTATAAGATTATTTCATAAAGATGAGAGAAAAAACTAATTTATTTGAATTTTAAAAATATATATATAATTTGCATGGTTACAATAATAGTGAACAAATCAAATCATCAGAATAGAAAAATAACGAAATAGTTAATTCCAAGAGTCAAGTGTACTCCTTGAGCCACATATTTCTTGAAAGAAAAACTAGCATTTCTGCTTTCCTATGGCTTAATCTTTGAGAGAACCCTTGAGCTCTAGAAATTTCGAATTCAATTTCAAAAGAACTCGACACTGGACAGAGACAGATCAGCATAATTCCGAGAGTTTCAAAACTTGAGGGTAAAAAAGATCTATCGATAGTCGACACTATCGATAGTGACCATCAATAGGCATGACCTATCGATATATCGATAGTAACAATCAACTATCCCCCAATAGTTCAGAGATGGAGTGAATACAAGTAGTTGCGAAGTTTATTATTGAATGATATGTTTGGGCCAAATCAGAAATATTAGAGGCAATGATCTTATTTTGGATAAGTTTATAGTAAGAAACACGGAGGATTTTTTCATAGGATTTTGGATTTTAAAAGTTCAATGATAAACGATATATAAATCAATAAGCTGAGATATAGTATTCAAAAGATGAATAGAAGAACAAATAGCAAGATCGTCATAAATATACAAAGGTTTTTTAAATATTTTAAACGTTGGAATAGAAAGGAATAAAGGAAGAATGATCATCAAAAACTTGGATAAAGCCACCTAAACTCAGAATACCAATAAGTGATATGAGAGCACCTGGGGATCTCAGAAATGAATCTTATAATGGAATTAATTTATCTCTTCAACCTTGTTTCTAGCTCACCAGACAGTCTATCCATAAAACTGAGCATCCATAAAAGGTGGTGAAGAATACGGGAGGGCACTAAAAGTTTATGGGTATTGGGTAAAAAAGACTCATGAATCTTAAGAGGATTGAGATATTTTCTGGGTAGTTTGGAAAACATGGTTATTGATCAAAACAATTCAGAAGTTTTTAATTTAACTCCAAGTAGGACATATGTCCAAATGGAGACCTAGGCAGCAAATATGTTTAACAGAAAATAATGGATGAAGGTTGATGAGATTTATATAGAATTATTTAGATCCTCCCATTTCAGAATAAAGATTATTTTTCATTCATTCAAAAAAATGTCAACTGTAAGTCTGAGTATAGGATGGGACCATGTATAAAACTTTGAGGAACTATGACACAGAGTAAAGAGGGAAAATTAATGATTCACAGGAATAAGAAAAATTATGATTCACTATGAAGATCCCATCATTGAGATAAGAATGAATAAGAAACTCAGTAGGTAGTAAGAATTTATGGAGTCTGTAAAGCAGTCTCGGTCAAAAATTTATAATTTTACATGATTTGAAGGAAATTGATTCCATAAAAACTTAATTGTGCATAAATAAAGCAATGAGTAAAAATTAAATTATGGCAAACAAGAAAATTATACCTTGTTTCAGATTCTTTTTTATATTCTTCAAACTGCTCAGTAACTTCAGCTAGCTGCTTTTCAATGCTCTGCGAAACTTCAGAAAGATCATTGATTGTCCTCTTGGCAACAGCCAGCTGTTCATTTAGACCCGCTACGTCAGCTTCTCTTTCCCTTACGGCTGCTTCAAGTTCTTTTATTCGATTTTCTAAACATAAAATTGATCATCAAATCTTAGTAAAAAAATAATCAAATATTTTAATATATTTGTTTACAGTATTCTTTCATCTAAGTATTGAAAAATTGTAGGGATAAACATTTTAAAAGCTATATTATAATATGGGGAAGAGTGCCAGCTCGGTTGGTAAGGCATTAGATTGCCAAGCCTAGGGGTCCAATTTTGAATCCGATTGAAGGCAGAAAATTTATATTTTGTTATTTCAACCATGGATCGACTTCAAGGCCAGGAGACACTCCTGGAGCAGCCTCTATAAAGTGGGCACCCTTAATTAGGTAAAAATACTGACAATTGTGCTTCATTTCGGCCTAAATCTCCTCCTATCATAACCGATGGCTGAATAACAGTGCATCTTTAAGGAGATACTCAACCCAAGAATCTTCATGAGTAGTAGTTATTAAGATTTTTCGTTTTTATTTATTTTTTTTTTTTTTTTGCTTTAATACGGTGAAAATTTAAGAATTGTTGATTATTTTTGTAATATAGTTAAATTAAGAACTACATGCTTTATAAGCGTAGGAGAACAACTAGAGTGTGAATAAAAACAATCATAATACTTAAAAAGTTATTTTAATTTGAGAAACTTTTTCTTTTAAACCAAAGAAAAATATGTACCAGGTATAGTCTAAGATAAATTAAAAATATTTTGGTAAACACTTAGTCAAGAAGCTAACATTCAAAAAGTTAATATTCACTGAGTTACCTTAACTTGCAAAGGAGGGGAATTTTTACTATATGTTTTTAAAATCTATTATAAAATAAGAAAAATTAATATTTTACACATCTGTAATAAATAATATGAAATTTACATAAAAATAAATTTGTTAGCTTTCATCTGTTATATAGAAGAGTTCAATTATATGTTTTCAAAATGTTAAAAGAAATTTTAAGAAAATTATATCACTACCTGAAAAAACATGGATAATAAAGAAATACCGATCATGAATGAGGAAAAATAATACTATTAGTTTTCAATCAAGAGAACTTATCGAGAAGATGACGATTAAACGATAACTGAAACTATATACATAATATGAGGCTATGAGAGCAAAAGTGGCCTAACCCACAAAATATAAAAAAATCTGATTTAGTAATTTTTGGCAACTATAACGCCATCAACAAGGTGTTAATGTGTTTGAAAAATTGGTTCACATGGTGGTGCAATGTGAACCAATTTTTCAAACACATTAACACCAACAGATGGCGTTATAGTTGCAAAAAATTACTAAATTAGATTTTTTTTTTTATTTTGTGGGTTAGGCCACTTTTGCTCTCATAGCCTCATATATACTAATATATATACTACTATATAAATATATATATATTTTTTTGTTATGAAGTTGAACATCATAAGTGGAAAAATAATTGTTCTAATGATTTCACACCATATCATTGAGAAAACAAATTTATAACAATGTTTCTATGCCAGTATAAAGTTTTAATTTATTCGAGTTTATAACTAACTGGAAAGTTAGAAGTGTTATGCTACATACAATCGTTTATTAAGGCTTTATGAAAATTCTTGACAAGTTACAACGACATGGAATTCATTTTCGGTTTTAGCTCACAAAAAAACAAAATCAACAGATAAAATAATAAAATAAATGCTGAACCCTGTTAAAATCATGAGACCTGTTATTAGAACAGTTTTAAAATATAAAACTAGATAATCATATACCTCTGTCAAGGATTGGTTGACTCTTTGTAATGGCAGAAGTTAGCTCAGTGGACATTGATTCAAGCCTAGTCTCTCTTTCTTTCACTTCCTCTCTTGCTTCATCCAATTCTTTTTGTAATCGTGCACTTTCTGCTTTTACTTCTTCTAAGCGTACCTTGGCTGTTTTGGCCTGTTCTTCAGCTAGTTCAGCTCGCCTTCCAAGTCTATCTTGTTCTTCCTATAAATATAAGTATGTATAAACCTACAATAGACAGGTGTTGGAAAACAGAGTTAAACATTTTTTTTTTTTTTTTTTTTTTTGAACAGTAATCAAATCTTACCTGCAGCCTCCTGCGAAGAGCCGAACACTCTAAGTGAGCTTCTTCTAATCTCGACTCAAGCCTCATCTTTGATTCAGCTTCAGAACATTCAAATTTGGCCTTCAGTGCTTCCAAATTAGACATCAAGAGCTCCTGTAAAAATTACCAAATAATAATCACAACTTTAAGCAAATAGAATTATAATCAACAGGATATAAGATAATGAAAGATTTGTTTACCTGGCCATGCTTTATTTTTCTTTCAGATTCACGTTCCCTCATGAGACGCCTCTCGCTGTCCTTTAACATTTGAACTTCTTGTTGCAGATTGTTCATCTTCTGTTCAGCAATTGTAACATTGTTCATAGCATCCATGGCCTCCTAATAAACAAAAAAACAAATTGAATGAACAAAATATATGGCAACCATTTACAGGCTTTTAATTAATGTCGCATCATATTGAATAGAGGAGAAATCTAAGCAACGATAAATTAAATCAATAATAAAAGTTCGAGAAAGGAATGATACTTACATTCCTCAGTTGATGGATTGTCATTTCGTGTTTTGATATTGAAGCAAGGTAAGTATTGCAACGTTTTTCTAAAGCTGCATTTTCTTCATTCAACTTCTGGACACGGCTTTGTAGAGTTTTTGAGATCTAAAGAAAAACAAAATATATATTCATCAAGTAAAAAAAAAAAGAAAAAAAAAAGAAAAAAGAAGAAAATTATTACAAATCAAAATAATTACTTTAAACCTTTTATTTGATAAGTAAGACCACTAAATATACATTGCTAAAGCAAACAGATGAGAAGTAAAATAGTCCAGTCAATGAGTGCTGAAATGAGGGGTGTAGAGTGCATGGAATATGCGATAATTTTTGACTTCATAGCTTCGTTAGGAATAGTTAGAAGGTAAACATACTAAAAGTCCCCGCCCCTGAGGGGTGAGCTAACGGTGGGGGGAGGGGAGAAGTTCAATTTTTTTGGTTTTTCGATAATAACTCGGAAACGGTTGACTCAAGAAAAATATGTTACAAATGAACATAAAAGCTGATTAAATTTCCTATAAAATTGAAAATATATAAATTTGTCGTAATTCTAATCGTATACGTGATATTAGTTATTGAAAATCGGTAATTTTCGGGAAAAAAAAAAAAATGTCACCTCACTTTTTTTCAAACCTTTGTTTCTAGTACCTTCCACAACCGTATATCTTGAAAACTGTTGGAATTTCGACGAATATGTATATAATTAATTCTATAGGAAATTTAATGAGCTTTAATTTTGATTTATAGCATATTTTCTAGAGCCCACCGTTTTCGAGATATTATCGAAAAACAAAATTGGGACGTTCTCCCCTCCCCCACCCCTAGCTCACCCCCCAGGGGCGGGGACTTTTAATATGTTTACCTTCTAACTACTCCTAACGAAGCTGTGAAGTCAAAAATTATCGCATATTTCATGCACTCTTTAACTGGGGTCGCACTTCTCTGAAAAAACACGTTTGTTGGTACTCATTCCGAAACTAATTGTTCGATCCAAAATTTCTATATTTTTTATCTTAAAGCTCCTTAAATTTACTATAAGAACGTATATATGCAATTTTGATCAAGTCCTATTAAATAACCATACCAGCACATTAAAAACCGCTTACTATTTTGAAATCAAAGTTTTTTTTGCATAGTTTTCACCATGACTACAAATCTATTTGTCAGATCTGAAATTTATTTTTTTAAAACTAAAATCTGATGAAATTTACTATCAGGCCCCATATAAGAAATTTTGATGATGTCATGTAATACACCCAAACCCGAACGCTAAATATGTATGTTCTGGCAAAGTATGATGATATCGTCAAATTCAGGGGGCTGATTTGAGTGTATAACGTGACATAATCAAAATTTCATATATAGGGACTGATAGTAAATTTAAGGAGCATTCAAATAAAAATAGAAATTTTGGATCCAACAATTAGTTTCGGAATGAGTACCAACAAACATGTTTTTCAGAGAAGTGCGACCCCAGTTAGAGTGCTGAAATGAGGAGTGTAGAGTGCATGAAATATGTGATAATTTTTGACTTCACAGCTTTGTTGGGAGTAGTTAAAAGGTAAACATATTAAAAGCCCCCGCCCCTGGGGATGAGCTAACGGTGGGGGGTGGGGAGAACGTCCCAATTTTGTTTTTCGAAAACGGTGGGCTCTAGAAAAATATGCTACAAATCAAAATTAAAGCTCATTAAATTTCCTATAAAATTAATTATATAATATTCGTCGAAATTCCAACAGTTTTTGAGATATGCATTATTAAAAATCGATAATTTTAGAAATAAACAAAATCTTTACCTCACTTTTTATTAAAAACTTGCTTCCAATACCAAAAAAGTATATAAGAAATTAAAGTAAATTTAATGCTTTAGAATTTCAACTCTGGTGTTTTTTCTTGATTGAGTATCAATAAACAAACATTTTTTTCAGAGAATGGCGACCCCAGATAAAGAGAGCCAAAATGAGGGGTGTAGACTGCACGAAATATGCGATAATTTTTGACATCACAGCTTTGTTAGGAGTAGTTAGAAGGTAAACATATTAAAAGTCCCCGCCCCTAGGGAGTAAGCTTAAGTTAGGGGGAGGGGAGAATGTCCCGATTTTGTTTTTCGATTACATCTCGAAAACAGTGGACTCTAGAAAAATATGTAGCAGATCAAAATTAAAGCTCATTAAATTTCTTATAAAAATTATATATACGTATTCGTAGAAATTCCATTGGTTTCCGAGATATACATTATTAAAAATCGACAATTTAAGGAATCAAAAAAAAAAATGTTTACCTCACTTTTTGATAAACATTTGAAGCAAATACCAGAAACGTATATATGAAATTAAAGTAAATTTAATTCTCTACAATTTTGATTCTGACATTTTTTCGAGGAACGATTGTGGAACATTATAGAAGCAAAAGTTTGACAGAAAGTGAGGTGAATATTGTTTTTTTCCCGAAAATCACCTATTTTCAATAACATATATCTCATAAACGGTTAGAATTACGACAAATTTATATATAATAAATTCTACAGTAATTTTAATTTGCTTTGATGTTTATTTGAAACATATTTTTCTAGAGTCAACAGTTTTTGAGATATTATCGAAAAACCAAAAAAATGGAACTTCTCTCCCCCCCCACCGTTAGATCACCCTCCAGTGGCGGGGACTTTTAGTATGTTTACCTTTTAACTATTCCTAACGAAACTATGAAGTCAAAAATTATCGCATATTCCATGCACTCTACACCCCTCATTGACTGGACTAATAGGTAATCATCAATTATTTATAAATAAAAATAAATAACAGTTGAGCATGAAGGCTATTGAGAAAATGGGCGAAAATAATTATTTTATTAAAAAATTACTTCTTGTGAACCTATTAAAACTCATCAAAACAGTTAGGTATTTATTTTTTAAAATAAGATACAAGTTTTTAAAAAATTAAAATTTAAGTTTAATTTTGAAATTAATAATTTTATTTTTCAAACATTATTTAAAAAGGCAACGGTATTGTTTAAATATTTCAATGTTTTCGATAAAAAAACTGTTTTAATAACAAATACACATACATGTTCCATATAATTATGGAAAATTTTCCATAATAATTATTTAAATTTGTAGCAATAATTAATATTTAATGTACAAAATCAAAATATATTTTAAAAGATTATACAGTTGACTAAAAATTAGCAGTGATTGAACAAAAGAGATGTGCTGATTAAGGAGGCAGTGAAAAATATGAGAAAGGAATTTTCTGGAGGAAGAGGGACTGACTTATTCCTGACTGAGTCAGGGAATTAAGGATTCAGTCAAAGAACATCTCTTGGGTCCTAGGCAACATTAAGAATCATTAGAAAATCAATAAGGAAGTGAACTACAGCTGTGAACGTATGTCATAGCGGCAAATAGCTGATTATTCAAAAGAAGAAAATTAAAGGTTGTACATTACAATTTTTTTTTTTTAGTTCATGAACTAATAAATTTAAAGAAAATAGTAAATTGGGTTACAAAAACATATCAAATGAGTATGTATAAATAATTTTATATCCGTGTTAAATATTTATTGCAATAGCAGTTTTTAGTATTTATAATATATTGCATTTGTACCCATGTATATTATCTTTTTAATGTTTTAATTTCATTTGTACAATAAAATAATTTTGAAATATTTTTTATACACTGAGTTTACAAGTTTTTTTTTTTTTTTTTATTTTTTTTTTTTTTTTGTTATCATCTATGTACGCAATTAGTTTTAAAAAATATCCCTCAGATATTTCTTATACCAGCATGTAATAGAACATTTTTTTTGTAAGATACTTTCTCTGATTATATTTACTATTTAATGTTTTTTTTTAATTTGAACTATTACAGTATGATAACATTAAATGTGATTTCAAAATGAAATAAATACATACCTCCTGATAGTGTTCAGCCCTTGAGGCTAATTCACTTCTTTTGCCCATGCTTTCACTGAGTTCAGTTCTAAGTTTGTCTATGGTTTCAGTCATTAGTTTCTCATTTTCTTTTCGCTCTTCCCTGTAACGAGCATGTTCTTTCTTTAATTCTTCAAGTATCGCTCGCACGGTATTAATTTCACTATCAGAAACCTAAAACAAAATTACAACATAAAAATTTCAACATTTTTGACCCAATGTTATTATTAATGTCAGAAGGTAAGAAAAATGTCCTACTTGTTTCTTAACAGGTGTCAAGGGTTTGGCTGGAGATGTAGATCTATCGGATTTTATCGAAGAGACTATATTTTGATCTGCATCAATAGGGCCAGTATCCATATCAACCTACATAACATAATTTACATTCAAAATTTGCATATCAGAAACACATTCAAAAATACACTTAAAAACTCATAGTCTTCATACCTCTTGATCGCCACTGGAACCTATAGTTTTCACATGTTGCTTGTAAAGGCGAGCATAAACATCTCTTTGGCTTTTGACTATTTCTATTTCCTTTTGCAAGATATTTTCTCTTTCATTCAATTCATCTATTTTACTTTGAGCTCGATTTATTTCACCCTGTAACAAACATAGTCATTATCATAATAATTTTAAACACCTGAACAAATCAACAGGATAGATGTGTTAACAGTTTTTAAGTAAAATAAAAACCACCAAAAACGCATTTATTTTTTCATATACTAGTAGGGTATGAAGTTCATTAATGTATGAATTCTTCATATATATATTTAGTGAAATAAATGTTTTGCTAAAAAAAGAAAGAAAAAAAAAAAAAAAAAAAAAAAAGTAGTACTGATAATATCCTTCATGAAAAATAGTTCTCTATAGACATTAATAATGTGCCAGAAACTAATCAAGAATTTGTCCCCACCTTTGGACAGATTAAACAGAACAGAATAAACTTATACTGTAAATGTAATTCATAGTCGGGTCAATACATTTCAAATCACCTGGTCTGTGTTGCTCAACATCTTTAATTTTCCTGATTCTTTTATCATGGATTCCCTATGGGTAGACATTAACAAAACTCCAATTGAAAAAAATTTACAAGCCATATTTTTTATTTGACAGCCATTTTAAAATGATGATTTAATGAATTTTATTAAAAAACAGGGTTTGCAGAAAATTTAATTGCGAAGTCATTTTTAAAGATATCAGAATAATTTAAAAACTAGTGTGTTCAGCATGAAATGACATTCAAAAGGACATTATTTTAATTTTCTTATTATGTAAGAAAGTTATTCAAACTCCCCAAAAACATGGGAAAAAATTTAAAAATCGTTTAATTTTTAAGGCCATAAATTTTTAGGAAGGAGAAGAGACTCACAAGTAATATTTTATTTCTGTGTTGAGCACTTGTAATACTACCAGCAGCATAAGTTTTAGTCTTGAGAATGTACTCCTTTTTTCTCTACGGCTTTTCAAAAATGGCTGTAAAGCAGGTTTTTGCCAATTTTCATGGGTCAATGTCTGAAAAGGGACTGAATGAACATAAGTGAAAACTTTATCAAATGTTTTTTACACTTAGAAGAATTCACAACAAAAAAATTATGACTGAGACTTAACTATGTTTTGAGTTATAGAGCTGTGAATTTCAATAAAAACGCTACCTTATAATTAAGTGGAGTATCTGGTCCAGGACATTCTGAATAGGTGTCAAGCATAACTTTTTCATTTTCAATATCGCATACAATGAAAGCTATGAGGTCTTTATAATTTGCATTAAACTTTACTCCCTTCATCATAAGCTTTGTGTTTTGGTGATGTTTGCAAACACATACTATGGGTCCCTGATGAACCCTGAAGGTCTAAGAGTGTAAAACATAGATCTACCAATTTTGTAACCCAGACATTTCTGTTTATATATGCACCAGATTTCATTTAGTCAGAGGAGAATAAACCTTTTCTGTTTCTGCACCTTGACATTGTCAATCAATGTTGTAACATATTCCTTTTTACCAGGGCATAAGTAACTATTTTCGTAAAAGTTATTAACCCAGTTAATAAAAAATAGCTCACTTATTCTGTAGCCCTGTCTTTTTGTAAGATGTGGTAAGATACTTTGAGCCGTTGCTAGCTGCCTAGTTAACTTTACTATGTATTCAGATGCACTAAAGTCCTCAACTATTTTTTTCTTAGACTATGAACTTGGCAATAGACTATATATTTTAATTTGTTCATCTTTACAAGACACTTCGAATTTTTCTTTCAGTTTAGTAATGAGTATGTCATACTTACTTATTGAAGTTTCTGTAACATTTCGATTCCGAGTTTCTAAGTCATTATAGAAAGATTCATCTAATTTTCGCTTGACTGCTCTCGTAATTTTGTCAATTTTTTTTTTTTTTGCAAACTGTCAAGCTTTGTTCTGTGTTAAGCTTTGTTATATTTGCATAAAGGAGACAATTCCAAAGTTTCATAAATGGATTCCACTTGCTGCAACAGATTCTCCTCTACTAATTCAAAAGGGCAAAGAAATAAATTACAAATATTTTTGATGCGCAGGTTGGACATAGAGCCTGTCCACAAATTAGTTTAATATTCACATTTTTACTCTTGAAGATAGCAATGAAGATTAAGGGACACCCCTTCCCCTTCATGTCACCACTTGCAGAGACATGTAGGTACAGGAAAGATGTAGAATGTGCAAGCAGTTGGACATGGAAGAATTCTAATCTTAACATGTAGAACCCACATTAACTTGTTGCTTCATGAGAACTGATGTGTCAGTTGACATTTTACTATGGGTTTTAACTTACAAATATACTTGTATCATATACTTACATATTTTTTTAATTAATGGACATTTTTAAGTGAAGTATTTCATTTAAATATAAGCTTAGATCATTATTTTAAAACCTTAAATAATAACTTATATATTAACTATAATTTAAACTTGTCGATTAAGATAATTTTAAGTCAATAGTTGCTAATTTAGCATTGCACGAGTGTATTAAAAAGGTAGCGTTTTTATTGAAATTCACAGCTCTCTACCTCAAAACATAGTTGAGTCTCAGTCACAATTTTTTTGTGGTGTATTCTTCTTAGTATAAAGAACATTTGATAAAGTTTTCACTTATGTTCATTCAGTCCCTTTTCAGACATTGACCCATGAAAATTGGCAAAAACCTGCTTTACAGCCATTTTTGAAAAGGCGTAGAGAAAAAAAGGAGTCAAGACTAAAACTTATGCTGCTGGTAGTATTACAAGTGCTCAACACAGAAATAAAATATGACTTGTGAGTCTCTTCTCCTTCCTAAAAATTTATGGCCTTAAAAATTAACGATTTTTAAATTTTTCCCGTGTTTTTAAGAAGGAGTTTGAATAACTTTCTTACATAATAAGAAAATTAAAATAATGTCCTTTTGAAGGTCATTTCATGCTGAACACATTAATTTTTAAATTATTATGATATCTTTAAAAATGACTTCGCAATTAATTTCCGCTAACCCCGTTTTTTCATAAAATTCACTACTAAATCGTCATTTTAAAATGGCTGTCAAATAAAAAATATGGCTTGTAAATTTTTTTCAATTGGAGTTTTGTTAATGTCTACCCATAGGGAATCCATGATAAAAGAATCAGGAAAATTAAAAATGTTGAGCAACAAATTATATTTGTTTTGGATGATTTGAAATGGATTGACCCAGTCCCACAATTTCAAAAATCTTGATAGTAATCAACCCTTGTTCCAAAGCCATTACGAATCATCAGAATTTCACTGAATAAATAAATCACACTTTTCGTGGAATACTGTAACATCTTGAAAATCTCAACATTTGAGAAATGGCTTTTAAAGTTTTTACTTTTTGCAATTTCGTTTTGAAAGGAAAATTCAGTTTAAAACAATTATTTCACAATACAAACATAAAATATAGTTAACATAAAGTTAATAAGAAACTTTTAAATGGAATAAGACAAGAAGAAATCATAGTATACCCTCAATGATTTAACAGTGACACTCTCTCTTTCTATTTCAACTTCTTCTTTCTCTGCGCTCATCTCTCTTAATGCAGCACGAAGCTTCAAATTGGTCAACTGCAATTCTTCAATATCTCGGAAAGTAACCAAATGTTTCGAGATAACCTGAAAATAGCAATTATAGAATCGAGTCTAAAATGCTCAAATGTAAATGTTCAATTCAAAATGCTACATAGAGTCTACTAATTTTGGTAAACGAAATTCCTGACTTTTTCAAGAATGTTTCTGGAAATTCCCGACTATTGATATTTTAATGCTCTTGCAATAATAATATAAACAAATAAATGAATGCATACTTTTTTACTTTACATATCACAGTTAAACAATTTATTATATCTTTAATTATATGTTTATTATTTCAAGTGAACGAAAGACATTATACAACTGACTAAATTTGATAATTAAATTGATGAGGTAGAGTATTAACAAAAATGTTATCCTTAGTGTTGGCCCAATAAACTAAAATTTAAGGTAAGGGTGAATAAAATTACACAAAAAAAAAAAAAAAAAAAAAAAAAAAAAAAAAAAAAAAAAAAAAAAAAAAAAAAAAAAAAAAAAAAAAAAAAAAAAAAAAAAAAAAAAAAAAAAAAAAAAAAAAAAAAAAAAAAAGGCAGGTCAACGATTTTGCACTATATTTAAATAATAAGTAAATATAATAACAAAAGAGGCCGTTGGTAAAAATTGTACATTAAAACTAGAAAACCTAATAAATGTAGCACATAATGGAAAACCAAATAATATTGAATATTACCAAAATGAAAAAAAAAAAAAAAAAAAAAAAAAAAAAAAAAAAAAAAAAGTCTAAAACACAAACAATAAGATTTAAAATGTAATGAGATTACTAAGAATAAAATGTTTGCGAATCTCAAAGATTGGGTGTTGAATTAGGAAAGTTAGCTGATTTTTAAGAGTTGGTTGACAATTATTAAAATAATAATGTAGACAAAGCTACCAAATAGCAACTCATCAAATATAAATTTAATTGACAACCCAATGTTAGCTGCATAGAAAAATTTAATTTAACAAAATCAGAAATGGTCAAGCCAAGCACACAAATTCGATATGTTTGTACAAATAAAGAAGTTTGAATTAGAAATTTATGAAAGACTTTAAGACTTTCATTATGAAAATTTAAGCATAATAGTAAATTTTAGAATCTACAATTTTTCCCTGACTTTTGCAAATATAAAGTAAATTCCTGATTTATTTCCGAGTACACAAAATCACTGAAATATTAGAACAGGGTAGACACGACACCCTGTTCTAGTATTTCAAAACTATTTATTTATAAAATTATACCTCTGCTGATGTCTTGGCATCTGCGGCAAGATTATCAGGAATGTCATGTAAGGGAATCAAGTTTCCTCTGGCAGCTTCAAGTTCTCTCAACAAGTAACAGACCTATTAAGTAGAAAACAATATAAAAAATTATAGATGATATAGCATTCAACTGAAAATTTGAACTAGTTATTTATTTTAAATAATTAAGAATAATTTACAAAGTGGATCCAAGTTACTATATTTCAATGATTAAATAAATAATTCTCTCAAATCTAATATGAAAATTTTGTTCTAATGCTTGAAAAATGAAATTCACCAACTGGGACATTATTAAGTATAAAAAACATTTTAAAATCAAAAGGAAATAAGTAAAAAAAAAACAAAAAATGAGCTTTTATGTTTTAAAACTTTTAGCATGCCCAAAGCAAAAATGGCCACTATAAATAAACCGTTTGAGTTAAAATTTAAAAAAGAATTGGTTTTCAAGTTTTGAGACATAGAAGAAACAACCTGGAATGTTTCATATTTTTTTTAAATGGTCAAGCAGCCATCCCTGGATCACTTTAAATGGTTAAATGTACCCATAGATAGTTGTTGGACCGATTTACTTTTTATAGAGGGGAGTATTACCAAAAATATTTATTGCTCCAGAAGTGAATCAATAACAAATTAATAAAATTAATTAATAACTTAAAAACTATATTTTACATTCCAGAACCAAAACTAATTTCTAGATGGAGTAGCATTACTTACTTTATTCAGTGTAAAGTATTCATTAACCTTTCAATAAATTAACAATAAACACTTCAAATTATCCACTATCAAATTTTCAATAAATTAATAAAAACAGCTTATTAATCAAGACAGTTATTTCAGATAAAGATTTTAACCATAAAAGTTTAATTAATAAATACCTGGCGGCTGAGATCGGCACAACATCCATTTAACCTTCTGTTTTCCCTAACCTGGAACTCTGCGGTCTGCTGAGCTTCTTCCCTCGATCTAGCAAGTTTGGCCAGTTCATTCTCGAGCTCATCAACTTTTATAGTAAGGCTTTCCATAGTGGTAATAGCATAGTTGTAATCTTCACGCTGTTTCTGCAAGATTGGGGCTCTTTCCTCAATTTCCTACAAACATTTTACATTAACAGATTACTAATTGGAAACTATTCATGGAAAATTACACTCATTATATCATACTGTATCCCTAAGCTTGTCCAATCAATGCACTACTTTATTTAATAGAAGAATGCAATATAAAACAAATGTTCTTGCTACACAATCAAGGCCCATACTGGAATCAAAAGCTCAAATCATGATTAATGTATAAGTACAAGAATTTCATTTACAAACAAAATAATACAAAAAAACTAAAATTTAAACAAGGAGTGATCATGTATACTCCAAAATTCACATAACTAAATCATATTCTTGGATCTCATACATAACATGAAACTATTCCATATTCTGACATTGGTTTTCAAAATAGCATTAGAAAAAGAGGATTCATCTACAGGCCAATCCTGTTCAACAGAACCCAGAATTGTCTTAATATAATGAATAGATGAGATTATTTATTATCTCTAAAAGGAATAGATTAAATAAATATTGTTAACACATTTTTTATTATTAATAAATATCTCAAATCCTTAGGACTAGTTAAGACAGTTAATACTTAACAAAATTAACACTTAAGAATAAGATTTTATTAGATTTCAGAAATGATGTAAGAAGACTAATTTTCTCTTTCTTAAATTTATTTATTGATATTTACACCTGTACAGTAAGTAAATTAGTAAAATTGTGAATGGCATGTCAATGTCTAATAAAGCAATTACCCATTGGTAGCACTTTAATTTCTACTTTAGGAGGTCCCTATTCCATCTTCTGTTCAGATGCCTTGGAGGGTTATCAGGAATAGAATTGGAAGTAAGTTGGAAGACAAGACAATTCAAGAGGGTGTGGAGATATCATGGAAGGATAGGAATCTAGTTTGAGCCTAATCAACAACAAATGGGACATTACAATGATGATGGATTAGTCTGTGACATAATAAGGCGCATTGAGGATTTTGGATTGTAAGGATTAGATAAAGCTCTGAAGAAGGCAAAGGAGTGAGGCAATGGGGTTGCTGGAAAGGGAGATTGGTACAGGAATCTCCATCACTCAGTGACGTCAATGGGATAAATTGCCCTATTCCTCTTAACCAGTGCCTCTCAGCATCCTTAACCCTTTATCACACTTAGAATTACCCACTGATATAAATTATTATGAATAACAAAATTCCTAGTATTTTTAATTTTGTATCTGGATTCCAAGTAAGACGTTTGTCCAGATGGAGTCTGATATGTATTATTACAGGATACAGTAAAAGTAAGTAATATGTTCATTTAATGGGTAAATGTCATTTAATCAGATTTATTTTAATCCACCAGTTTCAACACCATTCTTGATGAGGTTTATGATCTATAAATCAAGTCATTGGGATGTATTGAAAGGATCATTATTTACTGAAAACAAACGTGCCATCAGTGTACATGGTAAGAGTATTAGGATGAATCAGGAATGGAATATCAGCTGTGTTCTAAATTGAAAATATATTAATATAATAAATATCAATACATAAAATAAAATAAACATTACTTTTTATTCTATCCCTATTATATCTAATAGGCACAGCAGCTCAGTGAGTAGGACACTAGACTACCATGCTCCCAGGCCCATGTTCAGGTGTGAAATTTATAATCTGTTATTTTGTCCATGGTTCGGCTTCGAGGTTGGGAGACCCTCCTGGAGCACACCCAGCCTTGATAAAGTGGGCACCCTTAACTGAAGAAAAATCCTAGCAATTGAGTTGAATTTCAGACATCCTTGCCAAAGTACTTAACCCCTTCATGAGTTGTAAGTGGTATAGGTTTTATGTTTTTATCTTATGCTAAACATCACCCAATGCCCAACTTAAAAAAATAAATCAAGCATAATTTTTAATACTGCATCAATAATTAAAATTACCTTTATTATCCTGTCAGTATATTCTTTCAGCCTATTCTTTTCCTGACGTTCGACAAGAAGTTCTTGAGTGACTTCTGCATACTTAGTGTAAAGTTGTGTCAGAGTAAGTCCAGATTTCATTAATTTTGAAGCAGAGGCTGCCATAGGTGATAAACGACTAACTGCAGCTTCGGATGATTCTGAAATAATATATTAATGGTTAAAACATTTAAAACAAATAAATAAAACAGAGAAACAACTCAGAAAAAGCAGTGAGATGTCAACATTAAAAAATATTAAAGAACAAAAGCGATTCAATAAAACAGCTGATATAAACAATTTTCATCATCATTAACCTAACATTTAAAAAAAAAAAAAAAAAAAAAGATAGATGTATACAATATAAAATGAATGCTACAAAATTCTACAATGAAGTGCAATTATGGAATCGGAATGATGGAAAATTTTAAATTTTAACAGTATTATGTAATTTCTTAGAGCAAATTAAACTGATATTTCCTAATTCAACAGCATATGGTTTACACTCCTTAAATCAAAATTATCTCATGCAAATAAAATATTCTTAAATAATCAATAAAAGAGTATTAATCAATTGTTTTAGTAGCAACGATGAAAACCAAATGTTAATAGTAAAAACTGGCTTCTACTGTTACAAAGTTTGCTGAGTATCCAGAAATGTGATGGACTGGTGTAAGCAAATTTTAATACTGCGCAATGGACATCTCTTTAATAGCGTGGACAGGAAAATTTCTACTACAAAGATATAAATTTAACCGGTTGACCGAACACTTGTGTTTAATTTTAAAAATTTTAAAATCACAATTAATAGTTTTGTTATGCACTTAAAATTTATACTGTCGTTTACATACTTTGTTATTTACCTGCCGTTATTTGTACAGAAGATGTTCACAAGAATTTAAGGTCCTAAGCAAGATGGACAGGCCATATATAATATGAATATTAACATTACTTTTATGTTTTATTAGTCATTAAGTTTTAAATTAATAGGGCGTATAAAATCTATGGCCCATTTTCTTCAAGGGAAAAAATTTGATAATTTTGCGGAAGTTGAAAATGCGGAAGTTCTTTGACAGCCATCCCAAGGAATGGTATCAGCGTGGCATCGAGCAATTGGCTTGCAGATGGGTAATGACGGTAGATAACAATGGACTATACTTTGAGTATTAATTGTATTTTATATCAAAGAAATAATAATACAAATATTTGTTTAAGAATCAGTCATTTTTTTTTATACACCCCATTAAAACTTTTACTTTAAATTGAGAAATATTCCTCAAACATTCATATAACTACTTAACCAAATAAGTAATTTTTTTTTATACAGTGGAACCCCGTTATATCGACCCCCGATACAGCGACTCCTCGCATAAACAGACTATTTCTGAGAAGAAAAAGATCCATTATTTCCTGAACGGAACCTCGTGTTTCTGATAAATAATTTGTAAATATTTTTCTGGAAATGTGATTCACTGTTCTATCCTGGTTGTTTGAAAAAATAGTTTGATCTTAATTTCTACACTTTTAACATCAGACTAAGTGTTACGATATCTAAAAAAAGGATATCTTGTACTATCGCGGAAAAACTAGAGGACCTTGAAAAATCACAAAAGGGTGAGCGACTTGTCAAAGTAGCTAGAGATTTAGCAATAAGCGTTACTACTATAAAGGACTGGAAAAAAATGGGGATCAAATAATTTCTTTTAGTTCGCTTTCAGCTGACTCAAAGAAATAGAAAAAGACTAAGAAAACCTGCATCGGAAGTATTGGATGAAGCGGTGTGGTTATAGTTTTGTCAAGCTATCAAATCAATTATGCATTAGTCATCTTAAATGTTTGTGTTTTTTATTTCATTACATATATTTTGTATACATACGTATGTACGTATTTAAAATTTTAGTTTTTCTGTTTCATTTGAACAAAATAAATTGATGTTTTGAATTCTAATTTTTATTTTTCATTTACCTCTGAACATATGTAAGTCTAATTCACCAGTGTGACAGACTCCGTTAAATCCGACCTTCTTATGGGACCGACCTCACCCCAATTCCCAAACAGGTCGATATAACGGGGGTTCCATTGTATATATATAGATAGCTTTTTTCAGCCAAATTCATAATTTTTTCAACCAATTTCATAATTTTTTCAATTTCATGATTTTTTTAACTAATTTCATAATTTGCAAGATATGTAATTTTGTGTCAAATCAAGTGTTCGAATCACGTCATTCGTAATTCTATTTCCCTCACATTGTGATTTTTCGAAGAAGGTAAGTTTTATTCTTGTTTCCTTTGCATTGAGGTATATGATTCCCAAGTAGTTCAGAGCAGAGTTGGGCAAAGTGTAATTGAAATAAATTCTATGGATTGCGATTACCCGGGCCGGGATTAAATTACATGTTATAATGCAATTACTTCATGAATTACGATTACAATGTAATTCTTATATGTAATTCGATTACGGATTACTATCTCTTGTAATTTAAGGTATGTAATTATTTTCAGAATAATTCTATTACAATATATATTTCTTCTATTAAATAGGCAAATAAATATATGAATATCAGTTTTGACCTCCACCATTTAAGTTTTAAGTTTTCTCTTATTGTTAACAGTTTTGAACTATCGCCATCTTTTTCTTAAGGAAGAGGAGTGGAGGCTATATTTCTAAATTGAGAATGGCTCGTCCGATTTTAATGAAATTTAATAATTATGTTTCTTTCGTACTTATTAGCGTATATTTAGGGTTTTAACAGTTTTATTAATTAGTGGGGGTGGGGAGGGGGGCTATATTTCTAGTATGAGAATGGCTCGTCCGATTTTAATAAAATTTAATAAACATGTTTCTTTCGTACTTATTAGCATATATTTAGGGTTTTACAGTTTTATTAATTAGTGGGGGTGGGGAGGGGGGCTATGTTTCTAATATGAGAACGGCACGTCCGATTTTAATGAAATTTCATAAATATGTTTCTTTTGTACTTATTAGCATATATTTAGGGTTTTAACAGTTTTATTAATTAGTGGGGGTGGATAGGGGGCCTATATTTGTAATATGAGAACGGCTCGTCCGATTTTAATGAAATTTAATAAATATGTTTCTTTCGTACTTATTAGGGAATATTTAGGGTTTTAACAGTTGTATTAATTAGTGGGGGTGGGAAGGGTGGCTATATTTGTACTCTTAGAACGGCTTTGTTAATTTTCATGAAATTATATAGTTTATTATCCACCGGTTGCGCATTTGTATTTTGTAAAACACGAGAATTGTTTTCTCTCTTTCTCGCTTCTGGTGAGCTTCCTGGAAAATTGGCTTTAGCTATTTTTTCGAGATAATCCTGTATTTGCCACTAGTAATTTTTCAGTGTGGTAGGAGAGGTAGTTTCCTGATTAAAAAATGTTTAGTCATAAATGTTGCACCAAGTACAGTAAGTGACCGCTCTCGTTTTAGTTTTTTCTTGGCAATCAGCTGGATTCGAAATAATGTAAGTAGGATTTTTTTGAATTTATACTTTTGTTTATCTTAGTGGGAATGTTTGATCATGTGAAAACCTATAAAAGTGGAATATATTCCTCGAATTTTGGAGAACTAGGAGAGAAAGTATAAAATGTTCTAGATCATGTTACAGAAACCTATGTTGAGAGTAGTGATGGAGATTAGTGGGGGGGGGGGGGACTGCCAGGGGATATCTATATTTTATTTTATTTTAAATAATTCCTCAAAATCATTTGTTTAAAATAATTGATCAGAAAAAACATTTAGAAATACAGCCCCCCTCCCCACCCCCACTAATTAATAAAAATGTTAAAACCCTAAATATACGCTAATAGGTACGAAAGAAGCATAATTATTAAATTTCATTAAAATCAGACGAGCCGTTCTGAATTTAGAAATATAGCCTCCACTCCTCTTCCTTAAGAAAAAGATGGCGATAGTTCAAAACCGTTAACAATAAGAGAAAACTTAAAACTTAAATGGTGGAGGTCAAAACTGATATTCATATATTTATTTGTCTATTTAATGGAAGAAATATATATTGTAATCGAATTATTCTGAAAATAATTCATACCTTAAATCACAAGAAATAGTAATCCGTAGTTCAACTATGTAATCCGTGATCGAATTACATATAAGAATTACATTGTAATCGTAATTCATGAAGTAACTGCATTATAACATGTAATGTAATCCCGGCCCAGATATCGCAATTCACAGAATTTATTTCAATTACATTTTGCCCAACTCTGCTCTGAACTACTTGGGAATCATATACCTCAATGCAAAGGAGGTATCTACATATAAGGAGGTCTCTACATTAGGTAAGAATAAAACTTACCTTCTTCGAAAAATCACAATGTGAGGGAAATAGAATTACGAATGACGTGATTCGAACACTTGATTTGACACAAAATTACAAATCTTGCAAATTATGAAATTGGTTGAAAAGATTATGAAATTGGTTGAAAAAAATTATGAAATTGATTGAAAAAATTATGAAATTGGTTGAAAAAATTATGAATTTGATAGAAAAAAATATGAAATTGGTTGAAAAAATTATGAATTTGGTTGAAAAAAATATGAAATTGGTTGAAAAAATTATGAATTTGGTTGAAAAAAGCTATATTTAATCTTTTGATATCTTATTTTTATACATTTTTTGATTGACCAACCAAAAAAATATATTACAAAATCTTGCAATGCCCACACTCATTTAGTTAAATACAACACAGCTATCTTTTAATAATTTAGGTAAATACAGTACAGCTATCGGTTAAAGCCTGTTTTATTTAACAAATAGGCAACATATTTACTCCTCAGGCTCCTTTTATCTAAAATTATTTCAGTACCTTGTTTTACTGCTTCCAAAAGGATATTAGCATGAGCAAGTTCCTCTTTCAGTGCTGATAGAGTCTCCTGCTTAGCTTCCATTGTTTCCTTGTGTTCTGCTTCCATTATTTTCAACTTGGTTTCTAGTTCTCCATACTGAGATGAAGCTTCACTGAGAAGTTTCTGAAGTTCCCTAACTGCAGTACTCAACTCCCCAGCACGACTTTCTGAGTCCTGTAATCTTTCTGAAAAGAGGAGATAATGATATATAACTTACTGAGCAAACAATTATTATTAAATAAGATGAATTAGGGTAAGAATATACCTTTATAAACATCAGCAAGTTTGGTCTGGGCTCGTATTTCTTGTTGGAAATTTTCAACAATTCTATCTTCTTTTTCTCCCTGTTCCTTAAGTTTATTGGTTAATTCATCAATTCTTTCACTAAGTTGTCTGTTGCCTTTTTTAAGATTTGCATTGTGCTCTTTTTCAATTCTTAACTGAAAAGAAAAAAACAGCTAACTAGAACCAGATCGATAATGTTACTATTTACTAAGCTTTTATTTATATTGTATCAATAAAAAAAAGGTTTATTAAACAAGATGAACTATTAACCTCTTCCTCTTTTTCAGCTACTTTGGTCTGAAGAGTAATAAGTTGGGTGGTGCTTTCACGTCTCTGTCGAGACATATCTTCTGTAGCCTTTGACAAATCTGAAGTCAAGTCCGACACCTGTTTCCTCAACAAACTTACTTCAGCTTCAAACCTTTTTTCTCTACATTAAAAAAAAAAAAAAAAAAAAAAAAAAGGTAGAACAAGTACTATTAAAATATTCCTAAAATATAACAAAATCCAACATTATTTTAAAATAATACTTGAAATCAATTTCCAACTGTTTCGCTCGTGCTTCATCAGCTTCTGCAATAGCCTCACATTTTGCTTGAATAGCAGCTCGCAATTGAGAAGTTAAAGTAGTAACATCTCCACTTAACCGTTCGATTTCAGCTTCCCTCCTTTCAAGAGTGTTTGAGGTAACCTGTCTTTCATCAACAGCAACATCTCTCTCCCGTCGTAACTCTTCGATTTCCTTTTGGCACCTAAAATTCACAAGGCATTAGCATTAGCAATAAAATGATACTTAGTCTATTATTTTTTTCAATAATGATACATTTTATAAATAAAAATACTAAGATAAAAAGTTAACATTAGTAAAATGAAATATAGTTTATTTAGAAACCATTTGTTTAAAGTTATTTAACAATTTCAGTAAGATAAATAAAAAAAACTAAATCATTGGTAAACATTTATTTTTACAGAATACATAGCAGCAATGTATTTGATTTACAGACTGACGACAAATATTAACAATAAAAATTATTACATTGTTATAAGTTAAATCATATGCTGCTAAAAATATCTGTTTGCTTAGTGAGGCTTACCTTCCTTACGTACTATGACTCGGGAAAGAGCACATTATCCTAGAGGTTACCAAAATATTCTAGTCAGAGTGAAACGGCTGAGACTTCCTGGGATTGTCACAAAATAAATTTCAACACTAGTTAAGATTCAAAGCTCAGTCATCAAGGCCTCCCATTTGTTAATGTATTTGGCACAACCTGCACAATGCTGCGAAAAACCTTCCAACAAACTATTCTTCCTACGTTTTGTTTTTTTTTTTTTGTTTCCAAATTTAACTTGTATTCATTGCATATTGGAAAAAATAGAACATGGGAGACCTGTCTCTCAATTTTGTTTTTTGATTCTTTTTTCAATTCATCAACCCTCATAACGTAACTTTAATGAGTCGAATTTTTTTGTATTACATACACATAAAATAGCAATATAATTTTAAACATCTAAAAGGGCAAACCAAAGACACATAGTGAAAAATCATTCAAATTTCAGTTTTGGGGGTCAGCGAGTGTTCTTCTTCAGCTTATATCCTCTACATATAACCCTAAATAATTTTGCTTTTTTTGTTGAAAATTCTTTCAGTAATAAGCTCTTGATTAATAGTCAAATACCAAGATGACATAAACGGGCTTTGATCAATCTTTACCATGACTCTTTAATCACTTTAACCATTTTCCTGCCATAATAAGGACTATCATTTATTCAAACAAACCCCTTTTTTTGCTATCCTTTTTCTTCTAAATAAACTTTGAGTAGAGAAAAAATAAAAAAATAATTTTCTCCAAATTTAAAGTGTAATGAATAAACAAAAAATCAGTAATCAATCAACTATATTATCAATATATAATAATCTATATTTACTGACAACTTCTAGAACTAAAACAAAACTATGACCTTAATCCTAAAAGACATTAAAAATAAAAATGGAAATTTTAAAAAATATAAATTATATTAATGTTAAAATAAAACTAAAGAGAACAGTCAGAAACACTAATCAATCAAAATTATAATAATTAGAAAAAGGCAAAGTTGTGAAATATACTTATGTTTATCTTGTCAGAACAAAAGTTAATGGTATTTTTTCAAGTTGATAAAAACAATCCATAGTAAATATCTATAACAAAAGGTTCTGATTCTACAGAGAAGACTTAAAATGACAGTTTTACTATTGTAAGCATTTGCTACAATGTCAAATATAATTGGTAAACTTTCTTGATTGCTAATTTATCAGACTTGCAGTGTTTTATGTAGGTAAAATGGATAAGATAAAACGGATTTGATAGTTTTACTAGCATGATTGATTTTCATTTCTTAAACTAAACAAAACAAAATAATAACCTCTGAACATCTTCTCGTAATTTATTAAGCTGCAGATTCGCACTTGATAAACGTTGGCTAGTTTCTTCAAATTGTTTCAACAAGGCATCTAATTTGATCTTGTAATCATCTCTTTCTTGTATCGCTGTTTTAAGCTTCTCTTGGGAATCTTTAATTTTATCTTCTATAATACAAAACAATTATACATTTATAAAATTTAAATTTTAAAAAATGCATTACAAATTCATTCAGTAAATAATATAAAATTAAATTAAGGTAAAAATCCTCCATAACTAAACAGATAAGGATGGACCAGCAACTCACAGAGGAACCTTACCAATTCTAGTTGAGTTGTTTACTTGGAACTAATAAAAAATAACAGTGACCTAAGTAGAACAGCACTAATCCATACAATATATGAACACTAAACATAAAAAGGATAGTGGCAATTAAGAATCAGTAAACTGGCAAAATGGAGAAACATTCATTCTCAAGTCAAAGCTTAAATTGATACAGCATAATGAATAAAATTAGAGGGGCTAAAGCTCTGAAAGAATATTGCTTCCTGAAAGCAATGAAAGTTATATTATAGCTTACGTAAAGAAATCCTATATCTCAATGATGCTAGATAACTCAAGTTATAAGCAACCTAGCTTTGAAAAGGGCCCTTATTATAAAAAAATACTAATTTAAAACTAATTTAATAACAAACAAAAATGAATTTCAATATAGATAAGTTGCAGTCAACTTGCAATTGCTCAAAAGATTAAGAAATCCCTAATCAGATTGACAAAATATATCCCAATAAAACAAAAATAATATTAATCCTAAGCAAAATTTGATATAAGGTTAGTATGGTAAAGGCTAGAAAACAGTAATATTTTAAGTAAAAACATTTGAACAATTAAATAACTATTCATGGACAGTAGAATCAGAATTAGGTGTTCTAAATGATTGACAAAATAATTTAATAAAATGGATAAATCTTTAAAAAATAAATTGATAGGTAAAAGATACATTGAGCTCAATTAACCTAGTATACATAAACTTTAAGCATTTACCCTGAATTAATAGTTTATTCTACTTCCATTAGAGATGAAATGTTATTAATTACCAATAAAACTAATTAGGACATAAGTGTGTTAACAGATAAGAACCATTCCTTAGTAGGAATAACAATGTAGGCGAATTAACTATTAAAGAATGATACTATGGGAATCTTTCACAGAAATAAAAAAAAAAACGACGTAAATGAAATACAAAATATAACATAGAGAACTATGATAAAGTGTATTATAATAATACATACGTTGAGAACCTCTTGTACTTTCAAACAAAGCTTTAGCAGTAATGTAGTCTTCTATATGTTCATTCAATATTGTTTCTATCTTTTCTCTCAGTGTCTGATCTATTGTATCATATTCTTCACTAGGTAAAGTCCTTAAAATCAAAGCCCTAGCACCTCCTTCCATTTTAACAGATTCAAATTACTTCAGATATAACTATGAAATCAATATTGGAAATGGGTCATGTCACTAAACAATGAATACTTTAGTTAAGAAGAATTAAAACATAGAGACTTCATGTGAAGTAATAATTAAAACAACAAAAGTATTCTAACCATGTAAACAGAAATTTTAACCATTACAATTCAAAAACATGGCCGGTAAATAATGTTCGTCTGTAACTAAACCTTACTAAGCAGGCAGTCATCGGTAACAGTTAGTCTAAAAGTGTCAAAAAAATAAAATATATATATATACATATATATATAAACATATTTCAAAATAATCAGTCAATAAATTTCTATATCGAATAATATAATTAATTTATTTAGATAATATTATAAAAATAAACCATATGTAATTTCAACGCAACTTATATTCTATTTCTTTTTCATTACAACAAATCAAATTATATTTACGAATTTTGCAGACTATTTTATGCATTTTCAGTAGTTTCATTTATAGTTTCTAAAAATTTATAAGCTAAAATTAGACATTAAACTTTATATGAGTTGGGGGGGGGGGCATTCTAAATGATTCCGTCTTTGTCTTACTGCTTTTTCAAAGAACCCTGAACATTTGAACTCAGCACAAGTTGTAAAGTACAGCCATAAAAGTATGTGTTCAATTTTTTCCCTAATGAATAATATTCCATGCATATTCAATCCATTACAGATTTATGACATATTTAAAAAAATCCAATTAGCTAATTTGTTTGCCTTGCCTGTGTTGATGGTAAAACAAGTTTCTATTGAAGATCTTTTAAAATAGTGCAAAGCTATTTCTATTGAGAAAGGAAGGAAATATTTGTAAAGCAGAGTTTTTTTATGATGGCCAAAAAACAAATAGAATGAATGAATAAAATATAGAAACGTTTCAAAAATGATATTTTGCATTGAAAAGATTGTGTAATATAGTTATAAAATTATATTATGTATATATTATATTATACATATTTAATTTTTTTAATTTTAACAGGTGGTAATGATAGTTAAAACAGAAATCAAGGTAACGGTCGGGTTAAGAGGAGGCAACCCCTACGCGCGCTCAGAATACCTTTTATCGATTCTTACCTTCTTCCGATTTATTTCGGTGTTTTAGTCGCTACTTTTCGAGGGGAAAGGTCATTCTCATTTATTTACGGAGAAACTTTAAATCCCTGTTCAAAGTAATATTGACTTCTGTTTACCTTATGATATTAAAATGAGAAATAAGAAATAATGAAGTGGAAATAAGAAAATGCCAAAATATAACACTAAATCAATTTTGAATTAAATCAGAATTAATATAATGCTAAACCACCAGTAATGTTAATTCTTGATAAACTTTGTGATGTGAGGGAAGTGTAATTAACAAATTATAAATATTTAAAAAACAGAATCCTTAAGTATTTTTTTTCACATAACTCCTATTTATTTAACATTTGTAGCTACACGTTTCAGAGAAAATGCTCCATCATCAGGCTTCTAAAAATTTTTTAAAATACATTAATCTATAACATTACACCAATAGTTGTACAATTTTGTAATATGTCATTTACCTCTTAATCTGTGATTATTTTCACATTGTCCATAAGGGATTATATAATAAAAGACAGAATCCTTGTTGAAAGTTATTATGTTAATTTCTGCTATATTTTCTCAAGGGAAGTGTAAATAATAAAGTATGAAACCTATGATATACTTCCTCAAATTAATTTTAAATCGATATGTTTTATTGAAATAATTTTACAATCTGTCTCACTTTAGGCAATAAGTATTATGGATGACAAAGAAAGAAATCACAAAATATGCATACTGAAATTTTATCACTTAAATTGATACAACAAATAAAAATAAATAAAAACACACCAAATCCATGTACAAATAAATGTTCTTAAGTTTTGTAACACTTTTACACATTAGATAAGAGGAAATAAGAAAACATGAATTGATAAAACACTTAATCCTTTATGAAACTTATTTTGTTAACTTCTGTTTCACTTATTTACATTATACAATCTGTTACACTTTAAGACGACCGTTACCGAAATCAAAACTATTTCTTTTTCAATATATGTTTATGATCATGTCCTCTTGCATTAACTGACAAGAAATAATGGTTTATTACTTATAAACAAAGCTTGAAATTTGAATTCAGAACTTCAAATAACATATATAATTGAGCAAAAATTCTGCAACTTTCTTACGCAAATGGTAGTTTTGAACAATCGGCAGGAATTTAAAGCTTTTCTGGAATGAAATCAACTGCTATAAAAACATTTATCATAACTATCCTGGACTATTTCTTTTTGTGATGCTTGCCATACTGTCTGCTGCTTCACTTTTAGAGATATCACACTGTCAGGGTTCCCACACCAGCATATTACATCTATCCTTAGATGCTTGCATCTACCACAGTGTTAATATACAAACAAATGGTACTATCGAGTCCTTCAGCAATGTTTGTTAATGAAGAATTCTATGCTAAAATAGCATATGTTATGTTCACAGACTTTATTAACAAAAACCTATAGTATATAGTAAAGATTTCTCCAGTGAAAATGTTTATTGAAGGTAAATTGAATTTTAAATAATCAATCACCTTTAAATATTATTACATATCCAGTTACAGCTTCACTTTTCAACACTTCAGTTGACAGAGATCTGTATTCCAAATATTTTTGTCTAAATTTTTCAAAATGATGGTTTAGCAAGAGATGTATCTATTTTTATTAGTTTATTCATTGAAGAAATAGTTGGTTATCTATTGCCATTCCGAACATGCATATTTAATGGCATACATACATCCTGCAACTTACTGACAATGATCCGTTTCCAAATCACCTGTAATTATCTTAACAGCAGTAAAAAATCTTCTTATTTCCTTATTATGGGTTAAATAGTCAATGATGCTGGTGCTCTCCCTTCCTCTTGCCTCAAAGAACCTTAAATTTCTGTAAATGAAAAGAACTTTTCTAAAAAAGTTTAAAGTCATCTTGAGAAAGTGGTCATTTTTTATGAACTGTTGCACTTCCATAAATAAAACTGATTGGTTCTCATGACACTCTATCTTCATGAAGATAAGAACAACTTAGATATTAAAAAGGTAAAGCTAGCAAGTTAAATCTAATACTTCAATGTTTCTATAATATTTTATATAATCTTTGAAGGAGGTAATGAACAGCTTTATCAGATTTGTTTATAGATTACGTGAAGCGTTCCCAGGTTTCACAACTTTATACCAAAATTGACTGGCTATTTCCCTCCTTATATAGACATTATTTCCTAGGCACATTTCTTTACCAAGTCATTAGCAATCATCTTTTGTCCTATATTTACAGCCACCTGAAATTTAAGAGCGTGATCCTCTCCCAACCTATAAGACCCTGTCCATCTGTGATTTGTACTCCTTTCCATTGAACCACATCAATCCAGCATTCCTTCCTTGCCCATTCCACCACCCTCTGGAATTCCCTTGCTCCTAAAATCAGACATGGTCCTACTCTAGGTCATTCAAAACCCTTCTATTCCAAAACCTGCTCACAATCCAGACAAGCACTTACTGACAGGGGAATCATTCCTCTTCCAATTCTATTTAGTTTACAGTAACCTAGTCATGTCCAATATGAATGAAATTGCTAAAAAATGATTTAAACTTAATTTATTTTATAATCCAATATCTTAGCTTAATGTATGCTGAGAATATGATTATAAAGTATTATATTATTTCTTTTGTTGGTATCATATTTTTAATTGAGTATCTACCTCTTCTCTTATGTATACATACCCTTAAGTATTTTTTTTAATTTTATGTTTGTATTCATACTAGATTCATAAAATCTCCTCTAAGTTTACAATTTCATACATTTAAGTCTCTTCTATTATATTTACTATTGTACTTATTCAAAATTTATGTAGCCAGATTACAGAAGCATGTCACTATGCCTCTCTTTTATACTTAAGGGACAATTAGTCCCAGAATAAAGTTTATTTTTTCATTTCATTTATATTAACATTTTATGAATGTTATAGTTTCACTCAAGAGGAAAATTCTGGATTCATATGCAAACAATGTAACCAATGATTCATTGTGATGAGGAAAGGAATACACTTGAAGCTGATCCTTGAGGAAGTCCATTCTCTCTGAAAATTTTATTTGTTCACCTCCTATTTTATCATGGGAATTCTTCTTTTTAGAAAATTTTCAATATTTTTATGATTAAATTTCTAAGCTAAACAATATACATTTGTTGGTTTCTTCACCATGATTATTTTACAGGAACATAACAAGAAGTTATTTGTTTTATGTTGTCTTACAATTTTTATTCGTGTTGCCTCTGGCTTCATTCTACTGGGTCTAGCTTATGCCCTCTTAATTTAAAGCTCTAATTTATCTCTTAACTTAAACAAGATTATTTATTATATTGTAATTCTTTCGATTTCCTGTTCTTTAATTTTAAAATTTTATATATTTTGATTATTCAAAATTATAATACTCTGGATACACTTATTTATAATTGATTTTAAAAAGAAGTCTCCAATATGTTCTAAACTCAAATCATTCAACTAAAGATAAAAAAATCTATCTCTATATTTTACTGGCAATAAAGAAAAAAAAAACAAATTAATGAAACCATGCAGCTTTAAATGTATAGATTGATTATAGCACGCATTATTGGTTTTTGTAATCTTTGACCCAAAAAATATATTTAAATGATATGAGTTTATCAGTACATGTTAGATTTGTGATTCAGTGTATTAAAAACTATGTCTAATCCAGCTTCATTCACAGGGGAGGAAATGTAAGTAACAAAAAAAAAAAAAAAATTAGAGGGAAAACAGTTCTGGTTCTTTTATTTTTCTAAAGTATTATTTTAATGTTTTGTTAATTGAAATTATATTGGCTATTGGTTATAAATCAATACAAATTAGTTTGTACCCTAAAACAATATTTATATTATTATTATTATTTACTTTTTTTGTTTGGTCAAGTAATCAATCTGTTTTATCAGTAGCCAATCATGAATTCAGTTATAAGTTTAAACTCTCATTTTTAAAATGTTGAATTCTTAATAATTTTTAAAAATATATATATTTTAGAAACAATAAGTTGCCATTTATTTGTTTAATATAATTTAATAATTCCATCCATGATAATGAATTTAATTAACTTCAATGAAACTAAAATCTATATTTTTTCATTTCTGGTTAAATATATGTAACTTTGGATAAAATATACATGCTAGTGTTTTTTATTTATTTAATTTATTGCAGTTCTATGTACCAACATAAAAAAAAATTGGATGAGCTGTAATCTGATATTGTTTTTATTTTATATTAACACATTAAGATCTATTTAACTCTTTGCACTCTTTGGTTATAATCCGGCAAAATAAGAATGTAATTCTACTCAGATTATAAGTTGCACTTGTCTGGCACAGGATTTATAAGCCAGGTAAGCAATTGTGCACTCTGGCCAACTCATAGGGAGTGGGGCGGGCAAAGTTTCAAAATGGCGACCTCCAAACGGGGTAGCCAAATATCAAAAATATGGGTTATTATTTGAAGATGATTTCTTTAAAGCAAACCAAGAAACTAAACCCCCTTACAAAAAAACGTTGTACTTTAGAGGGGGCGTCGCACCGGCAGACAACAATTCAAAAATCCGCGTTTTTCAGTCCAAAAGTGGACGCATTTGAAGTTATTTCAGCATACACAGTAACCTGCTGCTCACCTAGATTAAACGTTGTCTGCCAAAATTGGCGGGGGCGGTCGCACCGGCAGGACAAAATTCAAAAATCCGCGGTTTTCCGTCCAAAAAGTTGACATTTTGGAAGACGAGTTATGTGAAGCACAACAAAGAAAACTGCATACTTCCTAGATGTACAAAAAACGTTGTCTGCCAAACCTTTGAGTAAGCACCGGCAGACAAAAAATTCAAAATCCGCGTTTTGTTCAATCCAAAAGTTCACCATTGAAGGACGATCGTATTTGAAAGCCACCAAGAACCTGCATAAGATGACAAAAAAACGTTGTCTGCCAAAATTAGGAGGGGGCTAAAGCAACGGCAGACAAAATTCTAAAATCCCTGGTGATAGTTTAATTGATTTTACAAATGATAGACCAAGATGACGATAGGGAAAAAATACCGAGTTCTTATCACCCCTTTTTTGTAAGTGCAATGGGTGTAACATGTCCACTGTTATGAATGAAAATGGTATGGAATTTTCCAATAAAGGTGAGTGCCGCAAAACCGGAAAGTGGGGGGAAGGCGTTGTAACTAGGCTATTTTCTTTAGAAGTTCGGAATTCGTTTACTTTTAGTATTATTTTGTGTTCTATTATACGTTATTCAAAAGCCCCCCCCCCAAATCAACTTTGACAACAAATTTTGGGGTAATAGTCCGTTTGTTCTCAAACCTCAGTAGGTTTAGAGCGAGTTTGGCGAACACTTCTTGTGTGAAAAGAATCAAGTGGGTACTTTTCCGTTGTCGGTTTATAACTCTAATCCATAAATTTTATTATTTGTCACTGATGAAAATTTCCTTTCAGACATTATACATAAAATTTATTTGTATAAGTTATCTATATCATGTATATAAAGTTATGTAAAACCCATGGCCAGCACGCTAAAAATCCGTACTATTGTTAAAATTTGCAGTGTTTGGCGGTATAGACCGGCATTATTTTTTTCAAGATCCTCTCTTGAAGATCATATTGTATTATATTATTGTACTTGAAGTAATAAAAAAAAGTTGAAACATTTTATATATATATATATATATATATATATATTATTTATGCCTTTAAAAAAAATATTGAGTATCATGCTACAGAAAAGTGTAAAAAACGATCTGAGTGATGAGGGAGGAAAATAGTGCTAGCCACCTGAGTGAAAGCTAGGAAAAGAATTGCCAACTCATACCCGGTATATGAGTTCTGTGCCAGGCATTGGGTTCACGGCTTCGGAGTGCAAAGGGTTAATGAAGAGATGCATTGACAGAAATACTAAAAGTAATAAGTTACATATTCATACTAAAATTATAAATGGCTAATACAGCTATAAATACAGTAGATCAGAGTTTTAAAAAACTAGATTCCAACTATTCAATTTCGTTAGCAATAAATTGAGCAAATTAACAATGTAAAATCATGTTAATTTAAAAGTAATGATTTTAAAGGTCAAAAGAATATGGACATTTTTGTTATGGATTACTTTTGAAGTTGTTCAGTTCCTTATCATAAATGTCAATCCTTTCAATCTAACATTAACTCAAACAATAGTTTTGACTAGTACAGTGTTTAGCCACAGAAGTTTTCTTAAAGAGCAAAAGGAAAATTCATAAAATATTGCTAAAACACTCTCTATTTTTACCTTAAGTACAGCATTACACGATGCATTAAGTTTCAACCCAACTTTTGCCTAGCTGACAGTTAGGAATGGTAATCATAGTTTCATTTATTATGGAACAGTTCTAGGATATAAATTGTTCATTAGCAAGTTCAATAAAAAAAAGTCTTTAGCTAGCTGAACTCTACACACAAGAACCATTGGAGTTTTGGAAGAACACAGTGTTTCAGATGAAAGAAAGTAAAATAGTTTTGGCCTTAGTGGCCTTCAACGTTTATGGAAAAATCACATTCCACATGAAGTAACACAACAGCTTTCATCTTTGATGTCAGGAAGGCTTCAGAACATAATAGAGATGGTATGAGAACAAACAATTAAACCGTGAAAAACATTTGACCCTATATTTTCAAATTCTAATAACATCAACTTATTTTTAATTATCTATACCTAGTGCCACAAAAAATATTAGCTGCATACTTATTTTTAAATAAATTCGGTATAAATCAATTTTACTGAGATTTGAGAAAATATCATACATGCCAATGCTTTTGAACAACACAACATGACTCTGAATAACTTTTACTATATAGTTACAGAAGTCCTTATGGATAAGAATAACTTTATTTCAGATTAAATATTTTAAGCATTATTGAATACTGCTCTTCAAAGCAAATTCCTTTGTTTTCAATCTCTTTCACACATCTTTTTACCTGTAACACTGGTATAACAACTTTCTTTTTTTTTTAATACGATCTTTTAAATAATGAGCCATTAATCTAAACACACCATAATCTGATGGTCTAATATTTATGCTATACCCAGTATGAGACAAAATGTTTACTCCTTGCAGTTTAGATGGATCATTTTCCCTTGGTCAATCCAGGGGATGTCCTGAACCATTTTCGTGTTGCAAAATTTTCTTGTTTTATCAATCATGAGAGTTGTAATTAGGTGTTGTACTGGTGCATGATCACTTTTGGAACAACCTGATAGATACCAGAGGTACTCATACTGGTCAATGTACAATAGTTTATTTTGAAATACATAGTGAACAATAAATAGATTTTTGAGTATTAATCAAAATCTCATAAATGGGATCTGTATTTACATATTTTTTCATTGTTAAATTTGTCATATTAAAAAGTAAATTGAGTTGACGAAAAAAGTGTATTCATGAAAAAAATAAATAAATGTATCTTTCTGGCTGGTACTTTGAGGTCAGTATTATCTTTTCTAATCTCATCTCATCTCAAACTCTTTCCATCTCAGCGAGAGCCATCCCGGTCGGCCCTTATTGTCTAGCCTTTGGTTTTTTTTTTAATACGTTTGATTATGTATTGGACGTTGAACGAGGTATATTAGTTATTGAACTAATCAGGACGTACGAATATCGCTGTTATCTGGGGGAAAGTACCTGTAACCCCTGTTTAATAGAGGTATTTTGTATATCTAGCCGTGGCTGTTTGTAAAACACTGTGTGATTAGAAACTGATGAGAACATAGCTAGAAAGAGGCAGGATTACAACTAGTTAACTTCTCTACATCAGACCTTAAGTATTTAAGGGGTTAAATGAGATAATTTGATGCTGTACTTTTGCTGCAGCCAGTTTACACTTTTTTCTATTTACAGAGTAAATACATAATTATTACTCATATTTTGGGTTTTTTAAATTATTATGTGTGTTTCTCACGTGAATGAGGAAGAATATGTAATCGTAAAAAAAATTGTTTTTCTACGAGATAAAGAGTAATCGTATTTTAGTGAATTTAGTACGTGAACGAAAATTTTTGCTGCTCACTGTATCTCCATGCTGTCGCAGATTATGCCCTATATTAATATTCGATTTGGAACCAGCTTATGAGAATTTCAATGAATATTGTTTACTGCCAAAAACTGCTAGGTATAATTTTTTAAGGTGCTGGTGCGGAATTATACCAATATAATTTACATAGAGGCCATCTTCTAGACTCAAGAATAAAGTACCTAAAGAATGAGTGGTGACAAAATGGTTAAAGTAACTAGTTGTAATGGGAACACTTTAAAACAATTATAAATTTTGTTTTTGTTTATAGTATTAAATAAAATTTAATTATTAAGGTTATTTCAATATTTTTTTAATTTTTAATTTTCTTATATTTTTTCCAGACATGTAGTCAATAGGAAGAAAAAGGGGCATATCATCTTTGGAGCTGTAGCTGTGTTCCTGGCATTGATTTTTATTACCACATTCATTATATATTGCAGAGGGGGAGACGATATAATCATTCAGGAATATGGCATGTCATTGCCAGAGGATTGGTATTACGACAGGGATATGATGAACATGTCAATGTGCCCGGAAGAAGAGCATGCAGTCAGGGAAACAATACTCGTAGATCGTCTTAACCAATATTGCGATGATGTTGAATCATGTGTTGCTACAATCCAAACCATCGCTGATGAAGCTAACTTTTTCATTACACTTGGTCGTATATTTGAAGGATACGGTTGGAGGTGCAATGTTACAAAGTTTTTAACCATAAAATTTCTGGGTCAGGTGGATTGGGATGGAAGATTATCTTACTATAAATTGCTAAGTGACGGTGTCAAGTATAATGAATTTAATCCTAACGTAACTGTATTTGTTAATGTTACAGGTTGTAATGACAAATCGTGTCTTCAGTTATTCACTTTGGATGGCCCATGTCAGAAACCTGTCAGGCACATTATTTAGATACCATAAACTAAAATCAGATGTCCATGCTAAATCATGTTTAATATTTTTTTGGTTGAAGATTATTTTATTTTTATTTTTTTAAAATTAAAGACAATCTTTACGTTAATCAGAAAACACTTCAAAATCATGACTCCTCTAAATGAATCATAGCAGGTAACCAACAAGCTGGTATATGTCATTTCAGTGACTATATACATATACTGGTAATTCTTAATTGGTTATCTCAATTTATTTTCTCTATATTCCCAAAAAAGCATTTAAAGTAATAAATAAAATAAATATTTTAAAATATAAGTAGTATTTGTGTAAATTGTTTTGTATCCTGATGTGGCTGACCCATTGAGTATTAAAAACAGTTTATTCAGCACTTAATAATATTTTAGAATAAATGTTTCCATCTAATACCAACGATTTTTCTTTATTTTTATATCACTTATTTTTTTCCACCATAGACTTGACAAAAAAACAAAAACAATATTCATGCTGAAAGGCAGCTATTAAATCCCACTGAATAAATGAAAATTCTGTTGGAAAGTACAGTGGAACTTATTTTAAACGAATTTCACAGCCTGATGATTTCCACTGTATAGATATTTCAACTTATGAAAAAATAAATATAAACACAAACCTGACAAAGTCAGTTTGTAACCCTTAAAATATTCTTATGCCCTCCAACAAGGACAGGAAAGAAGGGTTATCCACCAGGTTCCCAACCTATTCTAGCCAGTTCGGGAATAATGGTCACCTAGAAAATAAAATGCCAAAACTCCTAGGCCAAATTCGATTCGGCACCTCATGGTTTACGAGGATTCTAAACTTTCTACTATTCTACCACTGTAAGCTTCCTCAGCCTCGCTTGGATAAAATCTGAAACAGCTTAAAAAATAAATTTAGACAAAAAGCAACTATATTGGAAAATACAATAATATAACAGTTTATGGTTTGAAATTTTGATGGTTATACAGATTAAATTATATGAACCGAAGTGACATATCAAATTAGTTACACTGAACCATGTGAAGATTGCATTATTTTATTGAAAATATAATGCTATTATAAAAAAAAAAAAAAAAAAAAAAAAAAAAAAATCAAAAAGATCTGAAAAATGTGCAGTCGGTCACATGTCCGTACTAAATTTTTTTGTACACATACCGTTTTAATTATTTTTTTCGTTCCGAATTTTAGGAAATCCTTACAGAAATTCGATTTATAAATAGGGTAGTCTATTATAAATAGGTACAAGCAATATTCCACATTACGACATGCTGCACGAAAATGCACGTTTCTGAGATTTACGACACACAGTTGCATTTTTGTAAACGATATCGTTTTATTTTTGAACATATCAATTATTCATGAAAAAATCGATCTTGAAATAAATCTATGATGTAAAGTTTGTTAATAAATTTATTATATGAAGGAAATTATTTTTAGGTCGCCCGAAAGGTTTGTTTTAATTTAAAATGAAGCGTTTGCCTATAGATCGGTTTTAATACTTTTTTCCGAGGTTCGAATTCTCAAGAGCAAACTAACAATTGAAATTATCTGGGAAATTTTTTTCAAAAATAACAATTAATGCATTAAGATATTTTGCCATAATTCAATTTAATCCTTTTATTTGCTCTAGAGTTCTATTATTAATTTAAACGATTCAAGTGGTTGTAAATGGCGGAGTTCAAATACCATAAAAATAACAGCATTAAAAAGTTTTTTAATTTTTTTTTTTTTTTTTTATGTATTAATTGAAATTTACAACTGTATACAATATAAAATATGATACATCAAGTAAATGTGATGACATAGATAAAAATGTCACGTCACTTGTTTTTAAAGCACCTACCCATTGGTAGCACTTATAATGGTTCTTTATTATGAATTTTTATATTAGAAGGTCCCGAGGCCATCTTCTCTTCAGGCGCCTCGGAGGATTATCTGGAATGGAATGAGAAGCAAGATGTGATACTAATGGATTTGAATGGTTGTGGAGTTTGCTATGAAAGGATTGATTTCTGGTTTGAGCTAAGTCAGAAACGTAAGGTATATTAAGGTCTTTGTGGATAAGTTTGTTTGTGACGAAGTAAGGAAGTTTAGGTTTTTCTAAGGCGATTTTTGGATTGTAAGGATTGGATACGGGATGAATTGGATGGTTTAGTGGAGCCCCATTTAGTATGATGGTCTTTTATGTTATGTAAATGAGTCTTTTGTAATAAGGAACGTTTTGTTGGATCGAAAACGATGGGCAGTTTCTTGTCGTTTTAAGTGGATTGTAATAGTCCAAGAGCCGAGGCCAAATACGGTCCACCTCAGCAAAAATCAATTTGACTTGTCTGCCAACTCAAAGCGGGGGCGTTTCAAAATGGCGACCACCGAAAGGGGGTTTAAAATAGAATATTATTTGAAGAAGATGGCAAACCCCCTAGGTGCCCGTTGTCTGCCAAAGCTCAAGACAAAATCAAAATCGTAGTCCAAAAGTCCAAAGAAACTGGTCGTTAAAATTATTGTTCAAAATCCGCGTTTTTTCAGTCCAAAAGTGGACAATTTGAAACGATTATTTGAAGCACACAAGAAACTGCATACTTCCTAGATGACAAAAAACGTTGTCTTTAGGAGGGTAAGCACCGGCAGACAGAATAAAATCCGCGTTTTTTCAGAAAGTTTGGAATTTATTTGAAGCACACAAGTTTTCCTAGGAGCATTTAGGATTTTTCTAAGGATTTTGGATTGTAAGGATTGGATACGGGATGAATTGGATGGTTTAGTGGAGCCCCAAAGCTCAACTCCGTATGTCCAAAATGGTCTAATTATTGTTATGTAAATGAGTCTTTTGTAATTAATTGAAAGTTTGGAACGTTTGTCAAGTAAATGTTGAAGTAGTCGAAAACAATGGGCAGTTTCTTGTCGTTTTAGTCTTGTATGTGGATTCCAAGTAAGACGTTTGTCCAGATGGAGTCCTAGGTAGCGGATCTGTTCAACGGGGATTAGTGGAACATCGTTAAAGGATACTGCAGGACAGGAGGTCGTTGGTTTACGACGAAGGGTGAAGGTTATTTGATAGGATTTATTTGGATTTATTTTGATTCTCTATTTTTGACACCATTCTTAAAGTTTTATGATATGGGATTGGAGTGTCTGGGAGGCAATGAAGGGATCATTGTTTACTGATAACACACACGTGTCATCAGTATACGTGGTGAGGATGGTGCTAGGATGCGGTGCTAGGATGCGTCGGAGCTACATTCCGCGCTCCAATGCGGGGAGAGACGATGTCCACCACACGATGACCTAGATTGTGGAATGTGATGTTCGGGATCCAAACTGGTGGTCTGGGATTATGTGATTGGAATCCGGTTACAAAGATAGTTTTTCTAGGATTTTGCCCATAATTGGCAAGAGGGAAATAGGACGATATGAGTATGTCAGTTGTATATTTTATACCGTGTAGAGGATTGGACCTAGGATTCTTCCTTCGGCCATGACCAAAAGTATTTAAATATTAGTATTTTGTATTTAATTATTAATATTTTAAATATTAGTATTCTGAACTATAAAAAGAAACCGAAAATTCCGTTTTATTTTTGTCCCTCAGTTTGGCCTCAAGACTAAATTTTTACACTAAATAATTATTTCAATGTTCTTTACAAGAATAAGCTAGTGCTAATTATTGCTATCTACAAAGTAATTCGAGAAGTTAGCTTCATAAGTTATGTGTTTTGACCGTCACGCTCTTTCGAAATGATTCGTATTTTTTAAAAGCTACTAGACTCCATATTTGATTATTTTCAAATTGTTAGGTCATTGTTAGTCAAGCGTTCATCTAGACTACTTCACCCTGATGAAAACCTGCGAGGCAGGTCGAAACGTTGGCACGCCACAATTTTCATTTAAAAACTGGCTGTGTTTATTCAACCTTGACTGCACCCCTGACAAATTCATCTCCTTAGTAAAAGTATTTAAAATTCAACATTTGTTCTTGATATTCAATTCAATCGGGTCATGTTATGTTTTTAAGTGAAAATTATTTATTTGATTGCATGTTTTTTTTTTTTTTTATATTTCAAATTCATTGAATGAATTGTGTCTTTAAAAAGTACAAAAGATAACTTTTTTCTAGAATAAACCGTTTGAATTTTTTATTGAACGTTTGATAATTTTTACCAGAATTTTTAGTCCATGATAATCTGATATTTACCCATTACTATAATTTTATTGGAGTGTCTAAGTGAGAGCAACAAATTCAGTAAGTAAATCTTTACTTATATACGAGTATATTATCTCGTTTGTTATTGATATTATTGTTTATGTAAAACTAACTAATCTGAAAAAACTTTTTTTTATTTCGTTCATTTACCGTTGTATTCTACTAGATAACAGATAAAATGCTAGAAATATTTGAAAATGACATTACAATTGCTCTTTTAATTGCCTATCAGATACGACATTTTACTTCAAGGCCTTGTAGAATACAACAGTAAAAAAACGAAATAAAAAAAATGCGATTTTTGACATTCGTTAGTTTAACATAGTGTCGACGATATGTATGTATTTCTTTATGCCGATTTCTGTTTCATTTATTACCACATGAATCCATTAATTAAGAACGCTAGAAAAAATAAAAGGATATAATTGAAGTATGTAGAAATATCTTATTGCATTAAAATGATATTTTGTTTACTAACAGTAATTTTCAACAGTTAGTAAGCAATATTTGTTCGAGAAATTCGAAAAACAAAATTTACGAATAAGTCTAACTCTAACTTATAATAGATTATAATTTTATAATATATATATAAAGTTTTTTAACTAATACTTTATTAATTAATTGCTAAAATGCTATTAATTTGATAAATTATATATCCGTTGTTTATTTGAAAGATCGACTATTTGACCTTGAATTTTAAAAGAATAATAAAGTTATCATGTGGTGTTACGTGACGCAGCGCATATCAGCACCGATTTCTACATAGGCACCGTTCCTTTCTATAGATGCACAGAACTAAACGTATCATGGAATTAATGTTAACCGCAATCAAATACTTTCGTACGATGTTCAAAGAACATTTCAAAATAAGCAAAGTAACGGCTGCTAAGTGGCGCTCCTAAATAAGAAAACTTTGTACTATGACAATGCAAAAAATGTCTAAAAACAAATGCGACATATCTTTGAAATTTCTGAAATATCATCGGTCAATACAGACATAACTGTCATGTTTCTGTTTAAATGTACAAGCGTATATGTGGTATATTCATGCGGAACATTTTTTTGTTTTTTTAACAGTTTCTGTGAATTCAGATATTAAATAAAAACATTATATCTATTTTACTCTAATAACTAGAATTACAATAGCTGGTAATTTTGTCACAGTGTGCAGAAATCTTCGTGGTAGTAAACAGTAAACCATTATGGTCATTTCTTAATTTTACAACTTGTTCACTATGACGACAAATATAATTTGTAAATGATTATACTTGTATTGTGCCAACGTTTCAGCTCAACTTTGTATGCCTTCTCCAGAGCCAGAAAAAAAAAAATGGATATATCTAGAAATACGAGGTAAATAATAATAGGTATGATATAAAATTTGCGTATGAGGTACATAGTAAAATCAAAAAGGTTTATGATAAAAGATAAGATTATAATATTAATCATATAAATTGTAAATAAGTTGTATAAAAAAGAAAAGAAAAAAATATGACAAAAAGTACGATAAACATATGAATAACAGTTATTATTATACATCCTCTCTATACCATGTCAACAGTGACTTCATCGGCCATTGTTTGTTTTAATAGATATTGTATTATCTTGGCTACTAAAGCCCATCTCTCAACGGCGATTGCTTCTTCATCTCTATCATATTTTTTTTTTTTTAATATCAAGCTTTGTAATTTAAAAATAATTATTTCGATTCCGCCAATAAGCAAGGAATGATATCGTGCATTTCTCTGCCAATCATTTTTTTGGAATAATTTTTCGGATCAATAGATTGGTCTAATTCCCTCAAAAGGAAATCGTTCGAACCAAGGGTCCAGTTATGTTGGTAAGAAGACTGACCCACCTGATAAGGGGTTTCAGAGAGCCAGCCCTCTACGACATTTTACTCATCATTGGGTTGAAGAGAGGATTCCTGACCAGTGAAAGAAAGGCATAGTCAATCCACTACACAAGAAAGGGAACATCCTAGATTGCTCCAATTATCACGGGATCCCACTCCTTCAGTGTGCCTATAAGATCTTGTCAAGCATCATCTACAACAAATTTCTCCCAATCATAGAGAGGGATATTAGTAAATCGGAGATGACAACACATCACCTATTTATTGATTTCCAGTGTACATATAGTAGCATCAAGAGACCTCAACTGTATACACACTTGAGTGACCTAATAATTCCAATGAAACTTGTCCGCCTTATTAAGAGGCCAACGGATGATGCTAGGTGTACTGATGGAGTGCGATAGAACCTTTCTTCGGGATTGGTTTCCACTCCAGGACTAAGGTGGGATGATGTGCTTGCAAGTAACGCAGGAATCAACCCTACCGACACTGTCTTTAACAGATTAAAACAAGTGCTGGGATTTTCCGATGACCTTTATTTCTGCCATCTCGTTGCACAATTTTTGAGATTCTTCTTTCACAACAAAATCCTTTTGAAAAATCTATAGTAAGAATATCTAATCATTAAATATTTCGCCAAATCAAGTTCTATCAATTTCTTTCAAGTTTATTTGTGGCTGTTGTAATTAGTAATTGCTGCTAAGTTTTGTATTAAAATTATATTTTCTTTATGAAAAAAACCGTGGTTTTTTTGTTTAAGTACTATTCCTAATATCATACGGGCGAAAAACGAGCAAATTTGAAACAACTTAATTTGTTGTTTGTTTATTTGTACTTAAAGTCCTTGAGTATTGTTGTATATTGCTATCTAGTTTTCCCGCCAATGTGATCAGCTGTGGGAAAAATTAAGGTTATGTTGACATGTGTTGTACTTGTGTAATGTTTTTAACCCAATAAAATGTGCTCGTGTTCAATCATTCTAAATGTGTGTGTGTTATTACAACAACCCATAAATGACAATATAATATTGGTGACGAGGATTAAAACAAGGCTTAATTTATTGCAGTGTGCTCAAGAATTGAAATCGAATACATAATTATCATCGTTTCAATCTCCGTCAAAAACGCTACGTCTTTACAGCTACTGTTGTCCAGGTAACTTCATTCAATTTCTAATTCAATTTACATACACATTTTACAATGAATGATGATCAATTTAAAAGTTTCCTGGGAACATTCTCTCAGACACTAGCATCAAACCAAAAAGCCCTTGTTGAACAATTGCTAGCGGTAGGGGGTTCTGGTTCTGGCAATGTCGCAACATTTGATCGTTTCGACTCAACAGTGGAGAAATTTTCATCATATCTTGAACATTTCGAAAACCTCACCTCTCTGAAAAATGTTACAGATGACACAAAAAAAGCACAGCTACTTCTCAGTTCAATAGGCCCGATCCAGTATAATAACTTGGCCGCATACCTAGGACCCGAGAAACCATTTAACTCTCTCGACTACAAATATCTTTCTCAGGAATTTTCAAAAATGCTAATGCCCGAAAAAAAATGTTGTTGTTTCCCAACATTATTTTCTATCTTGCTACCAACAGGGCTCTCAGACTATTTCTGAATATGCTGCCACCTTACGACGTCACTTGTCAGATTGCGAGTTTCACGTCGAATGCCCTGAGTCTTCCTGTAAGAAAAAAGTCCCGATAGCTAAAGTTTTCTTGCGTGCTCAGTTTGTACGGGGAATCCGCGATGACTGGATCCGCGAACTCTTAATACAGGCTAACATTACTACATTTGATGAAATATTTAAAAAAGCATTGGCGTTGGAAGCTTCACGAATTCAAAGCAAGGAAATGAGTGGCACGACCTCCTCCTTGACTCTCCCGCCAGGATGTTCACCAAATTCCAGTGATATTAACAAAGTTTCGCGTCGTTCAAATACAGAAAGAACTGAATCACATCTTCAACAGCCACGTGACTTCACTCAAAGTTCTCGCCGCCCCCCTCCGGTGCGTTCCCGGGATTTTTATCGCTCTTTGGGAATTGAGAATTTATGTTTTCGGTGCGGGAAAAATTCTCATAAATCAAATGACTGCCATATCAACCGAGAAAAACTAAGATGCACTTCATGTTCTGCAAAAGGCCATGTTTCGAAGGTGTGTATCAAAACCTTATCTAAAACATCCGCTGGTTCTAAGCAAGTTGGACATGAATCTGATGTAAGCGACTCTGATCATTCAACTCAATCTTACGGATGCAATGCTATTACGCACGTCTCCTCTGGCGTAGTTGATTTGTACGAAATCAATACCCGCTCAGAGAAGTATATTGTAACTGTGTCGCTGAGCAGTAAACCTTTCAAAATGGAGGTGGATTCTGGTGCGAAATTCTCCATTCTGCTGGAAGACAGATTACAGCAGCTTAACCTAAAAAAAAAGAACTTTTACCTGCGCATATTAAATTCAGAACTTTTTCAAATGACATCGTCCCTCGTAAGGGTAAGGTAAATGTAGCAGTAACCTATAAAAACAAACGGATACTTGCTGACTTGTACGTTGTTCCACCTGGCCATGACGCACTTTTAGGCCGTGACTGGATCTAGAAGTTGGACCTAGAACTTAAACAGATTGATGCGGAGATGTTGCTTGAACATGATTCCCATGATGTTACAGATACCTATTCTTTAAATGATGTCGATGTTCTAAATGAGTTCCCTCAGGTATTTGAGGAAAAAGTTGGGTGCGTTCCAAATTGCAAAATTTCCTTAACTTTGAGAGAAAACACTAAACCAATCTACACTAGAGAACATACAGTACCATATGCTCTTCGTGATCGGGTAGAACGGGAGCTTGACTCGCTTGAAGAGTCAGGTATTATCACACCAGTGGCTACAAGTGGTTGGGGATCTCCCCTTGTGGTAATACCAAAACCAGATGGAGGAGTCCGACTACGTGTCGATTACAGATGTGGGGTAAATGAGCGTCTGGTTTCTGCCAATTTACCGATTCAACGTGTTGAGGATGTGTTAAACAGCCTCCGTGATTCCACTTACTTTTGCAAACTCGATTTATTCAAGGCCTATTTGCATCTCCCTGTCGATGAACAAAGCAGTATTATTCAGACCATTTCCACGCATAGAGGTACGTACAAAATGAACCGGTTGAATTTTGGAATTAAAACGGCACCATCTGAGTTTAATCGAACAATTTCACAAATTCTGGCTGGTCGACCCAAATGTGCCATTTACCATGACGATATTTTAGTACACGGATCTTCCATGGAAGAATGTAGACAGAACCTTCGGCGGAAGGCTTTCAGAGTATGACTTACACCTTAATAAAAACAAATGTTCATTCTTCATCACCGAGCCTGACTACCTTGGTCATGTTATTTCGAGAAATGTCATAAAAAAAAATCCTCAAATGTTTCAGGCGTTCTCCGCGCTTCCACGCCCTCAGAATGTCGATGAAGTTCGCAGATTTCTAGGTATGATGACCTACTACGCAATATTCATCCCAGATTATTCTACTATTTCATTTCCCTTACGGAATTTGCAAACTAAAGGGCACCATTTCAAGTGGACCCGCCAATGCGAAGATGCTTTCGTTAAACTTAAAGCTGAAATGTGCAGCGACAGAATTTTAATCCCTTTTGATCCAGCATTGCCAGTTATTCTAACCACAGATGCTAGCCCGGAGGGAGTCGCAGCAATTTTGAGCCATTCTGTGGATGGGAAAGAGAAACCTGTAGCCTATGCCTCTCGCGCTCTCACACCTTCTGAAATGAACTACAGCCAACTTGACCGAGAAGCACTGGCTATTGTGTTTGGAGTCTCCCGATTCTACAATTACATCTATGGGAGACATTTTTTCTTGGTTACCGATAACCAACCACTTCCACGGATTTTTGGTCAGAACCGAAGTTTGCCACGGATGACCTCGGCCAGGCTGCTGCGATATGCGTCATTCCTGTCAGGTTTTCACAATACAGTTCGATGCAAGGAGAGCAAGGAAAATCAGAATGTGAACTGCTTATCAAGAGCACCTCTTCCAAATTCGAGTAAGACTGCGGACATTTTGATTAATGAAGAGGTCAACCTTATTCACTTCGACTCAGTTTTTCATGTTTCTAGCTCATCAATAACGGCCGAGACCATAGCTGAAGCTACTACTGTGGACCCAGAACTCCAGAAGATTATCAAGAACCTACAACTGTCATGCCAAGACTCCCCTTATTCTATTTCTCATGGGATGCTATTTAGGCTGGATCGAGTGGTTATTCCAACGCTACTTAGAGCTGCCATATTGGAAGAACTCCATGCCACTCACGTTGGAATTACGAAGATGAAACAACTAGCAAGAAGGTACGTGTATTGGGAAGGGTTAGACAAGGAAATAGAACATTTGGTCCAAAGATGCTTGGAATGTGCACCATTAAGAAACAACCCACCTAAAGTCACTGTACACCCATGGGATGACCCAAATGGCAATTGGGAAAGCCTTCATATAGATTATGCTGGCCCAATGAACGGCTTCTACTTTTTTCTGTGCATTGACGCCAAGTCCAAATGGCTGGAAGTTCGTGTGGTTCGAGACGCTCCTACAACTCAGGCGACCATAACTTTGTTGGACGATATATTCTCCACCCATGGATTCCCTAACCAGATGGTGTCAGACAACGCTTCTATCTTCACGTGTGATGCTTTCAAACAATACTGTAAAGATCGAGGGATATCACAACGCCTCATTGCTCCTGGACACCCAGCAACCAACGGACTTGCAGAACGAAGTGTCCAAACACTGAAAAGAAGGTTGAAAGCCACAGCAAACGAACTCGGAACTGTATATGAGAAGGTGAAAAGAATACTTTCCAGGTACCGAGCTACCTCCCTTTCATGTGGATTTTTACCAGCAGATTTATATTTGAACAGAAAACTGAAGATTAAGCTCGACCTTGTCTTTCCGACCAAAGAGCAGAAGTCGACAAACCCTCATGTTCTCATCCAAGTTTTTGAAAAGGGGGATAGAGTTCAGGCTCGTTTTTTCCAAAACAACAGAGAAACGTGGTGTTTTGGGGCAGTCGTACAATGTTTCGGCACCCGCCATTATTTAATCAAGCTCGACTCTGGACGAACATTGAAGCGACATATTAATCAGTTAGTTTCAACAAATGTGCCTGAACCCCAGGAGTTAACCCAAACCCAGGGAAACGGAGTAGGACCAGGGAAAAATAGCAGCATGAATCGACATGTTACGTTCGGTTTGCCTCAGCGATTGCCTGAAGGGCCGCCGCACAATGGGGCAAAATGGGTAAAAACCTCATATTTTCTAAACGGTTCGTGCTATAAGCTTGAAATTTTGGAATTATATATTTCATGAGGTGCTGAATTGAATGAAACCATAATCAGCTTCATCAGATGATCAGAAAGGGTCAAAATTAAGAACAAACAGCAAAAAAAAAAAAAATCAATAAAGCAATTTTGGGGTATATTTATATGCTATAGAAGCTGCTGAATAGAATAAAACCATAAACAGAGCAATCTGATCATTAGCATTGAGCCATGTTTTCAATTTATAAATTTAAAAAAAAAAAAGAATTAAAAATCAAGTTTGTTATTATTACATGTATGTTTTTTAGGTGATAAATTGAATGAAATTTATTTTATATACCTCTATTATATACCCAAGATTCCTTCAATTAGGTTAAAATTCATTATTAAGTTATATTTGGAAATAAATTTATTTTTTTTTAAATAATTTGAAAAATGTAAAACGTTTTACAAAGTGATTTCAGTTGAACTCTATTGAATGGATTGGAAAGTTATTTAAAATTGTTAATCTTATATCAACAAAGAAGTTTGATCTTCATATTTTTCAATTTGATACATAATGAACTAATGATAAAAAAAAATCATATTTAAAATAATAAAAAAGATTATATTCACTCATACTACATAAGTACACAAATAAAATATATTAACTATAAAAGTAAAGAAAAAAACAATTTTTAATTGTTCCTTTTTTTATAACAGTAGATAAGAAGTTTCATCACATAATGGGAACTTCTTTTTTTTATAATCTGGTCTTAAATTACTTATCACGGGATCAGAAGTCACCATGAAAAGATGAAAAACATCTTCATTTGTTGCTGTTCGAGAGAACTTTCTGGAATGATGTTCTCTGTATTGTTTATAGTTCTTATTTCTACTTTCCTGAGCTTCTTCAGAGAGAGAACCAATAGGAAGGACCGCGTGCTCTATTATTTCTGCTCCGTGAAATAGAATTTTGTGAACAGTGGACGGCAGATAGTACCAGAGGTACTTTGTGACAGCTATTTCAGCTGTTTCTGCTGTATATTTCTTAAATTTTACAGGATCTATCGGTGACTGACCATAAATAACTTCCAATATTATTTTAAGTCTGTGAATCAATTGTTCATCGATATCCGTAATTTCAGCGGTCAATGGTGGATTTTCAAAAAATTTTCGAGAAATATTACCCGTATTGGTAGTTCCAGTTCCTTGTTTCACTATGTCAACGATTATACCTAGTTTTGCTCGTAGTTTTATTTTCACTTTGTCAGCTTTCTTATCTCGTTGAATGCTAGTAGCTGCTGAAGTCCTCCAGGCTTCGATTGGTTTATTATAACTAAGGTGTAATATGTACTCCATAAATTTAATTCGGGCATGCAACGTTGACATACCCATTCGGAGAACTTCATCCTTCTGAAACTTTCCGAGTCTTGATAGATCGTTGAGCTGCGTTGGCTTACCTCCGCAAATTACACAATTGCTTGCCGATGGTGTTTCAGTTACAACTTGTGCCACTTTTCCATCTATCATAGTAAAATACAGGGCATGGGCTACTCGTAGTGTGCGTTCTCCACAATGTATTATCGAATCTTTGAGGTTGGCTATTTCAAATTCTACGCGATTTTTTTCCTCTTTAATTAGCGCAGGGGTTTCTTTTTTAAATTGAAACTTAAGAGCCCTGCAATATCGTGTTGAGTTTGGTCGATTATTCAACCAGAATTTTATATCGCTGTTATTTACAGGTGTTATTTGTACAGGCACTAGGGAGGTCATAAACAAATGTGAATCAGAAATATCTTCTGGTTGGCTAACATCATCTTCGTCTTTATCCTGAATAGTTACATATGGATATATTGGCTTTGGCCTGATGCACCATCCAGCCCCCATTTTGTGTGAAGGGCTAAGTTATCGTCCCATTGTTCCTTTTCGGCTAGTGATTTACTTTCTACAATCCTATTAACTGTATTATCAAGTAAATCTTGCAAGGGGACTTGTGCTGAGGTATCAGATAGGTGGATATTTTCAGGATAACATTTAATTTTGGATTCCATTATCTTTTTATAACTGGGTAGTATATTACAGCCAAAATCTTTTATAACCTTCTTTATAATATTGTATTGATATTTCGATAGTTCAGCTTGAGTCAAAAGAGCTAAAGCCTTATCTGTATCTAACATAGGAACTTTTTCCTTTTTTTGACCTGTCGATCCTGCCGCGTTTATTAACTCTTGGGAGTATTTTATTTTCAAATCCTCTATTTTATATTGTTTAGCCTTTCTTCCACATTTATTAAAATCTTTTGAAGGCCTACCACCCACATTTTTATCAGTAGGAGTACATTTTACTACTTTTTCAAAATTAATCACAAAATGATTCTGTAACCACTCCATATTATTTTTGATAAAATGTTCTCTACTATGATTTACCTGTCTTAACTTTTTTAGAAACTGGGGCCGAAATCTTCTTTTTACATGATCGATTACTTGAGATAACCGTTCTTCTTGTAGACCGACAAACCGTTCCTTTAAACTGACTTCCCACGGACGAGCTTTGGTAAATAATATTTCGCACAACACTTCATGTGTAGCCGTAAAATCTTCCATTCTTTCTTTCCTTATAAATTGCCACTATACTAATACTAAACCAATTTCATAAAATAATATCACTACACTAATACAAATACAAAAACAAAAAAAATGAAAATAAGAGAACGTAATGAAACTCACAATAACTAGAAAAAGACACTCTCGTATTAATTCCATATAAACAGAAGAGCGCCGATTATCCGAACGTCAATTATTCGTTAGTCCAAACACTAAATATAGAGCGTAGTTACAAATATAGAGCGAAAATGATTCCAGTGGTAGAATATAATAGAATAAATAACATTGATATAAAAGAATAAAATAAATAAATATGATAATCTTCATAAGACAACTAAGGTATACAATAATTAGAACTCAGTGATACAAATAATGACCCCATAAATTGATCATTCAAAGTCCAAAACTTTTATTTTAAATTGATTTTTTTTCTTTATTTGGAGAGCTATTTTTGAAAATTAATCTTTCTGTAATATTTTGGTACTAATTCTCTCAAGAAGAGTTAAGTGTGTGTCACTTATTTTTGTAAATAAAAACAGAAATCATATCACATCATTTTACAATGGATTAAGAAAAAAAAAAAAAAAAAGATATATATATATATATATATATATATATATATATATATATATATATATATATATATATATATATATATATAAATAAGACAGACTAATAAAAACAAATATACATATATAGTAAGCCAATTTTCACATCCTAGTTATAAAAAAAAAAAAAAAAATTCTAAAAATCATTTTCTGTATAATGAGAAATAACACATAAATTCATCCCCTGAACAAATATGTCCGAAGCCAGGATTTATATTTATAACACGCTTTCTCAGATACCTCTACTTCAATTTGAACCCCTAAAGAGAGCCTAGTTCGGTGTAGCTTTTTTTTAAAGACCAATTGAAATGAACATAAGTTAAATTTACGTGTCAGCTAACTTCGAAAATTCCTGGCAGTCAAGGTTGTGGCTACATTAACAAAATAAAAATCGTCCATAAACCAGTAAACATCAATAGTGAAGTACAAAGGGTTAAACAAAATGTTTGCTAAAAATTCAGTCTCATAAAAAATTATTTTAACAGAACTTCAAAACCGTGTTATTTTCTCAACTCCAGAAAAGGGCAACTTCAAGGACGTGTACAGACTTTGGTAATGAAATAATCAAAAAAGCAGTTCCACAACCTTATGCTACATTTATTTAGGTAACAAAAATAATGGAAAAAAAAAAAAATCATAAGATTTGGGTTGTTTTCCACGTTTGCCCCACTGTGCGCCGGTCCTAGACACACGCTAGCAACCAGTCTTACTGCCGCCTACTACTCCTGTAACACCCAAAGACATGGGCAATCCTATGGATCCGGAACAGGACTTGACTCCAATCGACCTGCCTTCCGATAGAGATGAAGCGATGCAGCAGCCTTCACTGGAGCACAACAGTGAGGTCCCTCAAATTCAGACTCGCCCTCAAAGACAAAGACGTAAACTGAAATACCTCGACGAATATGACTGCAGCGGCTAGAATTGACCTGAAGATATTTTAATAGTGTTTCTATAATGAATTTTAGTTATTCTTTTGCTATATTTGGATCCTTCATTTATGTGCTTATTGTTTTATTGTTTGCTTATCAATGTTTTATATCTTATAGATTTTTTGTATATCTTATATAACAACAATACCATATATTATCTGTCATTACCATTGATTTTTTTTTATTAAAAGTGGCGGACGACTGTTGTATATTGCTATCTAGTTTTCCCGCCTATGTGATCAGCTGTGGGAAAAATTAAGGTTGTGTTGACATGTGTTGTACTTGTGCAATGTTTTTAACCCAATAAAATGTGCTCGTGTTCAATCATTCTAAATGTGTCTGGTGGGAAGGTCAAGATTTATTCGTGAGTTCGCCACGAAATAAATTTTAACCCGCCCAGACGGGATTCGAACCCAAGATCTTCAGTACCGAGCGCGATGAGACCCTCACCCTAACTCACTCGGCCATCGTGCCCCAAAACTTAATTTTAGAATTCTTATAAAGCTGAAAACTGATATCAGATTTGTTTCTAACCCATCGAAAATTTTTTTTTCCTGTAATTACACATTTTCTGGTAAAAATAAAGGTAAGATTTATAGATGACTAACATTATTCATTGGGGACTCTTCAGAGTACGTTAGTAAATCAAACAACTGCCTATAATTCTTTAATTCCTTAATCAATTCCAACCATATTTGAATGACAAGTAATGAGTCTTTACCTTCCTTAAAATGGCGTTTAAGAACTCCACTAGTGCCTATTGGATGAAAAGAAAAAACATGTATCAATCACCAAATAAATGTGGATCAAGATAGGCGATTGACAGTTCTGAAGGTCCGCACGTAGGATTGGAGGCTTGTTGAATAATGCCACCTTGATTTCAAAGCCCTACTTTGCTTATTGCTGTTTGAATTACTAAAGCAATAATTATGTTATTATTTTCGTAACAACTCGCTCGCTTTATTTCTAGTGTTAGTAAAAACATTTTCACGTTTTATTCTCCAATCAATAGTTGATGCTGTTTTAGAAAGATGTAAAAAGAAGCTATGTGACTAAATAAATAAAAAAAGGTTTCAAACTTGATAACTAAATATCTATAATTTTTTTTCAAGAAGGTTGCGCCCTTTGTTTTTTTTCTCATTTAGTTTTCTAAAATTAATCCATTATTAGATAGCGATTATCTTTTATGATTCAGAGGTCGTTAATTAAACATGAATTTAGAAAAAAAAAACATATAAAATCTTATAGTATGGCAATTTTATATGTCAACGGCACTATTAGCATAACAGTAACAATAATAACATTCGTACAATTCGAAAAATAAAATAAAAAAATAAAATTGAATGATAACGAACGTATGAGGGTAAAATAGAAATGAACAAAAAATGAAATTCTTAATATCTATTAATATATTTATAATTATTCAGACACATCAATTAGTGGGCCAAATAGGACATTTCACACGTCTCCTTTTTTTCCACCTTACACAATAATTCTAATAGATGTTGTTCGGGAATAAAGATAAATATAAGCAATAATTGAATAAAGATAAACTATATCTGCGAATGTGCTTTTAACGAGAGCGTTGAAATACAGTTTTACATGGTAAAAAGTATGAAAAAAAAAAGTGTGCTGGCCACAGGCGTCGCACAGTGTGGCACAATGGCTAAAAAGCGAGGGAAAAAACAATACCTTTTTAACTAATGATCCTATCGACTTAGTCTCAAAAAATTCGGAATGGAAAATAAATAAATAAAAAAAAAAAAAAAAAAAAAAAAAAAAAAAAAAAAAAAAAAAAAAAAAAAAAAAAAAAAAAAAAAAAAAAAAAAAAAGATTTTGAGAAAAAATAAAAATAATAGAACAAATATACTTCAATTGAAAATTATTGGATACAATTATTTAACTTAAAATAATAGGACAAATTAACGTCAATTTTAAAATAAAATTAATATGTATTATTTTTTATAACTTTTATTTTTAAAATTAATTTTACAAATTGATAAAATTGACAAAGGAAAATTTCTATATTTTCAGCTTTTAAAAAAAACAAAAAAAACATTTGGTTAAGGAAATAGGTTTCAATTCTTCGTCTATTCATCACTCATAGTCTTTAAATATGTTATGTAATATTCACGTAAAGTTTGAAGAATCATTTCATATTTTAATATTGAATCAATGTTAGTTTTACCTGATCCTCAAAAAAATTTATTTATTTAAAATTTGTTATAATTTTTATATGGCTCTAATCAGAATTATCAGAATCAGTAATATGAAGCTAGATGTAATATGACATGTAATGATGTATAAAATAGATGGCCCGAGTCCATTGTTAATATGTCACAAACTTCGTGAAAAACGAATGATTTCGTTTTTTATGTTGGCATTGTTCTGAGGTTAGTTATCAATAGATCGAAGATATTAGTAACCCATTAAAAAAGTCTTTAATATTATGAATTCTAGAAGTCTTCCTACTGAATTGTTCCATATAAGCTTTAAAATATTTGTTGTGGGCCTTTCACTGAATTCAAAATTTTCAATATCTTAATTTTGCGCGAAGGAATTTTCCCTTCGCCTTCACGTATTACAATGACAGTTTTGCAATTCCCTAGCGCTAAATTGAATTAATCATATTTAAAGATTTATTTTCAATTCCATCTTTGAGATTTTATTTATTATTATTTGATATTACATACCTATTTAATTTAAGAAGTCTTCCAACTGAAATTTTTCCTGTAAGCCTTAAAATCTTTGTTAGATATCCACAGATATCCATTGGCAAATCAAACTATGATGATAACTTCGTTTTTAAATACGATCTTAAAAGGTTTTTTTTCTGCTTTCTTTAGTTTAAGTCGTCTTATATACTAAACTCTCAGTTCTAATTATTTTCCAGAGTCAGAATAATAAAATGCAAACCAATATGTGAAATGCGATTATATAAATTTTGAATCATATCAAAAGAAATGTTGTTTTCTTAAAATTTCTAAAAGATTTATGCTTTTGATTAATATCCGTTAATTACATTTGTATGAATAAAAGATAACTCCAAATTTTTAAGTGGAACGAGATAAGATTGCCAGATGCCCCACTCTATCGGCGAGCAAGCTTAGCTTTAGTAAAGGATCAGACATGTCCCAGCAAGGAAAGGTTGCTCTAGTCACTGGAGGAGCGCAGGGTATTGGGAGGTCTTTTGTAGAGCATCTCTTAGCTGAGGGTGCACTGGTCAGTAATATAATATATTTATAATGAACAATTTTAAAATGATATAATGATATAAATATTAAATTTAGATAACAACAAAGCATCTAGTGTAATTCATGAGACATCATCATACCGAATCTCCCTGAAACATTTATTTACATTTTTAATGTTAGTTCAATTTTTACTTTTTAAAAAAAAATTAATAATTAATATTTGGTTACTGATAACAAATAAACAGAGAATTTCGATTATTAAATTTGCAATAAATGATTTTTTCAGAAATATATTATTAATTTTTACAATCATATAAATCATAAGAAACAACAAATAAATGAAAACACTACATGTGTGTGTGTGTGTGTATATACATATTTTTTGTAAATATATTTGGAAAAAACAAACGTATCACATCAAGGTTCATGACCTAAAGATAACAACTGATTCGATTAAAAAGAAAATTATTTTCTTTTTCCATACCATCTTACTCTTATAATTAGTCACTGATAAATCTTTCCGATTCTCCTTTTCATGCTGATTTTTTAAATAATCCATAAATAGATATTTTCAAGAAAATATTTTATTATTAACATATTAAAACGAAAAATATCATTTTATATAAGGTTAGGAACACAAGTTCACAATTGAAAAATAATGATATTTATACTTAATACAAATAATAGTTTAACAAAATAAAAAATAAATAAATGAATAGTATTCAGGGGCGGAACTAGATTTCAGATCGGTTTGCTGCCCCAATCCGCCCCTTCCTTCTCCTTCCACCACCATTAAAATATAATACATCCGTAAAAGGGTGTAATAAAGTTTATAAGTTATGCAAAAAAGAAAAAAAAATATTGATTGTGATATTATTATTTTTAAAAAGTTTTTAATAACTTGTTTTTTTTTTAATGTTAATATTTTGCCGCCCCCTGAAATCTGCCGCCCGGTGACCGTGCCCCGCTTTAGTTTGGGGCCTGATAGTATGTATTGACAAATAATGTTCGTTCTGCTCTGAGCAGAAATTAACATACTCTTCAAAGGATATTTCTAACAAGGATTAGTGTCATCGTAAAATAGAGTTCAGATCAAAACAAACTCAGTGTTGATAATGATATTTTTGGTTGAACTGAAATTGTAAAACCTTGTGGTTCGTAGTGGCTTAATATTATACTATTATGGCTGTAACTTAAAAGAAAATGTTTTTCTTAAATCCCTCACATCGACAGTTGATATTTTGTAAATTTTAATAAGAAAACGTTGCTAAAAGTAACAAATACAACCTAAACAAAAAGAAGCTGTTAGGAATGAAGGACAGACAAAGTTTGAAATAACAAAACACACTTTTAAAATTGGGAAGAAATGGTGAGGAATTTAATAATGAATATTTTTGTTATTCATACATACATAAGTCAAAATAAGAGTTACATATTTTTTATCTTAGTGTGAAACTTCTTCTTCTATCGGCTCAACAAACGCTGATGCTAACCTTGGCCTGCTCAACAATTGCCAACCAGCTTTCATGACCGAGATCCTTAGCTGCCGAAGATCATGTCCTAAACCACCCCTCCATCGGCCCTTTGGCTTACCACATGGACGCTGGTCATCTGGAACATTTTTGTATACCCTATTGGCCACTCTATCACTCATCATCATCACGTGGCCAAGCCATTTTAGCCACTGTATACTGATATAAGGAGATGCTCGTGTCTATGTAGAGCTGGAACAGTTCGCCGCCACTGACCATCCTCACGCACAGCCCCCAGAATTTTTCTAAGGACTACTCGTTCAAATCTATCAAATAGGTTCATAGTTTTCTTGTTGAGGGTCCACGTTACTCCACAGTATCTGACTACGGGTCTTATTAAGGTCTTGCACAGCATAAACTTGGTGGGATGACTAAGAAGTTTGCTTCTGATTGAATTGATGTGTAAAACGTCACGATTTGCATGCTCCTCAAACTTTTAATTAAAATCCTACAATGTCATATTTTTACTAAATAATAAAAAAGTCTTCACAGCGTAACTTTATTAGAATCAACTCTATAAGTTTTCAAAAACTTGTAACTATTTATTTACGCAGTTTTAAGACATTCAGGATGTTCTCCAGCATCAGTAAGACATTATTAAGTAAGAGAGAAGTGGCAACAAAATTAGCAGTTTAATGGCTGACATTGGTCCCTTTCCTCAGTAAAGGAAGCTAATCTTGGGCAATAAAGTAAGTTAATGCAGAGGTCTCAAAATTATGGAATGAGGTATCTGGTGAAGATTGAAGACTAGGAGAGGACGGATACGTGACAAGAAAATACGGGCTTCACGCAAATGTACACCTCTCAGATAATTTAAAAATAACAGCTTCGATAGTTCTGCCATGCAATGAGGATGGAAGACTGCCATTCATCAAAGAAAACTTTTGAGGATAAACCAATTGAAAAACGACCAAAAAAATGTCGAGCATTACTTGAGAGGATAACCTGCAAAATATTTTAAAAGGAAGAGGGGTCGGAGAGTGCAGGCCTTGACAGAGAAACATGCCACTCCTTATGCAAACATTTATTCACTGTAAGGTAGAAGAGATTATGAATGATAATAATAAGAAATTTAAACTCTTCTTCTAGCGATATATTTTTTTCTCTTTGTTTAAAACAGAGAAATCATAGCAATAGTTATTGTTATTGTTTCCACCTTTTTGAATTTTCATAATCTTGCAATATTTTTAGTAAGCGCATGATTTTTCCCTCTACCTTACTTTTTTTTTATGATACTTCGTTAGTACTGCCCTAGATTTAGATAAAAAAACACTACCCAAACCACCATTCTTAGCTCTATATCATAATAATCTTTCAATTTCATTTATGACACCTAATTGTATTGACCCTACGACTATTTTCATGTAATAAAAAAAACAAACCAAAAATTTTTGGATTCACTACATTTTAAGAATGTACTGTTACGAGGCCAGTTTTTGTGATAGCAGGGGATATGGCCGATATCACGTTCAACCGCCAGATTTTTTTTTCCTCAATCAGGTTACCCTCTTTATAGAGACTGGGTGTGCCCCAGGAGGGTCTCCATATCTCGAAGTTTATCCACGGCTGATTTAACAGAAAATGAATTTTCTGCCTTCAGCCGGACTCGAACTCGAGTCCGGGAGCTTGGTAGTCAAATTACCCACCCTCTGAGCCTTATTTTCTTAACAATAACTTTAAATCTCAGATATGCCATAGATGCTAAGAAATTTACTATCACTACTTGTCTCATACTTGCAGCTGTTAAATTTTCAGACAGATCAGTGTGGCCCAGTATCTACTGGAATCAAATCAAATAAATATTTACCGACACCTCAGTTACGAAGTAGGTTAATTATAAATAAAATTTAATTCCTGAGTCACGACAATATTTAGCACACGGCATACTTATATGGTATTCTATGGAACCAGTTTGAGTTGTTTATTTAACCTTCAGTCGTAAATGCATTAACAAGCAAGTCGCTTCTTTATATTATGTTATGAAACAACTCTTTCATTTATTTATTTATGTCTTGTTATTCCAGATTAATTTATTCTATGTGCTACAGTATCAGCATTTTAATTGATATGTTTATAATAAGTAGCTGTTTTTGAAGAATTGATAAATATTTATAGTATTGGTATATATTCTTAGCATTAAATTGTGATGGATAAAAACAAAACAACGGATTTCCGTCCAGTAAAAAACATAGAAATACGCAACAAAATCCTCAAAATAAGCAACAGATAACAAAACCATAAAAGTATAGTAATTGGTAGTTTACAATTTAAATGAACTATAAATTTTAAACAACGAAACATAAAATATATAAATTACAAATACTGTCAGGGACAAAAACTATCTATTTTAAACCTTATAAACAGTAACTCAATACAAATACCAAATAAAAAATGTCTATTGATTTAAAAAAAAAAATGTTTGTTAAAATTGATTATGTACAAATAATCATAAGGTATAGTTGACTGTGATATATATGAGATGTAGATAATTAGGGTAGGCAGTCAAAGATATTCAGCAGATCAAAATAAAATGTTTATTTTATTCTAATTCTTAAAGCCAACGTTTCGACTTGCAATGCAAGTCTTCATCAGGGCTAGAAAAAAAGAAAACAAGCGTGAAAAAAAAAGAAAAAGTGTTTTCTTTTTTTCTAGCCCTGATGAAGACTTGCATTGCAAGTCGAAACGTTGGCTTCAAGAATTAGAATAAAATAAACATTTTATTTTGATCTGCTGAATATCTTTGACTGCCTACCCTAATTATCTACATCTCCTTGATTATGTACATATCTAAATTTTTTTTGTGTGCGTTGTCTCCTTTTAATTGGACTATGTATTAATACAGAAAAAGGCTCTTTTTACACGTCGTAATTGATAATTGTTTGTATGAACTGATGATTGATTTTTTCCACATATGTCGTAAGATCATTTCTAGTCACTGGGGGAAAATTTATTCAATGGTTGTATTGTATAAATGAAATTAATCAATTGAAATGTTTCATTTTCTAAATAATTTTTCCACAAGTTTTAAGCTGTATGAGCATTGAGTATTTGAGAAAAAACGGACGGATCCAATCGCGAACCAGTGGTATCCGAAAAAAAGTTTCATCCACAACATAAATTTAATAATAAATTGTCAGCCTTATGAATTTATCAGGTGATATTTTTTCCTGAACAATAAACATATTTAAAATTAAACTACGATTGCTTTTTTAAAAAATGCAATTTCGTGCAGTATGACCTTCAAGTATGCAATTTTGTGCAACAGCAAAACGCTCGATTCCGTGCAATACAGATTCGTTTACACTAAAAATGTATTAATAGATTGCAATATGAATTAATAAATTGGCCGTTTTCTTTAAATGGATAATGGATACACTAAAAATAAAATTACAATTTTGGGCAGTAATACCTTAAAATATTTAATCTTTTGTAACAACGCCAAAAAGTTCAATGTCCTATATACAACTTTCAAATGTGCAACTATTTAATAATAATCTGCAACTATTTGCGTAGTATAGACCAGAATATTCATCTAGAAGATATATTTGAGACTAACTCAAAATAAATCAACAGTTGAAAGGAGCATCTGTTCCATTGTATTATGTAACATCCTCTTCTTGATAACTCTGAAGTGAGATAGTGCAGCTATTTTTGTTTTTGAACTGTAAAGAAATAGTTTTAATAGTTAAACTATAAGTTTATCTATATACAATTAACTATAAGTTAATTATTTTAGCTAATGATAAATTAGTGACTTTAAACAGGTTGCTATTCTATAGTAAGTTATTCTTAAAAAAAAAAAAAATTGAGTTAGAAATTTATAATTTAATTATTAAAAGGTTTTATTATATAAAAAATATATTATCTCAAGAAAATGTTTAATGGAGGATATTGTGACTTCAAATAATTACATTAACTTAACTTGTTTTTCTAATAAACATTCATCATAATATTGGTAATTATTGGTCTTATAGAATCATATTATATATATATATATATGTGTGTGTGTGTGTGTGTGTGTGTGTGTGTGTGTGTGTGTGTGTGTGTGTGGGTGTGTGTATATATATATATATATATATATATATATATATATATATATATATATATATATATATATATACATATACACACACACACACTCACATATACAGTAAACTACCTTTTATTCGTCGTGGATTAACTAACACGGATAATACAATTGATCGGATAATCCACAAAAAAAAAGGCCGAAAAAAGAATATAAATCAACCACTGTAGTTAAATGCATATTACGTTTCCCAAAACAATCGTCTCTTTTACATTCAGAGCTTCCTTTGGATTATGATTTATTCTACTAATCAGCTGCAACAATAAACACATCTTTGTTCAAACGAAGGAATATTGATTATGATTTGTCAAGAATTATGTATCTTACGCATCAAAACTTGAACACGACGACCCAATCCATCTTGAAAACGAAAAGATTCACCTATTGCAAAGGAACTTTTGTGCATTAGTACCCATAACACTTCCTTTGCTTACATATGTGTACCGTTAAAATTAGCAACAATCTTTTATTTGTAAATCCTAACTATTGAATATAACCCTGGGATGGCAAAATGATTGTTGGTTTCTTAGATTTAATAAAATAATAATATCTAATTTTCCGGTCAAAATTACTAATCTAAAATTTCTTTCAGGTCTCCATCTGCGACGTAAATAAAGATGTTGGGGAAGAAGCTGTGGAAGAACTGTCCGCAACCTATCCCGAAAAAGTTATCTTTTTGCAATGTGACGTTACCAACTATGATAATTTTGAAGGTTATAAATTAAAGATTGATGTATTGAATGCTTTCAATGGGTTTTCCTGATTCTAAGTTTTAAATCATGGAGTGCTGTCCATAGAATTTCAATTACTGTTTAATAAAAAATCTTAGTGATTGTTAGTACATAAAGTATAGTAAACAAGGTGACTAGAATCAATTTCTGGACGAGGGAAGAATAATTAAAAAACGTTATTTACAGTCAGAGTCAAAAGTATTTGTACACCTGCTATAAATCATAAGAAATAACAAATATTAGCATTATTTAATAACATTGATTTAAAACAATAAACCCATTTAATGTATACATCAACACATGTATTTATAAATATATTTTTGTATTTATAGAACATTTTACAAAATAATACATGGAGAATAACTGAAAAATAACAATAACATCATGAGTCAAAAGTATTCGTACACTTGATAAAATTTCTATTTAATATTGACATACGAAAACAATTAATGTTTATTAGGGCCAACTTTGGCTTTTAATATGTTCTATATACTTTGTGGCATTGAATTCACAAATTTTTGTGTCAAAGTAACTATAATTTTGTAATAATAACGTTGCTTAAATTTTTATTGTTAGAAACACATCTTTTCCGTACTCGATCCTTCAGATATTTCCACAAATGCGCTATAGGGTTAATATCCCGTGATTGAGAGAGATTTAGTCCAGTAAAATGAGTTTTATACAGCAAATCTCGGAAAGGAAGCAAACAAGCTGTATAAGGTGAAGTGGGGCAAGTGCGTTATATGGAGTGCAAAGTTCAACTTCAACTTAACATAAAAAATCAGCTATTGATGCTAGGATAATATTTCTTATTCCATCGCAAACGTTGAACTTTACTCTTTTCAATAATATAGTTGATTTCCCTGACATCCTAAAAATTATTATCAGTGCAAAAGAAAATTGATATTAAGTCCCATTTATGCACTTGCCCCACCTTAACGGGGTAAGTGCATAAATCACTTGTAAACTCCTTAGCAGTGAATTAATTCTTTGACGGGGTAAATGCATAAATAAGCAACTCCCAGCAATCATTTTCCTCCTTGAAATTCAAAAATTAAAGAAAAAGTCACTGGATTATTGAGTTTTACATTACCAAAAACATTATTAAATATGTAATTAATTTGCAATAAATGGAGAAAATAATTAAAAAACACAGTAAATTACTATATAATTATAGTCATATATATACGATTAATTTACAATAAATTAAGAAAATAATTCGATAACGACAGTAAGCATTTAGATATATCACAACATTTATTAAGTGGGTATATAATTAATTGACAAGGCATAAATAGAGAAACTGCGTAATTCAACAAAGGCTGTAGTTTGAAAATTGTAAATTAAAAATTGCTTCTCCCTGACAACCGATCTTAGGGAGTGGGAGAATGCGTACAATATAGTTTTTCTCAATTGAACTGATCTCATCTTGTGCTGAGATGCCCTTCCCCGGGAGGGACAAGTGCAGGATATGATGCATGGTTTTATAACGCACTTACCCCTTGTCGAAAAATGCTTGGGGTAAGTGCATCATATGGCTTAACTTCCTCATAAAAAGAGATAAAATGATTTTTTAATTATGTACACAAAGAAAAACTACATAACAAAATAACTTACCTTGGTAGAATATCAGCAATGAATTTTCAAAGGTGATACAATTTTATAATTCTAACTGCTTCAACTTTGCACTATACCTAGATCAACAGGTTGAACTATGAAATTTCCTAGTGATTTTATCTTTTACAGTAGAGCACTCTAGTATGTTAGGTTTGGAGGGTATGAAGTTCTCTCTACATACAACTGATCACAGTTGATGTAACAAAATGACAATATAAATTATGGCCGATTAATGCACTTGCCCCATAAACGCACTTATCCCACTTCACCTTACTTTTGTTTTGGAATTCTAAAAAAAGGGTGAAAAGTCACCGACCTCAGCATGTTAGCATAGTTATTCAAGAAGGTCAAAGGTCACAGAAATCAGGTTGTTTTTTCCTTAGAATATCTCGATTTCTATGCATACGGCGCTAATCAAGAAGGTTACAATACTTTTAGATAATAATATTATCTATAATTTTGGTTCTATTAATTTGTACTCTTAAGTTAACTGTTTTCGAGATATAGCACGGAGAAGGAGAAGTGGGCAACAGTTCTGGACAGTACACTTCCAGGATTGTTTCACAAAAATATTGTCAGGAACAAAGTTGTAGAGCATTAAATTTACTTTAATTTCATACATACGTCTCTGGCACTTGAATCAAATGTTTGACAAAAAGTGGGGTAAAAATTTTTTTATCTATAATTATCGATTTTTAATAACGCATATCTCGAACACCGTTGAGAGACAAATATGTATAGAAACACTTTTAAATGAAATTTAATTAGCTTTAATTTTGATTTGTAGTTTATTTTTCTAGAGTCCGCCGTTTTCGATTTTATTGATGGTTTTCTCTTAACTGGCCTAGGTGATGTACGATCCGCCTCAAGCATTATCGCATTGTTAGAACACTCCCCTTTTCCCCCTCTTTCAGACAAATGTTCATCCACTAAGTTTTCTCGTAATATGTCTTTCATATTTGGAGTAAATTTTCCTTATTCATCCTGTTCTCTCTACACATTCAAACGTTTTTCTGGTAACATACCTCTTAATAGCATCATGGACTGTTAAGTGAGGTCTGGTCACTTCTCTAAGCTACCGTAACTCATTATGAAGGCGTACAATAATTTGTGTTTCATCTTCAGTCGTACAGTACACCCTCAGTATAACGCGGCTCGTTATACCGCGGATTCGGATATAACGCGGGTCAAGCTCCGGTTCCGATCCTGATTCGATTAAAATTAATAAAAAATAAGATTACATCGTATTATGGTTTTAAAACCAACAATAGAAAACTTGAAAACAATTCATAAGAAAGGTGAGTCATTTAGAAAATCTAGAGAAAAAGACGAAAAGGTTCCAAAGTTTAATAAGTTCTGGGGAAAAGGGAACTCTGAAAATTAAGTTACATTTCTTAAATTTGTTTTTTTTTTTTTTAAACACATTTCTAATTTTATTGAACATTAAAAAGGATTTGTAAAGGAAAAAAATTATAACTGGTTGTTAACCTAGGAAGTAAAACTAAATAGGACGTTTAGAATGAATTACGATTGTCTAACCTAGTTTCATTGTTTTTGTTTCAATATTAGAACTTTTTAAAGTTTGATTTTTATTAGAATTTTAAAAAAACTTTAGGAAAGAGTGTGTACATCACTTGTGTCGTCCTGGCAATAAGCCGAAATGTGTTGCTTAGACAATGTCGATATAGACAAAGTCGAAGATATATTGAATATCTTCCCGGTAACCTACCTAGATGACGTACGGAGAAGCTGTCTCTATTCCTGCCTTCTTGGTTCACAGAATCCCCTTCAGTTCCTTTTTAAAAACTGTTTATTATTCCTCTAGTTGTTGCCCGAGTTTATATCAGAGTGCATTTTCATTATTTTTTGACCCCCGATAATTCATACTTCTGCCTTCGTTATACCGCGGGTACGTCTATAACGCGCGAAGTTTCATTTCCCCTTACCCGCGTTATAACGAGGGTCCACTGTATTTCTGGTTTTGCGCCGCATTTTCAATATACGTACAGCAATAATAAGTACTTATAATCGCCACACCTTTTCAAATGATGTTAAGGTAAAGACTGATTGCAAGTTATCCTCAAAATATTAATAAGACACGGGGTAGAAACAACAGTTGAAGTCTAGCGTACGAATTCTTTTGACTCATTTGGGCATCTTATTATAACGTATAAGATATTATATTAAGCTAAATTCAGTCAACTTTCTCTTGAAAAAATATTAACTCTATTCGATAATCATGAATGCAATGTTATATGTGTTTAAATTAAATAAATATAAAATTAAACGAATGGAAATAAAACTTATACTAGTGTACGAATACTTTTGACTCTGACTGTAAATGCATCGGTGCCTCTCCGATGTATAGCCAGACACTCAAAGCACCTTGAAATAGACACATCTTTCCTTCAAGTTTCACATTTATCAAAACGTTATTTCCATCAATTCCATTGGAAACCAAATTATCAGGATTTCCTAATATGTTCCGCTATAATTTAATTTGCTTTCAAACCAGTCCTAATATCATAGAAAAAGTTGTAATAACTGAATAATGTTATAAAAACTGGATAACTCCGAAATGTCCCTTAGTCAGTTTGTTACAGTAGTGTTTAGTTTCATTTAGGATGTTTTGGTATATCAGAGAATTTTAATTTTAAAGTATTACGTTTAAAACCATGAAATTCGTCCATAAAGGCCAGATTGGCGCTAAAAAGAATCTCTTGAAGGTTTGTTTGTCTCTGAAGGGGCGCTGGAAGTGGATGCTAGAAGCAATGTGATCTACGTAAACCAGTTGCAAGTTCTTCGAATACAGCTTTCTAAAATGATAAAACTCAAAAATCTATGTTATTAGATTTCACAAAGGTGAAATGCACAATCAATTTTCAATAAGGTGTAACAACGCCCCACAATTCTTTCATATTCCATCTCTACAACAAATTTTGGTCAATTTTTTTGTTTCAAGCACACTATTGCCCCTACATTAAAAAAAAAAAATAATAATTGAGTGTTAGGAATAAATATTTTTAAAAAACGAAGTAAACATTTGTAATAGTTTATTATTTTCAGTTAATACAATAATTTATATATTATAGTCTTAAGTACGTTATTAAATTTTAAACCGACAATATAGGACTAACGTTTGATTCAAATTATTCCTTGATATTTAAATGAAAAAGAAAAATTCGAATTTTGTTTTCTTCGCTTCATTCTTATGGATCAAAAAGTTACTCGCTGTTCTGTTGTACCTATATCATCTATGACTATCTTAGTCACACTAATGGCAATATCCCCTTTAGTCCCTAATAAAATTCAGTCATTAACAAGATAAAATTTAAATACTCGTTTATATTCAATTTTTTTAAACATAACTGGGGCCAGTATCTTGCTAGTCTGAGTGGCTACCACAATTCAAAAATGTACTGCCCTCTTTCATATCACTGCCTTTTTGATCATTGCTTTTAAAAGAATAAACATAGTTTATTAGTTTAAAGTTTTTTTATTGGATAAAATAATTGTGTCGTTTAATTTTTTTTTTTTTTTATTTTTTTTTTTTTTTTTTTTTTTTTTTTTTTTTTTTTTTTTTTTTTTTGATGGGGGGGGGGGTGTTTCCATTAGACTAACAACCAACAATGATAAATTAATTATATATAAATATTTCAATTATTCACAAGTACAATTGAATAATATCGACTCTAATTATAAAAATTTTAAGACCAAAAGAAAACTTAACAATTTTGAAAGAATATTAATAACATTTACTATAATAAAAAAATATACTTACAGATTATGATATAGAGAAGAGAGGGTGAGTTTCTATCAAAAGATTTTCATTAAAATGCCAAATATATATTTTCTTAATAAAAAGATAAATAAAATTATATAACTTTTATCAATCATATAACAGTTACAAACTCTTGACACTTTTCTCTCATCCACTTAAATCTTAGTTTGATGCACTTTTTGACTGTCATTGTGAACCTTTTCCAGTAATTCAAATCTTGCCTATTTTTAAATGCAAACTACTTTCTAATTTCACAGTGTCAATATGATTCATTAATCCACCAGACAAAAACATTGCTCCCTGAACAATATCTGAGTATCAAAACATGTTGATCCAGAATTGTATAACTGTGTTCCAACAACACTTCTTATAATGACTTACAGCTAAAACGACCCTGTCAATAGAAGTCCACTATAACATAAAGTTGTCATGTTATGGGAAATTATTAGGTTTATGTTGTATAGAAATATCTGAGAATCAAAAATTTAGATAATCAACACTTGGGAGTTTATCTGAATTCATTGTTTTTAATTCCTATTATTATCTCATTTCATTCTTTTTAAATCATCTAAAAGGTTAGTCGCAATCATATATTATACATATACGTAGTACTGATTCTTTAATACAAATAAAATGCTCAAATGAATATATCATAATAAACATAAAAAAAACTGTTGTAATATTTTTTTTTTTTTTTCTAGAATGTTTTAAACACACTATAAAGCGATTTGGAGGTGTGGATATTGTCATAAACAATGCTGGTATTGCTGACGAATGGAAAAGTCCATTCAAAACTGTTGGTGTTAACTTGGTAAGTAAAAATAATTTAAGAAATTGTGAATCATATGAAATGTATATTAATTAGAATATTACATAGAAGAGGTATTGAAACTAACTGCTCACCTTACTTTTATTTTAAACTTCCTAGACTAACTTTTCAATTCAGTTCTGAAGTCAGATACCTTTTACAAATGCTAACTCATTATAAATATCCCAGATATGATCTAAAACCTCATACCCTTCAACAACTGAAACTTATATATTCAACTATTATACCCAGCAACTATTTAATTCTTTTAAATATTTATATTTAAAGCATTTTTCCTTCTTTTGGTATCAATACATCGTACAGTTTATAATTAGCCTAACTTAAAGCTTAAAAATATATCCTAACATTTTTCAATTAAGTACAAGTTCCACTCCAGAAATCCAATGGAAAGTTTATAAAGGATTTCAAAAGACGAGATATTTAAAAATGCTATTTTACTTTTCAAGGTTTAAACCAAATCACATTTAATCTTATTTGTGATATTTAGTTCATTTTTCTCATATTGTTCTTTTAGTGTTCTCTATTTTCAGAATATTTCAATTTTAATTCCAAAGAGGTTGGAGGATCATACATCATAAAGCTTGTCCCTTTTCGTTACATATTCTACACTGTTGATATCATTAGATACCTGACACTTTGGTATTATCCTCTCACCCTACTCAATTAATGAAACAACACTATGCATTAAAAAAATTTTCTGATTGAGTATTAATGCAATAATATTAAGTTATAACTAAAGCCCGGATTTTCGTGCAACAAAAATTCTGAAATGTGCAATAAAAACTTAAAATCATGCAAAATAAAAATGCAAATGATAAAAAAGGTTGAACAAATAATTCGCTAGATACAATTCTTTCCAAAAAGTTGTTTTTATCTTAAAATATATTGATCCAGTCCTTAGTAAGGGAGTAGTTAAATAATCATTGTCTAAAATACAATAAGAACAAATCGCATATCTTTATTGTATGTGGTATACATAAGCTATATGTACATATTACTTAGGAGTATAAATATGTATGTTAGGAATGATTAAACTTTATTTAATTTCCCGTTAAGAAGGCAGAAGAATAAATTTGCTTTGTTTAAAGTGAAAATGTTTACTAGCAGTAATAAGGGCTTAATTTAATAACTATGTTGTACTAATTAAAAATATCCGTAAGTTAGGAGGGAGAGGAAAAATTTCTTGGAAGTTGAGAACCCGAGTTCCCTAGCTAAAGTCAATCTAAAGTTGTTTTTAAAATTGTTACTTTTCCAAAAACACGAAAGTGTTGTGCATTTAGGATTTGAATGCAGGAATTTTGTGTATTCAAGCTGCAGAATGTGCAATTTTATGCATTCAAACTGCAGACTGTGCAATTTTATGCAGTAACCCCCCAAAATGTGCAATTTTGTGCAATATTAAACTAAGGTAAATTTGGCCTAAACGTCCTAATTCGTATAAATAATTTGTCTCTGGCTGATTATGAACTTGCAACAAAAAGATGCAATTGCACAAGAATCCGGGCTCTAGTTATAACCAATGAAATGCAACCAATCAAAATACAAACATGTCATTTTTAGCCTATTCCTCACCCTATATTCTTTTTACTAATTATTAAAATGATTGGTTACTAGCTAATTATCTGTAATACTTCATATCCATTTAATCCTTTTTGAGAAATAAAATGGCAGGCGGTATACCTTTAGTAAATTCAGTAAATTATTACAGTAGTTAAAACGATATATAGATTTTATTCTGTAGCTCTGGACTCCTGAAACCAGCCATCATTGGATTTCAATAATACAGAGGCAGATTAAAAGCCCTAGGATTTCCTATATTCCTTCTTTATTGGACAAAACTCAATCTATAGGGTTTAGAAATTTAAATGTACAGGCATGGTTTTTTTTTTTACACCTTTAATTTCTATTTGTCATATTTCTATTGATTTTTATTTGTGATACTTATAAATAAAGTTATATAAAAATCAATGATGTATGTTTGATGTTGGTTTCACCAATAGCTCTTATCCTAATTGACAACACATTTGCTACACTCAGCAGATCTTTTGAGATTCATAATATGGAACTTTTTTTTTTTTTAATAATCATTTATTGAGCAATTATTACAATCTACCACAAATGTGGGCAATAAGTAATATAGATGACTTCATGATTACATTCACACAATATGTACAATAAGAGAAGAAAAAATAAATTTAAATAAATAAAAAAAAATATAAAATGAAAAAAGAAAAAAAAAATTAAATTAAATAGAACAAAAAAGAGCTATGCTGATATACATAAACAATATGCAATAAAGAATATACTCGTACATACAAGTGAAATAGATGAATTAAAAAAAAATATATATATATACACATAAAACAAAATAATAATAATAATAAAATTAAAATAAATTGAATAAAAGTAAAAATAAAAATAAAGATAAAGCTAAATTAAATTAAAATTTAAAACTACATTCATACTTTATTTACAACACACACTCATCCTAGGGATCTCCCAACCAATCCTGCCCCTCCACTCATGGAAAAACAGGCCCGGCATAAGTAGAACTATTAGAAAATTAATTTAATTTGGTTGAAAGTCGCACTAGAGACCAACTTGACTTGACTGACCAACTTCATCCTGCCACTAAGATGTTTTTCAGACATAGTAAATAAATACTTAAAAGCTTTAGTAGTGTAATAATTTGAATGACCTTTATTATAGAATGGAGTAATTAGTGGAACCAGATTGGGATTCGAACACATGAGCAAGGAAAAAGGAGGACGTGGAGGTGTAATTGTGAATATTGCTTCTATTACTTCTTTAGAACCTTTTCCAACTCTTCCAGTGTATTCAGCCACCAAAGCAGCAGTGAATCAATTTACTAGGTCTTATGGAGTAAGTACACAACTTCTTTATTTAATACAATATTTGATAGATAGAATTATCTAATTTGTAATTGGAGCATTATCAATTAAACATAAATGATCTTTCAAACATAGATCAAAAAAGTTATTTTATTATTCTCTTACTTTGAATATCATGAAGCATTTAAATCTTGCTTTTACACTCAGAATTCTTTTGAAAATATTTATTAGTTTTAATCTTTAAAGTGATTAAATAGTACCTATATAGTTTTAATAAATGTTTATTAAAACACATCTAAAACTCAATGAATTATATGAACAGCATTTAAAATGTTAGTAGCATTTTTCAATGTTAATACAACATCCAATATTGGAAGAGTACAATCATGCCTATAATAATAAATTCATACTTCACTATTTCAGCATGATGTGTTCTACAAAAAGTCAGGAGTCAAAGCCATTTCTATTAACCCTGGAATGACTAAAACTCCTCTGACTAACAATGCAAGCGACTATTATAAAGATTATCCTGATCTATGGGAATTTTTCAAATCACACTTCTCTGAGTATCCAGCACAGAGGTATGTTAATAACAAATGTATTTTTTTATAAAACACACTTTGCTGTAAACAAATCCTTTTGATTGAATACAGAAAATTTAAAAAAATCAAATATTTAAGTGACAGTACAGTTCTTAGCATATTCTGGAATCCTGAGTATTGATTGTCAGATCCACAGATAGGCAGAAACAATCTTAGCAAAGATAAGCAAACCTACTTGATATTTCAAAGGCAATAAAATCAGGAACATGCAAAGAAGATTTGGTTGAACAAGATCCTGGGCACTTATCACATTCGAGGTGGTTGAGAAAAGCAAATAGAACTCTCAGATTGTACATAAGTGAAGAAAGTCCCTTACCTTAACTTCAAGAACTAGTTTTGTTTATATTGAAACCATACATGTCAATGTGGTTTGCTATCAAAACAAGTAAACACTTTACAGATGGCCCGAAACCTGTTTACCAAGCAATACAATCTACCAGGTATTTACCAAAACCTTTGCTTGCTGTTGTCGATGCTGTGATTGAACAGAATGTTTTTTTCGTCCACCCAGAACACTTACTTTTAGCCATAACTTAGGATGACAAGAAACACATAAGCTTTTCTAAGAGAGCTTGGACTTGAAAGAATTCTGAAGGCAAGGCTGATAGATAAAAGAAGGAAAACAGTAAGAACATTAGGCCATTGAAAATTAACTACAATGCGCAATATTTTTTTTTTTTTTTTTGCCCACTCAGTAGCACCTCAGTCTTAAAGGCTCATAGTGCCAGTGTCATATTTCCTGTATTGTTTTTAATACAGTCCTAGTGTTTTTATGTATCTGATAATCATAATCGGATCCATGTCTGTACTAGGGTTTAAGATAAATTCTTCACCAAAGTGAAGGAACCTCCTCCTTGCCAGCATATCACATTCACATATGATGTGGTAAGGCATGCGCAATATACTAAAAAAAAAAAAAAATGATCAACCGGATGGACTATGAATTATCTTCTCACCCCATGTTGGCAGAAATAAGTGACGACGAGATCAAATCGCACTTCGACAGGGACTCAATCGTTTAATGGAACATTACTTTCAAGCCATTCCAGTTCAAAGGAAAAGTTTGTAGACTGAATCTCGAGATGGATGATAATAATAATTGTGCGACCGGAAGATGTTAATTATTCAAGCCATAAAAAAACACAATATTCTTTTGTTCAAAAATAAAAATATTTTAACTATAACATAAAAATACATCAAAGATACAAAAAAAACTATAAAAATGCGAAATTTTCAATATTTTGGCAAAATTTAAGGGTTATGCCTGACCGGAAGATATCAACTGATCTAAACTAAATTAAAATGCAATGTACTTAGGTACTACTCAAAAATAAAAAAAAAATTATTGCAAAAATGAAGTTTTTTTTCCCATATTTTATTAAACATTAGTGCCATTGTGCCACCAGAAGTTGTCAACCAATTTTTATAATTTTTTGTCTATATAATTCGCAACTTTTCCATTCTATTACAATTTGGAAATTAAAAAGAAGTGTTTTTTCAGTCAACCCTATTGTATGGTCCTGTTCAATTTAAAAATGCATTATATGTAAAATAAAAAATAAAATTCTTATGTAAAAAAAAAAATTAATGTATTTTATACATTACAATGATGTATATACCCATCTGTAAATACCTGTAATTTTATTTTTGCAGTTCTGATAATCTGGGAAGGGGACTAATTCAACTACTGCAGAAAGAGGTTGAAAATGGCTCCCTTTGGACAATAGAAAATGATGAGCCACCTTCACCAACAGATATATCTAAACCAGCTAAGAAATTGCATTAAACTACAAAGACATTCCGTTTTTGTTGTTTATTTTTATAATTATGAATGTTTTAAAACTTCTATGTTGAAATAAATAAAAAATATATTTACATATATTCAGCTAATAATTTTATTCCTTTTATTTATCAAGTATTTTTAAGTTTATAAGCATCCATTTAAATTAAAATATTATTAAAGATAAGTTAAACAATTAATATATAAATTTGTTAAAATAAGTATTAAAGAGAAGAGATATTTATATTAATATTACATGAAGTGAAAGTTAAATAATGATTTTAAATATGAAAACAAGACTTGATTCTAATTTAAAAGTATTTTATTTTAATTATAACAATGTAATAAGCACAGATTCGACATAACAGTGAAAATATAAAAAGCAAAATAAAAATATTTTGGAGCAAATTGGGAGTAAGCTAATGGGCCTATAGGAGGATGGGTTGTTGTTGTCTTTGTTTGGTTTTGGAATCATAAGAATGTGAGAGTATTTCCATTGTAAGGGAAATTTAGTTGTCCTGAGTATTGCGTTGAAGATAGTTGTTAGGAAGACTATAGCTTTTCTGGGTAAATGCTGGAGTAGCTCGGCGATGATCAAGTCATGTCCAGGAGCTTTCCTCTTAGGTAGGTTTTTAATCTCTGTGAGAACTTCAGAAGGCTTAAAGGCTAAAATAAAAAAAAACTAATGAGAGAAATAGCGGTAATCAGCCTATTCACAACAAAATATAATTCATTTTTGATATTTCAAAATAATTTTAATTCAACCTTTAATACAGTTAAAATTATTTAAAAGCTTATTGTTAAATCTATTTAAAAACTAAATATAAAAATTCCAGAACCTAAATAATTCTTGAATTCGAGAGTGTTCCATAACATTGTTTTTTTATAGTCTTTGACATTGCAAGGTTAAGATGATAGCTAAAACAACCAGCATTTGTACACCAATCCCTGACCTTACTGTTAACACAAGTGATGTGCCTGTTGGCTAACACCAGTTAGCCCATCAAATATTAAATTTAGTTCAACTTTCATACAAGTGTCGGGGAATAAGCTCATACTTTTCAAGATAAATTCATATAAATTAGCACTAACCAGACACTAAATGGTCAATGAAAATTCATTTTTCTTTGTCACTGTTTATTAGAATCAATAACACCATAAGAAAAAAATTGAAGATTGCTAATAGTAATAACTCCAGTAATAAAATGGATTGACCTTCATAATATGTATCTTAAAATTTTCCAAATGAATACTCTGTAAAGATAACTTTGACCTCTTGGTTCACTCTAGAGTTCCAAAGCATAGTTTCAAATAGGTAACAGATGTTAGTAAAGAAGTTATTTGGTTGCAATTGGAAACTTCGGACCTTTGTCCAGCTGTCTGTCCTAAAGTCCCAAGCATCTTTTAACTGGTTTAGAGACATATTATGCCGTCCTTCGAAGGGACGTAAAATGGGAGTCCCGAGCCTGTGCGATGTCAGGTACTCGTTAAAGATCCCTATCCTAATTATACCTGGATAGGCAAAATTTAGGACTCCCACCGTAGCATCGTCCGATTAGCCATAGCAGCATAAAGTGACGTTAAACAAAATAAACAAGAGATATATTATAAAAATGACGAGACATGTCATTCTGTTATCCAAATAATTCCAAGGCAGCAAAATGTTTTCAGCCATGATTTTTAAGATGAATCATAGATGCTCCAGTTAATGTATTCGTGTTACCCAATAATAGAGTTCTAGGGGTCAAAAACATAACAAATAATGGTTCATATATTTGCAAACAAGCATCATTATCAACAACAACCCACTAATACAAATAATGTCTTCAATAACACCCAGTTAGTCTTCCTCAACTACTGATAAAGTATATGTAAAACATTGGCTAGTTGGAATTACGTCCAGCAAGTTAATGTATCACGCTATCAACAAATATGATAAATGCGCCAGGAAACACAGTTTGAAAATACTGTGTTATTTTAAAAATATCAAATAAAAAAATATTTTATGAATAAAAGTTTAATGAAATAAATTTCGTTCCAAGATTTTAATAATAATAGTAAAATATTTACAAGATTTGTCTTAAGGAGTTGTCAGTAAATTAATTTTTAACTTTACTAAGGCATTTGCGAAAAACTTTGCGAATTTTGTATTGAAACATTCTTAAAAGTTTCTTATAAAATATATATATATATATATATATATATATATATATATATATATATATATATATATATATACATACATACATATACATACATACCCCGTACTTTAAAAGGAAGTAGGTTATCAGTATAAGCTAAGAAATGAGATAAGAACACATTGAACACACTTTACCATCGTGTCATTTGTAAAGATACGTACTGACTTGCACGCGCTTTTTCACTAAATTTTCATGTTTATACACTGCAAACAAGTTGCGTATCATAAACACAAAGTTTATGGATAGCGGTATTCCCACTGGACAAGAACCGATTCTTGCCTTCGTTCATTCTACCACTATTTTTCTTGCAATGTTTCTTACAACGGGAGGAGTAGCGAGGGGGAGGGTCCGCTTAACCATAGCCCTACAAATAAAATTTAGAATCCCAGTTTAATTATATAAATCTACAAATACACATATTAAAACATATAATAAGGGGCAGATAAATATGAGATCCGGTTTGAACGAGCGCGTTGGGGCGAAGATCTAAGAGCGCCGAATAGAGGTCTTGGGTTACCGTATGGGTCGGTTGATGTTTATTTTGTGGTAAAATGTGTCAGAAATTTCAAAATGTGCCAAAGTTCCCACTCTGGCTAGAATTGGTTGATAACTTTTAGAATAATCCATCCTTTCTGTCCTAATTACCATAGAGCATATAAAGATGATAGGCCCAAACTTACACTAATTTAAGCTTTGAATACTATTAAACATGCAAGTAGATATTATTGGGTGTAAAGGATTGCGTTTGTATAAGAGATATGCCTTTACAAATAAATTATTAATTTTACTTTAAAGGGTTAATAATTATTATGTCATAATAAAGGATGATTATTTTTTTAGTATAAAGGATGTCAAAAATAGGTAAAGAATGCATGCCGAAAATATGGCACAATATATTAACTAAATTAGACAGATAAAGAGAGCAGCAAAATAGAAACTATGATGTTTTTTTTTTTTTTTTTCATTTTAAATTATGATAAATTATTAAATAAATAAAAAATAATATATCACAATCATTCCAAAAAAAGTTCAGTCATTAAATAAAAAAAATCTCGTTTACGTTATGAATTGAAACCAAATTCAATCTAAATCCAATTGTTGAAATATAGGTATAAAAGGGCGTATGTATGATTGTTTATGACATATGAGGCTATGAGAGCAAAAGTGGCCTAACCCACAAAATATAAAAAAATCTAATTTAGTAATTTTTTGCAACTATAACGCCATCTGGTGGTGTTAATGTGTTTGAAAAATTGGTTCACATTGCACCACCATGTGAACCAATTTTTCAAACACATTAACACCTTGTTGATGGCGTTATAGTTCCCAAAAATTACTAAATCAGATTTTTTTATATTTTGTGGGTTAGGCCACTTTTGCTCTCATAGCCTCATATATGTATGTACAAAATATTGTACGTAAGACTGCAGAAACTTAGGGTGTCGACTCTGGGCATTATTTGCAACAAAAAATTCCATATAAACTATGGCTCGATTTTCGTTATTGTAATGCATATTTTTGTTTTTATGTTCAACTAAATGTATCCTCGTCTGATTTCTAATCTGTTCTACAGGCATGAAGACTGCAAAAACATGATTTTCTTATGACAGTGGTTCACAGGTATGTCCATCTTTGTAGATATTTTTCGCCCAGCTTACTCTTTCAATTGTTTTATATAATGATCCTTAAGCAAAGGGTCTCAAAGAATAGATTAGGTTCTAGGAGCATCTATTAGTTCTCGTAGAATCACCTCTGATTACTCTAAAAGCAATCTATACCCCAGCTGGGATTAATTGGAAAACAATAATCGTATGTTTAATAAAAAAACAAAACAAACAGTTTCACGCTCCCGTGCGGCAGAGTTGGGCAAAAAGTACTTTAAGTACAATTACACAAGTACAATTACAGTAATTGGAAAGTACTTGCAACTACAAGTACATCTGTACTTGTACTTGCCAGTTCACAAGTACTTTTACCAACAAGTACTTGTACTTTAAAGCTTCCAAGTAAAAGCACAGTACTTAAAAAAAGTAATCGTGACGGCGAATACTAACTAGTACTTGTAATTGTACTTACCCAGCTACAACTACAGTTACTCTGATTAGAAACATCTTAAATGATATCTGAAAAATTTGATAAGGTGATATGGTCACATACCTATATACCAACTTTTTAGTATTGGTGAAAGATCACTAAATTAATTTCGAATTTTTGGGTGGTGGGGGAGGTGGGTTTAATTTTATTTTTAGGAAAAGGGGGGTTAAGCGGATATTAAAATCGCGACCGATTTTCATAAAACTTGATATTGGAGATACATACATATATACAAACATCGTTAGTGTGGAAAATCACTAAATTAATTTTGTGAGTGGAGGGAGGAGGGCTGAATAGGACATCAAATTTTTTTCGTAAAATTTGATAACTGAAATTTATTCATACATACCAACACTATTAGCGTGGAACATGATATAATTAATTTTTTTTTTGGGGGGGGGGGGGGGGGGGGGGCTGAATCAGACAAAATTATTTTCGTAAAATTTGATATTGGAGTTACATACATATATACCAACACTATTAGTGTGGAACATGTCATAATTAATTTTTTGGGGGGGGGGGAGGGGGGGGAGGGGGGGGGGGGGGGGGCTGAATCGGACATAAAATTTTTTTGTAAAAAATATAATATTGGAGTTACATACATATATACCAACAAATATATAACATTCAGCCCCCTCCCCCCCCCCCCCCCCCCCCTAAAAAATTAATTCTGTGACGTTCCACACTAATAGTGTTGGTATATATGTATGTAACTCTAATATCAAATTTTACGAAATCCGGTTGTTTTAAAACTGAGAAGTTGTACTTGCAGCCTTGCAACTACAGGTACAAATACTCATTGGTATTTGCCGTCACAATTACTTTTTTTAAGTACATGTAATTGTACTTGAAAGCCACAAGTACATATACAGTATTTGGTAAAAGTATTTGCGAACTGCCAACTACCAAGTACATAATGTATTTGTTGTTCCAAGTACAAGTACTTGTAATTGTTTGTGTACTTAAATACTATTGTAATTAAGTACTGCCCAAGTCTACCGTGCGGCATATAAACAGCGAGTGTGCTCAAATTGATAATTAAAAAATACCTTGGAACATGTTAACTAGTAATAATAACTACCTGGGTATGCAATTTTACCTTGACGATTTATATAATATATAGGTAGTCAAGGTAAATTTGTAAATACATAATATGTAGTTACTATTTTTCATACATCTACCCGCCTCATGAAATATGCAAAGTTTCAATTTTATAATGGAGATATAATACAAGTATCTATGTTATGGTAATTTGTGGATGAAAAAGTTACAAGCTTCCAAATAGAAAATAAAAGTTCAACAAAGAGTATTTGATTATAAAGAATAAATAAAATATAATAAAAAAGCTTATGTTATATATTTAAATTAAGCGGATCGAGATAACTAAACTTAGAACCTTCTCATGAGAAAACAAAACTTTCCCTTGACGTCTGAAAGTGAATATGGCGGTTGACGGTTACCTTCAGTTTTCTGTCAACTTCCTTAGTTAGGTTTAAGTTTAGCTTAAGTGTAAATATTTTAGTGATGTGCTAGTGTTTAATATTTCAAATGGAGGGCTGTTTAGTTCTAGATATACATATAAATGTCTCCGAATCAATATTAGCTACTGACATATGAAGGTAAAAAAACAATTCCAGGAAGACATCAACAGGTAGGATTGTGTTTTTTAATTTTATTTTTATTTTAACTCTTTTCTGTGGCACTTATTTCAAGCTTTAGTATTGTTTTTTGCTTTCTGGTTATCCAGTAATTTATCAGAACCTCCCTCTATCCATTGAACACGGAATATCTCTGAGAATAAATGCAAGAAAATTCTCAGGCCTCATTAATGCTATTGTCTTGTGTTCTTTCACCTCAAGCGTAAAGTACCTCTTCAGTACACTTACATTTTATGTTTTTTTAATGATTTGTAAAACATTTGTTATACAATATTCAACATTGACACTCTCTTGGGACCCAATAACTCTTTTTCTTTATGAATGTTATTAGTTTTAGGATATATAATTATTAGTTATGATCAGTTACAATATAGAGGCTGTGGTGTTATGATGATATTTTTTGGTTTCTACCATCTCAATATTTAAAGCTGTCCCCTTGACTTATTTATATATACTATAATTAAGTAAGGAAAAGTAATGTATCTTATTCCTTAATTTATAGTATGTTTAAATGTATGTTATTTATTTTTATCTGTATCTTGTAGAATGTTTAATTTCTGCTTATAATTTTCAAGTGGCTTCACTGTTTTATCTTACAATTAGGTATGTAGATATCATTGAATATGTTTGATGAATCATTTTTAGTTTCAAAATTCATAAATTTTAAGTTATTAAGTCAAGATATTTTTATTATTGAGCCACTTTTTTTCTCATTTCTCTTGAACCAGTAATGATAAATTATATATTTATTAATGCTTAATTCAATTTTAGAAAATGTATGTAATTATATATGCCTTTTTTACTGAGATTTATTTAGCATCACATAATTGATGGATTAATTTAATAAATAAATGTTTATCACGTATATTTACCAAATTGTAGCTTAAATATTGGCAATCGTTTTTATAATAATAACGGTTGCCGATAATATTAATGATTCAAATAATAGTTTATTTATTTTTTTAAACTTATTTTTATTTTTTATTTATTTATCTATTTTTTGTAAAGTTGCAAAATACAATAATGATTGGTCAGATTCAAAGGATATATTTCTAGCTCAAATGATTACAAAGTGTTCAAAATTATATTTTTTCAGTAGAGCAGTTTCTGCGTTATATTATCTTATGACCTTAACTGGTAGCTAAACTCGTATTTGCACATAGTCATATTCTTCCTAGCAGTTACTTACGCTGGGTGTAAAAGTACATTTTTATAAGACGTTGAAAGTCTAGTTATTAACTGATAAAGGTATGGTTTTTATAAATTTTGTATTGTTTATGATGATAATTTTTGTTTGCTTCTTTTTTTATTGTAGTTGGCACATCTCTAATGAAGGAGATGGAGCATGTGGAGTTGGTGTCGGAGATGTGCCGTGTGGAGCACATGAGTACAGCTGAACGGCTGCAGCTTGCAAGGAGAAGGCGGGCAGTGCAATTGAAAAACTGGGCTCAACGAGAAAGAGAATGGTTAAGAAAAAGGCCTAGAGAAGCTAAGAGTTCCAAGCCGGGAATCAGATTCAGTGATAATGTGATCCTTCTTGAAGCTGCTTCTAGAAATGATATAGCTGAAGGTATCTATAATATGTTTGTTAGATATAGTGAAGTTATATTAGTTTTTAAAAGGCTGCATAAAAATTTTTAAAAAAATTAAATTCATAGCTGAAGGTATGTATAATATGTTTGTTAGATATAGTGAAGTTATATTAGTTTTTAAAAGGCTGCATAAAAATCGAAAAAAAAATTAAATTCAATGATATAGGACTTGAATATTTTTTAATGAAATTAATTTTACTGTCCAACTGTTATTTGATATTGATATATCTTTAAGCCTTAAGCTAATTTGTTAATATTTGTATCATAAATATTTTATGTGTTAAATTATGAAATCTTAAAGTATTTTTATATGTTAAATTTTGTAATACTTTTATTTAGAATTTTATTTTTCTCTTTTTATATCACTTTTTAAAATTTGATTCTTAATTATTGTTTTAAAATTGGATTGTCAGTAGTAAATTGAAATTACATTACGGACATGACATGACAATAAACAAAATTCAAAGGTCTTCATAAGTCAGGTATCCTTATTTATCATTACAATGGCATTTGACCTCAGTATAACAATAGTAGTTTAAAATATGAGACATTGTTTACAGATTATTCTAAAAAACACTGAGATATACCATTTTATTTCATCTTATTCTTCTCTTTTAACCTTCTATTAAAGATTAAAGATTGCTTCAAATAGTAACTAAAATTTTAGTTGTCATAATTATTTTTATAATTTTCATCATGATCTTAAATTATTTTTATACTTAATCCATCAGTTTTTTTTTTTTGTTTTTTTTTCCCCTTTTATTTTCTTGTATACAAAACTAAACTCTTCCCATTAAAGTGAAAATTAGTATTGTTTATTTTATTGTTATTTCTTTAATTTATTTGATAAATAAAATTTTATATGTCAGTAATAATGAATTACGTTAAAATAAACCAATGGTGATGAAGTAATTAATTAAAATATTCTTTTAACACTATGTAGTGATCTTTAATCTTGATATATCATTTGAAAGAAATAAAGGTTTTATGATGCGATTTCAGGTTTAAACAATAAATATCGGGTAGTATTTTGCAAAATAATAAGATGAAGTTAAAAAAGTTATCACTAATAACAATATTGAAACATAATGCAGTGCATTAAATAATAGGATAGAATTCATCAATGAAAAATATATTATTACTGTTTATTAGAAAAAGTATAATTAATATTAAAAATAATGTCACACACCATTCTGAGTGTTAGAGTACAAAATGGAAAATGGTTAAAATATATCAAATTGTAAGTAAACACAAGTTCAGTTTTTAACAAAAAAAAAAAAAAAAAAAAAAGTTATGAGTTTATTCCTACATAATTAATGTTAAAGTTTTTAAACTATAGAAGAATATGGTTGGTAAATTATACATTCTAATAAAATCAAAACATAACAAATTATTAGTTAAATATTAACTTGTTTTGAAAAGTTATCTGTCTTGTTTCCATCTGACTAGAGTAATGAAATTTGAAACTGTAAAAGAGCATAGTAATAAAATCTTTAATATCTGAAATGAAGATGAATAAAATAAATATGAGAGGAAAAGTGGTATAAGAAAGAGGAATGAAAATTTAGTGAAAAATATTTTCTGTGGAGATTCGTCTAGAGACTAAAGAGATGGGTATGAGGTTGAAAAAGATGGTAGGATAGGATGGAATCATAAGGTAACCATCAAGAAGGCAATATTTGTACAAATAAGGAGATTTGGGCATAATTTAGTGAAACTTTCTATTTTTACTAGAAGTAATAGAAGATATCAAGAAAGAGACTTATTACATTAAGTATTACATTTAATTAATTTTTTTCAATTGATAAAACAAATAATTATTACTGAATTTATCTAATAATTTTTCCCTCTAAAACAACTTTTATTTTTTTCAGTTCGAAAATTACTAATGAGGGGGGTTAGTCCAGACTCCACTAACGAAGATGGCTTAACAGCTTTACACCAGGTTATTATTATTATTATAATTATTTAAAAATATATATGCTAAACTGCTCAAAAGGTGCTAAGGAACTGCAATACAAAGTCCCAAAAATGCTTCAAATTAATGGTCCAAAGTTTGTTAAATATAATTTCCAAAATCCATGAACAATTATTCTTAAACCGCATCCACTAGCACATCACTCAGAACAAACTGATTTTATAAGAACAGTTTGGCTTCAGGACACACCATTTCACTATTGACCAACAGGCATGCCTTACTGACTTTATTACTACAGCATTTAATGAAAAAACAAAACAAAACAGGAATGCTTTTGTTTGGTCAAGGAAAAGCTTTTGATAAAGCTATGTACACCGGTCTCATTCAGAAATTGATATTTTACAAATTTTCTTCATACTTAATTCACATTATTAACTCATTCCTTTCCAATAGACATTTCTATAACCAGATAAACTAATTCTCTTCCAAAGTACTTTTACTTCCTGCTGGTTTTCCACAAGATTCCTGTTTATCCCTAACTCTTTTCTATCTGTTATTACGATACAGTCCTAGAAACTCGCTACCTGATAACCTGGGAGTCCCGATTTCTCAGTGACTTGACGAATAATGAATTCCTTTAAATGAAAAGAACTTTTGCTGAAGTTCAGAATGCTCTTAGAAGAAACTACTTGCCATTCTGGCTATTCGTTCACCAGTAGCATGGCAGAGACAATTCCGCCCTAGTCGATTTACTGAAGAAAGTTCCTGGCTGTGGAGACTTCAGTGATACTGATGTAGGAAATTAGATGGTGCAGGATGACAATGAACAACTTCTTTGTGATGATGTTATCGTCACAATGATAAAAGAAAAATGTGAAGAGGAGAATGAATAGAAATGAGCCACAGTGAAGGTTTAAAAGTAGTGATGTTGCCCTTTCCTGAAACATTCTAATGTAATAATATTATCCCTGTATGCATATGACATAGCATTATGCAGAACTTCATATTGCATTGAAACAATTATAAACCAGTTGGAAGAAAGATTCAAAAAAATTAAAAAATACACCTTGACTTTGACCACACAACTTAAAAATGTTTTATTTAGCATCTTTGTTAATTATCATATATTAGAGAAGAAATGCTTGAAGGAACCCTTATTTGTCTATCCTGGAAATCACAAATCTTTTTGAATCCTTCTGAGACATCATCTTATCAGGTGATTCTGATTTACTTTTGTATCTTCCTTTTAAAAGGTTCAGTTTGGACATTTAACACATAAAGGCAAGATTGGAATAAACTACATACTGAGGAAGAACCAAAATTCGTATTTAGTGATAAGTCAAGATTCTATTTTTATGAGTCATAGAGATGTTTGCAAGTATGGAGAAGACCTCAAATTTATTTTATGCCCCCATTTTCTCAATCAGTAGCTATACACCATGGTGGGGGGAGTGGGAGTAGTCATTACTCTCTACAATCGTTCTGAACTATGTAACATCCTCAATACTTAGATGGGGTGGGATATGGAGGCAACATCATTTGGGCATTAGTTTCAAACTTATGATATGATATTGAACCGCAAGTTGTTTTAGATGTGTTAATCGTATTAGATGTGCTTTTGGAGAAGTTCATTCCCTTTTTATTACCATTTAACTAATCCCCATTATATAAACATATACAATTGAGGGCATTTTACAAATATATTTAAATAACCATTAGCCCATACCCCAGAAACAGAAATTTCACAAATGCTTAAAGGTTACCATGGGAAGAAATACCTTTAAAATGACTTGCTGCTGTTATTTTAGTTTGAGAAATGGAAGCTGCTAAGAAAGCAAGATTTGAGAACACCGTTTACATAAAAAAAATGTTATATCCATCAAGAGATCAAAACTTGTGAAGAAGTTTTTTAAAATTCGTTTAATGAGATCTAGGTCTAATTAAAAATTTATTTAGATCATGATTTTAAACAAAAATTTTACTTTTAATTGATCTTGATGTTTGCTTTATACATATATTCAATTTTTTTCTTTAAAAATATATTTGATTTTTATTTGTCTTCATAAGAACATGTTTCAATTCCTTAGCCACTGTTGGGTAGTGTATATATGTAAACTACAAATAAATAAAAAGGTTACATTTAAAAAAAAAAAAACATATCATAAATAAGACATGAAGATAAAGATCACTTTGTAAAATTCAAGGTTAAATTACTCCGATTTTATAGTTCACATTAAAAAAACATTTTCCTCCAAAAAATCGTTTAAAAAATTTTTTTTTTTAAAAAATTATTTTTAATATAGACATTTCACTAATTTGTGTCTTACCAAGCTTAATTTTATTTACTGCCAATTTTTAGTGCTGTATCGATGATAACGAAGAAATGATGAAGCTATTGCTTGAGTTTGGGGCTAATGTAAATGCTGAGGATAGCGAACGGTGGACACCACTTCATGCAGCTGCTACATGTGGACACTTACATCTTGTCAAACATCTGATTGCAAAGTTAGTAAATGTTAAAGCTAAAATTATGGCTTGTTATATTATTCAAGATAATTAGAATTTAATGTTAATAAAAAGATATATCGTCAGTGAGATTTCTAATTCCGCTATGTTCATTTTAGCACCTTTTATGGTATTAAATATGAAATGTGCTTTGATGCACTTGTGTAATTATTTTTTGGGCTAAAATCACAAAAATTTGTTTATACAGGTTTTTATGCAGAACTTAATTTTAAAACAAAATCTGCAAAAAAACCTAAATTGAAATAAAATGCACATAACGGAATTGGCAATCTCACCGACGTGTATGTGTATCTTCTTGTTGAACCTGAAGTTTTTTGTTTTCTTATTTTCTTATATATTAATGATTTCATTGCTAATAAAAATATTTTAAATATGTCTCAATTACCTTTTTAGCGGTGCTGATTTACTAGCTGTAAATGCTGATGGAAATATGGCTTACGATATTTGTGAAGATGAAGCATCATTAGAAGAGATAGAAGGTGAAATGGCTAGGTCTGGCGTAACACAAGCTCTGATTGATGAAACTAGAGCCGAGACTGAAAATTTAATGCTTGCTGATTTAGCAGATGAAGCAGCACGTGGTGGTGACCTTGAAATGTTACTCGATGATCAGGGTGCAACTCCTGTATGTATTATTCTACTAATATTTTCTGTTATTACATTTTATTAGTTTATCTATTATAATTCTGAATCATTACTAAAAAAATACAATACCCATTTTAAACTAAACTTTGAGCAGTGGTGAGCCAAAAAAGGCGCCATATTTCAAGAAATTGCTTTCAATTTTTTTTTTTATTTATTAATATCCTAAAAAGAAGAGAAAAAAAATTGCAGAACTTCTGCTACACAATGTAAAATAGCAACAAGATTCAACAGCTTTTGATATTATAAAAATTGCTAGTAGAGAAACGGGGTTTAAACTAACTTCGAAGGTATAGAAATATAGAAGTAATTGGTGGTTCTTTTAATCAATGTTATGTGTGTGTGCATGTGCATTGTGTTTTCTAAGTTTATAAAAGTTTCTAATGTTTTATTTTTTCCATGTTCTTATATGTTATTACGATAAATTGCAACACTAATAAAATGAGTTGCTATAACTTCTTGTAAGCTTGTTTATTTATTTTACCTGATGTAATAGGCTCTTTTTGTACCAAAATTAATTTTTTGTGATAACATTAGATTAACCGGCCAACAGGTAGCAGATCAGTTCCAAACAGACTGTTTAAGAGAGGTTCCATTGATAGCTCATTTTTTCATCTAATGATGAAAATAGGTTAAAGATTCATTTGCTAGAAGTGTTTTTATTTTTCTTTAGCTGCACGTTGCTGCTGCAAATGGTTACCTTAGGGTTGTGGAGTTCCTTCTCGATCACCATGTCTCAACTGATGTCAAAGATGTAGATGACTGGCAGCCTGTACATGCTGCTGCTTGTTGGGGACATGTGAGTTTGATTTGTATTCTCTTTATTTATTTAATTATATATTTATTCGTAAATAATTTATTGTTTTATTTTGATCAGTTGGAAGTTCTGGAATTATTGGTACAAAATGGAGCTGATCTCAATGCAAGAACTAAACATGATGAAACACCAGCTGGTATGTCCTATTAAAATTGATACTTTTACCTATTTTACTGGTTCTATAAATAAAAATTCTAACAGACTAACAGATTAGAAAAAATATCTTATATTCCAGATTTAGTATATATATCAAGTATTATTTTTTTGACTGTTAATTGTAAAAGTAATGTCTCCCAACAATTTTTGTGCGTCTTCTGGTACTGCATAAAGCGTAAATTATTTTTAACCATATAAAATTATGTATACAAATCAATATTAGTATTAATTTGGTTTTAGATATTTGTGAAGATCCAGATTTAAGGGAAAGGATTGTTGAGTTAAGGACAGAGCAGGAATCAAAAAAGCTTGAGCGTAGAAGAGTAAGAAGAACTCAGAGTAATAATTCTCGAGCTTGTTCTGTCAGAAGAACCAGTGTTAGGGAGCGAGGACTCACTGCTAAGCGGGATGCTGCTCAAGAAGCTAGGTTCCGGCTTGTACATCACCAAGTTAGTAAAGTCTATTTTATTATTTTGTGTGCTTGTAAAAATCTGTTATGCTACAGCTTCAGTTAAAATGTATGTTTTATATTTTCTAATTGACAGTGCTTAAGATCAAGTTAGTCTACTGGTGAACAGGTATTATTGCCCATCCTAAGTCAAAATCTGAAAATTTATATATATATATATATATATATATATATATATATATTTCTTTCTCAATGATTTTTTTTTTTTTGAAACCTTGAGAAAAACAATAAGGACAAGAAATATATTTAACTGTGAAAGAAAACAAATCAGTTTGTATTGTATATCTATTACATAATTTTTTTTTCATCTTATTTTACTAAGATAAGAGTTACATATAAAAAAATATGTAATAACATAAAATTTAACACAATGATTTATCAGTGGAAAAGACTGGTGAATTAGCTCCCATGGTACAGACCATCAAGCTACGGGTAGCTGCCCACTATACCATGGTTTGCAGTAATATAAGTTTTGCTATCCTCTTCAAGCTGCCTGTGCTCGCACAAGCAATGAGTGTCTTTAGGAAGACTATTTATTGTGGCTGTAGATCTACAAGGTCTGTAGTGCAAAATGAAGAAAAATAAATAATTAAAAATGAAATAAATAAAAGTTTGTATTAATTATAGACAACTGAATTTTATTTATTTTTTATTCAAAACCAGATGAATTTGGAAGACCAAACTTTAAACTCGGATTTAAAAAAAATAAAATTATTTTTCACATATTACTTACTGCTTGGTGCTTCAGGTCTGGGTGACCCTTGGCCTCCTGCATTTTTCTTATCCATCTATCTCTGTCCTCCGCTTCCATTCTCCAATTTCTTATACTTAATTTTGAGCCATCTTTAGATACTTTATCCTCCCATCTGCTACATGGTCTTCCCCTTTTTCTCTTTCCAGTCATTCTCATTTCTAGCAGTTTCATTGGCATTCTATCTGCTGTCATTCTTCTGACATGGCCAGCCCACCTTAATCTCTTAACCTTAATGAAGTTTACAATATTTTCCCTTTTTAACATGTTGTCTATTTCTTCATTCGTTTTTATTTTCCATATTCTGCCTACTTGTAGATGCATATTCATCTTATTACCTTTCTTTCAAAAACTTTCAGTTTATGGAGGTCATTTTGGATTAAACACAAAGTTTCAGCTCCATTTGTAACTACAGATCTTATTAATGATGTATAGTTTAGTTTTTCTAGACAACAGTTTAGACTTCAATAATTCATAATTTACATAGTAGGCTTGGTTTCCTGCCATAATTCTTATATCAATTTCACTGCTCATCTTATTTTCATTATTGACTGAGGAGCCAATGTAGATGAAGCTAGGAACATTTTCAAACTTGAAGTTGAGGATTTCAACGTAGTGCACGGATCTTCTAATTACTGCCGAAGATATTTTCAAGAATTTAGTTTTCTCTTTATTTATAATTAGCCCTACTTTTAAACCACTTTTATAAATTATTTCAAAGGCTTTTTTAAGTGCTTCTTCACTTCTCGCAACTATGACAATCTCATCAACGTAGGCACATATTTGCCAAATTTTCTCTTTAATGGTACCACCTTTAACCGTGTCTTTTACTGCATCATGTAAAGCCATGTTAAATAGAATCACGGATAGCGCATCACCTTGAAACACTCCTGTCTGCACTTCAAAGGTTTCCCCAACTTTATTTCCGTTAATCACTTTTGAGATGGCATTCTGCATTGTGTTTTACAAGTTTTATTGGAATACCGCTTTTCTCTAGGCTAGTAAACAACTTTTCTCTATCAACACTATCAAACGCCTGCTTATAAGCTATGAATAAGGAGTTTAAATCAACTTCGTATTCATAACATTTTTCCATAGATTGGTGCAGTGAAAATATTTGATCTGTGGTACCTCTCCCACATCTAAAACCGCATTGATAGTCTCCGGGGATTTCCTCAGTTTATTTCTTAAGCCTTCTTGCAATTATATTCGATAATTATTCATATAAAATTCCAATCAGCGTTATCCCTCTATAATTAGCGCACTCACTTTTACTGACTTTTTTAAAAATTGGGCACAATAGTCTTGTTTTCCAGTCATTCGGCATTATTTCATTCTTCCATATCTCCTTTATCAGTTCAAATATCAGACTCCTCATTTTTTCACTGCTATTCTTAATCAGTTCTGCAACTATTCTGTCGTCTACCGGAGCTTTATTATTTTTAAGAAGATTAGTCAAATCAACTTAATTTTTTTACCTGAAATATAGCGTGGCAATACGCTTGAAATTTCCTTGGTTTCATCATCCTATCTGGTTTCAAACTCAAGTTAAAAATCAAAATGTTTTTCGGATTTTCCAATTTTTTTAATAGGTTTTCATTCATCAAATTTTGCATTTATATTCATTAAAAGAAAGCTGAGGCTCTCCTCTTTCCAGTGAATCGCGTGACAAAGTAATGGCGATTTAAGGGGAAGTAACCAATAATCGGTTTAAAAATTTCATGTTCCTCGAAGAGGGTAAAAAAAAAATGATATTTTTTGTTTTTATTGAATAAACGTTTTTTGTGTGAAAAAAAATCTATAGAGGTAGTTTGTTTGAAAATCTAATCATTTTTTTTAGAATTTAATTAACCTAAACCAAAATCTATGTAGCAGTTGTATTTTTCCTTAAATCTGCAATCAAAACTAAAAATCTTGGTGCAAGAATCATGTCTATATAATTTTTTAAACTCGAGATATAAAATAAATTATTTTAATGCTATTTTATTTTTTTTCTCGTCTTCTAGGGCCCATTGGTCGGAACGGCAAAATACGTGTCTAATATTTTTTGACCAGGAACCTTAAAAAAATTGCCAACAAGATCCGAGAGAGACTGAGTGTGTCCTCCCCTTATTAGTCTGATAGTCATCACATATAAGTTCTGATAAATCATTCAGAATGAATAAATTATTATAAAAAGTAATATAAAAAAAAATGTTTTTTTTTACATTATATCACATTTTGCCTTAAACATGTTAGCCTTGGCTACTACCTGGATACTAATCAAAAATTAAATATAATAATTATATAATTTAACTATTGGTATTAATTTGATTTCATTTTCTTCCTTTTTTTTTTTTATTTGAAAATTTACAACTAGTAGTCACATCTCGCTCTTAAGATTCCTACTTCTTCTCTTCTTGCCAATTATCTTATCGGAGTCCTCTGAAGTAATTCCTTCTTGTACATCTTTCAGCCATCTTTTCATTTTTGCTTCTCTGCACGGCAATAATCTAGAAGTATTTTGGCCATCACTCCCCAGTTAAGCTGCTTAGTGTTTATTGTATTAAGGATATTTTTTTTCCCGTTGCAGAAACTGTCTAATCTGAGCATTAGGGACATGCTGTATTCTTGAAATGGCACATTTCCAGAAGTCCATTTCTATGGAGAGCAATGTATTTTCTTTTCATTTAGTCAGAGACCACTTTTCTACAGTATACAAGCTTGGAGACTAACTTGCTCCATAAGTCCGAATTCATTGTTCTTATTACGTTCAAGCATTTTTTTTTTATTTTTGTCCATTGTATCTGAGATCCTGATACATCAGCCATTTGCTGATATATTTAAATTGTTTTCCTGTAACCTCCAATTTTCCAGATACAGGGCTTTCATGTTCTATTAATACAATATGTAATGGAATATTTTATTAATAAAAAGTAAATTTCAGATTTAGTTCTTTGACAAATAAATATTTGAAAAATTGGTTTCCAGATTAGCTTGAGGCCCTTCCTAAATTTGAGTAAAAAATTGAAATTAGCAAATAATCTGTATCTCAGCAATTGAATTCAATACTTAGTATGGTTTTGTTGTACCTTCATAGATCTAGGAATATTAGGATATCAGGTGTGTATGTGCTCTTTTCCTCAGACGTATTAGAACACGTGCATTTGTTTGAATTCTCAGCTTAGGAGGAGATAATGATGGTATGGTATAGAAGGATGAATACAAATAGGATTGATAAATTAATTGCCACTCTATTGGAATTATTTCATTTGACAATTCGTTTTAAATGTTAAACATTCATCATCAGTTCTGAAACATACAAAATTTTCAAAACATCAGCACTTTCTCACATAGATTACGTTTTTCAAAAATGTAAGGCAAGAAATCAAATATGTTGGTACTCACCTTAGGAGGCAAAACGGACTTGGAGAGATGTCAAGAGTGAAAGGGGGGGGGGTAGGAAGGGCCAGGTAGATTAAATTTTTTTGTTTTTCCTATGATTGGTTGGTTTTTCCGTTCCTGTTGGAAATTAAGTTAAAATAGGACCATAGGAAATATCTATCTGGTCATTTAAACAAAAATCTGAATTGGTTTTGAAAAATTTTATTATTTCTAAAGATTAATAAGTATTTAATTTTAGGACATTTTATAATTGCTGTATTAGTTTCACTCTCGAGTCTTTATTGAATTTGTGCTTATTTTCATTTATATGTATAGTGAAGTTAAAATTCTGGGGCTTATTATTGTATGCTCTTATGTGTTCTTTTTATCTTTGATTTACCAATCGTCCATTTTTTCCCGTGTATTTAGCTTCACAGTCATTACAACTTTCAAGACTTTTTATTAAGACTTGATGTGTCAGCTTTTTAGATCTCGAAATCTTTTAAAAAAAAGAAATAAATAAACAGCATGTATTTGGCATTTGTAAGAAATCCACACTCACAGTTGTTATATTTAATTTCTTGCCTGACATTTTTGAATACTAGTATATATAATTTATGTAACAAAGTTCTGATGTTTTGAAAATTTTTTATGTTTTAGAGCTGATGATGAATGTTTGATATTCGAAACTAGTTTTCAAAAAAAATAATTCCAATAGAAGTGGCACTTAATCCATCAATCCTAAGAGATAATGAATGCGATGGATCATAAATAATACAAAATATTGAGTTTTTCATGGAATATTATATGCATCTGAACTGACTGTTGCATAGCTTGTAAATTTTTTTTGCCTTTGATTTCATAACAAGCTGCTCAATAAATCATAAGACTGGCTTCACAGTCTAAATTGAATCTTTTATTGGCTTCTTAACTACCAACGTAACAAATGATATACTGTTTTGTGTCGAATGCCTTGAGCTGAATAAGAAAATGACTGTTTTTTGCTTGATAAACAATTCACTATTAAAATGGAAATTATATAGTTTTTGGGTATTAAATAATTTATATAAATATTTCATTATTGCTAATAGTAGTTAGACTTATGGTATCAACAGGATTAATATTACTTAATAAATAATATAAGGTAATTACTCAGACATAACAAGGGTTATCTACAATCCATGTTAAAATAATAACACAATTTTATATTATACTTGTTAATAAAATTAAAATTTAAGCGACATTGGAAAAATTATTTTAATCAAAATTATAAAGGTACTAAAAAAAAAATTAAATTAGAAAAAAAAAATTAAAATTATAAAACTGATTTTGTAATAATTTGTAAATAAATCTATTCGCATAAATTGAATTACTTTCAGCTCTGATAAACACATCTATGTTACCTTGTACAATAAATTAGCTTAGGAGTCGTTACCTGTGTTATGGCTGTAATCAATGCAAACAATCATTAGGTGTGTCATTGTGGTTATCTTAATACCTTACTCTATTTATAGATATTACTAGTTCCAAGGCAGTAACTTTAGTATCAATTGTAGTTTACTTAAAATGAACGCAGCTATGGAGAAGCAGCTAGATCAGGTGATATCTTTTTGTGATAAACCATAAAAGCTGCATTGAGAACTTTTTTTTTTGATCTTATAAAAGTATAAGCTTTTAAATAAACTAATTTTATGCTTTTGCTTAATAGACTTATAAGTTTTAATAAAATATCTTATTCTTTCCAATCCTGCAGTTTTAAAAAAATCAATTAATAATCTATTTAACATTAGATCGATCCTGCTTGATGTAGCAATCTTTAAGTAACTGAATAACTATTCTTCTACAGAAGCCTAATGAGGTGAACTTGGAAGCTATATTAATATAGAATAAATATAATTTTAATCGTAGCTCTGAGTTTATATTAATGGCACTTAATTTGATAACACTACATAATTAGTGAATTATATCTACATAGTCCTAATTTTGCCTCATACCCTCTCAATATGTATTGTCTAATATTGAAATATATTTATTTCATGACATTTTAAAATATGTTGCAAAATATTAATATAGAATAAACATAATTTTAATCATAACTTTAAGTTTATATTAATGGCACTTAATTTGATAACACTGCATAATTAGTTAATTATATCTACATAATACAAAATTTGCCTCCTACCCTCTCAATATGTATTGTCTAATTTTCAAATATATTTATTTTACGACATTTCAAAAAATGTGTATTTATTTATAGTATTTATCTCTTATGAAATTGAATCAAATAAAAACAATTTTCTGTAGTTTATACTATTTGAAGGATTTGTTTATAAATACTACAAGTATTTGTGAATTTCATCTATTTTGATCTTATTTAAACAGATGAGGATATGGAGATCCAAGGTCACCAAAAAAAAAAAAAAAAAAAAAAAAAAAAAAAAAAAAAAAAAAAAAAAAAAAAAAAAAAAAAAAAAAAAAAAAAAAAAAAAAAATCATTAAGAAGCTGATTTTATTTTAGGCATTTTTGCTGATTTCTCTGTCAAAAAGAATATGCTCAGTCCACTCATTATTGAAACATAAATGACAATTAGTTACTTAATGTTACTTCTCTTTTACTTAATATGATATTTTTACTAGGAATGACTTATTAGACCAGTTTCTATTTTTTTTTTTTCTCTGTTCATTGCTTTTCATGTTTGGGGACAAATTTGTCATACTTTGAAAATTTGATAGAATTGTTCAGACTTCTTGTTTCGAGGTTAATCCCTTTTATTAAGCTAGGATAACCCAATTCTGTTTGGTGTTTATGATCAGGCTGTTATAAATATTGCAGTTTAGTTCTAGTAGAATCATTATTATTTCTGATCTGTTCCTTGTTTTTAGAGAGGGCCTTTGAATCTTATTACCTCAAAGCCTTCTTGTCCATCCATTCACAACAGACTCACCCAAGACTAAAACAAGATGTGTATAAAAAGGCATATAGTACTGAAAGTCACTTGAAAAAAATTGTTGAAAATTCTTCATTTTGGTGATTTAAGGCTGGGCTATTTCCAAGTATTTTATTATTAATAATTTCATTTTTCTTATTCATGTTCTTTCAAATAAATATTTAGGAAATTAAACATTTTCACGAACCTCGAATTTTCTTTTTACTTCAAGCTCAATTTCAGTCAATTTAAAGTGAACAGTAATTTCATTTAAAACTATAACCTATCTTTATTTTATTCAATTTTCGTGAAAGGAAGCAATGAAATATTTTTTTTTGTATGCCAGTCTTATACCTTTGATTAGTAATTAGAAATTATATCTATTGAAACAAGTTTTTTATTTATTAGGTCCTGCCTACCATTGATATTCCTGATCTTGGAGCCAAGGTTGCTGATACAAATGTAGACAGTGTGGATAGCTTAGTTGCAGTAAATGATGGTGATTTAAGTGGAAGAAAGGAACCTGATGGGAAGGACTCAAATATTATACAAGCCTCAGAGTCTAAATCTTCCTCTCCTGTAGGTAAGATTGTAATTATATCATGTATCCCTGTGAAATTAATGTCTCCATTACCTTGTGTACGTGTTGTTGCATTTGTGCTGGTATGCTCTTGTATGTATGTTCCTTAGCGTTCTGTTTGTATAGTTGAGGTGCCAACTGAAGCAAGCTATACCACTGAAAGTAACGGTAAAATTAACATACATGTGTCCGTTACAATAAATGCTGGCACTCTGGCTGAGTTGAAAAAGCAGAGAGCACAAAATAGAACCAGCCCTGACATATCATCTGTTGTTTCTCAAGCTACAATATCTGAAGTTGATGCCCCACAGGGCTTTAATCAGGTAATTCTACCTAGTTATCTTCCAATTATTTTAATCCAATCAACTGATAACACGTTAATTATTTGTAATTTTATAAAGTTAACTAAATGTATCTTTTAAAACTCCAATGAATTTAATGAAAATTTTCTATATCTGGATCAATTACATGCTGTCATTGTGCTATACTAAATTGTTCTGTCATCGTTTTTTCGATATAATCCTTTTGTTGTTTGTCACTATCATAACCATAAGAAAGCACCAATAACTTAAAAGCTGAAATGTGTTGAAGCCCTTTAAAATAAATTTTTTGGATACCATTAATTATTTATTTATTCGCACGGTGTTACAGTCCTTAAAGTAGGACCAGGACCGTCCAATTAGTTTTCTTTTGGCACCATCTTCTCACTCCTGCCTGACGTAAGTCCTGCTCCACATCCTGCAGCCGTCTCAATCGTGGCTGCCCTCGAATCCTGGAATTTCTTTCAATAATTTTCGAGGTAATCTCCATGTAGACATCCTCTCCACTTGTCCCAGCCATCTTTATCTCGCGTTTTTTATTTGGACAATTCTATCTGCCTCAAACAATGTCATAAACTCTTCATTTTTTCTTATCTTCCAGTCGCCATTTAGCCACTTTAGGCCAAATATCTTCCTATATATTTGTCTCTCCCAAACCCCGAGTTTTTCATTTCTTTTTGTAAAACCCATGTTCTACTGTCATATGCTATAATGGGTCTAATGAAAGTTTTGTAGGCTGTTATTTTAGCCTTATGCAATAAATCCTTAACCCAAAAGACTTTTTGAACTGCGAACAGGCATCTGTTACCTGCCACTATTCTTTCCTTGATTTCCACAGTAATATCAATATTATTTGTTATAAAAGACCATAAGTATTTAAATTCTTTGCTAGCTGGGAAGCTGTACTCTTAGAACTGCATTTCTTCTTCTTGCAACTGGGTTCTCAAATCAGCATGTATTTAGTGTTTGCTTCATTGATAACCAAACTGCATTTTTACAGGCTTCTTACAGTTCTTGAAAAACTCCTCCAAACACCGCTTTAGTCCTTGCTGTAAATACTATATTATTTAATATAAATTATTACACCTAAAATCATCACATGCAATTCATGACTCTCTATGAAAAAAGGAATAAAAATAAAAACTTTCCCTGTTTTAGGAAATTCACCAATTAATTCTGGAAAACACTACGAGTTTCGTTGGATACATTTAGTAGGCATCTTGGTTTTTAATCTACATCTCTTAGCATGCTACTAGCTTTTTAATTGATTTACATAACCTAGAATTTTCATTATAAATAACATATTTGATAGCATTCCCTGTTACAAAAAAAAATGTTATAAATATCAATCTTTTTTTATTAAAGTGTTCAAAACCTAACTTTTTGATATTTATATAGTATGTACAGTGTCAGAACTCGGTGTGTGTATTAATGCCACTATATTTTTATGTTTAATTTAGTTAATATATAGTATTCATCGTTTTATTCATATATTTTGTTTAATTGATGCTGTTGTAGGTGAAGAGGTTTTCTGGGGAGGCTAGTGAAAATTTCATTGAAGATGGTAAGACTAGAAAGTGCTGTACTCTTTTTTAAGAGTTTGATTTATTATTATTAAGGTTATTTATTAATCTGGAATATTTAAGAAAACTACTGTGTAAACAAGAACTCGTATACACCTAAGAAAACAAAAACAATCCTAACAAGTACTCATGTACACCTAATGTAACAGTATTACCAGTTTACTGAGGCATTATACATTAAGGATGTGTCTGAATAGTATTTAAATAATGGTATCTTCTCCATTTACTACCATTGAGTGAGGTTATTGTACCTGATTGTTTCAATATTTATGGGACCATCTACTCTTGGAGGTTGTATCTACTTCAATTTTTTGTATAGTTCTTTTGATTGAGTCTTGATGATATTTATTTATTAAGAAGAATGTAATGAGCAGAAAACGTATAATTACTTTGTTATTGTTATAAACATTCTGTGAAAAAATGATCATTCTATAATTCACTTCTGGATTTCCAGGAAATCGGGTCAAATATTTTACTTCTTTAGACCTTCCCTAGTATAATACAATACCAGTTGCCACATTGTTAAGTAATATGCTTTATTTTATTTTTATTTATTTATTTTTATTTTTATTTTTATTTTTTTTATGAGTTTTCTCTAATTTGATGTATTGATTTTTTTAAAGATAAACTCATTTATTTGCAGAAATTTATTCCTCTAAAATAAAAGACTGAGGTGAATTCTTTTGAGTATCTTGTGATTGATTAATCAATTTATATTTTTAAAACAAATTATATATATATATATATATATATATATATATATATATATATATATATATATATATATATATATATATATATATATAAACTGTCAAATGATGTCAATGGATATCCAGAAGTGTATGACCGATATTACTCCAATTATTTTTCAATTGGTTTTCATATTTTTTTAAAAAGTATTTTTTTTTTTTTTAATAACAAATAGAACTAGGGAGTATCGCAATTCAAAGTGATCTATGTTTTAGATTTATTTATTTATGCTGATATCTGCCAGTATCTCAATATAAAAACAATTCAAAAATAATTATTTTATAATATATATTATGAATTTTTCAAAATTTCTGGATTTATAAACTTATAAATAATATCATATCTTAACAATTTAAAGATGTTATATTTTATTGGTCTGTATGTAAATATGTACAGAAAAATAAACTATAATTTAAAGTGAATATAAAATAATAATTTAAAGTGATCTATACATGAGATTTACAATTTTGTGGTGAGTCAATATTTTGTATGCCATCTATTGCCTTTAGATTTTAAGTTTTACTTATTTTCAAAATCAACATATTTTCTATAAATTATGATTGTATTTTTGTTTTGGAATTTTGTATTTACTGTTTTTGTAACAGTAAATAAGTGTTTACAGTAAGCTTATCTTCTCATAGGTAGTGCCTTCCAGGTGGTATTTTTTGGATAAAATACAGTCAAACTCTTCCTATATATCGAACTCATAAGTTTTATTTAGAGAAAAAAAAAACTAAACTTAAACAATAACAAAAAAAAATTATCAAAGACACTATTTATAATTTCTAAAATATCTTAGTCAGGTACCAATAGCAGGATTTTACGTTGAAAAGTTTTACATTCATCTTGAATAAATTCGTATATTAATATTATAAGAATGTAGTAAAAATGAAAACAATGATTTTTTCTTAGTGTAAGTAAACTGATATATTTTTGTGTAAATACTATCAAAGATATTTTAATGTGAAGGCATCTTCAGAAATAAGATTATAGCATAAATTGTGTCTTACAGATATATATTTTTATTATAGCCAATTGTTATAGCTTGTTTCAAAAATTTGTGAAATCTTTTTTTTATTTAAATAATTGATTTGCAAATATTCATATTTGTGGGACTTCTATTTTATGTGTAAAAAGTTATTTTCTAACAAAAATTTAATATATAGGGAATATCAATTTTAAATGTTCGATGTATAGGAGTTTAACTGTAAATTGGTTTATAGGTATATATGATATCAATTGTTTAGGTTTTCAAAGGCTTTGGTTCTTATTAGCCTTTCAGAAATTCTAAAATGGAGTTGGGTATTAAATTATTAAATTAGGGTATTTTATTATTACAGAAATGTCAAAAGTTACTAAATTGAATCGTTAAAGACTGTTCATTAGACTTAATCTTTTGTAAGATTTTTTTATTTTTTTTTTTTTTTTTATTAATAGATGTGAGAACATTTTCAGTTTTAACTTTCACCTTATTTATTTTTTTGTTTCTAAAATAGTTCCTGTGTGACTAATCCCTTTTTTATGTTGGTTTTTATATATTTTTCTTTTATAAGGCTCATCAATTTAAGTGATTGATTTTCTTATTGGTTTTCTTTAACAACATTAAGGATCATTGCCATTTTTTAATTTTTTTTTGTTGCCATAATTTAAGTTACAATTTTATTGCTATTATGATTATCTTGTGATAAAAGATACATTTTATCTTCATTATTTTCTTTCTGGTAATTTTTACAAACAATAACTTTTTAAAAATATTTTCGTAATAATAACTATGTTCCTGAAATTCCTAATTATTAATGGCTTGGCTTAAATAGTCATAATTTGTTATTCAGATAATTAAAAAAACAAAACAAAAAAAAACATGAAGTCAATTTAACGAACAATACTTTTACAGAAGCGAAAAATATCTGGCATGGCATTTAAATCAATTAGTTTATGATATTATAAACATTTGTTCCTTAGCTTGTACATTTCCATATTTTTTGTTTGTTGTTAAAAGAGAGTCTGTGATAAACAGAAATTAACCTTGTAAAAAACTAATCTGTATTATTAGATAGGAAATTTAATTTATTAAAAATAATTATTATTAATGTTTTCATCCTTAAAAACTAATTCCTTGCCAAGCATTCCAGTCTTAGATAAAAAGAAATTATTGTATAAATAAATTATAAGCTTTAGGTGAAAGTAGTGCAGAGTGTACTGTGAGGTATATACCTGTAGATATAAAAACTAATATTGGTTGTTAAAAACACTTATTATTATATTAGACCAGTATTTTCTTAATACATTTAAAAGTGGTTGTGAAACTGTGATTTTTACAATGAGAAATATTCTTTATGTTTCTCTTTTCTTTTTTTTCTTTTGGGGTTTATTATGATCAATTGTGTAATATGTAATTTTAAGACTGAATTTTATTTGAATTATTTACCTGTTCTGTCATCCTTTAATTGTTGTTAGTTTATATTGCAATGTAACACCAATGTTGTCAGTTGCAGCAATTATCTGTCTTCCACTGATTGTGTATTTAGAAACACCATCTTTATTTATAGATTTATAAAGGGAAATGCTTTTCCTTTATTTTAGAATAATAATGGGGTATGTTCGAAAAAAATATACTTTTCACTGCTTCATGATACTCATTTTTTTTATTTAATTAGTATTAGCAAAAATTGGTGTTGGTGTTAAAATTTTTTTTTTTTTAAATATATATATATGATTTGTTTTAATTATGGCCTAATACATGGGAATCTTTAGGACATCCACTACTACTTAATCCATTAAAAATTAATAATATAATTTTTCATGTGATATCATTTTAATGAAGATTTATTTAATTACTATAATTACTATCTTGATAGTTTTTAAAATAAATTACAGAGGTTGTATGAAATAGATTAGAAATATAATGAAACTAGAAGTTGAAAAACATATATATTAGTATTATAAAAAGGAAATATCTATTAATTGAGAACTACGTTTTACAGAAACTTATTAAGACAGCTATTTATAGAAAATTATTGGAGTTCCGTCTCATGAATTATACTAAGGTAGCCATGAACATATTAGATTTAGGCACCTTTTAGTTATTTTTGCAGGGGTTTCTAATGTTGATTATAAGCATAAATAGATAATGATATGTAGCAGTATTAGGTTGTTAGTATTATAACTATCCATTTTATGATTATTTTCCTTGTTGAACTTTATTGAACAAATTTTATGATTTATACAAATATTTGAAATTATATTCGATATATACATATATATATTATTTTTTTTGTATAGATACCATTTATTTTACATGGTATAATATGATGATTTGCAATACATTTTAATATTTATAGGCCTAATTAACTGTGATTAGTCTTCTTAGAATTCATATTTTTATTTAGATAGTAAATGTTTCTTTGTTCTGATACTTTGCAAGCATTAGGAAAAAATGTTATGGTTAGTTAGATAGGCTTAAATATCGTACATTGTTGCATTTATTAGTATGTACATCCAAATGTTGAAAGTATTAACTTTGAAGGTGTACTTAATTAGATCATTAAGTTTTATGTATTATACAAAATAATTATAAGTTGTATATTAAAATCAAAAGAAAAAGGTATCAGGTTTCTTTATGTATGTATTTTTTTTTCTCTAATATTTGTTTATTCCACATTTTGTTAATCTTGTTCTATATGAGTTTTATATACATATTTAAAATAAAGTTCATAGATTAGAGGTGTTTATAGTATTTATATGACCTATCAAAACCTTTTGAAATCTAATTCTCTAGCATTTACAAAACAAAAATATTGACACATTTTTTATTTTTAAAAACTAGGTTGGTTGAATCTTATAGCAATAAATAAAATATTGATCATTAGGTAGAACAAATTTAAATCATATGAAATCCATATTTGTAATATTTTTAGTAGTTGATAAACCTAATTAAATTGTTACCGGTTTTGTCTTTAAATGTTAAAGTAGTCAAGTTCATGATAAGTTTATAAATGTGAACCGACAGCGAGTAAGAAGTGACATGTTTTCTCTATTGATATGTTAGTGTTTTATTTAAAAATTTAAACTTCAAGAAAATGAACCTTTTTAATTGAACCATGTGAAATAAATATAATTCAAGAAGACGGGATCAAGGACGGCATGTTTAGTTTATGATCAAAATATATTCCCAAAATTGACATCATACATCATTCTTGTAATAAAATAAATGCTCACAAATATATATATATATATATATATATATATATATATATATATATATATATATATATATATATATATATATATATAGAGAGAGAGAGAGAGAGAGAGAGAGAGAGAGAATTACAAATAACCTCCTTAAAATGAATTACTTCAGATTATTATAATGTTTTACCAATATTTTTACTTTTAAGCTTCCCTTGATTAATGGGCTATACATCCCTTATCACTTAGTTCTGATATTGTTATGTTTTTGTTTTTTTTTAAAAACATTTATTAATAATATTTTACAAATGTTGCCAAAAGGCTATTATATACATATTATTACATGTGTAATAAGGTGTTCCTTTATGCATGTTATTGAAGTATAAATTACATTTTTTTTCTTTCCTATTTGAAGTTATTTACAGGAAGAAATTTTCAATAAAAACCTATACATTAGAAAAAGAAAAAAAAGTAAATAAGAAATAAAATTGTTTTATAAAAATACATTATTAAAATAAACAAAATTAAAATTTATGAATATTTTCATATCCAGTTCATGGAAATTGGTGTAAGAGTAAAGAATTTTCATGTCTGTAAGTGGGTGTACTGTTTAATTGAAGGTAGATTTAAATCTACCAATGAAATTTTTATTATATATCAGGTAGTTATTAATTATTCTCATGCATGGATTGCTCCTGACTTCCTGTTGTTATAGTCACAGTTATAGCTCCGGATAGGTGTGGAATATGTTAATATTGGACGTATAACTGTTTTGTACTAGAACAATTAGTTTTTTTGCAGATAGTTAAGAATGTATATTGAAATATGGTTTCATTCTGCTGATGATACTTTTAGCTCTGTTGCATTTGTTAAAAATATGTTTGGAGAAAGTTAAAGATTTGTTATAATTCTAAGCTAAATGATTGATATACTGTGCCCAATGGATCGAGGTTCCCTTTATTGTTATGTTCTGAGTTATCAGTCGTCTTCTTTTAGTGAACGCAATGGCTTATGTTTTTGGTCCATTTACTATAAGCTTCCATTTTTCAAAATAAATGCTAAACTTTTTTTAGGAGGGCCTGTCTATCATCTTCATTCGGTTCACTGTTGTATCGTTCCGGAAGGAGAATAAATAAATTGTGGTGTTGCCAGCATACAGTGTTCATTCTACTGATGGATGTGAGGGAATATCTGAGATCTATAAATTTAATAAGGTAGGGGAAAGACAGGAACCCTAATAAAGACCAGCTGAAAGGCAGTGGGTTGACTAGTTAGTATTGTTTATTGTGATGAAAATAGGTCTATTTCTAAGATAAGATTCAAATCGGTGAATAATATAGGATAGGAATTCATAGTTTATAAGTTAATAGATAAGATTTTTATATTAACTACTGTTATGAAAAGGATCTGTGGTTATTTATATGTTGGGATCTCAACATCACATTAACACTAAGTTTCCTATTCTAGGATATGCAAACACTAATATGTATCAAATCTGAATGAAGAAATACTTAAATATTTTGGAATAAAATTAAAATGTTTCATAACAGATATTTTATTTTAATAAGTTGTTGTACATATAAGTGTGAGTCATCCATTTATATAAAAAAAAATATGTACACCTGATTTTAACACTTATTGCACGTTGAGAGATTTAAAAATATTATTTTGCTTCATATCTCTTCTTGTTTGTTTCATTTTCAGTCACTACTATCACTTTAATATTCAAATTCATCTATTCAGGTGTAGGTTTTAGTTTCTTTGAAACATTATCGTCAATATTAAAGAGCATGAAAATAGTACCTGAAAAGAGAATGATGGACTCCTTTAAATAATTTGACTTATATATTTACTGTTTTATTACTATATGTTTATATTGATGAGGTATAGTTGACTGTTAAGTATTAGGAGAAGTAGATAGTTGGGTTATGCAGTCATAAAGATACACATCAATTAAAAAACTTATTTAAGGAACAATTTAATGGTGGATTTTATAATCTGATAATAATGATAAATCTTAAGATTCTGTCAGATGAACCAAACTAAAATTAACTAAAGGTTTACAATCACTCACTCACTGTTGGGCGCTACAGTCCTTGCAGGACCTGGGCCTCTGCCACCGTTCTTCCTCATGCCTCGCAGTCTCCAGCGAGACTCTTCTAGTTTCCTATTCCCATCCTTCTTATATCCTCCTCCAAGTCCTCAATCCACCGCCGCCTGGGTCTGCCCCTTTTCCTTTTTCCTCCTGGTGCACCATTTAGCATTTTTAGCATCATTTTAGGCAGCCTTCTTAATAACACAGAGGATATCAGGCTCTCCGTACAATTCAGCTAATTTGGTATTGCTTCTGATTCTCCATCTGTGTTCTTGTTTAACGGCTCCAAAGATCTTTCTAAGGACTCTTCTCTCCCAAACCAGTAGAGCTCTTCTGTTTTCCTTGGTTAGAGTCCACGTTTCACTGCCATACATTGCTACTGGCCTAACTATTGTTTTGTATAACAAAAGCTTTGCCTTCCTGGAGAGACTTTTGTATCGGAGAGCTTTTTGCAGAGCATAGAAACATCTGGTTCCTGCTACCATTCTGCCCTTAATTTCAACTTCTAAATTATTGTTCTCCGTCACAACTCCTCCCAGGTATTTAAATGAGCTGCAGCTGTTGAACGTGTTTTCCCCTACATCCACGATATCTCTTCTCTCTCTGGTCTGTCTAGAGGTTTTCATATACTTAGTCTTTTCATGATTTATTTTCAGTCCCAAATTTTGTGCTGCTCTCTTAAATTCTTCTACACTCCTCTCCATCATCCTCCTACATACTGCTACCGACAGGATCTTGTAAACTGTTGGCAGAAGCGCTATTCCCCTATAATTTTCACATTTCAGTTTGTTTCCTTTTTTATATATAGGAACTATAATTTCTTCTCCCCAGTCTGCTGGCATTTTTTCCTCTAAAGTAATTAAATGTCAGTAAATTAATATTCTGTCAGTTTAAATACACAAGGATTGAATATAAACTATCGCCTATTACTAGCTGGTATCTACACTACTAGGTCATCAAAGAGAGTTGGAAAAACATTCTTCTGTACTGATAAATCAAGCTCCTGCCATATCCCAGCTTTGATTCATGATTCTATTTCCCATTAGAAAAACCCCTGCTACCATATGCTTATTCTGTTATTTAAAATCTAAGAACTGATAGCAGCTGTTATTCCCTCTTGTGCTGTGTGTTTCCTTATTATTCAGAATAATCAGCTACAAATTACTTCATTTTCACTGAACTATCTTTCCAAATAGATGGCTATTAATTCATGAGCTAAGCGCCCATATATTTCACAGAACTAGTGCTATTCATTTCACCTGCCTGTTTAAATCAGCTGAGATATATAATATATTCTAGCACAACTTACAGAATGGACCATACTGAAGTCTATTTGAAAAATGCTGTAAGCAGTGAAGCTTATCTTTCTATCTACTTCAAAATGTAACCTCAGTTTTTCCTATAAAGAATGTTATATTAATTATTTATTTGATTAAATTATACTTAAATAATAATGTATTATTTTAAATAATGTCTACCATGAATCAAATTTAACAATCATTCATTTCTATTGTCTGCTATCTTATGGTACTTACACTGAACATATTATTTTTTTTTATTTCATTTTCAAGTACAATCCTAAAGATTGAATGGTTTACTGTTTGTATCTGAAAGTAAGAAATTGGTACATATTTAATTTAATAAAATTTAAATAAGCAATATATTATGTATTAGTATATAATACAAGGTCCAGGATCTACAAGGTCTGCAGAGCCAAAAGAAAAAAATATATATAACATGTTTATTATATCACAGATGACTTTTTACTAATTTTTATATTTCTCAATAGCCTTTAGATTAATCAAATAAAATAAAATTTTAATAAAAACTCCTTATTATGTCAATTTTTAATAAATAGGTTTATTCACCGTGCATGAAAAATACTACCTCTGAGTTTTCCTACAAAAATTTTTCCGTTTCACCTTAACCTTACTCAGGTTGTATCTCTCATACAAGACTAATTTTTATTGACAATTATCTCTTGATGATGGTTTTTTAACATTTAGGAACTTATTATTAATTCTTTTACTAAACAATGAGTTTGTATTAAAATTTTATTAATCTTTTGATCATAGGATCGGTTCTAATTTTTATTTGATGTTGAGGCTTTTTGATAGAAATCGTGCCTTCAGTTTTATGCCCATATTTTCACTCTTTGCTAAATATGTACTGAATTTATTCTATGAACTAGATATTGGTATGATTTCAGTATACTGACCAACAGGGTGGTTCATACACATTTGTGTATTTATACATTACAAATCTGGTAGGGTGGTTTAAATACTAATATATGTATTAACTACTATTAAAGTAGGAAGGTCGGGTTATTCTACAGGTTACCTACATACTCTATCCAGAATGAAAGTCGGTATTTATTTCTTAATATTGCAAGAAAAAGAAGTTGACCAGTTCAGATTGGCTAGAAGTGCGCTGAATAAGCCCTAACCCAAGTGGCCATTTAATTTGATAGTAATCTTTATAATCCATTATAAGATAAATTCAGTATCTATACTATTTCTGCTCATGGGTAAAAATATATATTTATGATCATAATTTAATTTATTTTTAAAATATAGAAATATTTTATAAGCACTTAGTTGGAATGAACAATTAATATAAAACATATTTAGGTTTAAAATATATATTTAAACAGGTATTGTGTACATATAAATTATTAAAGTTATTAGTTTTAAATATTATTTTTATTTAGAAAAATGTAATATCTGAGTAGTATTTCCCGATCTTATTACATACATAAATAATAAATAGAAAATTATATTAGCAGTAAATAATTTTATTTTTCCTAATCTTTATTAATTAATTGAGATGAAAAATCTGAGCCCAAAAATCAATACCTAATGAAACTAAAGTAAATTTAATTTTAAAATAAATATTCTCTACGAGCTTAAAACAATTTAAAAAATAAAATATTCCCTTTTTATTGTAATTTTTCAAAAAACAAAATTAATTAACTACTGATTCAATCTTTTCTTTATGACTTCGTGAATATAAATTAAATACAAAAAGAAAACATGCCTGCTTTGATTGATTACAGAATGTTCTGTTTTCATTGCATTGAACTGATAACCTTTTTAGGTAAAGATATTGCTTGTACCCTTTTTTTGGGTGAAGTTTAAAACTAATAAAATGGTGTGGATTTTTTTCTATCTTGAAATCTAGCCTTAATTTTCTTTATTAACAGAATATTAATTTCAATAAAATAAAAAAAAAAGTAAAAAAAAATGGTGCCTAAGAAAAAATTTAATCATCCTAGAAAGAAATTTACCTTTTTTTTGGCGTTCGCACAATATCCTGCCATCATGTATATATTAGAAAATGAAAACAAGATCCCTAACATGAGTCCAATAAATTTCAGTATTTGTTTTTTTATGATGTATTGAGTGCTTAAAATGTTCTGTTCGCATTCGACTATTATTTGCCAGCTAAAATCTATAAATGAAACGTAGGAATAGGTTATTGTCAATAAGTTTTGCAATGAGAAAAATGAATTTATATTATCTGCTGAATCGCAGATTCCACACAATACTTCTGTTAAAGTCTCCAATTGTTTTTTTGTTATATTTATATTAACATATGTCTTCACTGCTTCCAAAAGAGTCTCTATGATTGAAACCATCATTAAGAAGTGGAATTCTATCATCAGGCACAACAATATAGAAAGAAATATAATAAGGTATTTGTAGAACATATATATTGTGTCTTGTTGCAGTGTTATAACCCAATAGAGTAGTATTTTTGCCGCTAAGAATATAATATAGAATATACAGAGTTTATAAACCGAAGAACAGTTGTATTGAACACGTACATCACGCCTTGACAAAACCGTTTCTGTTTTCCAAATATATTTAATACATTCATGTAATAGTTCCGTTTTAGTTAAGTATTGATACAAGTTTACACACATTATGCAAGTCAGGATTGCCAACCTGATGTGAAACAAAAACGCCGTGCTCAGTTTTTGAATGTTGCGGAGATTCATTTGAGATATATTTGTCAATACGAGGCCAGAGGTCATAAGCAGCGACCAGAAAATTAGTCTTCTTGGTAATTGCAAATTCTCGTCTATAGGAAATCCACCTAAAACTCTCAGTGCCATCCAGAACGGTGACATGAAATTCATGAATGAATTATTCACCATGATGAGGTAAAATATAAAGTTTGAACCATGAGGACAATATCATTAATGTTGTTTCACATACCTAAGGATTATTCACGCGTGCATTTACTGCTAAGCAATGAAAAAAAATAGGGTAAAAGTGTTAGATAGTATCTAACAATCGATAAACACATTGTGAGATTGGAACCAAATGGTCAGTTACGTTTTGTAACTGTTGTTAAGCTTTTTTTAATTTGTTTTACAACTATTTGTATCTTGTCTAATGGGTATGTTTGCAAACATTAGATTTTGTTAACATTTTAACTGTTTGGCTTCTTGTTTTCTTCCAATTAAGCTAACTTGTGCAGCCTTGGCTTGTCATTATAACATTTTTTTTTTATTATTACCCAACTTAAAATGAAGATAAAATAGACCATTGTTGTTTTTAAAAGATATTGCGTTGTATATATCTATGTTAGATGAATAATAAAAAAAAAAAATAATCTATATTTAAGGTAAAGCTCAATATAGAACTTTATCTGTTTCTGGCCTACAAACGGCATGATAAATCTACATAGCGTAGATTAATTTATAAAAAATCATCTATCATAAAGTTAGGCAAAGGCCTCCTATTACTTGGCTGTCTACTGCTGAATTCCATTCAAAATTGTTTTGGTGGTTCTTCATCGAATTAAAACCAATAAGTATTTTTGGGTTTCGTCTCTATGTCTCTAGGAGCTGAATAAAATAAATAAAACATTTTCTTAGGTGCTAAAAATAAAATTTTAGTAAAAAAAAAAAAGAAAAGATTTTCTGACATAATTTTCCCTATGATCACACGATAGTGTAAACAATAAATCATTTTCCTGTAAAGAATTAAGATAATTTACGCGTTACATCTCTGGTCTTAATATTCGAGATTCATCTAATTAAAATTAAATAATCAATTTTGTTTTTGTTTACTGACCATATTTTTTACACAGAACTTTAATGTTTACACAATGATTATTTGTATGGATGGTAAGAGAAAAATCCCCTTGTTCCAACCAGCCAAAGGATATCGACATTAGATAAATTCTTATTTCAATATCTGACTTTATTTAGTATTACCGCCTCCTTAATGAACACTTGCTCCGTAAAAATAGTTCTTTTGATTGGTTCGTGAGGAGATTGTCCTCAAGAGGCAACGCTCCACACATCCTTCCTAATTATTACATTTGTTGATAAAACTTCTGTTTTTCTTGGTTTCTTCTCTGACATTTATTTGTAATTGAAACAAATCGTTTGTCTTCATTTTGAATAATGGTAAGGAATACGTAACTCACATTTTATAATTTACTTTTCTTGTAAAAATAAAAAAGATCAATATGTACCTTAATATTGGCGTTATTATTTTTTATTTTCCTTAATACAATATTTTTCTCTTTCTATCGTGCAGTGCTTTGAGAAAGATAGTTGAGTAGAAAATATTATGAAAAATTAAAAACAGTTTTAATATAAATCAGAATGAAAATTTAATACTTTCAAGTATTTGAATCCAATAGCATTTAAGATAAATAGAATAAAATAAAAAAATAACTATTTTTTTAACCTTTTATCTTAATTGAATATCATAAAAAAAAAAAAAAAATCGTAGCCGCTTTTTTTTTTTTTTTATCTGTAGCTGAAAAAGAGAGAATTGAGTAAAAATGAAATTTCCGAATAAAACAACCCTCTTCAAATTCTTGGTAAGGATCGCTTCGAGACCAATGGTCTGGAATCGGACAAAAAGTTTCGGAGTTATTGCTAAAAGAGTTATTGCTACAAACGCGTTTTCGTGAAGAACCGCAAAGCGGAACGTTCCTCTCAGTGAAATTTCTGGTACTAATACATCTTTTTAAATAAAGAAATATATAATATATATATATATATTCATATATATTCATTATTCATTTCATTTCATTTCATATATATATATATATATATATATATATATATATATATATATATATATATATATATATATATATATATGTATATTTTAATAAATTAAAAGTGAAATAGGTTGGTTCCTACCGACTCACACACTTGTCAAACCAGTCTATAAATAAATTTTTTCTACAAACCCGATTTTCCTATTTTCTAATCTTTTCCACTTTCTCAGATAACTATCACATCTACAGGTATCTTTTAGGTCCCAATTAAAGCTGATTAAATTTTCTTTTAATAATTCCGAAAGGTGTTTTTTTAAAACTAGTGATTTCATCTGTATCCGGCCAAGAACTTGACTCTTAAGAGAAAAATTTTAAATTTTGTGAAAACACCAGTTTTGGAGTGTTATATCTCCGCAATAAATTCATTTTCAGAGATGCGATTAGGCTTAAATTGACAGCAATTTAGGGCTCTTTAATATTGCATATATCCTATGTCCAACAAATGTTCATATTTTACCAGATATAAGCGAAATTAGTGCAAAAATTTCGCGGTTTTTCGAGTATTACAAAAATCTCTTTTGGTTTTGAGGGTTACAAACTTGGATTTTAACCTTACTGTTAAAGTTGAGTCCGAACAACGTATTAAAAAATGGTAAATACATCTTTTATTTTCACTTTTTGGGCCAGTTTTTCCGCGATTTAAGAACCGGTCAGGCGGCATGTTTCCTACGGCTTTCGTCTGCCAGACTACGTGATTCGTGTTTAGAAAAGGATAAACTAAAACATGAGACCAAACTCAAGAACATACCTTACCAATTATGTTTTTTGCTATTTTGGGCGATTTTAAGCGTGCGCCACACCGCGTTCCGACGGATACAGGCTGCCAGACCACGATATATCAATTCAAGGCCGATGATACTATAAAACTGTTAAGGAAACAAATTCATGTCTTTCCAATTAAATTTGCATGTAACGGGCTCCTGGTCTCTATGATAGGCATGAACGGAGTCATTGTGTTGTCACTGCTTTAACAACTAACAAGGATGTATTCACATCAATGTCTTGCTCGAGACCAACCATCATGTCTAAACATTTTTTATTTATATTCATAAGGTATAGTTGACTGTGAAGTATAGGAGATGTAGACAGGGTAGGCAGTCATAGATACTCAGCAGATCAAAATAAAATTGTTTTTTTATTTTAATTGTTATAGCCAACGTTTCGACTTGCATTGTAAGTCTTCATCAGGGCTAAAAGAAAGACAATACATAAAGACTATTGAATTAAGATTAAAATGAGTGATAGTTACTTAAAAGCTAATGAGTAATTTCAACAAAATAATTGGTAAACATAAAAAAAAGTAGATACTAAGTTGTTGATATAATGAGGACAAGTTAATGAGTCAATACTTAAAGGTCATGAAGACAATGCTTACAGACTATTGAATTAACTTGAACTGATAAGAAATTAAATAAAAAGATAGTTGATTAGTGAATTAAAAAATAATTGGTAAACATAAAAAATGAGTAGATACAGAGTTAATGGGATATTGAGGACAGATATTGGTAAACAGGCACTGAAGACAATAAAAAATATTGAATTAAAATTGAAAAGAAATTAAAAGATATAGAATGAGTAAATACAACAATATAATTGGTAGATATGAGTAGATATAGAGTTTATGAGATGTAGTGGTTAAGTTAATCAGTTGATACAAAATATAGAATAAAATTAATAGCGACAGTAGGGAGTTGACTATATAGTTAATAATAAATAAAACTATGAGAAGTACAGCTGTAAAGTAGTGATAAATATTGGGACATACGTAGTAGTATAATTACAAATGTGCATAGGGGAAAGAGAAAGGAACTAAAATAAGGGGCAAATGTGAGGAAAATGAAATATAGCAAGAACTGTGCAATAACATTTAAATTTATAGAAAGGAAAAAGGATATATTAATAATTAGAGGATTAATACTGAGTGGCAAAGAACAAAAATATTTTAAAGAAGAAAAAAGACTTACGTTCAACGAGAATCGTAAACAAACTGAAGACCAGGGATTGACAGTTGACAGTTGGGAAAGGAGGGTGAAGTGATCTAGCGGCGGGTATCTAAACTAAAGAGCAAAGGTGGGAGCGGGAAAATATTCGTATATGAAATATAGTACGGTGATATCGAGCTAGCGCGTTAAAGTGTCAATAAAAAGAGAGGGAAGAAGGGAATGGTAAAAGTGGAGTAAGGAAGATTATACAGTATTAACAACTTTTAAATATATATATATATATATACACACACAGACACACACACATATATATTTAAACAATAGGAGGGAATTAGGGTTTTTTTAGAAGGTTTAAAACTTGGGTATATGTGTGGGAAATGTATTCTTTATCTATTTTTTGATTAACGGGTAAGGGTTCTAGGTGGAAGTGGATAGATTCGCATATTAATCGTTTTTTTTTTTTTTTTTAGTTGCTAAACGAGTCTAGAATAGTGTTTTTTTTTCAAAATCGAAATTATGGTTGAGGGATAATGAATGTTCAGAAAGTTTTGTTGCAAACGGGTTACGGGATGTGATCGAGCGTTTATGTTGTGAGATTCGGGTTTTTAGATGGTTTTTTAGTTTCACCGATACAAGAGGAATTGCAATTAGCTAGCCATACACGGACGGATTTCGTTGAGGGATCTGATCCTACGGATCTGATCTGGCAGATCTGGTTTGAGGGATGTGATCTCTCGTGCCCCTTAATATTACCTCCGATCCGTCGAAAATATGCGATGGAGATCCTTGACGAATCGGATCCGACGGATCTAAACTCTGCTGCTCCTTAACAAACCGTTCTGGTTTGTCAGGTTTGAAAACGTCAAGCCACATCCGTCGATAATCTGCCCGTGCCCGGGAAAATCCGTCGGATCTAGGACCGAAACAGACCAGATCTTACGGATCCAGATTTACGAGCATGTACGTCGGATTTCTGAAATCCACCACGGATCTAGTGTGCTAGTTCCACTGGGTAAGTGATGTGTTCGTGGGTGAATTTGGGTACCTCTCGTCAAATTGCTGCCCTTGCCGGTGGGGGAGATAATAAAATACTTTTTAGTCAACTAATGCCTTATCAAAATAATATATTATTAAAACAAAAATTAAATAATAGGGTAAATCACTAGTTATGGTCACCTGGCCAGTTATGGGTAGACTTAAACAATTTTCGTAATATTAAGAGTAATAATAATCTATTTATTTGCCATATCTGGAGCAATATTTCTGTTAAGAGTTTCAGATTCATTTACTTATAAAACTCTCTCTCATATCCCTTTCCAGTAGTCTTTAAAAAATATTTTCCTCAAATACTGTCCTGAAATACCTCTTTTTTTTTTTAAACTTTCCCTTCTTTAACTTTCCCCATTATACACGTCTACTATAAACGTCGCTCCACTACTGCAAAATCCGAGCATTAAGGGGTTTAGCCAGTGCTGCCGATGCCCCCAACCCAAAATACCCGCCACCAAGCATAAAAATTCCCGTTTTTACAAATAAATACCCGCCAATGCTTGAAGTAATACCCGTTTTCGGGAATTATCTTTATTTACCCAGCGAGGGGGGGGGGGGGGGGGGAGGGGCATCAAATACTCATAAAGGGGCGCCAAATGGTCCGCAAAACAATTACTGGATAATTTTTATATTTATTATAATTGATTTCTGGAAAATATATTTCAAATTTAGTGCCAGTGTAATATAATAAATGTTAATTTGTATTACTGTATTAACCTTCTCAATTTCTTTACCATTTTTAATTAATCAACCTTTCAATATTTACCTACATTATTATTTTGCTGGGTGACTAAAAGAAAAGGAAAGTGGACAGGTACAAAATATAATATTAGGAATTATTAATAAAAAAAGTTAGTAGGTAAAAATTTTATATTCTAATAACATCTAATTTGTTTAATTCAGACTTTTATTTATGATTTATCACAAACTGGCTCAAATAAAGACTAATAAGAGGCAGACTAGTAAATATCCATATATATATATATATATATATATATATATATATATATATATATATATATATGTTTATATATACTTTTATTATGATATCACAAACTATCATATAAAGACTATAAGAGGCAGACTAGTAAATATATATATATATATTATATATATAAAAAAAAAAAAAACTAAAAATAAAATCATTATCTTATTATCTAATATAATACTTAATCACTATTGCCTTTATTTTCAAGGATCGCCAATTATCATATTATCTAATATAGTTCTTAAAATAACGTCGTACAAAAATACGTGACGAAAGCCGCACTCAAACATTCAAGTTAGCATCGAAGAAAGGACAGCAGCGCTGGTGGCGGTACCTAACATTCACGTGGACATATGAGGAACTGAACGGCTTTCATCCCCCTGATTGTCGTTGAAGACTGACTGACCTTTTCGATTCTTCCTTGACTGAAAAAATATTACAATCGCTATTGAACTTTTTGACGATAATTGTTTTTATCAATTTACAAAAAGATAACGATGTAATAGGTATTAACATAATCAGTTATGGAAAGCAAAAATACCCGAAATTACCCGTTTTTTGGAGATACCCGTTAAATTCCCGCCGATGCCAAACATTTCCCGATTTCGGGAAAAAATACCCGCATCGGCAGCACTGGGTTTATATGGGGGAACGCTTGGATCCAGGCCCGCCAGATCCGATCCGTCACAGATTGAGCCCGCCCTGTTCTCCACTAACGCACGGATTTCAAAACCGAAACTGGAAACATCCCTGACAGTCTGCGCCCTTCAGACCGTGCCCTCTTGCTTCCCCACACAAGTTAATTCAATAGTCTGTAAGCATTGTCTTCATGACCTTTAAGTATTGACTCATCAACTTGTCCTCATTATCTCAACAACTTAGTATCTACTTTTTTTTATGTTTACCAATTATTTTGTTGAAATTACTCATTAGCTTTTAAGTAACTATCACTCATTTTAATCTTAATTCAATAGTCTTTATGTATTGTCTTTCTTTTAGCCCTGATGAAGACATCTCCCATTTTTTATTTATGTGTTTTCGTGCTCGACTTTGCCTCATTAACATCCCAAAATTCATGGTCAGATAAAAGATGAAGGAGTTACGATCATTTATTTTATTTTTCATTTAAAAATAGAAGATGATATTACTCTAAATTATTGACATAATAACTTTATCTAGTCATACCTTAAATCGTTACATGTGATAAAAAAATATATATAACTAACAATATCGATGTCTTTAACAATATTTCCTCTTTAATAATTTTAATATGGGTGTTTTATTAATAGATACAATTTATCGACAAAATGTAAGTGTTGAGGTGCTTTTGTTGTTGAATATCTCTTAATGGTGTTTTCGTTCGGTTGTTATTTCAATTGACTTTCTTCTCTCTCCTAGCCTGGGCGCCACAGTTGAGGAGTCAAATGATCTCGGACAAGTCATTGTCGTTCGGTTTTCGGGGTCTTCGGTGGTTGGGCAAGCCCTACTGCTCAGAGGACTGCTTGTCTTGGTGGCAAGCCATATGTGCCATCGTCGTCATAACCATAATAACCACCATTTCAATAGTGGTCTCTTTTGAGGAAAGGTTAAAGCATGAGAGGATTTCTACTTTCATATCCTTGCTCAGTATTGTCGGTAATAATTTTTTGGCCAGTAACCTCATCCTCCTCAACCTAAGAAGAAAGCACCCTCTCGGACCCATCATGAAGACTCTTCATTCATTGCCATTTTCACTTCCTGCCAGTAACCACATTAGTTGGATGTTCTACGGGTTTGCTCTAGTTTTGTTGAATTTGCTTATTGACTTCTTAGTCTTTCCTATGTTCAAGATAGTGAAGTTGTTTCCAGTCTTCTACCTCAGTGATGTACTCATCTATCTGTTTCTGGCACAGTTTGTCATTCCATTGCTGATGATAAAGGACCGATTGTCGAACATATCGCTGTCACTGCAGTGTCTCGGCAGGAGGGAACCTTCTGAATTGATGTCTCAAATTGACGAGATTCTTTGGGCTCACATGGAATTGATAAACCTCTGCTTTAAATTGAAGCAAATTTTCTCCTGGCCTTTATTAGTAATAGTTGGAGCCAAATTGTTCGGAGCCACAGCAAGCACGTATCACTCGGCATGTGTTTATTTCAACTTATTTAAAGATAGAAATTCAGTTATCGAATCCTATTCGGGTATGATAGGTACAGCGAATGAAATATACGTGATATGGTGCATCATTCATTCTGCTTGGCTCGTCACTGAAAAGGTATTTAATATTTTTTAATTATTATTTAAAACAACATGAGACAAACGTAACTATCCTACCGATTCTAAAGTAGTACACTAAAATGTAATAATATTCATGCATTTACTATTAATTATTTATTAGTTCAATAATGAAACCAGAGATCAGTAGTAATGAATTCTGTCGTATCAATAAACTAATAAATAATTTACTGATTTTCAGTATAAAACTTCTTTTTTATTGCCTCCTTCCATTTTTTAAAATCTTTTAAGCCCACTTCTTCTGTCGACCACGTTCCTTCTAATATTCTTCCATTTTTTTATCCTTCGTATGTACCTCACCTTCTTCAATCTATTTTCTTATAGGTAAACTAATATTCAGTTTTTAATATTTTACTAGGGGATTACTGCCGCCAAGATAAAAATCGTCCATTTTATTTATTATTTGATTATAATGAATAATTACATATCTTTATTATTAAAAATAGATATGAAAAATATTAATTTTACAGGTTAGACAAGCCAATGGAGATATTTACACTTTGTGCATAAGCGATGACTCTCGTACACTTATTCAGAATGTAAGTAGCAGACTAATTTTAGTATAGATTAATTTTTTTTTTTTTTTTTATCTTTATTACACAAATGTTAATTTTTCTTTTATTAGATCTTTTCCTCGACCACATTCTTCTTTTAGCCTTCTTCTCTATTGCTCTCTATTCAGCACCTCATCAAATTAATCCCTATTCTTCAACCTTAACCTCATTTTATTGTTTTATTCGATTTTTGACCTATACTCGTTTTAGTAATGTCTTTTTCTCGAATACGTCTTAGATGTTTCTTGATGCTTGCAATTGTTTTCCGATTTTGTCATTCATGACATGCTCCATCCTTGATATCCTTGAAATCCATCTCCTCTGCAAAGAACATTTTTTCCTGTACTCTGATAAAGGTCGATGTCTTGGAACCCAAAAGCATTACGCTTTCGACCAGTGTGCTTTTTATTCCTTTTTAAAAATTATTTCTGATGATATTTATTTATTTTACTAAAATAAAATTTTGTTATAACAATCGTTGAAAATAATTGAGCGTCGAATAAAGACATGTGGAAATTATTAAGATTTGATATTATTATTATATACATGTTAGGCGTTGTAGGGATCCTTTTTAACGAACCCATCGCCGAAGAACGTCAACCCACTTAAGGGCGGATTCGCCCCGCCACCTCTCGGAATCTTCAGTTTCAGAGTCCGAGACCAAGGTCGGCGAACGACAACCTGCCTTCTATATGCCTTGGGGCAAATATATTTATTTTCCCAGGCTTCCTAACCCTCTCCCTCCCAACATTAACCAAAAATAACAAATAGCGTGTCCTTTAGATGGTTACTGAAGGAAAGAGAATATTATTAGGTTGAAAGAAAGTAACACCAACTATTTTTAATTCGATGGTGATTGCTCGAAGACAACAGAAATAAAGAATTACATCCCTTAATGTTATGTTCCAGAATGAAACATCCGGAAGTAGTAGTAAACTAAGGTAGTATCAACAGTAAACGTGGTAAGGCCAAAAGTAAACAAGAATGGAAACCAATTTTTTATATTTCCTGCCAATACCTTGTTTAGATGAAGAAGCACTTTTCTGGTGATGTGTTTTTGAAGAGAAAGTGAGGTTTCTTAAGTCGATAGCTGTAATTTGCTATCGTGATAATTTTTTAGTAAGACCGAAATAATTTCTTTCCAATTTCTCTGATATTTTGTCGAACCATTAATACTTTATTGTCTAATTACTAATTACACTATTAATAACTGATTTTAAATCCTCATAAACTAGTTTTAATTTTTTTTGTTTATCTATATTGTTCTTTCAGGAAAGGGTAACATCTTTCTTGGAACAACGCTTGTCTCTTAAATTCACAGCGCATGGGTTGTTTGGACTGGATCATTATTTGTTCCGTTCGGTAATACACGTTGTTTATAGACTTAAATAAATAAATCACTATTATTAATTATTAAATTTGAAATCTTAAAATTAATATTTTAATTTATATTTTTTTCAGATCTTAGCAACGATATCCAGCTATCTTTTTATAATAATACAATTCCAAATTCGTAGCAACATTGAAGAAAAGAAAGCTTTGCATAGAAAAAATCGCCATCATACTTAAACTTTATTCAGTTAATGATTTCAGTATAAAAATTGAGGTCTCTGAATATGCTTAAAGTTATGCTTATTCAATCTCTTAGCAATTTTATATATGAAAAATAAATAACAGTTGAAGGGTTTTTTGGATGAAGAGGATATGTTATAAAACGATTTCGCGTAGTTAATGTTTAAAGTTTTTTTTTTTTCACATTTTCCTTTAGCAAAAAAATGTTATAAATCCTTCATCCAATGAACTATATTGTATTCTAAAAAACAAATGTGACATAGCTCCTTCATCCACCAAACCCTTCAATTATTAAAAAAAAAATAAAAATAGTCATTTTTTCCCCAAGCTCCTAGTTCTATTTTTTCTGAAATGGATTGAATATTTTTTGAAATGGATTGGAACATTGTCATAATTAGATAGTTTTGTACAATTATTAAGGTTTATAACGAATTTTAACCTTGCCATTTCTTCTACTTCACTACTATCAAATCTATCATTATTATTAACATTTACGTTCACTCCAGTAACATATCTTACGATTGAGGCAAATATAATTTTATTTGTTGAATTTATGAGAATAAGATATCATTAAAAAGTGTGAGAAGCCGATATAAAATGCTAGTTTATATGAAGATGAAGCATGATTTCAGTGAAGTAGGTACTGAAATGTTTATGGAAATCATCCGAAATTCGATAGTATATTATATGTTAATTAACAAAATTAAACAGCAATTTTCACTTCCTTTCAAATATTAAAATAAATCCTTTCAAATATTAAAAAAAAAATAATAATGACCTTTTTATATTATTTAATCATAAAATCGTTGGATAAATTAAAAATAATTTATAATTTTAGTTTAATTTAAATTCCCATAAACCCTATTAACTTTAAATTTGTAGCTTTTCTAAATGACATAACCCTACCATTATTTTGTTTTATTAATAGATTTGTGATTTGGCAATCAGGAATTGCTATGTTGCTCTTGGAGTTTATTGAAATACTGTGTTGCTATCTGAATAGAACCCCATTTATTAATATTTTATTGATTACCTTTATTGGATTCTAATCTAATACGTGCAAACCAATTCAGTATTACTTTAGTGGCATTTTAGGAAAGAGAATAATTATGATGAATATTAAACTTACTATATTTACTAGAACCATTATGTATATACATGAAAACTGTAGGATGATTTTACAAATACTATATTCTAAGGTCAGCACACAATTTACAAATTATAAACTTATTAAAGACTATTACACATCTTTGGTACTTATCAAAATGGAGTATGGGTCTTCAGTTGGCGTATTGGGTCCGGTCATAATCAGGGCTTCCTTCCTATCTCTCTGGGTTGGCCATCATCGCTGAGGACCTCCAGCATCTCTCAGCCATCTCACTTCCAACCGTCTCTCATCTCTTCGTCCACTCTCCGTCCATCAAACTCTCCAACCAAAAACTCTCCCTTCGTTTTCAGGACCATGCTTTTTAAAGAGCTTTATCCCCTCCATCTCCGTTTACCTTCCTTTGTATGAAAGTTTTGATTTCTTTGTCATGATATTCTTTGTCTCCTATAAACTTTTGTAGACAAACTAAACAGGTAAGCAGCGGCGATCCTTCCGAAGGTTTGACCTGACCCAGATCCCCTTTGAAGGATTTTATGGCTTAACAATCCTACTCCCGACATCAAAAGAGTACTGGCCCTTTTTGGTCACGCCGTCTTATTATTAATTATTAACAAAACATTACTCCGAGTACCCATAATACATTGCAGAATAAAGGACAACGGTTCATATTTTTTTTTTTTTTTTTTTTTTTTTTTTTTTTTTTTTTTTTTTTTTTTTTTTTTTTTTTTTTTTTTTTTTTACGATAGATTTAGTGGTAATGAATTTCTTCAAATACATTATACAAGTGAAGTAAAAAGAATAGTTATACTTTTAAAATAAAACTCTCTAAGAACATACAAAAAGGACTATTTCCTGTTAGTGGCTAGTATATTAGAAATTATTTTGTTTTTTTGTCATTCTTGATTTTCTTATTAATTATAAAAAATAAATAATGATGTATTTACAAATATATTAACAGGCAACAATTTATAGGATAAGCTAGGTAATTTCCAGACTTGCAGAGAAAACCAGTCAGTTCAGAAAATACTGGTGAAACACACTTTCCAAAGAAAGAACTATGTCTTCTAGAATAAACCAAGCCCTTCTAAGGAAATAAGGCAACAAAAAAAAAGCGAAAATTATTTCTCCGATCGCAATAACTTTTGCATCCGAAAAGTTTATAATAATAAATTTTCTGAATGTATATATTATATCAGACAAGCAAGTTAAAAAGTTTAAAAAGTAAAATCATATTAAATGAAACATAATTTTGTTTAGTGAGCCAGTATTAGGAGTTACTACTACTGTAGTTCAGCCTAAAAATTCATATTCAAATGTCTCATGATTTAAGTAGGGATTTAGTAACCACTGGTCTCCTCAAACAGCCTTCGTAAGGTTGCTTTACTTTGTACAATAACTCTCAAAATAAATAATTTTATTTATGAATGAATATTTAACAATGAATTTATTTCATTGCATTGACATCCCCAGCTCTGCTTTAGTTTAATTTCTTTTAATAGCTAGGAAATTATTTTATTTTATTTTTCACAATATGGCTGTTATCAAATTAATCAGTTGTTTTTTTTCATTTTTATAATACTTACTGCACGATCCATTATTGCGGCTTGTGGTAAAGACTCAAACACTAGTAGAATACCATTGGATTGAGAAGTGTATTTATGAGGAAACCACCAGCTTGCAAAACAAGGAAGCTGAGGACCTAAATCATCCTTCGATAATACTTGATGAGTCCAAACAATTGCAAACGGTTTTTCGTTCATTGGCAGCCACAACGCCTTACAAGTGGCAACTTGCTACAGCTTGCGACAGTAGGTTATAATATTAGGTTGATGCAAAAATAATGCAGGATTTTATATCTGTTTCATTATTAATTCCAATTGTGTAAACAAAACTAATCCACAATACTAAGTTATTAACATCATTTTAAAGCCTATTTATCTCGCTTACTTTCCTATATAATCCTTTTTTTTTTACATTTAATTCAGTCCATTCAGTGCCTCCAGACAAAAGGAGGTCTAGGAGCGATTTTTGGCAAATTTACTTCTATGAGTTCAAACTCGGTCGAAGTGCTGCGCAAACGGCTCGAAATATTAATGAAGTTTGGGGGCCAGGTACCATTAATGAATCTACAGTGCAGCGATGGTTTCAAAAATTCCGTTGTGGAAATTTTGACATTTCAAACAAAGGTGGTGGCCGTCCCTCTGGTATTGACAGCGACCAGTTAAAGGCAATAGTTGAAGCTGACCCCACCAAACTACTCGAGAAATAGCGGAAGAACTCGATGTGGATCAATCGATGTTTTTACTGAATACCAAAAACCTGCATTATTTTTGCATCATCCTAATACAAGTTACTATTACTACCACTACAGTTATTCAAGAATATAACAGAAGCATTTGTAAGGAGATCGTCCTTCGAAATAGGATTTACCGTGCTACATAGCCAGTTGTTAGGCCAAATTGCATATTATTCACCAAATCCGTCTCGTAACGTAATACCACTTTTTTAAACAAAGAGACCTGCCACATATGTCCTTATTATTTATAGATTTTATAAAAATTTAACCCCAATATAGATTTTGTCTCCAGTGAAACAATAACTCCTTTATTGTTGTCTTATTGATTGGAATTGTATCATGTTGTGAAACCCACAAATGCCATTTAGTGGCAATGAGGTGATGATTAATTAATAATTTTGGTAAATACAATTTTTTTAATACTGGCATCTCCCATCGCGGCTGCGCCCGCTCTCATAATTAAAGAACTTAGATTATTCTAACTAATAATTGAATTTCATTTGTTAATCGATAAAAATCTTGGATTGTAGCACGGAATCGATAATCATTATTTCCTCAATGGTTTCTATGCATAGCAGTAATTTGTACCAGGTTAAAAGCACTGATTAGATGGTTGAAGTTCACGTTAAAGTATAATTAGAAATCCAATTTTTAATTTTTATCTATGAGTTGGTAATCCAAATGGAAAGACACTATGAAGAAACTCTTGCAGATAATATACTGCATTATCAGTGTTTACAACAAAAGGCCCATGAATCTGATTTGGTTGAAGTAACTGTTAAAAAGAAGCAAGCCACCTATTCGCAAGGATTACTACTGTAGTGTTACAGTGTTTTGACACTATCTTGAAAATTGTCTGTTATTATAGATAATTTAATGGTGTAATTTATTCCGGCAACTTAAACCGTTTAGAATAAAAAAAAAATTCACTGTGAACGTTTAGATGTTAGACTGATATATAATATTTGTCTGGTCCATGTATTTTTTTTTCTTTATCTAGTTTATATATTTATATTTATATATTTAATATTTATATATCTTTAAAACGGATCTAATTTGATGATTTATAGTAAAATCCTATTATTCGTTTTTATTATTATTATTTTTTAATGTGAAAGGATAAAATGATAAATAATAAAATATAACGGCCCATATATATTTGACAACAATCAGTGATCTGTATCCATTATCAATGATGCAATCCACTCATTCATCGACTTATGTCTGCTAATGCTGTTGACCAACTGCTTCCTATTGCTACTAAAACAGTTATGTTGTTTAAGTCAAGACCTCATAAGGTTGGGGAAATACTGCTTCCTTTTCTAGTAGTTGGGAGGTAAATATAGTTCTGTGTATCTGTTAACAAAAAATTACTTTTTTTACTAAAAATATTGTTTAAAATTAGATTTCTTGGACTGTATTCATGCTCAATGAAAACTATGAAAACATGTCGCCTTTGGTCAATACCCACTGTGCTTTGGATCATCATCCTAACCGGCAATACAGCCAATGCCGTCAACTACACAATTGAAAACATTAGAAGAAAAAGAAGAAGCCACTTTTATGTCGTTCTCAGCGAAATTTTCGACTTGTTTCAAACTATCACTTCTCTTATTGCATCGTGGTATTCAGCTGGAAGTTGGGGAAAATTGGTAGAAAAGATGGCAGTCATAGAGTCGACCCTAATACAAAGTGGGATTCCTGTTTCGTACAAAATTCAGTCCATAAGTTTGGAAGTAGCTTTCAGAACTTGTTGTTTATCTTCCATTTTCTACCTCAGGCTCCAAGTATCAAATCATGTATGAAAAATGATTTGCAATTATATTAATAAAAATAATTTTTAGAGAAAAAACAAAACCGACTTCAAGATTAAACCTACATATACAAACTTGAACTAAAAAATAAAAAATACTTTAAAACAAAAACTTAAATGAAACTAATAAATATAAAAATTTATGACCATTATCTAGTCGGTGCCAGCCAAGAAGCTTTGAATCCCGAATTTACAATTAACTTTCGATGGCCGGAGACAGCGGTGTGAACGATTACAATCTTTTCAAATTCTGTTTATTTTGGTTGGCACCGACTCCAAAAATAACTGATCATAAATTGTGAATAGGTATATAAGTATCGATAGTTTCGTTGATTTTCATTTAATGGTTTTTGTTTTGAAGCTATTATAAAATTATTTTTTATTTTTTAGTTCAAGTTTGTATATGTAGGTTTAATCATGAAGTTGGTTTTGTTTTTTCTCGAAAAATTATTTTTATTTTTCTCTTTTTAGTGGTGAGTGTATTTTTGTTTACACAGTCAATTCTCGATCTTCAAGCTTCCCTGAAAAATGGTTTGTCTTACTGAAAAAAGACTTATCGAGGTTATCATTCCACTTACCTTCATGTATTTGGGAAAATTGAACACAAAATCGGAGTTGAAATCATTACGTATATTTTTCATTAATGGGTATCTGTATGTTGTTTGTACTTACATATAAAATCATTGATACAGAAAATTAAATACCTGTTAAAGTGTAATGTACTTCCGACCGCAGATTTTGTTCGACTTATTTAAGAATTCAGCTTATCGAAGTACAACACATCGAGAGTTGACTGTATATGTAAATTATTTTTGTTAATAATTTAGAATTAGTTACCATGGAGATTATAGATAATCATAATCATAAATATGTTTAAAATGTAAGGTTATATAACCTTTTTTTGATTTTTCTTAAAAAGTGCTGCGTCGATTTCAAAATATTTTTTATGGGACTACCTCTGAAGTATGCCCTACCAATCTAAAAAACAATCATCCAAATTAATTCCGAATTGATGCAGGTTCTCAACTCGTCTGTATTTTTGTTTTGTGTATGTTATGCGATTACTCCGTCAATTCTGAATCAATTTTCAAACTCATATTTTCATCTAGAGTTATAATTATAATCAACCGACTTCAAAAAAGAGGAGGTTCTCAACTCGTCTGTATTTTTTTTTTTTTTTTTTTTTTTTTTTTTTTTTTTTTTTTGTGTATGTTACGCGATTACTCCGTCAATTCTGAATCAATTTTGATGATTCTTTTTTAGATCGGTAGGGCATACTTCAGAGGTGGTCCCATAAAAAAATGTTTTGAAATCAACGCAGCACTTTTTAAGAAAAATAAAAAAAAAACAGTTAATAAGTGATTTTATTAACAGTTTTGTTTATTGAGCAATTAGTTTCATAGAAAAATAGGGGGGGGGCGCCAATAGAAAACTCTAAATGCTAAACATGGGAATAAATAAATAAATGTAAAATTCACCTTGGGAAATTCAAAATGCGATCTCCTAATTTTCCAAACTAGTGATTCCATGAAAAGTGAAAAAAAAATGTTTTTATTGAAAATTTTTTAGTTCTCTAATTTTTAACACAAAGTGAATTTGCTAAAGTTCAAGATATTTTAGGTCAATTTAAAATGAGACATTGGAAATCCTCACCCTCTCTCGCTTACCTCATTAGTAAGAACTTTTAGTTAGTTTTACCGTTTCCTCCGATAAACTATACCCAAAACCCAATCTATATATTTTTTTTCTGTTTTTCCATTCTTACCTGAACTATCTTCTCAGCTCATACATGGTTTACTAATATTATAACAGGGTTATTTATATTATCAATAAAAAAAACAATGACATACAGGTACTTTTTTTTTTTTTTATTATTTTAGAATTATTCCAGAGCTTTAGGTTTGTTTAAAGTGGTTTTAATAACCTGGTCTGAACTAATGAACATGGCGTTGACAACTTGCTTCAACCAATGTTACCATCATCTCATCAGACATTTATCCGATAAAACTATCTATCATATCCTTAACTTGGAACTGTCGTTGCAAGATGTGATTCTCTCTGAGAGGTATAATTTAATATTAATTTAGAAGTGCTATAGTGTTAGTTCTTATTTTTTTTCTTTTTATAAGCCGCTATTCCTTAAATTATAACGGAAAATTATGTAAATACAAGAATAACGTAATAAAACTAATTTTAAACAGAAAACTAATGTCAAAATTGAATGGGTCCGCCAAAAAACGTTCTAAGCGACAAACATAAAATTTTGAGTAATCAGTGAAAGAAAATCATAATCTAAAGTTTTTGTTAGTTTTGTAGGATATATTTCATATTCAAATATTAATTTGTTATATTTACATGTATAATAACATAATGGAGTACTATATCATACTAAGACGTACTATTATACATTTTAAAAACTTTAAAATCGGCACTTCGGAAATTTTGTCGCTTAGAACGTTTTTCGGCGAAGTCATTCAGTTACTTATTCCATGGAATAATTGGCTGCATTAATTTGTAGTTTTAGTTAATTTCTTGGCTGAATATTGCGATGGATAATCGATAAATTTACAAACAAAATTAAGTTAGAAATGCAATATAACTTTAATATTATTTTAATTTCATAATGTTTTTCGAAAAATTTGCTTGGTTGTAATAGAAAATTAGTAAATATTAGTTAATTTCTATCAAATTGTAGTATGTTCTCTTTAAAGTGTAATATTTAGCTCTTTTTCGCTACTTAATTATTAAACTTCATATTTATTAATTAATTAACAATTAATTAATTATTAAATATTTTAAGAGATGCTGGTTTTAAGATTATACATTTATTCTACGTTTCGTAATTGTATTCGTTTAGTATAAATAACTGTTATCATATGAAGTGTCTTGGGGAAGAACCACAGTTGTCCAACCTCTTATTTAAAAAAATAAATAGAAAACTTTATGGTTTATGGTTAGCTTGATCCATAATCTAAAATTGAAAATTATTTTCTCAAAAAATATTCTACTTACGTATGTAATTGTTAACAGTATATAAAATTTCAAAACAAACTAATAAATACTGACAAAAAAAATGTAAAATTTGAAATAATAAATTAATTTTTATTTGTTGATATTTTATTTTTAGAATGATATAATATAATGAAAATATATAAAGATGCTTTAGCTTGGTAAAACACTGGATGACCACATCCTGGGCCTATGCTCTAGTCCAGTTGAGGCAGATAATCAATCTTGTTATTTCAGCCAAGAATTGACTCTGCTATCCTGAGACCATTTTTGGGCACACCCAGCCTCTGTAGGTTGTACATAAAAAGTAAACTACTGCGGTTTTTCCTCCTGGCTGTATCTTATATTTTTTGTATAGTTTATGTTCCATGGAAAACTAAAATTTTTTGTTGGCGATTTATGTTTTTACTCAACTTTCTTTTAGATCTCTGTCAAATGTAAGACTTATGTTCAGGATTTCTACTTCTTACCTCATAAGTATTATTGAGATCTACTTTCTCATGTCAACATGGGACACCCCTGCCAAAATCCAATTTAAATTGTATCACCTAATAGTACCTTTGTATAATTTTTATGAGGTTTCAAGATCATTGTACACATTCCATATCAGCTCAGAAGATGTAAGATGTCAATGTTTTATTTAATATTACTGATTTGCTAAAGTAGTTTTTATTGAATTTATTTTAATCACTGAACTTTTTTTCTTAAAGAAGCACTGAATAAATAATATTTTAATTTCACAATTTTAATATGTGTTCTTTTCTTTCAGGCAGAATGTTTTAAAAAACATTTGTACAGACTTGTTCTGTCAGATCAATCTAACAGACTATCTCACAGTGTTAGTATTAAAAATTCTTGGAAATTTGATAGAATTAATTTTCATCTCATATTTACAGATGCTTATAAAACAACTCAACTATAAATTCTTTGAAACCATAAAAAATTATTATCAAGGAACTGCTTATTTTATTCATGATGTATTGTGAATGGCTTGGTAAATCAGAGCTTTAATATGGTCTGATTTTCTTTAGAATTTTATAACAGTCTTAAAACAAAGAATTAAAATAAAAAATAGGGATAGTACAATCATTTAAAATTTTAATAATTCCTTGTTTTTTAGATGATGGATCATAAGTTCTTCATAAAATGGTTCTTCTTTGTTTTGATAATATTTATTATAAAAAATATAAGAAAGTTAATTATAATTATAATATTAGGTTCATAAAAATAAAAATAAATATAAAAAAATTCATGAATCTCAACATGGCTATTTATAAAATATCTTTCCTAGTATTTCTATTCAAAAATAATTTTAATAAATTGTTATTACAATAATTCACATTGAGATATTCAATCAACTTTTCATATAAAAATGGCCTCTTACGGAACTGATAAAGCATTTTTTTTTTTTTTTGGTTCAATTGTTTTATCATATTTATTTTATTTAAAAAAAAAAAAAAACATTATATAAAATATTTCAAATGTGAAACACATAATTATTGGAATGTAATAATTACTGATTACAAAATTTTACCATATAATGTTTGTAGTCCATTTATTTCTGGAAGAAGCTCAGAATATTTTAATATGATTTATTTTATTATAACAGGCAACAATCAGAACTCATTTGAATATGAAGAAAACAATTTCTTACAGTGCTTGTGGGATATTTCCTCTGGATCCAACTCTCATTCATTCGGTTTGTATAAATATGATAGTTCTGAATAATTTAAGCCAGTTATGAAATAAAAAACCAACAGCCAAATTACTGTCGCTGTGTGAAATACAGTGATCATTTTACATAAAATAATAAACTATAGTTTGTAAAATAATTTTTTCGAATATTGGTGGTATTTTATAATTTAAATATTGTCTTTAATTACTAACTACTACGCATATTTATTAAAATTTTGTGCAAACGTTTTTTGATTTTTTTTCAGCAGATGTTGGCATCAGCACTCAACTACCTAACTATACTGTCTCAATTTTCTAATGATAAAACACCGCATTTGTAATAATATTTATTTGTATACTTACTTTAAAAAATATAATTGTTGTTAAAGTAAAAAGCAGATATTAAAATATAAAAATCATGCCAATAAACCTGTAATTTTGTTTTTCATCCATTCACAATCTTTGTATTAAAAAGATGTTTCATTTTTTGAAATATATATATATATTTATATAATACAAATAATGGGTGAAGAACATAGATGTTTCAATGCGTATTTATATATGTACATACATTTACAGACAATTTCAACCTTCCAGGAAAGTTATAGCAATGAATATGACGATTGGACAGTTTTTGAAGGAATTTAAAAAGGTCGAGTACAAAATATATATTTAAGCTATTGGGGATGGTTGCACCATTGATAATTGTTTGGAGGACACCAGACTGAATGGATTGAATATGTTTGATTCTGAAATGATATGGGCTAACCAAAGCTAACCAGAATATAAAAAAATAAATAAATAAAATATTAATTTTATTACAGGGAAAATGTAATTGATTAAAAGAGTTACATGTTTATTTTATTTGTTTGAATTGAAGGCCTAATTTGAGGAAAAAATTATAATTATAAAAATTTCAATATACATACCTATTTCTTACAATTTTTTTTTTGCTTTTAGATTAATAACTTCTTTTTTAACTATTGAGGAGTTTAATTACAATTTATTTTGTCAAAGAAATCAAAATTTACATTTAATTTTGATACTAATAATAATATTTTTCAAACATTACTTAAAGAGGCAGTAACAAGTTAAAATTTTTCAATGTTTTTGATAAACTGTTTTAATCAAAATGCAGTACACATCCTTCATATAATTATGAAAATGTTTTCATACATAATTATTTAAATTAGTAGTAAAATATCTGTTATGTAAAATCAAAATACATTTTTAAAGATAATGTACTTAGTTGACTACCAGTTATAACTGACCTGAGAAATGTGAGGAACAGCAGACATTTCTGGAGAACTTTAAATACCCTGAAGCCATTTAAAAACTCGAGCAACGAAATTAATCTTGAAGATTGGACCAGCTATTACCGGACTTTGTATGGTCAAAAAGTTACCCAGGACATAAGGTTTTACTCTGTGTCGCATCCGCTGCTTGACATGGATATCTCATTGGAGGAATTACAGTACAATATCCGTGCCAGTAAAAACAGAAAATCCCCAGGTCCTGATAATATTACTTATGAAATTATCAAGCATCTCAACCCTTCTTGGGAGCATTATCTGTTAAACTTATTCAACGTGGTACTGATCTCAGAAGAAATCCCTCAATTATGGGCTAAAGCCAACCTTCACCTCCTCTACAAAAAAGGTGATAAAAAGGACCCAAATAATTATAGAGGAATAGCATTGCTCAATACGATTATGAAGTTATTTACCAGCATTCTGAGGAACAGGATCACGAGTTGGGCAGAAGGAGAAAAGTTGATACCAGAAGAACACGCAGGTTTCAGATCGGGCAGAGGATGTATCTACCATTTATTCACTCTGTATTCAGTAATTATTAAAAATCTTATGACAAAAGGGAGCCATGTTTATGCGGTGTTTGTAGACCTCAGGAAAGCTATCAACTCTATCAACCATATGCTATTATGGGAAAAACTTTTTAACCTTGGAATGGGAGGAAAAATGATGAGGTTATTAAAAAAACTATATGATCAGTCTTCATTGAGAATTAAGGGGAAAAGGGAGCTTTCAGAAGAGATTGACATAACCTCAGGCTTAGTCCAAGGAGAAAGTCTTAGTCCTACTCTGTTTGTTCTATTTGCGTCGGACATTACAGAATTCTTTCGTATCCGAGGTGCTGTAGGTATTGGCATTGACCATGGTCACGATGTAATGTTGCTTTTGTTAGCGGACGATATCCTCATCCTTAGCAATACCTGGCATGGTGCACGAAGGAACCTCACATACTTAGTGACTATTACAATGAGAATCTACTAACACTAAACCCAGCCAAATCCAAAATTTTGGTGTTCCACAAATCCCCAAAGATGAAGAAACTAAAGCCTCTACATTGGCAGAAAAAACGGTTAGAATATACAAAGAGATACACTTATCTGGGAGTGCCCTTTACCTCATCAGGAAGATTTGAGAAAGCTGCTGATTACTTTATACAGAGGTCTTCTATTGCAATGGCTAGGGTGTTGGAGATTTTAAGGAATGGCAGGAGTGACTCTTGGGAGACTAAATCCAGACTCTTCGACACAAGTGTGGTATCAACTCTACTTTATGCCGCTGAAATATGGGGTCTTCGTTACCTGGAAGTAATAGAGAAAGGCCGAGTCAATTTTTTTAAGTCATTGCTTCAGTGGCCAAGATGTACGCCGAACCATATCACACGCCTAGAATGCGGGAAGTATCCACTCAGTGTTCAAGTGCTGAAAAAATTTGTCAACTACTGGACAAAGTTGAGCATAATGGAGGAAGGGCGCTTACCCAGGCAATGCTTTAATAGACTTCTACCCTTGATGTATCTGAAGGAAAGTCTGACGAAGCATACAATTGGGTGACCCAAGTAAAATCGATTGCAGTGGAGTTGTGTTGTCAAAACTTGTTCTCAAGAGTACTACCGCAAGGACTGAGCACGTTTAAATAAGACATCCTAGAAAAGATGAAGAACCATCAGTTTTCAAAGGATGTAAACAGAACTTTGAATTCCACCAACAACTAGGTATAGAGAAATATGCAATTTTAATATAGCAAGCCCGGAAGATTACATGCTGTTTCATACGAATTTTAACAAAATCAGAATTGTGGGTCGCCTAAGAGTCTCAAGCGGGGATTACCTAAAGGTGTTTATAAACGACACAACACTAATTATGAAATCCAGTGAAGCCTGCATGGCCTGCGGTGGTTTGGTGTCGGATCCCTTGAGCCATTTTCTTACTCAGTGCATCGAATTTGAAGAGCAGAGAAACAAATTCTTAGGTACATACATTTCTGAATCGTCTATAGAGGAAATCTTAAATGTAGATTGTATTCAAAAACTAAATAGACTATATTATTTTGTAATATGTTGTGCCATTGACTGAAAAGCCAAATGTTTTTATTTTTTGGAATAGGGTTCCGACTATGGTCTGTGGTTCTTTTCTAAATTACTGGGTCACTGATTCTCTGATTCTCTGAACCAATAATTAAATTCAATAATGACTAAATATGATTTGGTGGGAAGTTATAAAGCTGTAAATCTGTATACCTTGTAATTGCATTGATCTTGTTATTAAGTTGATAATTATTTTATTTATTTATTATTATTTTTTTTTTTATGTAAAAGTGTCTAAACTATTTCTTTATATTTGTAGTACTTATATAATTCAATATTATCTATACAAAGTCCTAGTGCTGCTAGACAAAAAAAAAAAGAATTGTTTTATTTCGTATGTTATTTGTACAAGAAATATCTTTTGCAAATAAATAAAAATATTGATTGAAATATTGATACTTACTTGACTAAAAATAAATAGTGATTAAACAAAGGATAAGGTGCTGATTAAGAAGGCAGTAAAGAAGAGGGAAAGAGACTTTTCAAGAGAGGAAGCACTTACTGTATTTTAGTCCAGAATACAGTCAAGCAATATGTATGTATCCACTTGGAATTGAGGATTGATTGAAAGAACATATTTTGGCCTCAAGGTTGCATTAAGAAGCAGTTATTTGGGGATGGTGAGTTGAATTAATAATGAAGTGGATAGCTATAGATAATGAGAATTGGTGGCAGAGCAGGGAATGGTTTGTTGTTCAGAGAAGAATAAGTTAAAGACTGTACATTGCAAAATCCTTGTACTTTGGTTAAATCTTTATTGTAATAGTTGTTTTAATTTATTTTCTGCAATATATTGAATTTGTGTTTAAATAAATTATTTTTTCGTTTAAATTTTATATATAATAAAATCATTTTGAAATATTTCTTTTATACGCTGCATATAGAAGTTTTTTTCTTAAAACTCTATCTAAATATAATTTACAATGTAATACCTATTTAACATTACCAAATGTAAATCATCGGATTTTTTTTTATTCCCAATTAGCCAACTTATAATCCTCTTATTGATCAGAAATCATGAAATCTAATTAAACAAATTTAAATCTAATTAAACAAATTTTACTTTAAATAGTGTTTCAGAACTGCAAATTCGCTTGAATATTTTAATTAAGTGGATTTGTATGAATTACATATTAACCGGCAGTTGGATGATTCTGATTGCAAAACACCTTATTGGAGAGATCTGAGAAAAGATTCTGTCAAATTTAAATGGTAGCAACGTAATGATACAGGACAGTGCATATTTTAAGGAATTTTGACTGGGCGACATACGGGACGGCAAAAGTACCGGGGGTAGGGCGGGGGTCCCGAAAAAAATTTCAAAATTAAGTGTCAAATGACGCATTTTTAGGCTGTTTTAACTCTTAATTAACATGGTTCGTGAGGTTTTGAATACCGGGAACTCCATACTTCAATTAATGATCCCAGGCCCTTTGACAATTAATTTGGTCCACTCTATGACGTATGAACCCATTTTTAAATTTCATAAAGATAGAAGTACAACTCTACAGCTACAATTCCAAAAAAAACCTTGACATTTGAGCTCCCATTGGTCGATTTCAAGTTTTTTTTTTCAATTGTAGCTGTGGAGTTTTATTTTTTTTTATATATTTTTTTTATTATTTTGAAAAACTGTACTTAAATTGAAATTTTTGCTCCCGTAAAAATTTGCCGGCACAGGCTACGTTCACTGGGCGACACAAGTGTCGCCCAGTTTATATGTTATTTTATGGTATGATATAGGAGTAATTCGTTCTAGCTAATTGAGCATTTCCTTCAATCAAAATAAACTACGCAACACCGATAAAAATATTACAAATGAAAACCCCTATTAACTCTTTCTCCATGAAAACAAACAAATGAAACGGACTTCAAAAAAACAATGGCCACAATATCTTCATACTTTAATGTCCTGTTTGTTATCCAAAACAGTCGATAGCAAAGGTCTTAGGTAAGAAAAGTGTAGGTAATTGGAGAGTGAGTTAAAAACAAAAAAAATAAAATAAAAAAGCCATAATTGAATCGTGGAACGAAATATAGGAAAAGTAAGAAAATAATAAACAATTAATGTTAATTATGGAAAGATGGCGTTTAGGCTTCTGGGAAAAAGTTTTTAAAGCTTTTTTTTTATTTTTACAGTTGTGACAAAATTGTTTGTTTATTTTTTTTTGATTATTTGAATTTGTTTCTAAATTATAATTTATAACAATACGTAGTGTATTTAACTCTAAAAAAAATATAATGTACACAATCAACTAACGAATTGATGAGGTTATAATCGTTGATTGGCTTTTAAGATTGCCAGACAGTAAATAGAACATAAGTAACGTGTTGTGTAATTTACGTAATGGTCGTCGATCTACAGGGATGAATTAGCCACTGACAGTGGCGCAACCAGGAATACTATCTGGGAGGGGCTGGGTTTATATACATATACATATATATATATATATATATATATATATATATATATATATATATATATATATATATAGAGAGAGAGAGAGAGAGAGAGAGAGAGAGAGTGGGGGGGGAGATATTTTTTTTATGTTCTAGTTAAACCAAAACAAGGAATGGGTGGCGTACGAGACTATATAAATGAAAATCATAGTTACCGACTAAAAAAAATTGGTCGTTTCGGTCGTCTGGGGGGGGGGGGTTCAGCCCCTAAGCGCCCCCCTTGGTTGCGCCAGTTGTCACTGAGATAATATGTGGATAAGGCTGATTCGCTTGAAACAAACACTAACTAAATCAAATTATAATGCGGTCCTTATTTGAACTACTACGTATTGAGCAAGTGGGTCATTTTCAAATATAATCGCAATTTATCTTTCCAAAAAACCATAACATCCTCAAAAAAAAAATTTATTTATTCGTATTCTATGGCATTCTAGGATGTTGCTAAACTACTTGAGAATACATACCTGAGTTTGTTCGTCAAATTTCCGCTTCCTTGATTTTTAATGAATTTTAAGAGAAAAAAACATCTTTAATAATTTACGTACGTTACCGGGTTAGTACCTTGTTAGAATTATGATTTTTATTCAGATTTTGGCAAAGGATTCTTCTGGTTGCTAATATTGAAGTGATCGCTCCAGGTTTTGAAGTGATTAAATTGCTTGCTGATTTTCCAAAAAATGTAACGTACGTTATCAAAAAGTTCATGGATTTTATCAATGCCCCTCCCTAAAAGTTATTTACATTTGTTAAGAATGTCTATACCCTTTCAATAATCCTTCATTTATTTATTTTTAATTTCTGGTAACGTATGCCAAAAATATATTCACACTTAATGGTGACTAAGAGAAACATGCAGTAAATATAAAAAATAATAATAATAATGTAATAATGTAAATGTAAATAATTCAAAAGAATAACAATTATTCCAATATTTCTTCTCTTTTTTTATCCGGAATGGTTAAAAATGCAATTTACATTTTAAAAGGTTGTCATTAATATTTGGCAAAGCCTCAATAATACTTATTTAATTGAGTAACTATTCCTGCTAAGCACCGATATGGCAGAGCGGATTGGATGTAGCCCAGTCAAACAACTCAAAACAAAAACAATTAGGGAAAGATGAAAGTTATATTTGTTTAAGCAGTTATTAAATATGAATCTCTTAAAAAGTTTCCATTGGTCCAAGCTGCGGACACCTTCAAAATGGCGTTGGAAGTTGTAGCCGGGTATAATTTTAATATACCTAGTCCAAATCCAATGATATTGTTGTTCTTCGTCATTATGATGTATAAACACTTCGAAGTGTATTGAAAGTATCTACATAAATTATTCGAACTATTTTGAGTTAAAAAAGCTCACAAAGCCAGATGTATCCGATGAATATAAAATCATTATTAAGAATGAGAACAAATTAATTTAATGTGAATTCCTTAAATCAATGTTATACCGTCCAAAATCCACTAAATCGATATAAATATTGTAAAAATAACTCAGTTCTTTTAGTTTTTTTTACAAAAACCATTAAATTAAAACAACCATAGATTGATAGTGCGGTGTTTAGGTTTAGTAAGGATTCCAACACAGGTTACAAGGTTAAGAAAACATGTTCATTTTATGACGTTTGTTTGTTTAAGATTATATAAATATTAATTAAAAAAAAAACAAGCAAGGTGATACAATTTATACAGTTGATACAGTGATACAGTTGATACAATACAAAACAGGACAATATGGAGCAAAGAAGAAAAAAATCCATTCAGGAATTTGTCCCAAGTGACTATTAAACACTTACAGAAATGAGGTAATATTTAGTATGAAAGCTTTACAATGCAAATGAGGAATCTAGTACTCAAAGTACTGTGTGGAGTACTTTAATTCTTGAAGACTAAATTGTCAAGGAGTGTAGGTTTTATATTTAATACAAAATTTATAGGAACAAATCCATGTATATGAACAAATAAAATATGATTTTTTATTTTGAAGAGAAAAGATTTGCCCGGTCGGGATTCGAACCCGAGTCCCCACTTCTCTAGCGTGGTGCCTTATCCACTAGGCCACCGAGCTCGCATCCTTGGTTCGGATGCGAGCTCGGCGGCCTAGTGTATAAGGCACCACGCTAGAGAAGTGGGGACTCGGGTTCGAATCCCGACCGGGCAAATCTTTTCTCTTCAAAATAAAAAATATATTAAAAATATATTTATCAACAACAATAATTATTTCATAATTAAAATAAAATATGAGTTTATGCTAACTATCATGATTGGAATCCACTTCAAGATGGAGTGTTGCCAAATTGTACCAATATTACCAAGTAGTTAGTGACAGCAGCTACCACCTAAAAATAAAGATATTATTTATTAAATTTTATGTCGATTAATTAAAAATAGTATGCCAAATTTTTAATTTTCTGGTTTTACTGAATGAATCAGAGCATAGTTGATGGGGAAAAAACCACAAGCTGTAATTTCCATTCGCTGCTTCATGGAGAAGTATAGAATGAGCTTCTTCTGTTAAAAAAAAAAAAAAAAAAAAAAAAAAAAAAAAAAAAAAAAAAAAAATGATTACTTCATCAGCACCTTTTATACAAAATATGGATCAAAAAATTAAGGAGGCACAGGAATACCTTCTTAGAGAGTTGATTAGTGGGGTCTTCTAAAGCTACGGTGTACAGTTTCGAGTCCAATCTCTTTGCCTGAAAAATATATATTATTAGTGTCACTAACATAATGTTTTAACTATTCTCAGTTTCATCTAATCAATTAACAAACTCGATTACTATAGCTTTCAAGTGACAAATTTACCAAGGATATTATGGGGTGGCAAAAAAGAAAATAAAATAAGATACACACAGACTATAAAAAATTGGCATTTTGGGCGATTTCGCCATTAAATCACAATGCTTTAACGTGTAAATTAAAATATTTGATCGACTTTTTTTCAATTTATAGATAAAAATCATTAAAATTAAAAAAATAATAATTTTAGCAATTTTGCAATTACAAGGCATACATAAATTATTTCTACCATTAATTATAGTGCTACTCACATATAATAAGATTATTATTCTTTAACAATAATAGACTAACTGTTATTGATTATAGTATACGACTGTTATTAAAAATAGTGTTATTGATTTAGCCATTCGGGATTTAATTAATTACATTTAAAAATATACTTAATTTATTTTCTAGTCGATACAGGAAATCATTAAATAAATCACAACTAATAAAAAAAAAAGTTTCGAAGCGTGCTACGTGATTGGTTGCTCTCACAAGAAGTCGGGCTATCCTGCAAGCTCAATGTATATGTGTTCAATGTTTAATACGCTTGTAAAACGTATAAGTTTTCAGTAACACGCTGCAAAAAATAAATAAATAAATAAAATAAAAAAAAAAAAGAATCTCTGGAAAAAGCTGCGTTATAAAAATAATTGAAATATATTGGTACTCAAAGGAAATCAAACGGATTTCTGAAATATAAAGGGGGGGAAGGGCCAGGTAGGTTAAATTTGTTTGGGTTTTTCCTATGACTAATTGGAATTAAAACAAAAATCCAATTAGTCAAAGGAAATCCCCAAAAGATTAAACCTACCTGTCCCTTCCCTTTCCACTCTAGATATAAACTGCACAAAAATAAATAGGGATATTGCTAATTTTGGGTTATTTACTTTGCCTACCATTTTTGTATTATTTTTATTATAAACTGCATTAACATTCATTAGAAATTATTATGTTTTTTGCTGAAATAAAATACATTTAATAGGTTTTAAAAAATAAATAAATAAAATGTTTTAGTTGCATGATTTTTTTTATTGAACAGATTATTTTTTGGAAACAATTAATACCTTGTATAATGTCCTCTGTTATCCAAAACCTGTGTGCACCTATTAGGCATACTATTAATAATGTTGTCACTGGTTTCTTGAGGAATTTCACCCCAGAGATGTTGCAATGCTGCGCTCAGTTGTTGAAGGTCAATTAGCGACGGATAATGATTAAAAAGCCTTCTCTATAACGGGTCCAACGTGTGCTCATTAGGATTGAAGTAAGGAGACCATGGGGGAAGGGGCAGGCGGGAAATTTCCAAGTTTTCTAACACTTAATGAACAACTATTCCTCTATGAGGTCGAGCATTGTCATCCAAAAATCGAAAATCTCTCCCAATGAGATCAATAGTTGGAGGGAGGTATTCCTCAATAATTTCATGTGCATATCGAGCTGCTGTGAGGTTGGTTCGTCCTACCGTGTAAATGCCAACCCAGACCATAACCTCCAATAACTGCACTGAAGGCACAATAAACTGGGGCATTGTACGCATTCCTTGTTCTATGTAGACTCTTAGGCGTCTGCTGTCACTATACAGACAAAAACGCGACTCGTCGGTAAACATCACAGCATTCCTATTTGTGTCCTCTTCTAGTTGCTCGCTGCACCACATTCTTCTGAGCTGCTGGTGGCAAGCTGTTGCTGCAGGTCGTCTCAAAGGAGCATATGATGTAAGGCCAAGTTCCCACGAACGATTACGAATCGTTTGTGTTGATAAAAGTCAAGTAAAACACCTTCAACTTTATTGAGGATCTGCGTGCACTATGGAAAGGGTGTTGGCAACAATATTTCTATCCTCTCTTTCAGTTGTAATACGTTGCGTTCCCCTGCTCGGCCTTCTATTGGCACTCCCAGTCTCTCGGAATCGAGCTAAAGCCCGGGAGACGTCACTCTGGAAAACGCCAACCGCCTCTGCAATATCAACTTGTCGGTGACCTTGATTACGCATTCTCATTATAATTTCGTGAACTTCGGGTTCAAGATGATGTCTTTCCATGTTTATTGAAAGTACAACTGGATTAAAATACGAGAAAAGTTGTTTATTTACAAAATGATAAATCTTCATGTTTACTATTCTTAAGAAAACTTGTTATAAATAAAAGGATTAACAATTGTTTTGACTTTGGTTTGTATTTTCTATTTTGTTGTATCCTAATAATTTTGAATATATTTGCTAATTTAATTTAAATGACCGGATAAGGGATAAATAAGGCATATCCCTATTCATTTTTGCGCAGTTTATTTCAAAATCCGTTTGATCTCAGGTGAATACCAATATATTTAATTTCTTGTCTTAGATTTTTTAAAACCTTAGTGTATATAATTCATGTAACAAAGTGCTGATGTTTTGAAAATGTTTTAGAACTGAAGATGAATGTTTTCAAATGAACTAGTTTTCAAATAAATTAATTCCAATCGAAGCGGCAATTAATTCATTAATCCTAATGAAATGAGATGAAATGAAATAAAATGAAAAATAATTTATGATTTCTGGGACAGACTGTCCCCTAAGAATAATTAAAGTGTACAATAAAAGGTCTGGCTGAGATTAGTTACAAATCAGCACATCAGTATTACAAATTAAATTATGAGAAAAAAATAGAAGAGAGAAGAAACAAAGAAAAAAAAAATTAAAATTAAGTAAAAAAAAAAAAAAAACAAACAAAACAATCAACAGTAAAAATTTTAACACAAATACGTACATTTACATATTATTTACATTTTTGTGAAAGATTGAAGATCGAGGACATGGATAAATAAAAGAAGTTAAGGATGAGGCTTTGCGAATATGGATAGGTAAGGAATTACAAAAAGAGTTAGCTCGGATGACGAAGGATTTTTCAAAGGAGGCAGTTCTATGTGAGGGAGTATATAAGTTGGAAGCTTGTATTCAGATGGTGAATGGAGGAACGCAGAGTAAGTAGGTTTAGAATATAGGAAGGTTTATTGGTTTTTAACCCTTTAACGGGCAATGTATCCTGGAGGATACATATTTAATGCCTTTTGCTCAATAAATGACGTAATGTCCGACGGATTATCCTACTCATTATCGTCTAATATCCTTTATTCAACCTTGGATTTCATGATACATGTTTGGGGGTTAGCGTTGCTATAGCCATTCAAAGGTAAAAAAAAGGAAGAAATGTATTCAAAAATCTCCGGCCTGCCCGTTAAAGGTTTAATGATTGGAATAGGAAAGTGCCGAGGAAGTATTGCCGTCGAAAATCAGGGAAAAGCCACCCTAGCTCATTGTACCGCCAAGATACGTGAGACCGTCTGTCGACTCCAAAGATGAATCTTATGAAGCAATTCATTAGTCTCCTTAGTCTCATCTCTAGCTCAACAGACAGCCCCCCATACACCAAGTACCCGTAATCAAAGTGGGGAAAAATGAGAGAGAATACCAGAATTTGGCGGGTACTTCGGGGAAAGGAGTCACGATATCTTTGGAGCTGTTTGAGGATCATGATGGATTTTCTGGTAATTTGGGAGATGTGGTTATTCCAGGATATGTGTTGATTAAAGGAGATTTCGAGGTTTTTGATAGAAATTTGAAATTGAATTATACGGTTATTGAGGTAAAGTAATGGATAGTAAGGGAGGGAATTAAGGGTAGGTTTTGAACCAATAAGGATAGCCTTGCTTTTCTCTGGATTGAGGCGTAACTTATTTTCCATTACCCATCCGCTGATGTTCTCAATATCATCCTGAATCTTACGAGATGCTTTGAACATGTCTGAAGGATGGAAGGATAGGTAGATTTGGAGGTCGTCGGCATACAGATGATACTGGGAGTGGCGTATAACATGGGGTAGGTCATTAATATAAGCAGAGAAGAGGATTGGTGACTGGGAGGATCCTTGAGGAACACCTCGTGTTAAAAGTAGTGAGGATGAGGGAGGTTTCTTGAGAATGATAACTGTTTGGAAACGGTGAGACAAGGAGGAGCGGAACCAGTTTAAAGCATTAATTGTATTGATCCTTCTATACCATCATGCGTACCTCATGAGTTAATAAAATACTTAATTAGAAATGAAATAGACCTTTATACTTTTTGACATACAGTATGATAAGAAATATATCCTCCAAATTAACAAAAATATATTACTACCTCATCAGACATTGAGCTAACTGCTGAAACGAGTCTCCAAAGTTGATAGCTGCGTGCGAAACAACGCCCCAAAGCAAACCATTTTATCGACCTTGATTCCATTTCTGGAAGGACAATTATCAAGAAATACAAGTCTAGAGTGGTGCAAATGAATATGTTTCCGAAAATAACGAAACAAGGTTTTGAAAAAAGTTCATGTATCATCTCAGATATCTCAACGAATGAGGTTGAGACCTCTAAAAAACCTTCGAAATCACGTGAAGGAAGAGACGAAGTCGTTGATTTTATAAGACATGATAAATAGCTGCACATTGCCACTATTTGCATCTCAATACAATTAACACACCAATGCGTCAAGTAAAAACCGACAGCCCTTAAATAGAGTTGTAAGGCATCATCGCTATATTGGTGGTAATTGGCGATAGAAGTTCCAAAAATGGTGGCTGCTCTCAAGGCTACATCCAGAATTATGGTTGTTGTGCAGTATTTGAACTGGAAATTAATACATATTATTAGGAAAATTAACTAAAAGTAGTGTCTTACATTGATACATTAGTATGTTTCGAGTAGGTTTAATACAATTATAGAAAAGAAAGGGATTAAATATGAAAATCTATGTCTCCTCACTTCTATTGTTTGAAAAATATTATTAATACGTACTCATAAGATAAAAATATTAAATATATAATAATTCCTTGTCTTAAAATTACAATATAGCAGAACCCTTCATAAACGGTCTTTTAGGGATGGAGACCGAGACCGGCTATCCATTCGGTTGGTTAATCCCAGTAAAGGTGGAAAAAGGGCTAACAAAAAAAAATGTTAATCTTTGCTTAATCGTGGGAAATGTACGCCTTTTGGGAATACCCCCAGTCTATATTTTTGCTACAATCTCCACATCTGCAGTAATATTCACTAGCAATATTGACTATTTTCTCGCAACTAAAAAATTGTCTGGATCACTTTTGTCATCCATTTCTTCACATCCTAAAAATTAATAAATTACTGCAGATCGTTAAAAATGGTATGAATTTTCGATGTATTCCTACACTCCGCCGTTGCTGTTGTATAAATTTCCTTATCCATGCTAAACTTTCCTTCACGATTTAAAGAATGAGATTCCTGAAAATAACTGACCAACATGTAATCTTTGCAGTAAAGGTTATGTACAATCGATTTTTGAATTATGAAGCAATAAAGTATAGAGATAAACAACTGAGTTGCAAAAAAAAAAAATTTGAAATTTGTTATTTATTCACGTGTCGGCCGATAAATCCAAGGGTCGGTTGATCCGAACTCGGTTAAGAGGGATTCTACTCTACCAATAATGTTTACCTATATGTATTACTTATAGTAGATACTGAGTCTCCCAAAAATGTTATTTACAATATATATGTACATATTTCCGGATTTGACCCTATTGATTTAAACATTAATACAATAAAATAATCATGAACCAGTATGCTATGCCACCAGGTTAAAATATGCAATAGTAAATAACATAAATGCACTTGAGTGATCTTTTCAATTATTCGGTTTAAAGAATAAGTAGTTTTAATATTTTTGGAAAAAGCCGAGGTCAATTTATTTTTCATCCAATTTTTTCTGGTACCTACATTAAAATAACAGTATATATTAAAATACACATGAACTACATGCATAGTAATAAGTATTTAACATTTTTACTAGGAGGATTACTATGCTAAAAACAAGAAAACGTTATGTGTTCATATTTTCATAAATTTCTAGTTGGTATTCAAATATTTTATTTTGTTTTTAAATCAGTTAAAAGTGAATACAAAATATAAATAATTAGTAACTAATAATTGGAACCTGCACGTCTAGTTGAGCGAGAAAAATTTCAACGTCCAGCACTGTTGCCATAATCTTTTTATAAAGCCCACCCACTGTGAAGCTAAACGCCACCAAAGCTGCGACTGATATGTAAAGTGAGAAACAAAGTCCAAAGTACATCTCTGCAGCAAAACCTTCGAACTCTTCGGCATAAAAATAAAAGAAGTATGCATTTGCTGTGACAAGTCCAAATAGTGAAGGTGGAAAGAGGACCCAAAAAATAGAAATGTTGAAATTATTACTGAATGGGAAAAGACCAGATACACGGCAAATCCAGAAAATTGGGGACATGGAAGAGTCGAGCAGTGAACTCTCCATATTCTAGACACCACTGAGCGTATCGAGCGGCAGTTTCGTAAACAAAAAGATCACTGCTACTATTACCTCATTGAGCGAAAAAAACAAGTCACTGCTTCATATTAAAATAATATTTCTAGTGAATTTTATTTTCCAAAAATACCAATATTAATGTGGATACTGACTAAAACTTTACTTTTTGAATTGAATTAAACTCTTCAAATATATGTTTCACGGTATATAGTTGTGTTTGTTCGAATCATCCATAAAAATATTTCTGTTAACAAATTTTATTCGAAAGTTACAATATAAAATCATTGATTAAGAATACAATAAGATTGCTGCCTTGAACAAATATATAACAAATAATAGAAACTAGTTGTTATATAGTATTATTTATATCAGTGTTAAATTTAAAAATTTTCCTCACCTATATTATATAAATAAAACGTTTTAAATTTTAATATATTTTTATTATTTTTACACACTAAATTTCAAATAAGACCATTTTTTAAAAATATAGGTAAGAGAACTTTTTTAAAACTAAAACCTGATATTATTTTTAGATTATTCGTCAATAATCTAAGGGTTTCAAAGCTATTTGTAATAAAAATATAGGTAAGGAAAATTTTTAAACTAAAAACTGATATCAGTTTCAGATTCTCCATCTCCAAAAATATGTAGAAAAAAAATGTTGTCGAAATCAAAAATTAAATTTTTGTACACCTAAATTTTTCGCCACTGATTGAAACCAAATTTTAAGGGTATCTAGAAACCATAAAACTGCATAATTTAGCCCAAATCCGGATGTTGTAAGATTTCTCCTAATTGAGATATCTCAAGTTATAGTTGACCTCGGAATTTTTTATTCATGTCATTTTTTTTTCCACTAAAATCTAGAGTAAACCCAATGTTATATGCATGGATAAAAAGCAGAATTTACGCAGATTCTTGTGAAGCTATAACTATTGTAATCTGTTTAACAAGTAGTTGTTATAGCCGTTAGAAGTTGTTGATGAAATCTCAATTTCAAACTTTTAATGTCCTCGAAAGAGGTAAAAAAATCAATATTATGATAAAATTTCACATATTTGTGTTTTTGGTGTGTTAAATCGAGATTTGAGGTCAGTTTTTCATGAAAAAAAAATCCACTGATTTACAGTGGACTTCGTAGGAATTTCGCCATTTTTTTTAAGTTTTTGAGCACCCTGAAGCCGGGTCGTGTCTTGAGCATAAAGAAAGTATTTTTATTTCAAATAGCATCCAAAACTACAATTTAACGTTAAAGAGTTATTACGATGTCTTGACTGAGAGCTGAGAAAAAAAATAAAAACATGATTTTTATATTTTATTTTTTTTATCGGCTCCCAATGCTAACATTAGTTTTGCACTATTATAGGCCCCTTCTACCTACACAAAAATCGGCATTCAAATCTGTGAGTAACATGTCTAAACGTCCCCTTGTAATATGCAGGGCATGATTATGAGAACAATATAGTCTCGAAACGTCGCCAAAGTAGCTGTTTTTATTTACTGACTGAACCTCAAGAACCTTATTAAAAATTATATATATACGTATATATATATATATATATATATATATATATATATATATATATATATATATATATATATATATATATAAAAAAAAAACAAAACAAGTTTTAATTTTTATACTTATTTATTTACATTTATATTTATGTTGTTCTTTTTAATGTAAATATTTCCAAAATGTTGTCCTCTTGCACCAATGCAAGCATTACATTTAGCACTCACTTGATAAATTGCAGCTTGTTCTGATGATATTTGGTGCACTGCATCTATGATTCGGTCTCTTAATTGCTCTCTTGAGTTGATTGTTACCGAATAAACTTTCTGCTTCAAGGTTCCCCATACGAAGAAATCCATGGGTGTCAGATCAGGTGATCTGGGTGGCCAAGGTACTACTCCTCCACGTCCAATCCATCGTTGTAGATAATTTATATCCAGCCAAGCTCGAGTAACTCTGCTATAATGAGCTGGACATCCATCGAGTTGGAACCACATTTCAATCCGCTGCTGTAAGGGAATGTCATCTAAATAATTAGAAAAGTTGTTCTCCAAAAAATGTGTAAATGTGATACCATTCAATCTTCCAGGTAAGAAATATGGTCCCACCAGTAATCCGTTCCAAATTCCAAGCCAAACGTTAATAGCAAATTCATGCTAACCTATTCTCTCTAATAGCTCTGGGATTTTCAAGAGCCCATACATGATGATTTCTTTGATTAACAATTCCTTTCTTGTAAAGGTAGCTTCATCGGTCCATATAATTTTTAATGGAAATAAATTATAATCGCGAATTTTGTCAAGAAACCAGTTACTAAAATTCAATCTCTTGACATAATCTTCAGGTAATAAATTCTGAACTTTTTGAAGATGGTACGGGTAGCGATTATCACCTTTCAAAGTTCGCCATATTGCTTGCCGCGATATTGCTAATGCAGCAGATGCTCTTCGGATGCTATTCTCAGGATTGTTATCGAAGCGGCGTTGGACACAATTTCTTCTCCGATAATCTGCTCTTATTGCTGCCTGGAATTGGTCGCCTTCATTACGTATTAAGAATGACCCAGTCTCTCGTAGTCTATTAAAATTTAACGAAAAGACTCGCCGATTAGGCACTCTTCTATTTGGAAATCGGCGTGCATACTCCGGCACCGCTTCTAAAGCATTACCGTTACAGAAACCATACACATAAATCATATCAGCGTATTCAACATGAGAATATGTATGCGGCATTGTGGCTGATGCTATTTACACAAAAATATCTGAGTAACTGACTGAAGACTGATTTAGGAATTATAATCCTAGATGAAAGCCAAAATGTAAACATTTTTTTGCGATTTTCTCTAAAACTAAGCAAAGACGAGCAAATCTCTAAAGGACTTTTTGTCTTAGTTTTTCGGTCTCCTATAAGTTCCTGAAGTTTTTCCATTTAAATTCGGGACACCCTGTATAAAAGCAATACAAACGTTAATATTTAGAAGGATGATGCGCCACCACCGCCTGCAATCCCACGATTCGTCAGACAATCTCTGAGGGACGATCTAATACAGAGTAGAAAAGTCAAGATGGACTTCTCGACGCGCGATATCGGCTGGCTGGAGAATGACTCCCAATTTTTTTCAGTTTTTAATTTATTGGTGTCACTATGATATTACTTTTAATCAGTTAACGCTTTTTTTTCTTTACTATTTTCACTTGATTATGTATCTTTATCTTTATTTTTTTCTTCTTCTTCATCTCTTCTTTACCAACTCATCACCCTCTCGTTCTATCTATACTATTCTTATATATTCACCTGTTACTACTTTTACTTTCCATTATTGTACATATCATTTTACTTTGTTGTTATCATCGACATGTATTTTTTCTTCTTGGCGTAGGTTTTCTTTTTCTAGTTTTCTCTGTATTTTTTTTATTTTTTTATACGTATTTGTATTTAATTTTACCTATGTTGTTTTATTTTGAACAGCCTCTCGGCCTAATATATATTACTTTGTATTATTTAAAGTTATTCTTAAGGGACGTTGTCCCAGAATAAAGTTTTCTTTCTATTCTATTCTATTCTATTCTCTCTCTCTGCTCTAAGTCCCTCTCTCTCTCTCTCTCTCTCTCTCTCTCTCTCTCTCTCTCTCTCTCTCTCTCTCTCTCTCTCTCTCTCTCTCTCTCTCTCTCTCTCTCTCTCTCTCTCTCTCTCTCTCTCTCTCTCTCTCTCTCTCTCTCTCTCTCTCTCTCTCTCTCTCTCTCTCTCTCTCTCTCTCTCTCTCTCTCTCTCTCTCTCTCTCTCTCTCTCTCTCTCTCTCTCTCTCTCTCTCTCTCTCTCTCTCTCTCTCTCTCTCTCTCTCTCTCTCTCTCTCTCTCTCTCTCTCTCTCTCTCTCTCTCTCTCTCTCTCTCTCTCTCTCTCTCCTCTCTCTCTCTCTCTCTCTCCTCTCTCTCTCTCTCTCTCTCTCTCTCTCTCTCTCCCCTCCTCTCTCCCCTCTCTCCCCTCTCCCCCTCTCTCCCTCCTCCTCCTCTCCCCCCTCTCCCCCCCCCTCCCCTTGCGTTGAGCCGTAAGAATAAACTTACAAAAAAGTTTTCTTTTATCCATTTTTCTTTTTTTTTTCTTCTATTCTTAATTTTACTATCAAATGAATTACAGTTGTCTTTATATAATCGCTTTATGTACTATGATATAATTCAGGAGCCCATGAAAATAACCCACCAAATAACTTCTACATAAATTTAATAACCAGAATTATATTTTTTGGCTAGCAATATATTTGAATTTATAGAAGTTTAGCTAATTAGGGTATACGTCTTTGCTATTTTTACAAACAAAATAACCTTGTTTAACAAATGTTGAGGTTATATAACCTTTTTGAATTTGGTGCTGGTTTTGAAGTCTAGTTATTACCATGAATAGTAAAAGAACTAAACGAAAAGCCTATTTTTTAAGTGCGAACCCTTCCAAGAAAAGAAGAAATGATTTGATGCCTGGTTTAAAAGGGTTTATATGCACTTGCAATGGCAACATGAAAGGTTGCATATCAGAAGCTCTGAACATTTTGGATGAATTTGATTCTAAAATAAATCCTGATACGAATGTAAATTTGGGTAACTAACTGAGTAAAATTATATAATGTAACTGTTTGCTAAAGATGTTTTACTTCTATAGAATACAGATGAAACTGAGGATAGTGAAGATATTGAACAAACCCTAATGAAGGAATTGAACAATGAAAAAGAACAAAAGAAAGAGGAGAAAAAGTTCAGAGTAATTGATACTGGCATTAACAACTGCATTTTTATTGGAACGACTGTAAGTTATTATTATTAGAAAATCTTAGCTTAGATATTTTTGTTTATATTTTTTTGCTACACAAATATTCTGATAAAGAATTGGGAGTGGAGCTGGACTATTATGGAAAGGACTGATTGCCTATATTTTCGTAGCTCTTGTTGAATTAGTAAATTATTTAATTTTTACCCAATCATGACCTGCTGTAGATAGAGTAATTTATTTTTCAAAACAAGAATTCTGCTTCTAGTAGCTTTTTTCTGCTAGTTAACAAACTTTTCTTTTTTTTTTTTTTTTATATGTACCTGCCTGGCATTGGAAGTAGGCATACCAAAAAAAAAAATAATATTACTTTAAATAACAACTCACCCATCAAATTAAATGTCAGTAAAACATCATTTTGTTGTAGATTTTGATTTAATTTTTAGACTCTTAAAGAACATGCATTTTATGTGGCCCTATATTTTTATACTTTAAAGTAAAAATATTTGTATTAATTTTCAGGTTGCCAATGTAGTTGAGATAGTTGAAAAAATTGCAAAAGATATTGAAAGTACAAAAATATCAAAGAGTAAAAACCTTATTCGGATGCTGCCTGTGGAAATAACTTGCAAAGTAAGATTTTGTTTTTCCTTTTCTGATCTATTGAATTAATGCTTTAGTGGTAAAATGCTACACCATTAATGAAAACAAATGGAAAGAGAAGTTCTTGCTTGAAGTTTAAAAAATTTCTCTTAGTACAAGGCTTGTGCCTATTAAATAATGGAACTGGCTTTATAGCTTCCCTTGAAAGCAACAGAAGTGGAATGACAAGGCTTTGGTAATGATCATGGATGTGTCATGTGTGTCAATGGATGTGTCATTGGATGATCATGGATTGACACCTGCACAATTAAAAATTTTGGATTTGAAAATTTAACTAGAAGTGAATTTGAAATCTTTAATGAAATTGTACAAAACATTAATAGAGTGTTGATTGATAATGTTTGCTTAACTTTATAAAGAAGACTGCATGTCTCGTACATGAGTATTTGAGTGGTATAAAAGATTCACTGTAGGTTTTTGGGAAGTGGAAAATGACAAATGCAGTGGGCGGTCCAGCAATCTCAAGAACCTGTGAAAATGTGGAAAAAAAATCAGCCAGATAGTTCAAACTTACCGTCGATTGATTTTCCAATTGATAGCTGAAACTATGAAAATGGTCAAAGACATTATGAAAAACACATTTGTGCCAAAATGGTTCATAAGATTCTCAAAACACTTACACTGACGTGTTGTCACAAATTGATGCTGATCCTGACCTAACCAAAGTCATTACTTGTTGATAAAACATAAATATTTCTGTATGATCCAGAGAGGAAGAGGCAGTCAATGTTTTGGAAAATCCCTTCTTCACTATGAATGAAAAAATTTCATCAGAGCAAATCAAAATTTATGGCAATGCTGATAACATTTTTGGATATTAAGGGTGTTATTTTGGAATATTGGTTTCCTTAAGGCAGGACAATGACCAGCATTGTTTCAAAGTTTATATTTATTAAAGTATGCATTATACATATTTTATGCTGCGGGAAAGGGTTAGAAAAAAAGTCTAGAAGTTCCTCCATAAAGCATTTTTTGGCTTAAAAACCTTGCAAGATTCCAGAATAAATTTGATTCTTGGCTCCCCTTTGCTGAAAGGCATTGTAGGTAGAAGCGAAAGAAGAAAAAGAATTTGCAATGCTTGAACATCCTCTATGTCTTAAGTATATGCATTTAGCACCATGTGACTTTTTCGTTTCTCCAAAAGTTAAATCAGTACTAAAGCGAAACCATTTTGTGTCAAGATCTCCCACATATCTAGAATGAAAGAGTCAAAACTTTATCATTAGTATTTTTTTATTTGAATTTTTATTTTAGCCAGAAAGTTGCCTCAAATTTTGGGTTTTGGCATGTGAAATAATTTGTTAAGTGCCAAAAGTTAAACTACCTAGTCGAAATACCATGAAATCTAGGAGAAATAACTTCAATAATAACTAAAGACCGAGCTGAATTAAGGATAATGTGAGATTGAAAGAAATCATAAATTAATTGTAACTTCGTTTTCATTGTTTCTAATTGTTGTTTAAATGTATGATTTTTGTTTTTAAGGTGAATTGATAGTTGTTTTTTAATTGTAAATTGTTTTGATTATTGAAAAAAAAAAAAAAAAAATTCAATTTGAAAGACATGTTTTATTTTGAGGATCAATAACTGAAGTAATTGTTTAAATAAAAAAGAGAAGAAATCTAATAATCAATCATTTGGATTTATTTAGCTTACTAGATATAATTAAGGAGTAAATTGACTTCCTCCGTCAAGCAGAGGAATAGCGTTTTTTTTTGGATTTCATTAGGACAATCAAAAGGTTTCAGACAAAGGAATAAAGTATTTCAATAGATTACTTGAGGATTTGCAAAAAGGATCAATAGGACTGTTGATCAGACTTGATACTCCCCTCTTCCGCTGCCAGTACTAGTACTGTCTGGTTTAATGCTGTACTTTTATTGTTTCTTGCTGACTGTTCTAATACATTATTGAACATTTTTTTTTTTTAGGTTATCAATATGTCTTTTATTTTTCACAGGCATTCATAGATGATATAAAGAAAGCGGCTTGCAGTATTTTTGAAAAACACTTTAAATGTGATCCAGTTTCTTTCAACATAATTTTGACGTAAGTTTAGCAAAAGCATGTACTTAGATCTTTCATATTTTAATTATTTTATTTCCTGACATTAGTAGTTAGTAAAAATAAACTTAAATATTACATTTGAGACAAGAAAGTTTAACCTCATTGTTTAACAAATACACATAACTACAGTAAAAATACTGAATTTTTCAATATATTTTGTTTCAGTAAGAGGAGTAATAGCAATTTAGATCGGATGGAAGTGATTGAAGAACTAGTTCTTCTTGTTAAAGACAGAAATTTGAATCACAAAGTCAATCTGAACTCCCCAGTGAAAAGTGTAATAGTAGAAATAATAAGAAATATTTGTTGCTTGTCAGTTGTAAATAACTTTCATGATTATCTGAAGTTTAATTTGATTGCCCTTGCTTCTAATAAAAACACTGATGTTAAAACATGATTTAATGCGTTTTGTTTTTTTTCAAATATATATCATTACTTAAATGTTCTTGAATTCTTGTTTTATTACTTCATAATTTCATTGTACTTCAACATTAAAACTGTTGGACTTTCTTAAAATACAGCGTATATATTTGTAAATTTTATTTTCACATATCCAATTATTTTTTTTCGAAACCCTGCCATTATTCCTAGTTCATATATATATATATATATATATATATATATATATATATATATATATATATATATATATATATTTATACATTTTTTTTACAAAAGATATTTAATATAAGGTTAAGACTACCCATTGATTTATATGAGTAAATTATTGGTGTTAGAGTAAAAAAGAAATATATATATACATAACTTATCAAAAATGGTTTTTAGTTTAATGTGTGTAATATATTTTTATTATTTTAGTAATATTGGGCTGAATATAATAGAACACATGGTAGCATTGCTGTAAGAAACTTAATAATAAAAAGTAAAATGTAAATTATGTTGACATTGGCCTGTAATTCTTGATTAGGGAAATTGAAACTAAATTCACTTAAGGTTTTTTATATTCACCTAGTTTTATGCAGTAAATTCTGGCTTTCCTCAAAACAGCAAAATATAAAATCAGTTAAAATTAAGGATGGCGATGAAAAAAAAAAAGAGGATAGAGAGTAAGATAAATTAAAGTGCATAGCCAATGGCAGAAAATTTATTTTTCAAATTGCTGAGATTCTAGTGATAGATCCAAGTTTCTATAATGTGTGAACCTGAACCTTCATTGAGACAAAAATTGATCAGTTTAAACCGTGAAAATGCTTGATCTACTTAGGCATTTATATACCCATAACCGATGTAAATCAAAATTTGTATTCTATTTCAAGATTTACGTAAAAATAACCATATATAAAGGTTTTTAAATAATCAAATTAGTCATTGTTATACTCTTAAAACTTTATTATTGCAAGACTTCAATTGACAGTTTCCATGTCAGCACACCAATTAAGGTTTCTATTTACTAACTTTAATGTGTTTTTCACTAAATCCTGACTGCATTTTTGACAACCTCTGTAGTGGTGGTTAAGAAATACTGGACCTGTTATTTTGTAAGAGGTTTGGGCTGACTGAACCGCATCCTGTAACCGATATTCAGAAGTAACAGGGACGAGATACTTGCGTACTCACTTCAGTACTAGGAACAACATTCATACCTATTACCTTCGTACTGCTTACTGCCCTAGATTAGTATGTTTTTCTTGTCATCTCTACCTGTTACCAGATACTCGTTTACCTAAACCACTCTTTTTACTTCCACTCTCATACCAGTATTTTCTGGTAAAATGTCAGCCGGTCTTCATTGTATTTAGATACTCTTACATTATTTTGTATTTTATTATTGTTAATTTTAATAATCATTAAAGTACACTCAAATATGAAATCTATACATAAGCAATTATATTATTTTTATGGGTCATAAATCAAATAAAAAATATGTATGCTGTTATAAAACATATAACATCTTAAATAATTATATATTTTATATAACCTAAGGAGATTTAAGTGTATAAGGAATATTAATTAGCTATATTATCTCCCATCACAATTATATTTAAATAACTATGTTACATAATTCCTTTTATTTGGGTGACGTTTCATGGCCTATGCCACATTTAAAGCCCTGAAAACATGAAAACATATGTATAATAAATACAAAAATTGGTTATGACAATATTTAACCTGCTATCTATCCAATATGCAATATATATATATATATATATATATATATATATATATATATATATATATATATATATATATATATATATATAAAAATTACCATTCTGTGTCGTCTACAATCATTTTGATTTGGTCAAAGAATATAACATCGAAAAAATTTGGATTATTTCTATTATTATTTAATGTTGATGAATTATTTGTATTGTCTATTGAATCTATATTATTCCTTAAATGTTCTATTTTATTTTTGTTATTTTTATTGATTTAGAAATTGGTTATTTTCTTTTGAGTGTTTCTACCTTTTGTTTGTTTATTGTCTTTTAAATTATTTCTGGATGGTGTGGCTAAATGGTTTATATTTATTTTAACCTCTTTTTTATTGTTTGTATTTAAGTTCTAATACCAATATTTGTTAATTATATGTTTTGGTATGAAATTGTCTTCCAGTATTTTGTATGTATATTTTTTTAATTTCTTTGATATATTCTATGTCTGTTATGGCTATTGCTTTGAATATTACAGTATTTATGCAGTTTGCTGTAGTAATTTAGTTATCTATTGGTTTTTGTTGTCTTTTTGAACCATTTTGTTTTGATTTGGTTACTATCCAAAATAATAGTCATATCTAAAAAGTTTGTTATGTTTTTAATAGATTTTTCTAGGGTAAATTCTATATAACTATTGAATTCATGATATGTATGTAATAGATTATCGATTTGATCCATTTTAATTATAACGAATAAATCATCAATGTATTTGTGTAATTCTAATGGTTTATTATTTAGTTTATTTAAACATTCATCGATTAAATAGTTCAACCATATTCCACTGAAATTTACAGTAAGGTTAGAGCTCATTGGTGCTCCATCTAATTGCATGTAAAATTGTTCATGGTACATGAAATAATTATTATGTAAACAATTTTAGTCCTTCCATATATAGTTTTTTGTTTTTTATTGTGGTATATGGTTCAGTATCATTCCATTTTTCATTGATGCCTTTTAAACAAGTATCTATCAGGATACTGGTGAATAAATTTTTTACATCAAGGCTAATAAGTGTGTGATTGATTAAATCATTCAATTTTAATATAGATAAATGGTTCTTTAAATCTATTGTATTTTTTACATCGTAGTTGTTATCATTGTTGAGATGTGATAATGTTTTATTAAAATAGATAGTTTTTCTATAGGGCCATATTTTCCATTTATTACCAATCTTAAATTATGGTACGATTTTTGTAATTTTATTAGTCCATGAGCTACCAGTATGGTGAAAGTGTTAGGTGCTATATTATTCTTTTCTTTTTTCATCATGAATCCAGATTTTTCTAAATTATTTAGGTATTTAATGATATTTTTGGCTAAATTATTTCCCAGATCTGTTCTTATTGTTCTATAAATAAGTTAATAATTTTGTTATCATATTCTTCTTTTTCCATTATAGCTAATTGTTTAGTTTTATCAGATCTTACGAATATAATGGTTGGATTCTCTTTTATAAATAAATTTAAATGGTTAATGTCTTTATTAATAATGAAATCCAATGCCGAAAAATTATTACTATTTTTATATTTATTTATATAACTGTTGAGTGATATATTAATGTTATTCCTTAAACAGTTTTTGTGGTTATCTGTGTTATTATCATTGTCTGTGATCGTTTCTAAATCTGCAATTAGTATAATTTCTTTGCTAAGTTTGTATTTGTTGATATTAATATTTAATCAAAAATTATTAATATTTATCCAAAAATTATATTAAACGTTTAATATATTAATTGGAATATTTACTTTAGTCTTAATAATAACTCTATTGCTCATGTATAATAATTTATATTTACTTATAAATTCTCTCCATGTGTTATTATATGTTTTAAATTGTGTTTTTTATGTTTAATGTTTTAAATCGTTTATTATACGTTTTAAATAAACTTTATTCTCTGTGTTTTTTATGTATATGTTACCTGCTGTTAATGAGGTATAATTATTGTTATGGTTATCATTATTCGATGGAGTTGGAATTTTCAGTTTATTAATTTTAATTATATGTCTATCCAGTTTTTTATTGAGTAAGTTTAATTTAGATTTTTCATAAAATCCACTGCCCCAAATACTTCATTAAATTATTTGGCTATATATATATATATATATATATTAAAAAGGTAGTTGAAAATGTAAACTTTTGATTAGAGCCGATACTGAATAGGTAACAGATATATATTTTTTGAACCAGTATCGGTTTAGGTTGTCCCTGTTATTGAAAAATATCGGTTTAGACCATCCCTAAACCTCTGCAGTAACAGTTTTTTTTTAATATCTGTGTCTGTTTAGGTCCCGAACTGCTTGATGCTTGAGTTCCAACTGTCCAACTATTTTTGTTCGGATGTTTGTAGAAAACATGTTCATTAAAACCCTTCCCTCTCCATTTTTTTTTTCTCTGTTAAATTACTAAATAAAAAAAAATTAGCTTTGGTATTTATGCAGGTAGATAAATATAAATGCCTATTTTATGATGAGACGTGATTGCAGTTTCATTAATTATAATAATATCAACATGAATTTAAAAGTATTTTTACAATAAGTAGCCTTACATAGATAGATTCAGTATGTTTATTTTAACTAACAAAATAGCATTTGCTGCACAAACCCTAGCTAGATACAACGATTTTATTCTTAAAAAAAAAAATTATGTGCTTTGTCAGGATAGGAATCATGTTATTACAATTATTTATAGTTCACTAAACTTTTAAATATAATTATTTATTTATTTAAATATGATTCCTGACCCTAGCACACCACCAAACCTAGTGTCTTTCAAGAAGACATTTTATCGACTATTCAACTAAATTATAACCGTTCAGTTCCTGATCACACTACATAAATATATAATTACTTTCATTAAAAAAAAAAACTAGAGAGAGTAAACAAGCATATAATCCAGGCTTCACTCTAAGGTACGACAAACTCAATGATATGACAACTGTATTGATTAAAACCTTATTCATTAAAAATTGTACAACTGTGAAAGCTATTGAATACATTTTGTAGATGAGGAGGCCAACTCTCTTTCTCTCGAGGGAGAGAGAAAAGAGCCAGAGTAGATAGCTGTTTGAAGATAAATTAATAATAATGAAAGATATTTCTTCAATACTTCTGAGTTCTTTAATAACGATAATATTCTCTAATATTTAAACATTATTCGACTTTGGATCGATATCGACAAATAAACACAGCAAGTGTTAGTTTAATATATAAATTGAAATCATGAGGGACACAAAACTCATTTTCATCCATAGTCACATAATACATTAAGGAGACCAAACAGCCTAAGGGTGATTGTGAGGAATGGATATTTGAATTTAGGTAAACACAGTTGAGTATAGTTAATAAATGGATAAGTAATGCCCAATACAGAAAATTATGAGCTTATTAGATACAAGAAACCAAATGGAAGTAAAACTGATGACATTTCACTTTTCTGGACGTAAATATAGTTAACTGATTTATATAAATTTCTCAATTTAAATAAAAATTGTCATGAAGCCATAATTATATTAATAATTTTTTATTACTATTAAAAGAATTTGACATCACATATTTTCGCTAAATTCATTAAAACATGCAAAGTGATGGACCATTAATTGAATATTGATGATAGATAACTAATTAAAAAATTAACAATCTGTAATGAGAGGGCGTACTTTATTGTAGACATTTTTAATGAAGCATTTTAATTATAATTAAAAATCACATTAGTTTCCCTACAGCTTACAATTTCTTCAAGACAATGTAAAAAAATAAACTTATAGAACTATGAAACATGCAGATGTAAGGCTGTCATTATTAATCCTCTAGTAAAGTAGAAACATGTTAAAACACTTAATTCTATTTTTGGCTGGCAAATTTATCAACAAATTGCCTCAATTTATCTGTATCTTGCAGCCCTACAAGTCGCTCTTCGACCTTTCCATTTCTAATAGCAATAAGCACTGGGACCGAACCAACCTGAAAAAAAGAATAATGGAATGTAATGTCATGTTAAGAAGTAAACGAATTAATTTAAATTAGATCCAAACTAACGTCATAATCTAGAGCAAGTTCTGAATTTTCATCTATGTCCACTTTGGCAAGGACAACCTCTCCTTTTTTCTCTGCAATAACATTCTCTATTCTAGGGGTTAGAGCCTTACATGGGTTGCACCATCTGAAAAGATTGTAATACATTAGAACTCAAACATTACATAAATTAAGACGCATGCATTGAGAGAACTCACGTAGCGAAGAAATCCACAATAACAGGCTTCTTACTGTTTTTCACACGCTCATTGAAGTCATTTAAATCTTGAACTTTAAATGATTCCCTGCATGAGGAGGATACACTAAAATTGATTTTTTTTATCTGCCATATTGGCAATTTACGAATATTTTTGAACATGATTTAGTAAATCAGGCACAAAAACATGAAACCTCCACAGATGTTATCCAAGATCAGCTGCTGAATGATAAGCACTCAATGTTGCCAATGAATGACTCTTATTTTTATTTTTTTACGATCTGTACTAGCTATTATTAAGTTAATACAATTTTAATAACTGCCTGAGTTTTGCATTATTGACTAGCAAAACAACTGTAAAACGCAGAGAAATCAATTAATTTAATATTAATTAATAAAAGTATTTTAACGTGATTCTTATCAGTTTCATGAAAGGAGTTTTAAATAGATATGGAAAATGATAATGAGATTGAAAGATTCCTTTAGTTATGTAATTTACAAGATACTTAGTATTACAACTTCATTGATATGGTATCACTGATAAGTGGTGTGACAGGGAGTCTGACATTTGTTTGAACTCGGTTAGTCTCTCAGGAGACCTCTTCCTCAGTAGTAGGTCTGCGTTTCTTGTTTTAAGTATTTATTCTTATTAATATTGAAGTCTTAATATGTCAGAAAATAAAAAAAGGGCTGTTAGAGTTTGGTGTGATGGATGGTAAGTTATAAAAAAACATAATTTCTCCATTGTTTTATATGGATACTAGTTTATTTTATTTAGTTATTCTATGAATAACAGTTTATTTTAATATGTTTTGTTTTTTAAGTTATGACATGGTTCATTTTGGTCATGCTAATTCTTTGAGACAAGCTAAAGCTCTAGGTGATGTTCTTATTGTCGGTATACATTCAGATGAAGAGATAGCTAAGCATAAAGGTCCTCCTGTCTTTACTCAGGAAGAAAGGTGAGTATTGTGATATTTTTCTTGATATTTGCTGATGCCATTCCATTGTAAAACAGGGAGACTACTGTTTTAGGTACAAAATGGTCAAAGGAATCAAGTGGGTAGACGAAGTTGTCAAAGATGTGCCTTATATAACTACGTTAGAAACTCTGGACAAATATAACTGTGATTTTTGTGTACATGGAGGTATTTTTACTAATTTTGTGTTTGTATAAGAATCATTAATTGGTCCACAGATCTATGAATATTTGTTAATGGCAATACAATAGTTTTAAGTAGAAAAGATCGCCCATTGCCTTATTTAAATTTTATATATAAGAAGAAAATATTATCATTTTTCATATTTAGATTTTATACTAATCTTGTGTAAACTTATAATGTACACTCATGGGTTTTACATTATATGAAAATAAAATTTTTCATTTGGCTTTGTGTAAGAAAAATTGGTTTTATATAAAATAATCTTCATTTGGTTAATGATTTTGAAATTTTGCTGGAGTCATGATAGCACAACTCTCTTTCTAGTCAAAAATTTATTGATTATAAGCATCTACCATTAAATTATTGAACCATATAAACTGTAATCTTAAGTGAAAATATGAAATTGTTTGGTAATTTACTGATCATATTTATCACTACTATTTATTTTTTATAAATTGATTTTATTTATTTATTAAAAGAAGTAAAAGAGGGAAATAATTAACTTTTGACTAGCAAAGGCTTCAATTTTCAATGTATCTTACTGCTCAGGATCTTTCCAGGCTGAGATGACTCACTGTGCCAATACTAAACTGGTTAGAATTTAATTACATTAATAGTAGCTATAGTATAAGTACTAGTTCATTTTAGAGGAGTTATTTAACAATATACCATATTTTTATTTAATGTTTTACTGTTTATAAATTTCTAGTCTTATTCTTTTGAAAACCAAATGTTAGTATTTAATTTAACTATCCTATCTTTAATTTCTGGATTTTCATTTAGAATTTGCAAATCTGAGGAAATTTGTATTTTCTTATTGTTAATTGTTTGACTTGTGTTATTTATGAAGTTAAAAATTATCATATAAATTTAATGATTGCAACTTTTGTTTTAATTATTTTATTAATTTTTATTTTAGATGATATCACACTTACGGCTGATGGTGTTGATAGTTATCATTTAGTGAAGGCCGCTGGAAGATATAAGTAAGTTTTAACTAGCCTTATTTCGTTATGTTTTGGCTTGAATGAAATGTATTTATAAATAATATTAGAATACATCTATCTATATACAATATTATATTATATATAATATATATGTATATATCGTTTATTTATTTATTTTAGAGTTAATTTTTTTAACTCTCCATCTGTCAACAGTTCAGTCAGACCATATGTGACGTACTCGTAATCTTATCTGATTAATGAATTGATTGGTATTATCTAATAAAAGAGTTAGTCTTGTATTGTCCCATTTGCATGATATACTATCTATTATGTCAGAGCATTTAAACATTCAAATCAATTGCATATTTAAATTATTGTTGTTAAGATGGGATGGTTTTTGTAATTTATTTTCTGGATATTTTAAGAATCATTCTTCTATATAAAATATTGTATAAATTTCATCATCTTCATAAATTGGTCACTAACTTTGTCTTGCCAAGTAGTTCCTTATCTAATTTTTTTTTCTTTTTCAATACTCATTTTTATAGCTTAGACATGGTTGTGTCTTCTGAATATCAGATTTCATAAATCATTTTTTTTTTTTTCATGATAATCTATCTTATTCATTTTAGATAAGTTATCAAAATGTTTGATACTTATCTATATGATTTCAAACAGCTTATTGATTTGTAATTTTATTTTAAATATTTATTACTTCAGTGGTGATGTATTCATTGTTTGATGAATGAATAATATACTTATTATCATGTACAAAAGTTTGCTAATTTACATGTATATATAATCTTACCCTACTAGAGATCTTGCAGAGTAAATGGCAACTGTATAATTACTGTTATTTTTATATTCAATGCTAATATGTTTAAAATATTTTAATTTAATGGATATAATAGTTACTGTTTAAAATAATAGTTCTCATATCATTTTGTTACCTTATTCCTTTTTTAGATTTAAAACAAACTATTTGGAAAACAAAAAAAAAGTAAATAGTGATACGAACTTTCAAAACATTTTATTAAATATATTATGATTGTTTGGAAATCAATAAAACTGAGTCAATTTCAAGAATTTATTGATTGACATGGAACTGCCCTAGACAATCTGGTTCAATAGAAAATAAATAAAATTTAAAAAGTAAATAAGATTGAATTTAGTAAGCTATGATTATAAGTTAAGTTTATAAGTAGTATATAAAATACATGCTCCTAAATTTTCTCATTGACACTTATTTTAATTATAATTCTGAGTTGGTAGTGAATGTTTGTCTAATTTTACTGTTATTTTGTATTCAAGGCCTTATACCATTCAACGTTATGTTCAATTTTGTATTATTTAGGATAAATAATGACTGATAGATTTCATAATTTATATTTTACTGCCAATAATAAACTGAATGCTGGCATAAATTATTACTGATATAAAACCATTAAGGCATTACTATTTAGTTTTTTATTGGAAATAGGAATATTCCAAGCCATGCTATCTTTGATAATTAAATAGATTTTAACATGAGTAATTTTAGATATATCTATAAGATTACTAGTCAATGGGTCGGTCTGTTTTATCTTGCATTATGATTGATAATGCTTAAAAGATTCTTTCTTTCTTTTTTTTCACATCTACTTAATGGGAAATTCATTCATTCTGCAAATATTTATTTTGTTCTATTTTTACATTTGCTATTACTAAATGAAAGAGAAAAAAAAATCTCTCTTATAGATTTTTTATTATTTTAATATCACTTCTTAATGGTATTATTTTTATTTTTATAAATTTTTATATAAATCTATTTTAAACACATGTATTTAATATTTTCTTTTGTATTTTATTTGTAAAACACACCTTCAAATGATACTAGGTGTTCATAGAGTAGTACTAAGTTGATGTTAGGGATATATCAGTAGTAATACTTATATAATATGATTAAATCATGTTATAAATTTAATATAAAAAATATTAAGAAGAAAAATAGAGAAAAAAAATCAAAGTATTAAAATTATAATGCAAAAGAATAGGCAAAATATAAATGTAAATGGTAAGGTTTCCAAGGAATCATTTTATATTAATAGAGAGAAGATATTCATTGCTGCTGATTAACATTAATCATACTAATGTTAATGATACCCATTAATTTTAATGATATTTAGAATTTTATGGAGAAAGTAATAATAAGAGGTGCAGACATGAGAATTTAAGAAAACCTCTAGTTTGAAAAAAACATTATTGAATTATTGATGTACCGTTGTTTTAGCATTGCTGTCCAAAACTTTGGCACTTCAATAATATATATGTGTATATGTATGTATGTATTTACATTTATTTTTTTCTATATTCCTGAATCCTTCTATATCCCTGATTACTTATATAAATAAAATAATAATAATAATAGAAAAAGTTTGGATCCTTGCAAAAAAATATATATATCCCTTGAGCAATCATTTTAAATTGTTATGTTCATTCTTTTATTTCTTTTTATAATGAACTCAGAGAAGTAGAACGTACAAGAGGTGTCTCAACTACAGATATAGTTGGAAGAATGCTCCTCTTGACAAGAGAGCACTTTCGTCGGGGAGAAAGGGAATATGAAGTTGAACGAAGACAGTCTACTTCCCTTGGTCTTGATCATACTGCTACTGTACCTTTTACTGCATGTTCTCAGTTCCTACCAACATCCAGGAAAATTATCCAGTTTTCTGAAGGAATGGAACCACAGGTAAACATCTAATTTTTCAATCATTGTATTTTGAATAGGTAATTTAAACTTGTCTTGAAGGATAGAGGGCTTAACAAATTTGTTCTTTTAGAATTCATAAGTAGTTGGCATATTTGATTAGGGCTTTTGGTTTAGTTGTTTTTATGCCTATAAACCATACAACCAACCTGCCAAGAACTTGTTCTTCAATTTTTTAGTATGTCATGAACACTGTCTGTTATACTAAATATCTTCATGAAAACTTTTCATTCTTGAAACTTAAAAAAAAAAATATCACCACTGAAAAATACAATAAAAATTATGTGTATATTTTTTCTTATTATATTTATAGTAGGATTTCTCATACCCCCTATGGTCAGGAGAGAGATACTGGCTGCTAAATCCAAAGTTGTTATTAAGAATTAATTTTTGTTGAAATGAATAAAAAATTGAATAAGACATTTTTGTAACTTTTTACTTTTTACTTATTTGATGTTTTTATTAAGTGGTTGGGATCTAACAATAACAAGAAACAGTTTCTGCTTAATTTATCAAATCAAAATTTGATGTTTTAGTGTTCCAATGAGGTTGATATGAATGATTAAAAAATATATAAATGATTAGAGATATTTAAGAAATAGGAATTTTAGTCTTAATAGGTAACACTGTAAAAATTGGTCTGGCCATATACATGTTATTTTTAAGGATTAGTCTTAGTTGTTTGAAATTTATTTTATTTTTTCCAGAAAGGTGATGTGGTAGTGTATGTAGCAGGAGCTTTTGACCTTTTCCATACTGGGCATCTTGATTTCTTGAAGAAAGCCAAAGAGCAAGGAGATTTCTTGATTGTTGGTCTCCACACAGACCCTACCGTGAACAGGTTTATTTTTATTTAGTTTTTTAAATAACTATTAAATTTGCACAAGATTCTTGAACTTTCTAAGAGGAAGTGGTGGGCTTATAAAAAAAAAAAAAGATTCTTAAATATTGAATATTAAAATTGCACAAATACATTGCTAATATTTCCGTTACCTTAGTTGGATTATTATTTTTGTTATCTGGTATCATTGGCATACCACTTAAGAAAAAGAAAATTATTTTCTGTTTTTTGCGAGGGGGTGTAGAACTGATGGTCTAGGAGGATGAAAATAAGAAATGAGAAAGAAAAAATTTAACTCTAAACATAATATATTGAGATGTGGATTTAAGTTAGTTTTTGTGTTTGATATGCGCTTCTGTATTTTATTTTTTTAATTGTCTTTATAATCTGCTCTGATGGCTATAATGATAGCATAAAAAATTATGATTTTAAATCTAACATTTCTTAAATTTCCTATATATCTTAAAGTCGCATCAACATGATATAGTACTTCAATGATAAATTAAAATTCTTGAGTAAGTATCAAATAAATTCTTAATGAATAAGGAATAGAAGTCATCAAATTAAGAGAGGTGAACAAAAGTTTCTTTAATATTCATACATCAGATTTAACCTTATAATCCATTTCGAAGTTGTTTTCTTTAACAGGAATGTACCTACCAATAAAGAGATGCCAGAAGGTTCTAATTATCTATCATAGCTCTGTTGAAAGGGATCAGTCAATGGGATTAAAAAATAAGCAATGTTGAAATCAACAAGACATTTTGAATTTTGTCAATGTTTCGGTCATATGTTTGATGGTAATCATCAACGCTAAAACAAGAAATAGTCTAATGCAGAATCAGAAGAGAAAGGGGAAAAAAATGATTAACTAAAATAAATAAAATTAAAATTAAATATAAGATTTATAAGCCATATGAAAATTTAATATAATAAAAATAAGAAAATGATCTTAAAAAGATTAATGTTTGTTGACATGAGAAAATACAAATTGTAATGGCTTAGTAAAATAAAAAAAAGATGTAGGTAATATATGAAATATAATAGCTAAATTATCTCATATTGAAAACTATATTTTATATGAATGTATACAATTATTATTTTTTTATATTACCTTCGAATATACTTTGTAGTCCAGACTTTTTGAGAATATATTAAGTCTGGAAGCATCTAATTTTCACCAGAAAAGTAAAGATAAATTTTACTTGTAAAGAAAAGAATGGAAAAATAATCATTGACTATTTTACTACATCAATATTATTTCAATTTCAATTTTCAAGTATCTGTTGTTTTTTTTCTGTATTCCTCTTGTATTTTTATTTTTTTTTTGCTTTATTAAATACCACCTACATCGTAAATGATTTTTGAAATATGTAAACTTGTTAAAGTGCATTGTTGTTAACTTTTTTTTTTTTTGTTGGCATATATTAGCAGCTGCTACAGATTGATTTCAAAGGTACAGGTAAGGTCCTTTATCCATACCTACTTCTCCCAACATTTGCAGTTAATGCTTACTCCCTTGCTAGTCCCTGTGGAACAATGTCTATTATTTTCTGAAGAATTGAGCTCAAGTTTCCATGGTTGGTAGTCAGAGAGATACTGACGAACACTTCAAAGATGATTCAACATCATTTATAACAGTTCATAATTTTTTCTTTTCAGGTACAAAGGCTCCAACTATCCTATCATGAACCTTCATGAGAGAGTTTTATCTGTTCTGGCTTGTCGAGTAAGCATTTTGTATTTTAGCTTTTTATTTGGATTTTGATTAGATGTAAAAATGATTTTATTATTCAACTTTTTAGTATGTAAATGAAGTGGTGATTGGTGCACCGTATGCAGTGAGTGAGGAGCTGATGACCCATTTCAATGTTTCTCTGGTCTGTCATGGGTCTAAAACACCGATATCAGACGATACAGATGGTTCAGACCCTTATGAATTACCAAAGAGAAAGGGTATATTTAAACTTCTAGATTCAGGAAATTCAACAACAACAGAAAAGATTGTTGAAAGAATAATTAAACACAGGTAATTATTAATTTTATTTTAGCATTTTTTCTAGATGATGAATAAGGGTTGTAAATATACAATATGGATTTAAATTGTATATTTAGCAGTTCAAAAAATTATTGAATTACATTGTGTTGTAAATTAGTAATTGGTAATATATTAATTATCTTACTAAATATTTGATTTCTATTGTTTTTAAAAATTTATATTATTAAATACCATCTCAATAAATCGGTTGTTAATTTCAGATAGATAAGATAATCATAATCATTTATTTTTATGATTTGAATAATAGGGACACGAGACCATTAATATTTAAACCTGATGTTCAAATTAGCATTACCTTACAAAAACTACTTTTATACTATTGAATTAGTTGATATCTAGTTACTACTGCAGTAGGTTGATTCCTACTGTAATAAACAATAACTTTATTTTACATTAAAAAAAAAAAGAAAGAGAGTGATATAGTACAACATACTTCTTTAGGACAAATAATAAAAAAAAAACTTGTTTGATTTGGTCATTACCCATACTCACAACACTATAATTCAGAGTTATTTGAGAGAAAGAAATTTATATATTTTCTAATAGATTAGACTTAAGAGATTGTTTGTATAGCAAAACATTTCTCGTATGTGTATGACCCCTCTATCAGAATGATATAACTTATCTACACTTTTTTTCTTGTTATCTAGCTATAAATATCATTTGGTGTCTGTTACTACTTGGAGGTTTGCCTTTATGTCATTGTTGTTTTAATTTGAACTACTTTTTTTTATTTAATCTAAAAACATTACATATAATTATTTTATTAGAGGTTATCTCTAATACATTTAAGAAATAAAACTAGTATTATCTGTTGTAAAGCTTTCTTACTGCAATGGTAGGAAAATATTTCATTCACAAGTTGGATTGGAAAATTTATCTCAAAGTATTTATTTGTTAATCATTGTTAACTCATTCCTGAACATTTTATTCTTATCTGGTCATTATTAAGATAAAATAGTGCTATTTCCTACTATAAGTGTGGGAACTTTTCTGATTAAATTTATCTAATCATCTCATAATTTTTTTTTTATTTCTATTCATTCATTATTATTCATTATCTCCTTATCTGGTTATTGTCCAGTCTTCTTATTCTCATATTTAATTTGTGAATTTGGAGGAAAGAATAAATGATAGAGGTTTTTACTGGTAAAATAAATTATAAGCATGGTTTTCTACATTTAGGGACTTAAAATCCAAAACTGTTTATTTCTTATAGGTTGAAAAGAAAGTTTAAGAGTCCAAAAATGTGTGACAACTTGACTTCTGTTGGGTAAAAAGTAATGGTATAATTATAATCAAATGTTTAAAAAAGTAATTATTGAATTCACTTCTGAGTGATAAATAACTTTTTTCTTTTCTTTTTTTTTTTAGTGGGCAATTTTAATTCATTTGAACCTCTACATAACTAATTATATTATTCCTCAAAATATTTATATAATGAATTGTCATTATATACTTTTCCATCATTGACTTACCTTTATATGTAGTATCTAATAAAAAATATCACAGTTGATTTTTTAACGTTTTTGTACTAAATTATTTTAAAGTAAATACTATTTTAGTATTTAGCTTAAGCTGTTCCGAAGAAATATAATTTTTTTTAAACTACAAACAGTTATTTTTGCTTTGAAGAGTTAATGGTTGGGTAAATAAATAGAAACTTTAAAAAGGAAAAAGACAATGGGGAGGGAGATAAAATAACTTCCTCAATTTTGATCGAATGGTTTATGAGTGCATGTAAATGTGCTATTTGCTCACTTTAATTAAATTTAAAGGTCAATTAACAAAACTGTAAGTGTTATGCCATAAATAATTAAACTTCAGTAAATTGAATTTTGAAATGTGTTCGGTAATTAACTTTATTGTCCAATGTTTTAAAAATGATCTAATTTTTATTGTTTAATTTGATTAATTTTTATTGTTTTTGAAAAATGATATATTTTTTCATTCTTTATTTTTGCTTCTTTGTTTATAATTTTCTTAATATATACATTTTTTTTAATTAACAAAAATAAAAAATTGTTTAATTAATCATATTAAATTAAAATATAATTAACAATCACAACTGTTTCATTAATACTTTAATTTAAAATATTTTGTTTTAACTTTTTAAAAACCAATTACACTAGGCAAAAAAGTTCTTTCAACAACTGTCTAGTTGTCATTTTTTTTTTTTTTTTTGCTGCCTAGAAATCCTCATATCCCTCTTATAATTGCTTCCCAGACTAAAAAAACAGCGAATATCACTTGAATCATGCACTATTGTCTGTTCTTTGTTTACTGACGCTCTTGATTAAACTTGAAACAAACCTGCAGAGGTGGCGCTGTTACATGCCTTTTGCAGAAGTTAAAAATAGATCCTGAAGCAAATGCTTCCATCTACTCGCTTAAATTAACATCACAAAGATTTTATGCAGAAGGTAAAAATGAGTGAAAATAAGTTTTTATGGTGATTTTTGTGTTTGGCAAGCCAAAATACTTCATAATAAACTATTTTTGAGCTCAAAACATTTTTAGTGTTGCCTAGTGCTATTTATAACATTGAAATCATTTGTATATGAATTATTTTTCATATTTGAGCTCATTTTTTTTTTTTTTTTTTTTTTTTTTTTTTACAATTTTGCTGTACGTTTTTCATTCCTTTACTGATGGAGAATTTTACATGATCCTGTGTGATCATGATAAACATTTTATCGATACAATTATTCAATGATAAATTATTCTAATTGTGTCTAACAGTGTTCATTCCTGTTTTTCTTTATATGTTCAGATTTTTTTTTACTATCGATGTATTCGTATAGATCAATGTGCCAAATATAAGTATTTTTTTAAAAGGCAGATATGGATTAAAAAAGTATTAATTTAGTAAAATTGAATGACTTTAAAAGTACATATTGAAATCTGTCATGTTTGAGAAAAATAAGCCATTTTTGGATCACTTCTTTCCTGTAAGATTGTGATTCTCTCTACCGAAATAATCATAATTTTATATTTAACCGCCTTCATAAGCCATTCTATGGGCAAAAAAAAAAAGAACTGTTAAAAAGATTGGTCAATGTAGTAACCCCCAATGTACTTGGAATAGACTCTTTTTTACCTCTTCTCAAATATTTTTACCATTGAAAAAATAAATAAATAAAAACACTGATTAATTTATTTAATAAATGTAACCATATTAGTCTTCAAGTTTTATCATTATTTAGCTCCACTTACCACTATTCTCCTTAAAGGAGAATGGTGAATCATCACTACTACTTGAATTTGATGGTCCTGAATTGCCAGTTTAAAAAATATTAAATCTGAATAAATAAATGAGAAAAGATAAAACAATGCCTCCCTGACTGGGAAAAATAATAGAGCATGGTTATGTCAATCTGTAATCTAATGCTTCTGATAAGGAAACTGTTGGCAAATTTTTGATTCGAGCAACATCAACAGAGCTAAAGCATGTCAGAAAAGCTACAACACTTAAAAATGTTGGCAAAACGTGAATTTTTTCATTAAAACAAGTATAGCTCCCAAATGGTAGATCTTAGTGATGAATGTTATATAACAAAAAATATTCTCTATTAAATTTCTGGTCTGGAAACTGTCCTCAATTTTTCGTTCCAAGCAACACCAACAGAGTGTTATAATGTAATATCTCAATGTTAAATTTTTTAGGGTGAAAAAAAAATGTTACAAATTTTGGGGGTGAAAAAAAACGTTGCACAAGTGTACTATAAGCCCCCTAAGGTCTATAGCCCTAAGCCTAAGGATATATACATGTGAAAATTGTAGTAAATAAATTAGTACACAGATAGTTATTTGTTTATAATTGAAAAAAGTTTGTTATATAAATAATTAGTATTTTATTAATATTCGTAAACTCTAATAAACTATTTAAAAGTTTTTATAGTAATATAATACTCTGATCTGCTTTTATCGTTTGATTTTACAATTTTATTTTTTAAATTTACTGTGCATATCTATTTTATTTTACAGGCTTGAATTTAATAAGAAAGTACTGAGATTGAAAAGGTTCACTGAAAAAGTTTCCAAGGTTGATGCAGTGTATTCGAATGCCATTAATGCAATTTCTATGACTATGAAAATTTAATTACATTTATAATATATATATATATATATATATATATATATATATATATATATATATATATATATATATATACATACATACATACATACATTGTTTTTTGGGGTTTAATGCCCTATAATTTGAACTTTGGATGAAGAGGAGGCAAGGTTATCTTCAGGTCACCAACTGGGAAGGTCAAGCTTTAGTTCTGGCATTCACCGTGAAATAGATATTAAAAGGTCTCGCCGACTGAAAAAACTTGCACCGGTTTTTAGAACAATGTTTTAAACACATTTGAATTTAATTTAATTAATTTCTTGTAATTTTATGGATTTATGCAAATCTGGAATGTTTATACCATCAATTATGTTCATAAAAAATTGGTATTATTGAAGAAATTAATTTTTCTATAGCAGTTATTTATGTTTTATCCAAATTTTTTTTTTTAAATTTTCATATTTTGGTTAATATGAGAATAAAATTGATATTAATATATTTATGAAGAATGTAATTTCAAATTATTTGAAAAACAAGTTCTATAAATTTATAATTATAGATTAAAACATCATGTCCTTTATTAAATAGATTATATTAAAAAAACTAATAAACTTTCTGAAGTAAATATTTTGGTTTGAATTTTTTATTATTATTAGTTTATGTTGAATGTATTAGGTGATTTGAAGGTATCAAACCTGAACTTTATAACTTGTCGATTAAACATTAATTTCCTGAAGAACAGTATTATAGTATCTAATATTGGATATTATAATATATATGTAGTAGTAATCATAATTGTTACCATTATATGAATTGATTCAATTTTAATATTTTGAATGAATTCATGTTAATTTTTTTGTGTTAACATTTTATCTTTTCTTTTTTTAATAATTTAAATATCATTAACACAGTTTTTAATAGTTTATTTAAGACTGTGTTAAATAATTAAATTGTTATATTTATATAATGAAATTTAAATAGTTGGTTTTAATAATACCAACTATTTAAATTATTAAAATCAAGTCTGAATGAATGAAGAAAGTTGTGTTCGTGAAATGTTATAAAATTTTCAACGCCTAAAATTTTTTTTTTTTTTTTTCTAATTATGTTGTCAGTGCACCTGGTGTAGACATAGTACAGCTGATATCAGTTTGTTGTTTCAAGTGAATATTTTTTGATGAATCATCAAAACTTGAATTGCTGTAAAGTTAATAATTAATTCAAGTATAATTTTTATAAATATATGAATAAATATTCCAACTAATTAAAACTTAAAAAAAATAAAACTATCATACAAATAAAATAAAATAATTATTCTTAGTATATTGTTTATATGAAAATTGTTCTAATGCTTTTGGATCTTAGTTGGACGCCATCTGGGGCTAGATTGTTTGACAAGATACACTACTGGGTGATATTATTATTTAGAAGTAAAAATAATATTTTGCTTAGCGTGCTGTTGATATAAATTATATGGAGATATTTGGGGAAGAAATGAAATATTTCCATTCTCAGTGTGTTTCTTCTGACTGCACCCCTAACTGTCTTCTCATAAATTCTGATTTCTTTCAAATCACTTATCATTAGTGAAACAAATGTTTGTCGTCATATCTCTAGAAGGACAAGATATCAACTTTTGTTGTCAAGATGGTTTTATGATCGTTGCCTTTTAAAGGTCAGATACCCATATACTATTCCTTAAAATTGGAGTTTATCTATTTACCCCATACTAGACTTTATCTATTTGGAAGAAAAAAACCTTAAAGATCTAGAAAATCAAACATATCTTCGTGAGACATAATTATGATAAATATTATGCTGAATAAATGGCTTAGAATAATTGATAATTAATTATTAATTATTTATTATAGCCATTAAAAAAAATAAATAAATAAATATCAACTGTTTCATGCTTCACATTTGCTGATGATTTTGATGAACATTGATTAGTGAAACTTGAGATGATTCATTGTGCTGTCAATGAATAAGGGAATTCCTTATTTTTTAAATAAATAACAGTTTTACTGTTTATATGATAAGTTTAGATTTTGATAGTGTTTGAATTTGTAATTAAAACTAGACATAAAACACGAATTTTAAAAGGTATAATTAACTTATCTGATTACTAAAGGAAAATTTTTTTTAGTATTGAAATACTTATTATGATTCGTTGCATTACGTTGCCCACTACTCTCTTTTATAATAATATATTCTGTTGTTTTATTAATAATATTTTTCATGTAATTTTTGTACCACTTACTAATTTACAACACTTAAAAAAGATTATATATGTATATATTTATCTATGTATATAAAGTTTTATAATTTAACAACATATCATTCTGATATATATGTTTTGATTTTAATTATTATCATCTTGTACAATAAGGTGTATGGTTCAATGCTTAAAGAAAGGCAGGTTACAGCATGGATTGTAGGTGACATGACTTCATTTTTGTGATGCAGTTTCGTTTAGTAAAGTAAGCTCTTACTGGCAGCATTTTCTTTTTTATATGAAAATCATGATTCCATAGATGCACATAAAGCAATAACTGTTTGGTTAGAAGATTTAGTTTGTATAATTCATTCGGCTTAGATTTATTCACATCCATCTTAGGAAGCTGATGTGCATTTTCTGAAAATAAGCCTTTCATCCTATTCATTGGTGTGTGTCACTTTTGTAAAAATGTGTGATATTGATTTTTTTTTTTTTTTTATCCACGTCTTCTGTTGATTTTTAATTATTTTATATAAAGCATAGAGATCAGGGCAGCTCAGTTGTTAAGACTCTGGACGTCAACTCCTTGGATCAGGTTTGAGTCCGGCTTTAGGCAGGAAATTTATTTTCTATTATTTTTTATTTACATTTTCTATTATTTTTTATGTACATTTTCTATTATTCCTATTATTTTTTATTTACATTTTCTATTATTTATGTTATTTTTTATTTTCATTTTCTATTATATAATATTATTCCTTACCTTGGATTGACTTAAGTGTTGGGAAGCCCTCCTGGGGCACACATAGGCTCTATAATGTGGGTACCCTTAATTGGGGAAAAACCCTGGTAGTTATGCATATCCTCTTTTCACTACTATTGGCGCTCTAACAGAACAGGATCACAAAACTTCTGAACACAAGAGTTTTAGTTTACCCTTCACGAGTTTTAGTTGCTCAGGTTTATTTTTATTTGATTTTTTTTCTTCAGATTAAAAAAATAGTTGTGAGATCATATGATTTTTTGTCTCAAACAAAATTGAAAGATTATTATGATATTCAGTTAAGAGTGGTTTTTCATCATGTAATTTTCTCTCAATCTTGATATCTTACACTTAATGGGAGAAAACCTGATGTTACAAGTTTTTTTTTTTTTCCTGGTTATAAAAAGATTACAACTAAAATTTTTTACAGATTGTTGTTTCATGGGATCTAATAGAAAGATGAAAGGTGGAGTGTAGTTTAAATAAAATGTACTGTTGGGAAATACTGCAATTTATTGTGTTCTGTCGTTTCAGTCTATATTATAGGCCTTATCTGTGGCTACAAATACAAGAAAAGAAACGTCTTTGAATAAGATCATACAAAATTATATATTAGATAAAGTTTCCTCATAATATAAGTATGATTTTAAATATAGATTACCTTATACAAAAAAAATTGAATAAAATAGCATCTGAATATTTTTATTTTATATTAAATCTTTTTACAAATTCATCTTTCATTATTACTTTATTTAAGTTCGTACTTATATTTTAGCATAACCTTATCTTTTATATAATTTTTTGTTTTGTCTATATTCCAAATAGAGTTGTATATTTTTTATCGCCCTGATGAAGAACTACAATATAAGCCAAGATGACACTATAAATAAATGACAGTACAGTTGTCTTTTGACCATACACCACCTTGATTTAAATAAATAATAACCAAATAGAATATAAGTTTATTATTAGTTAATCATACATTTCTGTTATATGTCAATGATTTATGGTTTCTGCAATAAAAACATATCTATTGTTATTTTTTATGGTATTCTCTAACTATGTAAGACTACAGATTGCTGCTTTTAATGGCTTGTAGATTATAACTTTTTATTTTCTTGAAATTTCAAATGTTCACATTAAAGTAGTCAAAATATCATCATGATTTTAAAATATTGTAATTGGAATACCCCTTGTGGTATTTAGGTTGGTGTAATGAAGTTAGTTTTAAACCCAAATTCAGCCAATGAAGGATTACAAGCCATCATAGAACCAGTTTGATAAGACAGAGATATCATACCAATTCATTTTATTTATTTTTTTACTTCAAATGTAAGTGAAAATAAATAATGCATACAGGATGGTAAACTGTCATTTGTTTTAAGCTTTCTGAGAAAATGTTTTATTCCCAAAAGAGCTATTTATTTGAGAAACCCAGATTGAATTTAGCATCAATTTCAATGGTTTCACAAAGCTATATAAATACTTTTAGTTATTATTAATATCCAAAGGTGGAAGTTTCTACATGGAATGTTAACCATCACTAACGTTTGGTATCTATGTAATATTTTCTGCTTTTTGTTTGATGTTATTAATCCATGCACTTCTCATGGTTTAATCCACGTTTGTTTCCTGATTATCTTAACTTTCAAAAACTGACATGATACTGAAACATTTGTTGAAACAATTTTGATATAAATATGACTACTCCCTCTAATTTAAAATGAATAGCTTTTTATGTGAAAAATAGATTCAAGGTATGGCTTAATTTAAAGAGAAAAAAATGACGCATTCGGTTCCTGCTTTTCAAGGGGAATGTTATGAATTTATGTGGATGCTATTTACTCAGATCATTACCACCTGGATTTTATCTACTGTGGTTACAGTTTATTACTATATATATATATATATATATATATATATATATATATATATATATATATATATATATATATATATATATATATATATATAAATAAAAGCAACTGGATGTGGAAATATGGAACACATAATATAACCACGATTATCATTAGGAAACTGTAATTATTTTGTTTATTTCCAAAATCAGGTGTTTTAGAAAAATCTAAACAGAAATTTAGATGAAATCATCTTTTAATCAATTACTTGTGGAGTAGAGTATAAAAAAGAAAGCTTTTTTTTGAAATATTCACTTGTTTCATTCCAGCTAATCTTTCAAAAAGATTTTTTAAACAGAACAGTAAATAGACTAATTTAATATATAAGCAATATATATATATATATATATATACATATATATATATATATATATATATATATACATATATACACACACATACATATTGTTTGAATAGTTGCTTTGAAAATTAATTGTGAAAATCCATGTGGTATGCATAGAATTGTTTGTTCTAAAGAAATCATTCAATTTTGATTTAGAGACTGACCTGAAGATCATGTGTTGTAGACTTGGTCTGTACTGCTTCTTATAATTTCATGATAAACTATTTACATTAAAATCTATTAGCCCATAATCCCTTATGAGCAATACCTTTTAATCCTTTGGGTTGTCTGGGCATTAAAATAGCAACACTGAATGTGTTTATATAAATCTATTAGAGTGTAATTTATGGGTTGTTGTTTTATGTGGTTTATTTTATATTCAGCTAATTCCAATGTTCAAGTTAAGTAAATAACATTTACTTTTCTCACAAAACAATTTTTCTTTATTAATTTTTTATTTAACATAAATTAGAAGTTATTTTTCATTTCATTCTCAATATACTTTTATTCGATGGTGATAAAAACCTAATTATGCCTTTTATAAATCAATGCTGTTGAGTATGTATTTGTTATGGAAGGAACTTAGAATCAGGAACTTCATATATCAAATAATAATTTTAATAAGGCTGTTTATATTTTTCACTTGACTTTATAATGTTGCTTCTAAACCTAACGGAAAGTCAACACAAATTATTGATTCTTTTTTCTTCAAAGCTTTCTATATATGTTATATTTTTTTAAGAATAACAAAAGTTAAAGTTAAATAGTCATATTTCATATCACTTATATTTAATTCTAATACACATGTTTCATTGCAATCATTTATCATAATTGGGAATTAACATTATTTGTTGGTGATGGTTGCACTTTGTAGTAATTGTTTCAATTTTTTTTCTTGTTTTCGTATCTGAATTTTTGTTTCCAGATTGGAATATGAAGAACGAAATTCCAGAAAGAAGAAAATTGACAATCATATAATCTAGTGAAATCAGAACTCTTTTATAAAAACCCCTGCTTACATTCCTGAAAAATAATCTCCGTGACCAAATAAGAAGATTATATGTTATAGGCAAAACATTTTTAAGTACTTAAAAAAAAATATTAGAATAAATAAAGACAAATAATTTATTCGCTCATATAAAATTCTAAATAAAAAAATCTCTTTTAGTTACCATTATTTAATGTATTTTTAAGTACGTTATTGTTAATATATTTATAAATATTTACCAAAATGTTGTTATAGCCTTAATTACAAATTTACATTTTTTTTTTTTTTTTTTTAATATTTGGTTTTTATCTTCCCCTATTAAAAAAAAAAAAAAAAAAAAAAAAAAAAATAGTAGACTCTCCGTAATTATGTAGATAGATATAAGCAAAAGATTCTTCATAAACTGGTAGATAGACTCTGTACTTATAAAAAAAGAGTTTTAAATCTTAATGTTTTGGAAAATGAAGAATATTAATTAATTAAATTGATACTTTAATTGGTTATTAAACTACACCAGCTTGATTGTACCCAGAGTTGAGCAGAAATTATCCCAATGACTACAAAATGTTTAGTCACTTGACATTATTATTTGCTAATAATGACAAAAAATCAGTCTGTTATTATTGACATTTAGTTGTTATTCACAAATAATAATGACAGGGGACTAAAAATTTCCCAATTAGTCGTTTTAGATCAGTTGTGACTAATGACTAAAATATTATTTGTCAATTACGATTATTACTTAGCAACTAAAAATTTAGTAGTCATTTGTCGATTCGATAATTTTTTCCCAACTCTGATTGTACCAAAAATTTAAAAATACTCACATAAATTTTAGAATGCAATCAGCTGTTGGAAAAATTGTTTTTCATTAGTTTATATATTTCACCTTAACTATATTATATATTTCATCATATATTATAGCATAATATATTTTATAACTATATTATTATACCTATATTTCATTGGTAATTTGCACTCATCATGATTTTCTCGCAATCATAATGAATTAATTACTTACATATACCGTTTACTGATTAAAACATTCATTGGATTAATATGTAGTCTATATATTAGTTGATATGTACCTGATAATTCCTCTTGACTAATTAAAAACTTTAATTTAAGTGATCCTAATTAGCATTATTATTTGTATATATCATGTTTCAATGATTAAAGTTTTAATTTATGAAATATTGCCGAATATATTCTGTTGATTAACCACTGTGTATTATTGGGAGTCTACTATTTATAATAGCATGATGCCTGTTAAAGTGATTTCCATTTTTTAAAAATATATAGAATTAATTAATTTATGTTGCCTTTTAATTGGAAGTACATATATATGTTACAGAAATTTTAGAGTTAATAAATTAAATATACCGTTTGTGTTCGAAAGATTGCAATGCTATTTTTGGGCGGCTTCTCTATTAATCATCGTTTTATACATCACTTTCTTGTTGTTTGTGCTACAGAAATAAATTGTGCAATGTAGATATGTTTAAAAATAATTGTTTTTATAACAAATAAACCGTCATTTCAAAGATGTACACATTTTTTTATTGTTGGTTCTCCAACCTGTCACTATTAATGTTGTTGGTGTGTGATTGTATCTTAAAATTATTGGTTAATCAAAATTGGTGTGTGCTTCTTTTGTGGTGAATTGGAAATCTTTTTCTTGTAATTGTTGTAATAATAAAATCACTACTAAAGTTATGGTACTAATACTGAAGAACTGTTTCTGTTTGTTTAAAATATGTCACTTGACCCTTTCAGTATCATGACTACAACAGCTATGATAGATCAGGCCCTACTAAAAAAAAAAAATAAAAAATGAATAATGATCAGGAAAATTAAAAGTGAATTTTTTAAAAAAAAATATTTGTAAATATTTAGTAAATAGACAGTTTTACCTTCTATTGATCAAAATATGCTCAATGAGAATCTAAAACCTTTGTATCCCTACCAGAGCAAATAAGGACGAATTTTAACAAATAAAGACCAGGTATCTTAAAGTTGGTCATTGTATATACTCTGATACTGATTAAAATGCTTTGAATAAAGACTGTTCAGATGGTAAAAATGGTAATTTTAATAAACATTAGTAGAATATGTAAATTAGAAAACAATAAAAAAGTTCAAAGAAAACATTTATTTTCCACAACAAAGATTGTGGAAAATGAGCATTTGACTTGTTATGAAACAATCTAAATTTCTTTAATACATTTTAGCAATAAAAACAAAATAAAAATAATATAACAAATTTTAAAATAAATTAATAGAAAATTTCATGGGCAGCTCTGAGTACAAAATCCAAATGCTGGAAGATAAAAAGATGGGTAAACTCAAACAATAAAATTTCCATTAGTTCAGTGACATATTTGCAATACTTTAGCATGATGGTTTTGTGGTACTTTTAATAACATATTAAGAATTGTTTAGTTGTAATGCTCTTCTTTAGTTTATCAGTCTCTTTTAACTTGTATTGTTTTAAACAATATATTAACAGAGTTTTTGGGTACTTTACACACTAACCAATTTTATTATATTATTGTAATACTGGGTTGTATTAATCTGTATTTCTTGCTATTGAGGAAACCTGGGTTCTTAGAAATTTCTGTTATAAGTAGTGAAAAAGATAAAGATTATTTTCTTCATCTAATAACTTCAGCTACAGGTAAACATTTCTACCTTGTTATAAATTTTCCCCATGAATTTAATTTTGAAAACTAGAAATTGTTTTACTGTGTCATGTTAAGGGTTTGACATACCCACAATTAAGGGGTTGAGTCACATTTAAAAAAATATATAATATAGTTTATTAGATGAAGGATTTGTGCGATGAAGTGCTAGGTAACAAAATCTAAATATTTCAAAACAAATAGAAAATGAGATATGAAGAAGTTGAAGGAGCTATGTTACATTTTCTTATTAAATGTAAATGTAAAAAAAAAATTAAAACAAAAAAAAAAAAGAGACTCAAAATTGAGTTTTGTTACATAACTCCTTCAACCACCAGACCCTTCCATTTAGGTTGTAAAAGCAGGTTACCAACCTGTGGTTTGCAACTATCTCTACCCTATTTGGGAATATCAAGATTAATTCCACTGAGCCATCAAGAAATGAATCATTCCTCATTGGCTGGGTTAAAACCAGCAGATCAGCTTCTGGAAACTGGCAGATTGCTACTCTGATCATCTTATGATCTAAATTAATAATTATTCACTAGAATCCCATTAAATTTGTTTGGGCAAGGGACTGATGGTGAAGTACAAAATAATAAAAATTAATTAATATGATAGTAAAACAAGAAATGCTAAAATATTTGAATTCTTCAATTCTCTTACACTTGCCACATAAATTATGATTTTTTGCTTATCTTTAATAGGGAGGCTATTTTATTTTGGAATCATGGTAATGTGTCTTAATGCTAATAAAAATGAGACTGAATCATTGAAAGGAAATAAAATATAACATCAGATCAATAATATTCCTAAATGTTTTCCCCACATCTCATTTCCTTTCAGTGAAAAGTGTATAATAGTAATAATAATAATAATAATAAGCTTGTTTGTACAGCGATTTATTATAATTATAATCAAAACAAACTAATTATTTTAAATATATAAACACATTTATAATGAAAATATCAGCGTATGCTGAGGTTTTGAGTAGTTGCCAGCCAAAATCATAGGCCTTGAAACCAAACAAGATAATAAACCACCTGTCGCGTTTTATAGGAACATGTATAAAAAATTTTTTTTTTCACCCTTAAAGGGTTAGCCTTGTGATTATGCACTTGATTGTGTTACAATGGGATGAGTAGAAAGATTACAGATTCGAATCTGGTTCTAGTAAGGTGGAATTAATTGCTTTGGCAAATATAAATCCCCTGCACAGGAAAACCCTGTTTTGGCAAAATAGCAAGAATCTGAAATGGCCATTTGTCAAACAAATTATAAATAATCATGTTTAACTGTAAGATTCACATTTTCAAGACTTAAGTTATTTCTGATGTTCTATTTATTCAATTGATACTTCATTTAAATAAACTAAAGTTTGTCGTTAGTTTGTAGAAGATATGTTTCTAATGAAGAATTAATACTAGTGAGTTTTGAATCTACAAAAAACACCCACAGGGTATGTTTGAAATGCGAATTTTCCTGTATTCAATTAAATCCATAGTTTATTGGTGTATATATAATTACAAGAGTCAATAATTTGTTAATTTTTGCTTAATTAGGTTTAACCTTTTCCATCTAAATATGTAAATATTCCCATAGCTTTAATTTATTTTGTTTTTCAGGATACCTCTTCTACCTGACTATTTCCACCACTTGGCTTCTGCTTGATTAATAATATGAATAAAGCTTTTAATTTTTTTTTCTCCCCTTTTTTAACTATTAATAAAATATTTAAATCACTTGAGGTACACATGATGGTATAGAAGGATCAATACAATTAGGATTGATGAATTAGTTGCCACTTCTATTGAGATTATTTTATTTAAAAACTAGTTTCGAATGCTAAACATTCATCTTCAGTTCTAAAACATACAACATTTTTTTCAACACATCAGTACTTATAGTTACATTGATTATATATACTAAAGTTTTTTAAAAAGATAAGACAAGAAATCAAGCATAGGCACTCAGCTTCGAGGTAACAGCTTGTTTTAGTTGTAACTGAATGTTTTAGTTACCTGATGTGTTGAAAAAAATTTTGTATGTTTTAGAAATGAAGATGAATGTTTAGCATTCGAAACTAGTTTTCAAATAAAATAATCTCAATAGAAGTGGCAACTAATTCATCAATCCTAAAAATTTTTAAAGAAAATTGTTTTCATTCAGATGAAGCTGTGAGCTTCCTAGTTAATTCAGTATAGACAACAGTTATACATATATACATCTTCATTTGCAAGGAGTAAGCACAAAGAGTTTAGCACATACAAAAATCAGTCAAGATACTACTTTGATGTTAAAAGATTTTTCAATATGGAAAAAAAGTATTATATGAAGGAATTAGTGAGAGGGGCTGTTGGTATATTTTGCTGGACAATCATGAAATAAAACTAAATTGATCCAGATGTGAATAAAATCCTCACTGCTCATAACAATGCACTCGGTGACCTTTCACCCTGACATGAAATAAGTAGTGCAAATATTAAGGAGTAATGGATTGAAATGGTACTGTTAATACTACTAACTTATTGACTATGATTACAGAAAAACTTATGCAGCACACAGCTAGAGGTATATCCATTACAAAAATAATAGCAGAAGTATCTATTGTATACTAAATGTCAATTTTGGGAGCGATATTGACAAAATATGAGAGCATATTGTTACGATTTATTAATTTTGGTGTTAGTCAAGTTTATTACTAGACCAATGTTAGTTGTATTGATGTTTCAACAAATTCTTTTAATAATGTAATGGTGAGATAAACTTCAATTTAGATTTTATTAACCTATTAATGGCCAAGGGTAGAGATAATGTAAAATTTTATAAATTTATTCTTAACATTTTTGTTGTAGGCAGGGTCGCTGACAGGGGAAGGGGGGCAAAATCGCTGGGGCCCAGGCTCTTGGGGGGCCCTGCTAAGGTGACTACTGTTGGGAGCGGTGGGTTTAAAGTACCTGAATGATTCATTTGCCCCGGAGCCCGGTTTGGCTCTCGGTGGCCCTGGTTATAGGATAGGAATAGGCCATAAAAGGCATTAAAATAATTTTGAAACTCAATCAGTGCAAAATTTTGACTGTTGCGAAAACGTTGGCCAAATAGAGTTACAAACAATTTTTTTATAGTGATGTTAAGGGTAAAATAAAATGCCAATGGTCATTTATTATAAAATGTTTTATTTTTGTAAGTATAACCAAATAAAAGCATAAAATAAGTTGTTTTCCCAATATTCTCTTATTTTTATCATTTATTTCTATTTTGTATGATATTTTGAAAAACACTGAAAAAAAATCATGAAAAATGAGATTTTTAAAAATTAATTTTTAAATATACAGTGCCAAAATATTTTGTCCTTGGGTTCAGTGCTAACTAAAAACATCATAAATGATTGTATATTAGGGTATTAAGCAATAATATCCTTATATACCTTAATCTCCTTATATATAAATACATATGATTGTATATTGTACTTAATGAGAAAATAATAATTAATATACGGTCAAAACTAATTCATGAAGTTAGTGTAGAGTTTTAGTAGGCTGTTATTGGGTTAAATCTGATCATGTAATAATAAAAATATCACATACAGTAAACTTCCTTTAAGCCAGTATCCTAAGGTCCGGCACACATGATAATCTGGCACGGCAGGGGTGTCAAGGCCAAACGTTAACAGTGTGTAACTGCCCAATGATTGTTGACAATGCCAGTTTCAGCAAGACTTGAACATTGATACTAATTGCAAATTTTCTGAAAGGTGGCTCAGAAACTTTAAGACTCGTCATGGTATCACAAAATTATATATTTCTGGTGAGCTTAAGTCTGCTGATATTGCAGGTGATGATGAATTAAAAGTTAAATTCAAGTCAATTGTGTCCGAAAATTAACTGACATCTTGTCAAATTTATACTGCCGACAAGACTGGCCAATTGTCACATTGCTTACCAAACTTAACCTTTGCTGATGGGGATGAGAAAAGTGTTTAAGGTTTCAAGAAAAATGAAGACCGATTAACAGTGCTTCTCTGCTCCAATTCATCTAGTGATCACAAGTTACATCCTTTTGTGACATAAAAATACATAAAATCATTCCCTGTAATTAATGCAGACAGGAATGGATCAAGATCTGTTTCGAAATTGGTTCTTCAAAATCTTTTAGAGATAACAGAGAGGGTAGAAGTAGATGAGGATGAGGGGACAGAGGATATTCTGAGACTATCACACAGAGTGTCATCAATCTAACAGCACCTAAAGTCATTGACTCGGAAGATGATGATGTAGAGGAAACAATGCATATCACTTGGAGTGAAGCAGATGACACTTTAAACAAATTGATCAAGTTTTCTGAAATGTACATTTTCTTCAACGATGCTTAAATTATAAAGCTTCAGATTATTCAAAATGACTTCTTAAAAAAAAGAAGGGAGAAGGCAAAAACACAAACCGATATTCCAGACTTCTTTAAGGTGTCTTCTACCTACAAGACTGCTATAATGGATCTGCATGATCCATCTTGCTCAATGAGACAATTAAAATAATCAATTATGTATGAATACTTTTTTGTATTCCAACAGTGTGCTATCTTATTTTAAATACTAGCCTTATACACATTATACATTTTGTTTAATTTTCACCTCTATCCATTTTTTTTTACAGCCATCTGATAATCCGGAATATTTGATTATACGGTATACTTTAAGTCTGAACATGTCAGATTAAAGGAAGTTTACTGTATATATTATTTTTTATCAAAATCTTCCAAGATTATTAAGATTGTGGTTAAATCTCAACATAACATCATTAATAATGAAGTTAGCAAGAGAATGACAATCATGTGGATACAATATGCATATGAAAAGATACTAGAGAGCTGTAAAGCCAATGGGGAGAGGGCAAAAGAACAACTATATTGAACATTTAATAAAAATATATTTAAATTAATCATTACAAAAAATACTGATGACGTATGTAAGTTGGATCACATTATGTTTACAAAATCTGAACAATTAATAAAGATAAAAAAGTTTACAAATACATTTTATATTATTAGTCTACAATTGGAATCATAAGTTTTAATTATTTTCTTAAGAATAATTCTTTCTCAACAATTATAATTAGTTTTAAAAAATAAGAAACATTATATTTCCTAATACCATAACACCGAACAAGTTATGTATTGGTTGGCAATGGGGGATTGGAATTAGCTACCAGTTGTAAAAAATGTATTCAAATGCGAGATATATTTCACATTGGATTGAAAAGCATCCACATGAAAATAGTAGAGGAAAAACAATTAGGCAACGATAAATCACTTTTCACATTGAATACTATACTACATATTTTTACAACAAACATCAATTCACAATAGATTAAAGTATGATTTAATTAATACATTAAACTATCAAGTTTCTTTCTCATTCCACCAACTCAGCACTCCAGGCAAATGGATTTGGCAATTTATTAGGAGAATATAAGAGTCCAAAAAGATTAAATAAAAATAGTCGTTATGATCTGAATTTTTTCAGCTTAATGATATAATCAACCATCTCAAATTTTGTTTTAGGTTTCAAATTGCCACCAAAGTCACAGAATTGGTGTTTATTATCTTGTATCTGTTATTTTCCTAATGATTTCCAATGCTAAACATTTATTTTATTTTTACTTCTGTCTTGATTTGTAGACCATTTAATAAAATATAATATGTTTTTAATAGAACATAATTACTCAAAATACAGGATGTCCAAACAACTATACTTGCCCAAGTTTTTTCTAGTACAATTTAAATCTGAAAAAAAATTAAAATCAAGACCCTATTATTTTTTTCCTTACATTAAGATTCTGTCATTCCCTTTTATTTTTATTTTTTAGCAAGCACTTTAATTTTTCAAATAGGGAGACCTAGTTTTCTAAGTTTTATTTCAAAGATAATTAGTTCACGTAAAAAGGCCTTAAATTCAGCTAAATCAGTATGGGTGCTGTTTATACATTCTTTTGTTACAATGAGCTGTAAAATCAAAGTATTAACAAGAATAGTGTAATTATTTCTCATAGAAATAAGAATAAATGTGTATTCTCATTTAAGAAAAACAAATTTGACATCATTATGATGATAAAATAAAAAAAAAATACTAAGGGCAGATCCTTAATTTATAAGAAATGGTATAAATTACAGATTATATTCTTTAAAAAAAAAATTTTGTTGAAAAACATCTGGGGAAGAATGGCCTTCAATGGCAGATTTCATATATCATTAAATACTCTCCTACTGATCCTGCGGTCATTTTCATTAAAAATATTTAAATTTTTGTCTTCAAAAATTAAATTAAATTAATAATTATTGAAAAATTTTGGTTTACAATTTGATTTTCTTTTTACAATATTAACCCTGATAGAAAAAAAGTGGGGTATGCCTAGTTGTTTCAACACTCTGTGTACAATTATACGTAATACTGCAGACCATACCTTATTGAGCATTGTTGGCACTTACATGAATTCAGATAAAAGATATCACAATTTAACTAGAAAATTTATAGAAAGGAATAAAATATGTTTAATTGATAATTATAATCATACAAAAAGAAAAAAAAAGGAATAGAATTTGCAAGCATAAAAAAAAAAACAACAAAAAAAAAAACTGAAATTTTGATAGAATGTTTGTTTGAAATCAATATACTACTTTGTTTATGTATTTATATTTTCTTGCCTAACCCTTAGATTGCAAACTGTAAAACCTTTAACATGGTTATTATAATGAGATCCCTTGGATCCATGAATTAAAAAAAGAGAAACAAAATTATAATTGTTAACCTATTAAAATTTCCATTCAACCTTTTCAAAAAAAGAGTATTGAAATTAATAACAATTAAATAAAATCAAATGAATTTGAAATTCATTTACATAATTAAAACTTAAATCTAATTTAAATTTGTATGATGTAAGGTAAATTTAGAGTGCCCCACCACAACCCAGTGTACAAAGTAAGGGTTAAACATCATTAAGTATATGAAATATAATTAATTGCTTGGATGTACATTTTAAAAAAATATCTTTAATATTATTTAATGATATAATGAAATTGAGAAACCCATGATTAGTATTAATAATTGATTTAATTTAAGAACATTTTACACTATTTATTAATCCAGGAGCTGAACTTTGTGGGTAAATCAAAACAAAAAAAAAAAATTAATAAAACATGTTGAGTTTAAAATATTATGTGAGTGTGAATATTGGGCCAATGTATGACTCTAGTTTTGACACCTTTTAAAAAGAAAAAAAAAAAACCCAACCCTTTCAGGTCAATAAAATCAAATATGAGTAGTGAAAAAATTACAAGAGAATAAAAGTAATAAGAAAAAAAAAAAAAACTTTAAAAACTATATATATATATATATATATATATATATATATATATATATATATATATATATATATATATATATATATATGCTCCTGATTATTATTATTTTCTTCAATAATTTTTTTTTCTTTACTCTACCTTTTATATATTTCCATAATATTGATTACTTTTCAGCCCTGAGGGCCAACAAAGTAGTCTAAACACTGTAACACTTTGAAACTGTGTATAATTCATTACTTCATTTTTTCTGACTTCACCCACGCCTTATTCTATGGTCAACAAGTTCTTGGTAATTATTTTCTAATGAACATACAAATTGAAAATAAGAAAAGTAATCATAGTGGAAGAGGATCATAGAAAAAACTAGGATCCTTCACACTTCCGTATACTGGTAGTTATATAAAAAATTAAATTTCTTGATAAATTAAAAAAATATATGTATTTTTTTTCCCTTAAACCAGTTCGGGAAGCACAACGAATAATAAAGATATAAGAGAGAGTCTGTTGTATTCAATAATCAATATAAAATTATTAATTAAGAATCATAATGAATTTCCCACTGGAAATATGGCTATATGTTAAATGGTTTAAAATTCTAGGTTTAGGCCTATATTATACATGAAAGTATGGTTGAAGGAACCCCCTGTACATTGACATTGCATAAATTGAAAGTTTTCATAAATCAAATGTTTTTTTTTTTAAACAAATGAAAGCATTTGTTAAAATTAAATAAAAAAGTAATTTTCAAATATATAATCTTAAATAAAGCTTAATTAAAATAACAATAATCTGGGAAATTATTTCCAGCAAGATATATTAATTGTCAAGGGCACATGTCCAGCAAATGTCTGTTATAAATACATCTTATGTGTAAATGCAAAAGTTTTTAAATTTAAATTTATAATTAACATTGTAATTTCTACACTTTAAAAAATAATTATATAGAGATTGTTGTCTAATTAAAAATTCAATGCAATTCTTTATAATTGATTAGAAATAATCACATAATTTGAAATCAATTTTTATAAATTAAGCCACTGATTCCAATAAATTGAAACATTACTAGTGACAAATAATGAATAATCAGTGCCTTTAGTGTTAGTATCACTTCATATAAGTGCGTACATATTTTCAACTGCAAAAATATTCTCATAAATTATTGGGTGGAATCATGTTGACTTAGTTATAAAAATATACACTAATAATATTAAGCATTCCTCTTAAACAATTTATTATTATTATTTTTTTTTTTTTAATTTTATGTAGTTTATTTAATTCAAAAATAAAAATGAAAGAGATATATACACAATATAGATAATCTGAAATTTGAATGAATAAAGTAATATTATATGTACACCCTAAACAAGTAATTCATTGTACTTGTTCATTAAAAGTAGCTTTATGAGCATTGAAATTCGATTAGAATATATCAATAAATAAAAACTTAATGAACAATACAAAAAAAAAAAAAAAAAAAAAAAAAAGAAAGAAAGAAAGAAAGAAAATGTTTTGAGTCATTTTATCATAGACCTTCTCCAGATCCCTCATTATTCAGTCTTATAATACTTAACCATCACAATTATATATAACAATGGCTGTTTTTATTGGGCGGGGGATGGAGGGAACTAATACAGATCCCTATCTAATTAAACAGCCGTCCAATGCAATAACAAACATATAGTTCTTTTAATCACACAAACAATTAGGAAGTACAATTTCTTGAGATATTAGGTCACTTCTCGCTTTACAAAACAGCTCACAAATTTATTGAGCAATGGAATGGTAGAAATATATACCAAACGACACTAAACATCGAGATATTAGTGAAACACAAATAGATATTTAATAAACCATTAATGAGGATACTGGATAAACATCCTTCCTTCTATGGTTTTCAACATGAAATAATTATATCTTTCAACATCATCAATGTCATGCTCAATGCCAGATTTAGCATCGAACACGCCAAGAACTCTCCTGCTAATTTCATCAGGCATGATACAATAAGCCATTATCAGACCTGATATAAATCGTAATGAAATATCTTTTGGGGAGAAAATCTTAAGTTCCCTTTCCCACATTTTTTCCCCGCTCTTCATGCTATAAGCAATAATTTTTGGTTTAACTTTTTCTAGTAAGAAAACATAATCAGGATATGAGGGAGCTAGGACATGACTTACCTTTCCAATGTCTTTTATTTTTCTGGTAAATTTCTTGGTTGCAAGTGCATAAACATTGATTTCATTTTGCCATAATTCTGCGACAAAATTATCATTGTTATCAATCAGATTAAAGTGATCACTTTGAAAAGAAATTTTACCTTTTGTGTCAAATATAACAACTTCTTTTGCAGTCCCAAAATAAACATATTTTTTTGAAGGGACTGCACAAGCATAAGGAAATGGTAAATCCAGATGAATGATTTCTTTCTTCATTAAATTAACCATGTATACGGGTCCCATTTGTAAACAAACACCAAGTAATAGTACTAACAGAGTATTGCCACATAAACATATAGGCTCAAAATAATAATTTTTATTAGCATCCATTCTGAATTTCAAATAGTTTTGTATATCATTTGAAACATCAATTATTTTCTCATTTTTTATGCCTAGAGCCATATGAAAAGTCAGATTATCATATCCTCTATGAATCATGACAATTTCTAAAGTGTTGACTGCTATAAACTGTGAATTCATATCACCAGATATCAAAACATTAAATGTTTCACCGGAGGTTTCTGGCAACTTAATTTTATTCATGTACTTTAGCCCCTCTAAAGTAATACTATATAGGTCTACTCTTAAAATGTCATTGACAAACAGAAGCCTATTTCTATGGAATGCTATAGGCGAACTTTTTAGCAAAAAATTTTTTGTGTGGTCTGTTTTCCAACTCCAAGCTCTCTTCTTTGCATTCATCCACTCTTGAGCAGCGATACATAAATTAAAGTCATTTGTACCTAAAAATATTTATAAATTAATTGTTACAATCAAAACAAATAAAAAGAAAAAAAATCCTTGAATCTGCTCAAGAATAACAACATTATTAGTAGCTAGCTTTAATAGAACACCCTATTATTCTAACAGATATCTAGTCCTATCTGAGATACATAACTCATTGATAGATGATTAGTAAAGCACACAAGTATGGTTTCACTCTCCTTTTCCAAGATTCCAAGAGGATAAAGAATAAATAAATAGGAAAAAAAGTTTCAGTAGTTAGATGAACTTTGATTTTTTAATTGTGTACCTCATAATCCACCATGTAACACAAATAAATATCTTACAATAAACATAAAAGTACTCTAAATATTCATATTCTCCAATTTTTCTGCTTGATCCTTTATTGCAGTATATTCATTTATACATGTATTTTTTAGCAGTTTTCACTAAATTCTATTTAATAAGCTTAAGTAATGTTATAAAATAGTTCATAATATAAATTTTATGGGTATTGTTAATAATAAATAGCTATACTTATGTAGCTCTGACAGTGTCTATTACAGAATAATTATTGAAAAACGATCATATCTCTCAGATACTAAGTGAGCACCAATGTAACTATAGCTGATGGAAGTAATGGACTTTCAACACTTAATTAGTGGCGTCGGGTCATGAATCCACAGGTGGTGATGTTACAAAAGGTGGGGTCGTTACAAATTATCAAATAGGTGCTAACTATAACATTGGTCAACACAAAAAGATAGCCATTGATCATATTTTTTCATTTATTAAATTCAAGCATAAACTGAAAATGTAGAAGAATGGATCAAAGCAGCAAAAAGAAAAGGAAAAGGTGCAGCTTTGGTCTAAGACCTTAAATATTCTAATATCTGTTATTTTTATGGTCAATGTTTATGTAAGGAACATCATTTACTTGTTTGTAATGATTACAAAAACTAAGTGTCATGTTGATAGTTCTAAATAAAAAAGTCATAATTATTTGAATAATATCAAAAAAATATTTTTGAAATTTCAGACTTTCTTCAAGAAAAATTTTTTTATGTTTGCTGTTTAGAAATTTCAATTTGTAGAGTTTTATTTGGTTCAAATAATCTATTTATAATAAATATCAGTTATTAAAATCATTTCTTAACCTTATTTTGCCTCAAAAAAACACAAATTAAATTTGGGCTTCTGGAGACTCAGTGCCAGTACTTCCGGATGAAAATGCATGCCACAAATTAAGGGTTAAAGAATCTAAAATGAAATTCTGTGAGATATGTTGAAACATTTTGGCACAGGGCACTAGGCCAATGGGAAAGTGACCATTTGCTAGCTCAAAGCTTACCTACAATACTTGAAAAAGAAAGTGATTTCAAAAATAGTAATTACACAATAGAGCATTGAGTTGATTTTCAATTAAAAAATGACAATAATACCAACTTGGCTCCGAATAATCATCAATATCAATAGCAATTGCTTTACAGTGTTCTTCCCACAGTCTATTTTGATTAGCAACCATACGCCAAAACTTGCTGATGGTCAAACATCTCCATAATGCAACATCGTCGAGGTAAAAAAATATTTTCTCATCAATTTCAATTGGAAGTTTATAGATTATATCCATGTCTCTAGAAAGTTCAGAAATATTAAGGTAATAAAATAGATTTATTGAGCTAAATTTAAAAAAAATAAAAATTGATAATCAATTATTTTAACATCTCAATGATTGTTTCTTTAATATATGTACCAACATACTCCATGCATCAACTGAGGAGCAGAAAATGAGAATTAAAACCCAAACACAGCAAAGAAAGAAATATTAAAGAGTATCCTTTAATATTTAATCCTAATTAACAATTATAATATTTAACACCCTGGTGATATGCTACAAAGAATCTATTATATAAGAATTACATTCAATCAAACAGAAGAAAGTGTGATATAAATCGTTCTGAATAAAGAATCGAGACAGCATATCTTTGTCAACAATAAATATAATTTTTTAAATTGGTATTAAAAAGAGGGTTAGATGTTAATATTTTAGATAAACCTCAATGATACAAATATCTTACAAGATTTCACAATGGTAACTAATTACTTGAAACTAAATATTGGAATGTATTTTATTCAAATAAGATACAATCATTAAAATTAATTCTTATGAAGATCAGTAAAACAATAGCAGTCATAAGTATAATGTTCTTAACAGCATAAAAAAATAATGTTATGCGATGTGTTTATTTGAAGAAAATGTATGATAATAAAATAGTCTCAGAGTACTTTAAGGATAAATACAAGTGCCAAGGTGGGTGAATAGACAACCATGATTTTTTTAGTATAGTTCAACAAAGCAGTATTGAGCTTATTGGCTCAGAATTTGTAAAATTAAATAGGTTTCAAGGATATTTTTTATTTGTATTAAATAATTTTTTTTTTCAAATTCGAATTCAATTCATTCATTTCGTTTGATAAGTATTTTAGCTCGTGAGAACAAGTAAATCATAAAAAAATAAATGTGAAACTCACAATGGAATGTAAACGAGTAGCTATCAAAAGATGAGATAAATCAGACAAAACCCTCCTATTGACGTCAATAAGAAAATAACGGTTACATTTTAGAGGTTCCAGCTGCAGATTGAGTAACTGGTTACAATAACGTTTATTGATGGCACCATCAGTACTTTGGCACGATTTAAGCTACTTCCGTGAAATATTGTAAACAAGTTTTTTACATACTTACTAACCCGTACTTCGTACTTAAATAGCAGTTTATGTTTAGTGAGAGAATTTATCAATAGTCACGGACAATGCTACAAATTTTCATAAAATTATGTTACTTATTTACTTCCAATGGGATGAGCTTTAAATTTTTTCTAAAGAGTGTGTTAATTAATACTTTACAACGATTCAACCAAATAAACGAGCCCTTCATTAGCTCATATATATCTAAAAGTAATTGCAGCCTAGTAAGACAAATGTGTGCTGTAATTCCTCAGCATTCGCAGGATTGATATTTACGAGTTTTGATTATCGTTGGATACAAAGTTGAGAAATTATTTTATTTTCCACTAATTATGTTGTTGACTATTAACGAAAAAAAAAAAAGTTTATTGTATAGATTTTGTTCATCGCAAAGAGAACCGAATTTTTATTCTTGAGTGATATCAGATCGAAAGCTCCCTGTTATTTACAGTAGAAGATAGATTCAACATTCTCTAACTTTAGTGGAACCGAACCCTCGTTAATGTTGAGAGATTAATAAATTTTATATTAACATATACCATATCATACGTGGAAGTATTAATCACATCCTCACCCTACCAAAAAAAGAATCAATAAATAAAATAATATAAATAAATAGTAATTGAGGGCTATTTCATTCCTATGAAAGTGTTTATAGGTATGTAAGAAACTTGACACCCAGATTTTATGATATCGAAAGCCGATACATATCCGTAATACCATTTAAGCTAAACAAGACTCAAGTAATTTAATCAATCCTATGAGTAATAGCTTCCTTATAGTATAACCGACAGCAAGCAACTCAAAAGGTCTTGGAATACGTTCCTTATCACCGATTTGAACATCATGAACGGTTTTGTTATAAGCGAATACATTTAAATCAAGGCATTTCCCACGATCTAAGGTTTTCAACGTAACAACCGGCACTGTATTTGGTTCCAATCCTCACTGTGCGTACTTATTCCTTTCAGACTGAAATGATTTATACTTTCAAAAGAACTACCAAGGATGTTATGTAAAATTAAAAGGACATAAGCAGACAAATACAAAATATGAAGAAAGCGATGTTTGCAGATCCGAAACTAGGGTGGGGAAGGGGCCACATGCCCCGGGCGGTAGATTGCAGGGGGTGGTGAAATTTGTAAAAAAATTATTTGTATTAGCCACGCATAAAAGTATTATTAAAATGAATAGGTAGTTTTCATAAATAAAACTTCTTCATAACATATATAAGCTGTTAATTTCAACTACCGCATCTAAAAACCAGCCCACGGAGGTATAGTATTTTAATGGTAGGGGAGGGAGGAGAGAGGGGGGTTGAGGCAAAGTGATCTTAGCCCCCCTATCAATCCTCCTAGTTCCGGCCCTGAATGTTTGAATCGGAGTTAGATGATGATGTTAAGATCTTGTTTAAGAACTGAACTTAGTTGGTCAGTTAAATGCACCACTGATTGCTATTGGTATACTGCCAACTATCCATGGCATGACTATCTGATTTATTTAAAAGCCCATTTGTTGATTGTAATTTAATACTACAAATGTGGATAAAAGTATTAAGTTTTATATGTGTCTGTGTTTTTACCGTTGAAAATCAAAGAGTGGTGCAGAAAAAAATAATGCATTAACAATCATAGTGACAAGGAGTGTTACTAAATCTTATCCTTGTGACTAATCAGAACTTACCAAATGTTATTATTATAACAACTAATATTTGGAATGAGCATCGGAAACCTTTTATTTGAATAATAGCCAATATAAATTCTCAACTAGTTCAAAATAAAAAGTATTATGAAATATTAAAAATCAAGGATAAAATGAACGGATCAGTAACTTCCATAGAGCAGGGCTGTTATGGAATCGTTCAAACGGTTATCTGGAACCTAATTTGAGATTGAAGTGATATGAAACGGTTTTGATCGGTTGTCACGTCCTAGATGATGATGAAGCAGACTAGAGTCTTGGGATTGAATGAGGTGGCGAAACCTGCGAGATAGCGCTAATTATTTACGTTTTGATGAAAGTTGACAGCCTCTTGCCTTCTAAAATCTGAAGGTAAAAAAATTTTAATTTTTGATTTCGAGCTAATTTGGTTTCTAAATTTTTTTAGCGACGAGGAATCTGAAAATGAAATCAGTTTTTAGTTTAAAAATTTTCCTCCCCAATATTTATGAAAAAATAAAAAAAATCCTAATTTTTTAATTCAACCGAACACGCTATTTTGATATTCCACCTTATGAATATTATGGATAACAGTACTTTTAGTGGAATACCAGGTAAATGGTAAGACTTTTGTAATTTTTCTACATTTAAATGATTAATTAAAAAATGATTGGACTAATTAATAAACTCATAATAATATATAGTATTAATTGATATATAATATGAATGAATATTATTTTTAATTAATATCGTATCCTTAGAATCTAGTCTTACAGTAGAAATAGTGAGGACGGCTGGAATATTCAAAGGAGGATAAGGTGCTGTCAGTTTGCGCTACTTACTGCCAAATTGTTGTCCCAATAAATTATATTTCTGTCCATTTGGGAAATGAGACACTTTATAATAAAAAGTAAATGATATTTATAGGTTTCAGTGGCGCATGTTATTTTCAATTGGTTGACCCCATCGCTGCCTCAAGTATACGTTATTGACAAACAATTAACTTTTCTGTAATTACCCATTTATCTTTTTAATTCGTTACCTATAATTATTTTACCTTTGTTTAATCCTGTTCTTTAATTCCGATTAGTTAATAATTGGTCATTATTTTTTAATGCGTATCATCAAATCTTTAGTTGAAGGGTGAAAAATAGTGTCATTACCGGCTCAATTTACTTTCTCAGATTCTAATATATAGGATTTACACAGAAATCGTTACATCTCGAATTAAAAGTATAATGGTATAAAGTGTCCCTTAAATAGCGTGCTGTTTCGTTTGTTGATTTTGATATTTATTTTCTTTCGTTTCTTGCACTGTTTTTTTTTTTTTTTTTTTTAACTCTCACTTTCGCTGGCAAAGCCCTCAAAAATATTCTGGAAATAGAAACGAGCTTAGTGAACGGAAGTCTATAACAGCCATTTCAAACATAAATAATAATTCAAATATTGCATCAACCTTTAACATACCCGATAGATAATCAAATCGTAGTAACATGATAGATTTTTTGGCATGCGTTGATGAAAATGCTAGTACCAAAATGTTTTCGGATACCTTTTTATATTTTATTTGGCTGTTAATATAAAATTTAACTAAAAACAATTTATTTTTAAAGGTATAATTTTAATTTGTAATATATTAATTTATTTATTTCTTTAAAATACCTGTTGGAGAAAAAATGTTTTGGGTATAAATGATTTACCAAATATTTTTGAATAAGAAGTGTGTGTTTGTTTTTTAAGTTTCCTAACAAAAGTTAAGCCTGTTACTAAAACGATTATTGATCTGGAACTGGAGCTGAAGAGCGAGAGCTAATACAGTGGTGGAGCTTGAGCCGTCGGAACAGAAACTTTTAAGACAAACAGTGCGGTAGGGAATCTGAAGCTGTTGGCACTAGTACAGATTTTAACCGTTCCAAAAGACCTCTACCGAAACAACGAGAAGGGTAAACTCACAGCCTTATCTCTTTAACGTTTTAAGTCACTTACAGAGAATGAAACAAGTCATTTATAGATCCTATGAATCATTACTCAAATGGATGAACTATTCAATCAATCGTTGCGAAATCGCCTGTGGTCTTCATCATCCATCAAATATCATCTATTATTTTTAATTTGCTTTTTGTCGTTATTATAAAAAAGGCGTGAAACAAATATATGTAAGTATGGTAATAAAAAAAAAAAATGTTTTTTAAGGCTCGAAATCATGGGAAATTCAAACTATCGAAACTCTACCATAATTCGAATCACATCTGAGTTTTTATGAACAGGCATTTTAATATAATTAGCCTTCAATTAAATATTTTTCCTGTATATATTTAACAGGTCATTTACTGTAAGGTGCTTCAGATTAATGGAAGAATGAAAAGCATGTATTTATTTCAAAGTATATATTTAAAGAATATTCGCCGAACAGCAGAAGCGCAATTAAATAAGGTAATACACACTTCCTAATTGTATCTTACAACAATAACCAATACAATTGAATTGAAAGATAAAGAAGTACGAAATTAAAAAAAAATACAAAAAACCTCTCTCACCAAGCTCTGATAGACATTATGTCATGAGGACTATTACACTGGCACAATGCAACTGCTGCTTGATATTTTTATACATGTTGAGGATTAAACTTTCGAGCATGACTCCTGTCTCTAGCCCGAGATAATGCTATTTCTACCAATCACCTCAAACAATAGAAATACATTAGAAAAAAAAAATTAATAACGAGATATTAAAAATTCTTTTTATCAGATTTGATTTGTTTTTAAATGTTATTGAATTAGATGATTAGATGATGATTTTGATATACGATGTTTTAGACCCTCAATACTAATTTATAATTAATTTTTGATTTAATGAAATCGGGACATTTTAATAATCTTGCTTAAATTAACAAATATTTGAAATATTCGTTTGAAAAATTGATAAAACGGGCTTTTGAAATCATCAAAAACTTTAATTTATAAACCAAACGAATAAAAAATAATATTTTACATATAATATTTAGTACAAAAATATAGTTTTGAGTTTGCTATTTTATAATAATTTTATTATATTATTACTTTTGTTTTGTCATGTTGGCTAACCTTTCTTAATTTTCTCAGGAAGAGATGCTTAGTTTTTTAGATTCATTAATTTGAAATAATTCATTTCACAGTAGTAAAAAGTGTGAGAGATGATTACATATTTGGAACTTATAGTTTAAGCCTTGAATTAAATAAGGTACATATAACCATTTCATATAAGTTCTTTATTTGGTTTATCATCGGTAAACATATTAAATTCAAATTTAAATGATTAAAATTAAGAAATAAAACCATAAACTCTTAAACACATTGATTTTTAATTTTAATTTAATAATGAACCACCTTAATAACAGTAAAATATTTAACACTGATGATTTGTACAGTGTTAAAAAAAAAAAAAAGTCAATGAATATACAGCTTGCTTCTTGATTATTGAATTAAATTTGAAAGATCCTTACCTTATTTCAATACCACATAGGCAATATTTTTAATTGTTACCACTTCTTTAAGTTGATTTTCAATTGAATTGAGCAGTTTTTGAGCAAATTCCGGGCTGATTTTGTTCCATTCTTTGAGATTTCTTCAAGACACATTTTCTGGAAAGTTAGCATTACCTCCATTTCACCTCCTAACTCAATTTTTTATTATTAAGGTATTTTATAATTTTAAAATCTGGAATCTGTGCTTGGCTTTTTATAAGATTGGGGCCTTTGCAGAGGAACCAGTCCTTTCCTAACATAGCAGAGAGCTTTGGGTATTTTCCTGGGAGAACAAATAAACATTGCTCCAGCTTTTCTATACTTTCTTTTCATAAAATCAATATAAACATTTTTATTCATTATGGCATTCATAAAATGAAGATTCCCTCACCAGAAGCAGCCATACATCCCTTACCATAACATTCATCTGGAAATATCACAGTATTCCTAAGCTGGATATTCTCCAATAAATATTTATTTGCTGATGAGCTCAAACCTGCTTGCATGCAAAAGGCTTCTTTATCCTTCTGTGAAATTTATTTTTTCTTAGTACATACATGACAGCACTCACAGATTTAGCTAAGCATTTTTATAGTGGCTGTTTTGTTGCACTTCGGCTTGTATTTCTCTAATGATTCCCTTTTTTAATCTGTCTGCTATATGTTTGATTTTTAAAATAATTTCAGCTCTTTGCTTCTAAAATTTTTGCTCATTAAAATATTGAATGATAACTCAAATATAATCTTTGTAACATTTATGGCTTACTTTTATTGAAAAAGTCCAAATAAACAACTGATTTAATCTAGCATTGAAGCACAATTAGTGTGATTACTAAAGAAAAAAAATGTAATATAAACAAATATTGGAAAAAATAATAAAAGTGTATCCTTCTCACTAATTATGCTTACTTTTATTATTGAATCCTTGGCTTACATCTATTGATTATTTTCAATGCATTATAATTTTTAACTACTAATTCTACAATTTCTATCAAATATCCTGGAGTATAATTTTTACTTTTAGCCATTGCATAAAGCCATCCATTTATTTTATACTTTACAACACCTCTAAATTGCATTAAGAATAAAAGTTATTTTCGTATATATAATCTTTTATTTTCTTGATACATATTGCATCTGAATAAAATATTCTCATCATTTAATTTTCCATAAAGTAGTTTCTTCCCTTCTACATTTTTTGTATGGTACCCCGACAAAAGAGATGAACATTAATGTGCTCTATACATTTCATTGCTCATTTTAATGTAATATACTCAACAGCAAAAAAACTGGACACTCAGATTTGGTCTCATAAATTTGTTAAATACCTTGTGAAATGGCACAGAAAAAAATGCTTTGTGATAAATACATACCTTCCTGTCTTGAAAGAATGTGGAATTGATTTTAAAAAATAATTCCTATAATTGAAATTTCGCAAATTCTACTTCTATGTTATTTATTGAATTGTTTTAATTTCTTTTATGCCTGACAGGATTAGTGCCTTTCGTCGTAGAAGAATGGAAAAACCCGCTATTAGAAGAACATCCCTTGTCAGAAAACCTGATAAAAATGAAGAATAGTTTTTTAATAAGTTTTTTAAAAATGTATTAATTTCTTATTTTTTCTTTATATTATAATTTGTTTGTTATTGATTAATACAAATTATTCATTTGTGGCAGATTTTGTGTAAATAACTTATAAATAAACCATTTCTTACAATAAATTAAAAAGATTCATGTATTTAACAAAATTATGAGAACAAATCTGTGTGTCCGGTTTTTTTTTTGCTGTTTAGTATATCTAGTTCTTGGAATTATTTATAATTTTAATATAATTAGCATTTTTAAATAAATATATGTAGTAAAAAATAGAACAAATAAACACAAAAAAAATAAAGTCTATCCAAAAAAACAACAAACAATATGAAAAATAAGATAACTTGAAATATAGATAAAGATAAAAACAATGAACATCAATTGTCTGAAAACATCACAATTAAAGTAGTTTCTTCTTATATATGTTTTAGCTCTTGCAGTAATTATTTGCAATTTTTCTTCAGTACTGATAATACCTTTTCCGGCATCCTTTCTCTTCTAAACAGTCAAATCCCAGCATCCACTTTACATTTCTGAACTCCTTCAGCTCAAATCCTTTGTTCTTACCCGCCAAACCCATTCCCCCCCACAGATTTGTACACTCCTGCTCATTGCTTCATTGCTCATTGCTTCAACAGATGTTTCCTAATCCGATCCTTATCCCTATGGAACTCCATCCCTTACACCATTCGCCACTCAAACACCCTTTCCACTTTCAAATATCAGTTATCTAGTTTTGAGGTCCTTAGCTCAAATTTTCAGTTTGGCTACTTAACCATGATATTCCTGTATTTAATGAATCTAGTATTTTAAACAGAGTATTGAAAAGTATATAGAGTACCATTGTTGCTGTTAAATATTACTAATTAAAAATATGTTATAGATGGCGAGATATTATTTATTATTTTATACTTAGTGTTATGAGAAAACCTAATACTTTTCTTTAAAAATATTATGATACTTACTGTCCTGTATAGTGCTGAACAGTTCAAGTAGGACTGTTTTACTTTAAAGGCAATTCTTTCTTCATACTATAAAGGCAATTCAGAATTCCAAATATCTTACCAAGTAAATATTTTTTTAATTTGTGTTTTCACCTACATACCAATATTCATAGGTGTCTAACTTTGCTTTTCTTTTCCTTAATTCTATTACAATAGGCAGGTATCTGCATGAATTTGAACTTTGTTGTGGTTTGAAGAGTTTATTTTCATATTCCTGATAATCCTATTTTACTTTTTAAATTGATTCTACTTGAAGGGGTGGTTGTAATTGAAAGGAATATTGTATATTCTATTTCGTGATTTTTATTTTTCCTTGGGAGAAACATTTTCTAAGAAATGATGTTTTTTAAATTGTTCCATTTTCTTAGGGTTTTATTATTGTAGAGGTGGTGGAAAAACAGTGTATGTTGTGTTCAGAGGTTTATTTAGGCACTGCAGTAATGCTATATTATTTTTTCTGCTCTCCTATAAAGTTGCACAGTGTAACATATAATGTTATTTCCACTATCTATTTAACTGGGGGCCGTGTTGCAAACTATCTATTTAACTGGGGGCTGTGTTGCAAAATATGCTTTACTATCCAAATGCTTTTGATATCTGTGTGCTACCACATCTCTTATCAGAAATAATGTGAGGACTGCCTGGAAGTTGCTAGTTCAAAGTAGCCTTACAAATAGGACTTATAACTGTCCGACTGTTTTGAATGTTACATAGCTATCAAAAAATTAAAAATTGATGTTTTAGTTTAGTTAAGAAATTTATTAATGAAAATTAAATTTGCTATTCCTAGATAACCAATCTTTCCAAGTTAGAGAATTAACAAGACTTTCTAGAATGACACCTGTGTCAATTGTGATTTTATTTGTTGAGTTCATAGTTCATTTTCTTAGACAACTCTCCTTTATGATAACTTTGTTTAGGATGTCTTTATTTCAAAATTTATACCTTTAAACAACATGTATATTTTTTTATAATTTTAAGGAAAATAAAAGTGAGAAAAAAAACTTCAATGTAGAAGTTAAATGAATAAAATTGTATCCCTTTGTATGGGAAGCTCTTCGTTTATATTTAAAACAAAAGTTTTATCTGTGAGCTAAGTACATAGTTTAGATTTACCAACTTCAGATTTATTTTATGAGTAACATGATGGTCATTCTATTGATTACAACATAATGCATTATTGCTGATCATTGTATATTTCAGTAACAGTGGAATGTTGTGAAGGTTGAACCAGATAGTTCTAAAATAAATATATAGTTTTATCAGAGTATTAGTTATAAAATAAATTGAACAGTTTTATCTATGTATTTTATGAACAAAATTTTAGTCATGTCTCGAACGTACCTACCACCAAATTAACAATTAGAACCTGGTATAATGAAGCTCTTGAAAAAGTTGTATTTTTTTATATCTCTATGCTGCCACATAGACCTATATACTATACCTGGTGTAAATGTTATGTTAACAGCAAACTTTTGAGAGCTGGTAGAACAGTGAATTTCAACAAAGGCTGTCCTATATTTTTTCTTCTTTATTTCTTGGTAATTTATTTCTGTAGTATATGTAATATATTTGTACTTTTTCCCATTTCAGGGCCCATGAGCACAAGCGGAGGCCTATCAGAAGTTCACACTCTTCTTAGATCTTCAGGTTGCAGATTTATTTGTCTTTATGAAGAAAAGGTATGTGGAACTTATTTTAACATCTATATACTAAGGCCCTTTGCTCAATCAAGTTAATAAATATTATTTTAAAAGCTATTTTAAGCATCTTAAAGAAAAATATATAATTTTACAGTTCTCATATTTCATATTAATAAATAATATCCACAATTCCTTAATTTCCTGATCAAGAAGTGTAATGGGGTATATCTTTTGATTAAGTATAAAATGCAGTTCTTTTGATATTTTAAACTATGTATTTTATCAAACTTAATGATTTCTAATTTCCTTTGATTTGTAAATTTTTGAAATCTTCTTTTACTAACAACATTTATATTTTTATACATTATAATGCAAGACCACATGCTATAGATAGAATTAATTAATGTCTCAGGATACATAACTTCTTTATTTTTTCATATCCCCTTATTTTAGTATCTTGAGAATATTATAAATCTGGAATCTGCTGCAATACATTATATGATCTGTGTAATGTTCACCACACTTTCTTCATTAGTAGTATTAGGGTATAAATAAAAATTAAGGTTAGGCCTCACATTTTTCATAGATTCATCTTAGACACTAATATAATCTTACAACTAGAAATTTAATTTTTAAAACAATTTTTATCATTCGGGTATTTTTATATGTATTAGAAAGCTTAATATAATATTTTTTATATTTTTCAAAACATCAAAAAATGTTTTTCTTTTTTTTCTCCTCTAACAATTCCTTTTCCGTAGAAGTTTTAAAGTTTTTGATCTCTACGTTGTTTTTGATTTCACTATTATCATCCTTTTTCTGTATTGGTATAGTAATAGGTTTTCTGTACTTTAAAAACAAAGGTATTCAATTTCGTGAAAAGCTAGGTAAATTATGGATTTATGTATGCTTGTTTTTAGCACAGAGGCAAGCATGAGGCAGTTTATAAATTAATAAATAATTAATTAATAAATTTATAAATTTTTTTTCATTGAGTTTAAGGATTGTTTTTATATCAGTTAAATTTTAATAGTAGCTTCAAATGAAAATGGACATTAAAATTACTATTAAAGATTCTGTTTAAAGTTTGTAGATATAATAAATAAAGAACCATTCACTTTTAATTTCTGAATCATTCATTCCCTTGATAAGCTAAGAAGTTTGAAATATTAAATATTTTTTATCAAAAGTATGTGACAAAGGTTCAATTATGATACTATTTCAAATAAATATGAAAATTATAAGAAGTAATCAGAATTATTCAATGAATAGAAAAGGACATTAAACTATCATTGATATATATTGGTATCTTCAAATAAAAATAAATTGATGAAACTGAAACTCGTTTTTAACTTTTACTATAAATATCAAAGAATTTGTTGAAAACTATTGTCATTTGGTTATAGAAAACTAAAAAAAAAAAATAAAAAAAAATAAATAAAATAAAAAAAATAAAAAATTAAAAATTAAAAAGATATTTTTGATATCTAGTTGGAGTAAATAATGAAGTTAAGTCCCAATAAAAAAAACAATAAAATAAACATTGTATTATAACTATTATTTTTGAATTATGTAGAAACTGTTAACCGTGGGTTAAAACAAGACGTTGTTAGAATGAAGTGAATAAAGACACCCATTATGAAACTGACTGTAAATAACAGTATTTTTCAAGCACTCAATAAATATATCACTATTTTAATTACTGTTTGTTTCTACTAACTGCATCGTAACCATTTATTTTTGAGTTTATGGGAAATAGTTTTTATGAAAAATTAAATATCCTTAAAAATTGATTAACAATTTATGTTTTACTGAAATCAATAATAAAGCAGAACCATGAATACCAAGGGAGAACATGTTTAAAGAGCCAGGTTAGGAATAAAATGTATTTTGTAGAGAGACTTTATAGAAGACTACCTTCCGATTTCTGATTTAAATTATGTTTGCTAAGCCCTCTATCCAATGAGCTAACTTCCTCTTATATATTATAACATATTTGTTTACTTATTGTTATTTACTGTTTATTGAGGCTTAATATAAACATTAAAAAAAAAAAAAAAAAAAAAAAAAAAAAAAAAAATTAAAAGATATTTTTAAAAGTGTAGGAAATAGATTATCCCATAAAAAAAAAAACATAATAAAAAACATTGTAAAATTATAACTATTATATTTTTTGAATAGCTTTGGGGAGAGGGAGGAGAGAGAGGAGAGAGGGGGGGAGAGGGAGAGAGGAGAGAGAGAGAGAGAGAGAGAGAGAGAGAGAGAGGGAGAGAGGGAGAGAGGGAGAGAGAGAGAGGGAGAGAGAGAGAGAGAGAGAGAGAGAGAGAGAGAGAGAGAGAGAGAGAGAGGGAGAGAGAGAGAGAGGAGAGAGAGAGAGAGAGAGAGAGAGAGAGAGAGAGAGAGAGAGAGAGAGAGAGAGAGAGAGAAGAGAGAGAGAGAGAGAGAGAGAGAGAGAGAGAGAGAGAGAGAGAGAGAGAGAGAGAGAGAGAGAGAGAGAGAGAGAGAGAGAGAGAGAGAGAGAGAGAGAGAGAGAGAGAGAGAGAGAGAGAGAGAGAGAGAGAGAGAGAGAGAGAGAGAGAGAGAGAGAGAGAGAGAGAGAGAGAGAGAGAGAGAGAGAGAGAGAGAGAGAGAGAGAGAGAGAGAGAGAGAGAGAGAGAGAGAGAGAGAGAGAGAGAGAGAGAGAGAGAGAGAGAGAGAGAGAGAGAGAGAGAGAGAGAGAGAGAGAGAGAGAGAGAGAGAGAGAGAGAGAGAGAGAGAGAGAGAGAGAGAGAGAGAGAGAGAGAGAGAGAGAGAGAGAGAGAGAGAGAGAGAGAGAGAGAGAGAGAGAGAGAGAGAGAGAGAGAGAGAGAGAGAGAGAGAGAGAGAGAGAGAGAGAGAGAGAGAGAGAGAGAGAGAGAGAGAGAGAGAGAATAAAATTAAAACATTACATTTGATTTTTTTTCTAGGCTAGGTTTACTTTCCAGTTACATGTTTAACCCTCCTACGCTCTCGGTTGCATTGTTACCCAAAGGGCCGCAGTGTATCTGTGATAAGCACCATTGTATTTTCATCCTTAAAAAAAAAAAAAAAAACCATCAGTTAAATCATAATGATAATTCAACCGTAGCAAAAATAAATAATTACGAGAATTGTCGCGGTATTTCTCAGACAGAATACAGTTTTTACACTTTTGAAAAGTAAAACTGACATTAAAGTGTTTACAAAAAGTACTTATTATAGAGAATAATAAAACAATAGATTAATCGAATGAAGAGTTAATGTTAATTACACGATTGTTTGCGATGTATCATTAGTATATAATCACGTGTAATGTATCAGCTGCAACGTGGTCTGGCAAGTTTGACAAACGAAAAGGAACTAGACCAAGAAAGAAAAGAATTCATGAAAGAAGAACACCACTCTTACGATTTTTCCAACATAATATCCGTTTTCAAATTCAACACGTTTCTGAGAGATACCCGCGAGCGTCGGAGGGTTAAGCGATTGTTCCTAAGTGTGGAATCACTCAATAAAAAAAAATCCATTTTGTGTTTAAAGTGCAAAAGTGTTTTATTCTATGCCTGGTGATTCCGGCCGTTTTGGAAACACCTAGGAGTTCTAATAACGGGTTCTTTTTCGTATACGAATGTTTTACAAGAGTTTTCTAGCAGGATCAATGTATGCTGATTTTAGCCTGCTCTTTCTTCGTGTTTTTAGGAAACCTCTTGAAGACATAACCAGTACTCTTTATTATTTCTAATTCGAGACAGGAGCTCCCGTGGGCTAGAGAACACGAGCGAACGAAGCGAGCTAAGACAGGAGAGGTAACGGGCCAAGAGATAAGGCCCATTGAGGGCCCCTGAGGAATGCGGCCCCGCCCGCCCGACAAACTGGAATCCACTCTTACCGGACCCCTTCCTCCTCTTTTCAAAACTGACCCAGACCCACCTCGTCAATGGGTTCTCTTAAATCACATGTTCTATGTCTTCTTCATTCTGGTTGGTGTTCTTCTCCTTTGAGCCCTCTAGTCAGCGGAGGGCATCTAGGGGTGTTGTGCTAAAGTGCCTCTTCCTGTAGGAACAAACTGATTGCCTTTGCATGCGACAAAGTAAAAAGTCCTGTATTTTATTCTTCCACTATCTCTATGAGTTCAATAGAATTCCCGACCCTATCCTCCAAAGAATAAAAAAGGAAAAAGAAAAAATCATTACATAGATATATCCGTTGCATATGACGTAATATATAAAACAATGAGTATCAAACATCACATTTCGTCCAATCACAAATACCAAATTACCTTAACATATCTCTCTATATCTATATCTATACTATTATTTAAAAGGACAAGTCATTTTTCGTTGATGTGATCACTAACCACGAAAACAACAGAACCAATTTTTACAAAATTTCAACCACACCATCTTCATAGTTCCATGAAGGTTTAGCACTAATAAAATATACTGATTTTTAATTAAATTATAATTAAAAATGCGATAGTATTTGGATATCCGTTAGGTTTGAAAATTAACCGACAGGTGACGAGCGCCATTCTGCATGAGAATTTACGTATATTTAATTAAATTATTAAAAAAGATTGAGATATGTGGTACGAAATCTGGATTCCAGTGAAGTTTGAAAATCGACTGATTTGTGGTTGGTACTGCTCCGCAGTAGAGTTTACTATGCTAAAACTACTGAACCCATCTGTACCAAATTTTAACTACATCATCTTCATAGTTCTAGGAAGGCTTAGAAATAGTAAAATTTACAATAGTAAAAATTTAAATGTACAATTGAGTGAGAGAAATGATGTTTGCCTCACTGCCACACTGCCATATACTTTTATGGTTAAAAATTAAAATCCAACCAAATGAAATCAATAACATTGCTGAATAAAAATTATTACATAACCAAAATGCCAACCTCTGCTTTTAGATATTTTGTAAAAATATGTTTCATGGGCCTTTAGTAGTAAGCACTCATAATGCAGCCCATTATCAGCATGAGTTTCTTAATAATAATTAACTCATACTTTAAAATTAAAAATTGGATGTCCAATTATGCATGCTTTTACGTAAAATCTTAAAACACCTAATCGGTGCAACCAGGTTAAAAATTACTGCTATGCGTTGAAAATTGAAGAAATAATGCTCAATTGTATACTTTTAATGAATAAGCAATTAAAACTTCAATTATTAGTTAATATTATCTAAGTTCTTTACTCATGGGAGCGGGAGAAGCAACAACGGGGGATGGTAGTGAAATAGAAATATTAACATAATCTTGAGGTTATATGATTTTTCTTGTATTAGAGTTAACACTACTAAACCCAAGATCGTGGGTTCGCAGCCCGGCAGATGACCTTAGGATTTTTTAAAGTGAGTAAAAATTCCTTAGCTATGCCGTCCTTCGGAAGGGACGTAAAATGGGGGTCCCGAGCCTGTGCGATGTCAGGTACTCGTTAAAGATCCCTATCCTAATTATACCTGGATAGGAAAAATCTAGGACTCCTACCGTAGCATCATCCGATTAGCCATAGCAGCATAAAGTGGTGTTAAACGAAATAAACAAACAAGAGTTAACACAATTGGCACTGAAGGGTATCTATGCATAAAGTTTTGCCAAACTGATGCGATGTAATTTATTGGTTCCTCTAAAAATTGGTTGACGTTATTGGTTAATGTGAATTAATTATACTTTGTTTTGGTATTATATAGATTAACATCATAATTCACAAGGCTGTAAAATAATAATGATATTTCTATACATTTATTTATAACTAATTAATAAATAATACTGATAATTATTATATGTTTAAACCTTAAAGGGGAGCGGCACCAATTAGGGTGTACTTGTCTTTATTAGGAGGATTAGGAGCCGCCGAACTACTATCCTTTGTCTACAATTCTTGGGAAAAAAGTTTGCAAAGAAAGAAGTCAAAATTCAAAAGAAGAAATACAAAGGTTACATGGTGGGGGTATACTCCTATCTAAGATGGACTCGAAAATGAGATGTCTTTTGGAGAATGGACTTTTAATGGTTTTTGTTTTGAAGCAATTAAAATATAATTTTTTTATTTTTTAGTTAAGTTTGTGTAGTTAGGTTTAATCTTGAAGTCGTTTTTGTTTTTATCTCTAAAAATTATTTTTATATTATTACAAGAGAAAAAAAGAAAAATAAGAATTATAATAGAAAGTAAAATAAAGGATGTATCGTGTATAATAAATTAAAGTTACAACAAATTATTCAATTGTTATAAGCAATATAAATTTTGGTACAATGGTAATAACAATTCAATGCCCACGAACATTAATATTTCATTCACGTCTTTTATATATTTACTCTTCGCCACGAATTTATTAGATTGGGCATTTCATTGGTGAAAGAAGAGGCGAGATTTGTCAATGCTAAAAGTGGAAGAATAATTTATCTTTTCTGGGTGGGTGTTGCAGAAATTGGATGCACTTGAAATGCACGATCGTTGCTGTTCTGAAGCGATTTAAGTAGAGATCACGACAGGATCTAGTTTTACGGGGTCTATAAAGTTAATGGTTCAGTAATGTAGGAAGTTGCCTTTGTGGGTAGTGAATGGCACGGGAAAGAACCAAGGAAGTATTGTCGGAAGAATGGGAATTACATGTATGTCTCTCTATCTTTTTTTCTCAAAGCCTGCCCCATAAACTGTCAGAAATATGGGTATATGTACGTGTTTATCAAAACAAATTGTCTTGTTTATCTATTTATTGAAATTCATAATTGCTTAAAAAAAAAAATATTAATACATCTAGTAGATGTAATTATCACTTTCATAATAATATGTCCATTACTTGTGAAGCAAATCAAATGAGAAGGTACCGATCTACATCTTTTCAGACACTTCGGAGGGTTTTCGGGAATTAAATGGAAAGCAAGTTCAGATACTAGTATATTTCAATGGTTATGGAGTTTACTATGAAATAATATGTAGCAGGTTTAGGCTGATCAGAAACATATCGAACATTAACGTCTTCATGGGGAGGTTTAATTGTAGCAAAGGAGCATTAAGGATTTTTCGAAAGATTTTAGAATGGATACGAGATAAATAAGGTGGTTTGATCGAGCCCCAGATTTTAACTGCATATGTCAAAATGAATGTAATTGCTTTCATGTAAATGAGTCTTTTGTAATTGATCGTCATCTAAGAGCGTTTGTTTAGTAAATGTTGAAGAAGTCGAAAACGACGAGCTGTTTTTCATCGTTTTAGTCGGGTTTGTTGATTCCAAGAGGATATATTAACTTTTTCTACGATTTATAATATTCATTTGCAAAAATCTTTTTCTTTTTTTTTTTTTTTTTTTTTTTAATGTTATATTTTATATGTTAAAAAATAATCTTTATGTATTTTAAAATGGTGATGTAAAAAAGGAATATCAAAACATAACGAAGTCTATGAGTGTCTGGTGTCCGATTTCCGGTATATTGTTCGATTGGATCATTTTTTATCCTTAAAGCTAAACCGATTAATAAAATATTGATTATTTACATTTAATTATGAATTAGACATCAATAGAAGGGAACCATTGTGTCATTGTAGACAATATTGAAAAGGTATAGTATTTAATAAAACTCCCAACTATGTAAAAAATTAAAGAGGTACAATTTGATTTTTTTTAATACTTGTTCTGTGAGAAAAATTAGAGTGTGTATAGTCGTTTAAACACACACGGTAATATATATAAGTAGAGTGATCCTTGGAACCACTTTTAACTCATTACAAGAAACATTCCTAAAAGGGAACGAATTCAAATAAGCTTCAGATCTAAACCATATTTTTTCTGGAAGATCATTACAAGTAATATTTATCGATATGGAACACTATTATGGCTTTGGTTATTAACTTATTGAATGACAAATTGTTATTGATCAGTTAGCCGGACGGATAGCCAATTATATTTGTCCCCGGCTGGAGCACTACATCATTTTGTTATCTTCGGCTCTAAACTCTATAATGAACTGCCTAGAACTGCCATGAGCGATATCCATTGAATAATAAGAGGAATAAATAAGACGTTTATTTAATTGATAATTCTTTTTTATTTTCCTCACGGTCCGTGGAGATAATTGGGAGGGTTCCGCCATCTGTACAGTTAAAAGTTGCCGAAGATGATATATTGCGCAAATTAACGATTATAACTCGATGAATTTCATGAGTTTTTTAATTGTATAATTTTAAGTATTCCTGTTAATGATCGCGTGAAGAACATCTCAACGGATTTAGAATTTAAGGTTCCGTTTGATGGTTGTGGAGATAAAGATAGGTATAATGGTTGTTTTTCTATTGTTTTAATAACTATTTTCAATTGCTGATTATATAATTTTTCAAATATATTGGTTATAAGTTAACAAACAATAATATCAAATATTTTCATTAAAGATTTAAGAATGCAATAATTGTGTTATTGTTTCTAATAATATAACCAATTGAAAATATCTAAAAACTTTTAAGTGGGGAATAGTGCACCAAAACAAGTCATTTTTATTTTTAGAAAAAAAAACCCGTTTATTATGCCGTCTTCTAATTATTTACCATAAAATCAACAGTCTTTAACCTTCATATTAGGCTTGAAATGATATCAATATTATACTTAAAAGCTACTTATTTTTTTAGTTATCTGAAATCACAAATTTGTTACAATTTGCTTCAGGGGAATCCATAAATTACAATTTCTCACCAGAAATCATTCGTTTTCCCACAACAACAAAACTTCAATTGCCAAATTGTTCAAAAATGTTTTACGAAAAACCTAATTTCGATTATTCTTCAGTTCACACGGCAATTTGATTTCCAATAGTAGCTGTTTAAGATGGCGGCACATGAGATTGTCAAACAAATAAAGATGCACCCTAGTCAAATTAAACACCCTGAGAACTAATCATGCAACATTAAAATAATGTAACACTGTGCCTCTTGTTAAGATGTACCCCGCTTGATCCTATACACATTTGATTAGAGAAAGTAATGTTGAAAAAACAGAAACGGATAACTTTCTTCAAAAAAACATTCCTTAAAAAATAAAAAACAAAATACAATATTAGCAACAATAATAATAACAACGTCTGGCAATATCTTTTATGTTTTTGCTTCCTCAAGTTCCTATTAAGATTAGCAATAATTCATTTTCTATTTAAACAGGTGCTATTCAATTCGATGAGTGCAGAAACAAGCCCGGATTTTCAATTTATTCAAGAATAACTTTGATTATCAATAAGATCTTTATCGATTGAAATGATTTTTAAGTTATTTTTTAATTTTTTTATACTTCTATTTCTTTTAGAAGTAACGCTAACAATGGCATTTGAAGCGTCAAGAAGAACACTGGTTTAATAAACTATATCAGCTTATTTTTTTTGAGTTTCTATGTGTTGTTCTCTTGCACGAATTGGCAGTCATCCCTGTCTATTTCCCGCCTTCCTCTTCCAACATCTCGCTCTCAGTCTTCTTAGGTTTTCCTGGACGTTGTCCAGCCCCCTCAGCCTTGGTCTCCTCCTCAATCTCTTTTCTCGGGCCTGCCGTACATTTTTTTGAGGAATCGGTCTTCCGGCATTCTTTGCATGTGTCCAAGCCACCGCAATCTAATTTAATATTATGAGAAAATGTGGGCAAAATTTTATATATACACAGGGTGAGTACCGGTTAGTGTAAAAAAAAATCGGTGAAACTAGATAAAAAATGTAGAAAAATGCCACATAACTCACCTTTCTGTTCCAGAAATACGATAAATCAAAGACTTTTTTTTTGGAAACTATATTTTTTTATAATAAAAGCTGTAATATCTCCATTTTGTTTTAATATGTATCAAATTTTGACCACATTTTCGGATTTAGAATTAAATTTTCTATAAGAACAGAGTACATGCAACCTTGAATTTTACAGACTTGTGACCTAAACAGCTTGATCTTCACCTTATTTAGGGAAGTAACAATGTCTTATTTAATCAACTTGCGAATGATAGGTTAAAAGTAATTATTCTGTTTCGATTTTATTGAGAAATGTTCTTTTAAAACCGAAAAAATATGGTGTTCCCATTTGGCATACAAATCAGTTATTTGTGTAAATATAACATTATGATAATTCCTTAATGGAAATGTGCATTTTAAACATAACATACTCTTCATTGGAATAAAAAGGAAAGAAAACAATTATTGTTTAATAGAAAATAACGGAAAACTGTCAATAAAGCGACACCAGATCAGAGGATCTTATGTTATAACATTTATTTATTTATTATTATTATTTAGGATTTATTTTATTAGATTTTCAATGTAAGGTTTAAAACTCAATGATAATGAACATAGACCTCAATTTTGCCGTTGGCCTCTGAATGCAGATGGTATTGAAGAATACCACTTTTTGAGGTGAATTTTATTGACAAATGAGTCTGTTTTTACAGGGGAAGGCATTTCTACCTTTCAGTAATTACAGGATTTAGGAAAAAGATCGAAAATAACCTACTGAAAATTGCACAATGTTGACATATTCACTTCTTTACTTCCACGGCCATGGAAATATTGTTTTTGGCAATTGAATAAGAAACAACTTAAGCCACAAAAAATACCAACAGCGTAAGTCCACATTAAATTCTAAATTTTCCTAAACCCCATTAGTATGGAAGGTAGATAACTTTTGTATGGCAAGAAACATAAATGCATGTTATAACTGAGGATAAATGTTTAATTATTTGAAATTTTGAGAAGTTTATACTTTTTCTCTTTCATGAAAAATTTAAAATCCTAACTTACGTTGTTTTTGCATTCACCAATTCAATTTATTAGCTCCTCTTTAAATAATAAATAAATTATTTTGCTTGTCTTTATAGGAACTTAAGGAAGCAAAAAAAAAAAAAAAATATATATATCTTGATATTGACAGACGTTATTATTATTGTACTGTTTTTTTTTTTTTTTTTTTTTTTTTTTTTTTTTTTTTTTTTTTTTTTTTTTTTTTTTTTTTTTTTTTTTAAGAATATAACCCTTCATCAAAACGAGGTACACGAGTGACGCTTCGGAAAAAACAGAAAGGATGGCAGATTTTCCGAGGGCCATTCCTCAGGCAAGCGATGTATTTACATTGCAAAATACTTTCGACTGACCCCCTCCCCCCAAACGAGTGTATAAATTTCTGTATAAATTGGCCCACTAGCGACTGCGGCCTGTAATTTGAGATGGAATTCTCCCTGATGGCTGCCCTGTTTGCTCAGGATTTTCGACCTGAAGATGATTCAGTGTCGGTCGTGACTCCGATCCATTTCTGCCCCCTTCTACTTATTCGGTATTATCTCAATTCGAGCCACCACTCATCGGGTACTTTATGTCAGTTGGCTACTCTCTCTGGTGCACTTATCAGGACCTTCTCCGATTCAAAAGACAACGGTTTTCAGCCATTAATGCACCTCTAATAGTTTCGGAAAATTTTCCCTGACGTTGATAATATCGTAATCAGTAGGTTTGTGTTATAATCAGGAATCTGAAGCTCTGTCATGACTATAGCACATTAGATTAGATGGGCCAACTATGACATTGGACGATTAGACGGATAGCAAAAAGGTCAATGTTGGAATTCGGGTGAAAATGGCAATGTTCTGTGCAATGGTACCAAGTTAATAATTACTGCTATGCTTGGAAATATTAAAGAAGGAATAATGCTAAATTGCATACTTCAATACAACTTTGTTATCGATAAACAAATAAAACTTAATTATTATCTAAAATTATCTAAGTTTTTTACTTATGAGAGCTGGCGAAGCTGCGACGGGGGATGCTAGTCTTTTATATGCTAGTCGACAAGGTCTTTTCGATCGTTTCCTAGGACTTTAAATTATCGATTCTCGATACCAATTTTTTTCTCAAGAATCTGTGGAATAGACATTTTAGAATCGATAAATTCCTAAATGAGACCTCTACCCAAACCTCACCCTTCGAAAATCATGGGCTGATGCTGGTCTGTTTTATTATTAAAATATCTTACAATGATTTGTAGAAGTTTGTATCCGAGCACATAAATATGGTATTTGTGAATTTAGCACACCTTAAGAAATATCTAATAGATATCAGAACTAAAAAAATTCTGAATTCAAATTTACAATTCCATTTTCAGAATCTCCTCGGTCATAGAGTTGGCAAAGAAATTAGGTTCCATCGAATCTATATTAATCTATCATTTAGGCCATTATTATTTCCCATATTATTAAGTATATATGTCAAATTGTTTATATATATAAAATAATTTGACATAAGGTTTGCAGAAGCAATGTATGAATTCTGAAGAGAACGGTTTAAACTCAGTACCAAGCGGCGTTAAATGAGAAAAAATATCATTTAAAAAACATTCCATAGTTTGTTTTCACAGAACTATCGTTAATATCAGGAGTTTCATCGCTTACTAGTTTGACCCATCGCTTCTCAATACGGATTCTTTTCTCAAGAATCTGTGGTTTCAAGACACTATTTCATCAAAATCTTTCATTATCCTGTTTCATGGACTTCTATAATCGTTCTCAAATGTTAAAAAAGTAATGGCATTGAGATCTATTATAAAATTCGACATGAAGTCCCTGCAATGGCCAGCTACTCCAATCATGCCTTTTTTCATATATATTCTTTAGTTTATTTTTATAATATGTATGGTTCTTTGTATTACTTAAGTATTGTATTGTTGGTATTTTTTTTCTTCCTTTTTTCATACATTTCTTATTGTACAAATTGAATGAATGGAATCACAAAGCCATTTATATTCATTTATTTATTTCCCACATTTGAAGTAGATTTTATTAAATACTCATTAAAAGTTAAAAAACAAAACAAAAAGCGACACATCACCATTTAGAATAAATTCAACTTAAACTTTCCATTTTTTTGAGGACGCAAACAGATCCTGTTATTCATGTCCTTTCAAGTTTGAGATTAGGTAGCGGAAAATAACCAGAGTGTATCGGTATTCTTTTTCTTTTATTTATTCAGAAGTGTCTTTTTTGTGGGTCTCAGAGCAATAGTAACCCTATTTCTTTTTTAAACCAAAGAAACTTTTATTTCTAATAAGATGGACTAATTATCTATAAAGAAGGATTTACATGCATTTCGTTTTATATCAGTCTTGTGTGTTTTATCCAAACAAAAAAAAAATATCTATTATGATGTGTTGGCCTAGGTCAAATAAGATTATGGTAAGGATTTTCTAATCTGGCCCGTTCCTAGGACTGACATAAAAGAAAAAAGAAAAAAAGGATGACATAAAACGAAAAGAATCTCTCCCCTTATTATGTGTGTATTTGTTAAAGATCTCTAGGAAGTTGTCATCTTTAGGGCTATTATCTTCTCTAAGATCAAGTGTTTTTAGTTCCATGTATTTCTATCCTAGATTATCGTCGCCTCGCTTTCATGATTCATTTCCCCTTTACCCAACTTCTTTTAATGTATGTGGATATTTTTGTTGCTAAAGTATTTATAATTCATTCTCAACTCTATACATTGACCGAATTTGATAAGAAAGATATGCTTAGGCAACTCGTCCGGAGTTCTTTCTAGGTTTGTGGAAGTTTCGAGGGTATGGATGTTCCTTAATCAGAACATTAAACATTTTTTAAGTTTTTTTACTTAATGTGGTGCATGTGCTCATGGCCTCGAAGAGGTAGCTGTCAAATATGCTCCTAAGTCAAGTGTGCAAAAGATGCAGATCATATGCACGAAAGGAGGCTGAGAACATAAATGTGTTAGGAATAAATAGGGACCTGGAATATGATAGAATTAAACCGGATGGCATGACATTGGATTTTACGAACTTACTTTCTTTTTTTTAACCTATCTATTGATATTTAAAACTGTATAAAGTAAAATTGAGGAGAATGATACCAATGACATTTTAATAACATGCAAAGAACTACTCACTAGCAACACTTCAATAAAAGTTCTACATTAGAAGGTCTCCAGGCCATCTTTTTTTCAGACGCCTCGGAGGAATATCTGGAATTGAGTGTGAAGCAATTTGAGAGACTATTGGATTCGAGTGGTATGCGGTTTGCTGTAAAAAGATAGGTATCCGGTTTGGGAACAAGTAGGATAAATTTGCAGCATATGGAACATTAAGATCTTAATGGATATTACTATTTTTTGATGTTGATAATTTGTATTATCTAGGATTGAGGTTTGATAAGAGAATGACTTGGAACCTACATACATAGAAAAACGCCAAAATTTAAACTGAAGGTTTAAACTATTGTACCCAGGAATCGGAAGATCATCCAAGCTGAAACTTTCTGCTATGAGTACAATTCCACCAGAATTTACTAGGACAGAAATAAGCTAATAGAAGCATTAATCCTATCCTACATACCTAAAAATACAAAAAGGATACTGAAAAAAAGGTTGATGGGCGATCTACTTGCGTAGCATTCCTTAATAGATATGAATGTTAAGGAAGAATTGCCGTCGGGTACCGTTCTTCTCCGTGCCTCATAAAGTGTTAATGTAAAAGACGTATTTTTTTTATTTGCATGAGTTTTTCCGGTAATTGGAATTCCCAAAAGTGGTCACCTTAACCCGCATTCCCCAAGATTCCGGGCCCTGGGGATTTTCCCCCCTTCAAATTTTGGTCCCCTGTCAGTGGCCAAATAAAATGCACAGGATTTTACGTGGATAAAATTTTTATTATCCTAGCAAACAAGATATTTATCATCAATACTTTTCAAAACGTCAAACATCCAATAAACGATAGCATAATCATTAAACAGTTTGGGAAGGTATACTATATTCAAATATTATCGTTGAATACCGGTATAAATTTAAGAAAGTACCTATTTGTTCTTCGGTAATTACAGCAGTTTGTGGCCCGGCTACGGTCCTTTATAGTCCATTTAGAGCCGGGATGAGAACTGAGGCAGTACACTCTCATGAGGAGTAATGTCAGGCCTTGGGACGAAGCTGTGTACGAGTCGTGACGGGAATTTTCACTAAAAGGGGTATTTTATTGGACACCCCCCAGGGCGATTGTGTTTGTTCTGATGATGGAGCGGTAGTTTATTTCAGGGATTATCGCGATTTATGAATGTGACAGAAAATGGCAAAGGATTCCTGGAAATAAAACGCTAAAGAAGAATAACAGTTTAGTGGATGAATATTTTACGTTTTTTTTTCTCTTAGGTATTTTTAGAACTTTTATATTTTTGTGATTTAGGCATGATGAAGACTACAGAACAGAACTGTGATATTAACAATATATCATGATTAGTGCTGTGAAATATATGCATTTGCATATTTATCCTGACCAACAAAACATCTAATATCATTAAAATGTATGTTTTGAGGCATTTGGAATCAACTTGAGTTATTTTTATTGTGTACATTTTGCCATGAATACATATTTTTACGTATTTGGAACTTTAATTGTATATTTATCTACATATCTGGCATATCAGCATTTGATATTTGAATTTTTTTATGAGTTTGAGCTGAATAAATATAAATAGAACCAAAAAATAGCTATGGGAACTCCTCCTACTCTTTTTTTTTTTTACGCGCAATGAATGTTTGTTTTAGCCCAGGTTGTGATTGTTCTAATTCACTAACTTTCGATCGCCGTTGTTTCTCTTGGAGTTTAGTCGGATTATTTTCTTATTTCCCTTCTTTCTACCATCGTTCCATTACCCAGTGTCTCACGCAGTGTCCACCATCATTCGTCAACTGTTTATTTGTCTACTCCTAATAGTCGAAAACCACTCTTGCTAAGATGAAAGATCTTGATGGAAAGTATGACCTCTCAATTTATACTTTAAAGATTGATGGAGACGATCTAAAATGTGTTTGTTTTGATTAATTTGTATCAGCTACTGCACAGTTTTATCAACCCATTTTTAATATGCGCCTTGTCTTTCTGTTTTTAAATAGTTTTCTTCCTATTGTTTCCCTTTTTAATACAATTAGTTAATTAAACTTGGGTTTGTACTTATGTATTAGTACGTATTGCATTTTTATTTTTCTGAATAATGTAGATAGTTGCATATTTCCGATATTTAATGAAATATTTTACCCAATATTATTGCATATAATTTACAGCCCTAGTTGTGATCATTACTCAGCTTAGTGAAATAAAATAAAAAAAAAAGCTTTGAAATAATAAATTTTGCTTGATCGGAGAGTGTGGTGTAATCAGAATTGACCCCCATTAAGCTGGCCCCCCCACCATCGCCAAACGAATTAAAACCTATTGCATAATTTTGTGCTATTTATGTGCTAATTTGTTGCCGTAGTACGGATTTTGTTGCTCGCATCGCTTGGCAGGTATTAACGATCAAAGTTGGGGGGGCTAGCTTAATATTAAGCTGCCCCCCCCCCACTACAAGAAAGAAAAGGAATTTTAAAAAACTACTTATGCCAGAATTTGTTGATATTTTGTTGCTCTAAGATAAAAACATTTTAAAAAATCAATAATTAAAAAAAAAAAATTATATCACATACGAGCGTTTGCCGCTTACCCGTAAATGATGAAATTTCATCAAAATAATTTCACGCTATCTTAAAGCAACAGCAATGTAACAAAATCTATTACAAATATATAATGAATTTAAACAGTATAAATTAAATTCTTAAACATAAAAAAATAACTATATTCTATTAAAAACCAGAACCAGTTCCACTGGGTGACTTAACATGACCGCGGAGACATAGTGTCCATTTTCGTTTCCTAAAAACGAGCAACGAATTCAGTTACTTACATATTTCGATACCAGAAGGTATGAACAATAATTCAAGGTCAAAAAGATGTGAGCAACTAATTTTTTTAGAAAACTATTATGGTCTAATTGAGCGGAATACTCATCAAATACGAAAAAGTGTCGATTTTCGTTCCTTACGAACGAGCAACAAATTCAGTTACTTATATATTTCGATAGCAGAAGGTATAAACAATAGTTCAGTGCCAAAAAGATGTAAGCTACTAATTTTTTTGGAATACTATTATGGTCTAATTGAGCGGAATACTTATCAAAAACGAAAAAGTGTTGATTTTCGTTCCTTAAAAACAAGCAACAAATTCAGTAACTTATATATTTCGATAGCAGAAGGTATAAACAATAGTTCAATGCCAAAAAGATGTGAGCTATTAATTTTTTTGGAATACTATTATGGTCTAATTGAACGGAATACTTATCAAAAACGAAAAAGTGTTGATTTTCGTTCCTTAAAAACAAGCAACAAATTCAGTTACCTATATATTTCGATAGCAGAAGGTATAAACAATAGTTCAATGCCAAAATGATGTGAGCAACTAATTTTTTTGGTAAACTATTATGGTCTAATTGAGCGGAATACTTATCAAAAACGAAAAAGTGTCGATTTTCGTTCCTTAAATACGAGCAACAAATTCAGTTACATATATACTTCGATTGCAGAAGATATAAACAATAGTTCAATGTCAAAAAGATGTGAGGAACTAATTTTTTTAGAAAACTATTATATTAAAAAGGCATAACTCCCCATTTGCTTTATTCATTTAACTACATGTTTCAGAGCTTGTCATGTTGCTCCATCTTCAGGTTCTACAATCATTATGTTATTTTACAATTCTTTACTTTTTTATTACATCACTTAACTATTTTTGGTTTTTATTACCTAACATTGTGATATTCTCACTTGGTCATCTCTTCTACACTGACACCATTGGGCAATGTCACACTTTTCCGAGAAAACACGTTTGTTAGTATTGTTTTGGCTATAACTCCAAAACTATTAGTTTGATCCCGATTTTTTTTTCGCATCTCAAAGCTGGTTAAATTTACTGTCACATCCGATATATCTAATTTTAATTAAATTTCGTGAAATATCCATTCCACTACACTAAATTCCGAGTAATGTTGTGAAATTGAATTTTTGTTGGGACATTATTTGTTATAACTCGAAACAACAAGTGGTTCGATCCTGAATTATAATCCGTTTTTAAAGCTTAATGCTGATTAAACTTGTTGTGAGATCAATTATTTCAAACTTTGATTAAATTCCGTGAAGTACCCATAACAGCCCACTCAACATATCAGAACTGTCATGTTTTTCCAAAACATACACATTTAGCGTGTTAATATGGATATTGTACGAAATTTAATCACAATTTGATATACAGCACCTGATAGATAATTTAAATAGTTTTAAGATGGAAAAAAGAAATTTAAGATCGGACAAATTGTTTAGGAGTTATGAGGAGAAAATGAATAAAAAAAATTTGGATTTTATAAATGTTTGCAGCTTGTAGCGTGCTGGCAACGGCATTTAACGAAAATTAATTAAAATTTTATATATAGTATCTGATAGTAAATGTAACCAGCTTTGAGATGAAAAACAAAATTCGAGATCAAACAAATATTTTTGGAGTTAATGCGAGAAATGTGCCGAAAAAATAAGAATTTCACAATAGTATGGGGTTCTTAACGTGCTGGCATGGATGTTTCACGGGACTTATTAAAAACTTAATACATAGAGTCTGACAGTAAATTTAACCAGCTTTCAGAAAAACAAAACAAATTTTAGATCGGGTAAATAGTTTTGGAATTTTAACCAAAAGAGTACCGACAAACGTTTGTCTTTACGTAGGTAGGTTAAGTTTTAGATTTACAATGGGGTTTCCCTTATGACTCATTGGGTTTTTCCGTTCCTTCGGGAAACAAATTTAAAATGGGGCTATTGGATATGTTAATCCGATCATTTAAACAAAAATCTTGATCGGTTTTAAACGATTTTATTATTTCTAGTGATTCAAAAGTATTTAATTTTAGGCTATTTTCTACATGATGTAATATTTTTACTCCCGAGTCTTTATTAAATTTGTGGTTATTTTCATTTAGATGGAAAGCGAAATTGGAATTTTGGAGAGGATAAAGCTACCCCAAAAAAAATATATTTTGATACCATACTACGGCCCAATATCCGCTAAAGTCGGGAAAGAATTAAAAAAATTAGGTTTAAACCCTGCATTTAAAATAGATAACCCATTGTCATCATACTTCCCTTCACCGAAAGACAAAATAGACCCTTTCCAAAAAATGTAATGACAGTGAAGCAAAATACACGGGAAAAACCGGACGATCGGTAAATCAAAGAGTAAATGAACAAATAAGAGCATACATTAATAAGATCCAAAATTCCAATTTCGCTATCCATCTAAATAAAAATAAACACAAATTTAATAAAGACTCGGGAGTAAAAATATTACATAAAGTAGAAAATAGCCCAAAATTAAATACTTTTGAATCACTAGAAATACAAAAAATCGTTTAAAACTGATCCAGATTTTTGTTTAAATCATCAGATTACCATATCCAATAGCCCCATTTTAAATTTGTTTCCCGAAGGAACGGAAAAACCCAATGAGTCCCAATGAGTCATAAGGGAAAAATTTGTTTTGTTTTTTCCCCATTGTAAATCTATAAAGTTAACCCATACCTGCCCCGGCTTTAAACTATGCTTTTTTGACCTCTGGTTACTTGATTTCTTGTTTTTTTCGTTATCTTTTTTTAAAAAACTTAAATTCTTTTTTCCATCTTAAAACTATTTAAATTATCTATCAGGTGCTGTATATCAAATACCTGCCCCCTTTAACTATGCTTTTACCTCTGCTTGATTTCTTGTTTTATCTTTTTTTAAAAAAAAATAATTACTTGCTCACATCGTTTCTGCATTAGATTATTGTTTATATCTTCCGCCATCGAAATATATAAGTAACTGAATTTGTTGCTCGTTTTTAAGGAACGAAAATCGGCACTTTTTCGTTTTTGATAAGTATTCCGCTCAATTAGACCATAATAGTATTCCAAAAAAATTATTTGCTCACATCTTTTTGACACTGAACTATTGTTTATACCTTCTGCTATCGAAATATATAAGTAACTGAATTTGTTGCTCGTTTTTAAGGAACGAAAATCGACACTTTTTCGTATTTGATAAGTATTCCGCTCAATTAGACCATAATAGTATTCCAAAAAAATTAGTTGCTCACATCTTTTTGGCATTGAACTATTGTTTATACCTTCTGCTATCGAAATATATAAGTAACTGAATTTGTTGCTCGTTTTTAAGGAACGAAAATCGACACTTTTTCGTTTTTGATAAGTATTCCGCTCAATTAGACCATAATAGTATTCAAAAAAAATCAGTTGCTCACATCTTTTTGGCATTGAACTATTGTTTATACCTTCTGCTATCGAAATATATAAGTAACTGAATTTGTTGCTCGTTTTTAAGGAACGAAAATCGACAATTTTTCGTTTTTGATAAGTATTCCGCTCAAGTAGACCATAATAGTATTCCAAAAAAATTAGTTGCTCACATCTTTTTGGCATTGAACTATTGTTTATACCTTCTGGTATCGAAATATGTAAGTAACTGAATTTGTTGCTCGTTTTTAGGGAACGAAAATCGACACTAAACACGCGTATGTGATATAATTTTTTTTTTTTATTATTGATTTTTTAAAACGTTTTTATGCCATCTTGGAGCAACAAAATATCAACAAATTCTGGCGTAAGCAGTTTTTTGAAATTCCTTTTCTTTCTTATAGTGGGGGGCCAGCTTAATATTAAGCTAGCCCCCCAACTTTGATCGTTAATACCTGCCAAGCGATGCGAGCAACAAAATCCGTACTACGGCAACAAATTAGCACAAAATTATGCAATAGGTTTTAATTCGTTTGGCGATGGTGGGGGGCCCAGCTTAATAGGGGTTCAGAATTGCCCTTGCCACCTTTCGGTTAATTTTCAAACTTCACTGGAATCCATATATTTATCGCATTTTTAATAACAATTTAATCCAAAATCAATAAATGTTATTATTGCAAAACCTTCCTTAAACTATGAAGATGACGTAGTTAAAATTTGGTACTGATTGGTTCTGTTGTTTTAGTGGTTAGTGATGAGGCTTAACCTTTTATTTATTAGCACATATTGCAATTAAAAATCAGTATCCTTGGATGTGTTATTATTCGTGACAAAGAGTATATTGTTAACTTATAGATTTTTTTATTTTAAATCGCTACCGAATTCCGCAACTATTTTTCTGGGCATTTTCAATCCATAGAACTTCATAGTCCCACCGAACTACGGACAGAGCAGGACAACTGAGGCAGCTAGGCTAGCAGACATCGGCAGTGATGAGCTTATTAATGAGACACAGCCCCTCCTGGAGAGTTTGCCGCCACATCCCTCGCTTCCAGGAACAGAGCGGAATAACCGCATTCAGCCGACAATGAGAGGCAGCCATTGGGCAAAAACGGCAGATTCCTTCTTCTTGCAGTCTCCCTCTCCTACGCTGGAATGGTAGGAGTGCGGTCTGTCTGGAGTCTGATTAGCAGTCGACTGGACAGCCCCTCTCACCTTTCTTGAAGATGCGAACTTAAACATATTTTGTTCAACATGTGTTAGACAGTGGATCAGCAATTAGCATTAATTGTTAAGTCTATTTGAATCTTTTTCAAATCAACTGTAACTTTTCGCAAATCAAATGCCACCCATTCCAAGTCCGTTAGCAACCCTTTCCATTTCAAATGTAACCCATTCAAAATTAGTTGTCACCGTTTTTATTTCAATTGTAACCGTTTCCATTTAAATTATCACCTTTAGAAATGTAACGTACTGTAGAATAGGAAAAGTTAAAACCTCAAAACTTCCCGGTATAGATGATGACAGAAATTTTAATGTATTTATTTCCAAATTTTGGTTCCGGTGGATTGGGTGAATTTAGGATCTCTGAACTCGTCAGGGTAAATCTTTACAACTTTTTTAAAAATAACTTTTGTTAGCTTATCCTAGAATATTTTTTTTGTTAGCTTAGCATTTATTTTTCCCTGTTATATAAAGGAAAAAATTGAAAAAACAAAACAAAAAACAATATATTTTTTTTTCTTAGAAAATTCGTTTGAAAAAAATCTGAACATAACTTAGTATCTTCATAGATATTGCAATAAAACAATTAACATAGTTATATGCTTGTTTACAAAATATTAAAAAAAAGAAAGGATATTTTATTTTTTCAAGAAGTAAATATATATAAAAGAAAATTAAGATATGTGAACGCATTCAACAATATCACTTTAAAACAATTGTCATAAGGAGAAAGTAAAATAATAATGTTCAATTAAGTTGAAAACATTTGATTAAATCTCAGTGCCTTCATAAAATTTTGAGAGTTTTTATCGTTGCAAAATATAAGAAAGAAACTGTTGATATCTTCAGTTCATATATTTTTCAGAAAAAAAAGGCACATTAATTTACTTCTATGAAAAATATTTGTGCGAATAGTATTTTGAAATAACGGTGATAATTTAGTTGGAAAGAGTTACATTTGCTTTGGGATGTATTTCATCTCACTTGGAAAGGGCCACATTTGATTTGGAACGAGTTGCTTGTGACTTGGAAATGGTGCCATTTGATTTTTGAAAGGTTACAGCTGACTTGGAAAAGTTTCAAATAGACTTGGAAATGCTATATAATATCTAAGTAAAGTTTTTTTATGATTCTAGGAATTGGATCAATATTATATTATATTGGGAGAGAGTCAATTTTTATATTCAATATTTTAATTATCGAACAAGCTCATGAAACTTTACATTATTTTTTTAACATTAATTTTAATGTATATTACATAAATAATATTTCGACCTCTAAATTTGTATTTAGAAAATTTCTATTGTGCTTATTGATAAATAAGGGATATAAATGGTGAGAGACCAAACAGTAAAAAATGAATTTAACCATTATATTTTAAGATGAAGATAGTGGGTAATAACAACTTGGCCAACAAGAGAAGCGGCGGATAGAGGATAGGCGACAGAAGATGGCGGAAGGGACAAGCCGAAGGAACTTAAATCGCCAAAACAGAGTGTGTGAGAGTGTCCCATCACTCTTTAGACAGAGCTAATGCATTAGAGGACGCGTTTCAAACACTCACGATCGGCTTGTCAGTGAGGCTTATAGTCCAGATCCTAAGGATTGGCTACGATGGAGTAAAAACAAAGAAAATGAAGGATATTCTATCTTTATTAGCCGATTTTGTGATATTTTTGCCCTCATATATTTTTATATGCCCAAGGTAATTCATGAAAACACTTAATCAGCAAATATAATGGTTTCACATATGTATCGTGAGTGCTTTGGCAACTAAAAATGACACATCGTTTTAAACACGGAAAACACAGTTTCAGTAACAATAACATAAGGAATAACAATTCTATATTCAATGGGTTTGTTGTTAAATTTTGATTTTTTTTCAGTCATGTTTTACTGCTTGTCTATTTGTTTCAGCGATTTCCTATTATTTTTGAAGTTAAAATTAAATTATGTAATGTTATTTTTACTTGATTAACGTAAATACTTTTATTTATTTTTTTTTTTTTGTAATAATTAAATATAGAGTGAAGAATTAAAGTTAAAAAAAATATGGAAATATTAGAAACCATAAAAAAAATGAATTTATGTGCATATCTAAAGGCATAATAAATGAATGTTTATATAAGGATAACATTTAACACATAATTATTCGCGACAGACTAGTTCAAAAAGCAATGAATTAACAAAAATAAATAATGAACAATTAAAAAAAATTAGAATTTCACGTTTGCAACGGTTTTATTCAAAAACAAAAGTTGGAGCATAATGACCCAAATTTATTTTAATTCACTTAAATAAAACCAATAAAAAGTTTAATAATTGTTTTTAAATAGTTAATCGTACAGAACAGTCTTTAAATTTAATTTTAGCTTTAGAACATTGTCTTGAATGTAATATGAAAAAGCTGAACGGATAGTACACTGTTATTGGTTAGTCGGTGTGTATATAAATCTTATACAGATTAATTTTATAAATATTTTAAAGGATACGAAAAATGGTGGAACTGTTTGAGGTTAACTATTTAATACAATGGAATGGTTTCGACCCTTTAAATATTAACGTTTGTATTGCTTTTATACAGGGTGTCCCGAATTTAAATGGAAAAACTTCAGGAACTTATAGGAGACCGAAAAACTAAGAGAAAACTTCCTTTAGAGATTTGCTCGTTTTTGCTTAGTTTTAGAGAAAATCGCAAAAAAATGTTTACATTTTGACTTTCATCTAGGATTATAATTCCTAAATCAGTCTTCAGTCAGTTACTCAGATATTTTTGTGTAAATAGCATCAGCCACAATGCCGCATACATATTCTCATGTTGAATACGTTGATATGATTTTTGTGTATGGTTTCTGTAACGGTAATGCTTTAGAAGCGGTGCTGGAGTAGCGCGCCGATTTCCAAATAGAAGAGTGCCTATTCGGCGAGTCTTTTCGTTAAATTTTAATAGACTACGAGAGACTGGGTCATTCTTAATACGTAATGAAGGCGACCAATTCCAGGCAGCAATAAGAGCAGATTATCGGAGAAGAAATTGTGTCCAACGCCACTTCGATAACAATCCTGAGAATAGCATCCGAAGAGCATCTGCTGCATTAGCAATATCGCGGCAAGCAATATGGCGAACTTTGAAAGGTGATAATCGCTACCCGTACCATCTTCAAAAAGTTCAGAATTTATTACCTGAGGATCATGTCAAGAGATTGAATTTTAGTAACTGGTTTCTTGACAAAATTCGCGATGATAATTTATTTCCATTAAAAATTTTATGGACCGATGAAGCTATCATTACAAGAGGAGGAATTGTTAATCAAAGAAATTATCATGTATGGGCTCTTGAAAATCCCAGAGCTATTAGAGAGAATAGGTTTCAGCATGAATTTGCTATTAACGTTTGGCTTGGAATTTGGAAAGGATTACTGGTGGGACCATATTATTTACCTGGAAGATTGAATGCTATCACATTTACACATTTTTCGGAGAACGACTTTTCAAATTATTTAGATGACATTCCCTTAAAGCAGCAGATTGAAATGTGGTTCCAACTCGATGGATGACCAGCTCATTATAGCAGAGTTGCTCGAGCTTGGCTGGATATAAATTATCCACAACGATGGATTGGACTTGGAGGAGTAGTACTTTGGCCACCCAGATCACCTGATATGACACCCATGGATTTCTTCGTATGGAGAACCTTAAAGCAGAAAGTTTATTCGGTGTCAATCAACTCAAGAGAGCAATTAAGAGACCGAATCGTAGATGCAGTGCACCAAATATCATCAGAACAATGTTTAGCTTCAATTTATTAAGTGAGTGCTAGACGTAATGCTTGCATTGGTGCAAAAGGACAACATTTTGAGCAATATTTACATTAAAAAGAACACAACATAAATATAAATGTAAATAAATAAGTGTAAAAATGAAAACTTGTTTTTTTTCTTTTTTTGCGATTTTCTCTGAAACTAAGCAAAAACAAGCAAATCTCTAAAGGACTTTTTGTCTTAGTTTTTCGGTCCCCTATAAGTTCCTGAAGTTTTGCCATTTAAATTCGGGACACCCTGTATAATTGAATTAATTTTGCAAAATTAATTAAAACTTGTTTCGTTATACTTCAACAATAAAAGAAGTTGAACATATTTGAAATTATGTGACTATCTATCAGTCTACATAAATGTATTACATAAATTATTTTATTTTATTTATGAGTTTGTTTACTATTTTTTTTCTTTTTAATGTTTACTGATTTTTTTTTGTATTCTTTAAAATATTTGTAAAACTAATCTGTATAAGGTTTCTTGAAACACCGATTGACTTATAGATAACAATGTTTTTTTTCACTAAAACATTACATAGGAGTTATAGTAGTATTTCAAATTCCGAATTAAAATATGTTGTAAGAATGCATCAGGCGGGTTTTTTTTTCTCATAATTTTACTGGTTTTTATAGTTTTGTATCATTTGTCATTGTGTGATATGATTATGTAGCTACTCACTGAGTAATGAGAGGAATGAGTTTAGGACAAATAATTGCAAGAATACACAGCTTCATTCACGCTCATACATGTTTAGATATTGAATTGTCTGTGAGTCTAATTTGATAAGAGTTTGTTTATTTGGTCAATTTTCCAGCTTGCTAAAAAATTGTATCAACCATATTGATGATTCTTGTTACAGGTGGGATGAAGTGACAGTCTGAAGTGATTTTTTCAAAATAGTTTTATGAGCGTTTTGATTTAAAATTGGCGATTTCAAAAGGGACTGGGCTCCTCATATATGCTGTTTGTCTTGTGTTAGAGGTCTGACTGGTTGAAAAAATGGTAGATATCATATGCGATTTGCTGTTCCGATGGGTTGGAGGGTGCCGCAGGATCATTTAGCAGATTATTTTTTCTGCTTAGGAACATTAAAGGAATAACAATGATGCCTGTCTTACACAGCGTAGAGCTTCCTGTATAAAAGTGACCTTATCACACTGAAAAAGAAGCATTCTGAGAAACGATCCTGCTTTAGAACCAGCAACGATTTAAACTTGTTTTAACAGCTAAGGAAAACTTCAGACAACACCACATATCTGTAATCAGCACGAAAAATTGGTTAAAGTTTGCATTTTCTGTGAAATAAAAACAATTTTTTTTTTTTGTAGATTATCCGTACACATATTAAACATAGTTCCTGACTACACAGATGAAGCCCTAGAGTGAAAATTAAAAAGAACCCTAGTATTATATTAAGCTAATAGGTCGATAGAATTAATTGATATATTCCCTAGTAGTTGTTTATATATCTGACTGGCCTCTCTAGGAGAACTAGGCTATGCTAGGTTTTCGATGATTCGTCTCAGTCGTTAATTCCCTTTTCAGGCCAGGGAGCACCTTTACATGTCTAATTATCGTCCTATGCTTTATTACGGCTCTCTAGGAGGACTATTTCCTCTTTAATCTCTGTTCCTCCTTTTCATTATTTCCGCTTCAAATAGCATCTGGTTTATCTTTCGCTTCTTCCTCGGGTCGAATTATGTCAGGAGGGCAAGATGCTGTAACCTGATGAAGGGTTGTTGATGTAGCCTCAGATAGAGATGATTAGTAGCACTTTGTAAAATGGAACTATCATTTAGAGGAACTAGTTATCATTTAGTTAACGTTTCACTTTATCTCGAACTATATTTCATCTCGAACAACTGCAAATTTACTTTCGTAAAGAAGTATGTTTTAAGTACTCTTCCTATTTCACTAAAGTTTCTTCAATGTGTTCAATTATTTTAACTTACTTATTAACTTATAGATTACAAATTTTATAAGTTTTTAGTATGGAAGGCAGAGGAATCATATTTTTTGGTGGATATTTTTTTGAGTTATCAATTTATTCATACATTTCAGGATCCTCTAAACCAAATTCTAGAAAAAAATAAAAATAATAATAAAAAAAAAAAAAAAAAAAAAAGATTTTAAAGATTGGCATTATTCAAGACTCAATGGTTTCATAAGATAAAAAAATTTCAATGCATTTAAAAAAAATGTTTCATCAAGATAAAAAAAAAAAAAAAAAAAAAAAAAAAAAAAAAAAAAAAAAAAAAATTGTTTCATCAAGATAACAAAAATTATTTGATAGGACATTTATATTTTCGTTTATGCAGATAGACAGATTTCATTGGAAATTGTTTTGAGTAATCACTTAATCCATACATTTCGGGATCACCTAAATCAAATTCTTTAAAAAAAATAAATAAATTAAAGAAACGCGATATATACGGGGTGTATGAAAAAATGACAAGGGTTTGTAAAAAAAACAAACAAAAAAAAAGTAAATATGTAGATATGTAGAAATTAAAATATTTGCATTAAACAAAAAAACAATTTTATTATAGACATGGGACCCACACGTCAAGACAAAAAAACAGACGTTATAGTTAAAACTGCGACTTATATACTCAGTACTTCACAGACGCTCAAAACTACCTTTAAAACAGAAACTCAACATTTACAGTTACTTGCTAAAACCCACTTGGACGTATGCATTGCAAATTTATGGACCGGCCAAAAGAACACATGTTCAGAAAATATAAAAATTTCAATCGAAATTCCTAAGATTGATAACAGACTCCCCTCCTTATGTGTCAAACTATACGCTACTTACAGACTTACGTATTCCGACAGTTAAGACCCATATCCATAAACTTTATCGACATTTTCATGAAAAACTAGGTGGACACACTAACAAACAGATACATAATATGGCAACAGTACAAATTCCCGGTCAGTCAAAAAACTGGAATATCGATATTGTTTTTTAAGATACCCATCCCTAGTCTTTACATTTACCCGAGTACATACCCTCTCTTTCTATTAAATCATCTTTCATAAAATAAATACTATAGACGGAGCCAATAATTCCTAATCATATTTTCCATTTGTTTGCCAATAGTTTGATCCATTGTATTTCCACCAAAGTTAATTTAAATAAATGAAAATTATAGAGTTATACACTTAAAGGTCAGCAATTGTAATGAAAATATTTGCATTATTTGATGAAAAAAACAAACAAAAAAAACGGTATCATCAATTCTCCATGAGAAATACGGAACCGTGAACCACTAAGTAGATTTAATTCATATTCTTGATATTGATTAAATTTTTTTAAGAAAATTTATTTACCAAGTAAGATAAAAAAAAAAAAATAATCATACCTCATCAAGAAACCCCTTTCAGAGCCATCTGTCACAGAGAAATAACTTATGGTGACAGGAATTGATACGGAGTTTCACAGAATCGATTCCTAGATGATTGAGCCATAACGATAGCTTATTACAGCCCTGTCCGATTGACACAATCACTTGATTTGCCTGTTCTTATCCCGCACCGTTAGTTCTGTCAGTTCTTATTTTTCTTTCTTCATGTTCGCAGTTGGGCCATCATAGGCTCTTAATATCTCCATTGTTCGCCTTCCCAGGACCAGTTCTGAGCTTGCTATTTAGCAATGATAGTGAGATATAAATTACGCCCCTCGACAATAATGGCGTTCATAGAAAACATAAAACACTTCCACTATCAATTCGACTCAATAGTAGTATTCGTATACGGCATAATTAATGTGTTTTAAAACAGCTTTAATTAAAAGAAACAATTTTCTACTCTCTGCGATGTGATCTTTTGAAGTCTTATAACTGTTAATGGTCGCTAATTATGATTAATGTTGATCCCGAGTATTGATAGTTCAAATCATTATAACTTGTAACCATTATAGAACGGATAAACTTCAAAAGATCCAGAAACAGATATTTGTGACGTGTTTTTTTTTTTTTTTTTTTTTTTTGCTTACGTCTTTCATAAAATTCTCAGCTCAGTAGTTTTACACAATTACAAAGGAAAAACAAATTCCAACTAATAGGTACTTTAAAAAATTTCTCGTGTAAAAGTTTCATTTATTTTTTTTGTGTTTATGTTCCAATAAACTTTATCCAGGGTATATGGGCCAGCAGGGTATTGGCATTATTTAAGAAATATTAAATGAATATACTTTTCAAACAGATGAAGGAAGAAACTAAGAGACCAAGACCAAGACTGGTTCGATAGGGATGATTAGAGAAAATACTAAAAGGAATTAAAGTCCTCCTGAGAAAGAGAGATGCGAGAAAAGGAATATCGTGGACCGAGGAAAGAAGGAAGGAGCAATCGGAAATTATCGGAAAGAGAGAAGGAAGGAGAGATGGGGAATGAAGAAGTGAAAATAAAATCGCGTGGTCCGAAAGGCCGTTCCGTAAAAAAAAAAAATATATACTTTTTTGTTTAACGTTTTTTTTCCACCAAAAAAAAAAAAAAAAAGGAACATTTTGACACACTCCAGCTCTGTTGGTGCAGCTCGGAACGAAAATTTGCCGACAGTATCCTAATTAGAAATTTAATGGAAAATATTTTTTATTTGGTCGCTAGGACCTACCTACCGTTTAGGAGCTGTATTGGTTTGAATGATAGAATTTCCAATTCCCTATTTCCTCAACTTTGTTTGGAATAATCATTGATTGTTAATTTAATTTAATTATTAGTTTAAGTAATTTGATCCTTTTAATTCAAAAATGTATATTGGGAAAATCAGCAGATTATAGATAGACAGATCGCTTGTAATAAAAAATGAACTGATTACCAACAAACTCCAACTAATGTTTTTTTTTTTTTAATTTTCTAGACTAAATGTTTCATTCGCTTAGGAATTTGTCTCACTATGTATTTTAATCAGGGCGTATGTAAATAGGGTCATTAAAAATTCAATTTAATAAAAGCAAGCAGTATTCCTAAATATTACCAAGAAATTTTAAATTTACGAAAATTCAAAATTAATAAGGTTTATATCAGCTTCTTGCGATTATTACTTGCTTCTATGGTGTATAAGTGCTGTGTGATTTAGATACACGCCCCATCTAATTTAAAGCTTTAATAAATCATATTAATTTAAAGCATAGTAACTTTATTTTTTTTAAGTACTGCTTGATTTTATTTTGTTGAATTTTCGATAATCCTTTTACATATGTCCTGATTAAAGTATATGGTGAGGCAAAAAACCTAATAAGAATGAAAATTTTAGCCGAGAAAAACAAAACAAAAAAAAAACAGAATTAGTTAGAATTTTTTGCTTGTCAGTTTATTTATTTATATAGTTAAATTAATTCAACACACCCAAAAACCGCACATTAATGAGGCTGCAGCGAAATGCATTCTTTAAATTTTAAACGCAATGACAAAATAAAAAACTCAATTTCTACCTACTAATTTTCCAATTAACATTTTAGAATTAAATAGATCAATTTAGTTAAATTAATAATTAAATTAAATTAACAATCTATGATTATTCGAAATAAACAGAGTTAAGAGAAAATAGGGGTTTTAAATGTGAGTTTTTCTATTCAAATCAGGTTATAAGATAACAAATATTCTCCGTTAAATTCTGATCAGGATATTTTCGGCAAATATTCGATTCGAACAGCACTAACAGAGCTAAAGATTGTCAAAATATTACATTTTTATTTTTAAACGTTACACCAAACAAAGTGTAGACTCCCAGTCAAAACACATATCCATGTCAAAAGGCTTCTAAACATATCGATAAAAATTCGTTGAGTAATTAATTATTCGATGTTGAAGAATTAAATATTTGAAAAATAAATATGTAAATTAAAAATATTATTTTGTTATTGAAAATTTCTGATCTCTTTTAAAAACCACCTGTCATTTTGTTTGCAACTCTATCACCACTGTTTGTCCTTTGTAGTAAGTGCACGTAAATTAATGAAATCAGGAAACATATTATAAATAAATAAAATTATTAGTTGAACGAAAAGACATTGTCAAATAACATAACAGAAAAATTAAATAGATAAAAAATATTAAATAAAAATAAATGATCTTTAGAGTTAACGGTTAGTTGCGGAAGCGGGTACATTCCATGGGCTCCTTGCCAGGGACCAACATTTTAATGCATTCCACCGCAGATATCTTGCGTATTATATCTTTTTATTTTCTTTGAGTATATGTGTATATATATATAATTACGCATTCCCAAACTTTTAAATATATGAATATTGTACCATAAACTTTATGTTGTCATCATCGATTGGTTTATTACAATATCAGCTAGTAATTAAAAGTTCATATTTAGTGATTCATTCATTTAAGAATAAGCAATGGAAGTGAATGCCTATGGTTTCTTTTTTATTAATATATATGTACCATAAAATTATTTATATAAGCGTAATAAACTGAGGTGGATATGCACCCTGGATTATATTCTCATTTATATAAAAATGAAGTAGGATTCAAGCTATTTAACAACGTTATGATTTTTTTTTTTTTTTTAACATCAAGTATCAGTTTATCTACAAGTATCAGTAAACAGAGCTTTTTTAAAACAGAATTTATTTTTATTATTTTCTTTATATAAACTTTGTTAAGATAGTCCATGAGTTTAGAGCTATAAATAAAAGAAATATTTTCAACAAGAAATTTAAATTTACACCGTATTTACAAGAAATAAATCGAAAAATATAATAGTAATACCTAAATACTATAATTTTTAAAAAATATTAATTAATTTTAACATTACTAATTGATGAAGTAAATTAATTACTAATGCAAATATTATTAGTAACTTAGTCTGTTTTGATCAATTGTTAAAATTTTTTTAACAATTGATCAAAACAGACTTATTTTTAATAAAAATATTTTTATTTATATTTCAATTTTTAAATTATTGGATGGGTGCAAAAGTAATGCATGTTTTAAATGTTCATTTCGTTATGGCAATTGCTTGCCATGTAAATATAGATGATCCTCCAGCCTAGTTAATGTTGTTTTTCCTGAATGATTACTTTAGTTAGTGTTACATTGTCTATGAGTAAGGACCTTTGAAACTAACAATGCCAAAACAAGATTTTCGTCAAGTTTATTTTTATGACTTCAAACTTAATCTAACTGCGGCCCAAACAGCGGGTAACATCAATGTTTAGGGTGAAAGAAGCACCAATGTACAGTCCAGCGATGGTTCCGAAAATTTCGAGAGAAGTTAGTGTTGGCCACTCAACATTATAAAAAATTATAATGATTTTTTTTTTGTTACGTGTAAAATCCTGCAATTTTTTTGCACCATTATTATATTAGTATTATAAAAATAATCAGTTACATATCTGGGTTGGATAAAGAAATCTAATTGTTTACTTTCATTTTTATTTTTTTCCATTGCAATTGTTAATATTTCTTTGATAAGTTAAATATAGCCTCTTATTGTTTTTCGATTTATTTATTGAAGTTCACAATATGTAAAGTAGATATTCATTAAATTTGCAATAACTGAAAACAACAGTTGATCTTAGTTAGAAGATCTTATACCATAGTTTTGACTAATTCTCAGAAGAATAACCAAGAACAAATAAGAAGCAAAGATTGATGCTATAGGGTTTTAACTCTTGATTAAACGATAGGAAAATTCCTATCATCAAAGTAGGATTCGATTTTTTAACTTACATTATTTTTTAGTTTTCTTTATCTAAATATTGTATATATTTTTTTTTATTATTTGAAGAACAGTGTTTTTAATTATTGTATTAAATATATAAAATGTTTTTAATACTTCAAAAACCTATCACAGAAGATAAATTGTAAAACGTGGAATTTTCTTATGGGAAAATAAATTTACTTCTTCTTAATTTTTCTAGAAGATAATATACTGAAAAATTATAAACATAGGAAAAATAGTAGGTTTTAATGAACGGTAGACTTATAGTTTTAGATAAAATCCACGAAATTTGGCTCATTGTTCTTCCCGTTCTTCTATTGGTACAACAAACGCATAAATATGCTCTCTGCCTGCTCAACAGCAATCAACTATTTTCCCTGTTTCTTATATGGCATTAGAGATTCTCAGTTGCCGAAGATGTTCTCCTACTCCACCTCTGAATGTTCAAACATAGTCTTCTCGCAACTCGTTCGTGGTTCATCCTCGTTCATTAATCTTTGGATTTTTATAAATGAGGAAATTCTGAGTTCATTATAAGGCTGATTCAGTTTTCTGTTATTCCTTTGGTTCATCGTTACGACAGTTTTGTTACAATTTCCTAACATGTATAATGAAAACTGATAAGTAAAAACAGAAATATTAAAAATAATCATTATAGTATTTCACAAGTAAATATAATGAATTGCAGAAAACAGGTACACTTTTTTTTCCTCCATGAGCAGAAAAGTTTTCTTCCTTGACCCTCGAAAATTCAAAGTTCAGAAATGGTAGCTTCCTGTTAAATATAATACGTTCAGCCCACCCGCAGAAGTGCGTTCCCTCAAACCTTTATTATCTAATTTGATTCACAGTTTTTATTAATCGGGAAAGTAAAAGAGTTATTGAGGCCGTAAAAATTTGTAATATAAATACAAACGTAGGCCTTCGATGTGCGGTAAAAAGCTTCATGATTAACTCTGTCATTTTTTAATTTGACTTTGGTGTCTGTTTATTTGTTTGTCAGTCTCATGTGCCTTCACCTTAAGCAGCTGTCATTGGACATCATATTGCAGTATAAACGGAAGAATACCCGAATATATGTTTCTAGTAAAACAACTGTGAACAATTTGGCTTCTGAAGTTTTGTTCTCGTTGGAAAACTAATGAATTCTAGTGAGTAAGTATGTGTTCCCATTTATTTTCAATTAGTCGGTGTTTGAGTAGTCAACAAAGTTTACTTCAATTTCTAACCGAAACAATTGCATTACTTTTCACCGTGTTATTTTCTTCAAGGTAAATGAAGGGAAGACATCTTTTTTTTTTCATTTTATTTTATCTGAATTCCAAGTCTCAAATCACGTATTTGCCTTTAGCTAATATCATGGATTTTATTTCTCTTACTGTATTTAAAAGTTTTTTTTATAGGTTCCTCTAACTTCGAATCAGAGTCGAGGTCCTTTTTTTTTTTTTTTTAGTAATTAAGAAGATATCCCTCATATTGTCGCAATATTAAAAGAATGATTCCTCATCGGTATGATCGGTATTACTGCTCGAAATAAACTCGATTTCGGATTTTTCTATCTTTAATATGACACAGACAGTTCAGATGAAATGGCCAAGAGGTGAGGTGGATCTAGAAGCAGCTACCATAAGGATGGCCTGCCCAATCTTAATAATTAACTGCGCTCTCATTCCCCTACTGTACCGTAATCCTGTAGCTGTTTCATGTCCGAGTTAGCAAGCAGAAGAGAAAATAGGTATACCGTACTGCCAGGGTCTGCATGCTGGTAAACATTTTTCAAGCTCTAGATCTAATTATAATTAGAAGACTTAATTTTTTTCATATTTATTTTTATATTCAAAACTGTCAAAAACATAACAGACAATCAGCGGATGTGCTGAAATCAGAATATAAAATAAAAATCGGCATGTTAGGCATGAGGAGAGATAGCACCCAGTGGCACTCCTTCCTTGTCTTTGGTTTACTTTTATGCAAGTAGGTCTCTCATCCAATTTCTTTTCAGTCTCCTACTATTCCCCGGCATGAGACATATGGCCATACTATTGATGAGTTTGTTGGGGTGTCCCTTTAATTTTACATGAAACAGTCTGTAGTGTGTCTGTATATGTTCAATGACAGTTGGTATCTGTAGGTCAGAATGTATAGTTTTAATATTAACGTACCAAGGTGCTTGTGTTATTAATGTCTTGGATTGAAAAGTTTGTAATATTTTTATCTGTGACTGTTTAGCAGTTCCATAAATTTGTGATGCGTAGGTCTATGAAGATTTTAGTAAGTGTGTGTAGGTCAATAATTTTTGTCTTATATGTAATTTTGTTTTAAAGTGAGAATATCAGTTTCAGTCTCATATTTAATGAAGTCCGTTACTTATTAATATGTTGGCCCTATGTCATTCTCCTATTGAATGTAAGTCCTAAGGATTGTATTTTGTCGGTTTGTGGAATTGAGGCAATGTCATTGTAAACGAGAGGGCATGTTTCGTGTCTTAGAGTAAACGTAATGTGTTGGGACTTTTGATGATTTAGTCCTGTCTTCCAAAGTTTACACCAGTTTTGTACTCCTTGTAAGTGATGCAAATTCAATGATGCCTGTGTTGGATTTAGGTGTCTAGTAATTATAGCTGTGTCGTCGGCGTATGTGACTGTAAGACTGTTGGAACTTTGAGCAATGCCCTGAGATACTACTGCTAGAACTGGGCAAATAGATGTAAGACCTGAGCCATATCGAACAGAGAAAAATCTGTCAGAGAGGAAAGACTGATGCAGAATGTAATAGGTATGTGATAGAGAAGTCTTAAGCTTGAAGAGGAGACTTTGTCAAATGCTTGAGTGATATCCAGAAACGATTTAATTTAATTATAAGAATTAGTTGGAAAACTGTTATCTTGTCAATACGGGTAGGTTTAGCATTAATAAAATTTAAATGTGCAACGTTGAGTGGAAGAAACGTGGTTTGCCACAATGTCATTTACTTTTATGGTTAGGAATTAAAATCCAACCAAATGATAGCAATAAAACTATTTCAGCCGAACAAAAATGATCAATCAATATATAATCAAAATATCGGTATTTTACTTTTTTATATTGTGTGTAAAAAGATGTTTCATGGGCCTTTAGTTGTAAGCACTGATAATGCAATCCACTATCCGCAAGTTTATTAATAGTCTATGTTCATCTAGATTACCAGTTCACACATTAAAACAAAAAAAATTATATAAAATAATGTTTTTACATGATGATAAAAATATAGTTGACTGCTAAGATGAACTGAGAAGAAGATAATCAGGGAAGCAGTAAAAAAGAAACATCACGTCTAAGTAGAAATAGTTTAATGCGTGCCAACGCTTTGACCTGCCTAGCAGGTCTTCTTCAGGGCCACCGAACCACTCTGGAGAGAAGACGAACGATGCCTGTTTTTGCATGAACTTTAACCACGTGTACAATGGGTTATAAATTTTTGCTATGTGTAGAAATATCATTGAAAAAATAATGCTCAATTGAATACTTTAATACAAAATCTTTATCGATAAACAAATAAAATTTCAATTATTAATTAAAATTATCTTAGTTCTTTACTTATGAGAGCGGGTGAAGTCGCGAGGAGGGATGCTAGTTATAATTAGCTATATAGAGTTCTTAGGCAATTTCCTATTCATTTTTATTTGAAAATCCTAGCTACACGTTTTAAAACCAAACCCATCTCCAGGCACTCTTCTAAACTCACACCTCATAAGCTTACCTCAATTATTTTTAAAATCCCTAACGTGGTATGGTTAAAGCGAAGAGAGGAGCTGGGTGATAGATCTTCTAGAGTAACATTTTAAATCAGTAGGAGGTCAGGAGTGTGTGTGGATGCGGTCTCCCTCATGCCAACCCATGTCATGTGATTATCTTTTATAATTCATACCATTTGCTGATTCTAATTGTCATTATTTTACTGTAGGCGATAATAAAAAAATAACAAACATATCTTAAAATTAAAATTAACAAAATTTGTTAATTTTGGAGAATAGGTCCATTATTGTAAGAATGTTCACGAAAAAAAAAATAATAGAAATATACATGATAATGAATTTCAACTGAAATATGTAATTGATTTTTTATAGTCTTTATTTTTTAAATTCACACTTAATTTATATTGGGTTCGAGAAAAATTAGACCGTTTTTATCTTAATAGGTGGCTTTAAAGTCACTTTTTTCTTTTAATCCTTATTTAATAAAGCCATACTATGGCGCGTTTGAAAAATCAAATCTATAGACGATTCTACATATTAAGTTGGAGTTATTGTTTTAATCAGTCATTAGTCATTTTGAAAAGGAATTGCTCATCAGGAGGTACTCGGACCTAGCCAAACAATTAATGTTACTCACTACTCACAGCTAATTGAAGCAGACGATACAAGAAAAACAGCCAATATTAAACAATGGAAAAGGCGTTGCCTTCCATCACGACAACGCTTAATTTCACAAATGTTTAGTTAGGGACACGGGGGAAAATGAGAGATCTTGGCTTTGAAGTTTTAATGCATTCTTCGTAGAGCCCGGGTCTTGCGTCGATCGATTACTATTTGTTTCTATCTCTCCATGTTGTGAAGAGGCTTGTGCAAATCAATATGTATAGTTTTTTCTTATCTCATCTCAAATCTTCAACAATGTCGAAATATATGATAAAACCGGCAAAAGGCCATCGATCACGACGTTTATATCGTGAGTGTTTGAAATTTATAGAAATAAAGTCGGCATCTGCGGTTATTTGCCAAAAGTTGATTGATATGTCTAATTTCACCATTATATACTAAGCAGTCCAAGGACTGCTTTGTCCATATGATCACACTAAACGTATCCCCACTCAAAAGCACACCGTGCTCTTCCACCCTTATTTTACTCCTCTCCAAGAGGTGCTAGTGTTGATTTGTGATCAAAACTTTGACGATTGAAGTACTTCTCTCATCAGAAAAAAAGTTTGAATTGATTGTCAAATTTTGAAAATTGATTTTCACCATCGTTTAGCGTTATAATTGTGTTAATATATTTTTTCAACTGATAATATTACAAGGTTAGACTCTATATAGCCGTGTCATGCTCCAGTATTAGTTCATTTAAAAAATAATAATCCTGTAGGTTTTAAAATGGCTATTACTATGACTGTGATCATATGACCACATGTATCACTAGTAACAAAAATTGTCTTTTTTAAATTGAAAATAGGTTAATAAATATGCATTTATAATAATTTTTTAACATTTAGATAAGTCGTAAACTTGACAAATTAAATCCTTTTACTGCTCTAAAATTATAATGTTCTTCCTAAATATTGTTCATTATTAGCTAAATCTAAAAGTAGTTACAATCGTCCAAGTTTCTCAAATTTCATTATATTATCTTACCTATCTACCCTTTTAAGTAGCAATGTTACCGTTGACAGGTATGTTCTTTTACTGATACTCCAGCTAACGCTAATAGATGTTAGAAGAGGTTTCATAAAAAAAAAAATCAATTCTATATTAAATAATTATTAATTTTTTTGTGATATATATAAGTTAAGATAAAAAATATATTTTATTAATAAAAGCGTTTCTTATTCTAGAGATTAAAACGTCCATTGCGTACTGAACAAATCCTCTTGGGGAAGGCCTAGCATGATCATACGGACAATTATGAGCAAATAGTGAGTCAGATTTAAAAAAAAAACAATTTTTCTGAATTTCAGCATGTCCATTAACAAAGAAAAATATAGAATATCTTATTTGTTAGAAAATATTTTTGCTAAACCTTGGAGGGTTAACTGATCTCAATATGTATTTTAATATAAAATATTTTCTTTTGACATATCAAATTGTGGCATAGAAAAATACGACTCTATACACATATCACGATCAGTAAAGTATAAAATGGTGAAATTTGAAATAACTTTTGGCAAATAAGCACATAAATTATGTTTTGAAAAGTACAAAGGAAAATTCTACTATCCGATTTATCACACTTTTATACATAGCAATACCAATTTAATTTTTTCTCAATTTTTTTAATTTGAATAAATAAATAATTGGATTGAATGGATTTGAAAAATAATTATTTTTTCTATATGAGGTAGTAAAAAATAAAAATAAAAATGAATTTTTATTGTTCAAAGTCTCATCGTGTTTTAATGAAACAACAATTAAAAATAATAGCAATAATAATAAAAATAGACTTCATATAACTAATTGTAAGTAAAAGACATAAATAGAATAACTGAAAACAATATGAGAGGAGTTGACACAGTTAGTGTGGCTTGAAGCGGTTCCACAAGAGTACCTGGAGAAACTAGATAATTTGCATTTATGGAGACATGTAAATGCACCACCCATTTAACTGATAGAGACATGAATAGGTTTCTCAGTTCATCGTTTAAACGGATCATATACGACTTATAATATTCATCTGTTTTCCAGGCAACTTTGTAGCCTTTCCGCACTTTCTATGTAAATCTCACATGCAGAGTATATTGCACATCCAGTTTCCTTATGATAACGAATCATGGAAATTATACTGCATTTCTCGCTTATATTTATAATATTTTAGTTGCATATATCATTCGAGAATTATGAATTTTATTTATTTTAATAGTTCTGTAATAGAAAATAATTGATATTATACGACTGTGTAATAAAACAATTTTCCGGTTTGTTAACCACTTACATTGAAGTAATTTTTTTTGTGTTGTATAAAAAGTAATTTATTCAAGAACAATCTACTGTTGGAAACGATTTTTTTTCAATCGAACATTTTCCCACAAATTATTTATTTATTAAATATGTTAACTAAAGTATTTGTTATAATCTTTATAAGAATTGGCGATCAGGTAGGAAACATTTAAAAAGATTATTAACACTGCTACTATCGCAGCACCAATAGTTTGTTGATGTTACAACGAATTCGTGGTAATACGGTTCAATAGAGCTGTGCAATGAAAGGTGTCCACTTAATTTATTAAATCTCATTTTCAAAATCAGTCAGCGACAATTTGGATTTGGCTGTTGCGCTTACCTTTTTTTTTTATTGAACCTAAACTTGAAGTTCATAATTTTTATTTTTGCCTTTAACAAGATTTAACGATCTCCCGTTTTCTTGGTATTTGTTTTTTGCAACATATCTTTTTTTATTTTATATGGACAATGTATTGGTAATTACAGGGAAAAAAATGGCGTTGTTATATCAGTAAACAACGGAGTTATAAGGCATAAATGTTTGGATTTGGCCATCTTTACAAAAAAAAAATCATAAAAACAAAACCGTAAGACTTTGTATATAGGTAAGTGACCTTAAATAGATTCAAAATGAACCTCCCTACCCGAGATACCTTTTTGGCCAACAATCTTCCGAACACCCTGTATATTAATTTGTAGGGGGTTTGATTTTTAAATATTTAAGCCTAATTTTCTTTTCTGAACTGTGAATGCCAAACAATGGGAAGTTCATATTTCGATTTCTTCATAAATTTCAAATATATTTTAAACATCGATTATTTTTATATTATATATCTATTCTATAGATAGTAAATGAAAATAAAATTTAAAAAATGGAACCAAATAAATAGGAATTTTGAACCTCTGGGAATTATTCTTGATGTGGTAATATTTTCAGATTTGTACTACAATTATCATACTTAATTTGATTTATATTTATATATTTATAAATTATATAATATTTTTTTATAGATATTTATAAAATTAGGTATATAATCATGTCAAATAAGAGGGTTTCTATTCTTCTTCAGAAAATAAATTATATATATTACAAGAGCTAAAATAATTACCTGCCTAAAAATAAATGCCTGAATTATTTTGGCTAGTTTTTAGTATATTTTAGGTATTTAATTGTTTTCCACTGAAACTGTAAACGGTTTTAATGAACTAATTTGTTACCAAAAATAATTTTATTTTGCAACTAAATTAATTAATTTTTCTAAAAATTTGGTATTAAATATACGTGCATTTTTTAGTTTTAATGATACAAGCCTCATTTTTTTTTTATTCAAGATGGAGACTGTCCGGCATCAAAAAGTTGACATAAATTTCAAATAGATTCTAAAATTTGAATATTTTTTCGTTCTTATTTTTATGTATGAATCATTATTCATATTCGTCAAATATAATGATAACAATTCGTGAATTTGATGTGATGTGAAAATATTTTGGCATGAGAAACATGCGGGTCTCCTGGTGTAAGTGAGAAAAGAAATCAATTTATAATGAGGTGCCACAGGATTTCTTATTAATTCAAAATAAAATTTTAAAAATAGAATGTTTCATATAAACGCAAATTTCGACTTTTTTTACTGCCTATTTTTTTTTTTAATTTTTAAATTGATTTATTGAATGAATATTAAAATCTGCTTCTCTTAACTGCAATGAGTAATTTGGATGACGCTGTTCATTCAGCCGCGTCACTAATGACAAAAATCCATTTGTAAAATTTATCATGAAAACTGTATAATATAAATTCAGAAAACAATTATTTTTTTAAATAAAAAATTAACTCACAAAAACCATAAAGGTGTATTATTTGAAGCGTGAAATTTTGCAATAATATTAGGGTAGTTTTTATGGAAACCAATTAAAATTCTTGAGTATATCAAGCTTAGTTTATATTAATATTAATATTTATAACAATTTATTATAAGGGTATAAACAAAAATTTTGAACATTATATTACCGAATCATTCCAAATATGGTACAAGTTTTCAGGTTAGTAAAATTATTATACTACTTAATTTTACAAATATTTATATAATTTTTTTTATAATAGAGAAAATAAACTAGAACCATGGAAAGGAAACTGATAGCTATTGAGACGTGGAGGTAGAAGCTGAACAGAGAGGCCTATAAATATTGCATCAAACATTCCGTCAAGTCTTCTGGGAACCTCCGCTGAGGACAACGCCCCAAACCGCTTCTTCACTCTCTCACCCGTTTCTTTTTCTCTTATCGATATTTCACGTCCGTCTCTGGTGCAGGCGTCTTTTCTTGTTGTTCTAACTCCATGATTCACCTGGAATGAAAATAAATACTTTCTTCAATTGATGGATAACATTTTCTTTGTAACGTTTATAGGGTGATATATTAACTAATTAATTAATGAACTTTACGCAGGTTAGGTTACATTTCTTACAGTCGTTCTTTAACCTCTATTCCTTTCTTTCTAGTTATGATCATTTCTATAATCGCCTAGGACAGTTGGGTGGTTTCATTCACGCTTCCTGAAAATATTTATCCGATAGAATGCAGTCTTCTAGGATGTGTCCAATCGTTAGTTGTATATTATTGCACGTTACACACTTTGTACACGTTGAATGTCGTTCGTTATAGGATAAGCATGGATAATTAGTGTTTGGCCGATCTTAACTCTAATTATAACAATTCCTTCTCTTATGTTGTTGCGGTTAGGACTTCCAGATATATTTTTTTTACATAAATACTTTTTCAAAATTTTTTTTGTTCTTCTGTTTTTCCAAAGCAGAACCTAGTTCATTTTGACTCCATATTTTAACTTGCGGCAAATTTCAGATGAGGTGTAGATATCTGTGTTATCTATTGACAATGATGCTTCTTTCTTGTCTACCCGGTTCGCTGCTTCGTTGCTTTGATCCCCATTTACGATGGAATTCAAACCACTAATACATTCTTTTGCAGATTTTTTACGATTGGTGCTTAAATTTTGGCTTACTTTACTCGATCAACTTCAGTATAGATGTTTTTAATGCCATTATAGCAGATTCAGATCCGTGTATATTACGAAGTTTTCTTCCTCACATATAATATAGATTAGCAAAAATAGCGTAATATCAGCTATAAAGTTACAGGTATAAGTGTATTTCCTTTTACTATATTTTTCCGTATTTTTTTAAAGAATTCTGTTAAATATGTTATTCCTGTGATTTTCGTTTAATATTTTTCGTGATTTTTGAGTGTTAGATCTATTGCTTTATTTTTTAGAATATAATAAAATTGGAGAGTTGTGAGTTGAACGAGTTGGACACGGACCTAAAGAAGGTGCTTAATTGAAATAGATCCACATAAATACAGTTTTTGGGCCGTTCTTAAACCAAATTAATAAGAGTAATTAAAATTAAAGCATTATGAAAGGCTTTTAGGATGAATTAACAAATATTTTGTTTCTAAAGCGAATATTGAAAATGCGTTTGCCTTATATAACTATAATTTCCCTAATATTTGACCAGATTCAACGAATTATTCTGGCTGTTGCAATGCGGTATCGCAAGTTTGGGTTCTCTTAGCTTTTTTTCTCGGAATGGATGGTGGAAAGTACATTTGACATTAAGAACGACTCAGATGGTAACTGGACTGAAAAACCGAAGTAGTTTCTAACCATTGAACATTTATGCTTATCATTTCTCCATCGAACCACAATATTGAAGATATTTTTTAACTACTCAACAAACTACAATTTTTATGAACCAAGCATTAGATTGATCAATTTCGATTACTACCTGTATTTAGTTATTTATATGTATATTGTTTATGTATAGGAAGTTCTTTTATTTTATCTTTTTGTTTATTTTATTTTATATATATATATTTTTTTTTATTAAGTTTTTTCTCTCTTTGTACATAATGTGTGAATGTAATCATATGCCATCTATATTACCTATTACTCACATATGTGGCAGATTGTAATAACTACTCAATAAAAGATCTATATAAAAAAAAAAACTTGTATTCAGTGGTTTGCTTCACTTTACTCGCAACTGTAATATGGCATAAAACCAATGAAATTGATGTATAAATTTCAAGATTCATTGCCCAAAGTAGCGCCAACGTCAAGTATCGACTTCGACTTCCGATGCTTAGTATATGAATGACTCCATGGTAACCTCGAGATGAGACTCATGAATTGAAGATTTAATTTCAGGGTCCAAAGAAGCTTACACATCTTTTGCTGGTATACTGAACTCGAATGGCTTTATTCTGATTACTGACGGCAATGCATCCTGAGAACATTTACTAAACATACATTATGAATCAAAATCTCACCTATATCCATGATTTAGTTAGATTGGGTTATTCTGTCCACCTTTGAAGTACAAGGACTCAGCCTACCAATTCGTTTATTTGGAATTCATTATCCATGTCCAACCGAAAATTCTCTTCTTTGAACTATTTTGAACACCATTCATACATCCATCTCATCAATCTCCCGAGCTTATATGAAATGTAAAATTATAAAGAATTTTTTTTTTTTATTTGAAGGGTGTTAGACTAGAAGAGGGATGTCCGAAAAAATCGAAACTGAGATTTTATTGTTACCTGTAGCTTGTCCCATGTACTATCAGTTAAGGTGGTCTCATGGAGGCTAGAAAGAGGATTTTCACATGTTTTGGGGTTTTAGAACCCGCTACCAATGAGAAAGAATATTGACTTCGTTATTTACTTTTGCGATACACTCAGAACTTTGGTTACCGGACATGCCCCCTTCTAGGCTAACACCCTTCATTTGTGTATTATTTTATGTATGTGTGAGTGTTGTTATGTTTGTAAGTATTTGTATACACTATTGATTATTTTAATTTTAAATATTTACAGCCAGACAATAGATTTAAAATTTGTAACTTCATATTTTTTCTAGGAGAAAACTGTCACAAAATAAGGGTTGTTTTTCGTTTCATTTTCATTTAATTTACTGTAATACTAACTATATAAGGCTCTAGAGGGAATAAAGAAACTGATTAGAGAGAAAACTGGAGGTAGGTTCCAGCCTGCTCCATTATTTTTTTAATTATCGATACTCGATGGAGTGGTTATGCCAATCTGTTAACCATGCTCACCGCAATAGTTAAAACCTTATTTTTATCTCATTGTTTCTTATAACATTAAATAAATTAATATAATTTCTCAAAACTGTTTTTACCACTAATATAGTAATATTAATAATAAAAAGAAATCCCGGATTATAGGAAAATTAAAAAAACAATCATGCAACTATTTACCTATATGTTCGTATGAACTAAAAAAAACATTACGATGTTTATTTCTTTACTTTTATTTATTCTCTAACAACGAAACATGCTTAGTTCACTTCTTGCAGAACTGAGAGTGACAAAAGTTCGTAAAAACACAATTGAATCCATTGGTGGAAGAAGATAACTCAATTTATTTTTTTGTTTATTCACGTATTCTTACCTGCAGTTATCGTTTCAGTGTCCTGAAATGTCAATAGATTGACTTTTAATTTAAATTAGCTTATACATTGTACTATGTGAAAGGAATATGGTTTAGGTCTCGCGGAGTCATCCCGGAAAAAACAAGACGCTTCTTGGAGGACCTTGGTGTGGAGGCAAGACATGTAGCGATAATGGCCGAAAATATAATATTGGACTCCCTGGGCACTATCCACCACCACATGCATGGTACATAGGATGGACTAATGCAATTTATAGTTATTAAATATGTACCAATTCATTTTATTCTTGATTCTATGTGCATACATGTACATGAATTTCTGTGTGTTAGGTAATAGTAATATTAATTGTAGAAAGACAGGAAAAAAAAAAAAAAAAAAAAAAAAAAAAAAAAAAAAAAAAAAAAGATATGTAAATTTTAGGGGGAAATAAAATGAAAGTAGAAGAATGAAATTAAATTAATAGGAAAGGAAGGAAAAAAAGTAAGAAAACAATTTTTTTTTACAGGAATTGATAACCCTAGGGTTTTATGCCGGTAAGCCCCAACAAGCAAACAAACAAACAATTTTTTTCTTAGTCTGTCTAGTATTTAATATTAAGTATTATATTCTAGAATTATAACTAAATTAAAAATATTATGAATTATAGTATTGTCTTTAGTTAGATAGATAAGTAGGCTGTGTGTGTAGCAACCCAATAAAGTTGGGCAGATGTATGTTTTATATATCAATAAAGCATATGTCTCTCTCTCTATTAGAAAGCCCCTTGGTCAGACGCCTTTGAGGGTTATCGGGAATTAAGTGTAAGGCAAGTTGGGAGACTAGCCTATTGGAATGGTTTTGGAGTTTACTATGAAAAGATAGGTATCTGGTTTGAGCCAAATAAGCAACATCAATTAGCAATTAAGATCCTTATGGATAAGTTTGTTTGTAACATAATAGAAAGCATTGAGGATTTCAGGAAGGATTTTTTATTGTAAGGATGGGGTACGAGAAGAGTTGGAAGGTGTCAACTCCATATGTTCAAGTGGGTCTGATTACTGCCATGTAAATGAGTCTTTTGTAATTTATTTGATTATTTGAACGCTTGTCTAGTAATTGTTGGAGTAGTCGAAAACGGCGAGCAGTTGTGTTTTAAATCTAGAATGAGGATTCCGAGTAAGTCGTTTGTCCAGAGTCCTAGGTAGCGGAACGGGGATTAGTGGAATATTATTGAAGGATACTGCAGGGCAGGAAGTGTTAAAGGTTTATTTGATGGGATTTGTTTGGATTTATTGGAATTCCCCATTTTTTGTCACCACTCATAAAGATTTGTGACAAAAGATTTGAGAGTTTGGGGTGCTATGAAGGGATCATGGTTTACAGATAACCCACATGCGTCAACAATGTATGTTGTAAGGATGATGCTAGGATGTGTAGAGTTGTCAGCTGGGTTGGCTGTGTAGAGGATACTGCCTAGGATATGACCTTGAGAAACACCGGTAATGATTGAAGAAAGTTACGATTAACTTTGAGGTTATATCACTTAGATAGCACCGGATGATAAGGGAGTATGTAGGAGTTAGGAAGGAAGGAGTTTGTAAAGCAGCCTCTGGTGCCAAACACGGTCAAAAGCTGGTCGAGAAAGGCTCCCGTGCAGTACATTCCGTGCTACAATGCTGATGAGACTGCGTCTACTTCGCGATGACATCATGGAAAACCAAAGCAGTGATCTGGGATGACAGACTAGGGAACAGGTTTTTCGGTATGTGTTTTTCTAGGATTTTGACATAATAGGCAAGAGTGACAATATTTAAAAAAAAAAAAAATGTTACCTAATTTCCATCCAAAAAGCTGTTATTAAGAAACTAAATCTATTGTTTTGAAAGGTGTTAAAAGAGTAGCTTGAGTAAGTCCACAGAGTTCTTCCTGAAGGGCTGCGGAAGGGGACAGAGGGAAAGTCGCCGGTGCCTGGAGTGTAATAATAACGGACAGGATAGGCTCTCATATGCTAATGCACTGTGACTGAAGGAAACTGAACACCGCTCTGCCTACATCGCCCTTTTTGTCTCTACCAAGGATACCGTGTAGAATCGGTTACTGTTCTGCAACCTGATCTTGCATCATAAGAAAAAAAATCTGAAATTTCTGCACCTCGAGTACACCTGTGGGTCTGAGTATCGCAGGTATAATCTGAGTGATATATGGGGACAGGTGTTAGTGGTCGTGATGGTGGTCAAGAGAAGAAATGTGTTCAAATCAATAATTAGCAAATTTTGGAATTAATTTTTGTCAACATACCAGACTTGCAAGAAACTGCTCCTTGTTTCCGACTACTCTGTCATTTTCTAGTCAAGCGTTCAAAGCTCCCAATAAATTATAAAAGACATATTTACATGGCAGTAATTAGACCTATTTGGACATACAGATTTGAGCTCGGGGCCTCTACTAAACCTTCCAATTCTTCTCGCATCCAATCCTTGCATTCAAAATTCGTTCGTTAAAACCTCAATGATCCTTATTATGTTACAAACAAATTTATCCATAAAGATCCCTATGTTCCATATGTTGCTGATTTGGCCTGAATTAGATACCTATCCTTTCATCCTAAACTGCATACCCACTCGACTCCACTAGTCTTCCACTTTGCCCCACATGCCATTCCCGATAAACCTCCAAGGTCTGAAAAAACAAATATAGCCAAGAGACCTTCTAATGCAATAATTTTATTGAAGTATTACTAATGACTTCTTTATATGTTATTGACATGTCATTGTTAATCATGTTCCTAAAATTTACTTGTATATAATGTATACAGTTGAAAATATCAATAAATAGCTTTTAAAAAAAGTTGTCTATTTACTGTGGAAACATAAACATCAGAAAGCAATCTTATTTTTTCTCACGATTCTACTACTGAATTTTACTAATAGAATCATATAAAGTATTAAGAATAAAAGAAAAATCACTTAATTTTTGCGTTTTGAAATATCTTGATTCTGTTAAATATATTATTACGAAATGCTATTTTGTTTGCCAAGATGATGATAGTAGTGGCTTTTTGGTTTTGGGTATCATCTGGGTAATTGATGATTCCCCCCCAAAAAAAATATGTGGTGTGGAGTACAGTTTTATATGGCTTCCCCAGTCTGACCAACTAGCGAAACGGCAAAATTTGATAATTTGTACTTTGAACAGTCATTCAGGAAAGTTTATTGTGATATAGTGTCAAATTCATATTTTATTCGAAAGGCTTTTGCAGTTTTCCACAAACATTATTTTACAGTTTTGCTAGTTCGTCGGATTGGTGACGATATATGAATGGTTGAATCATAACTTCTGTTGTAAGCTCGTCTATACGAAATGGATATCTACTTTCGTTATATGAGGAAGCTTTAAAACACCTGTTATACCAATACCTATTGGGTTGTGACCTATGAGGAAGGATTTGTACTTGGAAGGGAACTATTATTTCATGACAAACGATTGTACAAGGAGGTGATGTAGAACTCGACGGAGTTCAGTGCTTACTATAGCTCCTATGAGGAAGATTCAAATCCTATATATATTCATATAGTTTTGTAAAAGAAGGTTTAGGAAAAGTATTTGAAAGAGAGAATAGCAGAAGTGGGTTTGATCTGTTAAAAATTTAATCCGGGGCTATGTAGCTTTTCCTCATCTGGAAATCTTAGAGGAAATCAATACATTGGAGATACCAGGATATTTGTTTTGAAGAATTAAGGTTAATAGATGAGGTTTATCGAATTTAGGAGAGAATAACTATTGGAAGTTGATATACGAGATGAGACACTTATTCAATGCGAGCTGGATTTTTCAACAAACCAATCCAATGTTCTTAGCGTAGTGGTCTCCTCCATTTATAATGCGTGGTCCAAGCCTTTGGAATAAGGAATTAAGTAGGTTGTAAATAATGTCATAAGGACCATACAGAGCTGAGGATATTTCATGAAATGTTGAGATATTGGAGTTGGAATAAAATAATTAAGTGAATGAGGTATTGATTTATGAATGAAGTTGTTAGAACCACAATAGGAAATCTTGTTTGGGTGGTCTGAGATCTATTGATGTTTTTCCGTGTGTAAAAATGAGAACCTCCAGTAAGTAAGTTTCAGACAGCTAGGAAAAATTTGGGCGGCGCTTGGTTCAGAGTTAAATGCACTTGGAAAAAAAAGTGCGTTACCCGAGCAAACGAAACATCATAGGTTCAAACTTTTCTGCCGTAGAGTCGAATCAATTCTCCACCTCTCCCCTCCTACCTAGCTAGGGAACCCACTGTAGCCGAGACCAAAAGGAAGGCGGAGAAAAAAAAGTCGGGTAAAATGTGTCTAATTCGTCTATAAAATATTTAGTAGTCAATGAAACGCTTTGTGCTTAACTTCGGATATTAAATGGTTCTTAGGTAATTATTTAAAGAATAATTTCTGATAATAATCTGTTTATGGTATAATTTAAAGTATGTCAGAATTAATGTGGCTTGGAGTTTGGCTGAGTTGCCAACGATTTAGAACGAATGATATACTAGAGTAGGAGTGTTAGCTGAGAGTTGGATCCACCGTAGCATACTGTACTTATCATGGTGCTTGCGATGTATTGATTTGAATAAGAACATGATTTAGAGCTGAATTTTGGTGTGTAAACTGTAGTTTACTTCTAGAGTTACTATCTTATAATTTAATCTGACGGAGGTTTACTTTCCAAGATGACTACACATTTTGGTGATCGATTTTCGTTATTGTAACATATTTACATTATATCATATCTCTTAATGATTATCAGTTTTAAGATTTTATCGCTTATCAACGTTTTCTGCTAAATAAAATAATTGCTATATATATATATACATTATATATATATATATATATATATATATTTTTTTTTTTTTATATATATATATATATATATATATATATATATATATATATTTTTTTTTTTTTTTTTTTGTTATTAAAGTAACTACTCTGCAGGTTTTATGTTCCAGTTTTACTGGTTTGCAACCTGCACCTACATCATTATTGAAAACTATTTAAGAATAGATGAACATTCTACAGTATACTTTTTTCAAAGATGAAAAATGTGAAAACTAGATAATTCTGATTTATTACTAATATTTTTTATTTTGTTTTAATTTTAAAATTAGCCTACTAATGTTAAGAAAAAACAATAACTAGAATAGAAGCGCTCGATAAGTGGTTACAGACCTAATCCGTTAACCGACCATCACTCTTAGCCTGCGGAATTCACTAATTAGTGTAATAAAACCAAGATAATTATAGTTATGAGACGATACTACAATTATGTTGTGTTTCGGCGAAATGACTCAGAAAGCCTACGAAGGTTGTCGACTGACTCCATTAATCAGGTAAATGCCTATTTCTCTAATGACTATTATAATTTCAGAGCAAGCTCCGTAGCATTTTTTACTTATACGATTCGAGAAAACGCCAATATTTTTTTTATTAAATTTCTTTTTGCTAATTAATTTCCGAGTTTTATTTTCAGAAGTATGTTGGAATTTTGGGGGGAAAAAAAAAAAAAAAAAAAAAAAAAAAAAAAAAAAAAAAAAAAAAAAAAAAAAAAAAAAAAAAAAAAAAAAAAAAAAAAAAAAAAACCAATGGCAACACTGTGTTTGGATCATAATGAGTATTATTGGTACGGAAGGAGATTTTACAATATATTTATATTATATATAAAATGTTACTATCATTGATGATATTATTTGATATATAACAAACTACATCAAGGATTTCTTCATAGACTGAACTAGATTGTAAATGGATGGAATTTAATAGCTTTGTTAAGATGCCTTCTTAAAAAGTTCAATTAGATTTTTATTAATCTAAAATACTTCATTAATGGCTAGCCATAAGTTAAGAGTAACAGTCAGAGGTATGGAGCGAAATCTCCTCGGAATATCAAGAAGAGATAGAAAATCAAATAAGTGGATTAGATCAAGGACTGACCTCCCAGATATTATGGAGTGCATCTAAGGAAGTGGACCTGGACCGGATATCTCATCAGGAGGAAGGTTACAACATGGACGAGGCAGCTTATGTATTGGTATCCAAGAGAGCACACAATGAAGAGAGGACGTCCACCGACGGAATGGGACAAGGAGATGAAGAAGAGCTGCGGAGGGGCAACCTGGAAGAGAGTAGCAATGGATAGGAAAGAGCGGAAACGGATAGGACAGGTTCATTATTTAGTCTGATTGCAAAAATAATCGAACTTAAAGCATCAACTAAAAGTTGATTTTGTTCATACTTGAATAGGTGTCGAAAAAAATAGAAAGTTTTTGGTTATATTATTATATTTTATGATCAAATAAAGGATATTATTATTTTATTATTCGCACATAAAGTGGTGATTGTATTCTTTCGGGGTTTTTCACCAACCGAAATTTTATAAGTTTAGCGTTTTCCTGAGTATTGCTGTTGTGTCCAAAATTACTACTTTTTGTGCATCTTCTAATTTTCCAAATAATATCCTTTCTTCGTTAAAAGAATTTATTGTAGTTTTTGGAATTATTCCATTGCAAGATCTTACCACTGGCAAAAGTTTGACTTTATCCAGCCTGTATATAGCCTTCAGCTCCGCTGCCAGATCCTGATACCTGGAAATCTTTGTCATTATTGTCTTATGGGCATTGTCATCTACAGGTATAGCCACTTCAAATATCTTGTCGGTTCCCTTGTTCATATCCAGCAACAAGATGTTTGGCTTATTGTGAGCTACTGGATGGTCGGTTAATATTTGCTGATCCCAGTACAGCCTATATCCACCAGCTGTCAATACATTTTTCGGCTTAAATTTATAATACGGCACCGTAGTATCAATCAATCCATATTTTTTGCCAATTTCTTGGTGGATGATTTCTGCCACATGATTATGTCGACGGAGGTATTCCGATCCTGCTAAGCCAGTGCAACCCTAAGCCAAGTGCTCCTCTGACTTAGGACTTATTAATTATTATTATTATTATTATTACCTCAGTAATAGAATAGAATAGAATAGATTAGAATAGAAAATAAGCTTATGTCCTCTAAGAATAATACTATGAACATAAAAATAAAATACAATGATTCGGTTAACGAACAAATAAAATATAAGAGGTTAACAATCTGAGTCACTCTTTTCAATTTCACCAATTTAAATAAATCGAAATATAATATAATAAATCAATGATTATAGAAGAAAATAAGTATAAATATCTACAGCATTCACTAATAGTATGAAGAAAATAATCAAATGAAGCTTTGCTAATTAGTGACATTCTGGAGAGAATGGAGATTTTGAAACCGAAGAGATTTAAATGTGGAGAGAGATGGAACATATAAAAATGATGGGGTAGAGAATTCTATAAGGAAGTTGAACGGGAAGTTCAAATTCTGTACTCTTGCGGAAAGGAGTATGCAGTATAGATTTGAAACCGAGGATTTGTAAGGGAACATATTAAAGATGTAAGAGGGATTTCTAGAATTAATGGATTGATAGTGGAGGGAAGTTAGGATGTCATAAGAGGCACAGATTTCAAAAGTACAATGATTTGCATATCAAGTGTTACTCAAAACATTTTTCCTTTCCTTTGCTTGCCGTTTCAGTACCACAGAGTTTTCCTGACTGGGGAGTAATTGCCAGAAAAATTCTTCCTGTCCTACCTCGGTCAGTTTCGAACTCGATCTTCAGTTCATCCGGTTGCTAGAGTACTACTAGTTTTTCCCCAAGGCTATCTCCCGACCCCAAGTTGATCAAAATCAATTTTAAGTTATTTTTTAATTTTTTAATATTCTATTTGAAGGTTGGTCTTCAAATATCATAACCAAATTTTCACGTGCTATTAACAGCAAATCAGCTAAAATGAATTAAGATACTTTATACAGACAATGAGTAACTTCGATAGAGATAGAGCTGACCACTAGCAGCCCTATCGACCGGAACGGGAAGAACAGAAGAATAAAGAGGTCAGAGATTTACAAGACTTCTGTAATATCAATTAAAAACAACAAACAATCTATTTATATATTATTCCTTCATCTTGTTTGTTTTTATAATGAAATTCCAAAGACTCTTATAAACGACAATAAATCAGTTACACTGATTATAAATTACTTACACTGAGAAAGCTGTTATTGCAAGGACTTCACCTGATGGCAGCTACGGAGTCCTAACGAGGCATAGTAATGGTCATCATTACTTCCAATCACCCATAACTTCTTTCCAAGTCTTTATGTATATCTGGCTCTAGAAAAATATTTTTTTTCTATTTTTAAAACTGCTAACGAAACATAACAGGGTGAAAGAACCTAAATATGCAAAATACACCCACATATTCTAAATGTTTGCTTGTTTACACAGGAAACAATTGTAGAATGAGTATGTAGTTGCGTTTCTAAAATACAAGTAGATTGTGGAGGCAAGCTGTGAATGGCTATCACCATGATAGTTCTTATTTACAAGAAAGGATAGTGTTTTTGAGAAGTTTTATTTTTGTAGCAAATTCAATTAATCTTTCGGAAAAGAAAATTTTGATGCTCGACCTGAGCATTACCAAATAACCTATTATTTTCAGTTTGTTTGTATCTCATGGACTAAATTATGCAGCTATTTCAGAAATGAATATTACTTTGTGAATCACTGTGGAAAAAATTCCACACTTTCCATTGCGTTCTTCTAAAAATACGATTTTAACACTTCCTACTCTATTAGAAAGGATTAATACTGTATCTACACTCAGATACATAAATTGATTACATTTTTTTACAATTATGGTGGAATTATTAATTATTAAACTATTGTTTTAATCTATTATTGTTATAATACACATCCATATTGATGGATTCTTTTTTGAAAAATGGTTCTAGTTTTGTTTATGTTATATTTTTTTTTTTAGTTTGAAGGTTAGTAAAATTTAAAATGTTCTTATAAAAGAAGCTATAAATTGATATTTATTTTATTTATGAAAGTATTTATTTTATTGATTTACAAAACTATATACATTATATACAACAAGTCAATTTGATTTACAATGACATGTCAATAACATGTAAACAACTACTCACTAGTAATACTTCAATAAAATTTCTACATTAGAAGGTCTCTTGGCCATTTTTTTTTTCAGACGACTCGCAGGTTTATCAGGCATTGAGTATAAGGGAGTATAAGTTGGGAGACTAGTGGAGTCGAGTGGGTATGAAGTTTACTATGAAAGAATAGTTTGGGCCAAATCAGCATCATTTTTATATGGCCAGAGATTTATGGGTAAGTTTGTTTGTAACATAATATTTTACGGAGAAGATAAGAGAATTTTACGAAGGATTGGATACGAATACCAGAAAAATTGGAAGGTGTCCAAATGGGTATAATTACTGCCATGTCAATAAGTCTTTTGTCAATTTATAGACAGCTTTGAACCCTTGTTTAGTAAAGGTTGGAGTAGTCGGAAATAAAGGAGCATGCTGTCCGATAGTGACTTGTATATTTTAAGATTAGTGTTCCAATTGTCGGATATACATGCTCACTGAATGCTAGTAGGCACTGCGAATAAAGGCATATCATATCAAATTTATGAGCTGATAACTAGTTTAAGAACCAATATGAAGGTTATAAAGTTTAACTTATAACTACACTGCTGGCTTCAGGTGGTAACCGTTTAGTTTATTATTGTCCATCTATTAGACTTAATAGATATATTTAATATATATCTACCGCAGAACCTCATTAATCTGACCACTAAGGGAGCAAGGGGTATGACGTAACGGTCAGAAGGTTGGAGTACTTCTTTAGATTTCAATGAAACATATTATTCATAGTTTATCATATGTTCAAAGTGTATTATAATATATTAAAATTTATATAGTGACATTAAAAAAAAATTAAGGAAATACATTGTATACACTATTACAATAATACGTTTGCATAAATATGAAAGTTTCTTTTACCATTACAATTAACAAACAGCATGGCCTGACATCGTAATAGAACTTCGCACTAGATCTTTGTCTCATGGCCGATTATACATATGTAGGATTTTCCAGAACTGGAAACCTTATCAATCAAATCATTCTCATAAGATTAGGAGACAATGTTATCTATAAAAAAGAAATAAAACTTTACATATTACTTAAATAATCTAATTGTAGGTTCTTTACTTAAGAGAGCGGGCGAAGCCGCAATGAAGAGTTCTAATTATTATATATCTGTGGTTATTTATATATAAACGAATTGTGGAAACACTATTTGTGGCAAACTCAACTTTAAAATCTTTCATAATTAAGTATGTTCTTAACTTTGTTTTCAAGTATAGTGCAAAACCGAAAATAAAATAAATATCACAAATTCCGCAACTTTTTGAGAGAATTCCTTAAAATATGAAATCTTATATCTTGGAACTCGTTTAAACTACGTAGCTTATTTTCTGCTCACATTGCAGATAACTTAGTTTAATGTTGAATTTAAAAAGATTTTCATAAAAACCATCTGTGGAGCAGATATGATGGTGAAAGGTAGAAAAGGTAAAAATTTTTGACGCTACCAAATAACGAGCGGCGGTACTTTAAGGTCCAAAATTTGGATTTTTGCACACCGTAATGTCCAGTTTCACTGGACTATTAGGAATTTTGCAAAAATATTGTGCACCTCCGAGGGAGGGTCGTATTACCTAGAGAGTCGGACTAGCGAGAGATGCACTAGCGAGGTTTTAGTGTATTATACAGTTTGACGACGATACATTTTATTCCTTGTATTCAAGATGTACTTCTTCTTTCTGATACTTTGCGATGAAGACTTTGAGAAACCTTAGATCTGAACTTAGTAAAGATTGAAACTGACCGGTCCCTTACCGAAATATGTACCTCCTCTTTCGGTGTCGTCATGGACTTGGGCTGAAGAGGATCCGCGACACCCCGGTAGCGCACGGGTGAGGACAGGAGCTTAAGATAAGAGATGCTCATTAGAAGCGGCAGAGGCAGACATAGAGCCTCAGACCGAAATCATTATTGAGGATTCCAAGATGGGGGGCTGGTGTCGATGGCCTACCCCCTCCAGTTCGCCGCACCTGTACCCAGTCCAGCTCCGTCGTTGGCTCCGCGCGTGTCGGTGTGTCGGCAATGTGCTCCATCGCGATCACTGTCTAAGCAGAGTGTGTCCTAACGAGGATCTCATAACGGACTGTCATCAGTAAGGGTAATAACATATTTATAATATGCTAAATATATTTTCCCAGTTATATTATATTGGTCTAAAAAAAATAAAAAAAAATTCTTCAAAGACATAGGTCTGTGAAGAAAATTAGTGTTTAAGTGTGTATTTGAATAACGTTCATTGGATGTTGATTTATTTTATTGTTCAACAACGTGTTTAAAACAATCTGAACTCCACTACTAAGTTTATGCATTAATTAAAATCATATATATATTATTTTAAAATAAATAAAACAACATTTATTTTTTGCTTTATAAAATGTTATTTAAATTTAAAAAAAGGTTACTTTGGCTATATTTTCGCATATTCTTCATCAGACTTGCATGCATATCATTGTGCATAATACATAATAATTGAATTAAATATTATGACTGACAAATTGGCTTAGAGATGGTCTTAATTTTTTACGATATAAATAATTTCAATTTTCGGTTTCGAAGTGAACACTGTTCAGCTGTCTTAAGACCAGGCTTTAGTGTCCCTGAGATCACTCGCGACCAAAGAAAAATCCAGAATAAACGTACCTCAAGTCCGCTAGGAACCCGGAAGTATACCTTAAGTATTGAAACTTTTCTCAACATAATGGAGTAGCCCAGATTTAGAAATTACCGAGCTTCATTGATCTTAATATAAGATAATAATTGGCTGAATTCAGCGGTTAGTTCCGCCAGGTTTGAGCTGAATGCCGAGCTAGAAAAACTGAATCTATTGCTCTAGGAACGAGGTGGTAATAGGGCTAAGCTGTTCCTGCATCGATTGATATCGATAAAAGTCGCCGTACGGTCTAGGATTCTACCATCGGTTATTACGTAAGCAAATTTCATTGACGGATACTAGCTAAAACTCTACATCTAGAGTCTATAATTTAATTGTATCCCATAAAATTTGATATTTACAAACACATTATAACAAATATGAACACAACAAAAACGAGTGAAAATTAACAGATAAAAAATATTCGATGAAACAAGTTATATTTTTCTTAAATATACCTGAGTTTCGTTGGTGGATAATAAATAAATATACGGGATCATATATTTGTCCGCGTTCGAATCTTTTGTATGCACTGTATGAAGCATTTCATATTCTTCATTCTTTATTCTGGTTTCCTATGAACTAATTATTATTATATTTATTATTTACAATCAATAGGAAAATGCATATGATACAAATTACGGGAACGTCTTCAAACTTAAAAAATATTAATTTTTATACTTTTCATTGCCTGTACAATTTTAAGTTGAATACGGAACATTCGTTAATCTTTCGACTGTTACCTAATAACATTCTAATTAATATTCAGAGTAGTTTTTCCATATTCTATGTCTGGAGGTCCGTGTTTAAGGTACGGAATATCGAGAGATTTTGAAGAAATCTAAAACCAAAACTGACATTTATCTGTAAAATGGAGAGATAATTGCCCTCTTCGACATTCAATGGCCAGGAAAAAATATCGTTTCCAGAACTATTTGAAAATGTAAATCTCGGCCCAGAAAAATGGCGTTGAGTAAACATATAAATGATTATTGTGTTAAGTAAAATAACCTGTAAGTTAATATTTTGATGGGTTCCTTAATTCCATTTTACCCACAATCTTATCAACTGATTTTAGTGATTTCACTTTTTTGTTTTAGGCTTCGATTCCCAAATGAATAAATTAAAAATTAAAATTATTTAAAATCTTTTTAACAGTTCAGATTTAATAAAAATATTCGTTTCGACAACTCATCCATTATAAATGGAAAATATTTTAGATCCATTCTGTGCAAATGGTAGCCATCATTGGATGACAAAACCATGTTTTGTCAACACGTTTCAACTTCATCCAGAAAATGGAAAAAAGAATTGTTACGAAAAGAATTGTATAAAATTAAATTTATTTTCGTTCGAATATATTTAAATAGAAATATCTAGGCTTATTGCAGTCCGCTTATAAAAAAATGATCATTAAGTAACGATTTAACCTCCACACGAATAATTTTTGTTAAAATAGTTATTAATTTTATGATTTTTAGCAGTAGACCACAAATTACTTTGTTGATTTTGACTTTAATAGGCGTAAAGATTGTATATTTTAATTGGTAACAAAGATACATAACAAATTCGGTTCCATAAAACGGGAGCTACTGACCTGATAAGAAATAACAACTCGTTAAGATTACATAAAATGTTTAGCTTACTGAAAATCTGTAATAAATATTTAAATTTCGTTTGAGAATATGCTTCTTCATCTCTTAGAACTTTTAGACTTTGAAAGAGCGCCAATTCTCGTAAGTGGAATTTCTGGAGAAACTCTTTTGTTTAAGAACTAATTTCTCTTGATTTATAGTATACTTTGTTCGATTGAAAAAGTTTAAAGATTTTTTTATTAGTTTCTGAACTCCTTTTTATGGTATTTTGAATCTTATAAATTACTGAATGCTGAAAGATTTCTTTCTTCGATTTTTAAAGTCGTGTTAACTATCTCAATAAAAAAGGGAAGAATTTTCTCATTCATCAATTTAAAAAAAAAAAAAAAACTATATTATTTTTTTACAACTCTTGAGAATACCTAATCACGTTAGAAAAAAAAGTATCTATTTTTTGTTTTTAATTAAAATATTCTGTAGATTCCAAAGATGTATGTGCCAGCATGGTAAGGTTGAAATACCATCCAGACCAATCGACCTATTAATAATTTATCTATGTCTATTTTGTACACGGTTTAATTTTTTTTTCTACAGAAAGAGTATTTTTCTTGTAGAGTATTTTTATTTCAAGAATATTAAATCTTATTATTTATTTTTATTCTTTTCTGATTCTCTGGTTTCATAATATTGAATAATTATTTTTATGAAAGATAAAACAAACATATTTTTAGTATTTACGTAGAAGTAAAATAGTAATTAGATGTTTGGAAAAGCGGAAATGGCACCTTAAAATCTTTAAAGATATAGTTTTTATTTGTAAATGTATGTCCATTTTGATATTTTCTGTGCGTGTCTTGGTTCAGTTATTACGTATTTGATTACAATCAATACTCAGGATTTTTATCAATAATGTAGTATCTATAATAAAAATGTAAACTATTTAGTTTTTAAATGTGCGTTGTTAAGAATTAAAGGGTAATTTGTATTTTTTTTTTTTTTTTTTTTTTTTTTTTTTCAAAATTTTAGAAATGTGAGCGAATCCCAAAATGTATTAATATATTTAAAAAAGGCAATGAAGCTTAGGAAAAAAAACTCAGAAATGTTTAACAGCCATTTTATTTTTGATTTTTTCATTATCAATGTTTCTTATGACTGAGGAATTTAATTTCATATTCGAGTATGAATTTGATAAATTCATTTACTGTTTCAACTTATTTTGTTACTTTTTCTGACCGTTTGACGATTTATGAAATATGCTTTAAGCAACGTTCTTGTACGAAAAATACACACACATATCATTCTATAAAAATGATATAGTATAAAATTAGAAACCATTTGAATTGAGTTTTTTACAAATAGAATTAAGAATTGATAATAATACAGCACTGCATTAATAATTTAAAGTTATCAGCTAGTACATAAACGGTAACTAGTTTTGGAAGCTGAAGAAAGGAAAAAAAAAACATTCTGGTACGCATTGGCCTTTGTGAGTTTTCACACGAATAACTTCTGCGTAATTTTCACGCGCGAAAAATGTAAATGAATCGAAACTGTTAAACATATTCTATATCTAGACATAATATCATTTTATAAAATTTGAGAAGAAATAGGATTATCGATGCCATTAGAGAGTTCTTGGAGACAACGAAGTCACATTAGCTTGTTGTTGTTAGATTGTTTAAGTATCTAAAACAAAATAATTATTTCTATAGAATTTTTTCAAAGTTTCACCCTAAGAGTTAGAGGCAAAAGGTAACTAGAATTAAAAATAAAGAAAACCAGAACCGATGAACCATTTTTTTTTTTTTTTTTTTTTTTTTTTTTTTTTTTTTTTTTTTTTTTTCAGAAAATGAGCTAATGTATCATGTTACATTTTTGAACTATGGCATTTTAGGATTCATTGACGGATATATTTAGGGATGGGTATCGATATGCGAAAATTCGATTATTATCTCATGACAATCCAATATTTTATATCATTTTTATTCTAACGTTCTATGGATTTATTGATACCTTAAGATATGTTGTTTTCTCTAAATTATTAAAGTACAAAATACAACTATTTATATTTAATCAAAAAAGTAACAAAAATAGAATTGGTTTAAATAAAGGAAAGTTTTGAATGGAATTTTTACTGAAACTTTTACATTTAATTTAAGTTGACTTGGAAATAAATTGCTACTGTTCCCCTTCAGTGCCAATAGAGTGTTTATTTTCTAGAGCAGGACAGACCATTTCAACCACAAAAAATAAATTAAGTGGAAAACTTTGGGATAGTTACTTTCTTACAGTCCACTTACAACGATAAGTGGGAGTTGATTTGTTGACCTCATAATATTGATATCTAAGTAAATGTGCCCTCGGCCTACTGTTTGATTAATAATAAACTGCGTTTAAGTTTTAAACATTTGAAATAGTTGTGCTCCTATTTATATTGTGAAATAAATTAAGGTAAAGAGGTTGAACCAACGACTGCTCTACCCCTGTTCCCACACAAAATACCAAGATAGAAAACATTAAGCCAATGTTGAAAGTAATGTTTACTACTTATACTTTCTTACGTTAGGAAATAGAAATAAGAAAATATCGAACTTCTGATAAACTTTCTCACATTTATTTTTAGATAGAAGTGTTTTATTACATGGACATTATAATCTTCCTTACCTTTAGTAATATAGATGACAAATAATCCATTCACACAATATGTACAATGAAAATGTCTCCCATTAGGGTAGTGAAAATAAAAAAAATATCAATGTACCAAATACTTTTCTTTTACTTAAAAAAAAAAAAAAAAACCTATTTATTTATTTTTACAACTGTAATCATTATATACAAGTAATCTAAAGGAAAATGATTACAATGATATTTCAATAACTTGTAAAGTACTAAGACAAAAAGCGCCAAATAGTCGTATATTTTATTCGTTTCCATCCCCACTCCGCAACCGGTCAGATGGTGTGTATGAAAAAAATAAAATTCAGTCCGATATCGTGAAAAAAAAAAAAAAAAAAAAAAAAAAAAAAAAAAAAAAAAAAAAAAAAAAAAAAAAAAAAGTATGCATAAACGGCTATATTACAATATCATGTTAAAAAAAACAAAAAAACAAATATTTGTTGATATTTACAACTGCATATATTATATAAAATAAGTAATTTTGAGGAAAATGTTTACATTGACATGTAAAGAACTACATACTAGTAGCATTTCATTCTACATTAGAAGGTCTCTCAGCCATATTTTTTTCAGACACCTGCTGAGACGAGCTGGGAGACTGGTAGATTCGAGTGGGTATGGAGTTTACTGTGAAAAAAATATGTATCTAGTTTGGACCAAAACAGCAACATATGAAACATTAAGATCTTTATGGATTAGTTTTTTAGTGACATAATAAGTACCATTGAAGATTTTACGAAGGTTTTTGATTGTAATGAGTGGAGCTCCAAAGCTCAACTCCGTATGTCCAAATGGATCTAATTATTGTCATGTAAATAAAACTTTTGTATTTTATTGGAAGCTTTGAACTCTTGTCTAGTAAATGTTGGACTGGTCGGAAACGGTTTTTGCCTTTTAGTTATGGGATGTAATATATAAAACACTCTAATTATTTTAGATAGGTTAGATAGGTGGAGCAGTGTTTCGATGTCGTTACGTAATATTAAACTGTAAAATAAACAGGAATATCCTTGTAAAGTGATTGAAATATTTAAAATGGCATTTCATAAACAAATAAATTATAATATATTGATATTTAGGTGTCAAAATATCGTCGATTTGTAATCGACGTTTTTCTTACAGTTTTAATCCCGAGATTCATTATTTTAAAAGACTGAAAAAACACCTTATCTGTCAAACAGTGCTAGATTTATAGGATGATTGATTATTTAATAACTACAATTAAATAACGTAGATGGGATATTTAAATAGGTATTTATTCCAGGACGAGGTTAACTCGAACAAACCGACGCCATTATCAAACTACAAAGATGCGGTTGTTAATTATTTTTTGGGGATTTTAGTTTATTAGAGCGGCTGTTGCTCATTCAGTTCTCGATTAGATCTTGACAGATGAAATTAAACACCTTTAATAAAAAGGCCCTCGAGTTTATTATCTAGTTGGCCGGCCGGAGAGACGAAATAACCGACTACAATGTACCAGTATCTCCTTTAATTGACAACATTTTGACAGATTTGGGAGCCGTGAAATGAGACAATTATGGCCGACGGGGCCCGGCTAGCACAAAATTAAAACTCCTTAATGGTATTTTTTAATTTTATGAGGAAGGCGGACCCGTTAGAATACATTATTCATTATATTCATTCCAGGGCTCCTTCATAGAGTCAATAATTATGTAATTAGCCGCTTGCAGCCCGGATTTTCTTCCTCGCCGCTTCCAAAAATCCTAATTGATTTCGTACTGTGTGCGTGTATGCCGCCATTTGAATATGTATTTATAGTTTTAGGAGGAATAACCTCGTTATCGTCTTCTCACAACGATCTGAAATTCTTTAACCTGATTTTTAGCGATGTCGGATCGTGGAAAAAAGTCGTAAGGTATTTTTTTGTATAAATAAACATTCCCCATGAAATACGAGAGGAGAATGCTATTAAAAGGTATTATTAGAGAACTCCTTCCATAACTTTTAGTATAGGGTCAATACAAGTGGCTGTGTTTAGCTTTGTCTTTTTTAATTTGATTTCGGTGTCTCTTCATTTGTTAGCTAATCCCTTATGCCTCCATCGTAAACATCTGTCATTAGTCAAATTCAGAATAAATCGAAGAATAACCGAATTATGAAAAATTAGGTGAGTTTTGTTCTTGTTGGAATACCAATGATTTCTTGTGAGTATGTATATTTTTCCTATTATCATCAATTAGTTTGTGTTTGAATAATTAACAAAGTTTCTTGTAATTTCTAACCAATATAATCTTAACGAATTTTAGTTTCAAATAATAGGGTGTGGGACACTGTATAACGCAAGGTATTATACCGTGCCTATTCTTATGTTATACTTTGATTTTTTTTCTCTATTCGGAAATAGTTTGGATTAGAAAAAGGAAGATGGACATTGGTCAACACAATGATAATGGCATTAAAGATGAAAAAATAATGTTCTCATATCATAAATCTGTTTAAGCTTAATTTTGATTACCAAAAAATTGTTATGGAACATAATTAAGATTAAAAGTTTTTTATTGTTCTTATCTTATTTTGTTAAATCGATTTTTATTGTTCCCCATGTTGTTATACTGTATCCTCTATGGCTGTTACACTGCGCCCATCCCTGGGGCACCTTGTAACAAATTTGTGGTTTTAGATAAATGAAATAATAAGTAGCTTCTAAGAATAATTTTGATATTATTTCAACCTAATATGGAGGTAAAAGACTGTTGTTTGAGAAGACCGAGAATAAATTAGAAACGATATAATAAACTTTTTTTTCTCTCTCAATTCCTGTCCTTTTTCTAAAAACCAACAACTCGAACGATGTTGCATCAGTTAAGTCTTCGAGATATTGGAGTGTCTTCTGCGATCCAGCAAACCTTTATTCATGAGAAATTGTCGATAACGATTCGTTTTTCAGCCTTCCCTTTAATTAAAAAGATTGCCAAACTTCTTTTTAGGAAATCGATTTCGTATAAAATATAATAATGGAACCCCGAGTGTTTATAGTCAGTTCAAAATGTTTCTCATTCTCCTTCTTCTCAGCCTTCTGTGAAATCTGCAACGGTTCTTACAATTAGCGCCGAATCCATTTGATTTGGACAAGCTCCTTGACTTAAATAGCCTCAGCGTACCGTACCAAGAGGAACTTGGTAGAATGATTTTTTTTTTTTTTTTTTTTTTTTTTTTGTATTTCATCTCTTTAGAAAGTATTTTTAATTTTAATGAATAACCTTAAAGGTATTTATTAATATGTGATAAATACTGAGAGAGAAACATGTAAAGCAGAGACTAGTAAATTTAACTAATACCTCATGATCTCATGAATTTAACTAATACTAATAAGTAGAATTTCATGAATTCGCCTCTCGCTAGTCCGACTCTCTGAATAATCCGAACCTTCCGACGTGTCCAGAGTTGAGGGGGAATATTTTAGCGGAATCCCTATTAGTCCAGTAAAATTGAATATATTTTGATGTAAAAAATGTTTGATAGTTTTTATTTATTTACAAATTGTTAGTGTTGTGCCTGTGTGCTAAAATCCTAGTTTCGGACCATGAAAAAACATGTGTTTCATTGAAATCTCCGGTTAATCCGACCTTTTGGTCGTCCACCCTTCCACCTTGCTTTCTTAGGGGTCGGATTAGTGAGATTCTATTGTATAATTTTTTAAGGTTTATATCTGAATCATCATAAAAAGTTCCGTAAGAGGAATTTAGTTTCCTTGGTTGAATGAAGTGAACAAACCACAAGATGTTAACCGCATAGTATCAATGCCATTGAAATAGGACTGAGGTAGAGCTTTTAAATTAAGCTATCAGGTACAGATAATCGTTGAATGCACATACACGCTGTACCTTTCCTTCAGAGCTGCAATCGTTTAAGAACTAGAACATTTATATTTATTAAGGGATCGTTTGTTGCGGTTTATCTGGATTATACCGCGAATAACTGCTCGGGTACGATCCTTCCTTCACGCCATCCTAGATCCTGCTATCTTCTTTACTGATGTTCGTACCTTATTCCAATAACAGTTTAATTTAATAAAAAAGGAAAAAAAAATGCCGTAAATTTGATGAGAGTAGATTTTTATGACGAATAAATTGTTTAGATTAATTTTTGACAAAGATATGTCTTTTGGCTGAAGGTATATAATTTTCTTGAGTAAGGTTTTTTCACCATCAAAATGTGTAATACTATTGTCACACTCAAAAATGTAACATTTTGACACTCTCTGGCTCTATTGTTGTTGCTCGGATTGAAAGTTTGATGGTCTAATAAAAAATTAGAAAATGGAAGACATTTTTTGTTATATAACATTTGTTCTTCGGACCTTCTTTTTAAGAGCTATATTGGTTCTAATAAAAAAAAGTCACGATTTACTTAAATTTTGTGTCGAGGCTTTTTTGACACGTGCTAGCTGTGTTGGTATTGATCTTAAAGAAAACTTGATAACAGTCTACTTTACATAAATCTAGTGAGCAATTTTTTGTTATATAACATTTGTCTTTAGAGCTATTTTTTTTTTTTTTTTTTTTTTTTTTTTTTGGAGCTATATTGGTCTTAATGAAAAAAGTAACGTTTTGCCTACAATGTGTGTCGCGGCTTTTTTGAAACGCTCTAGTTGATCTTAGACATACATATATGTGATCTATAGTTTTTCCCAGTTTGTGAGAAATTAAGTTTTTTTTTTTTTTTATAGTCAGGTAGTTAGTTTCAACGAATAAAAGAATCGCAAGTTTAACTATGAATTCTGCAAACAAAATTCAGAATATAGCTCAACACATTTCTTGCTTTATTTTATTTTTAAAATCGTTTTACTATTATTAATCTAGTCAAATTAAAAATGTTATGCCCTACACTTTTCACTTCATAATTATCACACGAAGTGAACGGACTCGGCGGATGAATCATTGAACATCGCACGGCGTTGTGCGGGATCAGTATCCTACCCCTTTCACCTCCGATGTCCTGGAAGATCAATGCCAGCCGTGCTGTGGTCATGGCCAAGGATAAAATACATGCAACCTTTATTCCATAGAATGTATAATAAATTTTCAGAAACTAAAATAATAGTTTAACTTGACTGTAACGGTAATTCCATCCAACAATAATGCTGGCAATATAAAAGAGGCGTAAGATACTATACAGGGTGTCCCGAATTTAAATAACAAAACTTCAGGAACTTATAGGGGACCCAAAAACTAAGACAAAAAGTCCTTCAGAGATTTGCTCGTTTTTGCTTAGTTTTAGAGAAAATCGCAAAAAAAGAAACAAAACAAGTTTTCATTTTTATACTTATTTATTTACATTTATATTTATGTTGTTTTTTTAAATGTAAATATTGCTCAAAATGTTGTCCTCTTGCACCAATGCAAGCATTACATCTAGCACTCACTTGATAAATTGCAGCTAAACATTGTTCTGATGATATTTGGTGCACTGCATCTATGATTCGGTCTCTTAATTGCTCTCTTGAGTTGATTGACACCGAATAAACTTTCTGCTTCAAGGTTTCCCAAACGAAGAAATCCATGGGAGTCATATCAAGTGATCTGGGTGGCCAAGGTACTACTCCTCCACGTCCAATCCATCGTTGTTGATAATTTATATCCAGCCAAGCTCGAGCAACTCTGTTATAATAAGCTGGACATCCATCGAGTTGGAACCACATTTCAATCCGCTGCTGTAAGGGAATGTCATCTAAATAATTAGAAAAGTTGTTCTCCAAAAAATGTGTAAATGTGATACCATTCAATCTTCCAGGTAAATAATATGGTCCCACCAGTAATCCGTTATAATTCCAATCCAAACGTTAATAGCAAATCCATGCTGAAACCTATTCTCTCTAATAGCTCTGGGATTTTCAAGAGCCCATACATGATAATTTATTTGATTAACAATTCCTCCTCTTGTAAAGGTAGCTTCATCGGTCCATATAATTTTTAATGGAAATAAATTATCATCGCGAATTTCGTCAAGAAACCAGTTACTAAAATTCAATCTCTTGACATAATCTTGAGGTAATAAATTCTGAACTTTTTGAAGATAGTATGGGTCGCGATTATCACCTTTCAAAGTTCGCCATATTGCTTGCCTCGATATTGCTTGCCGCGATATTGTTAATGCAGCAGATGCTAGTCTCAGGATTGTTATCGAAGTGGCGTTGGACACAATTTCTTCTCCGATAATCTGCTCTTATTGCTGCCTGGACTTTGTCGTCTTCATTACGTATTAAGAATGACCCAGTCTCTCGTAGTCTTTTAAAATTTAATGAAAAGACTTGTCGATTAGGCACTCTTCTATTTGGAAATCGGCGCGCATACTCCTGCACCACTTCTAAAGCATTACCGTTACAGAAACCATACACAAAAATCATATCAGCGTACTCAACATTAGAATATGTATGCGGCATTGTGGCTGATGCTATTCACACAAAAATATCTGAGTAACTAACTGAAGACTGATTTAGGAATTATAATCCTAGAAGGAAGCCAAAATGTAAACAAATAAAAGAATGTAAAGGGTAACATTAAGTGTTTACATATCTCACTGCCTAGCCTGACGAACTTTGAAAGGTGATAATCGCTACCTGTAACATTTTTGTTTTGTTTCTTTTTTTTTGCAATTTTCTCTAAAACTAAGCAAAAACGAGCACATCTCTAAAGGACTTTTTGTCTTAGTTTTTCGGTCCCCTATAAGTTCCTGAAGTTTTGCCATTTAAATTCGGGACACCCTGTATAGTAAATGATAATACTTAATAATGATCGAGGCAAAATTGTTTGTTTCTCGTTAAAAAAGGAGAAATTAAAAATATTGAAAAGAAGGAAAGAAAAATATTAGGACCAAGAAAGACTAAAAGGTTTTAAACTAAAAATCAATGCAGAATATATCAAAATATTGAAAAATTAAGTGATGCAATGAGGAAATGTAGGTTGACATTCTAGGACATTCTAGGACATTTAATGAGAATAGATGAGAGAAGACTAACAAAGAAAATTTTCCAACACAGCCTCCAAAAGGAGAAAACGAAGACATAGATACGGATGGTAAAAGAAGATATGATGGTAGCAAATATACTACGGGATTCAATTTGGGAAAGAGACAAAGAGCAGTCAACTAGATCAAATTTTCAGAAGTAGTTAAATACAAATTAATAAACAGTGGTCAGATAAAAGGAGGAAACATCAGGCAGAGGTGGTAAACCGCCTCTCGCTAGTTCGACTCTGCGGTTATTCCGATCCTCCTGCGGATTCCCGTGGGGTGTTCAAAATGTCCAGTAAATTGTAGTCAGGTGTTTTTTGAAATAAATTTTTACGGTTGGCAGGGTTTCAAAACTTTCGAACCTTTTCTACGTTTCACCAAAATTTCTTTTTTTCAGCATAAATTTCTGAGAAAAATCTATATGGATATTATTTTCTATCCTTATATTTTTTTCTCTAGACAGAGGCAGGGTTTCACTTCGTTATTTTTTTCTTCTCATCTTCTTAGGTCCATTAGACAAAATAAAATAATATAATATGTTTTGATTTCTGTTTCATAGAATCGCAAAAACATTATTCTACTCTGACTATGCTTTATGTCGGCGGGTTTCTATTTAATGCTAAAGGAAATTTATAAGTGTAAACAGTGACTCTTTAATGGTGAGAATCGCAGTTAAACTGTTCACGATCCGTAATTGAAGAGAAAGTGAATCGATATTTTAGGATGTCTTATCCTTAAAACTAGAGGTTGTTATGTTCTGCAATACTCCGGTAGTAAAGCAGGATCCTTCCTTAATAAATGAATGACGGAGAGTAATCAAAGCTATTATTCTTCGATCAACAGCTGTAAAGGTCTGTCTGAGTTGTAGCAAGTGTCATAGCGGCTTCGTCATAAAACTGGCATTACAGCCCTCGCTATAAGGCCATACTACAGCCTGCAATACAGAATTTATTTGTCTATAAAATTATACAACTCGTATTTGCGACTTTCACGAGGGGCCTTATTCACGCCCGCTTTTTGTTTTAATCTAAAGGAATAAAAACCCCTTTACTGATTAATAGTACGTATATGCCCAGAGTATACATTATTATTGGTGGACTTCACGAAAAACTTGAATCCGACAAGAAGTTTCAGATTTTGATGGAGGTTTAAAGCGCCATATGTTGATTCCTGGCAAAATATTTACATTTTAAGAATAATACCTACAAATCAACTAAGAGTGGTAAACCAAACAAATAGGCATACAGATTTTAGTTTCATTTCAAACCTTTTTTTTTTTTTTTTTTTTTTTTTTTTTTTTTTATAATATTTATTGATATCTAAAACTGTATACATTTATAGAATAAATAAGTGTGCGATGTCATTATTACATTGATATATCAAGGACTTGTAAAGAACGAGCAATTAGCTCCACTTGTTCTATCCACAATTGTTCTAAATTAGAAGGTCTCTCGGCAATATTCTTTTCAGACGCAAATTGAGTGTGATGCATGATGGGGAACTAATAGATTCGATTGGGGATGGAGTTAACTATAAAAGGACATGTATTTCGTTTGGGACAAATCAACAAAGTATGGATCATTATGATAATTTATGAGTAAGTTTATTTGTGAAATAAGGAGCATTGAGGACTTTACGAAGGATTTTGGATTGGATTGGATACGAGAAGAGTTGGAAGGTTTAGCGGAGCCCCTAAGCTCAACTCCGCATGTCCAAATGGGTCTGATTACTGTCAAGTAATAAGCCTTCTGTAATTAATCAGGAGCTTTGAAAGCTTCGTTGTTTTTCCATAAGGACTCCTAGATAGCGGATCATTTCAACGGAGATCAGTGGAATATTATTAAAGGATGCTGTACGGCAAGGAAGTCGTGATTTATTTTTTTCTTTTAATTCTTCAATTTTGATACCATTCATAAAAGTTTATGATATTAGATTGAAGTGATTGAGATGCAGTAAAAGGATCATTATTTAGTGATAACACACATAAGTTAAGCGTACATGGTGAGGACGGTGATAGGATGAGTCGGAATGGCAGCTGTATAGACTGTAGTAGGATAGGACCTAGGATACTACCTTGAGGAACACTTGATTTCAAAACTGAAAATAGAAATACGCAATTTTCAATAGTTTGAAAACAGGTGTTAACAGTATCGTATATCTTTTCAGTGAAATGAACTCTGAAAATATTGTGGCTAAATCAAAAAAATAATAATGAGTGGCAACAGAGCATACCTTGTCCTAATAAAGATTATACTGAAAGAACGGGCTTTCGTGGGTTCGCTTCGAAATAAATTTCAACCCGCTCAGTGCGATTCGAACCCATGACCTTCTGTTGCGTTCTTCGCCCAACGCGCTCGATCATCAAGGCCTCAGTCAGCGTTTTTATTTTTAGTTCATATCTTTGTTTATAAGTTTTGCTGACGGATTCTTTTCTCATCTTCTCTTGAAGTTATTTATGGTTTAATTATTGCTTTGTTGATGCGTATCTTATTTCAGTTAATTAAAAGTACATGTTTAATACATGAATTAACATAATGGCTATATAGGTTAACAGATAATTAAAAAATATATTATATTTTTTTATATTAATTGAAATTTCTTATATTCAACTATCATTTTGTTATGGTATATTGTTTATTAAATATCATTGAAATATAATATTTAATTATATTTTATGAATAACAACATGAAATTATTTTGTCTTAAATATTTAATTTTTAAATAATTACTTAATTAATCCCCACCACGTGTGCTGATGACACGTGTGTATCATCAGTGATTTGTGATCCTTTTATTTCATCTCAATCACTCCAATCTCATATCACAAACGTTCATGATTGGTGTCAAAATTGCAGAATTAAAATAAATACAAACAAATCTCATTAAATAATCTTTACCCTTCGTTGTAAACCTAACGACTTACTTTCCTACAGCATTCACTGATCACTGTTGAACAGATCGGCTACCTAGGACTCCATCTACAACATTTACTATTTAAAAGTTCAATGCTTCCAGTTATTAATTAGGAAAGACTCATTTACATGACAGAAATTAGATCCATTTGGACATACGGAGTTGAGCATTGGGGCTTCACGAATCCTATAAATTCTTCTCTTATCCGATCCTTACAATCCAAAATCCTTCGCAAAATCCCAAATGCTCCTGATTATGTTTTAAATAAACTTCTCCTAACTCGATTCCCGATAACCCTCCATGGCGTCGAAAAGAAGATGGCCTATGAACGTTGTAACATAGATCTTTTATTGAAGTTACTTTAAAAGTATTGTGATAATTTTTCAGCACATATACTAACATACAGCGAAAGGCAAAAATTCCAACCAGTAGCCTTTTTATATTTATGCCCTATTATTTTTTAAGGGCTTATGTCCTTATACTCTTCAACCAGGGTATATGAAGGGTATTAGGATTATTAAAAAAATAATTGAATTAAAGCAAAAAGTATTTAAATGAAATTACTAAGACAATTTAAATTTACAAAATTTTAATTAATAAGTTTTTTTTCCACCCTTTACGTTCATAAGATGGCGACCTAAAGGCGTAAAGAAAATTGAAACTTTTGAATGAGAAAATTAAAAAAAAAAATTTTGTTAGGAATTTTAAAAAAATATATAAATAAATAAATCTTCTTAGGAAGTAACCAATTTTAAAATTAACCGGATATTTTAGAAAATATAGTAAAATTCAGCAATTCACATTACTTAAATTTGATAGATGTGAAATTGGGAATTCAATCATGCCGAATAAGATATCGTGATTATTGGCTTTATATATATGGATACGTTTCTTGACTGTTACTATTAAAGGTTTAGTAAGGTTCTTGAGGTTCAGTCAATAAATAAAAACAACTATTGGTGACGTTTCGAGACAATATCGTTCTCATAATCATGCCAATATTACTGGTGGATACGGTATCGACTACTATCGATATTAGTAATATTTATATTTATATATAAATACATATAAAATATAGTCAAAACTCGATAAGTCGAAAGTCGTCAAGTAGAAGTGAAACCGCGATTACGGTTATTTGATAAATTCTATTCGTTTACTTGAACCAAAAATCGTAAAATCGGAATAAAATTTTTGTCCACACAACTTCCGAGACTCTATGAGTCAAATTTTCGGAGGTGGGAGGCTCTATAAGTTTCCTAGATTCATGAACATGTATAAACCAGTCTACCTTAATCCCATCCTCACTTATCCTCCGTACTGCTTCAGATCGCTGACAAGAGAGTGGTTTGTTGGTTTGTTTTTTTAATAGCAGCTTTGGAACCAATTCAGCGTTCGATAGATCGTCGCACCCCTACATAAATGCAGAAGAAAGTCACAGACTATTTTGTATTAAAATTATTGTATCTAATTTATTACAAATTCATTTTATTAGGTTTCATTTGCATTAGTATCTCCGTTTCTGTTAATTTTTCTTAGAATAAATTATTTAAAAATTAATTTGTTTAAAAGGGTTTTTTGGGGGGCCCAAGACTTTCATTGAAGTCCTATGCTAGCCAGGGGTGGGAAGGTCAGGATTTATTCTTGGGTTCGCCACGAATGGAGTTCCTAATTCCAGAGTATAAAATTTTGATGATAATTTTAAAATAAAAATTATAATGAATTATAATGTCATTTTTTCATTTCAATCATCCCATTTCTAAGCGTAAAAATACAAATGAGTAAAATGGCCAATCAGGCCGGCTATAAAAGCAGCCGATTAGTCGGCTTGTCCATGGAATGTACTAATGTAGAATATTTATTAAAGTGCTTCTAATGGATAGTGCTTTACAAGTTTTTGTTATATTCTTGTAATAATTTTACCACACTATTGCTTGTTGTATACAGATATAAATATCAGTAAAACATTAAAAAAAAAAAGAAAAAAAAGATTAAGAAATAAACGACTAATAAACTTCAATGAATCAACTAGCGTAATTATTTTTATTTTACTGATCGCAGTTTAGCGAATCCATTTTCAGGAAAAAGTTTAATATATCCTAACAGCGTCCAGGAAGATTGGTTCTTCTGGATAAAAATACTTAAGAAGAGGGACGGGGAGACGAATCCCAGAGGAAGGCAACGGGACTTTTTCTGTCTCCTCAGCCGACCCTTTGAATATTCCATTAATGGGCAGGCTTCAAGATGAATGGTCGAGCCTCCTGATGGATCTTCTTCCGTTCTAACCCTCCCATGTCCTTTATTATATGGAGAATTTTAATATATTTTCCTTGTCAGCTTATTCATATTATCTACCTTAATTGAAATAAAGTCTCCAGAATTTTAGGTGTGTAAAAAATATGGGATAAGGTCATTGCACTGACAAAAAAAATTGAAACAAATTAAAAAAAACAAAAAACATATATATAACGGATATGCCTATATATTAATCTACTGCTTCTCTCTTTCTCCCTCTTTCTCTCTCTCTCTCTCTCTCTCTCTCTCTCTATATATATATATATATATATATATATATATATATATATATATATATATATATATATATATATATATATATATAACAGAGCTAGAGCGTGTCATAAAACCCATAACACATAAAAAATGTAAAACTTTACTTTTTTCATTCATACTAATATAGATCCTCAAAGGTATGACCTTGAAACAAAGTTATATAACAAAGATATTCTCTATTAAATTTCTGGTGTGGAAAATGTGAAATGTCAAAATTATCCGTGCAACACTAATAGAGTCAGATCGTGTCAAAAAAGCACCTACAAAAAAAACAAACAATTAAAATGTATGGAAAATATTACTTCTTCACTCAAAAAAAGAGAGCTTCTAAACAGTAGGTCCTTCTAAGAAATGTTATTTACAAAAAATATTCTCCATTAAATTTCTAATAAACAAAATTCCGTCCATACACAAAAAAGAAATATAGACCCCTCAGCCAAAATACATGCCTATGCAAAAATCGAAAATTATTTAGTTACAAAATATAAATACTGATATATTTTTATTTTACTTCTAAAGACAAACCAAATATTTACTGATAGGAAAAAAATTCCACCCATTTTTTAAAAAATTTTCTGGCGGAAAGTTTCATTCATTTTTGTATGTTTACATTCCAATACACTTTAAACGGGGCATATGAAACGTATTAGAATTATTAAAATATATTGGACCAAACCAGATACCTGTCTTATAAACTCTATGACCATTCGAATCCACTAACCTCCTAATTTGCCTTACACTCCATTTCCGATAACCCTCTGAGGCTTCTGAAAAGGAGATGACCAAGAGACCTTATACTGCAGAACTATTAAACTGCTACGCGTTAATAGTTCTTTACATGTTATTGATAAGCCATTTTAAACATTTTCCTCCAATTTACTTTTATATAATGAATACTGTAGTCAATATAAAAAAATAGTTTAAAAAAATAATAGGGTAGCTGCATTCGGGTCAAAGGTTGATATTGTATTTTTTCCTCTACTCTCTTGAGAGCTCTTCAATAAGTCGGACGGCTGCCCTCTGATTACAAGAAGATGAGCTGGAAGTGGAAGAGGGATAGGGAAAGAGGCGTTAAGGCAGAGAGCAATAAAGCTGAGGATGGGAGAAGCGTGACCTGAGGAAGAACCAACGCCCTTAATGCCCTCGCCTCCAGCAGCTCCCGTCCTTCAGTCGTCTCTAATGACTGTTTGCTTAGTTTCGAAATCAGTATACCTCCGTTAGTAGGGTGGATCTTCCGCCTATCTGAACCCGCCGCGTAATTAACTTCATTCAATACCAAATCAAACTAACTGCCTTATTTGTTTTTGTATTTTAAACTTCAAACACCCATTATGATTATATACCCTTTAAGATAATTATAGCAGCATGATTAGGTAAGAAGATATCACCTCATAGTCCTATCATAAAGTCCGTGGACCTGTCACAAAGTAGGTCTATGGAAATAGCAATAAATCTCTAATCCAAATTATGCTTTGATTCAACTGATTGAAATTAAGTAAATAATTCAATTCAATAAAAGAGTTTAAAATATATGTCTAACAAATATTATAGTAATTGAAATTGACGATCTTTCTTGTATATCATAATATACTTTGTCAAAGAAAGAATCGTCTGTAAGCGATCGAGCAGAAAATAAGTGGAGTGAAACGTTACATGGTATGTTTTCAGTTAAAAAGGTCCAATTCTGAGAGATCATATAGTTAATATGATACATGACTGATGACCATGGCACGAAGCAGAAAGACCTCCATCTAATTACTGTTTAATTACGAACCTGGATCCAATTACTATCGTTGATAACAATCTCTCCCATGAAATATGAAATATAATTATGCAGAACTAAATTTTCTCCAAAAATATAGATATTTTAAATACAACATTGAACATAAGGGAGCTGTTGTTCAAGTCAAACCGCGAGGTAGGAGTCCTTGTTCTTAATGTTTCCCCGTATCTCCTGCTTATGGAAATATTCAGCTTCCAATTGTAAGGGAAAAAAGAAGATAAAAAAAAACAAAAAGTTTTCCTTGAATTTTTCGTCAAGGCCTACAACAAGGGACAACGAAAATGAAGCCAAATCTAACGGTGATTTACTCTCGTCTTTCTGTTTTATTATAACATAATAAAATATATTTCATGTTTTTTAAATGTAAAATAAAGTAATTTAGGTAAAAATAAATAATTTCATAATTCAAATCCGCTCATAATCTGTTGTAAGCCATATAATAAATAGAGAAATCATTCCATATGTGTTTAGTAATCGTCAAATTTCGAATGCTAAAAAGACATTTTTTTTTATTATATACGTTATTGATATTTTCAACTGTATAAAATATATACAACAAGTAAACGCGATTTGAAATTATTATAATGACGTCATTAACTTGTGAATAACCACCTATAAGCAGCACTTCAATAAATATTCTAATGGGGTGTATAAAAAAAAAATGACCGTTTCTTAAACAAATATTTGTATTATTATTTCTTTAATATAAAATACAATTAATACTCAAAGTACAGTCCATTGTTATCTACCGTCATTACCCATCTGCTAGCCAATTGCTCGATTCCAAGCTGATACCATTCCTTGGGGTGGCTGTCTAAGAACTCTTGGACAGCATTTTCAACTGCTGCAAAATTATCAAATTTTTTCCCTTGAAGAAAATGGGCCATGGACCGAAACAAGTAGTAATCCGAAGGTGCGAGGTCTGGACTATATGGTGGATGAGGCAGAAATTCAAACCCATGAAGTTCTGTAAACTTTTCTGCTGATTTTTGAGGAGTAAGTTCGTGAGGGACCAGTCAAAATTTTTTTCCAGTAATGTCTTAAAATTACGTGAATTTCGTAGGACACTGTCATGTTTCTTCTTTGAAATAAATAACTGAACTGAAGCTTTTTTTGAAGAAGTCCAGGGTTAGTAAACAAGCATAGAGAATGCTCTAAAGGGATTATTAAGTATTGGTAAGTAATAAGTAGCATTAAGATATTTACAGACTTTTGAACTCTGGAATTTGATAAAACGGTCAATTTTTTTAATACGCCCTATTACATCAGTATCGCTTGGCTATCTTCTTTCCAGACGTCTCGGAGGGTTATGTAGAATCGAGTTGGGAGAGAAGTTGGGAGACTAGAGGATTCGATTGGGTATGTAGCTTGTCATGGAAGGGATTGTATCTTGTTTGGGCCAAATATGCAACTTAAGGAACATTTAGATCGATATGGATAGGAATATTTTTGAAATAATATGGAACATTGAGGAGTTTTTTTTTTTGTAACCAGTGAAGTGTCGTTACCACCAATTTTCGATTCTCAGTTCTCTGTACCGATACCTCATTTGAAAACATGATCCAAAAATAAGCTAAACCAATCGATTAATAAACGATAGTAATCCAAGAAATGAATAATAATACCACTAATATTATCCATAGGATATAATATATGTTATTAATTATAATTCAGAAAAATGTACAATAGTATAATTCAATTCACAACTACTTATTTACGAAGATAAACAGGAAGGTTTAGTTTATTGATTTAGGAATCGAAAATTTTACTTAACTCTTTCAGTAAAAATTGTAGACTCATTTGTTTCAATTGAGTATTAGGGTTCGAAAATAATCTTTATCCATGGACTTACGTCCCTTAAGAATAACAAAAATGTATAAAGAAATTGTTTTACTGTCTGAATGTTATTATTTTGTTTATTAGAGACTTTATCTTATTTTTTATTATTCCAATAACTAATAAATATCTTCAACAAACTAAAGTTTGGTATTGAATTCGTTTTTAATTCTGAACAAAGGGGACTTGGTAATTAAGGGAAGAATTATTGAATAGTACGAAACTACTGCCAACGTCGTCGGTATCGATCGGTTCCTAGGAATCGACTTTAGAATATAGATTTTCGATACCGATTATTTTCTCAAGAATCGATGGAACCGAGAACAGACTTTTGGAATCGACACATCCCTATTTTGTAACATTTTGGATTTATTTATTATTTAGTATTTTTTGTTTCTCTGAAAAGTTTCGCCTGGAGGGCTCCTCATCCATTCCATCTATATACTGTTGTTCGTAGTGTAACAAACTGACATAACTAACAAATACAAATAAACTATACTTTTATATTGAGACGTCAGTGATAGATAAGAATTTCCTCCAAAGTAGCGCGCCACCCATGTTGCCACAAAGTTGAAATTGAAGAGCGTTTAATCAACCGTCAATCAATTGTTCTGAAAATCACATATATCTCTGCCCCCATTCGATCACGAAGATCCAGAACTACTTGAGGAAATTCTATACCATTTGCTCGAAAGAGGTTTGTTTCCAAAAATTGCATGCCTCCGTCCTGTCAGTTACATCTCTTCAGGCACGAGATAATTACTCAATACGTTTCTAGATGCCGTTATCAGATTACTCAAGCGATGTATTGTGATTAGTTAATCAGTGATCTAAATCAATGGGATTGGTATATCAAAATGTTAAAGTTTACCTACTAAAATGGATAATTTAGTTTATAATCTGAATACATGAATGCAGGTAAATCAATAAATCTATTTCAGTAACGAAACCGTTTTGGATAATCAAGAATATAAAACATTCAAAATTTGGTCATGCATTTAAATTAGAACAACATACATTCACCTTTTAACCAGAGAAGCTCCTACAGAGTACTACACCAAAAGATTGGCTGAATCAGGAATACCTTGAGAAATCTCAAAGGCGCTGGAAAACGATAAAAAAATAATTGAAAAAGTGATAGCTCTCCTTCATAGAGAAAACCTATATCACGAAATAAAGATAATAACGTCCTATCAAGAACAGACGAGCGTTGATGACCCTTAGGTTTTACGCTCAAAAATCTCTAAAATAAATAAATAAAAGATTTATAAAAAATGAAATTTACGACTGCGCAAATATATACATGAAGTAAATGTGTTAATAACAATTACAATAACATTTCAAAACTTGAAAAGAACTACTCATCAGTAGGAATTCAATAATGATTCCACAACACTAGAAGATCTCCAGGCCATCTTCTTTTCAGACGCCTCGGAGGACTATCGGGAAAGGAGTTGGAAGCAAAGTTGAGAAACTAGTGGATTTGAGTGGTTCTGAAGCTTACTATGAAATAGTAGGTATCTGTCTTGGGCTAAATCAGCAACATATGGAACATTAAGAGTTTTATGGATAAGGATATTGGTGACAAAGTAAGCATTGAGGATATTTCGAAGGATTTTAGATTGTAAGGAGTGGATAAGAGATGAATTGGATGGTTTAGTGGAGTCCCAAAACTTAATTATAAAAATCTATATTTAAAAACAAGTCATCATCATCATCTTATGGCGCTTATGGTCCTTGTAGAATCCTGGCCTCCTCAACAATTCCCTGCCATTCAAACCTTTCTTCGGAGAAGGGTTCTCCATCCTCTCACACCCAGCTAACGAAGTCGACGCCTTCCTCTCCTTCTCATTCCACCCGGGTGCCCCTCCAACATCATTTTAGGGAGCCTACTTGCCTCCATTCTTTGCAAATGCCCCAGCCATCTAATTCTGCCTCATTTTATGATGGCTACAATATCTGAAGCAGCATATAGAGTTCTCAGTTCCTCATTTGTTCTCATTCGCCAGAGATTCAGTCCATAGTTGGTTGGACCATATATTTTGCGAAGGATTTTTCTTTCCCACCTGTTAAATAATTTTTCGTCGTGTGATGTATTAAAAAGCAAGTGATTATTTAAAAAAAAAACATAACTTAGAAGTCTTAAATATTTGATAGTATTGGTTTTTACGTATCCAATATTTAAAGAAAAACAAACTACAAAAGGGTAGGTAGGTATATTGGAATTTCTCGTCGGTGGTATTGGTAGTGAAAACTTACATAGTAACCCTTGTTCCATAACTTAATAGTTTTAAACTTTTAAATTGTTAGAAGATCCATAAAAACATAATTACCAAACTTTATGAATGTCGGATGAATCGCTTTAAACTACAAATAATTCGCCAGAATTCATCAGATTTCCAATTTGTACTAAACAATCGAATAATAATGATGATATATTAAAATTCATTATTTGCTGAGCTTCCAGTTTTCCACATTCGAATAATTCTGCGATGGGTGCATATATGTCTACGTGTTACATCTCTCGACATAGAACGTATTTAATGATGTATAAAGTAATTTTAGAATAAAATAGGAATTGACATTGAGTTATGATGGAATGTAAACAATGATAAATCGAATGGATTTATAAGTTTTTTTTAATAAATATTAGAAAAGATGGAAGAGACAAAAAATGAATAGAAATGAGATATAGCATAAAATCAATAAACATTGTATATTATTTGCTAATTTATTTAACAATTGTAAATAAATAAGTAAATAATATAAAACTTTATTATTGGCCAATTAATGTTATTTAATATTCGCATACTCAGCTGTTATTAGTGTCTACATCCGGTCAGTTATGGCTGCGCCAATTGCTTTTTGCGGTGAGTAGTGAGGTCGTAAGTGCTTGGAGGTATTGCCACAACATTAATAGGAAGACTAACTAAATTTGATTATCTAGTAACAAAGTTCTTCTACTGATACGGAGATGATGACATCTTTGAATGAATTTCTGTTCTCTGTTATTGATAGCTTTATATAAAATTAAATAGAGCGATTCTAATAGGCTATGTGAGTTTGCAGGGTTTGAAGCTAAGTTATTGAATAAAAAAAAAATGAAATAAAATAAAAAATAGGGATATTTCGATTAGGTGAAAGGCTTTAAGTAACTTTTCCGATTCCTCAAAAATAAATGAGACCTTGAACCTTTGGAATATTTATATTCATAAATAAAAATTAGTTAAATGAATAATTCATTTTGCATAGTCTGAACTGTAATTAACTTATATATCATATATTGTATGTAATGAATAATATTTGCTGTTTAATAATCTATTTCTTGCGTATATTTTTTTTAATTTATTTTTAGTTTGCTTTATTAGCTCTTTTTTAATTATTTTTTGTAATAGTAATTTATTTCTAGACCACATCGGTACCAAGAATTGAAAAAAAATTGGTACCTACTCAACAATAAAAAAAACCTTTTATTTTGCCTGACAATTGATTTTAATTTTCTCAATTGTTCTCATGCTAATACTGTAATATTATTATGTTATCAATTAATATGTTAATATTTATCGTTGTGTAGAAATGCTTAAAAAGACCACATGCCTTGTCCATCTCTGCTTGATTGTCTTCGTGAGTAACGGTTTCATAAATTATTCATTTTTATGTTTTCTCTGTATCTTCTTCTGTTCTTGGCTCAAATTTTTGCAGTTATTTTTAGTATAAAAAAATAAATGAATTATTTTTTTTGGAACGGGCTTCTAAGGAATGATTTGTCAGTTAGATATATTTTTGTTTAACAAAAATAGCAATAAGTATTCATAATTTTTGTTAATAATATACATTTTAAAATATGCGACCTGGTAAGGTCTATAATTTTTAGAGTTTTTAAACTCAGAAGCCAATATGAACGAATAGAAAAAATCACTTCTAAAGGTTTTTCACAACCTTAATCACAACTGTTTTTAATTAAAAAGTTCTATGTTTTGCGAGAGCTATTAGTTATTCTATGACTCTCTAGTGTTCTGCTCAGTGCATCCGGACGTTGGCATTGCAAGCAATTGGTGAAGGTTCAGCAACCATGGAGGGAAGTAAAGGAGGAAAGAAGAGAAAAAGGAGTGGCTTCAATTGACTGGAAGTCTGAATACTTTGAAGAAGTATCGATTATCAGCTTGAGAGAAGCTGGGCTATCGAGTTTATCAGCTTTTGAATAAGTTACTATTAAGCTGATGGCATAATTTCGTTGGAAACAAAATGTTTTGTTTTTTACGATTGAAGTGAACCGTTGGGTTTTTGAAACGTTTTTGTTGTGAAAACTGTTTCTGTGTATCTATTATCTTTCTTTTTTTATTTATTGATATTTACCACTGCAAACCAAAATAAATGTTAATAATCATGTTTATGATAACATGTATATAACTTTAATGTAAATGAATGTATAGTAACTATTCATTGGTAGCACTTAAATAAAAGTTTTGTATTTGAAGGTCCTGAAGCCATTTTCTTTTCAGTACCCTTGAAGGGTCACCAGAAATCGATTGGATTGCAATGAAAAGCTAGTGGCGCGATGGAAAAAGGAAGACTAGTGGATTTGAGTTGGTATCTTCTAATGGAAGGATAGATTTTTTTTTTTTTTGGCGTAAGCAGCAATTTATGGGACATCAACACATAAAGCATTATTTGTAAAATAATTGAGGATCTTTCGAAACAATTTGGATTGTAAGGATTGGATACGGAATGGATTGGATTATTGGAGTCCTAAACCTGAACTCCGTATATCTAAATAGATCCAATTACTATCGTTGATACATATCTCATCCGTAAAATGAGAAAGATAAATACATGAAATGCTGTCATCTCATGCTCATCTTGTTTCCGCCAAAATGTAAGAAACTGCCGAAGAGTAGCAGCTCAAGACTAGGAGAATCGGCAGATGTTGAAGGAGGCGTTGAGCTGGTAGATGGTAATGATGAAATGAGATTTTTACAATTACTTTGAAGCTTAGAACATTTGTTTAGCAATTGAAGGGGTTATGTAACAAAACACAATTTATGTTTAATTTTATTTTTTAGATTTTCCTTTAGTAGGAAATTGTTAGATACTCCGTTCATCTTCTTCGAATCTCGTTTTTAGTTGTTTTGAAATATTCGGATTTTGCTACCTAACACTTTGTTAGGTTTATTATTAAATGATCCTGATAATAACCTGATATCTCCAGTTAAAGCAAAATCAGAATACTATTTTATATTTTTTTAAAAATATAACAATAGTAATTTCAAGCTACGTAATTTACCTGCCCAATATTTTATATAAAATGATCAACCTATTTAAAACATGAAATGCATATATTGAAGGAAGGATGATCTAAGACAAACAATAACGTTAAGCAGAACGTCTTTCTTTCTTCCTGGCTTTCTCTGGCCATGTTTGTTTTCATGGCTTATTCTTACTTTCAGGTATATCTCAATTGTTAGTTATATTTATTCAATATTTCGTTCCTATTTATGTTTTTTTCTATAAGTTATTTGTTTTTTTTCTTTATTCAAATAAAAAACTGTTATTTCACAATCCTCCTACTTAATTGTTTGTAGCAATTTGGACCTCCCTTGGAGCTAATAGTTTTGTCTTATTTCACGGTTAATAACTTTATAATGATATGTTTTCTTTCCTATATTTCTCTTCTTTTCGATTTCGTTCTACTGTTTTTACCTGTTGATTAAATATTTTTTCTTGTACTTACAATCCAGAGTTTTTATCTGTTATAATTTATATATTTTATTTTTCTCATTTTCAAATTTAATCTAATTTGAATTCTTTATTACCTATTATTATTTGTGTAATTAGGCTTATGTTTTTAAACCTATTATTGACATTCATTTTCATTTATACATTACTGATGTATAATATAATGAACCTTTAAACGTATTCGCTTGGCTATTCCAACAGCTTGGTTACATTCGACTCTTTTACCAGCCTGGGATAAACCAGAAGAAGTTATAACGATTTTCAATAAGCATGGGAACGAAAGAAAAAAAAGAAATGAGATTCGTTGAGAGACTAGTCGTTAGAACAATGCTGGCCATGTTCTATTCTCATCTCAGTTTAAAAAAAAAATTCCGCTACTTTTCATTTTTTTTTTTAAATTGAATTTTTAAACTTTTTTTCCCTCTTGTGACATCTAAATGCATACATACAATGGTGAAGATGTTTTTCTTTTTGACCCATGAGATGATGGGTCGATAAATATGGGTACTGTTTTTTTGAATATGGTTATATTTAATGTAGAATTTATATTTGGTAGAATGATGTCTATTTTGACTTAAAACTAAATATAATAGCGCCATCGTTAAATTAAATGAAAATTTATATTTATGATAGACACGTGGAATTACTATGTTGTTTCAAATGCCCTTGTTCAAAGTATATTTTGAAATCACACAAATTGAACATTATTGAATATTACTCTGGCAAGTCGAGTGCATTGGTTTTAACTACTTTAATCCATCTTTCTGTGGATAATTTGATTCAATGATGGTACCATGCCTATTGTTTTGAGGAAAGAACTCTTCACGTCCAATTTTTACGTCTTTGTAATTTTTAAAAAAGCGACCTTTTAAAAATGAAACTTTGATCTAAATAAACCATAATATGATGGAGAAACAATATCTGTGTTATATGGATGTAACGTTGTTATTTTGATATTTAGCAGGTGATTCTTACCTCTTAGGATCACCTGGGAGGACGAGGTAAAACTTTTATTGCCTGCAGTTCCCATTTTTTTTCGAATTTTACCTTGGTCGAACGATCACGATGTTCAGGGTAATTGTGTTGCAAATTGACTTGGTTCTTGTTGACCAAAGCTGAGTATTTCGCACTCAAAACTGCATGAACTCTTTCTAGCTGTTACAGTAACGGTTTGAGTCTATTACCAGGATATCAAACGTAAAATTCAGAATGCCTTCGAAGTTCCACCGGAAAGAAAGCATCATTATTTTCCTAAACCTTCGGCGGCTGTCTTCGCGCTTTGATCTTGTGTCAGCAATATCTCAAAACACCGCGAATCTCCGTTTATCCTTCTGTCATTGAAAGTGGGTTTAAATATTTAAGTTACACCATAATGCCAACTGAAGACCCAAGCAATAAAAGAATTAATCAAAGTAAACATTGGCATCAATAAAAGAAACGAAACCATTCTTATAGGATTAATTATGAAATTTGGAAATAAGGGTTGTGTTCATTCACATGAACTTTTGACACCCAAGTACAGCCGTAGATGGTAGCGACGAGGTGTGTGGTTTCTTCTTGTAGACAATTCTTCCCTGTCATTATCGAACCATTGGTTCCTTATTGGAGAACCGACTGAGAGATCGAGTGTTACACCCATTGTGTGATATCCGTTTCAAATCTAATTCTACTCGTGTATGAAAAAGTAACTCATGGTATCAGTAATCACATTAGGATTTTTACGATAGACTATTTAAAGATATTTTGTTTTTTCCTGCAATTAAATGTTAATAATGTATTCATGAATATATTGCGATATTTCATCAAGTAGAGGGTTAAGTTTGCGTTGTTTGCAAAGGTTAATATGTGTATATAGGAAAAATAAAATTAATAAAATGAAAAAATAAATAAATATTAAGGCTTTTTTTGCTAATTCTAACAACATACCGCAGTTAATAATATGCATTGGAATATCGCAGTTGAATTTTAGGACTATATACGTTTGCCATATCATTTAAGATGTATAATTAAGTATCAGTTAGCAACTGTGAAAGGTAAATAACATTTAAAGTGTAACATACTGCCAATTAACAAACTGAATCCATTTCATTTAATCCGATACTCGGTTAATTTATTATTGATAATTTTTACCAGACGAGGTAAAAATAAAATAAAATTAATAAGTCAATATAATCTCAAGAAATTTTTCATTGGTTCGTTTGTTCAGATTACAACTTTCCTCAATGAAGAAAAGAGTCATGGAAATATTTTAAAAAAATTAACTATTTAGAAAACTCAATAATAATTTTTTTTTTTTAGTTCTAAACTTTAAACTTTTTTTCTACATTAGAATTTTCCATATTATTTGGAATTTGTTTATTTGTATTAATTTTAAATCTTAGTCAGATATTATTAAATCTGGAAAATTGAATCAATATATACATATAAATAAAAAAATGTTAAATTATTTTTCAACGTATATCAAGAAATCAAGAAAGAAAAGGATAAGAAAATAACTAGTTTACGAAAAGAAATATACATTGACAGAAAATTCCATCAAATCCCTTAAGATTAAAAAAAAAAAAAAAAAAAAAAAAAAAAATACGGATTATTAAAAATATGTATACAACAGTAGAGTATATGAGCACGTTTCGTTCAGTACGTCTTGAATTCTATAGATTATAAATCCGATGTGATTTTGAACAAATTTTTGAGGGGCACATCTAATGCAAAACTGTAAATTATATGAATTTAAAATGTCATAACTTTTTTTTTTTTAAACCCATTTACGGTAGAGGCTATAATTAGTTGAAAGTATTGATTTTTCTCCAAAGAAATATTTTTATAGTAGTTTAATTTAAAGAGAAATTAGAAAAACAATTTCTTTTTTTGTTCAGCTATAATAGGTTAAGTGATATATTTCTGTACCTCGGAGTTAAAGAACACTATGTCACATTTCCGTAACTTTACAGGAGAGCAGTTTAAAGAAAAAATATTTCATTTCCTGAACTGTTTATTATACTTATGTGTACGAAATAAATCTTTTTTTCTGACTTTTTAACCAGGCTGGAATAGGTTGGTAATCCGTCCTTCCTGTCCTAATTGGAGAACATAAGAAGGACGTTATGCCCTCCCCCAAAAAATAAATAAATAAAAACATTTTTATGTAATTTACCTTATAATTAATTTGTCAAGGACATAGAATTCGATACCTCTGTATAAAAGGGGGAAAAAGGCGAATAAGAATACGTAATAATGTATTTTTGGTAAAAAAAGGACATAGTGTTCTGTACATCCGAGGTACAGATTTATAAATGCTAAAATAATAATTTTTCATGAAAAAAAATATTGTAATTGTTTCAAAGAAATGAAAAATTACAATTTTACACAAAAATCACAATTCTAATTTTTTATTTGTGGAATGCTTTAAAGCATTCCACAAATAAAAAGGTGTAATTAAATATTACATCGCTCACACAATTTTATTGTAGCAATCCTTATTTGGCTGAAATTATTATTTCAATCTCATCACTTGTAGTTGAAAAATAACCAATTGTGCTATAATTTTTAATGGATTAGAAAAAACACAAAATTTATTTTAAAAATATTTTTAATAATTCCAGACCTTAGATAATAAGCTGATGTAATAAATATTTAATTAATTTGAAAATATTTGAACCAATGAAAAACTGGTCATCAATGTTGCATATACGCATATACGTATAAAGAGGGGTTAAATGTTCTAGCTTTTATTTAATTAATATTTTTAATAATCCTAATATGTTTCCTGTGTCATGGTCAAAGTATATTGGGACGTAGGAACTTAAAAAAATTATGAAACTTTTAGCCGAGAAAATGAAAAAATCAATCGGGGGAATTTTCGGCCTGGCGGTATATACACAAGCTTTATTCATTAGATGTGCAGTTTCTACAGGAAGTGCTCATTATTTTTCATACGCTTTGAAATGATAAATAGTTAAATAATTCCATAGACTATTGTTAAAATAAAAAATATAAAATCTATAAATAAAATGATGATGGCCGATTAAGGTATCGAAATTATATAACATAATAAGATAATATGTATTGGAATTTCTAAGTTTTTCTGAAAGTTGAGCAATTTAGCTATTACTTTAATTTAAGATTTTGAATATTGTTATTCAGATTTTTTTTTTCAATTATTTACTACTTAAATTACCTTTTTGAAGTATGGATTAGCCACTTTTTTTTTTATAATCTTCTATGTTTTTTAAAGGAAAGCGGAATTCTTGGGATCAGCTCTGGAGCCACGTATTCCAGAGAGCCACGCGACAGGCTGCTCCCCTCTTCCGGTTTCACGCCATGAAATGCCGAGACAAATGCGGCGGTATTAAGCTCCCACCGGGAGAGTGAAATGGTGTTTCAATTACCAACAGGGGTTTATTCTGTTTACAGACTAGTATTTTTGGGCCTAAGGAAGTTACAAATATTTGATGATTGATAAATTTGATTTCCGAAGTTCTCCTTTTTTTTTATAAATATTTAAGGCCGAGTACATTTTCTAATTTACCTGCACTTTTTTTTTTTTGTATGAATTTTTAATTGGCAACTCTTAAAATATGTCATTTTGTCCCTGCTGAATCCGAAAATGTGTCTGAAAGAAAAATTGTTTAATCTTTGTCATTGCTGTCTTATATTTTGGTCTCTCGTTCACCGAAACATTTAACAGTTTTTATGAATTAAATCCTAGTAAATCAATGAAGAAAACAAGCTGTTGAGAAATATCGCTAGGACCTACCGTTAAGGAGCTATTGGTAGGAATAAAAAAAGTTGAGTTTGAAATGCCATTTTCCTTTCTCAACTTTGTTTATTTCGAATAATTATTAAATGTTAATGTAATTCAATAGATAATATAAGTAATTTCATCCTTTGAATTTTAAAATGCAAATTGGGAAAAGCAGTAGATCATAGATAGACCTATCCATGGGCCGTAGATTTTCTCAGTTGGGGAGAAGAGAGTTTTTTTTATTAACGTAATTTCGGTTCTTGTTTACACTAAACAAACAAAAAATCGATTTATTTATTTATTTTTTTTTTATAAAGATTTTCCACAATACAGTGTCTTTTCTTTACTAAAGTTTTTAAAAGCCTCCCTTCAAATTTTTCTTTCTATGGTCCATTGCTCTCTTCGGCCCCGTATATACCATGATGTACTCTTCTATTTCATTCTTTCATCTTTTCCCATTCATTTTTCATGTTTTCGTTTTCCATCTATTCTCCACTTCCTTCGATACTTACCATGGTAGCCTTCCATCGAACATTCTTTGAATGTCCCTACCAGCTTAGGGGTTTTTTAGTACCCTCATTTTTCATTAATATTTTTCATTTTCACTTCAGGTTCCAGCTGTTCGGCGCCTATAGTCCATTTCAGTGACAAGAATCTTCTCCTGAAGATTGGTCTTTATTGTCCATGTTTTTTACATGATAATATATTATCTTAATAATTTATATGCCACTTTAACAAAATAAGAATTCAGTTTTCATTAAAAAAAATATATAGCCAGTTTTGAAAACTCCTAAACATTCAGGTCCCTTCTAAATGTAGATCTATAAAACCTCATAAAACATAACGTATTTCGGGACCGAAATCGCTTGTTCAAAACAAACATTCTAACCACCAACATAATTTTTTGTATTAATGTCTTCAACAGGAAAAACTTGACAGAACTTTGGGCTTCTGCCAAAGTTTTTATAATTGTGATAGGTCTGTCTACATTCATTTCATGGCCTAGCCTGTTTTGGTCACGTTTTATGTTATTTTTTATTTATTTTAATATTTTATTCTGATTTGTTAAAAAATAAATCACCTCCAAATTATAGCATCTAAAACTTTTGGTACTAAGGATCAAGATAATTGAATTACTATCAGACCTGTTTATGCATAAGGTGTTGATGTTTAGGACTACTAAAAGAACCGTTAATATATATTTTTTTCTCAAACTCCCAACATATAAACAGATTTTCTTATGCGGTTTGTGCAGCATAGACATTACATTTTAAGGCATATAATAAGACATATCGTTTTTCTGAATTTTTTATACTTGATTCTATTTAAGCCTAATTTATCATATAGTCTGTAAAAGGTCTGTTAAGCTTGTGAGAGGAAGGTAATTGTGACAAGCTCTGAAATGAGGGCTAATAATTTTAGCTATAGAATGATACCATATAAATAATTACAAAATATGAATTTAAAGGAAAAAAAATAATAATTATTAAAATTAAATAGCAGTAATAAAAACCATAATTTGTGTGGTAACGAAGAAATAAATAATGAATAAAATTATAATGGTGTTCACATCAGGACGTCTTGCATGATTTTCAATCTGCAGGATGTTATAGCTCCTGTATTGAAAGCTACTGCACCTTTAATCGCTGGTAACTCGCAAAGAAACCTTAATGAAGCCTACTGTCTTATATACTAGGGGATATCTACTTCAATTCTCAAGTCTTTTTTTTTGCATACTTTTTATTGCTTTCATATCAATAACCAATAATCTTTCGAGGTTTTATTCAAAGAAGTTCCCCCAGCACATTCTGGATCTGTTGTTTGAGTGTTTTTGTACAAATCATTTATATACAGTAGAACTCCTGCTAGAAAATCCGACTCTCTGGGTAAATATTTTTGCCGAACCCCTACTAGTTCCCTACTAGTGTAAATTTTGGTATACAAAAGGTTCGATAGTTTTGAGTTTTTTATATGTTGTTATTGTTTCGCTTGTGTACAAAAATCCGAGTTTTGGATGTTGGAACGCCACTGCTCTCTAAATGGTAGCAATCGGTATACTCTCTAAAAGTAAATCGGACTTTTTTACGGAACCCCTAAATATCTGCTGCACAGTTGGCTCCAATGAACCGCTTATTACTTTAGACAGATATTGTGTTTTTTGTTTTGTTTTTACGGGCTTTGCACTTTACTTCCTTAAAAACGACGTTTAGAGCATGTTTCATTTTGAACGATTCAAAAATGAGTTTGTTTGCTATAAATCAAACACAATGCAGTGTTGTGATGGCCAATGCTTTTATACATAAATAGCTTGCTGAAACATTGGTCTATTGGTAAATATAACGTACGTTTCTATTGCCTTTACTTGTTCAAAATGTTAATATATAACTTTTCAATATAATTATAACACACTTTTAACTGTGAAAAATATGTGTTTCATAGAAATCTCCTGTTAATCCAACCATTTAGCTGATCCGCCCTAACACTTGGTCCCTTTGGGGTCGGATTACTGAGGTTCTACTGTACTTGCTTGCTTGGTGAGCTTAGCATGTTTCGGTCAATTCTATGTCATACATATTTTCTACTTCCAAGAATCATAGCACCATGTGTATGAACCAATAAATGCTGTTAAAGTGTATCTCTGGCAATAAACAGTTTTATTGGTCACGAGTATCAATAAAGATTGGTCGAGGAGCGGGACTCACAAAGCCTGCCGCTTTCCTCAAGGACCACCCCTTATCCCATTCATATAGGAGCTGTAAGCAGTTACCCCCAGCCAACTAGAGCTGGCTAAGTGTTACAATAGGATGCGACAGAGGAGGGACATGGAATGACCAACAATGACCGGTAAGCTATGGGGTAAGCGGTGGGGAGCTAACGGTAACCCCTCCCCACATATTTCCTTAATAGGCTGCCCGCGACCACCGCCGGCTTAATTGACCTGTAATGGACCCGTTTTCAGGCTCGTCGTCTCTGTCTCGTCCAGCGCCGCCCGGGGGTCGACACTCAGGGATCAGACTTTCGGTTTTAGTTCCGAAGCAGGGACCCTTCAGAGTGGGCCTTATCATTGGATAATGTACAAAAGCAGGAGAAAAATAAGAAATTTTTTATACAACCTCAGACATAAGAGACCGAACTGGTGAATAATAAATCTCGAAGATTGTAAAACGTCAGACTTTTTGTTTTTGTTTAAAAAAAAAAAAACACTTTTTTTCAACACTTTTCAGTGTTTCTTGCATATGTAGTGTTATCCCCAGATAGGACTTGAACAGTAGAAATATTTGTTTGATTACTTTTGTTTGTGTTTGACTGAGTATTGAAGGCGCAGCTTGAGAAGGCGAGGTGAGCCGGAACGCTACTACCATTTTGCAAAAGTTGACTTGAAACATCATTTTAAACACATTGATGCTACACTTTATTTAACACCTAAAGTTATGTAAACGACTTATGAAATCTAAACAGGAAGACCATCAGCAATAACTGACCTACCCGGAAGTTTGCATCATTCAAGATCAGCATTATTTTCTGTATAAATAGAATCGTGAACCCTTCCGAGGTGTTCTTCGTCCATTATCAGTCATATACGATGTAACCCTTCTGTACATTTTAATAAACGCTTTTTGTTAAAAAGCATTTATTTATCCACCTTACATAACTTAAAACATTTTTAAAATTTGCTGATTTTTTTTTTCTCCAAACAAAGATTTATTACGAAATGAGTAATACACCCTCTTAACTTCTAAAGGTGCATGTACTTTACTATTATTGTGAGTTGTGTTGACAACGAATTTTGTGAGATATATTGATAATGTGATTGTAACCTTCTCGTTGATTTTTCGTATTTTAAAAAAATAATTAAGTATTAAAGTGAACACATAGGTTTATTGCCAAAATTTTCGTATACACAAGCAGCAGGATTAAAATCCATTTTGCCAAAAAAATCAACGCTAGGGATTCGATAAAGTATCATAAGCCGAGGAATATTAGTAAACATCACTTCGACCAAAAGCAAACTTATGAATACTTTGACCAAATAACAATGTTTTCTAAACAAGAAACTCTGATGACTAGATTTTCCATCCGTGCTAGTGGTCGTAAATTCTTAGTAAATGTGGCATGGCCGAACATTCTAATAACTGAAACAAGCTGTTACAAGATGAAGTCAAATTAATAGTGTTGTTTTTCCTCTCCTGAATAATTCTAAAATTGAATTTTTTGAGCAAATTGAAATTGGTCTTAAATGTCTACACTATACCTATTTCAAATTTTTGATATTATGATTTAGTATTAATGACCTTATCAACACTAAACCTTCCATGACGGGCCAAATGACCCTTTTAGAACTTTTTGGCAGATGTTCTGTCACATTCATTACTTGGATTTTTGGCTCTACTGCTTTTTTATTTAAAAATATATCAAAAGTGTTTTTTAAATATCTACCCCTCTCTTATTATTATTTTTTACCGAGAAAATGTATTCCTGGATAGCCCAATGTCTGTAGCTAAAAGCGGGTCTATCGACTATTCGGCCCATTTCTACTTGATAGGCGTTCGATTATTACTTTAAATCATTAATATAGGAGATGTAGTTGGTTAGGGTAGGCAGTCAATGAACTCAGGAAATCAAAACAAAATGTTTATTTTATTTTAATTGTCAAAGCCGACGTTTCGACTTGCTTTGCAAGTCTTCATCAGGGCTTTATGTTTATTTATATTTTATGTTTATGTTTATGTTTATTTATATTTTATGTCATTTTATGTTTATTTATATTTTTTCTCAATCATTCCTATGTTTTGTGATGTGTGTTTATTCATATATTTTACATTGTAGTCATGTAGTCAATGTAGTCATACCTTGTTGCTTGTTTTCTGTTCTTCTAGCCCTGATGAAGACTTGCAAAGCAAGTCGAAACGTCGGCTTTGACAATTAAAATAAAATAAACATTTTGTTTTGATTTGCTGAGTTCATTGACTGCCTACCCTAACCAACTACATCTCCTATATATAATTCACAGTCAACTATACCTTATGAATTTAAATCATTAATGTTCCACCATTATATTAAATGTATTTGGATTTGTATTTTTACTATTATTTTCCACAATTACGTGTATATCATAGGAAATCTAATCTTAAAATGACTATCCTTTATTATTTTTTTCCCTCTTGTATAATCAATATTTATTTCTTCATTCGTAATAGGTTTCAAAAACTAGAACAAACATATATGAATAAATTGACCTATGCCAATATAAATATATATAAAAGTTTTATAAGTTCACAGATTTATCAGCAGGAGGCGGATGCCATATTTCCAGACTCCTAAGAACGTATTAACACCAATAGATTGGCCATCTGCTTGGATCACGACATTCGAAGTTCCTTACTCTGAGAAGGGTACAGTATATGACCCATCCGTTAATGCATCTCCAAGTGCAAGAGCCCTGGGTCGTGCCTTATTATCCTTCCTCCAAGTGATATTATATAGCACATTTAGATAATGTGAGCGCTGTTTCCGATTCTTCACAGTCGGCCTCTCTGTAAAAGCGGTACAATGGTTTTTGCTTCTTTCCCTTGTCCAAATATTTATTTGACTAAGATTGTACAAAGAAGAAAAAATAATGAACAATGAAGTTTAAAAGTAAAATATTTTTAAAACTAGATCTTTTCAAATTATATTTTCTAGCTCAAGGAAAAACTTGGGAAACTAATAATAATAGCTATCATTATAAACGGCAGAAATTATATAAAGATAAAATAGAAGTATCCTGTATTGCATTTGCAGATGATTTTGTTATATTACCAGAAAGTGTCAAATGAAGAAATACATGCTAATCTCTTGGAACAGATAGCCATTAGTGCAGGTTTATAAATATCTCAAAAGAAAAAGAAAAATGCACCAACATTTTTAGCTATTTTTGTGCTATGCGAGTAAAGGAGAGAATTCGTAAGTATCTTGGAGATATGATTCAAGAAAATGGATTCCAGAAATTTTTCATCTAGGGAAAGAAACAAGAAACAAAAAATGGTAAGAGCATATGATTATTTACTATAAAAAGTCTTCATCAAAGAATACAAAAATAATTATACACCACAGTGATAAAACTTGAATGCTCTAGGGCCAGTGGATGCCTAGCTCTCGATTGTAAGTTGGACAAATTATTAATACCAGAAAGAAGAATCATGAAAAGGATTTTATGTTCTATAGACTCAGAAGCCCGGACATTAAGAATCAATGATGAAAGAAAACTGTTGTTTTTTGGACCTTTATATAGAGCGGGTGACAGCAGGTTGTCAAAATAAGTCTTCATATATCTCTGTCAAAATACATGAACCATAAGCTAGATTTGAAAAATTAAAAACCATTTTGAAATAAACAACATAAAAGCAGAAGCAAAGGAAGAAAGGAGTCGTTAAAATTGGGGTTCAGAGATACAACCTATAGGAGAACTTCTATAAAGTAGTTAAAAAAAAAAAAAAAAGATACATGTTGAAAGTATGAAAGAATATTGGAGGCATGAGAAAGAATTGAAAATGACACGATGTCTCGAGTTGCCCAATAGGAAAAATAAAACATAAAACCTATAAATTATTTAATAATAACAGAAATACTCTTTATTTATTTCTGGATAAGTCTATTTTGAATAATTATAAAATAAACAAAAATATTGTCCTGATAACCTTATAAGCTTCTATTAAACATGAAACTAGTATAAAAGTATACTTACATTTATTTACATATTTTAAACGTTTGGGAAGCAGGAGGACAGAGGATGATTGAACAAATGTATGAGAAAATAAACATTATTCATTTCAAAAGAATAAGAAAATGTGCATTAAGATAGTAAATAGTCTATATACCACAATTTCACACAACGATAATTATATATATATAGCACAAGAGACTATACTATTTATTTAATAAAATATCATATTATTGTACAACAGAAAACTATTGGAAGCTATTTACATAAACAAAACAATAGATCGAGGAGTAAATTATAAAACAGATATAGATAAAATAGGAACACATTATGCTAACATAATAAACAAATTAAAAATATAATTAAATCAAATGATCCGTAATTAAATAGTAAATATTTTTTAAAAAATTTGAATATTGGTGACAATACAGAATTAAAACAGAATATAGAGTTTTTATATAAACACCATATTAAATAGTCTATATAGATGATAATGGGACTAACAATAATACATGATGAACATTGCTCATTAGTAGGGTTGTGAGGCAAGTAGAATAGACAATGTGAAGGCAGATTGTTAGGTAAATGTTATTGTATAATTGTATAAGAAATTCGTATAATGTTATAAATTAATATATTTAAAAATTTTTAGAAACCTGGAGATGGAGCCAAGACACCGAAACATGTAGTTTCATAGATAAATGGTATTATAATTACACCTCCTTCAACATTAAACGTGATATAACAAGTAAATACAATTGAAAATAGAACTCAGAGTAAAAAATAATAGGTTGGAAGGTAAGGAATGGGGTTATAGAACAAAAATAGGATACGGAAAGATTTGTCGAAAGCTGTAGCATAGTAAGCCATTACAGATAAATTTGAAGGATATTAATGAGTTTAAAAAAAAGGACAGAGGTTTAAAATGAAATTAGTTAGTGATGCATGATTGATCTGAGGAGTGGATAACGTGGAAAGGAAGACAATGCAGCTCATAATAAACTTGAACAAACGGAGGCATCCTTAATAATTAATTGTAAAAAAAAACGTAATAGATTAATAAAAATGATCAGCCTCTCAAGTGAATATTATATGAGCCTTTTTTTTCCCCGAAAGGTATTGCGAACGATTTCCTTCACAGTCCGTTCGTCGGATCCAGGAGATATAATTGAATAAAATAGACTAGAGAATTTTTTCATAATGGAAAGGATACAAAAAATGGAGGGAGCACATGGAATAAAAAAAAATGATTTACTATAAAATGTTTCTATCAAAGAATGCAAAAATAATTTTACACCATAGTAGTGAAACCAGAATGCCTCAGGACCGTTGGATGCCTAGCACTCGATTATAAGCTGGGAAAACTAGAAATACTAGAGAGAGGAAAATAAGAAATTGTCAGGTCAGCTGTAAACCATTAGGAAACATAATTAAAAAAATTGTTTCAGAAGAAAATTACGTTTGTGGCTAATCTCTTTTAGTTCATTGAATCGTAATTTGTTTTACGATCCCTATCCATCTCTTAGCCAGCCTTAATTACGATTTTGATGACATAATAGATACTACATTTAATTTTTATTGAATATGTTAAATAATAAATTATATTAAATATCTTCCACTCCTACCGCTGCCCTTTATCAATGGCCACTTGGGATCCCTTACCGAAATAATGATACAATTACAGGGCCTACCGATATCAATCTTGCCAAAGAGGTCCTGCATAATTCATTCATGAATCTATGATCCCGTGGAAAATTGAAAAGGAGCTGCCGAAGCGAGGATCGGTGAGATGATAGCTATCCATCCTTAACCCTGATTTAACAATTGCCATAAATCTTAAGGCCTTAATGCATTCAACTGTTGACTCTGACCTTTTGATTTCGCTTTGAGATGAACGATAATAACCGCATTAGTGCTCAACCGCTGGCTCTCGATAGGCTTCATTCTAATGATTCTCATAACTAGCCATTTATAAATTCAACGGTATCCTTTTACTTCTTTTAGGCTCCCACTTTTATTTTCACTGTCTGGGAACTTTGCTAAATTCCCAAAAGTAGCTAAATAAAGAAATAAATTAATTCAAGAAATGTAGCTTTTTGGTATTATTTTTATATTCTATAAAAGGGGATCCACTAAACATTCCCAATTCTTCTTTTATTTAATTCTAACAATCCAAAGATCTTCAATGCTTCTTATTAAGTCACAAATGAACATACCTATAACGATCTAAATGTCACATATGCTGCAACTTAAGCCCAAACAATATACCTATCTTTCCATAACGAGCTACATATCCACTCAAATCCATTCATCTCTCTCGATATCCGATAAGCCTCCGTTGCATCTGAAAAGAAAATGGCCTATAGAATTTCTAATGTATTTATTGAAGTGCTACTTAAGTTGTTCTTCACGCGCTGTTGTCGTGTCATTATAATCATTCCACCGCATATTTACATACTTATTAGTTATATGTCGTGTCTACATGAAAATATCAACAAAAAATATTGAAAAATAAATTTTACCGCTACAACTCATGCAGGGTCTTCGACAGATGAAGTAATTTGGAAATAAGTATTTTTAAGTTATACAAGTGGGTGACATAGTCAGAAATCACGCTCAACCACTCATTAAGGTGTGTAGTTTTCCCTCAATTAAGGGTGCCCACTTTATAGAGGCTGGGTGAGTTTCAGGAGGGTCTCTAGATACCGAAGTCGATCCTCGGCGGAAGAAACAGGAATTAATTTTATACCTTCAGCCGGGCTCAAACTCGGGCCCCATAGCATAGCAGATCAGTGTTTTACTCACTAAGCTACTCCGCTCCATATAATGTGTATGAAATCATCTAATGATTTTAACTAAACCTGGTTCTCCACTTATGGAAAGACAAGCCAGGTCTAAAGAAATCCCAGAGCTGCTCTCTCAGTAAACAATAATTAAACAGGCATATATGTTGATCTTTCTCATATTAACTTTTTTGTTTTCAAACGAGTAATTCAGATATTTTTTTTTTTCTTTTTAACTTTACTGACTAGATTTAAATTAGATCATTTATTTGTCAGTCTTTGTTTTTTATTTTTAATTATTATTAAAAAACTATTTTTCTTAAATATTTCTTTTGATATGACAGTTAGTGAAAAATGTATCCTGAGACTGATATGCCGAAAATTTAATGTAGCAAGTAATTGAATTTTTTTTATCCCAACACTACGCATTTTAAGCCCTTTTTTCGCAAAATATTTTAATAAATCAAATATATTTATCTTATTTTATATTCAATATACATGATACTTTGCACAAATATTTTTTTAAGTTATTAAAACTACTTTTAGCCGTATCATTATAGTGACTTTTTACGCCCTCCCATCAGCTTAGGCAGTAGACAGACAGATTATTCATAAGTGAAATCTGAAACAGTTACAGTAACGCACATCATGAAAGTCACAATGTCACTACTGGGTACAATTTAAGAAGCCTCTGGAATGATAGCCGAGGACATTAGTGACTTGATATGCACATTAGTAAAAGTGGATCCTCGCCACTTGAAAGCAGTTACGAGGCGCATATTCATGAGGAATCAGAAACCTCATGGAAGGAGCTGTGGGCAAAGAGGCAGGCGTATTCTGATTAATGTGGACCTGAATATGTTTTTAACTTCTCTAGATGAGAGAGAAAGCATGCGGTCAAGTTGGAGTCCAATTCCGTCCAATTAAAAGTATTCTTTTGGCCTAGTTGTGTTCCAAGAAAATCTAGTTCTTTGTCCAAAAACCAAGAACAGTTTTGCTGTACATTACATAGAGACATGATTTGAGGACTTCTCGTGGCAATCAAACAATGCGGATATATAGGAATAATTAAAAATGAAACAAATATTAAAACATTAGTGACGCTCTTTATCACAAATAAAATATAATACAATTGACTCATAATAATTTGACAGTTTTATGAATATCCTTGATTTTTTTTCGTTTTTTGATGATATTGAGTTTTCAGTCCTTCTAAAAATTATTGATGAATTGAAAAAAAAAAAAAATTAACAAATAATAGGGCCCTTTTGGGAAGAAGGGGTTCTGGTTGAGTAAGGACTCCTAGTTTCCTAGCCTCATTTCGAGTCCAGCTGAAAACAGAAAATTTATGTTTTGTTGTTTTACATTTTAAAATAATAATCAAATTGTATACGTTCATGTATAACCTGCTATTAATATGAAATTTTACTTGAATTTAATAATTTAACTTGAATTTAGATTCGATTTCCACCTCTCTAGCGTGGCGCCTTATTTAGATTCGACTGTGTTGTATCAGCCTGAGTAAAATATATATATATATATATATATATATATATATATATATATATATATATATACCAGGCATATATATATTCTTCATTATTTGTCATATTTTTTTTTTGGATCTCTTGACAATTTTTTTTTTTACCCATCATTTTTAGAAGGACTGACTTTTTTTGAGAGAAAACTCGATATCAAAAAACGAAAAAAAAAAAATATTATTTGTCAAAAAGGAATGAAAACTCGATATCAAAAAACGAAAAAAAAAAAGATATTCGTAAAACTGTCAAATTATTATGAGTCGATTGTATTATATTTTATTTGTGATAAAGAGCGTCACTAATGTTTTAATATTTGTTTCATTTTTAATTATTCCTATATATCCGCATTGTTTGATTGCCACGAGAAGTCCTCAAATCATGTCTCTATGTAATGTACAGCAAAACTGTTCTTGGTTTTTGGACAAAGAACTAGATTTTCTTGGAACACAACTAGGCCAAAAGAATACTTTTAATTGGACGGAATTAAATATATATATATATATATATATATATATATATATATATTATATTTTATATAGGATTTTTTTAGGAGGATTTTCAATTAGCTTAATTCAACTGATGCCTAATTGTAATGTTTTATGAATTAATTAGGTGTCTATCTATAAATACAATATATATTTTTCTAAAGAACTGTATTACATTTGAGCTTTATTTGTTGAAATACAGAATACTTTAATATAAGAAATATTTCTAGTAGCTTTTAACCGAACATACTAATTGTTAGTTTACATAAAATTCAGGAATTATTTCTTTTAATTAGCTATTTTTAGGGATTTATGATTTTATTAAAGCCTTTTTAATACTCATCTTACTTAATAATTTTCATAAACAGCTAAGAAAAAAAAAGAAAGTGTTTCTTCAAGTGATTGTTAATAGCTAAACATTATGACAGTTTCATTTTTAACTTTAGTTGTAAGAAATACATATTTAAGCTTCCATATGGTACACAAATTGTATCCCCATTCCATTTTTAGTTGCATAGATGCTACCCTTTTCTAGACTGTTTTAAAGCGTCTGGTCCCCTGGAATTTTTTTTTTAATGTTACCTTAATGACTGAGAACCTATCTTCTTGATCGTTCGAGACCCCTAATAAATGTTAACCTGACCCTTTGGCCGTGGGAAGAATGTTTTTTCATTGGTTGCCCCAGAACCTATATCTCAAAATAGCATATGATAATAAGGGGTGAATTTCATTTTAAAAAAAACAAAAAACTTTTCCATAATTTCTTAAGTGACTGCCTAAACTAAATTCTTTATCTCAGTAGTTTCCAACCTATACCCACATTTTAGGGCCTAAAAGGGGTAGAGGCTGTTAGTGCACATATTACAAAAGAAGTAGGCTCTTTGCAAAATTATACTATTTAATTGGTAAAGAATAAAACACTTTTATATTATCGCGAAGTGGATTGGCTTTCTCTTTTAAAAGAATTTAATTCAAGCACCCTACGAAGTAGTTTATAACTTACAAAAACATTAATGAAGTGTGGTTAAAAAAATTTTGAGAGGAAGAATTCAACCATAAATACAAGGAGATTCGTGGCAGTACTTTTTCACATCGATAACGATACTTTGCATTGATTAATCCCAGAACTGTACAAAAACTTGCAGAAAAAAAAAAAGAAGAGAAATCTTAAGATTCACTAACTATCATTTTTACAAAGGACCTAGATGACATTCAAAACACAGAAATATATTAAAGGAATATAGCGTATTTAGATAATTAAAAATGTTTTCTAATCATTTATTGTATAGTAAAGATTGATAAATCTTTTGCCAATCGGAATTTCTTATTCATCATCAGTTTTAAAAATATACAAAGAATTCTTAACATCAACACTACGTATTATGTATATTATTTTTTTTTTAATGTAAGGCATGAAATCAAATATGTTTATGTCTTTGTAGAACGTATAAATGCATATAATAATAAGACGCAGAATTACAACTTCGATATCCATATAAATAAAAATAACCTTAAATGCAACATAGACTCGTTAGTGAATCTAATAAATGTTGAAAATAATCTAAATTAAATATTTACGAATCCTTGCTAAGAATAAAATCGTTCAAAATCAATTTTTTGGTTTAAATGATCAGATAAATATTTCCTTTATTTCCAATTTATTTTTGAACTATTTATTGATATTTACAACTGTATCCATTATATACAAGTGAATCTGAGGATAATACACTTATAACTATGAAAAACATGTTACATAGAAATCTCCATTTAATCTGACCTTTTAGCCGTTCCCTACCCTTTGGTCCCCTGGTTAGGGGTCAGATCAGTGAGGTTCTACTGTATATTCTTGACACATGACATCCCACCTGCTTCGTTTCAATAAATGCTCGTCACGGAGAAACAATGTCCTGATAAATGATTTGAGAAGACGTCGAGGGAGTAGTAGGCATGGTAAGGCGGGTAGTGCCCTAGGCAGACAGACAGATGAAAGACCTGACGGGAGCGGATCTGGGATTTCTGGGCCAGGACAAAGTGGCCGTTATTATCGCTAGCAGTCTGATGAGGAGGCGGCCTAAGAGGTCCTGACTCAGCAGAAACCTCTGAGAACCCAGGCCGTCTTCTTCTCTTCTGTTTCTTTCCTCCTTTATTGTTTATCTTCCTTGTCCCTCAAGCTGATATCCCCCTTCTCACCGCCTGAGCATAAATCAACCAACTGGAAGATAGAACCAGTCAATAAGCATGGGGTTGCGCAGGGTTATGTGTTCAGTCATAGTGTTAATTATATATTTGGTTTGAAATTATAGTGGAATTCAATGATAACGAGTTTGAAATTAAAGATTTTGGCTACACTGATGATTCATAATTACTACAAATCAGAATTCATAATTTTGATCACCCACTCCCAACAGGCATGTTTTAAAAATGTATGCAGGAAACAAGATGAAGAAACAAGATTATTATGTCAATGAAGTATGTCGTCAAATCGTCTATAAAGATCATGTTTATGTTCGTTTACTGTGGGCAATCTGAGCGAAGTGTGTGGTTTGAAATGTACAATTGAGTATTTTTGATTGGAATATTTGTATTTTTTCAAGGTGCTTATTTTTTTGCAGTCCCGTATATTTTTGTGGTGCATGTCCATATTAGTTTAACTATGTGTATGTATTTAGTCATTGTCGGAGTTTTAATGTCGACCGTTTATGAAGTATTGGATACAAAAGTATTAGTATCTTTTTTACACTGAGACGTTTTTGATTTACATTAATTAAATTTAAAAAAAAAAATTAAAACATTTGAGAGACAGTTTTGTCAAATAATTTGTTCTCTTAATCGTTATAGGCCATGGGCCTTAATAAACTTCTAGTACTTCCTATAATAAGAAATGTAATTAGTATATTTTAATATTTTAATTATGTTTAAAAAATGATTCAAGCTATTTAATTTTCAAGGCGTCTAAAAATATATATTGCAAATATTTTACGAGCCAGGCAATCTTTAAGTAGAATGATCTGGTCTCTGCATGCACAGTTACAATGCCTTCCAAATTGCTGAAACAAAGAGGACTGTTCTTAATATAGTTAGCCTTTACCTAAAGAAATGTCTATAAATTTAATTATTATTAATTATTAATTATTAATTTAATTATTACTGTTATTTCGACTGTGCCCTCTGATACCTAGCGTCTGTAATGTGGTTACAGATAACAAACTGTTCTGGTTTTATATGAAGTACCCATGACTATTAATCCAATTATAGAATCTTAGAAATGGAAATTATTTTTTCTAGAGCTGAGAACTACCACCTTCAAAGCAAATCACAATTTCATTTACTCACGAGTTCTTAAAAATCCTGCTAATAATCTCGCTATTTACGATAGGATAGTTTCATTTGAAAAACCCATTCCCGGGATATTACGGAATATTACCGTTAGATGAGGGAAGGCTAGCCGTGAACTCTATGGGCAATCAGCCAGCGTTGTCATCTGAACCCTGTCAGCGTCGTCTCCGTTTCCCACAAGACTTGCCAACTAGCTGTCATCAAAGGCATAATAGATTGTAAATTATAAAAGCGGGGAAATCATGAAAAAAACCTGGGAACTAAGTAGTAAATGCCGTAAAATGACATCTGTTGAAAGCATCTGATAGTGTCACTGGCAGATAAGGATCATCATGATATTTCCAATGGTAGACTGAAGTAAGCAGTTTTTGTTTAGTGTAGAGCATACAGATGAAAGAAGAATCCGACACATATCATTATTTTCTGGTCATATTAACTTCGTTAAATTAAAGGTCTCAGATAAACTCTTAGGAAAGTTAAGTGTAAACTTATTGTGTTGTTTTACAGTGTCACTCTCCAGGTCTTGTTACTTTCTCCATTCTCATAAGATATGATTATGAATAAACATGATGAAAATATGCATAATCCCTGAGTAGAACAAAAAAACCTTTGTCAGGCATAGAATATTTTATACTTAAAAAGATCTTCGTTGTGTCCATTTTCTTTAAATGGTATTAACTGAAATAAAATGAAAAAAAAATTAGTATCTTCAAAATAATTAATAACATTCAACAAGTAGTGGTCGCCATAAATTTTTGATTAAAAATTAGAACATATTGATTATCAAAAGTGTTTCTCATAGTTAATATTTAAAAACTTTATTTAATTTTCTCGAAATAAAAAAAAAATTCTCCTTGGCTCATCGCCATCTTCTCAGTGAAGGGGAACGATGTGGAACGAAGTGGAACGAAACGTTAGTATACATAAAATATTTTCATTCTATTTTATGTATAAGTATACAGTTGTAAATATCAATAAATAGTTTTTAAAAAATGTTATTTTAAGCGGCATGAATAGGTTTTAACAAGACATTTCTGGCTAACCTTTCAATATGCGACACGATGGACCAAAATTGAAAGTAATTTAACCTAAAAATCTTTACTACATGATTTTGTTATTTATGGATAAAATGAGAGGTTTCATTTTAAGAAATGAAAATAATGTCTTATTTTCGTCTATACCACAAAAAAAAACACTCGACAGTAACCAATAGGTTAAAAGTTTTGTCTTGAGTGAATGTTTCTTCTGTTAGGATTCTGAGGCGGTTTTAGATCAGTTAAGTGAAAGCATTTTTCCGTGTCTAATCCGATATTTCACAGACGTACAGAATCTCAGGACGCCTCACGCCGGATCACTGTTTCTGATAAGATTCACAGCTATTGTAATTTTATCCTAAATTCAAAAAACTGTAAATGCAGAAAATATATAACCCTTTAGTGGACAGTTATATGCTACTAGCATATAATGGCACTAATGGCATATTTCTGGATATATCTTTAGCATGCGATAGACTACGGCGAAATGGTTTACTTTTCAATCATAATTTCTTTCTCACATACTAGACTAAAACGGCAAGATACTGCTTGTCGTTTTAAACCACTCCAAAATTTACTACACAAACATTCCGATCGATCAATTACAAGAGACTCATTTGCATGACAGTAATTGGACCTATTTGGACATACGGAGTTGTACTTTGGGGCTCCAATAAATCAAATTGTTTCTGTATCCAATCCTTACAATCCAAAATCATATGAAAAATCCTCAATGTTTCTTACTTAGTCACATACAAACTAATTCATAAAGATCTTAATGTGTCATATATTGCTGATTTAGTCCAAACCTGATACCTATATTTCTTTGTAAACTCCGTAACCATTCAAATTCACTAGTATCTCGACTTACTTCCCATTCTATTCCAGATAAACGAGCCATCTAAAAAGAATATGCCTTCTGGGTCTTATAGAATAGAATATTTATTAAATTACTACCAAAAGGTAGTTGCTTTGAAAGCAATTGTCATGTTTTTACGAGTATTATCTCCACATTTTCCAAATATATTTTTATTTTATTGTATACAGTCATAAATTCAATACTTGGTCGTTTATTTTGAAAGTTAGGCAAGTATATTTTTGAGAAAAAATGGAGATAATGGTAGTTATAGATAAAACTTGTTATGATCTTTTTACGTGTAAACAATTTATAGTAAAAAATAATTCTAATTTCAGTGTTTGGGAGATGGAAGTTTTATCTCTTAAAGATATTGAAAATATATTTATTTTGAAATTGTTGCAAGTCCATCTTGTATTGGATATTTTCAATTTATATAAATCATGGTTGTTTTTAAAATTTTATATTCAAAATTCACTAAATTATACCTATGTATAAACTGGAAATGTATAATTTCATTGATATGATTAGTAAAAGTGAATTTTTGTTTGCTATGTTATATTTTATACTAGAATATTCTTTGTTATATTTCACTTGTTTTCGAATGAGTAAATATTCATAAAAATATAAATAGTATTTTACAGTATAAATAGTATTATATTTGTATTTTTAAAAAAAGGCAAATGCAGCTGAAACAAAAAATCCCAATTAAATGAACGATTATAATAATTCATTAATTTAATTTTGAAAATACTTTTTTTAGTCAGCACTTAAAGCTCTATTAAAATATTAACTTAAATTATCTGGTTCTACAGAATATTTAATGCAAACCTTTAAGTATCACGCACTTGCACCATTTTCAAAAGAACGGCGCAAATAACTAAAAAGATTGATAAATATAGCTTTACTAATTTCATTATTTGAAATAAAAAATGTTAATTTCTTTAAATCCGGAAATATTTGTTTTTTCGTCACAGAACTCTGCATTATAAATAATTTCTTCGTTTATTATGCATTCTTTTAGCCAATTGTTTTTTAATTTTTTTTCCATTGTGGTAGTTTTTGAAAAAAAAACACTGACCCAAAATGCCTAGGCTATTACTACGAAAACAGAACCAGGGACCAGTGAACCAGTTAATTGAGGTATATTGAATATCCTAACTAAATCAGTTCGCGCATGACGGTATGCCTTTGTCACCAATGAGTTGAACGGGTGGGTAGGAAAGTATGCGGATCCCCAAACCGCACTATTACGGCCATTGTATAGAATCTTATTAGAATTCCTTGGCCCCTTCCCGACTGACCTGCATTTCGTGACTTACTCATGAATTCTGAGAACAGCCAAATAGGTGACTTTAAAAATAAAGAAAGCACAGTACAATGGTTATTTCTATGTTATTTATTAACTTTTTTTTTGTGGTACATATAATTTGGTTAGATATTACAATTATATAAAAGGACAAGCCATTTTTCGTTTTTGATCACTAACTACAAAAACTAATGAATCAATCTGTACCAAATTTTAATCAAATCACCTTCATAGTTCCAGGAAGGTTTAGCAATAATAAAGTTTACTGATTTTTAATTTAATTGTTATTTAAAAAATTGATAAGTATTTCGAACGACTACAAGTTTGAAAATCAACTGATAAATGGTTAGCGCCTTTCTGCCATAGATTTTACAATGCTAAAACTATGGAACCCATTTCTGCCAAATTTTAACTGCAACATTTTCATAGAAATTGAAATCTAATAAGCTAAAATCGAAAAATTATTTCTGCCGAATTGCCAGTTAGAAATCTCGATCATTTGCTTTTTGATATCTAGTATAAAAATTTGATTCATGGGTATATTGTATGCACTGATAATACAGTCAGTTATCCGCAAGCTTTATTCAGTAGCCTTAATTAATATAAAAAATTTGGTGTTCAGTCATTTTTTACGTAATCTTCAACCACAGTGCAGTAGTGCCAGGAAATAAACTGCAGCTAAGCGTGAAAATATCACTAAACAAATAATTCTTCTATACAAGAATTTTATCATTAAATCTCAATCAGTCAAAATTATTTTTTTCCTTATAAAACCGGGTGAAGCCGCGACGGAGGATACTAGTTTTATACAAAAGTTCATTTCATGATGATAAATTTAAACTCTGAAATAATATATTCGAAGTTACAATCCTTAACAATCACTGTACAGAAAAACAAATCTGGAAAGTTAAAACAACTCAAAATAGGGAAGAGTTAGTTCTACATATTTTAGTTTTATTATTTGTTCAGTTTTAAGTACTGGCTTGATTTTTGATGTAGACAGTAACAATTTGATGGACTCAAAATTATTATTGATTATGACCTATACTATAGAATAAGAGTTAATACTTGTGCGTTTGTTATTATTACTAACTAATCCTTGTTTTAGGCTACTCGCAAGTAGGCGCCATGAGTTCTTGCGAAACATTCGCAGTTTTTCTTCAGTTGTTACCGCGTGTTTTGTGATATAAGATCAGAAATTAAATTCATTATTTTTATTTAAGCTATGCAGGTTACTTAAAAACAAAACTAAAGGCTGTGGAATGGTAGGAAGTGACAAAGGAAAGCGATAACAAAAGTTCCACTGATTTTCTTCAACAGCGAAACGTTTCGTCCGCGTTCGATTGAGATTCTGAACTTAAATCCATCTTCAAAAGTTCATTTATAGCCATTTTACTATATCCCAAACACTTTAACAATTTCGAAACAGTTTGGTAATAACTGCTTTTTAATTTGAGGTGAACAGACCAGCAGTTTTTCCTGCGTCACATCATAAGGGTGCGCCTTAACTTGCTACTCGTCTTCGGGATATATTACACATATCACTTACTTCTAAACATCTTTATAAAATACAAGTGACTAACTGATTTATTACATTATTTAATCCGTTATTTAAATAATACATGATGCAAATAAGTAAATAGCAACCGTTTGCAAACTGTTATTTTGATTTCTTATCATCGAATTGAAATGTCGGTAACTTCAGAGCTATCTGAAAACAACACTTTTCGGTCAGATTTAGAGTTCGCTACTTCTTTTTTATTGGCTTCCTTTTTTTTTTTTTTTTTTTTTTTTTTTTTTTTTTTTTTTTTTTTCATTTACCACAATGTAACGGAATTTGGAGGCACTTCTATTGTAGAGGGGATAGAATATACACAATAGTAAGGAGAAAGTAACGTTTTCAGAAGTCTTACGATCCGTTCCGTCACGTGTATAGACTTCATGCCATGAAAATTGTAAAATTTTGTTCAGAAATATAGAAAAAAAAAATGAGGAGGAAATCGATGAGAGTGATTGCGTGCGGTGTCTTCGTGCTTTCGCTCTGATCGTGACAATACCGTGGAGAATTCATCTGAACACATCCAACCGCGTTGATTGATAATTTTGTTGACGATTTACTACAATTTTTAAATTTCAATCAACTATTAAAATATTCAACAAAGAATTTAAGTGATTGAAACAGCTCCCTCCTTTTAAGTTATCTATGATTTTTTCTTTTATATCTGGAACACATTACAACTTGTTAGTTTATTTGAACTGATAACTAATTTCCGAAACTTATTGGAACGCATGTTAAACATTCATGCTCTCCCTTGTCAACAAGCAGATGTCCTTTTATATTTGCCTTTCTTTTACATTTGTTAAGTGGATGTATTAGCCATAAATTGACCAACTGTAAAATTGCTATAACAATGTAGTGGTGTCACAGTATGGATCAACATTCTTTTTTAATTATTATTATAGTTATTTACTGAGATTTGGGCTTATAAGATATTTATATAAGCAATATAAATGAATTAGTACCGTTATTTTAGTCTTCCAGACACAGTTCTAAAACTGATTATATGTCTCGGAAAGACGTGGTCCCAATCAGACTAAAAAGAGGTCTTACAAAAATAAGATAAAAAGAATCCGAGTTCAAACACCCATTCGTTAGCTGTATTTCTTTCTGGCTGGGACAAAGTTAAATCATGCTGTGCTGGTTTAAAATACCAAAGCACTAAATCAATCCTACTTTACGATAACCATCTGATATTTTCAAATACTAAAATTGTTTTTAGAGGAATTTTTACTTGTTGATTTAAGAAGTTTATATGAAATATTATTATTATCAAATAAAAAATTATTTATTTTTAAAATGTTATTATTCGTTTCTTCCTTTACATAGGTTATTTGCGTTTAGTATAACATTTTCCGATACATATGTAATTGATATTTTTTCAATAGTCTATCCGAACTGATCAAACTATCGCAAACTGTATTGACTTATAATATTGACAATGATTTTTTCGCACCATCCTCCAAGGGTTTTCCGCAACGATATACATAATCTTAATGAGATATGTAGTTATGTGGAATAATGCTTAATTATTTGATGATTTAAGCAAATAAATATTTATTTAAATTATTAAATATACCTATTGCTGGGAAAACAGCTTAAATTATAAATTTGTATTTTTGTATCTGTATTACTGAAATGACAAGACTAAAAAATCTTTTATTTATTTAAATTTATTTTCAGGTTTCAATTGTTCAAGTTCAATAGTCTTCTTTGCATTGTCAAAAATGAATCAAATTACCTTCAGATCCTTCCTGATACAACTCACTTAGGGTTGGGGTAATAAGATAATTTAGGAACACTTTTGATATTTTATATATGACTGTGAGAATTTTGCATTTGTTTAAAAAATTTGTTCTGAATTGTGTCACTTTGGAAATAAATGTGTGATATGTACTCAGAGAGATGTTCGCCTACTACACACAAACCCTTCGTTTATTATATAATTTTCAATTCTTCAATAAAGGAGTATATAATATTTAATTTTTCGGAGGAAACTATTATATCACTACTTATCTTGTAACTACGATGTTGTTACATGTTTTTGGACAATTATCCCATCACCAGACTCTTCTTTCTTTTAGTGTTGTGTCACCAGTGAAGAGTAGTGAAGATAAATGGTAATATACGGAGTTTAAAGCTAAAATAAAGTGTATCTGAAAAAGAAATAATTTTTAATGGTTTCTGCAATAAAAAAAAAAGTAATTATTAATTAAAAAAACTAATCAATTTTAAATATAGAAATTAAATTATAGACGTATTTACTAAAAAATACATTAAATTTTTATAATTTGTTGATTGCCTTCCAAATTGTAATGCTGAATGATACCATTTTTTGTAACTCTAGCAACTTATTTTTTAATTATTTAATTTTTTTTCATCAAAAATTATTAGTTTCGGTAAACACGAGCATAAGTAGTTTTTCAATTTTATTATTATTTTTTTATTTTTTAACGAAGTGCTCATAAATGATTTATGATAAACAACATGGTTATAATAAAGAACCGTAAAACTTAATAATTTCCTTTATGCTTTACCAGAGATCGATGACCTGTTGAAACTGTTGACAGTAACGCCGGAGAAGAATCGTCAGCCAAACGAGGAATCACACAAATGTTCTCATTAAAAGACTGGTAACCTTTATTTTGTTCGCCAATGATGCCATCAAAGAGACAACTCTAAGGAAAACCAATCCTGTTAATCTTTTAATACACTTCGAAGATCTTGGACCCTGATATACCGCCAGTTCCAGATTTAATACTGACAGGATGACTGACCTACAGTGTTTTCAGTTTTTTTTTTTTGTTTTTTTTTAATTTGAAAATATGCCAACCGGTCGAAAGGAAGTATCTAATTTCTATCATAACTCTTAGAGTGTGATTCGGTAACTTGTTATCACAAAATTTATTACCCTTTCTATATATAGTTTTAACCAAATTTGAGTTTATAAAAATATACTTGTTGATAAAATACCAGTTTTAACATCCAGAATAATCATTTATTAATTGGGTAATGTCAAAAAAAAAAGATAGAAACACCAGTTTTTTAAAAAAAATTTTTTATCATACTTACCAGTAAAAGGGCAGCGCTGGAATTTCTAGAGTGTTAGGACCGAATTGGTTCTGAGTTATCCATTCTGATTCTGTTTGTTTATTGTATATAGTATGTCTATTTATTGAAGTGTTGTTTACCTTATTTTTTGTTTTCGTAATTACCCTTTATTGGAATATACAATTGAATCATGTTTTTACGATATATGCAGTACGATCGCATTCTTCTGGTGAATGCTCTTTTTCGTTCCTCCGAACTTTCTGGTTTACATTTGTTGACTGTTCTATATGGCTATTGATCTTTCTATAGGCGTCCCGTTCAAAAATATTGATATTCGTGATTTCCAGTTTCAGTAGGGCCTTCTGTATTTATCTCTGCGATCAATGTTATTCGCTGTTTGATTTCAAAGAGGTATTCGACTGTCGAGTAAGACTATTTATATATTTTATATTGCATGTGTTATAGAATAAAATTTGGAAATAATTTATATATTTTTTTTTAATCATTTAATTCTTTGTAGGAATAAATAAAACGAACAATGAAAAAAAAAAAAATTAACGCCTACGCAAATAGAATCGCGTGACCAACACTTTATTAATATAACCATGGCAATTGAAATGGGCGAATAAATAACCTGAACTGGATAGGACGGATCAATAAAAAGATAATCAGCGCTGAACCGAGTTGTAACCGTAAATATCTCTGGGGAAGCCGAGACGTAAGTGGGTGGATTGTTAGAAATATCGACATTAAACCTTTGTGTTGGCTGAGCTTTATTATTATTAAATTGGTAATTAGTTATCATTTGAGTACGTTCTTAAAGATGTCGATTTAATTTTATCTGAAAGATTAATGAATAGCTATATTCATAACTAAATACTTTTAATTATTAATTCACGAGTATCGTTTAATTTTTATGAATCATCTTTAGTTGGCTATATATAAAAAATAAACAAAATAAAATAAAATAATAAATGCTGAAATTAAATTGTTGTATATTTGAAGGATTTGGTTGATGAAGGGGTTATGTAACAAAACACAATTTTAGTAATTTTTGCTTAAAGTTTTTTTTTTTTTACATTTTCCTTTAGCAGAAAAATGTTACTTAGCCCCTTCACCTTCTTCATACCTCTTTTTCTAGTTGTTTTGAAACATTTAGGTTGATTTTATAAAAAATGTGATATAAACTCTTCATCCACCAAACCCTTCAATTATATAAAATTATACACGTTTCCGGTCACTTGTGTTAGAAATGTAAATAAAATTTAGTTTTAAGCACTTGTCCATGGAATATGTCGGTATAAAACAAAATTAAAACGGTTCCCTAAAGCTGATTTATTTAGTTCCGCTTGTTACAATATGATTTTTTTCATTATCAACATTTTTTTTCTCTTTCTAATTTTGTTATAATAGTTTGGAATTATATAAGTATTGAATCAATTCTATCAGTAGTGGATCGATAATACATAAACTAGTCATATCTATTAACTTTTGTTATCTACCACCGTTAAAGTTTCCTAGAGAGTTTAATGACGCATTACTATGCGTTTTACAATTAACCGCATACCTTACAATTAGTAGAATAAACATCAAAGTTGTTTTAAACCTATCCTTAGGCAGAATGCAATGGATGAAATTTATTCCTTCAATTCATAGTAAATTAATTACTGACCCTCACACACCAGAACTGAAAATCCATTGGATTTAATGCTGCCATCCTCTTGCATTAATGCTCAAAAATACAACTTCACAGGTTCTTGATTTATTGAAAACTTAAACATTACGATGTAATTTCTTCAACCATTAAAATCTTTAGAGACTTTAACGCCAGTAAAAATGTATGTTAAGTGACAATTTTTTCCAAACTTTCTTTAGTATGTATTAAAAATATTTGACCATTTTATAAAATATGAAACTTTACAGGTAGTTTCCTCTGTGGCTCTAGACTAGAAATCCATTAAAAAAAATATATATATATATATATTCAAACAATTTATTTATGGCCATTATGTTTTGCTGCACAAGCCTAATTTTTCTATTTAAGGGTTTACGCTAAATATAATTAAATATAAATATATTCGTCTTAAAAACAAAACAAAACATTTCTTTGAAAAATCGTAGATTTAGTCTTTTAATTGCTCTGATAGGTTAGTGATAAAAGTCTGAAACTTCCCCAAATTATAGTTTGTATGTATATGTTTCAAGATAATAAAAAAAAAAAAATCTTTTATTTCAGTAAGAAAAAAGTTAAATGACTTGGAAAAAAAAAAATCAGTGCAGAGCAATATTTTTTTTTTTTTTTTTTTTACGATTTTATTTTCTAAAATAATTTTATTTTATTTTTTTTTTAAACATATACATAAGACTTTAATTTGTGTAAATTTGAGATTTTTATATCCAACTCCATCAGAGCTACTGAAAGAAAAAATGTACGATTTAAAAATAACATATGACTTTCAATATTTCAGACTAAGTAAACTTCCTGAACTTATTTAACTATTTAGTTTTTGTAAAATAATAAACAAGATGGTTCTTGTTTCATCTTTTAAATGACAAGTACTTTCAAAGTTATGAATGTTCTTTTAAACCCTTAGGATCGCAAAATGAAGCCTTGTGTATCGAAACAAAAATGGTCACCGTAGTTAAACTGTTTGAGTTAAAAATTGAAAAAAAAAAGAAAATGGTTTTTAAGTCGTGAAACATAGGGGAAACAACGTGCAAGTTTTATAATTTTTGGAATGGACAAACAATCAATTTATGTTGTTATTTTTTGGATCACTTTTATTGGAATGACCCAATAATTTAAAAATATTGAATGAGTTTTAAGCAGATGTAAAATCCTTTAATATTTTTTCTCTGTATATATTTATTTTCAACCATCTGTGCCATCTGGATTCCAAATTTGGTCAAACCATTTTGTCCAGAAAGTAACTGCTATTAGCGACTAATTAATTGTTGTTGTTACGGCAATAATAAACATTTAAAAATAAAATTTGTAAGTTCACTCAATTAAGGTTCCTTCCCACTCCGAATTATGTATGCCAGTTTACTTATGCAAATGCCTAAAGTGGCTGTTTTTATTTCCTTCTATAATTGGCAGTAAAACAGGCGAGAACACGAATGGGCCAACAAAAGAACGGTTTAAGAAAAGGTAATTCTGTTAACTAATGAAAAGAGAATTGTATGAGGTGGAAGGGTTCCAGAAAGCTGAGGATACGGTAAGGGGGAACGGGGACCCTAGCGATTATGTAAATGGACGAGAGGCCAGGAGGAATATTTGAGGAGTCGCTCAACCTGTTTTCGGGGGCCACTACATCGGCCTAATTGCTATCTCCTCCTCTTCGTCTACTCCTTATCCTCTTCTTCTTTACCGCTTCCGAGTGTCTGTCTTTCGGGCGACGACCCCGAAGCCCCGGCAGTCTTTCCCATAATGTTCGGCTTAGTCTGGTCAATTAGCACAGTTGTTCTCCCATTCCGTGGTTAGCGGGAGATCTGATATCTGTGGACTCCGCCGGTTGTTAACAGAACTCAGGAAACGAACCGAGTCGGGCCCACTGACTTGGTGGTAATGTAAGCTGTCGTCTGTTCAGCTTTCACTTAATCTATTAGCGCTGTCTATGTTCAACCCAATGACATTTTCTTCTTGAAATTCCCTTTTTCATTATGCTGTAAAATGTTTTTATTTCATTCGGATGCAGGAAATGTTTTCACTCTATTTAAATACGAATGTATCCGCTGTACTCGATATTCCGAATTACACACACTGAAGTTTCAGATAACTTAGATAGGAAACGTTCTACTCTTTCATTCAGTTGTTTTTGCTTTTTGAAATGGAAAGAAAAAATAATCTTTATTCTGGGACATATTGTCCTATAAGAATAACAATCATGTGTAATAAAGTTGTAAAATAGTTATATTATTCTTAATTTCAAACGAAGATAATAAAAGATGGTAACATATGCATAAAAGATGGTAACAACAATATGATGATATAATAACTATATGCTAATATAATAATTACAATGCGTTTAGGTAAAAGAAAGAAAGAAGTAAAACTTATTACTGTTTAATAGATCTAATACTTTGAGAAATAAGCAAGAAAAAAAAAAAGAAAAGAAAAGAAAAATATACAAAAATAAACACCTTTTTGGTCTGTTACAAACAATTTTAATTATCTATTTACAAAATTAAACAAAATAAAGAAAAGAACACATAATTGTAATTAGTGAACAACAAAAACAATAAATAAATGAACAATTAACAATGAAATTAAATTCGACTTTGCAAAATAAAAAAATAACTAACATGATTTGGATTTATATTAAGAATTTGACAATTTTCGTAAACTAACAGATTTCAATGCCATCCAAAACCAACGAATCTTGCAGTCAGGAAGGGCCTTCAAGCGAAAAACTGATAAAAAGCGAGTTCCATATGAGTTCTTGACTACCAAGCAAGAAATTTCTGTTAAAAAAAAAAGAAAGAAGAATTGACCATCACTTTAAGTCGTTTTTTTATCTATAACACCATAACGAAGCTTTTTTCGAAGAAAGTCTTCTAACTAATGCTCCGAAAGTATTTGTCCAATTCAAAATGTTTTTTTTGATCTGAAATCTGAAAGGTGATTAAATTTACAATTAGATCTTATATATGAAATTTTTATCAAAATTCTTGAAATACACAAGCTATCACGCTGAAAATCACTTACTTTTGTAAAATAAATGTTTTTTTGGCACATTATCGCTATATCACCAGAACCATTTGTCGGATCCAAAATTTAATATTTTTATCTAAAAGCTGGTTAAATGTACTATTGGCTCCTATATATCTAACTTATAATTAACACCGGGAAATACCCACACCAGTCTACTGAACATGTCATAATTTACATATTTTGCCAAAACATACACATTTAGCGTGCTAGCCTGGGTGGTTTACAGGATTTAATATAATTTACATATATAGCATCTGATAGCGAATTTAATCAGCTTTGAGATAGATAAAAGAAATTTGCAATCGAACAAATATTTGAGGAGTTAGAGGGACAAATGTGCCAAAAAACACTAGGATTTTACAATAGTACGTTTTTATTAGCGGGCTGGCATGTACATTTTACGGAGTTTGGTTAAAAATTTATTCTTATAGTAAATTGAATCAGCTTTAAGATGAAAAAAAGTAATGTTGTATCGGACAAATAGTTTCAGAGTTATAGCCAAAAGAGTACGACAAACGTGTTTTCGCAGAGCTTTGGGACTGACGGCAAATTGGACAATTTCTCCATTTTTTCCCAATAACGTAACTTCGCGAAAAATGGTCCGATTTCGGATTTCGTTTTTTCATTATGTAGGTACTAGTTCCAGCTACAATTAATATTTGAAAACTTCCTTCGAAAAAAGGTTCGTTATCTTGTTATAGATAGAAAAAACAAAAATAATGTGTTTTTTTTCGCGTTTTTTTGCGATTTTGAATATGAAGCCGATGGTTGCCGTGGTAGCAAACTTCAGATTCGGATTCAGCACCCCAAAGAACATAAAGATCCGTTGAGAATAAAAGTTCCGCAGTTTTTTTCTTCAAAACGGCCTTTTGGAGTCTTATTTTACTGGACTATAAAGACGCTCTATGAAGCATTATTTTGGAGGTCCTACAACTTTTGTTCTATTTCACTTTCCCAATGATGATTTTACTGACTAGAATTGTAGCATTGTTCATATATAACGGGAAAAGGATATAAATAAAAACATTATTTTATTATTAATTTATATAAAACTAGTAGAAAAAAAAAAAAAAAAAGGAATCCACAAACAATAAAGTATTATCTATTCCTATTACTAATTAAAAAATTAAAATTACTTATGCTATATTACTGCACATTAAAAAATATATATATTATGAAAAATATGATATATTATTTTTGCATAAATGTTGCTTATTCTTAATAAGAAATAGTTATATTATGAGCTGTATTCATTAATTTTTTTTATTTTTTTAATACCCAAATCAAAAAGATTTAGTACTTTTCCTCTTTTTTTTTGATTTCATATCAAAGTGATGAGTACAAAAAGTTATTGAATTTTTCAATTGAATGAGTTTAAATAGGCAGTTTCCTTCTTTCCCTTCCTGCCGCGCGTATTCCTGAGATATAGAACTCATTTTTTTATCTTACGTTTTACCATAGGAATCCACAGTCAAGATTATGCTAGGTTCGGGTAAAAAGAAGAAGGTAGAAAAGACGCGAAATCCATAGACGGCATAGGATCAAAGGAAATATCAACATTTCTAATACTATCGTAGGTTCAAACAACAATGGTCTGGTAGGACAAGATGTTTACAACCATTTCTTTGTGAAATTGAATTTTGATCAATTTTTTCATTTTGATCAATCCATTTAATTGCTTCACAAGAGTAGTTTCATTTCTTATTTATTCGACATATCACACACAGTATAGGCTTGTTTGACTATTCTCCTCCTTCAAAACCCTAATCTCAAAGTAAAGGTAATAATAAATAATTGTAAGCTTTATTGTATGAGAAACTTCCCACATTTTTTTTACGTCCCGGGGTCTAAATTGTAGAAAAAATGTGTTTTTTTTCTGCTTAACATTTGAAAACGGTTAGACATAAGAAGTAATTCATTACAAACCTTTTGATTTAAATAAGAAGTAATTTTGGGAAAAATTTGATTTCGTAAATACTATTTTTATTTGTTTTTTTAAAATTATTTATTTTCCGCATACCATCTTTTCTCTAGTCTACTCGGGCCCCTGTTTTGGTCAACAAACACGGAAGGCTACAAAGTCAAAGAAAATATTTATAAATATATTACAATGGATCTAATAAGGTATTTGATCGCAAAAGGGAGTGTGTACGTTTTAAAACCCCTTTACTGCGAAATAAGTATATTTTGCCCCTTATGATTCCATTTTATTCATTTTTTTCTGTTTGGTGACTAAATTAATGAGAGAATATATATTGATATTTACAAGCTTACAATCAGAAAACGGCTAGCTGTATGAATAAATTTATTAAAAACATTATTGAAACGTTTGATTCCGAAAAAAACATTCGTACTTTATTTTTGACATTGACTATATCTCGAAAATGGTCGACTCTAGAAAAATATGTTACAAATCTAAATTAAAGCTAATTACATTTCCTATAAAATTGATTATGTATAAATTTGTCGAAATTCTAATGGTTTTAGAGATATACGTTATTGAAAATCGATGATTTTCGGGGAAAAAACAAATGTTACTTCACTTTTTGTAATACTTTTATTTCTAGTACCTTCCCCGATCGTTCCTCAGAAAAAATTACATAATCAAAATTGTAGAGCATTAAATTTAATTTAATTTCATATATAAGTTTTTGGTATTTGAAGCAAATGTTTAACAAAAAGTGAGGTAAACATTTTTTTATTTCTAAAATTATCGATTTTAAATAACATATATCTCGAAAACCGTTGGAATTTCGACAAATATGTATATAATAAATTTTATAGGAAATTCAATTAGCTTTAATTCCGATTTGTAGCATATTTTTCTTGAGTCCACTGTTTTCGGGATAAGATCGAAAAATACGAAATTGGGACCTCTCTTCTCCCCCCCAACCTTAGCTCAACCTCCAGGTTCGGAGACTTTTAGTAGGTTCGCCTTCTAATTGCTCCTGGCGAAGCTGTGACATCAGAAATTATCGCATATTTCATGCAATTTACACCCCTCATTTCAACACTCTTTGACTAGGGTCGCACTTTTCTGCGAAAACACCTATAACACCATTCATTTGGCTACAGTTCCGAAACTAATTGTTCGATCCGAAATTTCTTGTTTTTTCATCTGAATGCTCATTAAATTTACTATAAGAACCTATATATAAAGTTATGATCAAGTTTCGTAAAATAACCATACTAGCACATTAAAAACCGCGACCTGTTTTGAAATTCAAACTTGTTAAAGTAATTGGATTATTTAATCTGGGCTACAAAGCCCAGATAAACTTGAACCAAAGGTCCTTTATTTTTTGTACAATATTTTTTCGAAATCAGGAACACAAAATATATAGGAAAAGATGATATTTTCGGCCGGCTAGACCTACAAGTTACCTCTCTGTGCGTTGGTGTTCCATATTGGTGTTATTTTATTAAACTTAAATTCAATTGAAAAATTCAATAACTTTTTGTACTCATCACTTTTATATGAAATCAGTAAAAGTACTAAATCTTTTTGATTTGGGTATTAAAAAAGTAAATAATTTTAATGAATACAGCTCATAATATAATTATTCCTTATTAAGAATAAGCAACATTTATACAAAAATAATATATCATATTTGTTCATAATATATATTTTTTTAATGTGCAGTAATATAGCATAAGTAATTTTAATTTTTTTTAATTAGTAATAGGAATAGATAATACTTTATTGTTTGTGAATTCCTTTTTTTTCAACTAGTTTTATATAAATTGATAATAAAATAATGTTTTTATTTATATCCTTTTCCCGTTATATATGAACAATGTTATAATTCTAGTCAATAAAATCATCATTGGGGAAGTGAAGTAGAACAAAAGTTGTTGTCGTTATACCCGGCGGCGGAAGTTGGGGGATCAGTGTTTATAATCGCTTATCCTCTACCATACTTTTAACGTGATTTTTCCTAATTCCTTCTTATATTTTGATGCACCCCGCATTTTTAAATATATTTACAATAAGTATGCAGTTGTTTTGGTTATATAGTTTTAATTATTGTTTACTTTTATAATTTTTCGAAATTTTCATTTCGGATCGTGTAAATTCTATTTTGAGTCCCAAAACAACCTTTCGATGGAAATCTTATTTTAGATTTGTAGTTTGAGGCTGCTATAGTCATGATAGATGTAGATGCTACCTGAAAAACAAAACAAAAACATTTGCATAGAAATTCGTATTTATGAGTTTCGGCCGATGTTGTTCGTATAATTAAAATTTTGTTTTCGCCAATATTTATATTTTATTATTCTATACTTAGGTGCTGCGATCTCTTGAGCGATTATACTGCGACTTGTGCTCTTAGTGCAATCTGGACCCAGACTGATGGGTTATAGCGGCGCATAAATAAATTTTTATGGCTATTGTAGGTAACAAATAATGGCTATACTGTAACTGAGACTAAACATTTTGATAATATTTCAAACACATTTCACAAAAATACAATTTTAAACTCAAAATTACAAGCATTTTTTTTTTTTTTTTTTTTTTATAACTGGAAAAGTACTTTAATAAAATGGATGGTCGATAGTTTAATCAAATATCAATATTGGAAGTATATAGCTCATGTCTAAACAATAGTGTGAGGCTGATTTGGAATCTTCATAAAACATAACGACAAGGGATTCATTATCAGTGGTACGATACAACATTTACCTAATAAGTAACTTTTGTTAACCAGTTTTTATAGATTTTTTAAGCATTTCTTTAGAAGTGATACGGATGATTTTAGGTTTGGTGGCTTGTAAAGTTTGACTACTTTGTCTGTATAAAATTAGTGAACAATACCTATTTGCTTGCCGACATCTCCACGCTCTCTTCCTTGTCTCAACAAATTACAACCAGTACAATGAAAAGATATTTATACATCTTCGAATGCGGCCGTTTATGAAGTGAATTTAAATGAAATACTTCGTTATGTCAGGATATACCCTGCCAGGCAAATAATTCCGTCCAATTGATCTTTTCATTTGCTAGGCTCATAGTTCATTCATTTTTTAGTAGTTTACTTCCCTGTATACTTTAACAAAGGCATATGAAATATTTTTAAAAAAATAATTAAATATAAGCAGTATTTATATCAAAAAAATTAATTGATGTTTTCAATAATCCTAAGGTGTGTAGAATATGGGGATGTAAACCTCCTAAGAAAAATGAAACTATTAGCTGAGAAAATGAAAAATGGTCTGGAATTTTCGCCTGCCAGTATATGAAAGATTAATATTAGTTTTTGTGATAAATTAATTTTTTTTTAAATAAATAAATAATAATAAAAATGTATTTAACGGGTTAAGAAGGTAAGATGTAGTAAGGCTTACAAATACAATAATCTAGTTAGTTATACATTTAGCATTTTCAGTCTTGTCTTGTTTTTACCTTGTCTAGTAAAGGTATAAACAACAGTCAATATAATAAACATTTCATTGCTTTAATGCTTTAGAGCTAATGCTCTTAGATTATTGAAAATATTATGGTTCCGTGACCTTCATCAATAGATAAATTATTGTGTAACAAAGAGCAGTTTCTCAGATATATAGCTAACGGTACTTTATTACCAAAAGAACACCGCCGTTTGAAAATCGTTGTAGAGGTCTACAAGCAGTCATAGATCTACCTGAAGACAGGTGTATAACATAATTATCTAGACAAAGGAGAGGATGTGGCAGACAGCAGAGAAGAGGTATAGGAAAGGGAGAGTAGGTTAGACAGTAACGGTGACCCGAATCCAACACTGTTCCCACGAGCACCTGTGAGGTCGGCTCATGTATTCCAGCCGCTACTTCTTAGCCTTTTTTTCTTACATATTTTATCCTACTTATATGTTTTATATGCTTATAATATATTTACATCCGCCTAACAATGCAATATAATATCTAATTATCTATCAATATATTTTTTTATTATTTTCTGCCCATACGAATATGTCGTATCAGATGGAATGTCTCTTTTTACAAGAATGTTTATTTATTATTTTGAAAAACAACTTTATGAAACCACAACACTTTTATTCAAAATATTACATCTTATTTTCAATATATATTTTTTGCAACGTGTTATCAATCTAATACTAGAAACATTCAGGGGTTTGTGGAGATATAAATTCAGAAAATGCGTTTTTAACCTGAGAATCATATTAAAAATTTTACCTTTAAGGACATATACAAGACTTAAAAGATAAGAAACTGCTCGTCGTTTCCAACTACTCCAAAATTTGGTTCAAAGCTCCCGATGAATTACAAAAGAATTATTTACCTGACAATAATTAGACCCATAAGGAGTTGAGCTTCGGGGCTCCACTAAACCTTCCAGTTCTCGTATCCAATCAGAATTTGACGTGATAGGCAAGACCCATTTGAGATTCCTCTTGAACTAAAACTTTGTAGTGAAGAAGAATAGAGAGGAACGAAAAAATTATAAAAAGAAATGATTAAAATTAAATACATTTATAACAATTCCTTCATCCAGGTCCTTTTGAGTCTTCTTCTTGGGTTGGTGTGTTCTGCCATTTTGTCGTTGAAGAGTTTCTAGAAGCTAATGAACGAATGGATATTCGAAATGATGAATTATTGGAGTAGTATGTTGAATATATTTTTAAAAAATATAAAGAAAAGAATAAACAAGGTTAAAGAAATATTACAAATGTAAAAATCTGGTCCATCCAATATGTTCTCAGTGGTTTTTGACGTTACACTCCATTAGTAAACAGCTATATGCTACCATCATATGCCTGTATATAGCTTAAGTATTCAATAGACTATTGCAAAACGCACTTTTCATCATTAATTATTTCTCACATACATGACTATAACAAAAAAAAACTTACTAGATAAACGTTTAAAGCTTCTAATAAATTTAAAAAGACTTATTTGCACGACAGTAATTAGACCAATTTGGAAGTACGAGGCTCAATTCTCCTCGTATACAATCCTGACAATCCAAAATCTATCGTAAAATCCTCAACGCTCCTTATGATGTCACAAACTTACCCATAAAGATCTTAATGTTCCATATCTTGCTGATATCGTTCGAACCAGATACCTATCCTTTCATAGTGAACACAAACTTAAAATATAATGTACACAGTTGTAAATATCAATAAATAGTTTTTAAAAATACCTGTAAGGGTTAATACAAATTTTTGAACAGATGGAAATTGATTGGAGATACGTTTGGCGAAAAAGGTGGGTTTAGTGGGACTTTATCACACACTTATATTAGTTTCTTCACTGTGTGTCGTGAAACATGAGGTCTAGCCATTGACCACTACACAGAAACTAATAATTGTTTTGGATACAAAGTTGGTTTTGGCTTGTTACACCTTTTCCCGAACTCTTCGCTAATGCTTCTTGCAGATCGGTCTGCCAAGGATCCAAGTTTAAACTCACAAAAAAGAAATGGTTGTAAAATCGGGTGTTTTCCTGGTAATATTTGAAGGCGTATGAAACAATGTGGATCAATTGGAGTAATAATGAATGTCATTAAAACAGAGTAAACGTAAACGCAGAAAACGACAAAATACACTTATCCCACTTCGAATTTCTGAATTAATAAAAAATGGAAATTTTATATGAAACGATCCAATACTATTAAATCAGTGGTCATTAATGTTTTATGTTCACAGGAAGCCATAAAACTGTTAAAGTCTTCAAAATGTATTATGTAATATGAGTTGTGTTTTGATTTTGTTAAGAATTTAAAATATATAGTGTAATCCTATCCTCCAAATATTTGAAAGAAAATGTATCTTTTTTTTGACATGGATGTCTTTTGGTTGGGGGTCCTATACTTTTTTGTTGTAACATTTTTTCACATTCAAAATTGTAATATTTTGGTACGCTCTATCTCAGTTAGTGTTGATTTTGGTCATCAGAAATTTAATGAAGAACATTGTTTGTTATATAACATTTATCGCTAGGATCTACCGCTTAATATTGGTTGGAATGAGAAAAGTCACTTTTGCCTACATTCTTTAAGTTTCAGGGATTTTTTGACAAGCTCCTAGTACTGTTGGTGTTGCTCTGATCGAAAATTTGCTGATAGTTCATTTATCAAAAATTAAATAGAGAATATGATTTGATTCTTTTAATTCTATAATCTATTGTTTTTCCCATTCAGGGAGAAATGTTTAATTTTTAAATTATTTATTGATGTTTACTACTGTATAATATAATTATCAAGTAAATGTGTGAAAAATTATTACAACGACATTTCAATAACTTTTAAACAACAACGCAGTAGTAGCACTTAAATGAAACTTCTACGTTAGAAGGGCTCTAGGCGATCTTCTTTCTATTCTAAAATTCAGTATCATAATTTTTGTTCTCAATGTGGTATGCTTTTAAGAATAGAAGAACATTAACTTTTTTTGTATGTTGTAGAGTGAAGAGGATATTAAATTGAATTGGAGTTTATTGGCATAACGATATTCAATGGAAGCATTTTGACCAAAAACATTTCATATAAACTCAAATCGTAGTGTGTAGTAAATACCATAGACCGTCCATTTTGATTTCCTCGGAAGGGGCATTCTAGAAACAAGACCCCCCTCAGCCACAAGAGAGCGTAGGCCGGACACCCAGAATCGGATGTAAACAGTTCACAAGAGACCGGTTAGAGGTCGTAAATAAGACACCAATAAAACCCTAAGGAAGCCGGCGAGCGAGGGGACACTGCCTGTATAATTCAAGGATTATCTGCGATTCAAGATCTAAAGGCTGGACTGGTTGGATCCCAAAATACAGCAACCTTGGGATAGGACTGTTTCTAATGATCATAGAATATTAATGCCTGATATGTTGGTATTAGGTATCCCTTCACCGAAGGAATTAGGTATCGATGTTTAACGACATTTAAACATCGTCTTGCTGCATAATCTCGTCTTAGAGAATGTATTGAATGTTAAAAATAGTGCCTGAAATAGAAGCTTCAATAGCCGAGGATGTATACACAGGAAGCTAAAACTTGGAGTTCATATTTAAATAACAAAGAAATATATATATCTATTTTTCTCTTTATTTTTTAATCTGAATCTGTACGAATGAACACAACCAGCAAATGTGAGTGCTGACGTAAATAATGTATACAAAATGTGACTTAATAGGCAAGACCCATTGAAGATTGCTCTTGACCAGAAACTTTGTGGTAATGAAGTATAGAGAGGAACGAAAAAATGATAAAAATAATAAAAAATAAAATAAATTTATAAAAAGTCTCTCATCTAGGTACTTTTGACTTCATGGAGGGTTGGGAAAATATCTGTAGTAAACATAGCCTGTAATAGGGGGTTTGATGTGTTCTGCCGTTTTGTCGTTGAAGAGACTCTAGGAGTTGTTAATGAACAAATGAATATTCGAAATGTTAAATTCTTGGAGTTGTATATAGAGAAATATATTAAAAAAAAAAAAAAAGAAACAGAAAAGAATAAACAAGGTCGAAGGGATATTACAAAGGTAAAAACCTAGTACATCTAGTATGTTCTCAGTGGTTTTTGGCTGCACATTCCATTTGTAGACAGCTATATGCTACAGAAATATGCCTGGTTATGGCTAAAGCATTCCATAGAGTATTCCGGAACGGAATACTTTTAAATCTTAAAGTCTTCCTTACATACAAGAACAAAACAACAAAAAACTGCTTGCCGTTATAAACTACTCCAACATTTACTAGATAAACGTTTAAAGATTCCAATAAAGTACGAAAGACTTATTTTCATGACAGTAATTAGACCAATTTGGACTTACGAAGTTGAGCCTCAGGGCTCCATTAAACCTTTAAATTCTTCTCGTATCCTTCCTTAATTGATCCTTACTGTGTCACAAATAAACTTATCCATAAAGATCCTAATGTTTCATATGTTGCTGATTTCGCCCAAACCAGATACCTATCCTTTCATTGATTAGATTCCCGATAACCCTCCGAAACGTATGAAAGAAATGTGACCAAGAGACCTTCTATTGTAGAACGTTTATAGAATTACTAGTTCTCTATTAGTTATTGATATGTCTTTGTAACCATAACACCAAAAATTTACTCTTATATATTGCATACCGTTGTAAATGTTAATAAATACATTTTAAAAAAATCCTTTCTTCCTCAACTTACCATCTCATTCTTCTTTATTTTCTTTCCAATATAGTGTTCTCTGTCGGACTATGGTGCTTCTTCTATATAACATACCAGGGCTCAAGTGCATCAAGGATCTGATTGTTATTAAAAGTCGTGGTTGAGGGACATTACTTCTTATAATCTCTTCTTAGCTCTAAAAGTTTTCTACGCCGAATCATTATTTTTTAATTTAATTTTTCAAATCTTTTCTTACCAGTTGGATTGATCAAAATCCAGACCTTCCTATAAAAGAAAGAAGTTTCATAAAGTGCTATTAACTAAATTGTTTTATAACCCAGTGGAATCATTATTTCAATCAGTCGATGGCGTTTTTGTTAAGTATTCAAATTTTCCAAATTGATTTACAATCATCAGTATTAATGAATTTTTAAACCCTGTTAACTAGATATAGTACCAAATTTTCATGGAAAGAAGTTTAAATTAACACTTTTGATCTAAAAAAAAATTGCGGACGTTATTTAGTTATCCAAAAAAGATACTACTTACAAAACAAATTTCTTGAAAATAGTTCTGACCGAAATATTGAAAATTAGACACCTCTCTTGATAATGATCTTTTGGTGCAGATTCTAAGAGGAAAATTACAAAGCAGAGTGTAGGGCTATCAAAATAAGATTAGAAGTAGCCGGCATATTAGCCAGCTTAGGAGTGAACAAGCTGTGACAAAGTGCTTTCGCAAGGTAATTAGTACAACCATCATCTGCCTCCGATGATCCTTGAATTAATAGGGAATAAATTCTCCTTTTTAGGGTATTCCTAAATAGATCGAAGACTTTTGAATTAGCACATTACAGTTGAACCTGAATATATATTTGAAGATGTAAAAAATAAATAAATAAATAAAAATAGGCAATATTAAATATTTATTTTTTAATATATATCAATTTATTGAAATTTACAACTGTAAAAATATATTCATTAAGTAAATTAGCTGATAACGATTACAATAACATGTAAAAAACGTGAAAAGAACTACTCATCAATAGCATTTCAATAAAAATTCTACTCTAGAAGATCTCTAGGCCATCTTCTTTTTAGACGTCTTGGAGGATTATTGGGAATGGAGTGGGAAGCAAGTTGAGAAACTAACGGATTTGAGTGGTTATGGAGCTTGCTATGAAAGGATAGGTGTGGGCCAAATCAGCAACATATGGATCATTAAGGTAGTAATGGATAAGCTTATCAGTGACAAAGTAACGGGCTTTTAGGTTTTTTTGGAGGATTTTGGATTGTAAGGATTGGATACGAGATGAATTGGATGGTTTAGTCGAGCCCCAAAGCTTAACTCCTTACGTCCAAAGAGGTCTAATCACAGTCATGTAAATAAGTGTTTTGTAATGAATTGGGAGCTTTGATCGTTTGTCTAGCAAAAGCAGTCTGTAACGACGAGCAGTTTCTTGTCGTTTTAGTCTTATTAAATATAAATTTAAAATAAAAGTTAAAATAAGTAAGATTTCTAACTTTTTTGTTAATTTGAAAAAAATATTATTATCTATTTTAATAAAAATTGTTTATATCTAGTTTAGGAATGTTTATTATACGTTTTTATAAAATGCAAATATTGTAAAATGTAGCAATACTTTCGAAGAGCTGTTTATTTCGGAATAACATTAAAGGTGAATTTATTCTCTCTTTATTCACGGATCGTTTCACGGTTAATTCATGATCTAAGTTTACTATGTGTGTATAAGTGTAATTATGTGATTCATTGGATACGTGAAGCGATTTTGCTTCGAGAATGGTGAATCCTTTTAAGCGAATCCTTCTGCGTACTCTTCATCACCTATGGGTTCGGACTATGTCCTCTAATAAAAACGTCTCCATAAAGGTGACCGGGAAGAGGACACGCGATAAGACAAGACAAGAGCCGATAGCCAAGGAGGGGAGAGAACCGGTCCTCCGAAGTTATGGCCGTTGTGGAGTATAAAAAGGAGCTTTAGACCTCATCTCTGGGTCAGACGTCGGATTTCGGCTATGTCTACCTCTGTAAACAGATCCTTTGCCACCTTCTTCTCACTTTACTCTTTCTTTTCATAAACACTTTGCACTTGTTTCTTCACCTCTTTCATTTGACTATACTTTTAGCCAGACTGGTTTTGGAGTGAAACATTGTAACATATTAAATAACATCTCCAAACCGTTGTCTTTGATAATACACTTCTATGGTTCAACGAATGTGTGTCTCGTATTGATGATTTTAAAGGAATCTTTATGTGGTCCCCTTTTTTTCAAGTGCCCTTCATATTTTGAATAAAAGTAATGAAACAATAAACTATGTTGTATATAATTCTTTGTTTTCATTCAGGACATTGTATGTTACGCAATAACGTTTAATAGCAGACCAAATTATTTAACCCATTTGATTGTTAAGAATAAATATGAAAAAAAAAAAAAAATCGACGATTGTAGTTTTTTTCGAGGTGGTATTCCATATGGATGACTTTTTGAGTTCTAAATGTCAATACCAAATATATTAGTGACCAAAATCCATATATAATGATATTTTTATTTACTTATTTTTTTTTGTATTTATTTATTTTTTTTAAATTTATTTATTTATTTTTTTATAAAATGTCATTTTAAATATTCCTATCATGTTGCAATGATATTACTGTTTATTTTATCGGTTAAGTTAATTTATTTAGCCATATCGAACTACTGCTCCACCAAACTCATCAAACCCGCATCACGTTTGCAGATCGATCCATATGCCTTACTTTGGGTTTCACATTTATCGAATGTGTTTCCTATCACTTCATCTATAAACCTTCTATTTCTATAGCTCTAAGATATATTGTATTGTTTAGTGTGCTTTATCGATATTTCTATTTCATCTTTTCAAATGTAAGAAGGTGTAGAACACCACATCTAATTAACAGTAATTTCAAAATTTATATTGTATTTTACTTATTGATATTTTCTTATTTCCTATTTTGATAAACTTTGACACAAGTTAACCACGTAACCTATCATACTAAGATGTCAATAATTTAACTCCAACACATAGTCATCACTGGATTTTAGGAAAAATAACTATTTTCTTTTAGTTCCAAAATTTGTCCACTTTATTTATTCCTTATGGGATTCGCCCTGCTCTAGAAAATAATCGCTCTTAAGGCAATGAAATGTTAACTGTGTAACATATTTTCTTGCCAACTAACATAAAATAGAAAAAGTTCCGTTAAAAACATTAACATTAAAAACTTTCCATTATTTAAAAGTTAATTTAAATTATATAAGGTTTTGTTACTATATATATATATATATATATATATATATATATATATATATATATATATATATATATATATATATATATATATATAATTGCATGTTGTTATATTACATTGTTATATCATTTATAAAATATGGTAGAGAAAACGATATATCGTGAGGTACGTATCGATATGCATTGTAACTTAATTGGATAGTGAAGGGCATGGATATCTCTAGCCCATTACAAAGCGATATCATTGATAACAATTAGTAATAATTAAGAGCCCACAATTAATGGCATCCCTCATAAATCGATATTAATTGAGGTCATAATGCCTTGTAAATAAACTTTATTACATACTTCACTCCCCTCTTTAATGTGCACAGCCTATAACAATATCCCATATGGGATTTGTCTTGTTAATCGCAGCGTTTAATTGCTTTCTAGTGCTCATACATATGTGTCATCGGGCCGGACAACGCCTCATCCGTCTGATTCAGTTTTGATCTTATCCTATTGATTTCTAGTTATTTAAGCTTTGATTTTTCGAAATTATACTATTTAATGAACCGAAATATTTTTTTTTATCCTACATTTCAAAATAATTGTATCAACAAATAGTTCAGTAGTCTGCAAAAAGCACCGACTAGTTTGCCATTTTATTCATTTATATTTTTACACTTAAAAATAGGTTAAATGAAATCATGGTCTTAATTGATTATAATTTTTATTATTATTTTATTATTTATTCTAGGATTTTTTTTTTTTTTTTTTTTTAATGTCAATTTTGAACTTTAAGAAAGATTGTTATATCAACAAAAAATAAATTTGATTACTTCTACTATACATTTTTTTTTTAATCACTTCATAATTAATGAAAAAATATTAATTAAAGGTTGCAACTTTGAAACTGTTATTTTAAAAAACTAAAATTAATATTATTATGTATATATAGAATAAATGAAAGTAATAAAATGCTTGTACTTATTATCACATCTCTAATTATATAAAAAAAAATTATCAATTATTCTTGGAAACTAAGAAAGGACTGTTGTCAATAATACATTAAAAAATAACTGTGACACATGCAGCAGTTACAGTAACAGTTACTTTATCAGTGATTACCTCCTCAGGCTGATTTATAACAGATAATGACAGGCCGGCTTACTCTGCCTATTCCCTTCTGAGGTTACCGAAATTAAGGCGTGCCCACATTTCCAATAATATTATTCACAGAATAATATATATTCGTAAATTTGTTTATAAAAATTGTTAGTGCATCTCAATGTATACAATAAATTTTTTATATACTTCTCTCTTTATTGCACGCCTTTATTAAAATAACATAAATTATCAAGGATATTGAAATTATGAAAATTATAAATATGAGAAACAGGGGAATATAATTAATTTAAAATAAACGATCTAATTTTGTATCAAAAATAACAATTAAAAATGACAAAAGATATTATTGTTTGTTTCCTAGCCAGTGAGAAATTGAGTTTTTGATAGGAAAAAAATAAAAAAATAAAAAAATAAAATAAAATAAATGAGTGACCCACGAAATGAATCTTTACCTTCTCACCATAGCTAAAATAGGTTCGTAACCTGTAGGATACCCTGTCCTTCCTGCCTTGGTTGGAGTACATAACGACGTTGAGCCCAAATAAACAACAATAACAACTCTGATGACAGATCCAGCTGTTCGATTATACTTTTATGGTAAATTTTTCAGATATTTGTTCGTTAGAGATACTCCTAATTAATTCAAAAATAATTTACACCCGACAACTCGGTGGGAATAAATAAAGAGTAAGGCTCGGTGTAGAGCTCGTACTTACGCGGCTGTGGATATCCTCAATCATGCTGTCGATGGGAGATTGTGCCTGAGAGCCATTATCTTCAGTCCTCGTTATCTCTCTGTCCCTCTCAACAAACAATGCAGTTTGTCCAGGAAATAGTTGCTCCTTGACCCCAGCCGATTCTCCCTGGATTCCTTCCACAGCCGGCATCGGTTATTTCCTATGTGCAAGAATTTTTCAATCGCCTGTGGGGAATGTTGGAAGATTATAATACAATGTTATAAGCTTCTTCGATGGTGGTTCGACTCAGTACGGTGAATTACTTCCTATAGCCATAGGTTTTGTCCAGAAATTAATGGATATTTTATGTTTTTAGAATAAATGGTCAAAAACATTTTTGGTAATCAAAATACACTTCATTCTTCTCAATGAGGGATCGATATCGCAATAATAATATCGATATTCCATATCGACGATTTTTTGAGATCTGAATCTGGAAACAGAATATATCTGTGAAAAAAGATCAATAAATTGGTATATCCTGATATTTTATGAAATGACATTTAAATTATTCCAATCACGTTATTGCTATTCCATGAATATTTTTTCGGTCTAAATAATTAACGACATCGAACTACTGCTATGCAAAGTTCATATCCGCTCTCTCTCACTCTCTCTTTCTCTTTCTGGTGGTAGGGGCATTCAATGTATAGCAGAACAGACCAATGAGAAAACATACCTAAACCCAGAACTAAATGATTAATTTGTTGCAAATCTGATTTTAATTAAACGAATTTCCATAATTCAAAATACAACCAATAATTGTTATGTGTTATCTCTGATTAATTTGGCATGCTTAAGAGGTTGTAAACGCAAGCAAAACTTTTAAATACATTCAATTGGAAGGAATCTGTCCCTCGTTTGACCTTGGTAGTAAAAGGAATGGTCAGCTAGGAATTTATTTTATTTATCTAATATTAAGGATCTGTGGCGCAACCAGGATTACAATCAGGGGGGGGGGCTGGGTTTTATATTACAGGAAGATATTATTTTATGTTCTAGTTTGATTAAAACAAGATATGGGTGACGTTCGAGACTATTTAAATTAAAATCATAGTAAAAAAAAATTATTTCGGATGTCGGGGGGGGGGGGGGGGGGGTGTCAGCCCCTAAGCCCCCACCCTTCGTTTCGACAGGGTTAAGGAGGACTGAGATCGCAACAATGCTAGTTTAAAAAAATTATTGATAAATCTTACTGAACAAAGTGAAAATGAGATTTGTATAAGTCGGCGGTCAATTATAACAAGTCAAACAGTATCCTTAAAGGAATCGTAAAAAAGAAAATAAATTAATAAAAAAAAAAAAATGGAAAAGAAGAGATTATACACGAAAGGAAGTATAGACTTAAATAGAAAGATAAGGTAAGTGAATTAATCAGGAGGTTTTTTAGATTTTTATTTCCTTTTCTTCTGTTTTTTCTTTTAGCCAGGGTCGGGTGGAGGGCCGACAAAAGAAGCTCACGGACACGAGGCATAAGTTAGCAGCCGAGGCCCCTGTTTATGCATAATGAATTAGCTAATTTAAAAGTTATGGTTAGGATAACTTTTATTAAGGGTTATTCTGCTATCATAGTCGTTTATAACTCGTAGCGGAGGGTCTTAATAATAATTTAGTGCAACTTAACCCTGCTTCACTCTCATACTTATTCATTATACGTATTCATTTCATTGACAAAAGCGATAAATACACGATTCTGTACGGAGTTTAGTGATATTGGTGGCAATAGATAATACATGGCTTTAACGATGTACCATTATTCAACATAACAATTAACACTTTAACGGTTTTATATATTTTTTCACTTCTGTAGAACAAAATAACTATAAAAAAATTATTAATTTTATTTATTTACTGATATCTACAACTCTAAGAAATGCACTGACTGGCAAGCAATTTCACCACTGTTTTTTTTTTTCATTTTCACATTTCCGAAGGTATTTAAGTCCTAAGATTCCAAGGAATATAATATTAGGATTATTAAAAACTTAAATAAATAAATGCGAGCATTATTTTAAAATAAAAAAAAATAAAATTAGTAAGTCTTAAATTAATATGATTTATTAAAATTTTTCATTAAGCAGAGTCATATCCTTTAGGAATTTGTTCGAAATCGCGTTAGAGCTATAAAAACTATAACAAAATCTTGTAATGCAACTAACTATAGTTTGCATTTCCCTAAAAGTTGAAGATTATAAGATCCCAAGTCTATCTTTATGTTCCTAATTAAAATTATATTAGCATGCATACGCTAAAAAAATAACTTGTTAAAACTGTAAAAATAATAAAAAATGTTTATAGTTTAATGTTTTGAATCGTAATATAACAATTCTATTGTAATCCAATATGGAAAATGAGCCTGATATATCCTATATATAAAAAACGAGATAAACTGCTCTGTGAAAATCATAGAGGCATTTCACTTTTAGGAGTTGCATATAAAGTATTTTACAATATATTGGTTAATAGGCTCAATGGATTTGCAGAAAATGTTCTACGAGAATATCAGTGTGGTTTCCGAAAAGGAAGAGGAACGGTTGATCAGATTTTCGTTATGAGGCAGATAATTGAAAAATGTTGGGAGTTTAACACTGACCTCCATATATTATTTGTAGATTACTGCCGTGCCTTAGATAGTGTTGTTAGGAATAGAATGTTAAATACACTACGGAAATTTAATATCCCAAACAAATTAGTTCGTCTCATACAAATATCTATGAAAGGTAGCAATGCTAAAGTGTATATTAATGACTACCTCAGTCGCAGTTTTCCAGTTACAGCTGGGGTTAGACAAGGGGATGCGTTATCTGCTACATTATTTAATCTTGCGCTGCACAGCGTTGTAAAAAAGCTGAATATCAATAGAGATATACTGTACACGTCTAATCAACTTTTTGCATATTAGGATTATAATTGTTTGGTATTGAGGAGCAAGCAAGCATTGCTAGGCGTGTTTCGTTTATTGATTGAAGGCGAGGTAGTTGGTTTGAAAAAAAATGAGGCTAAAACCTAATATATGTACGTCACCAAACAATAATTCAAGAATTAGAAAAAATCTAACCGCATACGGATACTCCTTTAAAAATGTAAAAACGTTTACCTATCGGAGTGCTGAGCTCAACTGTGAAAATAGAATATCTACAGAAGTGCAAAAACGGATTATATCAGGTAACCGAGCCTATTTCGCGAAAATCAAGCTTTTTTGATCATTGCTCTTGTCACGAACAACAAAGATAAGATTATATAAAAACATAATAAGGCCTATCGTGACATATTCTGCCGAAATATGGACCCTGTGTACCTCCACGATAAATGCACTAAGATTTTTCGAAAGAAAAATTATCAGGAAAATATATGGCCCTGTGGTGGTTGAAGGTGAATGGAGAATTCAGAAAACAGGGAGTTATTAATGTACGGTTCCTGTGACATGGTTCAGTTTATAAAAGCGAGAAGAATTAAATGGTTGGGCCATGTACTAAGAATGGAAGACAGCAGAGCTCCAAAAAAGATACTACTGGGGACAATGTTTGGCATCAGGAAGAGAGAACGTCCAAGAAGAAGATGGCTGCAAGATGTTGAAGGAGACCTTCTGACCCTTGGTGAGAGGAACTGGAGATCGAGAGCATTGTGTTGAGAGGACTGGTGTAGTATTGTTGGAAAAACCAAGGTGCACCCGGGGCTGTAGAGCTACAGAAGTAAAGTATTGTAAGTAAAGTATTGTAATCCAGTGAATCATCGTGACCAACTTACGAACCTAATTCCAGATACGAATCAGTTAGCAATAATTATGGTCCAAGAAAGTATTTTAACATTCCTAAAGTATTTTTTTTTCTGTTTCTTACATTTATTATTTCCTTTATTTCACTATTATTGTTTTGTTTTTTTTCATTGTGTATAATGTGCGAATGTGATCATACGTCATCTATATTACTTATTGCCCTTAGTTGTGGCAGATTGTAATAATTACTCAATAAAAGGTTTAAAAAAAAAAATTAATTAAATCAAGGAATTTAATATCCACCGCATCAATCCACATCAATTGTTGAATTTTTCAGGTGTTTTTTAATTTAAATTATAAACATATTTTAATTTAATGAAGATCCTTTAGCGAATAAATAAATCATCATAGTGTAATTAAACTATTACAAACACCTAAATGTTTATATCGGCTTTTTGACTTGGATATTTCTTTTAACTGGGGATCTATAATTTTTAAGTGTAACGCTTTTATTAAACGTTACAGATTTTGAAAGTGAAAAAAAGCGTTACACTTGAAAATTATAGACCACCCAGTTAAAAGATATATCCATGTCAAAAAGCCGATAAAAACATTTAGGGGTTTGTAATAGTTTAATTACACTGTGTCGATTTATTATTATTCCCTAAAGGATCGTCATTAAATCAATATATATTTATAATTTATATTAAAACACTTGAAAAATTTACCAAGTCGATTGATGCGGTAGATATTGAATTCCCTGATTTAATTTTTTTTTTTTTTTTTTTTTTTTTTTTTTTTTTTTTTTTTTTTTTTTTTTTAGAAATAGCAGAATGTTAAAATACTTTTTCGGACCATAATTATTGCTAACTGATTTGTATATAGAATTAGATTCGTGGGCTGGTCGATAATTCATTGTATTACAATAGAATTGTCATATTATGATTAAAAGCATTACTATTTATTTTTATCTTGTCATTTTATTATGTTTATAGTTTTATAAGTTATTTTTTATCGTATACGGGCTGATATAATTTTAATCAGGAACATAACTATCTTGAAATTTATTGCACTCTAGGGAACCCCACAACATTTTAATAGTACCATGATTAATTCATTCAACGTGTCTTTTTTGCAGATCATTGGATTCACGATCAGACTATCACAGTGTTCCTTCCACGATTAATGTTTATGGCTTTTCGGTCGAGGTTCGGGGATCTATCAGCGGTTGGAAACTGTTTTCATTCTAAAATGAGATTTTGATTATGACGTTGCTTTCTCGAGCTCTGACAGTGTACTTAATGTCTTAGTATCTTTGGAACTATTGGAAATCTCTCGAAAAGTGATGTTTTTTGTTCTGTTAATTATTGTAATCGATCGTATGAAACCTGTTTCTGGCAGAACCCCTTTGGAAAAAATACTTATTATTAACATGGACCCCCCGTGTCCTTATCGTTTGTATCATAGGAGATCTATTATATGTTTCCATCCCATAATTTATTGAAGAACATTAAAACTTGTTTTTTTTTACATGTATTTTAAATTACAAAGATATAGGACAAAACAAGGAATGTATATTGATAGTAAAGTTTTCAAGTCATGGAGTAAAGGTTTATCTCTTTTATCCTGTCCTTACTTAAGAATGAGACCAAATTGTAAAAATTTTACCGTTTGATTTCTCAAAATAGAAAGTAAAAAATAATTAAAAAAAAAAATCTTTTGTAATTTTCTCGTACAACTGGTAAACTTTTTAATGAAGTAAAGTTACCTGTATCGTATGCTGTAGGTTCATGTTAGAGTGAGGTTAAATATCTTAATGGGTGGAAACGAATATTTTGTCACTCCAATATTGCAGGTCTTTAAAAAAGTCACGTTCAATTTGCTCAGACCGACTCCTTATTAAGCTCTCGAGTTTGGCACGTTTAAGGAAACGGTCAGTGTTATAAAGACAATCTGAATTAAAAAATAATTTATTTTTAACATATTGAAGTGGCAATTGATATATCAACAGTCAAAATCCATGAACAAAAGTAAAAAATAGCTGTATTACAAGGAATAAACTTCCAAAATCAGTATTTCTATGGTTAAATTTGCTGTTTTTGAAGAACAGTGTCACAAGGAGAAATATGGCAAATTCCTTGGTCTTTCTGCCATTATTTTTTTAAGAACTATTCTAATATTACGTCAGCCTCCTCATGGGGTTTTTACGAACAAAGGTAGGGAACTACTTCTGACCTTTAAAAAATCATTGATTGTTTAACCATCATTATTTCTAGTGTTCTCTCTTATATTCCCTTGCTTTGACTACGGTTGCTTGGTTTATGAGAACGCTGTCTGGGGATCTCAAGATGAAGCTGTGGAGACTAATGAACTGTTTCATTAAATTTATCTTCGGGATCCCAGGCGGTCACACTTTACTTGCCGATATTCTGAGCTTGGGTGGTTTTTTTTCTAAATTCCGACGGCAGTACTTTGTGGGTTAGCAAAACCTTCCTATGTTTTTGATCTATTAACTCTGTGCTCTTCTATCGACCTCCTAAACACTAAACACCAACCTTTTAACCTGAATATCCCCTCATATAAAACCGTTTCCTTTGACAAATCCTTCATCATTCGTGCTACTTCCTTCTGGAATTCCCTACCGACTTCTATTCGTAAAGCAGCTTCCATAACTTTCTTTAAAAATTATTTATTTTTGTATCTTTTAGACAATCAATCTTCTGCAAATATGTAAATAATGAAATAAATACTTAGAGTTACTTTTTCTTCTATTTCTTTCTTTTATATATACATATATATAAGATTGTATTTTATGTTATTTTTATTATTAGATATATATTTTTTTAATTTGATTAAATTTGTTTTCCTGTCAAAATGTATGCTACACTAACTGAACCATTTAATTTGTAAATAATACGGCCAGAAGATTTTACTTGTAACTGTGCATTGTTATTATTTTTAGGAGACTGTAAGTCTCAGAATAATGTTTATTTTTCCAATTTTTTGAAATTAAAAACCTTAACTATTTATCATTATGACGTATTTAATCTTTAATAAAACTGACAGGAAAACAAAATTCACCCAATCGATCTTTTTCATTGTCAAAATCACTCTTTTTTAGGGGTTTACGTTCCCATATAATTCGTATCCCATATGCCAGGATCTATGAAACGTATTAGAGTTATTAAAAAAATTAATTAAATAAAGAAAAAAGTATTACAAATTCCATGCTATTTTAAATTAAAATTTATTTAACATTTTAATTTATATGGTGATTATATCTGACCCTTGCGTTTAGTTCATTTGATTGAAAGAATCAAATTATTAATAAGCAATAAATGATTATTCGAAATAGGCAATGTGAGAGACAATAGGGCTTTCAAACGTAACCTTTTTTATTCAGACCAATAAAGCCCATAAACATAAGATCCAAGCGACAAATTTTATGTAACAAAAATATTTTTTATGAAATTTCTGATAAGAAAACTTTTGATCCGAGCAACACCTACAGAGCTATAACGTTATATAATGTTACATTTTGATGGTGAAAAAAGCTACACTAAAAAAGTACAGACCCCTAGACCCCTAGCAGACCTATTCATGTCAAAATGAATCTTTTAGCCAAGAAAAAAAAATTAATTATGGTGAAATTTTTAACTTGCGAGTGTATATTAAAGATTAAAGACATAATGATATATAGTTATGCTTTTAAATGATAGTTAAAGCATGACTTTATTAGGGTTCAAAAGTAGTTCCGTTTATGAGTACCTTTAATTCTTTTGTTCGGTAAGACCCCGTGAGGAGGGTGACGTCAGCGGACCATTCACTAGAGCCATTCAGCGCGGAGAGATTACATCTGAGATACAAAGCCCGCCCCCCGAGGCGCTCCCAGGCCGTACGCTCCCACCCGGGTCCAGCATAAAAGTTTATGTATTCCATCGAGTAAATAACTAACGTAGCCGTTAACTAACCGACTGGAGATCTTGGCCAATAGTGTCGGGTCATCGCCCATCTCATCATCTAGAACGGAGCCAAGTGGTACCAGGTAAGGGCTTCAGGGGTGAATAGAAGAATCTAATGAAAATGATGCCCGTAATAGATAAAGTATGCTTTCTCCAATGTCTGTAAAGTTGTTATTATTTACGCTTCGTATATTTAACAACTGGCTAGGGATTAAGTTATATTAAACGTATGGTACTTTCTTAAAGTGTTCATTTACTCGTTTATAAGTCACCTGTGACTATAATAAAAAAAACAAAAAAAAAACACTAATTTCCAAACTTTCCACAGCAAATGAAGCATTATAATTGGTCAATACATGTAAATGCTGCTATGTTTTCCTTAGATGGGGGTTAATTAAGTACTATATCAATTTAAGGTAGAGCCTCTAGTGACGCAATAGCCCTCATCAATTGACGTCCGACTTATTTGATTTTTTTTTTTTTTTTACACGCGAATTGACCACATAGTATCATGCTAAAACTTTATTTTCTCTTATCCTTTCCCAATGCCTTAATTTTTCTCTTTCTCCAGTACTCTTTCATGCATTCCCTGACCTTTTTGTATTCATCTTCTGTCCACGTTCGTCCGCTTCTCTTAGGTCTTCCTTCAGCTTAAAACCCTTCCACTTTACCCCTAAATGTACCTCTTTCTAACATTTGGGACTCTGTTTTGTTCGACTGTTCCAGGTCTTTCCTGACTTTTTTAATCCACGCTGTAGTGCTCTTCTTTTTCCAGAGGTGGTTGAATATTTGTTTTGTTAATCCGTCTTCGTTCATGCTGTAGTAATGTCCGAAAAACTCTTCCGCATAGTCTTTGAGATCCTTTCCACATTCTGATATAGTTGCTTCTCAGTTTCCATCCATCTTCAGTCTGCACTGCACCCATGACATTTGATTTATTGGATTCTTACTATCCTAACTTGCAAATCATTTCTATTATATGTAGTGGCACTTAGGTAGTTAATAATTAATAACGTTTTTATTTAATGATTTTATAAAGTTTCATATAATGTTACAGTAACTATACTAGGGGGCCAGCACAAAATTTAAACTTTACACTTATTACATATGATATGGGTACTTACATTACGGGACTACGGTCAAGTCGGCATCGTCTTTTTCCGGGTCCTTCAAGCAAGAACTCTTCCTGGATCATTTCTTAGGCCTTCATCATCTGTACCTTCACAGATTTTATTGTACTCTTAATGCTAACTGCACGTTCTTCTTTCAGAACAGCCCGTAAAAAGGTTCACACTCCCTCCGTTTAACTTTTGCCTTTCTTTATTTGGATACTTTATTTCTTTGCTCAAAAACATAAAAGGTGCCGTTTTATTATTGAACTTGATTAGCAACATAAAAGCTCTATATGAAGGTGTATGAATTTTTTTTTTTTTTTTTTTTTTTTTTTTTTTTTTTTTTTTTTTTTTTTTTTTTTTTTTTTTTTTTGACACAGTCTTGCTCTCTTGGTAATGCTCGGATCGACATTTTGACGACAGTTTACCGACCAAAAATTTAATGAGGAATACTTTTTGTTATATAACGTTTGGCGCTAGGACCGTTAAGGAACTATATTGGTTTAAATGAAAAAAGTCTCGTTTTCACTACAAGTGTCAGAGCTTTTATACTCTGTTGATGTGGAGGATCGAAAATTTACCGACAGTTTCCTTATCAGAAGCAGTATATATAAAAGGAGTAGATTATTGATAGATACATCCAGGGTCTATTGCTTTTTCCAGTCAGGAAGAAATTTACCTTACCATAGTTTGTCTTAAAATTTAATCCTAACCTTGTACATATCCCATGTAATTCTTGAAATTTAACAATTATTATTATTTTTTTCTTGAAAAATTAGGAGTAATGTTATCAAAATTAATTAATGAAGTTCTATAATATCCATTTAACAACTTGAGTGGTTTATTTAAAAAAAAAAAAAAAAAAAATGATTACGACTGGCTGTTAATATTCGCTGTTTGACTTTAGTAAAAGAACGAAATAGAAGAAAGAATTAAAAAAAAAAATATGAGAGAACAACCGTTGAACGTCGAGCAAGGGTGTACCCGGACCTTGAGCGACCCAGACAGAAGGGTACCGGGACCCAAGGTCCCAACTGGTTCTGCAAACGCAAATTATTACATAAGCGATTGATAATTTTATTTGAAATGGCTTTAGGAATAGTCCTGATGGACAATTATTTATTTTTGTTGAATTCATCACTTTTCAAAACACATTATTAGTTCGCCTTTTAAAAAGAAATCACACTGTGATATAAAAAGATAAATATAATCTAAACTATACAATATCAATTTGAATACTCGAGATTCATTTTTTCTGAACTTCCGGGCAAGTTTGATTGAAAAACTTTTCGTTATTCTTTGAAATTAATTTATCGCTAAAATCCCCCGCTCTCATAAGTGAACAATTTAGAATTAATAATAGTTAAAAAAAAAAGAATAATTAGACATCCAATTTTTAATGTATGAGCTGGTAATGCAGATGGAAAAGAAACTCTTATCAGTAGGTAACGGACTGAATTATCAGCGCCTACAACTAAAGACCCATAAATAATATTTTTACTCCCAATACCAATCCATATATGAGATGAGCATTTTAATTTGGTAATAATTTTTATTCGACAGAAATAATTTTATTGGTTTCATATGGTTTGATTTAATCATCTGTACTTCGATTATGCCACTCACAATTGTAATTAAAATTTTACTGTCGTAAATTTTATTATTTCTAAACCTTTTTTGAACAATGAAAATGAGTTAATAAAAGTGAGGTACAGATGGATTCAGTAGTTTCACTATTGCAAACTCTATTCCGATTTTTAGTTTTGTTTGCGAATTTAAGGAAAAATACAGCCGCTCTATAGATTATGGTTTATGTTAATTAAATTCTTAAAAAAATTATTCGATTTTCAAGCAAACTACCTCTTTAGATTATTTCCACATAAAAATTGATGTCAGATTCTAATTCAGCACCCTCAAAAACATTGAAAAACGTTTATTCAATAAGAACGAAAAATATCATTTTTTCACCCTCTTCGAGGAAAATAAATTATTAAACCGATTATTGGTTACTTTCCTTTAAATCGCCATTACTTTTTCACGCAATTCACTGGTTGGTATCGCTGGAAAGAGGAGAGCCTCAGCATTCTTTTGATGTATATAAATGCATAATGTTTTTTAGGGTGCTGAATTAGAATGTGTGAAAAATCTATAGAGGTAGTTTGCTAGAAAATCTAATAATGTATTTTATAAGCTTATTAACCTAAACCAAAATCTATGGAGCGGCTGTATTTTTCCTTAAATTCGCAATCAAAATTAAAAATATTGGTGCAAGGATCATGTTGTTATAATTTTTTAAACTCGAGATATAAAATAAATTAGTTTAATTCTATTTTATTTTTTTTTCTCGGCTTCTAGGGCCCATTGGTCAGAACGGCAAAATACGTGTCTAATATTTTTTGACCAGGAACCTCCAAAAAAATTGCCAACTAGATCCGTGAGAGACTGTGTCCTCCTCTTGTAAGATCGCATTACATATTTGAATGTTTCTTAATAGTTTAATTGAATATACGTAAATTTTATTACTAATTCTAAGCGCTACATAACACCTTGCATTTGAAACCTCTCATATAAAATGGCGCTCGCTTGCTATCGATAAATTTTCAAACTTCACAGTTATCCACATGTTATCGCATTTTTAAAAACAAATTGATTGAAGATAATTGCAATACCTTTCTGGGACTATAAACACGATGTAGTTAAAATTTGGTCCATATTGGTTCTGTAGTTTTCATGGTTTGTGATCACAAACGAAAAATGGCTTGCTCTTAGATTCATATCCATGGCTGTTTTGAATATTTGAATTTTTTGATTTTTTTAAGAGGATCTTTTTTTGTAACTTTATTCATTGAGAAAAGGGAATTTCACATAAATCTGTAAACACGGATTATAGTATTTTTAAGAAATGCATGATAGAATGACAGAAACTGAAAAAAAAAACAACAAAAAAAACAAAACAACAATATTCTAATTATATACCACAAAGCCCCTAATAGTGGGTTCGCTGGATCACTGGAACTTTTTTACCACGAGAAGCCTTTATTATCAAAACAAGGGTACTGCTCATGGTAGGCTGTGAACCATTATCCCATAGTTAATGTGAAATCTTTTTTTATTTCTTGTTTTTGTTCCTTGAATAGTAAACTATAGCATAAGATGGATTCGGAGGAAGTACTATGTACGCCTGATATAAATCTAAGAAACGGTTTGAGTAATAATACCGGTGAAGGGTTAATAGCATCATGCCATATTGGAATAACAGCTTATAGTAGACAGGTTATCTACTCCCTCTATATAAACATCTATTATTTTTTATTTTAATATGTATGATCGCTTTGTTTCAATGGATAGTGTAAAGGATGTGCACTATGATAGATATACTATAAATATTAGTATCTATTTCACTAATTCCTTTTGTACAGATCCACTATCTAGGACTACAAACGGACAAACGTTAACTTGGAATCGACAAGACTAAAACAACTAGAAACTCCACGTCGTTTTCCATTTCTTCAACATTATTAGACAAACGTTGAAACCTTCCGATTAATTACAAGAGATTCATTATAATGACAGTAATTACAACAATATGGACATACGGAGTCGAGATCTTGGGTTCCACTAAACCATCTAATTCAACTCGCATCCGATCTTGCAATCCAAAATCCTTCGAAAAATTCTAAATGCTACTTACTATGTCACAAATCTACTTATCCATAAAGACATTAATGTTCCATATGATGTTGATTTGGCGCAAACCAGATACCTATCCTTTCATAGTAAACTAAATAACCAAATCTGAAATTTCTCAACTTGCTTCCATTCTATTTCTGGCAACACTCCGGGACATCTGAAAAGAAGTTGGTCTCGGTACCTTCTCATTTAGAACTTTTATTGAATAACAATAGATCACATTTACTAGATGTATTTTAATTTTATTGTATACAGTTTTAAATTTCACATAGATAGCTTTAATAAAAACAAAAACAATAATTAATTAATTTTAACATTAGTTAATTAGTTTTAAGTAACAAGCTTATCTTGTAGTTATTGTTCATTTTTCTGAGTGTTACATCTGCTTTGTATGTCAGTCTTTTGTTCGATAACATTTATGCTGAAACTAAAAAACCTTCAAAAACTATACGTATATTCAGTCTATCCATAATTGAGTTCTTAAGAGAAAATAATTCAAGACTATATTGCTTTAATTAGCCCAAACCAGATTACCTATCCTTTCATAGTAAACTCCACAACCTTCCGAGGCGCCTGAAAAGACGATGACCTCAGGACATTTTCAAATACATCTTACATTGAAGTTCCACTAGTAGTGGCGTTACATGGAATTGACATGCTATTATGAACGTTATAATCACATTTATGGATGCATTTTTCTGTATACAGTTGTAAATTTCAATAAATAGATAAATTAAAAAAAAAATATTAATTTGGAAGGCTTGTAATGACTCTGTCAGTATAAGACATTGTGGGAACGAACCAGATTGTTGATGAGCCTATAAAAGCTTAGGCATTCGCTAACTGAGCGGGACGAATTTTATTATAATCATTTCTACTGAAGAGGTTTCGTCATTCACATTTCTCATATTAAGGTTTCGTAAGGGACCATTAATGCTTTCGGTCTTCGATTCGAAATGCACCTATGTCAGACGAAAACAATAATAGACCATCCGCCGAGACCTGTTAGCTATAATATATTCAGGTCTCGGAGGGATAGAGAGAGATGGCCCGAGGAAGTAGATATAGAAAGAGAGAGAGCTAGGAAAGAGAGAAGAGAGATAAAAAAAGATCCGAACATTAGATAGGACCCAACACAATTATATCTACAAATAACAGTGAGGTAATCTCTGACCTCCAGACTGAACGAATAAATATGACCGTATTCTGTAACAATTTATTAATCCTATATATTTAGGATGTTTAAAAATGAAAAAAAAAGTAATATAAATCTTAACATATGTGGATAGGAAACTAACGTAAGGAATCATGTATTCTTTATAAGATGAATTATTTTTGACTATAATTGACTAGAATTATTTAATTTAAGGAATTGACTAAATTCGCAAAATACTTTATTTTTATTATCGCCATTAATTGATATTTATAACTGCATGCAAGTAAATTTGTGGATAATGATTATAATGGCATCATCATAACTTGTAGTAGCTACTCATTAGTAGCACTTTAATTTAAGTATTATATCAGTAGGTCTCTTAGCCACTTTCTTTTCAGACACCTGGAAGGGTTATTGGGAATGGAGTGGGAAGTTGGGAGACTAATATATTTGAGTGATTAAGGAGTTTACGTTGGAAGGATAGGTATCTCGTGTGGGCTAAATCAACAACATATGGAACATTAAGATCTTTATTGATAAGTTTATTAGGACAAAGTAGGAGCATTGAGGATTTTGGTTGATAAGGATTTGATACGAGATGAATTTTATAGTTAAGTAAAGACCCGAAGCTCAACTCCATATGTCCAAATGGGTCAAATTACTGTCATGCAAATTAGTCTGTTGTAATAAATCGAAAGCTTTGAACGTTTGTCTAGTAACTGTTGAATAAATGAACAAGTCTAAAACGACAAGCAGTTTCTTGTGGATTCCTAATCTTTTGTTCAGATGAAGTCTTGATATGTGATTGGAGTGTTTAGGAGGCAATGAAGGGATCATTGCTTACTGATAACACACATGTGTTAATCAGCGTACTTCTTCAGGATGGTGCTAGGATGAGTTGGGCGCCATGGATGGAAACTGATACATCAAGTAGAAAACATTCTGAAATTTACGATTTTAAAAACCATTTAAAACCTATCCAAAGTTTTAAGTTCTGTATAAATTACCAAATAAATATTTTCAATACTCTCATTTTAACTTTGTTTCCTGTAGGAACCGAAAAACCAAATGTCGAAAGGATTGGTTGCATTGAGTTGACCATCTCACCTGATTATTGAGCTGCCCATTCCATATAATATATAAAGGCTATATATATATATATATATAGCCTTTTATTTCGAAATGTTGATGTTTTGAACTTTATATTTTTTTGAACTGACATTTAAAACTAGTCCTTAAATAAAAAATAAAATATTGAAGTAGCAAATAATTAATCAATTCCTGATTGCAACCTTATTTCTGAAGATTTTCTCTCAGTGTATTACTCCATTTAATATTACTCCAATATTTACTAGACAAGCACCTATAAATAATTAATTAATTATAAAGCACCCTATAAATCAAAAAAAGATTTATTTTCAAGACAGTAATTAAACCCATTTGAACATACAGAGTTGAGCTTTGGGGCTGTAATCAACCTCTCAATTCTTCTCGTGTCCAGTCCTTACTATCTAAAATCCTTTGTAAAATCCTCAATGCTACAAATTATGTCACAAAAAAACTTATCCATTATGATCCTACTGTTTCGTAAGTTGCTGATTCAGTCCAAACCAGATACATATCCTTTCATTTTGAACCCCATACCCACTCGAAAATACTAGTCTCCCAACTTGCCTCACACTCAATTTCAGATAATCCTCTAAGGCGTCTGAAAAGAAGATGGTCAAGAGACCTTCTAAAGTAGAACTATTGAAGTGCTACTAGTGTGTAGTTCTTTACATACCCTTGTAATAATTTTCCTCAAATTTACTAGTTGTATGTAATCTATACATATTTTAAATATCAATAAATAGTTTTTAAAAATATTCTTGAAGAATTCTTGTAATTGAGGCCAGTTACTCTTCATCTATTTATCTAGCTTTATAAAAATAATTATGTACGTGGTCGTTTTTATTTACCTGAATAAACTTCGTTTATTGTAGCACGAAGGATATACTCTTAAAGATTGAAAAGACTGTTTTAAAAAAACACTAGTTGGAAAAATAAAAAAAAAGCAGACCTGAAGGCTGAAACCAGTATTTGAAGCCATGTAAAGCCAATAAGCCGGGGAATGTTGAATCAGCTAATTGCATGTCATCGGTTGAGCAAATATTTGGTGCCCCTGAGATGGCGTGGGTGTCGAAACCATATTTGAAATTTAAATATGCCTCATGTCTGTTTGTGTGCTTAGTTGTGCGACAAGACTGTCGGCCACTGAGGCTCGGTTTATAGACTCAACATCTTAGCTGAACAAATTTATACTCCCTAAGCTGTATATACATGTTGATGTTTGGCGTTAATGCTAAAATTTAAAAATATTATATATATGAAAAATAGATAAAATAATTGTGCAATTATAATTGATGAGTTAGTTGCCACTTCTATTGGAATTATTTTATTTCGAAAAGTAGTTTAATTTATCAACAGTTCTAAAACATACAAACATTTGGAAAACATTAGCACTTTGTTACCTAGATGGAATATATATATATATATATATATATATATATATATATATATATATATATATTTATTTTTTTATATAAATTTTTTTTATATTTAAGAAATCAAGTATATCGGCACTCCCCTAAGCTGGCAAATGGAAATATCATAGGACCATTGGTTGAATGCGTAGAGGGGGAAATAGTAAGGTAGAGTTGGTCCTTTCATTTTTTACTATTACTGGTTGGTTTTTTTCCGTTCATATTAGAAACAAATTCAAAATGAGAGGTTTTGAACGATCTTATTAATTCTAATGATTCATAATATTAATTTTAGGCTATTCTCTAGATTATGAATAAGTCTCAATCTAGAGTTTTGTTTAAATGACGCTTTGCTATAGTCGCTAATGACAATAACGTGAAATAACTACTCAGTGAAATAACTACTAGCACTTTAATAAAAATTCTATATGAAAAGGTCCCTAAGCCATCTTCTTTTCAAATGCCTTGAAATGGTTGTCGGGAATGGAGTGGGAAGAAATTCGAGAGATAAATGGATTTAAGTAATTATGGAATTCACTATGAAAGGATAGGTATCTGGTGTGGGCTAAATCATTAACATATGGGGCATTAAGATCTTTAATGAAAAGTTCATTAAAGTTACTTTTAAATATAAGATAGGAAATCATTTAAATATTATTGTAAAAAAATCCGATTACTCCATAATATTAATATAAATTTAATAATAAAATAAATATTATTATAATATTACATTATTATTATTAGTATTTAATAATTATTAATATTTTTTCTTGATAAAGCAAAAATAAATACAACTTCAACTGATTTAATTTGTTTGTTTGTTCTTGGGCGCTAAAGCAGGAAAATCTTTCATAATTTATGCCAAAATGCTTCATAACTGATTTAATATAACTAATAATTTTGTTTTTTTTATTTTAGGTTAGCAGTTGGATACTGATTCCTTTCTAAATCTTGTAAGTATATTTACTACAATGCTTATAGTTATTTTAGAAATCAGAGATATTTTTTTTCCAAACTTATAGATTGCTTTAATATAAGTAAACATAGTATTTTTTTTTTTCAAACCCTTATTGGATAGAATTCTTATATTTATTACAGGCATGGGAAGCAATATTTAGGATGTTTGGCCCTTTTCTGAAATGTGTACATTGTAAGGCCTATAGAAAGTTTATGTTGTCTTGAGGTAAGGAATTTTAAGGAAGATTATATTTAGATGAAGGGGCTCACCTAATTCTTGTAGTCGGGAAACTTAAAACTAACTTTACACTTACAAACTAAAAAGAAAATGTCTTTATGGTCACATTTCCGACCAGTGGCCAGTGAGAAATTTTCCCTATGTAACCAATATAACCAGTCACTGCCGGAAAATCCGCTCCAATGAGCATCGCTCGTAGCAAAATAGTTAACTCTAGTATTAAAAGAATTTAATTGTTAATTAATATATGAATCGTGTAGAATCAAAATCCGTTATATCCATTTTTCAAAATTTTACAGGAATAATTTTATTACGTTTTATTTTTTTGTCGTATTACCTATACTAGGATAAGTATTACTAATACGTAAAACAATAACAAAGTACTAATTTTTGGACTGACGAAAACATTGACTACACTTTAAACCGATCTTCAATATTTTGTTCTTAGAGTGGTCTTAAACTTTGTAGTATAATTTTGTATAATTAAATGCAGTATGATCAGCTGTTTGGGCTCCATGTGAAGAAGACACGCTTCAGGTCAGTCCCAAAGATTTATATATTTCGAGTGCTATTTATGCATTTATTGACTTTATTTTGTGCACATTGAACAATATTAGTGCGCGTGTACCATTATTAAAAAAAAAAAGTGATATATATAGTCAGTCAATTTATTTAACGCCTTTTACAGGCGTACAGAGCTTTGGCTCTGGAACAATATGGCAACAGTTCTTAATACCTCAAAAATGTCTCAGAATGTTTTGAAACCAACAAATCAAAAACAGAAAGAAATGGAACTAATCCAAAGCAGTAATTACTCGAAAACCCAGTCTAACCTCAACGCAACTGAAACCACATATGCTAAAGCCACCGCTTCAGACCGTTTTTCAAAACGAGAAAATGCTATCATTTTACATACATTACCAGGCATAAAACAAAAAGAATATGTTCTCAAAATCGCAGAATTAATAGACCCAAAATTCATAAGATACACCTCTAGAATATCCAATTCAAGATTTTGTATCCATTTTAGCAATAAGGAAGCAATCGATAACCTCCTAAAAAAACATCAATCGATAACCATCGACAACAAACAAATAATTATAAAACGTCTAATTAACCCAGCCAAACGTATAATAATTTCTAATGCTTGCCCTTCAATTCCACACGAAGCAATAGAAAATGAACTCAGAAGCCTAGGTATTAAATTAGTCTCTCCCATGCATTTTCTAAGAGCTGGTTACCAAGACCCAAGGCTGGCGCACGTTCTAAGTTTTAGACGGCAAGTGTATATTCCACCCGAAGATTTGAATAAACTTCCAACGTCTTTACTTATAAAACATGACAATGTATCATATCGAATTTTTTTCAGTGAAGACATTGTCACTTGTTTTATTTGTAAACAACCGGGTCATATATCTACAGATTGCCCTGAGTGCGATAATGATAACAATATTCAGGAGGCATCTAACGGGAAAGAAAACCTATTAATACATTTTGATCAAGATGTTAAAAATAATTGTGAAACAATAACAAATTCTTCAATATTAGACACACCAAATCATATGGTTAATAAGGCTCCAACGACCATAGGAGGTTGTCATGGAGACCCTTTGAAAATAGAGTCACTAGAAGACAGTAACGGAATAGAGCCTTTAAACCAAGTATCACGTAGCCATGGTGATGAGTCAAACAATATCACTGTAGATAGTTCCGGTGCCGAATCAGCTGTTAATTCGAGCAATAATTTAGCAGCGTTACCCGTGGCGGTTTCTGGCACTAAACGATGTTACTCAAGTCCTCCTGCTTCTACTTTATCCAATATAGAATTAAGTTTATCTCTAGATTCTCCGGATGAGTTTGAAAATACCATTAATTTACAAGATTTCCCACCAATACCAGCACCTCAACCTTCTCGGAATAAGTCAAAAAAACTGAAAAAGACCAATATCAATACTGAAACCAACTTCGAAAATGCTAGACAGTTAATAGAAGATAATTTACATAAATATCCCATTTCTTTTGATGAAATGGTGAAATTCATTCAAATGTCGTCTGAAACTAAAAACTTCAGCGAACTAGTTCACGAGTTCACGAACAACAAAGAGGGCTTAAAAGACATGCTTGCCGAAGCAAAGAAACACACAACTGACAGACGATCCAAATTAAGGATATCCAAGATATTAAAAAGAAAGTGGGACTCTACAGAAAATACATTAAATACAGACGGCAGCACCGACAACTAGGAACTGACTAACAACTTTTCATTACTTTAATAAAATGACTACAACAAAAAAAACCCAATCATATTACAGTGGAATTGTAACGGATTTTACAAACATTACGAGCACTTCAAATTACTTTTAGCTGAAGAAAATCCCATATGCTGCTGTTTACAAGAGACACATTTTTTAAAATCACAAGCTGTTAATTTAAAAAAATTTAACATCTACCGAAAAGACAGAAATGATTGCAGATCTGCCTGGGGAGGAGTAGCGATTATGGTAAAAAAAGAAGTATATTCTGAACGGATTAATATTGACTCATCCTTAGAAGTTGTTGCTATAAAATTATACAAACCTGAACCTATCACAGTCTGCAATATCTATATACCTCCAAACCGAGACTTCACTGCCAATGATCTCCAAACTTTAGTTGACCAACTCCCAAGACCTCTAATCATGGTCGGAGATATGAATGGTCACAATAAATTGTGGGGTTCAACTTTATCAGACTACAAGAATAGAGGAAGAGAAATAGAGAAATTTTTAGATCTCAATAGTTTTTTAATTCTACTTAATGACGGTTCCCCTACTCATTTTTGTGCCAATGGATCCTTTTCCGCAATCGACTTATCATTCATAGACGTTAAACTTTTACATAAAGTTCAGTGGAGCGTAAAGGACACCTTGTATGGAAGTGATCATTTTCCTGTGACTGTTAAATTTTATGATATTTCAAATGCTACATTACATAGAGTTCCGAGATGGTCAATTAAAAGAGCGAATTGGGAAAAGTTTTCATTGTTGATAGAATCAGAAATGGTAATGAAAAAAGAATCATATGTCAATCTGGAGAACAAAATTACTTTCTTTAACCAAAGTGTCATAGAGTCAGCAAAAAATGAATATTCCACACAAAGTAATTTATAATGACAGACGTCTAGTTCCTTGGTGGAATGAAGACTGCCGGATCGCAATTATGAATAAAAAAAAAACACTGAACCGATACAAAAAAAACAAGATCGCTGGAAGATTTAATTGAATTTAAAAAAATGAGATCAATTGCTAACAAGATATTGAGGGCCAGCAAAAAAAATTCATGGATGACTTACGTCAATTCTATCAACAATAATACTACCATAACAGAAGTATGGAAAAAAGTTAATGCCATCCAAGGATCCAAAAAACTTGACTTTGTTTCTTCGGTTTCAGTAGATAATCAAATCATAACTGACCCTGGTAAAATAGTTGAGCATTTTGGAAATCACTTTTCTACTATGTCGAAAACTGATAATTATAACATCGATTTTCTGCAGCATAAATGTGAACAAGAAAAAAAAAACTCGATTGAATTTCATACACATGGCTCAGAAATTTTTAATCAGCCATTTACTCTAGCTGAAATGAATTTTATCTTAAACACATGCAAAGATAAATCTACTGCAGGCCCCGATCAGATCCCATATATTTTTTTGAAGAAACTACCGTCAATTGCACATTCATTTCTCCTTTCAATTTATAATGAAATCTGGACGACAGGGATGTTTCCCGAAGCCTGGAGGAAGGCCATCGTTATTCCAATCAGGAAAACTACAAAAGATATAAACATCGATAACTATAGGCCTATTTCACTACTTTCTTGTGTTTCTAAACTTCTCGAAAAGATGGTTAATAATAGACTAATTTATTTCTTGGACTCAAAAAAATTCATTTCAACTTCCCAGTGTGGATTCAGAAAACACCGCTCTGCTATCGACCAAATTACGAAGCTTGAAAACGAAATTCAAAGGGCTTTTTCAAACAAAGAACACCTGGTAGCTGTCTTCATAGATATCACAAAAGCATATGACATGATGTGGCGCTATAATGTTGTCAGTACACTATCCAAACTCGGTCTCTCAGGGCAGCTATTGACATTTATTAACAATTTTCTTAAAGATAGGTCGTTTCAAGTTAAGGTTGGATCTAACCTTTCTCAATCATTCCATCAGGAAAATGGAACGCCCCAAGGATCTCCGCTAAGCGTAACATTATTTTTAATAGCCATAAATAGCATTGTAAATACAACGCCTGCAGAAGTAAATTGTTCTTTGTTTGCTGACGACTTTGCTATTTATATAAGAAGCAAGTCAATAGAATATATCGAGTGGAAATTAAGAACAAATCTAGGGAATCTCGAATCATGGTCTAAAAATACTGGTTTCAACTTTTCAAGTTCCAAAACGGTGGCCATCCATTTTTGTAAAAGGAGAAAATGCCAAACGCACCCGTCATTAAGTTTGTTTCAACAACCTATTATGTTTGAAGAAGTTTTCAAATTCCTAGGAATCTACTTCGATAAAAAGCTAACATGGTCTGAACATATTCGTCAAATAAAAGCAAAATGCCAGAAAGGGCTAAATTTATTAAAAGTTCTGTCCAGCACTGAGTGGGGATCAGATCGACGAACTTTATTAATGATGTACCGTACTCTGATCAGGCCTATCATTGATTATGGAGCTGTTGCCTACAGTTCTGCTAGTGTTTCAACACTGAAATCACTAGATACTATTCATAATCAGGGACTTCGTCTTTGTATTGGTGCATTCAGAACCACACCTGCCCAAAGTTTGTACATAGAGAGTGGTGAGCCATCTTTAGAATTAAGGAGAAAATATTTGAGTTTAGCATACTTCGGCCAAATTATGTCAAAAAAACACCTCCTCGCTTACGATCCTACAACACATACGATTTTGAATGAAGAGCATAGACGATCCTGCAAATGTTTCCATTGTAGATGCAAAATATGGGCAAATGATTTACAATTATCTTTCCCTAAATATTTTAAATTCCCAGGCAATCCAATACCTAACTGGATACAAACAGAAAGTACGATTGATTACAGTCTATCATTTTTTTCAAAACCCACGACTCCTCATCACATTTACCAAAAAATGTTTAATGAACGAAAAGAAGTGTACTTCAACTACTGTTTTTGGTTTACCGATGCTTCAAAATCCAGCTCTGAAGTTGGATGTGCCATTATTATGGGCTCTGTTTGTTACAAATTTCTTCTACCAGAATCGAATAGTGCATACACCGGTGAGCTCTATTCAATCTGGAAATCGTTGACATTCATAATGAATAGTCAATGCAAATATCATCTGATTGTATCCGATTCATTAAGCTCACTGAAATCACTGGAAAACAGAAACTCAAAAGACGTTTTGGTGATGAAAATCAAACTTCTTGAGAAGGAATGTCTACGTTCAGGCAAAGTGGTAAGATTTCTTTGGGTTCCTTCTCATCTGGGCATCGGAAGAAAAACGAAGAAGCAGACCAAGCTGCAAATGCTGCAAGATTGAAACCCAATTCAGACGTCATATACATCAATAAAACGACTGCATCGGATTGGCGTATTCATATAAAAAAAAGAATATATGAATCATGGATTACAGAGTGGAACAAAACAGCTGAAAAATTAGGCAAAATTAAAAGTAGTCCTGACGTATGGAGAACATCAGAAAGGAGAAATCGCCGCGAAGAAGCTGTCTTGGCAAGGATACGAATGGGACACACAGCCATAACGCACACGTATCTTCTAAAGGGACTCTATCCACCGACCTGCAGGATCTGCAATGTACCCATGACCGTGGAGCACATCTTAATGGACTGCGAGGAATACAAGGATGTAAGGAAAGATTGCGGAATGGCCAACCGGATGGACATCGCTCTTGGTGACAGTGAAACGTCTGTGCAAAGTTTATTTAAATTTTTGAAAATATCCAATGTTTATAACTTTGTATAATTATGCTTACTTTTAATACCAATAATGTTTGAATTAACTGAATGTTAAAAAACACATATATTTGTTGTTGCTAATGACCCTCTAGGGTAGATGCTTGTAAAATAAATAAATAAATAAATAAATGCAGTATGTCAGTTAATATATATAATATGTAATCCTTCTTTACATTTATAATATTTCTAACAAAGTGCTTATGTTTCGAAATGTTTGTATGTTTTTAGAGCCGATGATGAATATTTAACATTCAATGCTTTATAAAGACAAATATAAAGAACTCACATAATAGAATTTACTGAAAACTGCGAGTAAACAATCTAAAGAGTTTGTAATCAAACTATGCGTTAAAGGCTGATTAAGTTTTAGTTTTTTTTGGGATATAGTGGTTTTTGGTTGCCAAAATTCGACCAATCGTTCCTGTCAGATTCATGAATTATATTTTCTTCCCCAATTTAAATCATAGCATTTTCTGTACTGATCCGTAAGAATAAAAACAAAACAAAATATTTTTAAAATTAACATTTTTTGTATATCTTAAATACAACTAATCCCGTTAACTAAATGATAAAAATATATAAAGCATGAAACATGAATAATAAACTATATATAAACATGAAAACCCTCATTATGAACTCCATTCACGCCCAAAATATTTAGGTGATATCCTCGTTTTCTCACCAGCCCTTGAAAATAATCACATTCACATCATAATAATATTAACAAATATTAATATATCTGTAAAAGTAATATTATTTCAGCTCTGGAAAAATTCTTTTTCCCCATTAGACCACGTAAATAATTGTTGTCCTGGAAAAATAAGTTGCGGTTAAAGTACAGTGTTCAGAAGAACTAATGCACTTCTGACCGTTGCGTCCTGCTGAGAGAAAGAGGAAGATTTGCCCCGAAGTGAAATTACGAAATAGAAGCACTATCTGAGAGAAGGTCTGCCCCATTTAATCCAGCATTAGGATAATGGCAGTTATTAAATATAGAAAATCATCTCGGGATGACATAATGGCCCCGGGGCTGGATAGATTTATGAATCGCCCCCTTCCCTAAAAATCTATCTTGATTCTAGATTAAGATATATGTGTAGGCCAGCATCTCACGGTCCGCCTCATTCGTTTCGTCATAACTTTGATTGAACTGTTTCTTCTTCTAAAACAATTAAGATGGGCCTTTATTAAACACAACCACATCCAATTTGAAAATATCAGAACGGGATTTAATTTATTCAGGTAGTTAGTTTCCTGGCTGCGGTCGGCGTTGCTGATGAGTTGAAAAAAAAAATGTGTTGCATCATTTTCACTTAGGAATTCAATTATTTATAGGATGAATACAGTTGAAAAATACCTATTGTAGATTTTATTTGGGAAATATTAAAAAAATATATATATATTTTTTCAAGGTGTGTTAATTTTAGCGTAAATGTTAACGAACTAAAGACACACCAACAGAAGCAAAACTCAGAAAAAGGATTAATAGCTACAAGATAAACTTGTTTAAAACCGATAGAACCTATGCCTATTTGCTATTTATTACAATAGAATTGAAAAAAAAAGTTAAATAAAAAGACAAAAATATTTATTTATGGAGCTTGGTGCTTAATTAAGTTTATATTTGATAGTTCAAGCAATTAATTTTTTTTTAAATTTATTTTATTTTATTTTTTTTTGCATGGAAATATATTTTTCTGGAGTTTATACTTAAATATACAAAATATACTTTTTCAGTGTAACATTTTTTTTCCACTTTTATTTTGACACGCTCTAGATCTGTTGGTATTGCTTGAATCGAAAATTTGACTAAGGTTTCCTAATCAGAATTTTGATAAAAAATATTTTTGTTCATAACATTTGTCGCTAGGATCTACCATTTAGGAGCTGTATTGATTTGAATGAAAAAAGTCACTATTTTCTCTCAACTTTGTTTTGTTTTTTTAAATAATCTTTTATTGTTAATTTGATTACCAATTTAATTAATTTGATCCATTTAATTCTAAAATGTAAATTGGGAAAAGCAGCACATTATAGATAGACATTTTCAGGATCTATTGTTTTTTTTCTTAGTTATGGAAAATTGATTTTTTTTTTCTATATATCAAAAAACAAAAATAAAAAAAAACAAGCTTTTGAGCTATGCCGAGCTTTTGACTGTTTAATGAACCATTCACGAATGTAGTTTTAGTCGGTAGAACGTTATATTTGAGCTTCAACTATTCACTAAGAGAGAGCAGGATATGTCACCATTGTATGTCTGCAGATCGTCCTGTTCTTTATTCACAAGACTTTACTTCTGCAAAATTGAAGTTTTTGAGTTATGTCGTTATTGCAGCAAATGAGCGATATGTGTTTTAATGATAAATTTTAGTCTATTTTTGTTTATTTTGGCTATTTATTGAAATTTACACCTGTATACAATAAAATAAAAATATATCTAGTAAATGTGAAGATGTTGCTCATAATGACATGTCAATTGCTTATGAACCAACTAGCTATTGGTTGCCCTTCATTTAAAGTTCTATATGAGAAGGTCCCGAGGCCATCTTTCAGGCGCCTCGGAGGATGGTCAGCAATAGAATTGGCACGCAGAGAAGCTAGTGGGTATGATTCATTGAGTTTACTATAAAATGATAGGTGTTTGGTTTGGGCTAATTTCGAAACAAATAGAACATTAAGGTCTTTATGGATTTATTTGAGACAAAGTAAGGAATATGAAGGATTTTGGATCGCAAGAATTGAATACAAGATGAATTTGAAGGTCTAGTGGAATACTAGATCTCAACTAAGTACGATGTACAAATAAGTCTAATTACTAAATGAGTATCTTGTGATCATTCGGAAGGTTTGAATGTTTGTCTAATAAATGTTGAAGAAGTTGAAAGCGAAGAGCAGTTTCTTGTCGTTTTAGTCTTATGGTTTCCAAGTCAACATTAGTCCAGTTGGGAGTCCTAAGAAGGATCTGTTTAACTTGGATTAGTGGAATTGATAGTATATTTATCATAGCGCAGTGTTATGTTATTATCTATATCATTTACCAAAAAAAACTTCCCATTTATTTTCTAGTAAAGTAGAAATTAACTAAGGAAAATGTAAGTAACTAATTATAGGTTAAGTTTTGAAAAACAATTCCTAAATAGTAGAAAGCTATTTGGAAATATTTGTGTATATTTACATTCATAAAATATTATAGCGTTGCTCTAACAGTGAGGCACATCTTCGAGGAGTGCCTTCAGTACAGGAGAGATATGGATAAATGTGGTGTACCTCATCAGCTCTGTAAGGCCTTGGGCGATAGTGAACAGTACATTTCTTGTACTATAGAATTTATAAAGAAAATTAGGTTATATAATTGTCTTTAATGTTCGTTACTATATTCATTACTATTTTTTTTTCTCTTTATTTTTTTTATTTATTTATTCATATTTTTAAAAAAATCTTATTTATGGTTGACATTTATATAATTTTATTAGAAATTTATTATTGTTATTGACATTGTTGCAATGCAGGTGGTATAGTAATATTCGGGTACATGGGCAATAATAACCATAGCAGTTTTTTGCCCTTAAAAACAAACAACAACAACAACAACCAATATTACAACTTTTTTGTTTTGTCTTATTGCATAGGGATTTTTCATGGTTTCTCAAAAGATCACATTACAGTAAATTATAGGCACAACTTTGAAAGAAAATTCCTAAAGGGTGGAAAAATAATTATGAAAGAAAGAAATTTTTAAGATAGATAATAATAAACATAACTATAATATTTAATATATATTTACAAGTCTAAAACGACATGAAACTTCCCGTATTTACAGACTACTTCAACATTTACTAGACAAACGTTCAAAGATCCCTATTAATTAAAAAAGACTCATATACATGACTGTGATTAGACCTATTTGGGCGTACGGAGTTGAGCTTTGGGGATCCACTAAACCATCCAATTCATCTCGTATTAACCCTTACAATCCAAATCCTTCGAAAATTAATCCTTAATTTGTCACCAATAAACTTATCCATAAAGATCTTAATATTCCATATGTTGCTGATTTAGCCCACACCAGATACCTATCCTTTCATAGTAAGCTCTATAACCACTCAAATCCGTTAGTTTCTTAACTTACTACAGTGCAGAATTTTTAATAAAGTGCTACTGATGAGTAGTTCTTTTCAAGTTTTGACATATTATTGTAATCGTTGTCAATACAATTACCTGATGTATATATTTTTTACAGTTGTTAATTTCAATAAATGTATATATATATATATAGCTATATTAGTTTTTTATTTTGTTGTTTGCACATTCTTCACAGTATCCAGCGAAACAAATCGATCATACATATTAAAAAAAAAAAAAATTGATCTTTAAATTGTAAGAATAGAGCATCTGTCATAAGCTGTTATTCCAATAAGCATTCAGTACGGAATCTGAGCTTGAATTACAGTTTTCTATAATATATTTTGTTTGTTGAACGTTATTTAGATTTTTTGTTAAATAAAATTTAAATCATTTTGAATATAATTATTTTTTTTTTTTTTAATTTATTGTTTATTTGTTCTGTGAAGGTTAGTGATCTATCTAATGTTTGTAAAAAAAAAAACTTGACTAAAACCATAACTATAAATGTTACTTTCTAATTTTGTTAATATCCTAAAAGTTCGACACACCCACATTCTTAAAGCTCCAAGTTTAACAAAAGCAGCGTCATCTTAATTTCCATATGTAATCCATTACCGGATTAAACAGCGGAAATACATGCAAAGTTTGCGGTCAGTGACTCTGCAATTCCGAATCAATCGGTGGACGAGCTGCGATTCCATCTGCACTTTCTCCGACTTCTCCAGTTTACCCAGATTCTTGTGAAGGATCGGCACAAGTTCGCGAACCACAAAATAACATGTAAATCGGTTCAGCCTTGAGACCAAAATAATAATATATAATCTAGATAGCCGGTGGTGGGGGGTTATGTGTGTGATCGGTCACCGGCCTCTCAGGTGACTCCTCTTTCTCTGTTGTGTCACGATCCGATAACTGTAGTGTCTTTAATCGTTATTTAACACGATTTATTGATAAGAACAAAAACTAATATTGTTTTTTATGTAGTTAAATACTTGCAGTCATGTTTATTGATTGTCTATCTTCAAAATTCCTATCTTTCATAATTATTTTTCCACCCTTTTGGAATACCTATAATTTACTGGAATGTGATATTTTAAGAAACCATGAAAAATCTCTATGCGAAAAAACAAAAAAAAAATAACCGTAATATTTTAGAAAGTTAAATATACACAAACATTTCTTAATAGCTTTCTACCATTTAGGAATTGTATTTCAGATTTTTACCTATAATTTGTTAGGTATATTTTCCTTAATCAATTTCTACATTACAGGAAAATTAAAGGGAAGTGTTATTTTTTGAGAAACCATATACATTATAACAAAAAAATAATTATTTTATAATATAATAAGGTATATTTTTTTTATGTTATTAAATATACAGTAACTTTTCTTAATAGTTTCCCAATAATCTTTCTATTTAATTAAAAAAAAAAAAAAAAAAAAAAAAAAAAAAAAAAAAAAAAAAAAAAAAAAAAAAAAAAAAAAAAAAAAAAAAAAAAAAAAAAAAAAAAAAAAAAAAAAAAAAAAAAAAAAAAAAAAAAAAAAAAAAAAAAAAAAAAAAAAAAAAAAAAAAAAAAAGCACCTTTACAAATTAACCCTATTATTTTATATTTACAATTAAATTTCTATTCAGAAGTTATTTATTTTTTTTTTTTTTTTTTGGAGAGAAATCATTGGAAACCTGTATGCAATACAAAACTATTATATATATATTTTATGCAATTAAATATATGGGAAAGTTTTTTAATGGTTATCCTTTCTTTAGGATTTGAATTTTTTTTTTTCAAAGTTTTACGCATAATTTATTATTGTGTAATCTTTTATTATAGACCAAAGGCCTATTCTTAATCTAAAATTATGAACACTGCAAATATTCAAAAATATAACAACTGATAATTAAAGCAGTAAAGAGAAATCGAAGTTGTTTTAAAGCAAAGACCATAATTTATTAATCAAAAATAAAAAAAGAAAAGATAAAATATTACTTAGGTCAATATCTTAATATTTAAAATTACGTCATGTTCATAGGATAAATAGGGAGTTTATATTGTTTTTAACATATTATTTTTTAAAATGCAATTATAACCCTTAAGATATATTAAGTATTTTTTTGTATTATTTTCGATGTTTTCAAGAAGATTAATTAAAATTTAAAAATTTTAAATTTAGTTGTTTACATCCCCATATTCATTAACGAGAGAATATGATACGTATCACAATAAATAAAATCAAGCTGTATTCAAAAAAATAAATAGAATTGAAATTATGAATTCTTAAGTTAATTCGTTTTTTTACGGTTTTGCATTAGATATACTTCAATTTATTTGAAATCACAATGGACCTTTACCTCATCGAAGACAGGACAAAATGAACACAAGAGGTGGATATAAACCATATTGATTAAAAATTTCTTAAATTTAAAAACCCTTGAGAATTTTTTTAATATTGCTTAATTTGTTTAAATTAATTTATCAATAGTCCTTATAGGTTTCATATACCTCGGGACGTAATCCCCTGAAAATTGATGGAACGTTTAGCCGAGAAAAAAGAAAAAAAATCAATCAGGTGGAATATTTTGTCTGTTATTTATTTAATATTATATTAAATAAATATTATAAATATAATGTTATACTATTTAATATTATTATTTATTAATATTAATAAAAAACTAATAATAAAAAAAAGTTCTTTATTAATTATGGGACCTTAAGTCCCTTAAGAATAAAAAATAATGTACAATCAGGGGGCCTACAGAACCTCAAGATGGTTATGAAATATTATTAAATATAATAAAATAGTAATTAATAATGATCACAAATAAAGATTAAACTTAGAAATATTGACAAAAGCAAAAACAGAAATATTATGATTCATTGTGTGAATCATTTGTGTAGAAACAATAAAAATTTCTTGTACATAAACTTTTATATTTTATAAGACTATTAAGTGGCTAATGACAGTTTTCATGGATCTGGATGGACAGTAGGTGGTTAAATAAGTGATATTTGAAAGTGGAAAGGGTGTTTGAGTGGCGAATGGTATAAGGGATGGAGTTCCATAGGGACGAGGATCGGATTAGGAATGATCTGTTGAAGGCAGCGGAGCAATGAGCAGGAGTGTACAAATCTGATGGGCGGGAACGGGTTTGGCGGGTAAGTTCAGAGGATTTAAATTGATATACTTAAAGCAACACTATTCTGGATGGAAGATTCCGTAATGGAATTTAATTTAATCTTAACTACTAATATATTAAATATCTGATTAAATAATTGAGAGTTACCTCTGTCAAATGCACAATTTGTGAGATTTATGCGATGAACGGAATTTGATTATTATAATTTCAATGTGTCATTTCCAATAAATTTGCTATAAAAATATATTGAAAACTACCACCATATTCAACTTTTTATATTTCAGAAAATATTCCGCTGATCTCTGTTGAACAGATCCGCTATCTAGGACTTCAACTGGACAAACGTTTAACTTGGTATCCACAAACAAGACTTAAACGACTATTTTTACCAAGGCCTAGTCTACGGAATCCATATCTCGACTGTGATATTGAAATTGGTGAATAAAGTTTATGTATTTTTCTGATTTCAAAGATTGATATACAGCCAAATTACAGGCAATCCAATGTATCTTTGATATAAAATTGGTAGTGGAAGAATGGATAAGTTACTTGGTACACTCAGGCACTTCTGGAGATTTCCCCACTTCGATTCTCAACGCTTTAAGCTGTATATAGCCTAAGAGAATTATCTGGAATAGAGGTTAATGCAATTTGATATGTTTTAATTTTAAATATAATTACTTACCCGCCTTAAAAGAAAAGAAACTGTTACTGTTACCAACATTTACTAGACAAACGTTCAAAGCTTCCGATTTACTACAAAAGACTGATTTACATGACAGTTATTAGACCTATAGGACCAGTTCTACCTTCTAATTCTTCTCGTATCCAATCCTTACAATCCAAAATCTTTCGAAAAATCCTCAATAATCCTTGCTTTGTATAACCAAACTTATCAATAAGGATCTTAATGTTCCATATGTTGCTGATTTAGCCCAATCCATAAATATTTGTTCATAGTAAACCACATAACCACTCAAATCCACTAGTCTCTTAACTCGCATTCTATCCCTGATAATTCGTCTGAGGTGTCGGAAAAGAAGATGGCCTCGAGACCTTTGGGTGGTTGTTTTACAAGTTATGTTATATTAATTTTTCTACACATTTACTGGTTTTATATGAAGATATTTCAGAACAAGTCTGATTTATAAGTGATTCGATATGACCTTCTATCTCAGTGGTTACTTGGCATGAACAAGCCCTGTGCCGGAGATAAAAGATTCGAGAGACGTTAACTGACTGGATGTGCCACTGCCTCTATCATTAGTAAACCAGTGGGTCCCTTTTTAATCAGACAGTCCTAATACTAGATCATTCAATTTAAGTACAAGTCATAAAAAATGATTGAGATCAACAAGTGAGGATGATTAGAGACTAGCGTACTCTGGCAAAGTGAAAATTGGTCGGATCTGTGGACCCAGGTCGTCTTTTGTCAGGCATAAGTAGTTGTCCTTTCTCGAGGGCCTCTGAAAATTAGGCGTGGACTTGGAATTATTTTCTAATGACAAATATTATCGTAAGCTTATGATTTAGATCGTTTATAAAAATCTTTTTATGATTATTTCGTTGTAGGGCAGATGGGGACAAAGACTAGCATTTTTAGGTTTTTCATTTCTCGAGGGAAGGGAAAAACTGATTTTCCTCGGTTTAAGAATTGGTTACTTAATTCTTGGGGTTAGCTAAATGCCCATGACACTAGCAAGTAGATTGAATCTAAACATGATTGATTCTTTTAAAAATACAGAACGAAAAATGGAGTTGTATATAGAATATTCAGCAAATCTCATTCGTAAAAAAAAAGTGACCTCATTCGTTTCTGGAAATTTGAAAGTATTCTGTAAATGTTTGTGAGTGCGGGGACGCATGCTTTTAGGTTATATGTGATAGTGGTCATTTTTCTTGGGTGGAGTTAGTGTGATCCTTTTCTTGGTGACATATGGACCTCCATTTCCCCGGGAACTTTGATATCTCTAGTTAGAGATCACAACTTGCATCTTCTGTGATGTAAGGTTCTCTAAAGACACTCGGGGATATGTGTGGGTAAAATGTTCCCAAATGTGGGAACTTAGAGCGTGCCGGGCGGGGCTGAAAGAGCCAGTTTGCAATATTTTGATTTCTGAAAAAAAAAAAAAAAATTTCTCTAGTGAATAAACTTTCTACCGTTTCGAATTGTTTTATCTTGCTTTAAACTATTTTTTATGACTTTTTTGAAGAGAGTCCATATTTAAACCCCAATTTTTCTAGTGCACTTTGAAAGCTTTTTATAAAATGATGTTAATCCCTGGCGCAACCAAGGAGGGGGGTGCTTGGGGGCTGAAGCCCCCCTCCAAACGACCGAAACGAGACTAATTTTTATTTTTACTAAAATCACATACTGAATTAAATTTAATGTTTTCAACTAAGGCACTAATGATAACCCATTGAAGAGGATTGAAAAGGAAAGCGCTTTGCCGAAATCGTAAAATTATAAGATCAAATAAATAGTGGAATGATAACTATGATTTTCATTTATATAGTCTCGGAACGTTACTCATTTCTTGTTTCAGTTTAACTAGAACATAAAAAAATATCTTCCTATATATATATATAAATAAACCCAGCCCCTCCCTGATAGTAATACTGGTTGTGCCAATGATGTTAATCATTGTTTTGTCTTCTCGCAATTAGAAAATTGTTATAGTTGTTAAGGAAAAACAAAAATCTAGAATTTTTCATGTTAATAGTAACTTTAAATAAAAAAGATAAGGCGGTGCCCATTTTTTCACATTTTCCTCTACTATTTTAATAGATTAATTTTTAGGTGAATAGTAATTGATTTTTGATGCTACAAATATATTTGTCGAAAGTGTTATCTATGTCTAAGAAGTGGCTCGGTCTCTAATTATAATTTTACTTCGGCTATAAAATATCGTGGATCCCTGAAGAAACTAAAAATAAGTTCAAAACTGCTATATTTATCACTCAAGGCCAATCTATCTTTTAGATACTAATCATTCAGTTAACAACTAAAACATCATAAAAGGAACAGGAACGAAGTAATAAAACACGTTTTTAAATTTGTATCCCACGACCTGCCAATTAGCGAATTAGAGACAATCCGTTAATTCGACCAGTTTGAAACAATCCATGACTATTTTGTTTCTAGTCACGAGTGTCTAATTTGTTGTTGAGCTGTAATTGATAGTGTCTGGGAGCCGAAATAGATGAGAAATGTACAAGACTAAAAGTCCAATTAAAAACATAGGTGTTCTTAGAATATAAGTTTGTAGTGGTGACTATTATTAATCAATATAGAAGCTAGTAATTTTTTTTTTTTAATACAAGATTTAATCAAAAGGTCTTATGATTTCAAGTAGCATTTTAAAATTCTTTAGACTTATACAAAAAGAAACTGCTTTTACTAATCCAAAATTTACTATACAAGCGTTCAATGCTCCAAATTAATAAGAAAGACTTATTTGCATAACTTGTAATTAGACCAATTTGGGCATACGGAGTTAGCTTTTTTGCTTTACTAAACCTTCCAACCCTTCTCGTATCCAATCTTTAAATCCTCCGTAAGATCCTCAATGTTTCTTAATATGTCATTGTTCATAATCATTATGTCACAAAAACGATCCTATAATTTGAAATAAAATTTTTAGAAATTTAGGTGTGAATATATTACGAATACTAGATTTAAAGTGAAATAGTAAATGGATTGATTGAAAAACTCAATTCCTTTAATGTTGGGAAAAATCATGGATATGTTTAATCTATAAGTTGTTAAAAGAGAGCTTGAGTGTGTCAAAATGTTAATTTTAGAGGGCGGAGAAGGAGTTACTCCAAAAAAGTACAGAACCCTAGCTAAAAGACATCAATTAAAAAAAAAAAAAAAAAAAAAGATATCGCCAAAAGAAATTAATAAACTCAAAATATTAGTAGAATAGGATAGAAAAAAAAACCCCGAGAAAAATGATAATGAAAAAGAAAAGATAAAAAGTTAAAAATTATCTTTACAAAAAATTAAAACATTATCATAATTAAACTATAATTAACGCTAACGTTTTATCTGACAGACTTTGTGATTAAATATAGTAACATATTTCCATTCCCTTATGCCTTATCACGACTTATCAAATATATACTTACAGGCTTAAAATTCAACCCAATATATTTTTTCTCCTTAGTGCTCCGTATTATGTTATAAATAAACTTATCCATAACGATCTTAATGTTCCATATGTTGCAAATTTGACTTAAACAAGACACCTATCATTCCATGGCAAACTGCATACCCACTAAAATCCATTAGTTTCACAATTTTCTTCTCGCTCGGTTCCCATTAAACCTCTGAGGCTTCTCAAAAGAACATTATATTGAACATTGAAGTGGAGAAAATGAGTAGTTCTTCACAAGGCAACTAATATGTCATTGTAATCATTTTACCTCACATTTACTTATTGCATATAATTTATACAGTTCTTATTATCAATAAAAAAAAAAAAAATGTTAAATAATATGTCGGATTCTCAAGAATTTAGATTTTTTAAAATAAAAACTATAGATCATGGATATGTCTATCTATAATCTACAGCTTTTTCCAGTCAGGGATAAATTGAGTTTCTGGACAGGAGGGTGGTTTGAAGAGTATAGAAGGTTAAGACAGAAAGAAATCTACCAACAAAATTTATTTTTAATCATCTATGCACAATTAGGCATTGGCACTTTGGTAAAACTGAGCGATAGTGCTGTTGATCAATTTATATTTTAGAATCAAATGGATCAAATTACTTAAATTAACAATTAATGATATTAGACATAAATAACGTTAAGTGACTTTTTATAACGTAACTTTTTTCACTTAGTCCAATACAGCTTCTTAAGGATAGGTACCTGATACAAATGTTTTGACAAAAAATATTCTACAGTTTCTTCAAATTTTCGATCTGAGCAACACCAACAAAATGGGTTGCGTGTTAAATTTTTAAGGGTGAAACAAACGTTACAGGACCCCAGCCAAAAGACATATCTAGTCAAAATATTGGACTGTCAAGGAAAAATGTCATATATCGTGTATCGATACCTATCCTTGCTGAGGATACCCACTGAACGGTAACTTGACCACGTAAAACACCAACCTTGTATCAAGGCTTATGCCGAAAAGTCATGAACACAACTGCATGCCGAAGAACCCTCTAAGGACGGACCCGGGACTACTCAGTCGCGAACTTGTCAGTTCTGTAGTTCCGGAGCGATAAGAACTAAGGATAGACCGCCCAGTGCGAGCAATGCGGCGGAGTTAGTTTCTTCGAATGAGTCGGCTAACTACACTCGGCTAATGGCTGTGCATTAGGCTGATTCAGGAGCTCGCGCTATCGGCAAAGGCCACTGCTGCCTCGATCTGGGACCCTAGATCATATCTCCCTGTTCTGGCTTCATTAGTTTATGTTCACCGCTCTCCTCTAGCATTTGTTAATGCCTACGTTATACTCGTAGCCGTTGATGGTAATTGGCAAGTTATTCAGAGATTGCATGTGAACGATAGCTGTATTTGCAGTGTGAAAGAAGCGATAAATATAATTGCTGTTATTTGCAGTGTGAAAGAAGCAGTTATTCCAAATATAATTGGCAGGGCTCCAATAGCGTTATCTACAAAAGGTATCAAAGTAACAGGTTCTATTTTTGAGTAAGCGAAGCTGGAAAGGTGAGATATAATGACTAAATACCGGACGAAGCGGTAAATAATGGCCAACATCCCAGTTTTCTGTGGGTACTTCTTCGATAGTTTTTGATTGGGCTGGATCACTTAAACCAATATCTACCCCCACAGACTCATCAAAAATAAATTATTAGTTACATTGAAAACACTATTTTTAACTAATTTTTTGCAGCTAGTGTATATTTGTGTAATATCTCCCATTAGGGTAGACAGAGCTCTCAACTGTAAATACAAAGTGTTTTGTATAATAAAAGAAACCATACTAATCAAGGGCAATGAGTAAAAACTGATTCATACAATATGTACAATGTATAAACATGTGATAAACAGCACTAAAGTGAATGCTATCGATAAACACAATAGATTTTATGGAAAACCACTTTAACGGTAAGTCCAGCTCTCGGCATTCTAAGTATTTTGGATATCTCACTTAATTTGCATGTTTTAGAAACCTCTGAACAGAAATGAGTGCTGAATCTTAAACGTCATAAAATAGTTGAAGGATTCAAGCAAGGTACGTCATTTATTGTTCGTAATAAATTCTATCTGTTTGGTGAGGGGTTAATGTGTGATAAGAGTATGAATACAAAATAACCAACTCTTAAATCTGATCAGAGGAAATTAAACAATTTTGCGAGAAAGTACATTTCGGCATTACTTGAGCTCATTTGACAGTAATGATGGTGTAAAATCTATGATCGCTCTACTAGATTAGAAGAAATTACTTTGACAAATATTGTCTAGTAAATTAATTAATGTGGATACAATTAGTTGTATCCCTATGTACATTACGCTTACTATGGAACACTTTTCTTTCTTTTTCAAGAGAGAGATAGAGGTATTTTATATAATTAATATTACACTCTGCCTAAGTTCTAGGGCGATGAATAAAAAAAAACGAAAATAAATAAAATTAAGAAAACTTCTAACAATACAATATATAAAACTATAATACATAATAATATAAAATAAATTAATAATAAACTAAAATGGTTAAAAAAAAACTTAAATATCATGACACTACATATAAAATATAGAACCCTTAACCAAGATTGACCCTTCACTAATGGGAGGACAAGCCTAACCCATGAGATCCCATTGCTGCTTTCTCATCAGCGTAACTAGTGTCAAAATCTGATAAAGGTTGAGCGAGAGGATCAGCATTTCTGAAATAAAAATATTTGGATGATTGAAAAAAAAAGACATATGATAAATTCACTCATAAAATGACGTTTTTTCCTTCGAATTACTGTACATTATGTCTATTGGTCCCTTATATCTTGTAACTCATTTCCCTATATGCATCATTAATTTAACAATTTAACAATAATTAATCACAAATTTAAATATTCTTCTATTTTATTGAATCAGCTTATTATTTAGGGTCCTTAATAATAAAAAATATGTTTTTAATAAATTTTATTTTTTTTAATCCGTTGCAAAATAATGGTACAATTGGTTATTTTCAACGCTAATAAGTAGTAAGATTCAAATGTTGATTTCAGCCAAAATAAGGGTTGCTGAAATTATATTGTATGAAAGATGTTATGTCAAATTACACCCAGATTTTTTTTAAGAAATCTACCACAAATAAAAAAATAGAATTATGATTTTTGTGAGGAAATTGTAATTTCGTATTTCCTTGAAGGATAATCAGCCGCCATTATGGCTGAACAAAAAAAAAATTTTTTTTTATTTTTCTTTAAATTAAACAACCCTAAAAATATTTCTTTGGAGAAAAATCAAAACTTTCAACTAAATCTAGCCTTGGCCGTTAATGCGTTAAATGGGGTATCATAATGCAGAATCGATTTTCGATTCGGTAACAGTAATCGATAAAATTTGGTATCTTTGTGGAAGTAAATTATTTTTTTAGTATTGAAATAGATTGTAAAATTCAACTTAAAAAATCTAAAAAATTCAGACCACCGCTTTGTTATATATGTATGTTATTTTCCTTCGTTTTGTTACTTTAATGGCGTTAAATTGAATATTTCATGATCTCTGTTACCTATCGTCATTCACTTTATCAGGCTGCAATATTTATGTATTATATTTTAATGAATTAAAAATAAAGTAAGCTACTGCTATGTTGTTTATGTGTTGGTTTAATGTTACGGTCAGTTCATAGAACTTATATATTTACAAGCATTTTAACATATATACCATATGATATAACATATGTTTTACGATATGGTTTATATGTTATAACATATGATTCAAAAATCAGACATCCAAATGACCGGAAGATATTATATCTATCGAGCCGGTAGTGTTCCCCTATATTTTGGATCGTCATTTGGTGCAGCTAATCTGATGATACTACGCTAATGTGATGATCACAGGCGACTTCCAGCGTAATGATACTGCATTAGGATACTTTTTTGGGTTCCTATCAAAAATAGCTGTTGTTAGGTTTATCCGATTGGATGGTGGATAGTGGACGATTTTGTAGACCTCATCACTTCTTGCGAAATAAATAGCATATAGATGCTAAACAATTTCATCTTTACCTTATTATTTTTTACTTAATGTTCCATATATTATTTACTTGGTCCAAATCAGATACCTATCCTTACGCAATAAAATTCATTAATTATTTTTTTAACTGTTTACTGATGTTTACAGATGTATACATTATATACAACAGGTTAATTTAAGGAAAAATATGACAATAACATGTAAATAACTACTCACTAGTAGCTTTTAAATAAAAGTTCTACATTAGAAGGTCTTTTCTTTTCTTTTGGCCATCTTCTTTTCAGACGCCTCGGAGGATTGTTGGAAATTGAGTGAGAGGCAAGTTAGGAGACTAGTGGATTCGAGTAGGTATGGAGTTTACTATGATGGGATGGGTATCTGGTTTGACCTAATCAGCAACATATGAAATAATATTTCATATCCTATCCATATCTATATCCTAATCTTTATAGATAATATTGTTTGTGACATAATAAGGAGCATTGAGAATTTTAAAAAGAATTTGAGATTGTAAGGATAGGATACGTGAAGAATTGGAAGGTTTATTGGACCCCCAAAGCTCTACTCAGTATGTTCAAACGGGTCAAATTACTGTCATGTAAATAAGACTTTTATTATATTGGAAGATTTGAACGCTTGTATACTAAATTATGCAGTAATCAAAAACGACGAGCAGTTTCTTGTCTTTTATGACGGGTGAGTTGTTATATTTAAAACTAGAAACTTCTCGACTTACTTTAACCCCGATTCCTGATAATTCTCTGAGGCGTCTGAGAATAAGATATACAACTTTTATTTATGTGCTACAGATGAGTAGTACCTATACAGCTTAAGGCGTTGAGAATCGAAGTGGGACAATCTGCATAAGTGGCTGAGTGTACCAAGTAACATCCATTTTTTCACTGCCAAATTGATATCAAATATACATTGAACTTCCTTTAATTTGGCTCTATACCTACCTTCAAAATCAAAAAAATATTTTATTCAATATCACAATCCAGATGTGGATTCCGTAAACTAGGCCTTGGTAAAAATCAATCATTAAATAATTAAAACAATAAGAAAACGATTACAGTAATAATGATAATTGATACCGGCTGGGGTGAAGTATCTAATGGATTTTCCACTGCGTGGAATCAAAAAAATAATTACAGAGTATTACTTCAGAAAAATATCTAAAAATACAAGATCTTATCAAAATAAAAAATAATGACGCTAGGCCAAAGCAAATATAAAAGACTATGTTCTGTAGAGATGGAGGTGGGTGGCATGGAAAGTTCACTAAATTTCTCTCTGAGTGGAAATGATTATTCGAAATAAACAAGCTTAGAGAAAATAGCGGTTTCAAACGTAACTGTTTTATAAAATCAATATAAATCTTAAATGTTAGGTCCGAATGAAAAATGTCAGAAAACGAAAAATGTTTTCTATTAAATTTCTGATAAGAGAACTGTCGTCAAATTTCCGATCCGAGCAAAACCAGCAGATCTAGAGCGTGTCCGAAAATCCGCAGCACCTAAAAAATGTTGGAAAACGTGAATTTTTTTATTTTAAGCAATATAACATATTCAATATAAGTTAAAATATAACGAAAGGTCCTAGCAACGAACGTTATAAAATATTCTCCATTAAATTTCAGATAAGGATACTATCGTCAAATTTTAAATCCTAGCATAACCAACAAATCTAGAGCGTGTCAAAATGTTACATTTTTTATTGTGTAAAAAAACGTTACACCAAAACAGTATAGACCCCTAGCCTACTGATAACCTGTAACCTCGAATAAACAGTGTTGCCACGCTACAACTTTTCCAACATTCATTGTTGCCCAGCTATAGAACTTAAGACTCCGCACAAAATACAGGTCAGAATCGGCCCGACATTTTCTCATCGATCAATCTTGCAGTTTGGACTTAATATTAAGTGTAGTAACTAATTTCTCTAAATATGTGCAAAATATTATTTATAAACTATGTAATAAGATATGCTAAAATAAAAAGTTATGATGAGTCTTTACTTTGTAGCATGATGACAGGAAATGAATGGTCTCGCCATTCCGGTGAGAGAAACACCAAAAAGTTGTTTCTTCTAAAATAAAAAAATAGCGAGTAGTCACCCCAATGACAGTAACAAATGAAGAGTTTATTTTTGGAATCTTCTACACCAAGAACTGGAAAAAGCACATTAGTTAGTGGTCCAAAAAAGAATATAAATGTGGACAAGGTCATCTGTTGGGAGCTGTAATAATAAACCAATTTGGAGGTGCTAAGAGAGAACTAGTGTAGGGCAGTTTTCGGCTTGATTAGGACATTTTGGAGATAAAAGGGGAAAAAAGAGAAAAGACTGGCTGCTCTGATTGAGCAACGCCTAACTTAATAATGATTTCGTTTGAGTGGCCTCATAGCTACAGTTCTTAAATTGACACAAGAAAGATATAACAAACCATTCCTAATCTTTATTAATTAAATATAAGTATACCTCAAACTGGAAATCATTCCAGTGATAATTCAGTGTTTCCCAATTTATACCTAGACAAATATTTGGAAATTTACTCCTCTTCTTCCTGTTTATTAAACCATATTTAACAAAAGTTAATTTCTTGAGGCCTGAGCGCACAGGGCTCGGTCTGTCGCGGCGGCCAGTGATCGCGCGATATTTTCGACGGTCAACAATTTATCTATGTCACACAGAAAGCGATATCTTTGTGAGCGATCCAGTGTTGGGGTTTCCATAGACTATAGTAATTCGCAGATTTTTCAAGGGAAATGAAAGTAGTTTTGATGAAGAAGAACCCCTGCTTCTTCTAGTCAGCTTCTTATTTTATTTTATTAGTATTATATTTGTTTTTTTTTTCATTTATTGATATTTACAACTGTACAAAATAATATACATCAAGTAAATGTTTTGATAGCGTATACAAAGGCATGTAAATAACTTGTGAAGAAATACTCACTGGTAGCAATGCAATAAAATCTACACTAAAAGGTCTCTAGGCCATCTTCTTTTTAGACGCCTTGGAGGATTATCAGGAATAAAGTGGGAAGCAAGTTGGGAGACTAGTGGATTGGAGTGGTTAAGGAGCTTACTATGGAAGGATAGGTATCTAGTTTGGGCTAAATTAGCAACATATGGAACATTAAGATCTTTATGGATGTTTATTGGTCAGGATTTTGGATTGCATGGATTAGATAAGAGATGAATTGGATGGTATAGTTGTGCCCCAAAGCTGAACTTCGTACGTCTAAATATGTCTAATATTTAATATATTTACTATCATGTAATGTTTGTCTAGTAAATGTTGATGTAGTCTGTTATGACGAGCAGTTTCTTGTCGTTTTAGACTTCTATGTGGATTCCAAGTTAGACGTTTGTCCAAGTGGAGTCCTAGGTAGCAGATCTATTCAAGAGGGATTAATGAAAGTATTATTTTTATTAATAGTTTTTAATTATTTGTTATTTTTATTTATTGTTGTGTTTTATTTATTTTCGTGCTTTAACCACCAATCTGTAGTTTTGTACAACCGCTTCAAGTCTAGACCGCCGCGACAGACCGCCTTCTGCACTTACCAAGCTCATCAGTGCTTAGGTTTTATTATTTATTGCACGCATCTAAGCCCACTTGACTACCCCGCTTAATATATAAACACACATTGTGTGTGTTAATGGTTTTATTAATGACGGATTGTTGAAAATTCCAACTGTGAATGATTATGCGAGCATTTCATAAGAAACTTTATTAAATAATTTTAACAAATTATATTTATTTTATCATAAAGAGCTTTATCAAATGAAAGCCTGTACCAGATAGATTAAATAACGAAAAAATGAGCAGCTTAAAAAATGTAGAGGATTAGACTGTGAAGTTGGAAGGAGTTGAAAAATTTGTTCATAATTTTGATATTCAACAACTAAGTAGTTCAACTACTATCAACATTAATTTCTCAAAAAATCAATGAATTTTGATACTATCCTTTCTATAATTTAAGGGATATTCTTGATCAACATGAAATTTCTATTTCTCCAATATTATTTTTCGGATTTCATCCAGCTTGGTCGTGCTCCAAACTGATTGTGTATGAAATTAAGGGGTATATCCTTCTATACGAACTAGCTTCCTAAATGAATCTTTAAAAATAAAGTTGTTCGTTTATTAGTGCTTTATGTCGTAAAACAACAGGGTAATCAACGCATGAAAAAATAAAGTAAAAATGGTTGCTCTGTAGTAAAGAAAATATTGTAAAAATTAAATAGAAAGAGAACTTTGTTTGAGGAACTAAAATATTATAGTTAATGATATATGCGAATATTAGGCACGTGTGTCTGGTTTTTGAATGAGCTACATTCTCGGACGGTTAGATTAAACCACAAGTGAGATTGGTTGGCTACATCCCACTGCACGCATTCTTGCGGTAACGATTGTGTATGTATATACAAGTAGCTGGCGATAAGGAATTAGTGCCCTTCTTATTTTATAAAAATTTTTATTTATTTTTTTTTAATAATCAAAAATTTACAGCAGAGTAGTAATCATAAAAAGTCTAGCATTTCCCCCATTCGTGGCTTCGCCCGCTCTCATAAGTAAATAACTTATTAATGGTAAACACTGATAATTTTAACTTAATTATAACTTTATTATGAGGGTTTATTTTACATCAATAAAAATCTTTCATTGAAGTATGCAGTTGAGAATTATTTCTTCAATAATGTTTTCTGTATTTTTTAACCTGGTACTACTGCACTGATTAGGTGGTTGAAAATTAAGTGAAAACATAATTGGACATTCAATTTTTAATTTTAATGTATGAGTTGGTAATCCTAATGAACAGTAAATTTAATTTTTGCTAAACCTTCCTAAACTGTGAAATGATATACTTAAAATTTGGTTAAGATGGTTACAGCTGTTTTAAAATTGTAAATTCTATAGCGGAATGGTGCTAACCATATAGGTGTCTATTTTCAAACTTTACCGTGATCCAAATGTCCCACCACATATTTATAGCTTTGGCTTGAATATAAGTTAATTTTATTATCAATTTCAAGCTCTATATAACAAGGTACCTTTGTGACCTTTCTTGCCGAATGGCGCTCACCACCTATCAGTTGATTTTCATAATTCGCATTTATATTGCTTTTTTAATAACAATTCAATTGAAAATATAGATTTTTTTATTGTTGATTTTTTCCAGTACTATTAATGTGTTTAGTTGAAATTTGGTACAGATTGGTTCAGTTATTTTGATTGAATTGATTTGAAGTGATATAATACTATAGATATCACTGACCGTCCATAACGCGCTCTATAAATCCCAACTGGTGTGAGTAAATTAAACTAACATGAAGAAGGACCGAATTCGGATCCTCGAAAAGAGATTGTAGATAAAAAGGTTTTAAATTACCCCTGAATAAATTTGCCTATGTTTACGTTTGAAGGAGAGTCGCCCGTATGGTCAGGGATAACAATTTATCTGTTTGCCCTCAATAAATTTATAATCCCTTTGATATTTCGGCGCTCTTGCACCTTCTATATTCCCGTTGATTAATTATATTAATACTTGAGCCTGAGTGATAATGTAGAGGGGAGGAGAAAAAAAAATGGTGGGCTAATGGACGACCGATATTCAGTAACTGATTGTGATGACTAGTTACAAGTTTAGGTCTGTCTGTTGTATCCCTCGAATAAACTTACTTGAGGCCATTATTAAAATTTTGTTTTCCCTCCATTATTTATACTCCTGGATAGGTAGTAACTTCTGTAGTCGCTTTATAAATTGATATGTACTAGTAGTTTTTTTTTTCTTTATCATGTTCTTTTTTTCCAGCGAGTCCCAGTTTTATAACAGCTATAAACCAATCGCATTTCTTTCCCAGTAGTACCAAGAAACGGTTCAATAAACTTATGATTTATATTCTATTCTTTTTCTAAAACATATTTTTACTTTTTTTCCTTGTTAATTTAATAATGATATCCCAGTTACTTTCACTTTACAATTAAAGGTGGTGTTGATATTACTCTGTAATTATTGCATACCTATTAATTTAATTGAGTGAATTATAACTGCCTGAGAAGTTAGTACAGGTTTATTGCCGAAGCTGCAATTTTTTACTTTACCTATGAAATTTTCTTTTAACTAAACCTATTAAGACACCCATTTGTTGTTATTTTGTTTTGTTTTTTAGATACTGTTTTATTCCTTAATATCCAATTCTCCCTCATTTATGAGTAATACGCAATAAAATTAAACGATCACTTTTGTAGAATGTATTTATTCAAATGAAAACCCCTCCATGATAAGGGGTAGTAAAAGAAGTATCAATTAAGTCGATTATTACAATAATTACGGTAAAAGTATTTTCAATTTTTACTTTTATTTTTCGTTTAGCAAAACAGACTGTAACGGTATTTGGCTTGGTTTTGCAATTTTTTTAATAATCTTTATTTATTTATTTGGGAGGGTACAAAAGGATAGAAAGTGATCACCCAGTCGTTTGTTACTTTTAGCCATGGTTTCAACAAAGCCCTTCTAATTGACCTAAGTTCAGACCATTTTATGAATTAAATAGGTCAAGATTGGAGGATTAAAAACGTTAGCATATAAATATGGCATGTTTTAAATATTTTTAAGTACTAATCTTCTAATTAAAGGTCATTGTTTTCAACTACTTCACCCATACTATCTTTCCATCCTTCAGATATGCTCGAGGCATCTCGTAAACTTTCGAAAGACATTGATAACATCAACCGTTGGGCAGTGATGAATAAGTTATGTCTGAATCCAAAGAAAACTAAGGCTATCTTCATCGATTCAAAACCCATCCTCAACACCCTTCCTTACTACTACTATCCATTGCTTTACCTCAATAACCTTCCTACTCAGTTCCAAAACTCTATTAAAAATTTAGGAGTTACCTTTGATCATCACCAATCCTGGAATAACCATATCGCCCAAATTTCGAAAAAAATCCATTATAATCCTTAAGCAACTGTATAGATATGGAGATCCCTTTTCCCTAGTTGAGTACCCGTCAACTTCTAGTGTCCTCTCTTGTTTTCCCTTGCTTTGATTAAGGTTGTTTGGTTTATGGGGGACTGTATGGGGATCTCGAGATGAAGCTAGGGAGACTGATTAACTGTTTCATTAGATTAATCTTCGGGAAGCCCAGGCGGTCACACGTTACTGGCCAATATTCTGAGCTTGGGTGGCTGTTTCCTAAATTCCGACGGCAATACTTTCTGGGTACTTTCCTATTTCAATGACTAAAAACAAAAAAACCTTCGTATATTCTCGATTTATTAAATCTGCGTTCTTCTATCCACCTCCTAAACACTAGATTCTAATATCCATATTCCTTCTATCCAATATCCCCTCAGAGAAAACCGCTTCCTTTGACAAATCCTTCATCATTCGTGCTACCTCCTTCTGGAATTCCCTACCCACTTCTATTCGTAAAGTAGCTTCCATAACTTTCTTAAAAAATAATTTATTCCTGTACCTTTTAGATAATCAATCTTCCGCAAATATGTCAATAATCAAATGAATGCTTAGAATTACTTTATTTTCTCTCTTTTTTTCTTTTATATGTTCATATATATATATATACGATTGTATTTATGTTATAATTATTATTTCATATATTTATTTATTTTTATTTTTTTAAATATAATTTAATCTTTTTTCCTGTAAAAATGTATGCTGTAATTACTGAAGCATCTAATTAGTAAATAATTGGCCAGACAATTGTACTATTAAGTGTGGATTATTTTTATTCTTTAAAAATTTGCATTATTTTAAAGTTTATTTTTTATTTCATATTTTAGGCGTAGAATTCCATAACCAGACAGTTCCAATTTCCAGATTTTATTTGTCTAGTTTTTCTCCTAGATTTTTTTTTTTTTTTGGTTGAAGTTTTTCTTCCAAAAGTAACTAAACCACATTGAAAACGGTCATACATAATAAAAAATACATAAAAAATAATGCCTCTTTCTAACCCAGGCAAACATTTATCTTGGAATTCTACGCCACATTTGTGCTAGTGATTGAATTTGATGCAGATACCACTCCTTTGGTTTTAAGGCAAACAACTATTCACATTAAATTTTTACTTCCTCGTATTCGACGTTATAAAAAATGAGCTATTGATCTAAACAAACCTTATTCTTATGTATCAATATCTGGGCTTAGGATAAGTCAAAGCGTTTACTCCTTTGCATTTCCTCTAAGTTTTCCTCGGTCAAACAAGAAATATGTGCAAGGGCATTATTGTATTGTAGAATGACTTGGATTCTATTGGCTGGTCTCTGGTCTTATTGATTGGTCACAAAGCTGGGTACTTTGCTGTCAAGACTGCACATACTCTATTCAACTGTTCATATTAATGGTTAATAACAAGCACACAATATATAACGCCACCAAAGTTCCACAGACTACAAAGCACACGTTTTTCCCAAACCGATCCCAACCAAAAAAAGTACCGCAATATACGATAAATAACGAACTCTGCTTCACGAATTTTGTTGATGGCTTCACTTTAGGATTAGACAAAGTAAATATTGACATTAATATTAGAAATAAAAAAAAATTTATTGAACTAATGAGAGTTGGATTTAAGGGTTGTGTTCATGCACAAGGACAGGCTTAGTTGTACTTTAGGGTGGTGCAAAAAAAAGTTTGAGAATCTGCGGATCCATAATACCGGAAAAGTGGCGAAATCGTCTAAAAAAAAAAAGTAAAATGTTAAAATGTAAAAAATATATCATAATGATTTTTTTCATGTTATTTTAAGGTAGCACAAAACGTTTTAAGTTTTCTGTAGCCGAAATTAAAAATAAATAAATAAATTAAATTAAATTCTAATCGTTAGTAATTCTTCACTTTGGATTACTTAATTTATAATAACAAATTTTTTCCTAGATTTAGAAGAGATACAAAAGCAATAGAAATACCCCACTTGATGGCACGCGTCCTTAAGACAATAAGCAAGATTAGCTAAAATTTATGAATAATTTTTCAACTCCTTTGACTAAAAAAAATTGATTTGTAAATAATAAAACTTGAAATATTTAAATTATAGGATTTTTGTTTCTACTTAAAACTACATACGATTTTTGCGACCTCAGAAAACTTATATTTCAGTCTCAAATTAATGTTAAACTTAATTAACTTAAAAAAAACAAAAAAACTATTGGATTCACAATTTTCCACTATTCCCGGATCAGGGTTTTACAGATTCTCAAACTTTTTGTTTGACCGTTTTCGCTCCACCGTAGAGTACATACTTCTAAAAAATAAGGACTTAGTCAACTGTATAAAAGCAAATAGACTGCGATGTTGTTGAGAGAATGAAAGATCAAAGAACTCAGAGGAAAATGCTAGATATGGTAATATTAGAGAGGAAGAGAACCGACCTGTTAGTAAGTAAACATACTCTCTATAGTTTTGGAATTTTTTGATTAGAAAAACAATTCTTATTAGTGAGAGTTCATATTGGTTTAAATAATATTGTGATCAATTTGATTTTTATTTCTTTTCTTCTTCTTCCATAGCACTACAGTCCTTTGTGGGCCTTGGCTTACCAAATGAGAAAGATCCATTCTGTCCATTAGTCTCTATCAAGAGCCTTCTGCTTCCAATTTTCTACTCCCGATGTTTTAATTTCACCAACCACGTCCTGTCTCCTAGGATGTCTTTGCCTTCTTGTGCCATGCATTTACTTCAGTAGAATCCGAAAAATAATACAAAGATATCACAGTGAGACAATACAAAATAAAATACCAGGTATGCAAGTTTAAAATGTCGTTTTAATTCCAATAGAATGCGCTCTTAGCCTATTGAAGGATTTGCTTATCTCTAAACGCTATTTTGTTTGTTAGTCATTTGTTTACAAAAGTCAGTTGTTTTTAAGTCGTTTACGTGGACGTATCATACCTTTCTTTGGTGTTAAAAATGTCTAATTTTAAGCCAAATAAAGAGCATTTGCGGCATGTCATGATTTTCTTATTTAATCAAAAGAAAAAGGCATCTGAATGTCATCGAATTCTTGTTGAGACTTATGGCGATGTTGCTCCAACCGTCAGGACATGTGAACGTTGGTTTCAAAGTTTCAAACGTGGTGATTTTGATGTTACTGATCAAAAACGAGAAAATCGACCAAAAAAGTTTGAGGACTTCGAATTGCAATCTTTATTAGACGAAGACAATACCCAAACCCAACAAATGATGGCAGAACAGTTGAATGTCACTAGGCAAGCCATTTCCGATCGCCTGAGAGCTATGGGAAAGATTCAAAAGGTTGGAAAATGGGTTCCACATGAATTGGACGAACGACAGATGGAAAAACGAAAAACTGTGTGCGAAATGCTGCTTTTACGCCACGAAAGAAAGGGTTTTTTGCATCGAGTTGTAACTGGCGATGAAAAATGGATTTATTTTCAGAATCCCAAACGAAACAAATCATGGGTAACGCCAGGACAACCATCCACATCGAGTGCAAGACCGGATCGTTTTGGGAAGAAGACAATGCTGTGTGTGTGGTGGGATCAGAAGGAAGTAGTCTACTACGAGCTTCTCAAACCCGGCGAAACAGTCAATACCGAGCGCTACCGACAACAAATGATCAATTTGAGTCACGCATTGATCGAAAAACGCCCAGAATGGGCTCACAGGCACGCCAAAGTCATTCTTCAGCATGATAACGCTCCTGCACATTCAGCCAGATTGACTAAGGAAACGATTTCTTCGCTTGGTTGGGAACTCCTACCCCACCCGCCGTATTCACCTGACCTGGCGCCTTCTGATTATCACCTCTTCTCATCGATGGGACACTCATTGGCGGAGCAACACTTCAACAATTTCGAAAACGTACGAAAATGGCTCGATGAATGGATTTCAAATAAAGATGAAGCATTCTTTTGGAATGGTATCCATATATTGCCCGAGAGATGGACAAAATGTGTAGAAAGCGAGGGTCAGTACTTTGAATAAAATATATTATACTTTTTTTTAAATTACTGTGTATATATTTTAAGAAATAAACGACATTTTAAACTTGCATACCTGGTATGTATTACAGTTCAATGTTCAGTTTGAAATAAGAATCATACAGTGACTTGTACCGAGTGTGATATAATGCATTTTATAAGGTAATAAAAACTGGGACGAAATCTATTTCATCATTTCCAACCTGGAGGCGTAGTAGTGTAGATCACGAATACATTAACTTGTCTCGCTCAAAGTATCTGGGATGCGGTAATTGTTCTTCATTTTCAATTAGAGAAACGTGGTAACTGATACAATTTTCTCTATTAACGAAAAAAATGGCCACACTTTGTATATCTAAACCAATCACAGGCTTAAAACAATTCAAAGAGAACGTGTCCTATCTTGAAATTATATATTTGGAAGCAATACTCCATTGTACAACTTCAAATTATTAAGGTGTTTTACAGGGACCGGAAAAAAAAAACTTCAAATAATCTATAAATTCAAATTACTAAGAGTCGAATATATGTACCCAAACACTGATTTGAGAATCTCATTTCTTATTTACTTTTTTTTTTTTTTTTGTGAAGTTGAGATATTATTTTAAATGGGTTAAAAAGAAGCTAACCTCTCGTAATAGTTTTAAAATATTTAAAAAAATTGTTTATTATGTGATATTTAACATATCAAACATTTTATATGAATATATCCATTAATAACGGTTATGATTATCAAGACCTGTGCCGAGCCCCAGATACTACGACCATATATCTGCTTACATAGCCATACCCAAGGTGCCACCCAGAAGACCAAGGAGGCGCACGTGAATGCTGAGGCCTTAGTTGGTATTCGACCACGGAGCGACCCGACCCATTCACCTGATTGTTAGTCGGCTATTGTCCACGGATATTTCCATTGTAACGGAGCTGTCCTCCATGACCATTGCCATCTACTTTTTCCGCTTCTCTTTATTCCTGCCACTCCTGGGCTCTCTGACCGCCAAGGGGTTACCGTTACTCTTCGAAACAGAATAGGACAATAGTTCATTTGTTAATGTGGTTATAAGACCGGCAATTTCTATGATTGGGAATATTAGTTAGTTCAAACCATCAAAATGTTAATTTAACAATTAACAACAACATAATAACAATTAATCATCTTATAACTTAAAAAGTAGTAGATGCTTGAAGACAACTGCACAAGATGGGCTTTCAATAAAAAACGAATCTTTTCTTTTTCAAATTCTTTATTGATATTTACAACTGTATACAACATTTCTCAAATTGGGTTTAGTTAATCATTGTTCAATTCTTGAACTTTTACTGCATTGATAACGGTTAGTAAGATAGTTTTCTTTTAGGAGATCATTCTTTATACATTTACCAACTTTTACATAAGTTATAGAAGCCCCAGAGCTAAACAATAACTAACTTAATGCAATTTGAGAAGTCAACTTAGCTAGTTATAACTAGAGGTATACATTTAGTAAATGTGGGGTAAGATGGTAACAGTTATGAAATGTCAATAACTTGTAAAGAACTACTAATTTTATGAAACATCAATTAAAGTTATAATTTAGAAGGTCTCTTGGCTATCTTCTTTTTATAAGTTTCGTAGGGTTATTGGGAAGAGTGTGTGGCAAGTTGAGAGACTTGTGGATTTGTGTGGGTATGGAGATACTATAGAACAGGCACCTGTTTCGGGCTGTCAGCAACATATGGAACACCAAGATCTTTATGGATAAGTTTATTTGTGACAAAAGGGACATTGAGGTTTAACTGTCACATATGTTACTGATACATGTCCTTCTAAGAAAAGCTATGTTTTGACTCGTATCCAATACTCTCCCAACTCGCTTCTAATACGATTGCAGATAAACATTCGGGTTGACTGAAAAGGAGATGACAGAGGAACTTTTAAATGTATAAACTTTATTGAAGTGCTAATAACGAGTAGTTTTTTGCTTGTTATAGTAATCATTTTAGCGCGCTTTTACTTACTCTATATATAGCTAATATAGTTGTAAATAGCAAGAAAGTGTAAAAAATATAAAAAAAAAATAGAAAACCAAAAAATAAAAAAGGGGGCTCTATGGCCGAATGAGTTGGATTCGAATCCAACCTAGGTAGGTTAACATTTATTTTGAAGTGAACCCACGAATGAATCTTGACCTTCCCTAGTGGTCTTTTATGTTGGCTAGAATTAGTTGGTTACCTGTAGGATAACCCATCCTTCCTAACTTAGAGTTCATAAGGACATTAAGTCCCAATAAACAATACTTTCTTATAAAGAGCTGACTTAAAGAGCTTTCATACGCTTAAATAGCACAGTCTTTTATTTTTATGTTGGAGGTATTGAGAGCTTGTTCAACGGTTTGTAAAAGTACTCAATAAAACTTATATTAGCTCGTGGCGAAATTCTTTTGCTGATTAGGCCAGGTATTTTATTTTAATTCAAATATTTGGAATGCCATGCCATTTTTTTTTTCGTGTTGATCCACTTTTCGGTATTCGAAAGCTGATATAAGTCGTTCGCTAAGCTCGAGGAACCACGAGACAACAAACTGTTGAAAAGCCAGAATCGGTTGGAGAAAAGAGCGAGGAGAACTGGAGATAGGACAGGAGTCATTAGTTAGCTTATCAGCGGTGGTCGTGCGTTAATTAAAAATATCCCCAGCCAGCCTCGGGTGGGGGAAGGACGTTACAGTTAATCGGACTACTGGACTACTTGTCAACTGCCAGCGACCTTACCTAATACTCTGTAATGGGTCCTTCTACCTGAGGGCAATGCTGAAGTTATTACATACTTATGACGAATTCTTATAGTGATGATGAATAATCGATAATAAATGATAGTGTTTGCAGAATAAACTGAGGGACATGCTTAATGAGTGATTGAAAAAAATATTCCAATGGTAACTAGATATATTTTAAAGAATGAAAAAGTAGGATTTATATTCTCAACATGGTAAAATAAAAGCGAAATTATAAAAGGTGAAAATGGGCCTTCTGAGTGAATGAACAACAACATTCGAAAGATCATTGAAATTAATAAATAACTGTATAAATGATACACTTGTAGATAGATGGTCTTGCAAGAGATTGCCGTCCCCTCAAAGGCAAAACATCGAAAGCGCCATTTTTTTCGATAATGACTAACAAAGCGCTTCTTTTTAATACGCTTTTACTAACTTCACCTGTATGTAACGGAATTTTTCATCGTAATTTTTCCTAAGAACAGCAATATGATTAACATGAAAATTTGCACACGTTTTAAGGCCCATTGACAATACAATAATTGTACAAATTTGTTCTAATGCTTTCACGAGGTCTTGTTAAATTACCCCCAAGATAGGGGTCTGCCTTGCAAAATTGAAGTAATAGGTTTTACGTTTTTATATGGCCCAGATTGGTTCTGAAAATAAAATATCTAAAATGAAACTAAATTTCATATGGGGGAAATGTTTAGAGTACAAAAAAACCCAAACTTTTTGAACTTTTTTCAGATTTTGGAAAAAAAAAAACATTAAAAAATGCTTTCACTCGAAAAATGTTTTATTTATAAAATTAAATTTTATTAAATTGTTCGTCTAAAGACATCTCTTAAGCTGACTTGGATTTAGGCGTTTAGCCACAATCGATTGTCAAACATCGAAGAATTTTGCCAACATTAAAAACTTTGTTTTAGTCATGTTTAAGAGTCTATAACGCAGAATTGTTAATTCAATCAAAAAATGTTATATAATAAAAGTTATAGATCATTACATTTTACGCAACAGAATTTTTAAAGTAAAATTTCTTCTCTGAGATATGTCAAAAAAAATTGTTGGTTCATTTTGGATAAACTTTGTTAAAATGAAAAAAAATAACGAATAGTACAGGGAAATTAGCTTCGAACCTTTTACTCAAAAAATTAAAAGGTCTGACTGCTGCAAATTGTTCACCACACCAGCTTTTTAGTTAGGTGTGTGAAAGCGTGTTTTTCTAGTTTCTATCAAACTAAAATTTTTATTATTTTTGTCATAATATCTTAATCGTGTTTCGCTCTCATATACATTCAAAGTTTTAACATCTTAACCACCGTTTTGGAAAAATTTGTAATAAAGTTTGTATCTAATTCCCTAACAATTCATAAGACAAATCGATTCGTAATCTTATGTTAAAATAGAGAGTAATTAAATGATATCTTTCTGCTGGTTCGGCATAAATATAACTCCATATAAATATTTTTTAGTTTTATTTACTTGTTGGCAAAAAATCGTTTATGCAGCATAGAAAGGAGAAATTAAGAATGATTTGAACGATTACGAATCTCTCGTAGTTTTCAGTTTTTTCTGAGTACAATTTATTAAAAAAAAAATTATAAAGAAACAAAATGAATTAAAATATCGCTTTGATGACATACATTCATTCATCTCAATTTGTCCACTCAGCCGTTCTGTTTACGTTATAATTTTCCAACACTAACCAGCACACACTTTTATTAATACCATAACAACAATCAAGCTCACATTTATTTATACACATTTTAATCTTCAACTTACTGAAAATAAATTTTAAATGTTTTGGACAACTTTTACAAGATATAAATTCTATAATTATAAAATACAAGACGAATCTAGGATGGTTTCTTATTTAAAAATATTCAAGATAGCGACGCTCACTATTTAATTTAAAAAAATTATTAACAATGCTAAAACATTTTTTGGATACATAAATAAATTTTTCAATTACGCTGACAAGATAATTTTATAGTGTTTGAATGGAAGAAAATTTTAACATTAATCTTTTGTTTTAATAAGTGGTCGTAAAAAAAACTAATATTCATAACAATTATTCCATATGTCCTATAACATTTCAAGAAAAGTATCCAAGGAACTTTGTTCTAAAAAAAAAAAAAAATTTTATATAATTAAAACTCAATAGTTTCGTTCAGTTGTACCTAAGAGCTCCTCAGTGATTAGAAATCACTCTAAATATTTAGAAGGAATTTCAGCGATAGGAGAAACATTTTTGTCTCTTGATTATGATAAAAATACAAAATTAAGTGGTTGGAATTTTGCCAGTCCAATTTTTTTTTTGTTTTTAAACTCAATTTTGAAATATTTTCCCATATAGGAAAGGGTTGTTATGAAAATGTAGCAATAAATATAATCCGACTTTCGTCTAAAAAAAAAACACGGATATTAAGGCTGTCTCTGTTATGTCTTTTGATCCCAATTATTTTGTTTTTAAACTATTTTTGAACTATTTTGAATCCAACATTTTACGCCTGTCTTATATATGCTATTTTCCTTCGATTCAAGAGTTTGTTTCTGCTTGAAATAATGAATTATTAAATTTTATTTAAATGGTTTCAGATTTTATTAGAACTTTTATAAAACAGAAACATATTTTTATAAACTGAACAATTTTTTAAAAATAGTTGAATTTTTACAAAATGATTTTCTTTATAATTATATTAAATAAAAGATACAGCTTCTATTTTATAACATTAAAAAAAAAAAATGATACGATGTACATACATATAATGCACTACATGCGATAATTTGTCTAACTTTATGTATCAATTTATGTCATTGAATCTGAAATAGTAAGTATGAGGGGTGGAATTCCAAAACCAGCTGACTCCAATTTCCGGATTTTTTATTTTTATTGAATAGTTTTTATACTAGATTATCTTTAGGTGAAACATTTTCTCAAATTCATGCACCACTTGGCCAATTTTTCAGAACGCAGATACTGAAAATTCTGCTTCGAAGGTTAATAGTTAACTCGTTTTCAAGGAGATACGACCATGCATTACAACCCCTGATATGCCTATCCTAGATTACTTAGAATTACCCCGTTACTAATAGTGGCTAATATCTGATGAGTTGAAATTATTGCGATTAGTTGGGCAGTCGATGACCGAGCTAGTCGATGGCCGAGCTAGTTGGGGCGATGGTCTCAGCGCACTCGGTACTGACGGTCGTGGGTTCGAATCTCACTTTAATTCATTAATATTGATTTCAGAGCGGACTCACAAAATGAATTTTGACCTTCTTATCCTAGCTAAAATAGTCATTGGTTGACTGTAGGATAACCCGTCCTTCCTGCCCTAGCTGGAGTACATAGGGACGTTAAGCCCAAATAAACAACAAACAATTAGGCTATCGGGTAGAATCGGTTGAATAAGAGATTGAAATGGTAGTATTTTTGTCTCTAAAAATTATTTAATTGGATCAGGCAGATTCGCTAAGGCCTATCTGTCAATAGCTCTCATGCAACTTGGGCACATCATCAGACGTAGTTTGAAGTCGTTATTATTATGATGTTGTTAATTATTGTATACTACATTTAATATTGTTAATATTTGTTATGGGAACTTATCTTTTCCGTTTCCAGAAACAAGTTCCAATATATTTCTTCAATATACAGACAAGGAAATAATGCAGCGGCATAGAAGAAAGGGTATAATAAGGGATACAAAGTTCTATATAGCTTGCATAGATAGCCAGCACTTCTCCTAGATAGCCTTATGCACAAGTCGTGTTCTATCTCTAGCTGGTCGATCTATTGTAGTTGTGTCGCACCGTTGTCTCTACTCAGAACCTTACATCGGACTGTTAGTAAGCAAGTTCCGTGTAAGGGAGTACAGAAAACCGAGCAGTAGAATAATTTTAGTTCTTAAACGTACCACATGAACGTTTCAAAAGCCAGAGGTCCCGAGAACCTGTCTGTAACATAGTATCCGGTAATGTCAATAATTTATAATATTACAAAGTCATTGTTATGCAAAGAGAATGTAAAATTGAACAAAGATTATTCAGGCATAGTTTCAAAAAGCTGATAGGTATTAAACTGCATACAACTCATGTTTAATACACAATTCGAACGTGGAGAAGAAAGATTACTGTTTTAGCATCAAGAACCATCCATACTTTTTTCACTATCCTACTTTTTTATAAAATAATATTTTTTTGATATATTATTGAGCTATGAGGCATTATTTAGATAAATATGGCAAAAAAAGATGCAAACTATATCTCCTTAAAACTGTTTAATTTTTAATTTGGACAATTTTTCTTGACTAATTGTAAGTCATATTTCTAAGGAATATTCCTCGGTTAGTTGAGAAAATATGTCGATATCAATTATTTTCTCATTTTAAATATCGGCATCCATCCAACAAGAAAACATTATTTTAATAAAGTAGAAACTCACTAATCTGCCCCTAAGGGACCAAGGATGGAAAGGAGAAAAGGTCAGAGTTTTAATGAAGCACATATTCTTATAGTAAAAAGTGTAGGCATGTTCTTTATATTAAACTTTATATATACATTAACATTTTTAAAAAGTAAAAGAAATAAAAACATACGGTATTGACTAAGGTGTTTGCACAGATATGTTTTAGCCATCTATTTATGTATATGTATATGTATAGAAGCATTGGATATGATAACATTGTATTGTGTTTGGTTCATACCAAACTAAATTATTTATAAAATCGTTCATTATGAAGTACGCTATAAACGTTATTAATATGGACTTATAGAGCATGAACCATAAAAAATAAAACACTTTTTTGCTACTTTTAAGGTAAATAATTTTTTTGGGATTTTGTATCTTATTCCCTGTTCAAGCTACACGACTTGTTTTTTTTCTCAAATTGTAGAAAATTTTGTTAGAATGGAACAAGATTTTCTTTAAAACCAACCGTGCATACAGATATTATAGGGAAACGTAGAAAGTTCGGAATATTTGACGCTTTCACACTATCTACAGGATACAATAGTTGTATTTTCGTACAACTCTTACAACATATCAAAAAATCAAAAGTCCCCGACCTTTTGCATACCGAAATCAAGCATACTATTGTTTCACCAACCAACGGACTGCGCAAGAGGGTAGGATTACCCGGAGAGTCGGATTAGCGAGGTTAAAATGTATAACGAAATTTATAAATGAATGAATATTAGAATTTTGAATGATATAACATGGCTTGAAAATATAGCTCCAAGAAACGCCCAAGATTCTAACAAATTTCCGGATTTAAGAAGATATAGTTTGACTTTTATTTTTTTTTTCAATTTGTCAATTTTTTTCTTTGTGTCAAACAGGTTAAATAAAAAAAAAAAAAAAAAACCAAAAAAATCAATAACTTGCACTCTCAGATCTTTTAGATGCAGTTCAAAATATCAATACCTCTAGCATCACGTATTTTTTTTTTTTATCATAATCGATATTCCATTGATCTTAATACATCCATTAGGTAAAAGAAATTGCAATTTTTGAATGTTAATGCATACTTTAACGCCCATGTAATTTTTTTTTTAAAGTTTGATGGTACATTAATTAAAAAAGTATAATAAGCTATGTGGGAGTGAGATAGATTTGTGGGTAGAGCTCGCTTCCTACTCGTTTTTTCGAGGACCATTTTTTTGAATTTAGGCAGGCCAAAAGAAATTTTCTTGATAAAAAATTATCGGGTCTCCTATATTTGAAGTTTAGGGGCCCTTTTTATACCTAAAATACGTTCCTGACTTTATATATGAATGCATTGCACTTGAAACTAGTACCCTGGTTGCAGCTTCGCCATTTTTCATAAGTAAAGAATTTAGATAATTGTAACTAATAATTTTGTTTTGATCAATATATATATATATCAATAGGTATATCAAGACTAAAGCGACAATAAACTACTCGTCGTTACAGACTACTTAAACATTTACTAGACAAACGATCAAACCTCCCAATTCATTACAAAAGACTTATTTACATAACTGTTATTAGACCTATTTGGACGGACGGAGTTGAGCTTTGGGGCTCTACTGAACCATCCAATTCATCTCTTATCCAATCCAAAAATGTTTTATTACTACTATTATCTTTTGTTTTGAACACTGTTTCAGAGTGATTTCAGATTTCCAATATAAAATTATTTTTCCTTTATGTAAATATTTATCAAAGGAATTTGAAATTTCTAGGAAACGAACGTGATGATTCATTAGTTTATAATTTGGGATTGATCTCATCTTCAATGCCTACTTCCCCTTGTCAATTTATTTTATATATTTTAGATTTTCAATTGGTTTAGTGTAAATTATCATTATACACGGTTTTAAAACTGGTTGCTTTTAATTATTATAATTAATATGATTAATTGATTATCTTGATTAATAATTTAATTAATTAATATTAATTAATTGTTACAGTTCTGGAGCCGGTGTAAGAGTGACAGTCTTCCCCTGAGGTGAGTAAAATAATTTTTTTTTACTTAAAAAAAATATGGAAAAATACATATCCATACAAATCCATACAAGCCAGCTGTGATTTGTTTTGTTTTTTTTTAATTTATGAAATATGTTTAAATTGTGATTTGTAATGGAGCAAAGCGTTTCCAAGTGACGGAAATGCGGAAAAAATATATTTATTATATTTCCTCGGTATCTAACTTTTTTTTCTAATTCGTTTACTCTTATTTACCAAAATTCTATCTTTTGATAAAGTAGGAACTAAAAAAAAGTTAAACGAAAAAAAATTAATGTTATATTTCGGATCTTGATACCATAGTAGATACTTATTGATAAAGGAAATTTATGTTATAAAAAATAAATGAAAATTAATAATAAGAAACAATCGTTTAAGATTTTACTTCGTGACTTCAATTAAAAGGATGTTTACTTGGTATTGTTCGAACAGTATTAAAGTGAGGATTAGATGTCGCCAACATCATGTGCATAATAATGTCTTTTTCAGTTGTAGAGCATTTTATAGCAAAACAATATAGATTTTCAAATCACTTTCAGTATTATTGAAAAAGTCATTTTTTTTCAAAATAAAAAGTTTGAGGTAGTTAATGATAGATTCAGACTTCCAGGGATATTTGTGATGAATAATTCCAAGAGATTTAGAAGATTCCCGATCTTTTGAAATTATGTTTTCAACTAATTCTTTATAAAAATGTTGATTTTTCTATTTCAATTTAATTTTTTTGTTTGTTGTCGTTAAATTATGTTATATTAAAACGAATTTTTCAACATTTAGGGCCTATTTTTGTTAATACGCGATTTTTTTTCACAGGCACCTCTTATGGAATATGTAACTACAGCACCCCGGGATATAAATTCGATATGAAATAATATCTATGCTCAAACTTTATTGCTATTTTTTCCATTCTTAAACCACTGTGCGGATTGTTGTTTTGCAGAGCTGCGATTTCTAAGATATGACTCTTAAATGATTCTGTCTATGCCTAGACCATGATGTGAGCAGTTCTAATACAATTTTTATGTCTAGGTTCATTTTTATTTACATGAGCTTTAATTATAATTTAAGGAAACGAATAATAAAATATATTGCGCTGTTTAAAATCCTGTCTGTATATTTTATCAATATAAGCAAAATCTCGCTTATCAAAGTTGAAGGTCTAAAACGCTGTGCGTAGCCCTGAGGAGGCCAAGGCCACGGGGATGGATAGCGTGCGCTCTGCCAGCCACCCACGCTAATTGGGATCAACGACACACCCACTCCCGTCACGGGAGTTGGCGACCGCTACATCCATGTCGTGCCAGGATCTCTGCTCTGTGATCACTAGCAGGGGGGGATATGCAGGATAAGCAGCGTGTCAGTATGCAGAGGCAACATTATCTAGTCGTTTAATGTAATCTAAGGCAGAGATAACTTCATCTTAATTGAAATGGAATTGCCTTTTAACCAGAATGTTCAGGTATATCTGAGCAATTGATGTATGATGATTGAAGGATTTGTTTTATTGCAGCGGGTACGAGAAGAATTGAAAGGTTCAGTTAGGCCCCAAATCTCAACACCGTATACCCATATAAATAGGCCTAATTACTACCATTTAAATAAGACTTTTATTATCCATTTGGACGTTTGTCTCGTAATTGTAGGAAAAGCCTATTAAGGTTTTGGTCGTTTTTTGTCTAGTATGTCGATTCATAGTGAGACTTTTTCCAGATGGAATTCTAGAAAGTGATCTGTTCATCAGTAGAATATTATTAAAGGATACTGAAGTAAAGGAAGTCGTAAGTTTACAATGATGGGTAAAAGGTTACTTGATGAGATTTATGTGGATCTATTTCTTCTTCTTCGTTCTTCCCTTTATACGGCTAAGTCGGGAATAAAAATAAAGAATATCTTTTTTGGAGAAGAGGTCCTCCAGGCTCCCATAGAGCTCTCCTCGCACTTTGGTCGGAAAGAGCCTGATAATAGCTCTTGTCTCCAAAACCAGTTTGCAAGTTTGGACTACCTATATGTTCCTGCTCAGTTAGAATCTATTTTAATCCTCAGATTTCACCACAGTACTACACAATTTTTCGCATTTTTTTATAATTATTATATAGTAATTGTTTATATATTAATTCGTTAAAAAAAAAAAATATGTGGAATATTTTATCTGCTACATTTTTGTCGTTAATTTTGACCATCCAAGTATCCTTTTGGCCGTTACAGACCTTCACAATTTCTTCTTAATTAATCAAATTTTAGGGAATCACAAGTAAAAAAAAATTACTTCTATCTTGGTTTACATCTATATATATAAATCAATGAAATAAAAATGTATGAAGAAAAATACAATAAAAAGTACATTACATAAATTATATACCAATCAGTACTTATTTGTTATTCTTTAGGAACTTGGTCCCAGAATAAAATTATTTTTCTATTATGTATTCACAAATAATTTTGATTAATTCATTTCTCAATAAACCCTTTAAAAATGTATGTGAAATCTACGGTGTCATGTATTTTTTTTCTTAAAAGAAAGCTTCTTCTTTCCCTTCTGAATCATGAATCATTTGAAACTTCTCAAGCCTTAAGTAGTTTGATATACCTTGTATAATCTCCCTAAGATGACGCCCACACAAGTGAAAGAGGGATGAAGACAAGCAGGAAGCTGCTAACGGGAAGTGGGTACACCGCAGCCGTATTTGCAGATTGTATACCGGACCGTTTGATTGCTTGTAGACCACTGTGTGTGATTGACCTGCTATCTGTGGGAACTCTTCTTTCTTATAGCCCTATCATTGTTTTTGTCCCCGTCATCTGTCCTCAGTTCATCCGTACCACTGCAATCTAAAAATAACTATAAACACGCTACGTTCAAAGGAAAAAGATGTATTCTAAAAGTAGCAATGGGGAAAGAAAATATTAACATTTCTACTTTCTGTGGATTTGTCTTTAAACTTGGGATGTGGCAATTCTCGATTTCATCGATTCTGTAGAAAAGTTCCAAAAAGGAACCGATCGATTCCGCCCATGTTTGCGATGGTTTTGTTATAACAAATTATGTAATTATCATACTTCTATTCTACTCCATATTCTTCTCTTAGAAAGAAATATAATAAAAGATAATAACTCATCTTTAACAACCGAGCAATTTTCAAGTCCAATAATTAGCTCTGCTTGATAAAGTATTGAAGAGCTTGGGAGATAAAGGGGGTTTGTATCCACACTATATATTTTTATATATTCTGTGTACATGACCCGTTCATCCACAAATATTTTTTTATTTCACAAGATGTAAAATAGATGAGGCAAGATGTAAAGAAATTCAATTATTCCAAAATAAGAAATTCTTATTTTGGTAAGAATCTGACCAAATGATGATGTCCCTTGCTTTTAGGACCTCAGCACTCCCTCTTTTAGCTTGGTCCTCGGACCAGATACTATTTTAAGTTATACAGATCAATGCTTTTATAAAAAAATTATTCGTTTCTACTAAAAACCAAACGTTGAATCGTTGAGAATATGTGTCAACTGTTTAAATGAAGAAATATGATACGAATTAAAACTGCAGTATATATTATTTCTAGGCCACTGTTTTATTTATTGTACCCCTATTCTCAAAATTCGAAAGATAGATTAAAATAATTAAAAAAATAATTACTAAAAATAATTTTTTTTTATGTAAAGTCTTTTAAGGAATTATATATTGTTTATGATTTGTTTTGTACAATAAATAATTGTAGTCGGTAACAAAATAAGAAGAAAATGAAGCTATTAAATTGATGTTTACCAATGATACAGTCAATACACATATTATATTTTAGTATCTTTGAAAAGATAAATTTTATTGTAGTTATAAGAACACGTAGGTCTTTTTTTTTTTTTTTTTTTTTTTTTTTTACTTTTTAAAAATATTCTAAATTTGCCAAACTTACATATTTTAATTTGTAAAATTAATTGAACCTATTTTAATTAGTAAAATATAAAAATTAAATATTAAACAGCTATATAAAAAATAATAATAATAAAATAATTGTCGGTACAAATACCTAATTTAAATAAAGTTTGGTTAATATACCGGATGTAAAAAGACAGAAACTTCTCGTCATATTCCGAGTAATCCAACATTTAGTATACAAGCGTTCAAAGCTTCTAATAAATCACAAAAGACTTATTTACATGACTGTAATTAGACCTCATTTGACATATGTTATTGATCTTTACTTCCAATTCTTCTCGTATACATTCCTTACAACCCAAAATCCTTCGTAAAATCTTACATGCCTCCTATTATGTCAAAAACAAACTTATCCATAAAGGTCTATCATAGTAAACTTCATACCCATTCGAATCCACTTGTCTCCCAACTTGCCTCACAATTTCCGGTTATTCCTCCAAGGCTTCTGAAAAGAAGATGGCCAAGAGGTCTTCTAAAGTAAAACTTTTATTAAAGTGCTACTATTGAGTAGTTCCTTATGTGTTATTAACATGTCATTTTTATAATTTTCCTCGAAGTTACTAGGTGTTGAGAATATATACAGAATATATAAATATCAATAAATAGTTTTGTTTTTTAAAACACTTATATCAAATATGATTAATAGATTAAACTGAACCATTAGATTTCGGATAACGAAGAAACTATTAAGCCCATTGGCAAAGGTTCGGGACTGGATCATTTCCATAGAATGGCCGGTGGTGCTATGGGAATCGAGATGATGGATCGGTGGATGTTTGTAATGTAAGCAGTGCATTACCATACTCCTCACTTGGCCAAGTATCACTTAACTCAACCATCAATCAACAGAGAGTGCTTGTTGAAACGGTTGTGATGAAAACATCCTTTCTGTCAACGATTATCAACGGTATTACTGGATTTCAGCAAAACAAATATTTAAAATAAAACATATATTTATTACTTATTAATAATTATTTTTTATTTTGTAAATTATATGCTTAAGGTTATGGTTTATTCAATTTTTTTAACGATACTAATATTTAAAAATAATATTTTTTTAAAATAGATTTAACTTTTAATTAAATTTTTTTTTTCTCTTTTTTTTTTTTTTTTTTTTTTTTTTTTACCTCCTCTTCCTTACCGTCTTGGAAACACGAGGATTCCTGGACAAGAGGATGGTAATGGAAATTTATTTCTTAAACTTATTCCACCCTACGCAAGCCAGATTCGATTCTGGGAATAGGTCCTTACCCTATACATTTCTTCATGCGAAAAAAAAATCACCACTTTCAAATAATTTATACTTGAATACGATACATTGTGTATATTATTTTTCTTTTACATTAGAAAAAAAAAGGGAATATCCTGAATACGTAAAGTATCCCCATTGGTACCTCTTCTACCATCTAGTTAAGATTTTCCTATTGACTTTATTCCAAATTATTTGTTTCTTAAAGAAATAACTTAACTCTTTATAAGCCTGATGTATCTATTGAAATGAATATTTATCGTAGTTATGTTCGAATGATCATAATTTTTTCCCTAAAATATTCTATATAGTGTTTTTAATCGGTATGGCACAGTTAATTAGTGAATGCGCGAGGGTAATGTACTTTTGAGATCCCGCAATGAGTCGCAGTATTTACAATCACGCGTTTATTTCATAATTATCTGGGGATTTTTAATTTTCTATAGCTAAAACAATATAATACTCAATAGTCGTTGTGCATATTAATTACTCTCTTAGCTGCAGTGAGGAACGTCTTTGACAGAAACAGAAAGAACCTAGTTTTAGTCACTCAAAGAAAGCTGCATTTCTATTTTATGAGCGGCTAGTGAGATCCTATGAAATGTTGATTCTAGTTATTTTACTGAGTTAGTCGGTTGTATCGATTCCTTTATGTATATCGCAAAACGTATATTGTGTCATAATGTGAAAAATGATTTGAAAATAGTGAAATATAAATTTATAAGAGATAGGCCAACTACTATTGGCTTCGTTTGTAATCTGCGTCTAGTCGGCTATTTTAGTTCATTCATATTCCTATGTTTGCAAATAGGGTTATTAAAGTGGAATCGTGACTTTTATTGATAATAATTTTATTTTAGTTTTATCCTTACCGTTTGTTAATTAATCCAGGACTAGAAAATCTTCCTTTCATCACCATCATACATCATTATTAAAGATTTTGTATCATTAGTAAAAAATATTCATTTTCAATTAAAATGTAACGGAAAAGTAGTAACTCTCTTTTTGCAGTCTTGCTCTTTCTTATAGAATTCTTTTTCTAATTGTTTTTATAGATTTATAAATCCAGTTTCGGAAAACTGTCACAAGCTGAGAAGGAAAACTAGCCGCATGTCCGTACAGCTATAAAGCTATAAACGAAGCACCACGAACATTGCCGAAGTCACTACAATTCCAACTGAAGCAAGGTCAGCTTGGCCGGCTATTCGGCTTTTTTAGCAACCGAAGTCATATTCGGCCCATCTAATAAATATATATACATAAAATCTTTCTGTTTATGTGGTTGTTGGGTGTTGTACTTTTTTTGCTAAGTGCTCCACCACTAAGCTTGTCTTTTCTCCTTTAATAAGTCTGCCTAATGCTAAAAAAAAAATTTCAAATGAGAAATTTTTTTTTTTTGATTTATCAATGTTCACAGGACTTTCCTTATATTGTCAATGATAAATCATTACATTACATAATGGAATATTCAATAAAAAGTAACGATTGGATAGAAAAGTTGTCTGAATGAAAAATAATGTACGAAAAGCTCACTCCTGGTAGACAAGAACAATACCCGCAAAGCTACCGGAAGGAAGAAGAAACATGAGAGGCATTAGAAGAAAGGCGAGGGACTACAGAGAATATAAATTGGAATAAGACGGCGGTGCCCTAAGCTACTAACCACTATATTACTAGATAAACCCTAACGATCGCGTGTGGTGCTAACCTCTAACTAACCCGTAGTGGAATCTCACCGCTACAGAATTTATATAATCAAACTTCCGACCACCTCTGTATATCCAGCAGCCGTTTTAATCTTCACTATTTTTCAACTGGAATTCTGATATATCAAGATTACTCTTTTTAATATTTCTTTTCCGTTTTATTTCATATCCGAGTTGTCATTAGTCCACCGTTCCCGGTTGAGAAGCGATATTATACAAACAGTCAATAAAACATTCCCATCCGTCCGTTCAGCGATTATGTGGAACGAAAATATTTTCTCTTTTAATTTATACCTAATATTTATGTTTTATAATCGACGTTCATCATATTATTTACAGCCGTTCGGGGTTGGGTCAGTCGGGTCTCTTTTATGAATGTTTAAGCTATGAAATATTAAAGCCTTTAGATCGGAAGATAGAAGATAAATACCCATCTTTATTACCCATTTATATATAAACTCTGTGATAAGTTATACCGCTAGATGATAATAAATATTGTTTAACAAATTAATATTGCCTTTGAAACGAACCCATCAAAACATTTCTGTTCTTTATTAAAACTGTATTGATCGATTTAATAATATGTCCTTTTCTTGGTAAGAAAACGCATGGTCATACAGTTGCTCACTAATACAGTTTGGTGAAGATAATTAATTCAGGATTTATTTTCTATAGTACATTTATGTAGACAAAGGATGTAATGCGAGTAAAATACTTCTCACTGCGGCAGATAGTTATAAACGTACTAGAGATAATGATAAATTCAATCATACAATATAAAAACACACAGAAAAAAAGCTAAATGTACAATCTCAATGACAACCATTTACAATAAAATTTTAATAATATTGTAATAAAATCGCCATCTTATGGAGCTATAGTCTTTGTAGAACCCTGGCCTCCTCTACACTACCTGTCCACAGCTGCCTTTCTCCAACTCCCAACACCCAAAGTCCGAAGATTGTCCTCCACTTCTTCGAGGCAATAAAGTCGAGGCATTCCTCTCCTTCCTTTGTGCCTCTCCAACATTAACTTGTGGATACTACTGGCTTCCATTCTTTGTATCTCTCCTAGCCATTATTCTGCAGCTATTTATATTGGCTTCAATATCTGGTGCTGTATATAGGGTCTTAAATTATCCATTAGTCTTCATTCACCGAAGATTCAGCCCATCTTTAGTTTAACCATAATGAAATAAATAAAAATAACAAAATGAGGATACTTGTCTTGCCGTATATACAATATAGACTCTCAGCCTGAAAAACTCGAATCAATCCTGTGCCCCCACTTACAGACTAGCAATTTCAAACCAAATAGATCCCAGCACTACTCTTTCAACTGCGTCGCTGGTGGTATGTTCTCGAGATAACTCGCGAGCGCGGCCACAAATGTTCCAACGGGTGTCCGTCCTACGAGATTGAACCAGAAGGTTAGCATGTTTGGATAGAGTTTGATAAAATTTCAAGAATTTAGAAGGAATGAGATCAAGGACAAGACATAAATCTAGGCCATTATGTAATGTTTCAATGGTGACGTTAACAAATGTTCGAAAGACGTAAAATAAGAAAAGCAAGGGAAAAAATAACAATAGGTAAAACAAACTAAAAGAGGAGGTTACAATGAAAAAATAACCTAAGGTAATTGTTAAAACTTAAGTTAACCTATCGAACCACATAGGAGAGGAGACGAACTATGACTGATATAAAAAAGGTAAGAACAGTCGGGCAGACAAAAAAAACACATACAAAAAAAAAGTTGAGTTACAATACAAAAACAATAAAAAGAGGTAATACACAATGAAGAATGACAGCACCATCGTGATCAGCTCTATAATACCCTATAAAATAATATCAGAGAATTAACATAAAGTAGTCTATAGAAATAAACATGTACATAAAAAATGTAGTTGGCACTCTATTATAGTTTACTTGGACGTATTTATGTCTGTCTGATTGTATCTCCGATCATCTTCTTATATTATACTTAACATTCGACTATATTTTTCTCATGTTATAAATGTACTTCATTCCCACATAGCAGTTCTCACTACAATAGTGTAGTATTCATAATTTTACAACATCAGTTAGAAATGTAATGAGGATGTACAAAGAACGGAGAAGAGCTTAGAAATGCGTCAGTAGGTCGGATGAGTCGCCTATATAGAAATGAAGTAGAGCTGAGTGGGATAATGGGAGCTGCTACAGCCACTTACCACTCTCATAGGCAGGTTCCTCTTACTTCCTTCGCTTTCTAAGCTTATGTTCTCATACCAAGGTTATTTTTTGCTATGATTTTAAAAGGGGTTAACCTTTTTTATTATAGTAGTATAATAAAAACATTCTATATCAGCCAGACTTAAGATATGCTTGATATAATTATGAAATTTATATTGTTGTTAATTCGCTTAAACGGCAAAACACTGGTACTGATTATAATATTCTAACAATATCAATATAATTCAAATAATACGCTGATGTATAGCCTACAAGAATAAAATAATTAAATTTAAAAAAAAAAATTAAATCAAATAATGCAATCCTATATTCCTAATAAATTCTTTGGTTCTGCATAAGAACATCTTCTAATTATTAGACGTGCACTTTTTACATCTTCTCTTCATCATTGTCTGGGGGATATGTCTTAGCCATGATATATATTAATGAACAGCTTTATTTAGATTTTTTAAAATGTATTAATTTATTTAAATTAGTATTGTTTAAAATTTTACTTGATATATGAACAAATTATTCAATTATGTAATGTGTTTTTTTTTTTTCCACGGAACTGCCTTGTTGAGACCACACGAATATCATTATTTTCACTTCTTTTCATACCCCTTCTTTCCTCCTCTCTTCCCACCTTTTCCTCATTCTTTCTGATTGCTCCTTCTTTCCTCGGTCTACGCTATTCCTTTTTTCGCATCTCTCTCTCTCCCACAAGGACCTTAATTTCTTTTAGTCTTTTCCTGTAGACATTCCTGTCGATACAGTCTTGGTCTGTTATTTTCAGTCCCTCAATTTCTTCCTTCATCTGTTTGATATACCCCCAGGACTCTTATACCCTCTCATTTGTGTTTTTTTTTTGTTTTTTTTTAATAAAAAGAAAAAAAAAGAAAACCTCCATGTTCAAACAAATTGTTGTTACATTGTTCAAAAAAATTAAAATAACTGAAATAAAATATGATTTTTTATGACAATAAGCAAACGATTTTAAATGGTATGATTGTTGTGGCCGAATGCGTTTAAGTATCCAAGCTTATCTGTATCATCGTAACCTCTGGGGTGCCAATTTTAATCCGTTCTATGCGAGTCCCAAAATGGTGCTTGGGCAATACCAAACATTAAATAGTATCTGAAATATATAACTGTTAAGATTTGTCCTGTTAAGATGTAAGGTTCTTCTGTGGGTCGGATTCCAATTTAGGTTAATGATAAAATGACGGTTACTATAATTCAGAATAGTCTTTTTCTTAAGGGATAAAAGGCGTTCCCTTGGAATTTTCTGTTATTTGTGATTATAGGTAATGAGATTACAATTATATACTACTCCTCCAAGTTTATTTAGAATAGATCGTAAAATTGCGAATGCAAATAGAAAGTATCATTCATTCTGTTTGAATTCCCCCTCTCTTTTGGGGTGAAGAGGTAATCTAAACTAACCCAATATATAAAATTTTACCTAGAATGTACCGGTAAAATCTCAAGCTTATAAATTAAAAGTTATTGATATTGGTTTTTCTTTTTTTAATCAATCTTTGGGTAAAATATTTTACTCGAATTTTCGGGAAAAAAGGCTCACGAAACGTATATTTATTCGACTACTACTAGAGTTTAAAATTATCTACGAGGAAGGGAGACACCCCGCCTTATACCTCTATTGCGACTTCTCTTCTAGCGAGTACTCATCTTTTTTTTCTAAAAAAAAAAAAAAAAAAAAAAAAAAAAAAAAAAAAAAAAAAAAAAAAAAAAAAAAAAAAAAAAAAAAAAAAAAAAAAAAAAAAAAAAAAAAAAAAAAAAAAAACAACTTCCTATCTTGTCAAACATGCTGAAATCGCGTTAAGTGACAATAAAATGGGTATAAAAAAAGGATAGCGTCCATATTGAAGAATGCCTTTTAAGCTTGGACCGTTTTAAAAGAGCGGTTAAGGAACTCCATTTAACCGAACCCTTCCACTATCACTGAAAGATAAGAACCATTCAGGGAAGGAATCTGGTGAAAGTAACGAACGGGCATTCTGTCCATTCCAAAACGATGATCGTTCCGAGTGGAACGTTACCTCGATAGTCTTGGTACTCATGCATTTTATTGAGTTAACAGGAAATACATTGCTGCATTTACTTGAAGAAATTTAAATCAGAATTACCGTTCCTTGTAAACTTATTTGAGATTAAACGGGTAAGATCTCCTGATGGAAATTTTTTATTATTATTAATTCAAACATGATTTTTAGTCTCTAGCACTTTTAAAGTTTTGTATTCAACTCTTATGTTTGAACTGTAACAATATAACGCTTTAACTTTAAGAATGCTAAAATAATCATATTGTTATTATTGTCTCAAAGGAAATAACATTCGGTCCCAACGTAACGTTCGCTAAGTTATACCATATCCGATAACACAGAGAAAATCTATTATCTCAGTAGGTTTATGATTAATATATTATTTCTCAGTGTTTAATTGAGATAATAAATCAATATTTATGTTCTTTTTAAATCAATTAATTTTATTCTACTTAAATTATATAAAAAATGTGAGTTATATGGTAAATGCAAAAAAAAAAAAAAAAAAAAAAAAAAAAAGCTAAGTACTCCGGGATGGACATTAAAAATTACGTTGCCCATTTTACTAAAGAAAATTAAGAGAAATAGGGACACCAGGTAGTGATAAATTGGATGTGGAGAAGTATTATAGAATAGAAAAACGCGGTTACGCTTTTTCGCATCAAGGTTTACTTACTTAGTGGGACTATTAGTCAGTTAAGTGCATTTTGAATTGTAAGAAATACACAATTTTTTTAAACAATGATTCAGTTTTTGCTCATGTCTGTAATAGCTTCATAACTATCTCCAATATATACAAGTAGAGAGAAAAAAAAATAGCTTTCTGATGATCTCAGTCGGGAAAAATTTATTCATGATTAAACTAATTTGACAATTAATTTCCTGGAATCAATGATATAGCGTAATCATGATTGAATATTTGAGTTCGTTTAGCCATTTTATGATTTATTTTATTGAAAATCAACTGAAATATTAAACAAATATTTAATCTTGATTAAATTTTGCCTAACTCTGCTAGTGATACCTACAACCCAAAATGCACTTACAGACTATTCACGAGTGCCACCACATTTATAAAGATCCATAAATAGTGTTGGTTTTGGGCTTAGCTGTTTTGAACTCTGCCGTTTTAGAATCTGAGGTCAAATATAAATTATAATATATGTAAGATTGTTTTAACGTGATTTTATTCTTTTATTACAAATGAATTAAATTACACGTTCTTTCTAACTAGTAATTATAACATAAAACACTTTAAACAATATAACAATAAACTAACCAAAGTTATTAACACTTTGTCTCTCACATATGTTTTAATTAAAAGTCCCACACACATTTAAGGTTGCAGCAGTGTTGTTATCACATGGTAGCAAACTTACACCTCCACCCCTGAAGAAGATTCATAGGGAGAAAAGGGAAGCAGCTTGCTAGAATGAAAGAAATTTGAAGTCTTCTTCTTTTTTTCCGCTTGCTACTTCATAAAATGTTGGTGAAATCTGTCGGATGATTGAAAAAGGTCCAACTCGTACGGGGTCCAGTTTGTTGCGATTTAATTTGTTTCCGTTTTCGATGTACACTAAATCGCCAATCTTGAAATCGTGCTGTATTCTATTCTTGTCTATTCTATTTTTGTTTATTTGAAAGCTCCTTAAAGAATTTTGAAAAGCTATTTTTCGGTCTTCTTCAAGGGAAGATGGATTGTCTTCGATAAGAGGAGATATAGCTTGTTTCTTCCCTAGGAGTAAGTAAGATGGTGCAAATTGTGTTGAGCTATGAATTGTATCATTATACTCATTGACACATTCCTTTGCGAGAATCGGCCAGGCTTTATTTGTCTCGCTGTTTATTTTGCACCTTAAACGATTCACCAGCGTCTGATTTAACCTTTCGTTAAGCCCATTTGATTCAGGATGATCAATGCAGGTAAAAACAATCTGAATTCCTTTTTTATCCAAATAATTTTGAAAATGAGTAGAATTTATAGAAGTATATTGGTCTGCTAATAGGATCGAAATATTTGTATTTTTTGCTATTGGATGGATTAGATTTATAAAGTCGTGAGCGCTTTGACCCTTACTAGTCGAGATCCATGCGAATCTGGTAAAATGATCCACCAAAATGTGCATATATCTCTTTGGTGATCGGTTCCCTGAAAACCCTCCAACTGTATCTAATGACATTATTTGGAACGGCTCAGTGGCAGGACCTAATTGTGAGAGAAGGCCGATTGCTCTACTGCGACGGACTGTATTTCTAACACAAATGTGGCAACTTTTACAGAAAGTATGAATTTCTTTGTAGAAACCCTTGAAGTAATAATGCGGCTGAATTGTGGCGATCATCTGTGCTGGACCAATGTGACCATAATGCTCATGAACCAGTTTAATGATTTTCATTCCTAATTTTGGAGATACAAATATTCTAAGTTTGCCCTTTAATCTTTTAAGGATCATTCCTTGCTTATAGTCAGTCTGTTTTTCTATTTTCAACTCCGAAAGGTGTTCAGCTTGGTCTTTTAATATCTGAGGTAGATCGATTAAGTTCACGATCCTGATTGCATCTTCATTATTGAAATATTCTAAAACCGGATTTCTTGATAATAAGTCGGCTAGAATATTTTCTTTGCCTTTTTTATAAATTATGTTAAAATTAAATTGTGATAAATAAAGAATTAGATCGCCCAGTATTTCATCTGATCTGGCCTTAGTCTTTAAGTTTTCTAATGGCTTATGATCGCTACATACAGTAAAGTGGCGTCCTATTAGATAATATTGCCAAAATTTGATTGCGTCTTTGATCGCTTTGCATTCCAAATGAATGATATCTAAACGTTTTTCCTTTTCCGATAGTTTTCTTGAATAATATGATACAGGATGCAGTATTCCATCTTCTTGTGGCTGTTTTAGGGTAGCGCCTATACCTTTAAAACTGGCGTCTGTTTCAATGAAGACGGGCTTCTTATAATCGTAAATTGACAATATTGGAGCCGTACATAAATAATCTTTTATCATATTAAAAGCTTTTTCGCAATCATCGGACCATTCAAACTTCACATCTTTTCTTAATAATCGATGCAATGGTTCCAGCTTTTGAGAACTATTTTCTATATATCTCAGGTAAAAGTTGATTGAACCTAAAACACTTCGTACTCCAGTCTTATCTGATGGTCTTTGTAGGTTTTGAATTGAAACTAAATTACCTTGGGCTGGTGAGACTCTGTTCTTTGAAATTGTGTGGCCTAAATATTTGACAGATTTAGCTGCAAACAAACACTTGACTAATTTTAGTTTGAATCCTTCAGCATCAGTCATCTGCAAAAATTGTTCGATATGTTGAAGATGATCTTTCCAGGTTTGCGAGAATATCAAAATATCATCAATATAATTGATGCAAAATTCATCCAAACCATTTCTTCTTATAATATTTGATAAGATTCTCTGGAACGTGGCCGGAGCATTTTTCAGACCAAATGGAAGGACTTTAAACATGAACTTTCCATAAGTCGTGATAAAAGAAGTTTTTTCTCTGTCTTCTTTTTTTAGTGTAATACACCAAAATGCCGAATTGATGTCTAAAACTGTAAAGTATTCACAATTAACAACTTTGTCGATTACGTCTTGTATTGTAGGAAATGGAAAAACTTCTGGAACTACGAGTTTATTTAATTTACGAAAATCGATACACAAGCGTGATTTCTTGTTCTCCTCTTTTTTGAACGCGAGGGTTACAGGGGAAGCGAATGGAGAATCTGATTCTTCAATAATCTTTGCTTGCAATAATGCCTTAATCTGATTTCTTATTTCTTCATCGTCAGGAATTGAGCATTTATACGGTCGACAAGTAACATACTCGTTAGATAATAATTTTATCTCTGCTTCTTTTGATTTTACTCTCCCTATATTAAATTTATCCTTTGCAAACATATGCTATGTTTTTCAATTAGATTTGCAATCTGCTGTTTTTTCGCTCTTCGTTTTCAATATGATTTAAATTGGCACCGAATTCTTCTATTTTTAAGTTTTCATTAAAATTTAATTCAATATAATCATTAGAATCATCTTTATCAATTAAAACTTGACTATCATTGAATTTATTTTTAATCATCTGATCTAATTTAGATCGATGTAAATTATCTTCTCGATCACTATTGGATCGGTTTTCATCTAAATCTATCACATTGTTGTTGTCTGTTCGTTGTAGTATTTTTAAGTTTTCGTCTTGAATCAATTGAAATTTTTTTATGGCATCAATCCCCAATAAGATGTCATAAGAAAAATGATCGTTCTTGACAACGTAAGTTGTAATGTGATCAGTAATACGTCCAATACGAAGTGAAATTGTAGCCCGGGCTGAAGTGAAATTTAATCCGCTGATAGTTTTCAATACATTCTTTTGTTCTATTAACTTCAACTTTAGCAAATCAGCAATTCGTTGAGAAATTAATGTAACGTTGGAGCCACTATCATAGATAGCTTTTGTTTTAATTTTGTCACATATGATTACGTTTAGCTTTATCAACGGATCTAATTTCGCCCGGTTCTTCAGTTTAAATGTTTGTCACCTAAGTCTGTTTGTAATATCTGTATGTCGTCAATCCCAGAAAACCCTTCAGTCATGTTTGATTTTAGTTTTTCTGAGACTTTATTTCGATTACGGCACTCCGCTACGAGATGGTATCGATACGGAAAACCAATAGCTGCACAAATTGAACATGCCTTCTTTTGACCTTCGTTCTTGGAGTGAAATTTATCTCTCTTAAAAGTTTCCGGGTCAGGACTATATTTTAATCTAGGATTTGAGGAATTTTCCTCTTTCTTTCTAGAAAACGAGTCCTCTAATTTTCGGAGTTCCGCATATAAGTCTTCCATCTTGTTAATTTTTTCTCTATCCAGTTCTTCTTGGGCTTTTTTTTTCGGCAACCCAAAAACTATGAGGTTGATACGTGATAATTCAGTACCCTTAGGTTCTACTTCTAGGCATAACTTTTCCTTTATAAGCGCGAAATCGATTAGAGATCCACCCAAATATTTGTAGTTAAAAGCTTTCCTAACAATGTACCAGCCTTTATCAACAAAAACGTTCAAGAATGACTCCTTCCAAGTATTCCAATGACCATTTACACCTATTTTCTTCAGATTTATTTCAAACCAATCTTTTGCTGGGCCCATGACAAAAAAAACGCAAAGCCTGAATTTTACTACTATCGGAATTCACCTGGAAGCGGCTACACTCGTCTTCAAATTTAGCTAACCATTCTTTAGGATCTGATTGATTTTTTTTCAAATTTCTCTAGAATAAATTTTTTTTTTCGATTTGATTTAATTTGATTTCCTCTTGTTTTAAATTTGAATATAATTGGTTTTCTAATTGTCTAATCCGATTTTCTAACTCAATTTGTTCAGCTTGAACAACTCTGGATATTGATATTGGGTCACATTCTTCTAATGGCAATTCTCGAAAGCAAACATTATCAACTTCATCGAAATATTCTTTTTTTATATCTTCATCGATTTTTACCGCAACTGTTCTATAACCTTTTTGGTTCTTAATTGCCCTCATTGCATTTTTTTATTGTTATTTTATTTGATAGAGAAATGTGGTTACTTACCTCTTTAAATTCTTCTGGCACTAAATACCAAGTATTTTTATCAATGGATATGCATTGGATCACAAATTCTTCCTCAGCTTTCTTAACAACTTGAACATAAATTATATCCATTTCTTACTAGTTGGAATCTTGTAATTTAATTTGTAAGATTGTTTTAACGTGATTTTATTCTTTTATTACAAATGAATTAAATTACACGTTCTTTCTAACTAGTAATTATAACATAAAACACTTTAAACAATATAACAATAAACTAACCAAAGTTATTAATACTTTGTCTCTCACATATGTTTTAATTAAAAGTCCCACACACATTTAAGGTTGCAGCTGTGTTGTTATCACATGGTAGCAAACTTACATATATATTAATATATGTACCCCATATTTTCACCCCAATTTTTCTGGTACTATTTTGAAAGCTTTTTGTGAATCGTAGAGAAATGAAATAATTGATGTTAATCATTGTTTTGCCTTCTCGCATTGAAGTAACTTGTTATAGTTGTTAATAAAAGAAAAAAATCTAGAATTTTTCAAGTTTAAAGTAACTTTAAATCAATAGCAAAACAGGGTGACCATATATACACCTTTTCCTCAATTAATGTAAAGTAACATAAAATTTTCAGTGGTATGATGCATGGATCGATAATAAATTGCAATACCTTTGCATGAGATCAGATTTTTATAAAATATTTTAATCTCTAGAGCTACGGGCCTTGGTGTGTGGGGAGGGGGAGGAGGGGTGCAGACCCCACCCTACCTGACTCAGGCAGAAGTAATTAAGCGGAGCAGCTCTAGGTAAATATATTCTTGGCGATGATCTGGCCGTGGAACAGGTTGGTCCCAGAGCCATCACCCGAATTCCTCCAGGCCATCCCCTTTATCGGCTGCCTTCCATTCAGTCTATTGTCTTATCGAATTGTCGAATCGGTTAAACTATCGATTTTCTTTAAACAATGAGTTTATCAATATTAATCTCGATAGTCCGGATCAACCGTCACTTCGCGTAGACCATGATACGTTGCATAATATATACTCAACAACTTCATTTATAATTCAATTAATAATCCCTTTCATGGAGCATTATCATTCTGTTACTTTTGGTGGTAAAAGTTTATCCGAAGGAAACGCAAGATGTAACATAAATGACAGGGGGAATAATTTTCCTATGAAGTGTGTCCAATGTAGGTATTAAGGTGAAACGAAAACGGCCAAAAAAAAAAAAAAAAAAAAAAAAAAAAAAAAAGAGAGAGAGAGAGGAGAATCTGTATAACCTTGCCTCAGGAACAGAGGAGAAATTCAAATTAATTTTATAAATTTGAAACTGAAATATGACAGTTTTGAGGTTGCACAAATAATTTTAATTTTTAGGTTTAAGAAAAAATCCAAATTACAAAAATGAAAAGTTTTATTATTTGTAAAGCATTATTTTTCTTGAAAAATAATTTGCAAAATTTTTGCTCGTTTGGATCATTGTCCTGAGGGCGCGTGTCATCAATATTGAGAAACTCCTTATTCGCGTCATATCGTGGAAGTTTCTTCCTGGGGTTAATTCTAATCATTATGATCCCGTCCCATCAGTACGTTCCACTTCCACGCTTATTTGATTTACAGGCATTGGGGTCTCCCAATCTTATCGAAATTGCATCTCTTAAAAAACTAGGAAATGAGCGTTCTAAGAAATTAATAGCAAGTTTCAATATAATTAAATAATAAATCATTTCCTGATTTCGCAACTTTTTCTGTAACTCTTTTTTTCCTTTTATTTTCTCTTCACCCTAATAGGCATTGATAAAAGTAACAATCATCGAAGAGGACATCATAATTTATCTAGCACAAGAAGTCAAATTTCGGTCAGCATTAAAAACATTCTACTAATGATTCTATAAAACTGCTTCATCAAGAAGATGAATAATTTTGAATATTCACTGATCTAGGAAACGAAGGACTACTGAAGACAAATGCGATTTAAAAGAAATAAACGTAAATTTCAATATATGGCTAATAAAAAAAAATAAAAAAAAAAAAAAAAATATATATATATATATATATATATATATATATATATATATATATATATATATATATATATAATAATTATCTTGATATTATCTTACTCTTTTTCGTCCTCTATCATCTAATATGTTTCAATAAAGTACAAGTGGTCATTGTGTGAGTATGAAAGTCTTAGCTTTAGGTTGAAGGTTTTCTTTTTTTCTGCATAAGTTTGTGCGAGACTTATAGTACAAGAATTAATTATTCTCACAACTTGCCTCACACTCAATTCCCGATAATCCTCCGAGGCTTCTGAAAAGAAGATGGCTGAGAGACCTCTTTATGTAGAACTTTTATTAAAGTGCAACTACTAAGTAGTTATTTGCATGTTATCGTAATTATGTTCCTCAAATTTTCTTGTTGTGCATACTGTATACAATTGTAAATATAAATAAATAGTTGAAAAAAAAGAAAAAAAAGTATTATTAGCAATAGAGAGGGTATTCTAACTTATGTTAAAAAGAAGAAAAACAAAACAAGCAAAAACAAAAACTGAAGAGTATTAAAAAAAAAAAAAACTTTTCTAAATTAATTAAGTAGGATAATAAAACAATTTTTACCCATTGTCATAAAACCTATATTAAATTAATATATGAGTGGTTTAGATGCAAAGGGGTACAAGTGACAAATTTTGAAAAAATGGAATAAGTGCATATTGTGAAGCTTAAAGTTACGAATAATACTGCAACAAAGAGATACAAGTGAATATCCCGTTAGGTGATGCCACCTATAGAGAAGAAATCTAACTACTTACCGAAAATACTGAAAGTGTTTGTGGCAAAAGGATCCTTTGATTGGCTTTTACTCTACAATGAGGTTTTGTTACTTGTACCGCTTTGCATCTCTAAACCACTCATAAGTAATTTTACTTGTCAGGTTTAAATGCAAACTGTCTCTTTTCCAGAATGCCACCCAAACAAAAAAAATCTGAATTAAATTAAATTTAATATTTGGTAACACAATAACAAGGAAAAAAAATTATTAAAAACAAAAGAACATAAGCAAAAACTTAAAACTATTTTCTTTTTGTTTCTACTGTACGTTAATTAAGAGAGGTCACAAAAAAATACCCATTGTGTTTATCCAATTTACAACCTATATTAAATTAGTACACGACAACTCAATAACATGTTTTGTGCGTTGGATTAGATGAGAATGGTGTCATATTTCACGGTGTTAACAATGTTCCAACAACATATTTCCGTCCCATAATTAACAGGAGGCTTGGTGAAAGCCAATTCAAGCAGCTATAACAGAGTCCATTCAGGAATGCTCAAAGCAAACAGTAATTTCACTTGCTAGGTCGGAGTGTGAACTGACCCCATTCCAATATGCCTTAAGAAAAAAAAGAAAAAACAGAAACTGAATTCAAATAAATGTCTCTTTTTTTGGTCTTATTCTTAGATAGCCAAGTAGACATAGCTAAAAAAATGGAGATTAAATAATCTTCATTTTCAAGAATATGGTACGTATGTAATACCTCATGAAGTATCTGTATCCGGTATATTATGTATTAACAATATATATATTTTTCCACCGATATTCAGAAATATTTTAGTTGAAACACACTGGAACTAAGATACTGAGAATGACTTCCAAAAAGTGCCTTTTGTACCTGTCTTTTTTTTAAGAAGGTGGGACAGTATCAAAAAAATAGATTTTTCACTAAAGTATCCATAGCTACATTCATGAAATCAAATTTTTTTTTTAAAATTTATTTAATAGAAATTTACAACTGTATATGCAATATATTATACATCAAGTAAATACGTTGATAATGATAAAAATGACTCGTCACTTGTTTTTAAAGCAACTACCCATTGGTAGCACTTATAAAGGTTTTATATAATGAAGCATTATATTAGAAGGTCTCGAGGCCATCTTCTTTTCAGACGCCTCGGAGGGTTATCTGGAATGGAATGAGAAGCAAGCTGTGATACTAATGGGTTTGAATGATTGTGGAGTTTGATATGAAAGGATAGATATCTGGTTTGAGCTAAGTCAGAAACGTAAGGTATATTAAGATCTTTGGGGATAAGTTTGTTTGTGACGAAGTAAGGAGCATTTAGGATTTTTCTAAGGATTTTGGATTGTTAGGATTGGATACGAGTTGAATTGGATGGTTTAGTGGAGCCCCAAAGCTCAACTCCGTAGGTCCAGATAGGTCTAATCACAGTTATGTATATTAGTCTTTTGTAATTAATTAGGAGCTTGAACGTTTGTCGAGTAAATGTTGAAGTAGTCGAAAACGATGGGCAGTTTCTTGTCGTTTTAGTCTTGTGTGTGGATTCCAAGTAAGACGTTTGCCCATATAGACAAATCAAAATTAATTAACATTTTTGAAATGCAAAATGATATTTCTACTCCGCTGGTGCAAAAGTAGTTTCATAGCCCAACTGCTCTTCTTTTCTATTCCGCTTGAAAATAGGTCGTAAGTTTTAAATTATTCACAATACATTCAATAAACCACAGAGTATTATGAAATAATATTTGTACTATAAGAGATAATTATTGGAAATACATTTCATTTTTTTTTTTTTTTCTATCGTGAGCATTAGGAATATAGACTACAAACAAAATTGTACAAAAGTATCAATCATATCTTAGTTGATTCATGAGAAACTACGTGGACACACTAACAAACAGATACATAATATGGCAACAGTACAGATACCAGACATAACTCAACGGAGGCTGAAAAGGAAGTGGATGAGGGATCTCCTAGTCTAATCGCTAATAATTTAGTTTCACGCCTGGAGATTGTACCACTGGGTGCTGACTCCCTCATGCCTGATCATGTCTGTTGTATCAATGTAATTTCACATTCACTGGTTGTCCATTGTGTACAGTTGTGAATAAAGTTATTATGTTAAAAAAAAAAAAAATATCTTAGTTGAGTGTTTACTATAGTATATTACAAAAGTAGTGACAGTAAAATTATTGATACTTGATAAAAAATATCATTTTACATATATTTAAATATTTCCTTTTTTTGAGACTATTAAACGGCTTTAACAAATGAATAAATAAAGTCTGAAAGAATAATCTACAAGATAATTTGAATAACTTTAGTGTACAGTTAGTAAAAAAAGTCTGTGTACACCCATTAATTAAATACATATTCATGTTTTTGTTTTTAATTAAGTTGTTCAATTTAGAAGTATTGTTTATGCATGTAATTCAAATGAATGTGCCAACTCATGCACATCAAACAATTTTTTTTTGTTGGCGTAATTTCGGAATTATAGTAATTTAATAAGAAAATGTATGCCAAAAAAGTCTGTTTATACTTTTAATATACAGAAAAGACCCCATGAAAACTTTCTAATCCTCTGGAGGATTACTGGCATTGTACTCTTCTAAGCTGTTTTTAGGCTTCCTATTTCCTTGCGGTCAAAGGAAGTAAATTAAAAATTATATTTGTTCTCACTATGGAGATTTTCGTATAAATCGGAAAAATAGTCATCATTTTAAGAAGGGAAGTAAAGTCTTTGAGAGAAATAGGCAAAATAATTTCCGGAAATCACTCTACAGACCGGAAAATCATCAAAAGGTTTGAAGGAACTAAGAACTTTCACAGTCGTCGGCTGAGGTATGGATGTCCAAAAAAACTTCAAAGGGTACATCTGCGAGATGTATTTTCTTATATAATTCCGTAACACCAACAAAAAAAATTGTTTGATATGAATGATTCACACATTCATTTGAATTACATCTATATAAAAAGTTTCCAAATTAAGCTACTTGATTTAAAAAAAAAAAAAAAAAAACTTAATGGATATTTCAATAATATAATAATAATATTTCAGTACACACACTTTTTGTTGTAAATGTGTTTCAGTGGTTTATCAATTCTCTAGAATTTATAAAACATATAATTGATGTTTAATGTTTTATCAAATTAATTAAACTGGTGTACCGATGGCCGACCAAGTTGGAGTAAGGGTCTCAGTGAGCTCAGTACTGGGTAGTGGGTTCGAATCCCATCTTGTGGGTTATAATTTATTTCATGCCGTACCCGTGAAATGAACTTGACCTACCCACACTGGCTTAGTTGGTAACACGTTCTTCCTGCCCTAGTTTGAGTGCGTAGGTACGTTAAGCCCCAAAAAAAATATATAAAAAAAATTGACTTTGCCTGACTTTTAAAGCGAGAGTCTATATTCAAGTTCCCAGCTACTATATTAACTCAGTAATCGTGCCAATTGAGTGAAGAGAGAGATTATCCTGTAAGGAAGAACAAATTTAATCAATTTTCAAACTAATTGTTGTTTGTTTGAAAATTTTGTTATTTGGATACCGTTACTCTATCTTGAAAAAGACAGGTACAAAAGGCACTTTGTGTGTAAATAAAATATGCAAGATTGAATTAATAGATATAGATATAAAAAAAATCTTATCTTATGATTTTTTTCCTTAGAAATATTTTGTTACTTATATCTCTGTACCATCAAAATGGAAGGGAACAATGTCAAATATCTCTTAATTTTTTTATTAAAATTATACTGATTTCCGTCAAATCGACACCGTTATTGTACGAAAATAAATAAATAAATAAATTTAGTAGATCAATGGGAACAGGAGGCTATTAGTAGGCGATGAAAACGGCAGAATTTTTAAGTAACATTTTTGAGCAATAGTTGTTGACAAGAATGAAGAATGTCCAGTTTGTTCCAGCGGACGAAGTCAGCTCCGCGACGAACGACGGAGGAACTGCTATGGGCTGGCCAGGAAAGGGGTCAGTTGGAGTGGGGCAGTCGCCTCTCATCTATGCAAGGAATTCCAGGTGCGGATTCTTACCTTCATCCTCTCATTCGCCTTTATTTCTGCACACATTACATCAACACTTATTTAAAATTCACAATTCACCGTTAGATACTGAATTAATTGAATAATGATTTTCAAGAATGGATCTTTTTGCCTCCTGGGTGGAAGAATTAAAAAAAAAAAATTAATAATATAAATAATAATATACATTAGGGATGAGTCAAAAATACTCTAACAATAACATAAAAGTATAATTAAATGGTACTATTGTCTGGCTTTATTTATTTATTTGGTTTAACATTGTTATCTTATTTCTTCATTTTATAGGGATTTGTTTTTAATTTTTTACATATGAGGCTCGGTAATTAGGCAAAAAAATTGACGTATAATAATAACACCATTCCCGAGTCTTTGTTGAATTTATGGTTATTTTCAGTTAAATGGGCAGTGAACTTGGAATTCTGCGACTTATTATCGTATGTTCTTTTAATTTTTGATTTACTTATCGTCCATTTTCCCTTGTATATGTAGCTTCACCGTCATTACATTTTAATTTATATACACCACTTTTTTGGAAAGGGTCTATTTTTTTTTAATTTTATTTTTTATCCCTTTTTGAATATCCCGATCATCAAACAAATAATTATGTAAATTATTAAAACGATGTTTATGCTGTCCTTAATGTTCAACAAATAGCAAATTATGAAATGACGTTAAAAACAAAATAGAATGAAAATCTAATGTGTCAAAAATGTACGTTCAGGAATCCTAGAGTTTTGGAACGGAAAGTTCCTTAATTGTGCTTTCAAACGTCTCTAATCCATTGAAAATAGGTGACATTTATCATCTAAATTATTTCAGTGGGGTCATCGGATAATCACTAAGCTGCTTGTGGTAGATCAGTTCTTTCATGAAATAACCTGTATATTATTATTTTTTGGCTTTAATTTTTAGGGTTAATCGAATCCGTGTGGAAAATATTATAACAGTACTTTATAATTTCTGACAAATTATTTCTTTTTTTTTTTTTTCTTTCAAAATTGCAAGTTCTCATTTTACCACATTATAAACGCCATGTAATAAATTCAATATTCCTACAGCTTTAAATGCCTGAAAACCCGCATGAACACCACTTATTAAAAACCTAATGAAATACATTCCACGATACAATTAACGCAGATGAATTGACGCTTACAAATGGCTTGGCTAGGCCCTACCTCGTTGATTATAAATAATTACCCTTCAATTAACAGTACAATTCAATTAGCATTTGTCACAGGGGAAAGATTGATTTTCCTTTGTATTCCGATACTAAATCTTTTCCTTGTAGCCATTGCTCTTTCATTACATTGAAGTTGAGCGTTCGGAAGACCCTTATAATTATAATTTGTATTCCTTTTGATTTATTCTTCATTGTCATTGAGTGCATCATCTTGTCAATACCTTTCTCTGCATTCGATCAAGTTTTTGGTAATATTTACAAAACACTCTTAGAAATATAAAAAAATAAATGACAGCATAGATAACGTACGCCTTTTCTTCAGCTGTACTCATTATTAAATTAGGTGATTAATTCCATGAAATTAAATAGTTGTTAAATAGCTATGATTAAATTTTGTCTAGCTGTGAGTAGTAATACTAGTAATACCCATAACCCAAAATTCACAAAATTGCACACACAAAAAACACTATTTACAGGTGCTAAGTATTTATTATTTATATATGGAAATATAGATTAAATTATGAATGTTACGTGAACAATATTTTAAATATAAATAATGTTATCCTGTTATCCTAGATGTACGAAAATAAAGACCTTACATTTTTTATGAACCCACAAACGTGTATAATTAAGTACAGACGCAATCAAAGAACTGTACAAATAAATATACACTAAGCCAACAAGGTCCATAACTTTTTTCTACCTAGTTAGAAAAGACAAGGTTCCATGCAATGTCATAAATTCCGATCCGTTCGAGGTTTCAGACACGTTCGGGATTACAGAGAGCATCACGGGCCCTTGCCATAAATCCCATCAATTTTCTGGAGCGATTCGATGGGAGAATTTAATTACGTCACGCAATCTAGGGGGTCCGAAAACGAAGAGGAAGGAGGCTGTGAACAAACGTTGATTTAGGATAATCGTAAAGAGCTGGAGGAGGCCAAGGGCGATATGGAAGCGATCACGATCAGAGATAGAGATAGACAACGGGCGTGCTCTATATAACCTAAGATAGACTTAGGAAAGGATTAATAAGGAAGTTTAATAACAGTACCCTATGGAGGGGGGTCACGAATGGGGGCCGTCACGGTGGTCTTCTTGTGGGTGGATGCCGCGGGGGAAAAAATAAGAGTATTGGAAAGATGGATTGTAGAATAGGATCCAATATGGTGTTGCGAATCTAGGTATAACCATGCACAATGTACTCTGTGACATGCTCTTTCAATCTTTGCCTCTGAAAAAAAATCCATGTATGTATATGTATATATATATGTATATAAGTTAACGAAAAGACTCGTCAATTAGGCACTCTTCTGTTTGGAAATCGGCGCGCATACTCCCGCAGCGCTTCTAAAGCATTACCGTTACAGAAACCATACACAAAAATCATATCAGCGTATTCAACATTAGAATATATATGCGGCATTGTGGCTGATGTTATTCACACAAAAAAATATCTGAGTAACTGATTTAGGAATTATAATCCTAGAAGGAAGCCAAAATGTAAACAAATGAAAGAATGCAAATGATAACATTAAGTGTTTACATATCTCACTGCCTAGCCTGACGAACTTTGAAAGATGATAATCGCTACCTGTAACATTTTTGTTTTGTTTCTTTTTTTTTGCGATTTTCTCTAAAACTAAGCAAAAACTATATATCTATATCGTATATATATATATATATATATATATATATATATATATATATACATACATACATACATACATACATACATATATATACAGGGTGTCCTGAATTTAAACGGCAAAACTTCAGGAAATTATAGGGGACCGAAAAACTAAGACAAAAAGTCGTTTAGAGATTTGCTCGCAAAAAAAAAAAAAAGAAACAAAACAAAAATGTTACAGGTAGCGATTATCATCTTTCAAAGTTCGTCAGGCTAGGCAGTGAGATATGTAAACACTTAATGTTATCATTTACATTCTTTTATTTGTTTACATTTTGGCTTCCTTCTAGTATTATAATTCCTAAATCAGTTACTCAGATATTTTTGTGTGAATAGCATCAGCCACAATGCAGCATACATATTCTAATGTTGAATACGCTGATATGATTTTTGTGTATGGTTTCTGTAACGGTAATGCTTTAGAAGCGCTGCGGGAGTATGCGCGCCGATTTCCAAATAGATGAGTGCCTAATTGACGAGTCTTTTCGTTAACTTTTAATAGACTGCTAGAGAGTGGGTCATTCTAATACGCAATGAAGGCGACCCATGCAGCAATAAGAGCAGATAATCGGAGAAGAAACTGTGTCCAACGCCATTTCGATAACAATCCTGAGACTAGCATCCGAAGAGCATCTGCTGCATTAGCTATATCGCGGCAAGCAACTTTGAAATTAATAATAAATAATGAAATTAAGCAATGATAAGCTTGGCGAACTTTGAAATTCATTGATTGTTTCAGATTTTAACGCCTCAACACAGTAGGTTCATTGAAAGCATTGCCATCATAGATTCCGTTTTCCAATTTACACATTTTGAAAATTAAAAACTCTTTTATCCTTTTTCTTTAGCCCATATTTTTCTTCAATCTTGAAGGCGTATCTGATTTACTAATTGAAAATGCTATACGGTTCTTTGAATCCCACATGAAATTGGTTTTCCTGTTATCAAACTTAATATGATTTAATTACAAATTGTGAATATATGTATTTATTTTTTTTTAATGTTGAACAGAAATTGATGTTGAATATCAACATTGGAAATAAATTACGATGTTGTTGGTAGTTAGAGTGTGCAGTTATTTAAACCCAGTTATAATGCATTGCAACCCTTCATCAGGGCTATAAGAAAAACAAACAAAAATTTATGACATAAAATGGAATGAATATTAAAAAAGATAAAAGAAAAAACAGTATGAAAAAAAAAATAGTAAGTTTTGAAAAATATAAAAATAAAATGGTATTTAATAAATATTTTGTTTTTAAAAGGAGAAAAAAGATATTACGATGAAAGTTAAGTGGATATAGTTGATGAGTAAATACATACATAAACTATAACAGTAAACAGTTGAACAATAAAGTTGATAAATAAATACATAACATATAACAATTATACTGAATGATTAAGAATGAGGCAAATGCTCAATCATATGCCTCAATCTTAATCATTCCTCTATTGCAATGTACTATCTCATGGTTATACTTTATGTATTTACTCATCAACAATATCCACTGATATTTTTTCGTAATATCTTTTTTATCCTTATAAAAATAAAACATTTACTTATTAATTCCATTTTTTTTTTTTTTTTCAAAAATTAACTATTTTTTAATTCAAACTGTTTTTTTTTTATATTCACTCCCTTTTTTGTCATATCTTTTAGTTTGTTTTTCTTCTAGCTCTGAAATGTCGGCAGAATTAATTTAAACTTTAATTTTGTTTAAATGACTGCACACCCTAACTATCAACATCTTCATTATCGTTTCAGTTTACAAATACCTAATCAATAGTAAATTACTTATAGAAATATTATACTAGAAAATAGTTTAAGTCCTAAAATGTTTAAATTAAGTAGGCGGACCGTTAACTTTTTCTCTTCGTTTATATTAAGAAGTGTGTGTGATATGCAAAATACCTTCCCGGTGACAGTGATCCATTGCTTCGTTGTTGAGCTTCGAATTTTTCCGACCAAGATCAGGACGAGATTCTTGTTAAGTATTGGCAGAGTACGGTAGTGACATACGGCGAGTACAAATTATAAGAGGAGCTAGAATCGATTAATCAGAGCCTAGTGACAGTGACAAATGCCCGGGGCTAAAACAATCAAGCGGCTACTCATTGATGGTCCTTAACGGTGTGTCTCCGCCATTGTTAGACCCGTCAACACAGACTCTCCTAGAGATTGCCGCCGTCAAAGACCCTTTCGGAACAGTCCTTCATATCTTAAGGTATTTGCACCTTTATTGATTGGATCTATCTATTGTTTCTACGTCCCAGTTCACATTCAATCCGAATCGCTATCTTTTAGCGTGCGTTGTATGTTAATTAGCGAATTTCTCTTGGCATATTCGCAGGTCGAAATACAGCAATTTTGATAGCGTTCTAAATTATTGCCCAAACGAGTCATTAGCATATTTCTCGATCATGCGTAATCTTCCTGCGGAACCTATGCGATCTGCCTAAATGATTAATTCAACAGTTAATTAATTAATATGTATAAACGGTGCTCGATTGCCTGAGTAAACATCTGTGTGAATTTGCTCTGAACAATAGTACTAATCTTGAGAATCATGAAAAACCAGTTCAATACTGACAATGTACTGAAGTTTAATAACTATTTTTTGGAGGAATTCATTAGTTTTATATATATATATATATATATATATATATATATATATATATATATATATATATATATATATATATATATATATAGATAGATTTATATATATGGATAAATTTCTTGATTGACTGTTACTATTAAATGTTTAGTAAGTTTCTTGAGGTTCAGTCAATAAATAAAAAACAACTATTTTGGCGACGTTTCGAAACTAGATTGTTCTTATATATATCAGAATATATAAACCAAAACAATATAGTAATTTTTTCCTTCACATTCTTTAAGGATTTTTTCAATTATTTTTTCTATATCCGGCAGTTTTTCAAACTTGTAGCGGGCAACACTGAGTGACAATGTGAAATGGATTTGCCACTGCTGCAGTTGCTATATGAACATTTTATTTTTACCATTGTTTTTATTAAAATGTATTTTTAATTTATATTTATTTTTATTTAGAAGTTTATGTAATTTTCATTTTTATATAATGCAGTGGCAAATCCATGAGAAACCTCACTCCAGCCCTATAACCATATAACCTATAACCACTCTCCTACTGTTACCTATTTTTCTATTGTTCTGATATATGATATTAACTGTTGCATTGATTTTTGACTTTGGCTTGTATAAGGATACCAGGAAACTAAAATAGTAGTTTTCTTAATTATAACGTACCTAACAAACTGATTCTAGCGTAGTCTGGTGAAAGATGATCTACTGACTGTGACCGGTTACTTCTTTGTACAATGCACTTGTTCTTTGTGCTGTTTAATACTAGGTTCGAAACCTAGTATTAAACAGCACAAATTGAATTTACAGTGGCCAATATGAAATCGAAAGAGCCTTAATTGTTCCACCATAGATATTATGTTGCTTGTCCCTTTTTTGCCACATGTTTTAATTTTTGTCAATTGGGAACCATTGGCTAATCATTTATTCTCGTAATCCATGTAAAGGTTTCTTGATTAGATACAACCAATCCAGATCGACTTCTTCCAACTATGTTACTCTATTTCCTTATCAATGTATCTAGCCGAACGAACTTCCTGATCTACTCTTTCGTTCTCTAATACACCACGGTGGAAGTGGAATCTACACAGCTCAATTTAAAATGTTTATTATTTATATTAATCATTACCCTTGCGTGAAGTAGCTTGTAATATTATTCAATAAGAAATGTTTTATTCCAAAAAATAAAAAAACCTTATTCCTCGTCTCTTAATTTTATATTGTTTTGTCTCCGCATACGGCATTTTTTAAAAATTTAATTGAAACTTTAATTGAATCTTATCATCTTATGAATTAAAATACTCGATGGGAGATTTTTAAAAGTTAGTAACTATAAACAATATATACCTGTAGACAAAAATTGATTTTCTGGTGGCTTCTTGATAAAATCAAAACCGTATTAGTTCAATGTAGTATATTTTTTACTTTGGTTCATTTTATGAACTGAATCGTTTTGAATGATATTTCCCAAACAGTGAGATATTAAAACAGCTTCAATTTCCATTTTTCCCCCTATCAGGTACATTTTATCTCAAAATTAAAAAAGTAGATTTTATAAGACACTGATTATACCAGTGTTCCAGTACAGATAAAAAATATGGGCCCTCTTGATGCTTAATAAAAGGAATCTCCTGACAATTAAGAAAAAATGCCCAATCTTTATAAGACATGGTAATATTTCTGCCCGGTATTTTTTAGGAATATATTGTTTTTCATATGCTGTACAAGCCATATGGAAAGAAAGGCAAACAGAAGCAACATATCACTGAGATTGATTAGTAAAGCTATTACTTGAAACTCAGCTATGACCTTTAAACTTAACTGTTTAATCATAGATGAATTTTACTTACTTCTCAGCTATGGCTAAGATTAAATATATTAAGATTTGTTCCATAAAAGTAAAAATAAAATTTTTAAATCACCTCTGCCAACGGTTGAGCACACTAGTCCTCGCCCGACCACCGAAAATAAGCAACGTTAGGCCAGCTTGGCACTTGGATGGGTGACCACCTATGAAACATAATAAAACTTTTTTTTTAATAACCATAAAATTGTTATTTTTATTAGCCTCGGGACCATCTAATATTGAACTTATTGAAGTTCTACATACGGGTAGTTGTTAACTAGCAATTGACATGTTACTACGATCATGTCATCTTATATACTAGATATATTTGTATTATTTGTAAATAGTTGTGATTTTCAATAAATAGCTAAAAAAAAAAAAAAAAATAGCAATTAAAAAAAAATGTAGTAGTAACTTATTATTTAGCGATCCCTTGAATTAACTATCCTCCCCCCCCCCCCCCCCCCTGAAAGTGGTTGTTCAGAAACTTTCGTTTAATTTAATATAGACTATATTTAAGATTAGAATATTAAAATGATGTAAACTATGTTGTATACATTAATATTTCACCCTAAATCTGATTCGATTGTTATTAATATATCACGAGGGAAAAAATTCCGCTAGAGAGTTACAATGTTGTTCAAACAGCGAATGGACAAGAGTAAATTTTTATTAATCACCTAGTGGTGACTTTGACAAATGACTGCGGGCTAAAACAATCAAGGCAGGTCCATTGACTGGGCTGGTCACGAGCCCCTCCCGATGTTTACTTTTACATTATATTGAAGACTTTGCATTACTCATATCGATATAATATTATATCATACCATGGTTCGTGGAAAAGGCACGGCATACCGATTGCTCTTGTTAGAAGTTAGATTTAAGATGTTTGGTGGTTAACCATATTTTATCTATACTACTATATACAAGGACAAGCCTTTTTTCTTTTGTTATCACTAACCACGATAACTAAAGAACCTATCTGTACCAAATTTTTATTACATCATCTTCATAGTTCTAGGAAGATTTTACAATGATAAAATTTACTGATTTTCAATTAAATTGCTATTTAAAAATTTGGTAAATTTATGGATATCAATTAAGTTAGAAAATCGATAGCTTGGTGGTGAGTTATAGATTGGAGGGATTTTCAAGAGATTGAAACTGGCAATACTTATTCTTAATTAAATTATTATTAAAAAAAGAAATATGTGGATTCCAGTGAAATAAAAAAGGACGGATATATGGTTAATAATATAGTAAAGATTTTAATGATTTTAAAATTGAATGTACAATTATATTTTTACATGATTGTAAACCACCAAATATATGCAATGGCGCCAGGTTAAAAATTACAGCTACGCTTGAATATATTGAGACTATAATTCTCACTGGAACAGAGACTGGATAAATCTCATTCCTAGATTAAGAAATTTTAGAAATTCCTAGAATTTCACAGGTCTGCGACTAAAAAACTGCATAGGATTTTTTAACATTTTCTTATAGATTTTGACTTCCCAAAAACTGGAAAAATATTCAAAAAATTCTATCACGTAGATTTTTATGTGTTTTGTAGTATTAGGTTTATTATTATATGTATGTTACTCACGATGCTTTTGGGTCAGCAGTCAGACTATATTAAATACCCATGCATCTTATGCTTGTGGGCTAATAGAGCTAAAGAACAGTACTGCACTAAAAGTGATTGGCCACCCCGAGAAACTTTAAAACCTGGAGAGAAAAATTTTATCAATACTACTTTGGTACCACCAGAAAAGGTTTTTGTTTTCCCCCTCTCCATATCAAATTTGGGTTGTTGAAACAAGTTGTAAAACCGTTAAAAAAGAATGGGGACTTTTTTAAATATCTATGTACAAAATTCCCGAATAAACGATTTGAATAAAAGAATGCTTTTAACAGTTTTTTGTGTTTGAATTAGCAAAAAACCCTCGAGTGATAGAAAAAAACAGACGTCACTTCTGAAATTAGTGCATTTTAAAACATATAATTCAGTTAAAGTATCTCATTCAGCTGACAAACAAAATTTTTTCGCAGACCTGTGTTATTCCTTCTGATTTAACATTTTAATTCAGAGATTAAAATTCCTAATGAAAGTTTTTTTTTGCTATTACAATTAACAAATCGTAACGTCATATTTACAAAAACGTTGTATGTAGTTGATCTTCGACTTTTACTCTCACGTCAATTATATGAAAGACTTTCCAGAACTGGAAACCAAACTTTTTAGAACACTAACATTGAAATAACTCTCATAATATCTTAAAACCAAACTCGAAATGTAGTTTTTTCAGAATAATTTTGACATTTTATTTAATACTTTCTACAAGATTTTTAACAATGATAAAATAAAACTTCAATTAGTTATTGAATAATCTAAAATATTATCTACGTTCTTTATTTATAACAGCGGGCGAGACCGCGATGGGTGATGTTTGTTTCTTATAAACTTATGTATGCGTTTATTTTTATTATTTTAATATTTTATTATACTCTTTTCCTCTCTCTACCTCTAAGTTGCCGCAAGGATGTTTGGGCCTTGGTTCAATATCTTCAGTTGTCGCGATCCTCCATTTCTTTTACGCTTTTACGTACCTTTCCATTCCAATATTCGCGATGTAATCACTATACATCTTCCTTGGTCGTCCATGTAGTGCCCTGGTCTAGCATCTAACAACCATTTAGCGTTAGTTTCACCGTCCATTCTGGTTATATGACCACTTTAGTTGGTGCTGCTCACTTGATTATCCAGCTGGCATGACTCTAAGGTTGTCCTGAATCATTACTCATTGTACTGAATTATGAAAATATTTATTTCATTTACTTAAGTAACTTATTAATGGTATCTAAATTTATATATTAGATTTTTTGTAGAATGATACTATAAAATAAATTAATATAAAATATTTTTATTATTTAAAATATGTTTTTTTCTCTTAATATATTCCTTGTTATTAACCATGTCTAATTTCTATTGACTTTCGGTCAATCAATGTTTAATTTTTTTGAAGTCGTCCAGGTCCTCAAAAAACTGTAATTTGTAGGCTAGAAGAGAGAAATGCGGTAGGCAAAACGTTTCATTATGATGGCTTTTTTTTTGTTCGTTCGATTTGCTGTTAATTTTATTGAGAGTTTTCAAACAGTTTTGGGATTTCCACCCACCAAAGCTCGCACAATATTGTCATTCTGGGACGAAGTTTTTCCATAAACCTTCATGTCTTTAAGGCATAAGTCGCCTCTTGATTTTTTTTTAAACAATTGCAACGGTGCTCACATCTATGACATCGTAGCCCTGGATTTTATCAATATTTAACAGCCTCTTTGGACCCGGTTACGAACATTTTAAGTTAAAAAACGAAATTAACGAAAAAAAAATGTGTAATCTAGTGATTAAAGACTGATTTATAAGTAGTGAAATGATCAAGAGGTAAAAAAACATTTTTGTAAAGGAAAGGAATAATAAATATTATATCCTACGTACCTAAAAATAATTTATTAAATATAAAACGTTTATTGTACTGATCTGAAATTTAAAAAAGAAGAAAAAAGTCTGCATTATTTTTTATGATTTTATTTTATCTTTTTTATTTATTTATTAAAAACATGTATACAAATATATAAGAATGGGGAAAATCTTATCTTCCTACTGTAAAATAATATAAATTAGCAAAATAATAAAAAAAAAAAAAAAAGATAAAGAAAATGTAATATAATCGTTGAATGAGGTTAGAGATGCAGTCAGCTTTGATAAATTGCATATCCAAGTTTAAAAAACTTAATATACGGAGTACCGTCGTTTTAACTTGCTTTCTAAAAATAATCTTAAGGTCTATAATTGTAGATCTTCTTCAGAGTTAAAAATAACAATTTAATTTAAAGAAATAAAACAAATAAAAGAATGTAAAGGATAACATTAAGTGTTTACATATATCACTGCCTAGCCTGACGAACTTTGAAAGGTGATAATCGCTACCTGTAACATTTTTGTTTGTTTCTTTTTTTGCGATTTTATCTAAAACTAAGCAAAAACGAGCAAATCCCTAAACGACTTTTTGTCTTAGTTTTTCGGTCACCTATAAGTTCCTGAAGTTTTGCCATTTAAATTCGGGACACCCTGTATATATATAGAAAGTGATAATTATATAATTAAAAGAATATCAAAAATGTTAATTAGAGTATTGGATATGAAATAGTATTATCCAACTAAACATATATACTATCTAATATTCGATTCTGTAATTATCACATTTGATATTCTTTCAATTAGGTATTTAGCTAATTATTTTGATATTATATTGTAAATTAATTAACTTAGTTTATATCTGTATCATTTTGGTATCATCCAGTTTTATTATATTTAGCCCTGAAGACCTGCAATTATATACATGAAAGATATTTTTTAGACCTGCAAGGAAGGTTGAAACGTCGGCGCTCCTTATATAAAGTTTTTTAAACTTGAATTATCAAAGAGTAATTCTGTACCTCAGAACCAGAAGAGCATAAGACAAATGTGGACATACGTTTTTCAGGCTCAATCATAGGTAAGGACTTATGCTGTTACATTCCTTAGAAAAATGTGAAGCCGATTTTTCAAGGGACTTAAGTAGTTATGGCTTAATGTAATATAAAATTATAAATACAATGCTACAATATTCTGGAAATCGTAGCTCTTCTGTTCTGAGGTACAGAATGCATCAAACCTAATGCATTTCGGACTTTTCTATTATACTCTTTTTTATATTTTATTTATTATTTTACTGATTTATACTATTTTACAATTGGAAGATAAGATTTTACCATAAAAATTAACTCTTTTGATATTATTTTGTAAATTAATTTACATTGTTTATTTCTGTATCATTTTGATCACCTCCAGTTTTTATTATTATTTTTAGCCCGGAAGAAGACCTGCTAGGCAGGTAGAAACGTCGGCACTCAGTGTTTATTAGTATTATTTATTACAAAGCCAATTTTTTTAAAAACTTGGAAAAAATAAAATTTTTTAAAGGAATTTTTATTTGATTAAGGTTAGCTTAATTTCGTTAGTCAAAATTAGCCGTAACAATTTTTGTTGCTAATAAATTATTAGCTTTGCCCATCTCTAGCGACTAACATGCCTTAAAGCCTAGGAATTCTCAACGAAACGGCGGGGCAATTAAAAAAAGATAATGAAAAAAGTGCCTGGAGGAGGTTTGAAAATTAAAGCGATAATTAGGGTTTCGAGATGTCGAATTGACAGATTTGCCGAAAAGGTCGATGCCCCTAAAGAGATCATTACTAGAGCAGGTAAGAGCCAGTAACCAGGCAACGCTAATGAGAGACCACTACGGCTAATTTGATTTGCTACGCCAGCCAGAAATAGTCTATTATCCCCTCGCTTCTTCTGTTTCTTCTGTTTGTCTTTGGCTTTTCATCGGTAAACCAGCCGGTTTTGGCTGTTCTTGTTTGTGGTACGAGACGGGTTAGTAACTTTGTAATCAAAGATAAAGGCATCAGATAATATTAATAAATTTATGTTCGAAGTTATAATGAATATTAAGAACAAGCATCCCCGGTCACCGTTCTCATAAGTAAAGAACTTGGTTAATTTAAACTACTAATTGAAGGTTTATTATTATTAACCTGGTAAAAATTGCACTGATTAGGTGTTTGAAGATTAATAATTGGATTTCCGATTTTTAATTTTGATGTATGAGTTGGTATAATAAACTTGTGGGTTTTGTACTGCATTATCAGTGATTGCAACTTAAGACCTATGTATCGTATTTTACACACAATATCAAAAAACGCAGGATCAATATGTCGATTTGGTAATGTTGCTTATTCGGCAGAAATAATGTTATTTATTTCATCTGGTTAGATCTTAATTTCTAATCATAAAATAATATGACAGTGTGGCAAACCTCGTTTCTGATAGTCAACACTGTACATTTGAATTATTATTATTGTAATCTTTATTATAAAGATAAAATGTAGATAAATAATGTAGTCTCTTTTGATATTCCATTTTGTTATAAAAAATTAAAATTTACAAAAGCCTTGTTTATTTCTGTGGCATTTTGATCACAAACCAGTTTTAGTACTAAAGCAATTAATCTGAAAATGAGAAAGTTGTATTATTAATGTCAAGCTCAATTTTTTTTTTGAAGATATTTTATAATCCACTCAATCATTAATTTTTCTAAAAGCCTATTAAGCGCTTATAACATTTACATTGCTAAATTTAATTTACAAAATTATACATTCGAGAAAAAAAAATGGTGTCCCTTTTTATTCTTCATCTAGACTAAAAAAACAAAAAAATTCTCTTTTTTTATCAACAAAATTAATTTAAATTTGATATGACCTTGGAATCTCTTGTAGGTAGATTTCTTGTAAGTCATTGACTTGCGATGTATTTGCATCGTTTTAAGAACAGTTTTGGAATTCAGTAAATCATTAAAAAATAAATAAAAAAGTATGGTATCAGATCCATAAATCAGAAGGGTTTGAACCATTTTTTTTAAAACCTTTCTAGGACTATGAAGATGGTGTAGTTTAAATTTGGTAAAGATGGGTTCAGTAGTTTTACTATTATAAACAATGTTGCAGAATAGCGCTAGCCATATTTTAAACTTTATTGAGATCACTTATGATGTCACAACCAAATATTTATAGCTATTTAAATAACAATTTATCTGAAAATGAGAAAGTTGTATTATTAATGTCAAGCTCAATATAACTCTATAACTTTGTAACCTCTCATTTAGAACGGCGATGGCCACCCATTGATAAATTTTCAAACTTTACTGTTATCCTCTTATTTTCGCTTTTTTAATTAAAAATCAGTGGAAAATCATTCAAAAGATATTTTATTATTGCTGAACCATCCTCGAACTATAAGCATAATGTGGTCAAAATTTGGTAGATATTGGTACAGTAGTTTTCGGGGGTTAGTGATCAAACGAAAAATGGCTTGTCATTTTGTATAACAGTATTGATTTACACTGGAGTCCCACGATATGCTTCAACATAAAAATGGCAAAGCCATCCATTATAATTGATTATGGATATGATTATAACATGTCCTATAAATAATAATTTAACATATTAATACCTTCATAAGAAAACATTTTGTTTTGATTTTTTAATTTTCACATACTAGACTTAAAAAAACAAAAAACTTCCCATAATTTCCGACCACGTCATTTTCCTAGACAATCGTTCAAAGCTCCTAATCAATTACAAAAGACCTCTTTCCATGGCAGTAATTGGACCCATTTGGACTTATGGGATTGTGCTTTGGACCTTCACCAAACCTTCCAATTCTTCTTGTAACCAATCCTTACAATCCGAAATTCTTCTGAAAATCCTCAATGCTCTTTATTATGTGACAAACAAACGTATTTCAAAGATGATTAATGTTTCATGTGTTGCTGATTTGGCTCTAAGCAGATGCCTATCATTTTATAGTAAACTCCATACCCACTTGAATCCACTAGTCTTCCAACTTGCTTCACACTCAATTCCCGATAATCCTCCTAAGTGTTTGAAAAAAAGATGGCCGAGAGACCTCTTAATGTAGAATTTTTATTGAACTGCTACTATTGAGTAGTTCCTCTTTTAGTTCTTTATGTAACTGACATGTCATTTCAATCATGTTCCTCAAATTTACTTCTTGTATATGATGTATAATTGATAGAACTGTACACAGTATAATCAACAAGTAAATATATGAAAAAATAAATATAATAACACGTCTATAACTTACAAGGAAACTATTAATTATAGCACTTCTTCAAAAGTTTTTAGCATAGAAGGTTCCTAGGCCATCCTTTTTAATTAATGCTGAGAGGGTTGTTTTGAAGCAGGGAGATGTGTAGATTCGAGTTAGTACGGTACTTTAATGGAAGGATAAGTTTCTGGTTTTAGTCAATTCAGCAAAATATGGAACATTTAGATCATTATGGATATGTTTACCATTTGAAACATGATACGAGCCATTGAGGATTTTGGATTGTAAGAATTGGATACAAAATGAATTAAACGGTTTAGTGGTACGCTGAAGCTCCACATAATGTCCAATTATGTCTAATTACTGTCATATAAATGAGTCTTTTGTAATTTATTTCAAGCTTTCAACGTTTTTTTTTATTTTATTTTGATTAGAAGTGTTATAAATAAAAAATTTTGAATTCTACAAAAACAGGACACCAAATCAAGTGATAGATTGTTACGTTAACAATTTCCTCCTTTGTAGGTTTCCTCTTGTTTGTAGGAATGTTTGCCAGATGATGTATATCATAAAATACTATTAGACTAAAATATTCGTAAACTTTGTTGAATAAGGATAGATTTACTTATTACACACTAAAGCATACTACTGACGGATCGGTGCGCAGCGCATCGGAGAGAATTTTCCAAAGAATTTGGTCATATAGGAAAATGCACCGTGTAAGTTGTATCTGTTCTAACACAACTAAATTATTATAAGTCAATTTAATATTGATGTTATTAATTGAACTAAATGATGGTATATTGTAAAGTTGGTTTAATAGGTTTCTATTGAAATGTTTAGGAAGCCGGATAACTCAACTGAATTGCTATGCTCCGCTATGGAATTTGAGCCCGACTGAACGTGAAAAATTAAATTTCTGCCCCTCCTTCTATTAAGTGGGTATGTTTCATTGGTGAAATAACCTGGCGGTTGAGCGTGATTACTGACCACATCACCTCTTTAGCAGTGAGCCTAAGAATGAAGTTTAATCCCTAAATATTACAAATATCCGTGTTGAGCGTTCAGATTTGTTTATGTATATGGCTACTTTTAATATGTAGTAATTTGCCATTCCTGTAGTTGTAAATCGCTAGTTTTAAAATGTAGTGATTTGCCATTGCTATGTATTAAAACTTATCATGGACAAAAAGTTCACTATTTTCATCCAGATAGTCATTTTTATAAACATACAAAAAAAAAATATCTATTTTAGAGCAAAAAAATCTTTGTTGTTCATGTGTAGAAAGAAGAATCTCTTTGTGATTTTCATTACTCTTTAAATTTAATGGTCATTTTTACCAAAATTTAATACTTCAATAAATTAACCTGTCTAGGAAAGGAAATATTAACTATTTCAATGCTACACTACAGTTTGAAGGAGGCAATTAGAAAAAGAAAGCGCCTTCTCTGTCAACTTTTTAATTCTCCTAATTACAAAAGAAAAACATTGCATTTAAATGGAATGCATAAGCTAATGAGAGTTACGAAGCAAAAAGTAAGCACAGAGTAAAATGCAGGATGAAGGAAACGGTACTGAGTAAAATAGTTCGCAGAAAGATTAGTATATTTAGAATTGCATTTCTTTCTCTCCCTTATAAGATGGACTGGAAACGATAATTATTATTTATTTTAATATAATATCGAGAAAGTAAAAAAAAACTAAGGTTTTTTAAAAAATGAATAGGAGAATTGCATTAGGCAGGTTTACTAAAAGGATTGAAATGAATCTTGTTGGTACTTCTTACGTTCTTGAGTGTCTGTTTTAGGAATTATTTTGAGAGCCTATGGAGTCAGGAGTCGAATTCTTAGGTCTAATGTCTGCTTTTTTTTATTGACATTAGGGCTCCAGTAGAAATTTAGCAAATAATGTAGTCCAGCACATTATAGAAATTGTAACAAAATTGTTTCATTAGCATTGGATGCTTGAAACAAACCTTTCTGAGCCCACTCTAAAACAAATTATATTCCATTAAATTCATTAATTTTTCTAACAGCCTATTAAGCGCTGTTACAGCATTATTCAAATTTCGAAATTTAACTACTTCATTTATAAAATCTTATTTAGAAAATTATGTAAATTAGAAAAAAAAAAAAAAAAAAAAAAATGTCATTCCCATTTTTTTCTTCCATCTATAAACACATATTCTCTTTTTATAAATAAAATGAATTTAAATTTGATACGGCCTTCGAATCTGTTACTATGGCACTTTTTGGAGTTTTACTTACGGGTAGTTTTCTTCTAAGTCATTGACTTGTAATGTATTTGCATCTTTTTCAAAATACTTATGGATTTCAGTAAATAATTAAAAATTTGATATTAGATCTATAAATAAAAAGGGTATGAAACATTTTTTTTTCAATACTATCCATAGACCTACATAAACCTACGGATTAAAACTGTGAGGGACGGCAAAGTATTCAAACATCAAACATATCTAATTGTCCCAATCCAAAACACTTAGAACCATAATCCTACGCCTCTTACAACGTCTCCAGCTTACTTATGCCCCAGAACAGTGATTCTCAACCTATATTTAAATTAAATGAAAATTTCGCAGTGTAAAAAGAAAATACAGTCAGTAAATAAAAGTGGTATACAAATTATCAATGAATTCATTATTGTTTCGCGACCCTCTATAATATCACCACGAACCCTTAGTTGAGAACAGCTACCCTAGACTATTCCAGTCAATACTTTAGAATATTACAAAAATCTTTATTAAATAAAATAAAAGGCTCATAGAACCCGCAGGTTCGATTCCGACACCACCAACCGTTGACAAAACTCCTCCCTGGACGGTTCAAAATTTACTTTATTTTTTATTCATTACTTTTTTCGGATTCAGTTATTATTGAGCTCAATGAATTTACATAACTATTTTAACCGTAGGGCTGTTACTATCTGAATTATATTTATCGGATATAATTTTCATAATAATGTTTTATTTCATATATATGTATTAGTCATTACAAATTTTTATTCTAAATTCTGTTTTAAATTATGGATGAATACATCCTTTATAGAAATATTACTTATTGTCCTAAACTGAAATTAAAATTGAAATAGTTATGAATATAAAAGTTTAATGTGTTAAAAAAAATTAAGAGAAATAAACTACACAATATTGTTTCGTATATAAAAATAAGTTTAACTTCCTGTTGGATATTGGAAGAGGAGAGGGGGGTTAAGTGAAGTGAGTAAAGTACACCCACACAAGAGGTTGCGTGTTGGCTGCTCACTGTCTAATTATCTCTGACAAGAGAATCAGTTAAGAGTATGAAGTCTATTTTCGTTACTGCACCGCACCTTTATGCTACTTATTTACATATATATGAAATGTATTTAATATTTTTACTGTATAATAATGAACACCAATGAAGTAATCATTGCTTACAGTTATACATAACAAGGTAGGGTGGAAATGAGAAACACTTTCTTTACTTAGAATGATAGCCGTCACGGCTTCTGAAGGATCTGAAAGTGGCTCTAGTACTCAGCTCTTCCAGTTGAGAATTAAAATAGTTCTTAAATTTTAGAAAAAAACTATACTTAAGTGTAAATAGAACTAACTCCTGGAATAATACTGCATACTTTTATTTAGGTAAATATTTTTTAAATAATTCTAATACGTTTCATATTCCCTGGTTAAGGTTAATTTAAGAGTGAATCTAGAAATAATATTATACAACAAATTTAAAAGTAGGGTAAACCATTGTGACTCTTAAGCAATATTCATACTACAACAGAAAGAATAGTTATAGTAAAGATGAAATTAACAGTTATTTTTTTTTATTACTAAACTTCAAGCTAAACAAGAAAATTCACATCAAACATTACTACTGAAATGTATTTTACAAGATAGTGACAGAAACTAATGTAAAGTGTCACCCTAAGGATATAATTTAAAATACGGACAGATTGAAAGGATTTTAACACTTGAAAGTTGTAGGATTTAAAGAACTTGATTAATTTTTTTTTTTTTTGGTTAATTTATTTTTTTAATTTTAAATTTAGAGTGTAAATCTGAGGTGTCGAAAGTTTTCTGGTTTATCCTCAGCTAATATCTGAATAACGTGTTTTCATAACCCTGTTACAATAAGTAGCGATCGGTTAGCTATATTCTGAACACCTTGATAAAAGGGATTTTGATCTTTAAAGCTTATCGGAGAAAGAATGATTTGAAGAGACAAAAATCAAAATTATTTTCACCACAGATAGAGAAGTTGCTATGACAATTAAAGGGGTTGTTGCTAAAAGGAGGTAGATCCAGTCAGAGATTGGAGCGAATGTAAAATCTTGTGATAAATAAAAATGTATTTATGTATATTTATTTTGTTAAATGATTAAGCTCCAATCTTTAAATTAAATCTAATATAGGATTTAATAGTACATTTATCTGCCTTTGTTATGAAAAAATAAATTAGGAATCGTACAAATTGATTTAGAGTTATAGCGAAAAATGTGCTTAAAAAACTGGCATTTCACATCACGAGGTTTTTAGCGTGGTGGCATGGGTATTTCACGGAATATAAGTAAGATTTAAGATACGAGAGTCTAGTAGTAAATTTAATTAGCTTTCAGATGAAAAAATAGTTTGAAGATTGGAAATATAGTTTTGGAGTTATAGCCAAAAGAGTACCGACAAACATGTTTTCACGGAGAAGTTTGACATACCGCACGCATTCATTTTTCTCCCCTTCATATCTCTCTAAGCATTAATGCTAGCAAAAAAGGGTACAAAACCTTTTTTGTAGAAAATTTTATGTCCATTAATTTAGTGTATAAACATTTTGTCGCTAGAGGCTGTAGGCTTCGTATTATTAACAAAAACCTGAAAAAAAAGGACCTTTAGAGACCCCCTACTCCTAGCTCCACCCCCACCCTTCAGTACTTTTAGTATGCTGTTAAGAACACCTTCCCCTACAGATGTGCCAACATTGGCTTCTAGATGAATTATTTCCGCTATTTGGTCTTCTTTGCCTGGACTAACTGCCTCTCATGTTTGTTTACTGATTGCTCAATTAAACGTAAAGTTGATAATAATAGTTTGTTCAACACAACAAAATCATTAGTGGAGCTACCTTCTTTTTACAGCTACTCCAAAGGAAAATATATGACGTATAAGTTACACTGAATTTCCTTAACTTTTATTTCTTGACCGTATACCCCAATCCATCCAAGAAATTACAATCGAGGTTAAAATAATCCCATTTTTTAGTATTAAATTTGGATTATTCTACCAATAGGTAGTTGCTTTACAAGGATTATACATGTTATATAATCACTATCCCTCATAAGATTTTTTTTTTCTTGGAAGATTTTTAAATTTAAATAAATATTTAATAAAAAAACAATAATCACCCTTTGATTAAAATGCTTATACATGTATTGAAATACGGGTTTTCAAATCAAATTTTAGTAGGGGGATGTATCACCGCTCAGCCCCTCCTTCTCCCTTTGCTTCTACTTGTAAGACGATTCATCTTCATCCTGGGAGAAAATTGCCACCATTCACACATCAAAGTTAGTAAGTAGGGTGGGAACGTATTCAAATGAAATACAGGAAATTTCTGCGGCAACAATGGCCGAAGAAAAGACATATTTATTTATACTCGATCAAGGAGTTTAATAGATAAATAATTCATGATTGAGCCAGCATAGGCGGTATTTACAAAGGTAATTCTATTCAAGCGTGCCTGGAGTCAAGACTTCTCCCTTCCTTCTCTTCAACCAACGGATTCCAGCAAATGCATTTCATTCCTGGATTTACGTGAATATTGACGACTGAAGGCTTAGAACTAGGAGGATTAGTTCAATAGTCAGTTGTTATAAGTTGAGTAAAGATTTATTTATAGTTGAAACTCGTTCCTGCTGTGTAAGCACTTATTTAAGAACGTACAAATATATTTATCAAAGTGCATCGATTGAAGAGGAACGAAAGAAGAAGGTTCATAAAGAAGGATGTCAAATATATCGCCCATGGGCCGCAATAGTGGCACAACTCAAAAAATCATTAAGTTTTCATTGCTAAGAAAAATTCATTATACAAAGTTATAGTTTGCTTAAACAAAATTATCTTCAAGTTATACCTTCTCTCGTTTAAGCAAACTAAACCATTTCCTATGCATTTTCTTTAGAACTTTAAACCCACTTAAGTCAAAAAATGATTTTTTGATTATTGCCACTATTGGAGCCCATGAGCGATATATTGTCATAACTATATATAATATAATATAATAAAAACAAACTACAAACAACGATCTTCAGAACTAGTTGAAGCAGGGGTTTCAACAAAGGCTCTTATTACACAATTTTGGCTTGCAACGGTTTGTTCTTGTCGGCAGCATTCAGAACAGCCTCGACGATTACGGGGAAAAACATTATTCATCCTTCGTACTAATAATTATTCAATCTAACAAACAATTTAGTCTTTTCGCATTTTGTTACAGGTTTAATGTCCTTAAAAGAAAAATGTCTTACAATGAGATTTACTCTTACTGTAAAAATTTCCTTATGTATAGCATTACTCAATAAGTTCTCGGATCTTTTTCATTTAATCACCGCCAATTACTCTTATAATTAGTAACTTTCATTTTTAATATTAGTTTCAGCTACTTTTAGTACATCTTTATTTTATTTTATTTTTTTTATTTATTGATATTGACAACTTCATAAAATATATCGGTACACTATATGTATACAACAAGTACATATGTGAATAAATGATCACATTGGAATGTCTAAAACTCTTAAAGAACCACTCGTTAGTAGCATTTAAATAATATTATTACATTAGAAGGTCTCTAGGCCATTTTATTTTTAAACGCCTCGCAGGGTTACCGGAAATGTCGTGGGAAGCATGTAGACTAGTGGATTTGAGTGGTTAAGGAGTAACCTCAATCATGGTAATTCATAAATAGATAGGTATCAGGTACGTATGATACCTGACCCTGTATGCCTGAAAATTGTTATTTGTTGTTAGTTAAATAAGTAACATATAGAACATTAAGATATGTATACTATTTCAACGCACATTTATTTATTATATATAATGTATACAGTAGTAAATATCAATAAAGTATAAACAATATAAATAAAAGATCTTTATGTATAAGTTTATTTGTCACTAAGTATGGAGTATTGATGGATACGAGATGGTTTAGTAGAGCCTCTAAGCTCAACTCCGCATGTCCAAATAATCACTGTCATGTAAATTAGTCCTTTGTTAATAATTGGGTCCCTTGAAGATTGGTAAAATCTATAAGTACCATAAGTTTTTTGTACCCTTGCAAAGCAAGATAAATGTCAACAGTTTTTGCAGATCCTCCATTTATGAGGGGACTTTTTCACAATAAATCAATACATACTTCAGTGAATTTAATTTTTTATAAGTAATGTCATGAATGTTTCTTTATGGAAATTAAATTAGGTTAATAAACAAGTATTAATATTTTAAAATCAAACATGTTCATACTCTCCTAATGTGGCAAAGCAAAAGGGCTTATTTATGATTTTGGTTACAAGTGCAAACTGAGGAGAAATAGAAAGATATAGAGGGGTAGATTGCTAAATAATTTATTTAACTAACCAATACATCCACCTATCTTTATATCCGTTCGTTTTTTAAAGGACACTTTCTTTTCGTTTAACCCTTTTTACAGGACATTCTTAGCTAGGAGCAAGTACCTCTTGAGTGCTGACCTCCCCAGCCTGACAAGATGATCTCATCTGCTTGTTTTGTTGTCACGGGATGAGCGACAGGTTTGGTCTGATTTTTAAAACAGAGAAATAATTAATTTTTTTGGAACTGATAATGGATGTTTAACATTGAAACTAGTTCTCGATTGAAAAATCCCCCCGCCCAAAAAAAAATCATAAATTCTAAGAAAACCTAATGTATCTTGAGCAATAAAATATGAATTCATAAATTACTTATAAACTAAGCCAAAGCCTAACCATTAAAGTTTCCCAGTCTTGAGGAAGGCTAGGAGAGTAAAGTGCAAAGAAGAGGAGACGGGACGAGATTCCCTTCCCATGGTCCAAGGAAGGGAATGGTACCCGAGAGGACGGGAGCGAATAAGAAGAAAAAAGGGAGAGAAATATAAAAAAAAAAAAAAAAAAAAAAGGCAATGTTTGGAGCCGACTGGCGTGCCGTATTTGCAAAAGCTGCCCCTAGCGGTCCCCAGAATCCCGACGTCGGAATCTAAAAACTGCGGCAATGGGGTCCGGTTCTCTCTGCCTCCTCTAGCGCGTCTCGCTTTTCTTCTAATTACTCAAAGTTACTAGCCTATTTTCTTTACCTTTTTCTCTCTTTCTTATTCCTATTTGCTAAGGTTAAGAAGAGTCCCAGGAATCTTTATGATCACCGTAAGCTCTAACTCGTTACAAAATTAAGGTTGTTAATAGTAAAGCCTGGATGGCCACAATTATTTACAGAAAGCAGCAGACCAGTAAAAAGTATACGAAACAGACCTCTTTAATGCGTGTTAAGTATTTAAAAGAAATTTTTTTCTGAAATGGGGGATAGGCTTTTCATTTCCAATCAGATATTGATACTATATATACGCTAGGGATGGGTATCGCAAGGAAAACAATCATATTCTATGAAATCAATTCAATTCATTCGGATCTTAAGTCCGTGTATGGTCTTTTTTTAAACTTTACCCAATTCTGTCGGAGTCCAATTGTTCTGATTGAAAAAGTTTCATGCTCCTCGGTCTAAACTCAAAAAAAAAGAAGAACAATAATAATATCAATGAATAATAGACCTAAAGTAATACAATTATATTAAACAAAAATATTATTTTATTGCTTTTTTTAATATAAAAACAAAATCTACAAAAGGTACAAATATTATTTAATAAAAAATATTTTCCTTTATATTCCGAGCAACACTGACAGAGCTGGAGCGTTTCAAAATGTTACATTTTTGAGGTTGAATAACGTTTTACCAGATAAGTACAGACCCCATCTAAAATAAATATCATGTCAATATGATAATTCATAAAACATTCACTCACATCATTAAACTTAGATAAGTTAAATAGAAAAAAATATTTGTATTTTTTCCTTTGCAGGGGAAAATGTAAAACAGGCAGTATAACATTATGTAACATTCTGTAATTACAGGGAAAAAATATAGTGTTACCCGACATTCAAGGAGCGTCGAATGTGTGGAACATTTTGAGTCCAACACCTTATGAAAAGTGACCTATCAGTATGCAATTATTAATTACTGTCGAAATAAATGTAAAACAAATTTTCTCTGATCTGCCGTGCAGGCTCATTTTTCTTGTCCCCGGTAAAATATATACTACACGGCCTGCGGTGTACGGACATAGGAATCCACAGCTCTACGTGGAAAAATCCTTGCGTGCTGCAAAGGGTTGTAATAAGTCTTCTTTTTGTGGATGTTGATGTAAATGAGATGGCTAAAGTTTTACTATTAAACGACTCCTCAAGTTTTCATATTTTAACTTTAATTGAACTTTAAGATAATTTATAAGCCTCACTCTAAAGTGTCGAGATTTTGTAGCAGATAAGGCCATCATAAAAGGAGGAGCTACACGGCTAATTTAAAGGAAGAAAAAATGGTCGTTATATTGTTTTTACTATCCTGTAAAGGTATTATAAACAAATTTTATTTATTAAATCATGCTTATAGTAGTGAGAGATCGTGAAGATCTTCCTTTGAAATTTGTGTTCAGAATTTAAATCATTTACTATGCTTGAACATGTCAGACATGAATACGTTTTTTTCCTTGAGTTTTATGATTTCTTAAATTTCATAATAATTCTGCCCACCTTTTTTTTTTTTTTTTTTTTTATATTTACGTTTAACTAATACGGTTCTTAAGTTTTTAAGATTTTAATTTTTTTTTTTAGCTTTATTATGATGCTTTATTTTTTTTATTTCACACATTTTACATGGATATGGCTTTTATTGGGCTCTATACATTTTTGGTGTTGCTCAGATAGAAAATTTGCAAAAATTTACCTTATCAGAATCGTAATGAAAAATATTTTGTTTTAATTACCAATTGTCACTAAGATCTACCGTTTAGAAGCTATATTGGTTTGAATGAAAGAAGTCACGTTTTAAATCCCTTTTTTCTCTCACATTTGTTTATTTTGTAATTGTTAATTTAATTAACTATTATTTTTAATTTTAAGTAATTTAATCCTTTTAATTCTAAAATGAAAATTGGGAAAAGCAGTTGGTTTCAGAGAGTCATATGTATGATCTATTGTTTTTCCCATCAGGGAGAAATTGAGTTTTTTTATTTTCAATAGTCAGTGAGTGATGCAAAAACTGCACATTTCGATGAATTTCAGAAAAAACCACATGTTGTGATCCTTCATATAAAAAAAAAATTACCAATTTCAAAATTCGTCTGAAGAATTAATATGGAGTAGATAGATAGCTTTTCGGTTTTCAGACACTATTTATTTATAGTTGATTCTTCAAAAGTTACTTTCCTTTTCTCAAAATCCAATATGCTTTCTCTCATTGTCATGATCTTATCCAAATCGGTGCTCAAAAACCAAAAATTCTTCTGACTAAATTACAAAAACTCTCCCTTTCCAATAGTGCTCCACTTTGTAATAAAACTTTTACTACCAAATAAAAACGTTTGTAGTACTATGCATTTGATAGTCCAACTACTAAGTTTTGTCATTTCGAAAAGTTAATAATAAAAATAAATAAATCAACATTCCTTATTGGAAAATAATAAATAAATACATATGTTTTAAAATTCACTTAGTTGTCATTCATCATACAACACTCATACTTCATCTTCCGATCATATCCTTTGAATTTATTATCTCACGAGTTTTCCATACCTTTGTTCCGGCGGGACGCAGGAACAATTTCTTTGGTCATTTGTCTTCATCCAGTCTCATGTCATTGTCATTCCTCAAGGATCCAATCGTTTTTAGGTTATGGAAATCCTGATCCGACCTTCGATAAGCCCTTCCCATGTTTCTTCGGAAATAAGAAACCACTTTTGATGTCTGGGTATCGGTTGACCATCTGGTTGTAAAAATTTCTAATATTCGCTGAGGATTTCAGATAGTAGATCAAAGATACAACTTTTAGCTCTTAATATTCGAAACAAGAATCCAATAGATTTAAATAAATTTTATAAAAATAATTTGATTTTTGAACTTATATAAATGTGATGTAACAACCTATAAATACGAAATGTACATAATTCATAATAAATTTTAGAAACTTTGAATATATGCATGATCTCATATGCATTGTTTGTTTATGAACTACATTGCTTCTGCTCCCTGGAATAGGGGAGGGCAATGAAGACATTGGTTAGTTGTCAGGAATCCATCTATTTCTGGATAATTCCAGAATAAAGTTCATCATTTCTTCTCCTTTGAAACTGTGTTTACCTTCGTTGGGTTTCCGTCAGGTCAAACATTTTTTCTATCCAACCATTCTCTGTCCCACCAATCACCTTCCCTCAGACCTCTTCCTGCCATTTCCTACGCTGTTTCACCCTCCCATCTCCTTCTATTTCTCAGAGGATTCCACTTTCCCACCATTTCAGGTAATCTTCCAGGAGGCATCCGACCGTGTTATATGTCCATATCCATATCACGTGCTCCTTAATTTCAATTTCCATTCGTATCTTCATTTCTTACGCGATCTGCTCTGGTCTTCTGGATACACCTCCTGCAGTAGTCCATCTCAACTACATTTTATTTGAGTATAATCCCTTGAATTCTGCGCCATATGTAAGGATGCCTTCTGCCAATGATTGAAAAATGCTTTTCTTGTTGACTTTCTAGCCATTCCACATCTGCTCTGTATTTCTCTATTACATCCTTTACATCCCTTCATCATTTCGTGTATGAATAACTCATTATTTACTTTAAAAAATTGTTCAGTGTTTAAGGCTCTTTTCACTTCTAGATTAAAATTGTTAGAGAAAAATTTATTTTATGTTAGTATAGCCAATTAAAAGTTGAGAGACTTTTCTGGGGCATACCTCGTCTCTGCAAAGTGGGTACGAGTGATTGGGTATCTAAACACATTTCGAAATATCGATATTTTTCTGCTGATGATATATCATATCTCTTTATTATAAATATACAACATATAGGTATTAACAAAATCTTATCAAATTTATTTAAATAAGGCAAATTTTTAATGTGGATTGTTTTTAATGCAACATTTCCAACTGTATGTTGGTTGGCCAGGAACTGTCTTGCCACTGCTCCACTTCAGTAGCAATAGAGAGATTATTTCCACCTAATTCATTATATCTCACCCACAAGCAAAGAATTAAGTGAAAAACCTTTGGAATAGTTTTATTTTCCTACTATCCCATGGTGACGATATGTGGGAGTTAAATGGTTGACCTCAGAACAATGATATCTAAGTATATGTGCCGAATGCCTAATGTTTAATTCATAATAAACTACCTTTAAACATTTGAAATAATTGTGTTCCTATTTATATTTTGAAAGAAGTAACGACATTTGAACCGCTGCTCCACACTTGCTTCTACCCGAAAGAGTTTTGTATACTATGATAGAAAAAAACTAAATCAATGTTGAAAGTAATATTGTTAACTTTCTCATTTTTTAGATAGAAGTGTTTTATTGAACTAATATAAGAATTTACCTTACCTAAAGACACTAATTTCTATGATAAAATATCCATCCACATAATATTTACAATGAAAATTCTCATATTAGGAAGTGTGAATAACAAAATATCAATATATGAAACACTAAATTCATTTTTGAAGAATTCGGTTAAAGCAGTGGTCCGATGTCGTTGCCAACTTTCTAAAACGATGAAATGGACAGAAATATCATTGTGACGTGATTGGAATATTTAAAATGGCATTTCATAAACAAATAAAATAAATTTAAAAAATTAATTAAATTAATAAAAAAAACAGGAATGCCCATCCCAAGTGAGCACCCTTCATTAGGAGAAAATCAGGTTTTGGAGTGTGATTTTGTTTAAAATTCCTTTCACGACCTATGTATATCGTATATAGAAACCCATACCCAACAATTGGCCTATAGTGAGACATATTGTATTTTATATCAATTAAATCTGTTGAAAAATTAAAATATATTGTTTGCCTTAAGTAGAACAGAATAGTCTTAAATTAGCAATTTTCTTTTTTTCTTTTTTTGGAAACTGGAATTATATATATCCCTAACATTCTCTCATCTTATCAAGATCGCATGTTTAAACATAAACGAATTTTTCGGAAATGGTAATTTGGCATACTTGACACCATTAACACGGGAGTAGAATTCGCCCGGGGTATAGAAATTACTTCTAGTTTATAGTCGGTTAGTGGCTGATACCGGGCCAGTCGTCCCTTTAAAATATTCCGACTCCAATGGCGCGTAACTGGTCCATGGACCCTGTAATCCTTTCTATAATTATAGCCGATTGGTCTCCAATGATGGTCCTTTATCAGTGCTCCGATATCTCCGCTCAGTGGATTGGAAATATTTGTTTATATCCATAATTGCAATGCGCATCGGCTGTGGAGAGCCGTTTACCATTCAATTTTCTACTTGTTTCTAATGTAAAGTATCACAAATATATGCTTATTTGACCCCAAGAATGCCATAAAGAAGCCCGTGGGCCATTTTGAAAATAATTACTATGTAGAGATATTATTTGTTCAAAAGAATTCCATAATTGAAGTGAAAGCAGTCTGTATGAAGCATAGCAAAGGATCCGGAATATTTCAAAAAATGTGATCTAATAGGCTGTATAAATTCACCTGACTACGCTTCAAGACAGAAGGTTGAATTATAATTATTTCCTTTCTTCGTTCCTTTATTGAAGGTGTTGTAGCTTTTTTTTTTATTTTATTTTTTTTATTTTATTTTTTTTATTTATTTTTTTTTTCCCTACCTAGCCTTTTCAGGCATACGGGGTTTTGGCGGCAGCGGGTTCAACACATGTCCTGTATCTGCGAGACCCAGTAGTCAGGGAGGACCTATCTCGCTTCTAATCTCTTTCGGACGGTGGGGAAAAAGTTACTCAGTGTAGCGCCTTTCTGGCTTGTCACCCACCGCCCATTCCACTCCTCTATGGAGTCCTCCCGAAGCATTTTCTTTCAAAGGTTTGGGTTCTCGCCGATACGCCATCGGAGTCCCTCCGGAAGCGCTTCCAGCCCCTGCCTCTTAACTTCATACTTCATCCTGTCCTCTCTAAGGGGCATCGCTCCGGCCAGCAACTGCACCGCCTCATGCGACACCGTCCTGTTCGCCTTCGTGACGCGCAACGCTTCTGCAGCTGTGCGAGGTTTCGGCTCCACGCTGGGGATGCATACCTCAGTATACCCAATACCAAGCCTTTATAATTTATAAATTGTTGCTGGGTATCTGAGGCCCCAGAATGCACCCCCTATCCTACTCAGTCCATTAATTGATAGGGTCACCCTATCCTTCAAGTACTCCAGGTGAGGGGTTGGGTCGAATTGCTTTCTGAACCTGACTCCTAGGTACGTTACCTCCTCACCTGGTCTTATTCTTTTGTTTCCAATGTTTAGTGTGATAGGGTGAGCCCTATCCGTGGATCCTTTAATGAGTATGGCTTGGCTGCTGCCATACTCAACTTCCTCCTCGCACACCATTCCTTTACAAAACTGGCGAACCTTTCCGCCTCGGTCTTGATTCTAGCTCTGCTGTCTGCGGCCACGATGACTGCCAGGTCGTCAACGTAGGCCGTGGCAAGGAACTCTCTCTGGCAAAGACTAGCTTCCACAGGGCCGGCCCAAGGACCGAACCCTGCGGACATTCTCTTTCTATTACTCTCTCCATCTCGTAGTAGTTACCTCTTATCTTGACACTTCTTGTACTTAAGTAACTACTGACGGGGGAGTATAAGTTGCTGGGGGTGTCGAACCTTTGCAGTTGCTGAAGCACGCCCGGCCACCACACACTATCAAAGGCGGAGGAGATGTCAAAGAGCAATAACATCACATACTTCTCCGCCCTTTCCTCCGCATCCTGGCTTACTCTCAGCAACGCATCTTGTTCCCTTGCCACGGGTCGAGCCGAACTGCCGTGGATAACTCGCAGCATTGAAAACCGGTCTAAAGCTGGTAACTATCAAGTGATCCAGGACCTTACTAACTACTGGGAGGAGAAGGTGTGGTAGCAATGGTTCTTGGACATCTATTTCTTATAACATTTAATGAAATATCTTCAATGAGCAGTTGCTTTAGTGTGGAATTAGTTAATTCCTTTTTCAATTCAATAAACAAATAATATTTTTTTTTATTTACGTATTAATTGCATTGTTCAAGAATTAGAAAAGCTGCGCATAAAAACTGGACTGCAAATTTCATACGATAAAACGTAATACATGCAAAGACGACCAGAAAATATATCATCTTTGATCACAAAATACGGTGAAATCATACAAGTCCGGCACATTAAATACCTTGAAGACTCCATACAATCCTTTAGTTTACACAGAATTGCGAACGAACAAAGAGTCGTAAAGCTGCAGGCCTACAGATTAACATGGAATCATTACAACAAGAAGTGCATCTCGACAAACGCCTAACTAAGACACTACCAAACAGTGATTCTTCCGGAAGCCACCTATAAAGCAGAAACAATGTTCTTTGATATGCACTTCAAAATTAAGGAAATAGAAAAACAGGAACGAAAGATTCTAAGGAAAATATACAGAGCAATTAATAAAAATAGACTTTGGACGAAGAGACCTCAGAACGAACTTTATCAAAAGACCAGTATAATAAAAGGAGAATGGTAAAAGGAGACACAGAGGGACCTGTAGCTGAATATAGAAAATGTTGAAGATTGTAACGAATGTCGGACTAAAATCAAAAATTTGAAATTTGAACAAAGAACATCACGACAACCAAGAAAAAGTGGACAGAGGAAGAGGCTCTGGGAGGAAATAAGGAGGAATAACCGAAAATGAAGTGACTTCAAGTTGTAATAATAATTAATTGCGTTGCAATTTCGCCTATATAAACTACCCACTGCTACCATCGCAGTAAGAGTTCTATAGAATTTCATATTTTCAGACATCTCAGAATTATATGTAAAATAAAAAAAACTTTATAAAAATACATACTGCTCATTTTTAAAATTTTTATTTCTAGATTAAAATATTTTCATGATTTGCTTCAAATACCTTAACCCTTTACCGGACAGGCCAGGAATTTTGGAATACATTTCTTCTTTTTTTTTCTTTTGAATGGCTATAGCCACGCTGACCCCCACTCATGTATCATGAAATTTAATGTTAAATGAAGGATATAAGGCCATAATGAGTAGGATAATGCGTCGGACATTACCTCATTTATTGAGCAAAAAGCATTAAATATGTGTATCCTCCAGGATACATTGCCTGTTAAAGGGTTAATCATGTACTGTTGAAATGTAAAGAGTTAATTATCATTTCATTATTAATAAGGGAGCTGTTAATAGTTTTTTAACCGACTTCAAAAAGGAGGAGGTTCTCAATTCGACTGTTTTTTTTTTTTGTTTTTGTTTTTTGTATGTTTGTTACGCGATTATTCCGTCAATTAAGTATTGATTTTGATGATTGCTTTTTTGATCGGGTGGTCATGCTTCAGAGGTTTTATCTTGACAATTTTATTAAAATCATTTCAGCACTTTTTAAGAAAAAAAATAATAATAAGAAATCACTGTTATATAATATTTTATTAAAAACATATTACTTCATGGTAACTAAATCTCAATTATTAATACAAATAATTTAAATATATAAACAAAAATACACTCACCATTAAAATTTGAAAAATAAGGCTAGGTTTTAGAAAAAAAAAAAAAAAAAAAAAAAAAAAAAAAAAAAAAAAAAAACAACTTCAAGAATAAACCTCCGTGTAAAACTTGAACTAAAAAGTAAAAAATAATATTTTAATTCCTTCAAAAGAAAGAGCATTAAAGGACAATCAACAAAATTATCGATACTTATATATCTTTTCAACATTGATGTTCAGTTATTTTTAGAGTCAGTGCCAACCAAAACAAGCAGAATTCGAAAGAAAGCTGGTAATTGTATCTCCCCACTATTTCATTACCACCACACTGCTGTCTCGTGCCATTCTAAAGTTTGTTGCAAAGCCAGGATTTAACTGCCCTTCTTGGCACCGACTCCAAAAATAACTGATCGTAAACTGCGAAACGGTATATTAGTATCGATAATTTCGTTGATTGTCCTTTAATGCACTTCATTTTGAAGTAATTAAAATAATTAAATTAAGTGGATTTTTGTATTTTCTAAAAATTAAGTTTATTAGCATTGTAAAATTTTAGTCCTACAGTTAAGTTCCTAAAATGAAATATAAACATTTCACAAAACTCAATTAGGAGACCCCAATAGCTTAAAAACCCATTAAGGTGATATTTATATAGGGCATAAAACCAAGACGTGACCAACAACGTTATCAGCCTTAGGACCCGTAGAGGTTACAATGGTTTTTTTTTGCCAACATAGTAAATAATCGATTATTTATGCTATTGGTTGGTGGATATTTTTAAAAAGAAAAGAAAAACTACTCCACTTCATCCAATTAAGGAGAATTGGTCCCAAAATTCATCAGGAAGTATTGTTTTTTGACCCTATATTAATTCAACCGAAGAGGCGGCGCAGAATATTCTAATTCAAATGATATTCTGTTAGAGAATTAGGATGAGGTAGTTGATTAAACTCCTCCCAGCTCTTAATTTTCGAAACAAGATAGATTTAAGGTAAATTTAAACAAAAAATTTGCAAAGTTATTGCAAAGAATTAATTTTTCGCTCTAAGCCGAACTAGAATCTGAAAAATCATCATCTAAGCCATTAAAGTATTCCATTCGTTTAGTGGAAAAATAATAGTAAAAAAAATATACAATTATGTAAATGAATAACGCAATTCATATTACTATCCTAAGTGATAAATATCTTGTATTCGACGAATTCCCAGCTAATAATTAATTATTATAATAAACATCTGACTATTCCTCAGAGCGATTTGATGTCACTCCAAACTTTAGGGCCCGATATTACAATCTAAATATTGACTTGAATAATTATCATTGTTTGCAGATAAATCTCGCCCTGATTCTTCTTTATTGTGGGATGACAGTGTGTTCGATCTAATCCAAACAAAGTGAGATGAAGGCACCCGAGACTGTATAATGCCCTATTGAAAATTAGCAACCGTGAAATGACGCCGCCTATACCCCTGGACATCAATAACTTTTCCTCCTGTCTGTCATCCTTCGGAACAGAAACCATCCTCGTCTTCCCGGAACCCAGTTATAATCTACCTAAGCTAACACCCTTGGAAAGTGGATCAACTACAAAAGGTACTCTTTCCTCTCAGAACAAACTAGCAGGAGGTCACAGTTGTGATGAATCGATTAAGATTACTTGTATGCGTGGATGGACATCCCGAGACCAGTAAGGCAATAGACAGTTTATTCTTTACATCGCAGGCTGTGCTTTTGATAAAATAATCGTATAATTGAATTGAAAACTTTTGCTGGACTATTAGGGATTTCACGAAAATATTGTTCCCCACCCCTAGGACTCCTCAAGAGGGTCGGATACCCGGACAAATGGATAAATGGATTTCGGATTTGTGAGGTTCTACTGTATTAGCTTTTCTAGCTTTGTGAAATGTTTTGTCACATTTACAACTACCACTAACAGATAGAGCCCAAGTCTAAAGGAAATCAAGTTTCAGTTGTATTTACATACTAACACAACTACGTATATTATTCATTTGAATACTGGAATGATATTGTAATACGATGATCAAAAAATAAGAATTAATTTAGTTTTTATTATTTTCTTTCGTCTTAATGTTCTATATGATGCTGATTTGGCCCAAACCAGATTCCTATCCTTTAATAGCAAACTATATACCCACTCCAATCCATAGTCTTCCAACTTGCTTAGCATTCCATTACCGATAACAAGTTTGTCTCTGAGGTGTCTGAAAATAAGATGGCCTCGAGACCTTCTAATATAGACCTTTTATTGAAGTGCTACTGTTAAGTAGTTCTTTACATGTTTTTGACATTTCATTGTAATATTTTACTCAACTGTAAATCTTTTTACTGTTAGTAATGTATGCAGTAGTAAATATCAATCAATAGTTATTTTTACAACTTATATAAAAAATATATCTTTTTATTGTATATGCATGTTTAGAGAACAGAAAAATATCATTTAAAATTGCATGTAATGCCTATAGACTATGTAAATGATTGCTTGTCAATGCTGTATAGTTAATCAATATTTTGTGGAGCATAATAAGTTTTTTTTTTTCCATGGTTTCATTTTGTATTTTATTTAGTGCAAGTTTAAAGCTTAGTTTTGCAATGTTTTTAATTTAATCCATGTCGTTTTGTAATGTTTCTCTTGAACAAGATACTGAATATTCGTAAATCCGACTGCATAATATATATCATTATATCCTACAAATAAAAAAAAAATATAAATGCCTCGTTTTAATTCATTTTAATCGGTCAATGCATAGACAATGTAATTCACGTTTTTGTGTGGAAAAATACTTTTATTTATTCGCAAAAATTGTAAATTATTTCCTTTCGATCAGCAAATTATAAAAATCGAAACCCATCTTTCACACATCTTAAATGATTAAACATGTCTTGAACATTTATTATACATAAACTGGACACAAAGAACATAATTTTTTACAAATCATCAACTAAATGTCCGCTTAATTTTGCGAATGTTCAAGATGAAAAAACTTTAATTTTTAATATCGCTACTTTCTCCATAGCTTTCTTCTTCTTTTTTTAACATTTGTTGGTTTAGCACATTGTATTATCTTTTAAAAAGGGTCATTACTCTTTGTCCTGGTATAATGTATAAATAAAGTAATTTAGGGCTGTAATGAACCAAATCAATAGATTTGAATACAATAGCTATGAACATGGTGAAAGTGGTGAAAAGTTTAATTAATTCATTTTTTCTAAAATTATTCGAAAAACGGCATTATACTTTTTAAAACACTTCCTACGGTTTTCAATACTTGTATACATTTTCAGGAACTATATACCTAAATAATGGTCTGGAGAGAAGGGAGAGGTAGAAACTCATAACTAAGCTCCAACAATTTCATTACTAAAAACCTTTCATAACAGTAGAACTTCACTAATCAGCACTCCATCCATCAGACATACATTTAAATAAAATATTTCACGTTATTATCCTCTTCTTTTAGATTTATTTGGGAATGTAAATCAGTCAAACAAGTTTACACTTCCAACGTGTCCTAAGCACACCTGCAATTTTTCATTTAAGTATGATTTACGTTACGCCAATTTTTGGTATCGTAACTTTTAATGCTTCGATGAAGACACTCACCTTTGACTAATTAAGGCTTATATATAAAGTAGAAAGAGGGAGGTATAAAAAAGGATTTACTAGGTAACTATCTCGAAATAGTTTTGATATTGCCTTAACGAGGAGAGCCCTGCATAGCGCCAACAACTCGAAGTGGGTATAATTTTGACTTCGCGATCGTAAAGGCCAACCATTCCACAGCCGCTCAAGTTCAAGACGTCTCTGATATTAATTAATTGTTCTCTTCTCCTAGTTGGCGATGAGTTACTGCGCTTGATTCATTTTTTCAATCTTCATTCGCACTCAAGGAAAGTAAGCAATATTCCTGATATTGGACGTCATCAAAGTTGTTGATTTAGGTGATTACCCTGTATCCGGGGCCGGCGAGAGCCGACTTGGGCCCCAGGACAAATATATTTGCCCGGGCCCCTTAACTATCCCCCCTTCCCAGCAAAATCCAAAAGATATAATTTATTTTTATACTAATAAACTACAATATTTGATTTTTTTTCCTAATAAGATAAATCGCCATAGAATCGTTTATACGAGGGTAACATTTCTAAGAGGTCTCCTTAGAATGGTCCCCCCAAGAGCCCGGGGCCAGGGAATTTGGCCTACTCCTCTTCTCAGTGGCCCTGCCTGTATCATAAGACGCAAGGGAATATTCATGGAAACGAATAACATATAACAACAACAATAAATATGGTGCTACGGTCATGTACAACCTTGGCCTCTTACACGGTCCTCCTTTATTTATTTCTAAGAGTTTTCAGCTATGTTAAAAACTCTCTAGCGCAGTCATCTCAGCTATTCATCATAATTGTATGCGGTTGAAACCTGGCCACTCGCTTCAAAGAATGAAGGGATTCCAAGTATATGAGAAAAGAAAATTATGAGAATTTATGTTCCTACTAAGGATGGAGATGTATGGAGGATAAGAAGCAACCAAGATCACATATACCTGTAAAAAGCTCCATATTTAGTGGCAACTGTCAAGCAACGACGAATGATATGGGTAGGCCATGTTCAAAGAATGGTTTTCACATATAATGCCAAAAATTATGATGAATGAATAAACATACAAGCTCATTTGAGGAGTAGAATTCCATTTCTAGCCAAGTCCATTTTTAACATTTTTCGTAGCTGGTCGATAAAGGTGAAGGCCTGAATTGGGGAGAGACCTTATTTTTGTATGGCAGTTTTCAATGCGATTAAACTACTTAACTACTTTAAAAAAAAAACAAAAAAAAACGATTCACCTAAAGATAATCTCGTAGAACAAAGTCTTCAAAATATCTATAAATATATGAAAATTTGTCTTTGCAGGTTTTAGAATTCTGCGCTTATTTATTATATATTTATAATATGCTATGAGTAGAATATTTTTTTATAACGGGTTCAACAGAGTAACCTCCCTCCTTTCCAGCTTTACCGGCGTAGGTACCGGATAAAATGCAGCGAAACTCGTCAATTATAATTTGAAACACATTGATTAAAAAAAAAAAAAAGTTGTTTTTAGTTCGAAGCTACATTACGACGTGTACAATATGTACACAGTAAGACGACATTGCACATCACCATCGTACCATTGTTTACCTTTGTAGATATATTGATTTTTTTTTGCACTTTCTTTTTAGAATCATATGGGCAATTTGGTAATAATTCTGATTCTTATTAAAACCACAACCAAAATAATATATAATATTACACTAAAGAACGTTTTGATGCTTGTGACAATATTAAAAAAAATAAGAATAAATTAAAAAAAAATCTTCTATTGTTAAGTTGTTAAATTATCCAGTTCTGTTAGAATTCCTCCATTCGAGACGCCAACAGGGTTTATCGAGAACAGCTTATAAGATTATATCTGTAGTAATAGTATTTATTATTTAGAGATACCGATTTGTCCGGATTTTGCAACACAAAAGAAATTAAGATGTTTGTCGATATTTTGTATCGAATTTTATTAGTGACTAAATAAGGTGTGCTCTCGACGAAAGAATTTGGACTTGGAGTGGTGGAATTCAATGGTTTCGTTGAACCCAATACCATATGGCAAAATATGCCAGGCTATTCTGGTTATTGGGTGTCATTATCGTAGGAGGAATTTGAATTTTCTTGCTTAAATTGTAAATCTCATTTTCTTCGACTTGAAAATAAAAAAATAGCCGAACTGATCCTTATATACCACCATTCTTAACTCAACTAATAAATATAAATAGAGGCTTAAAGAGCTTGAAGACTTGATGCCGACACATCTTTCCCTCCATCTCATCGAAAACAAAATCCATGGATCAGCAATCCCCCCCCCATCTACGACTATGTCCACCCCTCGAAAATTTAGTCTCTGATTCCTATCCAACTACTTATTTTGGAATCCCTTCATTCTTAAGTACAACAATTTTAAAATTAATTTTACTCGTTAAACAGACTTTATATAATAATAAGATATTATCTGTGCTTAATTTAGAACTCCTGTTAAAATATGGAAACATAGCACACAGAGCCCTGTTAGCTTTATTGATTACATAATCATTGTGTGAAGAAAAAGTCAAACTTTTGTCCATGTTAAGTCCTATATATCTGACTATCAAAATCATTCTGTGTAAATACGACCATTACTGACGTGCGCCTCTCCTGTATGGAGGTACACCTGTGACTCCACCTATAAAAAAAATTCAAAGGGTGCGAAACCAATAAATGAGAATAATAAACGACTACCCCAGATATACGAAAATAACTTTTCTAACAATTAAACAATTTATTCACAGAGAGACCCGGAACTTTTTAAACTCTACAAAAAATTCAGGAAATCGCATAATTCAAATAATAGGCAGATATAACAAGAATACACATACACAAACGTTGAAACCACATAATTCTAGAATAATATTTAGCTAATAAGACATCCAAAACATTCTTAATTCAGTTTGAAATTTAATTTATTGAAACAAAAATAAAATATAAGTTAATTATTCCAAAAAGTTAATTAACTATGTATGTATTTTAGTTTAGTAAATTTTTATTATTTATTTATTTTTATCGATTTTATTTTCTAATTTTGTAGATTTTTATTATTTTCCCTACTGTTAAAAATGCACTCCAATTTATATCCATTATAGTTATTTAACTCCAAAACATGTATTAATCTAATACGTTACAATTGTAAACTGATAAATTTCATTTGAATAAAACTGTTATTATTATGTTATATTTTAGCTGGAAAAGTTACAGGCTTTCTGTTTTCAACCAGGTGTGGAATATTGTTTGGTTTTTTTCTTTGTTTCAATATATAAACAGCAGATAAAGCAAGCTCATTATTATCACATTAGGTATTTTCAACTATAAAAGTGTTATTAAGATCGTATTTTAAATATTTATTTTGCCTTCCCATGTCATTTCCTTTCAAAAAGAATGCCTCAAGCACTTGTTCCGTGGACCTGCGGTTATCAACCACCCTACTAAACTTTCACGTAAACCAAAGACGACGAGAGTGCGATCCTCTTAAAGATAAGGAGTAAGCCCCGTTCTCGATTTCGCGGTTGACACACCACCCGTTAATTTTATGGCCTGAGATAACTCAAGTTCCTCGGCAGCACTTCGCTAAGTAAGCCATTTCCCCCGGGGAGGTCAGGGTCCCAAAACCTGTGGGAGCTTTATCTAGATCCTTACTTACCTTTCAACTTTGAGGAAAAATCCTCCACTTATCCTTCTTCGGCACTATTTCTTATTTAACGCTACCAAAAAAACACAACAAAAAGATTAGTAAGACATGTAAACAATAAACATTTTTTTTTTTGTTATTTACAACTGTAATAGTTTAGTATTTAATCTTAATTCAACCCCTACTAAAATAATCTTGATTTATGACGAGTGCGTTATCAAATCAGTTTTATTCTATTTATTCCTAAATGAACGAGTTTTTTGTTCTGAAAAATAACTCTTTTTGTTTTTAATTTTTTTATTAATATTTACAACTGTACATATACATAGTACATATACATCCAGTAAAAGTGTGTAAAAATGAATAAAGTAGCATGACAATAACTTGTAAAGCGACCACCCATTGGTGGCACTTTAATAAATTTTCTAAACTAGAAGGTATCGAAGCGATCTTCTTTTCAGACGCCTCAGAGGGTTATCGGGAATGGAATGTGAAGCAATTTGAGAGAATTGTGGATTTTAGTGGTAAAGTAGTTTACTATGAAAGATTAGGTATTTGGATTGGGCTAAACCAAAGACATAAAGAACATTAAGATCTTTATGGATAAGTTTATTTGTGACATAATAAGGAGCATTAATTGTTTTACAAAGGATTTTGTATTGTTAAGATTGGATACGAAACAAAATTGGAAGGTTTAGTAGAGCCCTATAACCCAAAGCTCAACTCCATATGTCCAAATCTAATTATTATCAATGTGAATATGAGTTTTGTACTTTATTGATAACTTTGAAGGCTTTTGTATTAAATGTTGGAGTATTCGGAAACTATGAGCAGTTTCTTATCTTTTAAGTCTGGTATATGGATATAAATTTATGAAGAAAAAAAGAAAACATTCAGCCAAAGGCTGAGACTTCCATACTCACAAAATGAACACTTATACTTATTGAAACCTATTAGATGATAAGGGACGACTAAAAAGTCAGATATCAAAATCATTATATATATGAAAACAAAATAGTTGTTTTTATTTTTTGACTGAACCTTAATACCTTACTAAACATAGGTGTCTTGTTTAGGCCAAATCAGCAACATTATGTCTGCTGTCATCATTCAATATTCAATAAATTACAGTAAATAAGATATTGCTTTATTTATGCCGCATATCATCTCAATTCAGGTCTGCTTGTGGCTGGTTGCTTTCAAAAAGTTTTATTTAATGGAAAAAAAAGTGCATAAGCAACTGTAGGAACTATAAAGTGTTTTATATTTCAGCAACATCAAGGGTAGAAACTGGGCCTTGGAATTCGAGGTAAAACTGGTCGACTTGAGTATGGTACCTTAAGATATTAGGTATGCGTCTGTTTATATCTGGCCTTTGCAATACTGAGGCTGATTCTTATTTCCCAAGCAATTCCATGAGGAAGACCATCCGTTGTTCCGGCCAGGAAGAGGTAACGGTATATTGAATAGGTGCGTATATATATTAACGCATGACTGAAAGAGAAGAAGGGTTTTGTCATGCGTGTCGAACAAAAAGAAAAATTACCCGGCTCCTTAAAATTCCACGAGCTAGGCGAGGGTAAGGCCCCCGTGGCCGAAGATATTAAAAATGAGCCGGACTGACCGGAGATGGATCTTGGGAAGAGGGAACGAAATAAATCTCTTCTACGGTGTCTATCCGCTGGAGATGAACGAGTCATTCAGGGAACGGCCCGTGTAAAATTCCCATGACCTGATCCTCCGCTTGTTGGTTGATCCTCCAAAATATTACATTCGAGGGTGGTCTTTCCTGACTGTGAGGTCGAGGTGCGATTTCAAAGGTGAAAACCTAAGGGTCAAACTGTGCAACGAATCTCCATCGTAAGATCATTCAAATAACTTCTTATAAACAAATCAATTACTATATAAGAATGTTAAAAATAAAAAAAATTAAAAAGTTAAGTGATTCTTTTTGAACAATTTCTCATGTCAATACATGAAAAATTTGGATACATGTTCAGCAAAATTAATATGGTCAATGTGGCAATTTTTTTTATTGCATTAAATATACATTATTTTTTCAAGTCTAAACCAGAATAGAACTTTATTAAATATGCAATACTAGCATACCCCGTCGTGGCTTCGCCTGATCTCCAGTGAGATACGCAGTTTTATGAATAGTTTTTCGAAAAACGTTGAGCGTTGAAGTATAAGACATTGTAGCTTCCCTAAATGAGGTGCAGATCAAAGCTTTTTTTAACTTTTATGGTTAGAAGTTAAAATCCAACCTGATGAAATCGAAAAATTTAGTTCTGTCCCACTAAAAATTGTTGCCAAATCAAAGTATCAATCCTTTGGTTTTTTATATTGTGTGCAAAAAATATGATTCATGGGTCTTTAATTCTAAGTTCTAATAAAGCAGTCCCGAAACAGGGAAAGCTTCTTAATAGTGTGTGTCCATCTGGGTAACCAACTCATATATTAAAATTAAAAATTGGATGTCCAATGATGCTTTTACGTAATCTTCAAAAAGTGCAAGTTCAACCAGGTTAAAATTTACTGGTATGCTTAAATATATCATCGAAGAAATAATGTTCAATTGCATACTACAATAGAAGTTGTTATCGATAAACAAATAAAACTTAATTATTATCTAAGATCTTTACTTATGAGAGCTGGCGAAGCCGCGACGGTGGATGTTTTTTCATAATATATTCCCTACAACATGTGATGAAATTTAATAATAATTATAATTCATGGAGGAATAAGGACGATTACTCAGAGGTGTGAGCCGGGAGAAGTATGCAGGTGTAGATTTGTAGATAGCAGGGAGGAGGCGCTGTCCGCTGATCACTATCCAACTGTCCCACTGATTTAGGGCTTGGCCTACCCGAGTCATAGCCTATATCTATCACAAGCTGCTAGTTACTTCTTGCACCTGGTTGGCATCTTTGAGTGGGTGGAAGTATCTCCCACCGCAAGAAGCTTGTTAGATTTTGTCAGTTTAATATATTGTGATAATGTTAATGAGAGAAGTTTTATTTGTTGACCATATTAAGGTGTAGAAGCTTTCTTATCACTCATCAGGTAGTACCGGTCATTAAGACTAACTATTATGCCGGTGGTGAGAAGCACATTCACGTCAGCGACATGAAGCTACTGAGTGCAACTGACGTCAGTCAGTGCCTCCACACTAACCTAAATGTCCCATTGTTAGCCATTTTCCGGTATATCATATTATTTTTAGGTCTTGGCTGTGCTATTCCAAGCATATTTATTTATTTATTTAAATCATAATCTATTTTTTTCCCTATCAGGGAGAAGTTGAGTTAAATATGTCTTTTATCTATTGGGGCTTAACAATATTTGCTCCAACTAGGGCAGGAAGTACTAGGCTATCCTACATTTTACCAACCGATTCTAGCCAAGGTGGAGGGTCAAGATTCATTTCATGAGGCCAAAATTTTAAAGAAATAAATTCTAATTCACCCACCTGGGATAAGACCCCACTACCTACATTACCAATAGGTGAAACTTATAAATTTATTATAAAACTTATAACATAATAATTAATTTTACTAGTCACAAACTTATTCTAGTGTAGTAGTCAATTTGTTGAAATAGTGAGGTATTTAATTTTCTTTAAAAAAAAATTTTGGTAGGCTCTGTGCCTTGGCAAGAAACGAGGTTTATTTTATACGTGCGCTTTACAAGGGTTCTGTAATGCTAAAAGTTTCATTACGATTCTCTTGGTACAATATCTAGTGGTACTTTTAATTATTTGGAAAAAGAGTTGAGCAGAATTTAATCATTGGTAAATGTTTGACAACTGATTTTCTGGAATAAATCATCAAATTCAATCCTCATTAAATCTTCCAGTTCATTTTTTAGTCATAGAAATCGACAGTTAACTAAAATATCAGCTGATGGATTTAATCATGGTTTAATTAGGTGATTGATTTCAGGAAATAAGTTGTCAAAAATGTAGCTATGATTAAATTTTGGCCAACTCGATATTTTTTTAAAAATTTATTTTAGAAAAATAAAACCTTTGTTGAAAATAAAACTGTGAATATTTGGTCTACTTGATGACGCTACATGATACAAAAAAAATGTAGGCATTTCATGTTAATTATTTAACATAAGGGACATTTAAATGAAACAGATAACAGCTGTTATTCGCTGTTTTTCACATTCAATTATTATTATATCCAAATATCCTGATTGTTCTTGAAGTTATTTTGAATATCGTATTTTGGTGGATATTGAAGTACTGAGGAACGTTTCTTGTCGCTCCAGTTTTTACTAAAAATTCTTAGTTAATTTCAAAGTCATCACTTGTCTTATTAACCAACTATGTGACTTTCATAACATTAACCGAACTTAACCTCTATACTTGAAAAGTTATTATATTATACTGACAAGGGGACGTTTTGACTTGTAACTCACTGATTTGATTGACGATTTTTGTGTAGGTAGTAGGGATCTATAATAGTGAAAAACTATATTTATAGCCGCCAATGAGCATTGGGAGCCGATAAAAAAAATACATATATGAAAATCACGTTCAGGAAATTTATCTCTTTTCTCAGCTCTCAGCCGAGTTAGAGAAATGATTCTTTCACATTAAATTGGAGTTTTGTATGCTATTTGAAAAAAAAAAACTTTCGTTATGCTCAAGACACGACCAGGCTTTAGGGTGCTCAAAAACTCCAATTACTCCGCTGTCAATCAGTGTAAAATTTTTATATATGAAAAACATTGGGTGAACATTACAACGATTACAGTGAACAATAAACATTAGGTGAAGCAGTTCAGCTGCCTAGCCGTAATCCTAACGGCTAGCTGGTATACACATCGCTTATCTATCACGGTCAAAGTTGGTTAATTGTTTTCCTCTCGTTCAAACCTAGACAATTTTTTTTTTTTTTTTTTTTTTTTTTTCCTTCTTATATATTATGTTTTTTTTCAACAGTAAAAATTTTTAATAATTATTTAAATAACTTATTTATATAAGTAATCATTTTTCATTGTGTTATTATTTTTGTAGTTACTATTTTTATTTTTATTGAAGTTTTATAGTTTGTTTTGTTTTTTTTTGTTTTTTTTTAATACAATTATGATGGACGTTGTCACATCAGGGGACGAATCAGAGGAAGATGCCCCCTATTCGGAAATCAGTGAAACTGATTCCCAGTCAAAAAGAACATTACAAAAACGACAAAGAAACACCGCCCCAGGATCAGCGGGCAATTCTCCAAATAAAAAAAAAAATAAAACAGCTAAATTTAAAAAACCACTCACCAATGAAACACATCAAACTCGCAGTAAAACTACTGCAGCTAAAACAATTCAGCCAATTCAACCAGCTAACTCAACCATCAATACCTCTACACCCTCAACCAGCGCAAACAATAATTTGAATCCTCAGCAGACTTCTGAATTAGACCCGCCACCAATTTATGTTAATAAGATCGACAATTTTATTTCATTTTGCACTGAGATTTCAGATTTGATTGGAGAAACTAACTTCCAATGTTTTTCCCGAATCAAGGATATCAAAATTAAAACAACGTCGAAATACAAAAAAGATGATAAATCACTTAAGCAGTAAAAATTATGATTTTCACTGCTACCAGCTTAAAGAAGACAAATCGTATAGAGTAGTATTGCGGGGTCTCCACTCTACAACTCCAACCAGCGCTATAAAAGACGGCTTAGAAGCAATTGGCCATAATGTCAGGCATATATCTAATGTGCTTCACCCTACTGAAAAATATCCGTTGCCACTGTTCTTTGTGGATTTGGAGCCAGCTAGCAACAATAAAGACATTTTCGAGGTCACTAGACTTGTATATTCTTGCATCAAATTTGAAGAACCGAAAAGAAAAAACAATAGTCCAGTGCACAAGGTGTCAAGGATTAGGGCACACTAAAACTTACTGCCACCACCAGGCAAGATGTGTGAAATGTGCTGGATCACATGCAACTGAAACTTGCCAGCAATCACGTGATACACCTGCTAAATGCGTACTTTGTGGAGAGGGTCATCCTGCAAACTACAGAGGCTGCATAGTTTACAAAAGTATGCAAAATCAAAGAAGATCAAACATATCCTCAGCTAAACCAAATCCAAACATCCAAGCACCTGATTTTGATAACACTGCAGTATTTCCAGAAATACCAGAAAATCAAGATCGAAGAACAGAGGAACAGCCATTAACCTCAGCACCACCTTCTCATCCACCACGACAACAAGCTGCTTATTCATACAAGATGAAACAAGAACCTAGACGTCAGGCGCCTCAAACTTCCCAATCCCAGCATCAGACATCCAATTCTCATCCTCAACCCTCTCAACAGAATATCCCTCCACATAATTTACCTTTGAAGGTAAAATTACCACCTCAAAAACAACATCCAATTCCTACTCCTGTCCATATCAACCCTTCACTCCAAGTTGATTCCTTTTCCACGTACTCAACAAAGAGTACTAACTTACCTCAAATCTCGATTCAACGCACCAAAACCCCTTATGTGTGAAATCAAAATAAAAAAGTATTGATTTTTTTTACCCCTTTCGAGGAAGTTAAAATTTTGAAGATGAGATTTCATCAACTTCTGACGGCTATAACAACTGCTGTGTTCAACCGATTACAATAGTAACAGAATCAGCGTAAATTCTGCTTTTTATCCATGCATATAACAAAAGAAAGTTTTGGAAGGGCGACCGGAAGGTAAAAGAGGAAGAGGTAGGCCTAGGCTGCAGTGGTTGGAAGATGTAGAAGCTGACCTAAGGCAATTAGGTGTAAGAAGATGGAGAAGAGCTGCAGAAGACCATTCTGAATGGAAGATTGTTGAGGAGGCCAGGGTCCTTCATGGGCCATAGCGCCAAAGAGTTAGTTTTTATATAACATTTTATTTAATTATACTCCAGAGTTTAGTGTAATAAAAAATTCCGAGGCCAAATATAACTTGAGATATCTCGATAAGGAGAAATCTTGCGACCTCCGGATTTGGGCTAAATAAGAGGAATAAGAATCTATTCAATGAAGCCCAATTCAATTAGCCAAATGAATGACTGATGATTGAATAGGTTTTACATTCTATAATATCGATTTCGTACATTATTTGGCTTTATCATTCTACAATCATTAATTGCATTCAATGAAGTTGAACGTCCGTGGTAGCAGAGAATGATTATCAAACGGTTTCGTTCTTCAACTCGGAAGTGGCGGCGAATCAAACAAAGTGTAGAATTGATAACGGGCGGTGTCCATGTTGAGCACTCTTTAAGGAATGTTTCGCTCCTTTGGCTGATGATTATTTTTTGTCTTATCAAAAAGAACCTTCGTTTTAGGGGAATTTTTATTGTCTCTTGTTCACCATGTTTTAAATGTGTAACAGGAATTCTCTGGACATCATTTTATGATAAAAATAATAATAATAAAAAAGGTGGGACTGGAATCAATAATGAAAACAAAAATATTTATTTTCTCTTGTTTTTAATTGGGTGATATTTTTTTTTTTTTTTTTTTTTTTTTTTGGGGATTAGTGGCATTCTTGCAGGTCCTGGGGTGAATGGATCTGACCATGGAGGTATAAACAGTGTTTGCTACCTATTTTCCTTCTTCTCTTAGTCGAAGTGAAATGATACAAAATGATTTAAATAAAACTATAGACTTGTAACTCACAGATTTGAATGCCGATTTTTGTGTGGTTAGTAGGGACCTATAATAGTGCAAAACTAGAGTTATAGCTGCCAATGAGCAAACCAAACCCGTTGTCCGGAAATGAATACAGAATTTCATGTTTAAACCATAACCTGATATTATTATGAAAGAGATTATTTATCAAGTTTAAAAGTAATGCATCAGGTTTTGGTTTAAACATAAAATCCTTCATTAATTCCCGTACAACCCAAAAGAAAACTTGAGAAAAACTAGCTGGTAACACTTACTTATTTTACTACCCTGAACAGATGAAGGTACGTAACCTTATTCCTCCCGCCATGACAAGGGGTGCATGAAGTCGTGACGTTTTATCCTCCTATCGAATCGGCCTCTCAACACATCAGCTTTATTATAAAACTCTCCGGCATGGTTAAATTATTAAAAGCCCTGCTCTAGAGGGCCCTATATAGTGCCGGCAGACCACCATAGTTAGACCAGATGGTGGGACCATTTCCAATTTTCCTCAACTTCGTGATCTGACTCAGGCTCATTGGCTATGTATCCGATTCCAGCCGGAGCTAAGATCGTGGAATACTCAGCTTTTGTTTCTTCTGTTGGTCGAATTACAATCCACTCTTGCAATTCTGATTGTAAACACTTGTAATGGCTTCTTTATCTGATGAAATATGAATACAATATTGTATTTGCATAAAACAAGAGCAAAATTACATTTTCCTACACTAGATTGCTCTAGTTCATGAATACATAAGCGAAATGTATTTACTCGTTTCAATAACGTGCTGATTGTTTTTTTGTTTTGTTTTCAGGTCATTTCGGAATATGGAGCTGCGGGATTGCTTGTTGATCACGGGATTAATATCATTACTGGTGAGTGGATAATCATTATTTTAATTAATTATTCATAAGGCAGAATGAAATAATAAGATATACATAAGCTAAACTATTCTTAAGGTTTAATCAAATATTCCTTAACAATTAACGTTTTATAAATTTATATTAATGGCAGATAAAAATGTTCACTTATAGAAATGGAATAACCTAAATGCTGCATCGTCAGCATAGATTCCAAGTACTTTACTATAAATTCTTTGTGATTATCTTATTACCTAATCTTTCTCCCTATCATTAATATCTGTGGCACCTGTGCATAGTGGGCTAAATGCGAAAATTGCGATTTTAGGAAAACTGAATTGAAAGTTTGGGATTTTTTCCTAAATCGTCCAATTAAAAAAAATCAAATTTGTGGGGCTTAAACTCTTGATAGTACATTTCTATTTATGTTTGTGAGGTATCTTTCAGTTCTTCCTAATATTCTAATATTTAATAATAATCATTCCAAAAAAATCGAACTCTTAGCCGACATTACACTAATCGATTTTGTGTGAAATGGGCTAAGTGATTAATGTTAACGTGATTGGCCTATGAAAGCCAAGTGCATAACAAATTTTCAGAGTTGAAAAAATTAAGTACACATTAAGTAATATTTTTCCTTTTTAAAAAATTTATTTTTGACATTATGTATATTTTTTTTTACGTAATAGAAAATAAAATAACATACACAGCATGCCTAAAGAAAAAATATATTTTTTTTTGGTAGTTTTTAAAACACTGAAAAAAAAATCACCTATAATTTTCTTTCATTTGTCTTCTTCTTCACCTAAATCTCGGTACAGATCCTGCTTAGATGTAGATTTCAGTTCTCCATAGAATCGCCTTAATGCCTAAATGTAGGGAAAAAGATTTTCCAGATCTTTCTTCTTTTCTGCCGCTATCGGAAGTGATTCAACATATCTGTTTGCTGGCTCTAATTTTTGTAGCCTGCCCTTTTTCCAAAAACTTACTGTTTTAAAATTAACATTTATATCGAGAGTCAACTTGTAGTAGAGAACACCGCAGCTATCTTTGTGATAGTTAAGCCATCTTACCTTCCTCCAATGCATAGTTCTCTTTTAATTATCTTTTTTTCTATTAGTATGTAGATGTTCATTTTGTGCAAAAGGGGTTTCGTAAACTTGACTCGCTTTTCACAAGTAAACGTTCAAGATTGGAGTATCAGCCCACGATTCACAAAGGAATATCTTCCATTGCAATGGACGGAACACTTAGCCTGTTAGATATAAGAAAAGAGAAAAAAAATACGATTCTGATGATGTAGATAGCTCTAAATAGGCTTTAGCCCTCTATGCACAGGTGCCACAGATAAGTATCTGTTTTTTTTTTTTTTTTTTTTTTTTTTCGTTTTCGAATTTTTGTTAATTTCATTTTCTAAAATCCATATCTACTTATCAGGTATTCCGTACAAAGTTTATCATGTAAATAAGAATAAAAAGTAATCTGTGCTCATAATAGTTAAACAATTCATAGACTACAGTGGCAACGACTATTGACAGTAAGCTGTAAGTAATTGATGAGAGATCTGATGAAATCGATTTTTCCCCTCATTTTCTATTAAAAATTTAATTCGTCTAATTTTTTCCAAGTTTATTTCTATGACTAGAAATGTTTGAGAAATTATTCTTGCCATATCTATATCAAGAATTGTATAAAATCTCAGGTTTTAATTAAAATGTATTTAACAAACTGTTGGTTTTGATTTACTTTTGAGTTAAATTACCTACCACTCGAACTCTTTTGAATACAAATTATTAAGTTTCTGGTTTCCTTATTCCTCCTCCAGTAGTTTAGATACAGATGCATTTACGTTTATTTCAATCATCTGTAACCAGAAAATGTGACTAGCTAAATTTTATTTTATATAATAAAAAATTATAGAAATAGAAATTTTTTTACTGAACCATTGAATTTTACATATACGGAGACCAGTTAAAAAAGAATCAAACGTTGATGCTTTCAACAGTTTAGTAATTAGAAGTGATTGATTATTTAATCGTAGATGATGACAAATGAATAATTTCCCTCAGGGATCTGTTAGGTGTTAAAGTCGCTAAGAGAAAAATAAGGTGATAGTGCATTCTTTTATAATTTGGGACAACGTTTCAGATAAAACTATGTAGGCCATCATCAAGAGTTCATTAGAGCAGGGCGAAGAAAAAAATAATTAAATTAAGATATGGTAAAATAATTATTAAATTTAATAAAAAAGTAAAATTTTAAAAATCAGGTTTAATAATTAAAGTGATTATAATATTTTATAAAAGAATATAGATAATTTTATAGATATAATAGAAGAAGAATATCATTTTTCTTTAGCCTGTTTAACTTAATATAATATTTAATATGGATAAATCCGTCTGTTATATTTCCTTCTTGGTTGAATAAACTACATAATATTAAAATATGAAAACTGTAACATAATAATACATTTTAAAAAAATGGCTTAAAAAAATTAAAAATTAACTATAATAATTAAAAATTATAAACTAATACAGCATAAATAATATAAATTAAGCCTTTATATATATACAATTTTATATAATTAATTAATTAACCATACAACGGTTTAGGGTATTATAATCGTCGTTACAAGAGAGATTGGATACTTTAAGATATACAATGAATATGTATTGATTTTTTTTTTAATTAGCAATTCACAAAACGAAAAAAAAAAATCATTTCTTTCAGTAACAAGAGCTTTAGCAGTAATCGTGCACTCATGGGAACCATAGATTTTTATCATCTTTCTAACTGTTATTTTTTTTTTTTTTTCTGATAGTGGGTTTGATACTCCATTAACAATGCATGGAATATCATTGTGAAAAAAAAAAGATAATTTCGAGAACAATTCTACATTTCACGCTAATTACCCCATACTATGAGCTAATAATCCGTATTGGATTCTCATTCACTGATTCTTAAAGATATTTTCAGATTTTTCATGATGATAATATCCTGTCTGGAAAAGCGTAATCATTTCTGTTTTAAATTAGTTTTTTGCTAAGTCATTAAATAAATTAGGACCTCTGTAATAAACGTATATTTTAATGACATCGAATTATAAAAACTGACTTTTGTAATGAGTACAATCGAAGCTTTCGGTTGGGATTTCGTAAGTAATAGAATTTTTTCTAAATTTTTTTCTGGTAAAACTGTTTATATTGGAAAATCAGCCCGAAATAATTAAGTGTCGCAAGCTTTATTACATCTAATAACTGAGCTGGAAGAGGAATTTTAATCCGCTGAAGGAAAACGATCCATGGCCTTTTTAAAAAAAAAAAAAAATATATATATATATATATATATATATATATATATATATATATATATATAATTTCCCAATTTATATCCATTATATATAATTTCCCAATTTATTCCATTAATTAATGAAATGTTTTTGATTTAAAATAATTCTCATACATTTGGTAAATATGTGATCAAAGTGGATCAAATTCTACTTGAAAAGACCTTAAGGGTTAAAATTTTTATATTATATTTATGTCCTGTTATTATGGCAGTTTTTAGTGTTTTTATTCGAAATTCATGTTGAAAGCTATTTCTAATTATATCTACGATTTTTTTTTTCTAACAAAAACATAAATGAGGAAGTAACTTTCAAAACTTGTTTTGTCACAAAAAATGTTTTTTTGAGTTTTTAGTACCACTAGATTTGTTTTTCAGAACCCTACAATATGTGATGAGCATTAGCCATCAAAAAAAGCTTTGCCCCATCCAAAATTAGTAAACAAAATCAGGGTTTTAAGCGAAGTGTTTTGCCCATAGCCTGTTTTTGTTCAAACCATCCTTTGTCCACTGAGTCAGTGAGAACGCTGCATTGTTGACAATAATCGCTTATACCGGTACAAGGTTGTACTTTTTGACTTTCCAAGTAGTGAAAATGTTGTGGATGAAACTTGTGACTGTTTAGAAAATGAAAATATTCCCCGAAAATTATGAGTGTCGTTAACATACATCATCTATTATGTAATTATAGTTTTTATTTTGTGTACTTTTGAGCAAACATTGGCTTCTGTAAAAAAAAACTTAACCACTTCAAACTGTGTTTGTCCCTTTGCTATTTCATCAAATCGTGTTTTGTCATATTTTTAAAATTGAAAATGCTAATTTTTGGAGTAATGAATATTTCTGATCCTTGTTATAATGTGTTTTTTTTGGTTGCTATAAGTTTAATTAGGAATTTTTTGTTTCTGAAGAGTAATTACATCTCATAATATACGTTTTTTGTTATTGCTGAAAAGTGGGATTAATTTGACAAAAAACCTTTCGAAAGTTACCTCCTCATATACAAATAAATTACAATATATCTACGAAATATTTTTTCTAACAAAAACATATATACAAATAAACTAAAGGATAAAATGTAAAAAATATTTCTTAAAACTATTACCGGAGACTGCCAGAAAGACGAGTTTTGAGTGTCAGTAAAGATGAAGTGGTTTTAGCTTTCAATGCTCATGAAAACATAAGAAAAAAAGAAAACAAAGTATGTTGTAAAACTGAAGAATGATTGTCAAAAGCATTAATTTTAAGTAAAGGGGTCAATGGAGGAAGCATGGTTGGAAAGGGCAAGTTTGAACACAAGGGGATGTTGATTGAATAGTACGTATAGGAAGAGGATAACCAGAGCAGTCATTTAAAAAATCAAATTCTTAACTAATCAAAAAAACTTTTTTTCTAATTTTTATAGGTTTTTTGATATTTGATTTCGACATCTCTGTTTGTTTTTGTTTTTATGTATTTTTTAAATTACCGAAGAATTTTTATTTGATTCTTGGAGAAAACTATTTCTGCATATTTTTTTCTGACAAAATCTTCCTTAAAATTGTAAACACAAAATCTAAATTGAATTTTACATTGACCTACGAGTGACAGAAAACAATTATGTGATAACAGTTAATTAACTACTTAACAATACTAAATTCATCTATACTATAAAAGACAAAAGAGTTCCTTAATATATGTTTTGACTTACGAAAATTACCGCCATACAATAGGAGTGCGACTAACACAACTATAATGAATATTTATTTACCAATTAACAGGTTACAAAATTTCTTTAGCTTGCGTTGTTCTATAAAACAGATATAAAAATTGAGATTAAAAACACATAACAGAATATAATTTATATGTGATAAATAATATCCATACTTAACAATCAAGTGTCATGTGAACTAAATCGAATTGAGAGTAATTTTTTTCTTTTTTAGGTGTATCTTCTGAGTTTTTATTTTTTTTTTTTAAGGGTTTAATGATCTCTTAGATAAGGGGATTGTTTTATTGTTGTTTGGTAATATATGTAATGCTTGAAAAATGGGGAATATTTAGTTACGAAAATTTCGTATATAATTTTTTTTTTAATTTTGTCACAAAAATCAACGATAGATTTTTCTCTAAAGAATTATTAAAGAAATTTTTTAGCATAGATATTAAAGACTTGGGACTATCTAAATTATGGAAAACAAATTAAATTACGCATAATAAAATTAGTTTTTTGCTGAATTCGTTCGTATGAGTAAATGCACTTAAGATTATTTTGAGTAGAGTAGGTGTATTCAGACCTATCTGGATGGACTCTAACCAATTCTATTCTAATTAGTGGTATTCAACCGTTGACGCTCTCTTAAATTTATAATAATTTGGAAAAAAATTTTCTAGGATATTCTAGTCACGTTGACGACACAGAACCTAAGCAGGTCAGGACGGCACTAATAGTGCAGGGGCTATACCATAATTGGGTCCTTATCTGTATGTATCTGCGCTAGGGACGCTGCTAAATCTTAAATGGTTTTCAATCATAATTAGTTATTGGCCACCTCCTGGACCTCTACCCAGCCCCAATGAGACGCCCATCTTCTCAACCTACAAGGAGTTGGAATCAGTCCTGCGCCGCATCAAAGGGAGGAAGGCATCCGGACTGGATGGTATACCCACCACGTTGCTAACGATGTTACCCAGGAGGGCCAAGGCCTTCCTGCTTAACATCTTCAACTTCCTCAGGAAGGAAGCTGTGGTTGTCCCACTCCTGAAACCCAAGAGGTCCGGGAACGTTGCGGAGCATTATCGTCCGATCAGCCTCCTCACATCAGCAAGGTGTTCGAGCGACTGATCCACCATCGCATCCTCGACCACTGCCGCCGTGAAGATGTTATCCCACCAGAACAAACAGGCTTCCAGCGAGGTGTCGCGTGTGAACATCATCTGGCCAAACTCCAGGCTCACACCATCGAGCAGATGCACCGGAACAAGGCCACAGCGCTCATCTCGCTGGATTGCACTCAAGCCTTCGATTGCGTCTCGCACCCCCTGCTGCTGCACCGACTGGAGGAGTACGGGTTTCCCGTCACCCTGTGCCGGCTGATCGGAAGCTACCTCAGCGGAAGATCATTCGTTGTGCGAGTGGGCGGGAGCCTGTCTTCGTCGGTCCCCACCACTTGTGGTGTTCCTCAAGGATCAGTGTTGGGACCAATCTTGTTCAACATCTTTACGGCGCCAGTGGTATCCATCCAGCACCCTGAGGCGGTAGTGGCTGCATACGCTGACGACGTCGCAGTCTACGCGTCCAGCCTCAACCCCGGCCGGGCCCTCAAGATGGCTGAGAGGGCGACCTCCACCATCGTCGAGGCGCTGAAGACATGCGGCATCAAGGTGAACCCTAGGAAGACTGACGCCATAGTGATGTCCTTCTGTAAGCGTGGGAAGTCTCAAAAACTTCCCAAGAGCTTTACAGTAGACGGCATCGAGCAGTCCATCTCCAGCTCCATCCTATACTTAGGCGTCAGTCTCGATAGGCACCTCACCTTCTCGACGCATGTCAAAAGCAGAATCGAGTTGGCCCGGGCGCGGACATACCGCCTCCATCACCTCCTAACCTCTCCTCAGATATCCCTCAGGCTCAAAATCCAAATTTACAAATCCATTATCCGTCCCACCCTCCTCCACGGTGCTCCACTGCTGCATCACATGTACGCGACAACACTGCGCGCCCTCCAGACATTCCAGAACACCGTCCTTCGGCGAATCGTCCGCGGTACCAGCCTACAGAGGGCCAAAAACAGCCGGATCCTCGAGGAGTTGAGGATGCCTACGATACCGGCTTTTATCAGTCGCCGGCACGTCAAATTCTTTGACGGGCTGAGCTTCTGTGCCAACCCTCTCTTCAGGGACATAGCCCCACCTCCCAGGCCTGGGAGGTGGCAAGGCGAAATCCCCTTAGCGGACGTACTCGCCGAGGGAAGGGGTTCAGACCATACGGACTGACCCGATACCCACCATCGCCGGCAAAGTGTTTCCTCCGCACTTGACTTGTAGACGGAGTGCCTCCAGCAGACCGAGACCCACCAGAGATGGCAGAGTTTTAAATAAAGTCTTAAAATGCCGAAAGGCAATAAAAGATCCCTTTTCCCCTTATCCTTTCCCTTGCATGAAATAAATAAATAAATAAAGCCGGAGGCTAGAAAAAAAAAAAAAAAAAAAAAAAATTAGTTATTGGTTTTTTTAATAAATTACAATATATATATATAAAACTGTACATGTATACATATAATTGATGTCTTATAGGCAACGCTCCTAAGTAATTAATTATGGTAATAATCACCACCTATACAAAACAAATATTTTTTTTTTTTTTTTTTTTTTGACTTTATATATTTATTCACACCTGTCAAATAAAATTTGACAACCAGTGAATTTGCGGTACGAATTTAAATGGCTTGAAAGGCATGAGAGGTAGCAGAACCCAGCGGCACCTCTAGTCTTTATTTTATTTTTATTTTTAGTCAAGGAGGTCTCTCATCCAGCTCCTTTTTAGTCTTCTCTGTGTGTTGTGGCCATGTTGTTTATTCGTGTATTAGGATGTCCATGTAGTTTTTCGTGGAATCGTTTGTAGTAGGTTTGTATTTGTTCTTTAACTGTTGCTATACGTAGGTCAGTATGTAAAGTTATGTTGCTTACGTACCATGGAGCTTTTGTAATTGTCCTGAATGTTTTTGCCTGGAAGATTTGGAGTTTGTTGATATGTTTCTTTTTAGCTGTCCCGTATATTTGAGAAGCGTATGTCCAAATAGGTTTCAGTAAGTAAGTATAAGTGTTAATTTTTTGTTTAAGTTGTAGAGTTGAACGTTTGGAGAGGAGTGAATATAAAAGTCTTAGTCTTTGGTTAAGCGTTTTACTTTTTTTCTTTATATGTGGACCCCATGTCATTCTTCGGTCAAAAGTAAGACCAAAGTAGTGTACAGTGTCTGTTTGAGGAATCGGTGTGTTGTCAAGAAAAACTGGTGGGCATGTTTCAAGTCGAAGTGTAAATGTAATGTGTTGCGATTTGTCGTAATTTATATGTACTTTCCAAATATTTAGCCAGTCATGTAATTTTGACAAGTGATGCTGTAGAGTCAGTGAAGCATGATTCGGATTTTTATCTCTTGTTAAAATTGCTGTGTCGTCTGCATATGTTGCTGTAAGAATGTCAGAGCTAATTGGAATGTCGTGTGTTTATATGATGTAGAGTAATGGAGCAAGCACTGAGCCTTGTGGCACTCCTGCAGACGCCAACTTAATAGAAGAAACCTCTGAGCCTTGACGGACAGAGAAAGATCTATCAGAAAGAAAGGACTGTAGAATAAGATAGTAGGTCGGTGGGAGTATCGTCTTTAGTTTAAAGAAAAGCCCTTGGTGCCAGACTCTGTCAAAAGCTTGAGCAACATCCAGAAATACTCCAGTTGCATACAATTTGTGCTCTAGTGCCGTGCATATGTAGTCGGTAACTCTGTGTAATTGATGTATAGTCGAATGTTGTGTTCTAAATCCAAATTGATGGTCTGGTATTACGTTCAGTTTTGTTAGTATATCAGAGAGTCTTTTGTATAATAAATGCTCGAAAATTTTGGAACAGACAGGAAGTAAGCTAATAGGTCGGTATGATGAGGGGATATTTTTATCTTTGTTTGGTTTGTGAATCATTGTAATATGTGCGTATTTCCACTGTAGAGGGAATTTAGTAGTCCTTAGTATTGCGTTGTAAATAGTAGTTAAGAACACTAGACCTTTCCTAGGCATTTGCTGGAGTACTCTAGCAGTGATCAGATCATAGCCAGGAGCTTTTCTTTTCGGTAACTTTTTTATTTGTTCGGCAACTTGAGCTGGTGTGAAGGGAGGTGGAGGTAATGTCAGTTGAAGGGGTACATCTAAAGTGCTGTGTATATGTTTGTCATGTTCAATGTTATTATGTATTAGTTCGTATGTGGTGTAAACACAGTTGAAAGATGATTAGCAAAAATATTAAAACACTTTTTAAAATTATTATTTAAATATGAATACATACCTACGCCTACCAACACATTCACTGGTTATCAAATTTTAATTAACATTTGTGAATAAATATATAAAGTCAAATATGAATCCATTCTGAAATTTCGAGAATCACCAAAGGTATGAACTATGTATAAGAATTTTTCAAAAAGGCACTTTTTGAGATAATCAAAATCCTAATTATCATTGATCAAAAGAAATATTATTTAAAACTGAGTAAAATGACGCTACTTCCGAATCTGTAGCTCAATTAAGAGATACGTTAAGGTGAATTCAAAATATTTTCCCGCGGATTTTGGGATTCTTTACGTAGCCCTAATTTTGAAATCATTTAAGATACTTGAAAAAAAAAAATACATTTTTCTTAATCTCATTCTTAAGGACAGCCTTCTTGATAAATTTCATCAAATTCTGAGGTAGTCAGGTTTATAGCCTGTATTGATTATATGTGGAATGACCCATTTATGTGTTTGTATCAACTTGTATATTCTATTAAGTTAATACTGAACGATGAAATAGAGAACAGTGGTAAATAATTTCTAACATAGTTTTCTTGACCGTTAAGATGAAAAGAAACATTAAGCTTCAGACTAGATCAAAGTCACTTTTTTCCCTGTGTAATGCAAAGTACGAAATTTTAAAGTAATGCTAATTTAAGACGAATCTAATTGATTGAAATGCCAAGCCCAATCCATCAGAATCAATGAGCATAGAACACCTCAAAATTAAACCGACCGTTAGAACGTATGTAGAACTGAACCGCATGCTCTATTTGATAGCATCATTTAAAGAACACTTACCCTTCAGCCATTGGTTAACTGTACGACTAATCGCAGAGCTCATTCTTACTTTCAAAAACTATCAAAAAAAAGAATAAAAAAACGGCACGCCTCCGTAGATCTAATAATAATTATAATTGAGGACTTCCTTGTTGGCAATTAGTCCAAGGGACCGTGGCGTACCGCAAAGGTGCGATGCACCCTCTCATCATGGAACATTTGCATCGGATTCTGGCGCCTAGGTGGAGATCTCTGATGGCCTGTTCCTTCTCAATGGTACCGCTCCATTCAGGATCTTTCGTTCCGGTTCGGGCATTCCGTCAATGAAGAAACTGCCCAAGAATGGATCAGGAGGATTTGGTCCAGGCTTTCTTGATCCTCCAACCGGATTCTCCTTGGTTATCTTAATTCTCTTTCCCATATTAATATCTTCTTTGTCAACGAGCTATGAGATTTCAGTAATTTATGACTTCTATGGCTTTAAATATGTTATTAAGTTTACTAAATCCTATTATTAACACGAAAAATATGAGAACGTACAATAAACAAATAAAATAGTGATGTGTCTGTACCTAGGTGCCCCAACGCCTCCATGTATAGGTTTTTCGATTATAGAACCCATTACATACATTTATTCTTACGTCTATGATAGCTTTGACGTCACAGAAATCGATTATTAGTATTGGTGATCTTTATCGGACGCAAATGTGTGACAAGGTTACCGATTTGAGTTAAAGACTTTTTTGATTTTTCTATTCCAGATATAATAATTGTAAACGTTCGAATTGCCTAAAGTAATAATTAAAACCCATAACGTGAAATATTAATTTTCTTCCTTTATCCTAACTAAGAATTTGAAATACGACTTATTCTTTTTTATAAATGCCATTACCTGTTTACTAGTTTATTTCTAATAAATATTGTTTCTTTAATAGATTTGGTTTGCTTCTTTTGATGTCTTATGTGTTGGTGTTTGTAATTGCAATATATATGTGAAAATAGGTCGTGTTATCGAGAATCGATTTTTTATAACATAACTAATTACAAATCTATACTATTATATAATAGGACAAGCCATTTTTCGTTTATGATTAGTAACCAGGAAAACCACTGAACTAATCATTATCAAACTTTAACCACATCATCTTTATAGTTCCAAAAATGTTTTGCTCTAATAAAAACTAATTTGTTATTAAACATCGATAATATGTGGGTAATAGTAAAGTTTGAAAATTGACCGATAAGTGGCGAGCGCCAATCTACCTCAAAGATATGGTGTTATACTGAGCGTGAAATTCATCATAAAATACACATTTAAATTATTAAAAAATGTTTAATTATGTGGTGCGACATTACACAATAGAATATACAATGGTAAAACTACTTAACCCATCTATCTACCTGCTCTATTTACAAACCAAATTTTAACTATATTATTTTTATAGGTCTAGGAAGGCTAAGCAGTAGTAAAGTTCGTAATAATACAACGCTGAGTGGCAGAAACGAGGTTTGTCTCTAAAGGGAATCGATGGGACATTGGGACGTGGGTCTCAGCACGTAACCAGAAGGTCGTGGGTTCGAATCCCACCTGGGCGGGTTAAAATTTATTTCGTGGTGAACCCACCAATAAATCTTAACCTCCCCACCCTGGCTAGAATAGTGAGGTTACCTGTTGGATAACCCGTCCTTCCTGCCCTAGTTGGAGTACATAAGGACGTTAAGCCCCAAAAAAACAAACAAACAAGGCTTGCCTCTATTGAAATCAATAAAACTATTTCTGCTTAACTTAAAAGACTTTCAAATAAAAGTTATTACCAAATCAAAATTTCGATCCTTTGCTTTTTTTATATTGATTGTAAAAAAAAATTATTAATGTACCTTTAGTTTTAAGCATTGATAATACAGACCATTATCCGCAATTCTTAATAGCCTCTGTCCGTCTGGATTACCAACTCGTATAATAAATTTAAAAATTATCCTAATCTGTGCAATGGTACCATGTTAAGAATTACTGCAATGCGTGGAAATATCATTGAAGAAATAATACTCAATTTCTTATTTCAATACAAGATTTCCATGAAAAAAAAAGAAAATTTAATTACTAGTTAATATTATCTAAGTTTTTTACTTATGAGGGAGGATGAAGCCGCGAAAAGGTAAGCTAGGGCCGACAATGGGAACGCAACCGTGGGCGTCTCCTCTTGAACCCACCCTGGGGATGCCGGTCGTATTTCGTGGTGAGACACACCTCGCACGACCCAAGGACCTCTTGAATCGTACGCCTCATGCCCCACCAGAAATACCTCCGTTTCAATGCTTGAAGAGTCTCCTGTGTTCCCCGGTGGGTTGGTCTTCCCCTGATGGTACGAAAGGGTTATCTCTTTTTGCCGGTCTACCTCTTGGACCACTTCTACAGACCTTGCACACCTAATAAACGTTCGGTTGACCCCGATCTTTTCCTCCCTCCAAAGCCTCTGACCCTGTCCCAAATAGTTGCGTTGCCAATATACATATGATAAGTTTTCCCTGGTTTTGTTACCCCATTTAAAAGTTTTTATCATGGGCTCCTCTCGAATTCCCGGTTCTGTCCAGACGGTGACGATATTACTCCTCCATACTTAGAAAAATCCGCCTTCGGGAGACCCTCGGTTCTGGTTTTCCAGATAATTTGCTCCCTTTTATCATTAATAATTTCGTCCACTTCCTCCATATCTGTGGGCCTCTCATCCGCGGAACTCTCATCTTCTTGGTCTCGTTTCGATCTTCTTGGGGTTCATTACGATCTTCTTGGGGCTCGTTTTCCGCCACTTCGCGTGTCCTCTTCACCCACCCTCCCCATCCGGTGGTCCATTCGCGCAGAAACTGGCGGATATCCCCTGACGTCCCTGCCTCCTCCTCGACGGCGTTAATCATGACAGCGCGCGTTTCCATGAAAAAAAAAGAAAATTTAATTACTAGTTAATATTATCTAAGTTTTTTACTTATGAGGGAGGATGAAGCCGCGAAAAGGTAAGCTAGGGCAATATCCCCCTATTCGTTTTTGTACAATTTATATATATATATATATATATATATATATATATATATATATATATATATATATATATATATGTATATATGTATGTATTTATACGGTAATACTTTTAGCTAGAACAGAAAATTCCTCAACCACTTATCCATCGATATATTTCTCTAGAGGAATTAATACGTGAAGTTTAGAATTTACTGTTTGCAGTACCCGAAGTAATGATATTCAGGAGATAGGCATCGGTGCAGCGATACATAGCTTATGCAGCCGCCACGAGAGTTAGGCAGATTGCCCAGCCGCAGCTTTTACAGCACAAGTAATAAACGAGATGGTGGATAGATAGCAACTACTATCCTCATTATAAATACCTGACACTCTAACCATAGTCCAAAATGTCCCGATATCCATCTACGTCTAGAGATGACTTCATGCCAGTATTCCCTAGAAATTTCTACTTCACAAATACGTTTTAGAAGAAATAAAAAAAAAAAAAAAAAAAAATCAATGTCACCTTGATTTAGAAAACCAATACATCATGGATATGTCTATCTAGAATCTAATGTTTCCCAATTCACACTTTAGATTTATAAAGATCAAATTACATAAATTTATAATTGAGTGAAGTTAACAAAATAAATAAAGTTGAGAGAAATTAAGTGTTTCAAACGCGACTTTTTTTTTATTTCAAAGGAATGTAGACTCCTAAACGGTTGGCACTAGCGACAATTGCTATATAACAAAAACTATTCTCCATTAAGTTTTTGATAAGGAAAATGTCGGCAGGTTTTCGACCCGAGCAACACCAAAAGAGCTAAAGCGTTTCAAAAAAACCACGGTGCTTGTGTTTCAGATGTTTCTTGATGTTGTCGTCGTTGTTTGCCAAGATTGGTGTTTTCAGTGCTGGGTTCGGCAACTTCTGTCTTGTTACCTCGAGCTTTTCTAATGGCCCAGTAGTCTTTCATTTTCCGGCTAAATTCAATCTTACATTCCTCAGACCATTTCCTGGTTTCGTCTTTCGGTCTGTGAGTAAGTTCTGCGAGGGATATTATGAAGGATTTAGTTTTGAAGAGTTTTATCATAGTTACTTCGGTCGGTTATGTCATTTTGATTTCTATGGAATTCCGAAAGATCCTTCTCCACCTGCTTCATCCACTAGAATCCAGTAGCTTAGCCCTTGTTAGCAGCCTTGAAGATCCTGTGGCATAGTCTGTTTGAACCCATTCTGGATAGATGTCCGTAAAACGCCAGTCGCCTTCTTCTGATGGCATTAATGAGATTTTCTTGGCGTTTATATAGCTCACGATTTGGTTGATACCATCTGTTAGAATTCTTGGTCCTAATGTCCGTCTCAGGAACTTTCTTTCTTGTACCTCAAGGGCTCTTATTGAGGGGTCTTCTTATTTAGATATAGGCACTCTGTTGCATAGAGGACAGAAGGTCTGATTACTGTATTGTAATGTTTTAGTTTGACCTTCATCAACAAATTTTTTGAAGCATACAGTTTTCTACAGGCATTATCTAGTTTAGCCTTATCTAGTTTGAGTACCCTGTGTTCAAGAGCCATTGTTTCGTTTAGGTCCTCTGAAAACCATTCCCCATGGTACTTTATACTTTTGACTCTCTTGATTTAGATATATATTGACTCTCATTTTATTAAATTTCTTGAAAATATTATTTTAATAAACTTGTTACTTATTATTAATACGTTAAAAATATTCCGAGTCACTCCATTAAGTTCTGTATTTAAAAAAAAAAAAAAATTGGTCAATCATTGCATAAAATATTTTTTTAGTTTTAATTTTTAATGCATTAATTAATATGTACATACAAATCAAATAGATGATTGAAATCAACGGTTTGATTTATCATTTAATTTCAACCCATTTTATTTTACTATAATAAAAAATGATGACTGCATTCTTCGTCAAAAGTATATTTACTTGAGGTTCTCATGATGGTATAGAAGGATCAATGCAATCAGGATTGATGAATTAATTGCTACTTCTATTAGAATTATTTTATTTGAAAACTAGTTTAGAATGCTAAACATTCATCTTCAGTCCTAAAACATACGAAAATTTCTAAACAATAGCACTAAGCTACATGGATTATATATAATAAAGCTTTCAAAAATGTAAGACAAGAAATCAAACATTGATACTCACCTGAGGAGGTCTAACAAATATCTGAAATATATCCATCGTGGAAGGGGGAAGGGCCTAGCAGATTTAATTTTTGGGATTTATCCTATGACTAATTAGATTTTTCCGTTCCTATTGGAAACAAATTTAAAATGGGGCTACTAGAAATATTTATCAGGTCATTTAAAACCGATCCAGATTTTTATTAAAATGGCCAGATAAACATTTCCAGTAACACCATTTTAAATTTGTTTCCAAAAATCGAATTAGTCATTAGGAAAATTCCAAGGTATATTTTAAGCTACCTGGCCCTTCCCCTTTCCACGATGAATATATTTCAGGTATTTGTTAGATCTCTTTAGGTGAGTACTAATATTAGGATATACTAATATTCTTGTCTTACATTTTTGATAACTTTAGTATATATAATCCATGTAACATAGTGCTGATGCTTTGAAAATTTTGTATGTTTTAGAACTGAAGATGAATGTTCTTCATTCGAAACTATTTTTCTAATAAAATAGTTCCAATACAAGTGGCAATTAATTCATCAATCTTAAAAGGTTTTTTGCCTTTTACATACCATTCATAACTTTTTTTTTTTTAAATCAATCTTTTTTTGAAATAGTATTATAATCTGCATCAAAGAAGGCAATAAGTAATATGAATGGCTTAAACGATCCATTCTGATAACCATTCATAAGAAGTAGGCTTTTCAGTACTACTAACACGTTCCATATGCCGTCGTTACTGTGTACCGCTAAAATAGATAAAACTTTTAGCTGAGAAAAAATCAATAGGTTAGAATTTTCTGCCTATCAGTGTATATTGAGTTGTTACGAAAAATAGTCCTACTCTTATCATGAAAAAAATTCATATCAAATAATTACCTATCCGAAAACTATGCACCTTATTAAATACAAATAAAAGTCATGCAGCTATAATCATTATAAAAAGAAGCGGTGTCCCAAGGAGGTATAATGTAAACGAGGTAGCTAACTTATGTAACGGCCCCTTGTCACTCGAGCTCCGCGAGAGCCATCGTATTTCAGCACATAGCCGGTATGGCCAGTCTCCGGGGTCCTCTGCCACTTAAATTGTATCCCTCACAATTTAAGTCCGAGGAGTCAAAGAATCAAACAAGGACCTGTAAACATGGCACATAAAAATATTATGAAAGAATGCCTGTCAAGAAGGGATCCTGTAAAAAAAAATAATCATAAACAAAATGAGAACGGAAATTAATCCAGAGAAAACATAACACAAGCATAACTAGTTCTGAAGTTATTCCAAACTTCAATCTCTGATCCTCTCTAAAACTTATCACCAAGCGAATGTTATCAAATTTAGAGATTTAACTTGCTAAGAATTACATTAAGACAAGTAATTTGATAACCATTTCTTCTTCTTCTTTTGGCCCTCTAGGACCGCGTGAGGTGACCATATACAACAATTTCCGTACCTTGATTTCCAATATTTCATCATCCGTTCACTTTGCTGTCACCTTTTCTCTTCTGTCCAGAGTCTAATTCTTCCTTTCTTTTCCTTTATCTGTAAGTATTATAATTATTTTAGTAACATTCTTCTGAAAGCTGTTTTGTCTTGTATTACGTTATCTATTAAAACAATCTCTGTCATGTCTTTCTATACTGCCATGATAACCAGTTAAGTGTGTTTTTCATTTTTTAAAATTAATTTATATAATTTGTACATGCACTGTACTTAAATCAAGCATACTTTAGCATAATAATTAAGTGAACGACGTTAATATAGGAGTTTGTAATAGTTACCTACTTTTTTTTTTTCTTTTTTTTTTAGTTTAATTGTTTGTAATACCTAGGACTCCACTTGGACAAACGTCTTCAACATTTACTGGACAAACGTTCAAATCCATCTCTTATCCAATCCTTACAATACAAAATCCTTCGAAAAATTTTTTGTGACCAATAAACTTATCCTATAAAGATCTTAATGTTCCATTAGCCCAAACCAGATACCTATCCTTCCATAGTAAGCTCCATAACCACTCCAATCCACTAGTCTCTCAACTTGCTCCCCACTCCATTCTCGATAATCCTCCAAGGAGTCTGAAAAGAAGATGGCCTAGAGACCTTTTAGTGTAGATTTTATTAAAGTGCTAGTAGTGAGCAGTTCTTCACAAGTTATTTATATGCCATTGTGTTCACTATCAACACATATACTTAGTGTATATTATTTTGTACAGTTGTAAATATCCATAAATGAAAAAAAAAATTGTTTGTAAACATTTTATTCGTTCTTTTCAATGTAAAAGTTTTTTGTTTGTTTTTTTTACATGGCGGGGGTTTATAGTTTTTTTGTTTTTGTTACATTGTTTCCACCCTAAGAAATGTAAAATTTTGGCTCTGTTTTGTGGATCGAAAATTTGACAGGCTCCTGATCAAGCCTGACAGTTTCCTGATAAGAAATTTAATGGAAAATATTTTTTGTCATTTACATTTATCTCTAGAATCTTACGTTTAGGAGCTATAGTTTTCTGAAAATATTTTTTGTTATATAACATTTGTCACTAGTATTTACCGTTTAGGAGCTATGTTGGTTTGATTGAAAAAAAAAAAAAAAAAACAAGTTAGAAAACTATTTTCTCTCAACTTGGTTTATTTCTAATAATCATTAACAGATAATTTAATTTAAGTGATTTGATTATTTTAATCCTAAAATGTCAATCGGGAAAAAACAGTAGATTAGATAAACGTACCCATAACTTTTGTTTGTCCCAGTCAAGGAGAAATTTAGTTATTCCTAACGCCCAGATATTCTGGACATATTTGTTACCTCTCAAATACCTACTTCCCAAACTACAATAGATTCCTTAGACGATCTTTCCTCTGACCATAGCCCAGTTTTGCTTACCCTACATTCTACTCCTATAGTCAAACCTTCTCCTCCATCCTTAATAACTGGACGCGTGGACTGGGACAAATTCCATTCAGCCTTAGAAAACCATATTGACCTCAAAATTCCACTAAAAACTTGTCAACAAATAGATGCGGCAATAGAACATCTTACCAAATCAATACAAACCTCCATTACAGAAAACACTTCACAAAATAGAATTAGAAAATCAGAAAGTATTTTACCACAAAATATTAGCGTTTTATTAGTAGAGAAACGTCGAGCTAGGGCCAAATGGCATAGAACTCGAAAACCAATTACAACAAATTAACTAACAAACTTAAATCAGAACTTAAAAAACTAAAATTCAAAAATTTACAGAAACAAACGGAACAACTATCTGTTTCCGACAAATCATTATGGACCACTACCAAAAAGCTTTTAAAATTCAAAACCTTCAACCATCCTCTCCTTACTCCAGCTCAAACCTGGACCATATATGATTTAGAAAAATCACAGGTATTTGGTGAGCAATTACATAATACTTTTAAACCTCATTCTGACATCCTAAATCCTAACCATGTAGAACGTATTGAAGTAGAACTGACTATACCTCTCCAAATGACCCTTCCTACTAAAGCCTTCCACCCTTCAGATATAATGTCCATAATCCGTAGATTGCCCTCCAACAAAGCTCCTGGACATGACCTTATTACTTCAAGAATCCTCAAATGTCTTCCAAAGAAAGCTGTATTACTCCTAACTTATATTAATAACGCTATCCTCCGTACTACATATTTTCCCGATTCCTGGAAATTATCAATTATTAAAATGATCCCAAAACCTAAAAAACCGCCAGAAAATCCTTCCTCATACAGACCTATCTCTCTCCTACCTATCATAGGCAAAATTCTTGAAAAACTCCTTTTGAAACACCTTTATCCCTTCCTCGATTCCAATCACATTATTTCTGACCACCAGTTTGGATTTCGTCAGTTTCACTCCACTACCTAGCAGTGCCATCGTGTGGTGGATGTTATCTCATCTGCATTGGAGCGCAAGATATATTGCACGGGTGTCTTTCTTGATGTTGAACAAGCCTTCGATCGGGTATGGCATCCAGGACTGCTTTATAAACTTCACCAATTCCTTCCATGTACATATTTCCTCATCCTCCGTTCCTACCTTTCTGATAGAGTATTTAGAGTTAACCACAATTATAAATACTCATCCATCTTCCCCCAGACCGCTGGTATTCCTCAGGGTAGTATCCTGGGTACCATTCTTTATACCGTTTATACAGCTGATATTCCAACTCATCCTAATACTATCCTCACAACCTTTGCTGATGACACCTGCGTGTTATCAGTCAATGATGATCCATTTTCTGCATCCCATACACTCCAGTCACATATTACTTCCCTTGAAGAATGGTGTCATAACTGGAGAGTCAAGATAAATCCTAGCGAATCCCAACAAATAACCTTTACCCTCCGTCGAAAACCTACCTCATCCTGTCCTCCAGTATCCTTTAATGATGTACCGCTAACTAATGTGGAACAAATACGATACCTTGGATTTCATCTGGACAAGAGACTTGCCTGGAACCCTCATACAAGATTAAAAAGACAAGAAGTTGCACGTAGATTTTGACTGCAACAACACTTACTTGACAAACGTTCAAATCTCCGGATTCACTATAAGAAACTTGTATATATGACAATTATCAGACCTATTTGGACTTACGGTATAGAATTGTGGGGATCCACTAAACCATCGAATTCTTCCCGCTTCCAATCACTCCAATCCAAAATCCTTCGAAAAATCCTTAATGCTCCTTACTTTGTCACAAATGAATTATTCCGTAATGACCTAAATATCCCATATGTCGCCGATTTAGCACGAACCAGAAACCTCTCCTTTCATAATAAACTTAACACTCATCCAAATCCACTTGTTGCACAGCTAGCTTCCCATTCCTTTCCTGGCAATCCTCCGAGGCGTCTGAAAAGAAGATGGCCTCGTGATCTACTTTTGTAAATATTCATTAGAGTACTACCAATGGGTAGTTCCTCTACAAGTTTTATTCATATCATTATATCTCATATATACCCCATATTTACTGGATGTGTTTTATAATACAGTTGTAAATTTGTATTAATAAAAGAATAAAAAGTTTTTCCTATGCGTCAAATGTTACTTAAATTTATTCCACACCTTCACTTCTTAAAGATAATATCGTGTGATGGAATTAAATTATTTTTTAAATAGAACTTAAAATAGTTAAAATGTTAATAAGTTTTACTAATTAGTGGTAATGATATCAAATATCGATCCTTCAAATCTTCGTGGTAGAATTTATTGTTGTTTTTTTTAGTGAATAATATAATATATGTACTATTATATAATACGAGGGTGAATCAAATATAAACGGTAATTTTCAAAATTATATTTATTGAATAATATTATACAGAAACTATACCTTCAACATTTTTCAATGTAGTCTCCTGCATTATCTACACACTTCTGCCACCGATTTGGAAGCTTGAATATTCCCTGTTCATAAAAAGACTGAGGGCGAGTTTTTAACCATTCGCGCACGTGCTTTTCGACGTCTTCATTGTTTTCAAATCGTTTTCCTCCAAGATTTTTTGAGGCGCATCGTCACATGTGATGAGACGTGGGTCCACCATTACACCTCCGAATCGAAAATGGCAAGTAAGGAGTGGCGAAGGAAGGATGAAGGCTGCCCAGTGAAAGCCAAAACTCGTCTCTCAGCCGGAAAAGTTCTTGCAACAATTTTTTTTGACTCAAGGGGAGTTCTACTCATTGATTTTCTTCACGATCAACGAACAGTGCATGCGGCTTACTACTGCCAGGTGCTACAGTCAGCAAAAACCAGTTACCGGAACAAAAGACGAGGTGTGCCCATTAGAGATGTCATCCTTCTCCATGACAACGCAAGGCCTCACACCGCATTGTTGACAAGGGATAAATTGGAAGAAATGGGCTGGGAAACTCTCGAACACCCTCCTTACCTTCCAGACCTGTCCCCTTGTGACTATTTTTTGTTTGCGCCCCTGAAAGAATCACTTGGAGGAAAACGATTTGAAAACAATGAAGACGTCGAAAAGCACGTGCGCGAATGGCTAAAAACTCGCCCTCAGTCTTTTTATGAACAGGGAATATTCAAGCTTCCAAATCGGTGGCAGAAGTGTGTAGATAATGCAGGAGACTACATTGAAAAATGTTGAAGGTATAGTTTCTGTATAATATTATTCAATAAATATAATTTTGAAAATTACCGTTTATATTTGACTCACCCTCGTAATTATAATTATAAGGTTCAATAAATCTGAAGTTCAGAATCTGAAGCAGCAATCATTATTGCCTCAACACAATCCTTCCACATACATATTTGTCCATACCACATTTACTTTTCGGTCCAGCCTTTTTGAGGATTCATTCAACACATTAACAAAAAATAAGAAAAAGTTTCCCTAATGAATTACTTGCAAATCACCTTAATTTAGGAATTATCACTGCCTGGCAAAATAATGACTTTTGCATCGCATAATTTTTCGATTAAGTTGTCGACGTACAACAGAATCATTTGAGAAGGGAAATGGAAAAAGTAATGGAGGAAAGTATGCAGGGTTTCATCGCCTAATAAACTCGGAGAGGAACTGAAGACAGAATTATCAGATAGGAGATCGTATCGCGGAGTCCTGCATTATTAGCGTTTGTCGTTAGCGGGTAGTCCAAACAATGCTTTTTTAAGCATACAGCAACCTTTATCTTTAACATTTTGCATATCTTTCTCATTTTTCATTCAAAACTTGGTCTCTTACACAAAGAAATTCCATATTCAGTAACCGTTGTTTTTGAACTTTTTTCTTAAAATAGATGCTTACACATTGCAGAATATAAGGTCCGGGACAAAAAGACAGCTCACTTAGATTTTTCTCGTTTATTAAACATAGTAAATATCTTTTATTTTTATTATTTTATATATATACTTCTTCTTTTTAAATTTAAAGGAACCTCACCCAAAATGTGAACTATAAAAATAGTGTTTATTAGGTGGAACAAAATGAACACAGTTTTATAAATATTAAATAAATCTTAATTTTCAATACAATAATAGCTTTGATAATTGAATTTATAGTACAATTAGTATCCTATGAATGCACCACCTTTCTCCAATGCATCAGTCTTCATCTTCATGAACGGAAATGACGCTGAATCAGTTCTTGAGAGAATTTGGTCCATTCCTAAGTGTTTGTATAATTCCTCGACGTCTGAAAACTGTGCACATTTCTGACAAAATTTCTCCAAATTTTTCAATTATATTGGCGATCTTGCTGGCCAACCCATGACCTCTATATTTTTTTGTTTTCTTTTTAAAATCTATTAACAATCTCGATGTATCTTGTTCCAACGGCGAGAAACCATCACATCAGTCCTTTGATTGTACTCGATGCCTCATATCATCATACTACCGCCTCCCATTTTTCTTTTAGAAAATACCATTTCATGATAATAGAAAATTCAGTCATCTGGATCATCCACATAATTTTCTTTATTATGCTGAGCATTTTGACGAACAGTTAAAGTGGTGTTTTAAGCAATCCTTTTTGTCTTATTGCCAATGCCTTCCAAGAGATTTCTTTCTCTCTAATTATTCCATAATTATCATGTGAATTTAAAAAGTTGGAACCAACTTTTCCAATCCTAACTGTATTTCTTAAAATGTCAGAAATATAAAAGCTTTCATTTTTCATTCGCTGAATGATATTTCTTTCAGTAACGACAAGGATATGCCTCGTCCCATTTCCACTGTTAATGATCGCATTAAAACTAAAAAGTAAACTCGTCTTTTCTGTCTTAATGCTTTTATTTGTTAACAAACAGCGATTGGGCTATCAATTTGTTCCACCTAAAATAAAATATTTTATTTGTTTATTTCAGTATACAATATTGCAGTTTTTTATTCCTACAAATTATTTTCATTAATCACCTACTGGGTAAAGTACAACTAATTTGAAGTAATAGAAGTTATATCTGGGGAACAAAATAAAAACAATTATAAATTCTTATACACGAAATAGATCAAATTGGGCTTTTTGTAGTATAAAAATTGAAATAAATTTATAATCGAATCCTGTTTCCAATATCTTTAAGGAAGAAAAGATAGAAAGATACTAACTAAAAGAATCTGTTCTAAGTTAATCGCTTACGAAATTATTTTATAATTGCTCTTAAATTCATATAACTTTTTGGTTATTTTGTCTGATGTAACCCTACCGCTACTAAAACCAGTGGGCAATGCCTGGAGTCTATAATAGGAAAAAAACTAGACATAGGGGCACTTTCAGGAGGAATTTATAAAAGGGCTTTTAAATATAATTGTGGGCAGGCTAAAAGGTAGGCCTTTCTTGGCAGGCTGATTTCTTAGAACGACCGGCAAACAATCCGGAAATTGCAGGAATACCAACATGGTTAAAGAAGCAGCGAGATACAAACTAATTACCCGTCGCTCAACCGCTTTTATTATTGTTTTAATTGCATTAATGAAAGGTTGTAAGGGAGCAGTCAGAGTCGTCACTTTGATGTAGTATATTTATATGGCCGTGGATCTCTTTTACAACTGAACTTGCGAAATAAAAATCGATGTTAAGGTTGATTATCTGCACATAAAAAGACAATTCAATGGCAGACTAATGCAAATCATTAAATTAATTTTTTTATGTTATTGAATGCAATTTTGTCGTTAACTGAGATTTTAGAGTTCCGCGAAATATTTCATTTTGACTTTCCCAGATGAACCCTTCTATTTACATCGGCTCTTTTAGTGGAAACGTTTATATTCTAATAAATTATCCGTTCTTCAAAAACAGTTCGTTCATGTTATTATTAGTTATTATAATGAGAAATAAGAAAATAATTATGTGGAAATAAGATAATATCAAGATATAAAACACTAAATTAATGTTGAATTAATATTATAGTTTGTCATAATTACCAATACAAATACAATACTAAATCAATACATCTCCCTCGTCTCGCGCTGACTTTCCAGTGATGGAGGATATATTGAGTATACATATATATATTTTCTGAACTATTCACATTTGAAATTGCAAAGCTAATAATCATACCACATCTGCCGAAGTAGAATTACCATACTAGTTCTTGTGTTTCGATTTTAATTTTAAAAATAAATTTCCCTGTATCCTTCAGTTATGAATATTACTAAATTCTACAGATGCCTTTTGTAGCTTTAAAAAAGTTCCAAAAGTTCTTCTTAAATAAAGGTCGATGTGAAAAATTTGATATATTATTCTTCACAAAATATTAAAGATATATGTAATGATTAATGGTCTATTATAGGTGCGTTTGATACCCTTCCTTGGATACCCATCATTTTTCAGTGGATGTTAAAATACGAAAAATGAGTTCTGAAAATGGCTTCTTTTACAGGAGTGCTATAATACCTATATAAAAATAAAATAATTAATTTACTCCAAATAATGATGTAAAATGAACATTTATGGAAAATGTTACGAGAGTACTTGCGTTAACAATGAAGTAATTTTTTTTTTTCTCGAAATATTAGGCAGTAAAAATATTCAAGTATACAGTATAAAATACATAATATATGTCTTTAATTAATCTTTAGTTGACAAATGTTACATTTTTAGAACATAGGAAAATCTAAACGAAATTTTGGTCAAATTTCAAAATATATCATATACTAACTGCGATACTAGTGAATATTCTGTTAAGTGTATTTTGTGTATATACGGCTACCATATCGGCTAATTAGTAAAATAAATATATATTTAATTATATGGCTTGATTTGAGATGGATATTAGTTTGTGAATAATAGAGGAAAAAATTGCGTTTTACCTGAAATCCAATTTTTGCACTTAAGACACTAATCGCAGGTAATTCAGAAATGCTAAGGTTCTTCAATCCATTTATTTTTGTTCTCTTGAATGTTAATTTAGTTGAAGCAGGATTATATAAGTTAACGTTAATTGAGTATTGATGGAGTATATATTTAATACGCTTTTATTAACTTCACCTGTATGTAATGGAATCTTCACCAATTTTCAGCAATCTGAATAACTTGAAAATTTGCACACGTTTCAAGGACCAATGACAATACAATAATTCCACAACTTTGTTCTAATGTTCTAACTTAGTCTAGTTAAATTACCCCCAAGATAGGGGTCTGGCTTGCAAAAGATGAAGTAGCTGGTTTTACGTTATTATATGGTCCAGATGAGTCCTGAGAATAAGCTATGAAAAATGAATCTAAATTCGATAAAGGAAAAATGTTTGGGGAGAAAGGGGCAAAAACACACAAACTTTTTGAATTTTTTTTAAGATTATGGAAAAAAACATAAAAAATGCTTTCAATCGAAAAGTGTTTTATTTTCAAAATTCAAGTTTATTAAGTTGTGCGTCTAAAGACATCCCTTAAGCTGAATTTGATTTAGAGGTTTAGCCAACATCGAAGAATTTTGTCAACTTTAAAAAGTTAGTTTTGATCATGTTTATGAGTCGTCTATAACGTAGGAATGGCTAATTCAATCAAAAAATGTTATATAATAAAAGTTGTATATCATTAAATTTTGTGCTAGATAGGATTTTTAAAATAAAAATTTGCCCATTTCCGCTCTGAACAAAAAACAAAAATTGTTGGTTGATTTTGAATAAACTGTTTTAAAACTGCAGATCACGAATAGTATAAGGCAAATTAGCTTCAAACCTTGAAATACAAAAATTAAAAGGTCTGACTGCTCCAAATTGTTCACCACACTTAGCTTTTTAGATAGGTTTGTCATAAAAGCGTGTTTCTAGTTTATTAAAACTATAATGTTTTTGATTCTGTACCTCAGAGATACAGAACACTATGTCACATTTCCATAACTTTACAGGAGAGCAATTTGAAATGGTTTCATTTTTAAAAGATTTCATTTCCTGTACTGTTTATTGTATTTATATGTACGAAATGAATCACTCAGGCTAGAATAGGTTGGTAATCCGCCCTACCTGCCCTAATTGGGGCACATAAGGATGTTATGCTCTCCCCCCACCCCCCAAAAAAAATAGAAATAAAAAAAAAACATTTTTATGTAACCTACAATTAATTGGTCTAGGAAATAGAATTCTATACCTCTGTATAAAGTGAAAAAAGATTAATACGAATACATAATAATGTATTTTAGGTCAAAAACGGACATAGTGTTCTGTACCTCCGTGGTACTGAATTATAGAAATGCTTATGTGTATAACTCTTGAACTCATTCTTATTCCACGATTTGAATAGAAAAATTATCTCAAGAAGCTTAGTTCTTTAAAAGAAACTTGATCCGTCCCTGTTATAATCGAATTAGTGGTAAACCTAGCCGAGCAGTAAGTGGAAAAGTCCACGCACTAATTTCCTATTCATGTCGAGGGAGAGTGATAATCTGAAAGGAGCCCGAGCAGGAGGTTGTTACCGTTCTCAGCAGCTCTGGCGTAATGGGAAGGAATAACGTGCCACTAATTTACGAGTCTGTTTAATGTTTAGAAATTACAGGCATTAGTAGTTCGTGGTAATGACTAGGGGAGGAGCGGCTGGCCTAGGTCCGCCGGTGAGGAGCAGTAATGTATCTAGTAATACAATAGTTAGCGACACACAATGGGATCTCGGTCAGGAGTGTAAATTGCATGCAATTTGCTGTAGGTGGGAGTCAATTTGCACCAGGAGCAGTCGGCAATTACACCAGCCGGTCCTCCATTGTGGAAGGCGTTATACTAACCGGCAATTCAATCTGCATTTCTACCCGCGCTCCCAGCTATCTTGATCTCCAATAACGAGTCCCCTTCCTGTTTTTACGCGTCTGCGTCCGCTCTTATCTCCGGCTAACATCTGCAAACATCCGATCTACACGAGATATCTGGGCCAGGGTGAAGGGGACTGGCTACAGGGTGTCCGATCCCCCGCGCCTCCCGCACGGTGGAACGAACGCGGAAAAAAAATCCAACATTCGATATGGGAGTTTATTTGAATTGTGTTTAAACGTAGAATTGCTGAAGAATTAAAACCTATATCCTTAACCAAAGATAATTAATTTTTAAAGCTTAAATATAGACTTAATTCGTCAATTTAATCTACATTTTAAAATATATAATTTTATACATGTTCTTGTACATTTAAGTGATTAGTATTTTATAACATTCATGTAAATATGTTTCTGCATATATAGTAGCTACCGAATATAAACAATTATAAGAAACTAAATAACAAAGTTGAAGTAAGATTATAGATCACGCGTTAAATTGGCGTCTAATGTATTAATATCGAGATGTATCGGAGAAAATATCCCGAAACATTCCTCTGAATATTCTTGCATATTCGGGAGATGTAATTTGTTTAAAAATTTTTGCCTAAAAGTTTTAGAATTATCTGACCCATATATATTCCGACAACAACCAAGATAAAAACATATTCCAGCAAGTGGAGAAGCCTTAGAGTTGGGGAGATGTACAATTTTTTGTTGATTATTCGAGTTTTCTCCAAACTGTAATCAGTTGTTAATTAAGTTGTTGTTTTTATTTATTTTTTTTTTTTTTGGGACTAAACGTTCTTATGTACTCCAAAAAGGGAACGAAAGACGGGTTATCCTACAGGTTACTAACCTATTCTAGCTAAAGAGCACTGAGACCCTCGCTACTACTCGCTCAGCCTTCGAGTCCCTCTAGATGAAGTTTTTACCTAAAGGAAATAATGAAAACATAGTGGAAACTTCCATTCACTTTTATAATCGAAGAAATTGAAAAGTGGACCTTAGTTCCCCAAGCCAGATTACTAGTAACGAAAATGTAATTTATCTGTTTTTGTCAGGAAAAAAAGTTGCATATTTAATAGATTAACAACTGACAGGATAGTGGTTGGAAGTTTAAAACCATAGAATAATTTCTTTTTATATGTATCACTTGTATTACAATTCATGCAGCAAAACAAAAATAAAAGTAGGATAAAAAATATACAGGCGAAGCTACTTAATAATCTCAAGTTTGGCTCCCCATTTAAAAATTCTAATTTACACATGCGTGATTCGTTCAACTGTATGGCGCACCATTGTTCTCAAACATATGAAAAACTACAAGAAACCTGTTGGAATAAGAATAGTTAGTTATAAATTTGCAGCTTAAAACGTTACAAGATATATATGATAAAATCGTCTACTTACCGTTACTTTAAATTAATTGATAATTAAAAATAATCCAAAAGTATTCGTGAGAAAAAATCTAAAAATAAATAATTAATTTGGATATGTTACAAATAACTAAATAAATTTTGAGATTTTCAATTTCCATTTTTAATAATTTTCCTTTGACTAATTTTAAACCTCTACACATTTTTGACATTCTTCAAACCAGATTTAAATGTTAAATTTTCAGCCATTTATAATCTGTGAATAAATGATACCTCAAACCTTTCTACATTTTGAGTAACAATGCCGAAAACAGATTTCAGAGATAAGCAATATTTTCCTTTATCCAAAAAGAATTGAACGACAGGAGATCACTCGTGTGTAAGAATATAAAGGAAAAAGAAAGAAGAGAAGAGACACTACTTAAGGACGCAAGTCATTCACAGCCTCAAGATAAGAAGACATTTTAAGATGGAAGAGACATGTAGCAGGAATCAATCAGAGTTTAACCTCAACGTCATGAATTGTGCAGTAGTTGATAGTTGATTGCGTGGGAAACTTAAAGTGAAAATGCAGAATAAATGTACAAGAAGTTTAAAAAAAAGTAAACTCTCAGAAAAGATTTTAACGATACAAGAGTAATCACAAGAATGAACAGGGCTTCGAAGCAGGTTATACTACCGAGTTCTTTGTTGTACCCAAGTTAAGCACAAAAAAAAAGAAAATAAAATAAATAAAAATTAATGATTATAATGTAATTATTTTTAAAAAAAATTTAGATAATAAAAATTAAACCTAATCTCTTTACGAATGGTATGCGGTCAGATAGCGAAGGACACATCCACAGACAGTAAGACGCCACAAACTCCTGCTTCGTTTTTCCTTCCTATTATTATATCCATCCTTTCACTTCCTTTCTCCTCAGCCTCAATCCTCTCTTCCTTAAGTTCAGATTCCGTTATAGCTAAGATACTCCTCAAATATTAGCGTTTCCTATGAGATTCAACTGTTTTGTGGTATTGTGGTAAGGTTTGATATTGGGATCTAAACTTGGCACCTTAACCCTTTATAGAACAGCACAACTTATGATCTAATTTTAAAAATATTTGTAACGAAACAGTTTCTGGAACTTATATTGAGCATGAGGAAAATAATTGTTTGCTTATAAAAAAACTACCATACCCCGTCGCGGCAAACCTCGTTTCTGGAACTCAAGGCTATACATTTTGATTATTATTGTAGTAAAATTTATCATTATAAACCTTCCTAGAACTATGAAGATGTTGTAGTTAAAATATGGTAGAGTTGGGTTTATTAGTTTTACCATTGCAAGCTCTGTTGCCGAATGGCCACATATCGGTTGATTTACCTTAATTTTAATAATTTTATTTTTAGAATTTCCATTGTAAAGAAAAAATATTTTTTATTTTTGTTCTTTTCGGTCAGTAAGTGCATTATCAGTTACACTGAATTTAAATATACACCATCCCATTGTAGGGTAATTTGGGGTAAACTGTAGACGAATCATGATATTTATAAAAGATTTACTATTTTCGCAGATGTGTTGCACGGAAATTAAAACAGGAGTAAATTTAAAATAATAAACAAATATATTTGCTAAATCAAAAATCGTTTGCACACCCTTGCAGAATAGATCTATTGACAAATGGATAAGCTCATCCAGTGTTTTATTTTGAAAAACAAACTTGCAAAAGCCTCCTTATCAATTTGGTGTTCACTGCATCAAAGAACTTACATTTAACTCATTAAATGTATGTTCATTTAAATTTATTACTTTCACAATTAATTCTTTATAAATCAACAATCAACAATTCACCGTCCTATTATGAAACGACCGCACAATAAATTACTTGGTAGCAATTAGTGATCTTACCCAACCTTCACCATTTACTTATTTTAAGTTTGTTTTTTAAAATTAATAATCGGTATTTTAGTTTAGTTCTTTTGATCAGTTACTTCAATAAATTAGGTATGTGTCGTATGTACTGGGAATTTTTCATGAAAAAGAACTCAAAAATAAAATAAGTACTTCAAACATAAAATACTGCTCGTATTTTAAGGAAAAAAAAGTATTTTAAGTTCAAAAAACTTCCATTTAGAATTAAACCTTCAAAATTAATTGCTGACTCTTCGAGGCTGGTTTAAACTCTGGAAAATCAAACTAAACAATCAAATGGTACAATACATTACATTCACACAACGACTCGATACATGGCAATCATTACATTTATATAACGAATCAATTCTGGAGACTAACTCAGCAAATTACTTAAAACTAACATTCGATAAAAGAACACCCCTATGGACTTACGCATCACACATCTATAGTTCAGCCAAAAAAACTCACATATACAAACTACAAACATTTCAATAACAAACACTACGACTAATTACACGATATCCGTGGTATGTAAGTAGTAGAATACTGCATACAGGCATACACATATCCTGTGTAGTGGAGAACACAAAAAAAAAATACAGAATATTTCAGGACAGCCTATATGACCATAAAAACGAACTCATATTTTGCTGGTTGTCTTCAATAATCAATACATATAGTTTTAAAAAAAAAGTCAGTATTTTAATTGATTTTAGTTGTTATATAAATTCGAGACCTGTACTTTGTCTCTGATGAAAATACAAAATACATTTGTATATTTTTACTTGAACTATATTCAAGTACTTTAAATCTTATTTAAAGTGTACTTTGTCCCTTGTAATGACACATTAGTTTTTGTATTTGTTTAATACTAAATATTTGTTTGTATCTTGATGTTTGTTGGTTAAAACATAACATACAAAATAAAAAGTTGTTTGTTTGGGCTCAACGTACTCCAGCTCCAGCCAAGGACTGGGTTATACTGGTTACTGTCTATACGAAATGATTTGAAATCATTTTTCGACTTTGTTTCTTACTCGTTTATATATATATATATATATATATATATATATATATATATATATATATATATATATATTATATCATGTTTTTTTTACGAAATATAACAACTAAAACCATGCCGTCTGAATAATTTGTCATCGGAAACATAGTCAACTATTACGAAACATTTTCGATTGTCCAGAACATCGTGAAAGGAATCGTGACACAAAGAAAAGAAGGAAGATGGGGCATGGGAAGAATTTTTGTTACACGGCAATATTGATGATGACATGGGTCCTCCACTCCTCAGTACCAGGATACAATACGTCATCCTTCGTGAAGACCTCGGAAAATATATGTATCTTCTTTGTGTTCCCGATTCGCTACCACATAGCTGCCCCGTTGTTATATCAATCTGAGAAAATATGATATTGTGGGTTTAAAATGCTGAAATACACAAAGTATTGAATGACATTATATTTTTCATTGCCATCATATTTTCTCACGAGTTGAATAATCAACTATTCCTGATGATTTTTTTTCCGAAAAAAAAAATGTAGATTTCTGACGTATCACATTGCACTTCTACTTTACTTTATATCTGATAAAAACTTTTCATGAAAGTATTCTACAATATTGTTATCTTCGCTCTAATATGAAAAATCTTAACATCAAATAAATTATCACTTGAAAGAAATGTTTTGCCCTAAGATTTATAATCCTGTCTAAATAAAAATCTTAAGCTATAAGATATATATTTTTTTTTTAATTTTAACTCTTACAGACTACGACATTTACTTGACAAACACCTATTTGGCCGAACGGATTTGAGCTTTTGGGCTCCTCAAAACCATCCAATTCATCCCGTATCCAACCCTTACAATCCAAAATCCTACGAAAAGCTCCTTACTTTGTCACCAATAAACTTATCCATAAAGTTCTTAACGTTCCATATGTTACTGATTTCGCCCAAACCAGATACCTATCCTTTCATAGTAAACTCCATATCAACTCAAATGCACTAGTTTCTCAACTTGCGTCCTACTGCATTCCCGATAATTCTCTGAGGCGTCTGAAAAGAAGATGGCCTAGAGAGTTTTTGTAGAGTAGAATTTTTTTTGAAGTGGTACTGGTGAGTAGTTCTTTTCAAGTTTTGACCTGCTATTGTATTCGTCATTAATACATTTACTTGATGTATATATTTGTACAGTTGTAAATTTCAATAAACTGATTTAAAAAAAAATTGATCCCAAAATAATGTTTCAACATCCGTGTTGCTGAAACTACAGTATAATGCATAAACATTGTTATCGTTTTCCTCAAATTTACTTGTTGTATATTGTATACAGTTGTAATCTTAAATAAATATTATTCTAAAAAATAAACAAAATGTTTTTATAGATAAAAAGTCCACGACTTGATACATGATGGCAATAATTGTTTGCTACTACACAAGAAATATTTCCATGCCGATTTTCGACAAGTGAACAGTAGCGATAGGATAAAATACGATCGAGAAAGCCCGGTGTAATAAGACGTAAGAGGAGGGAAGTGAACTGGTCTAAGAGATGTTCTCAGAAAGCGTTAGACTGTTAAGGGCCTAGGATAATTAGGTTGTCGGTCACGTCGGCAAAGCGGAATCAGGGTAGGGCACCGGCCACTCCGGTAATCGTTACGACACCAGATGGTCAATGGTTCGGTCAAGTTCGCCCCGATAACGGTAGTGGTCTCTTGACCGTCTGTCTGTCGCCGCTCCTCGTCTTTTCCGTGGCAGTCGCTTTATGAGATCTCTGGAGGGGAGTAAGTTAGCGAGGGATATGGCACGAAACTGAACCGAAATCGGAGAACTACGGGGATTAAATTTAAACACTATTAGCGAATCGCTGGTGAAGTCTTATCTTGTCGGTGACAACAATGTTCGAAGAAGCTTCTCTATGAATGCCTTTCCAGATATCATTGAGCTTACATTTAACCATCTTCAACTAAAATCATCTTTGTCCAAAATTAAAGTTTTTTTTTTTCTCATTTATTGAAATTTACAACTGTACAAATATATACATATAGTAAATGTGTTGTTAATGATTACAATATCATGTCAAAACATGAAAATTACTACTCATCAGTGCTCTTCAAAAACAATTCTACTCTAGAAGTTTTCTAGGCCATCTTCTTTACAGACGCTTCGGAAGGTTATCGGGAATAGAATGAGAAGGAAGTTGAGAGACAAGTAGATTTGTGTGGTTAAGAAGTTTACAATCTGGTTTGGGCTAAATCAGCAACATAAGATCTTTATGGATAAGTTTATTTGTAACAAAGTAAGGAGCATTAAGGATTTTTCGAAGGATTTTGGGTTGCCAATTGGATCCGAAGCATTAGATACGATATGATTTGGATAGAGCCTCAAAACTCAACTCCATCTGTCCTAATATGTCTGATGACTGTCATGTAAATGAGTCTTATGTAGTAAATCGGAAGATTTGAACATTTGTTTAGTAAATGTTGAAGAAGTCGAAAACGACGAGCAGTTTCCTGTCGTTTTAGTCTTGTATGCGGATTAAAAATTAAATTAAAATATTAATATTTTTACTTTTTTTTTAAATCAATCATTTATTGAGGAATTATTACAATCTGCCACAAATGTGGACAATAAGTAATATTAATGACTTCATGATTACATTCACACAATATGTACAATAAGAGAAGAAAGAAAAATAAATAAATAAAGAAAGAAAAATATAAAATGAAAAAAAATAAATAAATAAATAAATAAATAAAAATAAGAAAACAAAAAAAAATTAAATTAAATAGAACAAAAAGGAGCTATGCTGGTATATATAAACAATATGCAATATAGAATATACATACAAGTGAAATATATGAGTATAAAAAAAAATATATTTACACATAAGACAAAATAATAATAATAAAATAAAATGAAAATAAATTGAATAAAAGTAAAAATAAAAATAAAGCTAAATTAAGTTAAAAGTTAAAACTACATTCATACTTTATTTACAAGACACACTCATCCTAGGGATCTCCCAACCGACCCTGCCTCTCCACTCACGGAAGGACAGGCCCAGCGCAGAGAGGTCTTCTCTCTCAGCTGCGTCACTGGAGTTAAAGAAAACCCAGTGGAGGCTGAGTGAGAGCGCAATGTAAAATATTAATATTAAAATTAAAAATTAATTTTCAATACAAATATAATAAACAATAAATAGAAGTATTAAAAATTAAAATTAACAAGGGTTGCACTTAATTAATATTTTTAATTGAAACTTTCAGTTGACAGAATGACTCCAAATTCAACATTTTTCAGAAAAGCACTTTTATATAAATATTTTTAAATCGCTCTCCTTAGAAATTACATTACTTTTTCTTTTTCAAAACTATAGAAGAAATATTAAAATATAACAGTTAATTGAAAAACCATAGAGCACTTAACCAAATATTCAATACTAATTGATTATATAATTATAGTATTTTTAACTTTCATTTCTACTATTATTATTGTTTAATTTATTAATTTCATTTAATTTATTATCTGGTTTTAGGTTTATTATCTTGTTTCTTTTCTTCTTCATTTATTTCTCAATTTAGATATTGTGTGAATTCATAAAGCCATCAATATTATTTATTTCCCTTAGTTGGGACATACTGTAATGCTAACTCGATAAATGTTTTTACATCTAAAAAAAAATTTAAAAATTCTGATACGTTTCATATAGCCTAATTAAAGTATATTAAGATATAAACACTAAAATAATTATGAAACTTTTAGCCGAAAATATCAAAAACAAATTAGGTCGAATTTTTGTCTGTCAGTGTATTTTCATGTGTGGTGTTTTACAAAAATTAACAATCAATTTATCTAAAATACTCCATCAAATGCAAAACCTAATGAACACAAGGAGCGGATATAAATCTTATTTGTTCAAAATTTTGTTAGTTACAATTGTCAGATTTATGTTTTTTTGGCTGGGGGTCTTTAGTTTTCTTGTGTGATGTTTTTCCCCCTCAAAATTTTTTTACAGTCAAAAATGTAACATTTTGACACTAGCTCTGTTGGTGTTGCTCGAATCAAAAATTGGACGACAGATTAAAAATCTGAAATTCAATATTTTCTGTTATGTAACATTTGTCGCTATGACCTACCGGTTTGGAGCTATATTGGTTTCAATGAAAAAAGTCAGGATTTGCCGATATTTTTTATGTGTTGGGGCTTTCATTTTCTAAAACAGTAGATATAAAAGCAGTAGATTATAGATTAACATATCCATGATCTATTGTTTTTCCTAGTCTGGGAGAAATTGGGCTTTTTTTTTTTTAAGTATTGCTTCCCCTTATTTATAATAATTTATAATTTTATTTTTTTTTTAGGTATAAAAAACCTTTTATTACAATACATCCCAACTAAGAGAAAAAAAGTAATATTTATGGCTTTATGAATTCATACAATATCGAAATCGAGGAATAAATGAAGAAGAAGAAAACGAAAAAAAAAAACATGATAATAAACCTCAAACAAGACAATATATTAAATGATATATATAAATTAATTAATCTTTTTCTTCTTCTTCTTCTCTCTAATCCGGCCATCTTTGTGCCATTTTCAACAATTTATTTCTTACTCTTCTATTCATTCCAATACTTCTTCATCACCCCTGCCTGATGTTTCCTCCTTTCATCTGACCCTCAACTAATAATTTGTGTTTTAACTAATTCTGGAAATTTGATCTTGTTGATGGCTGTCTGAAATTTTTCTCTGTCCCAAATTGAATCCTATTGTATATTTTCTACCATCATATCTTATTTTACCATCCGTATCCATGTATTCGTTTTCTGTTTCTGGAGGTTATGTTGAAATACTAACACTGTTAATCTTCTCTTATCCATTCTCATTAAATGTCCTATCTACGTTTCCTCATTGCATCACTTAATTTTTCATTTTGATATATTTCTGTATTACTTTTTAGTTTAAAACTTTCTTCAGTCTTTAAATGGTCGTAATATTTTCGAGTTTTTTCCCAGTAAATGTATCTTTGTGAGTATTCATTATAAAATTGTAAATATTTTTAAAAGTGAAGTATCCATCCTTGAATATATTTTTTTTTTCATCCGAAATATATCACTAGTATAATTTAAAAATTTACGATTTATAAATATAATTATGAGGACATATAGCTTAGATAAATTTTAAATAACAGATTTTTATTTTACATAAGAAATCCTTTTTCCCTACTTTACACAACAAGAGGCCCGCTCCTGACAATGTATTATTCATGGAGACTAATAAAGGGTGTAGGCTGGAATCGTTTCAAGCCTCTTTTGTCAGCTTCTATTGTTTTAATGCTCTCATTTTCGACACTCCAATTTCCATCCAGAGCACTTCTGAGCACCTTATAATAGACAATTATAGCAGAGCGTTCTAGTATCATAAACAGTTAACAAATTAATTCCTATTTTTCATAATGGCCGGTTGGAACGGCCTACCAATATGTTCCCACTGTTAATGGCCTTCCCATTTCCATTTATATTAGGTCCGTAGCTTTTAAATGACCGATGGATATTTAACTATTATTTATTTTTAATTGGCTCGAAGGATATTTAAAGACTATTAAGAACAAATTATTTAATCTAGCAATTTGTTGGGTAAATATATTCATCTATTTCAAGGAATACATGATAAAAAATGTATCAACATACGATGAGAAATTAACCAAGCTGGTTACTAGAAGTCTTCAAGGAATTAACGTAGGGCTGCTGAATGGGGGGGGGGGTTTCTACTGTGGGGGGAAATTTTAGAAAACTTTTCAAGGTAGGGAAATGTTTTTGGGGGAAATTCGATCAATTGTTGAATTTTTAATTTAAAAAAAAAAATAAAAAAATCAACGACCTTTTTCAAGCTCCTGCACTTTATGAGCCCCTGAAAGAAATGTTTTATTGGTTTAAAATGTTGAGCACTGAATAAAAGGTACAGAACCGAATAAGAATAGCTACAAAACCTTTCATAATTATTTTTTTATTTTTTTTTATTTTTTTTTTTTTTTCGACTCACCGAAATGTCTTCGATTTGCTGTTATATTCTCTGAAAGTTTTCAAACACTCAAGCTATCGTAGCCCGATACTTTATCAATGTTTTTGCTCTTAGAGCCCTGTTCCGACCGAGTCTGGACACGTAGAACGAAAATATAAGAAAATCTCGTGTAAACTTGTTAGTTATTGTAAGTAACAGAATTATTTGGAAGCAACGAAATTCTAAAGAGGTAAAAAAATATATCCCTTTAGAAAAAGAAATGGCATCTACACAAAATAATATAACATGTAAGCAGTTTATTATGACAGAAGGGTAATTTAAAGAAAACAAGAAAGTATGCATTCCGGACAGCGCAATAAGTAAAGGAAGGGAAAATTTGTAATAGAGGAAATGGTTAGTATAATGGTTATTCTTTGGTTAGTTTAATAAACAGAAAGAATAAATAATAAATAGAATGATATATAAAGGAATTGTTGCTTTCTAAACATAAATTAGCTTTGATTAAGCCGAAACTTTGGCATAATAATTAAATGGATTCTTAAAATCACTGCACACCTAAACTATCTTCTTTACTGCTCCACCGTCTTTTATTACTAAAAATATGAATTCACAACTATTTCAATTTTTGGATTGGGGGAATGTCAACTTATTCTTGACATTGAGGCTTGAAGCTTTTTTCATTTAATACTCTGAAAAATAATATAAGCATAAACAATATTTTAATTTTAATCTAAATCAGATATGAATTTTAAAAGCATTCCATGTTAAGGAGGAGATGCTAGTATAAACAGTGCAGTACCAGTAGCCATCTTGACAGACCGCTACGACTCTAACGGGTAGGCCTAACCTCATTAGACCAGCCATAATTTGTCCTCATCCTAGCAACTATTCCCATTACTCCATTTATCTGATTCACATCATTTGCATCCATTTAGGATTATAATTCTATAGTCCGCTTAATGCATTTATAATAGGGGCATCGCTACTAGTGAATGCGGTCAGGAATGCAGCGACGGATAGTATCGCGTACTTGTCGAGCTTTTACCACTGAAACTGCTTGATAATTTAAAATAAAAAAAATTCTAAGAACCGAATCCCTTTCAGTTCATTCTCAAAATACTTATAAAATAATTATACAATGCCGCAAGGATTATAAGTGCCAAGATGAACTTTCATTTTTACAGAAATAGCCTGGAATTTCTGTATAAATATCCGCTGGAGGATCTGTTATTAAATTCCTGGAAAAAGAAGGCTATTTATATACACATGTATATATAGAGTTTTCATGTGCTGTGAATGTGCACTGAAATTCAGGTCGACTAATACCGTCTTATTAATGATGTTTTCTAATAAGCTTATCATTTTATTTATTTACTTGAGATTTTTCGAGCGTAAAACACGCTCGTTCGATCTTAATATAAAGTTAACTTTATTTATCTATATTTTATTTATAATACAGTTTTTCTTTGTAAAGAAGGGCTATCATTTTTTCATCGTTTCCTAGTGCCTTTGAGATGTTTCGAGGTATTTCCGATTCAGGCAACCTTTAGAGGATATTTTTTATCCTATAGGATATTGAAAAACCATTGCCACACATTTCACATTTAGGAGGAGCCTCTCTGGTTATATGGTGAAGGTGTGTAGTTCTTGTTTGGCCGATTCATGGTTTTTCGTCATCCTTAATTATCTTAAGTTTACTTGGAGGGCTGTGATCTCACAATGTCTGCCACTCTTGGGAAATCGTCTCTCTAAGTGGGCGTGCAAGTTCTGATGCCGTTAGAAAGGTTTATGCTCATTTTAATCATTTTAGTATTTCCATTTTGTTGGTTTGTTGCAGCTTGACGTCTTCACGTATCTTCAACAAAGTCAGGAAGTACGGGTTATTCAGTAGTTTACAAATCTCTTCCAACCAGGGTGGAAGATAAAGATTTATTCCTCGGATTTACATAATAGTAGAGAGCAAAAACTAATTTCAAATACAAAATACTTTTAAATTTTTTTGGTAAACAAATCTTAAAATACCAAATACTTTTATTATTCTCAGAGCAAACGTATTTCAAAAGAAAAATGTATGTTATTATATATATATATATATATATATATATATATATATATATATATATATATATATATATATATATACCTCCGGAATAGAAAAATAAAAGTTATATAATAAAGTTTTATTATCGATTATAGTTCCTACCGTTTTCTGCGAATCTCCCACTAATATTGTTTTAAGAATTTTAAGGTTGCTTTTACAAGACTAAAAAGACAAGAAACTGCTCGTCGTTTCAGACTACTTTAACATTTACTAGACAAACGATCAAAGCTCCCATTTAATTACAGAAGACTCATTTACATGTCTGTGATTAGACCTATTTGGACGTACCGAGCTGAGCTTTGGGGTTCCACTAAACCATCCAATTCATCACGTATCCAATCCTTGCAATCCAAAATCCTTCGAAAAATCCTCAATGCTACTTACTTTGTCACCAATAAATCTATCCATAAAGACCTTAATGTTCCTTATGTTGCTGATTTAGCCCAGACCAGATACCTATCCTTCCATAGTAAGTTCCATAACCACTTCAATCCACTAGTCTCCCAAATTGCTTCCCACTCCATTCCCGATAATCCTCCGAGGCGTCTGAAAAGAAGATGGCCTAGAGGCCTTTTAGTGTAGATTTTTATTGAAGTGCTACTATCGAGTAGTTCTTCACAAGTTATTTACATGCCATTGTATTCACTATCAACACATTTATTTGATGTAAAGGTTTTGTACAGTTGTAAATATCAATAAATGAAAAAAAAGAAAAAAAAAAAGGTTGCTTTAAAGTGCTTACAATTATTAGCTTTACTCGAATTATAAATTATACTATATATATTTTATTTTAATGATGGTTTCATTATAACTTTTTATTCCATCTGAAAATCTTAATAATACATTAATTATCGAATCTTGAAATAGGGCAATAACCTTTGATATTCAGATCTGAATGCACACTGAAATTCAGATCAAGAGACTGATACTGTTTTTTTGGAGCTTGATGTCCTTAAGTACTCCAATTAAGTCAGAAAGGATGGATAATTCTTGAGTTTAACTACCTATTGTATGGGAAAGTCAAATTCTATTTCGTAGCTCCTCACGAATAGATTTTAACACGCCTAATGTGTTCGGCCATTGAGCCCCATATTTCGTTGTTTTGTTTTATGATTTTTTTTGTATTATCATACAGTTCTTGCTCTTTCTTTCTTATTAATATAAATTAAAATAATTAACTGATAAAAATACAAAAGTAATATACAAAATATAAAGATATGTTAGGAAAAGTCATTTTTGTTGCGGATTGCTTTCTTATCAATAATACTCTCGATAGTTTCAATGGTCCCTTTAAAATCACTATAAATTAGTTTGAAGTTCCTCATTTATGTGTTTGCGACGTACCCACTATTTAACTCCATTAACGCCTACTGAAAAGCCACAGACGTTGCAAAACAGTGTCAAAACACTTAGACTTGAGTAAGATGACTTATTCTACAATCTTCTCAAACTCCTAATAAGCCTCATTACTAGATCAGGTATTGTATAAAATACCTATTCCAAGTTACTTTATACAGAACTCCTTACACAAATTCACCATGCAGACAAATGGGTGGGTCTTTGTAATTTTCATAAATTTCCAGCTATCTGATTATTTTAAAATTTTTTTCACGTGCCAAGGACCAATGACAATACAATAATTGCACAACTTTGTTTTAATATTCTTACTTAGTCCAATCGAAATACCAATACCCCTAAGCGGAAAATGTTTGGAGGGTAAAAAAAAAAAGCAACATTTTTGCAAAAAATCATGTACAAAAATGCTTAAATCGAGAAATGTATTATTTACGAAATTAAAGTTTATTTAATTAGGCGTCTAAAGACATATCTTATGCTGAATTCGATTCAGGCGTTTAAATACAATCGATTGTCAAAAATCGACGAATTTCGCTAACTTTCTGAAAAAGTTAGTTTTGGTCATATTTATGAGTATATAAAACAAAAATGGCTAATTTACTCAAACAATGTTATATACTAATAGTTGTAGATCATTTGATTTTGTCTAAGATAGTTTTAGTTCGTTTTTCTATTAAAGCGTCTTTATTTAGTTTTTTAAACTATAAACTTTTTTAATAATTGTTTTCCTTACTAAAGCGTAACTAAACAAATTCTATTCCGTTGGACTCAGAGCACCGGCTATCACTTAACTGGTTAATTAGCCTTAAAATTTTTTTTATTAATTTTGTAGACAAGGGTGTCCAAAGTTTCTCAACCATTGATTCCTTGGTTGTAGTTGATCTTACTATAATTTTAGCTCTCATTAACTTTTTCTCTGGTCTCTGTAGACCCCAATTATCGATATTAGACTGTAAAAAAAATAATTTGCCTGCTGAAGGCTGAAAAGGAGTAGGATGAGGGACCTCATCCTTAAAAAAATTTTAAAGTTAGAAGAAGAAAAAGGTCACTAACCTATGCTAGCTTGTGTGAAGGTCAAGATTCCAGGAGTCCACTACGAAATAAATGTAACACCAGAGAATACTACACTCTTTTACTCAAGAGCACAATAGCACAATTATATATTGTCAAAGAGGAAATTAAGATATGCAAATATTTCAATATTTATTATATAAAAATGGATATATTTTCTTGACTGGTAATATTAGACATTTTGGCTAAGTTTCGGGATTATATTGTAATCTCATAATCATGCCCTACATGACGATTCCTAGAATAAAGCTAGCAATAATAAGTGAATATAAATATATAAAATACATACGTTAGAATATAGAAGTGAATATAAGCGGCTAAGTCGAATTTTGATCAAAATGAGTTAAGTGACCAAAAAGAAATGTGGATATACTTTCTTCATGTTGAATACGTTTTTTAATTAGATGTTCATCTTAAAGCATAGTTATTGTAATGTGTGGTTTTGTCCATCTTGAGTTTTGTAAAATAAGTAGTCAAGTCGATTAAATCTACTTCCCACAGTTCGGTGTACAACTCTCTAATGCTATAACAAATGTTTATAACCTATACCTAAATAAAACAAAAAAAAAATTGATTTGCCTAATTTCTACATGCCAACAAACGGTTAAGTTTTAAGTGTAATATCTCATTACTGATAAGAGATATTAACTCAGCTGATTAGTGATAACAAGAGAACACTGTATTAATACTTTTTGCAAAATTTTGTTGATCAATTACATAAACCTGATTTTTGACAGTTTTTCAAACTTTGAAAGTCGGGCCCTGAAAAGTAATTATATTCGACTTAATCACTTATTCACTGGGATGACAGATCTACTACCAAACTATAACAACTCTAGTATACAACTGAACTAGTGACCTTTGAAAATAGGTAAGGGATGAAAATTACCTAGGTTTTTTCCAGACTTCGTTCCAAAAAGTAGTTTCATATTCATCTATATTTTTTAATTATATACAGTTACACCTTTCAGAGCACGAATTTAAAAATTCGGTTAGTCTTCGGAAATCAGAATTATATAAGAAATATTCGATATTTTTATAACAGCAAGGTGATATTTCTATAATTTTGATTCTCGCAGCCTAATCGAATTTTCAAAGTCGGGTCCTGAAAAGAAAGGGGATTTGACTTATTCACTGGAATAATACATTCAATCGTAAGTATTTTATATATTTATATTGTTGCTAGCTTTATTCTTTATATTGCCTATGTAACATATACAATTTTATTGTAACCTGTTTTGTTCACTGTAGGGCATGATTATGAGAACAATATATAGCTTTTTTTCAGCCAAATTTATAATTTTTTCAACCAATTTCATAATTTATTCAACCAATTTCATAATTTTTCCAATCAATTTCATAATTTTTTCAACCAATTTCATAATTTGTAAGATTTGTAAGTTTGTGTCAAATCAAGTGTTCGAATCACGTCATTCGTAATTCTATTTCCCTCACATTATGATTTTTCGAAGAAGGTAAGTTCAATTCTTGTTTCCTTTGCATTGAGGTATATGTTTTCCAATTAGTTCCGGGTTCCATTTGTTTTTGTTTTTATTGCTTTTTTAATATACCTTATTCTAACCAAATTCATAATTGTTTCAATCAAATTCATAATTTTTTCAACCAATTTCATAATTTTTTCAACCAATTTCATAATTTTTCCAATCAATTTCATAATTTTTTCAACCAATTTCATAATTTGTAATTTGTAAGTTTGTGTCAAATCAAGTGTTCGAATCACGTCATTCGTAATTCTATTTCCCTCACATTGTGGTTTTTCAAGAAGGTAAGTTCAATTCTTGTTTCCTTTGCATTGAGGTATATGTTTTCCAATTAGTTCCGGGTTCCATTTGTTTTTGTTTTTATTGCTTTGTTAAATTCTAACCAAATTCATAATTGTTTCAATCAAATTCATAATTTTTTCAATTTCATAATTTTTTTCAACCAATTTCATAATTTTTTCCAATCAATTTCATAATTTTTTTCAACCAATTTCATAATTTGTAAGATTTGTAAGTTTGTGTCAAATCAAGTGTTCGAATCACGTCATTCGTAATTCTATTTCCCTCACATTGTGGTTTTTCGAAGAAGGTAAGTTCAATTCTTGTTTCCTTTGCATTAAGGTATATGTTTTTTTCAATTAGTTCCGGGTTCCATTTGTTTTTGTTTTTTATTGCTTTGTTAAAATCAAATTCATAATTTTTTTCAACCAATTTCATAATTTTTTCAACCAATTTCATAATTTTTTCAACCAATTTCATAATTTTTTCAACCAATTTCATAATTTGTAAGATTTGTAAGTTTGTGTCAAATCAAGTGTTCGAATCACGTCATTCGTAATTCTATTTCCCTCACATTGTGGTTTTTCGAAGAAGGCAAGTTCAATTTTTGTTTCCTTTGCATTGAGGTATATGTTTTCCAATTAGTTCCGGGTTCCATTTGTTTTTGTTTTTATTGCTTTTTTAATATACCTTATTCTAACCAAATTCATAATTGTTTCAATCAAATTCATAATTTTTTCAACCAATTTCATAATTTATTCAACCAATTTCATAATTTTTCCAATCAATTTCATAATTTTTTCAACCAATTTCATAATTTGTAAGTTTGTGTCAAATCAAGTGTTCGAATCACGTGATTCGTAATTCTATTTCCCTCACATTGTGATTTTTCAAAGAGGGTAAGTTCAATTCTTGTTTTCTTTGCAATGAGGTATATCTTTCCCAAGTAGTTCAGAGTTCCATTTGCTTTTTTTTTTTTTTTTCGAAAAACCACAATGTGAGGGATATAGAATTACGAATAACGTGATTCGAACACTCGATTAGGCACAAAATTACAAATCTTACAAATTATGAAATTGGTTGAAAAAATTATGAAATTGGTTGAAAAAATTATGAATTTGATTGAAAAAATTATGAATTTGATTGGAAAAATTATGACATTGGTTGAAAAAATTATGAATTTGATTGAAACAATTATGAATTTGGTTAGAATAAGGTATATTAAAAAAGCAATAAAAACAAAAACAAATGGAACCCGGAACTAATTGGAAAACATATACCTCAATGCAAAGGAAACAATAATTGAACTTACCTTCTTCGAAAAACCACAATGTGAGGGAAATAGAATTACGAATGACGTGATTCGAACACTTGATTTGACACAAACTTACAAATCTTACAAATTATGAAATTGGTTGAAAAAATTATGAATTTGGTTGAAAAAAGTTATAGTCTCGTAACGTAGTCTAAATAAGTTGTTATTTTATTGACTGAACATCAAAGTTTGCAAATGATAATAAAGTTTCAAAAATTATCAGAAAAGTTCAGTGAAGTGAATTTCATGAATCCACTAAAGAAATCCAGCTTTATTCACGTTCCATAATAATTAGCAGACAGCTTTGGAAAGAAAACATTAGACGTGAGTAGACATAAATATAATGGAACATTACGTAAGAGAGCCCGGATGCAAGATCCTGGAGATTGAACTTATCAGATCTGTAATAAGCGGTTGCTTAAGCACCCCTTATATTGATAAGTAAGCACTCCTTACACCCTTTTACCACTTAGACACTTACAGGCTTTCCATCGCCTACCCCGCCCTCTTCACAATCCGCGGCCTTACAACCAATTACAACTAGTAAACGGCCTCTTCAGATTATCTGCTAATTACTTCTCGTTATTGTCCCATAGAAATGAAAGGAGAGCAAGTTTAACGTTTCTTTACACGGATATACTTAATCATGATTGTATACTTATCGGAATAAACTATATATAATTATGAATCCATCTTAGATTTTATTTTATTTTTAAAATACATTAACCTTTTATTGAGTAAATATTACAATCTATCTCAATTAGGGCAATAATAAATACGGATAATTATAAATCCATACCTAGAATATGACCAAAAGAAATAAATAAGAAAGATAAAGAACCTCGTCCTAAATTAAAAGTAAAGAACTTACAAGGAGACGTTTTAGAATCGAAGTTTAAAGTCAGTTCCCATCAAAAAATTTCCCACTGATTTATAGTGGATTTCATTGGAATTTTTTCATTTTTTTTTTTTTTTTGTAGTTTTTGAGCAACCTGAAGTCTGATAAAATACTTTTCTAATTCGTTTGAAAGTTTGAAAAGTATTTCTGGCTATTGTTATATTTTCGTGTTGCGAAAAAACTGCTGTGTCATCAGAAAACATGGCTATAGAGGTTTCGGAAGATTGGATGGTATCGTGAAGGTAGAAGTTGAAGAGGATGGGTGGTAAAACTGATCCTTGTGGAGTACCGGCACTGATAGGTCTGATGGTTGAGATTGTGTGGTTTATTCTGGCGGCGAATGTTCGTTTATTGAGAAAGGAATACAGAATATTGTGTAGATATTTTGGAGTGTTTACTGACTTAAGTTTGTATAAGAGAACTTGATGCCATACCTTGTCAAATGCTTGTTGAAAATCTAAAAATGTTTTTTCATTTCAAAACCGTTTTCGATAAGTTCTGATAATCTCTTTTGATGTTGTTTTGTTGACTTGTAACTCATAGATTTGAATGCCGATTTGGTGTGGGTAGTAGGGACATATAATAGTCCAACAGTAGGGTTATAGCCACCACGTTTTACTTTTTTCCTCAGCTGTCAGTGAGGATAGAGAAATGATTTTTCACCTAAAATTGTAGTTATGTGTGTTATTTGAAATTAAAAAAAAATCGATATGCCAAAAAAACAACCGGCTTCAGGCTGCTCAAAAACAAAAAAAAAATGACAAAATTCCAATGAAATTCGCTGTAAATCAGTGGGAATTTTTTTTCATGAAAACTGACATCAAACCTCGATTCTACGCACTTAAAAACCCTTATATGTAAAGTTTTATCAAAATCAAAATAATATATTTTTTTTACCCCTTTCGAGGATGCAATTACCACTTAAATCAGTTGAACACAGCAAATGTTATGGCTGTTATATGTCGTTGATTAAATCTAAACTTCAAAAATGTTTACATCCTCGAAAAGGGTAAACATTGTTTTTTTTGTTTTTTTTATTTGATAAAATATTACATATAAGGTTTTTTTTAGTGCGTAGAATCGAAGTTTGAAGGCAGTTCCCATAAAAAAAATTTCCCACTGATTTATAGCGGATTTCATTGGAATTTTGTCATTTTTTTGTAGTTTTTGAGCAGCCTGAAGCCGGGTTGTTTTGTTTTGAGCATAACAAAAGTATTTTTAATTCATATAACATACAAATTTAACCAATCTCCTCAGTATCCTCGAAACCTACGCTCCGCTTAAAACCTCCACCCTTCGCCGTCGGCCTGCACCATGGATGTCTAATGAAATTAAAGATCTGCAGAGAAAGCGTGAAGCTGCACGAAGACGATTTAGACGAACGGGACTCACGGACGACTATCAAGCATTTAAAGTACTCCGTAACCTGGTGCAAGTAAGAATTCGACGTGCGAAATCTTCCTATTTCCATGAAGCCCTATTGTCCTCTTCCGACTCCAAGTCAAAATGGCAACTCCTTCGAAAACTCTCCCTCTATAACCCCTCCGGATCCTCAACCTCATCCAACTTCCCAATTTTACCTAATGACCTAAACACCTATTTCGTTTCATCTGCTCTCACCTCTCCTTCCCCTTATACCAGTTTCTCCTCTGAAGTACCTTTCAATGACAATGAATTTTATTTTTCCTACATTACTCCTACAGAAATTATCTCCTCTATCATAAAATCTCATTCCAATTCCATAGGCCCAGATGGTATCCCCGTTAAACTAATAAAATTATGCCTCCCAGAAATTTTACCGGTCCTTGTCCACATCTATAACTTTTCCCTTCAAAACGCCATATTTCCTACTCCCTGGAAAAAAGCTATTGTTCATCCCATCAACAAAATTCCTAATCCCACCGAACCTTCAGAATCTCCATCCTTTCAAACCTTTCAAAACCCTTAGAACGACTGGTACAATCCCAAATTTCTTATTTCCTTGAAGGTTCCCATTTGCTCGACCCTTTCCAATCTGGTTTCCGTCCTGGTTATTCCACACAGTCTGCACTAACCAAAATCATAAGCGATATCCATGCCGCCATAGATGAAAAAAAAACTGACCGTCCTGATACTCCTAGATTTCTCCAAAGCTTTTGATTCCATTGATCATTGTATCCTTTTTTCCAAATTAAAAGCTTTAAAATTTTCCAATAGCACAATCCATTGGTTCCAGTCTTTCCTCTCCGACCGCACTCAAGCAGTATCCACCCCTAATCAACCCTTATCCGATTTCCTAGCCCTCTCTTCCGGAGTAGCCCAAGGTTCCAGCATTTCGCCTCTCCTCTTCAACTCCTACATTAATGATCTCCCGCAGTCAATTTTTCATTGTTCCCACCACCTTTATGCAGACGACTCCCAGATATATTTATCCTTTCCTGCTACTGAATTATATGAAGCTTTTTCTAAGATTCAGGAAGACCTCAATAGAATCAGTGCCTGGGCCAACCTGCATCATTTAAAGTTAAATGCTGGAAAAACTCAAGCTATTATAATCGGCTCAAATCCCCTTCTCAGATCCATCACCGATTTTCCTACCCTAATCTTGAATAATCAACCTATCACCTTCTGTTCCTCCGCTAAAAACCTAGGAATCATTATTGACCAAAACCTTTCCTGGAAGCCTCAAATCGCCCAAATAGCCCGTAAATCAATAGGAATCCTCAAATTATTTCATCGTTCCCGCCATTCTCTTCCTCAATCCACACGAAAACTCCTAGTTTCCTCATTCATTTTTCCTCAGTTTGACTACGGGTGTGTGGTGTATGGGGGCCTCACGATGGGGCTCCGGGACAGATTACAACGTATCATGAACAGTTTTATCAGATTTGTATTCGGAGCCCCGAGACGTTCCCATGTATCTCACCTCTACACTGCCCTGGAGTGGCTCAATCCATCCTCCCGTAGACAATATTTCCTGGGCACCTTCCTGTACCATGCCATTAATAACCATTGCCCACCCTACATCTGTAACCTATTGATATTCAAGTCTTCCGTCCACTCCCAACTCACAACAAGATCACGTTCCTCTGACCTATATACTCCTTTCCACCGAACAGCATTATACCAACACTCCTTCCAAGCTCGATCCACTACCCTCTGGAACTCGATCCCTCCTGAAATTAGACATGCTTCTTCCTTAAACTCATTCAAAACTCTTCTATTCCGATATCTCCTTAAATCCCAGTTACAGCCCGCCAATATGAGTGATAATTGAAAGTCAGTTAATCAAATTAAGCATATCCGATGCCGATGAGTTTGCTTCAATGAGTATATCATTATATAAATTTAAACTCGTTTCTCCAACAATTGTTTCTGTTTTGTTTTTTTCTCTTATAAATTATTGTTATTATTTCTTTCCTTTTTCTTCTAACTGATAAAGTGCTATTATCAATTGTATATATATATTACCTTTTAGATATTTGTAAATATTTTGTCATATTATCATTCAAATAGGTCTGATTATTTTTCTTCTCTATATATCTTTTCCTTTCTTTTCACTATATTTATTTTATTTTATTTATTTACTTTTTTTTTTATATTTCTTTTTATTTCTGAACGCATTGTAATTATTCTATTAGCATATTGTTATTATTATTATTTTTTTGTTGTCCTACTTTTTTTTTCTTTTTTTTCTCTCTCTTCTTTTCTCATGTATATATTTATCACAAAGTTCTATTTTCAATTGTATATTCATATATTACCTTTTATACTTATTATTGTCCATTTGAAATTAAGATAGCCAGACTATTGTACAACTTATTATACATGTCTGTTATTCTTAGGGGACAATACGTCCCAGAATAAAGATTTTTTTTTTTTTCATTTCAAATTTACGTGAAGAAATCATTTCTCTATCTTAACTGACAGCTGAGAAATAAAATAAAACGTGATTTTCATATTTTATTTTTTTCCCGACTCCCGATGCCCATAGGCGGCTTAAACTCCAGTTTTGCATTATTATAGGCCCCTACTACTCACACGAAAACCGGTATTCAAATCTGTGAGTTACAAGTCAAAAGGTCCTCTAATTAAATAATTTTAATTAATAAAGGATGTTTTATTTGTTAATCGATAAAAATCTTGTATGCGATTGAGCATGATTTCTTGAGCATGAAGTTCTCGTATTGACTGACGCATTGGTTGAAGTTAATGTTCAATTTATTTTTTCATGTTCAATTCATTTGAATGTTCACATTCAATTTTAAATTTAATGTATGAGTATATTATCCGGATGGATAGAGACTAATAAGGAACTCTTGTGGATCATGGGCTGCATTATTAGTGCTTACTCTAAAAGCCCTTCAATCATATTTTTATATCATATTAACAATATCAAAACGCAATGGATCGGCACTTCAATTTTGTAATCATTTTTATTCAATAGAAATTTAATTTATTTTATCTGCTTGGACTTTAATTTTTAAGCATATAAGTTCATGACCTTCCGGCCAATTTTCAAACTTCTCTGTTATTCACTTATTCTCGCTTTTTTAATAACAGTTAGTTGAAAACCAGTAGCTTTTATTATTGCTATACCTTCCTGGAGCTATAAAGATGCTGTGGTTAAAATGTTTTACAGATTAGCTTTCTTGATTAGTGATCAGAAACGAAAAATGGCTTGTCCATTTATATAGTAAACTCCCCGTCAATAATGCAACACCCATAATTTTCGAGATTTTCCTGGTTTTTACCTTAATCCATACTTAGTTTATATTCATATTAATATTATTTATTAAACGTGAGTGATTAAGGATTAGACACATCAATGTTTTTCCCTGTTAATTACAAACGATGGAGTTTTAGATTATTTTTTTCAAATTTCCTTCAGTCCATGTTTATCATTCGTTTCGTTATTTAAAAGTATGCAAAGACTATGCCATCGAAGCCAAAGGGGGCAATATGTCTTCTTAAATATAAATTTAAAAAATAAAAGTTAAAATTGTAAAAATTGAAAATTTTAAAAAGTAAGTTTTTTTTTTTTACTTTTTTGTTTATAGGAAGAAATATTGTAATTTATTTTAATAAAAATTGTTTATGTATAGTTTAATAATGTTTGGTATAGACTTCAGAACGTTTCTTAATTATGAAAAAAAAAATACGTTTTTATAAAATTCAAATATTTCAAAGTGTTGTGATACTTTTTACGGGGAGTTTAGTATGGGTGTCTATGGTAGATAATAAAATATTACTAAGGCCGAACTAATGAGAATTAATGTTTTCACAATTAAATGAAAAATGAACAATTATATATTATACTAATTATTACATAACATTAGCAGCCAAAAAATAAATAAATTATAATTATTGATACAGTAGTTAAATGTGCTTTAACTCCCCCACAAATACCACCCAGCAGGGGACGCCAGAGATGCAAGGATAGAAGGGAGATGAGTGAGGTGAGGCCATTAGGTCGTAGACAGTGGAAAATTCCTTAACCATTGCCGAGGCTATAAACGATCCGACCTGAAGAAAGGACGCCGGTAATATTAATACAGTCACTTACAGAGACCATTTGCCTTAGCCGGCCAGGCTCTGTGACATGGAGTAAGTCTTATCTACTGCTAAGAACTCCGTTTCTTCGGCTACTAATGTCTCTTCCTCCTATCTCCGATGTCTCAGCAGTCGTTTTAGGTAAAGAGTTATAGGACCGTCTGGGAGTATGTCCTTAGTCAGAAGCTGATTCAGTACACTTCACCTACGAGCGCCACCATTACAAGGTGCTTCGCCGTAGTGGTGAATTCTGTTTAGAAAGCTGATTTGGACTCTTGTGTTCAATATTTGTCTGGCGGTGATAACGTTTTAAAAATGCCAATAAATATAATAAGATTAAACAAAACATATTTTAATGATTAATAAATTATAGTTTAAAGAAACACGCTTTAATAACAACCCGAACCAAAACGTGGAAAATAATTTTTATTTCATGAACAGTCTGTGTTATGGCAATTAAATGCGAGGCAATCCATTATTATTAATTAATTCGGAATAAATTAAAACAAATCTTAAGTTATTAACAAAATTATTCAATTTAGAGTAAAAAAGGCAACACACTTCTGTTAGGAAGGGACGGATGGGACGACACCATTTAAATTTTATTATTATTATTATTATTATTATTATTATTTTATAAACAGACACCATTTAAATTTTATTATTATTATTATTATTATTATTATTATTTTATAAACAGTTAACAATAAAATTTTTGTAACATTTAATATCAAGCACCCCACGCTTTTTTACTATAGTTGAATTTTTTCTAATAAAAATTATTTTCTACGTTTTAGTTCAGGTTGTTATTAAACCGTGTTTTTTTAGTTTTTTTATTAACTATAATTTATTTTCTTAATTTTTAGTCTCCAAACTACATCAATAGTATTTATAATCAAGTTCTTCTATTTAAATTTCAAGAGTGATATCTGTACTATCATTACCATTTATATTTTTCAATTATCTTTCATTGGTAAGCATTTTTTTATCGGTAAAGAAGAACGACATTTACCGACGTCCCGTGTGTGCTATACAGTTAATCTGCAAACTTATCTAAGTATTTTCTTTTATTCTGATCATTCCATTTTTGTGCTAAACAAAACAACTCTATAAACATGACCAAAACTAAATTTTTGAAAAAGTTGTTAAGATTCGTCGATGTTTGACAATTGATTGTGGCTGAACGCCTTAATCAAATTCAACTTACTGGATGTCTTTAGATGCAAAATTTAATAAACTTTCATTTTGTAAATCACAAATTTTTCAATTGATAACATTTTTGTGTATGTTTTTTTTGCCAAATTCTGAAAAAAGTTCAAACATTTTGGGTTTTTGCGTCTCCAAAAATGTCTCCATGATCAAATTTAGTTACATTTATGTTATATTGTTCTCAGGATCCATCTTAAATATATAAATATGAAACCTACTACTACACCTTTTGCGAGGCAGACCCCCTTTTTGGGGGTAATTTCACAGGACTAAGTGAGAACATTAGAACAATGCTGTTTAATTACTGTATTGTCATTGGTCCTTAAAACGTGTGCAAGTTTTCAAGTTAATCAGATAGCTGGAAGTTGGTGAAAATAACGATGAAATATTCCGTTACATACAGGTCAATTAAATAAAAGTGTATAAAAAACAAAACAATTAATTGCACATCTCTGTCCGTTTCGTAATTTTTTTTTCTTGAAAAACGTTAATTGCACATCTCTGTCCGTTTCGTAATTTTTTTTTCTTGAAAAACGTTGTGTTTACGTTATTTGTTAGAAAAAACATGGAGTGAGATAAGATCATATTGTCATGTTTTTTTTTAGCTAAATTCCATTTCAACACAGCTATTTGTTCGAAATTAAATATTAAATGTATATTCCTACTTCCTACTTCAACCGTAAAACCCAATTTAATATTTTTTTTTTTTTTGTTTATTTATATATTTTTTTATTTATTCAATGAATAGTTAGTGAAACCGTTTGCGTTTTTATAGTAAGCTAATGAAAACTAATATTTTGGCTATGATACATAATAATAATTTCCCTTTTTAGTCTAAGCACTTAATTGTATCATAATTCAACATTAATTTTTCATTTAAAAAATATTTTATATATAGTTAAAAGAATGTTATAATTAGGAGTAATATGTATTTTAACTTAAGTTTTTCTATATTTTGAGGCTGTTAAAACATTGGATTGACACTCTCAGAAAAATCTACCTCGCAATAAAAGAACTAGACGGAATTCATGAAGCGACTTATTTATTGTTTTCAACCTTATGACTAAAATAATTTTCAATAAAATTCTTGTTTATTTCATTTATTTATTTACCAGTGTAAAAAACAAGTTAGTTCCTATTTGTACAATGTCCAAAACTAAAAGCAAAAATTTACAATCAGATTAAATTATTTTTATTACAATAATTATTGTATATGGGCTATAGAGCACCTAAAAAATAATAAAGCACCAGGCGCAGACGGAGTTAATGGAGAACCCTTAAAGTATGGAGGAGAGGAAGTAGAAAGGTTCCTGTACAACCTTATAATGGATGTATGGGAAATTGAACAAATGCCAGATGATTGGTACGAAACAGTCATATGTTCAATACATATGAAAGGAGACATATTGAAATATGGCAACTATCGAGGAATTTCCCTGCTCTCCAATGGATACGCAGTATTATCAAGAATATTATATGAGAGACCCCGACCAATTGCAGAAAGTTAAATGGGAATGTAACAGGCAGGGTTCATGAGGAACCGATCAACTGTGGACCAAATCTTTATCGACTTTCGAAAGGTATATGATAGTATCATAAGGAAGGAAATGTAGAAAGCTCTATTAGAGTTAGGAACCCCGTCCAAGAGAGTTCGTTTGCTCAGAATTGCGATAAATAAGGTCGAATGTGATGTCCAAGTACATGGAGCTCTACAAGAGACTTTGTAACTTACAAAGGCTTTAGACAGAGTGACAGTCTTGCGTGTCTTTTGTTTAATATGGCGCTGGAGCGAGCAGTAAGAACATCAGATGTGCAGATAGGAGGCACTTTATACAATCGTTCAGTACATATATTTGTTTTTGCGAACGATCTAGACATAATTGGAAGGAGCCTGGAATCAAGTGAGGGAGGCATTTCTTCCTCTCTAGGGGGCAGCTCAGGAAGGAAGGGTCTGGAGGTGAATCAGGCGAAAACAAAGTATATGGTAGCTAGCCCGCAAGCAGGGGATCGACAGGATAGCCAAATAATAATTGGAGACTTTACATTTGAACAAGTGAAAGAATTCATTTATTTAGAAACTCAAATGAACTCCGACACCATGCAGCAAGAATAAAAGATTAATCGCTGCAAACATGTGTTGTTTTGGACGCCTGGAGCACTTTAGAAGTAAAAACCTCTCACACAAAAGTTTAGCTGTATGAAACCTTAATTCTGACCTATGCCTCTGAATGCTGGACGATTTCTAAAATGCAGGAAACCTTACTCCTTAGGTTCGAGAGAGAGATTCTGCGAAGAATTTTTGGACCACTTTTCAGGGACAATACTTGGTAGCTGAGAACCAACTCAGAGCTAGTTATTTCAAAAGACAAATATTGTAAGATACAGTAGAACCTCGATAATCCGAACTAATTGGTTCTGGGGGTGGTTCGGACTATCAAATCGTTCGGATTACCGAACAAAGTGCTTTCCGACCATAGTATGTAGCATGCAAACAATGAACACTGACATACTAGTTCCCATAAAATAAGAAGCACGTTGTATTGCTAAAGGTAAATAGTTTGTTTTATGGAATACTACTGTGCTACAGTAAGGAAACTATATTTTATGTAATGTATTGCACATGAATTTTGTAATATTTTACATAGTATGTATACAATCTTATACACACACAGAAAGTTCAGTACTTTCGTTCGGATTACAGAGGTTCGGATTATCGAGGTTCTGCTGTACAATAAATTTGGAAGTCTCCGTTGGGCGGGGCATATGGAAAGTATGAACCCAGATGAGGCCTCTCAAAAACCCATACAGGGGAAAATAAATGCCAAGAGAAGAGACGGCAGGCGAAGACTGAGATGGGCTGATGGAGTGGCAGAGCATACGTTGTCCATCTTGGGAGTGAGGAACTGGAGAGCAGCAGCAACACACCGAGATGACTGGCGGTTGATGCTACAGGAGGCTATGAGCTGTAGCATCGATTTGATTGATTTATTGACAATAATTATTGTAATAAAAATAATTTATTCTGTAAAATAAGTTCATAGCGTTATAATAAATCAATAATAAATCAAATCCTTCTCATGTTTTTAAAACAATTATTATTTTTTTAATAACGTTTACTTACTTTGAAAAAGGATTAGTCAAGGTATTTGTTAATATTAGTTATAGTCGAGCAGGTTTTTCTGCTAGACTAAAATAAGAAAATAAAATCGAAACCAATTTTCGGCATTTGATGTTTTTTTCATAAAGTAGAATCTGCACAGACAATCCATTATTTTTATGTCAATATTTTTCCTACGCTATATCGATACATCGATACGTTATGGTTCACGTGATGGTTCACAGGACGCTAGGTTTCAGATTTTCCTGAGTGCTTCAATCGAATATTTTAACAGGTTCAAAATATAGAAAAACCTAAGCTAAAATATGTATATTACCGTTAATTATTACATTTGTATTAAAACAAAAATTTAATTATGGCTGAACAGCAATAATGGTAAGTGTTTTAGTTAATTTATGAGGACCAAAATATCATTTCACACATCAAGAAAAACATAAACCCTCAATCAAAGGTTAAAACTTTTATATTTATTTTTCTCTAAATACTCACAGCTACTTCTTAAACATAAAATCAACTCTAAAGCCTTGTCCAGACTGTAAACAAACGTTTCGTAACATTTTTGAACATGTTCCCAAATTTTTTATAAACAGTTCAGAAACTTTGTTCCGAAACAATGTTTCGCGTCCAGACCTGAGTCAGTGTTTTTGAACATGTCGAGTGAGGCTACTGCAGGAATTTGTGCTCCCAATTTATTTCTTTTACTAAACAGGCAAAGGAATAGAATAAGGAAAAGAAGGTAGTGGATAAGAAAAGCATTAATGGAAGGCACCAGTTATGGCAATGACCTTATGAGGGACCTAAAATTTGAAGATGGGGCAGGTTTCAGAAATTTTACAAGGATGTCCCCAACAAATTTTGAAGAATTTATAGTTATGATTGGAGGGAAAATATCCGAAAAAAATACTACATTTAAACTATCAATTTCAGTCTCGATTAGGCTAGCTGTCACACACTAGGTTTTCCACCATATTTTGTTCCTTCGACGTCACTAGGTATTTCGTCTTTTCTTCTTTTATCTGGAGGCCCACTTCTCTTGCATTTCTGCTACACTCTTCAAATGCTCCTAGTAGGGAGTTTTCTGTTCTGCCAGTGATTACGACGTCGTCCGCAAATGCTAGATGCTGAGTCATACGGGTATAAATGCTTCCAGGGTTCGTCCTTGTTGCCCTTATGACTGTTTCTAGTACTAAATTAAACAGTACCGGTGACAGTGGGTCTCCCTGCCTCACTCCCTTATGTACATCAAACGGTCCAGTCACTCCTCCTTGCACTTGGACAGCTCCTTTGCTATGGTTTAGAGTCATTTGGACTAGTCTTATTAACTTTGAGGGAAAACCTATCATTTGTTTTATATATTATTTTTATTTATTTATTTTTTAAATTTATTTCATTTTTATTTTTATTTTTTTAATTCATTTATTAACTTTTTTTTGCTTCATTTTTCCCCTTTTAATTAAAACAAAAATATATTTATTAATTAACTTCCAATTCCATTAACTAATTATTGTTTATATTTCATATTCACTCAACAATAATTTCTATATTATTTTAAGATATTTTTGCATTATATATTAATAAACATGTTTGTACAAATATTAATGATAATATGGGTTATGTCGAGAGATGGTACGCGTGGAAATACATGCACCCATTGCAGGGTTACTGCAATGTGGAAAACTAGAAAAAAAAACTAGGAATCAATATTATTATCACAACACTACAGAGTTGTAAGGAAATTAAGTAAGTTCACAAATGATCTGTCCTCAGGAACACGTCCAAACTTGTCGCAACTTGTCCAATGTTCCCGTGTTTTCCATCTCGTATGGGAAACAAGGAACAGGGTTGATTTTGTTTCGCAACATTTCTAAACAGTTCCGAAACAAGTCATTAACAAATTTGAGCTGTTCAGAAACATCGGGAACAATGTTTCGCAACAATGTTCAGAAACATTTGTTTACAGTCTGGACAAGGCTGTAGAAATACATGCACCCATTCCAGGGTTACTGCAATGTGGAAAACTAGAAAAAACATTAAGAATCAATATTATTATCACAACACTACAGAGATGTAAAGAAATAACGTAAGTAAACAAATGAACTGTGCTCAGGAACACGTCCAGACTTGTCGCAACTTGTCCAATGTTCCCGTGTTTTTCATCTCCAACGGGAAACAAGGATCAGCGCTGATTTTGTTTCGCAACATTTCTGAACAGTTCCAAAACAAGTCATAAAAAAATTTGAGCTGTTCAGAAACATCGGGAACAATGTTTCTGAACATTGTTCCGAAACATTTGCTTACAGTCTGGACTAGGCTTTATAATTACTTACTGAAACCATTTCGGACTAACGCATAACAGATATATGGAACAGCTGAAAAGACAAATATTAACAAACTTTATAAATCTTTCTCGCAAAAACATTGGCAATTTTTATTTCCAAGATTTTACAAAGGATTTTGGACAGCTAAAATTTAAAATGACAATTAACATTTTATGTTTCAGTTGTTGCATAAATTAAGAGTAGTGAAAAATGTGTAAAAACGGGCACTGGTGTAAATATGGGCAAACCTCCCTATTGGCCAAGGGAGATTTTGAAGACTGGCGCGAGGACTGTTGATGGATCCATTTGCTAATAGAAGATAGCAGAGAAATTTTGCAACCATTCTTTCCACTAGTGTAAATGCAGTTTGAGTTACTGTTCAAATTGTTGTTCATTCTGGACTGTAAACTTTGAGAAACGTGTGAAATCGTTTTCGTCTCATGTTCTTATGTTTATTTAAATATAGTTTCACATTGATATTTGGAAAGCAGAGATCCTAAGCTACTTTTTGGAGCACATCTTTAGACACGCACTCTTTTAGGTTGCATGTGATTCTATCTTTGGTCCCCCATTTCACCAGGAACTTCGTCATATATCTTGTTAGAGATCACAACTTGCATCTCTTGTGATGGAATTTTGGGTAAAATTTTCCCAAATGTGGAAACTTAGTTTGTTCCGGGGCTGGATGAGCCAGTTATGACTGCAATTTCTGTAAATAAATAAACTCTCTACAGTTTCAACTTTTTTTTATCCTGTTTTAAACTATTTTCTGTAATTTTTTTAAATAATTTTTACACCCCAATTTTTCTGGTGCTATTTTGAAAGCTTTTAGTAAATCAAATAATTGATGTTAATCATTGTTTCGCCTTCTCGAATTTAAGAAACTTGTTATAGTTGTTAATAAAAGACAAAAATCTAGAATTTGTCAAGTTAAAAGTAACTTTAAATCGAAAACAAAATTGGGTGCTCGTATTTACACCTTTTCCTTTACTTTCTACTTCGTCAGGTTTGTCTTCGTACCCCACCTCTATTCCCAACTAAATTTGCTTCATCCCACTTACAGTAGACAATATTTCCATGGAACATTCCTATACCAAATTATCAATACCCTTCAACCTTTTTATAACCTGCAGCCAATTCAATACATACAAGACCGTCTTTCTGATCTGTATACCCCATCCCATAGAACTTCAACAGCCCAACGCTCCTTCCTCTTCCGCTCACCAACCCTCTGGAACTCCATCGCTCATCACATCAGACAAGCTAAATCCCTGAAAACATTCAAATACTTCTATTTTTAATGCCTCCTTCTCATCCAAGCTGACGCTTGCTAAATATCTACCTACTTAGTCAAAAATTGTTATTGCATAGCTGGATTCAGATTCAGTTCTTGCATAACTAAGATTCCATTTAATACAAATTTCACTTTCTATGAATATAACATTGTGTACTTCTATAGTACATATAAATCTAATCATTGTACCAAAAGATATTTTTTTTTTTCTTATTTCATTTTATTTTCTCTAATTCGTAGAATGTTATTTTATTTCTGTTTATTTAACTATCATCAATGTACATAGTGTCATTATTGTATTACTGTTTTTCTTATTTTTTTTATCTCATTCTGTCTCTGACCAGTTTTAATTAAGTTATACCTGTGCTTATCTGTTATTCTTAAGGGACTTTGTCACAGAATAAAATTATTTTTCTATTCTATTCTATTATACTGATTATTATACTGATAATGCAATTGTCTAAAAACTAAGGATAACTTGTTAAATACTAATTGTTTAAAATTACCACTGCCTTTGGATATTATAATTAATTAATACCTTAATTTAAGTATAACTGGTCTTAGGCCACTTTCGAAGTAAACGGCTAGTACACTGTATTTAGTTGTAAATATCAATAAAAAAAATAAACAATAAAAAAAAATACATAATTTCGACTAAATAGCTGTGTTGAAATGAAATTTAGCTTAACGAGAAACCTGTCAATAAGATCTTATCCCACTCCATGTTTTCCCAACAAGCCTAAACAAATATATTAAACCCCACGTTTTCCCCGTATCTGGTCAAGGTTATAAAATGATGCGTAGCCAATCAACATCGAACTTAGACGTTTTACGACGAGAAACCACTAGTCCTCCGGATGACAGGAGCCATTATAACTGCAATTTTTCCCTCTTCGCTGGTCAGAAGTGGCGCAGTGCCGAGGCCGTAGCTCGCGGTGCCATTGAGGCGTGGATAATGCCCTGTTGGGACTCGGAGGATTTATGTCGACAGTACCGCATTAAAATATAAATACGCCGACATATTTCCGATGCAATTTCTCAACACTTGTAAAGTCGGAGCTAATCTGCTGAGAGCTTATTTAAGCCCCGGGGAACGGTTTTAGGAGAGCGATAGATTCTCGAAAGGATAAGTTGTCCGAGAAAAAAAATATGTACGATTTTACTGTAAACAGGACTGAAATTAATGAATGTGTGAACAGCATTTAGTAGGAATGATTCCGCATGTCAACTACCAACGGGTCTTTAATATTGTGAAACGAAAAAACTGACAGTCTCTACTTCAGAAAAAAAAAAATGACCGTAACAGGGAACAGGATAAACATCTACATAAGAGAAAATTTTTTTATAGTATTATGAAAAAGTTTTTTTTATTTTTATTTTAGTGTTTTCTTTATAGCAGTAACACTGTTGGAAGGGATTTTATTTATTTCAGTACATACCATACTTAAAAGTATACAATGTACACGTAATTTTTAAATTTTGTTTTTGATTATTATTTTACATAAACAAATACATAGTACATGTGTTAAATAATACAAGTTAAATATAATGAATAGATTAAGTTATTATATAATCAGAAATACTTAAGAAATATTTTATAGAGGAAATTTATGAATATTTTAAAGGTATATCTATCATATTGATATCCTCTATTTTTAGTGTGGAATTTTTATAAAATATTTTGAAGTCTTTAAACATATTTTATATATTAGAAAATGTTTATTGATATTTATAAAATAAAATAGTTTAATTGTTTATCCCCGGAATATAATTTAAATACTAGTAACTTATGTTTAACTAAAATGTTCATTTTACGTGAGCTTGAGCTTCTCAATTGGCTTTGGGTTAAAATTTGTAAGCCGAATGAGAACACCATGTTTTTTAGTTTTAAAAGTAAATTTCAAGAGACTTACCTGGAACCCTCATATAAGATTGAAAAGACGAGAAGCTGCCCGTCGATTTCGACTACTACAACACCTTCTTGACAAACGTTCAAATCTCCAGATTCACTACAAAAAACTCATCTATACGACGATTATCAGACCTATTTGGACTTACTGTATAGAGTTGTGGGGATCCACCAAACCATCCTTCCCGCATCCAATCACTCCAATCCAAAATCCTTCGAAAAATCCTAGATGCTCCTTACTTTGTCACTATGAACTTATCCACACTGACCTTAATATCCCATATGTTGCTGATTAGGCACGAACCAGATACCTTTCCTTTCATAATAAACTCACTGCTCATCCAAATCCACATGTTGCACAACTTGCTTGCCATTTCCATTCCTGGCAATCCCCCGAGGCGTCTGAAAAGAAGATGCCCTCGGGATTTTCTTCTTTTGTAAATATTTCATTAGTACTACCATTGGGTAGTTCCTCTACACGTTTTTAGCATGTGATTTTTTTTTCATTGTAATCCGGTTATATACTTGATGTATTTGTTTTAATACAGTTGAAAATTTCTGTTAATGAAAGATTAAAAAAAAAAAGAAGTAAATTACTCCATGCAATCGAAACAGAATCATTACTTTTAACATATCATTCGAAAACTGGTTAAATTTTCAAGTTTTTGATAGATATGCAGTTTTGTGAATAGTTTTTTTCGAAAAACGGTGAGCGTTGAATTAATACAAGACATTGTAACTTCCCTAAATAAGCTGTTCTTTAGATCCCAAGTTTGTAAAATTCAAGGCTACATGTGCTCTGCTTTTATAGGAAATTTAATGCTAAATCCTAAAATGTGGTCAACATTTAAAAAAAAATTTAACAATATTACAGCTTTTATGGCAAGATACGTGGTTTCCTTAAAAAAGTCTTGGAAGGATTGGAATAGAAAGGTGAGATCTGCGGCATTTTTCTACATTTTTGATCTAGTTTCACCCAATTTTTATTTTACACGAAGAGGTACTCACCCTGTATATTTCATTTCCATATATAGGTGCCTCTCCTTAGATAATTGGAAAAATTTATAAATGTGATTTTTTATGAATATATTCTTAGTTCTTCATTGTTTTAAATATGATGTACGCATAATGGTGTAGAAGTAAATACTTAAAGCATTGATGAATTATTTGCTACCTATTTTTAATTTTATTTTATTTTAAGGCTGGTTTCGAATGTTAAACATTCATCATCAGCAAGAAATTCAAAACATCAGAACTTGGGTACACAGATAATATAAATTAAATTTTTAAAAATGTAAGACAGTCATCAACATTTCTTGTCTTACGTTTTTGAAATTTGTTATATATAATCGGTGAAGCAAAGTGTTGATGTTTTGATTTTTTTTAGTATGCTTTAAGAACTGATGATGACAATTGTCATCTGTAAAATATTACGAAAATTAAATGCCTTTAATCATTAAAAAGTTCTTAGAAAGTAAAATTCGATTTTTTTTTTTTTTTTACAAGGGAATATCTTTTGGCTATCGTTCCGTGTAAATTTTTTTTCAAGACCAAAAATGTAACATTTTGACACGCTATGCTGGTGTTGCTGCGATCGAATATCTGTCGATAGTTCCTTTATCAGAAGCAATAGATATAAAATCAGTAGATTATAGATAGATATATCCATGATCTATTGTTATTTTAAAATAAATATTTCATCTACTTGGGACGTGCGACAGCTGTGGAAGAGGTTCAAGATTTCAGGGTCGGAAGACCCTTCAGGGGTACTTGCAACCCTCTAAAGTGGGCACTCTCTCATAAGTAAAGAACTTCGATAATTTTAACTAATAAATTAAGTTTTATTTCTGTATCAATGATATTTACATGCTTTAAAATGTTGTAGAAAGTATGCAATACACGCAAAATAAATTCATAAGACATCCAAATAAACTTCATCTCCATTTTGATCTCCCGCTATAGTGAGAATGAAACAATCTCATTTTGATTGGGTTTCTAGTTCTAGAAAGCCCTAATTATTACTGAATGTGAGAGTCAGACCGATTCACTACTACGTTTTTGTAGGTCTGGCCGGCCTTGTGTCATTTGTTAATTGTAATTGCAAAAGAAAGTTTAATTGAAAATAGTAATCGTTTGGATTAAAATGTTAGTTTATTAAGAATTATGGGGATAATAGAAATAAATGCGATTTCTCCAGCCGCTGTTCCAATGACAGTTATAGCCTTATGGTTTGGTGGCTGAAGGTCATGTAAGAATATAATTGGAGATCCAATTTTTAATTTTAATATATCAATAACATCCAATTCAAATAATACTAAATTTAATATTCAAAAGTCGATTTTCAAACTTCACTGAGATCAACATGTTGCACCATATATTTATCTCTTTCAAATAACAAATTAATTGTAAATTTAATTTTATTATCAATTTAAAGCTCTAGATAGGACAGTAAGTACCATTGTAACCTCTCTTGCAGAATGACGCTCGTCACCTGCCGGTCGATTTTCAAACTTGACTGCGCACCAAATATTTATCGGTTTTTTGTAATAACAATTTAATTGAAAATCTGTAAATTTTATTATTGCTAAACCTTCCTTGAACTATGAAGATGATGTAGTTAAAATCTGGTTAAGATTAGTTCAATAGTTTTCGCGGTTAGTGATCACAATCGAAAAATAGCTTGTCCTGTTATATTATAGTATAGATTAGGTGTGAAAGATGTAAGGATATATATATATATATATATATATATATATATATATATATATATATATATATATATATATATATATATATTTAATCCTTCAAGTTTATTAGAAAATCAAATATTAGAAGGATAAGTTTTTTTGTTTGTTTTTTAAGGACATATTTCATTCCAAAATAACTAGTTCGTAGTGTTCCTTAAGATAGTTAAGAGGTATTGTAAAAAATATAGTTTGTATTTTTATTTTTTTAAGATATACAGGGTGTTCGGAAGACCGTTGCCCAAAGAGATATCTTGGGTGGGGAGGTTCATTTTACCTATATAAATAGTCTTACGGTTTTTTTTTTTTTTTTTTTTTTTTTTTTTTTTTAATGAATTTTTTGAAAAAAGGCCAAAACCAAACATTTATGCCTTATAACTTCGTTTTTACTGATATATCAACGCCATTTTTTTTCTGTAATTACTAATACATTGTCCATGTAAAATAAAAAAGATTTGATCCAAAAAACAAATACATAAAAAACGGGTTAAATTTTTTTTAATGCAAAAAAGAAATTAAGAACTTTTTTAAACAAGATTTAACGATCTCCCGTTTTTTTTATTTGTTTTTTCCATCAAGTCTTTTTTGTTTTACATGATCAATATATTAGTAATTACATTAAAAAAATTGATATATCAGTTAACAACGAAGTTATAAGGCATAAATGTTTGGTTTTGGCCATTTTTCAAAAAATTCATTTACAAAAAACCGTAAGACTTTGTATATAGGTAAGTGACCTTAATGAACTTACTGAATGAACCCAAGATAACTCTTTGGCCAACGATCTTTCGAACACCCTGTATATGTTATATGAATATGATCCACTCAGCAATATGATTTAATATATGCAAGTGGCACATTTTGACATATTAGTTATAAAATTTTAACATGGTACATGTTTTTAGGGGACTAACTGGGTTTCAAGAATGTAGCTGTCCGTTACCTTATAAATAAAATAATAATAAAGCATTACATTTATTCTAATACAATTGATTTTTGCTAATATTATTTTTAAAAACTTCTATGGACGAAGTTTAATTACCAACGAATGCCTAGTGGGCACTCAAAAGCTTAAAGATGGAAATACCTTGCTATCTCTAAACGATGTGTGACGATTTACAAAACGAACAAACCGTGGAACCGTCTTGAGCAGAGTTGAGAATCACTAAGCGTTGAGGGCCCACTAATGAAGAGGCCAAACAAAGCTTTTAGAGGAGGCTTTGTTGTTTGTTCAGGAAGCGGCTATTTCCAAAGCAAATACACACAACGGTACACCCTCGGCTGCTCTCAGCTCACGTTTCTGTTAGTCAACTGTCAAATCCGGCAGGCTAATGAAAGAGTAATATTCCCGGCTTCTCTCCAATGGAAAATTACAACCGTTTGCAGATGGAGCATGGCAGATGGATCAAGTAGCCAATCCCATTGATTTATTTCACAAATATATAGAGGAATTGCTGCCTGGAAACAACAACCAATGAATTTAATTACACACCCTGGACTTCTAGGAAATGAATCTCGTAATCTCTGGGTCTTTTTAAGGATAGAGATAGATTTTTAGTTACTAGAGAAAGGTGTGAGATCAGAAATTAGTGGTTTCGGTCATTTATTTACAGTAAAAATCATGTCGTAATTTTCACCTTGTCTACGACTTTTATGATTATAAAAAACTACCACACCACACCGCTGCTTCGCCCGTCCTCCCAAGTAAAGAACTAAAAGAAATTTAACTAATAATTATGGTTTTACTTATTTATAAATAAAAAATCTTGTATTGTAGAATGCAAGGAAAAAATAAAGTCATAAGACATTCGAATAAAATACATTTCTAGTATTGCCTCCCGATATTATGAGAATGCTTTGATTAGGGGTTTCCATTTTTTGAAAAGTTCTACATAATATTAACAGTCCAAAGATTTTTGGACAATTTTTCAATTGTAATATCAAAAGAAATATTAATTGGGAATTTTGATCGTTTGAAGTGAAATGGTATATCACTAGAAATCATTGGGAATCTAGGAATAAATGCGATTTCTCCAGTCGCAGACCCAGTGAAAATTATAACCTCATTGGTATTTCCAAGCATAGTTGTAATTTTCAACCTTCTACAATTGCATAGATGAGATTGTTGATGGTCTTGTAAAACATAGTTGGGCATCCAATTTATAATTTTAATGTATGAGTTGGTTATCTAGAGGAACAGAGAATATTTTAACAATTAATTGAATTTCATTTGTTTTTCGATAAATATCTTGTATTGAAGTATAGAAAGTTTATTTTGCGGAAATAATTTCATCGATCCATGTGGTTCGATTTTAAATTCTAACCATAAAAGTAAATGACTGTTTGGCAAACCTCTTTTCTGGCACTTAAGACTATACATTTTAATTATTATTATTACTATTATTATTATACACCTTCCTAGAACTATGAAGATGTAGTTAAAATTTGATTTGGTTTTAATAGTATTATCATTGCAAACTTTGTTGCAAAATGGCCACATATCGGTCGATTTTTAAACTACACTGGGATCCACATGTCACCACATAGTTATAGTTTTTTTTTAATAACAATTGAATTTAAATTAAGTAAATTTTATCAGAAATTTATAAATCTATATAACACCGTACCTTTGTAACCTCTCAGGAATGGTGCTCGCCACCTATCGGTCCATTTTCAAACTTCACTGCGCAATATTTATCGCTTTTTTATGGCAATATACTAGAAAATATTTAAATTTTACTATTGTTAAACCTTCCTTGAACTATGAAGATGATGTGGTTACAATTTGGTACAGATTTCGATACTGGTTTCGTACGTTTCAGGTTAATAATCTCAAACGAAAAATAGCTTTTCCTTTTATATAGTAGTACGGATTCGACAACTTGAAGACCATTAGAACCATTGTCAAAAACACCTACTTCAAAAGACAGGGAATCATATCGCTAATGGACTGCAATAGTGGCACAACTCAAAAAATCATTTTTTGAGATAAGTGGTTTCATTGCTGAGAAAAATGTATAGGATATGCTTTAGTTCGCTTAAACAAGAGAAGGTATAACTTGAAGGTAGTGTCGTTTAAGCAAACTAAAGCATTTCCTATGCATTTTCCTTAGCAATGAAAACTTTAAACTTTATCTTAAAAAATGATTTTTAGAGTTGTGCCACTATTGCAGCCAATGAGCGATATCTCCATTACATGCAGTACATAATCCGAGTCATGATAAATTCACTTGCAAGATTAGCTGCACCTGGGACAGGATTAATTAGCATAATAGTGAAGCGAGTTATCGACGCCATTATCTAAACATATGCTCACATACTGAGGTCGTAACCATTTTGACCAAACAAGATAAGATGTAAAAATCACCGGTGATAAGTCAATAAATATAATATAATAATAAAATTATACGACACATGTAGTTAAGTTTTGTAAAACGTATTTGTTTTTTCTGTCCGTACCAGAGATACGGTGTAAATGTTTTCACAACATTTTATCAAATACGATCGTTACACATTTAATAAATCTGATCGATTATAATCTATACTACTTATTATTATGATAGGAGTTTATTTATGATAGGTATGTGTGGTATAATAAGAGCAGTATTTTATCAATTCAATTAGATCAAAACGTATATGGTACAATATGGGCTAACCAAAGGATCCATAATTTAGAAAAAACATAAATATATATATATATATATATATATATATATATATATATATATATATATATATATATATATATATATATATATATATATACTAGCATCCTCGTCACGGCTCACAGTGGGACGAATGGCCCTAATTTCCAGACATGCACTAAAAATTGAAACTATTTTATTGCAATCTCCAACCACTTTGCACCATCTTCTAACATCTTAGGAATAAGAAAATGTGGAAATTTTTCAGAAATACATTGCGAAAATGCTTTTTTAAAATAAAATGTAAGAAAATGTGATGAAAATTTACATAAAAATACACGAAATCGTATTTGGTGATTATTATTGTTCCTGTAACTTTTTAAATTTTACTGATAATTATACCTCATAATCAAAAAATTTATATCTTAAATAAAAAATTACTTTCTATTTCGGACTAGTCTATTCAAACTAAAAAAAAATTAGTAGTGATGGTTTTATCATTAGAAAGAATTAGGATTTTATAAAACAATGACATGTGGAGTAACTTTCAGGGTGTTTCGAGTACATTATTGCGTGTTGAAGAAAACGTCCAAATTTTTCCAAAAAATTTACTTCATAGACCTTAGGTATTTAATGAGATAAATACGTTCTATTATTTTCCGAATAAGGCCGAATTAACCCGTGATTAAGCATAGCTTATATATTTCTAATGTTGTAATTCGACCTTATTAAACCATCAACCTTTCTTTATTTTTATTTGTACCTTTCCCAGTTATGAAAAAAAACAAACAATATTTGTAATTTTTAGTTTAGAATTGTATGTTGTTAATTTCAAAATGTTTAGTCTTAGTTATTTCATTTTCTTACGTTTTTCCACATTGCAGTAATGGTAATAGGCGCCCAGCAATAGATGCATATATTTCTACGCGTTTTCATGCATATATTTCTCGACATAACGCATACTTAAATAAATATTTATACAAACTATTGTTATAATAATATATAAAATATTTTTAGAATAATACTAAAATAATTTAAAATAATTGAGTTAAGATGAAATTTAAGCAATAATTATCAAATGAATTTATACACTAATTGATGAATAGAATAAAGATTGGAGAAAAAAATAATTAAATAAAAAAATTTATAAATGATTAAAAAAGAGGAAAAATAGAAGAAGAAACAAGTATATATTATTAGGAATAGGTAAAATTATATAGACTGTTTATTCGTTGCGCTCCATGATCTCAATATGATCCATAAATAGTCTTAGTTATTGTATAGTCGTTTGTTGTTAACAAATGACAACAATAGCCATAAAAACATATAAGCAGCAACTGACCCATCAGTCTGTATCATGTTTTGATAGCTTGAAGCCATTGTCAACTTTTTTTTTTTTGTTAAATCATCACTTACTTAATTATCGCGGGAAGTCGGGGTTGATTAATTATAACAGGTTAGTTTTGTTTTTTTTCATTTAAATGTCGGCAAACCGTGATTTGTTAAATATTTAAAAAGTCCGATCGACGAAAAATGCATACAACACGTATAACTAACATAACGGTAAACTGATTGATTTCCAGATTTTTTTAAATTCGATAGAGCACATCGAAAATCATAGAAAATGATATCCCTCGAATCAAAACACGAACAAACAAAAATTGGATTTTTTGGTCACACTATAGGTTAACAGAGCAAAATCTTGAAACGATGGGCAAAAACAGACTTCAGATTCTAATTCTACACCATTGAAAACATACCCATATGAAATTTGAAAAAACACCGTTTCGTCCCACTGTGCGGCCTAGCCCGCTCTCATAAATAAATAACAAATAATTTTAACTAATAATTGAAATTTTATTTGTTTATCGATAAAAATCTTGTATTGAAGTACGCAATTAAGCATTATTTCTTCAAAGATATTTTCACGCATAGAAGTAATTTTCAACCTCTTTAAAATATCAGTGATTAGGTGTTTGAAGAGTACGTAAATGCATAATTAAACATCCAATTTGGCGGAAATAATTTCATCGATCCATCTGGTTGAATTTTAATTTCTAACCATAATCGTAGTATATGACTGTTTCGCAAACCTCGTTTCTGGCACTCAAGACTATACATTTTGATTATTATTATAAGTAGAGTAAAATTTATTATTGTACACCTTCCTATAACTATGAAGATGTAGTTAAAATTTGATACAAATATAAATGTAGGTATTTATATTTGATAGTTTTTTTAATAACAATTAATTTTAAATAAGTAAATTTTATCATAAATTTCTAGCTCTATCTAACACCGTACCTTTGTAACCTCTCGCGAATGGTGTTCGCCACTTACCGGTCGATTATCAAAGATAACGTATAAGCACAATTAGACATCCAACTTTTAATTTTAATGTATGAGTCGGTAATCCAGATTGACAGAAACTATTAAAACATCGTTGTAGATAATGGACTGCATTATCAGTGCTTACAACCAAATGACCGTGGATCATATTTTTACACAAAATATCAAAAAGCAAAGGTTCCACATTCGGTTACGTGTATGAAAAATCACGTGAACGTCCTATTTTCGATTGTATTTCTTTTTGTGTAAATAAGGAACTAATTTTTCTATAACTTACTTTTTTCAAAAATCCTCTGCGCTCCGATCCTCCTTTAAATATGTATTTATGATAGCGCCTATTGTGCGCTGGCCTTTATATGTACATTGTCTTATTATTTATAATTAAATTTAAAAATAAATCTAAATCAATTACGGTTGATCGCATGGCAAAATCCATTGGCTATGAGTTGGTTCATTTCAAGCTCAAAGAATGAGTTCGTACACTTTATATTTAAGGATTCCTATTCTAAAAGTGAGTTATTGTCGAAGGGTCAGAATTTAACAACATAAAAAGTTAATTAACAAAAAATACAAAACAAAAAAAAAAAAAAAAAAAAAAAAAAAAAAAGCTAATATCGTTGCCTAGAATATTTTATGAAAAACCTGACTGGATCTCACGCCATTTTCTTCATAAAAAAAATTTTTACTTCTGTTTATTAATGAAGTTGGGATACTATTACACTTTATGTTCACGTATAATGAACATGAAAAACGCTATTGAGAAATCAATTTATTATCGTTATTTAGATAAATAAGTTGTAATTATGTGCATTTTTTTAATTTTTTCAACGCATTTAGAAGAGGATTTCAACCGTTTTTTAGGCGTAGTTTCATGCGGTTTCCTTCTTTAATATCGTCCTTTCCTGTTATCCTACTTAATATATTGAAATATTTCAAATAACTTTTACAGTACAAAATATCACATAAAATAGAGCATATAAAAAAAAATTTAGTATTTTTAAATGTTATTTTGGTATGTGAAATATATAGGGATCTTCTTTATCTAATGGCATGTATAGGTAAATTAAAAAAACAAATGCATTTGCAATATATGATAAAAATATTTGAAAATCATTTCACATATGAATAAAAAAACTAAAACATAAAAAAAAAAAAAAATATAATATGCACAAGCACAAATTCAATATATTAAAAAAATACGATTACTATTACAATAAATATTTAATACTAACACAAAACTCTATTTAATAAAGTGTCATAAATAATTCATTAAATATTAAAAGTTTTGATATTTCATCATTGTCATCTTAAAGTTGTAATCTAATTGAATAAAACCCTGATGAATTACATAAGAATATGTTCGTCTAACAATAAAAATTACAAGCCTGTTTAATTATTTATTTATTTTTTAATATTATACATTAAAAATGAAAAAGGGTAAATTCATTAAATAATTTTCTCTTAATAACAATTCGCTATGACATATATATATTTATTAATTTATTTTTACTTATTTTTTTAACTTTGATTCACACCTGTCTTCGAATGAAGACTACCAGCGAATGTGTTGAAAAAAATAAATAAATAAATAAGGCACGTAAAATATGAGGGAGACCAGTACCCATCGGTACCTCCTCCTGACATTATTTTAGGTTGTGTGACTTAAAGAAGTCTCTCATCCAGCTCCTTTTTAGTCTTCGGTACGTAATGGCAGAAATATTGATCGTAGCCATGTTTTGTATGAATCTTTTTGGATGGTTATATAGTTTGTCGTGAAATATTTTGTATTTTGTTTTGAGGTGGTTCAGTACAGTGGTATGTGGGTATGGATATAAGATCGTGTGTGAGTTAGTTTCGTGTGTGTTAGTTTCAGGGATTTTCTCTATAGCAGTGAAAACTAAAGTTGTAGACGCTTATTTAAAGTTAGTCGCATCTGTTTAAGTACTATCTGCGGAATCGGTTTGTTGTCTAAGTATAATGATGGACATGTGACATGTTGTGTAAATTTAATTTGTTTTGACTTCACATTGTTTAGATCGATTTTTAAAAATCTAAACCAGTCTGGAAGAGTCTGTAATTTTAAAGAATCAATGAAGCCTGTGTTGAATAAGTGTGTCTTGTGAGAATGGCTGTATCGTCGGCATAAGTTGCTGTTAAAGAATTAATGTCAAGTGGGATGTCATATGTATACATTTCGTATGAGAGTGGTGAGAGGATCGAACCTTGAGGTATCCTGGCCATTAAAGGTCGCATAGAGATCACTGAACCTGTCAGAAAGAAAAGATTGGAGAATAAGATATTCTCAGATAGTTGGTGGAAGAAGAGATTTTAATTTGAAGAGAAGTTCCTGGTGCCAGGCATTAACAAATTCCTGTGCTACATCAAAACATACTCCAGTGGTATATAGCCTTTGCTCAAGAGAAAAATATAGCAAGTGACAAACTTGAATAAAATTTGAAATATTAATGGAAATAAAACATTCAATATTAGAAATATCTGTGACTGAATAAAAAATATGAAGAAAATATTTAATAAAAATAATAATAGTTAACAATAAAAAACATAAATAATTATGGAATCCTCAATAATCTACATTTAGAGAAGACCATATTGTAATATGTATTGAAGCAATTTCCAAATGCTTTTATTGGTTTTAACAAACTAAGAAAATTTTCGTTTGGTTGAAGTAAATTCAAATAAAGTACACGAACAATTTTATAAAACCTCGCTATTCAAATGTCTCCTAACGGGCTGTAATAATTTATTTAACAATATGTAAAGAGCGATGAGTTGGTTTAGTCTCTTCTTCCAGATAGCCCGTAAAATACGATTTAGGTCGGAAAAATACACTTGAGAAATAAAGCTTGGGCTGTATATCAAAGCTGGTGGCAAAACTCTAATGAAGTCAAATGCCAGGTACCTCGCTATTTATGAGGACCAATTTATACCTGAGAAATCTATTTCCTTTGATATATCTTGGGAATTTTAACCAGGACATTTTTAAGGTCAAATATACTATACTATCCTTCTAGATTTTTAAATATATATAACGATCTAGTCATATTTATATTTCTCACGTAAATTAAGGTTTATCGTGTTACAATGTTCTCACAATATTGTAGGTCCTCTGAACTGGCGATTCATTAAACCTATGTGCCAGTCATATTTATGTATAAATCAATTTTATTTGTAGCGGTCAACATCAATTGCGCTATGTATGTCGGTCAGTAAATGTGTATTGATCAGAGTTGGACAAAATTTAATCATAACCAAATAATAATCAAAATTTAATCATTACTATTGGACAACTAATTTCCTGGAATCAATCGCCTAATTTAATAATTACTAAATCTTCCAGTCAAACAACCATTAGTTCAACTAAAAATGACTGAAAGATTTAATCATTATTAAATTATTTGGTTGATTCCAGGAAATTAGTTCTCCAATAGTAATGGTTATGTTTTAGGTATGATTATATTTTGCCCAACTCTGGTATTGATAACATAGATAGATTGAATTAATTTTTTTTTTTTTTTTAACGAAAATTCAATTGGTAACTCTAATTCAACCATAAATATCATTGCATATCAAATGTGAAATCACATTAAAAACAACCAATATGATATGGCTTGTATCAATTAGAACCCAGTGGCAAAAGGAGATCCTTTATCCTGCGATTGTGGCTCATAACTGTCTGAATGTGTAAGTCTGTATGTATTGTTTCCTTCAATACTTAGAGAGGAGAGTTTATTATCAGTTTTAAAAATTTACATTGATAGTGGTCGGATAGCCTAATCCCCGGTTAATCGATATCCCAAAAAAGTTAGAAACATACATAAGAAAACATATCGTTGGACAATTGACGTAATACATATATCTATTTAGTAATATAATAATACTTATTATGTATGCAATAATAGTGTACATAAGTTGTTAGATATGTGAATCGAAATGTTTATGGCTTGAGGACAATCACCAATTTTCATTTGTTTTAGTACTGATCAATCCATTGTCTAAAAACCATAAAATAGAATGTAGCATCAGTTCTGCCTTCGAGATATTGAAGTGCCTTACACGACCCAGCGAACCCTTCTTTATGAAAATTGTTTAATGGCGAATCGTTTCCCAGATGAACGTTGTCCTATCTTTAAGCCTTCCCGCTGTAATGTTCGTACAATGATTCCCCAAAGTTTTGTTCGACAATCGAGTATTTTGTGAAACAAAATAATAATACATAAAAAAATTAAATTTAAAAAAAATAGGTGACTCGGTTAATTCTCAAGGTCACAGGTCTGAATGGTCAAGGAAATCACTTTGAACAGCATTTAATAAGGATGTTAATTTTTCATTTAAAGAATAAAGTACTAGGAACAACTGAAATAACTTTTATTCATTTACTATGCCTAAATAAGTCATCCCAGTGAATTAGTGGTTGAGCCGAATTTTGACCAAAATGAGATTCATGGTGAATAAGTGTTTACGTAAGAATTTAATTTTAAAACATAATTATTTATTATTAATATCTTACACTATAATGAATAAGCACTGATTCATCATGTAGAAAAACCTTCACAATTCCTTTTAGTCACTTAACATATTTGGTCAAAATTCGACTTGACCACTTATTCACTGGAATGGTAGAAATAATTCAAAACAATGAAAATATTTAGGTGTGAATATCTTTTTTGAAAAAGCGTTTGTGAACATAGCTCCATAGGAATTTTTTTTTTCTTCTTGTTTTGAGGTTTTTAGTTCAAATTTTCGGTTTGGCTGCTTAACCGTGAAACACCCTGAATATTAATTAAGTAGATGTATGATTTGTCTAATTTCATCAAAGGTTCCGTTGAAGTCTCTGGTCCTAAATTAAGAAAGCCAAGGTAGATTTCTAGCTTGATATTAAACTAATTACTTAGTATTTAAAGGTTTTTGAAAAGAAAAATACTTATATAAATAAACAAAAATTATGTAAAAAGTATATAACTATCAACTACTTCCTTGTATCAAAAACGGACTGATCTGACCTGTCAGACGTAGGGTGGAATCCAGACGAGGAAGTATGAACCAATGATGGACTGTATTGACGGTGGTGGCTCTAATGAAAGGTTTGTGCCGTAATAGCAGCCTCCACATCCCCTGCTAACAGAATGCTAACCTGTCCACCTCACCTCGCTCCCTCTTGCGTCTTATTTCCTTCGGCACACCATTCAGTTTCTGGATTGCTGGTCTTTATAGAGAGTCTCTACAAAGGAAATAGGGCCACACAGATCGACTTCAGACTGGTTTTAAGCATTCCTACGTGGTTAAAAACTAGTTATTTTTTTAAACATATCCATTGTAAACATTTGTTTATTTTCTATAGTTAAACAATGAACTGATTATAATCAATTAACATAAAATTAGCATTTTTTCTTATGTTTGAGTACTTTTATTGAAGGGTAAACTTCTTTTGGCACGTTGGGCACTTTTTGGGATAGAGTAAAAAAAAAGCTAACTCGCGTCAAGTACCGTACCTTATATCCATAGATTTGTTTACAATCTAGAAACTTGAAACTCCGAACATATCTTAGGAGTGGACGGCAATGCAATAATAACAGGATTGGAGACCACGTGATGTCTTCCTCGGTTCTTTTCCTTACGCCTTTGACGAAACGAAAGATAATTGTCACGCGACTTATATTTTTTGAAATTAATGCTTGAACAATTGGCACATCAACTATCAACTAGTCGAATAACTATTTCCGCAAATATCTTAGAATGCAAGATCTGTTGTGATCACGTATTTAACTACGGACACAAAATTTATCCCGCCATTCAAGCATAGTAACTCATATTGTTTTTATTTTTTATTTTATTATTTCATAGAAGTAATCAATATAAAAATAATTTAAAATATCAGCTCTCTAGTTTTTTTGTTGCTGAATCCTCTCTATTTATCGAATTTAAAAAATATTATTGTAATTAGAAGTGACGATCGTTCGAAGATTATGTGTTTTGATGTTGCGACTAAGTTTGCACTTCCTGTGTGTGGTCCTAAGCACACCCTCATTTTGGATTTCTTTGATTTCTTTTATATATATATATATATATATATATTTCGAATCTCAATCTACATTAGTAAATCAAAGCAACTATCAGAGAATTTGAAGAATACTAATTACCTAGCGTGGAAGGCATAAGGGAAAGAAAAACCCTGTTCATGTAGGTAATGTCTCGTGACATTGTTTGTAGAGAGTCCGTATTTGTTCATTAAAGGTTGGCATAAGAAGGTTTGTTTGTAGACTTGTGTTGTTTACGTACCAAGGTGTATTCGTGATATTTCTGAATGCTTTTGATAGAAAAATTTGGAGTTTGTCTTTTTAGCTGCTCCGTATGTCTGTGATACGTATGTCAATTAGGTTTCTGTAAGTAATTATAAATGTTTATTTTATGTCTAAGTTGTTGCTTTGAATCTTTTGAGAAAGTTGAGTATAAAAATCTTAAAATTTGATTGATAGTTTCCTTTTCTTTTTTTTATAATAAAAAGTTCAGCATTTATGTAAGATTAAAGTAAATTCACCGAAAACACAATTTATTATCTTCAGCATTATTTCAATTATTATAGCCATTATCCTTCAATAAACAAGTATTCAAGGCACTCTTGAATTTCAAATATGTTATCTGATTTAAACTTAATATCAATTAAAGAGTACACTCACTTACAGGCACAAAAATTCGTCTTCCATACATCGATTTCTATCAAACCAATGATACAAAAGCCACACCAAACATATATTACGTAACAAAAAGTGAACGCACATCTCGATTTGAATACAAATTTAATATGACCCCATTTTATTTTAACTAAATATTTCAATTGTTTTCTGTCGTATTATAAATGTCTCATTAGATGGCTGTCTCTAAGTAAAAGGCTTCTCACTAAGCCATTTTGTATTTAAAGCGAAAAAAAGTGGTTTTGTCAATGAAATCTCTTCCGTTTATACAGCAATTTTAGTATTTTTTTTTTTTTTTAATTTAGCTGTAGTTGAAAACTGACTGTCCTAACCGCAGTTTATACCTAGAAACGAGACCAAAACCTAAAGTAGCAAATAGTAGAAGCAGAATTATATACAATATCATTCTTATAAATTTCTTGAATAAGTTAATGAATTAACGACCAGTTTTCTCGATTAAAGAGAAATTTATTTTTTTTTCTTAAGTAAATATTCATAAATCGTAGATGGTATCATTAATTGAAAAACCAATCATAATATTATTATTATTATTATTATCATATATTTTGAGGTTTTATAAGGAAAATAAAAATAAAAACTCCTGATACTGAGTATTAAACTTTTTTTTCTTTTTTTTTTCCTACCAATCCTTTTCAGGCATACGGGGTTTTAGCGGCAGTGGGTTCAACATATGGGTTTTATGTATGCCGCTGCCGCCAATAAGACTCTTTATTACTAAGTATTGAACTATAGGACTGTAGACAAGATATTGACGGGATGAGGAGGTCAATCTGTGACCGTCAGAATCTTGTTTATTCTTGCCCTAACGCTTCCCTACTACACATGACTAATTGAATTATTACCTGATTCATGTCACACAGGTATTTAAGAATATTTTTTAGCAGACCTAAAATAAAAATTTCTTTGATAAATTTTTAACTTTCCATCGCCCAAATCGGCGGGTCTAAGTGCAGGCAATGTCACCACTGTGCCCTGAATACATGTGATTTAGGACTTACCTAGGTTTCCCCAGATATTACCGCGACGATTAGAATAGAATTTTTTTTTTTAAACTTGCTAACCAACGAATCTCAAAACGGAGTCATCAACTCTGAAATGTGGATAAACGTCCGAACGTTAAATCAAGACGTTGATTAAAGGATTATGGCTAATCTTGGGTTTCGATTGGGTGAGGTATAAGAAGGTGTGTGGCCAGTGTCATTAATTTTTAATTATTTTTCCTCCGTTACTTAGGTTTCTGCAATAAAAAAAAAAAATTATTTCTTGTTTGCAATTTCCTATAATAAATAATATATTGGTTAGAAGTTATCAAGATGAGCTTACTCAGTGACGGGAGCGGTGGGTAAAGAAGCTACTGACCAGGCTCCGTTCATTGTCTAGCGCTAATTAGGCTCTCAGCAAGGTGCAGGCAATTAACGAGGTATTCCGCTCAAGGGAATTAGCTAGAGCTAAATCACTGCATTTTTGGCTAAATCCTTCACTCAGCACCGTGAGAATCGGAACCCGCTTTCGGAAATAACACTTTCTCGTGGACTTTCTTGTGGTGTCTGCCGATTCCCGATGGGTGCGTTCGCATCATGTTAACGCGACTGGAACTTTGTAGGTCTGAAGATACAAAAACCATTTAAAATTAATACAGAGGAAGTAAAAAACTAACATAAGGGTTCCTATCATAGCAAGAGCTAATTAATATGAATCAAGTAAATATTCTAATTTTTGAAAAGGTCAGTTACAAAAAGATAAATTTCACTTTTTAATTTCTTTTCTAATTATAAAAATGTTGGTGTGTTTGAATTTCCGAATAGTAATACGTATGTTTGGCCGATGATATTTTGTTATTCTGCCATACTTTTTTTTCTTCATTTTAATCAAATCCTTATATACTGTGCATAACATGGCTTGTTGATTCTGGGAACTGCTGAAGACCACGCAGATTAAAATAAATAAAGACAGTTATTGAAATAAAAAAAAATAAAAAAATCCCAGCAGGATTTTTAAAAACTTCGTTCTATTTAAAAAATATGTTTTTCATAAAGATATTCAACTTTCAGATAAACCTATGTTTGCTTAGGGTTCGCAATACCAATTGAACAGTAACGCGTGCATATACTTATATATGCACATATACATATATATGCAGGGTGAGCCCCTCCAACTGTAAAAAAAAAAAATGGGTGAAAATAGATCAAAAATGAAGAAAAATGCCGCAGACCGTACCTTTCTATATCAAACCGTTGCAGATATACGATAATTCAAAGACTTTTTTGAGGGAAGCACGTTTATTGCCATAAAAACTGTAATATCTCCACTGTGTTTAATATTTTTTTAAATTTTGACCAAATTTTCGGATTTAGCATAAAATTTCCTAGAAGAGCAGAGTACATGCAACCAAAGCAAAAATGAAAGCAGTACAAAAATGAATAAACCATCGATACCCCACATGGATAGGTACTAATGCCTTCCACTGTAAAAACAGAATCATCTATCCATATAATTCACCTCAAAAAGTAATATTCTTTAATATCATCTGCATTCAAAAGCCAATAGCAAAATTCACTATTAAACCTTATATTTAAAAACTAATAAAATAAATCCTAAATAATAATTAATAAATAAATGTAATAACATAAAACCTTTTGATCTGGTGTCGCTTTATTGACAGTTTTCCTTTATTTTTATTAAACAATAAATTTTTCTTTGCTTTTTATTCCAGTGAAGTGTTTATTATGTCTAAAATACATATTTCCATTAAGCGATTATCATAATGTGTCTTATTTACACAAGTAACTGATTTGTACGCCAAATGAAAACGCCATGTTTTTCCGGGTTTAAAAATACATTTATCCATGAAATCGGTACAGAATGTTTAATTTGATCATACCACAAGAAAGCTCGTTACATTTGCAAGTTTTTGTTATATTTGAACTTTTGTGGATAGTTTTCTCGAAAAACGGTGAGCGTTGAAGTATTATAAGACATTGGAACTTCCTTAAATAAGATGAAGATCAAGCTGTTCTATAGGTCACAAGTTTGTAAAATTCAAGGTTACATGTTCTCTGTTATTCTGTGCTAAATCCGAAAATTTGGTCGTAATTTGAAAAATGTTCAAAGTGGAGATATTACAGTTTTTATGGCAATAATTGCACAAAAAAGTCTTTTTTTAAAAATCTGCGGCATTTTTCTTAATTTTTGATCTAGTTTTACTTTTTTTTTTTTTTTTTAGATTAAGAGTGACTCACCCTGTATATGCGTGTATGAAATAAAAAATTAATAGTCCACAATATAAACCCGATCCAGTGCCTTACAAATGGAGCCAACAGATACACATTAATGTCTGAATCGAGAAAAGAAATAATTTTCCACGTTTGATCAGATACCGAACATATTTCACGAGATGGTTATAATGATGGGTTAACTTGATGTTATTAATAGCTATCGGAAGTCCACTTTTAAATTTTTAATTTGTTTATACTAATCTGATATGCGAAATAATTGTTTTACAAGAGTTTTTAAATTACTAAAACCGCTCTGAGCGGGTATGACATAACGAGGTTGCGAGGTCCTACTAAGTGATTTAAGCCATGGTTCACGCACGTCCTGAACCCTGACCCCATAACAGTTTTCGTGACTTTCATCCTTTCGAGAATCAGATACATGCAACTGAACCATTTCACGGATAATCTGCTCAGATACGAGAGTAAAAACTAAGAAGGAATACACACGACCCCGTAACTGATCACCCTCCAGATCGAAATCATCAATTTCGCGATTCCGTTATTGCTAATTATTTGCGGCCTATTAAAAAAGAAAAAAAAACCTTTGATACACCGAATGAGTATTATAAAAACACTTGCTTGAATTGGAGCTGATAAATTGTTGAGAAATGCATTTCCGACACCGAACGCCGATTGATGATAGCTGAGAGGCGGTACGAATTGGCCACAAGCACGTGATCATATTAAATCGTAACATTTGAATTCGTGTTATAAAAACTTTTAAAAATTTACCAAACAGCGTATCATATATATAAGCATATCAGACACTTAATATCTGAGAAATTTTAATTTGACACCCTTGACCGTTCATGTATTGTAAACGTCGAGTGGTATTCCGCACCATTCCGGGTGTAGTATGTTCATAAATAAAATTAATACTATGTTTTATTGTATGCTCTTTAGAAAGACATATGTTTACTTTTTTCTTAGTTTTTTATTATTTTTTTACAGTGAATAAATGAATTGACTTTTTTTTTTCTTTTTTTACAATTTATTGAAATTTACAACTCTATACATTATAAACAACAAGTACCTAAATTTGAGGAAAATAATTACAATGGCATTTGAAAGCACTTAAATAAAAGTTCCACATTTGAAGGTAGCTCGGGCATCTTCTTTTGGCACGACTCAGAAGATCATTGGGAATTGAGTGTAAGGCAAGTTGGGAGACTAGTGGACGTATCTGGTTTGGGGAAAATCAGCGACTTATGGAACATTAAGATCTTTATGGATAAGTTTATGTGTGACCAAATAGGAGCATTCAGGGTTTTTACGAAGGATTTTGTATGTACGAAGGGTTTTAAGAAGAATTGGAAGGTTCAGTGGAGCTCCAAATCTCAACTCTGTATGTCCAAATGGGTCTGATTATTGTCATTTATGTCTTTTGTCATTTATTGGGAGCTTTGAACGCTTGTCTAGGAAACGTTGGAGTAGTCTGAATATGAGAGAATACAAGAAAAAATAAAAATAAAATAAATGAACTTGGGTATAGGACTGCATGGATTGAAACATTATTGACGGTTTCATTTTAAATATGATGACGAGCATTGATTTTTTACTAACGATTTATAGTAACAATAGGGCGTCTAAAAATGTTTCAAAGTTTTTCGCAGTCCTATTTTCATGATCATCAATAATTTATAACTCAGTTAGAATTCTCGAACTATTCAAAGTGACAATGAATAAATTAATCTTTGGATCGGGAATCGAGAAACAGCCGTGACCAGTTATGATGGAATAAAATAGAGGCGAGCGCATTGTTCGGTAATTGAACTGGTACGGTTTAATATTCTAACGCGGTATCGCATGAATAAAACGACGTATCAATCCAAATGAGGGATGAAATTCTAAGTGACTGAGTGGAGGTGGGCAGAGTGGGCTTGAACCCACCTGCGGATGTGGGTCAGCTGAGGAATGCGAAATTTACATAGCCCCCTCCCCCCCTCCCATCCCCCCGCCTGCCGCATCCCATTTAGTATACGCACCGTATCGGTCCCAGGGGACTGATACATGAAGCCTGAGCGTGCGTGCTGAAACTTGTCAAATCTTGTCTCTTCCTTCAATTCTTCGGTTTAAGTCCCAGTCTTTAATCAAATTCAGATCAGCTCAGTTGTTCTTGGTGTCTCTTGTGCGTTTGTTATAATTTTTATCTGTCATAGTTGCCGTAAATATGTACAAGCGTGGAAAAAAATTAGTAGAACTAGCACTTGAAAAGAAAAATAGTTTGAATCCAGGCCCTCCTCTTAGATCTTGCCCATTCGCAGTTATTGCATTTTAGCATCAGGTAACAGTTTATAACATATATACCAAATAAATCACATAAATATGGCATTAAGATATTCCCACTAAATTTATCAGATACCTTGTTGGGTACCTCGCGAATACGACCTGGCTAAGTATATGCAAACGATGGGAGAGTTCCCATGTTAATCAAATACCTGTAATTTATTCAACTCTGTGCATTACTGACTGAATCTAGACTGGATCGTTTCCTTATTGATTCGAAAGAATAATTTTATAAGTTTAATGATGAATCAAATGTCTTTTAAAAGACCTTGCAAAAGATATTGTTAAATCATAAAGACTATAATCATGCAAGAAATATCTTCTTATAAAAAAGGAGCTAATATATAAAGTGTCCTACTCTAAATCCTAAAGGTTAGTGGGACCTTAGGGACTGACTTTTGGTAGGAAATATAGTTAGGGTATATTTATCAAGGTTGTCATCAAGACACCTAGAACACCTTGGAAAAAAATTTCAAACAAAGGATTCGAAACTCGAGTAAGAAATCCAATGGTTGGAAGAGCGAGGTATACCTCCATGGTAGACCCGGGAAATATGAAGAGGCTTTTTAAAGGGGCTTGTAATGTAGGAAGTAGATGCTGGAGGGACGCTGAGCCATCGTGGAAGATGGACCAGAGCATGGGCGAGTTATGTGGTCGAGACAGACCTGGAACAGCCCAGCCTTTGCCGTGGCACATAACACTTTAGTAGTCATTAACTGTAAATAATCTGGATAGGCTAAGAACGTAAATTGTGTGCTGACCTATAAGAAGATCAAGTGTAATATAAGTCCATAATTTCATATTTTTAAAACCACAATATTAAAAAAAATTATGTACTAACATCATTAATTATCCATCCCCCGATTGCAACTAATTAGAGTAGAATAAAAAATCTGCATTAAAAAAATGTAAAATCCCAAAGTCTTGTACGAAATATCGAAAGTGTATCTGAATTATTTTTTAATCCTAACCGCAACTGAGATGTATCAGGTGGGATTTGAAGTAAATTCGATACATGTTTGAAATTTCATAGCTACTAAACTATGATAATAAATCAAACATACAGATTTTTGAGTCGTGTAACTTTTAAAATACATCTATGATATTTTAATCATAATTTATATTACCCAGATATTTTGGAGGGGAAATAATTTAGATTTTTTTTTTTAAATTGATTTCTGTTTTTAGATATTTGAATCCGAATTTCAACTTCGCCCTCTCGAAAAATTGGAATATTCCGATAAAAAAGAAACATGATTCTTAATAAACATTTGTTAGTTTTCATTTATTTTCTTACTTGTAATCCGCCAACAAGAATCTTGTTAAAACCTCGGAATAGTTTTCGATCAATGTGTATCCTGGAAAAGCCATACTTCTCAAATTACCCGAAAATTCATCTCAATCTCAAACTGCTCCTAAGATTCCATGGATTTTTCCCAAGCAATGCCCATCAACAGTCGGTGCCCTCCTTCATCCTTCCTCGCTTGGATTATGTATGCTTAGAGGACTGTCTAGTGAGCTCGGAATGAGGAGATTAATTAATCCTTTAAAAGATTCCTTTTTGGTGAATTTATCCACGTTTTCGACGTTAATACTTCCTAGTGACCTTTCAATTCCAATCTTCTAAGTTTAAAAAACCTTTACATATTTGCGACATTCTTGCCCTTCTTTCTTCAATTCATCTTTTGAATACGAGTTCTTAGTATATTCTCTTCGAACTGCCTTTATGAAAAATCCTTTATTATTCGTGCGGCCTGTATTGAAATTCCTTACACATTTCAATTCGCAATGCTTACTCTCCAACTTCCTTTAAACATCATTCATTTATTTAACTCCTCAATTATCAATCTTCCGAAAATATGTTCCAATACATGAGTATAAGAATATTTTGTACATATATAAATTTGAAGATTAGTTTTTAATTGTATTTTCTGCCTTCACAAGTATCTATTTTTCTATTAATTATATATTTATAAGTATCTAACCTACAATCTCCAGGAGTTGCTGTCCGAAACTTAACCAGCCAGACAGCAACGCCTTTTCATTATATTTTTGTGTAATTCTTAGGGGACAAAGTGTCTCAGAATAAGACTTTTTCTTTTTTTTTTAATTTTTAGGTTATTTTTTCTTTCTTTCTTTTTTCCTTTCTATCATTGGTATATTTGTTCACAGAGGAGCATATCGTGCGGAGAGATCTGGCCACTGGAGAGACCCGAGGGTATGCCTGCGATCCAGTCGCTGGAGGTGATGTGCGGCAAGGACCACATGGACGTCCATCTTAGCTTCACCCAGCCCTTCGAAGGGATCGTGTCTTCCAAGGGACAGTACGCGGACCCAAGGTGTGTCTACGTTCCTCCATCAACAGGCAAGACATTCTTCTCCTTCAGGATAGCCTACGCTAGGTGCGGAACGAAGCCTGATCTTAACGGCCAGTTCTACGAAAATACGGTGAGTAGATCTATTACATCTATTACTACTCAATAATAATTCATTGTAATTTCAAACTTTATCTTCATAAATTTTTATTTTAAATCTCATAAATGAGCAAAGTTGGGTTTACAGTATGTCTATTGCTTTAAAATAATATCGAAGGGAGTTACTATAGAGGAAACTTAGGAAAATTTTATTTTGCATCGAGAATTAACTAAATTTTATTAAGAATTTTAAGTTTTTACAAAAGCCGCTGAAAGGCTTCTTTTTTTTTTTTTTTTTTTTTTTGCCAAGGAATGAAGGTTTCAGAACTGCCAGGATCTGACAATTTTTGACTGCCGAAGGACATCCTTGGCCACTCCTTCCACCGACAAAATAATTTTCGTTCATTTGAAAATTGATTTAATTGTTTTAATTATTAAGGCACTCTCTCTTCTTGTTTAATCCTTTTCACAGCATACTAATTTGAGATCTGCCAGGATTTAACCATTTTAAGGGTTGCCGGATAGTGCACCATTGTTGTTATTTTAAAAATTAAATTAACTATTACGTTTTTTAAAATGGCACCCTTCCCAAAGTCCCTGAAGGATCTGCGATCAGATCTACCAAGAACTGACAATTTTTGACGGTCGAAGGACATCCTTGGGCACTCCATCCCGACAAATTAATTTTCGTCCTTTTGGAAATTGATTTAATCGTTTAAACTTTTAAAAGGACAATCTCTCTTCTATTTCACATTACGCTAAAGGATACTATTATGAGATCTTTCAGGATTTATCGATTTGTAACGGTAAAAAAAAACAACTGCTATTTTCGGTATTTACATACGTGTTATATATGCTATATACAATTACATGTAGGCTATTTTTGTGCTGTATCTATTAAAGTCCTTACCATAGCCGATGTCACCCGAATTCCAACGGATGCAATCGGGTTGGCCGACTAATTTCATACTATCTATAGACTATTATTTTTCAATTTGGTGTATTATTTTTCAAACCCAGCCCATCAGTTTCAGATTGTTAACATACTAATATACTTCTGCTTTAGGTACAGGAACAAGAACTGAATAAATATTTGTTTGTGCTCAAGGAAGGGAATTTTCATATGGATTACCATATTTCCTCTAGTTTAGATGGAAAAAGATTCTTTGAATCATTCGGCCGGCTGAGTGATGGGCAATTAGTATTTACCGTGAGTCGGTCTTTTTTTAATTAAGTTCCTATTCGTCGCGGGACCGGAGCGGATAGGATGCACGGGGATAGTTGGACTGACGTTGACTAATATACTGACCATAACAACTTGGTCCTTATTTTAGGAGCTATCTCGAGATGAAAGCGGATGTGAGGTTCGTCGCGAAGCGGATCAGAGAATGTAATGTATTCTATTACCCGGCCTCACAGGTTGATGTCTAGTATTGGGTCCTCAGCACGTCTCATCCTCACAAGAGCATATTTAAAAAGTATTATTATGAAAACATGTATGAATTGCAAAATTAATTACAGTACAGTGTCGGTAATCCGACCAATACGAGACCAGAGGAATACCCGGTTACCGAAAGGACGGATTACTGGGTTTAAAGAGAAAAAAACGACAATTGTTCGCATTTTTACAAAATATTTAAAAACATTCCCTGCTGCGGCTTGCCCGCTCTCATAAGTAAAGAACTTGGATAATTTTAACTAATAATTAAGTTTTATTTTTTTATCGATAAAAATCTTGAATTAAACAATGCAATTGAACAATATTCCTTCAATGCTATTCTCAAGCACAACAGAAAATTTTAACCAGGTTAAAATTGTACTGATCCGTTATTTAATTTTAATATATTAGTTGATAATCCAGACGGACAGTGACTATTAAGAAACTCTTGCGGATAATGGACTGCATTATCAGTGCCTGCAACTAATGGCCCATGGATCATATTATTTCATATTTTACATCATATATTTTACACACAATATCGAAAAGTAAAAGATCGATATGTGTTTTGGTAATAATTTTTATTTGGCAGAAACAATTTAATCGATTTCATCCGGTTGGATTTTAATTTTAACCTTAAAAGTTTATGACAGTGTGACAAACCTCGTTTCCGTCATTTAATACTATATATTTAAATTATAATTATAGTAAACTTTACTATTGGATACCATCCTTGTACTATGAAGATGGTGTAGTTAATATTTGGTTCAGATGGGTTCAATAGTTTTACTAAAACTCTGTTGCAGAATGGTGCTAGCCACATATTGTTTCGATTTTTAATCTTCACTGGGATCCACTCGTTACGCCACAAATTTATAGCTTTTTGTTATAACAATATGATTAAATTAATCAAATTTTATTATCAATTTCTAGCTCTATTTGGCGTGCCGACGCACAGTGGGGCCATTCGTGAATCTAGCGGGACAAAAGTCTGAAAGCGATCGTATGGATAATTTAATATTTTTTTCTCATCCAGAACAACTTGAAATGATTAAAACAAGGTTATTGAAAGGTTGATAAAACATTTAAAATTTTATTTGTGACCTGTTGTTTTATTAAGAAAAAAAAAAACTTAATTAAAAACAAAACCATTTATTGATTTATCGGTGATTATATAAATTGAATTTTAAAAAAATGAATATACATACTTTATGATAATAATGTCAATATTATGACTGTAAAAACACCTCTGTAACAGCTAAAAATTTCTCTTCAGTAATAAATAAATAGAATTTATAATATATATAAATCAGGACAATGTTTTATCAAACTATAAGCTTTAGCAGAACTCAGACACATTATATTCTTTTTAACTGAAAAGAAAATTATACTCTATAATGATTTATCATCTTAGATCGAGATTATCACTATCATCACTATCTTAACCACTAAGTAAGGGTACCATACTCGTATCTGCGTGTGATATAGCAAGCAAGTTGAGAAGATTATTACCGAAAGTCGTATTTTCCACTGGTAGTGGTCAGTATGAGCTAATTAAAGGATCAGACCAAATAAACAATTTATTCATAATGTCAGTGTTGGTTACTTTGCGAGACATTTTCCGAGGAAAATGTTCCCTGTATCTTTTTATCTCTTTGTGTTGGCTTTTTTGGACATCCTCTGTAAGTTGCCCAATTGCAAATTGTTGAATTATATAGTTGACCAGATACATTTTTTCTTCCTGGGAATAATTAAAACTGAAACCTCCAACTCCACCTAAAACACAATTTTTGGTGCTAATGATAAACGGGAAAAAACGGGCAGCCAAATGCAATATATTCACTAAAATTAAATGTCCTCAGACACACTGAAACATAAATTAAGACCTACCTTCACCTACCTAAAAATTTTCAGATTAAAACATGAATATGTTTTTTCACTTTTGAACTTTTTAATTGGCGTACCGTCTGAGTATCTAAAATGCAGTAAAATTAAAAATAAAATGTACCAATACTGACTATTTTGAATGCAATTCATCGTAAAATGTAAAAAAATAAGAAAACTTATTACGATGTTCACTGTCGAGTGCTTGAAAGAATAGTAACTTAATTCTCAAATCGTGCGGGATTAAAGTGGTATTAGTTCCTTATTTATTAAAATGCTTTATTGACATTTCCTCAGCCTGATTCACTTCGTTTCATGTCTTCCAACATTCAGCCTGTTAGATCAACCATTTTCTGCATCAAAAAATCAACCTTCATTTTTGGACTTTTGTCCCGCTAGATTTACGAATGGCACCACTGTGCGACCTTTAGACCTGTCTTGCAGGTCTTCTTCAGGGTGATTGAGGTCTGGTTGACTAACAATCTATATATTTTATACGATATATTAACATTAGCAATCGATATATTTCGTTATACCTTATTTACTTGACTGCACTCCTGACAATTTTGTTTTTCTTTTGTTCTTAGAAAACAGTGTACTATTCTCTTTCCTCCACAAGACATACAAACCTTTCTGGATATTGTCTAACATCGTTCTTGTTTCAGTGGAATTTCCTAAGCTTTTTATTAATGCTTCTGCTAATACTGCAGCTGCTGTGGCCTCCTGCTGTTCTTGGTGTAATCTCCTCCAGCAAATAACCTTTGAACTCCATATTTCCGTCTTCATCTACATAAGCATGATTTATTTCTTCTATCAATAAAATCCAAACCTGTTTCGTATCGCAACTCTTTTGTCATTTAGTTACTTTTTATTGTTTTTATTTTCAAAATTGCTACATACAGTTTTTCCGGGTGGAAATGTTCCGGAAAAAATGATAACTCTTATCAGTAATTGAGAATTTAGAAACGATTGGTGATGTGTCAGTACTAACAATTTTTTTTTTTTTTTTTTATTTGTTGACAAAGCAAACGTATTAAATAATCAATAAAAATTAAAGAAAGTTTGATAACCACAATAAATTATCTTCAGCATACATGAATGAACGATTGCAAATTTAGGTAATGTACAAGAGAATTTTTTCACGAATTCATATTTAGATATATCAACATTTTCATACGTTCTGGGTAAAATTCATTTCTTTTGGAATCTCATCATTAAGAAATGTTACCAAAACCTATCACAGAACACTGTAGATGGGGAATGGACGGATTTTTCATTGTTAATCGTTTTAGTTTGAATTAGGCTTGAAAACTCTTTATACTTGATATCTACAAGACAAGAGAGTTTATACAATTTTAGCTAACTTGTAGGACACAAAACTTTCCTTATCTGCAATTTTACTGTCTATATTTTGAGAGGTAGTTCTTCAACTTCGCTACTTTGAAACAATAGTCCTATTGCTTCATTCCCCAACTGCGAATGCACATCTTCAACAATCTTACTTTTAATTTGCAGTAGCAATGTTTGATTTTTGAGTTGTTTTTTTTAAATTATAAAATTTTGTTAATCTACAAAACAAAACTGCCCTCATGCCTCTGATGAAATAATTTCATTTTTTTAATTAAGAGAAAGAAGATTCAATTTATAATGATTACACTAAATACTAAATTATCGTACGCCTGCCTATAAATTATTGTACAGTCTGCCATTAGCGGCATCGGTCGATTCCTTAGAATCGACTTTGGACCATTGACTCGCGATATCAACACTTTTAATGATGGAAATATAAAATCAACATATCCCTAAAAATAATACTTGTTTTGAGGTTGTTACCAGCTTTTACAACAGCTATAGCAATGTTGTTTATAATCACAAAATCAAATGTATGGAAATAAAAAAAATTGAGTTTATCTCTGAAACGAGTATTTTTATATGAGAGATCAGCTTTTGTTTTAAAAAAATATTTATTATAGAGTGTTTACAATACTATTTACAATATCAACTGTAAAAAAATATATATCAAAATTTATTAATTCACTAATTTTTCCGTAACACCAATAAATAAGAGAGTTTCTAATTTTAAACACAAACCTTAGTTCAATTAGGTTGCAACAAGATAACTTTTTTATTATTATTATATACATAGTTATAGAAATTTACAACTGTATTAATAATTTAAAAAAACAAATAAAACTTGATTACAACGTTCTTGATAACATGCCAATGTTTGTGAAGCAACTACCCGTTGGTAGTACTTCAACAAAAGTTATCTATTAGAAAGTCCCAGGTCCATCTTCTTTTCAGACGCCGCGGTGGGTTATCAGGTATCGAATGTGAAGCAGGTTGAGAGACTAATGGATTTGTGTGGGAGTGCAGTTTACTATGAAAGGATTGGTATCTGGTTTTCGCTAAATTAGCAAAATATGGAACATTAAGGTCTTTATGGATAAGTTTATTTGTGACAAAGTAAGGAGCATTAAGGATTTTTTGAAGGATTGTAAGGATTGGATACGAGAAGAATTGGATGGTTTAGTGGAATCTCAAAGCTCAACTCCGTATGTCCTGTAATGTAATGAGTCTGTTACGTTAATGTAAAGGGGTCACCTGTGGTGTAGTGGTTAGCATATCAACCTACTAAACCCAAGATCGCGGGTTTGCAGCCCGGCAGATGACCTTTTTTAAAGGGAGTAAAAAATCCTTAGCTATGCCGTCATTCGGAAGGGACGTTAAATGGGGGTCCCGAGCCCGGTAACTAGAACAAGACGTTAGTGCTCACTAGGTGGATGCGCAATGGATTGCCAGTAAGATGACGTCACGTGGACCGACCTTCCCTATACGAGACAGCGCTCTAGTATAGTTAGCTATTTGAGGCTTTATGGTTTCAATTCGAAGTTTACAGGGCTTATTCAAGAGTTAGAAGCCGAAAGTTATTAATACTTATTAGCAGCAAAGTGTAATCAAGATGATTTGGAATCGTAGTTTTCTCTAATTTGAGGATATGGAAAATTTTACGACCACCCCCTCCCCACAGCGGTGACACATCGAATAAAATGTCTGTTATTCAGCAAAAGTGCCTGTGATATATTAAAAAACAGATAATTGTATTGCTGAGCAGTGTGAAACGTTAAGTGTAGAAGTTCTTTAAAAAATTGACTTTGCAGAACCAGTACAAGATTGTGAAACTTCAGACTTGAAAGAGGGCAAGTTGGAAATGAACAATGTCCACAATGAATAATTTATTTCCATTGCAGAATCATTGGTTGATCAGTACTGAAATCACTAATAACAAACTAGTTTATTCCAAAGAGAATACAGATTTACTAAAAATGTTAGCTGGTTATGTAGCATACCGTGTTAATAAAAAAGGCCTTAAAACTGATTTTCAATATAATGAAAAAACTGGAAACTCAAACAGTTCTGACTGGGTTTCGGTTTTGTCAAGAGGTGCCCTAATAAATCCGTCATCAAAATGGTGAAGCATTGTTTTAGAATTTGAAAAAGACTTTCAAGGATTCCACGGTGATGGCTTGAATAACAGCCCTTAAGTGATGAAGAAGCTGATCGGTATAATAAAAGGAAAGTTAAGTGAAGTGGACGATTTTGCTATTGCAACATATGTCAGAACTCAATCCTTTATAAGAATCAAAGAACTAAACAAGAAGAAAGAACTGAAAAGAGCAATGAAGAAAGATGAAACTTCCGACACTGCAAGAAAAAAATCAAAGAACATGAAAAAAAAAATAAAAGAGTTAATTATCGATTCTCATTTTCTTATTATTTAACCCCTGAACCTTTTTAAAATACAGTTTTGTTGGGACGTTTCACTATGAAGACAAATTGAGTTCGATTGTGCTTGTAATACCGTTTAAAGATATTGAAATCAATTATTATAAGTAGTTCTTCAGTAGTAAATTAACTTAGCCAACAAAACTTAATAAAATAAATAAATTCAAAACAAATTGCTTGGCATGTAAGTCAGTGTTATTGAGAATAATATTAGTCTAAGTACTGTAACACGAATTGCCAACCATAAGCTTGATAAAATCGAGGCGGCCGGCTTGGTGCAGATGACGTCACGGCCTCACACCCATATGCGCGTGAGCCCTACCGTCTTGTTCTAGTTACCGGGGTCCCGAGCCTGTGCGATGTCAGGTACTCGTTAAAGATCCCTATCCTAATTATACCTGGATAGGCAAAATTTAGGACCTCCACCGTAGCATCGTCCGTTTAGCCATAGCAGCATAAATTGACGTTAAACGAAATAAACAAACGTAAATGTAAATTTGTCTCTTGTAATTTATTGGAAGCTTTGAACGTTTGTCTACTTCAACAAAAGTTCTATATTAGAAAGTTCCGAGGCCACCTTCTTTTCAGGCGCCTTGGATTCTATAACAAGTTGATAGACTAGTATATTTCAATGGTTATGGAGTTTACTATGAAAGGATAGGTATCTGGTTTTCGCTAAATTAGCAAAATATGGAACATTAAGGTCTTTATGGATAAGTCTGTTTGTGACAAACTAAGGAGCACTAAGGATTTTTCGAAGGATCAGATACGAGATCAGATAGATTATTTAGTGGAGCCTAAGGCTCAACTCCACGTGTCCAAATTAGTCTGATAACTGTCATGTAAATGAATCTTTTTTAGTAGATCGGAAGCTTTGAGCGTTTCTAGTAAATTTTGAAGAAGTCGAAAACGACGTAAAAAATAACTAAAAATAAAAAAATAAGGAAACAATTATACTATTTATACACTTCAGACATTCAGCCAGGGGAAACAGGAGTCAAGGAAAATTTTGGCTGTGATAAAAATATTAATATTAATACTTTATATTAATTACAAATAAAACACATTGCAGGCAAACCTAACTTATCGTATGGAAAATTCTGAATGTATTAGATAGTACAAATTGGATTAGAGGTCAAAGTGGTGTTATTTAGTCGGGATGTTTAGTTCATTAAAAATAAAATTATTTTTTAATCCTGAAATGTGGTTAAGAACAAATCTTAGTGGGTAGTCTTGTATTCGATGTTTTGGATAACCACGATGAAAGTCCTTTTCTTCTCTGTCTCTTGGAGAATTCGTCCTTCGTTCAGATAACGAATGAAAGAAAATGAATGAAACTTACATTCATCATCGACATAAATCATCAGAATAAAATAAAAAATCTACGTTAATATTCCAGAATAGACTACAGATTGAAAAATCGAAGAGGAGAATAAACTAAACAGGTGCTTAAAACTAACTGCTACAGCCGAGCCGGAGAGGTCTTTGTAATGAGGGCCGTTGATGATTTGAATAATATTTGCTAACCGTAGGAAGAATGAACCAGTTGGCCCACTTGGCGGGGGGAGGAAAGCAAAAATTGCCCCCGCGATTCCAGCAATTTAACTGTTCCCAACCCGAACCGGTTACAACAAAAATTCTTACATTTTGTACATCGCTACTACATTCTTTAGTCTTCTTCTCTTTTCTTTACATCCTTTTATTTTTAATTTGGCAATCCCCTTCAAGCCCCCCTCTGTCACGAAACCCTAACCACCATTTATCTAATTTACTGCTTTCAGAAACTTGTAAAATGGATATTTAATTATAACTATAAGGAGGACAAGTGTTCATAGGAGAGTTCTTCATAAGGTTAGGATTTTTTAACAAACCACTTTCTTCCAATTGTTCAGTATAATTTTGGCGATCATCTAGCTCCTCTTCAGCAATCCAGCTAGAAAGTGCGGTGTGGAGATGTACAAAACCATTAAAAACCTAACCTTATTTTTTTTAGTATTATCTCTCCATAACTATATTCAAAACTATAAATACTATATCTTGATTTGGATCTAATAATATAATTTTAAGATTTGGATTGAACGATTTGCATTTTACAGTAGACTCCCCCTTTCCAGCGTTACCAAAACCGGTCACCCATCCGGTTGAGGAAAAACGCCGGATAAAAGAAATCATCTATTGTAAATAGAAAAACATCCCATATTAAAAAAAAAAAAAAAATGAATAAATAAATCCTACTGTTTACATTGAGTAAAGTTTGATAAAACGTATAAAAAAAAACAACAACTTTTTTTCACGTTTTTCTGTTAATGTTGGTGGTTGTATCCATATCAAAAATTTAATGGAGAATATGTTCTGTTATATAGCACTTTAACATATATTGCTTTAAATGAAAAAAGTCACGTTTTTCTACATTTTGTAAGTGTTGTGGCTTTTTTTACATCCTCTAGCTCTGTTGATATTTTAGTCCAGTCAAATTGTGTTTTTAGCAGAAAGGTTGTGGGGTAGTTTTGTTTTCTTCCATTGTATATATTTTTTGAGGGTGCTGAATCCAAATCTGAGGTTTGCTAACAAAATTTAGTGACACAACATAGAAGAAAATGCTAAAAAAGGTTTTATAAAAATCTTCCTCTAAAAGCTGGTTTAGATACGAGATGATTTGGATGATTTAGAATCCACATTTTTAAAAAGATGCGATATATTAAAAATAATACGAGTATGCTCATATTTCCCTTAGAGAGAGGGAATATACTTGAAATATAATGGATTATTGTAGTATTACTGTTTTATTTATTGAAGTATGTGTCAGAAAACTATCAGTTAATAGTAATTACTCGTAAATACACACGCTTGCTGGCGTGGATATTTCATGGAATTCAATTCAATTCAATTAAAATTTCATATATGTGATCTGATAGTAAATTTAAACGGTTTTTAGATGAAGAAAAGGACTTCTGAATGGGACAAATAGTTTTGGAGTTATGGCTAGAAATGTGCCAAAAAAGCTTGTATTTCACAACAGTAAGGGATTCTGACGTGGCTATTTTACGGGAGATAATCAAAATTTCACAATTGGGGACTGATAGTAAATTTAATTTTATATGGAAAAAAAATGTTTCTAATCGAACCAATAGTATTTTAAGATTTGGATTAAACAAATTGCACTTTTCAGTACAATCCCGTTTATCCAGTGTTACCGGAACCGACACCCCTCCGGATAAGGAAAGACACTGGATGAAGGAAATCAACTATTATAATTAGAAAAACATGGCATAATGAAAAAAAAAAAAAAAAAAAAAAAAACACTTCTACCGCTTAGTAGTTCGAAGTTCGAGAAAAACATTTCGGTAATAGAAAGAAATTATTCTAAGGTTAGGTTTTTCAAGAAAATATGACATACGGTATGTACTTAATAAGGCGAAATTGCTAATCACCATCATAACTTTGTTTTCCTTTCTAGAAAACACTTTTATTACTTTAACTTTTAAAATAACTTATAGTTAATTATAGATTGTTGATTGGATATTATTTTGTACAAATGTACGCATGTAATAGATTATTGTAGTATTATTGTTTTATTTATTGAAGCATGTGTCAGCAAACTATCAGTTATAAGTAAGTAATCGTAAATATACAAATGATACATCAGATAAACTACTAATTAAATATTATTTTATTATGGGAAATTTCATATCATTTTTCATGGATACGTAATTTTTTTTTCTTCATTTTTACTCTTTTTAAATTATTTAAATTAAATTGACTGATTAAACCTGTTGATAGCCTTCCAACAGTTACACAATGCTACCAACTGTATACTCATATTTCCCTTAGTGAGAGGGAAAGGGTGAAATAGATGTACTAAGACCACCAGATTTAAAAAGAAATTGCTAAAGCCAAGGTACCTTGTGTGAAACTTTAGTCTAATAAGGGTTAAACATATTCGGTAAGAATTTTCCTCGTTTCCTAGTGCTGATTAAGGGGGCGAGTTAGAGGGATTTAGAAGAATGCCAGTTAAGAGAAAAACCGATAATATGACAATTAAAAAAACAACGTTTTACAGTTTTTTAAAGTCAGAGGATTTTAAAATAAGAAAGGTCACCAAGATTTTAAACAAATAATTTAAATAGATTACCATACACCACTTACATTAAGTAGATAGATAGAAAAAGAAGAAAGCAAAGTGATTATTAACTATCAGCTTATAACTTCACATAATGCAGATTAACTGTATTTTCTTAGCTTAGACATATCTAAACTAAATTGGGTATGAGATAGTCTATCCTCTCTGAATAATTCCCATCCTATTAATTCTAACTTATAACTACATTCTAGCCAGAACCTTCATTTTCCTTTATTAACTTTCTATTATTTATTTTTTTTTTTTTATTGTATATCTATCAAATATATTTTTTTGTTTTAGGTGGTAGTACAATATGACAAAGACCTTCTTGAAGTATGGGATGAAGCAAAGCGTTTGAGGTGTGAATGGTACAATGATTATGAAAAGACAGCATCGAAACCCCCGATGGTGATTGCTGATTTAGATGTAATACAACTAGATTTCAGAGGTTAGTATTTTTTTAAATACAGGTTTACTTATTAAATTTAACCAATTGAGCTGATATATGTTTAGGATTTGAAGAGGTACTGAAACACTGAACATAGATATAGATATAAATTAATGACTGGGAAAAATAAATTTAGATCAAAGATATTTATATAAATATCAAGATAGCTGAAGGAATGCCATCATACTATAACATCTTATTTCCTTTCTAACTTTAAAAAATAGCTATTACTAACTAGTTAGAACAAAAGTAGTTGTTAAAGTAAATAAAGTGAAATTCTGAAAATGGCGGCATATTAAGACAAAACTTACCTATAAATCAAGAAAGATCTCTAAAACAAATTAGAATTAGAGTTCTTAAAAAAAACTGTGAATCAGGCAATATTGGAAGCAGGTTTTATGAGAACCCGTGCTTAGAGTATCTAAAAAATGAAATCTTTATGGATAATTTATTAAGGTACCTATAAGATCTATAACATTTGAGAATAAGAGAACCAAATAGGTATCATTTCTAATAAAATACCCAACATTATATGTTCCTACAGCATATGCATAACAGATTCACATATAAAATATACCAAGAATAAAATGTAGTCGAATTTTATGAAAAGAATCATGTATGTAGGAATTGATATATTATGTGCCACTTCTATTGTTATTTATTTGAAGACTAGTTTTGGACCTGAATAATCAGGTATATCCTTTAGGTTTTCCCTGTATCTGGTTACTCGTTCTGTTCCCAATGGAAACAAATTTAAAATACAACTATTGGAAATATTTATCTGGTCATTTGAACAAAAAATTGGATTACTTTCAAACAATTTTATTATTTCTAGATTCGTAATTAATTTATCTTGGACTATTTTCCTAGTGATATATGAATTTCACTCTGATGTCTTTGTTGAATATATGATTATTTTCAATTGAATGTATTGCAGAGTTATATGTTCCTTTGAACAAGATTTGAATATTATTCATATTTTCCAAAGAAAAAATGATAATCTTAATTTAGTGGTATGTTTTTTAAAATAAGCAAGGTATATCATAGTCGATTGATGATAATATTGTTGGAGCAACTTTTTTTATCAAATACTGTTATAGAACATATTTTTTTGTATTTTCAGGAGATAATGTCGACTGTTGGATGGAAATACAGCACGGGAAAGGTCCCTGGGCACCACCAGTTTCTGGAATAGTGCCTTTAGGATCAACCTTGACTCTTGTAGTTGCCATTAATGATAACAGAGGTAATAATATTATAATGTACTTGATAACAACTATAATAGTTGAGGTTTCAAGGAAAAACTGAAAAAAAAACCATATAGTTCTACAATTTGTTGTAATTATTCATTGGAGTATTCTGAACAACACAGCTAAAGCCTTTGCCACTATGAGGGAGGTTGAACGAGGGGGATAGAGGTTTGAATTTATTTAGAGATTTTTACAGTTTTTTTTAAATAGTTTGGTAACTATCTTTGGAAAAATGTCCTTTATATATTAAATTAAAAGTATGCAAAATTGTTCATTAAAAAAAAAAAAAGTTCTATTAATTATTTTCATAAAGTCAGTAGTTGAGGTTAAACTTGCTCCCCTTGGAAAATTGAAATTACAATCTATCTCATTATCACAGAACTACTGACTGTGAAATAAAAATTAAACCTTTTTTTAAAAAATATTTTATTTTATTTTATTTTGTGTCTTAAGTATGTTTTGCAAAAGTTGATAGTCCCCAAGATATTTTAGAAAAAAAGACTTTCAAACCACTCTTCCCTTCCTTGCTACTCCTATCCCCAGTGGTGGTAACTATTAGTGTATAGTACAGAATACTCCATGAAAAACTACTCTATAATCCAGAAGTTTTTTTGTTTTTTTTCCAAACCAGTCTGTACTACAATAAATATAATAAAAACTGTTATATAATTTCAAATCAATATACTTCAATTAACAGTCTAAAATTTACACTGATTAGTGTCACCTTGTTATAGGAGAGTTCGACATGAGAGTGAAATCATGCGCAGCTTCAGATGGTGGGGGTCATATAATACAGTTGAGCGATGAGTTTGGATGTGTTTTGCGGCCAAAAATGATATCACGCTTCTTGAAAGCACGGATCGCAGACGAAAGAGCTTCTGTGATCACTTACGCATTCTTCCATGCTTTCAAATTCCCAGATGCTTTGAGTGTTCATATAAAATGTAAAGTGGAAATTTGTAGGCATGGTTGCTTGGACCACTGTCAAGCTGCTGGTGAGCCCCAGATCGGTTACAGAGATGGAATATTGGATAGAAAAGATGCCCCTACTTCACCGCCTCCAAAAGAAGTTATTTATGATGAATCATTAGATGAGGAGTTCCCAGATAATGATAAACCAAGTCCATCCCTCCCTGAAGCCCAAGCTCAACATCCTCCTCCGTCTCAAAAACAGGCTCAACAGCCACCTCCCGTTACTGAAGAAATTGATGAAGAGCAGCCTAAGCCATTCCAGGTAAAGAATGTTATCTAATATCAAGTTTATATAAATTATCGACAAATAATAAATTTCTGTGAATAATAAAATATAAAATTCAATTAACATCTTCAAATTATTATTTTAAAAAAAATAATTATAATAAAAATAAAAAAGAATAAATTTCCTAATAATTGTTTTGTTTTTGTAAAATTTTATTATATATATGTAAGCTTAAAAATTACAGTACTATGATACAAAAATAGTGAAAATATTGATCTAAAAATTTGTTCATTATAGTAAATATAAATGTGTTATCACACCAATTCTTCACCATTTTCTTGCAACTTTTAAGAATATATGGATTAGATTTTTACACTACAATCTAATTATCATACTTTAAATAAAGCTTCACAGATGGATTGGATAACAGAACTATTTTCATTTAATTATCTGTTCTTTGAATATGACTTCTGACATACTTTTAAAAGTTTTAAAAATACCTTGTCCCTTTTTTTCTCTTCATTATATATCACTTTAAAAAGCCAACCTATTGTTGTAAAATAGTAGTAATTCAACAAAGTAAATATTATTTTCTGTGATTTTAGGAAGGACCTTCAAGATCAAATGGAGTGAGGGATGACCAGCAAGAAAGATTTCCTCATGGGCCAAGAAACTTAGACACTGACAGCCTGCCTCTAGTAACAACCCTTTCACAGAGAAGAAAACGAAATGTTGTCGTTTCAGATCGAAAGGTGCGTTCTGCAGATGTTGGAGTGAGTGGACTCTATGAGGTCATAAGTGAGGCTGATCTAGCTTTCACTCCTGACTCCAGAGGGGAAGCTGTGACAGTGTTTCAAGGAAGAATAAGGCAAGAAGTGGTATACGGAATCTGTCTTCCTGTACCAGGATTCTCAGCACTTTTTGTGTTGGTTGCCTTGTCAGCTGTAGTATCAGCTCTGGTTGCTGCAGCTCTCCTTTATAGGTACCAAAGCCAGACGGCTGTCAGGAAAGAGGCACAAAGGCGACAGCCACATACATCCATTGCCTCATGGGTCGCCCTTAGGCTCCTCCGCCCAAGGGCACCTCCGCCCAATCGCTGATCCAGTCACTAGCCTCAGACAAGTTATTATATTGTGCCAAAGAAGGATTTAGAATTATATTTAAAACAAGTAATAATATTAATAATAAAACCCTACATCAGTGTATGACAATGATAATTTCTTGCTGAGATTTTATACGGGAATATAAAAACAAGACTATTGTGAATGTTTTTGGTGCTCCCGAGTAATAGTGCATCAGACACTTGTATGTTATTTTTATAGTGGCATTTTTTTTTTTTTTTTTTTTTTTTTAAATATATAAAATAATATATATTTTTATTCCTTCTTGTACCTTCTTTTACATGTAAGGTCCACGCACCTAATGCGTTGCTCAATGTGTAGACAGTGCCTTTAAAATTAGTTAGTTTATATATTATATAAATATTGATGTTGACCGGTTTTTAAATATTGTAATTTATTTATAGTTTATTCAGGAGAACAGCATTTATCCTTTTTCTAATACTTGCATTAAATATATTCATATTAATGCATTGTTGAATTTAAAGAATATTAAATTTTTTTTCATTCATCACCAACTTTTTCAATATATTTGCTTTAATCAAATTTAAACCTCCTAACTATACTTTCAATTGGATGCATTTATGACAAATTAATAGCAGTTTTTGTTGTTATTAATCAAAATATTATTATTCAATACACTGGCTGATTTTTTTTTATTTTAATCAAATATTTAGTTGTTTTTTTCTTTTGCTACATAAAAAATCAATATAGTAAAACAAACAATTATAAACAATTTTTCTTTTTCAACTTATTAATTTATTTGGATTCTCATTATAAGTAGGAAAGAACTTGTATAGATTTGTTCACTTTATAAAATATAGAATGACATAATTGTTTTGTTTTTTTCATTTCTCTATTTAAGACTATGTAATAGTTCAAACAACTTTAAAGTATCTGTTTCTTCTCTAATGAAATTCTCTTGTTACGAAATTAATGTAAAGAAACATTTCACCTAATATGACATTAAAGATTTGCCCTTTATAAGTATATGGTATATCTAAATATGATCTAAATATATCTCCTTCAAAACATGAAGAAAACAAAATGATCACAGTAGATGTTATAATAGTTAATATGGCTGTACTCCTGAAAAAAAAACTTTAGTTATAATATTTATATAGTCTTAAGTTATTTATTTCTGTTGAGATTTATGGTTTTATGAGCTAGTCTGGATATCTTTAAAGATGGGGCAGGTTTAGAAGAATAGACAGTTAATTCTTGTATAATTGCATTCTACACACTCCTTGGTATCACATTATTCTAAACATGTTTTTCTTGAATCGAGTGATCATATTTATGATTTTCTTTTTAAAAAAATTACTGTCTAACCAATATTCATAGGCCTGCCCATCTACATTATATGTTAATAATATAATGCTCATTAATTAATTATAAATAGATTAATTCATAATCTGAGCTTATTAGTGTATAAAGCAATCCCTTTCATAATTATGTGTACAGCACTTTTTCAGTATTCAAAAGCATATGCAGGGTGATACATCTTCACTTTCACTATTAAAATAGATCAACTATATCAAAAAAATGCTGAACATTCAAAAGATACACTTTTACATAAATTTGTGTGTATTCAATAGAGTATGTGTTCCAGTATGTCCATAGAATGCAATGAAATCACCCTGTATACTAGAAACAAATATACTTTTATGGATGTGTAATTAATCTTAGATTACTTTGCTTTTATGACCATAAGGTTTATAAATATATAAATACACATATGTAGATTGTTATTTGTAAAAAAAAAAAATGAAAAGAAAAAAAAAAAGAAAAGTAAGCATATATAATTTAATCTGAAATATACACAATCCCTTATATATCAGGATTCTGTACATTTCAGATTGATTTTCTCAACAATGTTAGAGAAAGGAACCAATGAAAATTGTTGATGTAAATTATTTGATTTCTAATTATAAGTAATTGTTCTAATTTAGCTGTTTTGAAAAGTGTAAATATGGACCTTGAACATATTATGTTTTATTTTAGTAATATAATACATACTTAATTAAGCATGAATGTAAAATTTCTATAGCGGGACCTTTGGTATTATGGGTGATGGTGAGGCATTACATATTAACATTGTTTAGATTTAGGCATTAAAATTAGACTTATAAATATGTAAATTATTTTAGATATTTAACCTATTTATGTATAAGAGCCATTTTGAAAATATTTATTTCAGTAAACAAGCTATATTTTATATCAAAACATGTTTATACATATATGTCATTATCAAATCAATTTCGGACAGAATACTAATGGCTCATATAACACAACAGTACCTCATTCAATTGTATGATTAATTTATAAAAGATTTTATTTCTCAATGTAAGGAAAGACAAATGTCGTAAATATTTACTTACATTATACAACCTCCAATGATTACAAGATACCTGATATTAAAAATCATAAGATTATGTAAGATAGTAGAATTCTGAATAATATTTAAAATTATATTTTTGTTGTTTTATATAATTATTTATTGATTTTAAGTTAATAGTTGTAACTTAATAAATGAGCAGGTATATTAATATACAAGTTAATAACATAAATTAATTAACGAATATTCAATGAGTTTTATATGTGTAGTATATTTAAGCTTTGAAAATATTTATTTATTAATTGTTGACTTTGTAGGATAAATGAAACAAAATTTTTTATCATTGTTGCAATAAAAAAAAAATAATAAACTATTGAACTTATTTTATATAATTCTATATTTATCTTACTGATCAACTATTACCACTTGAAGCAACTACAATTCGTCAGGGTATTTTAGAATAAAGATAAATTATAGTTTCTTTTTTAGTTTTTTATTTGAGCCTATGTATGAATATTACAGGACACGTATGAATAGGCTAGATAACAGAAAGATGCACTGAGAGCCATCGAAAGCTAGGTCAACAGGCCTAGTAAATCTCAATACACTTCATCATAGTTTGCTCTCAAAGCTTAAAATAACCACTATCCAAGTAAAGGAACTGTAAATGAGTTTTCATAATTATTGGATGATATAGGTACAGATGTTGTCACAGGGGTTCACAAGAATTCTCTGTGGCGTCATGAGAGGAAGTTTTGAATGAGATAGGTGCAGGAAGAGGGAAGGTCTACCACAGGCCCTGCTTGAACATAAGCCTAAAAATTTTGTTGTTGGTTTTTAGGCCCACCAGCAATTCTTTGGAATGATTGAGAAATCAAAATTAAATTTTAAATCCCAGTTTAATTACATAAATCTATAAAAACCTATTTTAATTTAAGCTTAGAGCACAAGTAATCATACTGACAAAAGTTATCAGATGTTAAAAATCATTTCTTATTTTATTGTATAGCATGAAAACCAAATTAAATTAAAAAATAAATCAGCTAAAGAAAACAAATGTTTTCATATTTTAGAAATTGAAGTGCAACAATTTTCTTCCTCCTCATGCTTTTTACCTTTCAGTGTCAAGCTGAAGCCTCAGTCCTCTTCTGCCACTAGTTAAATCTGACTCTATGCCTCAGAGTAGTAATACTGTGGGCAGTATTACCAAATCCACTATGGATATAAAGAGAACTGATCAATAACTGGTTTTGCTGAGGAGTTTTAATTGCTAAAAGTTTGAATTGAAATAGCAACAATCACTTGATTAAAAATTGACTTAAGTGATAGGCACGACATCATACATTGTAAAACTAATTTTCTTGACTATTATATTACTGAATAAGGTAAGTAAATTGATTAATTTTGATGAATACCGATTTAGCTTTAGGTTTTTTTTTTTAGTTTATAAAAATAAGAATCTACAACACACCGAGCAGGTCAAATTTCAATGTAAAAACTGGCTTAGATGAAAATAAATTAAAATGGTTTGTGAATTTCCTCAGAATGAATCATGAAAGAATTCCAAGGAAGACATATGAAATGCAAGTGGAGAGAAGACCTCGGATTAGCTGGAAGGAAAGTATGAAGAAGGTATTTTGGTGTGAGGACTGGTACAGGAAGGAGAAAGATAGTATAAGAAAAAGGACACAGTCCAAGCTCTCTAAAAAGCAGCCCAACACTAGGCAGCGATAGAGAGGACTAGAGTATTATTATAATAATGTCTATTAAATGCCAGCTAGGTTTTAAGATCATCAAACAATAAGAAAATACGGCCATTTGTGGCCGAGTGTGTTGGAGTGTTAGACAATTTAGCATTCTCATAAGCTCACCTCAGCCAGTTTGAACCCGGCCATCATTTATTTCATGGTGTACCAATGGAATGAATCACCACATATTCACTCTGGATAACACTTCCTTCATATCCTTGTTTTGTTCATAAGGATGTTCAGTGCCAACCAACATCAACAAGAAAATATATTTATTCTATCTTTGTAATACATAAAAATCGAAATTATTCGTTCTGCACCAAGCTAGATGGGAGAATATGAAAGGTTAACGTGAGATCCTACTAATCTAGGCATGGCTCTTGATCCATACCTTGTTTGTTTAACAGATATATTCTGCTTTAAATACAATCATAATTCAACTTGTAAATAAATAAAAAGGTTATGAAAGTTTAAATTTTATATTATTATTTTTAGTGATAATTAAAATCATTAAAACTTTATTCTGATAACAGCTATAGACTTCTTTTGGCTGTTGTCACTCGAAAGTCAAAGATAATGTCCGAAAAAATAGTTTTTAATAAGGTCAAAAAACACAGTACTAGGAGGATAGGATGTTTTAAGATGAAGGATGGAACAATTGGAGAGGGGTCAATGTTAACAATATGGAGAGCCCATGCTCGTTGTTTTATCTCCTCAACTCTTGAATATTGAGTCTTCAATTAATCGTAACAAGAAATCAGAATCAAAACACACTAGGAGAAATTCAAATTGCTAAATCGTATAAAATATTTACAAATCAATAAAGTTTCTAAGTAAACTTGGAAATTTTAATGAGATATTTATTAGCGAACAATAAAATAATGCAAAACATTTTAAATAATTTATTGAATTAACAATGGGCTGTAATAAAATACAAAATAATTTAACAATATAGACAAAACAGTATAAAAGTTTGTTTTACAATTAGATTATAAAAAAGTATAAGTACCAAGTAAAATATGTAATAATGAGCTTTTATCTCTTCACATACATAATTTTGTTTCCATGTCAAAATAAATTCAACATCAAGAATAACAATCATAAATCACAGTATTGTAAAACATTTTATGTTCCATAAGAACTCAAATAAACTATTTATTCATAAATAATTAAACTCTAACAATGATATTTGATATGTATGCAAATGATTTGTCATAAAATTATATTAAGCGTATCAGTTATTGGAAATACATAACACTTAAATATATATTTCAAATTAACAAAACTAAATCTCAACAATCCGATGTCATGGATTATTTTTAAACTTAAAACTACCTAACAACTGGAAGTCAAAGGCATTAACCCTTCATTAGGCGCGCGGGGGACATCTGTCCCCCATTTTTAATCTCTGTCAATTCAAAACTTTATTCAGACCAACTATGCTTAAACTATTGAAAATTAGTTCCCTGTGATATACTGAAAGGGATTTATTAACAAATAACAAAAAATTACACAATTAAAATAAAAAATTTAATTAATTCATATCATTTCAATTTGCGTTACTATTCTAACACACTTCTTTTAAATGCTCCCCACATACCAAATTTTCGCATTTTGTCCACCACTTTCTCGTTGTCTTATCCCTCGCCCTTCCACACATGTAGCATCGACCTCTTAATCCTTTTCGTTCCATTGGTGGAGAAGTACTTACCATATCCCCAAGCAATACGTGGGAACGCCCTTTCAGTTCATTGGGAAGTAAAGTGATGGCACTTCTATGTTTAATTTGTGGTTTTACCAGCTCCCAGCCTATTTCTTCCACAAAATCTATTCATTGAACTGTTATGTTAATGTTAATAGCTTTCTATATAGCCAGGGCATTAAACGCAAATCTATTTAATAAATCATAAAATAGTACCATAGGCCAACGTCTCGTGTTCCTAGAGACATAATTTTGACACAATTGGTCTAATACATCCACCCCGACTTTCGTGCTGTTATAGAGAGTAACAATTTCTGGTTTTCTGGCGTCTCCAATAATAAAATAAAATAAAACATCTGAAATTTAAAAAATAAATTAAAAGTGTAATTAAAATTTATTGACCATGGAAATAAAAAATCAAATAATTCATGTTTGTTTTATTTACATGTTTGATCTAAATTATTTTTAACTGAATCGCAATTCAATGTAAATGAGACTTTTTTTGAAATCCATCGATGAATTTGAATGTTATTTTATTTTCCATGAATATTTTATCGAAAATCACATTTGAAATGATCTAAAACTCATTAACAGTTAAGTCCTCTAAGAGTTAATACTAAACATTGTACACATATTGAAGAAAAAATGAAATATAAGCATAAAAAGAAAAGTAGTTACTGATTTTATTCACTGGCGAGTTTAGACGCACGGGTGACAACTGTCACCCAGTAAACTTTGAAGGTGAATCGTTCGTTTTCCTTAAAATCTAACCTAATACTGGCAACAAGGTCATGTAGGGCACAGTGCTAGAGGAAGGTACTAGCAGCGACACTAATCTAGGTGAATCTATTTGAACTGATAATAACAAAATTATTCATGTGGGTGACACCTGTCCCTCGCGCGACTAATGAAGGGTTAATAATTTTAACAGGGGGAACCTGATTGAATTTGAACTCAATCATTGAGAGAGATATTATTATTTTATCAATAATAATCATCAAGCCAAGAGAAATAATTTATACCATTACTTTTTTAATATTCTTATTCATTAGCAATAATAAATGATGGACTCTTAATTCATGTCTGATAAAAACCAGTTTATGTGACAGTTAAGATTATGTAGCAGATAAATACTTAAGAATTAAAATAAAGAATGTCTTTGTTTCACATTAACCTAACTAAGATGGAATTGATTGAAAACAAAATGGCACTGATAAGCCATGAAAAGAAGACTAGATTTAGATCTATAAACAAACACCACATAAGTTTAAAAAATAAATCAATAATAATAATAATAAATTATTTGAACTTCTATAAAAACACCTTCCCTACATTTAATCTCTCTCCCACTGTGTATATATACTTGATATATTTATATTTAATGTATATTTATAATTAGTATAATTATATACATATGTTTTGTAGGGATATTTGATTTTTTTTTGTATATTTCATATATCAAACAAAAAAGTTTTAAATAAAATAAGTATTAACATTGAGTAAATAAGAAAATAATGCAAGAACAATATAAATTTGTTAGTTAACACTCAAGAATTAAAATATAACCTGTACATTTTTTCAAAGTAAAATTCTTAGATTACTGTTTAATATTTTTTCTTTTACTTTCAAAAAAAATTCTTTCCAACCGGATACTTAACAGTAATTTATTTTAGAATGATGAACATTAATGAACGATAAAAAATTACAGTATTTCTAATCACTGAATATTTTCAAGTAAATCATTTTCTTTAAGTTTGATATATAGAATGAATGTTCAGGATTGTTCAATACTGAAAGTATAATTAAATAAACCACTTTAGAAATGGGCTAATCTTTCAAACAATATTACAGCCAATTACTAAATGGATGAAATTACAGGGCATAAGGCCATAATACAAGAAATAAATTACATCATATATTTTTGTCCAATTAGATAGACTCTATTCATCCTAAAGGAAGATCGTGTCAATAACAATACTTACAATAAAATGTACATAAAACATGTTTTTAAAAAGAAAAGTTATTGTTTTAGAGCTTATAATTATTATTGCCTAATGTCATTTTAACTTATTTATAACTAAATAAGCACTTAAATGGTCAGTTATCTTTTATTTTTTTTTTCATTGCCATATCAAGATAAATCTTTAATCAATCAGAATTATTTCTAATATTTCTTAAGTATAAATCAACATCAACATGATTTACATGTTTTAACTTAATGCAACTGAAGTAGTATAATCATGTATTAATATGGTTAAAAAAACTTTTATTTATTTGATTACTGTTTAAAAAACTTTAAACTTTGTTAAAGTTTAAAAAAACTTTTAGACAAAACAAACTATTACAGCAATTATAAATGATCACATAAAAATGAATGATGAATATGCTTAAAATTATTTGTGATTTTTAGAAATAAATTAAAGCAATATACAACTACTATTCTCATTTGCAATTTTCATTACATTTCGGAGTTACACACCCATCTTAATTATACAGACAGCAAGATCAGTACAAGTGAACCTCAACAAAAGTTTAATTTAAAATGGCAAATGGATGATTTGAACTATAGTAAAAAATACCTCAATACTTAAAAAAAAAAAATTGTAGCATAATAAATGAATTAATATAAATTGCAATTATCATAAATTAATAACAAGGAACAAGTACTAAAAACCAAAACAAATAAATTAAAAAACTCCAGAGGTTTCAGCAGAGTAAATTGATTTTGATCTAATACGAGGTTAAAATGGTAATGGTAATAGTTACAGTGCTTAACATAGCCGGATTAATAATTACTAAAGATTAAAGTTGAAAAAAAATTAAATACAACAATAACAATATTTTTGAAGACAAATCAATTCAGGTGTTATTTTTTACTTGGTTGCTGGTGATTCAAAAATTGTATACCGAATGCTTCAAATTAACTAATTAGTATTTTTGAAATTTTTTATGGTAATAAACGGGTATCTTATGAATCGCGAGTCAAAATGGGGATATAATCCAAAATGATAAAAATAATAACAACAGAAATGAAGAACTTACAGTTGTTTTCTTATTCAGCAGTTAAGGTCTTTCCTTCAAAACTTTATCTTTGAATTGAATTGCTTTCACAATGACAAATACATTTACTTTGTATGTTAGTATATCATAAAATGTATTTTGGCTATTTTTCAAATTAAAAAAATAAATAAATAATTAACAGAGAGCTTTGATCTTTTTTTAGATGTTAAAAAATGTCATGTTTGCAAAAGTTTCATTAACTCACAAAAAATATATAGTATATATTATTGTTTTAAAGAATAATTAATAATACTTAGATTAAGTTTAGAGAATTGAGTTTTATTTGAACATTTTTTTTTTAAATTCAATAATTGAGCGAAACATTTCCAGTTTAACATTTTAATGTTTAATAAAAGAACAAAGATTTGACATATCAACTTAATTCTTGCTTTATAGTTTTGAATATAAATAACAGATTCTAGAAAAAAATAGCTGCTAAAGTTTTCAAAATATTCAGGTTTATATTTTAAAAATAATCAAATTTCGATAAATATAGCAATATCGCAAACACAAATATGGTTTTTAAATTATTATTAGTTTAAAGCAATAATCAATAATAAGAAAACATAAAATGGTCCTTCTGTGAGTTTTATCATCATATATAAATATTTATATAACTCTATTAGTTAGTTAATTAATTAAATTTGATTGTTCTAGAACATAATTTGATATCAACAAAGAATACTTCTATCTATTCACTTGAATAGATAAATATATATTTTTAGAGAAAAATCAAATAAATATCTATAAAATAATAATCATTAAAAAGCAGAAGAGTTCCTAGTGAAAGCCAAATCAATTCTATTTTATGGAATCAAACTACTTGATTTAAGTTTATTAAGATTTAACAAAATAACCCAATTGATTAAAATAAAATAACATTTCAAAAACAATCCAGCCCCAACTTTTAGAAATCAGTTAGATATATAATATATTATCTATGATATTTAAATTATAGATTTCATCTATGATTTAAATTAATAGTTAATTAAGATAAACAGCCATAAAAGGTAATCTATCACCAAAAAAATATGATTATCTTTGGTTAATGAGGTACACTAACAAAGGCACTCTATTCTAAACCGTGACTAATCACAATGCATTTACAGCAGGCTCCGGTGTAAGATGGTAATAGAACAGCATCAAATAACAACACATGGAAGCCTCGCAAAAGTACAAGAGTAAAATTTTAAACCATACGTGTGTAATACATATCTAGCACCAAAAAGGTAAGATTTTGTATCAAAAGTGATTGACTTTCTGAAACCAACGCAAACCGAAACCATAGTGGCATGGAAGCAATTCGAGATTCTTTTGTCGTTTTTCATGTCTGAAATCGTATGATGCATGGATTCTGAAAAAAAGAAAACCATATATTAATGGTTAAATAAGTATGAAGTACATACATTAATTAGGCTATATCTATAAGATGGTAATAATACCATTGCATTATTTTATTTGTTTCAACTTTATTTATTAATCCACACCTGTTAAACAATAAATTCATAACCAGCGGATCCTATGGTCCTCTTATTAATAATTTTAAATTATAAATACAAACTCAACTCCAGACCATCTGACACAAGTAAAGGGTCTTTCATTAATAATGATATGATTTTAATTTTGAATAAAAGAACAAAGACTTGATATGTCAACTTAATTCTTGCTTCAATTTGAAGCTTAGACAATGCTGTATATATTTAGAATAAGATACTTTTCAAACTTCCATCATGGGCTTGCTGACACTGACGCACTCGATTGCTCCAATCTCTCTTCACTCTGTTCATTAATTCCGGCTGCATTTTGCCAATAACTTAACGAATATTCTCTTCTAAGCAACCTAAATACTGTCGCTCGTTAGCATAGACTTGTGCTTTTACATAGCCCCAAAGAAAATAATGCAGGGGGGTCAATTCACATGACATTGGCCGATTCACAAATCTTCATCATAAATAAATGCCAAACCTTTCCCTTAGCAAAGCGCTAGAAGCACCAGTTATATGACACAAAGCACCATCTTGTTGGAACACACTCTTCAATCCTGATGTTCTCAAGTCCTGTGTATAGAGATTTGAGTAACATAGACCTATGGCTATCCTGTGGTGGAAATTTGAACAGTATCTTATTCCCAACATAATTGCATTTTCTAAGCTTCAAAATAAGGCAAGAATTAACTCGATTAGTAAGATCTTTGTTGTCTTATTCAAAACTAAAACCCTATCATTCATAAAGAAAGATCCTTCATTAAATATTTTGGTTCAGCTAAAATAAAATGTTTCATTGATTAATGCTCTAACTAATTGTAAGGACACAATTAATTTTTAACTGGAACCTTGCCAAGGGACACTAGCACCAAATAGGTAATAATCAGCAGATTTTTAATAATCAGTCAAGTAAGGGACTAAAACTTGACAATAAAAGCATTTATTTCAAATTAAATATTAAACTATCAGAATGATTTCATTCTCTCAAGAGAAAAATTTAAAAAAAAATTTTCTTACGTAAAAAGAACTTGTAGATATGTTCCATATCCAGCCATACAATGCCACCAACCATGCAGTTGAGTTAATGGATCAAATGCATTAGGGATATTCATTCTCAATGATCTGTAATAATAATTAAAAAAAAGTTTTAAATAAAACAGGTAAAATTATTTTTTTAATACACACAGTCTAAATGTTATTAAATTTTAAACCTCAAGTAACTGATCTAACACTACATTTTAAACAGAAAATCCCAAATAAAATTTGCATAAATGAATTATAAATTTTTGTTGTTATTTCTTTTCCATAAATATGGTCATAATCTAAAATTTATATGTATTATTACAACAAATTATTATCAAAAGAAATTGATTTTAGTTTGAATTTTAGAGGTAACTTCCATAATATGACAAAATAAAAATTTATTTCAGTTCCAACTGAAGCTGATGATCACATAAGATTGATACGAAATGAAAAATAAGCTCAAACAATCATGAGAGGGATCTTATGGTTAACAGACTTATATAACATTTGTGTGTAAGAAACTAAACAGCAATGTGGGAGCATGCCATATTGATATAGTTCTTGAAACTGGTTAGTAAGAATACCCAGGATCTCACAGGTACAAAGTGACTGAGAGAGAGGCTGAGGCTGAGGTGGCCGAATGATATAGAGATTTACCTGAGGAAGTAGGAATTGAGAATATGGTAAAGGGGTGTGGAAGAGAGACAAGAATGGCTGACAATCATAGGTAAGCTTCAAGAACAAACTAAAGCTGTAGTGCTCAGAGTAGGGCAAAATTTAATCACAGAGTAAACCAAACAGCAATTGGTACCCTTAAGCAATATTCATACTATAATTATACAAAGAATAGTTCAATAAAGTCGAAACAGTTATTCTTCCTTTATTACTATACTTTAAGCTAAACAAGAAAGTCCACACTAAAAATTTTTACTAAAATGTATTTTACAAGTGACAATAACTAATGTAAAATCAGTTATTGACTCCCCTAACCACATTAAGGATATCTGTTAAAATACAAGCAGAATTGAAAATATTTTTACACAGTTAGGGTGTCAATAACTGTCTGGTTTACCCTTGCAAAAATTTAATCATAACTATTTGACAACTAATTTCCTGGAATCAATCACCTTATTTAATAACAATTAAATCTTTCTGTAAAATATCATTCGCTCATTAAAAAATCAATGAAAGATTTAACCAAGATTAAATCAGGTGATTAATTCCAGAAAATTAGTTGTCAAATAGCTATGATTAAATTTTGTCCAACGCAGTCAGTGCTAAATAAATTGTACAAATACTTTCCTAAAGGAGTTGTGTGCCAAATTCTATCTGAGTTATAATATAGAAAGTGAGAAAGATTTGAATCAGCTGCTGCTGAGCCCCCAATCCCTACCTCACAGAGCAGTAGCTAAATTAGATTTGGATTTGGAGACAAAGAAAAATCAGCATTGAGTTTTCAAAAAATCAATTGATTAAAATCAAATTGTTATTATTGTGACTTATCACCTCAAGGAAGCTATTGTAATCCACATTGTATTTATTAAAAACTTTAAAACAATACCCTCAATAGCATAACGTACTCAATAATTTGAATTTTTCAAATCCCTTTGAAATTTGTATTTATTATCCAATTTCTTAGTTACAATAATGATAAATTTGCATTTTAACACAAGCCATATTATCATGGATTGTTCCATGTATTTGATATAAAAATGGTTCAGAGAAACCAGTGATTTCCAGTCAACACAACAATAATATCATGAAATTCAACTACCAAGTCATTTCAAAAGTCCTGTTATTTTTTTGGGAAATTAAAAAATTCAATGAACCAATAACTATACAATAACTTTATTCATTAAAATAATTTCCATAACAACTAATTACTTTATCCCACCATGATGCAAGATCCCTAATACCATTTTTAAAAAATGATTGACCTTTTCTGGTAAAAAAAACTGATGATTTTATTCCAATTCTAGGCTTTGCTGGTTATCAAAACATTTCTGCCGGAGACAGTTGTCCAGAGATCTGAAAAGGTGATAATAAGTGGGTGAAAGGTTGGGAGAATATGTTGAGTAGGGCAATGCTTCCCATCCAATTTCCATTAATTTATACCTAGCCAACTTTGTAGTATATGGCTTATTATTCAGCTCTGATAACTTGTGAGGGTCCCATTTATCTTCTTTTTTTTCCCCCCAATTTATGTAAGTATCTTCAGGCTCTTGCTTGTGAAATATTTAATCGGTTACCTCTTTTTGCACATGTTTGACATGGGTCAGAATCAAATAATTGTCGAATTTACTGTTTGGTGGCAACTTAAGATCTTTGTCACTTGAGGTACACATGATGGTATAGAAGGATCAATACACTTAGCATTTAATTCATCAATCCAAATTAAGATCTTTGAGAAGGAGCATCATCTTCAAGCTTTTCATCACCTTGACGAACTTTGGAAAACCAAAATTGAGCTTTACACTCAGAGTGTACCTTTTCACCAAACACGGAGCATATTTTAGGTGGTCTAGGTTGCCTTCGAGCCAAGTTTAAATTCACATAATAAAATTAAGCCAATTTGAATTTCAACACTCACCATTTTAATACATTTCTATAAACATTTAGCAGTGACTGGATTAAAAGGTATTACCTATTTCAAAGACAGTAAACAATATTCTTTACATTGGAAAAGATCAAATTGAAAATACAATAACAAATGATGAAACGACAGAGCTTTTGAAACAGCCTAGTAGAGTAATCCCTTGTTAATAACACAGACCCACAAATACATTTGAAAGTGTTGCAATGGATGTTCTATGGAATAAACACAATGCAAAGTTACTTTTTGCATCTTTGATTTTATAAACAGATTAACTACATTTTTTTAATTATTTAAGTCCTTTAGCTATCATTGCTATGAACTTATTTCTTTATAGTTAAATTATTTATAAAATAAGTACAATATAATTAAATAAACAATACCTTAAATTACTGCAGAAGAGATTATCAATATTCCATAAAAAGAATCCAAACAGATATATTGTTGTTGATAAAATAAATAACTTTTTACAAATTTGGCATCCTTTAATTTTTAATAAACGTATTTCAAGCGCATATGAAGTCAGTACCAAGACACCATAAGATGCATGCTGAAAAAGTGGTTGAGGCCACAGAAGATATAAGGCAGTAAAAAGAATTGCAAATGAGGATAAGAAAATAAACAAAGGAAGATTTGAGAACTGCCCTTTGACAGGTATCTTTTGAACCTCTGATCTGAAAAAAAAAAGAATGGAAATAGTTTGAAAAAGGAAGAAAGCGATTAAAAATTCACAAACCAAAACATTCATTCCAACTTACAAACAGTAAACTAGAACACAAGTTCCCCAAACCATTGGAAGTTCATCGAAAAGTTGCATTTCGTAGAGTAAAGTCATATGAAAAGCCCAAGAACCAAGCCCAACAACTGAAATCATAATTGTCAATGAAGTTGAAAGCAAAAATAGTCTTAAATTCTCATAAACAAGCATATTTCTTTCTCTTCCATAGTATCTCCATGTAAGGATCACGTATTTTGTTAATTTTACATGTCCCAATCAATTTGCTTAGTATATGAATGGTATGTAATAGTTGGTGTAATGATGGTTTCATTATAATTTAACAGTGAATATAAAGGTGAAAATGACAGAAGCACTATAAAGAAAAAGAAAAAAATAATATAAAGCTAAGAATAAAAAGAGAAACAATAATACATACATTTATTATGAATATCACTTATTTATTATGAATAGCAAGATAAAGTTGCTACTAAATGCTACTAAATTAATTAAATGCTTTTAAAGGTAACTAATTGTCAATAAAAGTTATGGAAGATAGTGTTGTTTTTAGATCAATAATATTAGTTTTCATTGGTTGTTCACACCATCCTCTTCTTTAGATGATGATTTATAAGGTATTTTTCTGTTCATCAGATACATTGTAACAATGTAAGCTTAAGTATTTTCTCGATGCTACAGAATCTTTTATTGAACTAATAAATAATTTCCTTTAACAGTTTGCAGTCAAGTGCAAAAAATGCAATTAGCCTAATAATTTAGATTGTAGGAAATTTTTATAAATTGCCTATCTTTATTCAGCAGCTGGGAGTTTGAAAGCAACCTTTTGGTTTTGAAATTCAATTCAGAACGTCAAAATTAAAAAAAAAAAAATTATTACTTCTAATAACTGAAGTTTAGCTCACTCATTTTTTTATATATAAAATTACCAAGTATTTTCAAATTTAGGAGAAACAAAATTTAATTAATGAGGTTTATATCCAGCCGTTGTGTTCATTATATCTTGCAATCAAAGGAGTATTGCAGACCAATGTGATTTTGAATAAATTCTTGAGGAATATGCGCCATCTAATGCAAAATTGTAATAAATTATATTAATTTAAAATTTTGTAATTTTAATTTTTCTATTAATATTGCTTGATTTTAAATAATTAATGTTTATAATAACCATAATTTGTTCCCTATACCCTGGTTGAAGAATATGGGGACATAAATGCCTAATGGAAAATGAAACTTAGCTGAGAAAATGACAAATTGATTGGGTGGAATCTACCTGTCAGTGTATATACATAAAATTTACTTTTTTCTTCTCTCTTTCCATCCAAGGTAACCCCATAAGAGAAGAGTTCATTTAACATGATTGCACGTGCCAAGTCTATTACACATAAAGCCAAATTTTAAAGATTCTTGTTTGAGAAAATAAAGAAAGTAAGTAACATAAACCATCTGCGTTAACAAAAAAATTTCTTCCATTTATAAAGAAATATCCATATTTTGCTTTTATGAATATAACATCTGTAACTCAGGCAAAGAAAGTGTTGAATTAATGAAATATTGCAGATAGATTTATAGCACGGACAATGCACACATTGTGAGAGATGTGAGATCATAGCTAGTGGAGATTTATATGATAGATAACATGTAGTTCAACACTTGAAGTAAATAAATTGTAAATTAAATTCCAAAAATTACACAATTGTTTTCTTTATAATGTTGGAATTATTTATAATGAGTCAAATCCAACACCAGAAAGACAGCAGTTAGTAGACAATTGAAATTAGTGATGTTTCAGTACAAACATTTTTCAATTTTCTGTATCAGTACGATTACAAAAAATCGATTCTTGTGTCTCAGTACCGGTATCGATTCAAACGAATCGATTCTCCATTCTCAGTACCGATACCTAGATTAAAAAAAAAATTACTATTATAACAAATGATCCATCTGAGGGCTCAATCAAACCAATCTATAATCATTCAAGAAATAAATTAGTAAACAACAAATAGCATTTATTATCTATAACGTATATTATGTACATTAATTGTAATTCTAGCAAAAGAGAAAACCTATTTACGGATAATCATTCCGAAGGTTTTGGATTTCATATACTTAACGAATCTCTAATGTTACCATTATCTTTTATAGAACACTGGGTACTGGAAGGTAAACTGTTTTCTCTGGATGTCATTTTAATAGTTTTATAGGATTCGAAAACCAATAAACATGCAATGAATGGAAAATAAAGTTTGTGTTGGAATAATAAAAATCTTCTAAGAATAAAAATAATGAATAACAAAATCATGTAGTATCTGCAACTAATTGACATTTGCCTTTTGGTTTCTGGGAATCGACATTGGTGCATTGAATCTCGATACTGATTCTTTCCACAAGAATCGGTTGAATCGAGAATCAACACATCTCTTATAAAAATTGCTTGTAATAATGAAATAAGCTAAGTTAACTCCAGATAAAAACCCTTGTTATATTTTCTCAGCAAGAGATATATAGATATCCAGTAAATTGGAAAATTTTCCTAAAGGGAAAATATTTTCACACCCAAAAACAAACTATTTTTCAAAACTGAAACACGGCCCAAACAGCAAAACCTAGCATATCCCAAATTCAACCATCTGCCATAATCACTAACTTTTTCAAAGTGTTTAGAAAAAGTACATTAAACCATTTTAAAAAACTGTGTAGTTCATTGAATAAAGAAGTAACAATTTAATCAACAAAACCTTTGTTATGGTTGTAGGAAATCATGTTTTAATGGTCACAACTTTTGTATACTGAATTATATTATATAAACAAGTGTTCTTTGATAAAAAAAAATTTGTGAATTCAAAACAAAAAAAATTCTTACAATCCACATTAAACTAAGTATCTGATAGATGAGTAACAATAAATATTTAATAAACACAGCTGTATTGGTTTAACAGTATTTTAGGAGATACAAAGGGGAACAGTTTTTTACTCTCTGCTATTAGTTAAGTTTTTTTAATGTACTATAATAATAAATGTTCCTTTTATTTCAACTATTGTTAATATTCCAACAACCATATCATTTGATAATTACATCTAAAACAAAAGTACCTATTTATTGTCTTATCAGATAATGTATCTGTATATAGGCACAACCCTTTTAAAGTAGAAAGCCAAAGTAATGTTTATTGATTGTTTTTATAATCTAATCTTGCCTAGATAAAGTGCAATCTCATTACATTTAATATTCATATAATTTGAAATTATTGATTCTTGATAAATATGATACACATTTCTTTTAAAAAATAACAGAAAAGTTATTTCAAGGATTTCAATATTAAATGACTTCATATTTGTATCATTTAATAATGTGAACGAATATTAGTTCCATTTTATTTAATTTTTAGCCTTCCAAAAGGCCATTTTACATTTTTTGTAATTTTTTATCATCATTTAACTAAAAGTATATTAATAAAAAAATATTAAAGTTTAAATAGTAAATTTCAATATGCTAATGGACCATCACCACCATATTTAGGGTACATAAGTGAGATTCCAAATAATAACCATAAGTCTCAATGTTTCAGATATTCAAACATCTTCAGATCTGAACATTGTAGATAATTCATAATATTAAATAAAAATATGTCTTTGCATAATCCAAATTAACAACTAGCTTAGGTATTTTTCACACATCAATGTAAAACCAGTGGGTTTCCATCCAGAGAGGCAAAAGATTTATGCAAGGGGAAGAGCGGCTTTTACCAAAATACGAATTTCAAATAGAAACGAAAAAAAATTAGTAACCACAAAATTCTATTTTAAATACAATTTTATACATAACTTTATTAATATGTAAAAAAAAAAATAATAATAGTGTTAACGGCAGAAGAAATATGTGATATGTTAAAACCTAATATCTCCAGAGTAAAACCACTTTTAGCTTAATAAATAAAATAAATTAACAAATAACAAATAAAATAAATTAACACAAATAAGCTATTAAAAAATATTTTATTAGTATTTTAATTTTTAATTTAGATTAAGCTTGACTGAAGGATTAACTTTTTAATTGACAATCTAATGTTTTTTTAAAATAAAGTAATAATATATAGACATATAAATAATTTTAGAAAAATATTAAAGAATATAGTCAAATAAAACTGGAAACAGCTTAGTGGATACTCTAATAAGGTGATCATTTAATTTCAATTGGTTTTTACTGAACATCAACCTGGAAAATCAGATATAGATCTGTAACTATAGAACCACAGTGCGGTAAATGCCGAAAAATGAATGTACTATATGTCTTGATGCTTTATTAAGATAGTAGGACATTACTAAATTCCATTAATTATCTTACATATTAGCCTAGAATTTTTATGTAAAAACTATTAAATATCACATTTAAAGTTGATAAAAACAATGAAAAAGAAATTTAAAAACAACTTAGTTATAAAACTAAATAAATTGAAAAACAAAGAATGTATAATCATGAGCCTTAACTTTTAAATAACGTGGACAATTCGATATTCATATTTTATATTAAAACCTAGCGGCCTCATGAATTTTTATTTATCAAAATTCATCATGCAACAAAAAAAAATTAGCTCTTCCCAAAAAAGAATATAATATAATTTTGTAATAAAATTTAAATAATAACAATAATTAAGTAATACTAATAAGGTACAAAGATTAATAAAACAGATTAGATTATTCTAATAGAACAGCTAGTCTTAAAAGTGAAGTAAAATTAAAAATTACTATTAAAGGAATAAATGGAAATATAGTTATTTTTAGAAATACGAAACTACTTACTCAGCACCAAGAGATGACAATAGACAAATCTTCTTTCGAAACCTTGTTTGATTACTTCAAACATTCCCCATAAAGGGGGTAAAATCATCATTAAGTTACTGATAGTATTAGCTAGAAAAAATGATAATATATTAATGAAATTTGTCAGTTCTAAAGTTATGATAAATGTAAATTGAATGATCAAAGGGAAAATGAGCACAGTTAGGTACATCTATTTTTTAAAATAAATTAGATACATAGATTACTTCTGAATTTATCAATCAATAAAATCTTGTTTAAATAAACTACTAATTAAAAATTGGTACTTACTCATTTCTGCTATATAATAACTATACACATAGTTTTCTTCACACCAATCAATTGTGGAAGTAGGTTTACCCCAAAATCCTTCAGTCGTTGGAGGCATTGTAAGTCAGGTACCAGAATTACAAGTCAATAAAAGTTCAATCAACAAAACATACGTATTTCAAAATAACATTTGGCGCTGACATACCCCCTACAAAATCTTTTGATCTACTGCTGCTGTCCAGAGCAAAGGCCGATAGCAGCGCCTGAGTGAGCAAATGCACAACTAATGTAAACAAAAATAAATTGTAGTTCCCCCTTATTTTCAAACAAGCGCACTGAATATTATCAGGACACCATTTAATTAATATTATACCCATAATCTAAATAAATCAATAAAATTTAATACATATATTTAATTGATTTATATTTGTTAAACTATTTCAAGAAAAAAATATGTTTAGTTTTCCCCTCCTTGGATAAAAAGTTAGGTCGCTGTCTTGGGGCCAACTGACAGAAGTGAAACTGCTTAGTGAAGGATATATAATTTTCATAATTTCTGAAAACATCAATCAGTATTAGAAATTAATTATGTAATCTCCCAGTCAGTACAAGACGATTAAAACTTTTTTTTTTAATACAATTTATTTTTAAATAATTTCACTAATTTTTATTATAATGAGATAACATTGTAAAGGAATAAAACGATAAAATTAATTTCGTAAACTAATTAAACAAGTAATAATGCCTGAGCAGCAATTTATATCTTTAAAAAAAATTATTTTACTGGGAGTGGTAACCGAGAGATGGTACATATCATCTGAAAAGTTCGTCTGACACCGTTATTTTTACAACCATTTTATATCTTTAATCTATTTCCACATTCCTCCCCATGAAACATAGGAGAATGGAAATTATTTTTTAAGTTTCGTGAGATGTTTAGAGAGGTTACCGAAATCAGATGTTTGGTAGATGTTACTGAAACGTTGACCTGGTACTGCATAATGATTTTTTTTTTTTTAATGTTTAAGAAATTTGCCGAAGAGGTTTCAAACTAAAGTAAAGAATAAATTCACGTTCACGTTCAAGGTACATATTGTATCCGGCCCCCTTTGCGAGTGCGGAGAGGGTGAACAAAATACCGAGCACATCATTCAGACCTGCAGGCTCTATTCTGAGTAAAGGAAGCTGATCTGGCCCTCTCCAACCGATGTGCGGACCAAGCTCCATGGTGACCTGGAGGACCTTAAGAGGACCACTGAATTACTCATCTTGACCCCCGAACTGGGCATCTAAGGGAAGATCGCAGAAGAAGAAGAAGTTCACGTTCCTCCCAACAAAGAGAGCCTTCGGTATAAGAAGTAGAACCATCACAGCTCGCTTCGAGGCTGCCGGGAAAGAGACAATCCGTTGGCATAAATTGAAGATTTTTTCTTGTCTGTCTTCACCAGTCCCCTCCACTTGCGGTACCTCTAATTCATTTCTGGGGCCAATCTTTTTCAGGATCTTAACGGTGCCAGAGTTCTCCATCGAGGCGGTCATGGCTGTATTCGTGAACAACATTGATGCTAATACATCCACTTTCAATTCCTTCAACATGCCATAAGGACCGAACTCCACTATAGTCGAGGCGCTGATGTTCTGCGGAAGGTGAACTTGAAGAAGATAAATAGATGCTATTGTAGTGTCGTTAGGTAAAACTGGAAAGTACCAGGAGTAGCTGAAACATTTTATAATAGAGATTGTGGAGCAGCCCTTCTAAAGCTCTATCTTATATTTTGGCTTCAACTTCGACAGGTACTCTGTGTCACGATTGCTTGACGCAGCACTGCTGTGTCACGATACATGTGAAAAACGAGATCAAGATCGAGGAGCTGTCGCCTCAATTAACTAATAACTTCTCCTCAACTCAAAAATTGATTATAGAGTCAGTCCTTAGACGATTGACTCTTTAAACCTACTAGCGGTAGTAGGGAGGATGACTGAGATAGGAGGAGTGGATTGCGATAATTTTGAGTGAAGTGAATACAAGAATGAAATGAATTGTATTTGTTTTATTATCTATTTTTAAAAGACTGTATGTATTTGCTGCTTTGTATGGGTGAGTTTAAAATTAACTATCATGCATTTACAATTTTGTGAAGGATGTGGAATGTAAACGTTTATATTTTGTTTAGCAGCACTATGATTTATTTCTTATGAGAGGTATATAAGAACAAAACTCGTTGGGCTTAATTTATTTATTTATCCAAAGCATTAATGAAAATTTGATTAAATATTGACCTAAAGCCTACAGAAGTCAAAAATATTTAAAAAAAACTTAGTTATATTGCCTACATTGTGAGTAAAGATGTTTTTTTAAAAGTTGGCTTCATGAAGGGAAAGTTACCTCTGCAAGAGCAGTAGTTAGATAGTTGCCTTTATAGGAAACCTGCTATAGGACACAGAAATACAAAAAAAAAAAAAAGAAAGAAAAAAAAAAGCCAATGAGAAAAAAAATGGAAAAGTATTCATATTTAACTGTATGAACTGATACTTCATTGATTTATGAAGTAATATATTTTGACTCTATGGTAAAAATAACATTAGTGGCACATATCTTTAAAGAGCCAAAACTCGAAACAGCGTTGGCTATAACCCTATATGTCAGTTACAAAAATGTTTTATTTATCTATGTTTTTTTTTTAACTTCATTTCTTTATTCACTATCAATTATGTTAAAGACAATTAATGAATCTGTTGAGTGAAAATATACATAACATGAAAGGCATGAGTGGGAACAGAACAGCATCTCTTGTCTTGATTTTTATTTTAGTCTAGGTCCCCCATCCAACTCCTTTTTAGCCTTATTTGGATGTTGTAAGCAATATGTGTTGAGTCTATTTAGTTTATAAGTGAGTAAGGATGCCCAAGTAATTTTTCGTGGAATCGTTTGTAGAGAGTTCGTATTTATTCATTAACAGTTGACATGTGAAGGACAGTATGCAGAGTTATGTTGTTTGCGTACAAATATTTTATAAAAAATGAAATTATTTTTTTGTTTTTCCTCTCTTGTTTAGATATATTTTTAATGATTAGAATTCGAAAATACGTTGATCCACGATTATCAGACATACGGGTATATTATACATAATTTAATATAAGTGGTTCTTCTTAAACAGACGGTTAAACGGTTTTACAAGGAGTAAGACAGGGAAAGTTTTATAAAACGCAATCAAAAATCCTGAACCTGAACTTATTTCAGATTAACTGTTACAATTAATATAACACAACGCAAAAAAAAAGTAAAATAGAAAATATTCCTTTTTAAAGTAAATAATTAGATAGAAGTAAAAATAAAAAATAAAAATAGTTTTTTAAATAACCTATAAACAGACGTTATGAAAGTGGAGAACAATGTACCAAAACAGCCATTTTTATTTTTAGAAAAACATCGTTCATTAGATCGTCTTCTAATTATTTACTATAAAATCAACTGTCTTCAGCCTTCATATTAGGCGTGAAATAATATCAGAACTATTTTTTTTTTAGTTATCTGAAATCACAAATTTGTTAGTCTGCTCCAGGGGTAGGATTCAGTATAACAACACTAAGCGTATATTAAACAAAATAAAATCCAAAAATTGAAAACTTTTAACCTCCATTATACACTATAACAATTTTTTTGTTAATCATTATTAGGCATAAACAAATTTATAATATGAGAATTCTTTTTAATGCCATTCTCTATTCTCTATTCTTCTTTAATGTCATTAGCATTGTGTAGACCAATGTCCTTCTTCCTATTCTTATTCCGAACTATTTTCAATGTAACACACCTAGAAAATATATAATATATATATATATATATATATATATATATATATATATATATATATATATATATATATATATATAATCAAAGGAGGCACACTAAAACACGTTACGTTACGTTACACTGTGCCTCGCACCGTACTGTTTGAAATAAATATTCGTTAAAATTATACGGATTAGAAATTGCAAGAAATTGGTTTACTTTTCAAACACCAGCTAATAGAAGATTGAAGGGAACATATAATTATACACCATAAATCATTAGTTTTCCAACAAAAACAATACTTCATCAGCCAAATTGCTAATAAATGTTTTAGAAAAAACATAAATGCCATTGTTCTTTCGTTTGTCCTAAAAGTTAAGGTCCAGCGACAGCTTTTTAAGATGGGGGGCATGATATTGACTAACAAATAAAGAGACGCCAGATTTTTAAACAAATTTTTCATTATTAAAATTGTTTTCATTATTTGTTAAAAAATAAACGGTTAAAGCATGATAATTGTTTCAGTTAGTGAATAGTAATAGAAACGTCATAGAGGAAAATAAGTAGTAAAATATTAAAAAATAACTAGTTAACTTAATCCACTTAAAAAAAAAAAAGGTGCAATAAAACAATATATCCAATTAATACACTAAACAATGATTATTTAAATTTTATCTTAAAATTAATTTAAAAAAACATTTTTTTAATATTCATTGTCTAGTATAATTAGCATAATTATGAAAATATGTAGTTTTCTTAGGGACTTTTCAATATTAACCTCTTACTGTTTTTAGGTTGAATCTTTAAAATTTATTTTAATAATGATTGAATAGCTATCCGTAGTTAAAAAAAAAGAATCGCTATTCAAAATATTCATATGATTTCACGAATACATTGAATAACAATGCGTTTTATTGTGCCTCAAAGCACAGATTAAAGATTTTTTCAGGTCTGCTTAGCATAAATATAATAACTGAATGAAAATTCAATTTTTGTCCGTACATTTTTAATGAGTTGTTATTTTATATATAGCGTGTCCCGAATTTAATGGCAAAACTTCAGGAACTTATAGGGGACCTAAATACTAAGACAAAAAGTCCTTTAGAGATTTGCTCGTTTTTGCTTAGTTTTAGAGCAAATCGCAAAAAAAAAAGTTACAGGTAGTGATTATCACCCTTCAGAGTTCATCAGGCTAGGCAGTGAGATATGTAAACACTTAATGTTATCCTTTACATTCTTTTATTTGTTTACATTTTGGCTTCCTTCTAGGATTATAATTCAAACAACAAGTTTTCATTTTTATACTTATTTATTTATGTTATGCTCTTTTTAATGTAAATATTGCTCAAAATGTTGTCCTCTTGCACCAATGCAAGCATTACATCTAGCACTCACTTGATAAATTGCAGCTAAACATTGTTCTGATGATATTTGGTGCACTGCATCTATGATTCGGTCTCTTAATTGCTCTCTTGAGTTGATTGACACCGAATAAACTTTCTGCTTCAAGGTTCCCCATACGAAGAAATCCATGGGTGTCATATCAGGTGATTTGGGTGGCCAAGGTACTACTCCTCAACGTCCAATCCATCGTTGTGGATAATTTATATCCATCCAAGCTCGAGCAACTTTGCTATAATGAGCTGGACATCCATCGAATTGGAACCACATTTCAATCCGCTGCGATAAGGAAATGTCATTTAAATAATTATTAAAGTCGTTCTCCAAAAAATGTGTAAATGTAATACCATTCAATCTTCCAGGTAAAAAATATGGTCCCACCAGTAATCTGTTCCAAATTCCAAGCCAAACGTTAATAGCAAATTCATGCTGAAACCTATTCTCTCTCATATCTCTGGGATTTTCAAGAGCCCATACATGATAATTTCTTTGATTAACAATTCCTCCTCTTGTAAAGGTAGCTTCATCGGACCGTATAATTTTTAATGGAAATAAATTATCATCGAGAACTTTGTCAAGAAACCAGTTACTAAAATTCAATCTCTTGACATAATCATGAGGTAATAAATTCTGAACTTTTTGAAGAGGGTATGGGTAGCGATTATCACCTTTCAAAGTTCGCCATATTGCTTGCCGCGATATTGCTAATGCAGCATATGCTCTTCGGATGCTAGTCTCTGGATTTTTATCGAAGTGGCGTTGGACACAATTTCTTCTCCAATAATCTGCTCTTATTGCTACCTGGAATTGGTCGCCTTCATTACGTATAAGAATGACCCAGTCTCTTGTAGTCTATTAAAAGGTAACAAAAAGACTCGTCGATTGGAAATCGGCGCGCATACTCCCGCACCGCTTCTAAAGCATTACCGTTACAGAAACCATACACAAAAATCATATCAACGTATTCAACATTAGAATAAGTGGCTGATGCTGTTCACACAAAAATATCTGAGTAACTGACTGAAGACTGATTTAGGAATTATAATCCTAGAGGGAAGCCAAAATGTAAACAAATAAAAGAATGTAAAGGATAACATTAAGTGTTTACATATCTCACTACCTAGCCTGACGAACTTTGAAAGGTGATAATCGCTACTGTAACATTTTTGTTTTGTTTCTTTTTTTTTCTATTTTCTCTAAAACTAAGCAAAAACGAGCAAATCTCTAAAGGACTTTTTGTCTTAGTCTTTTTCCGTAGCAGCATAACCACGTCTCCACGTCAAGAGGAAGATTGCCACTGAGTCTTGAACAAGATCAAGCATTCTCCACGACTACGAGGATCTTCTTTCCAGTAAGCAGAAATTTCAATTTCTGCAATCTCAACCCAACATCTCTTTTGTTAAGAAGCCAACATCAACTGAAGACATCTTAGGGTAATTATTTTTATATAAATTGTAACATTGTATGTCATTACTAGACGGACTTAACGCTTTAAGACTAACCGATCAGACAAACGAAACACAATGGGCGTTAGAAATTAAAGAAAGTGAATTTAAAATGATTCCAGATTATGATGGAAATCCAATAGGTCTAGTGAATTTTATTGTAATACTAAGTTTTTAACAGAATTCCATACTGTAAAGAAAATAATCCACATAGACATATTAATCATACAAAGATTATTTTAAATTTATTATGTAAATTAAAAGGGAAAGTAGCCGCAGCTGTACATGATAAAGAATTTAATAGCGGTAGAAGGAATTTTAATTTTTGTCTAAAAAAAAATATCAAGATTCTCGAACTCGAGAACAATTAATTGCGGAATTATTAAATGTCAGGCCAACACATAGTAACGAAAATCCTCATAATTATTTAGAATGATTAATAGAACGACGTTGTGACTTATATACTCGAGTTTACACCCGACGATACGATCTAGATAAACAAGCAGAAATGAAAAGATATGATAGACAAATATCCATCACGCGGTGCATAATCTCCACCCTTCTTTAACAGATTTATTATCATATAACATGGAATACATTAGAAGATATTGGAGATATCCTTAAAAACAGTGCCGCACACATTGTTCAAAGGTTATACGGTAAACATCAGTATAATCCACAACAAAAAAATTTTCAAATTCCAAATATAAAGGGAAACATTTTGATCCAACTTTCAAAAGAAAAAAAGACTGGGAACATCAGAAACCCCACTATGAAAAACAAGGTACGAACAAAAACCCGTATCAACAACCGTATCAATCGTATTGATAATCAAAACCCAAACTATAAGCAGTATCAAAAACCAATATACAACAAACCATGGGACCCGCAATCTCAACATAAATTTTTAACAAAAACCTCCATAGGGAAAAAACTGGAGAAAACCAACAAAATCCAAATCGAGAACAAGTTTCATTACCGCCAACTGAAAAAGATTCCAATACAGTATCCATGAGAACTGTGTCCAATAGAGTTCATTATACAGAAAATGAAAAAAAAGACGAGCAGATTCGAATCCTAACGGAAAGACCTGAACGCTATAGAAGCTCGACAGGATAATTTTTAGGCTCAGGTCCATGCAACAACGACCCGCCGACCAATAGAAGTTCACGAATTAAAAATACGAACAATGATCTACCTGCATTGAAAGAAGTGAAGATAGACTGAAGAAACGAGCTTAGCTTCTAAAAATGGACAAATAGTTGATGTAGAAAAAAGCATTGCTCAGACCCCTATAAGTTCCTGAAGTTTTGCCATTTAAATTCGGGACACCCTGTATGTATATATATATATATATATATATATATATATATATATATATATATATATATATAAAAACAGTAGAGACTCGATAATTCGTCATGAGAGGGGGAGGGGGAGTGACGAAATAACTAGTTTTCACTGTATATATAATGTAAAAAACTGAATGTAATTGTTGCACTTTAAGACTGAAAGTCTAGCTAAAAAAAATATAATTGAACATAAAAAAGAAAAAAATCAAACTGAATGTGATATATATGATCATTGTATTTTAGAGCTGAAACTGCCGTTAAAAATATAAATAAAAAGTTAAAAAACTGAATGTGATTACTCAGTGTTTATTATTGTCGTAACATCACTTGAAATAGTCGTAACAACAGGTTGTAATTTCCGTATCGATTGTGGTCATCCGTGTGGATAGTGAATCAAAATGGATATTTGAATTTGAAATTTCAAAGCAGAAACAAGATTCTAATTCTACCTAAGCATTTTCCTGTCATCGGGAGACTATTCTGAGTGGAAAGAAATTTGAAAGAGGATGATTTTTTTTACTAATATTTTTCCTAAGTAGATTCGTCAAAGTGGCCTGCAATCTTAGAATCACCACTAGACATGTTTTTTTTCTTTCTCCTGTCTGCATCCCTGATCATCTACTTATATTACTTAACAGTTAACTATATATTTCTTATTAACTATTTTATTTTTTTTCAACTCAACTTTTTCCATTATCATTTCCCATTAGCCAAGTTTATTAAAAAAAACAAAACAGGGAAACTGCGATAACTAATTTTCATCCATAAACCTCTTAATCACAATAGAAAACCATACAGTATTTAGGAGAGTTTTAAAGGCCATTGAATTTCTAGTTATGAATTTATCCTTGAATTAATAATGTAAAAGCGATCATAAAACGTGTCATTTCTAGTGCAAATTATATTTCATGTCTCATTCTTAACCTAATTGTTTCTCTGGTATATGCATTGTCAGCAGTTCATTTTATGAAAGATAATTTATAGGAACAAACATATTACTAATTTCATAGACTATTATTAAAGTATTTTTGCGTATTGTTAAATCGTAATTAATACTACCATGTCGGGGTCAAATGACCCTTTTTGGACTTTTTGGCAGATGTTTATGGTAACAAATTTCATTACGTTGCTTTTTTTTTTTTCATTCATTTCCTGAACTGTTTATTATACTTATGTGTAATGTCTTGATTTTCCCATCCAGGCTAGAATAGGTTGGTAACCCGTCTTTCCTGTCCTAATTGGAGTACATAAGTACGTTATAGTTAATAACGCTGCGCGAAAGGAACAGAAAGACATATTAACACTCACGCAACTGTTAAAAAAAGATGAAAAATTGAGAACGGCAGCTTTGGGAATCATGTACGTTAAGGTCACACCAAAAATTGTCTCCACTATTTCAGAATCTCCTCAACTACCTAAATCTAAATAAGGTTTTGCAAAATAAAAAATATTAATTAAAAAAAAATAATAAGAAAAGTATTTCTGCTATTGATTGAGGAAAATTCAATCCAGTAGTTTAATTAATTCTCCTTCTTACAATGAGTAGGATGCACATGCTTTGAGTAATTAAATTTGATTAACACATAAAACTTTAATTAAAATTAAAATTGATTTTTTTTTCTTTACATTGTGTATCTTATCTCCCAAGGCTCGAATGTCAAGTGATCATTGGAATAGTGGGTGACACAGTGAAATTTCAAGAATTGGACGAGTTAATTGACACAGCGTATTATCAGACACTATTTAGACTGGAGGGCTGCGTTCTGAGGTTATCTTATAATTTGATATTATCAATTTTTTTTTAAATAAATACAGCTCATCGTAACTGTAGACAGCCGATCACTAGGCTTGCTTATAATGTTAAAAAACACTTCCGACCAATACGAATTTTCGTCGTCGCAAATTAAACAAATACTGAATTACTATTAAACAGATTTTACTGTTTTTATCATTTCGTTTCCAATCATGCTAATATTCAAAGTTTTTCGTAAACACAAGCACATCAGCCGAATTAAAGTAGCAGAGACTAGATATCTGCGAAGAATGGTAGGTTAACCAATGTGGGGCCGTGTGCACAATCAGAGCATTAGGGAACAATTACGAGCAGTAGAACTTAAGAGCTCATTTGAGAAATGACTCCTCAAATGGTTCGGAAATATATGCCACATGGTTGAAGAATGGTAACCCAAATAGGTTAAGGAACCTATTTACCAATACCAGTGAGTCCCAACTATCACTTCACGACACGAAAGCCAAATTTAACATTAGAAATTATGTATCAGATGAACATGACAAGGAACAGGACAGGAAAAAATCAGGAAAATTACAATAATCAATAGCCTGGAAGAAAAATTGGCTGAAGAAATAATGGAAGAAAATAGGCTGCGATGGACACGTCAAAAGATTACAAGAAGAAAGGATGCCAAAAATTTTATATAAAACAAAAGCAGAGAAAAGAAGAAACAGAGATCAATGGTGTGTTTTCCAACATAAGGAAAAGTACTGTCCAAGCATTCGACAAGTGAGGAATAAAATAGAACAGATGAATTTAAATGATACTGAATTGGGATCTGTGGGTGAGGCTTTAAAGACAGGCCCTACAGGTAAAAAAGAGTATGATTGCGATGAATATTTGACACAAGAAAAAAAAAAAAAAACAAATAAAAAATGAACTATTTAATTTTTTTAAGATAAGAGATAAATAGAACCAAGAATATACAGAATTAACCAAATACATGAAATAACAAAGGATTGTAAATTATTCATATCACAGGTCAGATGATACAAACTTACGTAGAAGAATCTTAAAAATTAACAATATTAATATTTAGCTTTTGGTCAAGTGCTTTCTGATTTATCAAACAAGAAATCAGACGCTATTTTTTTTTCCTCAGCGTGTTGATTAAAATACTTGAGTCAGGTAATTGGTATGCTCAGATGTCGCCAATATGTCGTCTAGATCCTTAACATGTCAGTTATAAGGCTCGTGCCTAATGTTAATGTGAATTTTTATGCTCAGGAATCAACAATCTTCGACATTTTTAAAAACTTGTGTTGTTTCTGATTACACAATTATGTTAACAGTATATAGAATCAATTACTACTGTTTTGTTTTTTTTTCATAAATGTTATACAATAGTAAGTCCAAAAACTTAGTTTTTTAATATTGTATTTTATTTTAATTAATGCTTTTTTCAAATTTTTTTTGGTTAATTAAAAAATTCAATGAACCCATAACTATACAATAACTTTATTCATTAAAATAATCTCCATTACAACTAATAACTTTATTCCACCCTGATGAAAAATCCCGAATACCGTTTTTAAAAAAATGATGATCTTTGCTGGTAAAAAATTGATTTAATTCCAATTCTAGGCTTTGCTGGTCAACAAAACATATCGCCGGAGACGATTGTCCGGAGATCTAAAAAGGTTATAATCAGTCGGTGAAAGGTTGGGAGAATACGGTGGGTGGCGCAGTGTTTCCCATCCAATTTCCTCTTATTCGCATCTGATAACTTATGAGGGACCCATTTATCCAGTTTGTTTTATTTTTCCCATTTGATGTAGGTCTCTCAAGCCTGTTGCTTGTGAAATATTTAACTACTAACAGTCAGAGTCAAAAGTATTAGTACACTTGATAAAATTTCTATTAAATATTGACATTCGATAACAATTAATATTTAATAGGGCCAACTTTGGCTTTTAATATACTCTATATGCTTTGTGGCATTGAATTCACTAATTTGTGTGTCAAAGAAACTATAATTTTGTAACAATAGCGTCGCTTAAATTTTGATTGTTAGAAACACATCTTTTCGGTACTCGATCCTTAGATATTTCCATTAATTGAGGGGGAGTGGCCACCCACTTTGATGTGTTGTACAAGATCCCTATTTTGGATTTCCACGCTGTATGCTCGGGATCATTATCCTGCTGAAAAATTCAATTTTCTCCAATCCCATATTTTTCAGCACTGATTAGGAAATTTCTTTTATTACGTCGATATATTTTATACGATTCATTCTACTATCGATAAATTCAAGGCACCACACTATAACATCATTCAAACAACCTCAGACTACAAGTCACATTCCTCCATTCCCAACAGTTGAAACTATATTTCTTATTTCCATTACTATATTTCTTCTCCATACTTTTTGGCCCCTCTGAAGATTAAACAGCTCAATTTTACCCTCGTCGGTAAATATTTTCCTATTCCAAAGGTCACAATAATATTTTTTATGGTCTTTGGCCCATTGATATCTTAACATAGCTATTTGATGGTTTTCTCCTAGCTGTCCTGGGTGAAGCTCGTTCCGTCTCAAGCATTACCGCATTATTAAAACACTCCCCTTTTTCTCCTCTTTCAGACAAATGTTCATTCACTAATTTAGGGGCACTATTTCTTGGTTTTCTTTTAACTTTTCTCCTGATATGTCATTCATATTTAAGATAATTTTTCTTATTCATTTTCTTGTTTTTCTATACATTCATACACGTTCTCTCAATACATTCAAAAGTTTTTCTCGTTCCATATCTTTCAATAGCATCTTGAACTATTGAGTGAGGTCTGGTCACTTCTCTAAGCGACCGTAACTCATTATGGAGGCGTACATTAATTCGTGTTTCCTCTTCAGTCGTAATCCTGGTTTTGTGCTTCATTTTCAATTTACGAGCAGCAATAATAAGCACTAACAATCGCTACACTTTACAAAGACTGATTGCAGGTTATCCTCAAAATATTAAGACACGGGGTAGAAACAACAGTTGAAGTCTAGTGTACGAATACTTTGGACTCATAACAATGATGGATCTTACTTAATGTACCTTCTCATTAAACATGGAGCATATTTTTCGAGCGGCCTCGGGTGCCTTCAAGCCAATTTTAAATTCTGAATTTGAATTTGAATCTCAATTCTCACCATTTTAATGTATTTCTTTAAATTTTTAGCAGTGATTGGATTAAAGGGTCATCCCTATTTCAAATGTAACAAACAATATTTTTTACATTGGAAAAGATCAAATTGAAAATAGAACTATAAGAAAGACGGTACTGACAAAATAAATCTTAATTAATGAAAAAAATGACAGGACTTTTGAAATGGCCGGGTATAGGGCTTGCCCTTGAGAAAGATATTTAGTAATAAACGTCAATAAAAATGTTTTTGTCAATAAATAGTGAAAATGTTGATGGAAACTGTCTTAAAATAATTCTAGAACTCCTTAGTAAAGTTTTCTCAACGTATACATGCGTACACAACACAAGGTGGACATAAGATGGTGAAAGTTGATGATACAAGCCAAGTGAAACTTTCAGTGGAAACCCTTTGCTCCTTCATTAAATTCTTCCATTCTTCCTCTCTTACATAATTCCGTGAGAAATATTTAATGGAAACTTAATTTTTTTCCCCTATTAATATACACATTTTATTTATATATACAAAATAACATTCATTTACATATTTATTCGCAAAATGTCGTTTTAACTGTGTACTAATTCTTCTGATATTTTTCTCATCCACAGCAACAGCATAATTATTGTTCATGATACAAGTATATATAACAATTTATCATTTATAAAATACCTAAGAAAAATATACTCAATTAAAAACAGGTGATAAATATTAACGGTTAAGAAAAAACAGATTAAAAAAAAAAAAAAAGGTTAGAAAAAACAGGTAACTACAGTATATTGTTTATTGATCATATATTTTTGTTGTTCCTCCCACATGAGCATATTGTCATGTAATATTTCAACAAAGATATCGATATCCAGAGTAAAACTATTTAACTGTTTATTGATTAGTTATTGTTTCAGCTTGAAATTAAATTTATTGAAACAAAAATAATATATAAGTTAAGTATCCAAAAAGTTGATTAACTTTAACGTACAAAAAGTTAATAAATTATGCATCTTAATTTAGTAAATTTTTATTATGTATTTCTTTTTATCAATTTTTTTTAAATTATTATTTTATAGGTTTTTATTATTTTTCCTACTGTTAAAAAAAAATGCATTTCAAATTATATCCATTTTAGCTAAGCTCACTTTTTTTATTTATTTATTATTTAGCGCCACAGTCCTAGTCGAACCTTGGCTTCACTAAAGGTGTGGTTCCGCATGGAGCAGCCAGCCGCAGCAGCTGCGTCTGCCAGACGCCGCGGCTGGAAGCTGAGCACTGCTCCAGTTGATTTTAATAGAAGTGTTGCAAGAGGGAGCAGCTGCGGCTGCCGCCAGAAATTTGAGAAGCTGGCTGCTGCGTTCTGACTGCTCTAGGGACCAGTCCAGACGCGCTCCTTCGCGTCTGTAGTATGCAAACCCACATCACCAAAGTTTCTTGTACCATTTTAGACTTTATTTTTTTTAATGTCATACCGATCTATATGGTATTTTTGAAAAACAATGCTTAAAATACATTACAGAACACAATTTTAGGGTTTCAGTATATTTAATATACATTTATAAATAATTGGATAAAACCTCAGATTGAAATACCACAATTTATACATATATATATATATATATATATATATATATATATATATATATATATATATATATATATATATATATATATATATATATATATATAAACTGGTATCTGGTATTTCAACCTAAAGTTTCATACAATTATTAATAAATCTGTAAATTGTGTTCTGGAATGTATTTTAAGCATTGTTTTTCAAAAATACCATATGGATCGGTATGACATTAAAAAAAAAAAGTCTAAAATGGTACAAGAAACTTTGGTACCAATATATATATATATTTTCCCTTTGATGATTTTACAAAATATAGAAAGGCAGTATATAAAAAAAGACAAAATAAAATAAAGAAATGTCCCTGGAACCACAATTTTACTATTTTTTCAGACGATCTATGAAGTTCCAGTTTTTTAAAATGAATATTTTATTGACAACCCTGTTTTTTTAAAATCAATTTTATCATGTAAGATTATTGATACGTTACACTTTTATTATCTTACATGATAAAATTGATTTAACGAAAACAGGGTTGTCAATAAAATATTCACAGTAAAAAACTGGAACTTTATACATCGTCTGAAAAAATAATAAAATTGTGGTTCCAGCGAGTTTTCTTAATTCTCCTTCTATATTTTTTGAAATCATCACCAGAAAACGAACTGATGAACTTCCAGCTGCCGCGTTTGGAAGCTACATGCGAAACCACCCTGAACGCAGCAGCTGCTCCATGCGGAACCACACCTTAAGTGAAGCCATTCCTGTCTATCTTCCGCCTTCCTCCTCCAACCATTCACTCCCAGTCTTCGTAGGTCATCCTGAACGTTGTCCAGCCATCTCAGCCTTGGTCTTCCTCTCAATCAGCTAAGCTCACTATATAGTGTAAATTGTTTTATTACCAAAACATGTAATAATATTTAATATGTGCAATCGTAAACTGTTAAATCATTTGAATAAAACATTTATTATGATATTATTTATTGATATTTACTACTGTAAACATTATATAAAACATGTTAATTTATGGAAAATAATTACAATGACATGTAAAGAACTACTCAATAGTAGCACTCCAATAAATGTTCAACGCCGAGAAGGTTTCTCGGCCATATTCTTTTTAGACACCAGAGAATTATAGGGTATTGATTGTGAGGCAAGTTGGGAGACTGGTGGATTCGAGTGGGTATGGAGTTTACAATGTAAGGATAGGTATCTGGTTCCGGCCAAATCAGCGACATATGGAACTTTAAGATCTTTATGGATAAGTTTGTTTTGTGACATAATAAAGAGCATTGAGGATTTTAAGAAGGATTTTGGATTGTAAGAGATGGATACGAGAAGAATTGGAAGGTTTAGTGGAGCCCCAAACCACAACTTCGAATGTCCAAAAGGGTCTAAATACTGCCATGCAATAGGTCTTTTGTAATTTTTTGTGAGTTTTGGACGCTTTTATAGCAAACTTTGGAGTAGTCGGAAACAACGAGTTGTTTCTTTTCTTTTAAGTCTGGTTTAAAATTAAAATTAAGTTTCTAATAAGATGACATTTCGAACTAACTGTATATAAATTGATTTTATTTATTTTAAAAATATAAATCCATAACTAAATCATGAGATAGATTTCAATAAGTTGTGCGTTCTAGTAGTAATGTGTCGTTTGCTAAAATAAAAATTTTCTTTTTTTTTTACTTACTATAACTAGAACGGACACGCTTACGGCTCGATTATAACGAATTAGTATTTTGTTTATTATTACTTTTACTTCTTAATCACTATTACTTTTAAGGTTGCATTAACATTTGTACAGCAGCGCGGTGATTCCACATCAGTTGATATCGCTTCTTTGAAAAAGTTCACAAAACAAAACAAGCAATTTAAAAAAAAAAAAAAAATATTTTAATGTAAAATTCTATGAATTTATGTAAAAAACTTAAATTTGCTTTCATTTTCCCCTTAATTGGTATAATATTCTTATTAAGCTGACATAAACATTTATTTTTCACCAAAAATATTAACCTGATTTAAAATAATTTAAAAATATATATATTTTTATGTTATCATTAGACAATTTCAACACAAAAAGATGAAATTATACTCTATATCAATGTAACAATGTTACATATTGTAAGTGTCGTTTGATGATTTGAAAATTAATCTATACATATGCAATTTCATTATATATTTTTTTCATAAATTTAAACAATGAGTGAAGTAAACAGAGATCCAACGGTGGATTCAGAACAAGTTTCGTGAGCTCAAGGTTTTCTTGTTTTTACGAAATGACTTCTAATTACTTAATAAGCAGTAATTTAAATAATTACAGATAAAAAGAGAGTTAAAAATTCATTGTTATCCGGTCATCCTTAGAATAAAACAAATCATTTCTTCTCATCGTTTGATATAAATGTACTTATTGAACATATCACTTTTTTTTTTTTAATATATATATATATATATATATATATATATATATATATATATATATATATATATAATATATCTGTGGAACTTGTGTGTAGTATGTTAAATGAATTTTTTTGGTTTTGGGTTATGGGTATCACCAGAAAGCTAATTTTTGTCTATGTGACTAAGTTATGTGGCTATTACAAAGATGAATATTCGGTTAGAACTCGAAAATTGAAATTTTAGCTGGGAAAAATGAGTCAAGTGCACATGTCCCAAATTACTCAATCTTTTTGATTTACGGATTATTGCAATGTGAGTTGTCTTTTTTTCTTTTTTTACCTTCTGTGCCCAGTGCACTGAGACCCTCCGCCACAAATCCCCTTTTTGTATAGTAAGCTACCACTTAACACGTTTTAGACATAAAAATTTAGTGTATACATTTTAAAACAATTGTTTAAAAAAAATAATAATAATAATTAACAACAATTAAAATAAAACATGATTGTCATGCAGAAAAATAAAATATTTCAAGTCTTCAAATTGACAATGAGATTTTACCACGTCAATTTTAGAAAAAAATTCAATCTTTCAATTGCATTTTTCTTAAAATACGATTTTTTCACTAACTATTCACATCACAGGTGAAACAAATATATTTATTGAAAATTTTTATTTTGAAAAATAACAAAATCTGGCGCAATGAGGGTCAATAGTAGTTGTGTGGCTTAGTACTCTTTCATCCCTTGTTTAAAAAATAATAAAAAACAAAAACATCTATAAAATAAAATAAAATTGTAATAACAACGTTACGATTATAACTTAATCACCAGTTCCAGAGCCTGTGGCTGTAGAGTGAGGATGTTAAAACAGTAAACATTCCAAAAATGTATACAGAATAATATGTACTTAACTGCTAATAGGCATTGTTCTCAAAAACATCAACTATTAGTCCAAGGATCGTTTATTTTATTATACAGGGTGTCCCGAATTTAAATGGCAAAACTTCAGGAACTTATAGGGTACCGACAAACTAAGACAAAAAATCCTTCAGAGATTTGCTCGTTTTTGCTTAGTTTTAGAGAAAATAGCAAAAAAAAGAAACAAAACAAAAATGTTACAGGTAGCGATTATCACCTTTCAAAGTTCGTCAGGCTAGGCAGTGAGATATGTAAACACTTAATGTTATCCTTTACATTCTTTTACTTGTTTACATTTTGGCTTCCTTCTAGGATTATAATTCCTAAATCAGTCTTCAGTCAGTTACTCAGATATTTTTGTGTGAATAGCATCAGCCACAATGCCGCATACATATTCTAATGTTGAATACGCTGATATGATTTTTGTGTATGGTTTCTGTAACGGTAATGCTTTAGAAGCGGTGCGGGAGTATGCGCGCCGATTTCCAAATAGAAGAGTGCCTAATCGACAAGTCTTTTCGTTAACTTTTAATAAACTACGAGAGACTGTGTCATTCTTAATACGTAATGAAGGCGACCAATTCCAGGTAGCAATAAGAGCAGATTATCGGAGAAGGAACAGTGTCCAACGCCACTTCGATAACAATCCTGACACTAGCATCCGAAGAGCATCTGCTGCATTAGCAATATCGCGGCAAGCAATATGGCGAACTTTGAAAGGTGATAATCGCTACCCATACCATCTTCAAAAAGTTCAAAATTTATTACCTCAAGAGTATGCCAAGAGATTGAATTTTAGTAAATGGTTTCTTGACAAAATTCGCGATGATAATTTATTTCCATTAAAAATTATATGGACCGATGAAGCTACCTTTACAAGAGGAGGAATTGTTAATCAAAGAAATTATCATGTATGGGCTCTTGAAAATCCCAGAGCTATGAGAGAGAATAGGTTTCAGCATGAATTTGCTATTAACGTTTGGCTTGGAATTTGGAACGTATACTGGTGGGACCATATTTTTTACCTGGAAAATTGAATGGTATCACATTTACACATTTTTTGGAGAACGACTTTTCTAATTATTTAGATGACATTTCCTTACAGCAGCGGATTGAAATATGGTTCCAACTCGATGGATGTCCAGCTCATTATAGCAGAGTTGCTCGAGCTTGGCTGGATATAAATTATCCACAACGATGAATTGGACGTGGAGGAGTAGTACCTTGGCCACCCAGATCACCTGATATGACACTCGTGGATTTCTTCGTATGGGGAACCTTGAAGCAGAAAGTTTATTCCGTGTCAATCAACTCAAGAGAGCAATTGAATCATAGATGCAGTGCACCAAATATCATCATAACAATGTTTAGCTGCAATTTATCAAGTGAGTGCTGGATGTAATGCTTGCATTGGTGCAATAGGACAACATTTTGAGCAATATTTACATTAAAAAGAGCAAAACATAAATATAAATGTAAATAAATAAGTATAAAAATGAAAACTTGTTTTGTTTCTTTTTTTGCGATTTTCTCTAAAACTAAGCAAAATCGAGCAAATCTCTAAAGGACTTTTTGTCTTAGTTTTTCCTTCCCCTATAAGTTTTGCCATTTAAATTCGGGACACCCTGAATAATAAAGCTAATAAATTCTATAAAAATGTATTTTTTTAGAATACTCAAATACTTAAGAGTTACTACAGTTGAAAACTGATTCTAAAACGTTTTATTATAAGAAATTAGGAAGTTTCCAATATCTCTGAAAAACCAATCAAAATTTTAGGGAAATCTAGCTGAAATTAAGTAGAGGCTGAATGTATGTTTATTTATTTATGTATTTAAAAAACTAATAAAACAATAAAAAAAAAAAAAAAAAAAAAAAAAATTAATTTGAAAAATAGGACAGAAAACTATTCCCTGACAGCTGTTGGTGGTCTATTTTATACCATTTGAAAATTCTGAGCAAACGGGAAGTCAAAAAAAGAACAATAGACCTTGCTATTGGTGAAGACTTGCTATTAAATTGAGTTGTGAATGTTGAACATTCCCTTCCTATACTCCAGTGAATTAATTCTGCCACCATGAGTTTGATTCATGATTATTTTGAAAATTTAATAAGACAATTATAATTACAAAATTATAATTGTTATTAATTACTTATGTAAATTATAATTAAAAAACAAACAAGTATAATTTACAAAATTTCTTGCTAAATATTCTAATGCTAGTAGTATAATCAAATATATATATATATATATATATATATATATATATATATATATATATATATATATATATATATATATATCAAATATATTGGATGAATTACTTAGCATTACTTTACATTAGAAAAAAAAACAACTTAAAAGAAGTTTTCCTAAGTTGTTTAGGGTTAAATCGAATCTGAAAAAAACTATGTACTGCCAATGATACAGTCACACATTAAAAATTAATTAATTTTTTTTTAACAGACAGATTTGGAACAGCTCATTCTTTTTCATTTCTTACAACAGAAAACAATAGGCTCTGTTAATTACACAATCGTTTAGTTAATAACACTAAAAATTAAAATAATGAGCATCTGACAAAGATCATTGTTCATTTGAAACAAGAAGTCATTGTTTTTCTCCTCCATAAAACTCATAATAATAATGTGGAAATAAAAGTAAATAGTTTATTGTTTCTAAGTCAAAGGAATATTAATTTAAAGAGATAATTTTTTCATTTGTTAAAAAAAAAAATGAAGAATTGAAATTTAACTGTAACAATAAAAATATGTTTACTTAAGATAAATAATGAATAAAATAAAAACTATGTTGAATCGGAATTTCACAGTAAGAAATACAAATATAATAAACTAAAATATTACTGTAGTAAACTAATTTAATTGCTAGCAGAAACTAGAAATTTCATTCTATTGTTTTGCTTTAATTTTAATTATAGGTGTCCAAGAACCAGGAATCGGATAATGAAAATACTAAAGCAAATTTAACATTTATTGAAAAAATTGTTCATTGGTAACAAATACTGTATGAAAATACATCAAGAAATATAATACCCATTTTTTGGATTGTATAATAATACATCAATATATCACAGTTATTAGGAAATGCACATTTAATTTATACAATATATAAATTGTTAAATTAAACAAAAGGGTAAAACTGAAATTTCTACAACCTAATTTTCATCGAAATAAACTATTTTTGTATTTAAATAGAACAGTGTAATATAAATATATATAAATAAACAATATTAGTCTATAATAGTAATACTTTTTAGATAACAGTAAGACATAACTTTGAAGAAAAAATAATAGAACAGTTACACATAAATAAACTTTTAGGAAGCATTGAAATTCAATAGAAAGGAAGTAGCGAATAATTGAATTACTAAACGCTTTGTGATTATCCACTGTAAAGGTAGAACCACAATTGTACAAAATTTAAATAAATAACTTAAATTATTGATCTAGTGTTGTTAAGAAGATAAGAAACAAGTTAAGAATGATGCAAAGTCAGCAAATTAACATAAAAAATAGATAAAAAAACTGTAATTTTGACATAAGACACCAAAGATAGACAAGTAAAAGGGTTTGAAACAATGTATTCTGAAAGAAAAGGAGTTCATTTTTGTCAATATTGACAACTATTGTTCTTGACAAACACATTTTGATACCTCGAAACCACTTCCATCAGTAAATAAATAACGAAATCATCAAATTTAGATCTAGAGCCTAATGGGATATATAAAAATTGAGTATTAAAAATAGAAAAAAGAAATGCTATTTACACTTAACTATTTAATAATAAAATTCACCAGATCGCTAGAAGCAGTGGTTTTAACTGAGGGACGCATACCCCTAGGGAATTGCTCAAATGTTTAAAAAATAAAATTAAATACAAGAAAAAAAAAAGAAAAAAAAGATAGATATTTATAGCACAATAGGTGGCACCTCAAATTTGCTATAGCAAAATTTGGAGGCAATAATTTTTTTTTCTTCAAAATATAGAGGTGAAGATCCAATAACAGCCTTATAAATTATTATAAGATTTATAAATTTTATTTAACATAGCCCATTAAGAGGATCTAGTCTATCTAATCTGGGGGGGGAGGGGGGTGGACAATCAGGACAAACAATGAGCTAAGACATGAACATCCAAATATTGTGAATGTTATAAAAAAGGGAAGGTTGAGGTGGCTTGGTCGTGTGGAACATATGGGAAGTTTCCTAAGTACACTGCTTTATGAAAAGCCAGGAGTTGCTCGAAGAGGAGGTCGCCTAAAAATGAGATGTTTGGATGACTTAGAGTAGGAATTTGGAAGTCAGAAGATGGAATTGGAAGTCAGAAGATGGAGGAATGTTGCTGCCGATTGTCCAGTTTGGCAAGCAATCTGAGACAAAGTCCTAGTCCTTAGATATGGACAATTTTTGCAAAATTGAGAGTAAATTGGTGTAGAATAAAGAGAATTGCACAATATTACAGCTTTCTTTCCTGCTCAAAAACCCTTTAATGTACTTAAATTAATAATATAAAAAAAAAAATATATATATAACAAAATAATATTTTTCTACTATCTATAAATAAAATAATATAATATTTTGCAGCTCATTAAACAAATGACAATATCAGATGAGTATGTATTGCATTTGATTGTAAAAAAAAAAAAAAAAAACAAGTTGAGGGTAGCACACTCATTTGTGTGATTTTTTATAAATGTTACAGAAAGTTTAGAAGCCACTGGCTCAAAGAATTAAGAGTTTCTCTAAACTATTTATAACACAATTTCTTTGGCATCATTTTTAAACTATACATACATATATAAAGGTATTACTTTTCTCTTGATATTTTGTATCTTGGTTAACAGTAAGATAATGTTTAGTAAAACTAGCCTTAAAATAATAAATGTTAAATAATTAAATATTATTTATATTAATAAATGGGATTTCATCAAAAGATCATTTTGGTAACGATAATAAAAGATACATTTAATCTAAGAACAGTCTTATACAGTTACAGGTTAAAAAAATAAAAATACACTTTAGCATATTTAACTTAATCATTCCTCTTCATTTGCAAAACAGTGAGACAGACTTCATGATAAAGGGCTGCAATATCTTAAACTTTATGTTTAGCTAATACCACCAAATAACAAAAAACTTTAGAAATTTAATATTTTAATTAATTATTATGTTATAATATTTATTATTATCCAGATTTGGATAATAAATAATGTTTTAAAAAAATAAATAAATCATTTCTTGTTTTTTAGTAAAAATAAAAGTAATTATTCCTCATAATCTTGTAGCTCATTCAATGTTTTATAAATAAAAAAACTGCTTCAAAGAAGACATGAGTGAAATATTGCGATCTTAAATTAAATGAGAGAGTGACCGAGGACTTTTAAATCAAAAATCATGGCTTTTCTTAAACCATCCCAAAGAAAATCCATAGCGCCAATGACGCAACTCCATGTTCTGAGGTTTAGTGTTTTTAAAATCATAAGAGGCATGAATTCTGAAATAAAAAACACATTAAGTACATGAAATAAAAACTAATATAAGCTAATTTAAATATATAACAATTCAGATATGCTCATACAAGAAATGACCAGGCAGAGAGGTTCAACATTTTGAGAATGCATTAAACTTTCATTCTACTAAATATCAACTACTTTAAATCCATTTTATACTATCACCAAACTTAGCATTTAATATTTTACTATAAAATATTGGGATTATTTTTTTTGTGTTTTGTACAAAAATGCTACGACATGAAAGAATAACGATATCCATTACAACTTTTAAATAGGTGAATAGGAACTATTTAAATAGAGTTTGTTGTTTTTAGAACCATTATAAATGGTGATTGGTCTAAATGTGGAGATATTAGTAGTGCTATTTTCAAAGATAACAATACACTTTAATTAGAATGAGAAGAAAAAATCAATATTATAGGTGAGGTCTACAGATAAAGTCAATTAGAAGTATCAAAAAATGCTGAAGTCATAACAAGGTAAAGAAAACTTTAGAAGTCAATGAATGATGTCCATTTTATGAGCATAATCTTAAAATAAATGAAAATGAATAAAGTTAAAAAAGAGCAATCAATTTTTTTTTTTAATATTCAAATAATATATACTTAATTGAGGCATAGATTCCAAAACCAGCTAAGCCCAAATTCCAGATTTTTTTTCTTTCAATATTTAATCTATTAGATGGATTTCCCCCCCCCCCCTTAAAAATAAGTCAAATCATATTGAAAACGCCCAAAAAAAGAAAAAAATAACTCCTTCCTAATTCAGTCAGAACTTTACCTATATTGACCAGCTGTGAAAAATTTTAAAAAATGGACTTGGCTGAATTTGGAATTCTACGCCTCAATTATTTGACATAATTCACTTACAATAAAATTTAAATTACAATCTACATATTTAAATGTAATACCCAAATAGTAAAGATTTCTTACATAAACAAAACTTGCAGATAAGAAGCGTATCCAGACATTAAATGCCACCAACCATGTAGCTGAGTAAATGGATCAAATACTCCAGAGATACTAAATCTTAATGTTCTGAAATCAAGAATATTTGATAAGCAATAATGGAGCTACATGTCTTAATATAACACCAGTTGAAGTTTTCAAACTTGTGTATTAAAATTAAAATTATGCTAGCTGTATCACCAATCAGTCTTGGCAGAGATTAATGCACTGCATGTTTAATTACAACCAGTCAAAGTAAAATTTAGCTTATAGCTATCTCACAAAACGAGACAAATCTTCCAGTACAGCTTGAATTGAGAAGTAACCTATAAACTACCTTTTCTGAATAATGGGATAATGATCCAAAAGGCATTTTAATTTATCAGTAGTTAATTCCTACAATTTTCAAACAAATATGAAGATACTTAAAGGAAGATTTGGACTTGGTGGGAACATGAGATGGAGAGGATGTATCAATAAATATACAGCCTCCTAAATGTTATTCTTCTTCTAATCTTTCTGTTGAATCCTGGAGCACACCCAGCCTTTGTAAAGTGGATATTTAGACCTTCGTGGGAAGAGGGAGGGGGGGGGGGGGTAGGAGGAGAATCTTACAGCTGAGCATAAATGCTAAACATATCTTTTGATTATACAACCATTAGACCATAGGAAATTACACTTCCTTATCATGTACTGAACAAAACATTTTTTCTTTAATATAAATAAAGAAGTTTAAAATTAAAATCAATAACAATAAAATGTAATAAGAACATACTGAATAAAATAATGTTAAGTTTATCCATTTGGTTACCAGAGTTGAATTAAATTATATACAGCTAATTACATGGTTTTATCAGATGAAATATCAGTTTTACAGGTGACCATAAAAATAACAAAGTGTGAATGGCGATCTACATTAAGCTTTAATTATCTTGAAGTTTTCAAAATAAATGCTTGCTGATAAATAATAATATTAACAACTTTACTTTTATATTATTATTAATTTAATTTAAACTGATTAATGTCACCATTCAAACAATAATTTCATATGGTATGACCACATACATGAAATTAATGTTCCTAAAAGTAAATTAATGGCCAATATTTTTAAAATACTCCTGGATAAGCTCTTCTCACTGGCAGCAGATCAAATAATTATAATTGAAATGGGAGACCATATTGTTGTCTGACTCAGGTGTATTGTGGGGCATGAGAAATCTTTATTATTAGTATTTAGACTATGTGAATAAACAATTAATGATTTACTGCTCAAAAAATCAATAACTGATACTTAATAACTAAGTCTATATTACAAAAATTAAAAGGGTATATTACCTTAAATTATGGCAGAAAATTTTGTCTAAATTCCAGAGAATGAATCCAAACAAATATATTGAAGCAGATATTAGAAATATTTTCCTACATGTTTTACATTCTTTGATTTGAAGTAGTCTTAAATCCAATGCAACAGTTGTTAACACCAGAACAGCATAGGATATATGCTGAAAAAGTGGTTGAGGCCAAAGAAGATATATGGCGGTGAAAATTAGAGCAAACAATGTAAGGAAGATAAACAGTGGTTGATTTGAGATCTTCCTGGTACTGAAAGAAGATTTTGGTACCTCTGACCTGAAAAAAAATGTCTAAGATTAAGAATTTTAAGAAACAGACAAAATCAATATTTTGTTTTATTAGCAGAAAAAAAGAACATACAAGTAATAAATTAAAAAACAGATTCCCCAAATCATAGGGAGTTCATCAAATAGTTGCATCCCATATAATAAAGTCATATGAAAAGCCCATGAGCCCAGACCTACAACTAAAGGCAAAATTAATCAATATTATGTATCCAGAAGAATTTCAGTTTTCAAAAATACAAAAAATAATAAAATAATAAATATAAATGCATTTACTTATAATTATAACCATATAAATAAAACTTAATATTAATAATTATTTAATATTATTAGTCATACATGTATATGTGTGTGTATGTAAAAGTGGGAAAATTTATATTTTATAACATGTATTCTTATGAAAATTTGTACTTCTTTAAAACAATCAGAGTACATACACTATTAAAAATATACTAAAATAATTATTAATAATTAGATCTGTTCATAATGAAACTTACAGAAAAAATAATGAAAATAAAAATAATACATGAGTAAAAGTCGTATAATGTCAAAACAAAATCAATGAGGTATTAATTCCTATTAGAGACCTTCCTGGCTATTAATTCTAGAGAAAATTACGATCTCAATAAATAATAGGAATAAATTTTGTAAGAGTTAATAGTAAAGGAAGAGACACATAAATATATATCTAAAAGTATTAACATGTCTGACAAATCGATAAGGTAAAACAAAGGTGGAATCAGCTAGTAGTGGTGGTGATGATGGACTGAACTTGAAGATATAAATGTTAAAAACAAGGGGTGTAAATATCTAGATCATTAGTTCCCAAACTGGGGGGCGTGAAGACATGTCAAGGGGGGTGCGAGATAAGTTAAACATTAAATTAAATTTTGGTAGTCTTTCTAAAATTCTAAATTTTAAAAGACATAGTAAAATGTTCTCAGTTAATTGTTTATGTTTGGTATATTGAAAACGAAAGAATAAAAGACGAGCTACTCTTTTCTACAGAGTTGGAGCCCACGACAAAAGCTATTGATATTATGAAAGCAGTGTCAGACTTTTTTGACAAACATGTCAAAAACTGACTCTTGGCAAAAACTGATTGGTGTATGAACAGCCTTCAATGCTTGGTTCTCGCTCAGGGTTTGTGCAATTAGTAAGAGAGAAAATGTTTGTCAAGTAAGTGTTGTAACAGTCTAAATCTTTCTTGTCTAATTCTTGTCTTTTCAATCTTGTATGAGGGTTCCAGGTAAGTCTCTTGTCCAGATAAAATCCCAGGTGTCGTACTTGTTCCACATTATTTATCGGTACACCATTAAAGGAAACAGGAGGACAGGATGAGTTTGAAAATCCAAATATCAAAACATTTGGAGAGCCTAATTAAAGAGTTCAAGAAATACTTCCCAAACACTTGTGAAGATAGTATTTACAGAATTTCAACTGACCCATTCCATGTCAACATAGACTCCCTGCCTGAATCACTTCAAGAAGATGCTTTAGAAATAAAACATGATTCCTCTGCCAAATACAACTTTGATATAATGGACAAACCTTCATTTTGGTTAAAATATTTTAAAGTGTATCCTAATGTATCACGGGAAGCTCTTCGTTTATATTTGCCTTTTTCAAGCACCTATTTGTGGGACAAAGCATTTTCAACACTTGTGGCAATTAAACAAAGTATCGGAATAAACTTGATGTTGCTAGTGACTTGCTTTGTGCACTTACTAAAACTCAGCCACGAATAGGCGTACTAGTAAAGAAAATGCAAGCCCATCCATCTCACAAACCAACCTAATCTATTTTTCTTTTATTAATAATTTTTGTATTTTATGAAAACTGATATTGTTGCATCTTATGGATGTATAAATAAATGTTTTGTTTTCAATGCAACACTTATTTGTTTTTGTTTTGTTCCTAGGCCCATACAATTAATTGTTATGGGGGGGGGGGCGCAAGAAGCTTTCATTTCAACAAAAGGGTGCGTGGTACAAAAAAGTTTGGGAACCCCTGATTTAGATAGTCTTTTATCAAAAGAGATAAACTAAAGCGAAATCACAATAAACATATATTTCTAATACTGTGGAAAAAAAAATTTGCACTTGTGACATTTTTAAAATTAAGTCATTATATAAATTGATAAATAAAAATCATTTTGTAAATATAAGAAAAAAAAATTTAAAAATGAAAAATAATTGATATAGTACAATGACATTTTAAATTAATAATACAACAACCAAAGGTCAAATTCAACACAATGGTACTTCAATTTTTTTGTTCACTCATTTTTTTATTATTATTTATTTATTCGGTGCAACAGTCCTTAGAGGAGGACCAGGACCTCCTCATTTTTTTTTCATATATCTTGAAAATAACATTGTTGGATTTTTAAAAAAATAATACGGAAATGATTATAAATTAAAATAATAAAATGAATAATAATGCTATAAACCAATAATTAATGTGCATGACGAGAAAATACCTGAAGATTATGAAAACAATTCTTTCAAAATGTAGGTCACTATCTGAATACTTACACAATATATAAATTAATTGATTTAATAATCTACTTTACATAGGTCTAAAGTATTATCAAGATTTAATTTAAAGAGAATTATTTTATTCATGGATATACAGTCAGATCATTGATTAGAAAATATATTTATAAATAAGTCATAACAAATTAATAAAAGCATAGGTATCCAGTAAGTCTATAAAAGTAAATAAAATATTTGCTATTGTTTAAAAAACATAAAAGTAAATCATAATCAATATCCTGTAGACTTTAGTATTATTACTGTCATATATCATTCGATCAATATTATATCATTTGATAAACTGAAACTTTCCTCAACTTACTTAAAATGGATGAATGCAAATAAATAAAACTCCAATCAAATCCCTGTTTGATTACTTCCTTTATACCCCAAAGAGGGAGTATAATCATTATTAGATTAGTAATAGTGTTGGCTAAAAAAATTAAAAGATAATTAATAAACATAAGAAAATTTGTACAAATGCTCTTTACTTTTATAAAAACAATAAATTAACAATTGGTCTAGGCTTCATAAAATCGCAAAGAAATAGCTTACTCATTTCAGCTATGTAATAGCTGTAAACATAATTTTCTTCACACCAATCAATAGTGGCAGTAGGTTCACCCCAAAATCCTACGTTAACAGGTGGCATATCACAAAAGGTATCGACAAATTTCACTGTTAAATTTAAAAAATATCACACAAGCACTTATACCATGAGCTCGAAGAGTTCATCACCCAGGACAAAATTTCTTTGTGAATGACACATAAATGTTAACAGAACGAGCTGATAGCGGCGTTATCTGACAACAGGTAGTGGTCGTTCATTAATACTGTATGTTACTTTGTATGGAAGATGTACCTGCTACCAATACTCAGAAGTAGCAGGTACAGTTATTGGAACTGTACACCTAGTAAAAATGGTGGAACAGTTCCATTTATATCGAGATAATTATTGCTGCTATGGCTAATCGGACGATGCTACGGTGGGAGATACTACTTTTACACCAAGTACTAAATAGGATCACTTAGTAGAGCACAAGAAAGGTATTTCATCTAAGTACTTTGAACACTTCTTTGAGCCCCCTGCTGGTATGCGCTATACCAGCATAGTGCTTCGAGTCGCTCTCCTACATTCGTTGCGCCCTAGGCATCACTGTCACTTAGCAATTATATGTTATCTATATTCTATGCCAAAGTATACAACGATTTTAGAGGTTGACAGTTTTTTTTATCAGCAATACCAGTATCAAACTAGCATACGTAACGAATATCTACTGTTATAGAGCTAACTGGTAGACCATATATAGATTCTAGTGTCTAAAATAACGTTACCTTAAAAATCACCTAATACTGCCTTGAATCTACTATCTCAATCACTTATTACTGAAATAACCCGTTTATTAGTGATCATCAGAATAGAAGTGTACAACCCTTTTTTATATTTTAATATATACATGACATTTTAATGTTACAATTATGTTGGAATCAGAACACTTGCATGTATAATAATATAATATTTATTATAATTATAATAATAAATTAATCTCTATAATCACTGAAAATGGTTGGTGATAGGTAGAACAGCTGACAATGTAGTTTGGTTGTTGTTAACAAATAGAATCATCGATACCAGTTCATTTATTGGTACATAATGGGTCAGAGATCGGTAACATGTCAGTGATTGATAATAACACGGTCGGGGATAATAACACAGGCCTGCATTTTTTTTTTTTTGCATCGCAGAAACTAAGTTGACAAAAATTACTAAAATAAATTCTTATATTCCTCCATGGACATACCATAAACCGAAAATATGCCTACATTTATTAAAACTTAGGAAAAACGAAGCTCTATCAGCACTATTTAAAGAAAAACTCGCGCAAATAACTGAAAATATTCCTGATAATCTTATCATCTATACCGACGGATCGAAAACTGACAGCTCTACATCTTCAGCATACATTCCACCTCATTCCACCCATAAATTCAAGCTCCACCGACTGTGCAACATATATACTGCAGAACTAAATGCAATAGCCAAAGCACTCCACCATTCAATGGCCTCCCCTCAGAATAATATAATAATTATAACCGACGCGCTAAGCGCTCTGTATGGCCTTAAAAACATGTACTCTGAAAACCATTGAATATCACGTGTACAGGGGTATATTACAATGCTGGGAGAAATAGGGAAAAATGTCCATCTCATATGGGCCCCCGGACACATAGGCATTACAGGCAACGAAATGGCGGACAGAGCAGCGAAAGAAGCATTGAGGCTACCCGGTCACGGAAGTGCCTTAATAAGTCCTTCAGACCTAGCACTACCGCTCCACAATAACATACAAGAGGAATGGCAGTCAAAGTGGGATCAGAGCCCGCCGAGCAAATTGAAATCAATTTAAAAAAGTGTCCAACCGTTTCGAACTTCCAGCCGAAACAACTGCCACGAGGAGGTGATCCTGACGCGCCTGCGAATAGGCCACACCAGCCTAACTCACTAACATCTGATTAAAAGAGAACAACCACCTAGATGTCCTGGATGCAACGGAGAATTGTCAATCAGACATATCTTTGAAGACTGCTCTGTTTACATAAACATCCTCCGTCGCAACAATGTTCCCACAGACTTGGCACAAGCATTAGGGGATGACGAACAACTTATCAGACGCCTCTTCAAATTCCTAAATGAGGCGAAGATAGATCACCTGATTTAATTTTTTTTTTCTTTATATATATACCAAAATTATAGTAATTAGCGGGCGTTGATGACCACCCATGGTTTTACGCCCTTAAACATCACCAACCAACCAACCTGCATTTTTTTCAGGTGTTTCATATTTTTAAAGTTCTTTTGACGAACCCCATATGCATGGGTACGCATTGTACTCTGAATCCAAAAATGATTTAATTTTTTTTTTCATCACAAGTCCGAATTTTGACGATCATTGGACAGCAAGCTGACTACAAGACGTTCCCTTGGTTTTATGTGAATGGGATAGCAGAGATTAAAAAAAAAATTTCATTGAAGCCCAGAGTAAAAAAGGTGCTCCAAAAACCTCTCGTCAAGTCGACAAGAGTTCTTCTTCCACCTCTACACATCAAATTAGGTTTGATAAAGCAATTCATGAAAGCCTTGAGAAAGATGGTAAATGTTTTCAGTATATTTGCCAAAATTTAGGCTGTTCTATAAGTTTGAATGGTTCATTTCCAACATGCATATATAGACTACTTTCCTGAATATCTGCGTGCTGTTTGTGGAGAGATTTTATTAGGACATCAATGAAATGGAAAATCATTACCATGGCAGATGGGATTATTGTTATCGCTAAATATTAGGTTTGACCTATTTAAATATGCTCCCATGTCTAAATATTCGTGATATTTTTCATCTTATACCAGATTCGGCACATAGCAAACTGAAAAACATTCTGATGTGATAAAAATGAGATCATATCATTTTCAGGATCAGCGCACAAGACACACAGGAATCAACCATCAGAAGTTTAAAAAAACAGAACCATCGCAGGCTAGTTTAATTGGTTGAATCGCTGACACTAAATCTAACGGTCATGATTTATACAACAGCGACCGAAAGAACGATTCTAAATTAAGATAGTGAGTTGTGCAGTAAAAAAGCGATTCCATTCCTTTTTTGTTAGTGTATTAACAACCAAATTTTAAAACAAACAAATATATAAATAAGTAATGTTCGCGTTGTTAGGACAGACCATCTATACTGGAATCTATACCAGAACAAATTTGTTGAGACTAAGAACGTAATAACCTATTACCGAAATATAATTGTTTGGACCAACTCAACATAGATACTGGTTACAGGAACCAAATAATATAATAGTAGAAAGTAACTGTGTAATTATCGTAACCCTTGGTAACCGATAACCTTCCCATAGCACCACCTTTTTCACTCCTGGTTCATTGGAGTGTATTTTGTTGTAGCGTTTATGAATTTAATTTATTATTAGGAAAGGAAGTTTTTTTTTGCAGAAGAAGGAAGAAAGTTTCGTTTTAAAGATATCAAAATGAACTGTTTTTTACGTGTTAACTGCTATAAAAACATCAGTTCCGTGCTCTCCAACAATTCTATCCTAGTTTGTCATTATGCTGCTAGGAAAGGCACTAGAGAGAAAATGAGAAAGAAAAAAGTAAAAGTTGAAGTAAAGAAAGTTGGATTCATTCCCCATAATCTTCGAGAGAAGTATGTATTCCTTTGTTTAATTGAAATATTTCTATTATTAGATTTTTATTTAGGTATGGTTTAAATGCTGTTTTAAAAAGTAGAATTAATGGAAAAGGTCTTCAATCAATAATTTATGTGAAGTATCAGGTTACTTTATTTTCAAAAACATTGATTTTTTAGAATTATGTAAATGCAATCATAATTCATTGCATCAATGGATTTAATTTCTAGAGCATTAGGTTTTTTATTAATAGTAATTTTTGCTTGTTGGTATTCCTTTTAAGTCTGCATAAGGTTCTTCTGTCCTCTCCCAAGTACCTTTTCTTTAATTGCGACATCTAGATTTATTTGATGTTTTTGTAACATCCTTTGGAGGAGTTGGATTAGTCCTCTTTATTCTAATCTTCTTACTGTCATTAGGCACCCCTATTAACTACTTTTTATAAAGTCAAGGAGGTAACACTAATTTCTCATATGTTATCACTCCATTTTTATATGAAGGTAGGAATTAACCTTTTGCACTCCGAAGCCGCGAACCCAATGCCTGGCACAGAACTCATATGCTGGGTATAAGCCGGAAATTCTTTTTGTGGCTTTCACTCAGGTGGCTGGGACTATTTTCCTCCCCCAGCATTCAGATAGTTTTTAACACTTTTCTGTAGCCTGATATTCAGTATATTTTAAAAGGCATAAATTATATATATATGGATAAATTTCTTGACAATTACTATTAAATGTTTAGTAAGGTTCTTGAGGTTCAGTCAATAAATAAAAAACAACTATTTTGGCGACGTTTCGAGACTATATTGTTCTCATAATCATGCCCTACAGTGAAAAAACAGGTTGCAATAAAATTATATAAGTTATACAAGTTATTTCAAAACTTAAAGTTAGCTACAGAATAATAAAAATATATATAATCACAGAATATAGAGGAGTATGAAGCTACTTACAATGTTACTAGTGGATATGAATAGACTAACAATTCTAGTTCACAACTAACCTAGGGGAATTTTGAACAGACAGTTACAAAGGTTGTGGGGGAAAAAAATGAAAGTTAAAAGTACTGGGTGGTATTCCCAAAGATGCAGGTACAAAAATATTTCAGTGTAATATACTAATAAATGGAAGAATGATTTATATGATGTATATAAATGCAAATGTATATTATTGGTCTGAATGTATTAAGTTGGAATAACAGGTGTTAAGATTTAGAATGTCTGTACCCGGTTTGTCCTGTGCCAGACAAGTGGAACTTATAATCTGAGAGGAATTGCATTTTTATTTTGCCAGATTATAACGGTTATTGATTGCAACGGGTTAAATAATAAACCATTATCCCATTATTTACTAAAGGAATGTTTTATTATTATTTACTCTTTTATGATCATTGTTTTGTATTTGTATAATGAATTTTGAGTGTGAATTATTTGGATAATTACATGAAAAACTGAGGAAATACAAAGTGACGGAGGGTTTATTTGAATAGGGCTCAGAAGAAAAATTGTCCTAATTTCCAAAACGATATGAACATTTCATATCTTAGGTTATACATAAATTATTAAGTTGGTTAATGATTTAAAGAGTTATTTATTTGAAATAACAGTTTTGTTTTCTTAATAAAAAGCAACAGTTTCCAGTGGGAAGTTATGTGAAACAATATATTGATAAATCTGATACACTAAGTGAAGGCACAGTTGATATCATTGTATTGTGTGGGTCTGATGATTTTTTTTGGAGTTGGGGTTGAATATTAGTACCTTGCTTAGTAATGAATTAAGGCTTATAATAAATTTTGTCTAAAGTAAGTCTTATGTGTTACTTTAATAAAAATCAGTAATGGTAAATATTATCATGCTTCTAGCAATAAAATTCTCAGAACCACTTATTATAAAATAATTATGTGTCCGTAGTTTATATTGAATTACTTTTTTCATTTAGATCAAAGGGGCCTGTTGTGTCTAAAAGATTATGTGATGATTTGCGAAGTTGGTCAGTTGATGATGTTTGGATTCAAAAGTTCCATAGGTGGAGGATATATAATTTCCAAGAAGCAGTTGAATCTCATCGAGAAACTCATCATCCTCAGATTTATAATTTACCTAATGCCCCTCTTCATGCATTTATTGAGCTAAACATGAGGGCTATTAAAAAAGTAGGTGTTACTAATTAATATTTAGTTCATTGTTTTGACATTGAATATTAAAGCATGTTTTAAAATAGTTTCAATAATTTTTGAAGAATAAATATGTGAGCTCTTTCACACGTGTTGCAAAAGCACCACATTGTTTCGATCAAGGAGAGGATAGAACTACGTTAGTGTTCTGCAAGACTCCTGAGGTCCGTGCTGAAGCAGAAAGTGCTGGTGCAACACTTATTGGAGATATTGATATCATCAAAAAGATTGAGGTTTGATTTCATCTTTGAATGAAAATTGATTCTAATATCATTGTAATTTAGTAGTAATTGATTTTCTCTTTAGAAAGGCGACGTTGTACTACCAGATTTTCAATACATTTTAGCTCATCCAAATATTTTACCAGAGCTTGTAGCCTTAAGAGGTCTCTTGAAAAGGAAATTCCCGAATGTTAAATCAGGTATAAAGGAAAACAAGTTTCATTTAATTTAGTATGAGATCTATTTAATATTTTCTTACTTTTTTATCAGGTACTCTTGGAACCAATATTGGAGAATTAGTTACTACTTTTCGTAAAGGAATAGAGTATACTGCTCTTCAAGATTCTGGTGAACTTGATTATGGCTACATTAATGCACATATTGGAAATGTTAGTACTGTTTTTCTCTGCTGCTTTTCAGCCAAATACTTTTTAATATAACCTTTTACCTAAGTATATTTATACTGATATAATTGTGATATTACAATTATGACAGGGATGATGAAAAATGTTTTTATCAGTTTTTTAGATTACTTTTAGTTTATACTCTATATTTAGATTGAAGGAGGTAAATATTTACAATATTTTGGATGACTTTGTATTAAAGTAAGTGTCCACCTGAGACGAAACAGTCTCAAGAGTCATCACGAGACTCGACTCACAAATGCATGGGGGACTGAGAGCAGTATCAGAGACGTCCGGTCCAGACAGCTCTCCGAGAGGTCACCAATCACAAATATACATGCATATTTCTGCTATTGAGATTCAGTCGCCAGTCTTCCATTCAGCTTGGAAGAGTTTCCGAGGTCTAGAAACTATGCTATTGAAAATATAAGGAGGTAGAATTATACTGCTAAGTTTTTCAAATTCAAGCAGTTGAATTGATCCACAAATGCATCAAATTATTAATTATTATTATAAATAAATGATAAAGTAGCAAACCAAAAGTGTCATTAATAAGTAAATTACCCAGTGATATTTTTTAAATTATTTATCTGAGTTTTCCATTCCTAAGAATGAAACCTAAAATTTAATTGAAGGTGTTGAAGTTGTATTTTCCTAGGAAAACAAACTGAAATATAAATAAATTAAAAAACAGTTTATGAACTAAAATATTTATACTTCCTGATTTTCAATTATGACTTAAAAGAATTAATTAATCGAAACAAATGTGTCCTTATTGAAGTTCAAATCGCACTGCAGACATCTGAATACAATTTTTAAATTGTGCATCTTCTAGCCTCAGATCAGTTACGATTGTTGAACAAGTTGCTAATTCATTTAATCTATCCACCCATTTACTTACCCAACTGTCCATTTTTGTCTCATTCAGTTTTCGGCAGTTTTGTGTGCAACAATTGAACCAAGAACCAATAAATTCGATTATAAATAAAATAATTGATAATCAATAACTTGTCACAGCTGAGAGTGAATTCTCAAGTGGAATAGAAATAATTTGGTCTCAAGACCGCAATGACTATTAAGTCTCAGAAAGTTGTCGCAAGAGCAAAAGTGATCTCAGATGTAAATACTCTTTAGACTGGCCTCAAGATTTTATTTCAGATGGCCGCTGAGCTTTATGAAACTCCCAAAAGTTTTATTTTTAGTATTATTTTAATTTATTATATTTGAAATGCTCTCTGAGTAACATTTTTGCTTAAATGTTTATTAATATTTTATTTAATTCTTCAATTTCCAGTTGGATATGGAAATCAGTCATTTAGAAGAAAATTTCAAATGCTTGCTAGAAGACATTAATGTAATGAGACCCAATAGACCAGGGCCCTTTATTACCAGGTCATTATTAATAAAAGTATTTTCTGTATTAATTTTATTACTATTTTGAATTTAAGATATTTATAGATTTTGAAATTTGCAGAGTTTTGTTGACATGTGCACCATCAGTAGAAAGGCTGAAATTAGATCTTGAGCCTTACCTCGCTGATGACTTTGTAAAAGATGCTTATGAAAGTGATAGTGATGATGAAGCAGTAGCAAAAGCAGTATAATGTCTGTTAGCTTTAAATATAATAAATAAAGAGTTGTTGTTTTTTTTATTGTTCAGTATTTTATGAAATAAAAGTTTAATAATAACCCCAATATCATTATTGAAATTCTGTCCAGAAAATCTTGCAATAATGATGTCCACTGTGAACTGTTACTTTATATAAATTTTGTTTATTTATTTTCGACTTCCTTGACACAACAGTCCATGTTGGCTGAAATTCCCAAATTTTTATGGTATTTGTATAATCACTTTAACTATGGCAGTATATAGATGACCGTTTATTGACTAGGTGGAAAGTGTATATCAGATAATGTACCCTGTGCTGAGCTGAGGTATCTGAGCTTAGTGATTTTTATCAGGAAATGAATAATTTGAGTATTTAAAAAAATAAATAAATAAAAACATCGGTTCATCACTTGTTTATGTCTTATAATGTAGTAACATGTGTAGGGTCTTATGTTGTAATGGAATGTGAAAGTATTTATGGAGAGAGTACTTCTGGAGTATACTTATGGAGAGAATAAGTTCTAATGGCTGTTTTTGTTAAATCACTGATGACTACTAATGATTGCCACCAAGTCCTATCAGGTGTTGAGAATTATCTCATAGGATTGCATGAAGTAAATATTAACCAATCCAGGTGGGAATCAAACCTGCACACCTTAACTGAGTGCTTTAGGACCCATACCCCAACTAACAACCCTCTATAACAAGTGTTGTGTTTCTCCATTTATAGAATTAGTATTCATTCCAAAAGTTATTTATATTAGTATATGGATACTGCTTTTTATTAGAGATAAGACTGCCATTAAATGATGTTTCTTCCTCCATTTTTCTTATTTTGGTAACGGTTCGGATCGGCGACACCAACCCCTAAACCCGCTCAGAATACCTTTTATCGATTCTAACCTTGTTCCGATATATTTCGATGTTCTAGTCGCTGCTTTTAGAGGAGAAAGGTTATTCTTCTACATTTACTGAGAAACTCTAAATCCCTGTTGAAAGTAATATTAACTTCTGTTTACCTTCTAACGTTAAAATGAGAAATAAGAAAATATTAAAGTGGAAATATCGAAATATAAGACACTAAATCAATTTTGAATTAATATTAATTTAATCAACAATTAATATACTACTGAACCACCAGTAAAGTTAATTCCTGATGAACTTTCTCTCAGAGAAGTGAAAATAACAAATTATAAATATAAAAAAGACAAAATCCTTAAGTATTTATTTGGCATAACTCCTATTTATTTAACATTTGTAGCTACATGTTTCGGTGATAATGTTTCATCATCAGGCTTCTAATTTTTTTTTTAAACACATTAATCTGTAACATTATACCAATAGTTCTACAATTATATAGTAATGTGTCATTTACCTCTTAATCTGTGATTATTTTCACATTGTCATCAATTCTCCATGTTATAAGCAATTATATAATATAAGACAGAATCCTAGTTGAAAGTGAAGATGTTAATTTCTGCTATATTTTCTCATGGGAAGTGGAAATAAGAAAACATAAAAAACCTGTGATATACTTTCTCACATTTATTTATAAACTGATATGTTTTATTGAATTAATTATACAATCTGTCTCACTTTAGCACAAAAAGTAATATGGATGACAAAGAATCCATTCACAAAATATGTATACTGAAATTGTAACAACAAATACAAATATATAAAACACCAAATCCATGTACAAATAAATCTTGTTAAGTTTCATAACACTTTTACAAGTTGTAAATTTTATCACTTAAATTGATAGAACAAATATAAATATGTAAAACACCAAATCCATGTACAAATTAATCTTCTTAAGTTTTATAACACTTTTACACATAAGATTAGATGAAATAAGAAAACGTGAATTTATAAAACACTTAATCCTTTAGGAAACTCATTTTGTGAACTTCTGTTTCACTTATTTAGGTTTAAGAAGTCTAAATATCAACATAAGACACTAAACAACACAATCCAAGTGAAACTGTAGAAGTGATTGTTTACTTGTGAGGTTATAGGAATGAACTATCGAAAAATGTAAACTCGAAGTGAAGCGTAAGGATCGAACTGGTCGGTGTAGCGCGGGTCAACCTAGTTTGGTGGTGTCGCCGATCCGAACCGTTACCCTTATTTTTATCAACCGACTTAGAAAAAAAAGGAGGTTCTCAACTCATCTGTATTTTTTTTTTTTTTTTTTGTGTATGTTACGCGATTACTCGGTTAATTCTGAATCAATTTTGATGATTTTTTAAAAAGGGAGAAAAAATCCTTAGCTCTGCCGTCCTTCGGAAGGGACGTAAAATGGGGGTCCCGAGCCTGTGCGATGTCAGGTACTCGTTAAAGATCCCTATCCTAATTATACCTGGATTGGCAAAATTTAGGACTCCCACCGTAGCATCGTCCGATTAGCCATAGCAGCTTAAAGTGACGTTAAACGAAATAAAAAAAAAAAAAATTCTCGATGTTAAAAATTGTGTAAATAAGTCGAACTGAAAATAGGGTTCAAAAGAGAGAACTTCTAGGACCACCTCTATGAAATGAACTATTAGAAGTCATCGCCTCTTTGACTCGAACTCAAATTAAAAGAATTTCATGTCTAATTTATCTTCAGGTTTCCCATCATTGTTTGTCTTTCCAGTTCATAGTACATCAGTCACTTATTATTAGTTATTCACTCGAGTGAATAATTTTACAGTGGCTATTGTAAATTCTTTCAATTAACGAAAAGATAAAATTGATTTGCAAAGTGCAGAAAGGAGAAAGAAGTTGAGCGTTTGTTGCTAGTGAATTCCGAATTCCGCGTAGTTCTCTTTCAAACATCCTAAAGAATAAACAAAAGATCGCCACTTGTGGAAGGAGGTAAGACAACTTATAAGCACCCTCAGAAAAAATCGCAGTTCAGTTGAAAGTTATATGATAAATTGGTACCGGGTATTAAATTTTCTGTATCAATGATTTTATATGTATGTACAAACAACATTCCCATTAATGAAAATGTACTTAATGATTTCAACTACAATTTTGTGTTCAATTTTCCCGTTTACATGCAGATAAGTGGAATAATAACCTCGGTAATTCTTTGTACATTAAGTCGAACTGTTTTTCAGGGTAGCTCAAGATCGAGAATTGACTGTATAAACAAATATACACTCACCACTAAAAAGTAAAAAATAATTTTTAGAAAAAAAAACAAAACCGACTTCAAGATTAAACCTACATAAACAAACTTGAACTAAAAAATAATATTTTAATTGCTTCGAAACAAAAACCATTAAATGACAATCAACGAAATTATCGATACTTATATACCTATTCACAATTTATGATCAGCTATTTTTGGAGTCGGTGCTAACCAAAAAAAAAAACAGAATTTGAAAAGAAATGGTAATTGTAAAGATGCTCCCACTGTTTCATCACCGCCACACCACTGTCTCCGGCCATTCGAAAGTTTATTGCTAAGGCAAGATTAAACTGCCCTTCTTGGCTGGCACCGACTCTATAAATAAGTGATCATAAATTGTGAATTTGTAAGTATCGATAATTTCGTTGATTGTCATTGAATGGTTCTTGTTTCGAAGCAATTAAAATATTATTTTTTAGTTTAAGTTTGTTTATGTAGGTTTAATCTTGAAGTCGGTTTTTTTTTTTTTTCTAAAAATTATTTTTATTTAAAATGTATTTTATAACTTCTGTTTAGCTTATAAGTGAATAGTGCCATTGACGTTAAAATATCAACCACATTAAATGCCTATTATTATTTCTTATTAAACTAATAGTATTTGTTTAATATATTGTTTAATTTTCCTTTTATTCTATTATAATCTTCATACTATAATAATGAAGATGTTCTGTTATATCACACATTATTATATCTTATTTTGCATTCATCTATTGTTCCCTAGTATTTTATGACGTAGAATTGAACTGCAAGCCGTTTCTTTTTCTTATGGTATTTCTTATTTGGCCTATTCTCATGATCTATTATATGTATAGGAGGTGATATCCTTCTTTGGTTGATTGATATCTTTCTCTTGCTATTCATTATTTATTCTTTATCAGATCTCTATGACTCTGTCTCAGACCATTTTAACTGCTTGAGATACTTTTTTTTCTCACTGCTTCTAGTGGGAAATACATGCAGTTTTCTTATACTTCAAAATCCAGACTTTATTGTTTGTTTTGTCTCAGTTCATTAAGTTCTTCTTATTTTTGCCGTTACTTTGTATAGAAATGTTGTGTCAGCATAACAGCATAGCAAGAGGTACATATGCTTAATCAAATATCAATCTTATGCGATCAACTCCCACATATCGTCATCAATGGATTTTAGCAAACCTTACCCAAAAATATTCCACTTAATTGATTGTTTGTGGGCGAGATGGTTCGCCAATCTCTGGAAAACAATCGCTCTGCTGCCATTGATGTGGAAACAGTAGCAACATATTTCCTTGCCAACCTAGATAAAATTGCATGAAAAACATTAAACATAAAAACTTTCCCTTATTTTAACCAATTTTATAAGGTTTTGTTATTTTTTTAAAAACATCTATAGTTTTATGTTGTATTTTTATAGTATTGAGAAAATGATAAATCCCAAGGAACCTATCGATATATCAAAAGAAAAAAATATCAGTCTATCGAAAGAAAAATTCCGATTTATCGTTTATCGATGCCCATCCCTACTGTTGATAGATGAATTAGGTATATAATAAAATTATTAGGATATAAAATACATGAATGATTGAATGGGTGATCTTAACAACGGGGCCGTAGCCCACATGCGTAATTTTTCAGCAGAGCCTAAAATGTGCTGAATATTTAGACCGATTTATTTTTAACTTAAAAATATTGTAGTCGCGTTATTTGTACCTATGTAAGCAACCATGTAAAAATTTTCAGCCATATTCTATGCCCAATCGAAGAAAAAGATTATGGCAACAACGTCGTAACTTGCATGGGATACGTCATTCTTACCTATTCCCCTACAAATTATGGGGAGAAATCGTGAGTAATTTTGAGTAAAAATGAATCTTTTCAGTCTTGGTAACTCTTTAACCCTTATCCTGGCAAGGGGAATTACAGTTCCCATCAACTTTGGTTAAATTATATGAAGTCGCTATTTAAATGGAGACGTCGCAAACGGCGTTGTTCTGTTTAGAAGACCCTTCTTAACAAATAGGCAGCCCTGCAGAGCAGGAGAAACGCGCTGAGTTTTTGACGGTATTGTGGCAAAGTCCGGTTGGGCTGTTGACTATGGTTGGCTCTGCGAGTTAGGAATGTTTACAACAGGTTTTTATTAGTTATACATTGTTTCTCAGGCCAGTGATCGGTTTATCCCTATGGATTGAATTGTTTACTAAAGAAAACGGCAAAAAAATAATATAAACTTACATTCAGAGTTTTATAATCGAAGAAATTAAAAAGGGAACCTCAGTCCCCCTTGCCAGGTTACCAGTACACCTACTAGGGGAACCTTAGTTCCCCTTGCCTGAATACCAGTATTGAAAAAAAGGCGATTGATTTTACTTCTTGCCTGAATAAAAATCTTTATAAAAAGAACATCAAGAAAATGAAGATTGAGAAAGAAAGAAAAATGTAGATAAAACGCCTAGCGGAAAGAAGAGAGCATCAAATTTGCTAGAATTTTCTCTAGAAGAATCCAGGGCTGATTTAACCTAACAGCTCATCCTTGCTGGAGTTGGATCTGTATCCTGGAATGGAGCCTGGTCGCGCTTCCTTTTCAAGCCACAATCGAATAACTCATGGAGTGAGTACCTGCCACAATTTCGATGAGATTTCAGGTGGTGAACATTTGCAGACTTTTACAGGAAAAGGTAAATGTCTTTTTTTTTGTCACATCAACAAAACAATTTTTCTCTGATCAAAACTTGACAGTTCTTACCAGGAACTGTCCTTTCATTACCATCTCACTTACAGTATCAGTCGAGCTGTGTAAGCAATAGCCTTTTCATTTTTTTTTTTTTTTTATTTATCTAGGGGAGTCCAAGTTGTCTTTCTAAAGTTTTTTATTTCTTCATTTTAGTCATATTTTTTTGATTTTGGTTTATTATTCTTAGAAATGATTTCTTTTAGTTAATGTGGAATTCAAATCTATTCTAAGTTGATTCCAATGACATGCTGAAAGACTGAGTTTCTACCTTTCTAAAATCTCAGAAAGCAGCTGATATTTATTTTCGATATAATTTACAATTTTATGACAGGTTTAATGAGATTTAAATTTTTATCTTCCCTAATTTTCCTAGATGGTAGCCTGGGAAGGGGAACCATAGTTCCCTTTTTGTTGCAAGAATAACCTGGCAAGGGGAACTACAGTTCCCTTTTTCGACGAATGACCATAAAAATAATTAAAACCAATTTTGGCGGGAATAGATAATCGTTTCTTGATTTATGAAGGCTAAACTTCAATTTTTCAAAAGATTTATAAAAAAATTCCCAATACTTCTGTTTTTGCCAGGAAAAGGGTTAATAATTAAATCATGGCGAGAGTGATGATTCTCCTGCTAGAGAAATCACGAAATATGGCTCTTAATGAGTTTAGTAACTTCATCGTTTAATTTGTTCGGATTATTATTGTGGGTTCACTGTATAAAACTTTCCGTTTTTATCTTCATTTAGGTGTTTTTAGCGACGAGAGCCATGAGAAAATGTAGTAACATTCATGACATAACATAACATTCATGACTGAGGGTTATTATCTTGTTGCCGAGAAATATCCCCCTTTCACGGCTAGAATCAAGGCTACCAACCTCAGCGAAGAGGAAAAAAAAAAGTATTCGACACGAAGCATATTGAGGGCAACGACATTTTGTATCAAAATCTCCGTTTTTAAAAAGTTGTGGGTAATGCCGTTCTTGAGGTCACCCATTCAATTATAAAAAAATCATATTATGAACAGCATAATAAAAATCTTAATTAACAGCATAATGCCAAACCATCACAGATTGGTTTGACATAAGCCATTATTAGTAGCTATGTGGCTAATGAATAATTGCACTTTCTCTCATTTTTATATTTCCATCATCTTTTTTTCAGATTATTATTATATGTGACTTAAAGTTCTTATGTACTCCAACTATCACAGGAAGGACGGGTTATCCTACAGGTTACCAACATATTCTAGGCGTGGTGGGAACGTCAAGATTCATTCCGTTGGTCTGCCACGAAGTAAATAACCGAGCAATATGATACCCTCGCCTCAATTCGCTTTACCATCAAGTCCCCATATTTTCATCTTAATGGTTATTAAAACTTTTTATTACTATGGGGCACTAAACGAATATTATACTGTCTCATGAAATGGTACATTCAAGGTCAATTAAATTAAATGAGTATGTAATTTTTGATAAATACTCAATAGAAAATTTAAAAAAAAATCTAGATCTATACTAGATTATAGAATGGAATGGAATTTTTTTTTCTAAATTATACAGGATTATATGAGTATCCTCTGACTATTAGCAGCGGTAGATGGGATTATTTATGCACAGTCGACATATACACACTAGGTACTCGAAAGAATCCAAAGGTCAATACTATATACAAAGACATAGGAAAGAAGGTAACAATATAGGCTGCACCTGGATAATTTTATACAAGAGGGAGAACGGGATAAGAGCTAAATGCATTCTTTGAGCTACTTGTTTTGATAACCACGAAGAAAAATTCGCAACCATAAGAAGCAAAATTGCTTCTAGATCTTCCAAGAAATGTACTCCACGGTGTTATTACATTCCTACAGGCATACAATAGGAATATAATACATCCAATACTTAATCCAGACATTCACGACCAAATCATTATGAATAATAAGAATTAAGAAAGTATAAGACATACAAGCTTACATTGTCATTGGTCAAAAAAAAGTTTGCGGAGTCAAAAAGTTCAGATCTTATGAATAGAAGACAAGCTGGTGGAACTGTGAGGTTAAGGGGACAGTAAATGAAAAGAAGAGAACCTGGAAGAAATATGACATCTTAAGAAACGTTTCGGAGCTGGAAGAATTAATTAGCTTTATAAATTATACAGAGAATGTTGTAAGAAGTACAAAGAACGAATCCAATTGAGACTTTGGGAAGTCAATTGACGAGAGTTTATTTGTATAGATAACAAAAGGAAATTCTAGAATACAGTAATGGTGTTTGGATGGATGAATTTGAAACCTTTCAGAAATTAAAAATAATAGAAGCGTATAGCAACTATTACAAGAAGAGATTCCCTAAATTTGAAGCGCTAACAGTAGTACACTTAGATTAAGGAGAATAATGCCCGAGGAGCCAGTTGAGAATACGGATGATTGCTTTGTAGAGGTTGGATGATAATAAGCACTGCTCAACATGGAGTTAAGAAAAGCAGCTGGAAAGGATAACATCCCACTCTAATTCATAAACTTTGGAGGAGAGGAATAGGAAAGGATCCGCCAAATGCTTTTCTGAAAAATTCCGGATGAAAACATAATTTCAAAAGAATGAGAATATATTTTTATCCCGATTCACAAGACAAATAGCTAGGATCGGAAGATAGCCATTGATTTTGATTACACAAAAAAAAAATTCCTCCTAATCTGATTAAAACTATTTCAGCCTACCAGGATTCCAAGTTAGAAGTCTGTGAGTTTGAAGGAGATCTACAAGAGAAGAACCCCTCTGACGATTGTTGTATATTGAAAGCTTGTTACGATTTTAGTTCAATCATTTGTATTTTCATATGATATAGTAATATATGCTGACTATAAGAAAACATACAGAAACGAGTCCTACACCACAAGAGAAAGAAAAAGAAGAGCGTTGAAAAAGTAATTTCTAAACTGATAAGAGATATCATAGATATTTTTTTCTATTTAATTTAGATTATTACTGTACAATACAATATGAAAAGATCCTATACAACTGATAATCTCAGTCAATATAATTACCAGCAATTCTCACTTTAGTCAGAAACAGCCTCGATTTTACCTCTGGTTTACTTCCTTTCTAATACGAAAAGCTAATGCTTTGACTGGCCAATCGTATAATGTATCCATTTTCATCATGAACAGGAATTGTATAAACGTATGAAAATCAATGAATTATATATTTCATCTGATTGAACTGGAATGTTTTTGTTTTTCACCTTCAAACAAAAAAAAAAATATATATATCACTATGACATTCATGTTTCATTATCTAAATTTATGAATATACTCGGAAGAAAACTATAGTTACTAATTATCAGTATATGGGTCACATAAAGATAATGTTAATTGACATAAATAGATTATAGCGTAATAAAATAAAACATTTATTTCTTCCGGAAGTACATATATATACTGTCAACAACATCTAATTGTTTGAAAGGAAGAAAATGTATCATCTCGGGTTCATTCTATTGTTTTCTATTTTTTGTACTGAAGCGATTTCTCAAGATGTAAGTTTTCTTTTATAAATTTTGTATTATTAATAATGTTTCTATCAATGGCTGTTGAAGCAAGATTATATAGTCTGTTCTCATGCATGATTCATAAATCCATTTATTGTATTATAATTATGTTATGAAATTAGTAGTGTTGAATTGAGACATTATTCTACATTTATTAATTATTAATGTCCCTGGCACAATTTTTATTGCTAAATTACATACTAATTGAATTATTTATAGTTAAAGTACTTCAATGGGTTGGATTAAAGTCCCAATATATATATATATAAAAGATTCTCAATTATGAATGAAATAAATAAATCCTTAAATATATTGAAAAACAAACCCACTTTAAAGTAATTTATTATTTTTTAATAAATGTTACCATATGCTTAACAAAAAGAATAGTTACTTTTATCCACTTATTACCTTCTGAATACTGTAGTCTATAGAAACAAAGAAATCTTTATCTGATGGTATGGAATATAGTTAGGGTATGGCATGACCAGAGGCAAAAAGACCAGAGGAAAAAGATTCCATTAAAAAAATCTCTGCATGATTACTTTTGCAGAGTGGCAATAGATCAGAGATTATTAAATATGGAGTGAAGAGGAAAATGAATTACTTAAGGAATCTTAGTAAGCTTATCATGATATGAAGGGGGGAAAATAATAACAGTTTTATTTGATTAATTAAAAAAAATCACTAAATAGCAATACCGACTTAATTATTCATAAATTCTACAATACGTTTCGATCAAAAATATTCTCTACTTCTTGGATCTATTAGTATGGTTTGCTTTTCTTCTGGAACATCTAGGTATTAATGCTATGATATTAAAAAGTTTTTGTTTACAAATTTACTATTGCAAAATAGTAGGTTTACACTTTTCTTTAGATCGCATAAATTTTCCTTTGAGGATATTTGCAACCACAGAATTAAAATGTCATTATATTTTTACTTTAAATGTAGGAAACCACTTACAGGACCTTTTCAACAATGGTTTCTTAGATTGTTATTACTGAAAATGTTGTAACCTTTTCTGCTTACAAAAAATTAACTTGGCTCCTTTGAATTGAGTACAGTTCACTTTTAATTTTTATTCCTCATTATGTCTTCTCTTCAAACTATGAAAGGGCTGTCTTTATTTAATGTAAACTTTGAGGTAAAGCTCAAACATTTTATGGATAATCATTTTAGTTTATTTGAAATTCTATGAGTTAGGTTTTTATAAAATTGAAGCTACATTGATTTGATGTCATTTTTACTTGTTGAAGGTTACCCAAAAGAATTGCACTGTTTATTGCAAGTCAAAATATGATTATGGTGACTGGTACGGCTGGTCTTATTGGTTTGATACCTCTTCAGAAGAAAGCAATGGCTATGATTCAATGACCCTATATCTACAGGGTATAGGTTTACTAATTTCATGTTTTTCTGTTTTAGTTTCTGCAGGATCAGAAAAAAAAAAAAAAATGACTAATTGTACAATTGTATGTACAGTACCATCTACATCTAGTCTTAACACTTCTATTTTATGGAAATTACATCATAAAGCCATTTATGTTTTGTAACATAGTGATTTTTACAATGTGAATTTGTACTTTTGTAAATTATGAAATTGGAATTGGAAGAAAGTATAAATTATCTGAACTTTTGTTAGATAATCATTTTAGTTTATTTAATATTCAATGAGTTTTTATAAAATTAAAGCTACATAGATTATTTATTAGTTTTGCATGTTTAAGGTTCTCCAAAAAAACTGCACAGTTTATTGCAAGTCAAAAGATGATTATGATGATTGGTACAACTGGTCTTATTGGTTTGATGACTCAAAAGAAAGTAATAGCTATGATTTAATGACAAATTGTACAATAGTATGTACAGTACCATCTCCTGGAACAACCACACCTACTTCTGCACCTACAACTTCGACTTCTACAACTGCACCTACAACTTCGACTTCTACAACTGTACCTACAACTACTACTACAAAAATTCCACTATGAAACCATTAAATTTTGTAAATAAGTAGTTTTGATTATATATATTTTTTAAAAATTTAGTATTTGGTTATTAGCAATAAATTTGCACATTTGTAAATTATGAAATTTCCTTGGAAAATAAGTTTTAATTATCTGAACTTTTTATATATAATCATTTTAATTAATTAACATTCTATAAGTTAGGATTTTATAAAATTGAAGCTTCAGTGGTTGTATATGTGTTTTACATGAAGCTTATCCAAAATAATTGCACAGCTTATTGCTTTATCTGCTTCCACAACTTTTACAACTAAACAACAATAACTCCTAGGGCTGCACTTATGACACCTACATCTGCCTGTACAATAGTTTGGAGCAAAAAAAAATAATAATAATAAAGGCATGAGAATCCTTGATAGGAGGAAAGTGATGAAATCAGCTAAGTAAAAATGTGTGAAAATTTCATTTTGAAATTATGTCATCTCGTGGTCGCACAAATCGTTTAAAGTGTTTTGTAGCCTAAATAAAAAAAATTAAAAATAATATTGTAATCGTTAACAATCCTTCACTCTGGTATATTTGATTTATATTGAAAAGATATTTCCTAGTTTTAGAAGAGATACAAACGTAATAGAAATTGTGAAACCACACTACTGCATATTACATAAGCATGGTAAAGGGACATATTAATGGAAATGTGATGAGAGAGGGGTGCTTCAACAAAATGGAATCCTGTGATTTACAGACCACAAGCACCAGTTGCACAAATAAAGATTCTGAGGAATCCCTTTAAAATAATAATTTGAAGATAAAACTGATTAAGTTAAGTTGGGGGGCAAAAAGAAGAAAGGAAGAGACAAAGTCTCCTAAATCCAACCAGATGTGAACAGCTCTTCTGAATTAGGCTGTTGTATCTGGTTGCTCTGTTGTTATAGCTACATCGTATTTGAAAGATCTAGGAATGGTTTCAGGAGCTGTACTGTAGCTAGAGCTGTTTGTATATCGCAAGTCTCTCTTGTTTTGTGGGCCTCCTTCACACTAATGAGCTACCACAACGTCTTTTACTTTGAAGTGTGGATAGGAAAACATCTGCCTCAAATTAACACTCAGGGGATATTAGAAAGGCATTTTCGTACTGTAAAAATTTGGAGATAGCAGAGAATTTGAGCTAATCCTTAGAGGTTTGCCAGAAAATGACTTGAAAGTAAAGTACTGCAGTATTTGACAGTAAGTTAAGTACAATTTACTCAGCTGTTTCTTCTGGTTGCCACCCTCCCTTGCAAACAGATCGCCTGGGACAGTTTCTCACTCAAGGTTGTAAAACACTGATTTTACCTCCACACGTGGCAATTTAAGTCCCAACTGCCTAGACTCCTGGCCGAATTCATGATGAAGGTTGGTTTGAGGTAAAAAAGAATTTTAGTTGCACAAATGGATCCCGTCACTTTTATTACATGACTTTAAGGAGCACCTATTTACATAATGGACCTAAAAGAAAAACAAAAAAAAAAACTCATGATTTTCTGCTGAAGAATTCTTTTTTTACTCTTCCTGAGAACATCATCTTGCAATGTTTCATGTTAGGCACCTGTTTGTGAACTGGCTGAACAGAGGATCTGGGATACCAGGTGTTATAGAGAACCAACTGACATCCAATAGTTTAAGATTGCTATAGTACAGGCTACAATGCAATTGAATATACCATGGTATCATTTCATGGCAATAAACAAGAACGTCTACGACCCATCTATGCGAAGGAGAACTGGGGCACATTGATGACATTCCATTCCATTTTCATGGAGCCATATCAAACCAGTAACCTCTGCTGAAGTCTAGGGCGAAAAAAAGAACTCGGATATACACGACGAAGAAACTTCCATGATATGGCATGAATAAGGAATTTCTCAATAAAAATTGGAATTTTTGTATTTTCGCAATTTAGTAAAACCTAAAACTTCAAACGATTTGTACGACCTCAAGATGGTCATATTTTATTCTCAATTTTTTACACAATTAATTTGATCCTATTTTGTCACTTTTCAAGAGTCAGGGCTTCACAGATTCAAAATTTTTTTTCGTTAACCGTTTTCGCTTCACCATATCGTACACATTCTGCACCTGCTGGCACAAGTTTTTCAGCTGCACCTACAACTTCTACTTCTGTACTTGCAACTACTACATCTGCACTTAGAACTTCTTCATCTGCATCTACGGCTCCTAAGTATTATTTCTTGACCAACGGTTATGCAAGGAGGTGATGTGGTCAGCAACCACCAGAATTTCCACCAATTACGGGTACCGACTTTATGAAGGCTGGGTGCACCCCAGGATGGTCTCCAGACCACGAAGTCGATCCACGGTCGAAAAAACAGAAATTTAATCTTTGCCTTGAGCCGGGCTGGAACTCAGACCCCGAGCTTAGCAGCTCTGAGCCTTACCCACTCAGCTACCCCACTCACCTAGAAGAAAGCAGTTCGTAAATTAAGATGGCCAATTTTAATTGTACCTAACTTAGATTAATTAGTTTCACTGGTTGGAGATCCTATTTTTACTAAAAATCTTATTTTTCTGAATGATATTATTAATAAATATTTATTTACAAAACTCTTTTTTTTTTTTTTTTTTTTTTTTTTTTTACTAATGAGTTCAACAATTTAAGACTTGTGAGACATCACCATTTATTGAAATGACTTTCCAGAATGATACTTCAAATGACTTTCTATATTGATGATATAGAATAATAATGATTCAATTTATGATGCACAATAAAAGTGAATTATAAACTATCGTAAAAATATATTGAACAAATGTAGTTCTGAATTTTTTTTTCCAGTGCATGAGTTGCAGGTGAAGTGTAAGGATTGATATTAATTAAGATTAAACTACAAAATTTTCATTGAAAATACAATGACTTATAACACACTCATTCTAGTACATAAGTAAGAATACAATGCCTAGATACCTACACATGATACAACATATTGATGACTAACTCTGCATACATTATTAAGGCTGGTACACGCCTAAAGGTATAAATATAAGATAGAAGCCGGTCTCTAGACCAGTTTTGAATCAGCTCAATTTACCTGAAGCCTCAGCGCTCTAAAAGAAGTACTCCACCTCTTACACCACCCCCTGTACTGCACCTCAAACTGAAACATGAACACAATGAATGCCTGAAGAGTCCCTCTTCTTCACAGTAAATCTTTAATATATTATAACTAGCACAGTTACTGAAATCACTTTTATCATTCCTCAGAAATATTATTTCCTTGTTCATCTTTCGCAAAACAAAAAAAAAACTCATCCATTTTTCTTTTGAATGCGGATGCTAATCAAAACCATGCCGACGGACTTACATCCTTGCTACATGACAAAGAAATCGATAAAGCATTGATTACATAGACTAGACTGACTCGTAAACAATATCTCAATATTTCACAAACTTAAAATACGAGGGTGAATCAAATATAAACGGTAATTTTCAAAATTATATTTATTGAATAATATTATACAGAAACTATACCTTCAACATTTTTCATTGTAGTCTCCTGCATTATCTACACACTTCTGCCACCGATTTGGAAACTTGAATATTCCCTGTTCATAAAAAGACTGTGGGCGAGTTTTTAACCATTCGCGCACGTGCTTTTCGACGTCTTCATTGTTTTCAAATCGTTTTCCTCCAAGTGATTCTTTCAGGGGCGCAAACAAAAAATAGTCACAAGGGGACAGGTCTGGACTGTAAGGAGAGTGTTCGAGAGTTTCCCAGCCCATTTCTTCCAATTTATCCCTTGTCAACAATGCGGTGTGAGGCCTTGCGTTGTCATGGAGAAGGATGACATCTCTAATGGGCACACCTCGTCTTTTGTTCCGGTAACTGGTTTTTGCTGACTGTAGCACCTGGCAGTAGTAAGCCGCATTCACTGTTCGTTGATCGTGAAGAAAATCAATGAGTAGAACTCCCCTTGAGTAAAAAAAAATTGTTGCAAGAACTTTTCCGGCTGAGAGACGTGTTTTGGCTTTCACTGGGCAGCCTTCATCCTTCCTTCACCACTCCTTACTTGCCAATTTCGATTCGGGGGTGTAATGGTGGACCCACGTCTCATCACATGTGACGATGCGCCTCAAAAAATCTTCACTTTCTTCTCTTCGAAGACGTCGAAAAGCACGTGCGCGAATGGTTAAAAACTCGCCCTCAGTCTTTTTATGAACAGGGAATATTCAAGCTTCCAAATCGGTGGCAGATGTGTGTAGATAATGCAGGAGACTACATTGAAAAATGTGTTGAAGGTATAGTTTCTGTATAATATTATTCAATAAATATAATTTTGAAAATTACCGTTTATGTTTGATTCACCCTCGTACTTAAAATTTGACCAAACTTCAAATACATACTACACAGACGTAAAAGCCCACGCCAGAATTTCTGCCATCGTCCACCTGTTTCTATCTTACTAAATTCCTCCAATTCGCATCCGTTATTATCAGAACCCTTTCTTATCACAATTGGAGCACCCTGTTATTCTCCACTTTATTGGAGAATAATTACTCTTATTGTCCTCCCTATTATTCTCTATTATGCACCAAACTCCAACGCCCATTTAAACACATTTTTCAATTCATTAGGTCACTGCTTTCCCTTTGGTTCAGGATTAATTGGCCGAACACACAAACAGATTCGAGAGCCTGTAACTTTTGTGGCTGAACAATGTTGTCCGGACTTACTTACTAAAATTCCTATTTCCTCTTTAAAACGGTATCCCATTGGAAATTGTAGCTTTTTTTTTGAGAAGCTTTGACGTGAAGAAGAGCAAGAAATAGGGAATGAATTGAATTTTCTAAAAGTTATCCGTTGGAATCTCTCGAGCGACCACTTAAAAACTTAAAGGGATTAATACTTGATCGAATGGCCCATCAACTTCAAAGTCAATAACTATTTCCAGAATTTTTTATTTCTTCAGTAAAGGAGTATTTAATGTTATTTATTATATCTAATACACTTTATTTTAGCAACAACTCCTCTTAAAACAATTAATCTTCACACAATGTTACATGTTTCGGGATATTCCATCCCATCATCAGACTTTCTATACTTCTGGTACTATCCAGAATGTCAATCTAACTGTTACATTTTAAGTAATAGGTTAAGGTATTTTAAAATGTACCATAAACTGGGACAACTTTGCCAGTTTTTGAAAAAAGTGTTGTTTGGCCCTTCGTGAAGTTTCTGACCCATTATATAGAAGCGCTAGTGTTTTCATCATATAGAGGAGTTATTTTTTAAAAGAAACTCTTATGTTTAATCAGATTTATCCAATGTTTACAGGTTTTATCAGTGTTTTTCTTTGCTTGTTTTGCAACTGTTGGTTTTGATACCCTTACAAAGTTTCTCGTCCTACTCATACATTCAAAAGTAAATGATAAGTATTTATTATGTCTAATACATAATTTAATATTTATTTAGAACAACTTGACAATGTAAATTTTACTTTTTCTTAAGGTTTATAATATAACTTGGCAAAGTTGCACTAGGAAGTGAGGTCAAGATGGAGCAACTTTGCCAACCTATAACTTTGTGTATGTTTTTACATAAAAAGCTATATTGCAAAAGTGTAAAGCATTTTGTGGACAAATTCACCAAATTCTACGGAGGCGAAGAGTTGGAAATATCCGATCCGCACAAACAACACAGGGAGATCAGTTTACTTCCTAAGCCTGGCTCATGAAGCTTTATTAAATGTAGGAGACATCATTTATATAATTGACTCGCCATATATTGAACTCCGAGGCAAATACACACTAAGGATGAAAATGTCAAAAGTTTTTGTGGTTTTTAAATTTCATTAGGTATTTCAAGTTTTGTTTTAATGAATTTCATTATTACGATGATTCATTCTAAATACTGTAAAATCTAAATATATGTCATTTTCTGAATACCACACACTCTGAAACCCTGATGAAGGCTTGCAGTGCAAGTCGAAACGTCGGCATTATAAGTTAAAATATTATTTTTAATTGCTGTGTATCTATGACTGCATACCCCAACAATCTACAACTCTAAATACTTCTCAGCCAACTAATAACTTATCAATATGTCATTTTTTCGTTAAAATGTTTTCATTTTAGTTCAAACAATCCTTTTCTCTGTCTATATCTCTATTTTTTAAGTGTTTTTTACATACTTGGATATTTACCCTATCGGACGGTAACTTTGCCAATGCTATTTTTCTATATTTTTAAATTTAATTTAAAGATTAAATTGTAATTATTGCATATATTTTAAATTAAAAGATCTAGACTCATAATTATAATGGGTTTGAAACAGACTTGAACGCTACTGGTTAAGGTAAAAGTTGTAAGGAAAAATTAAACATGGCAAAGTTGCCGCAGTTTACGGTAACAGTTTCAATTGACATGGTGGGATAACACCAGAAGAATAGAATGTCTGATGATGGGATGGAATATTTCGAAACATGTCACATTGTGTGGAAATTAATTGTTTTAAGAGGAGTTATTGCTAAAATAAAGAGTATTAGATATATTTCCAGAGATCTTTTAAGAAGCATGATCTGTCGAGATAACGCTCGGGTAAATGACTACAGGCACAGAATTTATCGGACATTAAGGCATAACAACTCATATTTTTTCTATTTTTTTTATTTTTTTTTTTTTTATAGAAGTAATAAATATATTCAATAAGTAAGTAAAATAAAATTTAAATTTAATAATTTAAAATTGCAGCCCTCTAGTTTTTTTTTTTTTTTTTTTTTTTTTTGCTTATGAATTCACTTTATTTTTCAAACTAAAAAAAATATTATAGTAATGAGAAGTGAAGATCGTCCAAAGATTATGTGTTTCATAATGATAAAAGATATAGTTAACTGGTATGATGAATGGAGAAGAAGATTCTTCTCCGATTATGTGTTTCAGTGCTGCGATCTATTGTCCCAGAATAAAACACTGGTGTTTTTCCTTATTGGCCTTAATGCCCGGAGATCCCACTTCCCTTTATTTCATTTATTTAATCAACATGTTGACTTAAACAATTTTTATTTTTTGAACAATTCTTATTTCATTAAGTTTGATATTTTAATATATTTTCCAGTGGCAGCAACCTGCTTCTACTCTAGGGAAACTTATTAAGATTGAAATAAAATAGGACTGTTACATAGACGCATCTGCAATACGTACTGTTCAGATAAATACCTATTACATCAAAAAATATAATTCACTTGAATGGAATATCCATTAAAAAAGTCATTTCACCTTAGTCTCCTCTCCATTTATCTTTAGGCTTCTTTGGGAATGTGGATCGGTCAAACAATTCCAGAGTGTGGTCCTTAGCATACCCACTTTTTTTTTTTTTATATTATGTTTCTAACTAAACCTTACATAATTATCTCAATATAACTTTCGCCGTCGACTTCATACTTCTTAGATTTTTGAAATTTTATAAAAACCTTTCCAACCTTCTGGCTCATTATTCAATTCAACACATTTTTATAACACAGTAATATCTTTATAAACTTCTGTGGCACCAAGAGCTTCAGTAAATATATATTTATTTTGGAGTTTAGGCAATGGCCAGCTTTTATACTCAAGTCTCAAGCATCTGTTTCATGATTTTTTATGGCCAAAGGATATTCCGCCATTATTGTTCTTGTAAGCTTAGACCTAAACCTTCGATATTTTGAAGGGACTAAGGAAACGTGACGGTTAAGAAACAGTCCTGTTCTTTTTTTTTTTTTTTTTTTTTTTTTTTTTTTTTTTTTTTTTTTTTTTTTTTTTTTTTTTTTTTTTTTTTTTTTTTTTTTTTTTTTTAAATTGAAAATAAATTACATAAAGCCAAATTAGGCAAATCAAAACATAGGTACATGTTTGGATACACATCCATCTCATGTGAAATAGTATTTAATATGGAGGAATCTATATAAACAAGTAAATAATGAAAATTTCATAAAACAATAGGAAAAACTAAAAAAAAAACCTACACAAAAAAATAAACAATACTAGTTCAATTTACAATTATAGTTAATTTTATGAATTATAATAAATAATAGTTAAATTATAATCCAAGGCAAGTAATAAAGATAATAATACAAAACTTATAATTACAAAATATAAACAAAATGATAAACTTTTATTCATAACTTTATGGTGTAAAGATGTTTACACTACTCTAATTTATATACTATTTTGTAATTTATAGAAATTAGTTGTTTTTTTTTTGTCCTTAAGTAATAGGTGTTATGTCCGTTTGTTTTGTATCATTTTAGAGTTTTCTTGTTGTAATTACCTATTGCTTGGATATATGGGTTTTCAGATATAGCAGTTGATATGAAAAATGACTTTTTTGGGACTGAATGTGTTGTTTGATTGTGGTTAGATTGAGGTCAGTGAGCATAGTGGCAATTCTTGTGTATTTGGGGTACTTATTTATGATTCTCATACAAATATTTTGTATAACTTCCAGTTTTCTGTAATTTGTGTTACATGTATTACTCCAAACAGGTGATGAGTAGGTTATCATAGGTCTGATTACGGATTTCTAGAGTATTAATTTATTTCGATTGGATAAATTAGAGTGCTTATTGAAGTAAGGGGACATTTTACTGATCATATTTTTTATTTTGTTACATTTTTTATTTACATGTGCTGTAAATGTGAGGGATCGGTCTAATTCTACACCAAGATATGTTGCTGATTGTGCCCAAGGGATATGGTAGTTTTCTATAGATATATAGTGGTCTATTGTTGGTCTTCGTTTTGTGAAAATTATTGCTGTAGATTTGTTTTTGTTAATTTTGATTTTCCATTTGTTGTATCTGTTAAGTTTTTTAAATACGGACGATAAACGGTGGGCTATGGTATCAATACTGTATGAGCTTGTATATAAGGCGGTGTCATCAGCAAATAGGGATCGTTCAATTAAAGGGGTACTGGGGAGATCTGATGGATAAATGTTAAAGAGTGTGGGTGAAAGACATGAACCTTGAGGAAGTCCAGCTGTTATTAGGTGGGTAGATGAGGAGGAATTATTAATTGTAACATATATTGATCTATTGTCTAGGTAGGAATTTATAAGGTGGATTATATAGGGTGGGAATTTGTATGTAATGAGTTTGTAAATTAGTCCAGAGTGCCAAATTTTGTCAAATACTTTTTCAATATCAAGGAGGAGCATACCTGTGTGTCTCTTTTCGATAAAACCTTTGGTTATGTAGTCAGTCAGTCTTGCCAATTGTGCAACAGTTGAATGTTGTGCTCGAAATCGGAACTAATCATTTGGAATCAGGTTATAAAGGGCTGTATGTTGTATCCTTGATAGTTGTATTTTTTCAAATATTTTAGATATTATCAGTTTCTGATAAGTTTTTGTTTGGTTTCGTAATGGATATAACTTTTGCTATTTTCCAGGAAGAGGGGTAGTAATTAAAACGGATTATACTGTTGTAAACGTTATAAAAAATATGGATTTTTTGCTTATTTTTTTTTTTTATTACTATTGCGGGTATTAAAAATGTAGTGTTTTTTATTACTATTGCGGGTATTGAATCTTGACCAGCGGATTTCTTCGTTTTTATTTTTTTTTTTTTTTTACTTTGCTTGTTTCTCAGTCCTGCTCTTCTAGCGACCGGTCATTTCTCGCTATTGGTAGGTAATCAGTTGGAATATATAATTATTAAAACTTGGAGTTTTTAGAAAAAATATATATTTATGCTTTGTACAAACTAAAAAATGAAAATTTGTACGAAATGTGTGAAAGGATAGCTCTTGAGTTAATTGAAGAAATGCGGATTATATATTAAGTGTTTTACTTAATTTTACGTGTACTTTTAAAAGTTTTTCAATACAGCTTTATTTATTTAATCTTACCAAGGTGATTTTCACCGCATTCAATACACGAAACTGTTCACTGTAGTTAACAATTTTCGTTTCAATCTTCTTCATGAGTCCACAAAAAAAAAAAAAAAAAAAAACATTAAAAAAACTAAAAATATGAACAGAAATTCACTAATAGGTATTACGCTATATGCAAACTATTTTGGAAACCATGGTACGTTTTTCGTAAAACAAAAGAGGATGATGGAGAGGTTAGAACATGCTGTGTTCCGCTTACTTTTACTACGCGTACTTCGTGTTGTTATTTTGAGCTGTATGGCAGCCTATGGGTTATGAAATTATTTTATGTGAAGAGGGGCAGAATAACGGTTCAGCACCTTTATGTCAAAATAAACATTAGGAACGGTATACCAAAACGTTACAAAACAGGAGATGGCCTCAAAAGTGCTACCAATGCAACTACGAGCATTATCATCTCATGTACTAGATGTATTTGTATTTAACTGTATGCAGATGTAAATTTCAATAAACAGCTATAAATAAAAATAAAAAATTTACAACATAAACTAATTGAGGAGTAAAATTCCAAATCCGTTTTTGAAAATGTTTCACAGCTGACTGGATCGGGAAGAGGCCTTATTTTTGGATGGCCGTATTCGATGCGATTTAACTACTTTTAGAAGAAAACCTTCCACATAAAGATAATCTAGTAAAAAAAGCTATCCAAATAAAAAAATTCAGGAAATGGAACTTGGCTGGTTTGGGAATGCTACGGCTCAATTAATGTTTCTGTTGTTCGTTTGTATATTTTCGATTAATTTCATTAAAAAAACGTTTGGCCATGTATAGTACAATAAATAAAATAATAATAGAGCATTTTATGGCATACACACATATGTATTTTATAATATCCAATTAATAATTTTTATGTAACTATAATTTAATTTTTAAAAAACAAAATCGCTAAAAATGTTTTCCAGACAGGAAAATAAAGCTCTAATGGTGATGAGCAATTTGGTCTTGCTGGTTACATTCCGTAAACATCATATTTTTCACGTAAAACACAACCCAGATGTATATTTATACACAAATACATTATCGAAATCAGTCGATATTTAGAAGTATGGTGAAATGTTGGTCTCTACTACCAAAAGTTAAAACTAGTCGAAAACCCATTACGGAAGAGAAAAAAGAAAAACTATTGGCTGGTCTCGGGAAGTATTGGGAAAAAAAATACGGCATCCAAATGAGCTGGTCATAAGCGCTCCTTGATAGGCTTAAATTGGAAAAAAAATATATCCCTACCTTTTTCAAATTATAATACAGAGTTTGGCATAATTTAATCATTTAATTCCATGTATTTGACAACTAATTTCAGTCATTTTTGTAAACTAATGATTGTTTTACTGAAACATTTAATCATTATTAAATTAGATGATTGATTCCAGGAAATTAGTTGTCTAATAGCTGAGTAAATTATTTCCAACGCTGTATAATGGACGGTTTCTGTTATCTGGCGTTTCCTCTTATCTGACGCGGTGTTGGATCTAATAACGCCGGATAAAAGGGAGTCTACTGCACTCGTGAGGGGAAGGGCAAAGAGGTGGATGGCTACAACCCTTATCGAGAGTAGGGAGGCAGCGCTCTGGTCAGTCCATGGCCGGACGTCAGAGAATGTATATCCTCGTGAGGCTTCTCTTCGCGACGGTCTTCCTCCCGATCTTCGGGGAGTCGAGAAATCTCTTTACGATAGCCAGGTGTGACTCAATATGCCATCAGGTATTTATGCTCTATTTTAGATACTTTTGGGTCCCTTTTAATGTTTGTTTCTTGATTCATGGAAGTCTAAATTCTTAATTGTTTTCGTGTTAAACTATCGGAATGAATCTCGCTAAAAACTCTGCAGTACTGACTACTAAAGGATGGTTTTCGCATTTGTAATTTATTTGTATTAAAATCATAGAATATTTTTATAATCTATACAATATCTTTTAGCCAACCTAAATTGACAGCTTTTAACAGTTGATTTTTTTTTTTCCAGTTGAAGTTAATTACGTTACCAAAAGTTAAATCAAAATACTTTTCAAAACATTAATTTATTTTGTGCAGAGAATCAGGAGCTTCATCAAACTTAAAATTTCATATACTTTTATGTATTAATTACTTTTTCCGGCCATTGAAATCAATTTATTGATAAAAAATTGAAAAAAAAAGACAAGAGGTATTGTCATGTCTTTTTTGTTTATGTTCAAAGTTACTTTACTTTATTAATGTAAACTATTGTTTTTTTTTTTGTTTTTTTTGTTTTTTTTCCTCGGCTAAATGTTTTAATTTTCTTTAGGTGTTTAAGTAATCATATTTTTTAAAAATATCATTGTATATTGTTACATATATAACATTAAAGTAAAATTTTCATCTACATTGTAAGATGTTTAACTTAATGTGGTTTTCACGAATTGAATGGATTTTTAATGAAGATTGTTTAAAAATATTTAATACATACAAAGACGTAATGCGTATATAGATATACTGAAAGCTATAAGATTGCACCCATTGTTTTGATATGGATACGTATTTGGGCTGGGGGTCCGTAGTTTCCTTGTGTTACATTTTGTTTTTGTTTTTTTTAACCTGAAAATGTGAAACGTAAAATGTAACACTCCCTTGATTTGTTAGTGCTGTTCGGATCGAAAATTTAGGACAGTTTCCTTATCAGAAATTTAATGGAAGATATTTTTTCTTTTATAAATTAGTCGCTAGAATCTACTGTTCAGAAGCTATATTGGTTTGAAAAAGTTTTGAATACATTTTTTAATTGGAGCTTTATTAACAGTTTCCTTATTAGAAGCAGTAGTTATAAAAGCATTAGATTATTGATAGACACATCCGTGATCTATTTTTTTTCCCAGTCAGGGAGAAATTTAGTTGTTTTTTTTTTTTTCATTTTCTTGGCTAAAATATTCATTTTTGTTTAGGTGTTTACGCCACCGGGTTCTTTAACTAGTGATAAGGAAACGTATTAGAATTATTTAAAACATTAATTAAATAAAAGCTAGTAGCTTTTAAAAAAATAAAAGAAATTACGAAATTTTAGATTGATATGATTTATTACAGTTTTGGATTGAATGGTGCTTATATCTCATAAATCTATTCAAAATCACATTAGACCTATACCCCGTCGGTTACAAGACGTCAAGAACGCAATGAGCGAATATAAACCTTTTTTATTTTATTATTATTTTTTATGATTAGATATACATATAATTATCAAATATAAAAATATAGATATAAACCTTATTATTTAAAAATTTCGTAAATTTAAAACCGCCTAAGAAATGGGGACTTTAATCTTTATATAATTAAATCCTATATAGGGACTTAAATCTCTAAAAAAGAACGAAACATTTAAATGAAAAAAATAGCAATAGGATAAATTGTTTCGCCTCTAAGTGTTTATTTAGCCCTTCTATATTTTTCGCTATCCTACATCAATACAAGAATAAGGTTTAGAAAATTTAGTTAATTTTTAATAGTTAAACATCTTAAAGATGCTAGAAAACGATGAAAAAATGATTGAAAAAGTGATAGCCTTTTTTTACAGAGAAAAACTATATCGTAAAATATTGATTAATGAAATTAAGTTTCTATTAAAAACAAAGGAGCGTTGATGACCCTTAGGTTTTACGCTAAAAAAATCTCTAATAAATAAATGAATAAAATAGTTAAAAAACATAAATAGTTTTTAATATAATTATTTTAAGGAGTCAAAACACTTTTTTCTTGCACTACATATTACTCAGCACTAAACAAACTAACGAAGCAATTGATAAGAAAAGAAATACTGCAATTAAAACAAACAACATTGGGAATTTCTTAAATGACTCATCCCCCAATGATTTATGTTCATCGAAAGTCTGATCAAAGTTTTCCTCATATTGAATGGATTATGACTAGTTTACATTTCGTCACCACGCTTTAAGTATACGCTATAAAAAAGTTATTTTTTAAATTCATATTTTTGATAAGGAGCCTCTAACGAAACCGTTACTAATAATTAAAATACAACAGCATTCAAGGAAAATTGTATTTCCCGCAAAATTTTCGTAATTTCTTAAGTTTTTCATAAAACCATAAATCGTCTTTTCTTTAAGGTTTGCGTAAATTTCTTTTAATTTAATTGAATTGACTTTGTGTTTTTATTAAATAGCCCTTTAATGTAATGTATTAGCTTCGTAGTTATAAGTGGAAGAAATGTAATTTTTTTTTCTATCTAAAAAAAAACTATACTAAGTGACTCAAAAAGAAAATAAATTGAATTTCCCAAAAGTTTTTCCATATAGTTTATTATACCCTACCAAGGAAGAAAGCAGTAACTCAAAAATTGTAAGATTATGACTTATTGGTATCCATTGATTTGTTGAGAATTTTCGATTCATGCCCCGTAGAAAAGCAGTCTAAACATTGCTTTTCTACGGGGGCATCGATTCGAAAATTTCTGAGTCCAACAATAATAAAAGATGAGTCATTATCTCACAATTTTTGAGTTACTGCATTTCTCCATGGCAGGTAAGATTCGTTGACAAACTATTTAGACGTTAGTTCCCGTTGAAGTGGGAAAAGACCATGGTTTCCTTTGTTCCTTTGTTTGCTGTCAAAGAAGGGATACATACGTTATGAAAAAAAAAAAAAAGAAAGAAAGATAATGCAAGCTTATTATCAAAATAAATTTCTTTTTTCCATATCAAAAAATTTTACTTTTTTATAAATGAACAACCTGACTTGCGATAAAGCAATAGTTTCTGACCAACTGCTAAATCAGTTTTTGCTTTAATTTAAAATAAATACGTCCTGACTAGACTAGCTTTTTTAATACGTAAAACTCGTATAACTATGAAAAATCGTAATCAGAAAATTAAAAATGAATTTTCACTAATTATTATAGAATATATGATTTAATTATATAGATTATTTTTTCTATCAATGTTTTATTGAAAAAGTATTACAGTCTGCCTCAAATTGGGCAATAAGTAATAGGAATGGCTTAATGGACCCATTCACACAAAATGTACAATAAGAAACAAATAAAAAGATAAAAAATAAAGAACCTAATAATATATGACACAATAAATAAAGTGAAAAAAAAAATTGTCTAATTTTTTATTTATTTATTTTATAAAAGAAAGTATTAAAATCTGCCTCAATGTGGCAATAAGTAATATGGATTGCTTAATAGATCCATTCTCACAATATTTACAATAAGAAATAAATACAAAGAAGAGATAAAAAAAAAAAAAAGTGAATAATAAATACTTACTACAAAAAAAACGTGAAAAAAAAAATTAAGTAAATAAACAAAGTATCTCTAACTATACAATACACAAAGTGAAAAACAATTAATATAAATAATCAATAAAATAAATAATATAGAAATAAAAAACATTAATAATAGTAAAAATAAAAATAAAATTAAAATTAAATCAAATGTTAAAAATAAATTCATATTTTATTTACATATTAAACAAACAAATTAAGACTCTAGATTTTAGGCGTAATATTTCTTTAATTTATATTGAAGCTAACAATCAGCTAAAATAATAAACTGCTTGTAAATAGATCAAATATTTAAAAAGAATAATTTTCCAGTATTACTCTATGAATATTTTTCGCTTATCAAAGTCTATCATTAACCGTTGAAAAAAAAAATCCAAAATAATTAGAAAAATGATGAAGGCAACATTACTGTAAAAGAAAATGACAAAATCCACGAATAACTACAGTGCAGTCGAAAACATTTAAACATTTAAATATTTTGAAAAATAACTAACCTCTTCAACGAAATCATGGTGTCATGTACTAGCCCAGTCAAATAAGGAGTTCTATACTGAATTTTTGCATATAACTTTGTCACCGACCTCAGCGTGTTCATTCATTGAGAAAAAATATTTTTACCTCACTTTTTGTCAAACATTTTATTAAAGTGCCAGAAAGGTATATATGAAATTAAAGTAAATTTAATGTTCTACAACTTTGTAGCTGACAATATTTCTGAGAAACAATTGTCGAAGGCACTAGAAGAAATTGTTTGTCCGAACCGGTGTTTGTCCGCTTCTTCTTCTCCGCGCTATATCTCGAAAACGGTTAATCCTAAAAAAAATAATTAATAAAACCAAGAATATAGAGAATATTTTAATCTACAAGTTTTGTAACCTTCTTGATTGACGCCCGATTCATATAAATCGAGATATTTGAAAAAAAAAAATTGATTGTGACCTTTGATCTTGAATATCTAATGAAGCTAACGTGTTGAGATCGGTGACTTTTAACCACTTATTTATAAAACCAAAACAAAGGTATATGCAAAAATTCAGCTTCATTGGTTCATTTCCGAAGTGAAATCCTTATTTGACAGCTGGAAAAAATATTTGGCAAATTTATCAAATTTAAATGTTTTAATTCTTAGATTGAAGTTATTTAAAAATTTTCAATTAAAACATTTTGATACTGCTATAGGCAAAATATTAAACTAATGAAAAATGTTGATTCTACACTTGATATTATTCTCAGTTTAATGATTATTAAATAATTAAATTTGTCATGTTTTGGGGATAGATTTTCTATCTTCAGGAGAATCTCTAGTCACATAGTCAATAGAATATTGTTCTATTTCACTCAGAAAAACATCAATAAATATTTTTATTAATTTATTTAATTCGCAACTGCACTTGCACTTGCAAAAAATAACAAAAATGTTATTCCTGAAACTTGTTAAGTTGAATTTTCTAATAATCAATTAAGGGAGAATAATTCCAAATATAATACATGCCAACTAGTTTCAACCTATTCATTTTCTTTTTTTATTTTCTAGTTTTTAAATAGAAAAAAGTAATTTAAAGGGAAGTTTCAAATGATCTATCGAATATAAGACGAAATATTTTTTGCAGAAATTTTATTTTCTCAGCATAATAAGCTTTCTCCGCCAGAAATCGAAATTGATATAAAAGGGTTATTCATTAGGTTCTGGGAAATTGTTAAAAACATAGCTGACATTGTGCGTTAGCTTCCCAGAATCGTTTTCATAATAAAAGCTGTGCGTAACTTTTTATATATATTTTTTTCTCCGCATCGAAAATTTCAAGACACTGTTTTCTCCTTCGACTATTCTATAGGAGTGCGCGAACACATAAAAGTGTCGATCGGGAAAATATTTTAGAAGTTTCATATTTTCTTATTTCCGATTTTTTAATGTGAGAAAATATAGCTGAAATTAATAGCATAACTTTAAACATGGATTTTGTTTCATGTTTTTATACTTTATTTCCATTTCCCTAGCGTGAGAAAGTTTATCAGAAGTTAATATTACTTATGATATAGTATATTAATTCTAATATGATTTATTATAATATTAATTCAACATTGATTTAGTTTTTTATATATTCTCTTATTTTCACATAATTATTTTCTTATTTCTCATTTTAACATGAGAAGGTATAACAGAAGTTAATATTAGTTTGAACATAGATTTAGAGTTCGTGTGTGAATGAAGAACAATCCTCTCCCACGAAAACATCGAAATTAATCGGAATAAGGTTAGAAACGATAAAAGGCACTGAACGGGCTGTAGCATTTGGCCCGCGGGCCGTACTTAGCTTATCACTGCTGTAGACCATAGTTTAACGTAATTTGAAATGTTTCTATATTTCAATCCAAAAAAAACAAAAAAACAATTTGCTTGGACACCAAATGTGTGTTTATATGTTTAGGATGAATTGATAATGAATTCAATCGATTCTTAAGAAAAGTATTGATATCGAAAATAGATATCAAGTTGATTTCTTGGTATCGATTGAATTGCGGGATCTATGTTGTCTTTATGATGTAATAACTATCATTCCAGTTTTGTAATAACTATCATAAATAATATTTATGCTATTATTATTCATCGATTATTATCCTGGATTAAAAAAAAATAAAAATGGAAAAGGTAATTCATCTGTACCAAATGAGCAGTTGATATGATCAGATATTACATGAAGATTTTAAGATGAAACAGTTCAAATGCAAGCCAGATTTTAGTAGGATTGCAATTTAAAATTAATATGAACTTGTAAAATAGTCTTTTATTACATTGTCTTAATTATTATTAACTGTATTTAGTGTATGTTTAATGCAATAAATGCTACTTAATTATTTATTCTATTATTGTTGTTTTTTATTAGGTTGGTTCAAAAATAATAGAGTAAATAAAGATAACACTCCAACCGAGTTAATGAATTATTAACAATGGCTTTAATGTTTATTTCCATTAGTTTGTGTTACATTTTCAATGGGTAAAGAGCTATAAAAATCACCATGTCAGAACAAGACTTTCGTCAAATTTTATTTACGAGGACAAACGTAGTATAGATGCGGCCCAAACAGCGTGTAACATTAATGTTGTTTTGGGTGAACGAACCATCAGTGAATCAGTGCAGCGATGGTTCCAAAAATTTGGTCTTGGACATTTAAATCACGAAGACAGGAAGGTCTTGGTAGGCATTCTGTTCTTGATCATGGCTGTCTGAGGGCTTTCCTAGAAGAAAACCTTTCGCAAAACTACTCGGGATATTGTGTAAAGTTAGTGTTGACCACCCCACATTAAAACCACGCAAAATTATTTAAAAAAAATTGTCACATGTAAAAATCTGCATAATTTTAGCTCCAGTTCAATTTTCTCCAACTCGTATATGCATTATTATTTTATTATTACAGTTTAATTTTGAGTAGGGATGTATTCTCTTAAGTAGGGATGTAGATTCCAGAAGTGGATTCTCGATTCTAACGATTCTTGTGAAAAGAATCGGTATCGGGTTTCGGTGATCCAAAGATTCCTAGAAACTGATTCGTGATTGTAATCATGAAGTCATCTATATTACTCATTGCCCACATTTGTAGCAGATTGTAATAATTACTCAATAAAAAAAAACCTTATTGATCCCGCTGACGTTAACAATGGTTTTGTGAGACCTAATTATGTAATTATTATAATCATTCTTCTTTCCAATAATGGTGAAAGATATTTTTGTATTTCCATTAAATAAAAAATATTTGATGTATTGCTTCCTATACGATTCAAAACAATTCTCTTCCAAAATCAAACATTGCTACTACAAGGTAAACACAAAATTGTTGAAGACATGCATTCGCTATTTGAAAGAAACAGGATTAAAATTTTAAATTTCTGAAGCACTTACGAAATGAATGAGACCTGAAAATAGCACTGTTTTATTATAATTTTTTGTCATTCTTATAGTCTGTGAGCTGGCAACACATTTAGAGCACCGTTTTTACCCAACTTGCTTTATAGCTCAAAAGTTTCGTTAAAAGTTTAAAAAAAAATGTCATTGAGGTTGTCTAGTTCCGTGTCTCACCACTCAAATGGTCTGGCTTTTTTTGATTATTATTTTAAAAATGTACTTGACACGCTACTAAATTTTCATAATGGTTGAAAAATATTTTTTTAAATTTCTTAAAAAATATCTTTGGGTTGGTCTGTCGCCGTGTCTTTCCACTCTAATGGTCTGCGATTGACATATTTCGCTTATTATGATGTTAGAATACACTTTCTGTTATTTCATACTAGATAAATTTTGTTTTTTATCACATATATTTTACCTTACGTTTACGACGCGCAGTACCTCCCTCTCCCACCTGCGCACGCAGGTAGACTAGCTATTCCCTGTACAACTATCGAAAATGAAACTTTTGAGCTATAAAGCAAGTTGGGTCAATGTCCTAAATGTGTCACCAGTTCTTGGAGTGTTAAGGAATTTTATTAGCTCTTAAAAAATATTATTATATTTATTATTATGAATTAAATAAACTTTATTACATGCTCGTAGTGGTTTTTTGAGGTTCCTTAAAAAATCTTGAGGACTATCAGTATGTACTCCCATTTACAGAGTATAGTGAAAGGTTTTAAGTAACATTTGCGATTCCTTTATAATAACTGAAACCCTGACTGAACCTTTAGAGTATTTTTGTACTTAAATATAAAAATTGGTAAAATTAATTATTTTTTTGAATTGTAATCAACTTATATATTGGGTTGTTTCACATGAAATGTCCGATTTTATAATATTTGAAATACATAGAGGATTTTGCGAGTCTCTGTTGTTGAAAAAGCTCGATACATGGGTAAAGCTCGATCTCACTGAGCGACAGCAATTGAAACGTCTTGAGACCTGCGTTTCGTTGCTTGCTATGCAAAAAAAACCGACCCTTTCCTTGAAAGAATAATAACTTGCGACGAAAAATGGATTGCTTATGACAATCAGCGTCGGTCAGGGCAGTGGTTAGACATCGACGAAAGTTCAGGACAAATGCCAAAACCAAATTTGCACCCGAAAAAATTGATGGTTACAGTATGGTGGTCCATGGCTGGAATCATACATTATTCCTTTTTGCCTAGAGGTGAGACCATTACCTCGACAACCTACTGCAATGAAATTGGCCAAATGCACGAAAAATGATTGAAAAAACAACCTGGATTGGTAAATCGGAAGGACACTATACTCCTACACGACAACGCTAGACCCCACGTTTCAAAACTTACCATGCATAAATTGAAAGAGCTGGGGTACGAAGTTCTTCCGCACCCACCATATTCTCCCGACTTGTCTCCAACAGATTATCACCTTTTCAGGAATTTAGACAACTTCTGCAGAGGAAAAATTTTTGCAAATGATGCTGAAATCAAAAGTGCGTTTTCAGATTTTGTTTCACTTCAAAGCTCAGAGTTTTTCAAATCCGGGATAAAAAAGTTGTTGTCACGTTGGGAAAAATGTGTAGAAAAAGAAGGTAAATACTTCGAATAAAATTATATTGTTTTCATATTGTATTTTTTACTAAAATCCCTATACCTTGAAAACGGACATTTCATGAGAAACAACCCAATATTTTATGTTTTAGATATTAAATACTATTTGCTGTTTTTTTATTTATTTCCTGATTTTTTTTTAAATAGATGCAGTTTGCTATTTTCGTTCTCATATGAATTTTTTTTGTAATAGTAATGCTTTGTAAACTGAAGTATCGTTATCGAGTACCGAGAGTCGGATCTTTTGGTATCGATATAGAAAATCGTCAAACTCTCTCTCACTCTCTCTCTCTCTCTCTCTCTCTCTCTCTCTCTATATATATATATATATATATATATATATATATATTATTTGTATTTAGTACTGTTTTATTTTTTTTTCACTTATGTGCCCATGATGAATCTATCGTTTGTTTCGATAGGGATAAGTACGTCGCCCACAGTGGTTTTCCAATCCCACACTTGACTTCCAATCTACTGATGCATAATATTTCGATATCGCTGACCGTATGGCAACAGTACATAAGTTCCAAGTCGAGAAATGACACTGACTTCTGAGAATCGAGTGCAGCAAAATGCCTTCAGTAATACGCCTACTCAAGCTGTTTGTGATATTCTGTCCATTACAGATATTTTCTCTGATCAAAACATCCGCACGGCCATCATTCTTCGTTTTTCTTTAATAATTTTAACACAAGTGAGAATGGATAATATAAAATTTGTTTATAAGAGTTACGTAATTGCATCCTCAACTGCTGAAAGTTTTAAATTTTAATGTTTTTTTTCTTTCAAATTATTTAAACAAAAAAAAATATTCTGCTGAAGATGATTAGGATCATACTTATAAGCACAGTAAAATATTGAAGAGAAAAAAAACAAAAAAACAGCCTGTCCGGGTATTAATGCAATTATAATGTTTAAAGAAAATAATATAAAAAAATCCCTGCCTGTTGTGAAGTTTGTAAGTAGAAATAGTGCTCTTTTCAGTTTAGCATTTTGATCGTTTTCTTGAATCCTTGAATTGCTCAAATACCATTTGTGGCCAAATAGGTACCTTATGGCCTTATTAAAAAGCACAACTTGAACATTTTTTTATATCGCAAATATCAGAAATCCTACTTTTAATGTTAATGGCAAACTTGTTTTCAAGGTAATTTGACTAATCCACTTCTTCTGAACAACCATTGAAATGGTTTTAAAGATTTTTGATCAGTTGGCAAGAGGTCTAGAGAGTAGGGTGGATGAGGCAGTCTCATATCCAAGCTTAACAATTTCCGTAAGTCAGATTTAAGATTTAAGATTTACCAAAAGCAGCTTCATCAATGCTTGTGTGCATAGCATCAATTTGAGAACAATACATTGACTATTTCACCAGGATTCAAGAAGCTATTGTGATTCAGTGAAAATGAAGCCTGCCAAATAGTAACCAATGCCTTCTTTCAATGATTTGGTGGCTTTTGATGAAAATGTTAAACTGCATCTTCTTTGTCGAGCTACAGAACGTTTGGAATTGCAGAGAATAAACTTTTCATCACAAGTAACTGTTCCTTAGGAAAAATATATAGGGAAATAAGAGAATGTTTCATATATAGTGTCTCTGATCAGAAAGTAAAAACGTTATTACACAATTTAAAATAAATTATTCTTGAAGTTCTTCTCATAATTCCTAACATTGGATGGTGAATTAAGTTCGGAATTTCGTTCGAATAACTGCTAAGGACTTCGACTATAAATTAGAAAAATTTAAGCCACTGATTAAAAAACTCACAAATACGCGACAATTTGTATCAACCACTAGATATTTTTCTGGTTAATATTTAGTCCAGGAAAATAAGGCTGCAAAAGGCTGTTTTCAAGAAAAAACTGCGGAACTTTTATTCTCATCGGATCTTTATGTTTTTTGGGGTGCTGAATCCGAATCTGAAGTTTGCTACCACGGCAACCATCGGCTTCATATTCAAAATCGCAAAAAAACGCCAAAAAAAACCGTTATTGTTGTTTTGTTATCTATAACACGATAACGAAGCTTTTTTCGAAGAAAGTCTTCAAATATTAATTGTACCTGGAACTAGTACCTACATAATAAAAAAAAGAAATCCGAAATCGGACCATTTTTCGCGAAGTTACGTAATTGGGAAAAAATGGAGAAATTGGCCTACTTGCCGTCAGCCCCACAGCCCCGTGAAAACACGTTTGTCGTACTCTTTTGGCTATAACTCAGAAACTATTTGTTCGATACAACATTACTTTTTTTCATCTTAAAGCTGATTAAATTTTACTATAAGAATCTATAAATGAAGTTTTAATCAAACCCCGTAAAATGTACATGCCAGCCCGCTAATAAAAACGTACTGTTTCTATCGCAAAGCTGATTAAATTTGCTATCAGATGCTATATACGTAAATTATATTAAATCCTTCAAACCACCCAAGCTAGCACGCTAAATATGTATGTTTTGGCAAAATATGTAAACTATGACATGTTCAGTAGACTGGTGTGGGTATTTCATGGTGTTAATTATAAGTTACATAAAAAAGTTATAATAGTAAATTTAACCAGCTTTATGATAAAAATATTAAATTTTGGATCGGACTAATGGTTTTGGAGTTATAGCGAATAATTTGCCAAAAAAAAATGTGTTTACAAAAGTACGTGATTTTCAGCGCGACAGCTTTTGTATTTCAAGAATTTTGATACAACTTTCATATATAGCATCTAATTGTAAATTTAACCACCTTTTTGATAGAAAAAAAAACATTTTGAATCGGACAAATACTTTCAGAGTTATAATGAAAAATGTGCCGATAACCATGGATTTAACAACAATACGGGTTTTTAGGCGTCTGGGATGCATATTTTAAGGGACTTGATTATAACTTCATATATACATTCCAATAGTAAATTTAACAAGCTTTTAGATGAAAAAAAGTAATTGTAGATCAGACAAATATTTTTGTAGTTATAATGAAAAATGTACTAAAAAACTTGGATTTCACAAAAGTACGGATTTTTAGCGTACTATTATGTGTTTTTGGCCACTTAATCTCTTTAACTCTAAAAATATAGGTCCAATCCAAATTCTTTTATTCATATTAATGCTAGTTAAATTTATTATCAGATACTTTTTTTTTTTTTTTTTTTTTTTTTTTTTTTTACCTTTTTTGTTTTTTCGTTTTTTTTTTTTTTTTTTTTTGTAATTATCATCATTTTTACGGATGATTAGCCCAGTGTTAGTTGTTAGTGATGTTATTATAATAAAATATATGTTATGTTATTATAATAAACATGAACTAAAGATCAGTTTTTATTCATTACTACCAACTCCTTGTACCAGCTGTACCTGACAGAGTGGGGTCAGAAAATCTTCACTGACGTTCGGCGTGATCAAAAGTGATCAATTATACAGTCATTTCTATAGCAACTAGATTTGATTTTTCGTTGAGATTCGAGAAAGGGAGTCCTTGAAAAATACCAATAGGTGAGTTTATAAAATATTTTTAACATACATATTATCGTATTTATTATATACTACATTCCTGAAAACGGCCTTTTATTTTACTGTACATTGTACGGAAATAATTTCATGAACGATTTTATACATAGGATCTGATAATAAATTTAACCAGCATTAATATGAATAAAAGAATTTAGATCGGACCTATATTTTTAGAGTTAAAGAGATTAAGGGGCCAAAAACACATACTAGTACGCTAAAACCCGTACTTTGTGAAATCCAAGTTTTTTTAGTACATTTTTCATTATAACTACAAAAATATTTGTCTGATCTACAATTACTTTTTTTCATCTAAAAGCTTGTTAAATTTACTATTGGAATGTATATATGAAGTTATAATCAAGTCCCTTAAAATATGCATCCCAGACTTTTTTGAGCAGTTAGAGCGACAAATGTGCCAAAAAACACTTGGATTGTACAACAGTACGTTTTTATTAGCGGGCTGGCATGTACATTTTACGAGGTTTGATTAAAACTTCATTTATAGATTCTTATAGTAAATTTAATCAGCTTTAAGATGAAAAAAAGTAATGTTGTATCGGACAAATAGTTTCAGAGTTATAGCCAAAAGAGTACGACAAACGTGTTTTCGCGGAGCTGTGGGGCTGACGACAAGTAGGCCAATTTCTTCATTTTTCCCAATTACGTAACTTCGCGAAAAATGGTCCGATTTCGGATTTATTTTTTTTATTATGTAGGTACTAGTTCCAGGTACAATTAATATTTGAAGACTTTCTTCGAAAGAAGCTTCGTTATCGTGTTATAGATAAAAAAACAAAAATAACGGTTTTTTTTGGCGTTTTTTTTGCGATTTTGAATATGAAGCCGACGGTTGCCGTGGTAGCAAACTTCAGATTCGGATTCAGCACCCTGAAAAACATAAAGATCCGTTGAGAATAAAAGTTCCGCAGTTTTTTCTTCGGCAAACCCTTATTTTACTGGACTAATTACCTTCTTTAAAATTCAGGCAAACAAGTATGTAAATACATGAGTAAAGTCTAAAAACTAACGTAAATATTCAAAAATAATAGTTTGTAGTGGTAACTTATCACTAGCACCGAACTTATAAGCTTATAAGTATAAGTAATCAAATTACACTAATTTTAAATACCAGCAAGTTATAATTTAAAATATAAAATGAAACGTTATTTATAAATATTTCTCCTTAAACTATCACTAAATAGCATTGGACTCCAGAAATGATTCCGTCAGGCTTGACATGACTGCACCACTGTGTTGCAGTATAGTATCTCACCAACGGTCCTATATAAACGAGCAAAATATGTTTTCATATTCCATTTTCTTAACTTTTTCCATAAGTCTTATATACAATTTTCGATTTGTGATAACTTAATGGAGTATTGTTTATTATTATTTTTTTTTTAAGACTAAAATTTTGTAATAAAACAACAAAAAGTGTTACGACATGAAGGGTTTTCAAAATCAAATGCTTCATATCTCTCTATTCGTGTCTGCCAATGTTGGCTCCACCGATAAATGTTTTTTATTTATTTAACTAACCAATTAAAGAACTGTTTTAACCATTTGATAGTTTTAGGAACTTATATTGCGCACGAGAAAAATAATTATATGTTAATAAAAAATTTATGTTAGCAGATATGGTTGGGACCTGTTTGTCCCATTGCGCGCTGAGTGAAAAATATTTATACTCAGTCTCTAGACAGACAGTGGTGCATATATGCCTTATTTAAAAAGTATTATTGTTAGAAGTAATTTTGCCAATAAAAGACAGAAGTAGTAGAAGACCTGAACTAAATATTTGAAATTATTTAAAAATAAAAAAAGTGTTATTGATTTGTATAAATGCAATAAATGTGTAAAATATAATTTAACATTTTACATATAAACTGTAGGAAAAAAATATAGTAAAACTCCAGTTACGATGTTAACAGGAATTTTCATAATTTCATTTATTTACCCACTCTGGGTAGAACTGGTTGGTTACTTGTAAGACGACCTGTTTCTGAACTAGTGCTTAAGGACGTTAAGATCCAATAAAAAAAAAGTAATTATCTATGTTCCAAATTTGGAACAATGACCAGTATCAGTATATTCAATACTTTTGATATAAGAAAGAAAATATTAATTTTTTTTCTTTTATCCTAGATCGCATCCTCTACACAGTCTATACAGCTGATATTCCAACTCATCTTAGCTCCTTCCTCACCTGATGACACATGTGTGCTATCAGCAAAATCTTGACCCTTTCATAGCATTCCAAACTCTCCAATCTCATATCGTGTTGTGAGAGCGCCGGGAGATCCCAAAAATGAATCATATAGAGGAATTTATTAATCAGTTCAGCCACTTTTCGAGCCCACCAGACAGTGCTCCGTGTACTGAGTATCCATAAACGAAGTGGCGAATGGTAAAGGAGGACCCTAACAATTGACGGGTATTGCTTTGGAAAATTCACTGTTTGAGGTTAGAACTAGTATTTTGGGTAATTTGGGAAATATGGTTATTTCAAGACAGATGTGGATGGTATTCCGAGGTTTTTGATGGAGCTTATGAACTTGAATTGTAAGATTATTGAGATGAAGCGAGAGATGACAGAGAAGTGAGTTAAGGGAAGGTTTCGATTTAATTAGCATTTCCCTAGTGGTTTCTGGGTTCAGTCGTAACTATTGATATAGTGATCTCTGAAATTATGAACTCCAAAATTATTTAAAATTTAACTTCTTTGTCGTAAACCTACGACTTGTTGTTCTTCAGTATCCTTTAATGATATTCCACTAATCCCTGTTCCGCTGCCTAGGACTCCACTTACTTGGAGAGTCTTACTTGGAATCCAATTACAAGATTAAAACGACAAGAAACTGTTCGTCGTTACAGACTACTTCAATATTTACGTTCAAATCTCCCAATTAATTACAAAAGACTTATTTACATGACTGTGATTAGACCTATTTGGACGTATGTAGTTGAGTTTTGGGGCTCCACTAAACCATCTAGTTTATCATTCATGTAATCCTTACTATCCAAAATCCTTTGAAAAATCCTCAATTCTTCTTACTTTGTCACCAATAAACTTATTCATAAAGATCTAAATGATCCATATATTGCTGAGTTAGTCCAGACCGGATACCTATCCTTTCATAGTAAGCTCCATAACCACTCATATCTACTAGTTTCTCAACTTGCTTCCCACTCCATTCCTGATTATCCTCCGAAGCGTCTGAAAGGAAGATGACCTAGAGATCTTCTAGTGTTGAATTTTTATTGAAGTGCTACTGATGAGTAGTTCTTTTCAAGTTATGATATGTTATTGTCATATATATGAACACATTTACTTGATGTATATATTTGTACAGTTGTAAATTGTAATAAATTGATATATAATAATAAAAAAAAATTAACATAAGAGGGTATGAATTTTTTTTACTTTTATAAAAGATTAATTTTACGCATTTTTAATGTTTTATGGCTCTTAATTTTATGGTGGTAAAAATGAAATGGTCAAGGATTTTAAGAAAAGTATGTCTTGGTTTCATTAATCTTATTGAATTACCAAAGACTCATTTATATGAAAGTAGATGTCCTAGAGACCTTCTAATCCAGAACGTTTATTGAAGTGCTACTAGTGAATAGTTCTTCACAATTTATTTACATGTCGTAATCTTTCTTCAAATTTACTTGTTTCATATTGTAAACTGTTTCTTATTATTGTTGTAAATATCAATAAATAGTTATTATAAAAAAAAAAAAATTGTAATTGGAAAAACAAAAAGCGTCGTGAAACTATTAATGGCAACTCATTCTTGCATATGCATTTTCCTATATGAAAATCATAACGCATCTACACAGCTATCAGAAGACATTATGGAAGTCATAAACTAGCAAGAGAACACTACATTATCGCCTGCTAAGATATACAATGGAGGGTCCCTTAGATTATTGCCGGCTGAGAGGCAGGCTGGCCGGCTAATGGCCACGGCAATAGTCGTCCCGCTCGCTTTGAAGTGCAATGATTGCAAGCACGCCGGGCATCTCCCCCGTACCCCGGCTAATTGCACATTAAAGTGCAAAATTGCAATTAATGATACACCTATAATGGGCCGGGTACTTGATAATTAAATAATGCTCTGAAGGGGGGGGGGGGGGGGGGGGAGATGCTTAGCAAATGAGCGAGGACGTCCAGTCCAAGTATTTAATAGACTCAGCTCTGTAAAATGTCATCGCGCTTCGTCCTTAAATGTCGCCGGAGGGGAGTGTTCCTCGAATAGGATCGTGAGTTATAGTATATTGTGAAGTTTAAGTGTAGGTTCCCTTCAAAGAGTAAGATTAAGTTTAAATATAAGGAAAATACTTTAATTTATTCTGCAATATTATCATACTAAATTGGATTGGCTTGATAGGAAAACAAAAAAACAGAAAAGAACAGTCGCATGATGAGAGACTTCAATCGACAAATCTTTGTAAAGGCGCGTTGTCAAGAGTCAAGTTTAGTTGAACGACATAAATTGAATCAGCTTTTTCCTCACATTTCAACTAAAATTGATCGTACAGTTTCAGTATTATAGTGATTTTGAAGGTAGCTGTGCGCGAATTAGTGCATGCAATTACAGTTATTTTATATTTATCCAAACAATTGTTCCAAAGACAACCGTACTTACTATACAGTTCAAAAAATTTAAACATGATCCTTCCGGACGACTTGATATACATTTTGTGGGGTATTTAAACAGCACGAAAAACATACGCGTGAGCACTTGTACAGCTGAAGGTTAAATGAAAGACGGACGGTTGAAAGGCTCCGACATTTCAACTCTTGAAAGATAGCAGGTTCAACTGAAAGGTGACGCATACTCGAACGACAAAAGTTTGGTTTGACTTGGACAAACATTTCTTGATCCATAAAAAGTTGATCAATTTTGATTAAAACTGAGTTTCTCATTCAATTTGTGTTGTTCAACAAAACTTGATCAACTAAACATGACTCTTCAGAACGCGCCTTAACTTGTAACTCACAAATGACACTGAAACTATAGATAAACACAAGGACAAAAAACATGTAATCTTTAATATTACTGAAACACGAAGATGAAGAGAAAATAATTGAGTCTAGGAAAGATTATAATTTTTTTTTTTTTTATAATGTTCTAAAAATTTTATCTAGCCACTAATAAGCTGATTGAGTAGAAGCGAATTTTTATAAAAATAAATTTATTTATTTGAGTTTTAGGGCTCCACTAAACTTTCCAATTCTTCTCGTATCCTTACAATCCAAAATCCTTCGAAAAATCCTAAATGCTCCTTATTATGTACAAATAAACTTTTACATAATGAATTAAATGTCCCATATGTTGCAGATTTGGTCCAATCAAATCATGGTTTCCATGACAATTCATATACCCACTCGAATCCACTATTCTCCCAACTTTCTTCTCACTCAATTCCCGATACCCATTTGAGGCCTTTGAAAAGAAGATGAAGATACTTACTAATGTAGAACATTTAATAAGGTGCTACTAATTTGTGGTTCTTCACAAGTTATCGACATATTGTGTATGTATTGTTACGGTCAAGTTTTGAAACTTATAAAAATTTACACCGCACACTGTTGCCTTAAGCCCAGTGGAGACGGCAAGGTTCGACTTATAACAGTCTCGGACGCCACGCTATTTTTTTTTTTCTTAAAAGGAAAATAGCGAAAACTATTAATAAAAAAAAGAAGGACTTACCCTAGTAACATTAGTCAAACACTTCATAAATCAATAAAATAACTTTTTCTAGGAACACAACTTTTTTTTATTCAAATTTACAACCTTCTCTTCATTCTTATCTTTTTTAAACTCATATATATCATATGTTCTTTTTCAAAAAAAAAAAAAAATGTTAGGTTTTTTTTTTTTTGTTATCTAAGTTTATTTTACTTTATTTTTTTTTTCATTAAAAAAAAAAAAATAATCTGTATCAATCCTCCTCTTTCGTATAAAAAAAAATAAAATAAAATAACCTAGTCAGTGGCTTGTTCTGGGTGCGCTTTCAGATCCTTCACGTGCCATTTTCCCATATTGATCCCATCCATGTTTTCCAGTTCGTAAGTGAGGTTTCCGAATCGTCTAGTAACACGACACTTTACGAAAGATGGTGCTAGTTTCCCGCTAACGTACCTCGACGCATCCGACAACACTTGATTCTTCTTCCAAACAGTATCGCCTACTTTAAATTCTTGATGTCTTCGCCGAAGGTTGTAGTTGTGTCTGCTTCTCTCGTAAGCCTTTCTGAGTTCCTCTTTAATTTCCTCGTACAACAGAGGTAGGTTCTGAAGTTTGTCAGCAAACTCTTGTCGGCCTCCCATATCTGGTCCATTTGATACACTGTGGTAATCTGTGCCACTTCTGGGGAGTTCCCTTCCGAAATTCAAGTAAGCTGGTGTGAAACCCGTGATTTCGTGTACAGCCGTTTTCATGGCAAACGCCAGTTTATAAATATGTTTGTCCCAATGACGGTGATTTTCTTTCACATATGAAGCAATCAAGGTCTTAATTACACGGTTTGGCCGCTCCATCGGATTAGACTGAGGGTGATAATAAGGGGTGTATAAGAGATTGATTGAGTATTCAGCAACTTTGGTTTGAAATTCACGGCTCTTGAATTGAGGTCCATTGTCACATATTAATGTTTGTGGGCATCCAAACATGAGAATTACCTCCTTTTCCAGTAAGGAACTAGCCTTTTTCCCAGTTACTGTCCGAAGGGGCACAAATATGCTATACTTTGTGAAGTAATCCGAAAACGCCAAAATAAATCGGTTCTGGTTCGTCGATAATGGTAATGGTCCAATTATATCAACCGAAACCATTTGCCATGGTTTTGAAACGACGCGTTGTTCTCCCATGAGTCCCGCAGGGGCTCTCTGCAGAGGCTTGTGCGCTAAGCATGTCTCGCACCTAGCCACATATTTAGCCGTGTCAGAGGCCATGCCTGGCCAATAATAGTACTCTCTCAACCGTTGTAGTGTTTTAAAGCGACCTAAATGCCCCGCTGTTGCTTGGTCATGACATTCCCAGAAGGCTTCATTACGTTTATCTTTGGGTAATACCACTTTCCATCGGTTATCGTCTCCTACTATTTTCTTTTTATTAGGGACACATTTCCATAACGATTGATTTTCTACTCTCCAATCTGCGTATTTTGTAGGATCCTCTTCAACTCGCTGTACCATTTTCAAATACCACGTGTCCAGTATTTCTCCACTGACATCAATTCTACAAACAGGTAACTCGTAGGTTCGGGACAGAGCATCCGCAGCAGCGTTCTGTTTACCCGGACGGTGCATGATTGTGAATTGGTGTTGTTGCAGCTTTAAAGCCCACCTAGCTAGTCGACCTTGAGGGTCCTTGAGATTGTTCAGCCACTTCAGCGCAATGTGGTCTGTGATTACAGTGAACTCCATTCCCTCCAAATAAGGTCGGAATTTTTCAACGGCCCAGAGGACTGCTAAGCACTCTTGCTCCGTGACACTGTACTTCCTCTCTGAAGCTGTCAAGCCTCGGCTAGCATACGCGATCACTCGATCTCCTTCTGGGTATTCCTGAAAAAGTATTGCACCTAATCCTGTGTTGGAGGCGTCAGTTTGAAGGATGAATGGTTTACTAAAATCTGGGCATGTTAAGACAGGTGCAGTCACCAGTTTTTTCCTTCAACAAGCTGAATGATTGTTCTTGTTCATCTCCCCATTTCCATTTCTTGTTTTTCTTCAGTAAATCTGAAAGGGGTGCAGTCAATGTGGAGAAATTTGGAACAAACCGGCGATACCAGGAGGAAAGTCCTATAAATTGTCTAACCTGTTTTACATTCTTAGGCGCTGGATAGTTGAGTATGGCCTCTATTTTACCAGGGTCTACTTGTAAACCGTTCTCATTTACCACATATCCCAGGAATTTGAGTTCTTCTCTGCAAAACTGGCTCTTTTCCCAATTGACGGTTAAGTTTGCCGCGTATAACCGTTCAAAAACCTTCTCCAGAGTAGCTAAATGCGATTCAAAATCTGATGATACTATAATAATATCATCTAAATAGACGAAAATATTCGGCTCCAAATCCGCTCTCAATACATCATCAATGAGCCTTTGCCAGGTCGCTGGGGCATTGTGTAGCCCGAAAGGCATTCTACAGAAATGAAATAGGCCACGGTTAGGGACAGTGAATGCAGTTTTCTCTTTTACTCTCTTTTGCCATCGGTATCTGCCAATATGCACTTTTAATGTCGATGGAAGACAAAATTTTGCATCACGTAGTCTATCGAGAATGTTGGTGATATAAGGAAGTGGGTAGGCATCCCTTTTAGTCACTGCATTCAATTGGCGGTAATCCACACAGAATCTATATGACTCATCCGGCTTCCGGACCAAAACAACAGGTGATGACCAAGCGCTCTGCGATGGCTCCACGATTTGATCTTTGAGCATTTCATCAAGCTCCTTGTCTAATATGGCTTGGATCTTCGGCGAAACAGGGTAATAACGCTGCTTAATGGGTTTGCTATTGCCTGTATGTATCTCATGTTCGACTTTACTCGTACAACCCAGCTTTGATGGTCTAGCACTACGCCATTTCTCAACTAAACTCTCTACGATTTTTTTCTGGGTTGGAGAAAGATTAGGTCTGGTCAATACAGTCGGTTCATTCTGGGATACCGCTAAGCACGTTTCATCTGAAAACTTAAACGAGTTTTGAGATATGTTCGGCACTAGTCTGAATTTATTCCAAAAGTCAATACCGAAAATAAAATCATCAACCAAGCATGGTACAACAATAAAATCAATCTCCTTTGTTCTACCCTCTAATTCCACTGGCAATCTCACACTCCCTTCCACGTAGAGCGTATTGCCTCCAGCTGCGCTTATTCTTACATCTGACTCATCTCGCAGGGTGACTCCAAGTCCTGCGAATCTTTCCCAGCACTCTCTACTCATGAGAGATCTGGAAGCCCCAGAATCTAATAAACCAAGTTCGATTTTTCCCAGAATGTTTATTCTCAGATATGGCCGTTGGTCTAATTCGTTTTCAGGGTGTCTATGAATTTTTCCCTTTTTTCCTTCATAAACATCCTTTACTATTCCCAACCATTCTTCCCACTCTGCTTTGGTTGTGGATTTAGGGTTATGTCTAGGCTCCCATCCACTTAGGCCTGACCCCCTTGTTCGTTTCCCTGTTTGATTTTGTTACACCTACCACACGTTCGTCTTTCCACGCCTTTTAGCCCGCAACCCTCGCAAAATTTGGTTTTCTTTTGATAGCACTTCTTGAACGAATGGTTCGTTCCTCCACAGTTCCAACAGCGGAACAAATTATTGGTTTTGCCGTTTCCTTGGATAGGTTCTTGTGACGTTTCCAGGGTGGCCTTACAATTTTCTTGGGTAGGTTCTTGTGATGTTTCTAAGGTGTTTATCTCATTAGCCGGTTTCCGTTGGGATGGGCGATAAGCCAAATCTGGTTCAAGTAGTCCTTTGCTGGTAGGGGGTGATCGATATACATTGATCCTCCATCGCACCTCTTCTAGCTGCCTCCCAAGGATGATCAAATCTTTCAACGTGGTTACTGGATGTAACGCTAACCGGTCCAAATAGTAAGGGTCAATATTCTTCTTGATCAGTCTAAGCATTTCTTCCTCCGAAGGAACAACTGATAGCCTGTTGAAATAATTCTTCATCACCGCTACGTAGGTACCAATCGACTCTGTATGCCCTTGGGTTCTTCGTCGTATTTCTTCCCATAATCGATCCTCGTAGTCTAATGGTGCGTATTCGGCCTTTAACTCAGAGACAAGTTCAGACCACGATGTAACGTCTCTTCTAACCGACCTAAACCATATTAATGCAGGCCCTCTAAAGAAATCGTACGCCGCCGAAAACAGATCTTCTTGAGTCGAGCTCCTGGCCAGGCTCAGATCTTCGACAGTCTCCAAGAAGGCATGTACACTTAGGCCCTCGCCATCTCCAGTGAAGTGTACACCCCAATCCTTTATAGGAATTTGTTTTTTCCGAACCACGACGGTAGGTAGTTGCACTCGCGCCTACTCCATGCTGATTGGCCGTTGAATGACGTTTAGTATTTTCTGTGGATTCCCCCGACTCCTCTTTTTCATCACTTTGTTGTGAATTCCCAGAATTTTGTATGCCAACCATTGGCTGATCTAACCTTAACTTCAACTCCTCAAATTTATCAATTAACTCCAGACACTGTGACATAGCCTTAGATTTTTCTTCAGTATCAGCAGCATCTTTAGCCGTGATCCGATTTAATCGGTTAATCAAATGCTGTAGTACTGTGTCAATCTTTTCCATATCTCCAGCAGTACTAGAAGATGTTAAGAAAGATATTTTTTTTTCTATTTTAGCCAGCTTTTGATCGCACACTTCTAGTTCCGATACGGCATGGAGATCGACTGTAGGAGCGACGTATTTTCCTGCACTCTCCAACTTCAGAAAAGTGCGAAGTTTATTCCGCATCTCGTCTGCTGTAGGTAGCCCAACAACCCCACGAATCTTTAGTTCATACTCAAGCTCCTCTTTGATGAGCAGGTTCACATTCATCTTGAATAATTTTTACTTTATTTCTACTTTTAAAGTCCCTTTTCGGTACGCCAAAATGTTACGGTCAAGTTTTGAAACTTATAAAAATTTACACCGCACACTGTTGCCTTAAGCCCAGTGGAGACGGCAAGGTTCGACTTATAACAGTCTCGGACGCCACGCTATTTTTTTTCTTAAAAGGAAAATAGCGAAAACTATTAATAAAAAAGAAGGACTTACCCTAGTAACATTAGTCAAACACTTCATAAATCAATAAAATAACTTTTTCTAGGAACACAACTTTTTTTTATTCAAATTTACAACCTTCTCTTCATTCTTATCTTTTTTAAACTCATATATATCATATGTTCTTTTTCAAAAAAAAAAATGTTAGGTTTTTTTTTTATGTTATCTAAGGTTATTTTACTTTATTTTTTTTTTCATTAAAAAAATAATCTGTATCAATGAATGTTAATCATGAATGTTAAATAATCTGAATCATGATCAATGAATATTTAATATCTAAGGAAGATGCACCAAAATGTCCCAAGAGCAACTGCTTTATCACAATAGAACATATGATTGAACAAATTTTTGTATTGGGTTGTCAGGAAATTAATGCAGGATTTCATATTTACCAAAACCTGATATTATTAAAGAGATTATTTATCTTTTTACCACAACCAAAATCTGATACATTATTTTTACTCTACGTCGTAGTTTTGGCCCAAAAGTCCTCTTAAATAAGATACTATAAACCAGATCTGATATAGTAGTATCTTTGCTTCATCTTACAAGGAAACGTTTTTACTTGTAGCACAGATTTGAATGCCGATTTTTGTGTGGGCAGTAGAGACCTATAATAGTGCAAAACTAGAGTTATAGCTGCCAATGAGCATTGGGAGCCGAGAAAAAAATAAATTATGAATATCACATTTTATTTTTTTTCTCAGCTCTCAGTCAAGATAGAGAAATAATGTTTTCACGTAAAATTGTATTTTTGTAAGGTATCTATTTACTACAACCAAAACCTGATAAATAATCTCTTTAAAAATAATTAAATAATAATATGTTTGGTTTAATTATGAAATTTTCCATTAATTTCCGGAATAATTGAAAAATATTTAACCTCATATCTCATTGGCTCATGGAGAAAATGAATAATACTGAAAATATACTGTCAAATAATTATTTAATATATATTTTATAAACTTAAATTATAGCTACCTTGCTCAACTACAATTTTTCAGATCTCAATCTGGTAGTTCCAAATTTTAATCCAGCATTAATTTGCAGTTTCAAATCCCTTGAATCCAAAGTTTTATTAAAAAGGTATTAATCGAAATTAAAAACAAGACATAAAATAATGATCTCTTGTCACCTTCTAAAACCTCTAAGAACTTTTTCACTACAAATTAGGGTTACTGTTAAACAGTTAAATTAAAATATGACAAACTTTTTTTTAAGTTATTAAGACTAATAGCACTATGTTCCGCTAACAACAAAATTATATACACTTTCCTGTTCATACCATCAGTCAATGAATACGTACGGACGCCCTACAAACTGTTTCATGCAAAATTAAATGGAGACAACAAATTTATAGATGCAATGGCCACATTTAAAACGTTTAAAATCTGTATACATTAGATAATAATTATTTGTACAAAAAAAATGAAGGCATCCATAAATATAAAGGAGATTGGATGGACTTGTAAACATTGATAAATTAGTACACAAATGTGCACCATAAAAAAAAAGAAAAAAAAAACAATAAAAAAGAGGAATTTAAAATTCGAGCCATTTCCTTATAATAGAGGTCGTTGCTCTCAAAACTTACTGTGGGGTCCATGATCATTGCCGATCTCCCTGTAGCAAAAAATAAATGAAATAATAAATATATGCAGTTATATTCGTCGGGGCAGATTAAGTATTTTCTTGAGATTCATTTAATCGTATTAAGTTTTATTTTCGTAGTAGCTATGTTTTTTTTCTTCTTATTTGTGAATTTTGTATTTTTATGTATGGTATCCTTTTTATATATTGTAATTATTATTTTTGTGGTTGATTGTAATATTTATCAAAATAAAAAAATAAAAACCTCATATTTTTTTTTTTCGACTTTACTACAGCAGCTCTGTGATAATAGATAATTACAAATTTAAAATAAAGAAAAATTTCAGTCTTTTTTAAATGTTTCGTTGAGGATTCAAAGAATGAAAATGTTTTATTGACTCTTTTGGTCTTTTCGCAGTGGATCTTTTGTAACGTTATTTTTACCTCAAAAATATAAGGTTTAGGAGCTTATATTGGTTTGAATGAAAAAAGTCACGTTTTTCCTACATTTTTTAAGTTTTGGAGCTTTTTTTTGACACGCTCAAGCTCTGATGGAATTGAAAATTTGATGATAGCTTTCCTATGATAAATTTAAGGGGGATTGTTTTGCTATACATTTTTCACTAGGACCTACTGTTTAGGAGCTATATTGGTTTGAATTTCCGCCTCCATGCATATTTATTTGTATGCAGCTGTGTGGGAATAATATTGAAATGAAATCGGTAGAGTTGACTTGAGTTCGATGTAAGATTATACAGGGGGTCCCGAATTTCAATAGCAAAACTTCAGGAACTTATAGGGGACCGAAAAACTAAGACAAAAAGTCCTTGAGAGATTTGCTTAGTTTTTGAGAAAATCACAAAAAAAAAAAAGAAACAAAACAAAAATGTTACAGGTAGCGATTATCACCTTTCACAGTTCGTCAGGATAGGTAGTGAGATATGTAAACACTTAATGTTATCCTTTAAATTCTTTTATTTGTTTACATTTTGGCTTCCTTCTAGGATTATAATTCCTAAATCAGTCTTCAGTCAGTTACTCAGATATTTTTGTGTGAATAGCATCAGCCACAATGCCGCATACATATTCTAATGTAGAATACGCTGATATGATTTTTGTGTGTGGTTTCTGTAACGGTAATGCTTTAGAAGCGGTGTGGGAGTAGCGCGCCGATTTCCAAATAGAAGAGTGCCTAATCGACGAGTCTTTTCGTTAACTTTTAATAGACTACGAGAGACTGGGTCATTCTTAATACGTAATGAAAGCGACCAATTCCAGGCAGCAATAAGAGCAGATTATCGGAGAAGAAATGGTGTCCAACGCCACTTCGATAACAATCCTGAGGCTAGATCCGAAGAGCATCTGCTGCATTAGCAATATCGCGGCAAGCAATATGGTGAACTTTGAAAGTTGAAAATCGCTACCCATACCATCTTTAAAAAGTTCAGAACTTATTACCTCAAGATTATGTCAAGAGATTGAATTTTAGTAACTGGTTTCTTGACAAAATTCGCGATGATAATTTATTTCCATTAACAATTATATGGACCGATGAAGCTACCTTTACAAGAGGAGGAATTTTTAATCAAAGAAATTATCATGTATGGGCTCTTGAAAATCCCAGAGCTATGAGAGAGAATAGGTTACAGCATAAATTTGCTATCAACGTGTTTGGCTTGGAATTTGGAACGGATTACTGGTGAGGCCATATTTTTTATCTGGAAGATTGAATGGTATCACATTTAAACATTTTTTGGAGAACGACTTTTCTAATTATTTAGATGACATTCCCTTACAGCAGCGGATTGAAATGTGGTTCCAACTCGATGGAGGTCCAGCTTATTATAGCAGAGTTGCTCGAGGTTGGCTGGATATAAATTATCCACAACGATGGATTGGACGTGGAGGAGTAGTACCTTGGCCACCCAGATCCCCTGATATGACACCCATGGATTTCTTCATATGGGGAACCTTGAAGTAGAAAGTTTATTCGGTGTCAATCAACTCAAGAGAGCAATTAAGAGACCGAATCATAGATGCAGTGCACCAAATATCATCAGAACAATGTTTAGCTGCAATTTATCAAGTGAGTGCTAGATGTAATGCTTGCATTGGTGCAAGAGGACAACATTTTGAGCAATATTTACATTAAAAAGAACATAACATAAATATAAATGTAAATAAATAAGTATAAAAATGAAAACTTTTTTTTTCTTTTTTTGCGTTTTTCTCTAAAACGAAGCAAAAACGAGCAAATCTCTAAAGGTCTTTTAAATTCGGGACACTCTCTATACGAACATAGAATTCGATCAAGTGTCTCCTATCTTGCCCAATTAGGAAATATGATAAAAAAAGTATCCTTCCAAAAGATTTTAAAAAGCTTTGCGCCTCATGTTACATATAAATTAGTTAAAAACGTTACGAAATAGAAAAAGAGAAAAAAAATATCATATGCGGCGTACTCTCAAGTAAAGCTGATTACGCAGTGGTAAATTCTTCAATGAGGTGATGGCAACGCATAAAACGTCCTTTAGTTCTATGCGTTACCATAAATCAATGAAGACAAGGCTAGAAAGTATTTACGACCAGCAACTGCCACAGATCGGTATAAGAATTCAGGAATGCGAAGCTAGCATTCCAGATTTTTTATAATTTTGACCAAGGGTATTAAAAATGAAATTATTACGAAAAAAGTAAAATAGCAAATATTCATCATTTCTATACTAATTACTGCAGCACAGAGGTGGCATGTTAACAAGAGGTATATATAATGAAAACATAATCTTTATTCTGGGACATATTGGCCCCTAAGAATAACAAACACGTGTAATAAGGTTGTATAATAATACGGCTATCTTAATTTTAAACAATGATAATGTTATGTATGAAAATGAAATGCCATTTTTGGTATAAATATATAAATAAGAAAAAGCAGAGAGAGAAAAGAAATAATTATAATAATAACAATACGTTGATATAATAATTAAATGCTTATATAATTACAATGTGTTCGAGAAAAATAAAGAAATATATAAAATAAAGTACAAATAATGAATAGGAACGAAAAATATATAGAAAAAATTCAAGAACTACTTGACGTAGATAAGACGAAATATTTACAGATACATAAAAACATATATTCACACATCTTCCAACTTATGTTGATATATATCTATGCACACCTATTAATCTATACAATGGCATATATATATACTTGTATGAGAAAAAACCACAGTATAAAGCAATTGTTAGGGAAACAAAAGTCAAAAACAAAAACGAATTTAAATTTATACAATGAATACTTATTGAGGTGGGGTCACCTGTGGTGTAGTGGTTAGCATAGCAACCTACTAAACCAAAGATCGCGGGTTCGCAGCCCGGCAGATGACCTTAGGATTTTTGAAAGGGAGTAAAAAATCCTTAGCTATGCCGTCCTTCGGAAAGGACGTAAAATGGGGGTCTCGAGCCTGTGCGATGTCAGGTACTCGTTAAAGATCCCTATCCTAATTATACCTGGATAGGCAAAACTTAGGACTCCCAACGTAGCATCGTCCGATGAGCCATATCAGCATAAAGAGACGTTAAACAAAATAAACAAACTTATTGAGGCAAATTCATTGGCATCGGATACTCTGAGCTTGATTAACTTGACTTTTAATTATCACTCATATTGGCGGCATCTAATTGGGATTTAAGGAGATATTGGAATAAGAGAGTTTAAGGAAGAAGCATGTCTAATTTCAGGAGGGATCGAGTTCCAGAGGGTAGTGGATCGAGCTTGGAAGGAGTGTTGGTATAATGCTGTTCGGTGGAAAGGAGTATATAGGTTAGAGAAACGTGATCTTGTTGTGAGTTGGAAGTGGACGGAAGACTTGAATTTCAATAGGTTATAGATGTAGGGTTGGCAATGGTTATTAATGACATGGTACAGGAAAGTGCCCAGGAAATATTGTCTACGGGAGGATGGATAGAGCCACTCCAAGGCAGTGTAGAGGTGCGATGGGAACGTCTCGGGGTTCCGAAAACAAATCTGGTAAAACTGATCATAATTCGTTGTAATCTGTCCCATGGACCCATTGAGAGGCCCCCGTATAGTAGTATGCTATAGAGGTAAATTTTTGTTTGGAAAAGGATTAATTAATAGAGCAATTTGTACTAAGAAATAATCCGATTAACGTAAACTGTTTATTACCTGCATAGGTGATTTAATTAACACATGAAATTCTCCAATAATTTCCAGACAACAAAATAATACCTAAACTGAAAAAAAAAAAATTGCAAATGCTTGTTTGCTGGAGCTTAACCTCCGTATGTAGGGTAAATCACGGGTTATGGTCATAGTTAACGCAATTGACTGATGCAAAAGAGGATATCTTCTAGACTGTTTCGCAGATTACTATTTTTTTTACATATTTAGATTCACAAATTCTTGTCTTAGATGGTAAATTTACTAGAGCTCTGTATTTTTCCTTGAAATAGATTTTTTATTATTTTAAAATTCACTATTTATGCATACCTATCAATCATTTGACGTTAATAAAAAATTAAGGATTAATTAATCAAAGATAAAACTCCGAAAACACTTTATTATTGCAGTTTTACTGCTGCTTCCGGGATTTAAAAGAAATCCAGACTCGTCACCATTAAAAATCCGCGATGGGTGACACAAAACATCAAAAACGTGTTCCTCCTTCAAAATATTTTCCACTGAGTCAAACCAACCACGGATATCTTTTTCTGACACACAAGAGCTGGCTGGTGATACGGCTTCAGTGGTTCTACTGGAGATATTTGGGTGGCGACGAAGAAAACCCCTATACCATCCGTCACTGGAAATACCATCTTTAAATTTACATTGTTGGTTCGAAACTATTGCTAGTTCTTTGACGCTCAAAAATAAATCAATTTTAAATAAATAAAATATATATATACACACACACAAACAAAGCTTGAATGTGATTACAATCAACATTATTACATTTAAAATTAAATCCTTAATTTAAAATTAATTCCATTAAATTAATTAGTATTTCATCAAATGTTTTTGAGCAGCATCATCAATTTATTAGCATCAACACCTATAAATAAATCCTACACTGGCGTCAAACAGGCTAATAATACGTCATCAAATCATAATGAAATACTACAAGGACATCCAAAAATTATAATCACCACGATGATTTTGGGAGCTATTTTATACTAGTGAATCATCGGCTGACGCTGGTAACATTGTAATCCTTAAAGAAATTATTAATCAACAAGTTGAAACAAACGTCACAAAAGAGTATTATAGATGTTATATACGTTCAGGGTGATTGACCAGTGATAGTCATTTCTGAAACAAATCCTTATTTCCTCTTTTATTGGTTTTAGCACTAAAAACACGCCTAAGATAGTAAACTAAAAAAAATGATAAGATTTTCTCACGTCTCGTTTTCATCAGGGTTAAAAACATCATATGATTAAGTGATCATTCGATAAATAACTATTTGCTAACGGTCGGGTTAAGAGGAGGCAGCTCCTACGCCCGCCGAGAATACATTTTATCGATTCTTACCTTCTTCCGATTTATTTCGGTGTTTTAGTCGCTACTTTTCGAGAGGAAAGGTTATTCTCATTTATTTACGGAGAAACTTTAAGTCCCTGTTCAAAGTAATATTAAATTATGTTTACCTTATGATATTAAAATGTGAAATAAGAAAATAATGAAGTGGAAATAAGAAAATTTCAAAATATAGGACACTAAATCAATTTTGAATTAATTTTATATTAAATGAAAATTAATATAATGCTAAACCATCAGTAATGTTAATTCTTGATAAACTTTGAGATGTGAAGGAAGTGTAAATAATAAATTATAAATATTTAAAAGACAGAATCCTTAAGTATTTATTTGTCATAACTCCTATTTATTTAACATTTGTAGCTACATGTTTCCGAGACAATGCTCCATCATCAGGCTTCTAAATTTTTTTTAAAACACTTTAATCTATACCATTATACCAACAGTTTTACAATTATATAGTAACGTGTCATTTATCTCTTAATTTGTGATTATTTTAACATTGTCTATTCTCCATGTTATAATCCATTATACATTATAAGACAGAATCCTAGTTAAAAGTGATGATGTTAATTTCTGCTATATTTTCTCAAGGGAAGTGGATATAAGAAAATATGAAACCTATGATATACTTTCTCAGATTTATTTTTAGATCGATATGTTTTATTGAAATAATTATACAATCTGTCTCAGTTTGGGGCAATAAGTATTATGGTTGACAAAGAATGCATTCACAAAATAAGCATACTGAAATTTTATCACTTAAATTGATACAACAAATAAAAATATATAAAACACCAAATCCATGTACAAATTAATCTTCTTAAGTTTTGTAAAACTTTTACACATTAGATAAGAGGAAATAAGAAAACATGAATTGATAAAACACTTAATCCTTTATGAAACTCATTTTGTTAACTTCTGTTTCACTTATTTACATTATACAATCTGTTACACTTTAGGACAATAAGTATTATGGATGACAAAGAATCCATTCACAAAATATGCATACTGAAATTTTATCGCTTCAATTGATACAACAAATAAAAATATATAAAACACCAAATCCATGTACAAATTAATGTTCTTAAGTTTTGTAACACTTTTACACATTAGATAAGAGGGAATAAGAAAACATGAATTGATAAAACACTTAATCCTTTATGAAACTCATGTTGTTAACTTATGTTTCAGTTATTTACATTCAAGAAGACTAAATATCAATATAACACACTAAACAACACAATCCAGGTTGAAACTGTAGAAGTGATTGTTTACATGTGAGGTTATAGGAAAGAGCTATGATAAATGTAAACTCGAAGTGAAGCGTAAGGATCGAACTGGTCGGTGTAGCGCTGGTCAAGGCAGTTTGCTGCCTCCTCTTAACCCGACCGTTACCAACTATTTAATTTAATTAAATTTCTAACGCACTAATATCTAAAGGTAATGAGTAACTTAATTCATTGCCACAGATTTAGATTAGTATTTTTTCGAAATTAAATTTGATTGTATCATAATGTTTTTTGTTTTGCTGAAATTTTTTTGTCCTTATTTATCTAAATTCACAACTGTCAAATACATTAATGACCCCTAGCGAATGATATGGCTGAAAAAACAATAACAAGGTTCTGGCGTAAGAGCATTGCCCGGTGGCACCTCCATCTATCTTGTTAATCATATCATTTTATTCGAGGAGATCTCTCATCCAGCTCCTTTTTAACCTTCTACGGATATTGTTGGGCATCACTGTTGTGGACATGTCGTGTATGAGTTTGTTGGGATCACCTTTAAGTCAATTGTGGAATCTTTCGTGGTAGGTATGTATGTGGTCTTTGATGGTAGGCATGTGTAGGATTAACAAGATTACTTTTATTTTCGACTTTTAGTGTTACTTTTCAAGTCATTGATATGTTCATAATTCTACAGATTTAGTAAATTTATTTATTTTATACAGTTCCAAAATAATGAAAGTTATACTTCATGGAATAGATTCAAGCATCTGACTTGTTGGAAACTAATACCTGTACGTCTCGTAACCAAGGCCGCCCTACAACCACGACAGTAATGTACGCACTGGGTTGCGTCAGAATTGGCTAGGAGAAAAAAGAAAATGCAATTATCGTCTCGCCAACAAGAAAATTGACAGTTTTGAAGAGAATGTAATGAGAGGTTAGTGACTGTTGGAGCAATTACATATCGGTATGTGGTATGTTAGCGAGGTGAAGAAAGATCTTAGCGAATAGGGCGGCACCCACTCCAAAGGGATCTCATCTCCTCAATTGATGATTTTCCGAGAAAAACAGTTCAATTACAGGGATCCTTTAAGAAATCTATACATTTTCTTCCAGCTGAATGAATCTGCGTTCTTTAGTGAGCTTTTTATTAAAACTGCATCATTTAGAGGTGGACGGAGGGGACGGAGGTAACCAGAGAATTTGATGTTTTGTTTTATTGGATCCAACCTCAACTTAATGGACTCCTCATAAGTAGATTTTTTTTTTGTTTGCGATATTTTTCTTATTACCTTGCATGTAGCCTGGCTATTATTTTAATTCTAGTACAGTTTTTTCTTCAGTTCTGTGAGGAATCTTTGTAAATCGTAGTATTCTTCGGCATTGGACTTTAGTTCAATTCAAATTCCTTCTGTAATATTCATATGTATTTCTGACTTTAGAATGTAACCCTCGGCTCTCAAAATGGGGAGCGCCATGTAGTTTTTTTTTTTTTGGGGGGGGGGGGGGGCGCAAAGCTATTTTTAAAGAAAACAATGAACTTTTGTGTGGAAAAATGGTTCATCCAAAAAAAAACTCAGATAAACAAACTACCTCCATTCGAATCACAAATAGAGCACTGCATAAAGACATACGCATATCCGCTGTACTGGACTAGATAATAACAACATACAGAATATTTCATGACAAATTGTATGAACATACCCACAGACTCATATAAAACATGGTTACAATAAAGATGATGTATAATAAATAAATACGTCCCGTAGGATAAAAAGGAGCTAGATGAGGGACCTCTTTAAGTAATAATTACCTGAATTAAAGTCAGGAGGGGGTGCCGATGGGTTTGTCCCTTTCGAGTTTTACATGTATTTTTTATAAATTTTATTTATATCTTACTGTTTTACAGATCTGCCAGGATCTGACGATTTTTAGAGGCCAAAGGACATCCTTGGCCACTCTCTCCATCCAAAATTAGAATTAGCTTTTTCGTCCTTAAGGATTGCTGTTTTAACGGTTTTTAAGTTATCCGAAGGATAACTTCCGCCATTGTTGTCCTCCAGGATACTGTTTTAAAATATTTAACGGTTTTAAGATGGTGGACCTTAAAAGGTTAAGGACACTGTTTTACAGATCTGCCAGGATCTGACGATTTTTAGAGGCCGAAGGACATCCTTGGCCACTCTCTCCATCCACAATTAGAATTAGCTTTTTCGTCCCTAAGGATTGCTGTTTTAACGGTTTTTAAGTTATCCGAAGGATAAGTTCCGCCATTGTTGTCCTCCAGGATACTGTTTTTAAATATTTAAAAGGTTTAAAATGGCTAATGAATACTGTTTTTAAATATTTAATGGTTTTATGATGGCGGACCTTAAAAGGTTGAGAACACTGTTTTACAGATCTGCCAGGATCTGACGATTTTTGAGGCCGAAGGACATCCTTGGCCACTCTCTCCTTCCACAATTAGAATTAGCTTTTTCGTCCTTAAGGATTGCTGTTTTAACGGTTTTTAAGTTATCCGAAGGATAACTTCCGCCATCGTTGTCCTCCAGGATACTGTTTTAAAATATTTAACGGTTTTAAAATAGCGGACCTTAAAAGGTTAAGGACACTGTTTTACAGATCTGCCAGGATCTGACGATTTTATTTATGTCTTTAGTTTTTAGACAGGTTTGGATCAATGAATAAAGCTAATATATATATTCAAACTTCTACAGACAAACACCTTTCGAATGGTATACCATGAATAGTGATAATTTTTAAAATTGATACTGATTAATCTCTTATTAATTACAAAAAGCAGGGGGATGCAACATCAGCATTTTGGGAAATACTGAGGGAATGCTCAGAAATGTTAAATAGTTTTATTAATCGAAAAGTATCTTATTCTAATATTTAAAATTTAAGAAACTCTTAAGATAATTTAATTAAAGTTTTCATACTTAATTTACAATAATTATTCAAAATGTCCTCCCTCTTCTTTCATACACAGCACCGATCTTCTTCTGACAGCATCTACTGCTAGGCGAAGTTCATTATGATTTTGCCGCATTGTATTGCAACACTTACAAGTTTCTTCGACCAACTCCTCTCGGGTTTCTGATCTTGCTTCGTACACTTTTTGCTTCAGTGTACTCCACATGTAAAAGTCCTGTTAGCCCAGTCAATGAAAGCAAGATATTGGCCTTTGTCGCAACTAATTAGGGGAAAGCTGAATTTTGCAGGGTGTCAGTTCATAAAGTACACACTAAAAAAACACGAAGTCCCGACCCCCACTCCTCCAGCAACATTACAAGCACAGAACTCCGGTTATATGCCGACAGCTCGAAACCTAATAGTACTATTGGAGTGTTCTTTTTTTTTATTTTACTCCTAATAATATTACAAACAAATTATGTTATATACACTTTTTATGTAGATAGCTTAGTTTCGTCGTAATACTTAATCATATACAGAAAACTGCCACTACAAAAAACAAAACGTAACTTCAACAAATTATAGATTTTTATAATTACGTTTTGGGAAGAAAAGTGTTAAACAAAACTTATAGATAATATAACTAGCTTTTAAATGATGTGTCTTATAACGCTTAACATTAAAATGATGGCTTCATAGAGAGCGTTGAAAGAGTAGTGGACACCGGTGCGCCGGTCCTAGCAGGACCGTGCTGAGATGCACAAACGCATGTACTGCTGTTCATGATTATGACTAGTCGCTTAGATGAAATGCAGCAACAATGTAATAACGTTTATTTTTAGGTTATTACTTCCAAAGTGCATTTTTTGTGCTATAATAGTCTATAGTTTACTTGTATCACTTATATAGTACAAAATCTAGCATCCAAGATTCAACTCCAAAAATCAAAAGATCTGACTCCTGGATATTGTTCACCACCCTCAGCTGTAAGTGTGATAAAGAGTCTTCCTCAAAATATCTTTGGATTTAGGGGAGAGAGGGGGTGAAAGTCGTATGTTGCTGGCTGTCAGATCTCGGAACTCGGAAAACGTTAGTTTTAGTACATATATACATAAAAAAGCAAAGAAAATTTGCAAAAAAATGTCATTTTATTCCTCTCTTTTCCATATCATAATTTTAGAGCTATGGAAGATGAAAAATAGAAGATTTTTTACTTGAGGTAAGTCGCAGTTCTCCGAAATAACAGGTTTGTCTGTACTCATTTGGCGATAACTCCGAAACTATTTGTCCGATTCAAATTTCTCTTTTTTCATATGAAAGCTGGTTAAATTTACTATAATAAATCAAATATTAAATTTTGATCTAGTCCCGTAAAAAACCCACGGCAGAATATTGAGAAACCCGTACTGTTGTGAAAAACTCTTATTTTTCGGCATATTTATCACAATAACTCCAGAACTATTTCTTCGATTCAAAATCTATTTTTTCCATCTGAAAGCTGTTTAAATTTTCTACGAGACCCTATATATAAAATATCTGTCGCAGCCGATTGAACATGTAAAATCGTCAAATTTTTCCAAAACATACACATTTAGCGTTTTGGCGTGGGTATTTTACGGAATTTAATTAGAATTAAGTATATTAGGTTTAATAGTCAATTTAACCAGCTTTTATATAAGAAAAATATATTTCGAATCAAACAAATAGTTTTGGATTTATAGCGATAAATGTTTCGAAAAAAAAAGTGTATCCCGAAATAGTACGGTGTACTCAGTCAGCGTGCTGTCATGGGTATTTCACAAGATTCAATCAAAATAATATAAACGGTCTTATAGTAAATTTAACCACCTTTCAGATGAAGAAAATAGATTTTGAATCAGATAAATAGTTTTTTCAGTGTATTGTGTTTTTTTAGTGTATACTTTATGTGCTAACACCCTGCAAAAATTCAGCTTTTCCCTAATTAGTTGCGACACGAAACCTTTATTGACTGGACTATGTGCTGTATGGTAAGGACTCCTAGCTGGACACCTTATTGGCCCATGTCTGCGTATCCATCTTCCCCAAAAGTATTGGTCCATCCACTCTGATATTAGTCTTCCATTGCATGTCAGAAATCCATTTATCTGGAACCACATTAGTTCCCTCCTCTGTTGCGACATACACTCCAATAGATCAAATATTTCAGTGTTACTTTTCTAGTAATAAAATATAATAAAACTATTTAACATTTCTGAGCTTTCTCTCAGTATTTAACAAAATGCCGATGTTGCATCTCCCTGCTTTTTGTAATTAATAAGTGATTTCAGTATAAATTTTAAAAATTATCACTATTCATGGTATACCATTCGAAAGTTGTTTGTTTGTAGAAGTTTTTTTTGAGTAGTGCACGTTTGTAACATATGTAATATTTTTGAGAAAAATGCAGTCAAAGTTTTGGAACGGAATTGGAAACTTGCTATTTCATATGTTTGGATCAATAAGTTAAACTGAACGCAGCTATTTTGAAGTTTAAACAAGTTTATAATAAACGAAATTTGATCTCCTTTCTAATGAGCAAATTGGAATTCCTCTAGGTTTAATAGTTCGGGAAATATAGGCAATTATTGTTCAAAAAGTAGAAATTTCTTGAGAAAACATAAAATTAAAAAAATATCTATAAAACGGATGAGAATCGAGCTATAGTTTATATGAAATTTTTTGTTGCAAATGATGCCCAGAATCGCCTCTCGAAGTTACTGCAGTCTAATATGCTGAACACCCTGTATATATATACAAAAACATTATTAGGCTATAAATAAGTAAAACAAAATTAATTAATTCATATACTTACAATGTCTTATCAAAGATTAGAATCAGGAGATAATTTCTATTTTTGTTTAATAAAAAAGAAAAGTTGTTTTTATTTGTAGCTCTCAAAAAATATTTCGGTAACGGTTCGGATCAGCGACACCAACCCCTAAACCCGCTCAGAATACCTTTTATCGATTCTAACCTTGTTCTGATTTATTTCGATGTTCTAGTCGCTGCTTTTAGAGGGGGAAGGTTATTCTCCTACATTTACTGAGAAACTCTAAATCCCTGTTCAAAGTAATATTAACTTCTGTTTACCTTCTAATATTAAAATGAGAAATAAGTCAATATTAAAGTGGAAATAAGGAAATATCGAAATATAAGACACTAAATTAATTTTTAATTAATATTACGAGTAATTTAATCAACAATTAATATACTACTGAACCACCAGTAAAGTTAATTCCTGATGAACTTTCTCTCAGAGAAGTGAAAATAACAAATTATAAATATAAAAAAGACAGAATCCTTAAGTATTTATTTGGCATAACTCCTATTTATTTAACATTTGTAGCTACATGTTTCAGAGATAATGTTTCATCATCAGGCTTCTAATTTTTTTTAAAAACACATTAATCTATAACATTATACCAATAGTTCTACAATTATATAGTGATGTGTCATTTACCTCTTAATCTGTGATTATTTTCACATTGTCAATTCTCCATGTTATAAGCCATTATATAATATAAGACAGAATCCTAGTTGAAAGTGAAGATGTTAGTTTCTGCTATATTTTTTAATGGGAAGTGGAAATAAAAAAAACATAAAAAACCTGTGATATACTTTCTCACATTTATTTATAAACTGATTTGTTTTATTGAATTAATTATACAATCTGTCTCACTTAAGCACAAAAAGTAATATGGATGACAAAGAATCCATTCACAAAATATGTTTACTGAAATTTTATCACTGAAATTGAAACAACAAATACAAATATATAAAACACCAAATCCATGTACAAATAAATCTTGTTAAGTTTCATAACACTTTTACAAGTTGTAAATATTATCACCTAAATTGATAGAACAAATATAAACATGTAAAACACCAAATCCATGTACAAATTAATCTTCTTAAGTTTTATAACACTTTTACACATAAGATTAGATGAAATAAGAAAACATGAATTCATAAAACACTTAATCCTTTATGAAACTCATTTTGTGAACTTCTGTTTCACTTATTTACATTTAAGAAGTCTAAATATCAATATAACAAACTTAACAACACAATCCAAGTTGAAACTGTAGAAGTGATTGTTTACATGTGAGGTTATAGGAATGAACTATCGGAAAATGTAAACATGAAGTGAAGCGTAAGGATCGAACTGGTCGGTGTAGCGCGGGTCAACCTAGTTTGGTGGTGTCGCCGATCCGAACCGTTACCAATATTTCTTTCTATCTGATTTGAATTAACAAAACTATATTTAGAAGATACATAAAAAACAAAATCAACGATTAAAAATCCATATATTATAAATAAAGCGCTTTGTTAAAACAGAAAGACCTCTGTCATATCTTCCTTTTCTGCTTTAAATTAGCAGGACAAGTAACCCATTCAATCTGTGATAATGATAATGTTATTTTAATTTATCTGGGGAGAGGGGGGAGAGGGTAGACAACGCAGGTGAGTTACGACGCAGGCGCAGTGATAAATCTCTGACAAACACCTTATCTCAGGTTCCCTTATCTCCTGCCTACTTAGTGTCACAATGTACCTCTTGTAGTGTCCCTTTTGAATTATTGATTAAATTTGATAAAACAATGAGTTTTTTATTGTCTTCGACGGTGAACTAGAAAGGTCAATGTTACTGCTTAATCTCTTTGTATTTTGAACAAATGGATTTTTTTTTTAAATAATTGACTATTTAAAATAAATTTCACCTTAGAGCTGAATTTTTAAAAAACAATACCTTTTCGATTTCAAACGCTCGCTTAATATTTTTGGATAAGTTAATACAGGTACAAGATCGAATGTAACTTAAAAAACATGAAGTGCATAAACTTCAACGAATTGCAAAAACTTCACTTTTAAGAGACTATTACCAACTATGACTGGTTAGTCTAGAGTTTTTTTTGTTTTTTTTCCTTCAACTATTTATTAATATTTGCAACTATATACATGATATACAACAAGCGAATTTGAGGAAAATTATTACAATAACATGTTAAAAAGTAACGAATAGTACCGCTTCAATAGTTTTTTTTAGAAAATCTTTTGGCCATCTTCTTTTCAAATGCTTCGAAGGATTATCGGGAATCGAGTGTAAAGAAAATTGGGAGTCTGGTGAATTCAAGTGGGTATGGATATTACTATGAAAGAATAGGTATATGATTTGGGCCTAATCAGCAACACATGGAACATCTGATCTACAATATCTTCGTGGATAAGTTAGTTTGTGGCATAATAAGGAGTGTTAAGGATATTATGAAGGAGCCCCAAAAAGCAACTCCGTCCAAATTTCTGTCATGTAATTTAAAAAACCTATTTTCTAATTTATTGGGAGCTTTTTTAATTTACGCTCGTCTAGTAAATGCTGGAGTTGTCGGAAACGATGAGCAGTTTCTTATCTTTTTCCCTGTTTAATTGAAATGTAAAATTAAACGAATGAACTATACTTATTAAAAATTAAATAAAAACTAGTTCTCTCTGTGTATAAATATAGTTTACTAATGAAAAAAAAGAGTATAAAATATAAAATAAAAGTTTAATGTAAAAATTAGGCATTAAAACACAGTAGTGAAGCCGGAATGCCTATATGCAAGTCAATTTCAGGCATCTGGGCAGGAAAGTGAAAAGAACTGGTGCAAAATGGAGGATAGAAAGAGGAAACATGGTGAACAGATGAAAGCATACTGGAAGAAAAGAAAAGAACAAGGCAAATGAATTGAAATTGGGGCGTAGTCCTCTGCTGGCCCATTCGGGAGAAAAAAAAAAAAATAAATGTTTATAATTATTAACCTATATTCAAGGAAAGAGAGAGTTTATGTTTTTGGAGCGATGAAAGATGGACCAAGGTGGATTTCGAATGTGAAAAGAGAAGGGAGTACTACAGGAGAAAAATTCCATGGGAATGTATTCCAAATTAAAATTCCTCAGTAATAAAGAATTCGTTAAATGCAGCAGTTTTTTTCCCCTTAAAAATGGAAACAGAGATAAGTTGAGTTGTTGCATTTCAGAAGTGAACTGAAAAGCTGGAGGCAGCTTGGTGTGTGCTAGGGATGGGAATCGATACCCTATAAATAAAAAATATCGATATTTCTCTCTGACTGTTCGAAAGTTTTTCCTTTAAATATTAGTTGTATCGATTTTTTTTTAAATTGGTTTCAATAAGGGGAAATTTTTAATGTTAGGGACAGGAGACAGTTGGCAAGACTGGTACTGTTTGCATCTGTACCTGGTACACATCTTAGTATATGTCATAGGTACATGATATGTACCTGCTGTTTGAATCATAATCAAATAATAATTTAAGCTGTGAAATAAATTAACTAAAATGATATAATAAAAAGAAATATCTTTGTAGCATGATAGAAGTATTTAAAATGGTATTTAATAAAAAAAACAAAAAAAAAAAAACGGAATATATAGGTATGCAATTATTCGTTGTCATTCATATATCGTGTATCTATATATAGAATTTAAAAAGTTAAATTTCGATATTTTTACGATACCCTACCCAGGTATGTTGAACGGTCTGCCATATTCAAAGGCAATGAGTAATATTGACAACATTTATACCTTTTAATTTCAAAAGCAATTCATGATTGAAATCTGTGATAAGGAAACTTTATTTTTGTTTGTAATTGGATAAAGTGTTCTTTGTAGTACAACGTTTAGCATTCCTTAGAAACAATGGCTCCACTATTAGACTTAGAAATATAATTTTTTAGTGACATATATATTATAAATAATTACACAAATTAATGGAAATAAAGTGAATAGTTTCTTTCTTCTCATTATGATTTGATGACAATGAAGTAAATAAGTATTAATGAAAGATTATTGTTTTAATTTTTTTCAAAAAATTCTTTTATTCAATTATTCGCGAAACTCAATTTATGATTTCTTTTTTAAATTTAAATTTAAATTTTTTAAAAGTGAGTGCATTACAAGTTTTATTTAATCAATTGAACAATCAAAAAGAATAATATACTTGTAATGAAAGCAAATCAGAAAACTAAACAGTAATAATATAAAAATGATACTAATAAAATAATAATAGAAAGAAATCAATTGAAGGTTGTTTTTTTTAAAAAAAAAAGCTTCATACCAGATGTCCTGCCACATCACTACTCTCTAGATCATATCACAGCAACCTTCGCAGCTTAGCATTCACATTGTTTGTATCACTGTATATAAGAAATAGTGATAATCCAAACCACAGTATATTAGATGTGGTTAGTTTTGGGGTATACTGACGGAGTGTCTTGCCAAGAGTGACAATATTTTAGAACTCTAAAGTACCTAGCGGTGGCCGTTCGAATTTTGATAGTTGGGCTCATCCTTTATTTCATTTTTAATTTGTAGCTAGAGTTTGAATGGGTTTGTAACTTGTATTGTATAGCCTTTTTTCACTTTTAACTCAGGGGCTAGATCGGAAGTAGTTTGGTTTTTCAAACCTTCGCTGGGCTTAGACGTTTCTGCGCATTGTTTCATGACATAGAAAAATGAAAACTGCTTATGCCTTAGTTGCTAGGGTACCGGAGATTGCTGACCATTTATTCACAAATTTTTCTGCATTCACTAGATTAGAAGATCAGCAGGAATCTGGAACATGAAGGAAATTAAATTTTTTACAACTTACTATTGCGGCTTTGAAGTTAGTTATTAAAAATAATAGTCGGTTATTTATATGGTTATAATTGACTTAGTTTTTATATATACATAATATTAAGCACATGGAGATTTTAAGCATGATTTTATTATCATATTTTCTTCTTAGTTTTTCATTTTATTTTAAAGTTAAATGTTTTTTGTCATAAACATCCTAATTATAACTAGTATAGAAAATGGACCATAGATACCTCCTATAATTGTAATTATTATAAAACTTAATATTGTTTCATTTATTTTTTTGTTCAGTTGAAAGTCGCAAGTAAAATAACAACGCATTCAAACACAAAATAATGTAAAAATTTACTATTGGGAAAGTAAATCCTATGCGGTAACTCAGTGGGTAGAGCATAGGACTTCTAATTCCTGGACTTACCTTTGTGCCAGCTATGTAAGATAATTATTTGTTTTGTATCATTCGAGGATGATGAAAACTGGGTTCAGGAGATCCTTATGTAACACACTACAAAGTGAGTCCTAAATCTGGGATGAAAAACTGGTGGTTAAGTATGATGCCGGACTAATTGCCTCTTGTCATAATTGTTGGACAAGAAACAGTACAATCTTACTATAGGGTTGAACCAAAGACTAGCATCTCTTTTTTCTTTTTTTCTTCTTCTTTTTTTTTTTTTTTTTTTTTTTTTTTTTTTTTATCTCTTGTTACCATTGGAAAATTTTGCGTTTAGCCAAAAATTTTGAGTTAACGTTACAAAGCAGAAATAGTCTCATAGCACCTTCATTCGTTAAAAAAAAAATCTCCCTAGCTGGGATAAACAACTGGTCATGGATATGTCTATTTTCAGACTACTGCTTCTGGTAAGGAAACTGTAGGAAAAATATCGATCCAATCCAACCAACACCAACAGAGCTATAGCGTATTGAAAAAGTTCAAATACAAAAAAATGTTGGCAAAACTTGTTTTTTTTTCATTCACACCAATATAGCTCCTAGACGGCAGGTCTTCGTTTACTTGCGATACCTATGTTTTACATGGATGCCTATAATTTATTCGATAGTTGTTCTTCTTCTCAAATTTGAAAATCTCAGACAGGATACAATGCTCAAGATTTTCTGTGCTGCAACAGTCCCTGTTTCCAGCCTTTATGAAATCCCAACTGTTCATGGTTCTGTTGACCCAAGTACTGACACGTGCCCTAACCAAGCTACTAATGATTCAGGTTCCTTAGTAGGCCAGAGAGACTCGTGGATGTAATCAATCATATTAGATCTGTCCTTCTTCTAGGAACCTTCATCTATCATGGCATTCCGGATCCTGGTTATTTTCCTAGGCCTCAAAGCGTATTAATAAAAACTTCTCTAGAGTTTATTATACTTGCTACTATCAAAATGCCCCAGATGGACTCTTTGGTTCTGGTTTTATTACTGTTCGGAATCGGGGAACAATAGTTAGGAACTTATATTGCACTGAACTAATCTACATAAAATAGATGGTTCAGCAATCTTATACTTCTTTTTTTTTTTAATATCTTTATCCTATTCTTTCAATTTTTCAGGAAACTTTAAGTATACTATTATTAAAAGTTATCATTTAACTAATTAATATTTAATTTTGTCTAAACTTAATTTTAGTAATTACTAGAGATGGGCTGACTAGTCGATAGAAAAAAAAGGCCTTGCTTCCTATGGAATTCAAGTGGCATCAGCAATGTTTGTATTGTTTATAGCTTCAAAGTGGTTTTTGTTTATCTTATATTTTGTTCTTCTGTTTTTAAAATCGGGCCGGTGTTGCTGCTGCAGCTGAGTGTTTTTTTTTTAAATAAAGCGAAATTCAGCAATTTACTTTAATTAGCTTTGGTAATTAATTTTTAAATTTGGTGTATGAGTGAGAACACAAAAATAGCTTCCGTGTAGTACTAAATAAAAACGTATGTAAATTACTAACGTAGCAATTTCACTTTCGTGTTCTTACTTCTTCTTTTTTCGTACAGACCAGACAAGGACCATGACATTCAACTATTGCGTTTTGTCCGGGCTTGGATGTTGGACTAGTAGTTACGCATTCTCTGACTGTGTAGTTCCTTCCTCTCTTGTGTCCATTGGGCTCCTGTATTCTTTCTTAGTGGTTTATCATGGAACCTTGTTTGTATCAAAATCCTCCTGAGAAAAGTCCAGTCTTTCAAGTCATTTTCCGTTCCCACAAGTCCAACAGGTATTTGCTTGCGCTTCTGACGACAATGGTGATTTGATCTTTCTTCTTTTCCAATAACTGAGGAGCTTATTTGTCAACTTGGAAGGTTGCATTCTAGAGATGTACACATTGAATATTTTATAAAGGATTTTGGATTGTAAGGATGGTTTGCGAAAAGATTTAGTATATTTCCATTTAGTGGATTGGAAATGAAAGATTTAGTGGAGCCCTAAAACTCAACTCTTTCTCAAACTTTTTATATCAGCTCTTTATAAACACTATGACGTCCACATATTTAAATGTTTTAAAATAATTAATTGAATAGAAGTAAATTTTTTAATCAGTCTCAAGCTCTATGTGTCACCTTACTTTTGTTACCTCTCAGTATGGATTCCCGCACAACCAAATAAGTTACAGATCGATTAGTTTAACATTCCCGTTATAAAGAAATCGATTATTAAGGACTTCAACAATTAATTAACAAGTAATCACTGTACGATATTATTACAAAAAGTTTTGACACGTTTCTGTGGTAAAGAATTTAAGGTTTTTAGTTTTTCTAACCTATCTGCAAGCATAGGAAATATATTCATTATTTTATATTTTGCAAACACAATTCCTTGGCTGATTTGACTTGAATAAAAAATGAAAACGTTAGGTTTGATACGTAATAATTAAATTTGTTTAAACAATTTAATGATTGATGTCTATCATCATATGATTAACACGGAGTTGTTCAGACGGGAACTCCTTGCTCTCTGTTGAGAAACGTTCTGAGTAAACTTACCCTCTACTACCTCATAACTTTTTATGTTACTAAATTATTTTTAAAAATAATAAAAGTTCTTGGATTATTTATGATAATCTGGCGAAAGGATCGAGTCTATAAAGATTGTATCGGTTTCGCCTTGGGCATTGAATCAGGATCAGATGGGAAGATGACGTCATTTAGAAGGTTAAGCAGCAGGTAGGCTAGAAAACTGGATGAGTTTGTGATGATTTTGATTGGCAAGTTTATCGAGATGTTTTTTTAATTATTTTTGTTATTGTTATTAGTCTAAGTTATTGAAATATACATCTGTCAAATTGTGTACCGGAGTAAGCTGAATTAAAAATCTAATGACTTAAAATTGTAAATAATCATTTTAATAATAATATCAGGTTTTGGTTTAAACACGAAATCCTGCATTAATTTCCAGACAACCCAATAGGATGGCAGTGCCTCACCTTGGAATATAAGAGCTTGTTTCGCAGCTACTTCAGCAAGTTCATTGTCAACAATTAGTACCCGTAAAGAGCGAACTGATGTTACCAACTTTTGGAATTCAATGGTTTGGACTATCGTATTCCTCAAGTCCAAATTAGCATGATAATAGTCATATGTATGAGCTTTTAGTAGTATATTAGGATATTGGAACGTTTGTCGAAATCGACGAAACGCTTCTTGTATTTTCAGCCTCGTTCGTAATTTAAATATCATTTTAGGAACAGGATCTAGGCTTCTTGGAAATTCCTTGAACTTTGACCAGACTCTATGAAGTACGATCGACTAGATGAATACTCACCTATTTCTAGGACTGGCAACCAACATTAATCATCATTATCATTTGTCTTATTGATGAAACATCGGCGCTTTTCGAGTCGAGTTGATAGGTGTAAATTCGGCTCTCTCAAATCATGATTTGTTTTAGTTTTAAAGATATGTGTTCTCTTTTGAGGGATTCGAATGTTAATAATATATATTCTGTTATTACATATTATAATGTAATATAAAATTAATATTATTTTATTTGACTCAATTATTTATTTAACGTGGTTCAACTTCGAGGATCAACACGGATTTTAAAAGTATATATTATGAACATAAATAATATAAAAATATGTATATATAGTATTAAAAATAAATTATATATAACATAAGATATAGCCATAGTAAATATATGTCAATTTATTCTGCAGACAAGTTCACATCAATAATAAAAATGTATGTAGAAGAAAACCAAAATAAAAATGTATAAAATAAAAGCGAATTTAATCTTTTGAATTCTACTTTCTGTATATCTTTCTGTCTCGGTTCTTTTGTAACCCTGATGAAGGCTAGCGTGTAAGCCGAAACTTTGGCACAATTAATTTATATATTTTTTAGATTATATCGGTGGACATAGGGAATAAGTTGTAGTCTTGAATCGCAACTATTTATAGTAGCACTTTTTATCTTTTAACTTTTACTGTATATCCAGTTTTTTTTTAATTTTGGTTAATTTGGTTGGCACCAATATCACAAAAATAGAGGGATAATTAGTTATTTTGATTAAAATTTAATTTATTTTTCCATTTAATTTAATTTTAATAATTTAATTTAATTTACAATTTTTAAATGTAATTTAATTTAATTTTTTTAATTAATTTAATTTTCAAGGATTTTGTTTCGTTACCTGATTATTCACTAGAACTTAAAAATGTAATCACCGAGCTTAGCTAATGTTGTTCCTACCTACTATATTATGAACCATGGTTTTTACGGTGTTGAAGTTGGTACCTCTTTGGTTTGTATTCCTTCTATTAAAAATTTTTTTAAAGGAAGATTAAAGATTTAAAGGAAATGTAAATAGGTACTATAGAAAAAAATCTGCTTGGTAATAGACGATTTTATTTATACAATGGAAAATAAAATGTATTTAAAAAACATATAATCATTGTTTAAAGGATAATAATAAGAAAAAAGTGTGTTTTGTTACACACAACTATAATTATTTAATTATAATATAAAATTATAATAATAATTATTTACAAAACAAATAATTATTTAACAATTGTTGATAGGACGTATAGGTTGATTAAATCAAATGTTTTCCTTGTCAACCTCCATCAAATCAGAAATAAATAGGCCTAACAGTTAACAACTCATTCACAGAGTGCAGGGGACTTAGGAGATGATCATAGTCCGCTTAACTCATTTTTATCATTTTTCGACTTGCCAACTTCTTTTCCTCTTACCATTTAATACAAATTTTCACAAATTTTTATTTTTAAATACGGCTTTACGCTGAGGTGGTAATAAACAGACTCTTTTCTTTTTTGAACGTACGAATGCCTTATTACTGAATGCACATTCGTTTGTCAATCTGTTGAAGCTATTTGTTTAATGAATTTTCGGATTTCATCATTTTTTTTCCATCATCATCATCATCGTCATCTATCTATTGAAATTTACAACTGTATAGTACAAACCGACTAATAGTAAAATAAGTAAAATAAAGCTCCAAAAGGCCGTTTTCAAGAAAAAACTGCGGAACTTTTATTCTAAACGGATCTTTATGTTTTTGGGGGTGCTGAATCCGAATCTGAAGTTTTCTACCACGGCAACCATCGGCTTCATATTCAAAATAAAAACAAACCGTTATTTTTGTTTTTTTATATATTACACCATAACGAAGCTTTTTTCGAAGAAAGTCTTCAAATATTAATTGTAACTGGGACTAGTACCTACATAATGAAAAAAATAAATCCGAAATCGGACCATTTTTCGCGAAGTTAAGTTATTGGGAAAAAATGGAGAAATTGGCCAACTTGCCGTCAGTCCCACAGCTCCGCGAAAACACGTTTGTCGTACTTTTTGGCTATAACTCTGAAAATATTTGTCCGATACAACATTACTTTTTTTCATCTTAAAGCTGATTAAATTTACTATAAGAATCTATAAATAAAATTTTAATCAAACCTCGTAAAATGTACATGCCAGTATTGTGTACAGTTTTTTTGGCACATTTGTCGCTCTAACTCCTCAAATACTTGTTCGATCCCAAATATCTTTTTTCTATCTCAAAGCTGATTAAATTCACTATCATTTTGACTCGGACAAATACTTTCGGAGTTATAATGATAAATTTGCCGAAAACCATGGATTGAACTACAGAACGGTCTTTTAGGCGTCTGGGGTACTATATTATATGGGATATTATAACTACGAAAGTATTTGTCCGATTCAAAATGTTTTTTTTTTCAATCTGAAAGGTGGTACAATTAGATCTTATATATGAAAATTTTATCAAAATTCTTGAAATACACAAGCTATCACGCTGAAAATCACTTACTTTTGTACAATACATGTTTTTTTGGCACATTATTCGCTATAACTCCAAAACCATTTGTCCGATCTAAAATTTAATATTTTTATCTAAAAGTCGTGAAATACCCACACTAGTCTACTGAACATGTCATAATTTACATATTTTGCCAAAACATACACATTTAGCGTGCTAGCTTGGGTGGTTTACAGGATATAATATAATTTAAATATATAGCATCTGATAGCGAATTAAATCAGCTTTGAGATAGAAAAAAGATATTTGGGATCGAACAAATATTTGAGGAGTTAGAGCGACAAATGTGCCAAAAAACACTAGGATTTTACAACAGTATGTTTTTATTAGCGGGCTGGCATGTACATTTTACGAGGTTTGATTAAAATTTTATTTATAGATTCTTATAGTAAATTTAATCAGCTTTAAGATGAAAAAAAGTAATGTTGTATCGGACAAATAGTTTCAGAGTTATAGCCAAAAAGTACGACAAACGTGTTTTCGCGGAGCTGTGGGACTGACGGCAAGTTGGCCAATTTCTCCATTTTTTCCCAATAACGTAACTTCGCGTAAAATGGTCCGATTTCGGATTTATTTTTTTCATTATGTAGGTACTAGTTCCAGTTACAATTAATATTTGAAGACTTTCTTCGAAAAAAGCTTCGTTATAGTGTTATATATAACAAAAACAGAAATAACGGTTTGTTTTTATTTTGAATATGAAGCCGATGGTTGCCGTGGTAGAAAACTTCAGATTCGGATTCAGCACCCCCAAAACCATAAAGATCCGTTGAGAATAAAAGTTCCGCAGTTTTTTCTTCGGCAAACCCTCATTTTACTGGACTACGAGTATAATGATGGGCAGCGCAGGTAGTTTGTTTTGCTTGCTTTTTTTCTCTATTTTTCTTACTTTTGTTTATGTATGTTTTGTTATCTAATTGCATTATGCTTCACTAACTAATCGTGTTAAATTTTGTACTTTTATATTCATACATAAGGCCTGTAAGTCATGGAACATGTAAATGTATAAATAAACATGAGAGTACCAAATAAGGAAACGAATAAAAACAAAACAAAAAAAGATATATAGTACAGATACATCTAGTAAATGTGTGGGGAAATGAATATATTAGGATGGCAATAACTTGAAATTGTTTGCATATGGGTGGCGCTTTAACAAAAGATATATAGTAGAAAGTTTCGAGGCTATTATTGTCAGATTTAAATTTAGATATAAGTCTCTGTTTTGTTTCTGGACAATTTTCTCTATTTTAGTATAATTAGTCCAGAAAAATAAGGCTCCAAAAGTCCGTTTTCAAGAAAAACTGCCGAACTTTTATTCTCAACGGATGTTTATGTTTTTTGGGGTCCTGAATCCGAATCTGAAGTTTGCTACCATGGCAAACGTCGGCTGTATACGAAAACGAAGGTTTTTTCGAATAAAGTCTGTAAATATTAATTACAGCTAGAATTAATACCTACGAAATGAAAAAAAAAAAACTACTCTGAAACCGGACCATTTACCGCGAAACTACGGTCTCGGGAAAAAGTTAGAAATTGGCCAACTGGCGGTCAGTCCCACTTCTCCGAGAAAACATCTTTGTCTTACTTTTTTGTCTGTAACTCCGAAACTGTTTGTCCGATTCAAATTCTTTTTTTTCATCTTAAAGCTAATTAAATTTACTATTAGTCCATTAAATATGAAGTTTTAATAATGTCCCTTAAATACATGCTAAAAAACCCGTTTTAAATCGGAATCCACGTTTTTTTTGCATATTTTTCACTATACTCCGAAACTATTCGTCTGACTCAAAATCTCTTCTTTTCATCTAAAAGCTGGTCAAATTTACTAGTAGACTCTATATATGAAGATTTAATCGGGTCTCTTGAAACACATGCCAGAAAGCTAAATATCCCGTACTTTTATGAAATCCACGTTTTCTTGGCACATTCTGTTTGTCCAGAACTCCAAATCTGTTTGTCCGATCCAAAATTTCATTTTTTCATCTCAAAACTTTACTATTAGATCATATGTATGTAATTTATAGTAACTCCCGTGAAATATCCTCATGTTCAGTGGGCTGGCGTGGGTATTTCACGGGATTTACTATAAATAAATTGGGTATGAAGTCGACGTTTGCCGTGGTAGCAAACTTCAGATTCGGATTCAGCACCCCAAAAAACATAAAGATCCGTTGAGAATAAAAGTTCGGCAGTTTATTCTTCGGCAAACCCTTATTTTACTGGACTATAATGTTCTGCATCAGTCTTGCCCTCATGTTCTCAAGCCTTTTGCAATAATATATTAAATAGTGGAAATTGTGGACCTCTCCATTATGAGGGCACCCGTCACTGCTAAGCATGTTAAAGTTTTTAAAGTATTGTTTGGTTTGTCCAAGTTAAGAAAGTATTTGGGTCAGCTGGTAGTCAATGCTCAGTATACATATATAGTCTATGGATATATATATGCATGCATTTTCTATTCCAGCATAGCTAATACACTGCATGGTCTAGATTGGATAGGTGAGTTGAATGCTCCCACTAGCCAGGGGCTGTACAAGCATCACTTACCTTTCTAGAGCATAGTACCTCCTAGCTCTGATACTAATCTTAGTAACTACCTCAACATCCCCCCCCCCCCCCCACATTCATACACCTCTTATAATTTAGTGGTCCATTAAGCTGCAAGAAAACGCCCGCATTAACTAAGATTAGTCATTAAAAAGTTTCATGTGAGATTAAAAAGATAGAGGTGGAGATTGTGTTTAACTATTATCAAGTTTCTCATCTTTATAAAAAAACAAAACAAAAATATACTGAATTTATAATTAGTTAATGAAGCAGGTAGTTTGTTGGGATAAAAATACATAGAAGTGTTTTCTTCAATTGATTTTTGCTTTTGGGGTGTAAAAAAAACTTTCTAAAAACGTGCCAAAAAAAAAAAAACATACAAAAATCCCACTCCAAATTATTGTTTTTATCCGCCCTTTGCGTTCATTACGTCTTGCATTCAATGGGGTATAGGCATAATGTGACCTTGAATAAATCCTTGGAGGATATGCCCCATCTAACACAATACAGTAATAAATCATTTTAATTTATTTTTAAGAACAGCTTAAATTATGTTGATAATCATGTATTCCATGTGTTCTGGTTAAATAATATGGGGACCTGAACACAAAAAGAAAATATAAACTTTTCTCCGAGAGTAGCTAAATAATAATTTGTAATAATTGAATAAAAAAAAGCAATATTTATAAAGAATAAATCGGTTACTTTAAAAAATAAGAACAACAAATTTATATTTACAAAATTTGTAATAATTAAGGTTAATATCTGCCTTTTGCGTTGATTACGTCTTGCATTTGATGGGGTATAGGTCTAAGGTGTTTTTGAATGAATTCCTGGGGGATATATTCATTCTAATATTTTAATTTAAAATCTCGTTATTTTAATATGTCTTTTGGCTGGGGGTCTATACTTTTTTGGTGTAACATTTTTTTCACCCTCAACATTTTGGCACACTCTAGCTCTGTTGATGTTGCTCGGATCAAAATTTGACAATAGTTTACTTATCAGACATTTAATGAAAAATATTGTTTGTGTTATAACATTTGTCGCTAAGACCTACCGGAAACCCTTAGGTCCTTGCTAATTTGTATATCTTGTAAAATGATTAATTGTTAAATTTATTTTTAATTCATTTTTCAATTTAATGTAACTGAGTCGCAGTGGAAGGAGAAAAAAGTAAAATATTAAATATGACAAAACAAGAAAATAAGGGGTATAAATTGATAGAAGTAATTTAATAATTGAAATTCTAAAATGTAAATTTGGAAAAACAGAAGATAATAGATAGATATGTTCATGATCAATTGTTTTTCCCAGTCTGGGAGAAATAGAGTTACTTAGTCATTGGTCGTAAACGGATTTTTTTTTTTAAATACTGCTTGATTTTATTTAATCAATGTTTATAACAATCCTAATACATACGTTTCATATGCCCTGGTTGACGAATATGGAGACTTATACACCCTAAGAAAATTGAAACTGTTAGCCGAGAAAATTTAAAAAATCATCTATTTATCTGCTAGATCGCTTTGAAATTTTAGTTCAGAGATTTGGTAATCGAACAAAGGAAAATCCAAAGAAGTTACTATTTATGTTTTTTACGGTTCTCATTCTAAATATCAACTTTTTTGACTACTTTACGAGAGCAAGATAGTAATGAGCGATGATGGATGAGCATCGAAAGTTGGCGTCACCGGTGTCGAAAAGGAGGTGGCCGAAGAGCGGAATGCACCTGGGCTGCAGGTGGGGCGGAACCTGATCGGTAAATTAAACAAAACGGGAGGGGGTGCCATAAATAAGTGGCTGGGACAGAGAACAGGGCCATTGGCAGCCGGGGGAGAGTTGTACCGGGTGCGGCCCTTGTCCCGCCTGTCCTCGCGCGGATATATCGGCTTAGCCGCCCTATTTAACTGTCCTATATAATATATCGTCCGTCTGTCTGTCCTTTTTTACTTTTATACTCACATTTGCCGTTTTTTCCCAGCCAACTACCGTATCCTGGAGGTCAGCAACTGGTGCACTACCCATCGCCACCGTCACATCCTGGAACAAAGCCACTTCATCAGGTTCTTCGGCTGCATTTGAATTCAGCTCTTGCTTAATTAAAGAGACATGTCTAACCTCTCCTCTCATTCTAAGTTCTAGAGGATTAATTAACAAAATCACATACAGTACAGTCTCGATTATCCGATACGTATGGGACCTGAGGAGTGTAGGATTACCGAAAATGGTGGATGAATGGTTTTTTTTTTTGGAAAGTATTTTAAAGAAAGATATATATCTATGTAGATAAAAATGTATCTTACTTTCGTTAGCACACCAAATGAAAGGGAGACAACCTTTTGTTAATTAAAGAGTTTCGTGGATGACGGGGTTATACAACAAAACATAATTTTGAGTAATTTATGTTTAAATTTTTTATTTTTACTTTTCCTTAAGCAGGAAAATTTTACATAGCCCCTTCATCTTCTTCATATCTCTTCTTCTATTTGTTTTGAAATATTTAGATTTTGCTACCTAACACTTCTTTACATAAATTCTTTACCAAAAGAACTACATGGTTATTTGAAAAAATAAAAAGTCATATAAACCTTTCATCCACCAAAAATCTTCAATTTTCAGCCGGGTGCGAAATTTTCTCTCCTGAGGAAGACAGTTTGTTGTGTAGTATACTAGAGGTAGTTGTTTATCTCTTTAGCTTTGTATACCTGTTTTGGGTCCAACTCTTGAATTTTAGAAGCCTTCTAATACTAGCCTTTAAGACTTCTTTTGCATGATTTTTATTGTAGAACTCTTTAGATTTTTAATTTAAATTTACTCCCATAATCGGTGTTTACCTCCGCCGTTCTTAAATGATCCAGTTAAACAAACACTTGCAGGCAGTGGCGTGTTGTGGGAAGGGACTTTTCGTGAGAGGACCAGATTACTGGGGGTGTCGGACTGTCGAAGCGCTAGATGATCGAGATTGTCCTGTAACTGGAATGAAACACACGGACTCCATCCCAGCTAGGTTGAATCATTATATCAATCATAAACAGAATCTTGGCTCTCGGCAGCCTCCTTTTCCTCTTTCGTGTCCACTCCATGTGCCAATAACCGCCTCAAGGGTATCTTTATGATTTTTTACGACGTAGCGGTATCAGTTCGACTCCCGAAGCTGTCGCGTGCAGGGTCGCTCACCTCCCTAATCCTTTGTACCAAGGTCCTCCCGCTCAGTCTAGATACAGGAGAGGGTGCCAACACCCTCCGGCACTTACTTTAAGTTCCTCCTTCAAACGAAAACCTGAAGAGTGAATATTTATCTAAAACTACTCTTATATAAAAAAAATAGAAAAAAAGTCAATTTCTACCTCAGGTGAGAACTTGATTTTTTTTTTTTTCATAGACTAACCTAATTATATTTATTTATGAAAGATAAATGTAAAAAACAAAAATTACACTACTCATTTCGTCTGATATGTTAGATTTTGATATTTGTTGATAAGCTCCGTATGACCTATGGTTATTCCTAAGTGTTACTCCTTAGTCAATGACATTATAAAATTTTGGAAATATGTAGAGTTTAGTTATGATTAGGCAACAACTTAATACTTTATTTTATGTGGTCTTGCGAACAAGACAAGAAACTGCTGGTCGTTTCCGACCTCTCCAACATCTTATAGACAAGCGTTCAAAGCACCCAATAAATTACAAAACACTTATTTACATGACAGTAATTAGACCCATTAGGATATACGGATTTTAGTGTTGGGGCTCCTATAAACCTTCCAATTCTTCTCGTATCCAATTATTACAATCCTCAATGCCACAAATAAACTTATTCATAATAATTTAAATGTTCTATGTTGCAGAATTGCCCCAACTAGATACTCCACCCTTCCGTATGATAAACTCCATAACCGCTCAAATTCACTTGTTTCCAAACATACTTCTTACTCGATTCCCAATAATCCTTCCAGGCGTCTAAAAAGATGGCCTAAAGAACTTCTACAATAGATTTAATTAAAGTGCTAGTAATGAGTATTGTTATTACAAGCTGTTAATATGTTATTTTTTTTAAACACATTTACTTGTTTTAGATATCTTATACAGTTGTAAATATCGAAAATAAATAAATTAAAAAAAAAAAATTAAAAACAAAGTTGAGTATTCCGTATCAAATCTGCAACTTTTTGCACTTAGCTCGTTTTTTTCTCTGTTCATTTTTTCTTAATTTCATTGAAAAATGATTCTGAAAAATTCGTTTTTGTGAGGTTGTACTTCATGTGAATGATGGAAAACGTGTATAATCAACAAGTTAAGCCTACCTTATAACATTTTTAATATATTTTTTAATATTAATGAAAAGTTTTATTCAAATGATTAAATAGTTTACAATTGCATAAAACTTTTTATTATTATTAAAAATATATTTAGAATGTTATAAAGTGGGCTTCAATTGTTGATTAAACACGTTTTCCATCATTCACATGAAGTACAACCTCACAAAAACGAATTTTCCAAAATCATTTTTCAATGAAATTGTGAAAAAATAAACAAAGAAAATCAGAGAAAAAACTGAATTGCTCTCGACTTGTTACAACCTGTCCTGATGATAACCCTTCAAATCACAGGAGTATGCATGCATGATGTCGAAAATTTATAATTATTTTCATTTTGCGAAACCATGAAAGAACGAGCCGAGTGCAAAATGTTGCTGATTTGATATGGAATATTTAAATTTGTTTTAAATTAATTTATCTTTCGATATTTTTCTATTCTATTTATTTCTGTTCTATTCTAACATTATAAATATTTCATGATTCAAAGTGTAAACAATAGAGACAATTTTTTTTTTTCTGTGGTTCACAATGTAACTCTTTTTTTCAGTGAACAATATAAAATCAAATCATATAAATCAGTTGTTATATAGTTCTTCAAAACATTAACACTAAAACTGACGTTTCTTGTATACTTTATGATACCACAATTTCTCGGTATAAAACAACAACAAGATAAGAGTGGATATTGAAATAACACTTATGAAATATTTTTTAATAAAAGTACAAAGTCAAAAACCGAAGTAATGAATGTTGTTAACTAGAACTTCTGCCAAACATTCCGAAAAGGGTCAAGTTTTCTGTCATATGAGCTATTTAGTTGCTATGGCGTATTCAGAAATCCACCCAAAAAAAAAAAATCAACTGACAAAAAACTTTTATATTTTTCTTGGAATACCTCATTTTCCTTTAATGGTAGGACACTATGTCTTTTGAATCCAACTGCTTCTTAATGAAACTCTGCTCCCTAGGCGGCAGGATCGTGTAGGGGTATGCCAACCAATAGAATATTTCCTTACGGGCAGATATTAAATAATGTGGTTGGTTTCCGGACCATCAAAAACATATGTAATTTTAAGATAACGACAAACGCCTCCGCGAAACAGCTATCCAAATCATTTTTCCGTGACTAAATATCCGTTCTTTGACAGAAAGTGCCCCGGTGAAGGTCCCAAAGCCTTTTAAATATCAACGTGTTTGCTACACGCTCGTAAATTTCAAAAAAGTCGTACCGGTTCCGTTGTCAGATTGAATGCCCTCTGAATCCTTCCCCTCATTGAAAAAAAAAAAAAAAAAGAAGAAGAAGAGAAACAAATGAATAATAAAATAAAATAAAGGGAAAATGGAAACGAAACGCCGTTGTGAATGAAATACTGATCCTATGCGTTATATTTCCGATTGAAAAGAATCATGCAATGTGAGACGGAGGCTTGGGCTGTTCGATCTTTTTTTTTCCATCGTAAAAATTATGGAAATTGTTGAGGTTGTCCTCACCTAGGGCGGCATACTGACCGGGAGCGTGGGAAGTACTGCCCTGTCCGCATTATTTATCGCCGGCCGGCTCCATTGTACTCTGAGGCAAATCGAATAAAATTAAACCGCCAGTTGTCATTAATAATTCTAATAATTGCACTTCATGAATAATTCCTCCTGGTAGTCGGTTTTATAACCCACCATTTTATGCCATTTGAAGTTTTTAAAAAAAGAGAGATGGTGATGATAAATATATGCGAGATTTTAATATAATAGCAATGTTCCGGAGAATTACAGACGCAAGGTAACCCTACTGGCCCCATTAACTACTATTTATTCCGTGTGACGAATAATACGTGTGTTTTCTTCATTTATATATAAAAAAAAAAAAGAAAATTATTTTTGAAATTCTCAACTGCATAAAAACACAACGCTACAACACAGGGAGGTCTTTGGCTCAGTAATTGTTAAGAAATCATTGTTTTATCGACAACGGTTGAACAAAGAGGTGATGCGGTCAGCAATGAACGAAAATTACTGATGCGATTGTCAAGCCGTATAACTTAAAAATTAAATTCTTTAGCGATTACGGCACATATTGTTGACAGGAAAAAAATAAAATAAAGTACAATTATATATAAAAAGATAAAACAATTCTAAATATTTACTTAACTATTTACCTATTTACGGATGATTGATTATCTAAAAGGTGAAAAAATAAACTATTTTTAAAAGAAGTAAGGGGTGCAGCGATACGAATAGAAGTGGGTAAGGAATCTTTCTCGAATTTTTCATAGGAAGCAGTTCCACGTGAGGGGGTATATAGGTTAAAAGTTGGGATCTTGTGTTTAGGAGATGGATAGAAGAACGTAGAACTATTACATCTAGAATATAGGAAGGTTTTTGGTTTTTAGAGATTGGAATAGTAATTTGTAATAATGTAATTAGTAATTTAATGTAAATAGTAATTTGGAAAAAAAACCCACTCTACATTAGAATATCGGCAAGTAACGTATGATCACTTGGGAATCTCGAAGATAAATCTGCAACAATCACGCTCAACCGCCAGTCTTTCCTTAATTAAGGGTACCCACTTTATAGAGGCAGGACGTACCCCAGAATGGTCTCCAGACACCAAACTCGATCCACGGTTGAAGATACAGAAAATAAATCTTGTGTTTTTAATAACTGTACCCGGGTCCCGGAGCTAGGGGTCTTACCCGCTGAGCAACCCGGAACCAAATGAAGTCAGTGAGAGGAATTATAAATCTAATGATATGGCAATGAACTAGAAGTAATAACTTACTAATCTAACTCAATGAGAGATCAATGGATTAAATAGAATAACAGGTCTTATAATGGAAAGCAAGATACGATACTAATTCATTTGGGTGGGTGTGGAGTTTATCACGTAAACGTCATTAAGGATAATGACACAATAAGAAGCATTTAAGATTTTAAAAAGCCTTTAAGTTTGTAAGGATTGGAAGTATCACCGATATATACTCCGTATATACTTGCCACTTTTCTGGTCACTTTAGAATTTCTGAGATTTCACTAAAAAGTGATTTTACAAGCCTCTTTTAACTTCAACTTCTCACCTTTAAAAGATTTTTATAGAGACCGAAACAAATGGTAGTCGGACGAAGCAATGTTCGGACCATATATTGGATACATCAAAACTATCCAGTCAAACTGAATAAGTATTGGGAGAAGTTAGAAACTTTAAAGTCACCTATTCGGATTAGAGGGAAAGGTTCTATAGCTCATTGGGCAAGTCACCAGATTCCTATTTCTCGAGCCCGAGTTCGAGTCCGACTGTAGGTAGAAAATGTGTTTGGTATTATTTCAACCGTGGTGATCTGTGTGTTGAGAAACCTTCCCGGGGCGCAACCAGCTTATATAAAGCGGGTAGCCTTAGTTGGGGAAAAACCTTGCAGTTAAGAGTGATTTTGGCCCCGCCTTCTTTCTCCTGTTTCTATTGACCTAGCAACATTACTTACCAACGTACTGGACTCAAGACGCTGATTGATTTTAGTAGTGGTGCAGGTTTTTGTTTATTTTTATTTTATTTTATTTTTGGGAGACTAGTGGTTTCGAGTGGGTACGGAGTTTGCTATGGAAGGATAAGTATCTGTTGTGTGCCAAATCAGCAACATATGAAAAACTAAGATCTTTATGGAAACATAATTTGTGATAAAATAAGGAGCATTGAGGGTTTTACGAAGGATTTTGGGTTGATAGAATAAGACAAGACAAGAACTAGAAGATCTAGTCCGGCCCGAAAGTTCAACTCCGTTTGTCCAAAAATGGGTCTAATTGTTGTCAAGTAAATAAGTCTTTTGTAATTTATTGGGAGCTTTGAACTTTTGTCTATTAAATGGTGAAATTGTCGGAAACGACGTGTAATTTCACGTCTTATAAGTCTGGTGTGTGCCCAAACTTTTAAAGTATTGGGGTGGTATTACTCATTTGTTCATTAGAAACAATAATGACTGATATTAACAGGTTTCAACATACATTTTTGTGTTCTACAATTTCCCTATTATTCCCTAATTTTTATAACAACCGTAAACTCTTCTACTATACATTTTATTAATAGTTATTGATACTTTTATTAATAATCAGTTTTATTATTAGATCTCATTGTTTACTAGAACGCGTGTTGATTGGCTTTACCACGATCAATATCCAGCTATAACGCTTTAATGATTAGTATTAATGCACTATGACGTCATTTCAGGATGCTCAGTGTTTATTCTTTCCTAGAAACCATATATCGCCCATATCTCCAGACGGTCAATGGGTATCTTCAAGTTATTAAATCCCTCCTTCCATACACAGTCGATACATAAAATCCTTATTTAAACTATTCATATCCTCTCCCATTATTCCAACTTTGGTTTATGATGCATAATCATAGAACCAGTCATGAACTGTTTTTAAGATTTGTCTTTGTTAGCTCGAATTACTGTCATTATATAGATTTCAGTCGACTCTTTTGCTAAATCTTTTGCAATATTCCTTGTGTCCTACTTTAATAAATAGCCATCGCTTTTCTTATATTTACTCCATGTCCTTTCTAATTCAAGTCCTCAACCCATTCACAGTACTAGTAGTACATAAGATCAGTTCGACCTTCATTCGGCTATCCCCAAGAAAGTTCTATTGGCTGTCCCCTTCATTTGAAGTTCTTTTCTGGGGATTTCGATCATTCTTAAGAACCCTGTAAATCCTGCCATCCAACTTCAAAAACATGATATTACACACGTGTGAATTTTCAGAATTTTTTGTAATCAGATCTTTAATGATATTTACATTACAGCGATATTTTATTTTTCGAGATTTGTTTTTTTTTTTTTTTTACTATTTTTAAGCTCTTTCCAATAATTTATTTATACTCGTATTTATTATAAAATTTCATGCGGCCCATGATTACTTCCCCCTATAGTTTATTGTTATTTCTGGAACTAAAGATTTTTATTGCTACAATTTTTTTTTATACATTTCGTTACTTTTCGAGTACTAAAAAAATCGCACCAGTTTTGAGGGTTGCAAAATTGGATTTTAACTACCCTTATGGGTCCTAACAACATAATAAAAAATGTTATATAAATATTATATTTTCACTTTTCGGGTGTTTCAAACAATATAAAAACCAGTCTGGCGGGATGTTTCCGACGGTTTTCGGAAGCCAGACCAATCGATTCGTGTTTAAAAAGGGGTACACTAAAAGATGATACTCAGGATCATGTCTTTCCTATTATTTTTATCAATTTTGGTTGATTTTAAGCGCGCGCCATACCCCGTTCCGACGGATACAGGCTGCCAGACCACGATATCTCATTTCAAGATGATACTATAAAAAGGGTTAGGAAACAAATTCATGTCTTTCCACTTAAATTTGCATGTGGCTGATTACCTGACAATGACGGTTGTAACTCCATAAACGAAGTGTCTCGAAAATTGACGATGTCACTCGAATTCTAACCGAAGTAATAATCACTTATAATAATAACTTACCAGACGACAAGTCGCCCCATTTCTAATTTTTTTTTTTTTTTTTTTTCTTGCCCTAATGAAGGCTTGCACTGTAAGTTGAAAAGTTGCCAATATGAATTAGTATTCTCTTGATGCGTTTTTAAATATTAGTATCCTTTATTTAATTAAAATTAATCATCACCAATTAAACACCACAGCAATCAACCATTACATCATTTTTTAATTATAATATTTCTTATTTATTGTTCCAAGTGATAAGATAAAAAATAAATAACCGCTCATATTAATCATTCAAGTCATATTGCAGTCAACAGAGTGCGATCACTTTATATCATTGGACTTGTTTACTTCCCTTCGCCGAATGCAGACGCACTTTTAAGTGCTGGCGATTACACATATCGGTGCAGACAAAGTGCATTCCTCCCAGTGATGACATTGTTTATGCGACCCGGGTTGCATCTGGATCAACAACTACGGCTACAACGCCTCTTCACACGACGTAATTACTGACGGCAAAAGGAATACCATTGCTTACGCTAAGTGCCTTTCCCAGCCTTCTATTTGAAATTCATCTACAGCTGGCCACATCAGCTTGTTTAAAAAATAATAGCCTATCATATCTATATTTTTGACACCTCTAATTACACTGGTCTGCAAAATCTGACTTTATGGGAGCCTTTTAAATAAATGCCATTTTTATATATTAATTTGGGTCCAATAAATACGAAAATACCAATTTTTAATTAAAGTTAGCTCTTATTTATCAAAAATGCATAGTATAAAAAAAAAAAACTTGACTTTTGGAAAAATGTCAAAGAATAAAAAAAAATTATTTAAAAAAAAATACTTTATTTAATTTTTTATTTTACTGTATTTTAAATGATATTGATATTGTAAAATATTTACACAATATTTAACCTGTTTATCAAGAATTTCTCTTCTTTCTCGCTTGTCATTTATAATCAGTTTCAGAGGTGTCTCTAACCAAGTTTAATCAGTAGTCCGCTAACACTGAAGTATTCCATTGGCCCTGGTATCTATTTTCCATTTTTGATATGTCTTAGCGGTTCTCCAAAAAAATTGGTTATTGTTCTCCATGTTCACTACTTATATCACCGCAGTTAGCATGGAAAAATAAGATGGGAGTAAAGAAAATGAATTTGAAGGGGCATATTGTAACCCAGTTGCTGATACTTTTGTAGGAAATTGTTCACAAGTTCAATATCATTTTCATTTCTCCTATTTCCTAAAAAACCATGACTGACTGCCCTCAAAGACTCACATGCTTCCTGGTCACGTTACTGATGCTGTATCCTGATGTTACATATTACATCAGGGTATAACCGAGCTTCGCTTCATTATTCTCGATATACTTTGCTGGATTGGAGGTGTCAAGCACAAGTAACAATCATTGATATGATTAGTTTGTTCCCTCCTCATCATTGAAGTACCAAACGTTTAACAACTCAATTAAATTAGTGGAACAAGTACTACAACTAACATGTGGTATCCAAGATTTGTCTTGGTTTTTATTATATCATAAATCTATTAAGCTACCCGCCACTATATTAAATTTGACATAAATGGACAATAAGAGCTAACTATCAATTTTAAGTTCCAAATTTAGATTCAGTAAATCAAATACTGTAGATATAGTATATTTTCATGTAAAAGGCAATTTTTATGTAGACCAGTGTTACAACAATCCTAATAGTAAAATGTTTAAACATTATTTAGGCAATATTTTTTTTCAACTAACAGTAATTAGGCATATACCTACAGCCACAGATGCTTAGATATGAATCGACAGATTAGTGTTTCAGAATACTTAATTTAAGTAAAGCTACGTATACACAAACAGAAAACTAGCTTTTAGTTTTTACTACAGGTATAAGTAAACTAGCATATATGTTCACATATATTGTTATAGTAAGCTATATACAAAATTTTACTATCTTGTATTCAAACTATACGCTATGCAGAAATATTACTATACAGCTGGACCACACGAGGAGGAAACAAAACTATAGGTATAGTATAATCGTACAGTACCTATTATCCGTAAGAGTGCTATTTGAATTTTGAGCATTGCTGTAGTTCAATTTTTGGTTAAAATGTTTGGGGGAAAAAAACAATATATTGCCGCTTGTCTCTTGTAGTTATATAAAAACAGTGTAGGAAATAAGAAAGAAAAGGTCTGTTTGGACGAACTAGTTGATTATTCATCGGAATAAATTTAATACTGAAAGCAATTTGTTGTACGAACTTCGTACAGAGGGTGAAAATTGCCAATGAAGGGTGAAAATTTTGTTCGAATAACTGCTGAGGAATTGGACTATTTATAGGAAAAAGTTGAGGCACAAATTAAAAAACTAGACACATATATGAGGCAAGGTATACCTAAAGTTTTTCTTTAATGTATCCCACACTCTTCATTTTTATCGCTTGTACAACTTCTGCGAATTCTGCTTCCTTTTTAACCTTATTTTGGTAACCCTCTAAGATGAAGTTCCATATAATTTCATTTTTTTGTAATAAATTAATAAGCGACCAAGTCTCCATCGCGTCCAAATTACATTCTCTTAGCTTTTTTTTGTATGAATAAATTAATTATATTATATTTAATTAATTTAATAATTAGATGTATCTACAAAAATAAAAGTAAACTGGTAATAGAGAAAATTTAAGTTTTACCTTGGCTTGTTGTTTTTATTGCTAAGTTTCCACAGAGATCGAGCTGTCTAACCTTGATTTTTGTTGATTGAACCATTGCTAATCTCTGATTCACCTACTTGGTGCCAGCGCTATCGACTACCAACCATCCATTCTTTTTGTATAGCTTCAAGTTGTCATTTAGTTTATGAAGAGACAATTGATGTTCCTGACTCTAGAAGGTAAGGGACTAGGGGAATTGGACTAAGGGGAGGTCAGGAAGATGCACTGCAAGGTGCTGTTTATCACATTTCTTTTTACGATATATTTTACCACACCTCCTTTTTCTTAACATAAATGCAAATGTAGAAATAAAGATATTAAAAAATAAATAAATGACAGAATGGTCTAAATTAATTATGATTCTAGTTAGAAAACATTCCAATGTCCGACTTTGATTCACAAAATTTATCAGTAGTTTAAACTATGACGAACTGACTAAGGACTGAGAATGTGGAAGGTTATCTTATGTCAGTGTCTAAGCAGTTTTTAATGTTCTAAAGTCAATAGTAGACTTTTTTCTCATTTTTTCAAGTAACATATACTTATGTATGGATTTAATGGTTCTTTCCTTCGAAAGGATTTTCCATATATATCGTCTGCTTGGAAGTAAGAGTCATTAAGTAATAAAATCAAGTTTTTTCTGTTTCAATATTCAAACTGGAATATGCACATTTAACATTTCTCAGATATTTATATAGCGAATTTTCTCATTCTCTAATGTGCATATATAGTCACATTCACTTGGTGACTTTTGATACTTATGGGAAATGGTAATATCAACACACAATCACTTTTTGTCGAATTAGGAAAAAATTGAACTTAGTGACTTTTACCTCCAAGCCGACGATATATATTTGTATATTGACAAATAATGTTTGTTAAAATATTCACAACAAACATTTTTTGTAATTTTTATGCAAATCGAACTCTTTTCCTGTTGGTTGTTTGCAACATTCAGAAGGAAGAGGAGTCACATTAAAAAAAAAAAAAAAAAAAATTAAAGATAAATAAGTTTAAGGATCAATATTATTGCATAATATTACAATATTGATTTAGTTTTATATCATCTGGAATCTCCCTCCTATAAGTGGTGGAAGGACAGATGTTATGGGGTTCTCCGGGATACTTGTATATACATATAGTATGCTTGTGTTCCTTTAAAAAATTTCAATTATTAATAATTTTAATTTATTTACTTTTTGTACATATTGTATAAATATAATCATTGGTCATCCCCATATGCCTAATGAACCTGAGGCAGAATGTAAAATTTTGGCAATGAAATAAAAAAAAGAAAAAGAAAAAGATGAAGTTTTGCAATTTTTTATCGTTTTCGCTTTACTGAAGTTAGTTTTGTTTTTATTTTGTTTAACGATTTGAATGACTTGTAATTTTGTTTTGTTGATACTTTTAAGCTCGTATAATCGGTTATAATACATATAATACCGACATATTTTACAAAATAGCGTGTTTATTTTAGTGAGCTCAGATCTGTTTTACTAGATTCAGATCAACCACTTAAAAAATTATTTTTTTTTTTAAATTTCCGTATCTTCATTTATTTAGTTGTGGTATGATTTGAGATTTTCTTTTGATGGAATATGCAAATAATATATTTATGTTTAATTATGCAACATATTTTAAAAACAGATTTGTTAATAACTGGATTTGAAGAGTCAGAGTAAAGATGACCTTAATTGAACTCTAAGTTAATTCGGCACGCTTATCAGATTTAAGAACTGGCCCAATGCATCAGGGGTGACGCTTTTTTAGATAACAATGAAGATGGACTAATAAAATGAAACATTGCCTCATTCGACTATTGACAACCCGAATTATAAGGTAACACGCATATAGGGTAAATCAGTAAGGGTAAATATTCATGCTAAAATTATAGAAAGAATAGTTCAATAAGATTAAAATTTCCTTAATTACTATACTTTAAGCTAAGCAAAGAAGTTCACACCAAACATTATTCCTGTAATGTTTTTTACAAGATAGTGACAATACATAATGTATTGTATGACAGCCTAAGGATATCTTTTAAAATACGGACAGAATTGATAGTACATTTACACAGTTGAATTGTAAAATTTAAAAGGAATTTAATTTTTTTTTTGTTTAATTACATATAATGTTCGTTTTTCGGCATTAGTTTTATCCATTTGCGTATTATCATATATTATGCGTAAATCGTTAAAATTCATTACAGGAATTTTCATTGTGTATAAACACACATGCACAATCAGGGGAAATTCGCTATTAAACAAGCCATATATTTCAATTATATTATGTATTTCTATAAATAGATAGCTCCAATAAAAAGTATTCATTAACAACTGTGTTTAAAATATATTGTTGCAGTAGAATTAGATTTGATTAGATTATTTATTAATTAATAAATAATAATTTGTGAAAATATTCAAATATTTCAGATATTGCAAAAAGAAAATATGAGACCACCTATGCCATCAGTCTTTAAAAAAGAAATATAAAATTCAAATTAAAGCTAAAGAATATCCTGTTTGTGTGGTACTAAAGAGCGTTATTTATTTATTTTAATTTATTCAGTGCCATCACATTTGTTTTTCTAACTCGACATGATATGAATGGCCGTTAAAAAAGTTCTACGAAGAACCATTTGGAACATCCCAAGCACAAAGACCAAAAGACGCAGTGCAGTAAATATTGCATAAACATATACATTTGCATAACAAAGTAGTTATCTGTGCCAAGGACCCTTATTCTCATGTAAACCTTATTTTTATTTATTACATATATACATATTTTTTTTTTAAACAAAACATGGACTGTCAGTGGTTTTTGTTTTAATCTGTTTTCGTTTGACCTGCCTTAACAAAACTGGTTTTGGGTTTTAAACCGATATTACGTCATGGCTCGCCCAACATAAAATTGATTGTTTACGATTGAGAAACAAATAAAAACATAAATATGGTCTTCTGGTACTTTTTTTTTCGCTTTTGGTTTATTATTCACCACTAACAATAACAGAAACAGTAAACGAAATTGGTTAACAATGTCTTAATAGGCATGAAGGGGAGCATTGCTTAATGATACTTCTTGGCATAATATTAAATTATCTATTTCTATACTATTATATAATAGGAGAAGCCATTTTCGTTTGTAATCTCAAACCACGAAACTAGTGCCAGTACGGGGTTCTCAGCGTGTTGGCCTGGGTGTTTAAATGAGACTTGACCAACATTTCATGGTTCATATACGGGTTCTGATAGTTAATTTAACCAGCTTTTAGATGAAAAAAAAAATAATAATTTGGATCGGACAAATAGTTTCGGAGTTACAGCCAAAAGAGTACCGACACACGTGCTTTCGAGAAGTGCGACTTAAGTTAGCGAATGTAACAGTTTTATAATTAGCTGCATTTTCTGTTTTTTGTTTAGATGAAGATAGTGTAGGAAGTATTGAAACACTATCAAATTTCTACTATTTTTGATGATTCTCGATTAAATAAGGCATTTAAAGGGGGAAAAAAAGGAATCAATAAAGAAGGAAAAAAGTGTATTTCAAATATATGTTATAAAAATTATTTTAAAATAGTGTTAGTTCTAGTCATGAATAACAGAAAAAAAAGATCTAAATTAAAGGCGCAAAAAATATTGGAACATAAATGTTTCTATATATAACAATGATGCTGATTTTGTTGAATTTTTAATTATTTATATTATATAACTTCTTGTTCTTTATTTTATTTTTATTGTGTTTTTTTATATTGACCTTTCGTTTTTTTGTATATGTATATGTATATGTAAAATAATAATCATATTAAAAATCCAAAATTACATGTACATTGTATACTTTTAAGTATGGTGTGTACAGAAATAAATAAAATCCCTTTCAACAGGGTTACTGCTGGAAGGAAAACACTAAAAAAAAGTATTGGAACATTCTATATAATTCCTTTTCTTTTATAACGATAAAATTCTTGTTAAATTGCCTGTTAACTCTATTTTTTAAGAAATCTGAATATTTGACATGGTCTGTTATCCCTTGAATAAACTTCAATTTTCCCACCCCAGAGGCCCTCATTAATTCCCAAACCATTACAGAACTTACTTTATACAGTGGGCACTAATTCCTTGGATTTGAGCTCGTTATTCGCTCTCCGCACATTCTGGCGACCTCCTAGGAAAAAGTGATCTATTTTTTATCCGTTTGTAAATAACACCCGCTTACAAGATTCTATAGAAGGTTTAAAATTTTCTTTTGTTTAAGGAAGTTATTTCTTTCGGTTTAGTTTTTCAAATATGTTGATTGCCAATTTGAATTTTTTCTTACAATACTAACATCGATGTTCCGCCCGTTTATAATAGATACTTCAGCTTTGAATTTTTAATTTTTGAAGCCTTAAGTCGCGGTTTTTCCTTTATTTTTCTAAGAATTAACTGTACATCCGATGCCGAGATGTGCGGTCTGGATAAGGTTTTGTTTCGTAAAACTGTCTTAATCTGTACCAATTTGTAATATTTGAGACGGAAACGTCTTTAAGTATGATTTGACTGTAAATGCAAGTTTATAAGTGTCCCTAAGACCACTGGTCGTAATTTCACTCGCAACTCGGGGACTATCCACTGTAATCCCCTTATTTGACACATCAATATAATAGTGTTCCAATACTTTGTGCGCATGTTTATTTGGCATTTTCCGATATTATATTCTCGATGTTACTGAAATGTTGCGATTTCTCCCGTATGTAATTAATCTAGAATCTATACCCATTTCATTAATACCAGCTGTGTACTCTCAGTAAATTGTTAAAAAACGGATAAAACTTTTATTCCAATTTTTACACCAGCTCTAAATTAACCAGACATCCATTATCTTCCTGTTTTGGGTTTTTCTCAAACTTAGTATTTGTTTATTATAGATTCGTTAATTATTCAGTGCATAAATAAAGGGAGAGTTATACCAAATGTAATAATTAACTAATCTCAATCAATATTATTACGAAATAAATTAATTTTAGATTTGGTTCTTTGATAATTTGTCAAATCCTTGGGAAAATCAAGGATCTTGAAGGGCCCTACCGGGAACCCTATTTATGATCACTAAGTTTTTGTATTAGGTTGTTGCCCCGAAGCAACGGTGATAAAAAAAAATGATAAGCGTGTTGAGAACACGAGTTGAAAACATTGAACGGTTAATTACAGAGGTCCAAAGAAATGGTGCAAGAAGCATTTACGATGCAGTAAAAGCTGCACCCTGTTCAGAACCAGGTTTAATAACCCAATATTCCCAGGAATCCTCATCATATAAATAATACTTTGCACTAAGCCGGATGTATTTCGCACTTTTTTTATTTATTTATGTTTTATGAAGTGTAAGTTGTATATTAAAATTTATTCACATGCCTTCAGCAGTTTCTGAGAGGTTATAGCACAAATGGATGTTTGATAGCTTTGTTTTTCAAGCTGAGGATGATTGTCGTTATATCCTTTGGTATAAAGTATATTAACATTTTACATTAGTTTTATTATTATTTATTAGTAATCTCGTGATTTGCAGTTTTAAAACTGAGGTGGGGGACAAGACCAGCCATCTTCAGCTTAGGTTTATCTTTTTTTTTTTTCATATATTTAAAAAATTTCTCTCATTTCTTGCCGAGTCCTGCTTGTTGAATCTCTCTTAGCACATTGACTGGCAATTTTATGTCATCAACACCTAGTTACTACAGTTGAAATCGGGATCAGCCGGTTTGATGATACTACGATTGGCGTCACCGTTGCGATTTTTAGACGATACAATTGCTTACTCTCAACAGCCAGTTCTTCATATTTTCGTAGCTTCTCTCCGATAGTTGAAGTGATAGGAAATGACGATATTTACAATCCGTGCTGTCCTCTCTTTAAAGTTTATAAGCAGGATATCTGGTTTGTTGTGTCTCACAGTGTGGACCGTCAGAATAGCTCGTCCCAATACAGCTAGAGGAGCCTATTCTGAAGTAATCTATCGGGTTTATAACCTATAATATGGTGTGTGTTCCTTTAATAGGTTCAACTTCCGGTGCATATCCTGATGTACAATTTTGGCCGCATTATTATTCCTTTGGAGATATTCCAAGCTGACTAGGACTACACATCTACCTGAGATGTGCTGGATCGACTCTGGTCGACTCGCGGGACATAGTCGACATTTGTTCGAAAGCGATGAGTCTATAAGAACAATCATTTGGCCATGATGAAGTCATCCGTTCTGATAATAGTCTCCCAGCTATTAGCCATTTTAAAGATTCTTTGTCAACCTTTTATTATTATTATTATTATTGAATATAATACACAAAGTTTTTTTTGTGTGTGTTTTGTTATTAGTTGTATTCATCCCTGGCTTTCGTGGAGAGGTCGATAAGTCAAAGTTGTGCACTTTTCAGTAGGAAATTTTGGATTTTTTTCCAAACCACTCTAAAAATATCATTTGTGACAAAATTGATACTTTAAAGCCTCATTAACCCTTTATAGGACAGTGGGTGATATTTGCACCACTTTGAAAGTCTATGTCCATCTGGATTACCAAATCATACATTAAATTTAAATATTGCATGTCTAATTATGGTGTTACGTAACCTTCAAACACCTGATATAATGCTTAATGGTATACTTCTATACAAGATTTTAAGATTTAATCAGTAGGTAAGGCCCGTTATCTGGTCATTTTAATTACCTATCATTTCTGTTATTAACATCTAATTTCAGCTTACTTTGAATTTCTTTCTTTATTTATTTTAACAATAAATTGTAAAAAACTGTATTTTCTAGATACAGATTGTTTTTTAGTTCCTGAGCAATAAAGCTTATTTTTTATGTTACGCTACGTTTCATTTATTATCCCTTGTGCGTTCGTGCTGTGAATTATTATAACTCTTTTATTTTGAAAACAGAAAATATAAGTTTTTTTTTGTTTAGTTTTAATATGATGTACCGATCTGTTATACCCATGTTATTTTATTATACTTATTTTGTTATACATTGTATTTTCACATTAAAAAAGTATTAGATTGTTTACCGATTGATCGTTTGTTTCAAGTGGATGCAGTCGTAACAATTTATTGGAAATGACTATCTGCAATCGGTTAATCCTAATATATATTTGATCCTATTATGAAACCATTTATTTCCCCTCTATCTAGTCTTCCCAATACATGATCTTATTAAACAAATTAAAAAAAAAAAATTATATATATATATTTAATACGTATTATTATTAAAAACCAATAATTTCACATTCTTTGGAGTCTTAATATCATAAATGGAGTGGGACAGTGGCAGAGTTGAGCAAAATTTAATCACAGCTCAAATTTAATCAAAACTTAATCTTAGCTATTTGACAACTAATTTAATGGAATCAGTCACCTAATTTAATAATGATTAAATCTTTCAGTTTTTTTTTTAGTGAACTAATGGTTATTTGACTGAAAGATTGTATCATTATTAAATTAGGCGACTGCTTCCAGGAAATTAGTTGTCGAATAGCTATGATTAAATTTTTGCCAACTCTGCCACTGTCCCACTCTATTTATGATTAAGACACTAAAGAATGTGAAATATTGGTTTTTAACAATATTGCGTAATTGAAAAAAAAAAAAAAAATGATCCCTGTTATGTATGCATACTTTTACTTTAACCGAAATAAATATTTTTTGAATTTGTTTAATATGACGACCTGTAGGGAAGACTTTTGAGGAGAAAAAAATGGTGTCAAAATAGGATCAGGTATATCATTATTTCCCCATCTAACATGGCTCATTTTTTTTTTCTTCAATACGTAATATCTGTAATATCTGACAAAACAGCAATCGAAAAACAACATTAAAAAATAAGTTGATTAGAAATAAGTTAATTAGATATAATCTCATCAAAATCACAAAAAAATAAATTAAATTTCCAAAAACTCAAATTTTAAATGTGAATTTTAGATCTGAATATGAATTTTTAATCCAGATAAGCAACATCGCGAAGGTAGACGGAGGCCACTGAAAAAAACTGTGATTTTTAAAATACCTCGGTATTCTTTCAGATTATGTTATAATTTGACAAAAGTTTCAATTCTGCCTCTCTTTGTTCTATTCTTTGTCGAAATGAGCAATAAAAGCAAGGCAATAGGGGAATGAGCAGTACATATTTGATAGGTATCACACCCCAAAAAAAAGTACAAAATTCAGATATGGTTTTTTGAGCTTTTTTCCGCTTTTGAACCACTGTCCGATCTGAAGTGGTTAATATTTTCGAGGAGCCAGAAAGACTTAGAGACAAGCGTGGAGATGGGAAATATGGAGGTGGGAGAGTCCCCCTCGAAGACCGAGATGACCCTGATGGTAAGGATCACAAGGCGGTCCACTAATCCACCATTGGCTAAGGTCAGTACGGGTTCAGTGACTGGGGCTGGGGGCTGGGGGGGGGGGGGGGGTACTAACCTCTAATTACCACCCTCATTACCCACCACCTCATTCTTCTGCGCCGCGGCTTTTTACCTCCAGTAACGGTAGTCGACCCCCGGCAATAAAACGGAATTTCCTTCTTACATTACTTCTTCCTAATCAGTGCAGGTAATCCTCCGGCCAAAAAAGTATTATTATTCCCACGGCATTTTAATAACATTCCAAAACGACAGAGAGTGAAAAGGATAAAAAAAAAAAAATACTGTAAGGTTAATCTCGTCTCCACAGCTTTTGCAATTAGTTTCATCTTCTCTTTTCCCTTTTATGTTCCATTGAGGAAGGTTCTGTAATGGAGCAGTTTCTCTTCACAGGTTTGCACTCATCTGTTTCTTTGAGGTACTTATCGCTTAGAATTGGATATTGGAAAATTAACTAAAGAAACCTTAATGGTCATTCGTTCTTAATAAAATATTTATAAATATAATTTCTCACCCGATATCATGAAACTTGTTTTAACAATAGATCATTCTTCTTCACAACGAACAATACCAACTCGTCTACCCACTCCTTCCAGCTGTTGTTCCTCGAGGTTCCTGTCTTTCCCCTACGCTATATCTATAGAGGGAGAAACACTTTATTAAGCGGTGCCGCCCATTTTAGATGGATTGCTACATACACAGCATACTTTATCAATCTCAGTTTGACATCTGAAAATATTCAATAAAAAATAAATATTACAAAAAAAAAAACAAAAAAAACAACCGTAAGTCATTATTTTAAAATATAAAAATCTACATATTAAAATGATCGATCCCATACGGATTATTAAATTACAGTAAAAAAAAATTTAAATTTTAAAAAGACAACATATACTCTTATTGATAACAATATAAAATGTAACTATACAAAATAAATATAAAACTATGTACATAAGATAAAGTAGCAATAACTATATAACCTTATAACAACTAGAATAGTCATGCAATTTACATTTGTTTATACTTTTCTTTCCTTACACTTTCCAAACTACTTAACCAATCTGTAGCAAATGTTGTCAACATTATCTATATAGTTTCAGAAAGATTTATCAATGATAAAAACTAATAAAACAACTTTTCTAAATTTAATAGATAAACACATACCAGATTTATAAGACAAGAAACTGCTCGTCGTTTTCGACTTACTAGACAAGCGTTCAAAGCTCCAAATACATTACAAAAGAATTATTCACAAGGCAGTGATTGGACACATTTAGACAAACGGAGTTGAGCTTTGGGGCTCTACTAAACCTTTCGATACTTCTAGCATCAAATCCTTACAATCCGAAATCCTTCTTAAATCCGCAATGCTCCTTATCATGTCACAAACTTATCTATAAGGATTTTATGTTTCATATGTTGCTGATTTATCCCAAACCAGATACATATCCTTTCATAGCAAACTCCATATCCACTCACCAAGTTTCTTTACAATTAACAAATAGCAAGACCAGAATTACAAATACGTTGTAGCGGATTTTGACTGTGTGTCTCGCGGTTAGTATTATATCGGGCTTTTAGGGACTGGAAACCCTAACAATCAAATCATTCTCATAATACCGGGAGATTAAACTAGAAAAATAGAAAATAAGAAGAAGCGTTATATTAGTAACATAAAAGTTAAGTTGTGATGTAATTCATCCCGAATTTTTCAAATTTATAATACTTACAGCAGCTTATTACACATTTAAATAAAACGATAGATTATCTCACAAACAGAGAAATGCGAAATAAAGCTTATACTTTTTTACGAAATTCTTAATGGTGGGCGATAATTTAAAGTTGGCTATGTCATTGAGATGAATGGGGTTTTAACTGATAAAAAACATCAAGGTCCCATTTGCTGGGCGCGGTAGTCAGTTTGATTTAAAGCTCGATACTGAATGCAATTATGCCACTCTGTCCATTTATTTTTTAACATTTAAAGTCGCAGGCGTAGCTAACTTTTCGGTGGCCGTTGTGCGAGCTTTTAGATGTTGCCCTTGTAAACTATATATGTAGTTCTTAGTTTAAGATAGGAGGCTTAGAATGAAAGAAAAAATACATAAATGAAGAAGACACAAACTTTTTCTTATCGATATTTCGGTCTGTTGATCTTTTTCAAGAAGGGAAGACTGTGAATATATATATATATTTTTTTTTTGTAATGCTTTAGTCTTCCCGTTTTGAAAAAGATCAACAGTACGAAATATCGATAAAAAAGGTTCGTGTCTTCTTTATCTATTTGTTTTTCTCTCTTTTCCTCCTGTCTACATTCAATGGAAAATAACAGTTACCTAAACAGTAAAAACAGTAAAACAGTAAAAAGACATGTTAGGTTGAAAACATAACAACATTTAGAATTTCATCAGTATCAAAAAAGTGAAGAACAGTGACATAGCCAAAACTATATAATGAATTTTCAGAAAGCTACTTTTTGGTACAGCTTTACCTCAACACTTGATTCATGCATTTCTTAAGTTTCAGCATAAACTTTGTTCCATTAATACAAGAAAAATAATGAATAATAATCATTAAAGATATAATGGATTATTATTAAATAGTATTAAAATAAAAAATCAATACGAAATCACATGAATACATTTACCTAAATCTATACAAAAATTAATAATAAAGGCTACGCATTGTTGAATGACTACATAGAAAAATTAAATAAATTAATATTTAATATACAAAAGTTTTATTTACCAGTGGTTATTTATACAACCAAACAGCCAAATCCACTATGAGGTGGATTATCGAAACTTAGTATAACTGAAATGATAAAGTATATTAAAAATATAATAAGTAATTAAATCATTAAAAGAAGAAATAAATATACATAAATCCTATGATACATGATGATCCTACGTCCTATGATACTTCTACATAAATCATTAATTGATATATCGACTTTTAAAGTAGTGATTGGAAACATTAAAAGGTTTCCGTTATGTTTAACTATTTGCTTATAATAAATAAACAATTAATTAAAATATGATTTACGTTGCGGAACTTTCTTCCGGTAGAGCGGTTTTGTTGTATTTGAGTAGCTTGTTGCAGTTTCAAATTTCTAATTTGTTTATTTTGAATGCGATACTACTAATCTATTACGCGATTAAAATATCCAGTTTTTAATTTTTTTTAGACTTTTGTCAACTGGGCAATTATTGGGTAGGGGATTTTCTTCAGAGGAAGGAGGTTATTATAAGTTCAGGTTAAAATGTAAGCTGCATATATTTTTGTAGTAATATTTTGATCGAATGAAGTAGAGAGCTTAAAAGAACTCTTTAGGTGAACAAAAAAAAAAAAAAAAAAAAAAAAAAAAAAAAAAAACATTCTAAAAAAAGCAGATTTTCTTTTATTTTCAATTAAAAATTTAATACAACAAAGTTGCTTACTCTGTCCAAGGCCGGAACTAGGAGAATTGTGAGGTGTGCGAAGATCAATTTTTTGGTTTTGGTCAGAAATTTGTTTCCATAATACTCCATTATTGAGATTTTCATAAAATCTCTATGATTGTATTCTAGACAGGGCCACAGAGAGTCAAACTGGGCCCCAGGGCAAATGATATTGCCCAGGCACCCTAACACCCCCCCTCCCAATGATGGTTACCATAGCCTGGGCCCCAAGGATTTTGGCCCCCTCCCTCCTGTCAGCGGCCCTGATTCTAGGGAAATGAATTTATGATGGCCTAATCTTCTTTTCTCCCTAACAGTATGCAGAAAGCTTGTACACTAACATACTATTTCTCCGTTTTGTAGATAGTAAGGTCCAAAAATTTCCGGCATGGGATAGAAGGAAGGTGAAAGATAAAACTGGTCTTACTGTTTTTCAAAATATTCTCCTCTAAGTTCAACACACTTAATACAATGCTTTGGCAACATTTCTATATCATAAAAAAAATAATTTTCTTCTTTGTTAAAAAAATGTTCTTCCACTGCTGCTTGGAAAAAACGCATAAAAATTCATTGCAGCAGTGAACTCGTTCCTGTTTTTGAGCAGCTGAAAGAATTTTTGGAACCCATCTTGTACTAAGCTTGTTCATATGCAAATATTCTTTGATGATCCCCAAAACACTTGTTTTTGAAAGCCCTAACCTCGCTGCTATTTCTTTGGTTTTCAGTTGCTGCAGTCAGACAGCAATTCCGATTCCACAAGTTAGATTGTTTCAGAAGTTCCAATGGGCGACCGGGAAGCGGGTCATCTTTTAGATGTTCTCTCCCTAACTTAAATAATTTTGCCCATTCTTTCACTGTGGGATAGGAGGGGGAGGACTGCCAGTCCAAGCAATCTTTAATTTGTGCAGGAGTAAGATCCTCTTTACAAAAGAAATTAATAACGGCACAGTACTCGAGTTTGAACATTGTAAAAATGGGGAGTTTCCTTGAAGGCTGGACACTGACTGACAGGACTGAGGAAGTGCGGGCGATGGGTATGGAGTGAGCAGGCATGGACCTGCATAGGCGTGCAGGTCCTGGCACGTTTGAAGGAGGGGAAGCAGGACAGACCGGAAACTTATGAACCTTTCTTATACTATACTAGAAGAAAAAATAAATACAAAACTAGATTTTGTTCCCTAGTATAGGCTGGTTAAAAAGGGGCCTTATTATTTTTACAGCATGTTTAAACATGTTTTTTGTTTATTTAAGTATTTATTATTATTATTATTATTTTCATAAATAAAGATATATGAAATATCATAGAAAATACACAAATTATAAGTAAAAATTAAATTATCATGCATCATAATATTATAAATTATGTATAATGTAATGTAATATGTATTATTATATGCATATAAAAATGTATGCAATTATATAATTTATAATTATAATAATTTTTTTTAATTAATTGGTGATTACTGAATTCAAAAAATTATATTGAAATTATCATATTGTTTTCTGTTCTTATTTTTTTTAGCCCTGATGATGCCACCATTGAGTTCAGAACAAATAATGATTTGTTAATTTTAACGTTTTTTATTAATTTTATTTTAGTTTTTAATTTTTTATTTTTTTGACTGATCTCTTAAACATCTATAAGATCTTCTATCTGAAGTCTTCATCAAACCATCATTTTGAGAGGTTGTGTCTCTCATGCATGAATGTATTTTTATTGAAAAAATTATCTTGATGAAATTTCTATTGGAAAAGAAACATGTTGGGACAATTTTCTTAGTTTTAAGTTAATTATGAGTTTTTACAGAATTTCGTTTTAATTATTTGACTTGAAGTTTTCAGATAATAGTGTTAGTTAAGGTTATCTGTGCTAAAATAATCTATATATTTTTAGAGTTTATTTAGTAATATTTATTTCTATATAGGATGGGAAAGAGTGCAAGGAAAGGTGTTACAGCAATCCTCCACCTAAACCAGGCCAATGCGGAAATCAAAGCTATCCATTTTATAAAAGCTGCATTAATGAATGCGATTCTGACAAGGACTGCACTGGCTTGGATCTTTGCTGCAAAAATGATTGTGGAAAAACTTGTCAGATGCCATTGAATCTTGAAAGCTCGATTGGTAGATATATTTTATTAGTTAATACTGTTTTACAGGGATGGAGATAGGGACTTAAAATGAAATACACAATAGCTGGGAATTATTTAATATTTGTCTACTTTTTTGGACCACTTTATAGTTCTTCATCAAGTTTAAATATAATAACTGTAAATATTTCATAAAATTTTGATAAAACCAATGAGTAAAATAATTTAAAACTATACAAGAGACAAAGGAAATTGTAAAATCAATATTTGTTATGTATATTGCTTCTATGTTCTCTTTTTCTCTCTCTCCCCTCTCTTCCATTTTCATATAAACTTACAACCAATGTTATCTGCCTCATAAATAAATAATAATAAGTTGAGAGCATTATTTTTATTTATTTTTTTAAAGAAAGTATTACAATCTGCCTCAATGTGAGCAATAAGTAATATGGATGGCTTAATGGATCCATTCACACAATATGTACAATATGAAATAAAAACAAAGAAAGTGAACAATAAATAAAAGTGAATAATAAATAAAAATAAGTAAAGAATCTCAGAAAATGCAATACAATAAAAATTAAATAAACTAAGTACCTCAAACTATTTCAGCATTATTATTAATGTTGTTAATAATATGGTTGAGAAGATGGTCAGGGATGCAGTCAGGTTAATAAATTGCACATCCAAGTTTTAAAAAACTTTATAACAGAGTGCTGATGTTTTGACCTGCCTCGCATGTCTTCTTCAGTTCTAAAAACAACAAAAGCTGAACATGGCCAAAAGGGTGCAGAATGAACAAAGTAAATTAATTTACCAAAGAATTAAGAGTTAATTACATAGTTGAAAGAATATCTGAAGTGTTAATTAGAGAATTAAATATGAAATAGTAACAAGGTCTAGTTGAAATATACTATATGTAATTGAATTATTTTTAACTGAATGATGCAAATTTTAAATTGTGTGGATTAATGGAAAGATACAATTTTACAATACTTTAGATATTATTTTAATTATGTGATTAACTCTTAATTCTTTAGTAAATTAATTTACTTTGTTCATTCTGCATCATTTTGGTCACATCCAGTATTTTTTACTTTTAGCCCTGACAAAGAGCTGCAATGTAGGTCAAAACATCAGCAGTCCGTTATAAAGTTTTTTTAAACTTGGATGTGTAATTTATCAGCCATCTTCTCAAATATTATTCAATCAGTGAAACATACTTTTTTCATTATAAATAATATGTTATAGGATTGCCGGATATCCCTACTAATGTCACAATATCAAAAAATCTTGACTTGAGTACTATGCTGATTGATTGGGTACATCCAGGAGGTTCATTATTTATAGTGGAAACCAAAGAAGCCTCTGGTCCATGGCAAACAGCCCATAAGACTCCTCGGTTATCTCATCCAATGAAAATATCTATTCAATCAGGGGTAGAGTATGTGGCACGAGTAGCAGCTGTAAATGATTTGGGTTCTAAGGGCTTCTCTAACCCATCAAATCCATTCATTCTTTATCTTGGTAAGTGGTGGAAAAAGATGTGTTCATAGTGGTAGTATTTATTTCACTAACAAAGAAGCTTCAGGCAAACAATTAGAATTGTAACTTTGATTTTTAAAAATGACTAGTAAATTAAAACACATTAGTTAAGCTCTTATCAATTGAATTAATTTTTATAGAATGAATTATGATTATTTTTATTTTAATCATGACTATTTGTTATACAATGATGAGATATTAGTAGATTTCTGTATTGCGTAGAGGCAAAGCCACCAGAAATACCAGAAAACCTAAGTTTTAAAGGAGTTCTGAAAAATGGAAGCGTCTCTGGACTCTTCAGTTGGCAACTACCACAATCTGACCAGCATATTACAAGATATTTAGTTGTGTGGACTCAAAGAATTGCTGATGAAAAAACACCTCTTCATAAAGGTTCAAAGGAAGTACATCGGAAGACAATACCTCATGTAAGTAAACATTTTAGATGCTTAATATAATTTGACACTTGTATTTTGTTTTAACAATTAAATGGACTATATATTTTCTAACATTTTTTATTATTATGACTGGTTTTCTGGTTCTCAAAAATTTCTTCAAGTGCCTAATAGATAAAAAGTTATTTTTACATATTTTTATGTTTCTCACAGTATTTTTTCCATATTCACGTTAATTGATAAGACAAATGCCTACACATTTTTGATTGAACTACTATCATAAAGCTCACTTGATATAGAGCTGATATTGGCTATGTAATTACTTAATATACTTTACATAAATTCTTTCTTTTTTTTCCTTCTTTGAATATAATATTGAATATCCTCTCCTTGAAGATAAACAATGTTTATCAGCTTTTTAGGTTCCATAATATAGTAGATTTAAACTCAAAATTAGAGGGGTGTATGAAATTACTATGCATCACTTCATAAGGAAATCAATATTCCAAATGATTAAGGTCCTATCAAGGACATATTTAGTCCCAAAAGTAAAAAAATTAAAGTTGATTTGTTTTAACATATTAAACATTCAAAATGCAGATAGTGGACAATTTGTAATCCTTTCAAGGTAGTTGTAAAAGTGAAAATTTAATCCACTGTCAATTTAATTCTACTGGGCACAAACAAACAAAATATTGAATATGATTTTGTATGAACAGGCCAGTTGGAATATACTTTCAATATTTTTATTAAATATGAGTAAATTAGTATGGACCTGATATATTCAGTTCTTTTCTTCATAACTGAGTCCCTCTGACAATCTATCTTTCTCTTGCCATTTGTCTGAATTTTGGATTGTATCAACAACTGCTAACATTTGTATCAGTTTTAACTAAGCATTGTCATATTTCTGACAGTTCACCCAAAATTATCTTTGGGCTATATAGTTCTGATCTTTGAGCAGTATTTCTTCATTATAAACCCATCTATTTTTTATCTCATATTGGGTGAAGTCTACTGAGCTATTCTTCATGGGGCATGACTTCAAATGCAGATCCAGGAGAGTTCTTTGGAAATGTTTACCTTTTGTAAAAACCTTAGGCTTTATTTCTCCAAATTAATAATTGAAGCCAAAAATTAGCTACATTTTTCGGGAATTATCTTTCCATTTTTTGGCTCAATTGTGGAGTTACTTTCGAAACTGAACATGTCCATTTTGTTCGAATTTTTTTTTTTTTTTTTTTTTTTTTTGATAAAGCCTTGCAAGCTACACACACCACTACACTTTGTATTCATAAGTAGACATCTATCAAGGATTTAAATAATATAATTGTTCTGGCTTTAATAGCAGGGATATGACTGGTGTAGGTTTTTGGCTCTTTTTTCAACAATTTTCCGAAGTGGATATGTTAAGTTTTGAAATATAACTCCTCAATTGATTTCTTTAGTTGAGTGTTACACAATAATAATTTCATTTCTGTATGGAAAAACTTTTCACCATAACAAAATTCTATTTGATAGTTTTATTAAAGAGATAAGTTCATTATGTGAATTAAATTATTATTGTATGACACCCATTAAAGATGTATAAGATTGAAGGTATGAAGAGAATTCATAAAACATGTAGCTCATAGTTGGCTTCAATTATTAATTTGAAGAAATAAATGTCGTAAGTCTGTGTATTATCTTATATCTCCTATACTAATTAAGTCTGGCTTTATGTTTCGTTTCTGGACATTCAATTTTTTTTTTATTCTGTGAAACAGCTTCTCAGTTCATTTATAATTAAAAATTCATAATGCTGCGACATTGTGAACGTATGATATAGCACTACTCAAATTTATATATCACTTGAGGTACGCATGATGATATAGAAGGATCAATACAATTAGGATTGATGAATTAAATGCCACTTCTATTGAGATTATTTTATTTGAAAACTAGTTTCGAATGCTAAACATTCATCTTCAGTTCTAAAACATACAATAAAATTTTCAACACATCAGTACTATGTTACATAGATCAAATATACTAAGGTTTTTAAAAAGATAAGACAAGAAATCAAGCATAGGCACTCACCTTCGAGGTAACTAAAACACTGAATTTGTGAGAAGTAAAAGGGGGGGCAGGTAGGTTAAGTTTTAGATTTACAACGGGGATATTTAAAATAGAAATTTTAAAAAAATAGAAATTTTAGAAAAACTAATCTTCCGGTCTAATCTTCAACCACTAGAAAAATTAGACTTTTACAATTTAATGTCAGTCTGCATAAAACATAATTATTTTCAATTTAACAATACATTCTATAAACAGGAAGAAGGATTACCAATGGGGTCCCCTCTTTCACCCCTTCTGGCAGATCTTTTTATGGATAAATTAGAACGGAAAATCCTTCATTCAAAATTAGCTCAACACATCATATACTGGTATCGGTATGTTGATGACATAATTTGCCTATGGTCTGGGACGACCAGACAATCAATAGTTTCTTAAACGAAATAAACGAAATCCACCCTTCAATTAAATTCACATTGGAGTTAGAGAACAATAAAACTTTAAATTTTTTAGACATTGAAATATCCATAAACAATAAACAACACGAATTTAATATATACAGGAAACCCACACACACAGATGTAGTTATAGACAACAATGCCAGGAGACCACTAACACACAAACTCGCAGCATTTCATAGCATGATATACCGGCTTTTAAATATACCGCTAAATGAACGAAATTTTAACAAAGAAATACAAACGATTCACACTATAGCTAACAACAACGGATACAGTAAAACCACAATCGATAATATTTTTAGAAAACAAATACATTAAAAAACTATGAATAATATATACAAAACACCCCCAGAGGATAAAGCTACCCCTAAAAAATATATTTTGATACCATACTACGGTCCAATATCCGTTAAAGTCGGGAAAGAATTAAAAAAAAATTAGGTTTAAACCCTGCATTTAAAATAGATAAGCCATTGTCATCATACTTCCCTTCACCGAAGGACAAAATAGACCCTTTCCAAAAAAGCGGCGTATACGAATTAAAATGTAATGACTGTGAAGCAAAATACACGGGAAAAACCGGACGATCAGTAAATCAAAGAGTAAATGAACATATAAGAGCATACACTAATAAGACCCAAAATTCCAATTTCGCTATCCATCTAAATGAAAATAAACACAAATTTAATAAAGACTCGGGAGTAAAAATATTACATCAAGTAGAAAATAGCCTAAAATTAAATACTTTTGAATCACTAGAAATAATAAAATCGTTTAAAACCGATCCAGATTTTTGTTTAAATGATCAGATTAACATATCCAATAGCCCCATTTTAAATTTATTTCCCATAGGAACGAAAAAACCCAATGAGTCATAAGGGAAACCCCGTTGTAAATCTAAAACTTAACCTACCTGCCCCCCCCCCCCCTTTACTTCTCACAAATTCAGTGTTTTAGTTACCTCGAAGGTGAGTGCCTATGCTTGATTTCTTGTCTTATCTTTTTAAAAACCTTAGTATATTTAATCTATGTAACATAGTACTGATGTGTTGAAAATTTTATTGTATGTTTTAGAACTGAAGATGAATGTTTAGCATTCGAAACTAGTTTTCAAATAAAATAATCTCAATAGAAGTGGCATTTAATTCATCAATCCTAAATTTATATATGTTTGAATCACTATTAGAGTGCTTAGTTCTACTTTTTTCCCCTATATTGTTTCTTATTACTAATTAAAATATGTTCTTTGATAATATACATCTTTGTCATTTATTATTATAATCCAAAATATATGAGAGATATACTTATACTAACTATATGGACAGCTGTTATGAACTGACACCTTTAAACATGTAAACTTATACATCAAAAATTCATTTCAATATAAATACATATAATTTTTGTCAGTTAATAAACATTGATAAATTTTCAACCCTGGAAACCAATAAGAAATTTTGAAGAAAATGTACATAATGTCTAAACTCTATTGTATGCATATGCCATAGCCCATGTTTTTTTATTCAGTAGAAATTTGTTGAAAAGAAAAAAAAAAAAAAGAAATAAAAAAAGGAAACCATTATATATTTATGAAAGACAGTAGGTAAATAAATTCAGTAGAGCAGAAAAAAATATTTTGTTATCAATAAGGAATAATTTTATTCATTTTTAAAGAAGCATCATTTTATAATTAAACTTTTTTAAGTTTATTATAAAATAAATTATTAATATAAATAAATATATAGACTAAAAAAAACTGTTTATTGCTCTTGATTATAAATATTACACAAACATGCAACTGTAACTGGCTTATAAACAAAGCGCCATGATTCACGGAGTGACTCTGGCAGACTTCCATCTACTGTTAAGTCTTCAATTCTCCTCCTCCGCAGGACTTTGACACTGTGGAAAACAGTTTTATAAAAATTTAAAGAATGCATTATGAAGTTATATAATTTCAGATTGCTACTTTAACTTATTTATAATTATGTGCATTATCATCTCATTTACTAGATGTATTTTTATTTATTTGTATACAGTTGTAAATTTTAATAAATAGGTTTAAAAAAATAAATCTGTGAAATAACTAAATAGTTTAAGACTAGTCTATAGTCTTTGATGCACTGAGATTTTTTTTTTTTTTTAACTGAGAAAAAAATTTAAAATAATTCTTGGAAACATACTTGTATTTTTGAGGAGTACAAATGTACGGTAAGCATTTAGAATCACATTCTAATGTGTAAAGAAATTGTGGGTAGTAGCCTCTACCAAGATCTAAAAGCTTTGGACGCCCGGTACACTCTTCACTCACTAAACATGCTTTCCCAAGGCTAGTTAAAGCATTTAGAGCAAATAACTGAAAGAGAATGGCACCCAACACCCTGTTATAAAACAACACAAAAAATTCAACATTAGTTATAATTATAACTATACCTTCTTATATAATATTAAATCTTAAAAATTCATTTATTGAAGAAATGTTAATTAATTAATAACTGTAAATGCTATTATTAATTAATCCTAGTAAACAGTTAACTTGCTTACTTTATAATTAATTTGTATTAAAATAAAAGTAAAGGATTTTAAAAATAAAGCAAAGAAAAGATTTATTTATTGAACGGACAAACATGAGAATCTTTTTTTGGGAATATTAGAATTTATTTGTTTTTATTGATTATAAATTCACATTAGTAATAATAGAAGTATTTATATAAATTAAATGTTTTATCTTGAATTGAAATATTATTGACATGACTGGATTTATCATTACTGTATACACATACATACAACTTGATCAAAACTGATTCAATTTAAAAATTAAAATTTCAAATCAAAGTATTTCTTCCATTGCTATAAATGGGGTTACATACATTAACAAAACAGAGTTATACATATATTGGTACCCAACATGATTATAAAATATACAAATATGTAAAGTTATTTATTTATTTATATTTTAAACTATAACAAATAAAAACTAAATTCATATGAGCAATATATTTATTAAAGAATGGTTTATGAAACCATTTCATTATATTGATTCAGGTTTAATTTCTGTAAACACTTAAAACAGAACTAAAGCATTGAATATAAATTATAGAATGATGATAAGTACTTAATTACCAGAAGTATAGTTTCAATTGAAGGTTAACAAAAGCATTGCCAAATTAACAATGGGAAAATCAAAGGTTTAAAAAAAATAAAAAAAATACTAGCAAGAAAGCAACTTACATGCTGGTCTGGATGGAACAGAGATGGGTGAAGGGATTGGCTGCCTCTTATATAGAATGGAGACAAAAGAAGTGTCAAAAAGCTGAAAGCCCCACTGGGACATGAAAATAATATCACTTAAAGCCATTTTCCTTTCAATGAGACTTATCAGGTTGCCATTTCTTAAAGGAAAATTTATTTATAGAAAATAAAGTCAGTTTATAAAAACCTAAAAGTTTAAAAGTATGTTATTCGATTTTTTAATTAATACATTAAATTATTTATTTTGATTAGAAATAATTTGATCTATTTAATAATGTAAAAGGAGTTTTCATTATTTTTACTTTTTTGAATTAATAACTATAAAAAAGAATTATAATAAAGCAACATATAAATAATTGCATTTTTTTTTTTTTTTTTTTTTTTTTTTTTTTTTTTAGGACATCTTAAATTATATTAAAAAATAGAAGTAAAATAGTAAAATAAGACTATTTTTCTATTATCTTTGAAAATGAATGCCTATGAACAAGTTTTTAATCATTTTATATTAATATTTACTTATTGCAAAAAATACGATTCTGATATTAGAATTATTGGCAAAAGCTTATCAGATTATTGGAGTGATTTACATTATTTAATAATGATTATTTTTTAATAATTATGTTATATAGTTGAATTAATGTTAAAAAGGTAAGTTTAAGAACAAATTAATCTTTTTGGCTCCCCGGTAAATAAACAGTTCATTTGTTTTTCTTGTAAGCATGTGAATAGTAGCCATTGTCTTTAAGAATAGGTAAATTTTTAAAAAGTGACTCCCTTAAGAAACTATGTTTCTTCCTTGTATTTTAAACTATGTTGAAAATCAAAGCAACATATTTAAATAAAAGAACAGGTATTGATGCTTAGAGTGCAGCAAAAGTAATACTTCTCAATATTAATTAATTTAACTCCAAAGAAAATTATAAACAATGACTTTTAACAGCAATAGAAAAAAAAAATATATGAAAATAAAAGAATGTGAAAAATATAAGAAACTGGCTAGGGATAAGATGGTAATCATAAATTAAGTAATAAAAAGGTTACAAGAATGAGTGTTGTACCACCATTTTACTATTTAAGCTTTTAATACTATGATTTAACATGAAAATATATCTACACACTCTATGTAATGAAAATTTCTGTATACATTTAAACATTTTTGGAACCTTGAATTTTACCTGAAACCCATTAAGTGGATAAATTTTAAAGTTTATAAATTCAAACATATTAATCCAATAACATAAAAAATTCAAAACTTATTATTTATTTATTTTCATCTTAGTGCTATACCAAAAATCTCTCAAAGTGAGAGACAAGCAGTAACATACAATTAACAATTAAGCACATACTAGAGGACTGCCCTCGATGGGATAGTTATTTTTAGGAAGCACGTTTACAGAGGAACATGTCTGAGGTACTTGATGATAATAGTAACAATATAGACAAAATTATACAATTCTTTAAAAAATATAAATTATTCAATAAAATCTGTAAAAATTGCCTAAAACTAGAAAGAAAGAACTATAGACTGGAAAAGGACACTGAAGACCCTCGATGTTGGGTGTCCAAAAGAGATTTAATCTAATCTAATCCAAAAATCTCTACTAATGATTAAGTATTCAACAATTTAGTGATTAATTAATGAAATATTTTTGAGTTTATATATTCAGTGTTTCGGGAGGCCTTCACTCATTATGAGTTGTAGTGCCGTTTTGATTGATTGAATGATATTCAGTGTTTGTATTTCTAATGTATTAACATTTTATTAACTAAAACATGATACAGTTAATATAATTTTAATGATTTTATTTGTTTCTTTTGTTTATTAGGGAAAGAGTTGTGTTAGAATAAAAAATTTGAAACCAAATGCACAGTATACATTCCATGTACAGGCCCAAGTTATCCATAATAAAGCTAAAATTTCGAGCAAACGGGCAACATTAAACATAAACACTTCTAACTATGCATCCAGTAAGTATGATACATTTATTTATAGTTGCTATAAAAAATAAAACTAAGTTATTTTGATTTTGTTTTAGTTATAGTTACGATAAACTTCATAAAAATGTTTCAAATAGTAAAGAGGACTTAAAATTGAAAATAAGATAACTTAATAAATAACTAGATAAGTTAAATTATTTCATGTTAGTCATTTGTTTGTGTACACATTTATGACATAAGAAAGACACCTCCTCTGGATTTATAAGATTTCACTAATTGACCATTAATAAAAAAATATAGTATGTTTTTAGATGTACAAGGGATAAATCAAATAGGAAAAATAAGAAGGGTACGAATAATGATACATTACTTTATTTTAATTTTAAAAAAATTAGAAGTGCAAATTTAATACCTCTCTTGTTTTTCCTATTTGACTTATCTCTTATGAATCTATAAGACATATTCATCTACAATCAAAAAATTTACCTCTTCAATTGAATGGGTCCACCGAAAATGTTTTAAGTGACAGAATTTCCGAAGTGGCGATTTTAAAGGTATTTAAATGTATAATAAATAGTACATCATAGTATGATATAGTAATCCATTATGTCATTATACACGTAAATATAACCAATTACAAGGTGAAAAAAAAATCTAACTTACAAAATTAACAAGAACTTTAGATTATGATTTTCTTTCACTGATTACTCAAGATTTGTTTTGTCGCTTAGAACGTTTTTCGGCGGACCCATTCAATTAAAAAACATAATAAAATTGTGTCTGTTGTTTTTATTTTATTTCGTAAAAGAAATAAGTGAAGGAACTAGAGGCCAGGCACAACTAGAAGTATTCATTGGGATAGTGTGATGAGCATTGTTTCAACTGCCTGGTTTTGCGTGTAATATTAGAGTTGAGTTTTAGGGTAGTGTGGACCAAAGAAACATGATTCAGAAACAAAAAAAAAGTCTAACATCTTATTTCTATATACATATAAGAATATATAAGAATATACATATAATACATATAATATTGTATATTTAACATATGAGTTGTTCCAAACAAGGGAACTGAATTCTGTTATTGTGAAAACTCACTGTTTTACTCATTAGATTATGTTTACCTGATTTTCATTCATTGCTCAATAGAGAGGTTTTGTAATTTTGAAAATATTGTAATTATTTTATGTTTTTAAATATTGGTTAAGAACCTCATTAAGTTTGTATTTATTATTTTTTATTTTGTTGAATTTATTTTTATAACTACTTTTTTCAGATTCACATAAAACAAGTTTGAAACAAAGGTCAAAGCAAAAAATTCAAGTCCATTACAAAATTTTTCAGAAGAATGGGGGATCGAGCGCTGAAATTTCATGGAAGTCTAGAAAAAAAACAAAGTATGAGATTTCTTGGGAATCAGTTTGTGGTAAAAAAAGAAAAGTTGTCATAACCGTAAGTGGTTTCATTTTATGTCAAAATTAAATATTAATTAATGATTTTATAATTACATTAAAATTTGTTTTTCAGGGATCTCAATATTTGTTAACAGGATTAGGAAAAAACTGTGAATACAATGTTGTAGTTAAAGAAATATCTGAGTGTAAAAAACGAAGGAGAGTGGGAAAGGTTACCTTTAGAACAGAATAAGTTAATGAAATTCAATAGGCTTATTACAAATAAGCCTGAATTAATTATTGTAATTTAGATAAAGTTTGTAAATACTTAAAGTATGTAAATGTTCTATGTAATTCATTATGTAATGTGTAATATTTAACATATTTTAATTATGTACTTAAAGAAACATGTTTATAAATCTATTCATTAAGAGAATTGTGTTCTAAATCAGATAAAAATAAGCAATTATAAGATTAAATAATTAATTGAAATTTAAACCTTGCTCTAAACATAAAATTTATTTTATTAGTTCATTGTAAAATATAGTTAAGAATGTTAGAAATGGAAGAACATAGTTGTATGAAGCCATTACCATTTAAACAGTATTTGTAAATTATACATAAAAGGTATTTTTGTTATTGACATTTTATAATATTATAATGTAATTTTTATAAACAGATAAATTATATTTTCTTTTCTTTTCATAAATAAAATGTATAAATTGATTTATGATTTTCCAATACAATCTCCTAACTAGGTAGGGGAGGAATCAGTTGGCCAATAGTGAGTGATTGGTTAACTGACAAACATCCTCTAATAAGCCTCGGGTGGAACAATCTATCTACCAACTGACATAGATAGACAAACACCTCTTTCAAAGTAAATACTCTCTGAATTTACAATATTTATCTGACAACAAAGATTATGTAAGTACATTACTCTTAATTTTTACATTCATAATAATTCAAATATTTGATTTGAGCTATGAAATTCTCTTTTGATTTGATTATGCTTAGTATTATGGATTATAAATGACTGTATTTTATGGGTTTTTGCTAAAGTTTGGAGATTAACCATTTTTATTTTCTGTTGTACGGTTTCAGCATGAAAGTATATCTACTCCTTTTTATAATCATAAGTTCAACGTTAATAACTGAATGTGCTAGAGGAGGAGGTGGTGGTCGCATGGGTGGCAAAGGAAGAGGTGGTCGAAGGAATACTTATGGTTCGAGAATGCCAATATTGATCAGGCATAGAAATCCAGCCAGCGCTAGTTATTATGAGCACAAAGATGTAAGTCTGAATGATTTTATTTTGATTTTCTTCTTTTAATGTAGTGTCTCAATATTTATAACTACCATTATTTCTTTCTTTTGAAGGGTGCACGAATTGTGAAAGCATCACATTTTGAACTTGATTACATGCTGGGTAGAAAAATTACTTTTTTTTGTATGGCTCAAGGATATCCGAGACCACAAATAACCTGGTTCAAAGATGGAATTGAACTTTATGCTCACAAATACTTCCAAGTAATGGAAAATTTTAGCTATCTAAATGTTTTGTTTTGTTTTTGTATTAATAGTTATTATTGTTCTAATTAGCTGTGATGGGGAGGAATACAATACATGAAATAAGAATTTTAACTCCTTACAGGTTCATGAATGGCCTATTGGAAACGATACAATGAAGTCTAAAATGGAAATAGACCCGACAACACAAAAAGATGCAGGATATTATGAATGCCAAGCTGACAACCAATATGCAATTGATCGTCGCGGCTTTAGAACTGATTATGTTATATATACATATTAATATAATTTGAATCTTTAATCACATATGTAAAAAAAAATTATATATTTTTATATAAGCAATGTATGTTTTTTTTTTAACATTAAAAAATTATAGAACCTAATCATTTTATTATTTTATTTGTAATAGAAAAAAATTGACAAATAACTGAACTTTTAAATATTTTAAAGTGAATATTAAAAATTAATGACTGTGTATTATAAAACTCCTATCGAATTATGCTTAGTACTTTATTTGTTAATGTGCAATAAATACCAATTATTTGTATTAATATGTTTGTTATTATAAAAATATACTTTTAAAACTTGGTACTTAATACCTTAAACTATCTTACTCATATAAAGATATTAGTTGTTTCCACTTAATTTGATCAGAAAAGTGGCTTGATGATGCAAGGAGTAAACAGAATATTAATAATAGTATTGTTTTCATTATTTATTTATTTTCCTGGATACTTGCCTGTGGAGGACATCATTGATACATGGAGTATGGAGCTGAACAATAAAAATTGAATGTTCAATTTTGTTTTGTTATATCAGAGGACTAATGGCCAATGACATTTTGGAATTTAGATTCAAGTAAAAAGTTACTATTTACTTATATTTCTGTTTAATGCTCATCTAGAGTGATATTTTTTTAATGAAATACATTATATATACATAGAATATTTATTCTATAATAATACCAAAGAGTAAGGTTATATTTTTACTTGGGATGAAAATGAAGCTATCAAAGAGGCAGAATTGAATGGGATTGTGTTTCTACACACTGTTAAGGCCCTCAGATTAAGTTGGTAAGAAAATAAATTGAAATGAGTCTTAAAATAAACTCTGATTTGACTAGGATACAGTCAATTGAAGTATGTTCCCTCACATGGAGGGCACCCCAGCAAGAGAATTGGTCCAATCAGGTCCAATGTGACCTACGGTGGGGTAATTATCCTATCACTGATTCCCCTGAGCAAAGGAGCTCCCCTTTGGCCTTGTCGGCAAAACAACCTGTTTGCTCACTTGCGTTACTGAGGGGTGCCTTGACGCGCAGCTTTTTTTACATTGGAGCATGGTAATATTGAACATGAGCTTCTCAACAGGGATTCACAAGCCATCCAAGGTATATTTTCTTTCTATTAGGTCATTAAAAATTAAAATGACTTTCTGAAAATTTAAAATTCAAGTTTATTCGTATGTTATTCGTTTAAAGATAAATATTGATAAATTAATGTATTTTTTCTTTTATTAAGTTGAACTATAAGTTAGCAATTACAAATATGTATGTTTATATGATTTGGCAATGAAGCTAGTTAATTGTTGGTATTTTAGTTCAAAATAATATATTTGGTTAAACTTGGAAACTGTATAGATTTTTTCTTTTTGAATTGTTTTAATAATGAAAATTTGAATAAACTAATTCAGATACAAGGTTTCCGATCGTAAAATATACAATGAATAAGAGAGATTTTCAACTCTTCAGCTCTAAAAATTGTTTCAAATTTACATCTGCAAGAAAGAGCTCCATACCAAGACTTTCTGCACTTGATTTTAAGTTGTGCCTTAATATGTCCACATAAACATATTGGTCCATTATTCCATTGATTACTTTAAGTTGTATTAGGCAGATGCACTAATATGACTGTATATTTTAAAACTCCTATATCATGATTACATGCCATTCATGATTAACAGTGGAGCAAAATTTTTTAATTTTTTATTTTTGCCATGCCCCAACTGTTTCATCAGATGAAAAGACATTAAATTTACATTTGGCACAAAATAAAACTTGTTTCCAGAAACTATTTGGCTTGTTAACATATTATTTTGTAACATTAAGGCGTTTTACCCTATTCACTTTGCTTATGGAAGGTTATTTTAAAGCTTTCTGTGAGTTTAATTCTGCGCCTTTTATTTTGTTTTTCAATGTCTGTGGTGTAACTTCAATGTTATAATCATTTTCTAGCATACCTCTGATAGAGGCGACACTGTTTTTTGGGTCTTTGTGAATAGTTTTCAAAATGTCTTACATATGAAACCTTTAAAGTTTATTGGATGTGCTAGACCTTAGGGGACTGCAAAAGTTCCCAGTTTTCTCAAATCTGTTGATTTTTTTTTTTTATATTATAGAGTGATTTTAAGAAATTACTAAGCCTATTTTCACCCAAAACTTTTCTTCCTTCCTTAAAATGATGACTAGTTTTCTTATTTCTACAAAAATCTCCATGATGATATCAAATATAATTTTTAATTTACTTCCTTGCAATGCAACAGATATTAGAAGACTAAAAATAGCTCAGAATATTATAATGCCGATAATCCTACAGAGGGTTAACAGGTTTTGGTTGGATATTTTATGTCTACGAATAGTGTACAGTCTTTTTTGGGATACATTTTCTTAAAAAATTACTATAAATCGGAAATTATACCAACAAGCTGTATTTCCAAATAAAGCTAGATCAGTCAAATAGATTTAGGGTTATAGATGATAGAGTGCCCATAATCATGTTTTCGTGGAGAAGTGGAACAGGAAGAAGCGGGCCAATCCCTACAACGAATGGTAAGATTTCGGGATTGTTTTTATTACTTCATACATACTGAAACCAGCTACAATTCACTGCTGAAAAACATTTTTCGAAAAATCCTTTGTTGTCTTTTTATAGGTAAAAAACCGATGATAACCGCTATTTGTTTTATGCGATTATGACAGTTGAAGTAGTAGCTAAATTCATATTCGGATTCATCCCAAAAAACGTTAAGATCCGTTGAGAAAAAACGTTTAACAGTTTTTTTCCTAAAAATGGCCTTCTGGAACCTTATTTCACTTGCTGCCGCCATCTTGACCCGTGTTTGGGAATTGCAGCAGTGGTTTTTCTCACACAAAAATTGATGATCTTTCTGATAAGCATTGATATTTTTTGGGAGACCTATCATGACAGGTTTACTGTCGTCGGCTCTTGGACTACCAAGCTTGGCACTGCTCACAGGGCTATTGCACTAGAACTCCGAGGTTTAGGACATTGTATTGTAAAAGAATATCAGTTCAGTAAATATGTCAGATAAAAGGCCTTTGCCGTTCGTAAAATCGGGTAGTTTTGATTTTTTTATTTACTAATATCCAAGTTTTGACCTTTTTGGCTAATTGGTAGTATTAATGCGGCACAAATTTCGATCTTTTCTACGTTTTTCTAAAACATCAGTTGAGCTGTTGGTTTTTAGAATAACTTGTTATTAATTAAAATAATTAAACTATACTAAATTTGTTGCAATATGAGCAGGAAATAAGCTATGTAGCTTAATACAGGCTTTCAAATTTCCAGAATTTGGCCAATGCTTCTGTATACAGGTTGAGTCTCTCTTAGGGTTAAAAAAAAAAATTGTGTGAAACTAGATTAAAAATGCAGCAGACCTGACCTTTTTATTCCAATACCATTACAGGTATAGGACAATTCAAAGACTTTTTTGAGGAAACCACCTTTTTGCCATAAAAGTTGTAATATCTCCACTACCTTTAAACATTTTTCAAATTTTAACCACATTTTTGGATTTAGTATTAAATTCCCTATAAGAGCAGAGTAGATGCAACCTTGAATTGTACAAACTTTAAAGCTAAAGAACAGCTTTATCTTTACCTTATTTATGGAAGTTACAATATCTTTTACTCCTAGTACTTCGAAGCTCACCGTTTTTTCAAAAAACTATTCACAAAACTGCAAATCTCACAAAAACTTGCAAATTTAACCAGCTTTGTTATAGTATGATCAAATTTATGATTTCCTATCAATTTAATGGACAAATTTACTTTTAATTTACCTGCAAATCAGTTACTTGTGTAAGACATTAAGATAATTGCTTAATAGAAATATGTGCATTAAACATAATAAACTCTTCATTGGAATAAAAAGCAAAGAAAAAAATGATTGTTAAATCGAAAATAAAGGGAAACTGTCAATAAAGTGACACCAGTTCAAATGATTTATGTAATTAGATTTATTTATTTAATATTATTATTTAGGATTTATTTTATTAGACCAAATGATAAAGAACATAGAGATCAATTTTGCTGTTGGCTTCAGAATGCAGATGACTTGGAAGAATCCCACTGTTTGAGGTGAATTTTATGGATAGATGAGTCTGTTTTAACAGGGTTAGGCATTTCTACCTATCCATGTGGGGTATCATTGGTATATTCATTTTTGTACTGCTTTCGAATAATGTGGAGGAGCACCTTGGAGTTGGAAAATCATATTTTGCTGAACTTCAGGAGGAATACCATGATGAATTTGTAGTAGGATATTTTGTAACAAATCCTAGAAATTCTCCCTATTCAATCTGTTGGGCAAACTATGATTTTCCAACACTATCACATATACACATATTTAATTAACTCAGGCAGACAATAGTTACTATTCATTTGAGTTGTATTCAGGGGTTATAGCTTTTATTATTCATTAGAAGACAGCCTCCTTGGTCTTGAATCTTAAGCATTTATATTTTTTAAAATATTAGGATTATTTTAATTTTTTTATGATGATGTAAACGAGAATAAACTGAATTTTAGATTAATTAGAGCTAATCAATTTTTAGTTTTAATATAATTATGTTTTCTCTCATTTCTAATTATACCAATATCTATTTAGGTCATGAAAAGGGAGATGGTGTTTTTGATACTTATGCTGTTGATTTTCTCTGCTTTTGGACAAAGAAGAGGTGGTGCGAGAGGTGGTCGAAGAACCAAGAGCAGAACACAGTTAGGACTTCCTGTAACTGGGAAATATCGAGATCCAGAGTCGGATCAGTACTATAATAATAATAATGTATGAAAATCAGTGTCGTAATTTTAATTTTCTTATCATAGGCTATTTTTCTTGATACTGAATAATATTTATATTCATGTTTTTTATTGATTGATCTAAGAATTTCTTTAGCTTAGAGAATTAATTACTGAAAATGCAAAAAAAATAGTTGTTGCCAATAATTGAATAATACTATAAAAAAAAGAATTTTAAGAATTCATTATAACCCTTTAAGAGAATAAGCTACTTCTTCTCAGCTATGGTTTTTTTTCTGTTCAAAGTCTTAAAAATATAGGTTTGAATAAAATATCAAAATACAAACAAATTAATAATTATATTTGTTTGTTTCTAACTGAACAATACTTATAAAACAAATTTTAGGTAATCATTTTGAACCTTTTAGATGATTAGCTTCTTCATATCATATGGGAATGTATTTATATTATGAGGTCTGAAAAATGTGGTCTTTTTTTTTCCTTTTATGGTAACCACATAAAAAGACCCTTTATGGTTCTACATCTTCCATGCCATTACAGGCATACTACATGAATGATGTGTGTTATATTATATTATTTTACACATTATATTTTATCAACAATACAATTTGTGTGATGTTACAAGAATGTTATGAATGTTTGCGTGGCTGTAAAATATCTATATATGTAAACATATAATTGTTGGTTAAAAAAAATAATGTAAAGAACAATTGAATAATTACTATTTAAACAAATTAAATAATAGAACAAAATAATAACATCGAACAAAAATAAATAAAATTTAATAAGCACATAGGTTGGCCAGCAAATCAAATCAAAATCGCTATCTTTGATGAATTTAACTAAATCTGTCCTAAATTTGGTAAAAAGCATATGTTCTTTCTCAGGCCAGTTATCATTCTTAAGAATAGGCTTTTTATTAATATTTTATTTATTTGTTTATAGCAAAAACATATAGAAGATATGCACACATAACACATATAGTGCTTCTAGCTAAAATTATTAATTGTTTTAGTAAGTTTCTTATTCCACAGATTTATAAAATTAAACTGGGAATTTAAAATTTATTTTTTCTCTCTTAATCATTCCAAGGAATAGTTAATAGCCCTAAAAAAAATTAAAACTTCGGGGTCTATGTAAATATGTATAATTAAATTGGTATTTTAATATTATTGCCCTTTCTTAATAATTCCAAGAAATTGTTACTGAGCCTACAAAAAGTCAAACATTTTGAGGCCTATGATTATGCACAGGTCTGGGGGCAATGGACAAAATAAAATAAATATCAAACAACCCAGGCAGGAACCTTTAGTACTGTGCGCTCTACAACCTTCATCCCAACACTTTTGTCCATCATGATCCCCTTATTAGTATATGTTTTAATATATGTCTATGTTGATTTATATAATCAAAATTTTAATTTGAATTGTATTCATTCTTTCTTCATTAATTAAAATATTTTGGGCCTATGGTTAAGCAGGGCCTGGGACAAACCATTCACCCCTCCTCACTATGCTTCTCGGTGAAACTGACATTACTCTGATTTTATTATTCATTGAATATAAAATATACAACCAGTTAAGATTTTTTCTAAATATTTTCAGGGTGCAAAAATATTAGAAGCATCACATTTTGATTATGAATATGTGTTGGGTCACAAAATAGTTTTCATCTGCGTGGCAAGAGGAACACCCAGACCACATATCACTTGGTTTAAGGATGGTGTGGAGTTGCTTGCCCACATGTACCTGCATGTAAGTATACTTTAATTCATAATCTTATAATTATAATTTTCAATAAATTTATTTTATTAACTACATTAAACCAATGTTTTACAAAAAGTACCATTTCAATGGTGATAAAATCAACAAAAAGAGAAAGAAAATGGTTATGAACAAAATCATCTTCAATGGAGCTTTGGATTGAGTTAATTGCTGTCAAATATATTTAAAAAATTCTCTATTGTCTCTGTAATATATCAAATGTACATTAGTTATTTAAATTTGGTTACAAAAAAAGTAAGTTTAACCGATTGTTGTGTCTGACAAACTTTTGCTACTCAACACAAGTTTTAGTATCCATTTTACTAAGTTATAGGTTTGTTTTTGTTTCTATTGTATTTTGTATTGCTCTGATGTCTACCAAATCATGTAAACTTTATTCTTGGTCCATAGCTGAACATCTAAAACTCTTGATTTAAACTATAAACAAATCAGTATATATTTAAGTAAAAAATGCACTTTTAGAAGTTTCTATGGATTTTTTAATATAGGATTTGGATAAAATACATATCCTTATACCAAAAAAAAAAAAAAAATATATATATATATAAGAAAATAATATACCTAAGAATTAGAACTGTAATTACTAAAAAGGATGTCAAACTAAAGGGTCTCTATCTACAGTGACTATCTGTATTTCAGAATGATGATGTTTGATGGTGTATCCTTTTAATTCCATCAAACATTAGTGTAATTTTTTTTTTTTTTATTATATGGACTACTTCTTAATGGAGCTAAATATAATAAAATAAAAAATTAATGTAATGTAATTTTACTCTGAAATATTTTTCAAAAACAATTTCTAAATTTGGAGTGTTATATCCATTTAATGATTCGTGTTAGTCCTATATTTTAATTATTAATTACCGTAAAATGGGGTCACATTAGTACGGTGGGGTGAAATTGGTACACAATTATTTCTGTGGTGATTTCCTTCTGGCAGGTTGTTGTGTCGACTTTACCAAATGAGAGCGCATTTTAATAGTCGTTTCGTGGGCTCTCATTTAGTAAAAGTTGACACAACAACCTGTCAGAAGGAAATCACCACAGAAACAATTGTGCACCAATTTCACCCCACCGTACTAATGTGACCCCATTTTTCGGTATATAAATTACATGTGCAGCTATATATTTAATAAAGTGTCACAGTTCACTACTTTATCCATAATTATTTATAAACCGTTCTTTAAGTAATATAATTTTGTCCAGGTACATGAATGGAAAATGGGCAAAGACAAAGTAAAATCCAAGTTAGAAATAGATCCTGCAACACAAATGGATGCTGGAGTATATGAGTGCACAGCAGATAATATGTACTCTATAGACAGAAGAAGTTTTAAGACTGATTTCAGCATTGCTTTCGATTAAATTTTATTAGTATTGTTAACTTTCAGTGTTTATTAGTTACTAATTACTGTTTATGTTTGACTTTATTTAGTTATTATATTAGTTATATTGATATGTTAGTTAGATATTTAGAATAATCTGTATCTACATTACCTTGAAACTTACTGATTTTCAGTGATTATGAAAAGTGTTAGAAACTGTTCATTTTGAAGTACAAATGTATGTACTTTTTATTTTGTTTTTCTTGTATAGTTTATATAATATTCTCTGGGTACACCTAATATATCTCAATTGTGATGAGAACTAATATATTTTTCTAACATGTAAATGTTGCAAGGTTATGTCTGCATGAACAATATGGATGGAGGTGGTTTTTAAAACTTATTGTCAATTTTGAAATCAATTAACATCTTTACTAATCAAGTAAATGCTTTCAAATGTTTATATTATTTTATCATTGAAATTTAAACTGTATTTTATGAACTGAAGAAGAAAATATATTTGATGAGAAAGTGCCATGAGGAGATGCTACCTTGCCAGTGGATCTTTAATTAAATTTTAAATGTTTTTATAATAAAATGTTAGTAATCTATATTATTAGATTAGAATTTGTTTAATATGTCAAATGTAAACAATACAATCACAAAAAGTAATAAGGTAAGATAAGTGATATGTATGGCTAATTTTTAATTAAATAGAATAAAATTTAAAAAATAAAGATTTTTTTTATAATCCCTTATAGCTTAGACTTATACTATATTCCATCAATTTAAAAAAATAAAATCTCCAATTGTTGGGTTTCTCAGTTATATTTATCAAATAATCATGCATACCATCTCATTAACCAATAAATGAACATTTAAGTCCAAAAAAAAAAATAATAAATGATAAAAAAAAATAAAAACATAAAAAATCATTTGTGTTCCAACTGGTTTAGTATTGAAATGAGAGAAATAATTATTAATCTGACTAATAGGTAAGCTTCATGCTGGATCCTAGGCTCTTTGTCTCTATCAGCTGAGATGCAGTCCATCTTGTGGTTTCCCTTTTTACTTTTTAGGTGTGTCTCATCACTTTTTTTTACTATCTGTGAGAAAAAGTGGTGATTTACTTTAAATTAGAATAGGTGGATAATGTGTCACTAATCCTTATTAGGTTTGTATTAGAATTTTGATGAACTGCAATAAGCTTTATTTTTCTATAATTTTTATTTTTATTTGATTTGGTTTAAAGAACATGTTATCACTAACTGGAATATAAAATCTTATTTAAGTTGAATAAAAGTTCAATGTTATTTTAAATTTCACTCAGAGCTGAGCAGAAGAAAACAATGATTCAATATATAAAAAAAATAAAAAATAAAATAAAAATAAAAATATAAGGGTATATTGAAGTAGTTAATGAAACCTTAAGTTTTGTTCAGTTTCATAAATTAAAAAAATTAATATTTAAGCAAGGCTTCATAAAAAATATTTGATATATAGTTAATTGGTAGACCCTCCTGGGGCACACCCAGCCACCTAAAAAGTGAGAACCCTTAATTGGGGAAAAACCTGGCGGTTGACTGTGAATTCTAGCCAAATCACCTCCTTTCACAACCGTTGGCTTAGAAACAGTACAGCTTATCTAAGTGCTGAACCCGAGATCCTTCATGGGATGTAAGAGGTACAGGTTTTTATATAGTTAATTGATTAATTTAAATTTAGTTTTTTATATATAGCATTGACAAGGACATGAGTATCATTATATAATATTGTATGGAATGTACATTGAATATATCTATAGAGCTAGTAAAAGACTGAATGAAAAATTATAAATAAAAGATTTTTTCAATTTTCATTATGTTAGATTATTTATATGTTCAAGTATGTAAATTTAAGTTTATTTTCAAGCATTTCGGTCATTTTTGCACCATATTTTAAGTATGAGTAAAATATAAGTATAAGCAAATATTGCAAATAACAATTAAATATAAAAATACTTCCATTATGAAAATAGATTTTGTACAATTAAAAATCAATAAAAATAAAATTTTTGGAATTTTTTTTTCCTCACAGAAAGAGAAATATGTGGATTTCAATAATTCTTTTTTCCTGATTTCAGATATGTTGTAAGAATTTATTGATCTCACAGGATTTATTTGTAATTATTGCCAAATATATCTAATCAATCAAAATTGTTTAATACACAACTTACCTAAAATGTTTGTTGATTTATGGAAATATTTTACTTATTATATACCTACATATTTTTACATATTTTCATAGTAGATTCCACCCATTTGAGTCCAGGACCTAAAACCTCTGATTGCTGTTTAGAAAAGTTTAAACTAGAATAATAGAACAAGTAACAAAATATTATACCAATTTAATGATAACAGATCATTGCCGTCAATTATTCATTGAAAACATGATTATTGCTGAATTAAAACATTCATTGTTCAAAATATTTTGAATAATTTTTTTACCAAAATTTTTTCACTTAATTTATTCATTGTGGGTGAGATGGTTCGTCCTACTCTGGAAAATAATCGGTCTGTTGGCATTGAAGTGGTACAGTAGCAACATATTTCCTGGTCAACCTACATAAAAATGGAAAAGTTGCATTAACAACCTTAAGCTTTAAAAACTTTTCTTTTTTTAAACCAATTTTATAAGGTTTTGTAACTATTTTTAAAATATATGCAGTCAAAATCGTTTATAACGAACTTCAAGGGACTGGCGTTTTTTGTACAGCGTTTCTTTTTAAGCGTTACTATCGGTTATAACGAAGGGATCGTTATAAACGACATTACACTGGTTACAACAGTCAGTTCGTTCTAAGTTTATGATGCAAATATGTATAACATTAAACTTGAAATTGTTCGTTGTAACCAATATTTCAACTGCTATTGTTCCAAGAAATGTGTTCGCTCTAACATATAAATGTTTTTTTTTTTCTTAGTTATTTTATGGGACCAACTATTTTGTTTGTTATTTTCGATTGTACGTTATAGCCAGTGTCGTTATAAGCGATTTTGACTGTTTATAGTTTTATATAGAATTTTTATAATATAGGGAAAACGATATATCATAAGGTATGTAAAATTGATATTTTATAAGACTTTACAAAATATTTTTTCTTATAACAGATAAATAATAAATAATCTATAGATGAATGAGTAAACACACTTAGAAATGTAAGAATAGTGAATAACTATATTATTTTCTTATTATTAAATAAAGATTCATTCCACGTTCGCTGAAGGAGTGTGTTTTTATGTCGACGTTTTAAAGGAGAACTCTTAGAGTTGGAAAGAAGGATGTTAAAAGACTTCTGAGGAATCGGCCGCTAGTTGCAGATTTACGAATGGACCCGGATTGGGAACTGCCTAAGAAGCTCAACTGAAAACTTCTACTTCCGAGACTCTTAAGGGTTGTAGGCTACTGCACTCAGCTATTTCAACACTTTACTTCTGCCATGAGTGACAGTCTATTTTAATGGCTTCTTCAAATAGTTTTATCAATAAATTTATAGGTTAGCTTCTCAAAACTATTTATTTATTTCAGCTTTAGCGGATCTTTGCTATACACTAGCCTGCGATGGGCCTGTTTTTTTTTTTTTAATTTCTGATCATTGATTCCTGTGTGTATTGGTGCGTTGAATAAAAAAAACCAAAAAAAAAAAAAAAAAAAAAAAAAACCTTAGTTCAGTTTCACCACATCATGATTTTTTCCAAATCTCTACTATAATATAAAAGGGCAAGCCATTTTTCGTTTGTGATCACTAACCGCGATAACTTCTGAGCCAATCTGTACCAAAATTTAACTGGATTATGTTTATAGTTCAAAGAAGGGTTAGCAATTACAAAACTTACTGATTTTTAATTAGATTGTAATTAAAAATGCGATAAATATGTGGTGGGCAGTGAAGTTTGAAAATCGACCGACAGGTGGCGAGCACCATTCGAGAGAGGTTAAACAGTTACGTTGTTATAAAGAACTGCAAATTTATAATATTATAGTTTTCTCAATTTCAATTATATTGTTATTAAAAAAGCTATAAGTGTGGTGTGATTTGTTTTAAAATCGACTGATTAGCGTCATTCTGCAACAGACTTTGAAATGGTAAAACTATATAACCCATCTGTTATAAAATTTTAACTACATCATCTTTTTAGTTCAAGGAAAGTTTAAAATCAGTACAATGTTAACCAGGTTAAAAATTACTGCTATACTTGAAAATATTATTGAAGAAGTAATACTGAATACACGATTTTTTATCGATAAACAAATAAAACTAATCTTATTAGTTAAACTTATTTAGGTTCTTTTCTTATGAGAGCGGGTATAGCAGCGAAGGAGGATGCTAGTGTGGTGTAAGATGAAATATTTCACAAATATGAGATAGTGACATATTTAAGTAGGCTCGTTTTTAATAACACTTGTTAATTTTTGACTTATCATATACAATATAATATAATATAAGATTGGAATAAGGAATAAGTAATAGAAAATAGAACACTCATCATTTTAAAAATTTTGACGATGTCTCTTTGCACCATCCATGCTTTATTTCAGGTTTTTTAGTGATTGTATTCTAGAATCATCTCGATTCAACATCCTGCAATAGACCATCATTGTAGTATTACATCTGCGTTGGTAACGTTTCTCGTCTATATCTTCACTGACAACTCCCAAATTTTCTAAATACTCTAAATGTGAATGTAGGAAATGGACCTTGAAACTCATGGAACAGCCATAGAACTTCTGCTGCATTATCTCAAGGATAGACTTTGAATGAGGTCCTTCTTGTAGTCCAGAAGTTACTACGTCCTAACCCAGGCTTATTTTTGCACAACTTCCATCTCTTTTTCAAAACTTTCATCTTTACAAAATTTGCAAGTGCCCGAACCCGTAAAGCCGCTTTGTCGTATTTAGTTTTGTGGTTGATATGATTGGAAATTTTCTACACATGCACTGGAAACGTTTACCATCTTTTGGCAAGGCTTTCACGAATTGCTTCATCGAGCGTAATTCGATGTGTAGATGTGAAAGGAGAACTTTCCTCGACTCGATGAGAGATTTTTGGAGCACATTTTTTACTGTCGCATTTTATAGGTTCCGAAGTAAGTGGTTGTTACCATTCTTTCTTTTACCAATGATTTTTCTTGTCTTTGCTATTTCTCTCACATAAATAACATGGGTACTTCCTGTAACCACCTTGATGTCCAAGGATCGTCGATATTACTTAGAAATCACTACACATGAGCAACTTATGATGGTTGTTCATGATATTATGGAGAATCAGTAGTGAATTGTCTTACTATTCTTTTAAGTGTACAGAATGCCCAACGGATATTGATGCAATCGTGTTTGCGTTATGAAGGAGGACAACTTTAATGCTTCGTTTGGACGTACGGAATGTTGAATGTCTTATACAGTCAACACATACCATTACAGAATTCTAAATCTTCTTCTTCCCAATATTATGGGATAAAATCTCTTCCTCAGTGCCTCGGAAATTATTGCTAGAAACACTATTCAGATGTGATGAAGAAGAACTAAAGTAATTCTTGGATTTAGCGCACAAAAATGCATGGAATTCCATCAATAGAACTTAAAAACCATTAAACAACAGAAAAAATATAGACCTGTGTTCTCAGAGAAGAATAATTGGATAAACCTTATATTCTAATTTTTAATTTACTAATTCTTTACTTTGGAAACTGCTTAATTATGCTATCACGACTGAATGAACTACATTGAAAAAAAAACAAAAAAAAAAAAAAAAAAAAAAAAAAAAAAAAAAAAAAAAAAAAACAAAACAGGAGGGGGACAGAAAAATTAAACTTCACAGTTCCAGAAGTAGTACTGGTTTCCCTATAAATGTGATTGTTGTCCTTTGTAAAGGTATCAGACTGCTTTTTTTATCTATATAAATATTGCTGTCAATATATTTATTTAGTCGATTGAAAATGTTTTTCGAACAAGTTTTATAAATTAATATAAAAGAAGAGTTTTGTTTATTTAACGGTAAAATGTCAAAAAAAAAAAAAAAAAAAAAAAATAGATTTGAAAAATTGGTTGCTGAAAATAACAATCATAGTCAATTTTTAACAACATGACATTTCAGTGCGAATAGAGGGCATATAAATAACAGAATGGTACACAATATCATAAAATCCATGCAAAAGAGAATAATGTTCTCTCACCTACGCCACTAGCAGAATCCAATGGAGGCTGAGCGAGAGTGTTATGACCCAATCGCTTAGGACTAGAGTATAGAAACTGGTCATTGCCAGAACTCTGATAAAATAAATGTTTACAATAGGTCTCGGGGCTAACAACTTTTTAATCTGGGTGGGTTATAGGAATGTGTGGAACTGTATAATGAACGAGCAAGAAGGTTAGGGTGGTTGAAAGGTTTTGATGGAATTTTGGGGGATATGAGGACAAGGATAAAAGGTATATTGCGTTCATTATGTTGGGTTTTGTTGGAGACATAATATGGAGCGTCTACTATTAGATTAGAAGGATTGAATGAGTTTGATATTCAATTGTTTTTTCTATTCCACACAATTCAAGTCAAGTTATGATGGTTTGTTTTCAACGGAGAGGTAGGATGTCATATGTTGTTGTCTGTACAGAAGACAGTTGCCGGGTATAGTTCCGCAGACCCCCCCCCCATTTTCAAATGCCTATTTCTTCCATGTCACTCCACCAAAACATAAATCCAATTAGTGCTATTTAATCTACATTTGACAAATTTTTGTTTAATATTAAACTCATGGAAGTGTTTTATCCTGTAGTTATCCTGTAGAAAATATTATATTAAAAAAGTTGGGGGCGTCTGCGGAACTATTTACCAAGGGAAAAAGCTCCGCAGACGCACCCGGGGAAAAATATTATTTACAAGTTTGGATTATAATTAAATATAATAATTCATTGAACACATCTTTATTAGGGTCTCTAACAGCTCGTCTCCAAAGATATTCACACAAGTGTGAATATAAATTTTGGGAATGATTTCCGCCCGCATGTATTCCTCGCTTAACTGCTGATTTCCATGGTGATTATATGTTTTGAGTGTGGGACAATGGATTAGGATCAATAAAATGCAAGCTATGGTTCATTGTCTTGTAGGTGTGTCACAATTGTACAAGCTGTGCGTAGCTTATCCATTCGTCTTTAATGATAGTGCTTCCCGGTTTGACATTTTTTATGATCAGAGGTAGCAAAGTTGAAGCGTCAAGCTTATTGTGTGGGCAAATTTCAATCCGGAACTTCTTTTGCCAATCCCGTTCTATCATCACCAGAATCCAACTCTCGTCCACAATCCTTCCTCGATTATATTTTCTTGCTACAGTGATATTAAGAGTCACAATGATTTTTTTTACTCAAAGGATTATATTGTTGATATAGCGGGTTTGAGATTAGAGATTAAATCGGTGACGCAATAAACAATAAACAAAAATGTCCTTGAATTTTAGTTGTAACCTACGATAATATTATAGCATCATTTTAAGTAGCAAAGGGCTGGGGGCATCTACGGAACTTTTTCCCTTGGTAAATAGTTCCGCAGACGCCCCCAACTTTTTTACATTAATATTTTCAACATAATAATTGTATACACTTTAAATCATTAAGTATGAGAAGAAAATTGGTTAAATGTAGATCAAATAGCACTAATTGGATTTATGTTTTGGTAGAGTGACATGGAAGAAATAGGCATTTGAAAATGGGGGCGTCTGCGGAACTACACCTCAGTTGCCTTGTTTAAATTAATTTTTTTAAAAATTCATTTTAATCTATAATATATCAATTTTTTTTTTATTTACTAGGTTAGTTTTTCATCCCAACTCCATGTTGTATGTATCCATATTTAACACTAATTTTAAATTCAGCAGCCTAGGTCTCAAATTTTAATTTATTTTGAATTCTGTCGCGCCTTAGTAAATTTTATGACAGAAAATGTCTAAACATTAAAATATTTACTTGACAAGCGTTCAAAGCTCCCAACGAATTAAAAAAGACTTATTTACTTCACAGTAATTAGACCGATTTGGACATACGGAGTTGAGCTTTGTGGCTCTTCCAAACCTTATATTTCTTCTCATATCCAATCCTTACAATCCAAAAAGCTTCGTAAACTCCTTAATGCTCCTCATTATGTCACAAAGAAACTTATCCGTAAAGATCATAAGGTTCCACATGTTGCAGGTTTGGCTCAAACCAGATAACTATCCTTTCATAGTAAACATTATACTCAATCGAGTCCACTAGTCTCACAACTTAACACTCAATTATAATTCTCCAAGGCGTCTGAAAAGAATATGGTCGAGAGACCTTCTATTGTAGAACTTTTTTAAAGAGTCATCAAATTTTTTGTAGGCCCATAAATTAGTATTTTGTAATTATTTGACCTCTACAATTTGGAATAATGGACGTAACGGGTTTTGATTCTAAACGTGTCATACGATAATATTAATTACTTAGTTTAAATTCTATTATATGATGATTTCAGAAAAGTATTGACCAACAGTTTTCTCACATTAAAGACCCAGAGTTTGTATACTAGCCCTAATCACCCACTTAACCATACAAATGGTCAGTGCCCCAAGATTGACAGAAAGAAAAAAAAAATAAAAGGAGAAAGCTGGACTAGGGTTGGTATTGGAAACACGTAAGGGGAAGAGAGGCCGTATTGAAAACAAGCCAGCACACGGATTGCAACACCCGGCACCCTGATGCATACGAACAGGTTTCCTTCTATTTCCGCAACTGACTAAGGGAATTTTCACTTAGGGAGGGGCTCCGCTCACTCCATATAAACTACTAACTTGGAAAATTAATGCTCTTTTCGTGAGCGCCGATTTTGTACCGTATTTTTGTCTTGTCCTCCTCTTGTCCCCATTTTCTACCTCCATGTCAGGTCCCGGAATCATATTTCCAATATGGCTGCTGTGAGATGAATCGAAAAGAATATTTTGGTCCAATGACATCTTATTTAAGGTGAATAAATGAATAGGATTTGGCCATTATTAATATTTTTTTTTTTATTCATACCAAAACAAGTTTTATTTTTCATTTACTGAAAATCTAGCTACTATATTACCTAATTAAAATCTAGGCAACGTTCAATGTCTCTTGCCCTACTTTCAAGCCTTGGAATTTACAAAAATAATCAATATTACAAAATGTGTATTGTAAAAATAAAAACACTTTTACTTGAGGTACGCATGATGGTATAGAAGGATCAATATAATTAGGATTGATGCATTAATTGCCATTTTTATTGGGATTATTTTAATAGAAAACTAGTTTCAAATGCTAAACAATCATCTTCAGTTCTAAAACATACAATTTTTTTCAATACATCAGTACTATGTTACATGGATTATATATTCTTAAGCTTTCAAAAATGTAAGACAAGAAATAAAGTATTGGCAATCACCTGAGGAGATCTAATAGATATCTGAAATATATCCGTAGTGTAACAGGGAAGGGCCAGGTTGATTGTATTATGATGTATGATATAAATGTACACGAAGATGAATATGATTATGATGATGAAGACGGTGATGATTAATGAAATCGTTTTAAATGTTCATTTTGTTTTGTTTAATTAATGTTTCTAATACATTTAATACACATTTAGCAAGGGGGTCTGCCTTGCAAAAGGTGGAGTAGTAGGTTTTATGATTAAGTATGGTCCAGGTGGATCCTGAAAATATAATATCAAAAATCTGACTACGTTTGATAAGAGTAAAATTTTTGGGGGCAAAAAACCCAACATTTTCTTTTTCAGATTTTTGCAAAAAAACATATACAAAAATGCTTTAAATCAAAAAATGTGTTATTTATGAAATTAAAGTTTATTAAATTGGGCGTCTAAAGACATCTTTTAAGCTGAGTTTGATTTCGGCGTTTAGCCACACTCAATTGTTTAAAATCGACGAATTTCGCCACCTTTCTCAAAAAGTTAGTTTTTGTCATGCTTAGGAGTCTATAACACAAAAATGGCTAATCCGATCAAAAAAATGTTATATATTAATAGTTGTACATCATTAGAGTTTGTCTAAGATAGGTTAAACCATAATTTTTTAAGGAAATGTAGATCGTTAGGGTAGGCAGTCATAGATATTCAGCAGATCAAAATAAAATTGTTATTTTATTTTTATCTGCTGAGTATCTATGACTGCCTACTATAACTATCTACATCTCCTATACTTCACAGTCAACTATACCTTATGATTATAATTTTTGAATGTTTATTTTGTTTTATTTATTAATATGTTATGTTGATTTTATTTATAAAATAATTAAAGATGAACATTTTCATTCGCTTAAAAGTTTTTATTTTTAACCAAAATAACAAAAACTTTCCTAGATAATTCCTTGGATCTTTTAATTAAATCCAAAAATCTGATAACCCATGGTGTTTTTACGCAATTTAACATGTTTAGAAGAAATTAGATTTCAAAATGTATCCATTCTTATTGGATAGTTGCTAGTTCTGCCCTGGTAAGTCCCCTGCCCTAACTCCAAAGAAAAAGAAAAGTTTAGCAATCTGGAATCAGGCTTAAAAAATGCCCCTTTTTATAACATTAGAAAGCCCTAAATCTAATTCATCGATGAGCTATAATGAAATGTACATTGGCCCTAATTCCAGACTGAGGCCGGTTTTTATGAAAGGCTTTTTTTCCTGTAAAATTTAGTTTTTCGGGGAGAGGCCTTTCTATGTTATGGGAGCAGAGTTGTAATATAGTCTATAAACGAGTTCACACAGGGATAGTTTTCTAATATAAGGTAAATCACTAGTTATGGTCATAGTTAAGGAAACTTGTCGATTTAAAAGGGAATTTCGTTGATTCAGTTTGTAATATGATATCTTTGATTATATACTTAGATTCTCAAGAGTTTATTTATTGAATGTAAAACTGACAAATACAGTATAGCTTCTTTTCAAATAAATATTTATAATTTTTAACAAGAAGCTAAAAATACTAGTTATGGGCATGTTGTACCAGTCATGTTCAAAGCCAAGACTAGCTATTGTCATGTGGCAAAATAATCTTCAAGCAAATGTTTTTAATAATTTAAAAATGAGTATTAATTATTGAACAACTATTACTATAAAAATAATCTAAATACGAACACAACGCGATCTAACAAAAAAGTAAAATATTTAAAAACACAATCACTCCATGCACCAATTCACAAACTTTGCAGTTAATTATTAGTTTAGATAACCGTCATGAAATAATAGTTGAAAAAGAATTTAAACAACTATTTATAAGAGCATAATTTATAGCCACAATTCTCGTTGATTTCTTAACATAAGCAATAACGGCATGCAATGTGGTTATCATCCCCACTAAAAAAATTAATGAATTAAAAGAAATCGGAATGTATTTTTTTAAAATTATCTTCTTTCCATATTTCCAGTTTTCTTAAACAGCAGTAGGCATCCGCGAAGTATAGAATATAACTAACTATATTAACTAGTATGGTCACTTAAGAGACGTAAGGTAAAGCATGACCACTACTAGGAAGGGATGTAGTATATAAGTTTTAAAAGGACATAATAAAATGAAGAAAATTCTATTTTTCCTTTATTAGCAGAAATAATTTTGTTACACCAAAGAAAATTGAAATGGATAGGGAGACCATAACTCATATCTCGTATTTTTATACACCGGTTACGGTCAGTTCAAAATTATTTTAAATTAAAATCAGATTGTCCAACATAATATACATTGCTTGTATAAAAGCCTGAACTGTAATGAGAAGTTGCATAACTCAAAAACTAAAAACTAATGAAGCAATTTCACTGTCATTCCTTAATGATCTTCACTTTTAAAACCGATCTTACTAAAGAGGTATTTAATATATAAATATTTTTTAATGGCAACTGAAAAGAAGGGAGAGTTTCATTAGTATATGACGCTTAAATCCTTTTCAGAAATACTTATCCTGATATCACAAATAAATGGATTAGACCCTTAATATTGTGATAATTGTGTTAGTCTGCCCATAACTGGTGAGATGACCATAAGTAGAGATTTATTATAGCTAAAAATACTAGCCTATAGTTCAACTATAGGAATAGTTTTGGGATATACGAAACGGTTACACAGCTATAGTCATACTATTCCACAACTATAGGCTAGTTTTCTTTCTCGTGTAGGTAGCTTTATATTATTACAATATTATAGAGGCTCTTTTATAACGTGAGTACATTATTCTTAGCTGGCCTATTTATCACGATTTAAGGGGGAATCCATCAACTAAAAAATTGGTAGAATTTCATCTAATACTGTCTATCATTGTCAGTTATTAATTGCTTTGGTATTTCAAGAAATTATCAAACAAAATGGTCAAACGGATCGACCATTAAATATACTATTTTCTAAAACTTGTGTATTGCAGATATCCTTTACTGGAAGGGTTGGCAAGGAACATGGAACAAGAACATGGGGAGGGTGCCGAAAGGGCCGGGGTGAGATGAGGGCAGTTATACTCGCCAAAATAAGGATATTTATGGCTTTCTTTGACCGCCGTTGAAAGATTTATTTTCACAGGCCAGGGTTCCAGGTGCTCCTTTAACTGTGGCCAAGTTCCCTTGACCTCCTCGCAACTTTTGTATCCCTCACTTTTTATTCATGGGTTTACCCCTGCCTAACCCCTGCCGGCTACCTCTTGACTTTGTATAATATCCTTTCTATTCCTTTTATTTTTCCGAAGAAAGCCTTTTCCGAATCCATTTAGCGCTTGTGGAGACCAGATGGTATCCGATCTGCGCCGTATTCAAATCCGCCTATCTCTTGGGGCGGTTTTCTTATTTATAGCTCTCTGCCCTGCGCCGAATATCAAGCAGTGAATACAAGGAATTTACCAATTATTATTAGAACACATAAATAAAAATTATTCATTTTCTTAGTTGGAGGAATTGCATTCTGTAGGTTTTGTAATCTATGGTACTACTATGACAAATTGTTACCCATACCTAGGGGTTTCATTAAATCGTTTACCACTGCTAATATAGATCTTGTCTCAAGCGGCACAATAGCCCCCATCTATTGATGCCTGAGCTAAATCATCTATTTGATTCCATCTATCTTCTTAACCATTCTATTTTAATTAGTAGCAATTAGGTTATGGATAATGAATGGTGTTAGTAAAAGTAGTTTATTGAATGATATAATAAAGCTAAAGTTACTATGGATGATTTTACAATTACTCTACTCGTTGGTCAGCTATAATATACACTTAGGTGTTACATCCTATTGACAGTATACGGTGCTTATCCAAGATGTTTGGCAATATTGCCAAAAATGGGTAAAAACCTCATATCTAAAGGATTAGGGGCCACCTGTGGTGTAGTGGTTAGCATAGCAAACTAGACGCGGTTCGCAGCCCGGCAGATGACCTTAGGATTTTTTAAAGTGAATAAAAAATCCTTAGCTATGCCGTCCTCCGGAAGGGACGTAAAATGGGGGTCCCGATCCTGTGCGATGTCAGGTACTCGTTAAAGATCCCTATCCTAATCAGGTATAAATAGGATAGGGCTCTTTAACGCAAAATTTAGTACTCCCACCGTAGCATCGTCTGATTAGCCATCAGCATAAAGTGACGTTAACGAAAAAATACACAATCTAAAGGGTTAAAGTTTGGAATTATACATTTTATAAAGGGCTTAATTGAATGAAACCATTATCAGCATATGATTAGATAGGGTCAAAATGCAAGAACAAAAAAACAAAACCAGGTTTGGGTTATATGTTTATACTATATAGGCTGCTGGATCGAATAAGAAAATAGCCTGAGTAATCCGATCCGACGGAGTCAAGTTTTCAGTTAAAAAACTAAAACTAAAAAAATATTGTTTGTTACTGTTTTATATTTTCTTTAAATATATAGCTCTATTACAGACCCAAGTTCCTTGAATTAGGATAAAACTGATTATTTCTTTATTTTTGTAGTATAAGAAATATATTTTTTTTTTAATTGTAAAAATGTAATAGAGGAAAAGGTGTAAAAACGGACTCATGTGTAAATATGGGCACCCCTCTCTTGAGGCTATGGGAGATACTGAAGGCTGGCCGGTGAGGACTGTCAATGGAGCTTGTTGTTGATGATTTTCTAATATAAGATAGCAAAGAGCAGTTGGAAACATTCTGGACTGTAAAGTTTGAGAGGCATGTGAATTTTTTTTTCTTTTTATGTTATTATTTTTAGTTAAAAGTAATTTCACACTGATATACGGAAAGCGGAGATCTTAAGCTACATTTTGTAACACACCTTTAGTCACGCATGCTTTTAGGTTACATGAGGTAGTGGCCATCTTTCATAGGTAAGGTTGGTATAGATGAGCAACCTTTCTTGATGTAAATATGGGCTCGTGGAAATGGGAATTTTAGCAGAACTTCAAAACCGTGTTATTTTCTTAACTTCAGAAAAGAGCAACCTCAAAGACATGTACAGATCTTACTAATGAACTAACCCAAAAATTAGTTTCACAATCTTATGATACATTTATTTAGATATTCAAAAATAATGAAATAATATTAATAATAATTAAAAAAAACGTTGAATTGATGGTCTTTTCAACTTTTCCCCTACTATGAATCGCAGTTCCGCCTCTACCTGCTCCCTCATCTTCGATCATGGTCCTTTTTTTTTATGGCTACTCTTCCCTCAAGCATCTTCTTCTTACATCTATCCTAGAAGTTGCTAATGAAGATCCCCGCTCTGGACGCCCTATCACTTAATTGACAGGAGTCTTCGATCGCCGAGCGCAGAAAAGCGAGGGTCTCTGCTCCCTCTTGTGTAGAGGGTTCAAATCCTATCTGGGCGGTTTGAAAATTATTACGTGGTAGACCAATGAAATAAATCTTGACCTTCCCACCCTGTACAACACTCGACTTATTTTATTTCTCTCTCGTTTCCGGTAAGCTATTCCTCGAGATAATCCTCTATTTAACGCCAGTAATTTTTCAATGTGGTAGGAGGGATAGTTTCCTGATTAAAAAATATTTAGCACAAAGTACAACAAGAGACCGGTCTCGTTTTGGTTTTTTCTCGTCTCTTTCTTGGCAATCAGCTAGGTTTGATGTAATGTAAGTAGAATTCTTTTGCATTTTTACTTTTGTTTATCTTATTAATCTCTTATGGTTTCATATCTTAGTCAGGGAAGTATTAATTATTTCGGAATGTTTTGATTAGATGGATACCTATAAAATTGAAATATATTCCTCGAATTTTGCAGAACAAGACGAGGAAGAAAAAAGAAGAAAAAAAATCTAATAAAAATTTGGAATTGAGTGAAAAGGAAATAGAAAATGTTCTGGATCATGATCCAGAAACCTACGTTGAGGGTAGTGCTCGAGATGACGCAGGTACATCTACTGCAGGGGATATCTACATTTTATTTGTAAAAACCGTTCCTCAAAAAAATGTGTTTAAAATAATTTATTATAAAATCAACCATTTTAAACCTGCAAATAATTATTCTAAATAATATTGTAATTAAGTAATAAAGTAATATTGTAAATAAAAATGTATCTAGTTGTAAATTTGATTTTTATTATTTTCAATCATAAACATATATTCATTTACGTTCAATATATTATTCTCTCAGGTAATTATTTTGTACATATACTCTACTTTAAATGTATAATGGCCAAAATATTTTATTTGATAGATTTAATACAAAATTTGGAAAAAAACAACAGATAGGAAACTGGGTGTTGTACATTGTACAACGCGCGACCACTCGTGTTACGGAAATTGGCGCGACCGGTGGAAGTTTAAAGACGTTAAGCCCTAACAAACAATAAAGGACTCTAAAACATCCATAATAGTTAAAAACTTCGCGATTGTTAGCGCATGTCTCGTCACTCTTTTTTTGAGTGCAATCTGAATTGAAAATTAGATTGTACACTTAGAATTTACAGATTTGTCGTTAGTATTTCATCAAAATAAATGAAACATATAGTCAAAACTTTTAGTAATCAAGAGAAAATAGGCCAATGGAGAAAATACAAAACGAACTCTCAAGTTGTAGTTCAAGATATTTATCCTGCAATCTTAAGTTGAAGTTATTTGTTAAATGGAGCAAATACCTCGCCCCTAAGTTGAGCCGAATAGGCATTCGAAATTCAAAGGAAGTTGTGTCATGCTGAGTGTTAATGTTGCCATGTGATGAATGACACTTGTTGAAGCAGACACTAAACGCTGCCAGTTAATGGTCCACAACTTCAGTTCTTGCTAAGCCGTCGCTTTAATCATCTGTCCCAAATATTTCCAACTCCTTACTACATTATTCCGTGTAACTTTATATTATGAATGTTAGTAGAAGTTAGAGCATTTCTAACTGACAAATAGTGCATCTCTTCACAGTGTCGGGATGAAACCGATTTCGGTTTATGCAACCAACTTATTTTGCATTAAATCATTAATCATTTTTCTGACGTTCAAATTATTTTTTAGTGTTTAGGATTAATAATTAATTAATTAATAAAAATAAAGTGCCCTTAAAATTAGTTATATGGATTATCTAACATATATAATTATTCCAATACTGGCTCACAAATTAGTAACCTTTACTCTTTCCAGTTGCTGCTTCGATAAAATAGTTTCTCCTTTTATTAAGTCATGGAAATAAATGAGATCAAACAGACCCATCCAGATTAATTTGAGTTTCATCACTAAAGACAACTTTCATCTACTGCTCAATCAATAATGTTACATTTCGCGCAAAGGTCATACGAAAACTGGCAACTAGGAATTGTTTTATTAATCTTAGAACAATACTATGGTTTGCTTGAACTCCAGGCTTTCTCAGCGATTGCCCTTGCCGTTTCACAAGAGTTAGATGCATATTCCGTTTTTCTTGTAATGACATAGCAGGGAGCCCTCAGTTGAGCGTGGGTTCCATATGTCTCTCCTTGCCTCATAAATTTCGCAACTGAAGAAAAACTCCGTTTGAGGCGGTGTGCGATCTTTCTAGGACTCATCCCATTCCCTTTAATGAAGAAATTAATTGGTGTTATTATGCTGTTATTATAAAAAACATTAATTTTCCCCATAAGTGACACTAAAAATTAAACACAGCTCAAAAGCAGCAATGGTTTTATGGTCAAAAAAACGACAGTGTTTCTATCTTTTTGATGCACATAAAACCTAAATTTTTATTAATATTGGATTGAACTATTCAAGGTTTGATAATTCTTTCTCCTTTTCAAATATCTTAAATTATACTTCAAGATGTGCTAAATAAATAACCTCTATCGAAAATAAAGAAATCATTAAAACGTTTCCCTGTTGACAAGGATGTGTCTAACATTTAATCGTTGAGTGTAAGTGGTGGTAATATCCAGCAGTAACATTGGCATGATTATGAGAACAATATAGTCTCCAAACCTCGCCATAATATAGTTGTTGCTTTATTGACAGAACCTCGCACACCTTATTAAAAATATCACATTAACGGCCGAAAAGAAAAATTAATAATGATAAAAAATAATATATATACATAATATGTATATAATTTATTGCTTAACACTCTTTAATTCCAACTTAAAAAAAAAAGGTACTCTTTTATTTTTTCTAACCCAAAGCAATGCTGACCAATAGTTTGCTGACTCCGCCACAGATAAAGTAACAGAGGCCACACTTGTCTTGTCTGTCATTAGTCTGAGAGCTCGGAAGGTAAGAAATAAATGGAAAAAGCTTCTACCAAGGCTCGGATCCATTCCTATGTCCACCATCAGGGCTGATTTCGTTCGATATAGATCCAACCATTTCCATCCTATACGGTATGTCCTCATTTGTATAATTACATAAAAATAATATATATTTTTTTAATATATATAGGATTAAGTATCCTTTTTTTGTGTAGATGCTACGTAAAAATTATTTGATTCTATCAACTGTGCTACTATGTTGTTATCACTGCTTTCGGTTTTATTAAATAGCTTATCTATTTGTAAATATAAAAATATAAACACATAAATATGCAATCGACACAAATATTTCTTTAAATTTTTGTATATCCATTCATTGAAATTTACAACTGTACAAAATATATAAATCAAGTAAATGTATTGTTGTTGTTGTTTGTTTTGTTTAATGGTGTACAACTGCATAGGTTATTAACGCCATATTTTCTTTCTTATTTTATTCTTTCAAGGTTGATACTTATTTTTATTGATATCTTTCATATCGAATTATATTTTATTGCTTATTTATCTTTTATGTCAAACTTCTGTCAAAAGCCACTCAATTTCAGAAATTTGAACGAATTCTATTTTTTCATTGTTGTCTCCCAAGATTGTTGGAAGGTCTGTATTTAGTCCTAAGCTATTTAGGCGCGATTAAAAAAAAAGGACATTCCTGAAAAATGTGTATCACCGTTAGTATACCAAAACAGTGTTTGCACCTGGGCGGAGCCCCCCTTGTGAAAATAAAGTGTGTTAATTGGTGTGGCCTATCCTGAGTCTAGTCAGTACGACTTCCTCTCTACGACTTTGGCCATGTTTCCAGGGTTTGACATTTTTTAAAATAATTTTCAGTTTACGCTTTCGTCCCACATTGGCCATCCAGCATCGATTTCCCTCTCTAGGGCTCTTCGTAGATCAGATGGAGTGTGCGATCTTGCCTCGGTTCGAGAGCCTCCTTTGCAGCTAGTTTGCCCACAATACCCACGTGGCTGGGGATCCATATAAACTTTACTGTTTTGCCTAAACCTTCCAGTGTGGATAAGTAGGAGTGTATAACCGGGATTTTGCACTGATTGAAAAATGTGTATCACCGTTAGTATATCAAAACAGTGTTTGCACCTGGGCGGAGCCCCCCTTGTGATAGGAGTAAATGTATTGATAACGATTACAATAACATGTCAAAACTTGAAAAGAAATACTGATCAGTGGTACTTCAATAAAAATTCTACACTAGAAGGTCTCTTGGCCATCTTTGTTCCAGACGCCTGGGAAGATTATCAGGAATGGAGTGGGAAGTAAGTTGAGAAACTAACAGATTAGAGTGGTTCTGGAGCTTACTATGAAAGGAGATGTATCTTGTGTGGGCTAAATCAGCAACATATGGAACATTATGATTTTTATGGATAAGTTTATCGGTGACCATGTCAGGAGCATTGAGGATTTTTTTAAGGATTTTGGATTGTAACACACAAATATAAAAATATAAATCACTATATAAACTATACCGTGTGTAGTGAAACAATATCCCCCAACTATTGTGCCTGAATAATTTGATTTATTGGATTCTTTTCTGCTGTTTACCAATACCCTGTAACCCATTCTACTTTAATTAGAGACAGTTAGGTGACAGAAATCCAACAGAAAACTATCAAGTGTGAAAAATACTAGGACATTCATACTAACATGCAGGGTATGATTATGAGAACAATATAGTTTCGAAACTTCGCGAAAATAGTTGTTTTTATTTATTGACTGAACATCAAGAACCTTACTAAACACACACACATATATATAGTTATGTGCACCTCAATGGTATTAAGGATAATAAACAAAGTATGATATCCCCTCTCCCAAGAAACCCTATAAAAGGCCACCTCCACCTGGCCTCATTAGACATTCTGCCGTCGTACGTTGAGACGTACAGATGTTATACTCGAAGTTTTGTATTAAGTTATAAATTGTGCTTTTATCTTGATCGATGTATGTAATTCACAATAAAGCCTCTTTTTAAATATATTTTGGTATTTCTATATATATTTAATTAAGGTATATTAATTATAAAGTATTTGGGAATTCTCTAAAGGTTATCGTTATAGCTTAATGATAGAGATGCTATGGAGATGATGTGGGCAAGGCGTTTTTGGTGGAAGCTATAGTCTCATCAGGGGAAGACAAAATCTACTTGGCTATATCACGGTAAGAGCAGGAACAGCTGGACAGCCCATCTTAGAAGGACCAGACCAGATAAGAGCTCAAGAAACAAGATCTCGAAAATATTTTACCGGCCCTTGTTGAAGCATTGCCTCCACCCTCAGGTACAACCAACATGGCTACTGGTTTGTCGGTAATTGAAATTGTGGTAATTAACTTAAGATAAGTTTACCCCGAATATTAAAAAGTAAAGGGGCAGGTAGAAAAACTGTCATTTGTTGTACGACCCAGCTGCGTCTCTATTTCCTAGAAGGGTTTCCGATTCCCCGACCTCCGTGAAGGGCTGTGAATATAATAATAAAATCTATAACCCTGATACATTTCATAACAACTATAGCTCCTAGCGGTAGGTTCTAGCTCCAAATGTTATAACAAAAATATTCTTTATGACAATATTTGATTATTTAGATCCGAGCAACACTAAAAGAGATGGAGCTTGTCAAAATGTTACAATATTGAGGTTGAAAAATCGTTCCACAAAATAAGTATAAACCAAAAGCAAAAGACATATCAATGTCAATATTCCAATATTAAAGGCAAATAATCCATCAACCCTAATAGTACTAAGCCTATAATAAATAGTTGAATAATCTTGACTTTTGTATTACTAAATCACAAATACTATCAATGATAAATTAAAGCAGTGACTTTATACTTTATTTAAAAAGTAATCATTCCATTCAAATGAACCATTCCAAGGAGGAATAAAATATCCTAGGAGGCAATCCAGTATGAAGGATGGCGCTAAGGCGAGCCCCGGTGACATATATCGGACACCTGGATCCGTAGATGTTTAGCCTAAAGAGGACTGCGGATGAAGTAATAAATGTAAGTTATGAGGGGAGTGGGGGAAGGGGGGAGGGAGGTTTAAGGAAAGCTATTTGAGCCTGGAAGACATCTGGGACCTGGAAGGATATTGAAACCTTTTTCACCTCATCTCTCCCCTGCTTTATTCCTAATACCCACCTCTCGCCTAATGCCTTCCGAACCAACGCTCGGCTACCTTTCCCCACCTAAAGACAACAGAAATTGGATGTTAATTCTGCATTAACATACCTTTAATATGTCAAGCAAATTGGAAATGTGGGAATATTGATGCTAATATTTAAATGGATATATTTGAAGTCTATAAACTCCTTTTTATGGAAAACAAGGGCGTAAAGAAAATATAACTCAACGAAAATGAAATCAATCGTAGCGAAAGATTTTACTGTTTTGAAAACCAAAAAATTCATACTGAAAAACCCAATATAAAAATAATGTATACAAAATGGCTCTGTGTTAAGAATTTAGGATGCGAAAATAAATGTCTAAGGAATTATTAAATTATTTAGTAAATGTATATCTTTTGTTTTCTAAGTTAATTAGTAAGCGTACTTAACTTTATTCCAAATTTGCTAATAGTGATTTGAAAAGAATTTTGACAATATTATCAGTCATTACAAACTTCTTTGCTGTGGCAAACTTATAAAAATAAAACTGTTATTTTATTTATTTATTTTTTTATGCACTTTTCTTTTCACATAAAAAGAGTAAGATTTATTATTAGCATTTACATAGGTTAAAATCAAGTGTGATATCTGCTGATTTAAAAATAAAAACAGCTGAATTATTTTCAAGAGGTAATAATGCATTATCTACACTATTATATAAAAGAACAAGCCAGTTTTGGTTTGTGATCACTAACTACAAAAACTACTGAACAAATCTGCACCAAACTTAAACCACATCATCTTTATAATTCCAGGAAGGTTCAGCAATAATAAAATCAATTGATTTCCAATTAATTTGTTATATAAGAAACAATGTGGCTAACAGTGAAGTTTGAAAATTGACCGATAGATGGCGTTTGCCATTCTACGTGAAAGGTCACAAAGGTACTATGTTATCTAGAGCTTTAAGTTGATAATAAAATTAACTTATATTTAATTAAATTATCAAAACAAATTTTTAAATATGTGGTTCTACTTGTGGATCTCTTTAAAGTTTGGAAATCGACTGATATGTGTTTAGTATCATTATGAAATAGAATTTAGAATGGTAAAACTACTGGACCCATCTGTACCAATTCTTTACTTCATTATTTTCATATTGTTTGTTTCGTTTAACGTCACTTTATGCTGCTATGGCTAATCGATTTTCATATTTCTTGGACGGTTTAGCAATAATAAAATTTACAATAGTTAACATGTATTTTATAAAGCAATTACTCCACAGCATGGATTGTGAAAACATGTAACATGTTTCGGGATCAAGGTCCCATCATCAGACTTCAAAACTATCACTTGGTGTTAACACACCGTGTCAATAGAAGAGCTATTTTAATGGACCATGTAAATGACACGTTGTGTTAACACCAAGTGATAGTTTTGAAGTCTGATGATGGGACCTTGATCCCGAAACATGTTACATGTTTTCACAATATATGCTGAGGAGTAATTTCTTTATAAAATACATGTTAATTATCTACATTTGTAACTCCTTTATTGAAGAAAATATTAAAAATTTACAATAGTAAACATTTAAATATAACATGTTTAGTGCCAAAAACGAGGTTTGCCATACTTTCATATACTTTTATGGTCAGGAATTAAAATCTAACCAGATGAAATCAATAAAATTATTTCTGCAAAATAGAAATGATTACCAAATCAAGATGTCGATTATTTGCTTTTTTGATATTGTTTATAAAAAAAATTATAAAACAAAATCATAAAAACTTTCATGGGCCATTAGTTGTTCGCACTGATAATGCAGTCTATTATCCGCAAGAGTTTGTTAATAGTCTCTGACAATCTGGATTATCAACTAATACATTAAAATTAAAAATTGGACGTCAAATTATTTAACGATATCTTCAAACACTTGATCAATGCATTTAAATCAAGGATGCTCCTATCTCAGTGATAGAACTTTTAAAGTTAGTCATAACTTTTCCTATTCCTCTCTCATTACCTAATTTGCAGGTGTTCCTCAAGGAAGTATCCTAGATCCAATCCTCTACACGGTGTATACAGCTGACATCTCGACTCATCCTAGCACCATCCTCACCACGTATGCTGATGACACTTGTGTATTATCAGTAAATAATGATCCCTTTATTGCCTCCCAGACACTCCAATCCTATATAATAAACCTTTAAGAAAGGTGTCAAAGATGGAGAATCAAAATAAATCCAAGTAAATCCCATCAAATAACCTTTACCCTTCGTCGTAAACCTACGACTTCCTGTCCTACAGTATCCTTTAATGATATTCCACTAATCCCTGTTGAACAGATCCGCTACCTAGGACTCCACTTGGACAAACGTCTTACTTGGAATCCACACACAAGACTTGAACGACAAGAAACTGCTTACAGACTACTTCAACATTTACTTGACAAACGTTCAAAGCTCCCAATTAATTACAAAAGACTCATTTACATGACAGTGATTAGACCAATATGGACTTACGGAGTTGAGCTTTGGGGCTTTACTAAACCATCCAATTCATCCCATATCCAATCTTTACAATCCAAAATCCTTCGAAAAATCCTCAATGCTCCTTACTTTGTCACCAATAAACTTATCCATAAAGATCTTAATATACCTTACGTTTCTGACTGTTAGCTCAAACCAGATACCATTCCTTCCATAGTAAACTCCACAACCATTCAAATCCATCAGTATCACAACTTGCTTCTTCTCTTCTTGCACCCTCCTAGGTGCCTGAAAAGAAGATGGCCTCGGGACCTTCTAACATAGTACTTCATTATACTGAACCTTTGTAAGTGCTACCAATGGGTAGTTGCTTTAAAAACAATTGAAGTGTCATTTTTATCATTGTCATCACATTTACTTTATGTATTATATATTAAATTGTATACAGTTGTAAAATTCAATGAATAAATAAAAAAAAAATAAATTAAGGAGCTAATGTTCAATTCCATAATTCAATTTCAAGATTCTTATTGGTAAACAAATAATACTTTGAATGATGGTGGCTCATTGAGGAAGCCAGGACCAACTAAAGGTTGAAACTCCACGCAGGAAAAGAAGAAGAACAGACAAGAAATGTAATAATTAATACATTTTTGGTATATCTACTGAATGCCTGACATGACTTCCGCGCGGAATACTCTTATCTGCAGATATTAATCATGTAGCGATGTTTTTCCGATTTCATCGTATGTACTTTAAAATCCAAAGCTGTTCTTACTATCGTACACGTTTTTAATAAAAGCAACTTATGAATGTTTATCACGTTTAAATATTATGCCATTCCCTATTGTAAAGGGATATGGAAGTCAAAAAAGGGAGAAGTGTGGCAAGGGATAGAGAATTTTGGAGCGGCATTTTGAAGGAAGCCAAGACCCGCTGTGGGTAGTATAGCTAAGTTGAAAAGTAAAGTAAATTATCAACTTAATATTATTGTAATATTGATATCATCATCATAGTCATTCCTCATTGAACCGCTTAAGCACTGTGAGAAGGAAGTCTATAGAGCCTTCTCCAGCTCAGTCGGTCGTTTACTAGCTGTTTTCTACAGTTCCACTCAAGTCCTCTTTTTCGGAAGTCCTTTTTAACTTCGTCCTCCCATTTAGTTCTAGGACGGCCTCTTCCTCGCTTTCCTTCTAGTTTTGCCCTATTGACTTCATTGGCAACTCTGTTCTGGTCCATTCGTAGGAGGTGTCCAAGCCATCTCAACCGGTTTTCCTCTACTAATTCGTTGGCAGGTTTAACGTTGAGGTTTGATCTGATGGTGGACGTATTCGATCTCATCTTGTTTTCCCCTCTATCTTTCGGAGAAATCTCATTTCAGCCGCTTGATTTCTGGATTGATGCTTTTTTGTTTATAATATTAATATATAAGATAATATTATTACTTTTCAATTATATCAATCTCACACCTTGCCACTTATTTATGACTTCACAGGCTTTTTACTATTGCCATTTTATTAAAAATTTCTGTTCGCTTCATTTAGATACTGTTCATAAAAATAATAAATTTTAACACTCTTATTCAATTCTTTTCTGTTTTTATCCTTTTTTTACGTAAATTTTAGAATACCGTGTGCATCAAATATTATAACAACTATTTCATATTTACTGAATAAAATAAAAACTTAAATAAAATTGACGTACAATTTACAAAAGCATGGAGTGTGGATTCCCTTTGCATCGAGAATATCATTTAAAATGAGTTCACTAGATTCAAAAATAAACAGCTGTGTGCCTTTTTAAGTTTTTGTTTATTTGTTTATTTTGGCTTAACGTTCTTATGTATTCCAACTAAGGCAGGAAGGATTTATGGTCATTGGTATGATGGTAATTATGTTTTATCCTCTTTTCTGTAATGTTGATGATACAAAACATATCCAGTATGAAAATAATGCCTAATGGCTGTTCTCAAATTAAATTGTTTTGTCCAATTATTGAAAATATAAACGGAGATAACAGTAGATAAAACGTTATTATTATGAAGAACCATATCAGTTTGCCTTGAACTATCGTGGTGATTGAAATATATTACAGTTATCCTACGATCGCTGTAGTAATAACTCCTACCGACTCCAAACAATTTGTGTTATTGATATTCATCATATATTTTTTCTAAAAAACCTTCGTTTCACGCTATCTAGGTGTTTATTTCGGGATAAAGGATAGAAAGGTATTCTTGTTTTATTTAAGTGATTTCAATTTATATTTCATTGCAAACATTTCGCATGCATACATTTTATTTATTTATTTATATAAAATATTTAAAATTACTACAATTTAAGATTATTGAAGTGGGTTGAATAAAAAAAATGTAATAATCAATAATATGTATGTGTATATGTATATACATATGTATACATATGTATACGATGTATTAAATCACTTATATCTGGAAGCGTTCACAGATTCATTATAAAAATAACAAGATTAAATTTTGTTGTATTGTAACACCAATACTGACTGACCGAATATGGAAAGACTAAATCGTATTAAAAAAAAAACTACAACAAATTATCGATAGGAAACAATATGTTGATAAACATGTCGTTTAAGATATTGTTCCGATATCTTAAACGACGTGTTTATCGACATAAATACAGTTGCACGTCTATAAATATAAACCTGACCAAATGACTCTCACCACACATTGCAGGCAAACAAAACATTCTTTTAAATTTGATTGTCCCAAAATTATTCATCATGAGCAAAATAATTTTAAAAGAAATATTAAATAAATGATAACCATTGAAAAATTTAAAAATCGCGCAATAAACCAAAAATCAGACGTTCTAAATGTCAACACCTGTTATTCCAATTTAATGAATTCAGACCAATAATATACATTTACATTAATATACATCATACAAATTATTTATACATTTATAAGTATATTACACCTAAATACGGACAACCTTTTTATACCTAAATCTTTGAGAATACCAGATACCCCAGTTGGGAAATTCACAAACCTTGTAACTGTTTTTCAAAAAAATTCTCCAGGTCAGTTGTGTACTAGAATTGCTAAAATTTAGTTAGTCGATACCATATCCACCAGTAACATTGTAAGTAGTTTCATACTCCTCTATATCTGTAATTATATATATGTTTATTATTCTAACACAGGTTGTTATATACTTATATTGTAGCTAACTCTATGTTTTGAAATAACTTATATAACTTACATAATTTTATTGTAACCTAGTTTTTCACTGTAAGGCATGATTATGAGTACAATATAGTCTCCAAAATAGTTGTTATATATATATATATATATATATATAACAACGATCTTCATATATATATATATATATATATATATATATATATATATAACAACGATCTTCATATATATATATATATATATATAACAACGATCTTCATATATATACATATATATAACAACGATCTTCATTATATATACACTGGGTGATTCTCTTTTAGTGTAAAAAGAAAACCACAAAATAGTGAAACTAGACCAAAAATAAAGAAACATGTCGCAGAACGCACCTTTCTATTCCATTCCATTGCAGATATATAAAAATTCTAAAAATTTTTTGGGTAACCCACGTTTTTCTCCATATAATCTCCACTCGGCTCAAAGATTTTTCAAATTTTGACACCATTTATGGATTTAGTATTAACTTTCCTATAAGATCAGAGCACATGCAACCTTAAATTTTACAAACTTGGGACCAAAGGAACAGCTTGATCTTCAACCCATTTAGGAAAGTTACATTTTCTTAAATTACTTCAACGATCAACATTTTTTGAACCAGCTTTTGAATGGTATGATCAAATAAATGATGAAAACTTCACTTTTGAAATCGGAAAAATATAGTGTTTTAATTTTCCATACAAAGCTGGAAATTGGGTAAATAAAATATTATGATAACCGTATTTTAAACGAAATTTTCATTGAAGCAAAGAACGACTAGGATTGATTTAATTTTCGTTCAGTTGTTTTTTTTTTAGCCCTTGTTTTCTATAAATAGAAATTTCAATTTTTTTGATCTGGCTTTCTTTTACTATTTCTTTTGTATTACTTTTTCTTTCTTTTTTTTTTAATTAGATAATGAAGAACCTTGAAGATTTTTTTGTAAGTCAGAAGCACACTGTAAGCCTCAAAGGCGTGGTATGTATTGAAAAGTAAATTACTTCTGATCTTGAGAGCAACAACCAAATTATTCGAACTATTATTATAAATAAAAATTACTGTGGATAGCATGCCTAGAATTTGGTGAGCGGTTTCGAAAATTGCATATATTTATCAAGTTTACAGAACATCACTCCGCTTCTTAGACGTATATTGTTATCTACAGGATAAAGTTGAATGACTTTTTGCAAAATTCTGTTTGAGATAAAAAGAAACTGTAATCAGATTAGAGTTCAGAACACGAAAAACAATAAAGGAATCCTTTTCTTCTCAACGAGAGAATTTCGATGCAGAACAGTGTAATTGATGACAGCATAAGGGAACAACGCGACACATTATAATACTAAAAGAATGAGAAAAGAAGCAGGAAAGAATACACAAAAAGAACATGGCGCAGAGGAAGGTGCGTATGCCGGTGACTGGGAGGGGCGGAGCGCTACTAGTTTGATAAATAGCGGGGCTTAATATGACGCATAAAATATGGACCAAGTTTTCAAGCCCTTATAGAAATTCCGTCTTGTTAAGTCAACCTATCTTTTGCCATTTTATTTTTATCACGGCCCGCCTGTCTGTTTATATACCTTTTTATGACTTTTATTAATTGCCCTTGTTGTAAGGGGCCATAATGGGGGACGGGGGTGGGGGGAGCAATAATTAATGCTTGGAAGTTCTGATAAGTCTTAGGCTTACCTTAGAAATAAAGACAAATGAAGTCAGTTAAGCATTAAGGCTTCGGCTTGAAATAGTAAGTCAGAAAAGAAAAAAAAAAAAAACTTACGTAAAAAAGTACTGATGTCCTATCTCGTCAGCACCAAAATCGTGTGCCATAATAAATAGTAGTATTTACTTATAAAAAATCCGGGGTATTCAGGTATAGAAGGTAATGAACAAGCGGATTTAGCAGCCAGAGAAGCGTATTCCCTCTTCCCATTACCCTTTATCCCTATCCCTTCACCAGATTTCAAATCCATTTTAAAACATCAAATAAATAAAGTTTGGCAAGAAAGATGGCTCAGAACTGAGAACAATAACAAACATAAAAATAATAAGATCGAAGGATTAACCCACAGTTACTTATTGGGAGATAAGCCACCCCCAAAATGCGACGAATGTCAAGTAAACCTGACAATAGAACATATTCTTGTTGAATGCAAAAAATACCAGAAACAAAGAAAGATAATGGTCTGATGAATTAAGACATTTCAGCTTTGCTTGAAAATAGCTCATATCTCCACAACCACATTCACTTTTTGAAACAAACAAATCTGTAAAAGGACTTATAGTTTTCAACCTGAGAATGGTGTCTAACCAAATTTGGTGGCACACGGCACCATAAAATAACTAAATAAATAAACATCAAAACTAAATTAATACAAATAACCATAAAAATAAACACAGAGATTTTCGATCTTATTAATCACTAATTTCAAAGCAACAATAAGCGTTTAACAAACTTTTAAACATTCGATGGCAATAGTTTTTGACATGCGTCCACCCACAAACATATATTTTGATACGCTCTAGCTCTGTTGGTGTTGTTCAGTTCGAAAATTTGCAGACAGTTTGCTGATTAGAAATTGGATGAAAATTATTTCTTGTTATATAATATTTATCGTTAGTCGCTATACCTACCGTTTATGAGCTATTTTGGCCTGAATGAAAAAAAAAAAAAAAAAGTCTCGTTTTGCCTTCATCTTATAAGTGTTGAGGCTTTTTTTTTGACACGCGAAGCCAAAGCTACTTTTCAAAATCTTACTGCCTTTACTTGATTTCAGTGATGCAAATATTTTGAAATAATTCAACTAAAAATTCGATCGCCATAAAACTTTTCAAAAAAAAAAAATAATAATAATAATAAAAAAGTAATTTACAGGTAACTAAATGTAAATTATGAAAAATGAATACCAACTTTAATCCTGCCTTTTTACTATTGTTTAGTTACCTATAAAAACTATATTATAATTTATAAAACATTTATTAAACTTTTGTTACAAATGTTGCTAATAGGTCATTATATACATATATTTATTTGTTAAAGGCAATTATTCCTTATGTATGTTATAGCAGCTTTATGCATTTCCTCTGTTTTTGGGTTCTTACCCATTTTAAAATATTTACAGTTGGAATAATTGTAAAAAAAAAACCTACACAATAAAAGAAAAAAAAAGGAAATAAGAAATAAACAATGTACATACAAATAACTATAAATAACGTATAAATACATATTATGGATATTTACTTAGAATAAAATAAAATCGTAACAATTTTTAATATAAAAGCGATATGTATTGTCATGTTATGTCTATTAATGTATGTTTATTACGTTTGTGGGTGTATCTTTTTAGAGATGTCTTGTCGTAGTCTCCTATTTTTTGTACGATGGATACACGGATATTGTTGCAAGGGAAAAGAAATTTTGTTTCTGTAAGTGAGTATACTGTTTAATTGATGGCAGGCTTAAGTCAGATAGCATGTTTGAAATTCTGGTGTACATTGGGTAGTTGTTTATTATTTTAGTACACGTGGTTTAAATAACTTCTGATTTCCTATAATCAGAGTTGCAGGCATAGCTAATGAAACTAAATTAATACATATATCAATTCTGTAATCTTGCGATTTTTCTATTGTTTAATCACAGCAAATTAGACTATCGTTTTCAGACTAATCTTGCTACCTGAAATGGTTGATTCAATTGTAAAAATAAAATAAAAATTAATTTTTAAAATATCCTTTTTTGATTAAAGTAATGTCGTTAAATGTGTAATTCATGAAACTCTTAACGGTATTTAAATCTTAAATACATCCCTCGAGATTAACTCAATTCGTAAAATCATTTTCAAAGCATTTAAGATGGTTTATTATAGTTTAAGATTTAAATCATACTTCCATTTGTTTATTATTTACAATATTGTGTCAGTCCTAACAGTTTTCAAAGCTGACTGAGGAGGAAAATGAAGTTGGGAATGAAGTGGTCACAATTAGCCGGAGAGGCTAGTATTAGAGGAGAACACTAATGAATGTATTAATACCGGATCCTAGGAGTCCCAGGGGGAGGCTGGCTACCTCCCTCCTGGCTATCTAGATCTTCTGGCCATATCTACTGCCAAATGTTTAGTTCCTTCGCTATATAATTTTAGTTTTGGATTATGAAACCATCGGCATGATTAAACCTTAAAAACATTAGATACAAAATAAATTTTCTATAATTCTTTAAAAAATAAAACTATATCTTCACCTATCAAACTACAGGTGAATTTTTAACTACCAAAACTCCAAATTTAAATGTTGATAAATCTTGCTGCAAAAATTTGATACTTCCTGGAGGATACCTGTGAGGATTGTAGGTGGTGCAGCAACATATGAATCACTTTACTTTTTTAAACATTTCTTTTACAATTTTTAACCCATGACAATGTGAAAACCCCAACCAACACCAATGTGAATTTACCCCCACATGGAAGTTGGCGTTCTAATTTGTAAGATCTACAGTATCTTCTTAGATTACTTTATTTTTATTTATTTATTCTGTGCGACAGGCCTTAGAGCAGGACCAGGACTTCCTCAATAAGTCTCCTCCAACCTTCTAGATTGAACCTTGCGGCGCCATTCTCTATCGCCTACCTGACGGAGGTCTTGCTCCACATCATCTAACCATCTCAATCGTGGCTGCCCTCGAGTTCTAAAACCTTTCTTTTCTTTTAGCAGTTTTCTAGGAAATCTATCTACAGGCATCCTTTCCACGTGTCCCAGCCACCTTAATCTCGCTTTTTTTTATTTGGGCGACTATATCTGGCTCACCAAACAATGCCCTTAATTCATCATTTTTTCGTACTCTCCATTCGCCATTTAGACATTTTGGGCCAAATATCTTTCTAAATATTTTTCTCTCCCAAACTCGGAGTAGCGCTTCACTTCTTTTTGTTAGCACCGATGTTTCGCTTGCGTATGTAATAACGGGTCTAATAATGGTTTTATATGCTGTTATTTTAGCCTTAGGCGATAAATCTTTGAACCTAAGAGCTTTTTGAACTCCGAACAGGCAACTGTTGCCTGCCACTATTCATCCTTTGATTTCCGCGATTACAGCATTATTATTTGTTACTAGCAGCCCTAAGTATTTAAATTGTTCACTCGCTGGGAAACTGTACTCCCTAAAATGGATTTTTTCTCCCTGAGACTGGGTCCGCGATGTTAACATATAACCAACCCATGAATGTAAACCTTAAACACTAAAATTCTAAATATTTTCGTTTAATATCAATAATTCACGTAACATAAATTTATTTGGAAACAATATTTTTAGCAAAGTATACTTCATAGAAGTTTAATGGGCAGGGAGCTCAAATTTGCTTGTAGTTTGAGAATCAGTCATTAGGCAGTAAGCACTTTTAAATGAAAAAACAGTAAAAAAAAATAATGAAATTCGAGCACATTCTATATTTATAGCTGGTATTAAAAACCGATGTTTCCCACATCGAAGACCTAGTAGATAATTTGGAAGGTTGGTAAAAGCCGTTATTTTTTTTTTTTTTCCAATACACTGAGAAGCAGGCCTACATGTGAAATTGGACTATCTTTTACCCGTTGTCAGGCTGCAAGAGTTTGATTTATGGACTCCTTAAAACAATTATTCTATGAAACCTTTCACTTCGATTATATATCATATCCTTATTTTTTCTCTAACAAGTTTATGATTGAAGGTATCCATATATATATATATATATATATATATATATATATTGGCTTGATCAGGTGACCATCATTTCTAGAATGTCATTAGTAGATTTCATGTAATCATGTTTTTCATTCAGGTAATCATGTTTTTCATTCATGTAATCATGTTTTTCATTCATGTAATCATAAATTTCAACGGCCACGCCCGACGGAGGGTTACGTAATACGGAGAAATACATTCAAATTTTCTTTTTTTTTTTTTTTCGAATCTGAATATTGAATATATCAACTCTAGAAAGTGAAGACATTTGAAGAAAATGTAGCACCAAATAAATTTGTTATTTTTTCATATTTTGCTACCGATTAGAAAAATGTTTATTAAAAAAAATTGGAAAACAATCATATTAAATTAAATTAAATATCCTCAACATTTTTTTATTTTTATTTTTATCAAACCAACTATTATAGCATATTTTGGAATGGAACCAGAAATAGATATTTATTTATTAGCTGATAAATCCGATTTTTTATTTCTATTTACTTTTAAATGCACAATTTTTAATTTATTTTATTTTTTTAATATGTTTTTCCTTTCTAGACTAATAAGTTACTTTCACTTTGAAGTACTCTGTCTCGATAAGTATTCAACATTAAAATAGGTTAAATCAAAATTATAGAGAATTTAACGTTTTACAAAAACTTTTTGTAAACCAATTTTCCACAATTTCCTTTTATAACTAACCATTTGTCTAAAACATACTAAAATTAATAAATTTCTACATTTTATTAGCTGGAACACTTTTTCAGTATATGTTTACTAGAAAATTTTCCCTTTACCTAAAGACCAATCCAATAGAAAGATTATAAGAACTGAACTGTGACTATGAAGCAAACTATAAATGAAAACATAGATTAAAAGAATATTCTTACTACATTATATAGTCCTTATATATAAAGTTCTTAACATTACACATGGACATAGAATAGTATAAAAATAATTAACTAATTGCTGTAAAAACATTAATAAATTAAATATTTTACAAGTAAATCAAAAATTATATTACGTCATTTCATGTAGTTACGCCACTGCTTTGCGAACATACTTTTGGAAGATTTTGGGAGGTATTTCTTGAATTTTTATTCAGTTGTCGAATTAATATTAGTATTGATTAATTTATGTTTAATTTAATTTAGGATTTTTTTTTTTTTCAATATCTAATCTACTTTCTCTTGAACTCATAGTTTATATGCAGAAAGCAAAATTTGTCTGAGGATTTAGAAATATCAAAAATGCCGAACAAATCAGTTGATGCCACGATGTTTGAAATTAAAGTGTTTAGTGGACGAATGGGTCATGAATCAAAACCCAATTTTGAGTACTTTATGTTTAAAGTTTTTTTTTTACATTTTCTTTTAGCTGGATAGTTTTAAATAGCTCCTTCATCTTCTTCATTTCCCTTTTCTTAGTTGTCTTGGAATATTTAGATTTCGCTACCTTACACTTCTGCACACAAAAACCTTCATCCAATGAATTAGATTGTATTTTAAAAAGAAAGGTGACATAACCCCTTCATACACCAGATCCTTTAGTTATTGGTGAACCATATACTCGAAGTATACTTGCTTGCAATATATTTGGGGGAGGAGTGTGGTGCTTGATCTCTTTGAAGATCTGGTTTCCTTGGCGGTCCTTAAGAAGGATGAACGCATTTACTTTAAGAGTGTTGAAGGGCTCGTTCCTTAATTATAGTCGTTGGCGTAAACTGCACTACCGTTGAGAAACTGTCCGTTGCTAATACTTAGTTCCTTCTTCCAGACTTATTCATTTAGATATTTTTTTTTTATTTTTTTTTAAACCTTAGAGTTGGTATTAGTACCCATTTTTCCTTTCCATTCGATCTCTGATAATCTTCTGTACCCCTTCAAATCAAGATGGCTAGGAAATCTTCTAGTTTGGACCATTTTTAGAGAGCTTCCAGTATTTAGTTTCCTAAAGCCACTAATCATGCCTTCGTATTTAAATAGAAAATTTATTTATTGAATTTAAAATAATTAGTATATTTACTGTAATAAATTGTGAATTCTTGGTCATAAGAAAATTAACTTAAAAATATATGATAACTCTGTCAAATTAAAATAATCTAATTGGGCAGTTTTGTTAGTCTACGGCATAATGGTGATGGTACAACTTGTAGGGTAGGCTTTATTCACGTACCGAATGTTATATGAATGACTGTTTTGCATTTTTGTGTAAAACTGTTTTTTAAAGAGATTGATGAATATATCACTTTTTGAATCATGCAGTTATACATATTATCCAACTGTTTTCAGTTTACAATTATATTACCTATTTTATATAAAATAGCATTCTAGTTTGACATTATTTGAGTATTTTTTATTATTAATCAACAATGACCACAATCTATAGGGTTTTTTTTTCACAAGAAATTTCCAGTTATAATACTGATGGAGAAAATTCAAACAATTCGGCATATTTCAACACTGGATAATATTTGGATAATATAGACTTCAGAAACTGACGATAGGATTTATAGCTTAGAAGTGTGAAAAAAAAAAATTAAAAACATTGGTGAGACAAGGGTTTTTTTCTTTCATGCTCAGAACACATCTTTTCATCAAAACACACAAGTTCCACTGGCTTCTGATGAAATACAATTTTTCAATGTTTTGGGTATCACCAGATAAAATTGTTCAACAGATCATTATAGTAGATTCTTTAGTACCTTTAACTCCTCAAAGGGAATCGATCTTAAATATCTTAAATGCCTTTTACCTTATTCAAATACAAGTTGCAGATTTGTGCCATTGTTTTTGATATTTATTAAACTTTTTTCACCAGTTTTTATGATGGTCAAACCAACTTTGTGGGCAGTAAAATTAAAATATCTACAAAGGACACGCAGAGCAGATGATTCAATTGATGATGGTACCTAAACATTGAGAATCTCTGTCATGGAGATATATAATATATAGTCCACATTGTTTACTTTGATGATTCTGCTTTAGAAGTTTTGGACCTCTGTCTACTTTTTAAAGAAGATTTCAATAAAAAAAAACTAAAAAGAAGTTAAGCTCACATCTAGGGTAAATCGAAGGTATATTAGAATAAGCACCAATTGCAAAAAATTAATTTTTGGAAATTTTTGAAAAGTACACAATTTATTTATTAATATTTTGAAAATATTGCATTTCCTATTATGATTTAAATTATATGTGAAAAGGGAAATTTATCCTTTAAAAACAATCATCAATTCTATTAGATAAAGATTGTTGAAATAAGATTGTAAAATGGTATACAAGAGTACTAAATATTTCGAATCATTGATTATATTAAATTAATTCAGTGAAATTATAGTTTTATTGGTGCATTTTGATGCTCATATATATGCAATACTAAACAAGCATATAAATAATTTGTAGAGACCAAAGTGATACAGTTATTAACAATATTGGATTAGCATTGAATACCAGGAACACGCCAGAGATGAAAGCGTTGGGATATTCGGAAGTCCAATACATGGAGAAGGTTAGATGGCAGATTAATTTATTAAAACAAATATATTATATGTATATATTTTATAATAGTGTGTGAATGTTCAGAATTTGAAATTAATTTTACAAGAACATTTAGAATGTTATTATTTTTTTTTTTAACTTTAATTCGATCTAATTGCACTTTTTGGAATTTTTTTTTTATATCTTCTATTGAGAAAGTATTAAAATATGCCTAAAAATGGGCGATAAGTAATATGAAACGGTTAAAGGAAACATTCACACAATATTAATAAAAATAAATAAATGAAAATTAGTGAAAAGGAAAAAATTAAGGAACCTTACAATACATAATACAATAAATCAAGGGAAAAATAATTAAGAACCACAAACTATACAATATATAAAATGAAAAAAAAAAATACAATATAAATTATATCTGTATGATTATATAAAAGGACAAGCCATTTTTCTTTTGCGACCATTAACCTCGAAAACTAAACAACTAATCTATACCAATTGATTAACCACATCATTCTTATAATTCTAGGAATGTATAGCAATAATAATAATAAAAAAAAAAAAAACCTGTACCACTTACAACCCATGAAGGGTCTCGGGTTCAGTACTTAGGTAGGCTGTACTGTTTCTAAGCCAACGGTTATGAAAGGAGGTGATTTGGCCAGAATTCACGCTCAACCGCCAGGTTTTTCCCCAATTAAGGGTACCCACTTTTTAAGAGGCTGGGTGGGCCCCAGGAGGGTCTTCCGACCTCGAATTCGATACACGACTGAAATAACAGAATATAAATTTTCTGCCTTCAGGCGGACTCGAACTCGGGCCCGGGAGCATGGTAGTCAAGCGCCTTACCCACTGAGCTACCGCGCCTCCTTAGCAATAATAAAATATGCTGATTTTTTAATAAATTTGTTATCAAAAAAGTGATGGATAATTGATAATAATATTTACTTGTATTCAATTAAATTATTTACAAAAAATTAAATAGGTGATGCGACGTGTGGATCTCTATAATGTGGAAATCGACAGATATGTGATCCATTCCGAAATAGAGTTACAGTTAATAGTAAAACTACCGAATTCATCACTAACCCATTTTAGCTAGATTACTACATAACTCCGAAACTATTAATCCAATCCAGCATTTCATTTCTTTCCCAGAAGCTGATTAAATTTACTACTAGATCCTACATATAAAATTTTGATTTAGGAGAAGAAGATTATCAGGGATGCAGTCAAAGTAACACCACGTTAAAGAAGGAATTCTTTAATGCGTGCCAACGTTTCGACCTGTGTTGTGAGGAGTATGTGCACTTGTGAGTAGAATGACGATGACTCAATCCTCCTTCTCTTAACAAGTGTGGTTCGCCCTGAAGAAGACCTGCAGCGCAGGTCGAAACGTTGGCACGTATAAAAGAATTCCTTCTTTAACGAGGTGTTACTTTGACTGCATCCCTGACAATCTTCTTCCCCATTCATCATCCGGTCAACTATACTTTTATCAATTTTGATTTAGGTACTTGAAATACCCCCGCCAGCCCACTGAACATGTCAAAAATTTTATATTTCGCCAAAATATATACATTTAGAGTAGGAGGCTAATCTAGCAGAAAATTTAATCAGCTTCTGGATGAAAAAATGAAATTTTGGATGGGATGAAGAGTTTCGGAGGCATTGCCCAAAGATTACAGAAAAACCTGTTTTCGAGGAGAAGTGCGACTTACCGCAACTTATTATGGTTTAACTCTGAGAATGAATCATTGAAGTTCATTATATACGGGTGATCAGAATACGTAAAACTTATATAGACAAAATTTAAGCTGTATAAAACTCTTATTAGGCCAGTTGCTGCGTATGCGTGCAAGACTTGGGCACTCAGGAAGGCATCTTCAGAACGTTTAGACCGTTTCGAAAGAAATATACTTTACGATTAGTTGGGCCTAAATATGAAGGATTGCCTCGGTTTAGAACGAACAAAGAAATTGACTCGATGTATGGTGACATGTTTACATCCCAATTCGCTCGAGTCCACCATATGAAATGGTTGGGACAAGTCCTGAGAATGGATGAGGCGAGAACAGCAAGAAAAAATTATCATGGGAAGCCGAAATGAGTGTCTAGAGGAAAACCATAAGCTCGATGGATGGATAATATGAAGGAGGATTTGAGGAAGAATGGAATATCCATCAGGTGCGCTGCCAACAGGGACGACTGGGCAAAGGCAATAGAGAAGGTCAAGGACCGCTAGCTACATGCGTCTGTCACACCAATAATTATTGGTGCGACAGACGCATATCATCATTATAAAGAATAGGTGAATATAGACTTATAGGAGGAATTGAGTTTCAGGAAATAAGACTACTTCATTAAAAGAGAGAGCTATGGCTATATAGTTTAGTATTATATCTGAAAATTATGACTGAGAAACTTTCAAATTGCCTTATGCTTCTATGAATCTTAAGGCAAATTAAGGAGTTTATTTGCAATTATAATATTTTAAATCAATTTCATAATGTATTAGAATCGATTAAAATAAAAATCTCGAATTTGATCATTTTGGTCCATAGGGCGTTATTTATTATCAAGATACTTGTCCTCCTGTTTTCAAAATAAATTTTTAACTGTCTTATTTCTTCTGTTAAGGGGCTATTTAGGGATACGTTTTTTTTTTTTTTTTAATTTTATTTTTTTTTTTTTTTTTTTTTTTTTTTTTTATAAATAACCATTGTCGTCGCAGCTAACCGAAAAACGTTCTAAGCTTATAACAAATTACAAAAGACCCATTTACATGACAGTGATTGGACCTATTTAGACATACGGAGTTTAACTTTCGGGCTCCACTAAATCTTCCAATTCTTCTCGCATCCAACTTTTCCAATCCAAATTTTCCAAAATTCTTTGTAAAATCCTCAAAGCTGCTTATTATGTCATAAATAAACTTATCTACAATGATATCGATCGATGAATGTTTTTCCGCTTCAATCGGAATTATTTTTATTTGAAAACTAGTTCCTGCTGTTTTACACTTATCACCAGTTACGGATGGATTCAGTAGTTTTATCAACGCAAACTCTTTGAGGAATGGTCGACCAGATATCGGTCAATTTTCAAACTTCACCGTTATTGACACATTATTGCTTTTTTAATCACAAATTAATTCAAAATCAGTAGATTTTATGATTGATAAACCTTCCTGGAACTAAAAAGATGACATTTGAAAATTTGTTACAGATTGGTTCATTTGTCGTAGTTAGTGACAAACTAAATTTTTTTTTTTTTTTTTATAATAGTGTTGATAAGCGTCATATTGAAGATTTTATTTTAAGAATGGTATCTGTATAGAAAAATGCAGAAAGGATGTTTCTATTACTCCTTAATTTTCGCTTAGTTTACATTATCGCCCATTTGAATGACATCTACAAAATAAAAGAATTATGTTCCACTAGATAGCAGAATAAATCCAGCTCCATACAAAGGCCCCTCCAAATCCTGGCTCCCGGCCAGAGCGTCCCTCCAAAGTGAGTTCACAGCCTCCCTAACACTCAGATACTTATCTGTTTACTTATTTTATCCAAGAGAGCCAACCTCCGGAAACTGTTCTTTATAGTCCCAGCTCTGATAAAGAGTATAATTCTCTTTTATATTTTTTTTTTCTTGCCAGCGGTTAACGTGGCCTCTTCTCATTGCCTCTTTATCCGTTAATCTCATTCTCACCGAATGCAATCTTCGTGACCCTCTCTGACTCCTGTCTTATCTACTAGCGGCCCCATAACGATAGTAAAATAAAATTTATTTAAAAGAATGTTTTATAGATGCAATAAGATCAATATCATTATATGGAAGTTTCATTACTCCCTCTCTCTCAAAAAAAAAAAAAAAAAAAAAAAAAAAATCCAGTTATTTCCATTTCAATTAAAAATTAAATTATAAAATCTAAAAATATTTTAAAAATTGTAATACTTCTTTCAAGATCCAAACATCAAATAGTTTGTTATTTAATATAATTTCAAGACTAACTTACTAGGTTTTTATTTTATTTTTTTTTAAATCAACAACAAATTAGTGTTTCTTTCAAGTTCTTCTTTTATCTAACTATTCAAGTCATTAATATCTAACAATAACTTTTTGGAGAATTATAAAGTATTTCTTTTTACATCGTTTAGAGCCTATAAGCTGAGTTTATATTTTTTTGTACCATCATTTCCACCCATATTTTGATACTCTCTGGCTCGGATCGAAAATCTGACGACAGTTTCCTTATTCGAAATTTAATGGACAATATTTTTTGTTACATATAATTAATCGCTAGAACCTACTGTCCAGGAGATATATTTGTTTTAATAAAAAAAGTCATGTTTTGCCTAAATTAAGTATTGGGGCTTTCTTGACTCGCTCTAGCTCTGTCGCTCTGTTGGTGTTGGATCGAAAATTTTTCGTCAGTTTTCTTATAAGAAACAGTAGATAAAAAAACAGATAGAAAAAAAACACATAGAAATTGCCACGGTAAATTCTTCTTTCCAGTCAGGTAAAAATTGAGTTTTTTTTTTTTGTTTTTTATTGGTTTAGAATTTATTTGGTTTGAATGAAATAAGACACGTTTGGAACACCTATTTTCTCTCCACTTTGTTTATTTTGAATATTCATTGATTGCTAATTTAATTTAATTCTAAATTTGAGTGATTTATTCTCTTTAAATTTTAAATAAAAATTCTACTAAAAGTAGTTGATTATAGATGGACATATACATGATCTATTTTTTTTTTCCAGTCTAAGAGAAACTGAGTTTCTTTTTTATCTTCTCAAATGATTTCATAAAATTATTAATTGGTTTATACAATAAGTTGTTTGTGGAAGAGGCTCCTACCAGCTAACTTTCTTAATAAAATTTTAAGAGCAAGGAGTGGATTGTATCATATATTACATTTAGGCTTGAATAAGTAGGTTTTACTAAATGACCATTAAATGTATTCATTAGGAACTCTGTAAAAAAGATCTGATCGTGCTTATTTTTAAAATTGTTGGACTTTAGGTAATACTTTAGCACTTTTAATTTCGGATTACTTTGGATATATGTAAAAATTAAAAATTAAAATCCAAAAATACGTTTTTGAAAAATCAAAAATAATTTCAAAATACTGGATTATATTATAAAACAAAAAAATAAAAAGAGAGAGAGAGAGAGTTGAGCCGAGGTTCGAAAAGTCACTCAGCGGTGTACTAATAGTGAAAGCCCAATGGGTTTACATGTTACAGACGAGGCAATTAGCCGATTGAAGGGCGTACCGATGTTGCTGGTAGGGAGGGGGATAAAGGGAAAGAGAGGGAGTGGCGGGAGAGAACATAAATTAGGGAACGATCGGTGGTGGGGGGATGATGCGGGGGGTGGGGGGGTTCGGGAAAAAAAACCCGGAGGCATTAATCCTCTACCTTCCTCTGGGGCCTTCGGTCCAACAGTATCAGTCTTCTCCGCGCTAACTCACTCCCTGGGCTCTTTATCTCGTTTGTCCTGATTTCAAACATTAGTTTTATTCTCTTCTAATTTACATGAATATGTATGAATTTTTAAAAATGTTTTGTTTTAAAATATAGTAAAGTAAGAAAAATATATATTTCGAAAGTGAAGCTTTAAATGAATCAGGTATATCTTTGTAGAGAGTTAGGAATTGAACCGTGACCTCAACAGCTATTTTAGAAAGACGATTTGAGAAGACTGTACTTTGAGTAAAGATTAGTTTTCGGAACATTAACAATTGTAAAGAAATCTCAGAATAGCTGTTTTTTATGATTTGAGGGATTTTGTTGGGATGAGGGAAGTTTAATGTGGATCGGAGATAGATTTAAAGGTAATTAGATAACTAATGATGAAATTTATTGTCCAGAACATGCTATCAAGTGACAGTATAAAGCCCTGAACAGGAGCACAAGGGAAGGATCGTAATATGGTTGATAGAATTTCGTCGTACGTAGCTTGCAAGATATTGCAGGTAAAAATAGGCAGGACAGAGAAAAAACTTGGATAGTAAGTCGTTACTGTAATGGTATTTCCATATTTATTGAACGAATCATGTTATATTTTTGTAAAGAGTGGTGGAGCAATGAGCAGGAGTCATCTGAGAAGAAGCCAGAGTTGAGGACCTTAAAGCGTAGATGCACTTTTGTGAAGCCTAATTACCAGATGGTTAAAGATTTTAAGCTTATAAGATGAAAACTTGTTTATTGCTAACGAAACTTTTCTTGACCTAAGAATATAAAAATGTTTATAAAGAAGGCATATTCTTACTCACACAGCTTGAGGATTATCATACATTTACCCTTATTAAATAGATCTTTCCCCTAGTGACATATTAGCCAATTGTATTCTATGTTGTGGCATTTAGGGTATTGTCTATTGATAATGATTATTAACTATTTTTAATTTAATGATATGAATCTATAAATGATATTACACTTGGTCTACTCTTGGTCCAATGCACAATTTGCATTATTTAACCTGGTTGTTTACAATTTTTATCTTTGGTGCAAAGGTCTAAGTTGGCATTGAAAGTCCCTTCTCTGCAGAGTCCCTGGTCTTTAATCCTCACTCTAGACCGCCCCAGCCTCCTGGTCCCGCACTATGTCCATCTTAAATAGGGGTATACCCTCTCATTAAATTGCTTCTCTTGGGTTTAGAATCCTTTGTTTGAAAATTGTTTCCAGGGCGTTCTTGCCAACAGAGAAAATAAAATAATACTATATCAAAATCGATCAAAACAAATTAATAACATACACTCACACGAAAACATATTCTTAACATACATTAAGCAAAAATATTGGATTATAAAATAAAATAAGTTTAAATTGTTTTTGAGCTAAATCATTGGTATCGGATTCTGAATTACTGTTAATTGAATAGAATTATTTTGCATGTTTCCTCTATTAGTACGCGCCTCCCTGGATTGTGAGCAGGTGTTGGGATAGAAGAGCCTAGGGTAGGAGCATGTCTGATTTCAGGAGGGACGGAATTCCAGAGGGTGGTGGAACGGGCCAGAAAGGGATTCTGGAATGATGCGGTTTTATAAATAGGAGTATAAAGATCAGAAGACCGGGATCATGTAGGTTGGGAGTGGATGGAGCTCTTAGATGTCAGGAAGTTGTGAATATAAGATGGGCGAGGATTGGTAATGACTTGTTAAATAAATGTACCGAGGGAATACTGTCTACGAAAGGAGGGGAATAGTCAGTCTATTTCGGTATAAAATTGTGAAACATGGGAATCATTAACAAATCTGGTAAAACTGTTAATAATTCGCTTTAGTCTATCTGTAAGTCCCATTGAATATACCACACAACCATAAGCAAAGTAAGGAAAGGTGAAAGAAGAAACTATGAGTAAGCGTAGGCTGAAGAAGGAAATAGCGGTAACAATGGAATAATTTAACGGTTCTTTAAGATTTTCGGATTATCTGTACGATGTGAGGTTTCCAGGAGAAAGATTGATCAGTAATAGAATCGTATTGTGTCGTACGAAGAATCAAGGCCTTTTGATAACAAAACAATAATGTTTCTTTGTTAACTTCAAAATACTCACGATCATGAATTCGATTGGATGAATGATAGGAGTATTTTACAATTGACAACCACTCTGTTAATGTCCACACAGTATTCAGAATACACCTTCACGAGCCTAAAGAAGCAGTGAACCATGAATGCAAACGACTGCTCTATATGTTGAAATGATTCCCAGTTTCGGGCAAACAGGGTCGTGGTAATGAGATGGTCCGCTGCAGTACGATTGGTCGCTTCTAAATGGCCATAACCATATCGGACCTCTCTCCAACGTTAGCTTATTAAAAGATCACATCCCGTAAAATATTTTATAAAAAGTACCCTCAAGTTCAAGTATAGTACTGAAGCAAACCTTAAGTTAAAGCTACATTATTGCTGTAATCAATAGAAACAAGTTATTTTTATTAAATAACCTGGGGTAAACTCCTTTTGGCAACATTTATCAAGGATGGAATCTGAAATTAATCAATTGGCCTACAAAATAAATTCAATGAATACATCATTAGAAATTTGGTGTGGAATTGAGAAAAACGTTATAAATGTTGTCATGATCCGGGTTTCGGCCCACTGTAAATTAATGGGAAACAAAAAATGATACCATGAAATCGTTTAGACAAGAAAAAATCAAAAAGTTGTCTGACACAAAATAAATAAATCTCCCTAAAAATTTAGATGCATTGATTAAAAAGAAAGCTCTCTGCAGGTGGGGAAGATGAATGAAAAGAAACTCCAAACTAAAAGCAATAAAAGCTGATTGTAAAAATCGGACGAATACCAAAGTTTCAAAAGTGGAATATATGGAGGTATGCCGAATTGGCTAATTCCAGTTCATACTTTGTTATTTATTACATTAACATATAAGGGTTTTATGGTGCGTTAAATCAAGATTAAATCAAGAAAAGTTTCCACTGATTTACAGCGGATTTCCTTGGAATTTTGTCATTTTTTTTGAGGTTTTGAGCACTCTAAAGCCGGGTAGTGTTTTGAGCATAACGAAAGTATTTTTATTTAAAATAGCATACATAACTACAATTAAACGTGAAAGAATCATTCCTCTATCTTGACTGAGAGCTGAGAAAAAAATTAAAACGTGATTTTCATATTTTATTTTTTTACTCGGTTCCTAATGCCCATTGGCGGCTATAACTCTAGTTTTGCACTATTATAGGTCCCTAATACTCACACAAAAATCGGCATTCAAATCTGTGAGTTACAACTGCAAACGTCCCCTTGTTAGTTCAGCGTGTACTCATTTATGTGTGTGTTATAATAGATGTACACTTATGGGGTGTCTTATTAAACACATTGAACTCTATCAAACACTGCATTTTGATTATAAATAAATTCTAACAAGACCTGATATCAGCAACCACCTAAATGGAAAGTAACCTCATTAGTTGTGTTGTAATCTAATACCTTTGAATGATGTCCTGTCATTAGGTTACATCAGGCACAAATTTTCTATATTAAAGGATATACTAATATATTAAAGGATATCTAATTTATAAAATATTATAAATTATATGCTTCTTAGTACTCACTCTTCTGGTTCTCAGTGAGAATACTGGAAATGTGATTTGCCATGAGGAGGGAGAGAGGACAGAAATGTAGCTAGGGATGAGATATAGTAACGCCCCCGGGGATGGCCAGGTACGAGGATTAGCCAGAATTTCATTAGGGAGTCCCGAACCCTTTTAAAAATGCCCTTGAGTTATGTGGGAGCCAGCTCCTAAGAGAAAAGATGTTCATTAGGAACAGCTCTTTGTCACAGAGGCTATTTCATTAGATGTACTCACCGGGTCTACGTCTTTCAGCGATCCTCTAAGTCATCCTGCCCCGGTCTGTTCTCTCCTATAAATGTTATACCGTTTATCCACTCCAATTGTTTAACTTAGTCGCATAGTTTATCAGCTCTTTCTTTCCTTTAATATATTTTTTCCCCAACTGTTCACATTGTTTCCTTTATTTACATGGACTTTTTTCATGGCCCTTGTTAAGAATTTTATTCTTCATGAAAAACAACTCTGGCTTTTATCATGAAATCTAACAAAATAGTAACTTTTTTTTTTCTATTTCACGAAAAGGCCATAGAGACCACTCGAATATTACGAAGACGGATTTTTAATTCTGTTCCTTCTCATCATCCATATCTCCTTCATTCTTTCTGATGGCCTCTGTCTCCTCTCTCCTGCCATACCCTCCTTCGGCTCCTTCCTGGCCATAAGAACCGCTATTTCTTGTAGTTTCCTTCTATATTCTTTTAGTTGTTTTATGTATCCTTGTGCACTCTTGTAATTCCAAATTTTCTGAAAAATAGCGTTATTAAGTCTTTCCTCAGGCATTCTTACCATATGTCCATAGAACTTCAGTCTCTTAATTCTTATCTCCGTCTCTATGTTCGTTGTTTCTTTGTAGATCTCCTCGTTTGATCTTAAACTGTATCCTTCCTGGGTTTCCCTAGGGCCTTAAATTCTCCTTAGGATTTTTCTTTCTACTTTCAGCATTCTTTCAAGGTTAGGGAGGTTCATGGTCTGTGTTCCGTATAGTATAACTGGCTTTACTACAGTATTGTAGTGCCTGATCTTTGCTTTTACGGAGAGGCTCTTTTTATTGTAAATGTTACTGGTTACAAAGCTTAATCTCTCTAGTTTTGTGATCTTATCCTCCATGCTCTCCCTTTCCAATCCTCTACTGCAGATGATTTAAATTTAATTTAGGTATTTAAATTTCTGTGTTACTTTGATTGGCACGTATTTAGTTTCCACTATTTTCTTTCTGAAGTTTGTATCTGTGGTCATCAGTTCTGTTTTTTCGAAAGATATTTGTAGTCCTGTTTTTTCAGCTATTTCTTTGAGTGTTTTAATTTGGCCTACTGCCTCTTCCTCTGATTCTGCTAGCAGAGCCAGATCATTTGCATATGCGAGACACTTAACCTTGATGTGGTTGTATTTCGTACCTATTTTCGCCCCTGCATTGTTGGACTTCCAGAGTTCTTTCATAATTGTCCAAAACCACATTGAAGAGCATTGTGAAATCTAACAAAATATTATCTTATTATATATACATACTAGTTATTTTTATATTTGAATTTATGCGGGTTTTTCTATTTTTTTTCCAGCTGTTTAGAGATCAACTGTATGGTATAGTAAAAATTATTCATTATTGAATAAAACAATACATTCAAGTAGGGGATGTATGCCGGAAGTATACTTCAATGAAATTTTAAATTGTAAATATGTAAATAAAGTTACACAGATTGATTGATTGTCATGGAATTTATGAGAAATCACGTTAGTTATAGTGGATTTTATAACTGGTTTCTATTTTCGGTTCCATTGTTTGTGTATTTCATGTCCTTTGGTAATTTTTAAACTCATTCCGGGTCTTCATATTTGGCTTATCTCTCAAGAGGGCTATATTTTAATATTGCATTTTATTAATCCCAGCTTTCAGGGAATTTATTCTTAGAACGACCCTCGATTGTTTGTATCCAATCTCCAATAGGAAAAAAATATCTAATAATTACTTGTATGAGAAAAATAAAAACCTTTTTTTTCAATATTGAAAAATACACAATCATGCTTTTCGTATTGGATGTAGATGGTTCGGAGCTACAGAAAGATAACTTTAAGGTGCCGGGTAGGCACAATCACGTCTAGAATTAGCTCCCTACGTCCAAAAACAAAAAAATATATATGCATTGTCCTTTATTTGATCACAAACGAGCTTAGATCTGTTTGACTGATTGTGTCCGTTACGGTCCGTCTGGAACTTAATCGTCTTCATTACGGTCCGGCCATCTGCTGCCAGCGGACTGGAGGAAGAGCCCGTATTATTTTATTATAACTAAGGCTATGAATGAAAAACCAGCCTCGTTCAATTTCAACGTTTCTATTTCTTTTAATAGATTTTCACTAGATTATCTCCAGGTGAAAGGTTTTCTTCTAAAAGTAGTTAAATCACACTGAAAACGGTCATACAAAAATTAAGGCCTTAATCTTAATCCAATAGAAACTACCAATATGGGCCAACTGTGAAACATTTACAAAAATGGAATTCGCTGGTTTTGGAATTCTACGCTTCAATTGTATATATATATAAGTATGTATTCATTATATATATATATATATATATATATATATATAAGTATGTATGTGTGTGTGTGTGTGTGTATTTGCCTAATTCTTTTATATTGAATTAAATTACTGATTCGAGAAACAACATAAGCCTTTATATTAATACTATTAATTATGTCGTTTCTCCATTCATATAACCTAGAAGAACATTTATAAAATTAATTTTCGGTTCCTTATATATTATATATTTTTTTCTTTTATTTTATCTAAAATTATTTTTATAGAGTTTTAGACAAAGAAATTTTGTTTCGATTCGTTCCAATTTGTTTTCGCAAGAAAATACAAAAGACATTGAAGGGACTGTAGTTCCTACCAAGGGAAAGAACGACCGGTTTAAATGCGACACTTAAATCTAAATCAGCATTTACATGGGCCTCTGAAAGAAGTAAACAATCCCCAAGCAGACCATTGATCGTGGCTACAGAGACTGCTACATATGTAAGAGTATACTGTAACAATGGGTCAAGTTGTACCAACACCTACAACTATTTGACTAGCCGCGTAACGGAATTCCAAATATCCAACCGATGGCTCGATGCACATAGCTATCCTGCAACTATCTCAACTCCAATAGTCACCCTTCCGACAATAGTTAACCATTACGGTCCCCCGAGGTTCGGATTTCAATAACAAAGCCAAACGGACCCTTACAATCCTTCGAGTTCTGTGGTAATGGCCTCTTCAGATCTATCCTTTTCAAATAGTTGTTACTGCTCCTTAAAACCAATAGCTGGATTTTAAACAATTCAAACTACATTTTCTTAAAGATATCATTGTTAATTGGCTTTAGTTACCAAACGTTTACACAAAAGATTTGCCGTTTATTTTTTGTGTAGTCTGTAATGATCTATCTCTTGTACGGGTTTTTAAGTTTGTGATCATGAATACATATTCAAAAAGAGTTTTTTTTTTGGAAGGGGGGGGGGGGCTTAACGTCCTTATTTACTCCAAGAAGTGCAGGAAGGACGGTTTATCTCAAGATATATATCGTGGGTCAACTAAGTAATAAATTTTCACCCACCCAGGTGGGTTTTGAACCCATTATCTTCACTTACGTAGTCACAAGTAGTTAATCTACTCATATGATTCAGGTTAGGTTAGTTGAATTGTATTGAGGTACATTACAGTTGTGGTCTTAAAGGTCCTTTTTCATTCTATTATGCCTCTGGTTGCCGTAAAAATGTCGATAGGTCAAAATTGTTCACTTTACAGCAAGGTATCATAAATCATTGATGGTTTTCCAAAATCCTCTATTTTCTCTAAAAATGTGATTGGAGCCAAAATAAGGCCATAAAACGTATTTTGTGTTAAAAATTTGTTTATTTTAAAACTTCTAAAAGGCTGTATTTAGAAACACTACTTAACCAGTTTATCACAACGCAGATATGAAACATTGAGCTTTGTTAACAGTTTACTCGTTCAAGGTAATTGGAATTATTAACTTCTTCAAGACAACTAATGATATTTTTATTTCCTTATTTTGTACCTATTACATTTTATTATACAGAGTGTTTCCTCTTAGTGTAAAAATAATAAATAAATAAATAATTGAATGAAACATGACCAAAAATGAAAAATGCCACTGACCGCACATTTCCATTTCCAATCTGTCGCAGATATTTGCTGAAACATTTTTTTTATTTTTGATTATATTTTCGGATTCAGCAACAAATTTCCCTCCAATACTTAGGACCTAAAGAACAGATAAAATGTTCACTTATTTAGAAAAGTTTCAATTACGTATTATTTAAAAAATTTACGTTTACTATTTTTCAAAAAACAATTATCCACAAAATATCATAGAAACTGAATATTAAAAAATCATTTGAATCGCCAAAACGTATTTTGGCGATTATTTAGTCATCTATACGTGTAATTAGTTCGAATAAAAGCTCTGAGATATTTAATACACCAAAATAACCTGTAAAATATGTGTCCGTAAATTGGCTTCAGGGAACTGTTCAATACTGTATTCTACAATGTATTATTTTTTTCTTATATAACTAAGGTAGGTTTTTAAATTTTCAATAGTACAAAAATAATTGACCTCTTGAATGTAAATTTTCTGAAGCCGCTTACAAAGCATTGAAGAGCCCTTGACGTATTTGATAACCTCTTAATACTAAGTTGTTTGTCTTGGAACTGATAGTGAATATTTTTCTTTTCCCGTTATGGGGTATATTTTAAAAATAAGTAGACTTGAGTTTAATATTTTTCTCTTCAACTTTCTTGTTTTTGATTTATTCATGATTCACTTTATATAAATTTTCATATGGAAATATGAAATAATGGCTATATATACTTAGCACAAACTAGTAGAACCTCTTGGACTTGGCGTGATTAATGTCCCGACGGATTACCAAGTTCAGTATACACACTACACAATACATTTATTTGGGAGCATACATCAGATGAAGTACACAACTAAGCTATTTTCCCTTGATAGATAAATGATTAGGAAGTATGCCTTTTCCACTAGTTATTCGGAGGAGATAGGTTCTTAAACACTGAATCGATCATGCTTTTGTAGTATCATAAATTAAAAATAATAAATTGATCAATGGATCATATTAAAACATATGAGCTAGCAATATATCTATAATAAATATTGGCATATATCAATATACAATCAACCATTAAAACAGAAAAGTTAGAAGGCAAAGTTTTGGATAACGCTTGTTAAAGCCAGTGAATAGGAAACATTTACAAAGTATAAAATAAAGGCAATAACATTTAGGAAAATAAACAAAAAAATATATTAATGTTTCCTAATTTCACTTTTGATAATATATAATTAGTAGTATATTTATATATATATATTTTTTTTTTTAATACATTTTCCGATTCAGCATTTAATTTTCTAAAAGACCAAGACTTGGGACGTAAAGAACAGCTCAGGTTTTCTTTCTTTTAGAAAAGTTACAATTTCGTATTATTTAGAAAAGTTACGCTAACCATTTTTTAAATACATAAAAAATTCATTTTATGTAAAGTTTTTTTTTATCATTCCGTTATTCTTTGATTCATAGGGAAAAGCCCTTAACTATAGATTTTTTTTTTTAATTATTTTATTTTAAATAATAATATATTTTTAAATAGATCTTATATGTACAATTGTAAATATACCCTATCGAAATAATATTTTGACTGAATCTAAATTGCATCTGCTTTTTATATGAAGTAAGAGTATCAAATTATAGTTTAAATTTCAACTATATCATAATTTGAGGAAAGTTTAGAAATTCTCTAATTTACTATAATCATAATTTAAATGTACATCGTTGAATGCCAGAAACATGATTTGCCACACTGTTATATCTAGAGACCGGAATTTTGTGCAGTAAAAAATAAAAAAATGTGCTGTAAAAAACTCAAAACATGCAAAATCGTGCAGTAAAAAACTCAAAACGTACAAAAATGTGCATTTGAAAACTTAATACATGCAGCAATCCATTTATTTACACAAACATGCAAAACTTAACCGACCTTAAATAAACTGAAGCACATTAATTCAATCTGAAATACTTTTGGAATCTAAAATTTGGAAAAACAAAAAAGTATACGATAAACTTTTTTCATTAAAAAAAATATAAATATGTTTATTAAAATTTCGTTTAGCGTGGAAACAAAATATAATAAAATGTTTTTGAAAAATAAATTAATTTTTAAAACTTTCGTGAAAATGTAAGACATTGTCCATTTCAAAATTCTTGGGCTAAAAAAAGTTGATTGATCTTGCCAAAATCATTTTTTATAAATTGATAAAAAACACAGCAAGAAAAAAACACCACCTTCCCATCAATTTTCAGCTCTGAGTATTTATTTGTTCATTGTTTCAATTTTTAAAGACACTCACGGTCGTTTTGGGGATTTTCAAAATTGATAGTCTATCAATTGATAGATATAATGATGATCTAATCAACAACTGACCCTTTGTTCTTAATCAGAAGTAGGGAGTAAAATTTTCTGAGGAAACGTCTTAGTGCTAGGAAGTCATGTCAAATACCAATGCCAGCACACTGAAACCCCCATACTGTTGTGAAGTCTATGTTTTTTTTTTGGTACATTTTACATTGTAACTCCAAAACTACTCCTCCAATCCAAAATTTATCTTTCTCAAGTGATAGCTCACTAAATTTTCAATCAGACCCATATATTAAAAACTTAATATAAAGTCATGTGAAATACCAATGCCAGCACACTAAAACCCCGTACTGTTGTGAAGTCTATGTTTTTTGGTACATTTTACATTGTAACCCCCCATAACTACTCCTCCAATCCAAAATTATCTTTCTCAAGTGATAGCTCACTAAATTTTCAATCAGACCCATACATTAAATTAATATAAAGTCATGTGAAATACCAATGCTAGCACACTAAAACCCCGTACTGTTGTGAAGTCTATGTTTTTTGGTAAATTTTACATTGTAACCCCCAAAACCAAACTACTCATCCAATCCAAAATTTATCTTTCTCAAGTGATAGCTCACTAAATTTTCAATCAGACCCATACATTAAATTAATATAAAGTCATGTGAACTACCAATGCTAGCACACTAAAACCCCGTACTGTTGTAAAGTATTTGGTTTTTGGGACATTTTTCATTGTAACCCCCAAAACTACTCATCCAATCCAAAATTTATCTTTCTCAAGTGATAGCTCACTAAATTTTCAATCAGACCCATATATTAAATTGATATAAAGTCATGTAAAATACCAATGCCAGCACGCTAGAACCCCGTACTGTTGTGAAGTCTGCGTTTTTTTGGCACATTTTATGTTATAACCCCAAAACTACACTTCCGATCAAAAATTTATTTTTTCTCAAGTGATAGCTCACTAAATTTTCAACCAGATCCATATATTAAATTGATATAAAGTCATGTAAAATACCAATGCCAGCACGCTAGAAACCCATACTGTTGTGAAGTCTAAGTTTTTTTTGGCACATTTTTCGTTATAACCCCAAAACTATACTTCCGATCCAACATTTATTTTTCTCAACTGATAGCTGACTAAATTTGCAATCAGATCCATATATAAATTGATATAAAAGTCATGTCAAATACAAATGCCAGCATACTAAAACCCCGTACTGTAGAGAAGTCTATGTTTTTTGGTACATTTTACATTGTAACCCCAAAACTATTCTTCTGATCCAACATTTATTTTTCTCAACTGATAGCTGACTAAATTTGCAATCAGACCCATATATAAAATTTTGGTAAAGCTCTGTAAAATACCCATGCCAGCATGCTAAAAACCCGTACTATTGTAAAGTTAAAGTTTTTTGGCACATATTTCGTTATAACACCAAAAAACTATTCGTCCAATCCAAAATTTATCTTTCTCAAGTGATAGCTCACTAAATTTTCAATCAGACCCATATATCAAATTGGTTATAAAGTCATGTAAAATACAAATGTCAGCACATTAAATCCTCGTACTGTTGTGAAATCCAAGTTTTTTGGTACATTTTTTCGGCATAACCCCAAAACTATTCTTCCGATCCAAAATTTATTTTTCTCAACTGATAGCTGTCTAAATTTGTCAATCAGAACCATATATTAAATTGGTATAAAGTCATGTAAAATACCAATGCCAGCACACTAAAACCTCGTACTGTTGTGCAAATCCAAGTTTTTTTTTGGCACTTTTTTTTCGTTATAACCCTAAAACTGTTTGTTTTATCCGAAATTTTATTTTCTTCAATTGAAAGCTTACTAAATTTACAATTATATCAAATTATATAATGATGAATGAATCCCGCAAAATACCCAAGCCAGCCCACTGTAACATGTGAAATTGTTATTGTTATTTACCAAAACATACTCACTTAGCGTGCTGGCATGGATTTCAATTAAATATTCATGTATAAAATGTGATATCAAATTTAGTAAGCTGTACAGTTGCAAAAAATTAAATTTTGGTTTAGACAAATTGTTTTTTGGACTAATATCCAAAAATAATCTAAATAATTTGGATTTAACAACAGTACTTGTTTTTAGCGTGCTGGCATGGGTATTTTACAGAGCTTGACCCAAAATTTTATATATGGGGTCTGATTTTAAATTTAGTCAGCTATCAGTTGAAAAAAATAATTTTGGATTGGACGAGTAGTTTTGGGGTTATAATGAAAAATGTAACCAAAAAACATAGATTCACAACATTACAGGGTTTTAGTGTGCTGGCATTGGTATTTTTAATGACTTCATATCAATTTAATAAATGGGTCTGATTGCAAATTTAGCCCCAGCTATCAGTTGAAGAAAAAATAATTTTGGATCGAACGAATAGTGTTAATGTTTTAACGAAAAATGTACCAGAAAATGCTGACTTGGGCATTTACATGACTTTATGTCAAATTAATATATGAGGTCTGATAGGAAATTTAGCCTGCTATCAATTGAAAAAATAAAATAAATTTTGGATCGGACGAATAGTTTTGGTGTTATAACGAAATATGTGCCAAAAAACTTTATATACATTGTCGATATTCAGAGTTTACCTAAATCCTCAAAGCTCCTAATTCAATACAATCCTTTAAAAGTAGTATGCCACAAATACATTTGTTTGAGGCAACTTTTTACTTTCAATTTAAAACTAATTAACCTATTTAATTTCTTGCCTTATAATCGTAAATAAAATTTTTTAAAATGAATGATCAAATGAATAAAATTAGATGAATTCGGGTTCAATTGTGCAATTTCATGCAGTAAAACCCGAATTCATGCAATTAACCTCAAAAAGACAAAATTGTGCAATTTCGTGAAAAATAAAATTTAAGAATAAGAATCCTTAGGTCCTAAATGAGATAACTACTTGGGTTAGAGAACGCTAAACCAAACCGAACTAAATGTCCAATAACACAGATATCCGGTCTCTAGTTATATCATTCTGGTTAGAAATTAGACCCTAACCAGATGGAATCAATAAAATTATTTCTGCCAAATAAAATTATTGCTTATACAAAATGCCGGTCCTTTGCATTTTGATATTGTATGTAAAAATATGATTCTTGGGCCTTTAGTTGTAAGCACTGATAATAAGGTCCAATATCTGCATGAGTTTCTTAACTGTCTCTGTCCATCTGTTTTTCCAGATTCCATTTCCAATTCCTACGTTATAATTAAAAATTAGGCTTTTATTAATGCGTGAAAATATCATGGAGGAAATAATGATGAATACATACTTCAGTACAAGATTTTTATTGATAAACAAATAACACTTTCAAGATTAGTTAAAATTATCTATGTTCTTTACTTATGAGAGAAGGCGAAGCCGCGACAGCGGGCGCTAGCGTTCCATATTTTGCTAATTTGACCCATAACAGATACCTATCCTTTCACAGTTGACTCCATACCCACTCGAATCCACTAGTCTCCCATCTTACCACACACTCAACTACCGATAACCCTCCGAGGCTTCTAAAAACAAGATAGCCAAGAGACCTTCTAATGTAGAACTTTTGGACGTGCTATTTGTCAGTAGTTCTTTACGTGTCATTGACATTGTAATAATTCTCCTCAAATTACTTGCATATAATGTATACAGTTGTAAATATCAATAAATAGTTAACAAAAAGTTTATATTTGAATAAAATAATTACTAAAACATGACTTTTTAGTAAAATTTTCTTCTCTGTTGTATTACCACTGACATTTTCATGATACAATTAATCCATTCAATACACATAATGCTTGAGGAAGTTGCGACAATACTTGCAATTAGTTATATTGTCAGTGCACAATAGAAGATTTTGATGATGATTATGATTGTGCCTAGAAGAAGAGGAGACTACAAGAGAAGAACCGATTGTATTATCCTTTTCCCCTCCTCGCAAAATGGTTTATACGGAGCGTTAGGGGCCCAGTTGCCGGAAAAGCTATTTGACTCAGCCTCCCCCGGATTGGGAAGATTTCCTCCCGATCCTAACAACCCCTGCCTCCTAATATAGGGATAAGTCGCCCAGTATTTGTTTTTTTATCATCAGTTCTAATCCAACCGATGTCTATCTTAAGATATGAGATACGACTGTGTACGTGTACCATTGACCTCTTTAAAGGTCCAAACTAAAAAAAATTGCTTTTTTTTCAAAATAATAATTATTGTATAAAAAAAAGTAATCAGATTATCAAAAAATTAAAATTAAAATAATAATAACCATTGGTAATTAAAAATAAGAATAATTAATCATAAACATACAATAAGAATATGATAGTTTGACTATTAAAGATGTAAGAAGAAGATGATATAGTATGCAGTCAGAAGAAAAAAAAAATTACGACCAAGTAAAAAACTTTTTATTAAGTGCTAAGTTTCGACCTGCCATGGTTGTCTTCATTAGAGCTAAAATTAACCAAAAACTAGATGTTACCAAATGATAACTAACAGATAAACATAATGACAAAGAGCTTATAGCATAATAGAATATGACATGGATACCATGGTATAACAAAAAATCCAATAATAGTGTAATAATGCCTATCGAAATAAGCAGATATAGTAAAAACTGCTGATACAAAGAAGCGTAGAAAGGATGAGGACAAGAAAGGAATTATGAGAGCGAAAAAATATAAGAGATAGAGAAAAAAATTATTAAATAGGGCTACCCAGTTTAAATGGGTTGCTACATACACAGCATACTTAAATCAATTTCCATTTGACATTAGATAATATTCAATAACAAAATAAATATACCACAAAAAAACCCGTATTAGTCATTTAAAAAAAAAAAAATATATTAACTCCACCTGTTAAAACGATCGATCCCATGCGAATTATAAAATTACAGTTAAAAAAAATATACAAATTTGGGCATAAGGTAAAGTAGCAATAACTATACAACTATATAAACTTATAACAACTAAAATAATCATGCAATATATATATATATATATATATACTAGTATATATATATTAATATTTTTCTTTCCTTTTACACTTCCCAAACCATCAGCTATTATATATGTGGTGGTGTATTATTCCCAGGGAGCATAATATTTTCTACTAACACAGCCACACAGCCTCATATCCCAGGTCTTCTATCAAGCTCCTTGTTCTCTTCTGTATAGCTCCGCGAGCTCCGAACCATAGGCCTCTCTCGTTCAACTCTCTCTCTCCAAAAGTCTTACGGAACATTTCTTTAAGGAAAGGGATGCATCTTTCATAGATTTCTTTTTTTTCCCTTTCCACTTTATCCATACAATATAATAATGCTAAACAAGAGTATACCTGTGGCACTTGTGAATAGTATGCTGGAAAATTTTGTGAATTGTCCTTAATGGGTATCGCCGGAAAACTATTTTTTTGCTCTATTTGTGTCTACATGTCGAAGTTAACCGGCTTGAACAAAGATGAACATTCCTTTGAAAATATTCGATTGGAATATTGAACTTTCATATTTGAAAAATGATTCAAATGCAGATATTACACAATCTACAATTAAACTATATACTTTTCATTTTTTGACATGAATATGGCTACTTGTGAGGGGGTTTGTAATTTTTTTCACCTTCGAAAACGTAACAAGGTTTCCTCATCAGAAATTTATCGGAGAATATTTTTTTTTTATTGGGCCCAAACCAGATACATATTCTCTCATAGTAGACTCCACACCCACTCGAATCCACTGGTTTCCCAACTTGCTATACATTCAATTCCCGATAATCCTCCGAGGTTTCTGATGGAATACTTATTGTATACAATGTATACAGTTGTAAATAACAATAAAAAGTTAATAAATAAATAAAAAAGTTTATTTGTAAATTATTTGTAAATTATTTGTACATGGATAATCTGCTTAGGATTAAATAATTCTTGATCTATAAATCATCTCGAATATCAGCCGACTGGTAGTAAACTAATCCAGGAAACACTAACGGCCTCATCCTCGTCTGATATCCTAAACCTTTGAACGCAAAGGCAGTAATCGTATTGTCTACCCTTCTGTTCTATTGCATTCCAATTGATCTTCATTATCCTCAGTTATGAGCTTCCTGGAATTTAGCCCAACCACATTGAGGAAAATGTTTTATATAGTATCGATGTTTAAACCATTCCAATTGGTACTATTATGCTTAAGTTACACATCTCACAAAATGATTACTTGCAAGATACTTAAAAACTCAAAAAACTTAAACATTGATCGTCCTGAACAACCATATTCAGGCGTCAAATCATTTTAAACAAACAGTCATTGACAGTAATTCCATATAGGGTACTGTATGATCTTTTTTTTGGGATTTTCTTCAGAAAAAAATCTTATGAAGAAATACGAAAATGCAACAGTGACAGTTTTTCAATTTATAGTTCTATAGCAGGCCGAAGCTGGGACACTAGCATTCCTTTGTATGTAACTATTAGAAAAGCCACTTAAGGAACCAATGATTATATAGAAGGATGGATACAATAAATATTGATGGATTTATTGCAACTTCTATTAGGATTATTTTATTTGAAAACTTGTTTCGAATCTTAAACATTCATCATCTGTTCTAAAACATACAAAATTTTCAAAATATCAGCACTTTGTTACAGGGTGAGTACCTGTAAGTATAAAAATAAAACTATAAACCGACACCAGATCAAAGGATTTTATGTTACTACATTTATTTGTATATTATACAACGTTTATGGGAAAAAACGTGGTTACCTCAAAAAAGTCTTAAAATTATCGTATATCTGCAACGGATTGGAATAGAAAGATAAGGTCTGCGGCCTTTTTTTCATTTTTTATTTAGTTTCACCTATTTTTTTTTTTTTTTTTTTTTTGCACTAAGAGGGACTGACTCTGTATATTAAAGCTTTAAGAAGACGAGAAATCAAATATATTGGTACTCACTTAAGGAGGCAAAAGAACTAGGACCTTCCGGTTTTCCCTGTGACTGGTTGGCTTTTTCAAATTAATGAGGAGATAAAGGCAAGGGCCGGTAATGCTTATTATTTCTCGGTCGCAAAACTACTCAGTTCGCGCTTACACTCAAGAAATTTAAAAATCGGTATATATAAGACTATTATACTACCTACAGTTATCTACGGATGGGAAACCTGGCCACTCACGCTGATTGAGGAACAAAGCCTTAAAGTTTTCGGAAATAAAGTACTTCGTAGAATATTTGGCCCAAAAAAAGGATAAAGAAATGGGGGAATTTAGAAGGTTTCACATTGTGTAACTGCGGGAGTTATATCAGGTAAATATAGTTCAGTTAATAACAGCACAACGGTTGAAATTTGGATATCTTCAGATTTAGTAATGACTGAATTCCGAAAAAATTAATCTGTTTTAAGCAGTCGGGTAAAAAAACCGAGGGGGTAGACCAAGACGTATATTAGAGGATTCCATCAAAACCGACCTTGGGGATTTGGATTTGGGTTGGAGGGAGGTGTATGGTCATTGGTTAGTGGTGTCGGCATCGAACCGTTCGCTAATCCTCTTATTTATTATTATGAATTGCTTAGTTTTTGTTTGTTCTCTCTTTTTTTTTTCTTCTTATTTTATTTTTATTGTACATAATGTTTGAATTATGTAATTGCCCGCATTTGTGGCAGATTGTAATAATTACTCAATAGATTTCTTTAAAAAAAAAAAAAAAAATGTTATTAAAGAATGTTAAAAAAAGAGACTTCGTTATTCATTAAAACTAAATATAAAATGAACATTAGTTGACCTCCGGAGTTGTTTTGTATTTCTATAAATTATTATTTTAAATCAAATCAAGTCTCTTTTTTAAAATTTTCTATTGTATGTTTTGCATTATAGAATAATAGAAACGTATTCCTTTAGTTGAAATGTATGATAGATTCACAGAAAAAAACACCTCCTATTTGCACTTGATCAATATCGCTTCCCTATTGTTGGAATTTTGTTCAATCCAAAAATCGGACATTGACCTGTGTCAGTCCAATAGGATTGTCCGGAGGGGGTCGGATAATACCTTCTAATTCTGAAAACACTAAAACCACCAGATCCCCCAATCCAATCGATATACACCCATTCTACATCCGGTAGGGAAACCGTAATACAAATTGGAATCGTATATCTCAAATATGTATCATCTTCTCTCATCGTAAAAACCTGATCATTTTCCTCATGAAATTTGTGATTTTATTTGTTTGTTTTTTCTAACAAATATATATGATTAGAAGACATTACGTGCTTGAAAAGATTAACTTTTTTCTATTTCTATTTATAATAAAATCTAAATCTAAATTATCAGTATATAATAATTTTAGGAATAGGTTTTGACCTAGATCCTACAACATATACTCATACTTTTTTTTATTTTACTGACATGATCAGGAAGTTTTGTTTAAAATATGAACACCCGCTCTAATATGTTACGAACGTAGATATTTTTAACTAAAAATTGATGGTTTATTTGTTAATAGACAAATATATCGTATCGAATTAAGCAATTGAGCATTATTTCTCCAATGATATTTTCATGTAGAGCAGTCAAATGTTAAAACTTAACCTGTTTACCTTTTCACTGATTAGGTGTTTGAAGATTACGTAAAAGCATAATTGGATATCCAATTTTTAATTTTAATGTATGAGTTGCTAATCTAGATGGACAGAGACTATTAAGAAACTTTTGTGGATAAAGGACTGTATTTTACAACTGAAGACCCATGAATCATTTTAGTTGATATTTTTACACCCAATATCTAAAAGCAAAAGATCGACATTTTGATTTGGTAATAATATTTATTTGGCAGATTTAATTTTTAAAATTAGCAAGCTTCGTATCTGCCAGATAATAACATTGCTGAAAATTATCATTGCTAAACCTTCCTGTAACTATTGAGATAATGCATTTAAAATTTTCAAGGGTTAATAGTTTTACCATTGTAAAATAAATAGCGCAATAGTGCTAACCACATATCTGTCAATTTTCAAACTCCACTGGGATCTTAGTCCGACCAATAAACACATTGCAGAGTGCATGAAATGTGCGATAATTTTTGACTTGACAGCATCGTTAGGAGTAGTTAAGAGGTAACCATACTAAAAGTCCCCACCCGAGGGGGGTGAGCTAAGGGTGGGGGGGGGGAGGGTCGAAGGTCCTAATTTTGTGTTTTTCGAATATATATCGAAAACGGTGGACTATAGAAAAATATGCTACAAATCAAAATTAAAGCTAATTAGATTTCCCATAAAATTAATTATATACATATTCGTCGAAATTCCAACGGTTTTCGAGATATACGTTATTAATAATAGATAATTTTAGAAATAAAAAAATGTGCTACCTATGTAGTGAGATTTTTAAACTCAACTGGGATATGCATGTCGCAACATATATAAAAATATTTTTTAATAATATAATTGAGGAGGTTAGGTGCAAAACTCGTTCGTTCCATTTTTTTTTTTTTTTTTTAAATTGAGATGACAGTGGATTCTAAAATATATTAAATAGGTATCTTTAAAAAATATAATAAATATGTGTAAATTTTATCAAAAATTTCAAGCTCTATATAACACCGTACCTTTGTATCTCATGTAGAATGGCGCTTGTCATATATCGGCCAATTTTCAAACTTCACTGTTATCCACCGTTATATTACCGCATTATTTATTTATTTATTTTTTTTAATAAGAACTTGATTTTAAATTAATAGATTTTATTATTGCTAAAATTTCAGTAGGTTTTTGTCGTTAGTGATCACAACCGAAAAATAGCTTGTCCCTTTATATAACAGTACAAATAACAGTTTGTAATATCACTATTGAATTACTCCACAGACAAATGATTGCTAATAGAGCTTTTAGCAATTAAAAAAAATTGATTTGATTTAATATTATAATTTATAAAAAAAAAAAAATAAAAATAAAAAAAACATATCCGGAGGTAAACTCAAGTTATATTTAGTTTCAATAAAAAAATAATATAATTAATTGAGTTATTTGTGGTTCTTTAAATGATTTGAAAGCCCCAGAAGCTATGTACATACGAAGCGGCCTGTCAGGTGCGTATGCAAAACTTTTATAAAAAACAGAGTGTTTTCCTCTTGGAGATGATCTAGAATATTTGACAGATTTTTCGCTGCTGTGACGCATCGATGTCACGCAACTTCCTCTTTCTGTATCTCTCGCTCTTCATAAGCACCAATAACGTAATATTTTGTTATTGTGTTTTTGGTAACGGTTCGGATCGGCGACACCACCAAACTAGGTTGACCCGCGCTACACCGACCAGTTCGATCCTTACACTTCACTTCATGTTTACATTTTTCGATAGTTCATTCCTATAACCTCACATGTAAACAATCACTTCTACAGTTTCAACTTGGATTGTGTTTTTTTAGTTTGTTATATTGATATTTAAACTTCTTAAATGTAAATAAGTGAAACAGAAGGTAACAACACGAGGATTTAGTGTTTTATGAATTCATGTTTTCTTATTTCATCTAAGCTTATGTGTAAAACTGTTATAAAAAACTTAAGAAGATTAATTTGTACATGGATTTGGTGTTTTACATATTTATATTTGTTCTATCAATTTAAGTGATAAAATTTACAACTTGTAAAAGTGTTATGAAACTTAACAAGATTTATTTGTACATGGATTTGGTGTTTTATATATTTGTATTTGTTGTTTCAATTTCAGTATACATATTTTGTGAATGGATTCTTTGTCATCCATATTACTTTTTGTGCTAAAGTGAGATAGATTGTATAATTAATTCAATAAAACATATCAGTTTATAAATAAATGTGAGAAAGTATATCACAGGTTTTTTATGTTTTCTTATTTCCACTTCCCATGAGAAAATATAGCAGAAATTAACATCTTCACTTTCAACTAGGATTCTGTCTTATATTATATAATGGCTTGTATCATGGAGAATTGACAATGTGAAAATAATCACAGATTAAGAGGTAAATGACACATTACTATATAATTGTAGAACTATTGGTATAATGTTATAGATTAATGTGTTTTTAAAAAAAATTAGAAGCCTGATGATGAAACATTATCACAGAAACACGTACCTACAAATGTTAAATAAATAGGAGTTATGCCAAATAAATACTTAAGGATTCTGTCTTTTTTATATTTATAATTTGTTATTTTCACTTCTCTGAGAGAAAGTTCATCAGGAATTAACTTTACTGGTGGTTCAGTAGTATATTAATTGTTGATTAAATTAATATTAATTCAAAATTGATTTAGTGTCTTATATTTCGATATTTCCTTATTTTCACTTTAATATTTTCTTATTTCTCATTTTAATATTAGAAGGTAAACAGAAGTTAATATTACTTTGAACAGAGATTTAGAGTTTCTCAGTAAATGTAAGAGAATAACCTTTTTCCTCTAAAAGCAGCGACTAGAACATCGAAATATATCGGAACAAGGTTAGAATCGATAAAAGGTATTCTGAGCGGGTTTAGGGGTTGGTGTCGCCGATCCGAACCGTTACCGTATTTTTTTTAAATTATTATTAATTCTTATTAATTTGAGTTGATACATCCAAGGAGGCTAAACGGATTTGTGAAAGATATCGATAGTGGCAGGTTCGTGGAATGGCCCTAATAGGTTAAACCCGTTTATAATTATTTTGAAAGATTGTAAATGATTTTCGTTGTTTTATCTGTTTGAAGGCAATAACATCATAATCCTTCAACAGCATAGCTATGTGAATAACTCATTTTTATATAATAATTATTTTACGTATTGTCAAGTTTAAGGCGATTAATAAATTATTCAGTTGTTCATGTTATTCTCATTTTTTCATTGTTTATAGTAACGTTTTTCAAAAAATTTTAGATTGTATTTTACTAGAACTTTTTGAAAATAAAGATGTACGATTTTTATTTTATTTTAGTTTACATCTATATATAATTTTACCGGCCGCTCAGCTTTTGTAGGCACAACTTTACTAATAATTAATATTGATGAATTAATTGCCACTTCTATTCAAATCATTTTATTTGAAAACTGGTTTCGAATGTTAAACATTCATCATCAGGCTTAAATCATTCAAAATTTTCAAAACATCGGAACTGGGTTACAAAGATTATATATACATTTTTTTTTGTATTAAAAATTTAATACAAAAAATCAAATATATTGGCACTCACATAAGAAGGTAAACGGACTTTTGAAAGATATGAGGAAAAGTGGAAATGGGTCAGGTAGCGTGGGAACTTTCGGTTTTCCTTATTACTGGTTGTATTTTTTCCGTTCCCATTGGAAACAAATTTAATATGGAACTGTTCGAAATATTTATCCAATCTTTAAACAAAAATCTGGATTGGTTTTGAAAGATTTTATTATTTCCGATTCATAAATATTTAATTTTAGGCTATTTTCTACTTGATTTATAAATGTAACTCCCAAGTCTTTATTGAATTTTTTTTTTTCTCATTTAGATGGATAGCGAAGTTGTATTTCTTGGTCTTATTATTGCATGCTCTTTTTTGTTCTTTTAATTATTGATTTACTGATCGTCCAGTTACTGGATAAATATTTCAAATATTCCAATTTTAAAGTTGTTTCCATTAGATACGAAAAAAAAATAGTCATAAGAAAACCCCAAAGGGTTATCCTAATTACCTCCTCTCCCACTCATGATATATTTCAGTCCGTTTTGCCTCCTTAGGTGAGTACTATTATATTTGAATTCTACTATTACATTTTTAAAAGGACTTTAATAGATAGATAGATAGAAAATAAATTTTATTCTGGGACAAAGTCCCTTAAAAAAAACAACAAATGAATTATGAAAAGTAAATCACATCTGGCCAAGATATTTTAAATAAAATAATGAAATAAGATAAAATAAAGTAAATACAAGTTTATAATAAAATAATTTTAAGGAAAAAAAATCTATAAGCAATTATATAAACAAACACACTTTTTTTTTTTTTTTCTTCTTTTCCTTATATGGTATCCCCATATAAAGACCGTTTATTTGTATATTAACATGTTCCATGCCTTACAGGCATACTACATGTTTTACAATGTTATAAAAAGTTAACATGATTGGTTTAGAATAACGTACATAACGTAGTAATATAACAAAAATATTTAAAGAAAATCACAAAAAAAAAAGAAAAGAAATAACAAAAGTCAACAAGAAACTACCTTCGCTGCCCATCATTTGTCAGTTTGTCAAAGTCGATCTTTCGTATAAACGTGAGTAAGTCAATCGTAAATTTAGAGAACAAATTTTGTTCTGTCTCTGGCCATGTTCCATGTTTGAGAATAATATTTTTTACTAGATTAATTCTGTGTCTTTCAAATGCTTTACATTCATAAAGTACATGTCTAAAATTTTGAGTCTGTCCGTCTTCATTACATATGTCAGATCGTATTATGTTAAATCGTTTGAGATATTGTTTAGAGTTTCCGTGTTCTGTCATTAGTTGTGTTAGTTTGTAGTTGTTACTTTGTAAGTGTTTGTAATTGTTGTGTGTAATGTGAGGTATAAATCTGTGTAAGCTTGGTGACTTTGATGAGGACACCCACAATTGGTCCCACTTTTTAACCATATCAGAACTTATGTCCCGCTTTATATATGATAATGGAACTTTGTTATACGAAGGTAACAAATTACTTTTAGCCGCCTCTTTGGCTAGGTAATCGGCCCTTTCGTTACCCTCAATTCCAAAGTGTGCTTTAACCCATTTATAGAGACCATTTTCCCTTTGTTCTTAATGGTTATTAAATTTCGTCTGATTAGGTCAGTCAAATAGTCATGTATGGCTGTATTATTAATCAACTCTATTAAAATTTTACTGTCCGTATGCATTATAATATGTGTGTTAGTCGTTTGAGGTTCGTTAATTATGTATTCCGTAACTTTCAAAACAGCGAATTTCTCGGCTTGGTTATTTGAACAGTACGATTCTAGTTTATATTGATGTTCTATGGTTCTGCCATCTTGAGCTTTAAATAACCATGCACATCCAACGTTCTCGCTGTCCTTACTACCGTCCGTATAGATTTCTGTTTTGTCGATATTAACTGAATAACATTTGGGTGTAGTCCACAAATTTGATGCAGGGTGTATCCAAAACTTACAGTTTATGTTTTTTTTTATTTTGTCTAATGTTAGGTCTTTATATCCTGTCTTTGTGTTTTTAATGTTAAACAATGTCGTTAATTCGTCAATTTTTAATTGAACTGGCAAAATACCCGCCAATAATGTCGCAGCATCAAATGACAACGTGCGGTATCCTTTGCATATTTTGATTGCAATGATCCTTTGTAGCCTTTGTAGTTTTATAACATTTTTTTTACGAAGTACAGCTGGATGCCAAACATGTACAGCATAAAGCATTTTAGGGAGGATAGCTGCTTCATATATTACTTTTAAAACCTCTGATTTAAGGCCCCATGTTGCTCTAGCACCTATTGACAGACCGTTAATCATCCGTAAAGTGTCGTTATAAAGGTTGTCTAAGTGCCTGTTCCAATTTAGTTTTCTATCGAAGAGTACACCTAAATACTTCATTGTGTCACATTGGGCTAGTCTAACTGTATTGAGTCGTATGTCTAAGTCTGGTACTCTCCTTTTTCTTGTAAAAATAATGAATTTAGTTTTTTCCAAATTAAAGTTAAGTTTATTACCTCTAGTCCAATGCCCTAGTCTTGATAGTGTCAGATTTGCTATTTCCTGGAGTTCATCAAAGTCTTTTCTTTTTATAAGTAACAGTAAGTCATCTGCATAAGCTAGTAACGTTGTATTTTCATGTAAGTCTGTTTCGAAAACTGTATTAATTAATACGTTCCATAATATTGGTGATAATGCTGATCCTTGAGGAGTTCCTAAAGTCAGTTTCTTTTCTATTGAGTGATAGTTTGTCTGAGCAGTAAGTTTTCGGTCAGTGAAATAATGCTGAATAATTGTGTATAAGTTTTTTGGGCAGTCATATTTTTTAAGATTATGTAGAACCGCAGGCCACCAAGCATTGTCAATAGCTCCAGCAATGTTTAAAGAAACTACTAATAAGTTACTTTTTTGGTGGAGCGTGTTATTGATTTGTTCAGTCAGTTCGTTGAGGGCTTGGTCAGTTCCAGATTGTGGTCTAAATCCAAATTGATGTCTGTCAAGTATTTCATTAGTCGTTAATTGGTACATTAGTCTATTTTTTAATATTTTTTCAAAAACCCTACCCATCACAAGAAGCATACTCAATGGTCTAAGTGAATATGAATTTGATTTAGTAATCAGAACTAGTTTACCCACTTTCCAGTCCAGTCCAAAATTTGTTACAGCTATTTATAAAATTCTATTTAAAAGAAAGGAATTTCCAAACAAACACACTTATGTTCACACAAAACCATATATAAAATCGGTAAAGGAAAAAAATATTACAAAAATGATTGAAACATGTAATTTCTGGATTTACACCTAGTGAAGTATGAAGAAAAATAATATTTGTTGGGAGGGAACAGATAAAAATATAAAATAAAAAATAAAATTGAAAACATATTTGTGTAACAGTGAAAAGATTATCATAAGAAGGATTGAAAACGTTTTTTATTCCATATGCTGGTATGATATTCGTTATAGAGCATCTATATGATTAAATAGCGTTCATCTGGAGGGAGATAAGATGGTAAAGAGGTGTGCTTTAAGAATTCCTAGTAAGATGCGTTGCGAATGGTGGGAGGAAGAGAATCCAAAGAATAGCGGAACGGGCAAGAAAGGAACGTTGGAATGCTGTCCTTCGGGATCTTGTAAGTAGTGATTGGATTGAGGACTTGAAATGGAGGATGTTATGGATAAAAAGAGGGTGGTGTGTGTTAATAGCTTGGAAGAGGAATATACCAAGGAAGTAATCTCTACGGAAGTTAGGGGAAAGACAATTTAACCCGGTGTAGGACAAATATTATGGAGCAATTCATGATACATTCAATCTTTTCTCAAGAGTCGTCGAAAGCCCACCATAAATCTCACATCCACAGTCAAAATGGGGGAAGATGAGGGAGAATATTAGGAGTTTACGAGTGTGTTTCATGTTTCATAAACGCGATTTATGAGCATCACATGAATCCTACGCCCACTAAGCAATCACCTTCGACTTCAACGAGCTTTTTAAATGAATCCAGATATGTTCGAGCAAACCTGCCGCGGATTAATCTTCCTAAATTTGGGGGAAATTACAGTGAATGGCCCACCTTTAGAGACACTTACACTTCCTTGATCCATGGTGAAGCAACTATTCCAAAAATTGAAAAGTACCACTTCCTGTTAGCTTGTTTGTTTGGGCCCGCTCGTTCGCTCCTCAAGAGTATACCGCTGTAAGAAGATAATTATGATCAAGCGTGGACTACCTTGTCTGAGACCTATGATAACAAGAGTGTGCTAGCTATGCACCATTTAAATGCACTTTTAGATTTCAAACCGTTGCCTGGGAAACCAAACCTTAGCTCCTTGAAATCGTTCATTTCGGAGGTTGGTGAGAACGTACAAGCCTTCACGCTTTTGAACGTACCGTCTGCTGACGAATTTATATTGTTTGCGCTAGCAATTAGATGCTTAGACCCAACTACAAGGCGGGACTTTGAAAAGAAAAATGTCGACATTGATTTTCCAAAATTTGAGAGCTTAATCAAGTTTGTAAAAGATGAATGTAGAATTTTGGAACTTACAGACGTTCGCTCTACAAATTTATCCTCAGACTCATCACCACGATAATGCGGATTCGAAGTCAAAATTCAAGACGGCCTTAGTTGTGGATGGAAAATCAACTCGTCCTACAGGGCAAAAGGGAAAACATTTAACCACAAAGTCAACATATTCATGCCCGGTATGCAAAGATACCCATTCTCTTTATTCATGTAGTAAATTTCGTCAGGCAACAAACAGATATAAGAGGAAACTACTCAGTAATTGGAAGGGTTGTCTACACTGCCTAAATCCAAACCACGTTGCAAAAGTATGTCCTTCGACGCATAATTGTAATAGATGCAGCAAACGGCATCATACTTGGCTTCACGTGGACGAAGATTCGGAAAGCATGCCTGCCAGTAACAGCACAACTACAAGAAAGGGTTCCTCAAATACAATAGGAACCACTTCTGTGTCTCTATCCACCAATGCAAGATTTAAGGACGTAGTCCTGGGTACTGCTTGTGCAACGATCAAGGATCATAGAGGGAATTTCCAACCTGTGCGCATGGTACTAGACTGTGACAGTCAGTGCTCATTTATCTCGTATGAGTGTCTTAAGCGCCTTCAATTATGCGTTAAGCCATCCACAGTGACGATATCGGAAATTGGTCAAACATCATTGGCAGGATCATATGGCATCGCGCAATGCACTATTCGACCATCTCAAGGCAAGTTACAACTGAAAACCAACGCTGTGGTAGTCAACAATGCCACAAGTGAACTTCCTCATGTTGAACTACCCTCAGAATTTCTTGAGGCCTATAAAACTTTTCAACTAGCAGACCCGACATTTTATCAGCCTGGAAGCATTGAGTTCCTTTTAGGAGCTGATCTCTATTTTGACATCATCATGCAAAGGCCTATTACAATACAACCGAGTTTCCCAAAACTCATTCCCACCATCTTTGGGCATGTGGTAGCTGGGCCTTACGAAAGCCATTGCGAACAGGGCTTAAAGAGACATGCTCTTTATGTTCACGGTACCAATAATTTAAGTGAAGAAATTTCGAAATTCTGGCAGATCGAGGAAATACAATCACGTACTCTCCAATCCCCATCGGACCTTTAATGTGAGCAGCACTTTATAACAACCCAATCCCGAACTCCAGAAGGAATATATAATTCGGTTACCGTTCAAAGAATCATTTCCTGAAGATCTTAGTGAATCGAAAGGACAAGCCCTTAAACGATTTTACAGCTTGGAATCAAAACTAGCAAGAAATCAAACGGCGTCAGGAATACGTTACCTTCATGGGTGATTATTTGAGCCTTAATCACATGGAATTGGCTACAGAACTAGGATCGTACTTTATTCCGCACCATAGTATAATTAAAGAAGATGGTGACAACTTCAAAATTCATGTGGTATTTGACGCCTCTGCCTCAACCTGTAGCGGATCTCTCAATGACTTTCTGCACACTGGTCCTAAATTGCATAAGGACATCACTGACATCTTAATCAAATTTAGATGCCATCAAATCGCCTTCACAGCGGACATCGTGAAAATGTACCGCCAAATTCTCTTGTCTCCCGAAGACAGGCAATATCAACATATATTTTGGAGATAAGACCCCTCAAAACCTCTTCAAGAATATAATTTAAATACGCTGTCATATGGGCTGTCAGTCGCCCCGTTTCTGGCTCTCAGAGGTATCCAGCAGTTAATTATGGACGAAGGCCAAGCCTACCCTTTAGCCTCAAGGGCACTAACTGAAGAAATTTACGTGGACGATATTGTTCCTGGCTCTTCTGATATAAGTTCAGCGTACAAGCTCAAAGAAAAATTAGTCGACCTACTGCACAAAGGAGGGTTTGAGCTCAGCAAATGGCCAAGCAATGCCCCAAATCTCATTGATGGCCAGCAACAGGTACCACTGAACCTAGCGTCACACGAAACCTGTTTAAAAATCTTGGGACTCCAGTGGGATCCATCAAGGGATATCTTCACATACCGTATTAAGCCGATTTCTTCAACCATATTTACCAAGAGAACCGTCTTATCGATTATAGCCAGGATCTACGATCCGGTAGGCTACATTGCCCCAATTATATTTTATGCCAAGCATATACTGCAAAACCTTTGGAAGGTAAAATTGGATTGGGACGACAAACTCCCTCTACATTTACAACAGACATGGTCTAATTTCATTACTCAGCTTCCGGTTTTATGTGATGTAGCTATTCCCCGTTATATTTGGACACACGGAGCGGTTGAGTGTGATGTTATCGGTTTTAGTGATGCCTCAGAGCGCGGTTACAGCGCAGTCATTTATTTACGAGTTGTTAATGACGGTAAGGTCACTTCGCAGCTGATAAAATCGAAAACAAAATCAGCCCCGACCAAACCATTAACCATCCCAAGGTTAGAACTGTGTGGAGCCCTACTTCTCGCCAGAGTATATACTTCTCTCCAAGAATTTCTTCAGCGACTACCAATAAGAGAACATTACTGGTTCACCGATTCAACGATTTTCCTGGGGTGGTTAAAAACGCCAACATATAACTTGAAGACCTTTGTAGTTCATCGAATTGTAGCAATTACAGAAAAAACTCGAACAGAGGATTGGTATCACATATCAAGCGAAACAAACGCCGCTGATAGCGCCTCCCGAGGTGTATTACCACTAGATTTATTGCAACATCCTATTTGGTGGAATGGACCTTCGTGGTTAACTGCTGATAGAAACAGCTGGCAAATACAGGATAATGAAACTAAATCAGTTACTGATCCTCCGGAAATGAAACCTGCTTTGTTGACAACTCTAGTTGCGGAAGGGAAAAAACCATATCTGATTGAATGGTCTGAACTTTTTTCATACTATGGTCGGCTGATGAGAGTAATGTGCTACGTTCTCCGTTTTGTCAATATGTTATTAATTAGGAAACCAAAGAAAACTGGAACCATTCAAGCCAAAGAACTAGAAATAGCTGATCGAATATTTATCAAAATTATTCAGAACTTTTACTTGAGACAAGAATTTCCGGATTCGGAATTGTTACCAATATCTATTTCTCTAAGGCGTCTTAATGCAATTCGTGATGAACAAAACATTATTAGAGTTGGAGGGCGATTACAAAACTCCAATCTTCCTGAGAAGAGTATACATCCAATCTTAATTCCAAAATGTCACTACGCCAAACTCTTAATCGATTATCACCACCGAGCTTACCTTCATTTAGGACCATCCGCCCTACGAGCCATGCTCCAAAGAACATATTGGGTTTCGATGGGAGCCCTTCATGGGGGTGTTACCTGCTTCCAGATTCGTCGAAGGAAAGCCATTTCAGCATACAGGAGTCGACTTCGGTGGGCCTTTCGTCATTCGGAAATCTCCTCGGAAAAAGGGCTTACAGAGCAAGGCATACCTGTCACTCTTCATTTGCATGACAACAAAAGGTGTCCACTTGGAACTGGTGTCTAAGTGTACGACTGAGGCATTTTTGGCTGCTTTCGACAGATTTATCTCAAGGCGGGGAGCGCCATACCGAATGTACTCCGATTGTGGAACTAATTTCATTGGAGCTGCCAACAAACTAAAGGAGCTTCTCAAATAGCAACGTTTGAGGGAAACACAAAATGACATAATGTACCACGCTTCTTCAAAGGGAATCGAGTGGTCATTCAACCCTCCCCATGCCCCTCACTTCGGAGGGAATAAAATCCGTTAAGACGATTTTACGTAAGGTAATGGGAGATACTCCTTTCAAGATTGAGGAACTTTCCACGATTTTTGCTCGCATTGAAGCCATCTTTAACTCCCGACCTCTCCTAACACTCGAATCTGATCCGGAGAGTTATGAAAGCTTAAAACCAAGGCATTTCTTAATAGGTTGTCCAATAACCGGCAGACCCGAAGAAACCCTGTGGGACACCAGAGAACAGACTCGATCGTTGGCAACTAGTACAACAGAGAACAGAACACTATTGGCGCAGGTGGCGAACAGGATATTTACATCAATTGCAGCAGCGAAGCAAGTGGATTAAGAATGAACCCAACCTTAAAGTAGGAGATCTGGTTGTAGTTAACGAAGCCAACTCCCCTCCGCTTTATTGGCCGTTAGCCCGAGTTCACGATATTCATCCTGGAGAAGATGGAGTATTTCGCGTGATAACTCTTCGTTTTGCTTCGGGCGTTATTCTTAAGCGACCCTTGACCAAAGTTATATCTCTTGCTCCCGTAACTTCGTCTGAAAGCATGGAGAATTGAAAATTCCAGGTAGAATTTTGGTGGACTGCATGTTTCAGAAACAATATTACTTTTTTTTGTATTTGAAATTAAATTAAACAAAATAAGTTTGATTTATTCAAAGTAGCTCATTATTTTTGTTTTCTTTGTTTCTTGTAAATATAATTATATAAAAAGGTTTAATTTCCTTTAAAATTGTATTTAACTTACTTAGATTTAAAATTATTTTATTTCATAATTATAAAAGAAAGGAGACCGTGATTCTTATGGTTAGTAGCACAGTGTATACATACTAGTGTAAACACGGACAACAATGTTTACTGCCCAAAAACTCTCCCGAGATAAGGCCAGTGCTGCCCGGACTGTCGACGGAGTAACGAGTACTGCCCCGACTGTTGACGGAGTAACGAGTGCTGTCCGGACTGTTGACGGAGTAACGAGGGCTATCTCGAATGCTGAGGAAGGAAGATAGCGGCTCAGGACAACAGTCGGCGAACATGTTCGCTGCCGTACTTTCTTCTCTCACCTCACCACAACATCTTGATGCATCCAGGGTGCATCGGAAGATGTAAACATTTATGAACCACAGGTACCCTATATCCTTACTGACCACGGCAGTGACCAATAGACTTTAAACGATAATTAATTCAATAGACAATACGGTAATTATCTCCAGTGCTATGATTTAAACGCAGTTTTATTTCCATTTTTTTATGGTACAATTATTACATTTAATAATTGTTAACCATAGACTTAATTCATTTTTATTTTTATTGATAATCTATTTTTTCCCGTTACTATCCGCAGCTGCGAGGGAATTTATTTGTTTTGTGATTTATGTATATATTGTTAATTTTCTTTTTGATGTTAATGAATAGTGTTTCTTTTATGTTCAATCTTCCAGAAAGTTTCTTTCTTTCTTTTATTTTTTTTATCATTTCTTATGTAGCCATAAAATTAATTTGGCTTTAATTAAGTAATTAACGACTGGCGCATTTACTAAGGACAGATTAAGACTTTTATAGCTAAAGTCTATCATGCCTTAACAGAGTGGATAGAGGAAGTAAATGCCGGGAATGGTGAAATAATTTTCAGGATGCCAATTGATCATCTTGGGACAGATAATATGTAACTAGATGCTGATGCTTTGAAAATATATGTTTTAGAACTGATGAATGTTTAATATTCGAAACTAGTTTACAAATAAAATAATTTTAAGAGAAGTGACGATTAATTTATCGTTCCGAATTGTGTCGATCTTTGTATACCATCATGCGGAGCTCACTTGATGGATTCTAGATCTCCTCCCACATTTTACATTTTTACTCATTTTACCTAAGAAAATTAAATTCTTAATAAATAACATTAACAATACACAGATCTTGAAATAAAACAAGTTTATCATAAGATAATAAAATAACAACATTGGAAAAGCTCCGAAAGTGCTGAGAAGAAGGTTTTCATATTCCCCCGATCTGATAGTAAAGAGCTATTGGAGGTGGCGAAATAAATCGAGAGAATACCCGACTGGGGGGCATTAACCGTGAATCAGGCGGTATATATTAACTCGGATTTGGGACAGATAGATAGCGAACGAGCGAACTTAGTTATCAGCTTCCCAGCCGAAATTACCAGCTGCGTCGGTGGCTTCTTTCATTCTGATAGGAGCCTGCGTCGGTTATGCTTGGAAAGAATGATTTGATAATTTTTTGTTAAATTTCTTTCTTTCTGTTATGCAGTTTCTATCTTAATGATTTTGTTGTATGATAGTAAATATAATTATTTCGACACGGTTATGTATTTGGCTGGGGGTCCAATATTTCTTGTGTAATATTTTTTTTCAAACTCAAAAATGTAACATTTTTACACGACCTAGCTCTTGTGGTAATGCTCGTATAAAAAATTTGACGGAAGTTCCTTCAGAAATTTAATGGAGAATATTTTTTGTTATATATATCACCAGCATCACTCGTTGCGGCTTTACCTTTTCTCATAACTAAAGAACTTAAATAACTTTAACTAATAATTGAAGTTTTATTTGTTTATCGATTTGAAGTTTGCAATTGATCATTATTTATTCGATGATATTTTTACATGTAGCAATTATTTTCATGTAGTTGAATATTACGTAAAAGCATAATTTGACATCTGATTTTCAATTTTAATGTATGGGTTAGTAATCCAAATATACAGAGACTATTAAGAAACCCTTGCACATAATGGATTGCATTATCAGTGCTTACAACTAAAGGCCCATGAATCATATTTGCACATACCATATCAAACAGGGATGGGTCAAAATTTTCATTTAGTTATAATTTGTATCGAGCAGAAATAATTTTATTGAGTTCATTTGGTTGGATCCTAATTTCTAATCATAAAATTTTACCAGAGTGTGGCAAACCTCATTTCTGTCACTCAACATTATACACTTAAATTTTTATCGTTGTAAATGTTATTGATAAACCTTCCTAAAACTATAAAACTGATGAAAATTTGGTGCAGATGGGTTCAGTAGTTTTACTATTGTAAACTGTATTTCGGATTAGTGCTAACCACACATCGTTCGATTTTCAAACTCCACTGGGATCCATACGTCGCACCACATATCTAAATTTTTTAAAATCATTTAATTGAATATTATTATATTTTATTATTAATTCCAAGCTCTATATAGCACCGTACCTTTGGAACATCTCATGTAGAATGGCGCTTGCCACCTATCTGTCATTTTTTAAACTTCACTGTAAACCTCGTATTATCGATTTTTTATTACAAATTAATTGAAAATTAGTAAATTTTCATTATTGCTAAACCTTTCTGGAACTATAAAGTTGATGTGGTTTAAATTTGGTACAGATTGGTTGAATAGTTTCGTTGTTAGTGATCACAAACGAAAAATAGCTTGTCATTTTATATAATTGTATAGATTTGTAGCTAGGGCCTACCGTATATGATATTGGGTTTAATGAAAAAAGTCACGTTTCGCCTACATATTTCCGTTTTTTTTTTTGCACATTCTAGCTCTGTTGGTGAAACTTCGACTACAGTTTCATGATCAGAAAATTAATATAAAATATTTTTTCGTATATGACATTTTCCGCTAGGACCGTAGTCAAAGTTCACGAGCTATACTGGTTTGAATGAAAAAAAGTCAAAATGCTTTTTGTTGACTGAGAGTTTGAGACTAGAATAGATAGAGAGATTAAGAGATTTTTTTTTTTTTTTTTTTTTTTTTTTTTTTAAATTTTTTTTTTTTTTTTTTTTTTTTTTTTTTTTTTAAATCGTAGCAATCACATAAGAAATAAATATTAAAGAAATACGAAAAAAAAAGTGGCTTTTTTGATACACTCTAGCTCTGTTGGTGTTGCTCGGATCAAAAATTTACCGAAAGTTTCCTTGTTCCAAGGTTGTCACAATCTTGTTTAAGGTCACAAGAAATTAAGATTTTTTTTTTTTTAAATATTTATTGTGATATGGGTCATCCTGCCATTACATTCTAATTTCTGTCCTAAAGCGATTGTGGTTTTAATACGAAATTTCTTGGAACCCAAATGTAACAAGTAGCTGCAAGGTACTTTAATTTTTGACTTAAAGTAGTTTTTCCGTGACTATTGATTTGTTTTCATGGTTAAATTTGAGTTCAAAATGTCAAATTATATTTCCCTCACATGTCCCATAACATGAGTTGGTAACGTTAAAGGTGAATAAGTTCTTTATTTCTGCAATTATTAGCTTACTTTTTGTCTACTACCTCAGGTAAGTTGCAATATATTGAATTTTATAATTGAAACTGAGCCTAATTGCTTACAAAAAGAAGAATGACTTCTAATGCATTTGTCCCATAGGATCAATCTATTTCCCTCACATTTTTTGAAAATGCACAACAAAGCATAACCAAGATTCATTCCATTATATTTCATGGTGGCAACAGTGTAGAACCAGATAATCTTTGATGATAAGATTCTAAATGAAACAAAAAAAAATTAATGACTTGCACAATAAAATTCTGATCCAGAATATGGAAAAATGTTGAGTGTTCATTGTATCCCTAATAAATGTAAAATATGTTCCTAATGTTGTTTGTTGATTTACATTGTTCATCAACTTGCTAAAACCATAGATCTCAATGCAAGGAGAAATCTGATCTAGTCTAGAAAAAATAAACTTGGAAAGGCATAAACGATAAGAAGAAGGCAACAGAGCGATGATTGAAAGAAGTGGAACCGCTCGCTAATGAGAGCGTTGGAGCGATAAAAGGCATTTATCTGGCGTCTCTTCTGTTTACCAGACAGCCAACGACTGGTTCAACGCCTCTCAGAACTCGCTACTTGATACTTATACCCCTATTTGTTTCGATTGTATCGCACTTCTTACCAGAGCAGTGTGCCTAAGTGGAGCTTTCCACAGCGGCGGGTGTTTACATCTCGGTTATAACCAAAAGGACCACACACCGCTGATAGCGTCATACAGAATATGCTTTGTTATTAACTCGCAAGTCGATATATTTTGAGAGATATGTATCTGAGGAGAGAGAGGAGTGTCTTATCGAATTAATATTACAATCTGCCTCCATTTGGGGCAATAAGTATAATGGATGACAAAGAATCCATTCATAGAATATCTGCAATAAAAATTAAATATGATGAAATTCAAAAATAACTTCTGACTATACAAAATATGAAATTAACAATAATAATAATAACCTATAATAATGGACTGAAATAGAGATGAACAAATTTAAGTACAATCCCACTATATAAACCCCCGAACAAAAAGAATATTTGTTTTTAATTGATCTATTTGACTTCTATCTATCTTGTTAAAAAAAAAAAACTAATGTAAGTAGTGGCATTAAGGGTATTGTCTATTGATAATGAATGTCTCTTTAGTTGTTTTTATTTTAGTTTTCTATTTTTGGCTTAACGTCCTCATGTTTTCCAACTAGGGCAGGAAGGACGGTTAACCTACAGGTTACCTTCCTTTTCCAGCAATGCTCAAAGTCAAGGTTCATTTCGTTAGTTCGCCAAGAAATAAAGTTTAACCAGGAGGGGTTCGAACTAAAGACCTGCAGTACCTGAGACTTTCGCCCCAATTCGCTCGGCCATCGAGTCACCAGTTGATCAACTCAGGTGTCACACAGTTTACATTATTAGACTTATTCCTGACTATTAAATATATATGATATTTATATTTAGTGCTAAGATCTAAATCGACATCTCAATGTTTTTCTGTACTTAATCTCTGCTCCCGCATCATCTTCCCCACTTCTATCTAAAAAGACCTCTCCTTGTTTCCCAGGCCCGTCTTAAATAGGTGTGCGCCCCCTCTATCTAGCATTAAAATTATGAATCCCTTGGTAGAAATCTTTTTTCCAATGTGTACTATTTACCTTGCCGACAACCTTGCCAACATATCACATAACCCTTCAGTGGGAATATCTGCCTTTCAGGCAGGTGTAGTTTATTTAATTACCACTAATTCCGATCCCCTTGAGCTTGGTTCGTAGTGGACTATACTGGCTTCAGTCAACGTATGCACTTCAGTGTGAAAGAGTGAATTTTGCTTCCAATCCTTCTCAGTCCAGATAAGCGTATTTTTTTCTAAAACTTTATTCAGAGACAGACATTCCACTTATAATATGTCTTTAAGTCTGTCTGTGAGGCAGATATTCCTGCTGAAGTGTTATGGAGTACATGCCTACTACTCAGGTGTTCCTATTTTGATATGTTTCAATGTCCTTCAATGGATGTTTGCCAGTTTTTCCGCAAGCCGCATACTAGGAGGATCGTGGAGCTTGTTGAATCAAGGAATCATTCGGATGATGTTGATTCTGACGAGTCCTATGTCCCTAGAAAGGCGGAGTTATTATCATCCAATGAAGAGACCGGTTCGGATATGGACAGTGATGATTGTATTGCCAACGATGATGAGATAATAACTCTTCGGGTCATATATCCTCAACCTGTGCAGCAACATCAAAACGCAGACCAAAGCAGTGCAGACACCGAGGCCAGCTATGAGGAAGATGTAAACAAAATGTTCTCCGGCAAGAGGAATTGTTTTCAGCAGAACTCTTAGCCAATCAACTGCGCAACAGTCAAACAACAAGGGATAACATTATAAAAGTTCGACTAGATGAATAGGAAGGACCAGATTTTGTTGACCAGATAAATATTGTTATTTTATACTTGTTATTTAAGCGAATATTAAAATAAAGTATTATTAAAAAAAAAATTTAAAAATGAATGATTGGAAACTTTAGAGTGATATTATTTATTAATCATCTCGTTGCTATTTACTTTTATCTTCCTATCATTATACTAATTTAAGTGCAGCATTCGTAATTTTTTTTTCAGCCTTCAAGTGTTATTTATAAAATGTTTTATGAATCAAGAAAATACGATAATGACAGTTAAAGACAGTTTCATTCAATACAGAATACAAACATTACAACGGGAAATCTTCAGGTACGTGAGCTATCAGATCTGCTGCAACAGTAATACAGGAAAAAAAAAGAAATAAAATGTTGAAATCTGCTAGCGAGAGGTGAAGATAGAGCGAAGGCGAGGAATTGTGAAATGTGGCTTTAGAGGGCCTAACGGTCGGCTGGAGGGAGGGAGATAACAGCACCAAGCGGCAACTGCCTGATAGCGCCAGCTACCGTTAATAGTTAACAACATATCTAACAGCTCCGCAGGCGGCCACCAGTCACATCTTCCCTCTGGTTTTCTTTTAATCTCCATCATCTCCGGCTTCTGGTATCTTAGGTTAGCCGAGGATTGTGTGTGAGAAATGGCCAGCGTTGTTAAATACAGGAAAAGTCGGCTTCAAATAGCAACGGCTTAGCTTCAATCTAGATTTAATTAAGCCTCTTGAAATAGGAGAGTCTAGATTGAAAATTGTTCAAGCTATCTCTTCTATCAAATAAAAACCACCATGGATGATTATTTCAGGAGGGACCCTAAAATATGAAAGAAGGAAATCACAACTTTTCATAAAAGAAAGAATTCACAACAGAATTAAGTTCAAATCCATTTAATTTTTTAAAATAAAAATAAATAAATAAAAAAAATGTTGAGAGAAGAATCTTCAAAATTTAGTAAATCGTATAACCTTCAATAATGGTTCCTTATTTTGAATCGACTCAAGAGTCCTGTTTTACTGAATCGAAGATAAATAACTCATTGGAACCGATTGTTTCGAGAAAATACTGAGGACAGTAGTTCTTATTTTAATTATTATTATTATTTTTAGTGATACGGTCGTAGTCGGGCTTTGGCGTTAAAAATAATCGACAGCTATCTCTGTCTCTCTTCTGGCTTCTTTTTCTCACTCCCCAGTCGTCTCAGGACATCCTCAACGTTGTCTAGCCACCTCATCCTTTGTCTCCCCCTTATCACTTTCCATTTGACCAGCTGTACATCTCCTTTTTAGGCAGTCTAATTAAAAAATAAAATAAAAATGGAAATAAAGGAATCTTCAAAATTTATTAAATCCTATCACATCCATGAATGGTTCCTTATTTCAGCTCGGATCAAGGGTCCTGTTTTGATGAATCGAAGATAAATAACTTATTGGATCCGATTGTTTCGAGAAAATACTGAGAACAGTAGTTCTTATATGTATTATTATTATATTTAGTGATACTGTTCTAGTCGGGCCTTGTCTTCACAAGGAATCGACAGCCATCTCTGTCATCCTCTCACTCCTAGTAGTCTCTAAACGTCCTCGCCGTTGTCCTGCCACCACATATTTAGCGTCTTAATTTCTTTTCTTATTTTTAATCTCTTTTCGGCCTTAACGTGGAAAATACACCGCAATATTCTTTTCTTGACCATAGCCACAACATTTGGCTCTCCAAACAGCTGTTCAAGTTTAATATTTGTTCTTATTCTTCAATTTCTATTGTTATTTACCGATATCAAAAAATGAGGATTAATAGGAATATAAATAAAAATGATAAAGGAGACATTGTACTGTGGTAACACTGGGTGTTGAATGTGATGTATGATGAGCGGGGCAACACTGAGTTCAGAGGGACAATGGGAAATAGATTTCCCACTGCAATATTTAATTTTTTTATTTACCATTTTTTATTCCAATTACTTTTATGTTTAAGTTTATTATATACATCAAAATTTTGTATTTTTCATTACTATAACCTACAGTGACAAATTAGGTGCTGGATATACAGGGTGAGTACCTCTTAGTATTAAAAAAAAAAAAATATATATATATATAAGCGATACTAGATCAAAAATATAGAAAAATGCCGCAGATCTCACCTTTCTATTCCAATACGTTGCAGATAAAAGATAAATCAAAGACTTTTTTGAATAAACCACGTTTTTTACCATAAAAGCTGTAATAGCTCCATTTTTTATACTAATTTTTCAAACTTTGACCACATTTTCGGATTTTGCATTACATTTTCTAAAAGAGTAGAACCTTGCAAATTACAAACTTGTAACCTAAAGAATAGCTTGATTTTCACCTTATGTAGGGAAGTTACAGTGTCTTATATTACTTCAACGGTCACTGTTTTTCGAAAAAACCATTAACAAAACGTCAAATCTCTCAAAAACTTGCAAATTTAATCAGCCTTCGAATGATATGTTAAAAGTAATGATTATGTTTCGATTTCATAGAGAAATTTACTTTTAAAACCGAAAAAACACGGTGTTCTCATTTGGCATACAGATCAGTTACTTGTGTAAATAAAACATTTTGACAATCCCTTAATGGAAATGTGCATTTTAAACATAATAAACTCTTCATTAGAATAAAAAGAAAAAAAAATTGTTTAATTGAAAATAAAGGAAAACTTTTAATTAAGCGACACCAGATCAAAGGATGTTATGTTATTACATTTATTTATTTAGGATTTATTTTAATAGGTTTTCAGTTTAAGGTTTTTAATTGCAATATTTATTGTTTTTATTCCAATTACTTTTAAGTTTATGTTTATTTTTTACATCCATATTTTGTATTTTTCATTTTTATAACCTACAGTGACAAATTAGGTGCTGGATATATGTATAACCACAGTATATATATTATCACAGATGAGGTATATAACCAGTAAGATGGTAATAATTGAATAAACCGGTTTTACGTAAAAATTAACTATGCATTTAGTAGAATTATCATATAATGACCATCAATGCATTGGCCGAAACGTTGGGATAGTAATACAGTGATTTATTAATTTACAGTGGTTTATTTTTCCTTTTAACTGGTCCCTCAAACGTTTACAAGGCTTGAGGTAGTTAGGAGTATTAATGTAACATCACTTAAATAATCTTTTAAACCACTTTTAATGTGTTCAAGTTGTAAAAATTATAATTAAATGAAATTTTAAATTCTTTATGTTATAACCATTTTTGTAGAAAATAAATGGCGTTTATCACTTTTTTTATGTGGTATTGAATTAAAAGTCACTTAGATTGATGAACTTTGTTTATACGTAATAAATGATTCAGTACAAGGGTTTATTGTGGAGCTATCAATAGGGGCATTGCCGAATGGAGGGTCGTTATGGTAGTTTTATTATTCAATCCTCGTTTCACATTAATGCAACCTCCTTGACATTATCCCGGTCTGGTAAATAATGCAACGGCCGCCAGTTCTCTGGAAAAACATTACCCTCATTATTGCCGATAAGTTCCCTCCTTAGGTCAATGAAGTCTTTTCTAGGCCGCCAATTCGGAAAATCGATAGGATTTTTATTTATTATTTAAATTTAGAATTAGAATCAAGTAAATAAATCATCATTATAGTGTTATAATCAGCGAGTGACTATTAAACGGGGTCGCTATTAAAGTCTTTGTGCGTCATTTCATAGCTGAAAATGAATTCCTCGTTTTAATGCTCATATGATGCAATGACATGGGCTAACTAAGTTCCAGAATTAAAAAAAAAAAAATAATGAAATAAAAAAATATATTCATTTTTTAAGAGGGAATATGTAACTGGTAAAACAGTTAAGTGTTCATTTTATTTTTTTTTTTTAATAGACAGGTAAAATCAGGGGAGAAAATTATAATTTTAAAATAATTCAATACTACTACCATAAACGGGGGCTACTTTGAATAGGTTTTGCACATTTTGCACGGCTGAGCGATCGTTTTTTCTCAGCTTCAAATTCCTGTATGAGCGATTCCGCTATATTCAATCAGAGGAAGGGGGGGGGGTAATCTTTCGCCTCAAAAACGCATGTCTCGGATTCTTTTTCAATCTAACCCTCTTAATTATCAATTTTGAGTTTTTTAAAATATTTTTAAAGTTTTTCTTTTTTTTTTTTTGAGTTGAAAACCTTGAAAAATTCACTTTTAAGAAAAATACTTCCGCAAATCCGTAAATTGGGTTCACCAGACTTGTTGATGAAACACAAATATTTTTAATAATATTGGTAGCTTTTATAAAAATAAATCTCTTAAATTAAGTGCTTACAAACTGTCTATTTACATAAACTAGATTTTTTTTTCAAGAAAATTGGTCCATATCAAACAAAAACACAAGGAAAAATAGAATGACAAAATTAAAAGCAATGGAACAAATCATTGATTCTAGCATTAATTGTCAATGATAGTCTATATTTTGAATAATTATTTTAGTATAGAGATTTATATCGAAATTTCATTAAAAACTTATTCTATGAAAAAAAAAAATATGACCAAATTATAATAATAATAAAAAATATCTTCTTATATAGATTTTTTCTTTTTATTGAAGAGATGGTGGTGGTTCTCCACACGTTAGTGACAAGTCATTGTAAAAATTTCCTCAAATTCACTTATTGTTCATATATTTTACAGTTATAAATGTCAATAAATAGATTTTTAAAAATGATAATGGTCTTAATAACATGTCAAATAATTACAAAGCATTGATTTTTACTTTGAATTGATTCAACGTTTATTGAAAATTGGATGCACGTTAATAAAAGTTCTATATTAGAAGGTCCCGAGGCCATCTTCTTGTAGGATGGTATTTTGGGATAGAGCTGTAAGTACGTTGAGAGACTTATGCAATTGAGTGGGTGTAAACCTCCAACATTAAAATCATTAATCACGTTTGTTTTTTTTTTTGTAATTAGGAGCCTACAGGATTTTACGAAGGATTTCAGATTGTAAGGATAGTCCACGAGAAGAATTCGTTAGAACCAAATGCTCAAATCCGTGTCCAAATAGGTCTGATTACTGTCATATAGATGGCTCTTTTATAATTAATCAGAAGTTTGGTCTAGTACCAAAAACTTAAAAAAAATGAAGAGATAATTTCACTTTTACTCGAATTTTATAAAAGTGGATTTGATTGGTTATGGATAGTGAATGGTGTATGCAGCATAGATATCTGGTTTGAGCATGGCCAGAAACGTATGGCACATCTTTATGATTAAGTTTGCTTATGACAAAGTAAAGTGCCATGAAACAAAAAAATAGGGCTTGATTAACTGAATTATTATTTATCACTTATAGAATTCAGGCCAATGAACGATTTTATCTTCATTTTATTTTCTACAACATCGAGGTTTATTACTAATGCTCAAGTGATCCGGACACTAAAACCAGCCATTAAAAGAGACAGGCGCCTTTATTTTGGCGCCGACGGGTACTTGCCCTCTAAGGCGGTGAGCAGTAGGTCACCCCCGATAATGGAAGATCGATGTACCGAAGAAATACTGCTAAGGAACACATTTCGGAGCATTGGCATTTCATAAGAAATCTTACAAAAACAAGTCCCAGCAAACAGAGATGGCACCAGTTCAATAGAAGAGTTGTGGGGACATGAGACATTGTATTAGCCGCGCTCTAACGAGCAGCCTAAAGAACGTTCCCAGAAAACAAACTAGAAACAATTTTTATTTTATGCAATTACCAGTCGCCGAACATTTTTTTTTTTTTCTTCTTTTATTACCATTTACATTGCAACCGCATTGCTTATATCAACAATCCTTTGAAAGACCACTGGTGAATATTAAGGCTGCACTATCATATAAGACTATATTATTTGAAACACATGTTCTAAATTCTGTACCTCAGAACCAGAAGAGCATAAGTCCAAATTTTACAGTTTTAAGATTATTGCACCATTATGTGTAGAATTTTATATTAGATTAAGCCATAACTACTCGAGTCCCTTAAATAATCGCCTTTTCTATTTTCTAAGGGTTGTAAGAACGTGAGTCCTTACCTATGATTGAGCCAGACAAATGTAAGTCCACTTACGCTATTCTCCTGAAATGTTAGCCTAGTGTGACTTAAGCTCTTCTGGTTCTGAGCTACAGAATCATCCCTCAGAAAAGTTTATATTTGTTTACTCAAATCGATGAGGAGATATGGAGATGCGGAGTATTTCAGCAACTGCGAATAAACACATATATGTGTTTTTCGAAGGTTGCCTAGCTTTCCAATCTATACAGAAGCACTGAAGGATTATAACAATCCAAATTTAGCCTCCTACTTACATGCTTCTTACCTATGATTATGCTTGATAATTAATAGAGCAGTACATTGGCCTTCATCACTCGATTTAGAACCAGCTTTTCTACCATCTTTGCTTATGATCACCCCTGTGTACTTATTACCTATTTCTAGGGTTTCACCATTACATATAATTCTTGGCTCAACATTACAAATTTTCTCACTTTAATACAGATTTATGTTCTAGTCCTCTATAGTGCAATTCTTCGTAGAGTTCGACCGAAGATCCTGGAAATAATTCTCTTAAAATATTTAATTCAATCCTCAGTTAAGCATATTTATATAATCAATGTTCGATCTACTGAAAATATTAATAAAAAAATCTAAGATGGAATAATAATAAAAATAAAAAAGGAAATGATAAGATAAATTATAGATAAACATATTGTTACAGTATTTACATTCAGGCTGAGAACCTTTTAGTGCCTTACTAAAGTAATACTCGTATAAGGAAGTGAGTTTCTCAGCTCCGTTTCTCTTTACCCAATTCATCCTTCGTCTGAGACATTCTTTTGTTGAATTACCCACCGAAGGGTAAATGTTTATGTTTGTATTTCTCATGATTTCATAACATTTTCCGAAGTATAACCTACTATAAGTAGGATGTGATTTCGAGAATTCAGCGAAGGCTGTTTTGGTTGATGTGTGGTGAAAATTATGTCGTTTACGTCAAGGACTTTAACAAGCATATCATATCTTCATTTAATATTCAGTAAAGGAGCTGTTATAGCTGAGGTTACTTCCACCAGAACAAGAAAAATTGGAAAACACATTAAATAAAATTAATGATGATAAAATAAAACAGCGTGAAAAAAGTCTGATTATATATAACTATTGAAAAATAAACATGTTTTGGATAGGAGAACATCATGACCACAATTTTTTTTTTTTTTTTTTTTTTTTTTTTTTTTTTTTTTTTTTTTTTTTTTTTTTTTTTTAATTGAAGCGCTCAATAAAAATCTAGAGTAAGATATATAACAAAATTAAAGACAATTTTTATCTATTGGTTCCAATTAACAAACTTTACTAAATGGTTAATTGTTATAAATAATTAAAAGGTCACTAAATAAAACTCAAAGGAAATCTAATATAATACACTTTTATTTTTCTGTATAATAACTCACTATTCTATTCTCTTTCTGCGCAAAAAGATAAATTATTACAATATAAAACAGGACTTAGCAGTGATTTAAAACTAACAGTGCTTGGCAGTCGTTATTCTGCGCGGAACTATAAAGAATATTGCTGCATGTGAGCTTCAGAGACCTACATATCCAGACAGAGAGAAAAATGTGCTGGGCAATTCTCCAAGAAATTATACTAATGCCCCTTGGAGTGCATAATCCAGTTTGACATTAATTTTGTTGTTATATTACTGCTATAAAATTGTTTATTTGTAATATTTATATAATATTATTAAATAAAACAAAAATATAGCCCATAAATATTAATACTATAACAAAGAATAATTAAGTCTGTCTAGCCACAGTTTTACACCAGATCTTTTTTATTTGAAAACAATTCACATCACACATAATTAACCACAATGGCATTATTGAAAATAAAACGGCCATGTATATTTTGGTAGTTGTTTCTATGATATAAATACTTTTGATAGAAATAAAATTGCTTGTAAGAATGATAGGGATCCACCGGTAACAGATATGACAGTAAATATGAAGAATGCTGAAAACTTCTGTCTAATCTGACAGGATCTTTGGGTGAAATAGTGTTGACCAGCATAAGGATAGATCTAACAAGACACGTATGAGAACCTCGTGACTTGAGGAGATCTCATTTTTAAGTTTCTCTTTTAAGGTGGTACAGTTTAAGAAAACACAATGCCGTTGTTTGTGGTTACTTTGACCTAAAAGTGGATTTGTTTTTTTAAAAATCTTACCTAAATTCTGTAAAGAATTTTACTTGAAAACTTTATTTGAAGAACTCTTTCGAAGATCCTTCTGGATTTTATGCTTTTTTCCAGCCATTTATGAATTACATAAAGTATAAGATTACATCAAAGATAATGTTTCTATAAGAACGATGAATACTACAGGAAAACAATAGTGATGGAAATAGGGGAAAACTTAAAAATATCAAATTAAAGGGTTAAACAATATGATTGAAGTATAAAAAATTTATTAGGGTATGGAACCATAGGAAATTATTTTGTTTTCTGAACGCAAGATGAAAGCATATGCTTTATAATAAAGCCGTATTTCAAACCACTTCTCTGCGCTAGCGTTTACATATTCATTATAAATATTGGAAAATTGAACTACATATCATCTGAATCCGTTACATCTGATTAATGCCCTATTTTTAAAGTTCTGATTAAGAACTAGAACGTTATTTGAAAAGTTGACACACTTAAAATTATAGCCTTTTCATATTTTTTTTTCTTTTTACCGGTACTAAGCATCACCTACTTGATATATTGTTGCAGATGGTCAACAAATGATAATACATTTTATTCTGGGGCCATATTTCCTTAACAATCGTTGTAATGTACAATATAATGGTAGCCTAGCTACCGTATTTATAATTGAGAAAATGCTGTAAATAATAATAGATAGTTTTAATAGAAATAAAAAAATTACACTATAAGTCAAAATCTACTAATCACACATCATTTACAAGAAAAAGAAAATAATATCTTCAAAGATAAAAATAAGGTAAGGGACAAAAATTAACATATATTTTTAAATGTTTATTTCTTTCCTCTAGAGTTATTGCCATTGTATATTTTAAAATAAGCTATTAGAATTTTTCTTTTCATTCAAGAATATGCTCTCTATGCCTTGGAAAATTAAAAAATATTTTTACCTCATTCCTTTGATATTGAAAGAATTAAAACTTTTCTCAGAGTTAATGTAAACAGACGTCAATCTGTATATAAATATTCATTAAGCCGTAAAAGTTAAAACTTTCAATAAGTCAAATATTAGAAATTTTTCTCTCGTTAGAAGATTTAGCTGAACCATTACTAGGGGACATTAATCACACAGAAGTGCAACTGGTAATCTCGAATAACTGTGGCGGAAACTTTAAACTTGAGATTTATCTGTAGAATGAAGTTAGTTTGTAAGTTAATTACGAACTAAAAGTGAACCTGATTACCGAACATTTAACTGAGGTATCCAAAACACTCTCATTAATTGCAGAAAGGGCTGTAATCGATATTTCTACGTTTATAGATTATCTACACACTTTTTGTTTTTTATCAATATGATCCTAATTTCTGCTGAAAGTAAATAAAATCAAATTGAAGTTTATTTGAATCGATTTGAAAAAAATATTCATGAATTCATGATATATTGATTTTGTCACCAACTGCTAGTTTCTACCCCATATGCAAAATTGAAGATTATGACCTTTTGTTTGAGATTCGATCTTGGGACCTCATGATGATGTTTCTCACCACTAAACCAAGTTAAAATGCTTATTATCCTCTTTCCAACACTATACTTCCATGGTTCGTTCCGTCATAAATCTTTCCTCACATATACCTTCCTACTTTTTCAAGATGGTCATCAGTGAGATCCCGTAAATCCAAATACCGTCCTTCTGAACTTAACCCAACTTCCTTCCACGCAACATCATTTAAACGGTCCCTTTTATAATTTCTGTAACACTCCCTCAATATCCATTTTTTTTTCCATAACCCCATTGAGATATGAGTGTTAGTATTATAATATCGTTTTTTTTTTTTTTTGTTTGTTTGTTTTTGCTCTTTTTAATCATAACACATATAATTATCTGATATTACATTTTTTTTTTTTTTACATAATTATCGTTCCTGCACTGGATTCTAATGTATTACTTGTTACTTTAATATTTGCTCGTTTGTACTGTATTTTCAATTTTGTATTCATTTTATTACATTTTTTCTTTAGATTTTGTTTTTGTATTATTTTTTTCCTTTCATTGTATATTATGATTTTATATAGATAAATTTAAAGTAGTCAAATGGTCTACTGTTTTTTTTTTATTTATTTTTTATACAGCTTATATCTTTACTATTATATAAAATGACAAGCCATATTTCGTTTGTGATTACGGATCATCAAAAATACAGAATCAATCTGTACCCAATTTTAACTAAATTATCCTCTTAATTTACGGACGGTTTAGGAATAATAAAATTTACAGATTTTTAATTAAATTGTTCTTAAAAAGCAATATATATGTGGTGCGCAGTGAAGTTACTAAATCGCCTGGTAGGTGGTGAGCGCCATTATGCATGTGAGGTTACATTAACACGGTGTTAGCTTGGTAATAAAATTTACTTATAATCAATGAAATTATTTGAAAAAAATAATAAAATATATGGATCCCAGTGAACATTGTAAATTGACCAATATGTGGTTAGCACTATTCCACAACAGAAATTAGGAAGCCGAAACTACTGAACCTATCGGCACCAAATTTCGAATACATAATATTCATATTTTAGGAACGCAGTAATAAAATTTACAATGGTAATACTTCAAATGTACAATGTTGAGTGGCAGAAACGAGGTTTGCTATACAGACTGTCAAATAGTTTTATGTTTAGAAACTAAAATCCAATCAGATGAAATCATAAAATTATTTCTTAATTTTTTCTATTAAGGAGTATTTATTATTCGTTTTACAGATCTTTTTACAATCATATCTATGTTGGTTGATTCTTTTATAAAAATTTTGTTTTGTTTCTCCTATGTAATGTTTGTTTCCATAAGATAACATTTAAAATATGGAATAAGAATATAGGATGTAATAACATAAAAATTAATAAAACCAATAATGAAAATAATGAACTAATAACAATTGGTAAAAAAAAAAAAAATAGTAATACACAAAAAAAACCAACAAAGAAAGTAATACTAATACTAAAGTAAAAGAACAAAAGAAAATAACCGAATTTTATATAAATAACAAACATAATATCAAATTGAAATAGTTAATCAAAAGGAAGAAAATAATGCGTGAATAATGAAACATATGAATAATACAAAGCATATTAAAAATTACAAAAAAGTAAAATACATTCCAGATTTACCTAAAAGAATAATCAAAAAATTAAAAAAACGTAAAATTTTCAAATAGACCTAGCTTAATATAACACAAATAAAATAAAAAATATAATTACACATAATGAAATAGAACACAAAGATAAAAAAGATATAATATATAAAATTAACTGCTAAAATTGCAATAAACATTACATAGGGGAAACAAAACAAAATTTGTATAAATGAATCAACCAACATAGATATGATTGTAAAAAGATCTGTAAAACGAATAATAATAAAACAGAAATAGAAAAATAAATTAGGCAATAGATAAAGCAATAAACGCATACTGAGAAAATAGGAGCAATTTATTCTAATATAATAGATAAATTAAAAATATAAGATTGGACGAATTAAATTAAACGATAAACAAAATAAGATATGGACCCTTGAACCCTAATGGTTGAAGAATTTTTAATGTAACAGTACTAAGGACTTGGTGGTTCACACCAGAAGAATGTTATGTAAATTATATTGATGGAATGTTAGTTTTAAGTGATCCATTTGGATGTATTGTTTATATGAAAGTGAAAGATATTATCGAACATTGTTTCAGTCTGAAGATGGGACAAGGTGGTAATTTTCAATGAATTATTTATTACCTACCAAATCAAAATTATGATCCTTTGATTTTTCATACTGTGTGTAAAAATATGATTCATGGGACTTTAATTGTAAGCACTTCATGCAGTCCATTATCGGTGAGAGTTTCTTAATAGTCCCCGTACATCTGGATTAGCTACTCCTACATTAAAATTAAATCATACATTAACACTTAATCATCGCATTTTTAACCAGGTTATAAATGACAGTTGTGCGTGAAAATATCATTAAAGGAATACTGCTCATTTGCATACTCCAATACAAGATTTTATCGATAAACAAATAAAACTTCGATAATTATTTAAAATTAAAATTGTTATATAAGTTCTTTAAATAATTGAGCGGACAAATATAACGAAATATAGCGAGAAAAGCCGCGAGAGGGCGTGGTAGTAAGATATAAAATAGGTTTTATTCGGAAAGCAAAAGTTTCGGGGGATTAAAAAGTTTTAATATATAAAAAACGTCTATGAAGTCAGTTAAAATATTTAGAAGATACATTAAATAAAAACTATGTTCAATACTTTATAGTATCTTATCTAATCGGCGTATACATAAATTGAGACGATAGAAGATTTTATATTGGTACGATGAAATGCTCTTTCCGAATGACAAACAAAAATTTTAATTGTAATAATGATTTTTGTTGACACATACATATGATAACTAAGAGCCAACTTATGATATCTAATGGGTATAGAGGTATATTAAAAATTGATTTCAATTTGATATTTTCTACTATTTCTTTGTTTTTACATGTAATACATTCTGATTTTAATACATTTACTAAAACTAAAAAGAAACTACGCCTTTACTAATACTCAGTTTTATGGAACAATGTTCATAGAAATCATGAAAACGAGAGACATAAAATATTACAAAAACAATATTTTCGGTTATTTTGAGAAGATTGGTTCTTTATTACTAACATAATTTTTATAATAAACGTTATAAATCTGTGAAAATAAGTATAATAAACGCAAGTTTAAAAAATATATATATAATCCTAATTTAATTGGGTCTTGAAAAAACAAATACAACAAAGATAAGTAAATAAATAATTGAATGATAAAGAAAATGATTCCCAATATTTAGTGAGGCAAATACTGGAGATTGAACAACAATCCCTTTGCCCTGACCAGTCTTAAATAAAATCCTATTGAATACTCCTCTTCACTGTAACGAATACTTCCCTGACTTTTTTAATTTCAAACTTTTCCTGTTTAAACTTCTTACCTAATTGATTTCAAAGCTTCAGGTCAAATAATGTTTCTGCTCCAAGGAGAGTTTTTTTATTACATCTCTGGCCATGCAAATTCTTAGAGGAGAAGGCACTTATGAACTACAAATTGAGTTAAATGCCGAATATTTTATCCATCCACAGCTTTATTAGTAATTACCATATTATTTCGCAAATAGGGAATTTTTCACATAATAATTAATAATTATGCATATGTTGGGGGGGCGGTAGCTCAATGGGTAAGGCGCTAACCGTAAACACTTGTGGTTAAGGGGACTATCATGCTTCCGAGCCCGAGTTCGAGTCCAATTGAAGGCAAAAAAATTATTTTCTGTTATTTTGGCCGTGGCTTGGCTTCGAGGTAGGAGACCGTCCTGTGGCACATCCAGCCTCGTTAAATTGGGTACACTTAATTAGGGAAAAACCTGGTGGTTGAGCGAGTATTCTGGATAATTCTCCTCCTTTCCCAACCGTTGGCTAAGAAACAGTACTAAACTTAAGACCCTTCATGGATTGCAAATGATATTATTTTTTTTATTTTTATGTTATTTGGTTTCAGACATTTATCCTGAAAAGGTAGATTTTGTCTAAATTTTTCCAATTACTTAACAAAACAAAAATCTACAACTTAATTTAATTTATTATATATAATAAAATTTAAAAATTAATATTAGAGTTTATATTAGCGATTTTACTCAGCCTCCAGTGGGTTTTTTTACAACAGTGACGCAGCTGAGAGAGAATAGCTAGGACCTCTCTGTGCCTGGGTTTTCCGTCCATAAGTGGAGGAACAGGTCTGGATTGGGGATCTTTAGGATGAGTGAACATTTTAATTAAAATATGATTGTATTTTTAGCTTTTAATTTAATTGTGTTTTATTTTCTACTATTACTATTATTTAGATTTTTTAATTTTTTTGTTTTATTTTATATATATATATATATATATATATTTTTAATCTATATATTTCACTTACATACTTACACGTATATTGTGTATTTTATACCGTTTCGTTACAGCATGATTCTTTTCTGTTCTATTTTTTCTTTCTTCTATTTCTTTTTTTTTTTTTTAATTATAATGTCATCTATATTAATTATAGTCCACATTTGTGACTGATTGTAGTAATAACGGAATAAAAGTTTTATAGAATGATATTGATAATTGTTTTTCGTTTTTTTTTATTGAATAAAGTGGAAATAAAATCTGCCTAACCCATCACCATAAATAATAAATATGATGTATTTTTATTATGATGTATAAAATTATATGTACTACGAAAATAAATAAAATATCTAAATATATGAGATATAAAATAAAATAAATTAATAATATAGTAATAGTAAAAAAAAAAATAATGTTTTTCATAGAATAAATACATACAGTATATACAAGCAGACAAGGACACAAAGAGTTCCCAGTGCTGCATTCTCACCTGCGTCACTTGTGTCAACATCCAGTGGTAGCGGAATAAGAACCGTATGGCACTGTTACTCTGGACTTAAATTGGGAACATGATCTTTTGAATAATTTTTATATTTAACAATGAGTATACACAAGGTTTACAGTATGAAATTACAGCAATAAAAGTTTCAACATAACAAAATTTAAATAGTAATATAAAATAACAAAAGAGAAATTGTATAGTGCATAATCATTAAAATTAGTTAATTATTTATAAAACTTAATTGAAAATATATTTTTGTACAACAAATGTATTTTTTGAGGACACCCGGCGGTTTTTTACTTTTTTTTTTTAAATTTAATTTCATCTGGTTTAGACTTGGTTAAATAGCCGGGAAGTTCAATTGAGTAACATGAAGAGTCGTCAAATTATTATAGTGTCCTTCCAAGCTGTCATTTCAGTTATGTTTCCATCAAATAAAATTAACAGTTTTTAATTGAATTTTTTTATAACGAGATTCGAGGTTTCACCACATATATTTTAGATTTCGCTTCATTTCCGAAAACAAGGAAAGTTTGAAAATTTCAAACACCCGTTTCGATGCATAGCAGGTTCTTGCCGGGAGGGAGGAGAGAGGTTGGAGGAGGGTGGGCAGCTAGGGGAAGGTGAGAGTTTAGAAAAAATGCACTTAGCTCCCTCTCCCCTTGCCCCAAGAACTTTTTAATATTCCGAAGAATGGTGGTAGAGTAGCTGAAGAGTATGAATTGTAATTTTAAACTCTTGGTATCTAAACATCATGTTTAGGGAGGGACCACACCTGAGCTCCCGAGCGGCATAAGTTGAGATTGTTTGAGACTAAGTGTTTAGACTCTGACTGAATATAAACGGCTTGAATTTTAGAAGCGATCACGTAACTGCAACACGTGCACCGCCCTCTTGTTTGGGAATTCGGGGAGATGTTTTATTTTCGGAGGTATCCGTTGCTTAGAAATGACATTCTGGGAAGCTTATGTAACGAAAAACGAAGCTTAAAAGCTTATGAGGAATCATCTTACTTTATAATGTCGTATCACCTTTTTTATTCGGTGATAAAAGTATTATTTTTAGCTACTATTAGTTTTATTTTTTAACTGATAATTTTTTTCTCGAATTTAACAAGATATGGAGTATAATAAACATGTTTTGCCAAGATTAGTAGTTTTATAATTTACGGTATGAACATAAAAATTCAAACGTACAAGCTATTTGAAATCTAAAAATAGAATTATGGTTCCATGTAAAGAAGAAAGAATTAAAATTCTTCTTGACCTTATAAAAATAGGATTTTTTTTCTACATTTCATTAACTTAGCCAGTGTTTTAATTTTTATACAGTTAATGCTAACGATTGTTTTCTCATTATTCGATCTATTACCTATCGCAGTTATTCCTTATATTTATTTTGCGTAGTTATTAATATGATCGAAGGATCAAGTGAGTGAAGGTTTCGAGAGAAGTAAAGTTAAAGTTTGGCATTGGCAGGTGTTTTTTAGAAATCAGTTTTATATAAGAAATTCAGATTTCTGTGTTTTGAGCCTTCTATTGAACTTAAGGGAATGGAAGTAGGAAATATTAAAAATATATCATTAACAGGTTTATCCATAGTGGTAACCCAGTTTTTTCAAAATGTTACATATCACCTCCACCAACATGACCCTTCAATTTCTTCAGTGTTTAGCAATTGTTAGCATTTGTGCCATTTTTTTTTAGATGGCACCCTCGACCATCATTTAAAAAAAAAAAAAAAAATCTATTTTTGAAAATCAGAATAATGGTTACCTATTCAAGATAAAAATATTTTGAAGTATACTTTTTATAATACTAATAATGGGAGTTTTACATAATTGTAAGCGTAGTTTTTATTTAAGTTTTTTTCTCATTTATTGATATTTACAACTGTACAAAATAATATACAACAAGTAAATGTGTTGACAGTGAATACAATGGCATGTAAATAACTTGTGAAGAACTGCTCACTAGCAGCACTTCAATAAAATCTACACTAAAAGGTCTCTAGGCCATCTTCTTTTCAGACACCTCGGAGGATTATCAGGGATGGAGGAAAAAGCAAGTTGGGAGACTAGTGGATTGGAGAGGTTATGGAGCTTACTATGGAAGGATAGGTATCTGGTTTGGGCTAAATCAGAAACATATGGAACATTAAGATCTTTATGGATGAGTTTATTGGTCAGAAAGTAAGGAGCATTGAGAATTTTTCGAAGGATTTTGGATTGTAAGGATTGGATTCGAGATGAATTGGATGGTTCAGTAGAGCCCCAAAGCTCAACTCCATACGTCCAAATAGGTCTAAATACAGTAATGTAAATGAGTCTTTTGTAATTAATTGGGAGCTTTGAACGTTTGTCTAATAAATGTTGAAGTAGTCTGTAACGACGAGCAGTTTCTTGTCGTTTTAGTCTTGTATGAGGATTCCAAGTTAGACGTTTGTCTAAGTGGAGTCCTAAGTAGCGGATCTGTTGAACAGGGATTAATGGAATATCATTAAAGGATACAGTAGGACAGGAAGTCGTAGGTTTACGATGTAGGGTAAATGTTATTTGGTGTGTTTTGTTTGGATTTATTTTGATTCTACATTTTTGACACCATTCTTGAAGGTGTAGGATATGGGATTGGAGTGTTTGGGAGGCAAAAAAGGGATCATTGTTTACTGATAACACACATGTGTCATCAGCGTAAGTTGGGTTGTCAGCTGTGTACACTGTGTAGATGATAGGACCTAGGATACTATCTTGAGGAACTCCGGTAGTTTGAGTAAAGAGGGGAGAATAGGAAAATTTATGGTTTACTTTGAAGGTTCGGTCACTGAGATAGGATCTAATAATGAGGAAATATGTGGAAGGTAGGAACTGATGGAGTTTATACAGCAGTCCCGGGTGCCAGACACGGTCAAACGCTTGTTCTACATCAAGGAAGGCTCCCGTGCAGTACATTCCGCGCTCCAATGCAGAGGAGACAACATCTACCACACGATTACATTGCTGGATTGTTGAGTGTGATGTTCGGAATCCAAACTGGTGATCTGGGATTGCATGAAGGGATTCTAGGATAGGATACAAACGTTTTAAAATGAGTTTTTCTAGGATTTTACCCATGATTGGCAAGAGAGAAATAGGACGGTATGAGGATAGGAGCTCAGGTGGCTTTTTGGGTTTAGGTATCATTTTAACTATTGATAATTTCCAGGAATCAGGGAAATATGTGGTGCGGAGTACAGCATTATGTATGTATGTAAGGAATAAGATGGCTTTACGAGGAAGGAGTTTAAGGATATGAGATGTAATTAGGTCGTGTCCAGGAGCTTTGTTTGAAGGTAGTCTGTGAATTATGTTTAATATTTCTGAAGGATGGAATGCTTTAGGGGGAGGAGACATTTGGAGTGGGATATCAAGTTCTGATTCAATATGTTCTAGGTGAGCGGGATTTAGGATATCAGGATGTGGGTTAAAAGTTTGGAAAAGGTGATGGCCAAAAATGAGTGATTTTTTTTCACCAGATTTTGACCAGGTTTTGGATTCGGTAAGTAGGGGATGATTATATTTTATATGATTATATATTTTCTGTAGTTCAGTAGTTTTTTAGTGGTATTCCATAAGGATTTATCGGTTGTATTAAGTTTTTCTGTGCAGTCATGTACTTTTTGAAGTTTGTATTTCTTAATCTCTGTCTTAAGTTTGTTTGTAAGTTTGCAGTAATTATTTTTAACTGATGGATATCTGGTTTCTTTAAGTTTAAATTCAATATTATATATTCTAAACCATAACGTTTCAGGCATGGTTTTGTTGGCTATTGGTTTTATAATAATTTATGATATGTGCTGTGGTATTAATTGTATTTTTAATAATAAAAAAAAATACTGTATTCGTACTGTTAGTACTACTTTACTATTTATATGTAAAAAGTTGTTATCCGAACTAATGTTGTCAGGGATGGCTCAGATAATCGAAATTCATTTAAAAAACATTATTATGTGTAAACAGCTTCTTCCTAATTTTCACTTTTCGCTTTTTCCAAGTATTTACGATTCAAACTGCCGGTCTCACTGTAAAGATTTAGAATTATTTTTTATCCTGTTATTGTTAATTTATCAACCTTGAAATCGATAGCTAATGTCTGTCCTGATTCAGTTTTTTTTAGCCACGTAATGATTTCCATTTTGTCTTTAAATGAAACGACCTCTCGTTTCCTTTTTGTTAGCATGGATAATGACATGTAGTTTTTAAAGCAAAAAGTGATCATACAGGCGATGTATACCTCACAAAGAACGATTTAAAACTTGAAGTGAGATCTATTACCAACCAAATGATTAGGAAGTTATTGAGAGAAACAAATGAAATGGTTTAATTAGGTACACAGTTCTCAGTAAACAAAACTGTAAGTATGTATAGTAGTTCATTTTTTCAGTTTCTGAGAAATAAATAGAGCTTCTCTTATAGACATTTATTTTTATACAAAAATATTTTGTTTGTCATTTAATTTTATTTTAACATAAAATAATTTTATATGATCAAATTAATTAAAACTACATTAAAAAAAATAAATAAAAGTTCCGTTAATTCTATCCGAACGTTTACTATAGAAACGTTCGGATAATCGACGTTCCACTCTAATTGTTTTAATAAATTCATTTATTAACCTTTTAGTGATAGAATTATATGAAGGGTACAGGGAAAAAACAAGAATAGTCCATGATATTCCTATTTTCGTTGGTCTTTACGAGTACTATCAGTTGATAACACTGTATTAAGGCTAAAATAAGGAAAACCCAATGAAACTCTAGAATGAAAAACCAGCTTACTGGGAAAAAACAAGGAGAGTCACAGATGTAACCATGCCAACAGTTACCTGTTAGGCATTTCACACTTTGTCTTCATTCTGTTTTCGACTTCCTTAGTCATTGGATTGTTTGGAGATAAAACAATGTTAAGTGAGAGTGATGAAGACAGAGTTATGAGCGATCCAAGAAGATTTCAGAAAAGAAAGAAAACGGGAAGAGTAGCTGATGTAATGAAGAAATTGCGGCTACAATCTCACGAGTTGGGTCCAGATTGCCAATGCAAACTTCTTAAATGCTTCCAAAACATCACAGGTGAGGAAAGAAAACATATTATTGGTGCCTTCAACGCTTTGCTATCCGTTGATGCTCAGAATTGCTATTTAGTGGGATTAATAACTATGGTTCCTATTGCTAGACGCAGACCTCGTCTGGCTGTTGAAGATGCAATGTTCAATGATTGTTCAGAACCAGAAACCAGAGCCATTTAAAGTTGTGCCTGTTAGACAGAAAAATATAAAAAATTGGATGATGTTTCTTGAACATAAATTTGCTCCCAAGTGCTCTTTTCCGATTCAAAAAGTGAGGGAATTGAGATTGTCTCAAGACAAACCAGGTCTCGTTTACCATCGCAGAACTTATAATGGTGCTTGGGAGAGCCACTCTATCATTGTTAGAAACAAGAAAAATACATCCTTGAAACCACAAGGAATATTAAAATCGGGAGAATTTGAGATACCGACAGCATCAAACAAACATCTCCTGCAGTTGTCTAAACCAAAATATGACGATCTCCAAGTGTTGAAAGAATTTTGTTTACCAAGAAACCAAGAATTTTACGAGAAGTTGCCTCATCAGTGATATTTTCTTTACTCATAACAACAAATATTGTTTTGATTAGTGCATAACATCAATGAATTTTCTATCATAACAGGCAGCTAATCAGGTTCTTTGTGAAAGATGGAGCTAAAGCAAGAAAAATATTTTTATTTTAGCCAGCAAAAATATTGTGACTTTCCTTATTTTATTCCTGTAAGTTTGTAGTTTTTGTAAAAAATGAATTACTTAATTGATAAAAAATTTTAATTTCTACCTACTTTGTTGACATTTATCTAAAGAAATAACGGTGGTTCTAACAAAATGTTAACAATTGAAAAATATGTTAGTTTACAATTGTCACAATGTTTTAAACTTAAAAATTAACTTTTACCAAAATGATCAATTTGTGACTATCCTTGTTTTTTTCCCTGTACCCTTCATATAATATGTCTGTTTTGTAGAAGTGCACGTCAAAACTTTAAAAAATTGAAACATACTATTTTTCTAGACAACCATTGGATTATTATCATAACCCCTCTTCTTCCCTCTTATCTTATTCTCATTCCTTCTTCTACTCTTATTTTCTCTTTCCCATACACACTTCGAATGAGACTTATCTCTCCCTCTTGTTGCAACAAGGTATTACTCCCCTCCATCCCTCTCTCCCTCTCTCTCTCTCTCTCTCTCTCTCTCTCTCTCTCTCTCTCTCTCTCTCTCTCTCTCTCTCTCTCTCTCTCTCTCTCTCTCTCTCTCTCTCTCTCTCTCTCTCTCTCTCTCTCTCTCTCTCTCTCTCTCTCTCTCTCTCTCTCTCTCTCCCTCTCTCTCTCTCTCTCTCTCTCTCTCTCTCTCTCTCTCTCTTCTCTCTCTCTCTCCCTCTCTCTCTCTCTCCCTCTCTCTCTCTCTCCTCCTCTCTCCCTCTCTCTCTCTCTCTCTCTCTCTCTCTCTGTCTCTTTGGGTTGGTTGCGAACTGCAGATTACCGAAGGGTAAACTTAATGCACCTCACTAGGAAAGTGTTGGACTCGAGAGTTCCTGAAGAAATGCGGAATGATTTTATCGAAATCTGAAGCCAAAGAATGCTCGGCATTTTTCAGTTGCCGTCCTGCAGGACTGATTTCTTGAGAAATGCATTCCGTAGAGCAGCAGCAAGAGAGCTTAAAAAGCTTCCGGTGCAGGATAGAACGGCGCCCTTCTTCCGCAAAGCATGTCTGCGCCTCCTCTTGTAGACGGACCAGGCGAGTGCTCCTCCATAAAGATCTAACTACAGTTCATTAAAAAATGTTTCATTATGTAATTTTTTTTCTGTTTAAAGAAAAAACCTTATTGAATTAATCATTTTTCTAGGCCATCACTATTAATGCTAATCAATTGAATTTTCAATTCGAACTATGAAATATAACAAGTATGTTTAAACAAAGGGTGGGTTCGGGTTAAATAAAATATCAGGAGTTACTTTGCGGTGGACGAAAACTAATACAGACCCCTTACATAGAGCTAGGGAGAGATAAAAAATATCAGCCATTAACATTCTCTTGTGTCGGCCATAACACTAATGTTATGGCCATTTGGTCGTTGCTTGGCTGGAGGGAGGGGGACTCCAGCAATCTGGGGGATATATCTTTCTAGTCAATATTCCAGTCTCCTCCAGGCTGAGTTGGTGTATTCTTTGATTTCCATTTATTACCATGTAAACATCTTTGTGGTTTTTATTTTATTCAAAAGAAACTTACAGTTAACAGTCTTACAAACTATAAGTAACATATTGCTACTTTTTCTTTAAATGACATAATATACAGATTATGACTTTACAAACTACAAATAACTAACGTAAATTTCGGCAACAAGACTAAAACGACAAGAAACTGCCCGTCGTTTCAGACTACTTCAACATTTACTAGACAAACGTTCAAAGCTCCCAATTAATTACAATAGGCTATCATACATGACTGTGGTTAGACCTATTTGGACGTACGGAGTTGAGCTTTGGGACTCCACTAAACCATCCAATTCATCTCGTATTCAATCCATAATCCAAAATCCTTCGTAAAATCCTCAATGCTCCTTACTTTGTCACCAATAATCTTATCCATAAAGATCTTAATGTTCCATTTGTCGCTGATTTAGCCCACACCAGATACCTATCCTTTCATGGTAAGCTCCATAATCACTCAAATCCATTAGTTTCTCAACTTGCTTCCCACTCCATTCCTGATAATCCTCCGAGGCGTCTGAAACAAAGAAGGCCTAGAGACCTTCTAGTGTAGAAGTTTTAATAATGTGATACTGATGAGTAGTTCATTTCAAGTTTTAACATGTTATTATAATCGTTGCCAATACATTTACTTGATGTATATATTTTGTACAGTTGAAAATTTCAATAAATGTATATTAAAAAAAAAAAAAAAAATATATATATATATATATATATATATATATATATATATATATATATATATATATATGGCAATATATCTCCAATACTATCAATTCTTAGTTAAAAAGGTTTTTTGTTTCCACAGTTTGTGGGTTTATTGAATTTCTTCAGATTTACTCATATTGATCTCTAGGGACATAATAACCCCTATTAACGCCTGATCTATTTGACATTTATCTATTATTGACCAATTATATTTTAACTAGTGGCTATTAGGTAATGCCTAATTAATAATTATTGTAAATACACTTCATTCTCCGTCGTGGCTTCACCCGCTTTCAAAAATAAAGAACTAAGATTAACTGTTAATTGAAATATAATTTTTTCTATTAAAAAAACTGTATATTAAGGTTTGTCTATTAATGTTTTGAGGATAATTTGATTGTTTGGGTTTTCAGTTCCATAAAATTGACCTTTGATAAAAACAGTCAATCAAAAGATCCACTACAACGATTTTGTAAGTCTGGTCTTGTAGTTTATTGATTGTATTTTTTTTTTCTCCCAAGCTCCTACTGGATACAATTCTTGTGTTTAAAAGGATTGGGAATTCCTATTGACATTTGGCCTTTTTCTGTACCTCGTGGCGTAGGCTCTAGGCTTGTAATATCAAAAGAAATTTTAATTGGAAATTTGAATAATTTAAATTTGTCGGAATAATTGTTGGATTCTAGAAAGAAGTGCAAGTTCTCCAGTTATATCAGCGCTTAAATGTCATAAAGTCACGTAAAAACATAATTATACATCTAATTTTAACTTTGAAGAATAAGTAATCCTGATGGACTGAGAATATTTACTATATTATTGGTAATATATAGGTAAATTTTCAAATTTCACTGGGATCCAAGTATCTATCCCTTTTTAGTAACAATTTAATTGAAAGAAAGTAAATTTTATTATCAATATCAATCTCTAAATAACCCCATAACATTGTAACCTCTCTTTGAGAATGGACCTCTCTACAAAACAGTCGAATTTCAAACTTCATATGCATCGCATTTTTAATAAAAATTAATAGAAAATAAATAAAGTTCATTATTGCTAAACATTCCTTGAACTATGAAGATGATCTAGGTAGTTTAAATTTGGTACAGAATGGTTAGGAATAAAAAATATAGATTCATTTAAATTATTATTGATTTAAGTTGCGATTCAGATTATTTCTAAATTATTGTATTTATAATTGTTTACTGGTTCTTTGATATATAACCTGTACTTTAACTGATTTACCGTTTTTTATGTAATTATTATTGTATTTAATTTTTGAAGCAATCGGAGATGACTATAATAATTTAAAATACTATTGCTAGTTTTTCAACCGACTTCAAAAAAGAGGAGGTTCTCAACTCGTCTGTATTTTTTTTTTTTTTTTTTTTTTTTTTTTTTTTTTTTTTTTTTTTTTTTTTTTTTTTTTTTTTTTTTTTTTTTTTTTTTTTTTTTTTTTTTTTTTTTTTTTTTTTTGTATGTTACGCGATTACTCCGTCAATTCTGGATTAATTTTGATGATTCTTTTTTAGATCGGTAGGGTATACTTCAGAGGTGGTCCCATAAAAATATTTTGAAATCAACGAAGTACTTTTTAAGAAAAATCAAAATAACAGTTAATAAAATCTCTTATTAATTGTTTTTTTTTATTTTCTTAAAAAGTGCTACATTGATTTCAAAATATTTTTTATGGGACTACCTCTGAAATATGCCCTACCGATCTAAAAAATAATCATCAAAATTGATCCAGAATTGACGGAGTAATCGCGTAACATACACAAAAAAAAAAAAAAAAAAAAAAAAAAAAAAAAAAAAAAAAAAATACAGATGTGTTGAGAACCTCCGTCAATTCTTAATCAATTTTGATGATTCTTTTTTAGGCCAGTAGGGCATACTTCAGAGGTAGTCCCATAAAAAATATTTTGAAATTAATGCAGCACTTTTTAAGAAAAATAAAAAAAAAAAACAGTTAATAAAAATCACTGTTATATAACCTTACATTTTAAACATATTTATGATTATGAAGCAATTTCAATTATCAATTTCAATTATACAGACAACTCTCGATCGATGTGTCAAACTTCGATAAGTCGAACAAGTTCTATGTACTAAGTACATTACTCGTAAATTTCACTTCAATAAATCTATTTCAGGCAAAGTAAGTTGAACTGAAAATAGGGGTCAAAAGACGGAAAAAAAAACACTCACCACTAAAAAGTGAAAAAAAAAAAAAATAATTTTTAGAAAAAAAAACAAAACCGACTTCAAGATTAAACCTACATATACAGAACTAAAAAGTAAAAAATAATATTTTTGTTGCTTCGAAACAATGAGAATTAAATGACAATCAAGGAAATTATCCATACTTATATACCTATTCACAATTTATGATCAGTTATTTTTGGAGTCGGTGCCAGCCAAGGAGGGCACTTCAATCCTGCATTTGCAACAAACTTTTGAATGGCACGAGACAGCGTGTGGCGGTGATGAAATAGTGAGGGATCTTTACAATTACCTATTCTTTTTTCTTTTTTTTTTCGGATTCTGTTTGTTTTTGTTGGCACCGACTGCAAAAATAACTGATTATAAATTGTAAATAGGTATATAAGTATCGATAATTTCGTTGATTGTCATTTAATTCTCTTTGTTTCAAAGCAACAAAAATGTTATTTTTTACTTTTTAGTTCTTTATAGGTAGGTTTTAATTAATTTAAGGCTTGAAGTCGGTTTTGTTTTTTTTTCTAAAAATTATTTTTCTTTTTCTATTTAGTAGTAAAAGCTTCTTCGTTTTTTATTATTAATAAATTCGAAGGTATCATTTCATTTATATTTATATTTTCTATTGAGAATAAAATTTAAAAAAACTGTCAAAGTTATTATATTATGCATAATAATTTCACTTTTATTAGTAGCAAATATTCAGACGTAACCAAATACTTCACCAGTAGGATTTGATTTTTTATTATGTAAACATGTATTCGTTAATGGATTAAATTTTGTGCCACTTAAATTATAAAATCCAAGACTCGAACCCATCGGTATTCATATAAAGTTATATGAAAATTCGGTTTCAGTTTGTATCAAAGGGTTTGTTTAGAGCTTCTACGATCGGACAAAAACATTTACATCACTAAAAACATAAAATGCTCTTCGTTTTTACTTTTTTACGCCATGTAAAAAGCGATTCAATTTTCCATCCCAACCGTTACCTGTTGAAAAAAAAAGAAGGAAAATAATACAAGTTTAGATATTTATAGGAAACGTACAAAATCCGTGTCGGCAATATAAAAAAGCATTTTGTGAAATATTGAGATCTTTTATCTCAGATTGGAGTTTCTAGAAAAGCTTTAAAGATAAATCTCATCGGGACAATCGAAAGAATTCGAGAAAAATAGGTCCTACCGCTATATTTTTCCGGTCAATGTAATAAAATTCCGCTCCGCCAGATTCCTTCGGACACAAAACCCTACGTTTTCCTTTTATCTTCCCCTTAGTGCCATTACACCGTCCAAATCTTTCGATGCATAAATTTTTTTTCGTGCGATCGAGATTCGCAGATAGCATTAACATAACTCAGTTTTATTCGCGTTTTCAATGAAATAAAATTAATATAATTTCGTAAAGCATTTTTTTATACATTCGAGGACATTACCTCCCTCATAGGGATAATTCCTAACTCTGAAACAATCCAATGTTTAATCTTTACAGATCCTCATGCAAAACGAAAATGACAGGAAATTGCTCATATCGTTTTCGGCTGATTCAACATTTACTTGATAAACGTTCAAAGCTTCCGATTAATTACAAAAGACTCATTTACATGACAGTAATCAGACCTATGTAGACAAATGGAGTTGAACTTTGTGGCTCCATTAAACCATCCAACTTGTCTTGTATCCAATCATTGCAATCTAAAATCCTTCAAAAAATTCTTAATTCCTCCAAACTTTTTCAGAAGTAATCCTATCCATGAAGACCCCAACGATCCATATGCTGCTGATGTATCCCAAACCAGATACCTATCCTTTCATAGTAAACTCAATAATCATTCAAATCCACTAGTCTCTTAACTTGCATCCCATTCTTTCCCGACAACCCTCCGAGGTGAAAAAAAACCTTTTGCGTTGATAAATACACGATTGAACAGCAAATCTTAACCTTTAATGTCTGTTCCATTTATGGGAATTAAAGAGTCAGCAATTATTTTACTTTTACTTTCTTTAGACAAGTACCAGATTTAAAAGACAAGAAACTACTCGTTGTTTTCGACTTCTTCATTTTTTACTAGTCAAGCGTTCAAAGCTTTCAATAAATACAAAAGCCTTGTATACATGACACCCATAAGACCCATTTGTACGTGAGGAATTGAGTTTTGTAGCACACTAAACCTTCCAATTCTTCCCATATTCAATCCTTACAATCCAAAATCCTTCGAAAAATCCGTAACGCTCTAAAAAAACATTATCCATAAAGACACTAAAATTCCATATGTCAGTAATTTAGCTCAAAGTATATACATATACTTTCATAGTTAACTCCAAAAAAATACAAATACACTAGTCTCTTGCTTCCCATTCTTACCCAACAAGCCTCCGAGGTATCTCAAATGAAGATGGGTATATAGAACATTTATTGAAGTATAACATTGGTTATAGGTAACAGGTAATAGGTAATAGGTATACCATTGGGGTAGTTGCATCAAAAGCGTTGACATGTTATTTCGAACGGTTTAATCACATTTACTAGAAGTGTTTATATTTTTAATGCAGTTGTAAATCTATATAAGTAGATAATAAAATAAAACAATATTTACAGCCTGATTGTATTTTATTCTAATCATGAACAAAGACCTGCTCTGAGCCTACTTTTATTTGAACAGCACAGCACTTCTATTATAACAAAATTGATGTTTACATAGGTATGATTTATTAAAAAAGAAAAAAGGAGAAAATTCGATGTTGTTAGGATATATGTTATGTTAGAAAATGTTTTTTACTTAATGAGCCGTACAATGAAGCATGGTTATATAGTTTTAAGCTTTGATTTCTTCTGTATAAAAATAATTAAAAATGTTTCGGGCGGTGGGTTATAATTTATATGGGTGAATGTAAATACTACAGTAAATTGAGGAGTTACTATTGGCAAGAAAATCAAATGTAAGGAATTTTAGAACTGTTTATCTATAATTGAAAAAGGTGTATTCGTCCACCAAACAATAGTATTTCTGTTCATTCTGACAAAGACTATAAACTCTAACCTTTAATAATTATTATTATTTCCTAATAAAATGATAGCGGATGGCTCAATAAAAGGACAATATTGGATTGTTGAAATTGTAGTAGTTGGGCCAGTTCTGCAGAGCACAATAACACGTTAAGGATTTTAACACGTTTAAAGATCAGCAGCTGGCAAATGTCTATTGGATGATGTTGCTATCAAGTTGATTAAAACTCATTTTCTTCCATTTCCACGTATTCCAGCTAAGTTTCTGTTGGCGAATCTTCGTCGACGATCTTCACTATCTCATCATCCATCTTGTCAAAATGGCCATGTGAATTTGTGAAAAACTTGACGGAAACTGTAGCTAATAAATTTCTTGATTGGTTCTCCTCTTGATCTCTTGTAAGGTAAAGTAAGTATTAAATATGTGTTTTCCTTTATAAGATATATTAAATTTACTGGTTGCCTATAAAAGGAGTGCCTTTTTAAGTGACTACTTCGAGAATCCTACTATATCATTCTCATCCGCATATGCAAAGAATTTTATGTATCTACTGTAATGGCCTCTGGAATTCCGGAGTCTTTTATTGTCTCCACCAGCACTAGATGTAGTGGTAGACAAGTTACAAGTATGGCCATGGAGGAATCCTTTTTCACATGAAAAACTTAGTCTCATTCAAGGCAATACTTAATATGTGATATGTACAATAAAACTAAGAAAATAATCAGTAACTCAACTAGATAGATAATCAAATAGAATAAATTAAAAAATTAGTAAAAATAAAATTAAAAAAAATTAAGTTATAATCATTAGCCAGACCAAAGAGACATGGGCACTGCTCTTAGGTTCGTCATGCGTGTCAAAATCCTGTGGAGGCTGTGTAAGTGTCAGTCGATCAGAATAGGAGAAGCTGGCCAGAACTCCTACATAAATTTTTACTTACAAAAGGTCATTGGCGTCTTAACCTCTTTACAGATTATTGGAAATGAGCAATGATTGAGTCAGAGAGTTGGGATACTTGAAAAGGTTTAGATTGGATTTCGAATATGTAACATGTATAAGGTCAAGGACGATTTAAATATCAAGACCATAACGTGGGTTGTGGGTTGAAGATATGATTTGGAACATTCACAGCTGTTCGAAGGACTTTGAATTGAAAGTATTAAATGCGTTTGATATTCGATTGCTTTGCTGTCACAAAGCACCATAATTCAAGTCTATAAGTCCAAATTTATAGGTTTAATGACGGTCTTGTATATGAGATGTCCTATTTAGTTGCCTTTTACACCATTGTCTGAAGTGGTTGTTAATTTCTTTTGCGTCTATTGTGATTCTATGTATGTATTTGTCTAGGTTGGAGCCAAGATACCGTATTGTGTCAGGTAATTTAATTCAACTAAAATATAAAGGATAGCAAATTTGCTTCTGAAGGTAAAAGTTGCGTGCTTGAATATACATTCAATTAATATAGTCTACCATGCTTGCATAGAATTTCAATCAGGGAAAGCGTCTTTGGAGTTAAAAGTGAGCCAATTTGTGATTTAGAAGGGGTGTTTGTTTGTTTATTGGGGCTTAATTTCCTTTTGTACTCCAACTAGGGCAGGAAGGACGTGTTATTTTCCAGGTTACCAACCTATTCTAGCCATGATGGGAAGGTCAAGAAATAAATTTTAACGCACCCAGGGGGGGGGGGGATTCGAACACACTACCTTCAGTACCAACTCACTCGACCGTCGAACCCTCTTAGAAGAGATGTTAGTATACCTGTGCCATCAGAAAATCATGCTTGAATTTTACCAGGTGCGGTAGAGATGCCTCTGGTGTAGAGGAAATATATGTTAGGGCACAGAACGCTACCTTGTTTAACATCGGCCTCAATTAGTAATGGTTGGAAAATTCCATTAAAAACCATATTAATAAGTTAATCTTCCCTAAATTCATCCAATGGTTCAACATTCTTGTCTGCCAGAATCGAATGATTTCCCAAACATCTCTTTCATCTGTACCTCTCCACTGCCCCGCTATCTTTATGATTTCTATTGAATATCCTTTGAGATCGAATGATTTGGAAAATTTTTCAAGTAGTAATAAAAACTGGAAAGTATTAGGTAAATACCTTTAAGAAAATACTAGGCAAAATATTCAATCTTAGAAAAAGAATAATGTCCGTGGTACAATTGTCCCCATTATTCCTTAGACAAAAATGTTTTTTCTTATTGACCTTCTGGTGGTTTCAACAGATTCAAATCTTTCTTGAGTGATTTATTTATTTATTCACTATAGTTTGTTAATGCCACACCTTTTGATTGTGTAAAAAACAAACTTCCAAAAAAAAAACCATTATGTTGTACCACTTATGTACAACTTATTTTTTGGAATTAATCTTATTGGAAAATGTATGGAAAACTTTTCGTATAGTGGATCATTCTTATTTCGTCGTAAATTAAAATTAATAATAATAAAAAAACATACGGAATATACATTGTCACAATATACATATTCCGTTAATTCTTTGATATTCTTTGTTTTACAGATATTTACCAGTTAAATTATTATTCTTGGAGAAAATTACAATAAAATCGAAATGGAAAATTTTCTTAACTCTGAAATGGTCGTTTAACGTTTAATGATACATGGAGGTCTGAGCTAAACTCAACTGTATTTGAAGAACAAGCATAACCCGTCTATAATAATAAAATAATTTTTTATATCAAATTTAAACTTTATCCTTATTTTGATTATTTTTCTTATAACCCTAACATTTAATGACCAATACGTTTTATTTCTTTTATTATTACTTCCTCAGTATCCTTAACAGGTCTATTCACTATTCACTAGTTTCGAATGCAAAACATTCATCTTCAGTTCTAAAACATACAAAAAAGTTTTAAACACACCAGCGCTTTGTGGATTATAAATACTAAAGTTTTCAAAAATGTAAGATAAGAAATCAAATATTGGTCCTCACCAGAGGAGATCTAACAGTTATCTGAAATATAACCATCGTAGAGGGGGGAAAAAGCCTAGGTATGTTTGAGATTTCTCATATGACTCATTGGATTTTTCCGTTCCTATTGGAAGCAGATTTATAATGGGGCTATTGGAAATGTTTATCTGGCCATTTAAACAAAATTTGGATTGGTTTTAAATAATTTTATTATTTCCAATGATTCATAAATTTATGAATGTACACACGTCTTCGATATTCAAAGAGTTTTCGCTTTTTGACCTCATCTTTGTTGTTAGAAAACAAAGAAATGAAAAAATAAAGTAAGCGTTAAAGCTTTATTATAGTTGTTAAAGGATTATGTGCCACTTCTGTTCCCATCAATTTATAGATCCTAGTTTTATTAGTTCTTCTATTCCATCCATGTTAAACTCAGATGGAAGTAATTATTGCTACAATATCTTCGTCTCTCGGAAAAAATATTTCTTGTCAAACTTATTTCGTGACTTTTCATCCAGACCATGATTTCCAAGGGATATCTTCAGAGACACATTCTGCAACCTGAAGTCGTTTAAGGCTATAATTGAATTTGATATACCTCCTTGTAATAAGTTCTGCGACTTCCGGTCTCGTGTGGTCTGTAGGTACACTTTACTTCCTGCTGGCCTGTTGGTGACTACTGTTACCGTACATCTTTCAGTAAGATTTTTTTAGGAATTTACAAATAAAATGTAGAAATCCCCAGGCTCTTTCCTCTCCGCGTCAAATCCATCACTACCCTCTACATCTGTTTCTGAATTTTGAATTTATTTCCCGGTTCTTCTAAAGTCGAGGAATATCTTCCAATTTTATAGGTTTAAATATATATAAGAAATAAAAAAAAGTAAAAATGAAAAATAATCCTACTTAAATTATGACAAATCAAGCTGATTGCCGAGAAAGGGACTAGAAAAAAATAAAAATGAGAGCGGTCGTTTGTTATACTTTATGCAACACTGAGGATTAAATATTTTCTATGCAGGAAACTATGACTCCTATCGCAGTGGAAAATTACTGGCATTAAATAAAGGAGTGTCTCGAGTAATATCTAAAGCCTATTTTTCGAGAAGCTAACCAGAAGGGACAGAGAAAGAGAAAGAAAACAAGTTGGGTGTTGTACAAAATACAACGGTGTGACCAGTGGAAGCTTAAGAATCATAACTATTTCATCCTGGTACGTCAGTAATACAGACTTGAGCATACCCACTGTACAGGAACATATTCACACATCATACAAAAGATTTTATGACAAACTTTAAGGACATTACAACATACTAATTAAAAATGTGGCGATTTAGGATATGCCTGAGTCAACCTGAAGAATGCTGAAGAGATCTCCTAAGATAAATCTAAAAAAAATTCAAGATGAGTAGGTACCGATGGATGCTGAACTCAATCATGCCTGACATGTCAATTTTACATAATTTGATATTACATCGGCTTATTGTCGCGGTTTGAAAAGATCGTAAGTTTAAAGTGAAAAAGTTATATTCGATTTTTATCAGGGTAAGACAATTATCATTTAAATAATAGTATTTCAGCTCTCACGTTGATATGGATAACATTCATATTACGTTAGTACGTAACATAATATATTAATATTCATAGCTTTTTAAAAAATAATACTTCTAGGTGTTACAGGATTACTTGGAACCTGTCTAATACCCGGATGCTTAGTCGTGTAAAATGAAACCTTCTTTTATATCCACGTAGAAGAAACAGACATACAGGTTGCTGCCAATTGTGGAACAATCCCAAGAGAGGGAGGCTTAAGACGATATATTGCGCCATATCGGATTAAAATGAGACTGACCAGAAGAAGATAAGATATCGACCTGGGGGGTAATTGAAGCGATATAGAGGGTACAATAAGATAGGGCCGGTCATAGCCGAAGTTTGCCGAAGGGGCGGCAGCGGCGGCGAGCCGGGGGTGGACCAGTCAGTACCGCGCATCCACAGAAGGAGGAGGTACGCTGCTCCGCCCGCTGAACTTCGCGATCTATATGTAAGGACATAAAATAACATCTAGCCTATGTCAATCCTTCTTATTTATCACCTGTGGCATGGAGAGTCTTTCCGGAAGTGTTCCATAAGTGGAGTTTTCCAGATGGTTAGGAGTTATAGATCTTCTCAGGTTTTGGGTGTTTAATTTAAAAAAGATAAAAATAAAAAATTACTAAAAATCTAAAAAAAAATTATTTTTGGTATGTCTGCGTAACGTCTATATCTGAAAAGTACCGTTATGATTTTTATAATTTTACATTTTTTTAGTCACCAGAATTAGAAGTTATCACAAAAAACTATCTGGTATAAATATAAAACATATATCAATAATAATAAAATAATTATCGGTATGGTTAACATTTAAGAAATATATATGAAAAAAAAATAACAAACTATTAATATGTTAAACTGAATGAACATTTATGGAAATTACCATAGTGAAAATTATATAAGAAAAAAATATTTAGAAAAATAAATAAAAATGAAAATAAATAGAAAATATATCGATGTCTTAGTGCAAAAATGTTTTAAATACAGTATTTGAAAATTTAGATGTTCTGATAATCTCAAAAATCTAGTTTAAAATTCTTATTTTAACAGAGATAGTTCCAATAAATCGTGTTCACCAAATATAATCAAATTTTAATAACAGTTAATAACAGGATTTCAGACTTGAAAAATGTAAAATTTTATTTTCTGCACTTAACACATATGTGAATTAAGCCATCGATACGCAAACCAATGAAAACAATTTATTCATAAATAAAATATAGCATTTTTTAAAAATACAGAAAAAAAAGATAATTTAATGTTGGTCTTTATTAAATAAAATTTATTACGATAACGGCTAAATATTGAAGACTTTAAAAATTTGTTAATAACCTAGAATAATTAGATGATATGAATACAAAATAATTAGATATAGTAGAGTTTAAGAATGTTGACGAAAATTAATATTTTAAACGTCAGTCGGAAAATCTCTGAAGAAAACAGAGAATTATGTCAGAATTATTTAAGTGAAAATGACCATTTCTGTAGTATTTTTTTTTTTTTATTTTCTTAGATAATTTTTTTACAATTCACAATTTTAAATGCTTTATCAACAACATAGACCAGTCTCAAACTTAAATAGAATACTATATAACAAATAAAATATATTGTGATATAATCATAATTTATATAATTTATAATGAAAGAGAAATATACGAAATAAAAGTAATAAGATAAACAAAATTGTAACTATACATTCTTAAATATCTATATGCTTTTATATTCGGTAGTATTAATTTCACAAAAAGACCCATCAAATCTAATGTGGAAACAAACGATTACACGAGATTTTAAACATTGCATCTCTTCAGTTTAAGTAACAACGCCGAAAATTGATTTACGTGAAGAAAGAAAAATATATAAGAGCATTTATTTAAATTGTATTTTAATATTTTTTTTTTTTTTACTAGACCTAAAGAGAGTATTATATAAACTGTAATGATTACCATGTGAATTATTGAACATCTAGAAATGAATGAATTTCTGTGAAAAATCGCAAAATAAGCAAGATTGATGATTGAGGGCTTATATTTAAATTAGTTATATAATTCTTAGAATATCCTATCACATCTAAACGACCTAAAAAAAAAAAACAAACACAAGTTCATTCGTTACAGTTTTATATAATGAAAATTAATTTAAAATAATAAACATCCTATGGAGTACCATTGGAATAAAATGAAAAACCATTTCCACGAAAAACAAATAAATCGAGTCAATTTATTAAATTAAATCTTCATAATCAAGAATGAAAGTAACTAATAATGAAGAATCTCTTGAAAAATAATAAAATGCGGACAAAAAGTAACTTCTTTTTTTTTTTTTTTTTTAACATAAGCGTTTTACACCAAAATATTGAAAACAGAATATAAAAAACCTTTAGTACCATTCAAACGGAAACTAAGAAGAACGTTCAAAGAAGTAAGGCTTATCTTTAAAATCTAAAACTGAAGTACTCTTCTTCCAAGAAAAAATGTAAGAGCTCAATAGCACCAATACCTTTGGTAAAGGAATTATATTGATAATAAACAAGAATCAAAATTTATTTATAAATGTACTTTTCGAGGAGTTTAAAAAACAATTTTAAAAATATAAACTGTTACTATATACCTTTACAGTACCTGTTATTTACTAGGAAATGAATTATTTAAAAAATCTCTGGATTTAAGAAGATATTTTTTCCCGATTTATTTGTAAATACAGCAGAAATGTTATTTTTTTTTTTTTAATTATTGTGCAGTATAAGGCTATAAACAAATTATTTGAATTACGTGAAGTTGCGAAATCCATTGAACATAATTTGAAAATAATTAAAATACATAACGTTAGGAAATTAAGGTTATTTAATTTTTCATAAATCAGTGTTCAAGTTTGGTAAATCAAGGTTAATGCTATTCATGATTTTATTCATTAACGTGTGTTTTGCAAGAACCGATTTTGAACAAAAACGTGTGCAAAAATATAAGAAAGTATCATATCGCTCATCCGGTGGAAGAACGAGGTAACTGTGAACTTGGTAAAAAATATTACTAAGATTAGATGTCAGAAACCCTCCCAAATGCTTAATACATCGGTAGAAACATCGACTGAACAATAGTCTGTCCAACACACAAGTTTATATGAATAATAATTACGCCTATAATATTGGTTGAATGTATTTTATTTCACCTTTCCTCTTCTCTTTTAAAATTAAATTTTTTAGAGTTGTGTCTTTGTTCCACCGGATGAGCGATATGTTAAATTTAAATTCGAATAATGATTTTATTTACTTCCCTGGAATTTATAGCTGATAAAGATAATCCTGAAATATTCTTTATAAATAAATACAATATACTTTGATATAAATTTTAAATTTGTAGAAAATCGTTAAAGGAACTAGGAACATTTATTTTTAAAAATCTTATTTATTAGCTTAGATAATAGTAATTCTAAAACGGGACCTGATTTTCTATAGCGATACCACAAATTGCGAAACCGCTGCCTTTACCGAACTTTATAAAAACATAAATCTTGAAGACTGAACCTACCACGATTCTCCCTACTACGTCTTGGTCTTCCCTTCGGTTCAAAGCTGGTAATGTATGATGATAATAAAGTTTTTGATATCTCACTATTTATATGCCGAGTCAAAAATATGCTTGTTTTTTAAACGTTTTATGGTTTTTCTAAAGAATTGATTTTTTTTTAAATTCACGGAAGCGTATCTGTTCCTTGCAGTAAGGAAATTTGTGGATTAATGTTAAAACCCGAGATGAAGTTTCATAAGACTTAACACTAAATAAAAAAAATGTTATGCATATAAAAAAATTTTAATAAAAAAAAACATGATAGACTTCTTGCTAAAAAATAAAATGACTATTTGCGTAAATTATGTACTAAAATAGTCTCTTGAACTCATATAAAGCACTTTGTCAAGTTCTGAATTTAATATCGTGTAATTTAAGTAAATTTATCGCCCTATTTATTTTATTAATTTAGTAATTAATTTGTTTATTAATTATTAAGTTAAAACACAATACGAAATATTATTTTTTTTTCATTATTAGGAGGCTGAATTGAGTGTTGATTAATAGAATCTTTTTTTTTTTTTTTTTTTTTTTTTTTTATGAAAAATGAGACTGCGTAAAAATTTTACAAATGAATATTTAAAGTTTAATACAAACTTATAAATGTTATGATTTTAGCTGAATTCATTGCTGTTATGAACATTTAAATACATATATCACGTAAGTAACATGATCAAATATATTATTTTTATGAATTTATTAATGTTTCTGTTCTGATATTGTATTTATTTTTATTTTTATTTTTTGTTTCGTGTACCATTTTTTCCAACATTGATGATTGTATATAGTGAATATTCAAACAAATCTCAAATGTCTACTTGCCAACAATTTTAAATAACAATTTATTTCTGTAAATTAAGTATTGAAACCGCTTCTTGAGTTCTAAGCTTTGATCGTTTCTCAATGTTCAATAACGTTTTAAAAACTGTTGAAAAGTTTACTGCTGTATGTTATGATTTAAGTTTATATTGATTAAAAAAACAAATTTAGAAGCAATAGTGATCAATTTTTATAATACTAAACTGCATTCCCTGGTTGATAGGAATAGTATGAAAACTTGAATATGGAAGTTATTAAAATCTTGAATGACATACAACAAAATATTTAAAAATACATACTTTTTCTTTTTTTCTAAAAATATTTTAAAGATATAAAGCAGGTAGAATTTTTTGAGCTTTTTAAAAAATGTACATATTTCTTTTAAAATACAAATATTTTTAGGAATTAGAAATATAGCTGATTTTTGGTTTAAGAAGCACACGACCGAGTTGTTAAAAAACCTTCACTCTTTTAAAGATTATGCCAAAACCTATATATATATATATATATATATATATATATATATATATATATATATATATATATATATATATATATATATATAAAATAGCCATGAACAGAACACTTTATTTGATTTTTTTATTAGAAACTAGATGGACTAGCAAAGTGACGACATAAGTTATAGAATTTAAAAGGATTTAAAAAAAATCACAACGATACTAAAAATTCTTTTGGGGCCTTCACACTTTGTTAAATCATACTTCCTTCAATAATTAAAGCAAATAAGGAGGTTGGTATCTTTAAAAAAAAAAATAATAATAAAAAAATATGTATAAAAAAATTAGGGAGGGAAAAATTGTTTGAAGAGTATTGTAACCTGAAAAAAATACAAATCATTACGTATGTATATATATATATATATATATATATATATATATATATATATATATATATATATATATATTAATAATAATTTTCATTTACCAACATTGCCAACGTTGATAAATGAATAACTGCATCAGGAATATTTCTGTCCATCACATTCCTACCATAATAAATTATTCTCTTACTCGGTGTATTTTGGTGGAAAAGTGGTTTTATATCAGGTTAATATTTTAATATTTTAATTTATTTATAGTGGAATGAAATCTCGTAAAAGCCTCATTAAAAAATCAAGCTGTAATACATGACTTTCTACTGATCCTGAAAAAGGCAGAAATCTCTACTGTTACATAGCGGTTCGTACGAGTAATTTTGAAAAATAATTTTATTCCTGATATATTTAATATTTATGTTTTGATAATTGTATATTTTTCTTTCAATACATCGATATATGGATTCGCACCTCGTGATATATCGCTCTCTTTGTATTGTAAAAATACAACATACAATTATATATATTAAAAAAAAACAAAAAAAACCTTATAAATAGGTTCCAATAATTAAAGATTAATATTTAAGATTTTTAATGCAACTTTTCCAATTTTATGTAGGTTGGCTAGGAAATATGATTCTACTGTTTCCACTTCAGTACAAATTTAGCGACTATTTTCAAAATCAGGGTGAACCATCGCCCACAAGGAATAAACAAAGTGGAAAATATTTAGGATAGTTACTTTTCCTACAATTTAATTCACTACTTTGCCTACTATTTAATTCACAATTTTAAACTTTAAAACATTTGAAATAATTGTGTTAATATTTAAGTAGTTAAATAAATTTAAGTAAGTACGTTGAACCGTTACTCCTCGCCTGCTCTTGCCAAAAATACCTGAATATACCAAAATAGAAAACACTAAATCAATATATATATATATACATATATATATATCCCTTCAATGGGAATATCTGCCTCCCAGGCAGGGATAGTTTATTTAATTACCACTAATGCTTGTACCCCTTGAACTTGGGTTACAAGGGACGATACTTATTTCAGTTAACATCTGCCCTGCCGTGAAAAACAGTGAAATTTGCTTCCAATCTTTCTCAGTTCAGGTAAGCGTCATTTTTCTAGAACCTTGCCTGTTTCAGAGACAGATATTCCACTTACAATATGTTTGTAAGTCTGCTTAACAGGCAGATATTTCTGCTAAAGTATTATAGAGTGACTGCCTACTATTTAGGTTTCAATGCCTGCCTGTCAGCTATTTTTGCCGCAATCCGCACTAGGAGGATCACGGAACATGTTAGATCAAGAATTCGGATGATGTTGATTCTGAAGAACCATATGTCCTTAGAGAGATGGAATTATTATCGTTGGATGAAGGGACCGTTTCGGATATGGACAGTGATGATTGTATTGCCCACGACGCACAGAGGGGCAAGTAGCCCTAATTGTTAGCATAAACTAAATATTTTTGCTTACATTTTAAATAATAAATTAAAACATTGGTTCTTAAAGCTATATATCATACATTGAAACATTGAAAAACCTAAATCACTCACTTTATTTGTGTATTATACGAAAAAATTAGAAAACAGTAAATAAAAAAAATTCACACTTCTCATGAAAATAAGTAACACATTTTCTATCTACAACATTTCCTCATCATCTTCCCTGTCTTCTTAGCTGGAAATGAATGCACTCTTTTACACAAATTATTGACTCAGTTTGTAGTGAAAATTATTCTTTTATATTTACTTTTACTGTCACTATTTGTAAGTTACCGAAATAAAATGATTTTTTCGTCAATGCACGAACAAAGGAGAAATATTTTTTCTGAGGCTGAGGTAAACTAAAACCAATAATCTTATTTTATTATATTATTAGGGAAAAATATAATAGTGTACTTCAGAATTATATACCTGAAGATGATGATTCCATGTCATAAAAATATACAAGTATTAAAATTGTATGTAAAAAAAAACAACGATCTGTTAATAACAAATTAATGCGGACACTGATATTGATGCCACTGAACTTTGTCCACTTTCACCGATTATCAGTACAACACATGGTCGTTATCAGCTTGAGGAATTACAATATTTTTTCCTGCAGAGCCTTAACTAACAGATAATTAAGTCATCACGTTGAAAGGAAAATTTTAGTTTTTGAACTTTCTGCCACGTTTTGCTTTAGTTTGCTCCCACTGTGCGACTATGGGATAATAACTTTTCGGGTCATACCTGTAACTCAACCTGTTTTGCAGCTTCAAGACGCAAACCAAAGCAGTGTAGGCACCAAGGCCAGCTATGAGGAAGATATAAACAAAACGTTGTCTGGAAAGAGGAATAGTTTTCAGCAGAACTCTAAGCCCCTCAACCGCGCTACTCAGACAACAGGGGATAACGTTATAAAAGTTTGATTGGATGAAAAGGAGGGACCAGATTTTATTTAGACGTAAATATTGCTGTTTTATAATTGTTGTTTGAGCAAATAATAAAAAAAAGTATCATTCAAACACAAAAAAAAAAAAAATCACGAGAATAAATTAATTGCTTTATATTGAATCAAATGACATCTATTGGGATTTTTTTTATTAGAATACTAGTTTCGGATGCTAAACATTCAACTTCAGTTCTAAAACATACAAACTTTTCAACAATTCAGCACTATATTACATGGTTTATGTTTACTAAAAGTTTTAAAAAATATAAGACAAGAAATCAAATATTGGTAATGCCTGAGGACTCATTGGATTTTTCCGTCATAGGGAGACATACGGAAAATCCAAAGGTAGACCCCAAAAATTTAACACCTACCTGGCCCTTCTCCCTTCCACGATGCATATATTTCAGAAATCTGTTTGATCTCCTCAGGTAAGTACCAATATTTGATTTCTTGTTTTATATTTTTGAAAAGTTTAGTATATATAACCCATGTAACATAGTGCAGTGCTGATGTGTTGAAAATTTTGTATGTTTTAGAACTAAAGTTGAATGTTTAGCAATCGAAACTAGTATTCTAATAAAATAATTCCAACAGAAGTGGCAATTAATTCATAAACTCTAATTGTATTGATCCTTCTATAACATCATGCTAACCTCAAGTAAAAAAAATTGTCTTTTATTTGCATTATTACAATTAGGAATGCCTGAGAAATGATATTGAATTTTTTAAAATATTTTCAACATATTAATATAATGAATCTACATTGTACCACCTCCACCAGGAAGCGATGTGTGTTAAGAATTATCAGATGTAATGCATGTGTAAGAATTAATTTTTTTTTTTTTTTTTTTTTTTATTGATTGAAATTTACAACTGTATAAATATATACAACAAGTAAATGTGTTGAAAGTAAATACAATGGCGTGTAAATAACATGTGAAGAACTATTCACTAGTAGCACTTCAATAAATTCTACACTAAAAGGTCTCTAGGCCATCTTCTTTTCAGACGCCTCGGAGGATTATCAGGAATGCAATAGGAAGCAAGTTGGGAGACTAGTGGATTGGAGTGGTTATGGAGCTTACTATAGAAGGATAGGTATCTGGTTTGGGCTAAATCAGCAACATATGGGACATTAAGATCTTTATGAATAAGTTTATTTGTAACAAAGTAAGGAGCATTAAGGATTTTTCGAAGGATTTTGGATTGTAAGGATTGGATACGAGAAGAATTAGAAGGTTTAGTTGAGCCCCAGAGCTCAACTCCGTATGTCCAAATAGGTCTGATAACTGTCATGTAAATGAGTCTTTTGTAGAAAATCGGGAGTTTTGAACGTCTGTCTAGTAAATGTTGAAGAAGTCGAAAACGACGAGCAGTTTCCTGTCGTTTAAGTCTTGTATGAGGATTCCAAGTTAAACGTTTGTCCAGTTGAAGTCCTAGATAGCGGATCTGTTCAACAGGGATCAGTGGAATATTGTTGAAGGATACTGGAGGACAGGAAGTCGTAGGTTTACGACGAAGGGTAAAGGTTATTTGGTGAGATTTGACTGGATTTATTTTAATTCTCCAATTTCGACACCATTCCTGAAGGTTTATCACATGAGATTGGAGTGTTTGGGAGGCAATGAAGGGATCATTGTTCACTGATAACACACATGTGTCAACAGCATACGTCGTGAGGATGGTGCTAGGATGGGTCGGGATATCAGCTGTATACACCGTGTAAAGGATGGGACCTAGGATACTACCTCGAGGAACGCCAGCATTTTGGACAAACAGAGAAGAATAGGAAAAGTTATGATTAATTTTGAAGTTTTTATCACTGAGATAGGAGCGGATGATAAGGAAGTAGGTTGGAGGGAGGAATTTACGGAGTTTGTAAAGCAGGCCCTGGTGCCAGACTCGGTCAAAAGCTTGTTCTACATCGAGAAAGGCTCCCGTGCAGTACATTCCGCGCTCCAGTGCTGAGGAGACCACGTCCTCCACACGATGGCATTGCTGGATAGTGGAGTGAGACATTCGAAAACCAAACTGGTGATCTGAGATGATGTGATTGGAATGTAGGATGGGATACAATCGTTTCAGAATGAGTTTTTCCAGGATTTTGCCCATAATAGGCAAGAGTGATATTGGACGATAAGAGGATGGGAGTTCAGGAGGCTTTTTGGTCTTAGGTATCATCTTTACTATGGATAATTTCCAAGGATCGGGGAAATATGTGGTGCGGAGTACAGAATTATATATAAATGTAAGAAATAGGATTGCTTTTCGAGGAAGGAGTTTTAGGATATCGGCTGTAATCAGGTCATGTCCAGGGGCTTTGTTAGAGGGTAATCTGAGGATTATATTTGATACTTCGGAAGGATGGAATGCATTAGGAGGAGGAGACATTTGGAGTGGAATATTTAGTTCTGCTTCAATACATTCAAAGTGAGCAGGATTGAAGACATCAGGATGGGGGTTGAAGGTTTTAAAGAGATGAAGACCAAAGAATTGGGATTTTTCTTCGTCTGATCTTGTCCAGGTTTGAGAGTCTGTTAGCAGAGGGTGATTAAAATTTTTGAAACCAAGGAGTTTTTTCGTCGTTATCCATAATGACTTGTCTGAAGTATTGAGGTTTTGAGTATGGTTATGTAGGTTTTGGATTTTAAACTTTCTGATTTCTGTCTTTAGTTTGTTCGTTAAACTGTTGTAATTATGTTTGTCTGATGGGTATCTAGTACGGTGCCACTTCGCCCTCGCTCTGCGTTTTTCTGTCAATAAGGAGCGAATATGCTGTGGTAAGTTATTCTGTTGACTATCATGAATTTTTCGGGGAGCGGTATTTTCAGTAATACTAATTTTGATTGATGATGTTAGTTTGTCAATGGCTAAGTTTATGTTTTCTTTAGTTTTAAGGGGAATGTTCAGGTCCAATTTATTTTCAAGATCAGTTCGAAATTTGTCCCAATCTACACGTCCTAAAATCAGTCTAGGAAGGGAGGGTTTAGGAACGGGATTTGAATGGAAGTGAAGCAGAACAGGGCTATGATCTGATGAAAGGTCGTCCATGGATTTTATAATGGTCTGAGAGGAGGAAATTTGGGAAGAAATGAATATATCAAGGATATCAGGACGTTTTTTAAGTGAGGTAGGCCAATAAGTAGGGTTCAAGGGTGAGAGGACAGAATAGCAGTTGGAGGTTGCAATACGGGATAGGATGCTGCCACGGGAGTTAGATGTTCTACAACCCCATCGCTGGTGTTTGGCGTTGTAGTCTCCTCCAGCGATAAAGCGCGGTCCGAAGGATCGGAATAAGGAATCGAGATGGTTGTATGAAAGGGAATTGCCAGGAGGGCAGTATACAGCTGAAAAATTTATGTTAAAAGGACGAGTAGAAATGTTTACAGAGACGGATTGAATGGTGTCAGTTGGAGTAGAAGGAATCAGAGAATGGGATACTGATTTGTGGATAAGGATGCAAGATCCGCCATGAGAGGTATTATCTGGGTGGTCTGATCTGTAAGTAGTGTAGTCGCGTATGTAAAAATAGGAACGTTGAGTAAAGTGAGTCTCAGTCAGTAGGGCAATATCTATTTTATTGTCATGGAGAAAAATGTCGAGTTCGTCTCGGTGATTTTGTAGTCCGTTGGCATTCCATAAAATGATAGCTAGAGGCTTAGCGTTCATCTTGCAACATTAAACGGAATTTCTGTAAGTGCTCTGGTAAGTAGGGTTATGAGTGGTCTGATGGTGTCTTGTAGTTCTCGCAGGAATGAGGAGAGGATGGCGGAGATATCGGTAGGATTTTGGTTGGGAAGCGGATATGATTCCATGGTATGGGTTGGATTGGTTGTTTCAACTGGAGTGTTAGTTGGGGGCTGCACTATTCGTGAGATACGAGGTGCAGTTTCTACTGTTGTTGCTACTTGAGATGAAGGATAGGAGTGAATATGATGTTGGATAGGAAGCGGTTGTATCTTCTCTGGTGGTAGATTGACTTTTAGAGGTAAATGATGAAGAGGAATTTTCTGTTGTAGGGGTTGAGATTGAAATTGAGCGGTCTGGGGCTGGGGTTGGGAGATTTGAGGCGCCTGAGGTCTAGGTTGATATCTAATCTTCTCAGCGTAAGATGCTTGTTGTCGTGGTGGATGATTTCGTGCTGTGCTGGATTGTTGATGTCCTGTTCTGTGCGATTGAGCTTCTTGCGTTCCTGGAGGTACTTCTTGATTACGGATATCTGATGATTGGTTCCTATGATTTTGTTTGGGGGCTGAATTTAAATTTCTCTGATTTTGAGCAGTTTTGTATACTGTACATCCTCTGTAACTTGCGGGGTGATCATTTCCACATAGAGCGCATATCGCTGGCGTATCTCTTGTTTTCTGGCATGTTTCCGTAGCGTGTGGGCCAGCACATTTTACGCACCTTTCCTCGTGGTGGCAGTAAGTCTTGGTATGCCCTAGACTTTGGCACCGAGTACATTGGACTATTGTTGCCCTTCTTCGTGGTTCTTCAAACCGTATGCATGAGTAGACCAGTCTTGTTACTTCAAATATTTCCTCATTGTTACGAGCTGGCTCTAAGTCTACGAAGAATAGTGGTAGAGGGTATTTTTCTTTTGGGTGAAGGACACACGAAACTTGCCTCACGTTGTGGCCAATAGCCTCTAAGTCGTGTTTGATGGCGCTGGTTGGGGTAGAAGAATGGAGACCCCGCAATACCACTCTATATGCTTTCTCTTCTTTTAGTTGATAACAATGAAAATCGTAATTGTGGCTGGCTAAGTGATTTGTCAGTTTTTTATAATTTTCTTTGGTTGATGTTTTTATTTTTACGTCTTTGACGCGGGAAAAACAATTGAAATTGGTCTCTCCAATTAATGCTGAAATTTCTTGGCAGAATGACATGAAGTTTTCTATTTTAGTGACATAGATAGGTGGCGGGTCTGGGTCAGTAGTATGCTGTGGTTTGTTATATGTTAATATTACTGGTTGAAGGGGTGGACTCATTGACAGTTGAGTTGGTTGGTAAAGTTGGTTGAAATGTTCTGGCTGCAGAGGTTTTACTGCGGGTTTGATGGTTAGAATTATTGAGTGGCTTTTTTTTGGTTTGGATGTTTTATTTTTTTTTTTTATTAGGCGAATTGCCCGCTGATCCTGGGGCGGAGTTTCTGAGGCGTTTTTGAAGCGTTCTTCTTGATTGGGAATCGGTCTCGCTTATTTCTGAATAAGGGGCCTCTTCCTCCGATTCGTCACCAGATGTGGGAACGATTTCCATTATAATATTAAACAAAAATAAAGTAAAGTAATAAAACTGAATTTGATCAAAAATAAAAACTAAAAATTAATTCTTAAATATCTAAACTAGATACAATAACTAAATCAAGGGTAGACATTATTTAAAAATAAAAATAAAAATTATGAAGAAGAAAAAAATAATAAAAATTGTTCTAGGAAAAAAAAATAATAATAATAACTCTAGCTATGTACGTTACAGAGGCTTGAGAAACAAATAAAGCCAGCCTTGACCGTGGAGATAACGGCTGTATATAGTTAGCTAGCACTGGATTATAATTCGGCGGGCCTGTATTATTTCACTGTTTATTTAATTTAATATTGTTTCCACTCACCTCACTTAAATTAAATGTCAGAGTATTTGAATATCAATAATGTCACTCACTATTAACTAACTATGAAGGAGATAATTCAGTTAATGTGCGATAGAGAAAGACAGAAAGACAGAGCGTAACTAAACGTGTAGTGTAGTTGCGGCCATCTTGCCTGGACTTAAGAATTAATTAAAACCACAATTATCAGAAGTGACCCCGTGCGATCCTTTAAGTGCTTGAAACGAATCCTTGATTCGGAATGACAAAGGGAATATAAAACACGTGAAAAAAAAATATAATTAAGTGGTGAATTAACAAAAAAAAATTAACATAAAAGGAATATTTTTTTATATCACTTTAATTATTCGGTTGTTTAATCTTCTTAGAATATACATTATGGGGCGTGCTAACAATTATGAATATAATGCTCGTTTCTGAAATAAAAATAAAAAATAAAATCTTTCTTCACCTTAAAGGTTAATTGGACAATAAACGAGAAGTTTTATTCCACTTAAAATCATATTATCGAATCTATTATATTGGGCGTTTTTTTTTTGTTTTTTTTTATTTAACTTTTTCGAAGAACAATTTTTTAAAAAAATTAACAAGCTTGAACTTTATGAAAGTAGTGACATCTAAAACATATTTATCCTTTCTATTAATTTTTTTTTTTAAATGATAGAATACGATATAATTATTTAAATAATAAACATTGCTATAGATACATGATAAGAGACCATCATCCGCACTAACCCTTATATAGATTTATTGTTAAAAAAAAATAAATAAAAATAAATCATTTGGAACAACTTGTAGGTAATTAGATATTTATATTTAAAAATATTATTTATTTATTGTTTTAATGCGCAATTTCATAGAAGCCAAAAACTGAGAAATAAGCATTTTTGTGTAATTCGGATTTATAACCCCCTCTCTCCCACCAAACTTTTTCTCCCTGACTGGAAAGAAAATAGATCACGGAAATGTTTGTCTGTAGCCTACTGCTTTCTTAGTAAGGAAGAAATTGAGAATGCGGACGGACGGATTAATAAAGTACAGGAAGTAAAGAAAGAAATAAAGAATCTAATAACAAAATTTATTTTTAATTATCTACATACATTTAGACATTGGTAAGACTCAGTAATGGTTTATGATATGAAAAGATCAATTTGCATTTTAGAATTAAAAGGATCAAATTACTTGAATTAAATTAAAAATTTAATGATTATTCAATATAAACAACGTTGAAAGAAAAATTTTGAGGGTGTAAAGCAAATTGTTTTTTTTAACATGATAACTTTATTCATAACTGTACACAATGGACAACATCAGGCATGAGGGAGTCAGCACCCAGTGGTACAATCTCCAGGCGTGAAACTAAGTTATTAGGGATTAGACTAGGAGATCCCTCATCCACTTCTTTTTCAGCCTTCGTTGAGTTATGTCAGGAATTTGTATTGTTGCCATTTTATGTATCTGTTTGTTAGTGTGCCCGCGTAGTATTTCACGAAATTGTCGATTAAGTTTATGGATATGGGTCTTAACTGTCGGAATACGTAAGTCTGTATGTAGCGTATCGTTTGACACATAAGGAGGGGAGTCTGTTATCAGTCTAAGAAATTTCGATTGAAATGTTTGAATTTTCTGAATATGCGTTCTTTTGGCCGGTCCATAAATTTGAGATGCATACGTCCAGATATGTTTTAGAACAATAAAAAAAGAGAATGGAAAAATTAATAAATTCAGTATTTTCCCTAGGATTCCCTTCATGCAATAATTGAATCGAAAAAAAATCATTGAGTTATTATTCACAGGAAATTAATCGTAGTTTATTGTAAAGTTAATTTTATATAATTATGCTTTTTTTTTTTTAAATTTAAAAGTAGAAAACCGATAACTATATTTGTAATTCATTTTTGGAATGGTCTAGTATTTTTTAAAGGAATAGTTGAAATAGATAGGGGAGAATCACAAATAGATTTAGCACTCGAAAACATGAAAATCAGTTAAAAGAAAAACTTTTATTTTTTGTTTTATGGATTAAATAGCTACTGTAAAGATTTTGCAATGGGAGCTTTGGGTTCTGTCGGTTAAGGAACGTAAGCTACTTTTTCATACATTTCACCAACAAATTCATAATTAATAATTAATTTATTGACATGATGCTGTTTTATATTTGGGTGATTTATTATTTATTATAGACGAATGTTAGAATATTAATAAATTAACTAAACTGACACACATTGAATCAGCATTTTTACAAGAGCCTCAAGAAGGAACTTGGAATCTTTTACACAATTGGCACATCTCCGATTCAGATAGCTGCTTTTTTTTCGTAAAATGTTGTATATATTCAAGAATTTTCCTTTTAGAATATGTTCTGTTAACAACGAAATTATATTATTAATTAATTGTTCAAAAGCGGTGGTTTGTCTTGAATTTATAGTTAAATTATTTAAAATTCCAATGCTACTTGTAATTCTAACAGTTTGACAACTAAAATATACCCGTATTCTTCAAGAACTATAAGAAAGATCGGGAGCATATAATTATAACTAGTTTTAATTACATATGATTACAACTCTTACTGCGGCTATTAAAAAGCTAATTGATGCCAACACGCGAGAACCAGAGATTACGAGTCCTATCATGTCGAATGATGAGTGACGGAATAAATTATTCTCAGAGTAAAATAATAAGAGGATAGTGAAAATAAATTTTATTTGACATGGGTATGTCTTTTAGCTGTAAAAGATAATAAAATAAATAAAACAAAATAATAATAACATTAAAAATAAAATATGTGGCAGCCATTAGATTTGTTTGGACATACGTAGCTGAACTTTGAGGCTCAAAAAAACCTGTCTTCTCGTATTCAGTCCTTATAATCCAAAAAGCTAAATTCACCTTAACTAATTCATAAAGATCTAAATGTTCCATATGTTGGTGAATTGTCCCAAACCATTTTCCCTGAGCAAGTAAAGTGGTTTCTCACTCGATTCCTTCTAACCCTCCGTGGCTTTTAAAAAGAAGATGGCTTAGGGATCTTATAGTGTAGAGCTTTTATTAAATTGCTACAAAGTTACAAATGGGTGGTTTGTTTACAAGTTATTGGCATGCTTTTGTAATTTTTCACACATCTACTTAATTTATGTATTGTATACAGTTGTGAATATTACCAAAAAAATTTAAAGAAATATTTTCATTATTTACCAAAAGCTACTATTTTAGAATTCTTTCTTTATAAATATTTTTATAAGTTTTTATAAGTTTTTTTAATACTCAAATATTGTGGCAAATATTTGAGTCGTTCAGGTTCTAAAGCCGTTTAACCCACTTGTTTTTCGAAAAATAGATTCTATTTTTAAATGCAAGCGTAAAAGTGACTTTTTGTGTTTAACTTAAGGTACGCATGATGGAATAGAAGGATCAATACAATTAGGATATATCAATAAATTGCAACTTCTATGGGAATTATTTTTAGTTTCGAATGGTAAACATTTTAAAACTTCAACATTTGGTTACATTTATTATTTTTTCTTTCTTCATTTATTGATATTTACAACTACAATATACATCAAATGAATGTGTTTATAGTGAATACAGTGGCATGTAAATCACTTGTGAAGAACTACTCAATAGTAGCACTTCAATAAAAATCTACACTAAAAGGTCTCTAGGCCATCTTCTTTTCTGACGCCTCGGAGGATTATCGGCAATGGAGTGGGAAGCAAGTTGGGCGACTGGTGACTAACTAGACTAACACCAAATCCATACAAAAATTAATGTTCTTAAGTTTTGTAACACTTTTACACATTAGAAAAGAGGAAATAAGACAACATGAATTGATAAAACACTTAATCCTTTATGAAACTCATTTTGTTAACTTCTGTTTCACTTATTTACATTATAAAATCTGTTACACTTTAGGACAATAAGTATTATCGATGATAAAGAATCCATTAACAAAATATGCATACTGAAATTTTATCACTCCAATTGATAAAACATATAAAAATATATAAAACAACAAATCCATGTACAAATTAATGTTCTTAAGTTTTGTATCACTTTTACACATTAGATAAGAGGGAATAAGAAAACATGAATTGATAAAACACCTAATCCTTTATGAAATTCATTTTGTTAATTTCTGTTTCACTTATTTTCATTTAAGAAGACTAAATATCAATATAACACACTAGACAACACAATCCAAGTTGAAACTGTAGAAGTGATTGTTTACATGTAAGGTTATAGGAAAGAGCTATCGATAAATGTAAACTCGAAGTGAAGCGTAAGGATCGAACTGGAGGGTGTAGCGCGGGTGAGGCCAGTTTGGTGCCTCCTCTTAACCCGACCGTTACCAAACTATTTTATAACCCCGCCTTATTGTTTCGGATTTTCAAGTTTCGGATTTAATATAGTTTTAAAGTATAGAAGTGTATAAATGCAATCGTAATGATAGTTTACTAATATTACATTTAAATAATTGCTAAATTACTAATGTGGACCCCATTGATTCGATGTGCTACTAACAGAAGGGAAATCACTGATAAATGGAGCGATAGGTTCTTGGAAGGCCTATCACTCTAAAACAAAGCAGTCATCATTCAGCATTACGTTAGCGAATTTCCGTAACAGCTCGTGAAATTACTAGTTCATTTCCTGTAGGGATGTTGGGTGTGTAAACACGACCAAATGAACTGTTTATAAATTGTTCAGCATTACCTATCTTTATAATATATACTTACATAGGTACATTAAAATATATACATTAAATATATACAAAGATGTTTGGGGGGTCATCTGTGGTGTAGTGGTTAGCATAGCAACCTACTAAACCCAAGATTGCGGGTTCGCAGCCCGGCAGATGACCTTAGGATTTTTTAAAGGGAGTAAAAAATCCTTAGCTATGCCGTCCTTCGGAAGGGACGTAAAATGGGGGTCCCGAGCCTGTGCGATGTCAGGTACTCGTTAAAGATCCCTATCCTAATTATACCTGGATAGGCAAAATTTAGGACTCCCACCGTAGCATCGTCCGATTAGCCATAGCAGCATAAAGTGACGTTAAACGAAATAAACAAACAAACAAAGATGTTTATAATGTTAAATTAAATTAACTAGGATCCCCTGTCGCGTTGCCCGCTCTCATAAGTAATAGATGATTTCAAATAATAATTGATTTTTTTTTTTTATCGATCAAATTCTTGTATTGAGCATTATTTCTATGCATAAATAAAAGCATAATATAACGTGAAAGCACAATTTGACATCTAATTTTTAAATTTAATGTAAGAGTTGGTAATCCAAATGGACAGAGACTATTAAGAAATTCTTGTGATTAATGGACCTCATTATCAGTGCTTACAACTAAATGCCCATTATCATATTTTTACACACAATATCAATAAACAAAGTATTGACATTTTGTATTGGTTATAATTTTATTTGGAAGAAATAATTTTATTGATTTCATCTGGTTAGGTTCTAATTTCTAACCATTAAATTATATAACAGTGTGGCAAATCACGTTTCTGACATTCAATATTGTGCATTTTATTATCAATTTCTAGCTGTCTATAACACTTTAACTGTAACCTCTTTTGAATGGAGCTCGCCACCTATCGGTCATTTTTCAAACTTCTCTGCGCGCCACATTTTTATCGCGTTTTTAACAATAATTGAAAATATGTAAATTTTATTATTCCTAAACTTTCCTTGATCTATGAAGATGATGTAGTTAAAATTTGGCACAGTTTGGTTCAGTAGGTTTCGCGGTTAGTGATCACAAACGAAAAATGGCTTGTCTTTTTATATAATAGTATAGATATAGATTTATTTTTTTGAATTGTTGTAGTTGGGGATGGGTATAGCAAGAAAAATTTGGATTTTCTATACTGACAATTTTTGAGAACTGAATATCATCGGTGACTAGAAATATAGGTATATCGGTATATCTTGATTTCTTTATTTTTTAATTTTTTAAGAATACCATTTAATATATTTAAATCACGTACCACTGCTCTACAAATTCGTCAAACCCGCATCACTCTTGTTAATCGATACTTTATCGCTTCACCTTTAGTTTTACATTTATCCATGGCTCTTTCCTACAACTTTACCTGTATACTTCCCTTTCTATAGCACTAAGCTGAATAGTGTGGCTTAGCGTGTTATATTGATATTTTCTTATCCCGTCTTTTTAAATAAAAGAAGAATAAATAGAAGTTAACAGCAGTTTCGAAACAGATTAAGAGTTTTTTACATAATGATGCATTCTTATATCCTTATCCATTTTTGAAAGCGTAACAAAAGTTGAAAACATAATTTTAAACATGAAATTGCTTTGTTTATTTATTTAGTTTTTTTTTCGCATTATTTATTCTGTTATATATTATGGGATTCTTTACTTATTTTTATTTATTATTCATTCTTTTTTCTCTTTGTATTTTTACTTATTGTACATATTGTGTGAATGGATCCATCCAATAAGCGATCCATATTACTTATTGCCCACATTAAGGCAGATTGTAATACTTTCTTTAAATAAATATTAAAATAAAAAAAAAACAACAACATGAAAATAATAATAATAATAAAAGTTCTTTATTTATTCAGGAATCTCAGGTCTCTTAAGAATAAAAAATGACGTACAACCAAGGGCCTTCAGAGCTTTCTAATGAAATAATATTTTTATAACAAAATAACAGATAAATAAAAAATAAAAACAAAAACATACACACAATTAAAAGTAACAGAAAATTTAAAATAAGTTTTTTTTTTTTTACAAAAACAATAAGGTTTCATGAATATAAATTGTTCTTATTTTATACAACTAAAAAGTGGGTGGCTATTGTTAATTTTTGGAGGACAGGATCTGGGTGCAAAGTTGGTGGTTAAAGAAGTGGTATTTGAATGACTATGGATTACGAAAGATCTGTCGAAAGTGGCTTAGCAGTGAGCAGGAGTACACAAATCTGATAGGCGGGGACGGGTTTGGTGGGTAAGAATTGAAGATTTAAGTTGATGGAGTTCGGAAATGTAAGGTGGACGTTGGGATTGGACGGTTTGAAAGAGAAAGAAAGTCAGGAAATACTGGCGATGGTAGGAAGGAATGAACCTCTTTAACTCCGCACAAAACTACGAAACGTGGGCGCATATATATTTAGTGTCTGATATATATGTATAGATATTGAAGATATCGGTGGAAATCGCCAACAGGACAACCGATGCCGAACCTCTCCCGTTCATGGCCCAGGAGAACAACTTCATGTTCATCAGCCCTAAACAGCTGAAAGCCATTCTGAGAAGAACAAAAGGGAACAGAGCTCCTGGACATGACGGGATCCAGACAGTCCTTCTCAAGCAGCTCCCCAGAAAAGGAATAATGCACCTGACGAACCTGTACAGCTCCTGCTTGAGGTTAAGATACTTCACCGTTCAGTGGAAGCATGCAATACTGTTTCCACTCCTCAAGCCGGCTAAGAGAGGAGACAAGCCACTATCGGCCAATCAGCCTGTTGCCTCACCTCGGAAAAGTCTACGAGAAAATTGTTCTCAATTACCTAAGGGACTTTTGCGAGGAGAACTCAGTTATTCCGTTCGAACAAACGGGTTTCCAAGCACGTTTCAGTAATGAACACCACCTGATGAAGCTACAAACTGAGGCGTGCTCAAACTTCTATAGGAATACTGCAATAACGCTGATCTCCATAGACGAAAGCATTTGATTCCGTATCTCACGGGATCCTATGCAGAAAACTTGAAGATCTAGAATGCCCTGAGCAGCTCTATGGAGTCATTGTCTCCTTTCTCAGTGAGAGAGGTCTCGCTGTGCGGGTTCGTGACGTCCATTCACATTCAGTTCCCCTCACTTGCGATGTGCCACAAGGAGCAGTACTATCTCCAGTGTTGTTCAACATCTACACTGCTGAACCCCACTACAGCAGCAGCATGAACCCCAATAGAGCACAACGTCAGGCCGAAACGGTCTGCGGAGAGATCATTCGACGGCTGGATTCACTTAACATCCAAGTAATCCAGCCAAAACGGACTGCGTAGTGTTCTCACACCAGCGTGGGGAAAAGACAACACTGCCGAAGACCCTGCGAGTGGCAAACACCACCATTGCCCCCTCCAACTCTGTTGTCTACTTGGGCGTTACCATGGATAGAAGGCTGAAATTTTCAGCTCACTGTTACAGGGTGCACCACAAAGTGAGAAGAAGATCCTACCGCCTCCATCACCTCCTATCCTCTCCCGCACTTTCCCCCTGTCTTAAACTCTGCATATATAAAAGCATGTTGAGACCTGCCCTCCTTTACGGTGCCTCTCTTCTCACCTGCCTGAGACGGCACCTGCAGTGGTTCCAGGACTCCATGCTTAAGAAAATTGCAAAAACTACCTCACTGAAGAAGAAGAAGCCAGAAGATCTCCACGAGATCTTCGATCTTCCGACCATCCCGGAATTCATGTCAAGTTTCTGGACTCTCTCCAGTTCTTAACGAACCCCCTGTTCAGAAACTTGACACTAGTGCCACCCCCGGTCCGTTGGCAACTAACAGCCGGACCGTAATGAAGACAGAAACGGACCGATCAGAGCCCACTGGACACTGGTCAGGAATGTGACCATAAGGACATTTCTTTAGTTTTATTAATTTTATAAAAAATAGTTATAAGTTTCCTCATAACAAAGTTTAGGTGAGCCCCATCACCTAAACATATATCTTTCTGAATATCCTCTCTCCATGATTTCACAAACTTTCTGCAGGTCTTACAATGTACCTAGTACAGAAAAAGACCACACCTCAAGAAATCCCATTCCATTAATAAATACATGTTTAAATCCAATAGGGGCTTGGAAAAAAAAATAAAAATAGATATATTGTTATTTCCTCATCCTAACCTGAGAAAGTTTATCAGAAGTTAACAACATTACTTTCAACATAGATTAAATGTTTTTTATATCGGCTTCTTTTGGGTGATCTATTTATATCTCAACTCAGATAGGAATACAAGTATTTAAAATGATAGAAATTTAAAAGTATTTATAGTCAATTAAACAGTAGGCAATAGAAAATACTTTTTCATTATACTGTATCGAAAACATGTGTTTTCAATACACGGTTTGAGTACGCAAAGTGACTCTTTTCCTAGGAAGCAAAGTGAAACAATTGGTTAAACAGATTTTTTGAAAAACTCACTCGTGTTTACTCAGGTTATTGAGCGATTTAAATTCATGGCTCACCTGTGTTTACTGTTTCAAAACAATGTTTAAGATATTGAAATACCGGAAGTTATTTTATAAGCAACGCAGAAAGCAATGGAGGAACTACTACCGGCTCAATCTCGTACTAAATATGAAGTGGAATACACTAAGTTTTGTCAGTGGTTGAAATGAAGACAAGTAGGTGTTTGTGATGTCTTGCTTGTTTATCTGTCAGAAATAACAAAAATCTTAAAGCCACCTACTGTATAGTCAAAGTTTTCAATGATAAAAAGTTGTTTGTCTGTTAAAGATAACATTGGTGTAAATAAGTTAACAAATAGCATTTAAAAAATATTTGTTTCATAACGGCTGTTGAAATTTGTATTCTGTTCTCTGAAAAGTAATTTTGATATCTTGTACGAAAACTGGTTTTCGGTGTTAGAACCTTAATCTTCTTACTTTAACTAAAGAAATTATGCCAGGTTCACCGAACAGGTGTTCAAGTTCCATGTTAGTTCTGACTCTAATTCCCGTGGGTTATTCACCGAGCCGTATCTTTCTGAGGACCTTTGTTTCTCGAATCCTGAGTAATCTCTCATTCTCTTGAGTCTACACCCAACACTCGCTTTCGTAAGTCACAACTGGCCTTATTACAGTTTTATAGTAATATATATCAGATATCAATACTATAATGTAAATAATTTAACACCCACATATCACCATCAGTGGATTGTAGGGAAAGTAACTTCCCACTCAGTTTAATCAGTTAGTTCGCCCAGCTACAGCAAATAATCGCTCTTTTGGTACTAAAGTGGAAACAGTAGCAACATTAAACATTAAAAACTTTCACTGATTTAAACCAATTTTTAGAATGCTTTAACATTTTTATTTTTATTAAATATACTTGTATGGTGTATTTCATATATCGAAAGAAAGAAAAAATATCGGATCATTGAATGAAATATATCGATATTTAGATATATCGTGTATCGACACCCGTCCCTAATATTAATTATTGGAGAATTGCCCCAAGTTTTATTAACTTGATTCATTTGGAACTGGTTTGAAATCCTAATTTTTTTAACTGTACAAGATAAAGAGGTCTCGATTTAGTTGTTGAAAACAGTAAAATTTTTTTTGTAAATTTCATCATAATCGATTTAGTTGCTGAAAACAGTAGATTTTTTATTTATATATAATATATATATATATATATATATATATATATATATATATATATATTTGTATAGTTGTATTAGATATATTAAATAAATGCATGAAGTTTGCTGCACAATTTCGTTCAACAGAACATTAACGTTTCAAAAGGGATCGAGTCTTGTAGTATTAACAGAGCAAACTTGTTAACAAGGCTCGACTCTTTGAAGTCGTTAATTTATTAAAACTTTGCTGTGTTGTTAATTAATTATTTATTGCCTAACGCCTATATCCATTTCAGTCATGTTTATAGTTTTTTATTTTTATTTAGTTTATTGCCAATATGGTCTAACTATTAACATTTTATGTTATATACAATACAATAAATAAAAGATCCTATAAAATCTTTTACCTCTACTAGGATTTTAACTGCTACTTTTTGTAAAAATTTCGGATTCCCATCAGGTAATTATATTATTTATAACAGTGATGTGTTGGTACTAAATTGTTTGATTCTCAATTTTCGATACCCATATCTCAGTTTATAATAAATTGCAATTAAAAAAAAATCCATATAAGAGCTAAAAAACCCAAATTAAACTATTGAAACAATAATAATTCAAGAAATAAATCCTTAACAATTTTCCTTAACCCTTTTAGGGTCATTGTCAGTACGTCTTTATTATTTTTTTCTAGACTCGGCCGCAAAATTTGATGTTCTTTAGAAATTTCAATAAGAACCTCACTGACTTTTCTTAATCCAACAGGACTTCTTTCAGTGTTGACGCCATTTCAATTTTTTTCCTTATAGAATAAAACTTTTATTAAATATAAGTTAATTAAAATTTTTTATTTTTATTTTTAATAAAATTTTTTTGAAATTTACAACTGTACAGAATTTATGCATCAAGTAAATTTGCTGTTAATTATTACAATAACGTGACAAAACTTGAAAAGAACTAATCATCAGTAGCTCTTTAATAAGAATTCTACACTAGAAGGTCTCTCGGCCATCTTCTTTTCAGACGCCTTTGAGGATTATCATGAATGGTGTGGGAAGCAAGTTGAGAAATTAGGGTATTTGAGTGGTTATTTTTGGATGTTACTATGAAAGGATAGATATCTGGTTTGGGCTAAATCTGCAACATATGGAACATTAAGATCTTTATGGATAAGTTTATTGGTGACAAAGTAAGGTGCATTGAGGATTTTTCGAAGGATTTTAGATTGTAAGGATTGGATACGAGATGAATTGGATGGTTTAGTGGAGCCCCAATAATTTAAATTAAATGTAAAAAATAAGAATTAATTTTTACAAATTATTATTTAAGAAGATGCCCTGATATGCATGTATATTTGTTTCGATTGAAAATTTGGGATTGAAAACCAATATGAAAAAAAAAAATCCCAAGGAATAACAAAAATGTATCTTAAAATGGTGTTACTCTTGAAATTCTAATTTTATTTTTATAGAGTAGTTTTAAGTTTTGCAAAAAGGAAAGTTTGTCTTATAAATATTATATTTATCGTTTATTGATGATGGGGAATATTATTTTTATTTATTTAATTTTTTTTTATCATTTTGGAGACTAGTGTGTGTATCATAATTTCAAAATCAGATCTTAATAAACTATTTCAATTCGGTTTCTAGTAATTGACTTTTTGTCATCGATTCGTTACGGATTTTTTTCTTAAGAATCGTTGAAATCGAGAATCGACACATCCTTAATTCAAATGTTAACTTAATTCTATAGCTCTTATAATTTAAATTTCAATTTTTTTAATATTCTTTATGTAAGCAATAATCTACACGAAAATGTGTAGATTTATACAAGATAATTTTAGGACGTGGGTAATGAAATCTTATAGACCGAAAATGCATCTTATAAACTAATGCGCCATAAATACGGTTTAATTTGAATTGTTTAAAATAAAACGGGTAAAGAGAACAATGAGCGTAAATAGTTGTAATTAAAACAGGAGTAATAAAATAGTTAAATGAAACGTGCACAATACCTACATCTAATATTACATTAAAAAATATTCATTTTTAATTGTTTTTTTATTGATAAATAAAAAAACAAAAATACAATATAAACGTTGAGGTGTTTTTAATTTTTAGAATAAACAAAATCAATTTTGACCAAATGGAGGAATGAACCACAGCAAATCTAGCTAGTCTCGTTGGCTGTTCTATATGCAATTGGTACATGGAGTGGTTCGTTTAATTTAATTTCAATGCGCTGTTAGGTATCTCTAATTAAACTGAATAGTTTTTAAAATATATGTTATTCTTATGTTAACTGTATTTATTTTATTTAAAAAAAATGTTAATAGTTATAGCACACATGATATATATATAAATATATATATATATATATATAAAAGTAAATAAAATAATTTTTGGGGGGGGGAAAATATAAATTTATTTACAGGTAATTTAACATCTAATCGGACAATGGACTTAAACGTCCGTCTCTCAAGATGTACTTATTTTTATATCATCTGTACTAATAATAAATTAGGAATTTAAATAGTTAAATAATAATAATAATAATAATAAATAGTTGTTTCGAATATATTCGTACTTATTTCATATTAACTAATTTTCATATGCATATTATATTATAAGTTATATTCATAAACTCAATAATATATTAGTTTTATAAATTGATCTCAAAACAATGTCGTAATATATATTTATTTTAAAATATATAGAAATCTATTTGGTATACTCTTTCCCGTATGAATTTTTTACTATTTTTGTTATAGTCTCCCACCGTTTTGTGCCATATTTGATCTAATGTTTATCCATCTTGATTTAAGAGATGAAAACCAAGCATTTAGTTTGTCTTTTATTCTTAATGTCTTGATAACTAGTCATTTTCAGATCCAATCACATCCCAAAAGATTTCCACTTTTTTTTTTTTTTATTAGATTTATCTTAGATATTTTTTTCTTATCCTCATTATTTTAATATCTATTATAACATCGTCATCTGCAATATTATTTTTATAATTGGTGTTCATTTGAGTTTATTGATGGTAAGTTCCCGACAAACTATTTTTCGTCCTTTTGAAAATTGAGTAAATCTCTTCGTTTTTTAAAAGGACTTTCTATTTTCGTTTAATTTTTTTTACAGAACTCTGGCAATGTTATTTTCAGATCTACTAGGATCAAACGATTTTTGATGGCCTAAGGATATTTCCCCTCTGTTATCCTTTTGAAAATAATTAAATCGATAAATAATGAAATCTTTGTAATTGGAATTTTTGTGTAATTCAATTTTATCAATAAGGTACGCTTTGCTACTGTTTATGTTTCCCATAATTTTTGAGAATTCCTAAATATCTCTTCTAAATATCACAAACTAAAAAAATACTGAAAGAACCAATATTTTTAATAATTTACTATTTTAAATACATTTTTCTTTCAATTTGAGAGGAAGATGGGGTGGAATGTTAGTATGAAATTATAATAGGATTAAATAATGAACTACATATATTATTTTATAAATTATTATAATTAAAAATACAATATTATAGTATAAAATAATAAATCTGAAGATTTAAATGTCAAAATTTACTCTCTGAATTTTGAGAAGAACATGATGTTATATGCCACTGGGGGTGTGAATAATCAAACTACACTTAAATATAAAACACTAATTTATTTACAACTTAATAAGTAGAACTAGATTCTGAATCTAATATAAACATACAATAAAAATTATCACAAAAGTCTAACCTATATCTAATTATACAAATTTATATTCTATATAATAAGGTAATACTAATTCTAAATAACTTGATGCTAGATTTTACAAGTACACATAAGATCCTATATCACTGACAAACAGACTGTCGCTACTTTCACGACCAAAGGCTTATCACTGACACTAAGTCAGTGCTCTGGACAGTAACTGCCTCAGTCAGGGACTGACTGAGGGCTCCCTGGCGACTGCCATTTTACTCACTGATCACTGATTGATCACTGACTCTCCAGGCCGGGGGATGGCCAATTTAAATCCTCATCGAACATTCCAAACAGTTCCGGTCAGGGGGCAAGCCTCGGCCTTTCTCGGCTACCTTACATGGAGGTCTGGGGCAGCCTTTGTCTGCCTGGGTTGTCGTTGATCCCAGTTATTTCCTTTGATCGTAATGATTAACTAAAATTGTGATGTCTCTCTATCTCTTAAAAAAAATAATATCTTTAGTGCAGTTGTCATTAACGAATAAACTGGTTTTTGATAGATTTTAATTACTAATATATTAATTTATGTATTTTAGGAGGGAGGAGGTAAAATTTGTTATTAAAAAATATTACTTTCATCCACTTCAGGCATTTGTAGAAATTGATAACACATTAATAGTTGTATCACTGACTCAAAAAGCAGCATCAATGTTATACATCGATTGTATTTCAGTTAAATTTCTGTTTAAGATGGTCCCGAGGCCATCATTGTGAAAGTACCTTAAAATTTAAAGCTCACATAAGGTCTTTTGCTCGAATATGATATGAGTCAACCGCTTCCAGAACTGTTTCATCATACTATAATAAAATACTTACTGACTAGAAGAGTGGTTCTAAAGTCAATGGTTAAACTAGCCCATAAAGTAACTTGGAACAGAACGATCTATAAAACTTTCATACTTTAAGTCTGCTTCTTAAATTCAGCATCTTGAAAATAAACCTTGAGGATGAATTTCTGAGAGTTTAATAAAAATGTCTGTATTGGCCTTTGAAGAGATTCTACGGACTAAAAGTACTGTTCATTATCCATTTATCCTCTGTGAACTCTTGCCACTAAACTTTTTTCTATTTGTTCCATTATAAATTTATTATTTCCGTTACTGTTGTGATAAATGATAACTTATATTTTTTCTTATAATTACGAAAATAGTAATATAATTGAATCAGTTTGAGTATGAGAGTTCTGATTGTCGCAAGAAAGAATAAATTTACAGCTAGAGACATGATCAATTATATCCGTACTGACATAATTTTATTTCTATAATATCATAGGGTTCTTCCTCTTTTTCATGATAGTTTTAGCATCCTAAAAGACGTCGCCAGCGAAATAATTGTTTTCTCTACCGATTAATTTTTATATGAGTTCGTCCAATACCATGCTCCTTTCTTCTTTTCCACTTGAGCTCGTGTCTATTCGTGATGCAAGCAAGATCCATGAATGTAACTATATTAAGTAAATTCAGATCTAATTTTAATCTTTGTAATTATATAATTTATAGTATTATATACAAATAATACTTTATTTAAGGAATGGTTTTTCATATTTATGTTAATATACATTGAAAATGAGTTTGCTATTAACCTTAAAATCTGGATTTTTAATATCCACGCTACGAAACATTAGTCAAGTTGTGGATCATAATAAGGCCTCAAACTATCTATTTTGGTGCAAATAGTGCATTTGTGTGGATTTTTAGATTAATTACTGGATTCCGGAAAACTATCAAAAATACTCAACTGAATAGTTGAAATGCATTTGAAAAATACACTATTTTGTATTATATCCTTTTCCTTATATTATATCCTCTTTTTCACAGATTCCAGGGATTAAATTGTACCTTTCACAAAACTGTGAAGCTGCTACTAAGTCTGTGATTGGTTCCTGTTTTCAGAAAAACAATATGGTCAAGAAATATTAAAGAACACCTTAATTTTTTAGGATAAACACTTCTTTTTTTTTTATCATAAGCATCTTGGGTCATGTAAAGGTAGTCCAAAATTAACGCAATATTTGAATTTTCTGCTATTTCTGTTGTATAGTCTTATCTAAAAAAAGATTATAGCTGACAGTTAAGATTAATAAAACTGAAGCTTTGCATAATAGGACATATTGTTTCCAGTATTGAACAAAATCTCAAAAATAATGAAAGTTTGAGAGCCGCAGACGAATCTTAAGCGATAAAGCACATTTTCGTCTTATTGGGTTTGTTAAACGCCAAAATTGTTCCATTTGGGGTTTGTACAATACACTTGTAATTAATTGTCAAAAAACGAATACTTCCATAAATTATTCAGTTTGTTGCGGATTTGAGGCTGGAGGTATCATTCGACAATTCTTTTTCGAAAATGTGGATGGTCAAGCAGTGACTGTTCTGTTATCTGGTATAGCGACATGATGACAATTGTAATTGGACATTGTTGATGTAGTCAATTGGCTCCCTAGTTCATGCAATTTAACAACATTTGATTTAATGATTTTTTATGGGATTTTTGGAAGTCAAAGGTCTGTGCCAATAAGCTTACAACCACCCCGTATATTACAAGAAGACAGTGTTAAATTTAAGAATAGCTATTTTACAACTTATTTTCTGAAATAAATCACACAATTTAATAATAATAATTAAATCTTTCAGTTAAATAACCATTATTTCACTAAAAATGACTGAAAGATTTAATCATTATTAAATTAGATTCCAGGAAATTATTTGTTATAATAGCTATGATTAAATTTTGATTATTTTTTAGCTATGATTAAATTTTGCCCAACTCTGCAGGAAGAACGGCCGGCAGATGCTCTGTCCAAGATATTAAACGCTGCAATAGCTTCCTTGTTATTTCGCTTGTAATTTTAGCTATTTCAAACTGTGCTTCTATTTGTGCGAACCACAGATCTGCTTTCAGCTTCCAAAGGGTGGAAATTTAATAGAAACATGACTGAAAGTGGGTGTTTGCTGATGCTCTGGTTGTGAGTCGCTTCTAAGCTGAGAGATTTTCATTTTCCAAAGCAGTGATTTGTTTTTTTATCAAATCCATTTCGGGGTCACCAATTTGGATATCTCAGAATAACTCTAATGAAACTGTAATAGACTGGTTATATTTGATAAACGAATACAATTATTAAATTCAGAAATGAAACATCAGCTGATTGGGGCTCCATGTGAAGAAGACCCGCTTCAGGTCAGGCCAAAGATTTATATATTTCGAGTGTATTTATGCATTTATTGACTTTATTTTGTGCACATTGAACAATATTAGTGCGCGTGTACATTATTAAAAAAAAGTGATATATACTAGTCAGTCAATTTATTTAACGCCTTTTACAGGCGTACAGAGCTTTGCTCTGGAACAATATGGCAACAGTTCTTAATACCTCAAAAATGTCTCAGAATGTTTGAAACCAAACAAATCAAAAACAGAAAGAATGGAACTAATCCAAAGCAGTAATTCCTCGAAACCCAGTCTAACCTCAACGCAACTGAACCACATATGCTAAAGCCACCGCTTCAGAACCGTTTTTCAAAACGAGGAAACTGCTATCATTTTACATACATACCAGGCATAAAAAACAAAAAGAATATGTTCTCAAAATCGCAGAATTAATAGACCCAAAAATTCATAAGATACACCTCTAGAATATCCAATTCAGATTTTGTATCCATTTTAGCAATAAGGAAGCAATCGATAACCGTCCTAAAAAAACATCAATCGATAACCATCGACAACAAAACAAATAATTATAAAACGTCTAATTAACCAGCCAAACGTATAATAATTTCTAACTGCTTGCCCTTCAATTCCACACGAAGCAATAGAAAATGAACTCAGAAGCCTAGGTATTAAATTAGTCTCTCCCATGCATTTTCTAAGAGCTGGTTACCAAGACCCAAGCTGGCGCACGTTCTACGTTTTTAGAACGGCAATGTATATTCCACCCGAAGATTTGAATAAAACTTCCAACGTCTTTACTTATAAAACGATGACAACTGTATCATATCGAATTTTTCAGTGAAGACATTGTCACTTGTTTTATTTGTAAACAACCGGGGCATATATCTACAGATGCCCTGAGTGCGATAATGATAACAAATATGTCAGGAGGCATCTAACGGAAAAAGAAAACCTATAATACATTTTGATCAAGATGTTAAAAATAATTGTGAAACAATAACAAATTCTTCAATATTAGACACACAAATCATATGGTTAATAAGGCTCCAACGACCATAGGAGGTTGTCATGGAGACCCTTTGAAAAATAGAGTCCACTAGAGACAGTAAAACGGAATAGAGCCTTTAAACCAAGTATCACGTAGCCATGGTGATGAGTCAAACAATATCCTGTAGATAGTTCCGGTGCCGAATCAGCGGTTTGATTCGAGCAATAATTTAGCAGCGTTTACCCACCCGTGGCGGTTTCTGGCCACTAACGATGTTACTCAAGTCCTCCTGCTTCTACTTTATCCAGATATAGAATTAAGTTTATCTCTAGGATTCTCCGGATGAGTTTGAAATACATTAATTTACAAGATTTCCCACCAATACCAGCACCCAACCTTCTCGGAATAAGTCAAAAAAAAAACTGAAAAGACCATATCAATACTGAAACAAACTTCGAAAATGCTAGACAGTTAATAGAAGATATTTACATAATATCCCATTTCTTTGATGAAATGGTGAAATTCATTCAAATGTCGTCTGAACTAAAACTTCAGCGAACTAGTTCACGAGTTCACGAACAACACAAAGAGGGCTTAAAAGACAGTGCTTGCCGAAGCAAAGAAACACCAACAACTGACAGACGATCCAAAATTAAGGATATCCAAGATATAAAAAAGAAAGTGGGACTTCTACAGAAAATTACATTAAATACAGACGACAGCACCGACAAACTATTAACACTTTTCATTACTTTAATAAAATGACTACAACAAAAAACCCCAATCATATTACAGTGGAATTGTAACGGATTTTTTTCCAAACATTACGAGCACTTCAAATTACTTTTAGCTGAAGAAAAATCCCATATGCTGCTGTTTACAAGAGACACCATTTTTAAAATCACAAAGCTGTTATTTAAAAACTTTAACATCTACCGAAAAGACAGAACACATGATTGCAGATCTGCCTGGGGAGGAGTAGCGATTATGGTTAAAAAAAGAAGTATCTTCTGAACCTCATCCTTAGAAGTTGTTGCTATAAAATTATACAACCTGAACCTATCACAGTCTGCAATATCTATATACATGATTAATTTTGATATGATTTTTTAGCTATGATTATTTTTAAATGCTATGATTAAATTTTGATTATTTTTTAGCTATGATTAAATTTTGCCCAACTCTGCAGGAAGATATTAAACGCTGCATTAACAAAACGCAGCTACATTCATGCAACATTGTCATGGAAACTTTCTTCAAGTGTGCGCATGAGTCGGGATAGCCGTAATTGCCATTTTACCTGAATATTATCCCATAAATAACCCAACCTTATATACAGAATTATTCAGAATTACACCCTTTAATAAAAGTGTTTTTACATTTTTTTTGTTATTTGTAAGTACTGTTCTTTTTATCTTTTTGTTCTTATAATCAATTTAAGAGTTGTTCTTATTTCATGTAGTATATCAGAAAATAGTTTTAAAACAAACAAATATTATACAATATATAAATTACTAACTAATAAACAATTTTTAAATCTAGATTATTTTTATTAATTATTATAATGATTCTTTGCACTGGACTCATCGTCAGTAAATTTTGCACAGGGCCTAAGATACTTTTACACACCAGCTTCAGGTTCCATAAAGATTTGTTTTCTAAGAGGAATAGACAGCTTGCTTTCAAGTAAGTGAAAAGGAAATGTATTTCATCTTCCAGGCGGTATGTATACTCCGAGGCCTTCGGGAGCAGGTGGGAACCAAGACATCAAACATAAAACTACGATGGAATTGTAGGCACTTAGCCGTATTAACGTTGAGCCTTTGGTAGCTACCAGTCATAAATAATTAAATAAAAAATATATGCATTAAATGAGTCGTTTAGAATCAAATGTCCATTATTCAAAATGGATGGATAAAAAATTAAAAATACTAATTTCTAAATAAACGAAAAATTTGTCATAGTTTATACCTATCTTCAATATTGTGTTCTTGGGGTGGTTTTAAACTTGTGAATTATCAATTTCAATGCTTACATAAGCAGAAAATTTTTTATTTTGTGTTGGACATAGCAGGTTTTGTTTTTTAAGTAGGCACAACAGTTAATTATTCGTTAATTTTATGGTCTTTATCGAGTTTTCATAACTTTTTTATTTATTAAAGGTTATATATATATATATATATATATATATGTATATATGAAATATGTTACGTTTAATGTATACAATACATATATCTAAAAAAGTACTGATTTTTTGAAATTTTCGTAAGTCTTTTCGTAAGAACTTTTATTTATTTATTTTTTTGCGGATGGATTTTGATCCTGAACGCCTCAAATAATGTTGAAAAAATATGCTGTTGGTTTTTTTTTTTTTTTTTTTTTTTTTTTTTTTTACATAATGAAAGTAGTGCATTTTGGTAACAAACACGTGTAATCAGCGTACGTGGTGAGGATGCACACTGGGGTCATATATAGGGCGCTCGCGCTCAAAAATCCAAAAAGCGGTTTTTTGTTATATAAATTTATTTTCAATAATAAACTAAAAGATAAAGTTATAATTGAATTAAAAAAGGCATATTTTTTATTAATGATAGGTTTTAATTTAATAAAATGCATTACTTTTAATAATGTACTTATATTATATATTTAATATAAAACTTTCTTTGGCCAAATTATCTTAATGATAAACAAAATGTGTAGAAATGCATATTGAATAATTAATTAAATACATAAAAGTAATAAAATTTACATAATATGTACCTATAGTATAAAAATAATAAAAAGTTGTAGGTACAAATATTTCGCACAATATCTACAGATAAAACAATAAAATATAAACAAATAGCATTTAACATATTTTAAGTATCAATCATATTTTCAGGATTATAATTAATGAATAACTATGTAATGTTTTTTTACATGACGTGTCTTTAAATTTGTTATTTAATATTCAAGTTAATTTGAAGAATCATTTCAAATTTTTATATTGAATCAATATTAGTTTTACCTGATCCCCTAAAAAAAGTTTATTATAGGTCTAATCAGAATCATCCGAATTCCTAATATATAGCTAGCTGTAAAGTGACATGTAATGTTGTTTAAGGTAGATGGTCCAATTGTTAACGTGCCACAAACATCGGGGTCGAATTAATATTAATTAATTTTGTTTTTTGTGTTGGCATTTTTCTGAGGTTAGTTGTCAATTATCAGATATTAGATCAGACTAGTTATTAGATATTAGCAGCCGATTAAAAAAGTCTTTAATTTTATGAAATCTAGAAGTCTTCCTACTAAATTGTTCACCATAAGCCTTAAAATCTTATTGGATTGATCCTTTTTTTACCTTCATGCGTACCTCAAGTGACTTAAAATCTTTGTTGCGGGCCTTTCACTAAATTCAAAATTTTCAATATCTTGATGTTGCGCGAAGGAATTACCCTTTCGATTTCACATTTATTTATACAAGAGCTTCTATTATCATATTATAATGACAGTTTTGCAATTCCTTAGCGCTAAATTGAATTAATCAAATTCAAAGATTTAGGCTTCAAATTTTAAAATTTAAAGATTTAATTTCAATTTCGTCCATAATCTTTTATTTATAAGTGTTTTATAGTACATACCTATTTGATTCTAGAAGTCTTTCTACTAAAATGTTTCCTGTAAGCCTTAAAATCTTTGTTGTGGGCCTTTCATTAAATTCAAAATTTTCAAAATTTTAATTTTGCGCAAGGGAATTGCACTTTTGCCTTCACATCTATATTTACAAAGGCTTCTATTATCATACCAAAATGACAGTTTTGCAATTCCCTTGCGCAAAATTGAATTAATCAAATTTAAGTTTTAAGAATTTAAATTTTGAATTTCATCCTTAATATTTTATATTTTATACCTTCACTTGAATACCATATAGTATGACTTGAAATATAAAACTTTAAAAGAAAAAAAAAATTAGCGTATTGAAATGCTTTGCAGTTTACAATCGACTGAATAATGCTCTCTAATAATCCGCGACATAAAACGGATTAAAACATTGAAAGGAAACAAACAGAAGCGAGAGCTGTTTACTAGTTGATTTGCCATATTATGTACATTATTTTAGCCACAAAAAAAAAAAATGTAAAAATACCCAAAAATCAAAAATAAAGTTTTGAGCGGTGTTAGTGAGGAGATGGCCCAAGAGTGGGACGGTGCGTCATTTTAGTCATGACGCTATTTTTAATAATAATTTATTTTTCAAATGGTTTGAAATTATACTTAATGAATGTCTTTAGTAGTTCTCTATGTATTCTTATTTTATATAATTTGAATATATTATAAATAAAAATATATACAGAATAAAACGTTTATTGAGTAATCATTGAAGTTACAACTTTGATAGAGTGCAAACTAACAACTTATAAGTTTTCCTTATTTACCTTAAAACTGCAACAGAATAAACCTTAAATATCACAGTAATATTATTGATATGTTTTTTATTATTATCCAGAATATAATTTAAATTATATGTATCCTTGTAATTACATTGCCCAAAAATACAATACTGATTAATTTGAACCCTTATTAAAATGGCATTAAGTAGGCTTCAGAATAAAACGAAATACTGTAAATTTTAAAGTTCCATGCTAATTTTTATGAATGATAATAACAGAAGAAAAAAAAGATGGGTACGGTTGGTTAGGGCGGAATTTGCATATTTCCACTGTTTCCATCTTTTTTAGACGACAGAGGCAGATATCGTAGGTTTTCCTGGAGAATAATATTTAAAATTTTATCTTTCTATTCTCATTTCTTTTTTATGATTGGTAGGTATTTTTGTGAATAATTAGCTCCATTTCTTTCACTGTTATTGCTCTGAATTTTTGTTTTATTGTTTGGCAGTTGTTATAAAAATAAACAATAAATTAATAATTAACTGACCTTCGATAAATAACTAAATTATTGCTTCCACAATGTTTACTTATAAATAACGAAAACATGTAACCGGGCCTTAAAAAGACACACTAATTTCGTTCAGAACTGTAAAATGATTCAACTTTATGCTATTTTTCGTGATGGTTGGATTATCTCTTTTATATATTGATAAAACTTCGACGGTTATAAACAGCATTAATATTTATATGTTGGTTATGATTAGAGACTGGATTTTGGTGCAGTAAAAAATCAAAAAATGTGCAGTAAAAAAATCAAAACATGCAAAATCGTGCAGTAAAAAACTCAAAATATGCAAAATCGTGCAGTAAAAAACTCAAAACGTGAATTTGAAAACTTTAATACATGCAGTAATCCATTTATTTACACAAATATGCAAAACTTAACCAACCTTGAATAAACTGAAGGATATTTCGACAAACGTTTCGTTTTAGTGTTAATTCAATCTGAAAAACTTTAAAATTTGGGAAAAAAGAGGATGAAAAAAAATTGTTAATTAAAAGAAATATAAAATATCTTTATTAAAATTTCCTTTTAGATGGAATCAAAATATAATTAAATGTTTTTGAAAAATAAATTAGTTTTTAAAAGTTTCGTGAAAATGTATATTATAAATTTCAAAATATTTCTCAGTAAAATTATGCCGCTTGTCACTTAATAAAATGTTCTTTAGCAAAGTAAAGGAAGGTTCTACATCTATGGACGTCGTAATAGAACAATTTTTGTAGCGTGCGGTTGTGGATGGATCCAGATTATCAGCTTCTATTTTCTTTCCATTGATACAATAATTTAATTTTTTTTTAACGAATGTAGCCGATATTTTTTCTCAAGGATTTGCTCGAATTTCGAAAACAAGCATCTCCCTTTTTCATTTTCAATTCGTTTTAAGCTTTCTTCGAGAGTTTCAAACAAATATCAGCCCTGGATATTCATTTACCCATTGTTTCAATTTTGTAGAAACACTCGCGGACGTTGTTGGCATGTTCAAAGTTGATAGTTTAAAATCTTGTCAACAAGATTAGCCCTTTGTGCTAGATCAGAAGTGGGGAATAAAATGGGAAGGGGGCAGTAAACTTTTCTGAGGAAACGTCTTAGTTCTAGGAAGTACGTCGATCCTCAATGTTTGCCTAAATCCTTAAAGCTCCCAATTCAACACGATCATTTAAAAGTAGTACGTCAGAAATACATTTGATTTAAGCGGCTTTTTAATTTCAATTTAAAACTAATCAACCTATTTAATATAAATAATTGTTATAAATGTTGCTTAATAATCCTAAGTAAAATTTTCAAAAAATGAATGTTTAAGTGAATAAAATTAGATGAATTTGATTCAATTGTGCAATTTCATGCAGTAAAACCCTAATTCGTGAAATTAAGCTCAAAAAGTCAAATTTGTGCAATTTCGTGCAAAATAAAATTTAAGAATAAGAATCCTTAGGTTATAAATGAGATAACCACTTTAGTCCAAGAGCCGAGGCCAAATTTCGTGAATTATATGAAGAAAAATTTTAGACATACAGCCATAAAAGGTCCACCCTTAGCAATCGATTTGCATTTGTCTGCCGACTCAAAGCACCGGCAGACAGAATTCAAAATCCTCGTTTTTCGAGTCCAAAAGTGGACCATTTGAAGACGATTTATTTCAACCACACAAGAAACTGTATGGTCACTACATGACAAAACCGTTGTCTGCTAAAATTTGCAGGGGGCGTCACACCGGCAGACAGAATTCAAAATCCTCGTTTTTTGAGTCCAAAAGTGGACCATTTGAAGACGATTTATTTCAAGCACACAAGAAACTGCATGGTCACTAGATGACAAAAACGTTGTCTGCCAAAATTTGCAGGGGGCGTCGCACCGGCAGACAGAATTCAAAATCCTCGTTTTTTTGAGTCCAAAAGTTGACAATTTGAAGACGATTTATTTGAAGCACTCAAGAAACTGCACACCTCCTAGATGTCAAAAAACGTTGTCTACCAAAATTTGGAGGGGGCGTCGCACTGGCAGACAGAATTCAAAATCCTCGTTTTTTGAGTCCAAAAGTGGACCATTTGAAGACGATTTATTTCAAGCACACAAGAAACTGCATGGTCACTAGATGACAAAAACCGTTGTCTGCCAAAATTTGGAGGGGGCGTCGCACCGGCAGACAGAATTCAAAATCCTCGTTTTTTGAGTCCAAAAGTGGACCATTTGAAGACGATTTATTTCAAGCACACAAGAAACTGCATGGTCACTAGCTGACAAAAACCGTTGTCTGCCAAAATTTGGAAGGGGCGTCCCACCGGCAGACAAATTCAAAATCCGCGTTTTTAGTCCAAAAGTGGACAATTTGAAGACGATTACTTCAAGCACACAAGGAACTGCATGGTCACTAGATGACAAAAACCGTTGTCTGCCAAAATTTGGAGGGGGCGTCGCACCGGCAGACAGAATTCAAAATCCTCGTCGTTTTGAGTCCAAAAGTGGACCATTTGAAGACGATTTATTTCAAGCACACAAGAAACTGCATGGTCACTAGATGACAAAAACCGTTGTCTGCCAAAATTTGGAGGGGGCGTCGCACCGGCAGACAGAATTCAAAATCCTCGTTTTTTGAGTCCAAAAGTGGACAATTTGAAGACGATTACTTCAAGCACACAAGGAACTGCATGGTCACTAGATGACAAAAACCGTTGTCTGCCAAAATTTGGAGGGGGCGTCGCACCGGCAGACAGAATTCAAAATCCTCGTTTTTTGAGTCCAAAAATTGACCATTTGAAGACGATTTATTTCAACCACACAAGAAACTGCATACTTCCTAGATGACAAAAAACGTTGTCTGCCAAAATTTGGAGGGGGCGTTGCACCGGCAGACAAAATTCAAAATCCGCGTTTTTTAGTCTAAAAGTTGACTATTTGAAGACGATTTATTTGAATCAAACAAGTAACTGCATACTTCCTAGATGTCAAAAAACGTTGTCTGCCAAATTTTGGAGGGGGCTAAGCACCGGCAGACAAAATTCAAAATCCGCGTTTTTTTTCAGTCCAAAAGTGGACAATTTGAAGACGATTTATTTCAAGCACACAAGAAACTGCATGCTCATTAGATGACAAAAAACGTTGTCTGCCAAACTTTGGAGGGGGCTAAGCACCGGCAGACAAAATTCAAAATCCGGGTTTTTTCAGTCCAAAAGTGGACAATTTGAAGACGATTTATTTCAAGCACACAAGAAACTGCATGCTCACTAGATGACAAAAAACGTTGTCTGCCAAAATTTGGAGGGGGCGTCGCACACGGTAGACAAAATTCAAAATCCGCGTTTTTTTTTTAGTCTAAAAGTTGACAATTTGAAGACGATTTATTTGAATCACACAAGAAACTGCATACTTCCTAGATGTCAAAAAACGTTGTCTGCCAAATTTGGAGGGGGCTAAGTACCGGCAGACAAAATTCAAAATCTGCGTTTTTTCAGTCCAAAAGTGGACAATTTGAAGAAGATTTATTTGAAGCACACGAGAAACCGCAGGTGGATTTTCGTGCTGCTGTCTTTTGTGCTACTGCATCCAGTTTTTAGTGTTTTTATTTGTTTTTTTTTTCTTTTCTTTTATGTTAATTCATTGTTTATTGTTATTGTTTAAAGCTTCAATAACATTAGGACATATTTTTGTCGTTTTAAACGAATTTTAGTGAAACTAGGTCAAACCGTTAAGGTTAGGTTACATAAGATCAGAAGTTAGCAGAGATTAACCTTTCAGAAAATGGAGGAGGATCCTCCTAGAGGAGCAATAGTTAAGGACCCAGGCCCATCTGCTAAAAGACCTAGAAACGGGTCTGATGTTGAAGAAGAAAATAGAGAAATCTTTAGTGATAGCTGTTTGCATGAAGCAAAGGTAATTCAAGAAAACCTACGTATATTCATTCAAACTTTTGACAAAAAGATGAATAACGTAACGAGGAAACATATCAATGAAAACATTGATCGTTTAATAGGCATATTGGAAACCCTAAACTTCAAGGTCAAACAATGTGAAGACATGAACAAAGGAGATTCAGTCTCGACGCTTGTTCAAAGAGTGGTGAAGGAAACATTGGAGTCTCCTATGGTAGTTAACACAATAATAAATAAAATCATGGAGAGGTCCGACCCAAGTGTCATTCAAAGCCATTCAAGAATAAACATGGAAACATCCTGCCCCCTACATACCAAGATCGAATCTTCAGTACAGAAGCAACTGCCAACTAATGAAGACAATAATTTAAATGAAGATGAAACTTTTGAGATTTACAAAACCAAAAGAAATAGGAGAAAGGCAAAATCGCAGGAAAAGAAAATAAGGGAAGACGGGAAAGAAATTAAGGAAAATATAGTCGAGATTTCTCCACTTGATAAATCTCTGCCAAAGAATAAACCTAAGACATTGGCAGATATTGTTAAATCGCTGCCATTGAAGCCGTCTATGACGTCAAGACCTGCCTATTTGACAATCAGCGGCTCGGGGAAAAGCCCTGTGGATATCATAAATGGGCTGCCATCGCCCACAAATTTAGGTGTAAACGCTTCCATTGTTAGAACGACCAAGGCGGGATCGATTCTAGTTCGTTTAGAAGACGAATCCCATGCAACTAAAGTCATTGGATGGCAGGAGCTACGCCAAAACGGGCTACAAGCTAAACTAGCACTGAGGAAAAAACCTAAACTTGAGGTGAGGGGTGTGCCTCACGCATGGGGCTCAGCCGATCTAGTTAGGTTTCTGTGGCAAAAAATACCTGAAAAATCGATTCCAACTCTCCTGGTTATTGAAGATCTCCGCCCACTATTTTCTTCAGTCGCAAGGAATGGCTTAACTAAGAATTGGGTAATAGAAGTTCACCCAATGATCCGTTTTCAGCTGTTGGAAATAGGAAATCTAGATGGAGGATGGTGGTCTATGACATTTAAAGACTACCTGGACGCCCCTCGCTGCACTAAGTGTCAAGGCTATGAACACACTAAGGCCACTTGCACTGCCGACTCAGTGGTCTGCATTTGGTGCGCAGCGAGTGGTCATCTAATGAAAGAGTGCCCGAAGAAGAAAGCAATGGCAGACCCAACCTGTATCAATTGTAAACGGACGAATGCTGATCCCACCAGGACAAAGCACAAGGCTGGAAGTCGGGAGTGCCCTGTGCACTTAACGTGGTGCAAAGAAATGGCGAAAAGAACCTATTATGAATAAGATTACCATCCTTCAGCTCAACATGGGTCGTCGAAGAGTAGTGGCCGACGAGTTGCGAGTTCTTTCTCGACGCTACGACATCATGGCAATTCAGGAACCGACCAGCCGTCGGAACTTGGTCACGGGGTTTGGCCTCACGTCAAGAGTTATAGCCCTGAGCAGTGGAGAGAGGAGGCCTAGGGCTGCTATAGTGGTTAACAACCCAAATCTTGACATTATGTATCTGAGGCAATATTCTACAGCTGATTGTGTAGCATGCTATATAAAGTGGGGCAGGGTATATTTCACGTTGATTTCGGCTTACCTGCCTAACGGAAGTAACATTGAAGAAGATCTCAGTCATGGAGACGATCACATCCAATAGTAGGAATGTGATCTTGTGCTCGGATACCAACGCTTGGAACACAGTTTGGGGCTCCAGCCGGACAGATAGACGAGGGGCTAGGCTAGGTGAGTACATAGCAAGAAGTCAGCTAGTAGTAGTCAACAACGTCTCTTCCACTCCTACTTTCTCAGGGGCGATGGGTGAAAGTTCGATTGACGTGACGTTGTCATCACCGACATTAGTAGGGCACATTATTGATTGGACTCTTAGACCTGAGACTAGTTCTGACCACAAAGTCTTGAAATTTGGTTTAGTACAGAATATGGCAGGTCATCAAGTTATTGACAAGGGTTACATAACCCGAAGGTACGACTGGAGTGTCTTTCGATGTATGCTGGAGGGAGAAATTGCCGACGAAGATTGGGAAAAGGCGGAATCGGAAAGTGCCGATGACTTGGACTATAGAGTCTCAAAAATAACTAATGCTATTCTTGACGCAGCTGAAAATTCTCTACAACGGCGAAAGACCAGAGCTCGACTAGTTCCATGGTGGACACCGGCCTTAACAACAATGAAGAGAGAAGTCTACAAGGCGCGGCGGTTGTACCAGAGATGCAGAGAAGACGAGAGGCGCATTGCACTTCGTAATGAGTACAAGGCCAAAGCTAAGGCATACAGAAACGAAGTGCGCTTACGGAAGCGGAGGTCCTGGGATGAATTCATTGTCGAAGAGTCAAAGAAGAATCCATGGGGTATTCCGTACAGAGTTGCTCTGGGAAAGCTGACTCCTATGCAAACGCTGGCAGCCCTCAAGCATGTAGATGTTCAAGCCACTACCCTCGAAGAAGCAGCGACCATTTACATTGAAGTGACATATCCTAGAGATGATCCGTCTGAAGATAATGAAGAGGAAGAATTCGTAAGACGCACAACGGCATACCCACCTGGCACAGACATATGCCCTCCATGGGACATCCACGACCTACGTATTGCTGTTGATAGACAGAAAACCGGACGTGCTCCAGGGCTAGATTCTATAGACGCCGCTATCTTAAAGAATAGTATCCCCTATATTGAAGATATATTATTGGGTATTTTCAATGACTGCCTAGATAGGGGGTATTTTCCGAGAAGCTGGAAGGTGGCAGATTTGAGACTGCTCTACAAGGGAGGGAATAAGGATAAGGAGCTTCCTAAGTCGTACAGGCCCATATGTCTTCTTCCGGTGATGAGCAAGATTTTGGAAAATCTCATCTTAATAAGACTGCAGCCAATACTTACAAAAGCAAGCCATCCACGGCAATTTGGCTGTACAAAAGGCAAGGGATCTACTGATGCGATACTGAGAATTCGCGCAGACGCCGAACAAAGAACTGAGCGGTATGTCATGTTGTTACTTTTTGATATATCCTCTGCCTTTGACAGCGTCTGGTGGCCACGTGTACTTCAACAGCTGCAGAAATTCGAAGCCCCCAGCAACTTATTCACCCTCGTAAGTAGCTACCTTCAGAACAGGATTGTAAAGGTTCGAGGAAGCTCTTACGAGAAAGAAGCCACTATAGAGAGGGGATGCCCGCAAGGATCAGTTCTTGGCCCAGCCTTATGGAAACTGGTTTTTGATGAAATACTGGGTGTACTCGAGGAAGAGCAGTTTCCTGCCACGGCTTACGTTGACGATTTAGCAACTATAGTGGCCTCCAACAGCAGGACTGGAGTTAAAGAAGAGGCACAACGGTGCGCCACCCTGGTAGGACGATGGTGTAAAAGTAAGAAACTGAGAATGGCAGCTTCAAAGACACAGGCCATTCTACTTAGAGGAAAGACGGATAGGGCACATCCTATAAACATATGTATTGAAGATATCAGAATCCGCCCAAGTGAGGATGTCACCTATCTTGGAATAAGAATCGGAAGAGGATTTAATGTGACCCCTCATTTGGATTACCTTAGAAATAGGGTAGCAATAGCCTTAAACGGTCTTAGCCGCGTCGGGGGTGCATTTTGGGGCCTAAGATACCCGGCTACTATGACGATTTATAATGGAGTGATTCTGGGTATTCTGCGATATGCAACTCCCGCCTGGTACCAGAACCTTTCACAGCGGCAGAAGAACAGATTGGCGACCATCCAGCGAACCACTCTGCTAAGGGTAACTAAATCATATAGGAGTGTGTCTCATGAGGCTGTCCAAGTTTTAGCGGGAGGAATACCTATCGACCTTTTCTTACGAGAGGAAGTATTAAAGGATAAATTAAAGAGAGGGGACTCAGTCGATCTTCCCGATAACATACGTGTAAGGATTATGAATGAACCCAGAAAATGGAAAAAAGCTATCCGGGATCATTTTATAGAAATGTGGAACCAGCGGTGGGTTACAACTTCGAAAGGTGCTACCTTGAGAAAATACTTTCCCACCGTTCAGGCACGTTTGTATGCGAAATGGATCCTCCCAGATTACTGGATATCGCAATTCCTCACAGGACATGGTGGTTTCCGGGCTAAACTCCATAGTTTAGGAGTAGACATTGATCCCTTATGCCCCAAATGTGGAATTCCAGAAACGGCTGAGCACATCATTATGAGTTGCACCGCCTTTGAAGCACTGAGGGCCAAACTACTGAGAGAAACTGGACTCTACGTTCTTTCGGAGAATGATTTCCCTCAGCTAATGACTGAAGAAAACTTCCCGCACTACAAAGTTTTTGTATACGGGTGGAAGACTGCTATTGGCTCATACCATTTCAACCTTAATAGAAGAGGACCTACTCCTGGAAGGCCGCCGGACAACGAAAGCACTGAAGAAGACGGTGACAACCTTGGAGCTGCCTAACATTGGATTTCTCATTCATATTGTAATTGTAGTTATTGTTATTTTAGTTATTGTGGATGTAATTATATTTATTGTTATTTTTTTATAATTTATATTGTAATCATATATTGTTATTGTGTATAGTGTTATATATTTTGTACTATAACATTTTATAAGTTTTATATTGTAATTATATATAAATCATTTTTGACATTATGGCAATATTAAAAGTTAATATTGCCTAAACCTGTATTGCCTGAAGGCAAGGTAGGGTGAACAATAAATAAAAAAAAAAAACGAGAAACCGCATACTTGCTAGATGACAAAAAAATTTTAATGTTAAAAATACCAATTAATACATATGAACAGTAATAATATAAATACCGGCGATATAATTTAAAAAATAAAGAATATTTCAACTTATAAAGTTATGAAATATGTACTGCTCTGGAACAAAATACGTGGAAAACATGTAGTTCTTCGTAAACGTATGTTCTTGGAAAATCGAATGTTCTTAGTCGTTTGATCGAATAACTCGGAAACCGTTCCTATTAGTATATTTTGAGCTGTGTAGATTATTGAAGCAACTCAAATTTGCAAGAAATTTGGCACTATTCATTTCATTGCTCTCATCTATAGTTTTTAAACGGTTTGGCCACCAATGATTGGCTAACTTGTGGTAAGTAACTGGCTAAATTTCCTACCATACTACATATATGAAATTTATAGAAAGTCATGTAAAATACCCACGCCAGCATTTTTGGTACATTTTTCGTTAAAACCTTAAAACTATTCGTTCGATCCAAAATTTATTTTTTTTAACTGACTAAATTTTCAATCAGACCCATATATTAAATTGATATAAAGTCATGTAAAATACCAATGCCAGCACACCAAAACATCGTATGTTGTGAAATCCAAGTTTTTTGACACATTTTTCGTTATTACCCCCAAAACTATTCTTCTAATTCAAAATTAATTTTTTTCAACTGATAGCTGACTAAATTTTCAATCAGACCCATATATTAAATTGATATAAAGTCACGTAAAATACCAATGCCAGCACACCAAAACCTCGTACTGTTGTGAAATCCAAGTTTTTTGACACATTTTTCGCTATAACCCCAAACTAGTTGTTTTATCGAAAATTTATTTTTTTCAATTGAAAGCTTACTAAATTTACAATCAAATCAAATTATATAATGATGAATGAATCCCGCAAAATACCCACGCCAGCCCACTGTAACATGTAAAATTGTTATGTTTTTACCAAAACATACACATTTAGCCTGCTGGCATGGATTTCAATTAAATATTCATGTATAAAATGTGATATCAAATTTATTCAACTTTCAGTTGAAAAAAGTAAATTTTGGTTTAGGCAAATTCTTTTGGACTAATATCGAAAAATAATCTAAATAATTTGTAATAAACAACAGAACTTGTTTTTAGCGTGCTGGCACGGGTATTTTACAGATCTTGATCAAAGTTTTATATATGGGGTCTGATTTTGTTTGGATTAAATGAGTAGTTTTGGGGTTATAATGAAAAATGTACCAAAAAACTTGGATTTTACAACAGTTCGGGGAATTTCACATGACTTTATATAAATTTTATATATGAGGTCTGATAGAAAATTTAGCCAGCTATCAATTGAAAGAATAAATAAATTTTGGATCGGATGAATATTTTTGGTGTTATAACGAAATATGTGCCAAAAACTTTAACTTTACAATAGTACGGATTTTTAGCGTGCTGGCATGGGTATTTTAAATAACTTTATATACATTATATCGATAAATTATATTATATTATACAAATAAATTTTATGTATAATGTCTGAAAGGAAATTTAGTCAGCTATCAGTTGAAGAAAATAAATTTTGGATTAGAGTTATAACCGACAACGGAGAAGTACCAACTGCTTCTTTTCACGAAGAAGTGCGACTTATATGAAGTTAGTCAATCTTTGGTGGCCAAACCGCTCTAAAACTATTGATATGAGAACAAAATGACTATTACAAAATTTATTGCAAAGTTGATTTGCTTGAATAACGTATAATAGAACACAAAATATACTAAAAGTAACGATTTCCGAACTTCTAAGAAATACTATTATTTTGAATTTTGTCTGCCGGTTACACTCATGCTTAGCCCCCTCCAAATTGTGGCAGACAAATTTTTTTGTCATCTATCAAGTATGCAGTTTCTTGTGTACTTCAAATAAATCTTCTTCAAATTGTCCACTCTTGGACTGAAAAAAATCGCGGATTTTGAATTTTGTCTGCCGGTGCTTACCCCCCCTCCAAATTTTGGCAGACAACGTTTTTTGACATCTAGGAAGTATGCAGTGTCTTGTGTGCTTCAAATAAATCGTCTTCAAATTTTCAACTTCTGGACTGAAAAAACGCGGATTTTGAATTTTGTCTGCCGGTGCGACGCCCCCTGCAAATTTTGGCAGACAACGTTTTTTTTAGGCATTTAGGGGGTTTGCAGTTTCTTGTTTGCTTTAAATAAATCATCTTCAAATAATACCATATTTTGATATTTGCTACCCCCTTTCGGAGGTCACCATTTTGAAACGCCCCCGCTTTGAGTTGGCAGACAAGTGCAAATTGATTGCTGAGGGTGGACATTTAATGGCTGTATGAATAAAAGTTTTCTTCAAATAAGTCATGAAATTTGGCCTCGGCTCTTGGACTACGTGGGTTAGAAAGCGCTAAATCAAAGGGAACTAAATGTGCAATAACACAGAAATCCGGTCTCTAGTTATGATTTACTGACAAAAAATTGGATAGCATACGAAGAAAGGGCTTTTTTTTTTTTTTTTTATTGTAGAATATTGTTAAAAGTAATAAAACTTTTATGTCAACCTATTTCATAATTTAACTTAAGTATACATTACAAGGTACACGACCACAGAGTGGTGTATCAAGAGTGTTTTTAAGAGTGAAGAAAAAACAAAATTGTATATAGATTTGGAGGTGTATAACAGTTTATATTATATAAATTATTAATTCTTTAAAAGTTGTCTTTACATTAAAAAAAAAATATAAATATAAAAATTATTAATATTAAATATAAAAATATTTAATAAATTTATTATTAATATTAATATTAAATATAAAAATTTAAAACATGAATAGTGAAAGAGATTTATAAAATTAGCAAAACCTGAAATTTATTTTATTTAATATTTCAAGCAGGTTTCAGTTAAACTTAGTCAAGGAAGACGTACATACACTGCAGATATTATAATTAATAAATATGATATATAAATTTGATAGGTATTATAAGATTGATGTTCCTTGTCTGTATTAATTCTAATAATATGTGTCAATTATTAAAAACAACAGACATTGTAAATGTTTCATTTTATTTTTTCTTTCCCCCAACTAATGTAATTTAATGTTATGGTCGCTGCTTACCTAGTCACGTTTTAATAGCCAGGAATTCACTAATTTTCACAATTCGGGTTCAACTATGTTTTCAATTTATTTTTTAGTGTTTTCCTTCCAGCAGTAACCCTTTATTATACTTTTAAATAAAAATTTTTTTAAAATAAATCAAATCTATGAAGAACAAAGTTAAAGACTAATTTTAATTATGTTATTTATTACATTTGTATTTTATTGTTTTGTTTTTTTGCATTAGTATTTCTGTTTCTGTTAATTTTTATTAGAATGAATTATGTACCCTTATACTAATAAACTTAACTACACTTTTAATGGCAATCAAATACTATAAAATTAATTACCCTTTATATATTTAGGTAAAACTCTATAATTCGAAAAAATATTCTTTCTGAACTCGATATCTCGAAAATTTGTTATCTTAAAAAATTGATAACTCGAAGTAAATTTGTTCACCCATCCACTTCGACTTTAGTGCGATGTATATATGCAAATCTTATTTGGTGATTGAATTGGGACCTAAAAATCCTTATACATTTTAAACAGTAACCAATACATTTATGTATATCTTTCTCAAGATATTTCGTAGGTGTTATTTTAGTGCCACAGCAAACAGAAATATCAGTCTTCAAAGGAGCTTTGATCGCCTTGTATGTAAGGTTGTATTTTCTTTAGTCCAACTTTTTTCAGTTCTTGTAATAATATTGGGAATTCACATGTTCGAAGAGCAATCATTTCATTCTTTTTAACTAGCATTTTTATTTAAATAAATAAATTTTATACATAAATTGAACTTTAATTTATTTTTTTGTGAAACTAATGATGGTGAAGGTAGTTGGGGTGTGCACTTGTGGTAACACATTTAAAAATATTAACTTTTGTGCCGATGTTACGGCCTACAATGTTATAGCTAAAAGAAACAAAAAAAGGAAAAAAAAAACTGTAATTTTTTTAAAATTTTCATGATGTTGCATTTCCTTATCTCTTTAAAAAATTTTTTTTTTTGTCATATATTTTTGTTATTTTCTTCTAATCCAGATGATGACTTACATTCTGGCCGAAACTTCAGCATAACAAATTAATATTTTTAATTGTTTCCTTGAATGCACACCCCATCTACCTACATCATCATCACATTATTTTTGTTCGTTTTATTTTATTATAACACATATTGTAGTTAGAGTTTCAGAAGAAATGTATAATTAAAAATAATTTAATTTACTATAATTAGTAAAATTTAATTTTTATACTTTATATTGACTGATTCTGTATTGTGTTTCGAGGCCTGCGTTATCTGTAGAGCCAAATGGTAACCGCATGACCTAACTGGCTCAATTTTTCTGCCTCGACATGACACAAATGAGGATAACAACGGGCTTTAATTAAATGGAGACCGGAAAATTCTTATATGCTTTTCTCATTAAAATGTTTGAGTGGAATTGATTTAAGGGTCATGTATTAATGAATATTTTCACAAAATTGTCATAGTCAAAAACATATACAATTAATAAAATCAGAAGTTTCATACTGATTTTTTCATGTAGTCTTTGTTTAATAGAAACCTTTTTATTGACTTCTGAAAAATAGGTTTTTCCGATTAAAATAATTAAGTTGAGATAATGAAATAGTGATAATACTAATGAATATTACATTTAAAACATAAAAAAAACAAAACGAAAACCAGATCTTAAATTTACTTGAGGTACGCTTGATGGTATAGAAGGATCAATACAATTAAGATTAATGAACTATGTTCCACTTCTATTGGAATTTTTCTATTAGAATACGAGTTTCGAATACTAAACATTTATCTTCAGTTCTAAAACATACAAAATTTTTACCACATCAGCACTATGTTACATGAATGAAATATAATTAAGTTTTCAAAAACTTAAGACAATAAATCAAATATTGGTACTCACCTGAGGAGATCTAACAGGAAGGGGCAGGTTGGTTAAATTTTGTTGGTTTACCATGAGAGTCTCCCTTTGACTCATTGGATTTTCCTTTCCTATTGGAAAAAAAAAATTAAAATGGGGATATTGGAAATTTGTATCTGGTCATATAAACAAAAATCTGGATCGGTTTTAAACGATTTTATTATTCCTAATGATTCATAAATATTTAATTTTAGGTTATTTTCTACTTCTTGTATAATTTTTACTCCTGAGCCTTTATTAAATTTGTGGTTATTTTCATTTAGATGGATAGCGAAATTGGAATTTTGGAACATATAAGAGAATACAGTAATGAGACCCAAAATTCCAATTTCACTATCCATCTAATTTTAGATCATCTTATTGGAAGTGTATTATTAATCATAGTTTTTAATGAAATATTATTCCGATTTTCAAATTAAAAAAAAAATTAATACGATTTTCGTTTTTATCTTATTATATAAGTATGATGTAAGGATATTTTAATTCATTCTTTATGACGGCTATTTTACTCTAGTTATGAAAGTGTAATAACCTTCATGGATATTTCTGATATTCAATGGTTAGGAATAATCGACAAATGATAAAAAACAATTTGTAATGAAATTACTATATTACGTACAATAGATTTAAATTAAATATAACAACAGTTAAAAGTAATTTTGTTACAGATAAAAATAACATTATTTTATAATAAAGTAATCAATGATTAAAATGTTTTAATTAGTTATTTTACCTTAAAGAATAAATCCATATAATTTACATATATATAAATAAATAAATATATATGTATGGATACATTTTTTGACAGTTACTATTATATGTTTAGTAAGGTTCTAAACGTGAGGCCAAGGCCCATCTAGGGCTGTAGAGCCAAGCAATAAATAAATAAATAATAAGGTTCTTGAGGTTTAGTCAATAAATAAAAAAACAACTATTTTGGCTTATATCGAAACTATATTGTTCTCATAATCATGCCCTACAGTGAAAAAACAGATTTCAATAAAATTATATAAGTTTATTATAGAGGAGTATGAAACTACTTTCAATGTGACTGGTGGATGTTTAGACGTTTTAGAACGTTTTCAAATAATACATATCAGATATATATATATATATATATATATATATATATATATATATATATATATATATATATATATATAATATAATTTAGAAGTATATTACACCTAAATCCTTTTATACCTGCATCTTTGGGAACACCACCAGTTGGGAATCTCCCATAAACTTTAACTGTTTTTCAAAATTTCCCTAGGTCACTTGTGTACTAGAATTGTTAGAATTTAGTGAGTCGATACCATATTCACCAGTAACATCGCAAGTAGTTTCATACTCCTCTATATTCTGTAATTGTATATACATTATTTTTATTATTCTAGCATATGTTGTTATATAATTACACTGTAGCTAACTTTATGCTTTGAAATAACTTGTATAACTTATATAATTTTCTTGTAATCTGTTTTTTCACTGTAGGGCATGATTATGAGAACAATATAGTCTCGAAACGTCACCAAAATAGCAAATAGCATATATATATATCGCTATATATATAGCATATATATAATAGCATATATATATATATATATATATATATATATATATATATATATATATATATATATATATATATATATATATATATATATATATGCAATTAATGAAGAGTTTATAAATAATTATTTCAATGCATTTTTTCATGCACTTCTACTTGTTAAATGTATGATCCTTTTAATTGAAGTAATTAAATATAAACTTAATTTACAAATAGAATTATTGAAAATTCATTAAACATTGACATAGTTAATTAATTAACACTGCTAAAATGGTAATTTAACAAGCAGCAATGCGGAAAAATACATGCTTACTAATCAATTGACATATACAGTTGAACACCGTATTAATTATTCGAGAGAATAGAGTAATATTGTAGACACACCTGCGACATTTTGGATTTGGCACATCTGAGTGAAGGATAACAGCAATATTAGTTTGGCATTTGAATAGGCAGGGAGCTTGATTAAATACCTAAATATTGTAAATGAGTATTTATGTATAAACAACCGTTATTTTAAATTATATACTTATGTACATTTTTAAATATTTTTTGATATTAACAATTGTATACATGATATACAACCAGCCAATTTCAGGAATCTGATTACAATAACATGCAAAGAACTGCTAACAACAAAGTTCTACACTAAAAGGTCTCTTGATCATTTTCTTTTCAGACGACTCGGAGGAATAGCGGGAATTGAGGGTGAGGCAAGTTGGGATACTAGTGGATTAGAATGGGTATGGAGTTTACTATAAAAGGATAATTATCTAGTGTATCCAAATAAGCAAGATATGGGACATTATGATCTTTATGGATAAGTTTGTTTGTGACATATTAGGGAGCATTGTGGATTTTACAAAGAATTTTGGATTGTAAGGATTGGATAAGAAAACAAACAATTGGAAGGTTGAGTGGAGCACTAAAGCTCAACTCCATATGTCCAAATGGGTCTAACTACGTTCATGGAAATAAGTCTTTTTCAATTTATTATGAGCTTTGTACGCTTGTCTAGTAAATATTGGAGTAGTCGGAAACGACGGGTAGATTCTTGTCTTTTATGTCTGGTGAGTAAATTACATTTAATATTATAAATTATTTGTGTCGTCTAGTTGCAAAACCGGCCAACTCCTCAATTTTGAGAAATACGTTTTTTCTGTTTTCTGAGTCCTAAGATACATTTCCCATCCATTTAAAACAAGAAACCTCGCAAAAACCCGTGAAATCCTTGTTAAACCTGCGTTTGAAAAACACAGTGTGCTGCAAAACCGGCCAAATCCTTCCGTGAGTGAGTTTCAAAACCAGCCATCTCCACATCCGCGATGTTGTTTCAGTTCAAGAAGGCCTCTTATCAGGTAACTATCAGTCTGCTCCTGCTTTTCCTGTAGTTAACGTTTTGTACACTTTTCATTCGATACAAGAAGTTTGTAGAAGAAGTTCCAGCTAATTTAGCAAGAAAAAGACAAAGAGACCATGCAACATGGAAAAGAAACAAACCCCTCCAGTTCGGGGTTTTACCCAAATCGAGAAGAAGTTAAAGAAAATCGAGTCTCGTTCAGCCTTCAGAGTTTTTCGGCATTCTCTCGGAAAGTGGAACTGTGTTCAAGCCAGGAAGAGACTACACAAATCTTGATTGGAAGAGTCCCAGTAATGCCCCGCTCAAACCCCCTCCACTATGGCACTTCAAAGTCACCCCAACGAAGAGATTTTTCAGAACCAAACCAAATAATAAGGTTCTAGTTCAAAGGGAGGTTTTCTACAGATCGTTTGATTTTTTACTGCAACGTCGTAGCATCAGCTGTTCAAGAAGGAGGAAGCAGACAAGTAGATGAGAGGGATGAAGAAGAATATGAGAAAGAAATGTGTAAGCTTGTTGATGACGATAATACAGCAAGAGTATATGTTTCTGAATGTATATATTTTTCTAAATTACTTTTTTCGGAAATTCTTCTTCTTCTTCTTTTAGCACAACAGACAACATATAGTGGCCCCTGGCTTTCTCAACTTCTGCCTTCCATTTCCCTCCGTCCATTTTCGGAACTTATTACTTTGAAAATAATTCTCGCCAGTTTTCCGTCTAGATGTTTGAGTTACACCACAACATTTCAGAGTTTAATTTTTTCAAATAATATTCACTTATTGAAGAAAGTTTTGTTCATTTGCATCCCAAAAAACCCAACATTTTCATTAAATTTAGTTATTTTTTTAAGTTCTAATTCATTGCAAAACCGGCCAACTCCAAACTGAGTTGCAAAAGTGGCCAAATCCAAAATAAAAAATTGAGTAACTCACCCCCTCCACTTGCCCCTTCCTAGTAAAGAATTCTGAATCGTATTTTAAATCCACGCAACGTTTACTGAATATAGAAGGAACAAAAAATAAATTAAGATTCATGAATTAATTCATAATTCTATTGGAATTATATTATTTAAAAACTAATGTGAAACATTCATCAACGGTGGGGGGGGGGGGGATAGAAAAAGGCCAGATGAGTTGAATCCTTGGGTTTTTCCTATGACTTGTGGGTTTTGATTTTCATCCTCCCCCTCTTACCCTTCCACTCTTTATTTATTTCAGAAGTCCATTTTGCCTACTTCGGCGAGTACCTATATATTTGATTTCTTGTCTTAATTTTTTTAAAACTATCGTACATATAATTAATCTATGTAACGAAATGCTGATTCAAAACTATTTATATAAAATAAATGCAATCCATTCTTGTTGTATTGATTCTTCCATACCATCATTCATAGATTAAATGAAAAAATAAATTGTAGAAATTTCAAGTAACTAAAACATTAAAAAGTAACTAACTTCGCAGAAGCATTTGTCAAAAGAAGAACAAAATTAGGGGTGGTACAAATTTATGAATAATTATGGTATTTGTAAGAGACCAAAAATTAAAATTGTCCCTTTCTTTTTGTTTTCTTTACTTTTTATAAATTATATTTTTCTGTTAAAGAAACTTCGCACCTTCTTCTTTTAGGTTTTGTTTTTATTTGCAGGGAATCTCCGCATTTTGATAACCTGATAGATTCCGAAATTTTCTTGTAAGCTGCATTCCAGAACCCATTGTTGTTTTTGAGTTTTACATACGATGTACACATTTATAGCGTTAAGATTAATAAAAATAAATATACTTAGACAAAGATGTTTTTAGGCGCATCACCTAATATTTAAATTTGTTCGCATTCGGTTTACACAGGTTTGCTCTCAAATCCCCTGGGAAGGTTCCCATAAATGCCAGTTGAGCTGAGATATAGCTAATGGGCTCGCAGAGTAGCGATTGTCTGTTGTAATGCTCTGCCTACTTCCATTAATAGGTTCAATGGGACGAAGAACAGTCTCTTCAGCCGTGTCAGGCAAAGCAAATGGACCTTGGTCTTGTTTTAAAGCATTAACATCAAACTTACAGCTGTAAGAAGTTTAAGCATCGTCAATCGCAATTGTTTAAAGTTTATGCTATAATCTTTAATTCGGTTGGGGAAGTATTCACGCCCCTCCCCCTATATATCTACCTTAAAGAAGGTAATTATCTTTTCATAGCATCTAGAATTCGGATGGAGGAAAGTATTTCGAAAATTGCATAGGATGATCTATATGTTTCACTAAAATATACGTCATCAAAATAAAGCTATCGAAATAGAAGAATAAATCTTTCAGAATCTATTGACAGCTGACTAAAGCGACAAGAAACTGCTCGTCGTTACAGACTATTCAACATTTACTAGACAAACGTTCAAAGCTCCCAATTATTGACAAAAGACTCATTTACATGACAGTTATCAGACCTATTTGGACATACGGAATTGAGCTTTGGGGCTCCACCAAACCATCTAACTCATCTCGTTTCCAATTCTTACAATCCAAAATCCTTCGAAAAATCCTAAATGCCCCTTACTTCGTCACCAATACACTTATCCATAAACTTATCCTTGATGTTCCATGTGTTGCTGAATTAGCCTAAACCAGATACTTATCCTTTCATAGCAAGCTCCATAACCACTCAAATCCATTAGTTTCTGAACTTGCTTTCAACTCTATTCTCGATAATCCTCCGAGGCGTCTGAAAAAAGATGGCATAGAGATCTTCTAGTGTAGAATTTTTATTGAAGTGCTGCTGATGAGTAGTTCAAGTTTTTACATTTTATTGTATTCGTTATCAGCTCATTTACTTGATGTATATATTTGTACAGTTGTAAATTTCAATATATATAAGTTGGTAACTTATATATAATAAATTATTATATATTATAAGTTGGTGACTTTAACTGACGAGTCAAAAAGCATCGGTACAGAAAAGCAAAATAAAAGCACTGTGAGTCCCATTAAAATAATGATATTCAAATTTTACTATGTTTCACATAGTTTTTTTATTTACTAAGCTGTTATAAAAGTCGTTGTGCATGAATAGAACCCTTAATACCTGCTCCCATATCATATTCTATAACAATTTTTTTAATTCTTATTTAAAAAAAAAAGTTATTTATTGAATATAAATAATATAAAGCCGAGCTAGGCTAATATGTATACAAACAAAATGTCAGTTCGACCCAGCAGCGTCGATATAATTATAACAAATATTAAAAAAATTATTTATTTTTATTTCATAACAATGCCGAATTACATAAATTACATTTAATAAACGAATTATATCTTAATTTCTAACTAAGGCGTAAAGAGATTTATAAACTCATAATCAAATGTGAAAAGTAACATTACTAATTTGTCGTTTGGGGAAATAGGAAGGAAGTTTTGAAATGGTTGGGGGGGAAAGGGGGAAATTTTGCTGCTAATCGAGGGAAAATGTGTGGGAATCGGCAGCACTCACAATAACAATGATAGGTATACAGGGAAACTCTATCTGAGTACATGACATGGCTCCACCGCGAATCAAAGAAATAAGGGTGCTGGGTGTAATTGGTCCAGATGTCGGACACATATGAGCCCGCTGCCCGTTTCTTCATTCGTGTAGTTCAAGAGAGATTTTAGAAAATAGTGAATACACGTTTACTTTCGGATCTTCCATCTTGTTAAGCATATTTTTAGTCTATTTGTGAAATTTTTGATTGATTCGTTCGGCTGAATATCGAGATTTGGTTGATGCTTACTTTGAGATATGGGTCCTATGGTGTCTTGTATGATCGAAGACGGAGTCGAAGGAACTTCAGTCGGGGGTTTCGATTGGTTTAACGAACGTTTCATTTTCGAGTGTAGGTCGGTGTATGTTTTACTAACTCCGTGTTTGTATTGCGTTTTTATTTCAAATTGTCAATCCTATGTTTCTTCTTCAATTAGGTTTTGTAATTCTTGTAATGATTCATATAGGTTCTGTAACGTACGTAGTCGGGTTTCAAGTTTTTAAAATGTATGTTTTTATTTAAGTGTGATGAAAGTCATTTTTCGTGACGATCTTTTTACTGTAGTTATAAAAGTATAGCATTAATGGAGATTTCTGATATTAACGGTTAGAATCGACAAATGATTTTTATATTACGCAAAATAGATTTAAATTAAAAATAAAATTTACATTTTTTAATTTATTTTTTGTATTGAAATTTACAACTGCACAGAATATATACATAAAATAAATGCGTTTATATTGACTACAATAACATGTTAAAGAACTACACATCAGTAGCATTTCAGTAAAAATTGCACTCTAGAAGATCTCTAGACCATCTTCTTTTCAGTCGCCTCGGATGATTATCAGAATGGGAAGCAAGTTGAGAGACTTGTAGATTAATGTGATTATGGAGTTGACTATGAAAGGATAGGTATCTGGTTTGGGCTGACTCAGCAACATATGGGACATTAAGATCTTTATGGATAAGTTTATTTGTAACAAAGGAAAATGGATGAAAATCTGTTCTTCTTTAAAATGGTCCTTTCTCTTAGGAGGAATCCCATCCTCGTACATTAATTTGTTGCATATTAAGAAAATGATACGGTTAGAGGGAACATTAGAGCTCTTTAGTGGTTGACCTCGAATGTTCCCTCTAACCGTGATTGGTTTATTTTCAGGATAACATCTTGGTGTTTATTTGCCTTTGCCCATCGTTGCTTAATTTGTGATTTTACATAAAAAAACCTTTTTTTTAAGTCTTCTTTAGCCTCTTTGTTGTGCCCATAGCACATAAGGAGAAAATTCTCATAATAGTCAAGTTTTTCATTTAAAGTTGGTAAATTTTGACTCTTTAGTTGGTCAAATATGTATTGACGAGTCACTACTTTATTACCCGAGGTAGTAGGTAGACCTGAAACAAATAAAAAACAATTTTAATACAAAATATATCGCACAGTCAATATTTCCTATTTTTGACAAGGAGCCTTTCAAAAGGGTTTAGCTCAAATAAGTGCGATTTTGCGCGGCTATTTCTTATGGAATTAGTTATTTAAATATATGAAGTATATAGTATTATGAAAATTATTATAGGGACGGACTCATAAGTACATTAAAAGGCACTTAAAGTTAAATATATCTAAAAAAATAAATTTTGGACAGAGTGATGTCTATTCACTTAAAAATAAATGACAGAGAATGTTAATTAAATTTTTCTGTAACGAAAACAAATTGTTCTTACCTGTATTATCACAATCCATCACACTTAAAATGAAAATATTAGCTTGAAATGAGTAATGCACTTTGGAAAGTTATAAGTTTAGAAGAGCGCCGAGACCCGACATGTACACACTTGTTCACTATCGAATTCCGACTGATCGAAAGTCGACTCCCGCGCTTCAAAGGCGGGGGGAGAGGATGTTATATTGTACAAAGAACTGTTGACTCACCAATTGTATAGATACCTTACCATTATATTAATTCTTAAAAAAATACTTTTGGTCTTCTAAATCATTAAAATCTATGAATGTGCGCCATTGGCCGCTTTCAAATTAATTGCTTTTTTATATTAATCAATGGAAGTCTCGTGCTCTTTTATAATTTAATACCGGTAGATCTTATAAAATGGCCTAACGCTTCTTGTACATAATTAGGGTTTGATATTATCTGTATATAAGAAGGGTTGTCTTTATTTATTATATTTTTAATTTTATTCATAAAACGATATCGTTCGGCAGAATATTTTATGCGTGATATTATTATATTTTGGATTGTCCTTAATTTCGCAAAATTCACAATAATCCTAAATATCTTTTCATTTGTGTATTTTTAATATACATAATGACAAATCTACAATCACAACAATAAGTAACCAGGGAAACTCTATTTGAATATATGACAATACCCATCTTACATGTGCAGGATGATCTCAGTTTTATTAAAAATTAAGATAATAAATTATCCTATTTGTTTTTATATATATCTAGTAATAAATAACCCTCAGAAAAATGTGTCATAAGAATATATGAGAAATGATTTGTAGAAATAAGTTGGGGATGACAGAATTTCACCTTCCCCCCCACCATCTCGTTCGCAGAACGGAGCACTGCTTTCTTGAAAACGACACTATTTATCTTGGGCCACCTTCAATGCCTATCCTTTGTTGAGAAGAATCTATTCCGCCACTTTTATGAATAACTCAGTATTTAAATGCCTTGAAAACAAAACGCCGCAATGCTAAGGAATACAATGGCCCAGCCAAGAAAGATAATGATTAAATGTTTTATAGAGTGAAAGGCATTAAATTAATTAGCGACAGAAGGAGAAGGAGTTCATTAGTCCTTTGAGGAGGAGGCCATTGTTGGATAAATGTCTATCCCAGGATTTCTATTCAGTTTTATCACGCCCTCCTCTCTCCGCTCCGCAATTTGCAGCCAGGTTCGCCAGCAGTGCTGTCTGATCTCCACGCGTCTTCCTTCTTCCGATTAATCAACGTTATATTCCTTGGGATAAGATATATATATATATATATATATATATATATATATATATCAAATATGAGAATATCCAATATTTATTTGTAAGCAGGACCATAAAATCCCTCCATGTAAAGAGATTAGTTATTTATTATATACCATGAAATACAATACAAATATTATGTACATTATAATACTACACACATAATAATACAAAGAATAATAATTATAAAGAAGAATAAAAGTAAACACAAAGTTTTCAATCTAAATAGTAAACAATACCTAATAAAATAATTTTCGCTTTTTTATTTAATTTATAAACCAAGTTCGTATTCGACTATCACTACTTTCAAATATATGCATGTCATTTCTCAAGCGAATAGATAAATATATGATACTGGTATTTTACAATTAATAGTACCATATTTCTGTGAAAAAAAATTCTGATTTTAATTATATTCATACTAAAATATGCCAGTTTTTTTTATTTTTATTTCATTGTGGGGAGTAAGTATATAAAAACTGTCATTTGAATCAATGCCAGAGTAATAAGTGTCACACATGCCATTATAAATTAAAAATATATATTACAATGTATTAAGAACCACTTCTTTTCCGGTCTAATCGGTGCCGAGTTTTCTGTCGGTCAATCCTAGGTTTCCTTGAAAATTTAATTTTTGTTCTAAAAGGGTCTATTTCCACAAATATCCTGAAAAATGATAATTTATTACAATTCATTTTATTGTCTATTTATTATCAATCTGCTCGTGTGTAAAATGGCTCCATGTTTTATTTCTTCATTCTCTGAATCGTTGATAACTCTTTTATAGAAGGCCAACATTTTCTCCACATAGACATCCCCTGTCTGCCTTCTCCACATACAACAATAAATTTAGCCATTGTTTTGTTTTTTGTTACTAACTTATTTTTATAAAGATTTCTTCAATAGGAAAATTATATGACTTTATAGTGTTATCATAATCTATTATCAAGGGAAAAAATTTTATAATTGAACTTTGAAAATGAAAGTGTTTTTATATACAGTTGCTCCCTGTCAAAATAGGGAGCACACAACGTGAGTTGGTCATTCAACATTTTAAAGGCGGCTATTCTATTTGAAGATTTAAAGAAATCATCAAATAGAATAGCCAAAATCATTTTAAAAACTGTACAGAATATAGTAGAGGAAAAGTGGATTGCCAAAAAAAGTTAATAGCACTAAAAAACTTTTAAGTGATAGCTATGAGACTTATTAGAGGGAAATTAAAAATAAAATCTACGTTTGAATGCACCCAAAATAGTCGCAGAACTAACTGTTTAAGTAAGCCAGTAGTAAGTGCAGGAACAGAGTGGCATGCTCTAAGAAAAAATAAATTTCATGGACGAGTAGCTAGAAAGAAACCTTTAATCAGTATACTAAATCAAAAGGATGCAATTCGCAAATGAATATTTACTGAAGGACCCTGAGTTTTAGACGACTGTAATATTCGCTGATGAAAGTTATTTTTGGGTACGGTGACGTTGCTATGTGTGGAGGAAACCAGGAGAAGAGTTAGTGAAAAAAAAAAATATGCCCAAATGTGAAACATTTTCTTTCTCCCTAAAGGATGTATCAATGTGAGCCACTGTATATATGAGAATTTTCTCATACCTACTATGAAATCGTATTTGTTATCATAACCTATTCATCAAGGACAAAATTTTTATCATTGTACTTTCAAAATCAAAATGTTTTTATATATATATGAAAATCTTCTCATGCCCCTTTTGCAATCGTGTAGTGTTGTATAGTTATTTTCATTAAATTTTGCTAAGTTTGTGCAATTTAGTTTTTATTTATAGTTTATAATTAGCCAACATTATTTACATGGCTTTTAAACATTTAATCCATAATAATGGTACAATAAAAATTAGCTATAGAAAGAGAAACAAGTCCCAAAGGGCGGACCTTCAAGAATACCAGAGAAGATTTAAACTAGATTTGAAAAAGTTAGCCTGGGCCATCTCGTTAATTTATGTTAGAGCTGTAATCTAGATGCCAGCAGTTTGGGTCCCGCAGAAAATGAGCCTCATTTTAGATTATCTCTCCTTTACTTTGTTATCACATTGGACTTTATTTTAACTTGCTAAGTCAATTACTAAATTGGGTCGTTTAGGAATAAGTGTAAGGCCATTTCACCTGTATTTTAGTTTAATTGATAAGCGTTGTATAAAATCGGAAAAGGGCTTGAAATGAATCTTTGAAAACGTCTCATCAGCTTATATCCTTTAAGTGATTGAAATTCAAAATAAAAAAATCGTTAAAAAGAATTAACTCTCCCTTTATCTTAAATATCGTTACTTAATTATATGGGCTAACCGCAGGTTTCAAAATTTAAATAATGAAAAAAAAAACAATATAGCCAATTCTTACACTCAATATTTAATTATTTCATTAACCAATTTAAAAAAAAAAATGAGTGGAAATTTTAATTGTGGTTTGTTTTGTTGAAGAAAAAAAAATTTAAATTCAATTTCACAATTAATAATTTTATTCTTTAAATATTATTTAAAAGTACAGTGTCAAAGTAAAAATATGATTATCTATTTATTGAAATTGACAACTGTAAAAAAAAAAAAAATTGTGCAGTTACCAATAAAAGTTCTATTTAGAAGGTCCCGTGGCCATCTTCTTTTTAAACGCCTCAGAGGGTTTGAGGAATAGAATGGGAAGCAAGGTGAGAGAATTGTGGATTTGAATAGTCATGGAGTTTACGATGAACGGATCTCGTTTGGGCTAAATCAGCTACATATGGGACATTGAGGTCTTTATGGATAAGTTTATTTGTGAAAAAGTAAGCATTGGATAGCAAGGATTGGATACAAGTGAGTTAGATGGTTTAGTGGAGCCCCAAAGCTGAATTCCATACGTCCAAATAGGTCTGATAACTGTCTTTTGTTGAAAATCGGAAGTTTTGAACGTTTGTTTAGTAAATGCTGAAGATGTCGAAAACGACAAGCAGTTTCCTGTCGTTTTATTCCTGTTTGTGGATTTCAAGTTAAACGTTTGTCATGTTGGAGACCATCTGTTCAACAGGAATCAGTGGAATGTAATAAAAGGACACTGTAGGGCAGGAAGTCGTTGATTTACGAGGAAGTGTAAAGGTTATTTGATAAGGTTTATTTTAATTCTCCAATTTTGACGCCATTGAAGGGAACATGATCTATAGATTACACACATATGTCGTCAGCATACGTAGTGAGGACATTGCTAGAATGTATAGGGATGTCAGCTGTATAAACCGTGTAGAGGATATGACCTAGGACACTTCCTTAGAGGTTTCCTAGGATACCGGCAGATTCGATAAATAGGGAAAAATAGGATAAGTTATGAATCGAAATATATTTTGAAAGATTATATAGTTGATTTAAATTATGTAGTGATTAAACGAAAAAGATGTTGTGGGTTAAGGAGGCAGTAAAGAGAGGAAGAGAAGCTTTTCCTATAGATTTGGCACTGTGAGGCGGAACTCCAGAGAGTTAACATGGTTAATTAATCACTGTGTGATGAGACTCCGGTAACATGTGTATTTATCTTCGTGCAGTTTAGGATCAAAGGATATTTTAGATACCAATATAATAAAAAAAATAAAAATTAGATACCATATCCAATTCATATTTACCATTTAAAATAAACGTTGTATTTTACTTCATTATCAAGTTTTATTAAAATTGGATGTCGTACTAAAGTATTTATACCTCTCCCCCTCCCCCCCCCCCCCCCCGTGGAGTTAAGTTTATAGAGGGCTGGAAGTGGTTAGGGTTGGCTAGTAAAATACTTGTTTACATCTCAGCCTACCCCCAAACAAAAATAATAAAAATAAATATAAAATGAATTTGTAATTTATTGATATATTAAGGGGTATTAAAAAAAAAATTAAAAAAAAATAAAATTAGTAGGTGAATATTAACATCGGATATTCAAATGCTGATACATGGATACATGGACTTTCGATAAACGAGATGCAGAATAGTGAGAAACCGGATTATTCGAATGCATTCGGATAAGTGGTTCTTAATACCTCAAGTTATATTGATGAAAACATGTATAAATATTTTTTAAACAAACAACTATGGTCTGCTTTCCATTGATTTTCATGTATAATCTACATAATTTAGAGGGCACGTCTTTTGCTAGCTGAGTACTCTTTCTGGAAAAGTAACTGGTGACACTGAAATGCCCATTACTGTCGCTTTTAATTGACAACTGCTTCATCAACCTTTTTCTGATTGGAGGGCGGAATTTTATTCATAATTAAATTAAATTAGGATACCATCTTCCGACGTCTTCAAAGGTATATACCTACTCACCTCAGACTGAAGAATATACTTCTCTTCACAGAAATCATTATAATCGAGACTGGGGACGTAGGTCGAGTATTGTGTATTTAATTATGTCCAGTGTCCGGTTTGGATATTCCACCAATTCGCGATTATTCGACATCAAAGCAGGATAACTGGAATGACAACCTGTCAATCAGAGACGAGTGGTTGTTGATGTTACCAAACGGCTTTAAATTCTTCGTCATCTGTCACTGTTTGATTAAGGTAGATTTAAATAATTTGTATTTTGTTTTTAAAAAATGAAAAAAAGCTTATAATATAAAAACTAAATATTTTGTTTATAATTTTACAGTATATTTTTAGAAAAACCCCAGAAATGATGAAATAAAAGAAAAATGGGAATCTAAAATCTTTGTAAAATTTAATGATCACATTAATTTTTAAAGTTATTTATTATCTTAGAGGAAATCAAATTACAAAATTAATTAGTTCAAATAGCTAAATGTTCTATTATATAATTTTCAAAAATCGTTTTTAAATCGGTACTGTGCAGTAGAAATAATTATTATATCAGCAGTGAAATCAGATATGAAGAAATTATAAATCTTGCTATTAACTTTCATATTAATATTATATTGAAGTAAATAATATATACATATAAATTTACAACTATATAACATAAAATGTTGAGTCAATAAAAATATCTGGTTAGCGTAAGGAATCAGGGATCTAGTTGCTATTTCTTGTAAATAAAATTATCCATTGATAGAACTTTAATAAAAGTTATTTAATAAGTGGTTCGAAAACTATCTTATTTTCTGACGCTTTGAAGAATGAGAATTGATTGGAAATACATTTGAGAGACTATTCGGAAATCTAGTTTATTATGAAATATATATTTTTGATAAGAAGTAGGGAAGGTTAGGGATGGTTAGGGATGTTAAGAAGTGATTAAAATTGGTTTGGAATATTTGGGTTATAAGAAAAAAGAGTTCGGAACATAAAAACATACATTTATTCTTTTATTAATAGAAATTTACAACTGTATTACATATACGTCGAGTAAATAAGCAGTTTATAATGAAAAATAATGACATGTTCAAAATTTGTGGAGGAACTACCCATTGGTAGTGTTCTAATGAGATATTTACAAAAAAAGAAGATTCCGAGGCCATCTTTTGGATTGGAATAATTAGATGTGGGAAGAATTTGATGGTTTGGTGAATCCCCCCCCCCTCCAAAAAAAAACATAAAAACAAAACAACATAAATAAAATAAAATAAAAGATATATAAAAGTCTGGATAGTTGAAAAAAGTTTGGTGTAGTTATGAAAGGTATAAAACAATTAGGAATGGTTAAAAGTGGTTATGGATGATTAGGGCTTGAACGGAAGTTGTTATTATTTTTTTTTTTTTTCTGAATGGGTATTATGAATTTCAGAACGATTCTTTGATAAAAACTTTAAAGTCAAGTTTCTTACAAGACTACTAACAATGTCAAAGTATCAAAATAGTCCTTATATTGTCTTCTATTTTTAGGTTGGTGGAAATTCGCAGTTCATTCGAATGAATGACAGTTAGAAATTACATTCAGAAATTAAATCATTTTAATTTAGTGATTGATACTTTTCAAAATTCAATAAAAGAAGGTCTTGTTAACTAATTTCTGACTACTAACAAATTTTACTTGAAATTCAAAAAAAATCAAAATTAATTTCTATACTATGATTATACCAGGTATGCAAGTTTAAAATGTCGTTTATTTCTTAAAATAAATACACAGTAATTTAAAAAAAAGTATAATATATTTTATTCAAAGTACTGACCCTCGCTTTCTACTCATTTTGCCCATCTCTCGGGCAATATATGGATACCATTCCAAAAGAATGCTTCATCTTTATTTGAAATCCATTCATCGAGCCATTTTCGTACGTTTTCGAAATTGTTGAAGTGTTGCTCCGCCATGAGTGTCCCATCGATGAGAAGAGGTGATAATCAGAAGGCGCCAGGTCAGGTGAATACGGCGGGTGGGGTAGGAGTTTCCAACCAAGCGAAGAAATCGTTTCCTTAGTCAATCTGGCTGAATGTGCAGGAGCGTTATCATGCTGAAGAATGACTTTGGCGTGCCTGTGAGCCCATTCTGGGCGTTTTTCGATCAATGCGTGACTCAAATTGATCATTTGTTGTCGGTAGCGCTCGGTATTGACTGTTTCGTCGGGTTTGAGAAGCTCGTAGTAGACTACTCCCTTCTGATCCCACCACACACACAGCATTGTCTTCTTTCCAAAACGATCCGGTCTTGCACTCGATGTGGATGGTTGTCCTGGCGTTACCCATGATTTTTTTTCGTTTGGGATTCTGAAAATAAATCCATTTTTCATCGCCAGTTACAACTCGATGCAAAAAAACCCTTTACCCCGTGGCGTAAAAGCAGCATTTCGCACACAGTTTTTCGTTTTTTTTTTCCATCTGTTGTTCGTCCAATTCATGTGGAACCCATTTTCCAACCTTTTGAATCTTTCCCATAGCTCTCAGGCGATCGGAAATGGCTTGCCTAGTGACATTCAACTGTTCTGCCATCATTTGTTGGGTTTGGGTATTGTCTTCGTCTAATAAAGATTGCAATTCGAAGTCCTCAAACTTTTTTGGTCGATTTTCTCGTTTTTGATCAGTAACATCAAAATCACCACGTTTGAAACTTTGAAACCAACGTTCACATGTCCTGACGGTTGGAGCAACATCGCCATAAGTCTCAACAAGAATTCGATGACATTCAGATGCCTTTTTCTTTTGATTAAATAAGAAAATCATGACATGCCGCAAATGCTCTTTATTTGGCTTAAAATTAAACATTTTTAACACCAAAGAAAGGTATGATACGTCCACGTAAACGACTTAAAAACAACTGACTTTTGTAAACAAATGACTAACAAACAAAATAGCGTTTAGAGATAAGCAAATCCTTCAATAGGCTAAGAGCGCATTCTATTGGAATTAAAACGACATTTTAAACTTGCATACCTGGTATAATAATAGTAAATTATCCCTAATTTATTTAATGATATATTTAACAATTTTCGTTCCTAAATTTATTTGTTATTCATGGGTTTTCTTTGTTTTTATCATGACATTCTTAGAAAAAAGTACCTAAGAATTTTGGGATCTCTAAAAATTCTCTTTCCAGTCTCATTTATTCTTTTTTCATTTTGTATATCCATAACCGATATGTTAAAAAAAAAAAAAAATGTTTCTTTTATATATTTTATTTATAAACATATCCTGAGAACGTTCATAATTAACTATTGTAAATATTTTTGGAAGGTTGATAAGCTACGAGGGGCGAATGCTATATTGACGGTGTGGTTGGGGGTCACTGATAGCCAGGCATCCCTCTCCAGCCGCAGTTATGTTTAATTAATCTCCTGTAAATACTTAATTGTGGGATTCCAGGTTATGGGGTGTTACCCAAGTTTATTCTTAAGGATCCTACACCTTGAGAGCTAAGTGTATTTTAACATTTGATGCGCCTTTAATATTACAATTTTCACTTAACCGTTTATAAACTCCGCCTTGGACTGACTTTTATTCATGGTCTCTTTTCACACCGAATATAAATTATAATGGAACAATTATTTCAAAATAGTGTTTTTGGTTTTGAATAGTTATATTTAGTGATGTGTTGGTAAAAAAAAATTTTCGGTTCTCGACACTGGTATCGATTCCAAAAAAGTCGATTCTTAAAAATTAAGCAATAATTATTTTATGGGCCGTTTTCACTAAACACATTCCATGGCATGTAAGCCACAATAATCCTCACATTATTTTTTGAATAAAAGGAAAGAAATAATTGAATTATAAATAAGTAACAGTTTAGTCGCCCTTCATAAGTTTTATAAAAAAACAATTACGCTCAAAATTGATGGAGAAAACCTATTATCTTATGCAACCTACAATTATAAATATTATGAAAACTAGCATTTTATCACCAGGTACGTAGATGAATAATTTTAAACTTGGGAGAAATAACACCATTCCTGTTTACATTTTGTTGACAATTTTGTTACTCCGTTTGACGCTAGATATACTACTACGAAAGGCAGATCACAGTTTTTCACTTTATTCATATTACACTGAACAACTGATTTATTTTGATTTGTTTTTACAAGGTAGAACAACTTGTAGCGAAATAGTCAAAGGAAATTTCCATTTCCCTTTAATAACAAAAATATCTGAGCGCCGTACAACGGATAGCATAGCGCCCGGCGAAGGGTTAAAGTATTGCTTTAGACGGGAGAATCCACTAATATTTCTTTGAATGTTGTTTCAATAGTGTATTAAGATTCGAAAACCAGTGTGAGCTTGTAATGAATGCAAAAATTAACTTTATTCTGTGAATAAAGAATCAGAAATCTTTTAAGATTCCAGCAATGCAGAATAAAATGACCCTGTTGTCGGTCTGTTAAAGCTTCTGCTTCCGTAGTTCCAACCTGTAATCTATTTCTTCATTTTCAGATAGCTATTAAGTAACTTCACTTCATTTTTTCCTTGCTACTTATTTAATCTTTAAACCGCCTCATTTGGTTTGTCACTAAAAATAAGCCTATATTTGAAAATTTTGTAAATCATTTCATAGAAAAAAACATACAGAACAAGCCCCGAGTCGATCCCTCCATTGGTTGTAGTAAGAGATAAAAGGAAGCATGAGTGCAGTTGGCGATTTCCCGGAATCAGTTAATACTGGAAAGCCCTTCCTATAATAACATTAGCACATCGGTCACCAACTTCTGCTCCAGGTTATAAAATGAGAAAAGATAAGCAAGAGGTAAGCAGCTGGTTAAACATGAATAGTACGGAGGTGAAATTTTAAATGAGAAGGGAATTATAGAATAAATGCTGTGTGCTCAAAATGAAGCTAGTGATGAAAAAGATAATGACGATGACAATTCTAATTCTTCCACTATTCCATGCAAAGAAGCAGAGGAAATGTTAACTAAGTGCATTGGGTGGTTTCTAGCTGCAATGTGAATCAGATATTTCACACCTGATGGGATGCGGCAAGTGCTTAACTTTTTTTGTGTTTTTTTGTCATTTTCACTCAGGTCCAATGCGTATAATGTTCATCTGTTCGTTTTTACGTTCAATAAATCGCAAAAAAAAAAAATCACAATTATATAGCTTAAAATGCTTTTTTGTTACTTTACCAGCAATATTATGTAATTCGTCATTTCCGTTTTTTCGTCACCCCCCTCTCCCCTACTCAGGACAAATTATCGAGTTTCTACTGTGTATATATATATATATATATATATATATATATATATATATATATATATATATATATATATATATTTGGAGCAAAAAATGGTTTATAATTACGTAATTAATGTATCACAAAACTATTTCGGTAGCGGTATAGGATTCCACAATTGGAATCGACACATCCCTAGTATAATTGAAACAACAGCATAAAAATGTACATTGAGATTTTTTTTACGTGGTGGCAGGTAGCTGATAAATAAAGTATGATTACGTAATGAGCTCGGAAGGAAGTAACGAGAAAAAAAAATGTGAAACTCAACATTGTAAGTTGACGGGACCAACCTCATTTAATCCTGTGCGATTATTTATTGTTTCATCAATAACACGCAAGCTGCTTCGTTCGTTAACGAAATTTTAATATTTTTACGTGTAGAACACGTTGCTGAGAAAACATTTTTAAGAAATAAAATATCTGTGACAAGTAGACTTATTTTTCTAATAAACCTCATATCAAACATTTACATGACACAAAGTATGAATGAATTTATAGTAAATTATTCCTGTCCCATATGTTGCTGAATTGTCCCATTCGATTTCCAATAAGATATTTCAATTTCACATCATTCCTGAAAATTAGTTTAACAAATGTTGGCGATTTTTTTTTTTCAATTTATGATTCATGGCTTCTACCAGTATTGGTACCTTTAAAATCATAATTTAACACAAAGTCAGTTATAATTAATATCAGAACTAACGTAAAACTTCATATTCAGAAATACATATTTCTTAGGAAACGTGCTAGAACGTATTCACAAAACATATGTTTGAGGATTTCAGACTCCCTCTGGCCCAAACTACATTTAGAAATATTAGGAAGTCATGACTACTGACATTTTAGGGCATTTAAAAGCAATAAACCAAAATATCAAATGATCAAAATAAATGATCAAACAAGGTTACAAAAATATACCAAACAGAGCTTTGATGAACTGAATAAAAAGTGTTCCCAGAAAAAAATTAAAAGTTGATGAAAAAACCCGGTGGAAGTTAAAATTATTAACAGGAATTCATGCAGGAAAGCTTCATAAATACTGTTTCTAGATTTTCAGATTATTCAGCTCGCTTTATAGCTAACTCAATCGATGTCCTTTGTTTATAATTTAACAGATTTGCAATCTGTTAATTAAAAGGTAATATGTTTTGTTGTATAACTTCTTAAATGAAACCTTGAAAAAATTGTTCTTATATATTTTTTTTCTGAGAACGATATATAAAAGTAACATTATATATATATAATACGGTATATTAAATAACATTTTTTTATGAGTAATATTTATTTAAATCTGTTGATGAATAATACATGTAAGTATTTTTTTTAATGTAGAAAAAATGTTTTAGGGAAGTGAAAAAAAAAAAAATGTATATTTTTCTATATCCTCTACCAATGAAGATTAAATGATTGGAAATTTTTTTTCCATCGTTATGCAAAACAGACAGGCATTAAATTTCTTTTCATGCTTTTCGCATTTAATTCAGTTCTGGCCCATTGAAACGTTGAGAGCTTTTAGCTGTCCAATCAGTTGAAATATACCTTCTCCCCTCGACAAAGCAGGGCAGTGAAGAATTTAATGGCAAACAGTTACTTATCTAATTGGCATTATCAATTATAATTTGAGATCATTACCTATTATTATATAAAATTAATATATTATAAATGTAGTATTATATTATATTATTATAAATGTAAAGCCAATAGAACAATACAATTAAATTTACTGTAATGTTATTTAAGGTTTGAATAAAAAAAACGAAGAAAAACAATGATAAACTTGATTTTTTTCAAGACTTAAATGACAAGAAACTGCTCGTTGTTTTCGACTTCTTCAACATTTCTAGTGAAACGTTTAAACCGTCCGACTAATTACAAGAGACATTAGGGCTCCTCCAAACCATCTAATTCATTTCGTGATGAATCCTCAGAGTCAAAAACCCTTTGAAAAATCCTTATTCCAAGCCACTAGAAAGATCCAGAAAGACGTGAATCAACTCTGTAACTGGGCATTGACGAACAAGCTAAATCCTGAAAAGCGATTGCAATAGGTTACTCCTTAAAAAATATATGTTTTGGAGTCGTTTTTGATGAACTCCATCCTGGAAAAACCACGTTTCCGAAATTTCCCTATCCTAAAGCGCCTCAATTACGTTCCCAACCTTCTTTCGTTCGAAACTCCTAGGTTACTAGTTACATCTTTCATCCTCCTTTACTTTGACTACTACTGTGCTATGTATGGGGATGTTTCTGGGGATCTCGAGACCAGAATCAAAAGACTATTTTACTGCTTTATCCATTTGATTTTCGGGATCCCGAGAAGCGTCCACGTTTCGAAGTTTTATGCGGAGTTAATGTGGCTCGTTAAAAAAGTTCGGTGGCGGAGTTAAATGAGTTCGGAAATGTAAGGTGGGCGTTGGGATTGGACGCGTCGCCAGTATTTTCTGGCATCCTTTCTCTTTCAAAACGTCCAATTCCAACGCCCACCTACATTTTCGAACTCCTTCAACTAAAATCTTCAGTTCTTACCCGCAAAATCCGTTCCTGTCAAGCAGATTTGTATACTCCTGCTCATTGCTCAGCTGCTTTCGACAGATCTTTGGTAATCCGATACTCTTCTCTATGGAACTCCATCCGTATATGAGCATTATCCTTAACATTTACTAAACGTATTTTTATTCTATTTTGTATACATTAGTAAATTTTAATAAACAACGAAAAAAAACAACTAGACATTTTGTAAATGTAATATACAAATATATATATATATATATATATATATATATATATATATATATATATATATATATATAATATATATTGTTCGTCAATGTCCAGTTACAGAGTTGATTCACGTCTTTCTGGATCTTTCTAGTGGCTTGGAATAAGGATTTTTCAAAGGGTTTTTGACTGTGAGGATTCATCACGAAATGAATTAGATGGTTTGGAGGAGCCCTAATGTCTCTTGTAATTAGTCAGACGGTTTAAACGTTTCACTAGAAATGTTGAAGAAGTCGAAAACAACGAGCAGTTTCTTGTCATTTAAGTCTCGAAAATAATCAAGTTTATCATTGTTTTTCTTGGTTTTTTTTTTATTCAAACCTTAAATAACATACATAAAGAATATCTTAAACATTTACTTGGTTATGAAAAACATATTTTGATTTAAAAAAAAAAAAAGGTTGAAAATTAATTCACTGGATTAATAAACAAATCTTTGTTTCAAGCTGCCTTTTGAAACAAATCTTTTTGAAAACTAATATTCGATGTCATTACGTGATTCGATGATCGATAGTGCTCTGAACTGATTTTTAGACCCCTTTCACCCTTGTTATACTGTATTAAAATGAATGAATCTAACCTTTGTAGTATTTAATAACTGAGTATTTAATCTCCCATTTATAATTTATCGATATGCTTTAATAACTCTTTCGAATATTGAATTTAAAAAAAAAATCTCTTAATACCCGATATGTGAATAAATGTAATTTAAAGTGACTAGTAAGTTTAAATGTAAATTTAAAGATTTAATAAATTTATTTTTTATCGACTAAGTAAAAGAGCTGTTAGCTAATTCATAAGTAGGGATTTGAATTATACGCTATAAAATGTATGCTGTATATTTTATGTATATTAATGTAATGAACGCAATTATATTGGATAAAAAATGCAATTAAATACCGAAATTATGTAACTATCTTCATTATTTATAAAAATAGAAGTATTGCAATACATTCTTATGCATACGAACAAACTCAAGTTTAAGTAACTAATTGTGTTGAAAAGGGAAACAATAGGAAGAAGACTATCATAAAACAGAAAGAGAAGGCGATTATTGAAAATAATACACATGAAATTTCAAGTGGCTTAATTTATGGAAAGGTATTTCAGCCGGAACTGAACTGCAACATAAATCGGTATTGCAACCTTATTTTTCTGATCCTGTGGCCGTTTGTGTAACACAAGGTTTTTCAAACTTTGACTAAAAACCATAGTAGTTGATAAAACTTGATGAAAACGAACACATACGTCTCCATTACTCCTTATAGTCTAAATAAAGAACTCACGTGCATTCTGCAGTGATTTTTCACGTGCAAGAGTGATTTTTTACATAGTAGAAGTACTGTAATAAACAGGCAAAGGTTTATGTGTCTAGGTGGACACTGTAAGTGAGACTGAACAATGGAAGAATGGCTGGAAGATAGGAAATATAAAAAGTGGAGTAATACTCCAATTGTTTGAAAGGAGCGAGAACTAGTTATCAATCCCATCAAACAATTACAAGAGAAACAAATGCGATCGAAAGTTTGTGAAATGGGAAGAATCAGCGCCAGGACAAACACGAACTGATGTTCCTATAACTATTTTCGGTTTTTATTTATATTTTATTTTTTTGTCTGCTCAGAAACATAAAAAAATCCAAATGTTAAATACTATATGCGGGATATTCAGATAAATATGCAAATGCAGTTCGGAACATGTTAGTTCCAAATTGATTCTAAAATGCCCAAAACATATACATTTAGATGATATAAGATGCTTTAGTTGGCTAGGATAAATTTCACAGGCCTGTTCATAAGTCTTGGATTTACTCTTACCAGCCCGATTGATTAGCTATCAGGAATCTAAAAAAATATATATTCCTTAAAGAAATTGTTGAGAGACCAGATTCAAGCACCTACCACCACAACTACAACCCTTGAAGGCTTGTTGTACTTCCTCTACTCCATAGACGCTCCTCGGCTGATGTAACTTGAATGAATGTATCTTTTATTAAACAAATCAGATTTATTGTTATAAGAAGCTTTTATGAACATACAAATAAATGAATGTAGCTTATTTAAAAAAGAAACACCTAAGGATGAGCCGACGAAGAAAAAAGAAGACGGAAGTTGAGCCAAGGATGACACTAAGGGCTGAGGAGGTGTGGAAGCTCATTACAGTAATTTATGACCGGTCCGAGCCTTCTCTCCATTTATTCATTAGTCGCTGGGAAAAAGGCCGTTTTTCCCTTGGCTGAGTTTTTCCGACCCGAGGCGAGCTCCGTGGCGGTCTATTTTCATACTGCCTCAGGTATATTAATGGCTGGAAACTCTAGCCCATTTTCTCAGCTTTTGTTTACAAAAGTTGCTTTTAGCCAACTTCCATTTATCTGACACTTTGAGTATGTAACTCTTAAGCTCATTAATTTATCTTCTTCCACTGGAACGAAAACTCTAATATGCAGCCAAGACAAAGAATGGTGAAAAGGAAAGTTGATTAAAAACAATAGAGCAGGCTGTAATTAAATATAGAATACAAGAAAGTATTAAATTAACATTAAATAAGATATAATCTAAATAAAAGAAGATAAAGAAGGAAAAACAAGTTATTTTTTTTAGAGTTAATTTTAGTTTATACAAATGTTTTTTTTATAGATTTTCATATGCACTTATATTGTTTTTCAATTCTATTCTGTATTTATTTCTAGTTTATTTTATACTTAATAAGTTTTAGATTTTGTTTAAATATGGTCTAGTTAGTAGAAGTTTTATATTATTTATGTAAATTTTTAATTTTTTTTTTTTATTGTGTACATAGAATGAATGGATTCATAACCATCCATGTTACTTACTACACTTAAGTGAGACAAGTATTATTGTAATACTTGTTACATTATAGCGTAATAGATTGATTTAAAACACAGTTTTATTCTATATACACAAAAACACACTTAACAAACACACACACACACACACACACACACACACACACACACACACACACACACACACACACATTTATCTAGACAGTTTTTAAAATATTTAATTACAAAATAAATAACATTTTTCTAATTTTCTCATGGAAGATGTATTTTAAAAGAATCTTGTTAAAGAACAGCGGTTTCTCTCAGATTCTCTTTTAAAATAAGTAAATTTAATGTCAACTGACGTTATGGTAAAAAGTTAAAAACAAATTAAAACACTGAACATAGCCTGTATAATATATAACTGTAGAAAAAAAAATAGGATCTACGAGCTAAATTTAAGTTTATTTTTATTTTGTGAGAAAAAATCATTTGTTCCTCACTTATTATATTTATTTTATTTTCAAAGCATTTTAATTTATAGTAGGCTGATATCAATTATATGGAACATTCTGCACTAGGTACCGGATGCTTACTTTAAAACACTAAATGAAAAAACAAAACAAAAAAAACAACATAAATTAAACATACATTATACGAACAATATTTTATTTGCTTAAATCGATGGATATATTGAAGAAGCATAACTTATGTTTAACAAGCAAAAACAAATGATAATAAAACTTCAACAATTATTCAATAAAAACGAGATTTTATTAAATATGGCTATTTTGACACGAAAGGTATTGAAAAAAAAAATCAGATTTCGGAAAACCGAACATAATTTTTAGGTACCCTACTGAAAAGTCTACAATTTTGTCTTATCTTCACGACAGTCAGGAAATTAATAAAACAAAAATTAAATATGTAAATTTGTGTTATTGCAATAATAATTTATCTCATCCGACGTTCGTTTTAACCATATTAATTAAAAATACATTAAGTAAAAACACGCATTAATAAAAATTCAATATTTGTTCTACATCAATTTATTACTATTAAAATTACTTTACCAATTATTATATTAAATGTTTAATTAATATAACAAGCAAGATATTCTTCAAATCTAACTTTGTTTAAAGTATTAAGATATTCAAATAGATATATTGAAAAGAAAATACTAACCATTAATAATGTATTCACCATTACATCAACGACAAAATTAATTCACCGATTGGGAAATTCATGTTTTATTTATATTTTTAATTTTTTAAATAAGCGTTACCCTCAAATTCTATAGTGAATCTATTGTCTTTTATAATAATATGTATATGAGGTTATCCCTCACGTTAATTACACAGGTCTGCGACTAAAAAACTGCATAGGATTTTTTTAACATTTTCTTATAGATTTTGACCTCCTAAAAACAGGAAAAATATTCAAAAAATTCTATCACATAGGTTTTTATGTGTTTTGTAGTATTATGTTAATTATTATATGTATGTTACTCACGATGCTTTCGGGTCAGCAGTCAGACTATACTAAATACCCATGCATCTTATGCTTGTGGGCTAATAGAGCTAAAGAACAGTACTGCACTAAAAGTGATTGGCCACCCCGAAAAACTTTAAAACATAGAGAGAAAAATGTTATCAATACTACTTTGGTACAAAAAAAAAAAAAAAAAAGGATGGGGACTATTTTAAATATCTATGTACAAAATTCCAGAATAAACGAGTGCTTTTACCAATTTTTTTGTGTTTGAATCTGCAAAAAACCCTTATGTGATAGAAAAAAAACAGACATCACTACTGAAATAGCGCATTTTAAAACATATAATTCAGATAAAATATCAGGTGCATGCAGGTGACAAACAAAAACTTTTTGCAGACCTGTGTTATTAATCATAACAATTTATTAAAATATAATTAGATATAATTACAAAACTACTTGAGCGATGCCTAATCCAAACCTGTATCACAAACGAGAGTAGTTAATTATTTATAAATAAATAATTTTGAAATATCTAACTATGCAAAGAATGATAAAATGGAAATAAATAGCAAAATAGAAGAGTAAACATTAAATTTGAACAAAATAAACATAGTAATACTCGTAAATTCATATTATATTGATAAAAAAATATATAAAGATTAAAGAAAAACCATCTTTTATTGATTTCCAAGTTACTAAAATCTCTACATAAGTTGAGAATAGATAACAAGCAATCATAAAAAATAAAGAGTATTAAAAATAATTAAAAAATATCAGTTATTTTAATTTTAAAATAAAAGCATTTATTGTTGCCTCTTGCGTTTATTATGGGATTGGTCTAATCAGATATTTTATAAATTATAGAGACACATTTTTTTATTTTAATTTAATTTTTAAATAGGTTTGCCCTCACAAATTCTATATTGAATCTATTAAGAATGTTTATTTATCTTATAAAATAATATCTATATGAGGCTCTACCTTCCTCATTATCTTCGCAAATGTATCTAGACACCAAAAACAATTATTTTTCTTTTTTTTATAGTATCTGAGGATTCGATATTTTCCTATTTTTGTAAACATTATTTTTACCTCTAATGGCTTCGATTTATGGATAGTTTAATAAATTTGAATGATCATAGAACATTTAACAGATTTTGATTTACTTGTAAAATAAAACATTACCGATTAGGATTATTCAGTTTAGTGGCCATACCGATGTAATGTATTCCTGAAGTGGAAGGATACACAACTTCATCATCATGGGAAAGTAATGATGGAATGGTTATCCTGGAGTTGATAAATAATGCAAGATACCATTCCCAGGCCCCTATACTCAAGAAGATTTTGAAAGGAGACGGAAGCGATAAATCATAAAGGTCTCTGAATGAAAATCTATTTGGCCTTCTATAGAAATATATATCTATAAAGGAGATTGCCCCAGAGAACATGAAGCTAAAGCTTCGGATTTGATTTGGCTAGAGAGGAAGTAAAAAATGGTGCTATTTATGATTGAAGAGTGGCGGGCTGAGTATTTATTCATTAGCAGGGAGCTGGTCCATGAATCCAGCTGGAAGGTGCCCTGAGGGGGGGGGGATATTAATGATGCAGGCCTGGTTAGATTTTCTCACCTTTTGTTTATGAAGCTCTCCTCTTTCTTCAGCCACTTCGTTCTAAATAAATGGCTCGTCTGTTTTCGTCGGAGTTTATTAAAACTTTCAAACCATACTCATCCTTTTCCTGTCTCTTTTTGTATATCCTCCTGCCAGAGCCTCTCCGGATAAATGGGAGTTTAGCTTCGCCTCTCGCTCGCGGAGTTTTGGGCTGAAAAATTCACCGTAACGGATATTTCTTGCATGGATTAGTCGTTTTCAAAAAAAAAGTTTTTAACTGAAATAAAAAAAATATATTAATACTGTTTTGCAGTTTTTAATTGTTTTTTCAAGAATGTGTCGATTCTCGATTCCACTAATTCTTGAGAAAAAAATGGTTAACCTATGGTTGATTTCTTTAAACCGATTGATACCACAAACGTTGGCAATAGCTTTGTAATATCTAATCATCTTAATAATATACATCAGTTATTCTCATATTGACCATGCCTCCTTTGTACAGAATTAATCTTATCCCAAAAACTGATTAAAGATGACAATTATATTACAATCAATACGAAGTGATGCCATTCAGGCAATAATACCACTTTACTATACATTTTAGTTATTCTTAAGAGACGACATTTCCAAGAATAAGGATTATTTTCCATTTTATTACGAGTAATTACTCAATTAAAACAAACGAAATGCATCTTCAATGTTTAGTGAAACAGTTTAGTAACAATTCCAATTTTTAAGTCAATAAATAAAACCTTGGAATGTTTATCGCCGTAAATAAGAATTTTTATATTTTTGTACAGTCTTAATTATATTCAGTAACATATATTATATGCTGTGGATTATAAACGCTATTAGCGGATTACTAATTGAATTCTTGAATTTACTATCATTTTTTAATTCGATTTTTTTTAAATTTTATATTTGGAATATGTCATAAAATAGCATTTAATTTTCAAACTGAGTTTTTTCATCTTACTGTTTTTTTGTTTTTTTTTTTCATTTGGAAGAGAGAGAAAGAGAGAGAGAGAGGTGTGCTTTATTAATTAAAAAAATCTTATTGCTGCCCAAATTTATTGGGTCGCTATGATGATCTGTCTAATGAAAAATAACCGTATTCTAACTAATGGTAAGATAACAGTAATTCATGATATTCCTATTATGGGTATAAATCTAATATATAATACGAAATACAAGATATACAAAGATAAACCAATAAATTTATACTTTTTTCTCTCTTTTAGTCAATTTTTTTTATTTTTATTTTATTTCTGTCATAATCATTTCCCTCATAGTTTATCATTCTTTTCTTTTTTCCCCTTTAAACAATTAATATCATTCCTAGCTAATATATAAATATGTGCATATTAAAAAAAAAACACGAAAAAAACGACGTAAATTAGTAACCATATACTTATATGCAATAGCAATAAATAGAAGGATCAGTCAGTTTTAAGTACCATCTATGTGGTAGTGGGTATGCCCAGGGAGTGAAAGATTATCTTTTCGGCAAATATTGCAATATCCTTCATGTTACCGATCTCTTCTGAAAATGGTGAGAAGTAATTTTTTTGGAAAAAAACATGGCCTAATTGTCTTTTTATTGATGTTCGTTATGTCTCAATGGGATTTAAATAACTAAGGAATAAATACGGGAAACGATTGATGTTCGATTTATTGTGGTTCGTATGATAACTTCAAAGTGGATCTGATATCCGACTTCAAAGGAATATACATGAGTAAGCCTGTGACTCAATTACCCGGTAAAAGAGACAACCTACTGACGTTTTATCAGCGGATTGGTGGTTGGCATGATAAGCTATACGATTTCGTTCGTGAATAGTTTTCACTCCAATTTGTTCAATTTTCATACTATTTTTTTTGTTTTTTAAAATAGTTTTCATACGATTTATTCTATATTACTAATTCAATGTCTGGTGAGAAAATGAGAATGAATGATTTTCAAAAATTTCTAAAATAATTATTTCTCGATTTCTGAGTCATAAATGTTACAAAACATCACATTTTTATTTTAAAACTTCTTTATTTTGTATGCAAACAAATAGGTTACTTTCACTTGATATCGGTATGGCAAAAAACAATTGGCAAAAAATAAGTCTTTATTTTAGTTTTAGGTTGCAGCTTTAGGTGCCGTGAACAATATCTCTGGTCAGAGGCATAATTAAATTGTATATACCATTGTGTCAATATAAAATTGAATATACAATTAACAATGAATACACGACTATTGAACGAAGTTAACTAACAGCTATACATTAAACATAATAATAATCTGAAATATGCATAAAGTTGTAGATAAAAATAGTCCTGACTTATTATTGCAAACATATAATACAAATATATTGAAGCAAACAATGATAATAAAAAATAAATAAATAAAAATGACTATAATAATAACAAATACAAATTACCAATTTAACTAATTGACGGAACTTTTTCAGTTTTTCCTCCAAATGAATGAAGAAACCTACATACATAAAGTAGCTATACTTTTTAATTGGCTATATATTGTTTGATAAAGAATAACAAATACAAATAAGAGCATTTTATAATAATATTGTTATAAATTTTGTATTTCGTTCCTGGGAAATAACTATAAGAGGTGATAGCGGTAGTAAGTTCCTGTATATATTTTTCGTTTCTAGGAATTTTAATAAGAAGATAGACCATGTTCATCTTCAATGAGAGCATTTTAGAATAATTTAAAAACTTACTTATTCCTTCAGCTGGAACTTATGTTAACTTTGTTTTTTCTCCAGGAACCCAGAAAATATCTGGAGAATTCTTTATCTTAACAAAACTTACATTATATACAAATTTAATGTAGCATTTAATTTTTTTTTTATAATTGTCAATAATTCTAAAGATGAGGGTAGGATGCTATTAGGAAATTCTGTGATAAATCAGTAATCCACTACCTTGAAAATTTCATGTTGCCACAACCACTTCTTTCTCCCGAACTACCAACTGTTTTATAGAAAATTTTGTATTTTACAATTTTCGATTATGTTGATCATTCCTGAGATATTTGAGACAATCTGTAAAAAGAAACCTACTGCAAACTTAAATTCAAATCATAGCCGTTTTTTAATTAGTTTTAAAGAGTGTTAAAAATAATAACTACAATAAATATAAAATTATTTTTTTTTGATATGAATATGTCTTTTCATTGGGGGTCTATAATTTTTCTTGTAACGGTTTTTTCTAATTCTCAAAAATGTAAAAAGCAACCTGTTATGTTGGTGTAGCTCGTATTGAAAATTCGACGACAGTTTCTTGATCAGAAATTTAATTGCGAGTATTTTTTATTATACATTTGTTGCTAGGACCTACCATTTAGGAGCTAGAGTGGTCTGAATGAAAAAAGTCATATTTGATTGAAAACGAAAAAGAAAGCCTAACCACCCCTATTTTCTCTCAACTTTGTTAATTTCTAATAATCATTAAATGTTAATTTATTTATATTATTAATTTGAGTAATATGATCATTTTAATTCTGAAAGGTAAATTGATCGGAAGAAAGAAAAACTTTTACTCGATAATTCGAACCCACGACCTTCTGGCAACGTGCTCGCTGACACCCTCGCCCCTACTCGCTCGGCCATTGAGTTCCCTTTAATAAATGTATCTTGTTTTTCATATCATGAACCATTACTCAGTAATACCAATGTACATAGACGATGATAGTATTTTGTTAAAATTTGTTAGTAGATTATTTCTTACTTTCTTTAGCTAATCTATCCGGCAGTACGTCCGCATACAATTTTTCCTGACTGGGAAAAGCTGTAGATTGTAGACAATCCATGATCCATGATCTGTTGTTCTTCCCAATCAGAGAAAAATATATTTAGCAAGATATAAAGATTTAGCAAATATAAAATTATATTATAGCAAATATAAAGATTCAGGAATGATAAAATCTATTGATTTTCAAATAATTTGTTATTAAAAAGCGAGCGAAGTTTGAAAAGTTTGAAAATCGACCGATATGTGGTTAACACTATTCCGAAATATGGCTTACAATGGTGAAACTACTGAACCTGTTAGCACCAGATTTTAACTGCTTCATCTTCATTGTTCTAGGAAGGTTCAAGAATAATAAAATTTACTATAATAAAAATTTAAATTACAATATTGAGTGGCAGAAACGAGGATTACCACACTGTGATTTTCTTTTATCGTTAGAACTTACAATTCAACCACGAAATAAATTAAATTATTTCTGCCAAATCAAAATGTCGATACTTTTTGGTATTGTGTCTAAATTATAAAACCATGGTAAAGGCCCATTATCCACTGTAAGCACTGATAATGCATTCCATTATCCGCACGAGTTTTTCAATAGTCTCTGCCCATCTGTTTTACCCAGTCATACATAAAATTAAAAAATTGGATGCCTAATTATGCTTTTACCTAATCTTCAAACACCTAATCAGTTCAATTTTAACAACGTTAAAATTTACTATTATGAGTGAATTTATCATTGAAGAAATAATGATCAATCGCATACATCAATACAAGATTTTTAGCGATAAACATATGAAACTTTAATTGTGTCGTCTAGTTGCAAAACCGGCCAACTCGTCAATTTTGATATATACATATACTAAGATACATTTTCCACCCATTGGAAGCAAGAAACCTCGCAAAAACCCGTCAAATCCTTGATAAACCTGCGTTTAAAAATCACAGTATGCTGCAAAACCGGCTAAATCTTTCCGCCAGTGAGTTTCAAAACCGGCCATCTCCACATCCGCTAGATCGCGCTGCTGTTCTAGATCAAGAAGACCTCTTATCAGGCCACTATCAGTCTGCTCCTGCTTTCCCGTAGTTAACGTTTAAGCCTTCACTCTATCTTCGATCTTTATGGAGAAGTTTATAGAAGAAGTTCCTGCTAATTTAGCAAGAAACAGACAAAGAGACCCTGTAACATGGAGAAAAAACAAACCCCTCCAGATCGGGTATTTGCCCAAAATGAGATGAAGTTAAGGAAAATCGAGACTCTCGTTCAGCCTTCAGAGTTTGACGGCATTCTCTCGGAAAGTGGAACGGTGTTCAAGCTAGGAAGAGACTAAACAAATCTTGATTGGAAGAGTCCCAGTAATACCCTCCTCAAACCCCCTGCACTATGGCACCCCCTGCACAACGAATAGATTTTTCATTACCAAACAAAATAATTTGCTAGTTCAAGGGAAGGTTTTCTACTAATCGTTTGATTTTTTACAAGAACGTTGTAGCACCAGCTGCTCACGAAGGAGGAAGCAGGGAAGTAGATGAGAGGGATGAAGAAGAATATCAGGAAGAAATGTGTAAGCCTGTTGAAGACGATAATGCCGCAAGAGTATAAGTTTCTGAATGTTTATATTTTTTAAATTAAGTTTTTTGGAACTTTACTTTAAAAACAATTTTCTCCAGTTTTTCCGTCTAGATGCTTGAGTTACATCACAACATTTCAGAGTTTAATTTTTTCATATAATATTTACTTATTCAAGAAAGTTTTGTTCATTTTCATCTCAAAAAACCAAAAATTTACATTAAATTTAGTGATTTTTCAGTTCTAATTCGTTGCAAAACCGGCCAACTCCAAAATGAGTTGCAAAAGCGGCCAAATCCAAAATAAAAAATTGAGTAACTCACCCCCTCCACTTGCCCCTTCCATTTCAAAAAGTGCTTTCAAACACACTACTCTTGTGCCACTAAGAACCGAAGAAATTTTGTTCCTACTTCGTTTTGGCGTGATGTAACAGGAAATCAGCTCTCCTGAAAAATTTTGTTTTTTGGAGATGGCCGGTTTTGCAACTAGACGAAACAATTATTACTTTGTATTGTCTAAGTTTTTATTTATGAAAGCGGGCGAAGCTCCGAAGGGATATGTTAGTTTATTGTAAATTTATAATTTAATTCTTAAAAAACTTCAATTGATAAAGAAATTTAATTTATAGGAGTTTTAATTTAGCAAAGGTTTAATTTAATTTAAAAAGGTTCAGTTACTCCAAATTGGACTGATTCAATTACTCTATTGGGGTGCTTGTGGCCTCCAAGTGGGCATTCCTTTTATTGCCGTTGGTTTTTGGTAGGAAAAAGAGAAACGATTTCCTGGTAATCTGATTCTTGTTAGCACAGTAAATATTTTTTTGCCCTGTTACACATTATAATGCAAACCTCATTATTTGCTTTATTTATTTATTTATTTATTTTACAAGCATCTACCCTAGAGGGTCATTAGCAACAACAAATATATGTGTTTTTTAACATTCAGTTAATTCAAACATTATTGGTATTAAAAGTAAGCATAATTATACAAAGTTATAAACATTGGATATTTTCAAAAATTTAAATAAACTTTGCACAGACGTTTCACTGTCACCAAGAGCGATGTCCATCCGGTTGGCCATTCCGCAATCTTTCCTTACATCCTTGTATTCCTCGCAGTCCATTAAGATGTGCTCCACGGTCATGGGTACATTGCAGATCCTGCAGGTCGGTGGATAGAGTCCCTTTAGAAGATACGTGTGCGTTATGGCTGTGTGTCCCATTCGTATCCTTGCCAAGACAGCTTCTTCGCGGCGATTTCTCCTTTCTGATGTTCTCCATACGTCAGGACTACTTTTAATTTTGCCTAATTTTTCAGCTGTTTTGTTCCACTCTGTAATCCATGATTCATATATTCTTTTTTTTATATGAATACGCCAATCCGATGCAGTCGTTTTATTGATGTATATGACGTCTGAATTGGGTTTCAATCTTGCAGCATTTGCAGCTTGGTCTGCTGCTTCTTCGTTTCTTCCGATGCCCAGATGAGAAGGAACCCAAAGAAATCTTACCACTTTGCCTGAACGTAGACATTCCTTCTCAAGAAGTTGGATTTTCATCACCAAAACGTCTTTTGAGTTTCTGTTTTCCAGTGATTTCAGTGAGCTTAATGAATCGGATACAATCAGATGATATTTGCATTGACTATTCATTATGAATGTCAACGATTTCCAGATTGAATAGAGCTCACCGGTGTATGCACTATTCGATTCTGGTAGAAGAAATTTGTAACAAACAGAGCCCATAATAATGGCACATCCAACTTCAGAGCTGGATTTTGAAGCATCGGTAAACCAAAAACAGTAGTTGAAGTACACTTCTTTTCGTTCATTAAACATTTTTTGGTAAATGTGATGAGGAGTCGTGGGTTTTGAAAAAAATGATAGACTGTAATCAATCGTACTTTCTGTTTGTATCCAGTTAGGTATTGGATTGCCTGGGAATTTAAAATATTTAGGGAAAGATAATTGTAAATCATTTGCCCATATTTTGCATCTACAATGGAAACATTTGCAGGATCGTCTATGCTCTTCATTCAAAATCGTATGTGTTGTAGGATCGTAAGCGAGGAGGTGTTTTTTTTTGACATAATTTGGCCGAAGTATGCTAAACTCAAATATTTTCTCCTTAATTCTAAAGATGGCTCACCACTCTCTATGTACAAACTTTGGGCAGGTGTGGTTCTGAATGCACCAATACAAAGACGAAGTCCCTGATTATGAATAGTATCTAGTGATTTCAGTGTTGAAACACTAGCAGAACTGTAGGCAACAGCTCCATAATCAATGATAGGCCTGATCAGAGTACGGTACATCATTAATAAAGTTCGTCGATCTGATCCCCACTGAGTGCTGGACAGAACTTTTAATAAATTTAGCCCTTTCTGGCATTTTGCTTTTATTTGACGAATATGTTCAGACCATGTTAGCTTTTTATCGAAGTAGATTCCTAGGAATTTGAAAACTTCTTCAAACATAATAGATTGTTGAAACAAACTTAATGACGGGTGCGTTTGGCATTTTCTCCTTTTACAAAAATGGATGGCCACCGTTTTGGAACTTGAAAAGTTGAAACCAGTATTTTTAGACCATGATTCGAGATTCCCTAGAGTTGTTCTTAATTTCCACTCGATATATTCTATTGACTTGCTTCTTATATAAATAGCAAAGTCGTCAGCAAACAAAGAACAATTTACTTCTGCAGGCGTTGTATTTACAATGCTATTTATGGCTATTAAAAATAATGTTACGCTTAGCGGAGATCCTTGGGGCGTTCCATTTTCCTGATGGAATGATTGAGAAAGGTTAGATCCAACCTTAACTTGAAACGACCTATCTTTAAGAAAATTGTTAATAAATGTCAATAGCTGCCCTGAGAGACCGAGTTTGGATAGTGTACTGACAACATTATAGCGCCACATCATGTCATATGCTTTTGTGATATCTATGAAGACAGCTACCAGGTGTTCTTTGTTTGAAAAAGCCCTTTGAATTTCGTTTTCAAGCTTCGTGATTTGGTCGATAGCAGAGCGGTGTTTTCTGAATCCACACTGGGAAGTTGAAATGAATTTTTTTGAGTCCAAGAAATAAATTAGTCTATTATTAACCATCTTTTCGAGAAGTTTAGAAACACAAGAAAGTAGTGAAATAGGCCTATAGTTATCGATGTTTATATCTTTTGTAGTTTTCCTGATTGGAATAACGATGGCCTTCCTCCAGGCTTCGGGAAACATCCCTGTCGTCCAGATTTCATTATAAATTGAAAGGAGAAATGAATGTGCAATTGACGGTAGTTTCTTCAAAAAAATATATGGGATCTGATCGGGGCCTGCAGTAGATTTATCTTTGCATGTGTTTAAGATAAAATTCATTTCAGCTAGAGTAAATGGCTGATTAAAAATTTCTGAGTCATGTGTATGAAATTCAATCGAGCTTTTTTCTTGTTCACATTTATGCTGCAGAAAATCGATGTTATAATTATCAGTTTTCGACATAGTAGAAAAGTGATTTCCAAAATGCTCAACTATTTTACCAGGGTCAGTTATGATTTGATTATCTACTGAAACCGAAGAAACAAAGTCAAGTTTTTTGGATCCTTGGATGGCATTAACTTTTTTCCATACTTCTGTTATGGTAGTATTATTGTTGATAGAATTGACGTAAGTCATCCATGAATTTTTTTTGCTGGCCCTCAATATCTTGTTAGCAATTGATCTCATTTTTTTAAATTCAATTAAATCTTCCAGCGATCTTGTTTTTTTTGTATCGGTTCAGTGTTTTTTTTTTATTCATAATTGCGATCCGGCAGTCTTCATTCCACCAAGGAACTAGACGTCTGTCATTATAAATTACTTTGTGTGGAATATTCATTTTTGCTGACTCTATGACACTTTGGTTAAAGAAAGTAATTTTGTTCTCCAGATTGACATATGATTCTTTTTTCATTACCATTTCTGATTCTATCAACAATGAAAACTTTTCCCAATTCGCTCTTTTAATTGACCATCTCGGAACTCTATGTAATGTAGCATTTGAAATATCATAAAATTTAACAGTCACAGGAAAATGATCACTTCCATACAAGGTGTCCTTTACGCTCCACTGAACTTTATGTAAAAGTTTAACGTCTATGAATGATAAGTCGATTGCGGAAAAGGATCCATTGGCACAAAAATGAGTAGGGGAACCGTCATTAAGTAGAATTAAAAAACTATTGAGATCTAAAAATTTCTCTATTTCTCTTCCTCTATTCTTGTAGTCTGATAAAGTTGAACCCCACAATTTATTGTGACCATTCATATCTCCGACCATGATTAGAGGTCTTGGGAGTTGGTCAACTAAAGTTTGGAGATCATTGGCAGTGAAGTCTCGGTTTGGAGGTATATAGATATTGCAGACTGTGATAGGTTCAGGTTTGTATAATTTTATAGCAACAACTTCTAAGGATGAGTCAATATTAATCCGTTCAGAATATACTTCTTTTTTTACCATAATCGCTACTCCTCCCCAGGCAGATCTGCAATCATTTCTGTCTTTTCGGTAGATGTTAAATTTTTTTAAATTAACAGCTTGTGATTTTAAAAAATGTGTCTCTTGTAAACAGCAGCATATGGGATTTTCTTCAGCTAAAAGTAATTTGAAGTGCTCGTAATGTTTGTAAAATCCGTTACAATTCCACTGTAATATGATTGGGTTTTTTGTTGTAGTCATTTTATTAAAGTAATGAAAAGTTGTTAGTCAGTTCCTAGTTGTCGGTGCTGTCGTCTGTATTTAATGTATTTTCTGTAGAGTCCCACTTTCTTTTTAATATCTTGGATATCCTTAATTTGGATCGTCTGTCAGTTGTGTGTTTCTTTGCTTCGGCAAGCATGTCTTTTAAGCCCTCTTTGTTGTTCGTGAACTCGTGAACTAGTTCGCTGAAGTTTTTAGTTTCAGACGACATTTGAATGAATTTCACCATTTCATCAAAAGAAATGGGATATTTATGTAAATTATCTTCTATTAACTGTCTAGCATTTTCTTAAAATTAAATCTTTTTATTTGATTAATTACATGCTGCCTCACTCAAGGGCAATGAGTAATATTGATGACAGTGACTCATTCATTCAATATGTACACTGATATAAAATAAATAAAGTAAGAAAATAAACAACTTTTAAGTAAACAACTTAAAGATACAAGAAATCAAATAATATATACAAGAAGTAAGATAAAATGTACAAGAAGTAGAAAATAATAAATAAAATAAGAATAAAGAAGAAAAGAAAGAGTCATAACTGCATTCATACTCTATATACAATAATCACAAACACTCCGAGGTACACCCCGATCCAAGCCTGCCCCCCAGTTTGAAAGGCAAGCCGGGCTCAGAGAGTTCCCTGCGCTGTTCTATCAGCTGCATCACTGATATAATCCAGTGGAGGCTGAGAGAGAGCGCTATGGCGCAGTCGCACATGACTTGAGTGGAGAAGCTGGCCATTGCCAGCACTCCAATAATAACTATTTACAATAAATCTCGGGGCCATTGCCGTTTTAATCTACGAGGTGGATTATAAGGATGCGTGGAACTGGATAGTGAATGAGCAAGTGGATTGGGATGGTTGGAAAGGTTTTGATGGAATTTGGAAAATTTAAGGGGTATCAGGTCAAGAACAAAAGGTATATTGAGATCATTATGTAGGGTTTTGTTGGAGACATAATATGGAGCATTTACAATAGTACGAAGGACTTTAGATTGGAAGGATTGAATGCGTTTGATATTCGATTGTTTTGCTGTCCCCCACAGTTCAAGTCCATAGGTCCAAATAGGTTTAATGATGGTTTTGTATATGAGGAGTTTGTTTTGTATGGAGAGTTGGGATGTCCTATTTAGTAGTCTGTACAATTGGCTGAAGCGTCTGTTAAGTTCTTGCCTTTTAAGTCTAGTGTGAGGGTTCCAAGTAAGTCTTTTGTCTAGGTAAAAGTTAAGATACCTTACTGTGTCAGCTATGGGTAGCGGAATATTATTGATATAAACAGGAGGGCAGGATGTGCGGCGGAGGGTAAAAGTTACATGGGTACATTTTGTTTCATTAATTTTGATCCTCCAGTTGTTGCACCAATCTTCAATCAGGGATAAGTGGATTTGGAGATTACAGGAAGCTATTGAGGGATCTGAATGCGATGAAAGGATAACAGTGTCATCAGCAAAAGTTCCTAGGAAGGTATCAGTGGTAGTAGGGATATCTGCAGCATAGAGGATATATAGAACAGGACCAAGAACGCTACCTTGTGGAACACCTGCCTCTATTGTGTAGCAGTTGGAATATTCCATTCCGCAGCGAACTCGAAAGGAACGGTTAGAGAGGTAGGATTGAAGGACTAGGAATAGCGATTGAGGTAAAAGGGTTTTGAGTTTGAAAAGCAAACCGGCATGCCAAACCCGGTCAAAAGCTTGCGCTATATCCAGAAATGCGCCGGAGCAATACTGTTTGCTTTCAAGTGCTGAGGATATATGGTCTACAACTCTAAGGCCTTGTTGGACAGTGGAGTGCCTAGAGCGGAATCCAAACTGGTGTGAGGGAATATTTCGGGATTCAAGGATGGGTAGAATGCGTTTAAGAAGGAGTTTTTCAAAGATTTTTGACAGGATTGGAAGAAGGCTGATCGGTCTGTATGATGATGGATTGTTGGAAGGTTTGCCCGGTTTCAGGAAAAGGATAATAATAGAATGTTTCCATTGCAAGGGGAAATAGGTTGTTCTGAGGATGCAATTAAATAAATATGTAAGGAATATGACAGCTTTTTGAGGAAGTTGCCTGAGAATCTGTGAGGTGAGGAGATCATATCCGGGGGATTTAGTTTTTAGTTTTCTCATGAGGAATTTGACCTCAGAGGGGTTAATTGCCTTAGGAGGTAAGGATAAAGGAATCGGTGAATCAAGGAATTCATGGACCGTTGTTGTGTGGGTGGGATTAGGATCAGGATGGGGAACAAATATAGTGGAGAGGTGCTGGGCAAATTCTTCAGCTCTGTTCTCATCAGAAGCTGCCCATGAACCATCTTCTCGCCGGAGGGGATGGGAGATGGGTTGATATTTGAGGATTTTTTTAGCGGTAATCCATAGGGAATTATCTGATGCAGAGAGTGAGGAAAGATAGGAGTTGTAGGATTGGGATTTGAAGGTAGCCATGTTTTTTTTAAGGAGTTTTGTAAGATAGTTGTAGGATTTCCGATCGTCAGGATGCCTGGTTCTTTGCCAAATGGCTCTGGCTTGGCGTCTGGATCGGATAAGGTCACTTAGGTCTTGGGGTAAAGGATTTTTCTTTCTAACTTTGGAAGGGGAGCGAGGGAAGGATGCAGCCCAGGCTGCCTGCTGGATTATGTTTGTAAAGGAATTAGTTGCATTGTCAAGGTCTTGGGAGGTTTTTAAGGATACTCTGAGGTCTATATTGTCGGAGATTATTTGGCGGAAGTGATTCCAGTCTATTGGCCCTCTTATAAATGATGGGGGAGGAGATTTTGGGATGGGAGTAACGGAGAGGGTTAGAATTAAAGGACTATGATCTGAGGAAAGTTCATCCAGGCGTTCTATGGAGTAATGGAGAGGTCCTAAGCCTGAATGTATGAAGAAATCCAGAAGGTCAGGGTTTCTGTTAGGATCTGTGGGCCAATAAGTAGGAGTACCGGGAGAAATGAAATGAAATCTTCGGGAATTAAGTGCTGACTGCAATGCCCGCCCACGGGAGTTGGTGGTTCTTGAACCCCATTGCTGGTGCTTAGCATTGAAGTCAGCACCCAAAAGAAAGCGGTGGTCTAAGGAATTGAAGAATGAATTGAACTGGGATGTGGAAATTGGTTTATTTGGGGGGCAGTAGGCCGCTGCAATCGTGACGGGAAAGGAGAAGGTTTTAATGACAACTGCTGTGGGTTGCAGGAATTCATTTGCAGGTAAAGGGGATACGTGGTGAGAGAGGGAATTATGGATGATAATAGCAGTTCCGGCATGGGCTCTACCGTCGGGGTGGTCTGTTCGATATGTTTGGTATTGTGGTATGTTGATGTGTTGTTTTTACAGGTCAGTCTTGTTTCTGTAATTAAAGCTGCATCAATTTCTTTTTCATGAAGCAATGATGTCAGTTCATTAGTATGATTTCGAATACCATTCGCATTCCAAAGGAGGATGGATAAGGGTTTTGTGGGAGGCATTTAAGGATTTTTTGGAGAGAGAGTAGGAGAGGGATAACATTCGTAAGAAGAGATATAAGTGGGGTGATAAGAGTTTTCATTTCTGATAGGAAGGAGGTAAATAAGGATGAAAGATCTGAGGTAGTTGGGGGTGGAGGAATATGGGGAATCTGATGGATGGTAGGTGGATTAGATTGGATAGGTAATGGAGTAGGTTGAATAGCCATTGGGTATTGAGATTGAGGCAGTGGTGGCTGAGGTTGAGGGTGATGAAGTTGGGGTTGTTGAGGAGGAGGTGGCATGGCCCCATTTTCTTTTTGATTTCTGTTTCCTCCCACCATTTGAGCGAAGGAGACCGATGAGTTCGCTATTTTGGAGGGCTGTCTTCCTTTCATCGGTTGAACTTCTTCTTCCGTTCTCTGCGTTTTCTGGAACCTATTACGTAGGGTTTTGTACGTTTGGCACCCTTTGTAATTCGCTGGGTGTCCTTGCTGGCATAGGGCACATACTGCTGGTACCTCTCTTGTTTTTGTGCATTCGGAAGATTTGTGCATTTGCCCACATTTGACACATCTAGGAATATGATGGCAGTAGGTTTTTGTATGGCCGTATGCCTGGCAATTATGGCATTGTACAATGTCACGTTTACGGTATGGTTTCTCAATTTGAACTCTCGTATAGTAAATCAAGGTGACGTCATATATCTTTTCTACTCCCGGTGCAGGTTCTAGATCAACAAAGAAGAGTGGCAATGAGACTTTACCTCCTGCTCCTGGGTTTTCCCTGCTGTCTTTTTGAACATTTGTTACTTGCTTTACTTTGAAGCCCATGGACATCAATTCTTCTTTGATGATATCAGGAGGAGTTGTAGGGTGAAGGTTTCTTACGACCACCCTAAGCGATCTCTCTTCCTTCAGCTGGTATGTATGAAAGTCAGCTTTTGTTTCTGAAAGATATTTGACAATGCTGCGGTAGGTATCGGGGGAATCAGGCATAATTTTAGTGTCATTAGCTCGGCTAACACAGGAATACTTTCCTCGTCCAACTATATTATTTAAGTGATTGCACATTAATGGGAAATTGCCTATATTGCGAACAAAGATAGGAGGAGGTTTTGGAGGCTGCGGTGCTGAGGACGACTCCATAGTTTCGGCAGCTGTGCTACTAAGCGCCTGAAATGGATTAGGTGTAAAAAAGGGAGACTCTTCGATCACTCCTTGGGTTGAGGTCCCAGGCGTTGAATCATCCATCGGCGATGAGTTAGGGGGAGTTTTGACCTTTGATCGTTTTGGTTTTTGCTTTGTTGGGCTTGTTCTCACAGTTTCAAGAGATCGGCTTCTTTTAGACTTAGTTTTTGAAGACATCACCATGTGGAAATATCTCATTTGATTGCATCTAGTGGTAAGAGAAAGAAAAGGAAGGAAAAAAATAAAATAAAAAATAAATAAAATAAAAATAAAAGTTCGTAGTGTTTGAATGTCTGAGAAGGTAGCACCTTCCCGTACAGAGAATAGGTACGTACTGGCAGTGCCTAGGTCACGGCCCTGTTATCTCTTATCCCCACCTCCGCCTAGATAGGCTTAGTAGATACCGAGCACATGGCATATATTACGTACACTTATTTAATGTTTAATGATTGTACTCACTGTTTTCTGTCTGTCTATGTTTAGCACACCTATTAATTAATATCTCTATGCACTTTTCTGAGCAGAAAGACTGAAAAAAAACACACTAAAAGAAACTGTAATTACAGAGCGATCTAAAGATGACTTTGTATAGTTGGCGCAGGCGCAAACACTCGTCTAGCATTTTCGAAGTTGGTTTCAGTATTGATATTGGTCTTTTTCAGTTTTTTTTTTACTTATTCCAAGAAGGTTGAGGTGCTGGTATTGGTGGGAAATCTTGTAAATTAATGGTATTTTCAAACTCATCCGGAGAATCTAGAGATAAACTTAATTCTATATTGGATAAAGTAGAAGCAGGAGGACTTGAGTAACATCGTTTAGTGCCAGAAACCGCCACGGGTAACACTGCTAAATTATTGCTCGAATTAACAGCTGATTCGGTACCGAAACTATCTACAGTGATATTGTTTGACTCATCACCATGGCTACGTGATACTTGGTTTTCGTTGTTGTCTTCTTGTGACTCTATTTTCAAAGGGTCTCCATGACAACCTCCTATGGTCGTTGGAGCCTTATTAACCATATGATTTGGTGTGTCTAATATTGAAGAATTTGTTATTGTTTCACAATTATTTTTAACATCTTGATCAAAATGTATTAAAAGGTTTTCTTTCCCGTTAGATGCCTCCTGAATATTGTTATCATTATCGCACTCAGGGCAATCTGTAGATATGTGACCCGGTTGTTTACAAATAAAACAAGTGACAATGTCTTCACTGAAAAAAATTCGATATGATACATTGTCATGTTTTATAAGTAAAGACGTTGGAAGTTTATTCAAATCTTCGGGTGGAATATACACTTGCCGTCTAAAACTTAGAACGTGCGCCAGCCTTGGGTCTTGGTAACCAGCTCTTAGAAAATGCATGGGAGAGACTAATTTAATACCTAGGCTTCTGAGTTCATTTTCTATTGCTTCGTGTGGAATTGAAGGGCAAGCATTAGAAATTATTATACGTTTGGCTGGGTTAATTAGACGTTTTATAATTATTTGTTTGTTGTCGATGGTTATCGATTGATGTTTTTTTAGGAGGTTATCGATTGCTTCCTTATTGCTAAAATGGATACAAAATCTTGAATTGGATATTCTAGAGGTGTATCTTATGAATTTTGGGTCTATTAATTCTGCGATTTTGAGAACATATTCTTTTTGTTTTATGCCTGGTAATGTATGTAAAATGATAGCATTTTCTCGTTTTGAAAAACGGTCTGAAGCGGTGGCTTTAGCATATGTGGTTTCAGTTGCGTTGAGGTTAGACTGGGTTTTCGAGTAATTACTGCTTTGGATTAGTTCCATTTCTTTCTGTTTTTGATTTGTTGGTTTCAAAACATTCTGAGACATTTTTGAGGTATTAAGAACTGTTGCCATATTGTTCCAGAGCCAAAGCTCTGTACGCCTGTAAAAGGCGTTAAATAAATTGACTGACTATATATATCACTTTTTTTTTAATAATGGTAAACGCGCACTAATATTGTTCAATGAGCACAAAATAAAGTCAATAAATGCATAAATAGCACTCGAAATATATAAATCTTTGGGACTGACCTGAAGCGTGTCTTCTTCACATGAAGCCCAAACCCGCCATTTGCTTTAGTACATTCATCAAAATCGACCTAATTTTTGTGAAAATTTTAATTATGATATTATTTTTGTAAAATACAGTGTTACTACACGTATTTCATTAATGACTGGTTAAATTATCTTCTTATTATGAAGCAGAGAGGATTTTTAAAATTTAATTTAAATTACTTCATAATCATTTTATTTAGATTATATCAAAGTAAAAAATTGGTAACCTGCTAGATAAGTCGTCTAATCCTACTCGTTACTACTAACATTTTATCCCATTCCTATTTAAATTCCAATTAAACTTAAAAAAAAAAAAAAAAAATATCTGGGGTTCCCCTAAACCTTCAAACTCTTCACGAATCCAATTCTTACAATTCAAAATACTTCGTAAAATCCTCAATAATTCTTATTACGTCTCAAATAAGCTTATCCATAAAGATCCTAATATTCTATATGTTGTTGATTTGGTATAAATTTGTTTGCTGATTCTTGGTTCTCCTGTTCAAAAAAGTAGAAGTTTAGTTGCCATCAATGCTTGGATGACTTTAATTTTTTTTTTTTTTCGTTTCTGAAATGATAAGCGAACGTTAGTTCTTTTCGCTCGAGTTTCCGTAATGAAATCCTGAAGATGTTGGTCACGAGTTTTGTAGGCAGTCAGGCTAGTAGGAGTTTCGTAGTAAAACCGGAAAAAATTACCTAGAATATGGATTTTATTTATGTATTTATATTTCTATTTCTTTATGTATTAGTATTTATTTATTTTTTTATATTACAAATTTTTATTATAATTATGTTTTTAATTTTGGATAGTTTGCAGTTGCTGAAATCACCATGATGAAGGAAACGGACTGAATATGATCATGATTTTCTTCTTGCACGTTGTATTATTTCTCCAAAGCTCGGTAGAAGGTAAGTTCCAGCATTAGCATATTTATGTTTATTAAAAGTTTCTCTCGCTAAGGAAAGTTTTCAAAAGGCTTTATTCTAAATTATTTTACTATTATGTAACACACGCACATACAAATATGTGTGTTTGTATATCAATTAATGAATATACCCCATTGCATATTTTTCATCATTCGATGAGTTTATTTTATTTTCTAAAAAAATATACTAAAATGGAAATTTAATTAGTGCAGATGAGAATTGAGATTGAAGAGCACCCCTTTGTGGAGTTGTGTTAATGAAAAAAAAGATACTATAAAAAAAACTCATCTAGTTTATATATCAATTCTATTTCAATTTTATTTAGGTCCACTGCTCCATTTTATAATTATTTTACTATAATAAAATTTTGTATATTATGATTAACACATATACATATAATGAGGTATGATTAACACCTTGAAGCATACGTGAAGCATAATATAGTGTATATTATATTTTTTAAAAATATATAAAATAAATAGAAAGTGTAATATAAAGTTAGTTCTGTTAAAGAATCTGTTCGACCTACGCTTTCAAGGTTTGAAATATTAACTATCATCTGGAAAGTTTTCTGTTTAGCTTCGTTTATTTTCTTAGGCTAGAGTTGGAAAAGAAAGTTTGTGACATCACAACTAACTCTATAAAAGACTAGAAAAGAAACAAGTTAACAATAAAAGAAAGAAAGAGTTGTACTTTAAATTAAAATGCTAACGAATATATTCAATGATATGACAAAAAGTTTAAAAAAAAAAATGATAATTCTGGTTACGAAAGGAAATATTTTTTTGCAAAAGCTATTATAGATGGACCGTTAGTCCGTTGTCAAACGTCCGGTTAGTCGACAGAACCTTTCGTTACTTCCCTTGGTATTTGGGTGACATCGGATATGTTCGAGCCGGTTCGTTAATAGATTTACAGTCATCTGTACGTGTAGTTACTGGTGTCTGATGGCCGATGTGTAACGGAGTGTTTTTTTTTTTGTTTTTTTTAGGAACGTATAGCAAAAGTCAGAAATTATCTTTACTTCAATTAGGTAGCTAAACCTAAATTTTTATTTGTTTTTTATTTACAATTTATTTAAATTTACAACTGTACTTTATACATTAAGTAAATGTGTTCAAAACGCTTACTATACCATGGCAAAAGTTGTATAGAACTACTCATCAGTAGTACTTCAATAATAATCTACACAAGAAGATCCCTAGGCCATCTTCTTTTTAGACGCCTCGGAGGATTATCGGGAAATGAGAGGGAAGCAAGTTGAGAAACTAGTGGATTTGAGTGGTTATGAAGCTTACTATGAAAGGATTGGTATCTGGTTTGGGGTAAATCAGCAACATGTGGAACATTAAGATCTTTATGGATAAGTTTATTGGTGACAAAGTTAGGAGCATTGAGGATTTTTCGAAGGATTTTGGATTGTAAGGATTGGATACAGAATGAATTGGATGGTTTAGTAGAGCCCCAAAGATCAACTACATAAGTCCATATTGGTCTAATCACTGTCATGTAAATGAGTCTTTTGTAATTAATTGGGAGCTTTGAACGTTTGTCCTGTAAATGTTGAAGTAGTCTGTAACGACGAGCTGTTTCTTGTCGTTTTAGTCTTGTGTGTGGATTCTAAGTAAGACGTTTGTCCAAGTGGAGTCCTAGGTAGCAGATCTGTTCAACTGGGATTAGTGGAATATCATTAAAGGATACTGTAGGACAGGAGGTCGTGGGTTTACGACGAAGAGTAACCTAAAATTTAAAATTAAATCATAAAAAAAGATGTGTTTAACACAAAACCAAATCTGAGATTAAATAAAATAGTAGCTTATCAACGTTCTGTATTCAGAATTGTAGATGTGATTGAATTCATTTTTTTTATAATATCATTATCATTATTAAAGTTCGATAATTGATTAAAAAAAATAGTTCCTATTCCTGGATTAAATAACATACTGTAAAGATGAATCTAAAATAAAAGTTATATTTAATAAAGGACAGCTTTTCATTTCAACCTATATTTAAATATAGAAATATAAATTAATAAAAATGGCGACTATAAAAGCAGCCGAGTAGTAGTTTCCAAATTAGCGGCCTATCTCTACTAATCTATTTTCTAACCTAAAACAAATTATTTTAAAATGATAAATAAAGAAACAATATAAAGTTTTAATGGTCTTAGATTCAATATTTGAAATGCAGAGTTTCTTGACTCTCAGTGTACTAGGAAGCGATAAAATTAAAAAGGCAAGAATCTGCTCACCGATTTCAACTACTCCAACACTTAATTGAAAAACTGTCCACACACACAAAAAAAGTCTATTCGGCATGACCATTATCAAGTGTATTTGAACTTACAGCATAGAACTATGGGGTTACATCAAATTAGGGCATCCAGACTAGCGTGATGGATTTGTGGATCTACTAAAACAATTCTTTTATGCTAAGGGAGAGTATCTCAGGAAATTGGGCTAGTAGCTGGTACACTTTAGATACCTTTGCTAGTAATTGCCATGCGAGCAGCTAGCATGAGGAGCAGATGTGCCAGCTCCTAGTAGGCCAACAAGAAAGCCTGGATATACATGTCAGTTCCTTTTGGCCAATATTATTTATTGTATGGAGAGTGAAACACTGTGAGCACAGCTAAATAGTGATTTGTTTTTTACATTATAAATTTGTTTCCAAAAACATTACAATTCGGGCGAATTATGGGAAGCACTCGATGTGAATTGAATAACAAAATTTTGTTACTTGCAACAGAATATGTAGGTAAATTAAAGCAACCCGAATCAAACAGAAAAAGAAGAAAAAAAAGGGTGAAAGATTGGATTAACAGACAGGAAAACTATCTAGCAAGTAGTTGTTTGCCTAGAGAAACGTGACAAGAAGATTTAGGAAGATATAGAAACCATTTTAGGTTGCTTCCCGAAATATTTGATGGATTTTTAGTAAAAATTGTGAACAAAATTAAAACATAACCATTTGCGAAATTCAATCACAGACAAAACTAAATTGGAAATAACTATGATTTTTATCAATCGGTTATTTATATAAATCTCTGAAGGCATTGTTTAGAATGGGAAAATCTACGATTCCATAGTTTGTTCTAATAGTTTGTAGTGAAATAGCTGCTGCATTAGAGGATTATTAATGTAGATAAAAGATTTTTTTTTTATTTAATAAAAAAATACGTTATTATATAAGTGAAACAGAATAAAGAATAAAGAATGAAATAAGCACACACAAAACAAAATACTACTTAAAACGTCTTAATAGGATCTTACCTGCGTACTGGCATGCCAGTAGCTGTTGTGTGTGTACACACATGCTATTTCAGTAGGGAGGGACGCTCCACACATGCCACACTTCATCAAATGGCACGCAAAATCAAATGTTGTGCAATCTACTGGCGAAAAAGCTACTGCTTGTTAGTTACCGAAGACACATGCTAGCTAACGGATAGTAGCTGGCACGTGCTAGGTACAAGTATGAAATTGTGCGAGTTATTGGCATGTGTATGAGAATTCGTAATTTATTGGCAGATTGGAGAGAAGTAAAAAAAAAAACGGCAAGCAGTTTCTTGCAATTAAAATCCGTTCAAGCATCAGAAATATAATAAGGTTTTTTTACTTCTTATAGATGCTGCCATTACTTTTTGACTCTTTGTTAAGTCAATAGGAGAATATCGAATTAAATCACTTCTAGATGCATAGGAAGATAGCAGCGTACACATGCTTTCATAGCAAGAAACAACATATTTAACCTGATGGCAACCACAAACTTAATATTTTTAAAAATATTGTATTCGTTTTTTTTTATAAAGTAATATAAAAACACATACGACGAGAAAACCAATGATTTCCTAATGAAGATGTTAAAGCAATGTTGCTATCAAGCCGTTTAAAATTTAAGCTGCTTAATATCCAAGCAATTGTATTTATTGTACACCTAATTATATCCTTAGGAAAACCGTTTCTTGTTTAACACCTGGGTCTCCTTAATTAATGCTCCGCTTCCGCCTGAGGCGAGGGGGGAGGGGTTAGTTAGAGAAAAAAAAGAATAAAAAGGGACTAGAGAAAGATTGTATCTTTTAAATTCCCAAGTTTTTCTCCAGTTATTCGGCTGGAAGGAGTAGAGGTAATCTTAGCCGGTGAATGGATTTTTTACGCCTTAACTCAGACACATTGTGAGCTCGGTGATAATAACTCTCCTTGGAGTTATGAATGATTATTCATAAAAATGTAATACCCACGGGCCGAAGAGTCTGTGGAGGCAGATCTCTTTTTACAACTTCTCTAATTATGTTGGGACTACCGTTCCACGCCTTATGGTCCCGGGTCCTAGTCTTAATGAAAAAACTTCTGCACCTTGGAGCCGGTGATAGAGCACATGAAGAAATTTTACTGGCTATTATAAAAAATCAGTAAAAAAAACAACTGAAAATCCAATCCGTTCGACCTACTTTTTGTCATATTGGGTAATAAATACTGGGTCAGTCTATAGGATGGTTTTAAAACCCAAGGGGATCCGTGGCCTAATAGCATCTTATAGAGAAAGTTGAATCATTTATATACCTTGGGCATCTTATTTCTAATTAAGGGCAATTAGAAGAAATAAGCAGGCGATGTACTCAAGGATGGTGCACTCTTCAAGTTTAAGGAAATAATATATATTATATAGATCCTCAGTGAGCCTGGAAATCAAGAGGTACCTCTGGGTGAGCACCTTACTTCCTGTCATGACCTATAGTTGCGACATGGATAGTAAATAGACAAGAAGACTAGCCTAGCCACAATTTGGGAGTAACAGTTAGATGTATGGAGCGATATCTCCACGGAATATCAAGACGAGATCGAAAATCAAATAAGTGGATTAAATCAAGGACTGACCTCCCAGATATTATGGAAAAATGCATCTAAGGAAGTGGAAGATGTGGATCAAAGCGGTTTGAAAATCGACCGAAATGTAGGCATAGCGCCACTCTGCAACAGAGTTAGCAATGGTAAAACTACTGCATCTATCTTTAACAAATTTTTACTACATAATCTTCACAATTTCAGGAAAAGTTCTTGTAAGTTCTTTACTTATGAAAGCGGGTGAAGCAGCGGTGGGGGGGGGGGGGGGGGCTGCTAGTCATGCATATTTGATAACTAATTTTCTGGAACCAACCGCCTAATTTAATAATGATTGAATCTTTCAGTCATATTAGTGAACTAATGATTATTTGAATGAAAGATTAAATCATTATTAAATTAGGCGATTGTTTCTAGAAAATTAGTTGTCTAATAGCTATGATTAAACTTTATCTACGATTAAATTTTGTTCTACTCTTCTCTCAGCTTTGTCAATTTGATTTTGTGGTGGTGAAACTGATGTTTAATTTGATGTATTTATATCGTTGTTAAAAACAAAAATGAACAAAAAAATACCTGTCAATGATATATCTGTGGTGCTTGTAAATAGTCGGTCAAGTGCATTTTTTTGTGTTAAGTTGTTTTGCGAATTTTGAGTTATATATATATGACCAGAAAATTATTTTATTTCTCTTTATTGGTGTCTAATGGACAAAGTTATAAAGCTCTTACAGAGATGAATACTAATTTATGAATTATAGTGAAAAAAAAAAATTGCTTGACATTTACAGTGCCGCAGATATTTTTGATTTTATAAATTATAACTTTTAATAATTTATTAAAGAAAACCTTCTATTAATGACTTCTATACAACAAATTATAAGTCTTGTAATGCAAAAATATTCGTTTTAATCACAGAATCTTTGTTGCAAATAGTTCTCCGAACGAATTTTCAAAGTCTTTCTAGTCATCGCAATTCATAATCCTGCTCTTTGGTTAAAAAGATAGTGGACTCGAGATCTCTAACATCTATAAAATTTTGACTCTGGAATCGTGGAAGTGGTTTCCATTTCATCTCGTTAGGCTACATCTGTTGAGAGAGAAGGATCACCTGCAACCTTGCTTAATGGCTAACGTGATTCTAGCGTTATTGTAAATATGTATGAATGTGTTTATTTTTTATTATTTAATCATCTATACTATTATATAAAAGGAAAACCTATTTTTCGTTTGAGATTACTAACCGCGAAAACTACTAAAGCAATTCTGCATAGTTCAAGGAAGGTTTAGTAATAATACAATTTACTGATTTTCAATTAATTTGTTATTAAAAATGTGATAAATATATGGTGCTAAGTGAAGTTTGAAAATCGATTGATTGGTGGCGAGCGCAGATGTGTGGGTAGCGTCATTCTGCAACAGACTTTGTAGTGGTAAAACTATATATCCTATATGTTATCAAATTTTAACTATATCATCTTTATAGCTCTAGGAAGATATTTTTCATTTAAATTCTTTTAAGAGAAAAGTCGGGAAAAAATTGGACCCGAGCAACACCATTGCATTTTTGTTGAGTGGGAATAAATCGTTACTCAAAAAAAAGTATAGACCCGAAATATACCATGCTAAAATAACAGCAATAGACATATCTGGCTTAAAGAAAAAACAAAAAAAAACAAATGTTAGCATCATGGTTTTATCCTAACTAATTGTAAGTATATTGTTAGTTGGTTATATATTATATTTATTATATATTATATTATATTGGTGTATATTGTTATATGGTTTATCCTATCTTAGTTAAATATATAAAATATCTCCAATTAAGCTAAGACATAGTCAGAACTGATTTTTTTATAAGCACATTTTTATATTCAAAATGGACTTGAGGTCTTCTACTATACACGTTTCATTGGATTGCTATTATTAGATAGTTTCTCTGCAATATCTTGTTATGCCATTATATTTATAGTTCTGCAACTTTACTTGATGTATTTTTGTTACACATTCGAGAATTTCTACAAATAATTGAAATAATTTGTCTTATATGAAAATACCAACAAAAAATAAAATAAATGAAACAATAAATTGGTGACCTGGTTGTTCGGAATTGTTGTAATTCTTGACAAACACATATATTGAAATTGAAACCATTTAAATAATTTAACAAAAACGTGTTTTCAAACAAATATATTATTTACACTAGCCCTGGTTACATGCAGTCAGGTGATTGGTAAAAATTATATATTCTTGTTAGACTATATTTAATTATGGAACATCATGAAATGTCATTATAGCGCCAGGGTAGGAATAAATTATATATTAATATGTATTACCTACTTTATTTTAAAACTTAACATTTCAAAACCTAGCAAATGGAATGTCCTGGTTGTTATCAAATCAAATTTATATCTATGTATTTCTTAAAAACAGGATTTTTATGTGAAAGTACTCAAAAAACAAAACTAATTTAAACTTAATACATTAAAAAAAATTAACATAAGGATAATATGCCTGATGCAAACCAGTTTTTCAGATCATCGCGTAACAAGAATAATGTACTGAAACCAGGATGAAAATTTGACAACTTTTTAAAAAAAATCTATTAATTGAAATTTACAACTATACACAGAAAGGCTCTTCTTTGTATTATATAAACATATAAATTAAATAAAAAATACATGGCATGATTTATAGATATAAAATGGGATTTAATACATACTGGGAGCTTAGAAATAAAAATGCCAATTTATCCCTGACTGGGGAAAACAATTGAGCATGGATATGTCTACTGCTTTTATATCTAATGCTTCTGATAAGGAAACTGTCGTCCAGTTTTCGTTCCAAACAACACCGATAGTGCAAGAGCATGTCAAGAAAGCCTCAACGCTTAAAATATTTAGCCTAACTTTTTTCATTTAAACCAAAGTTAGACAAATGTTATATAACAAAAAAAATATTTTCAAATTAATGTCGGATGGAGAAACAATCGCCAAATTTCGATTGGAGCAACACCAATAGCGCTAGAGCATATCAAAATGTATAATTTTTTTGAGTATGAAAAAGAAATTCACACATTTAGAGAGTGAAAAAAAAAAGTTCAATGCCAGAAACAAGATCTAGTAAATATGAAGGTAATAATATAATAACATGTCAATTGCTTTAAAAGCAAGAATCCTTCTTTTTTGACGCCTTGGAGAGTCATCAGGTATATAATAGAATTTAATTTCAAGGAATATTGGTACTAGTAGATATGAATGGTTATAGAGCTACTATGAAAGAAAAGGTATCTGTTTGGGCTAACTCAGTAACGTGTGAAACATTGAGGTCTTTATAGATAAGATTATTTTTGAAGAAGTAAAATGCATCGAGAATTTGTCGAAGGATTTTGAAAGGCAAATTTCAGATACGGGAAGATTAGATGATTTGGTGGGCCCCATTTTTAAACTCCGTTTTTCTCCATAGGATTTATTACTGTCATCTAAACGAGTCTTTTTTAAATAATCGTCATTTTGAACAACAGCATGTTGAAGAAGTCGAAAACGACGAGCAGTATATTGTCATTTTATTCTTGTACGTGGATTCCACGTTAAACTTTCCTCCAAGTTGAATCCTACATAGCGGATACGATTGGTAAGAATGTTAGGAAAAAGAAATTGTAGCACAGGAAGTTGTATGTTTACGATGAAGGAAAATTAAAAAAAAAACTTTCTGGAAAGTCTTGGACTTTATATCACTGAAGAAAATCCTTAGAAGTTTCTTCATAATATACTTGAGGCACCTAATTCATTAAGTAGACACGTTCTACTCATTCGATAGGAATTAATACTGGTTTTTGACAAAAAGGTGATTTTTGTAATTTAAGAGAGTTATTTTAATTTGAAAAAGATCCATTTCAGGGACAGAAGACTTTAATTCTGATAAACAGAACTCAGAATAGCCTGTTGCATAACTCTTCAAATTATAATTTTTGATGATAGAATCGAAACTAAAATTTAATTGCATGGTTTAATTAATCAACAAATTAACTAAAATAACGGCAGGATGAGGTACATCTATGGGTACTGGTTTTAAATAAAATATAAATTTTAAAACCATTCTAGCCATTCGTACGTTTCTTGATATGAATGAAACTTTTTTTTTTTTTTTAATTAATTTATTTATTTGTTTATATATTATAATTGTTTTTATTATAATTCTTAGCTGCTAGATCAATCTAGATTGTGATTGCCTCCTCGGTTTTAACTAAAATAAATTTTTCTTTGTTGTACTATATAGACCTTGATATTATATTTTAGAACGAATAGCCAAGAATTATGTGCTGCATGAAAAAATACAACCGATCAAATATCAGTAACAACAAAATATATTAAAAATAAGATGCCTAGTTGTACAAAATATTAATTTGTTGTTGTATATAGTATTTTTGTAATTACAATATCAAATAAAATTTCCACGTCGTAAGATATTAAATTTTGAGAAGTTCAAAATTAAGATTTACAAAACGTTGGAATAACACCGGAAAAAAGTAATGGTTACGACTAATCTAGTTGTTTTACGACTAGATAAATGGTCTAAATCCTTTAACTGAAACTAGTTCTCTGGTTAAAAAGTTATTTCAACTTTCTTTATACAAACTTTAAATGAAGTTGTAGGTCTCAGAACTATCAGTGAACTTGAATAAATGTTCCGACCAGGCCAATGCTTCATCTGAATGTGATTGCCTATTTGAAAAATAGATTATTACTAAAACCATTCTTTCAATTAATTACAAAATCTATAAAAAAATTAACAAAACACATAAATATGCAATTTTAGTTACATTGGTATAATATAATAAACCTTCATCAGGCTCTTTTTAATAACCACACATCGGATTATAATGTCATCACTTAAATGTCACAGTTCAAAACTAAAATTACAAAACAAAATGTAAATTAACTATTTCAACTTAACTAACTGATTTCCTCGTTTAAATATTATGAAAATCTAAGCCATTAAACTATTTGCCTACCTCCACTTTTGTGTATATGCACATTAACCTTTTTTTTTTAATTTCAAATATTTCTCTATTTCATTATGTCAGCGTATTATTAAAGGTTTATAATTATTTAAAAAATGTTTTTAATAAATTTTGTATTTTTTTTAATCCATTGAAAAATAATAGTACTATTGGTTGTATAAACTGTAATGAGTAATAAGATTTAAATGTTAATCAGCCCAATAAGGGTTGCTACAATTAAAATTGTTTGAGCAATGTATTACATTATTATTGTAGCTGCAATTACACCCGGATTGCTTTAAACCATACCACAAATAAAAAATTAATTTTTTTATTCTTATGTGAAAATTGTAATATTTTATTTCTTTGATGTATTTTATGATTGGAACAATTGCTTTTATGAAACAGTATTATTCTAAAATTTATAAATATATCATCCTTACTTATATCTGAAATATATATACATATGTTCAATAATAAGGATCTTGATTGAACCTCAAGAACCTTATTAAAAATCTAATAATAACAGCCAAGAAATACATCCATATATATATATATATATATATATATATATATATATATATATATATATATATATATTTTTTTTTTTTTTTTACAGGTGAATGTTGCGTGAGCTCAACATTTTCTGCCACCTAATGGTTGAACAAAGATTTTTTTTCTTTCAATTTAAATACCCTCAAAATATTTCTTATTACAAAATTCAACACTTTCAACTAATTCTAGCCTTGGCCATAAATGGGTTATGTAAAATACACATAGCATTATTGTTACCTATGTATTAAACAATTTTTTTTTAACTTTTTTAAATTTTTTTTTTAATTCCAGTTTCTTTCTTTCTTAAAGTTTCTTCAAGAATTAGTGAATGTGCTGAATACATATGAAATAAGATATGACATGAATCTTCATATCTGATTTCATACGTATGGAAATTTTAGTAATATCATTTGTTGTTTTTCTTAGTGTTTTAGTTGAAAAACACTATATACAACAATAAATTAATATTTTGTATAACCCTACATCTTATTTTTAATATATTTTGTTATTACTGATATTTGATCGGTTGTATTTTTTCATACTATATAATTTGTGGCTATTCTTCCTAAGATATATTATTAAGGTCTATAACAGTACAACCGAGAAAAACTTATTTTATTTAAAATAGCGAAAATAATCGTAATCTAGATTGAATTAGCAGAAGAATATATACAATGTATATATATATATATATATATATATATATATATATATATATATATATATATATATATATATATAAATGGCTAGAACCATTTTAAAATTTAATTTTATTTAATACTAGTTGATTGGAATATATATTTATCATTTGCATTTCCTAACAAATATTCTATTGCACTAAATATAAATAATATATGTGTGTGTGCGTTTATATGAAATAAGTACTTAAGAATACAATTATTTTCAATACTCAACATGAATGCAATGTAAGATACCATAACCCCCCCCCCCCCCCCAAAAAAAAAAAAAAAAAAAAAAAAAAAAAAAAAAAAAAAAACCAGTTTAATAATTGGATGTGTGTCAATGTAATCATAAGCCATCTATATTACTTATTGCCCACATTTGTTGCAGATTGTAATAAACTCAATAAAAAAAAAATAATAAAAAAATAATAGGATGTCAATTGGAGTCAATGGACCACTTATTTGAAAAATCTTTGTTGGAGTAATCAAATAAAATTTCCATTTTAGACAAAGAAAAAAAAAAAAAAAAAAAAAAAAAAAAAGGTGGGGGGGGGGAAAGAAAAAGATTTGGTTTTGATTTTCTTACAACATATTTCTTTTTTTGTTTAATTATGAAATGCAATATTAAATAAAAGAATGTATTATTTATGATCGATCTCGTAAAAATGTCATTATTGTTATAAAATATAACTATTGAGAAGAAATTGTGTAAGATATTGAATTTTGATTTTTTGAAATCACTCTTAGATTGATAAATAAATTAGACACCATAAACTATAAAGAAACCGCATATTTTTTTTCGTAAAATTAATTATGAATAATTGTGAAAATTAAATAGAATAAGCAATACACAAACAATGTCAAAATTAAATGGTTTTTTCTTCAATGTGAAGTTTCTGAACTTTAAAATTATTTATTTAAGCTTTAATCTAGTCATAATTTTTATAGAAAAATTTAAATTTAAATAAAATATATAAAATGAAAAGTATCATTATTGAATAAGAATGTCTGCTTCGACAAAGTTAGCAGGTTTGAAAGAACATTCGTATAAACGTTTCGTTTTTGTCTACGAAATTAAATGTATTTACTTGTATGTATAAACATTATTAGTTAGTAAAAAGTAAATTTCTGCTTGACTGGGAAAAATAATGGATCATGGATATACTGCTTTTATCTCTAGAGCTTTTGATAAGGAAACTGTCGGCAAATCATTGATCCGTAGAACACCAACAGAGCTGGAGCGTGTCAAAAAAGCCCCAACGCTTAAAAATTGTAGGAAAAACGTGACTTTATTCATTCAAACCAATATGGCTCCTGAACGGTGTGTCTTAGCGACAGATGTCATGTCATAAATATTTTTTGTTAAATTTCTAATCTGAAAACTGTCGTCAAATTCCGATCCGAGTAAAACCTACAGAGCTAGAGGATGTCAAAATGTTACATTTTTAAGTTTGAAAAAAACGTTACTCCAAAAAAGTATGGACCTCCACCCAAAAGACACATGTCAACAAAGTAAATCAGATTATATTTATTGAATTTTCACTAGTCAGACTTGTGGAGTAAATCAATATTTATGGATGTTTTGAATTTGTTATTATTCATGTTTAAGTTATTCATATAACAAAAATATTTGATAAGTTTGTTTAATATTTAGTATTAAGTATATTATTCTAGAATTATAATTAAATTATAAATATTATGAATTATTGTGTTATCTTTAGTTAGATAAGTAGGCTGTGTGTGTAGCAACCCAATAAAGTTAGGCAGCGGTATGTTTTTTATATCAATAAAGCGTATATCTCTCATTGTCTAGCAAAAATTTAAACCCATTGATTTTTTTGCATTTTCTCGGCTATAAGTTTCGTTATATTTTATGGGTTTACGTCCCCATATATATATATATATTTTTTTTTTTTCATTTATTGATATTTACAACTGTACAAAATAATATACAACAAGTAAATGTGTTGATAGTGAATACAATGGCATGTAAATAACTTGTAAAGAACTACTCACTAGTAGCACTTCAATAAAATCTACACTAAAAGGTTTTTTTTTTTTTCATCCTCCATTATCAGGGATGGAAGAGGAAGCAAGTTGGGAGACTAGTGGATTGGAGTGGTTATGGAGCTTACTATGGAAGGATAGGTATCTGGTTTGGGCTAAATCAGAAACATATGGAACATTAGGATCTTTATGGATAAGTTTATTGGTCACATAGTAAGGAGCATTGAGGATTTTTCGAAGGATTTTGGATTGTAAGGATTGGATACGAGATGAATTGGATGATTTAGTAGAGCCCCAAAGCTCAACTCCGTACGTCAAAATAGGTCTAATCACTGTCATGTAAATGAGTCTTTTGTAATTAATTGGGAGCTTTGAACGTTTGTCTAGTAAATGTTGAAGTAGTCTGTAACGATGGGCAGTTTCTTGTCGTTTTACTCTTGTACCCATATAATTTAAATACGTTTTAACTATCCAAATGATGAACGTTGTTTTCTTCAACGAAACTAAATATATTTGAAAAATGAATATGACTATATATTATTATTACTTTTAATAAATAAATGAAATCATATTTATTGAATTATAAGTGGTAAAAGTTGTGGGTGAATGAATTTTTATGAATGTTTAAGTTGTTTCTTATTTATCTTTGTTATTGTCAAAAATGTTTCAAATCCACCGGTACTGATACAAAAAAATCGATTCTAGGTTTTAGGTACTAATACCTCAATTTAAAATAAAAAAAATTACTATTGCAAAGTATTGTACAATTATAAATGAAAACAGCAATTTGTACAAAATATAATTAGCAAATATTATTTATTATATTCGACAGATATTATATAAGTTAACTTATAGTCCAGACATTGAACAAAAAAATTATTCATTTTTAAATCAATATTATTTGAGTTTTTAATCATATTTGATTTCCTAATCATGATTCTGGAGGACCAAAAATCCTTTTAGAATAATAAATTTATTTATAAAAAAATAAATAAATAAATAAATAATTAAGTCTTCTGGGGTTGAAATTTCCCATTTAAAAAATTTATTCGAATACATTCTTTACATATGCTGAAGGACTTTTTGGAAATTAGCTATTTAGACCTACTAAATTTTCTACTCAGGCTGGAAAAGTTACATCACACGAGTTGTTAATTTTTTCAACTCGGGCCATCAGGCAAGTTGTTAGGCGGAGAGATGTGCGTTAGGGCCTCTCGAGCCGAAAAGTTACAGCATATTAGACGGAGGGATGAAATATACAACAAGTTTTACGGTCCACCATTGTCGGCAAGAGGTAATAGCTCCTTATAGCTGAAGCCTATATATCAAAGGGGGGGGGGGGTTGCTATTGTTGGGAGCGGGTCGTGTATCTTTGTTATCGTGGCTAAATACGAGGCGGAGGGCAGCGGCATCTAATTGCGGCTAACTCAGCCATTAACAACTAACCAACTCCCTCAGCTCAATAATATATTATTGCTATCTGCCCTCAACCAGCGGTCCTTATCTCCTCGTCACTACGCCCTGGTGAACATTACAGCTGCTGGCGTCGAGTAGCTAATTGGTCTCGCTTATTATGAAATGTGTTGCCTGTGTCGGGGCCGATTTGTGATTACGAGCAGCCTGCCGGCGGTTGGGGTCTCGATAGCCGATATTAGACTAAGCTACAGCTTGCCATCTCGTACATCTCACCATTGTTCCATTCTAATAACATATAGGAATTTACAACGGAAAAAAAAATCATATGAAGAAGATAATCTGGTATGCAGTAGGGAAAAAGAAAAAAACACGTACATGTTTAATAAAACTATGAACGGAGTGCTGACATTTCGATCTGCCATCCAAAAACTAGATCTGACCAAATAAAAAAAAAAAAATTAATTACTCAAAAGTAGTATAGATATTGTGATATAAATATAATACTTGAGGAACGCATGATGGTATAGAAGAATCAACATAATTAGGATTCATGAACTAATTGCCACTTCTATTGGGATTATTTTATTAGAATACTAGTTCCGAATGTTAAACATTCATCTTCAGTTCTGAAACATAAACAATTTTCAACTCATCAACACTATGTTACATGGATTATATATACTAAAGTTTTCAAAAATGTAGGCCAAGAAAGCAAACATCGGTACTCAACTGAAGAGATCTAACAGAATCTTAAATATATCCATCGTGGAAAGGGAATGGGGATAGATAGCCTGTCCTCATCCCTCTTTGTCTTACATTTTTGAAACCCTTGTTTTATTTATAAAACATTCTTGAAAACATTAGTATCTATATTCCATGCAACACAGTGTTGATGTGTTGAAAATTTTGTATGTTTTAGAACTGAAGATGAATGTCCAGCATTCGAAACTAGTATTCTAATAAAATAATCCCAATAGAAGTTGCAATTAATTCAACAATCCTAATAAAAATAATAGTAAAAAAAATAATGGAAAGTACAATAATTATAGTGTAATAACAAAAAAATCTCTATTGAAATAAACAATTTTTTAAAAGTATTTATTGATATTAACAACTGTATACATATATACAATAAGTAAATTTGAGGAAATTATTACAATGACTCATCAATAACATGTGAAAAACTAATCACTAGTTGCACTTCAATAAAAAAAAAAAAAAATCTATATAAGGTCTCTCGGCCATCTTATATTCAGACACCTCGGAGGATGATCGGGGATAGAATGTGTAGCAAGTTGAGAGACCATTGGATTAGAATGGTTATGGGGTTTACAATGGATGGATAGGTTTGGGCTAAATCAGCAACACATGGAACATTAAGTTCTTTATGGATAAGTTTATTTGTGTAAAAGTAAGGAGCATTAAGGATTTTTAATTGTAAGAATTAGATGGTTTAGTGGAACCACAAAGCTCAATTCCGTATGTCTAAATAGAACTAATAACTGTCATGTAAATGAACCTTTTGTAATTTATTGGAAGCTTTGAACGTTTGTCTAGTAAATGTAGGAGTAGCTTATAACGACGGGCCGTTTCTTGTCGTTTTAGCCTTGTTTATGGATTCCAAGTGAGACGTTTATCCAAATGAAGTCCCATGCAGTGGATCTGTTCAAAAGGGATTAGAGGAATATAATAAAAGGATACTGTAAGGCAGGACGTCGTAAGTTCACGACGAAAGGTGAAGGTTATTTGATAGGATTTATTTATTATTTGATTTTAATCAAATTTCGCGTGTAAAAATGAATGTGAAAAAAAGTAACATCAAAAATGCATAGATCCCTAACCAAAAGACATATCCACGTCTACGTACATGATAAATATATTGTCAGTATATTTAAAAGAAAATAGAAAAATATTAAAAAAATTATATTATACCTTCTCTATCACTGATCATAATAGTGTACAAATATTTTTTTACTTCTGTTGAAAACTTGTTTTGAGCTGACCTGACATGACTTCTCTTCAGGATTTATGATCTAACGATTGCCCTTTGAACAACCATTCATTGCCTTCATCAATCCCGAATTTTAATCCCCACAACACCATATTTTAAACTAAAAGGCCAACGGTAGCTAGTTATTTTTTACTAAGTGCTAAAGAAGTGACGCGATAAAGGGGACAGCACCCCCATTCATTACCCACGATGTTTATCAGGGCGGGTGGCAATTTGTCACAGGACCTACCTGCCCTGATGAAAAACTAATTTGTCCCGCAGTGATAGACTGATAGACGCTCTTGATTTGTATGCACGCTATATTCCCTATCAACAACTGCTACGGCTTCTCCCCCCTCCTTCGTATTTTATTTTCGTGTCTGTCTCCTTCTCCTTTTCGGTTTTATGATCTTCGTTTAACTGCTTTCATTCCGTCCAGCCCTTTCGGAGGTTTAATTGTTTTTTAAAGTTATAGAATGTCATGAAAGAAAATTAGATTCACAAATATTTTTCTATTTCTTTGATTTTGGTTGGAATATGTATAATGTTATAAATTAAAAAAAAAAAATTAAGTAATATTAACCCTCCAAGGACGAGAAAATATTATTACTATTGAAATAAGATTTTTTATATTTTTGTTTGCTATTGGGCAAGCTGAAATTTAGGAAAATTGTTTAAAAAAAAAAGACTCACCGTTTGCTCTTAATTGGCCGTCTTCATACAATCATGCAACCCTTCCCCGAGCCGCTTAAAGGATGTTTTAAATTTTGGAATTTCATAATAAAAACGCTTTTATTAACAAATTATATTTTTTATTTTAACTAATATACATCAAAAACAAACAATAAATAATTATTTAATGTAGAATTGATTTTGTTATGAAACCACATCTAACAGCGGCCGTTACCTAAGTTAAAAGACATTATGCAACCTGTCAACGTTAACATTGCTACCTGAAAGAGTAAATAGGTAAGAGGATATAATGAAGTTTGAGATACTTGGACGATTAAAGCTACTTTTAGGTTTTGCCAATAATAAACAATATTTATGGAGAACATTAAAATTTTAAATCAGGAAAAGGTTTGAATTTGTCAAGTTTACGACTTATCTAATAGTTAAAAAATGATTATAAATGCATAAATATTTATCTTTTTTCAATAAAAAATACAATTTTTGTTAGATCAACAATTGAAAAAAATTATCGTGAGGAAAGATAGGTATGATCATACGACCAGTCATAATAACGGTTTTTTTAAAACCTAATTTTTCCATTTTAAAAGTCTAACACTATAATCTCATTAGTAGGCAAAAATAATTACAAAATTATACCAATTAACGTTAGTAAGAATTGATATTCAAAATTTAACCAATTTGTAACTTTTTTTCTGATGAGAAATGTGCTTCAATCGTCACAGTTTTTGGTCACAAATCAACACTAGCACCTCTTCGAGAAGGGCTGCAGATGTATAAAGGATTAAAATAAGGGTGGAAGAGCAGGGAGTCCTTTAGAGTGAGGTACGTTTGGTGTGGTCATATGGACAAGCCAGTCCTTGGAGGTTTAAATATTATTATATTTATATATAAGATGATTTCCCCTTAGTGTAAAAAAAAAAGGATTTGACACTAAATTTTCTATTAGACCAGAGTACATTTATACTTGAATTTTACAAACTTGGTACCTAAAGAACAATTTATCTTCACCACATTTAGGAAAAGTTTCAATTTTTTATAACAGTCTATGTTTTTTCTGGTTTTGAAAGTAAATTTCTCTATAAAATCGATACAAATTCATTAATTTTATTAGTTTTTTTTAGATTTGAAGTTTTGTGGATTGGTTTTTTTTTCCGAAAAATTATTGAGCGTTGAAGTATTATAAGACATTGTAAGTTACCTAAATAAGTTGAAGATCAAGCAGTTTACTGATACTAACGCTGATGAAACATGCATAGTATAAGTAAACAATGATTCCTTCATTGCCTCCCAAACATTTCAATCCCGTATCCTAAAAATTTAAGAATGATGTCAAAAATGGAAAATCAAAATAAATCCTAACAAATCTCACCAAATAATCTTTACCCTTCGTCGTAAACCTAAGACTTCCTGTCCTACAGTATCCTTTAATGATATTCCAGTAATCCCTGTTGAACAGATCCGCTACCTACGACACCCTTTTGACAAACAAAAGACTTATTTACATGACTGTGATTAGGCCTATTTGAGCATACGGAGTTGAGCTTTGGGGGTTCACTAAACCATCCAATTAATCTCGTATCCAATCATCACAATCCAAAATCCTTCGAAAAATCCTAAATGCTCGTTACTTAGTATCCAATAAAATTATCCATAAAGATCTTAATGTTCCATATGTTGCTGATTTAGCCCACACCAGATACCTATCCTTTCATAGCAAGCTCCAAAATCACTTAAATCCCATAGTTTCTTAACTTGCTTCCCAGTCTATTCCCGATAATCCTCCGAGGCATCTGAAATGAAGATGGCCTAGAGATCTTCTAGTGTAGAATTTTTATTGAAGTGCTACTGATCAGTAGTTCAACATTTAATTAAAATAATTAGAAATGTGGCTGTTTATAAAAGTATATTTTTATAACAACAAAGTTGAGTCAAAATATTGGAAATCGTGTTCCGACACTGAACTTATTCTCAATTTTTTCCCCCAGATTTGCCTTTCCTAAGATGTTCTACAATGGACAGTTTTTCGGACACAGTAAATACAACACGTTTTCTTATAAGTGCCGCAAATCTATAAGTTTATTACTCCCGACGGCAAAAAAACACCTCATAGCTGAAGAATTTCAGTTAAAATATTACATATTTTGCCATCAAACCATAGTTAATAACATTCTATAATTGATAGAGATTTTGTCATTTATATAGGAAGTAAATTAAAAATAGTAATGTCATTTAATATATAAAATAAAAATGAATGTCTCGAACTAAAGACGTTACAGTTTCATCTGTTTCTTTTCGTATAATTAAATGAGATAGGCCTACCCAAAATCTGGTCGATGACGGACATTCATTTTGCCAGACTATTTGACAATTCTCTGAATTTATCAAATTAATCTGTACTAAAAAGGCAATCAAAATGACCGAATCTTCGCTGAGAAGTTTCAGATGAAGAATCACGTTGTTTATATTGTGATTGGTTACCCGCCCCATCACATCCCCACTAATGTTTAACGTTAACTACGAAAGTTATCATTCCCTATTTCACCACCCCACGACTTGTAAAATCCGAGAAGAAGTATGGTTAAGTAAATTTTGCAATACGATATTTGCTCCAGTTTCACTAACCGATATGGATTCTTCTGGGGGATAACATCTTTTTTTAATTTTTGGATCTGATAGTAGCTGAGTTAAAGTGATGTATATCCTAATGCTTTTGCATTATTTTCTGACGGCATTGTACTGAAACTTAGTAAAATCAGCGGCTGTATATAATGCTAATGCCTTTTCGTTCTCTTGGTCCTTTGGATTTAAAAGGTTTTCTCAAAATTTTTGACACTTAGTACATGTTCTGGATGCTCCTAATAAAATTAACAATGTAATCTACGTCATCAGATTTGAACCTTCTTTTCATGACAAAGAGAGCGAACATATCCTCTGAACATTTTCTAAAAACTTTCCGTTTTTCCGTCTTTGTCTATCAGATAATTGCTCGAATGATTGAGAACAAGATGGTATACTTGCGCTTGTTGATGATGATGATGAAGGTAGGTTTCTGGATAACATCTTAGGGCCCAGACTGGGCAAAACCCGTGTACGATGGATGTGCTAAGATTATAGAAATTAACTAAGTACGTTAACTCAGAACTTGACTGTTATAAAGTGTGTGGGCCCCGCATTCTGACAGCTTTTTAGTTTTACGTTTTTTATTGGATCATGAAAACTGACAAGACGGGAACTATCGTATTTTATGTGAACTCCAAACAACGGCCTACAATGTCGGTTAATAAAAAATGAAAAAAAAAATGTATATATAATATATATATATATAAAGCATACATACGTAAAAACAGACTCATCTGCCCATAAAATTCACCTCAAAAAGTGGTATTCTTCAACACAATCTTTATTCAGAAGCTAACGGCAAAATTGAGGTCTATGTTCATTATCATTGGATTTTAAACATTACATTGAAAATCTAATAAAATAAATCCTAAATAATAAAAATAAATAAATAAATGTAATAACATAAGATCCTCTGATCTGGTGTCCCTTTATTGACAGTTTTCCTTTATTTCCTATTAAACAATAATTTTTTTCTTTGCTTTTATTCCAATGAAGAGTTTATTATGTTTAAAATGCACATTTTCATTAAGAAATTGTCATAATGTTTTATTTACACAAGTAACTGATTTGTATGCCAAATGAGGACACCATGTTTTTTCGGTTTCAATAGTGAATTTCTCTATGAAATTGAAACAATATCATAACGTTTAACATATCATTCGAAATCTAATTAAATTTTCAAGTTTTTGTGAGAAATGACGTTTTGTGGATAGTTTTTTTTTTTCGAAAAACGGTACGCATTGAAGTAATATAACATTCTTACTTCCCCAAATAAGGTGAAGATCAAACTGTTTTTTAGACACTATAAAATTCATGGTTACAGGTACTCAGATATTTTAGGAAATTTAATGATAAACCCGAAAATGTGGTAAAATATGAAAAATATTTAAATAAAATGGAGATATTACAGCTTTTACGGGAAAAAACGTGGTTTCATCAAAAAAGTCTTTGATTTATCGTATATCTGCAACGGATTGGAATAGAAAGGCCTGCGGCAATTTGCTACATTTTTGGTCTAGTTTCATCCATTTTTTTTTTTTTTTACGCCAAGAGATACTCACCCTGTATAATTTCCACTTATATAATTTCTGGCTCGGGAAAGTTGTAATAAAATTCTAAAATCTGAAAAAAATACAACTGCCGATAAAAGATACAGACTCATTATAATATGAGCGGTTTTCACGACAATAATTAATGACAGACAGCCGTAGCATACAAAAGCAGAGCCCTCAAAAACAGATCGGATGTTATTACAAACTGCCAATAGCAGGCCTCCGCCGAACTACATCAATCACTCCCTAACTGCGCATTCATGGCTCAGTCTCTTTTCCTTCGACGAATTGTACTAATGTAATCGATTATGGTTCTGTAACAAACGTTTTATAATGTGCGTCCGTCAGCTGGGATTCCTTTGAGGCGGCTAACAGTGTAACCAAGTAATGTGAAGAATCGACAAGAATCATTACCCAATTGTTTTTTTCTAATAAACATTTATGTTAATTGCTTTCAGCTGTGCCGTGAAACAGACAAAAGGCTTTATCTTTTTTCTTATATTTATTAGTAAACCCTCTAGTAACGTTATAAAACTTTTTTTTTTTGTTGATATATACATCAAATAAATGTGTTAATAACGACTACAATAACATGTCAAAAGTTGAATAGAAATACTCATCAGTAGCACTTCAATACAAATTCTACACAAGAAGGTCTCCAGCCCATCTTCTTTTCAGACGCCTCGGAGATTCATGGAGAATTCAACAGAAAGCAGGTTAAGATTTGTGTGTTTATCCAGTTTGCTATGAAAGGATAGGGATCTGTTTTGGGTTAAATCAGCAACATATGGAACATTAATAACTTTATGGATAAGTTTATGTGTAGCAAATAAGGAGCATTAAGGATTTTGGATTGTTAGGATTGGATACGGGAAGAATTAAAAGGTTTAATTGATCCCCAAAGCTCAATTCTTTGTTTAGCTTCTTTGAGTTACTGTGTCAGCCTTCCTGCAATCATCTATTCTGGATAGAAATCGCTATTTTTTGGATATGACATTAAAAAGCTGAACATTTTCAAGCTTCATAGATATGGTATTTAGTCTTCACTTGGCTGGAAAGGAGCCTGAGTTTATTATTTCTATTTAACAACAAGAAGGTTCATAAAATGAGGAACGTGAGTAGCATATTTGATTAAACTCAGCTAAATGGTTTTGAAGAGCTGATGAATCCTCCCTTCCTCATATTACAAGGGCTTTATATAAATGCATGGAAGTACTTTTCGTTGGTCATTGGTGCCTATTCTCATATTTCTATTTTGTAAATGTTCTAATGATTTTCAAATCACTATTTGGTTTGACGATTCTAGAAATTTTTATCTGACACGAAAAATATTCGATTTCATTATATATTTTTGATGACACAAAGGTGATATATATATATAACTCTCTAATCGGGATTTTACTTCCAGGATTGTAATATATATATATATATATATATATATATATATGTATATAAAATCACGATACACCAAAAGTCACTAATCGGGATTTTACTAATCATAGGATTGTAATATATATATATATATGTATATAAGTAAGCGTCAAGCATTTTACTTCCAAATTCTGTACAATAATTTAATTCTGAGCTCACAAAACATTTTTCTTCATCAAACTGCCCCTTTACTACATAATGAAATGCTAGTGAAAACATAAAAGAAATAAATATGACTTATGAATATTCCTATATATATATACTTTTACAATTTGTATATATATATATATTATATGCATATATGGATTTAAAAATATCAAAATAAACGAGATTCAGTCAGTAAATAAAAATTCGACAATTTTGGCGACGTTACGAGAATACATTGTTCTCATAATCATGCCCTACAGCGGAAAAAACAGATTACAACAAAATTATATAAGTTATACAAGTTATTTAAAACATAAAGTTATCTTCAATATAAATATATAAAAACATGCGTTAGAATACTACAAAATATGCATGAGTATGAAACTACTTACTATGTTACTGATGGACATGCCATTGTTATCTTCTTCTAAATATAAAAATATTAGTATACAACTGAACTGGGGAATTTCTGAAAAAAAAAAAAAATCTAAAGGTTTTAATAATTTATCTATAGTGGATGTGTTTTCTTTTGTACACCATAGATAAATTATTCACCAAACCAAAGATATGAATAAATTGGAATTACAGTCTAATATAGTTTACGAAATATTGTGTGAAGATAGTTGTGGAAAATCTAATTTCGGAACATCGGAACAATAGCTCAAACGACGTGTTTATGAACATAAATACAGTTGCACGTCTATAACTAAAAACCCGAATAATCCGAACCGAATAGCTCTCACTACACATTAAAGGCTAACCAAACATTCTTTTAAATTTGATTTTCCCAAAATTATTCACCATGAATAAATTAATTTTAAAAGAAATATAAAAGAAATGATAACCATAGAATAATTTAAAAATCGCTCAATCAGACGTCAATCTCAACACATGTAATTCCAATTGAATTAATAATATAATACATTTATAATAATATACAGCATAAACCAATAACCATTTATCCATTTATTACACAAAAATAAGGAACTTTCGCCTACCTGTACTTGGGAAAACATTTGGAAATCCCCATCCATAACCTAGTTTTACAGAAATTCCCCAGTTCAGTTGTATACTAGTATTTCTATATTTAGTAGTAGATATCAACAGCATATCCACCCGTAACATTGTAAGTAGTTTCATACTGATCGATATTTTGTAATTATATGTAGTATATATACTACATATATACTAGTATGTATGTTTTGAAATAACCTATGTAATTTAAATAATGTTATTATAACCTGTTTTTTTTTTACTGTAGGACATGATTATGAGAACAATATAGTCTTGAAACGTCACCAAATAGTTGTTTTTATTTATTGAGTTAACCTCAAGAACCTTATTAAACATTTACTGTTAGGTGTTAGTCAAGAAATATATCCATATAAATATATATTTCGTTTTTCTTAGACTGGATAAACAGACCTTATTGGTCTTTGAAAATTTAGAAATGATGGTTTCACAAGCATTCATTGCAACCTAGCGAGGATTACACGCCTCACATTACATTTAACCACGGTTTTGTAAGCAACCCTTAACTCGATTGTCGATCTGTTAGGGGTGAATTACCAACGTACTTCTCATCACTGTACGTTCAAACAATTTGGCTCAAAAAATTAGTCGAGATTCACACATCAGACAGTTCTTGGTACGAACCTCCTGGAGAATATTTAGATGGAGGAACAGGTCATGCTAAATGATTTTATAAATAAACAGGTATACGAGCTGCTAAAATAGCAGTCTCCCTTTCATGTTTGAGTTTTCGTGTCATATTAAATTTGCACACAAAGCAACAACTAAAAACTTTAACGAGCCGGAAGTTCTGAACACGCAAACTAGTTGTATATTTTTGCTTAATCCGTGACTGGCCGTAAATTAATTATGTATAAATATTTATAAAAAAAGTAATATATTTACAAATTTATATGAAAATGGAATTTCTTTATTTTTATAATTTATAAATGTTATTAATAATCAATTATCATAGCCAACTGCCTTATGAATTGCACTTTCAAGATGTTCTTAGGGGACTAGTTATTGGGGAATAAAGTTTATTTACTTCATCACCTATTACTTCTTTTTTTTCTTTTTTTCTTCATGGATTTGTATTTTGGCTGGGGGTCTTTAGTGTTTCTCATATAGAAAATTATACGACTATTTTCTGATCAGAAATTCAATGAAAATTATTTGTTGATATATAACACCTGTCGCTTAAAAATCATGTTTACCTACATTTACACGTTGGGGTTATTATTACACACTCTAGCTTTGCTGGTGTTGCCCCGATCGAAAATTGACGAATATTAGAACCAGGATACATATTTTCCCCAGTCATGGAGAAATTATGATTTTTTAAAAAAAATAGATTTGTTGATATTTCATTCGTTTTTGTTGAAAAAAAAACCGTCACCTAAGACTCCACTTATACAAACGTCTTACTTGGAATCCACATACAAGACTAAAACGACAAGAAACTGCCCTTCGTTACAGAATACTTCAACATTTACTGGACAAACTTTCAAAGCTCCCAATTTATTACAAATAATTTACATGACTGTTGTTAGACCTATTTAGACGTATGGAGTTGAGCTTTGGGGCTCCAGTTCACCATCCAATTCATCTCGTATCCAATCCTTACAATCCAAAATCATTCGAAAAGTCCTTAATCTCCTCACTTTGTGACCAATAAACTTATCCATAAAGATCTTAATGTTCTATATGTTGCTGATTTAGTCCTAACCAGTAAGTTAGTCCTTTCATAGTAAGCTCCATAACCACTCCAAACCACTAGTCTCTCAACTTGCTTCCCACTCCATTTCCAATAATCCTCTGAGGCGTCTGAATATAAGATTGCCTAGAGACCTTCTGGTCTAGATTTTTTATTGAAGTGCTACAAGTGAGTAGTTCTTCACAAGTTATTTAAATGTCATTGTATTCATTATCAACACATTTACTTGATGTGTATTATTTTGTAGAGTTATAAATATCAATAAACGAAAAAAAAAAAGATTTTTATTTATAAATATTAAACTGAAGGAAAACTATTATCCTACCATAGATATCAACGTTAAAAAATAAATACTCTATATTGAACTTAAAACATCAAGATGAATTAATGTAGAGATTGTACACGTGGAAAAAGAGGAAATGAAATATTCAGGGGATACGAAAAAAAATGTGAACGGAGGGGCCCCAACGGAAGAACCCAATTATCATCGTAAAAGTTCTTGGGGCACCGAAGAATTGGTTTCTCAACTAGACATGACATGGAGTAGCTCGGAAAATAATCGAATCCCCTGTTCTTTAAAACTTTAAACTTAGGCATAGCTATAAGAAGTATTAGAATAGAATTTGTGAGAGTTCCTTTATTATTTTATTTTGGTTAGATGTTCTAGCGTATTCATATTAATACCTAGCAATCACTCTGTACCATGCCTTAAATGAGGAATTCCACTTTTGCTCTACATTGAAAAATCTGTCGGAAAAACTATTAAATTTGTTTACGCATATTAATAATTGCAATTATTTAATTATTTAAAAATGAAAATAAGGTACATTATCAAGGATTTAATAAATACAAATATAGTAACTGAAATAATAATATAGTAACAGAGTTGCCATAGAAATATAGATGAAATGAATAATTTATAAAAAAGCAAAAAGCACAGGTATATAATGAAAAGGAAAAAATACAATAAATTCAGTTACAATCCTCAACCAATGGCCCTGTCCCTTCTTACTAAAATAATCTAGATTTTTACCCAACCATTTTTTCAAAATAATCCCGTTAATTCTGTTCTGCGCCCCAGAAATCATAAGAGAGACTTGGAGAAATAAAAAAAGTGAAAGATAAAAATACAAATTGTGAACTTTTCACTGACCTTTAAGTAGAGTTATTAAGATTACCTTCAACCTTGATTATTTATACCTTGATAGTATTTTCTAACCTAGGTATTTTGGATGGGAGCAGGGTTGGAGTAGTGGTTGGTTTAATTTCGTTACCTTAGTTTATCTTACAACATTTGTAGGAACACAATAAGTTCACCTGTTTAACATTAAAAGCAGTTTTTTATGAATTTAGCAGTACTCAGTTGGTACATATATTTAGCCAGATATCAATATTAAGAAACCAACAGTCTATGTCTCACACATCGTCATCAATAGGTTGTGGGAAAAGTAACAATAAATATATAAATAAAGGCTTAGCGAACCCGAAGGTTAGATGTCGAAGCCACCAACCGTTGACCACACATCAAAAAAGTTTGTGTAAATTAATTCTTGATTGAATTATCTGTACTTTTTTTTCTTGAAATATTTGTTAATAACTGTCTAAATTATCCTAATAATACTGATTTAAATTTATACACAATTATTTCTCATTTTTTAATCCACGATCCAGATTTTGAAACTGACAGGGTATGCGGGAAATAGAAAACATTCGCAATTCAAATAATAAAATGTTTACAGTACAAGAGAAATTTTAATTTTAATCAACTTGTGACAACTAATAAAGAAAATTTGTTGTAAGTTAGGTTATCCTCAGTTTGGCGGAAAGCTTCTGCAATGTTGCTAGACTCAAATATAAATGAATCATGGTTATGTTTGGCTGGCTTTTTAAAAAAATGTGAGGGAAATAGATTGATCACATAGAACACAGGTATTAGAAGTCATACTTATTATTGTTAGCCATTCAGCTTAGTTTTAATTCTAAAATTCAACATATTGCAACTTACCAGAGGTAATAGAAACAAAAAGGAAGTTAATAATTGTGGAAATGGAGAACATATTCGCATTTAACGTAAACTGGTGTTATGGGACACATAAGGGAAATAGATCTAGAGAGGTTGAATGGTACAGATTTGTCGGACAGTCATGCGTCATTGTATACCTGAAACGCCGGCCACTGTTTAATTTACATAAAAATAAAAGCTCCCAGGCGTCTGCAGAGAAGAAGGGCTTGAAAGCTTATAATATCTATCTATATATATGTATCAATTTATTGAAATTTACAACTGTATAAATATATAAATTAAGTAAATGAGCTGATAACGATTATAATAACATGTCAAAACTTGAAAAGAACTACTCATCAGTAGCACTTAATAAAACTCTACACTAAAAGATCTCTAGGCCATCTTCTTTTCAGACGCCTCGCAGGATTATTGAGAATGGAGAAACTAATGGATTTGAGTGGTTATGGAGCTTACGATGAAAGGATAGGTATCTGGTTTGGGCTAACTCAGCAACATAAAGGTCTTTGAGTGGTTATGGAGCTTACGATGAAAGGATAGGTATCTGGTTTGGGCTAACTCAGCAACATATGGGACATAAAGGTCTTTATGGATAAGCTTATTGGTGACAAAGTAAGGGGCATTTAGGATTTTCGAAGGATTTTGGATTGTAAGGGATGGGATACGAGATGAATTGGATGGTTTAGTATAGCCCCAAAGCTCAACACGTCCAAATAGGTCTAATCACGGTCATATAAATAAGTCTTTTGTAATGAATTGTGAGCTTTGATCCTTTCTCTAGTAAATGCTGAAGTAGTCTGAGCAGTTTCTTGTCACTTTAGTCTAAGCTTCTAATATAGAATCATAACAATAGTGGAGGTACAAGATTTATATCAATATATCAATAATAATTTATATTTATAAATAAATTTTAAAAAAATAGTTTGTGAAATAATATAAAAGTCACATAGAAATAAAAAATAAAAGTCACGTTCTTTGTTTTTTCTTTTGAATGGTGATTTCGATAACTTCTTTTGGGGAATTTCAATTTTGGCAAAACTATTTGAGGAAGTTAATATACTCGGTCATACATATTTGAACTAAGAAGATATCAATAATAAGTATGATTTTAATATCCCTATGCTTACTGATAGTAGATAATAAAATATTGTAATGAGATTAGATAGGGGAGAGGTGGGGGGGATGATGGAGCTACCCCACCGTGTGTACAGAGGGACTTAGCCCTAGCGAAGGGTCATCCCAGTTAGCCACTAATTAACCAAACTGTGGAGGTATTAATCACGACCGTCCCCCCTCTCCACCCTCTCCCCCTTTCTCCCCCCCTCTCCCATCCCCACTCCTTCCTCACTCATTACTGTCTTAGCTCCCAAGCCAACCTCATTTTGTCTTATTACACCTCTCCTGTGCAACAGCACGGAAAAATCAATTAATTTACTCTAGGATTGAATATTTATGTTATCTTTTTTAATAATAAACTTCTTGTAATATGGATTTTAATGATATTTTTGGCTGTATTTATAACGGGTATAATCTGGATATAAACATTAAGTGATAAAAAAAAAAAAAAAAATGCAATAGATTTTTTAAAATATTTATAAAGAATAATTTAAAAACATTAAAAAATGCTAAATAGGCAAATATTATTAAAGATCAACATTTATTCAAAATTAATTCATTGTAATAATTTTCTAATAGACGGAAATAAATTATAGTATTCCAGTCACTAAGGTAAAAATAATTAAGTGCATGAACACCAACTGGTATTAAAAAAATTGAAATAGATTTTAAAAAATATTAAAAAAAAAATTCAAAAATACTAAATGGGCAAATATACGTATTATCAAAGAAATTCATTCAGGAAGTAATTCTTTATAATAATTTTCTGAGTGACGTGAAATAAACTATAGTATTCCAGTCACTAAGGGAAAAATAATTAAGTGAATGAACATTAATTGGTTTAAAAAAAAAAATAGATTTTTTAAAAATAGTAAACAAAAAATAATTAGAAAAAATATACAAAAATACCAAATGGACAAATATAAGTATTATCAAAGAAATTTACCCAAGAAGTAATTCTTAATAATAATTTTCTGAGTGACGTAAAATAAATTGCAGTATTCCATTAACTAAGGGAAAAATTATTGAGTGAATGAACATTAATTGGTTCAAAAAAATTTAAATAGATTTTTTAAAAATTGAAAAATACTAAATAGGCAAATATACGTATTATCAAAGAAATTCACTCAAGAAGTAATTCTTTCTAATAATTTTGTGAGTGACGTAAAATAAACTATACTATTCCAGTCACTAAGGGAAAAATAATTAAGTGAATGAACATTAATTGGTTTAAAAAAAAAAAATAGATTTTTTAAAAATAATAAACAAAAAATAATTAGAAAAAATATACAAAAATACCGAATGGACAAATATAAGTATTATCAAAGAAATTCATCCAAGAAGTAATTCTTAATAATAATTTTCCGAGTGACGTAAAATAAATTGTAGTATTCCATTAATTAAGGGAAAAATAATTGAGTGAATGAACATTAATTGGTTAAATAAAAATTTAAATAGATTTTTTAAAAATTAAAAAAAAAAATTGAAAAATACTAAATAGGCAAATATACGTATTATCAAAGAAATTCATCCAAGAAGTAATTCTTTCTAATAATTTTGTGAGTGACGGAAAATAAACAATAGTATTCCAGTCACTAAGGGAAAAATAATTGAGTGAATAAAAATTAGCTTGTTAAAAAAAATTGAAATAGATTTTTTAAAAATAATATAAAAAAAAAAAAAAAAAAAAAAAAATGATAAAATACTAAATGGGCAAATATAAGTATTATCAAAGAAATTCATCCAAGAAGTAATTCTTTCTAATAATTTTGTGAGTGACGGAAAATAAACAATAGTATTCCAGTCACTAAGGGAAAAATAATTGAGTGAATCCAGGAAAAAAATATTTGTTTTTTCTATTTACTCATTGATATTTCCAACTACATTTAATATATTTACATCGATGAAATGTGTGGAAATATAATTAAAATAATATATCCATACTTTATATAATTGATTTTTTATTTTTTTATTTTTTTATAAATCTTGATTTAAGCAAAAACACCGAGCATGCATTGTAAAATGTAGGAACTCATTTTAAATTTAGACACATATATTTTTTTTTTTGCTGGGGGTCTATAGTTTGTTGGTGTAACGTTTTTTTTCACTTGTTAGTGTTGCTCGGATCGGATATTTCCAAATTTGAAATTTGAAAGTTTTCTGATCAGAAATTTAATAGAAATTATTTTTTTTTATATACATTATACTTATCACCAGGACCAACGGTTTAAGAGCTATTTGGTTTGTACAAAAAATAGTAACGTTTGAAACCCCTATTTACTCTCAACGTTGTTTATTTCATATAATAAATAATTATTAATTTAATTTAATCATTAATTGAGGTAATTTGATCCTTTAAATTCTCTAATATAAATAAGAAAAACAGTAGATTACTGATAGACATATCCAGATCTATTGTCTTTCTCAGTCTTGGAGAAATTCAATTTTTTTTGTATTTTTTTTTTTTTTTTTGCAAAATACAGCACTTTAAATTATTCATTTCATTCATATTGGTGAAATGATACTTAACAGAAAGAAATACTTTATTTTTACCACAATCTGATGTTCAATTAATGAAATTTTAATATTTATTGATAATATGACTACGAAAATTGCCGAAGCTCCTTAACCCTCACACGCTGAGATCTTTCTCTTAATTCTTATATGTTTGTTTGGTTTTATTTTTTTTAAATATATTTTTATAATTTAAACTACAGCTTAGCCATTTTAAGGATCGTAGTTAGCACCATTTTATCTTTTGTTCTAAAAGAATTTAGTTCTAAACTAAATTTTAAATATTTCTGTTTTATCCCATTTTAACTCTCTTAATTTTCATTTAATGTAATTTTTAATATGTTTATTAGCAATATAATAAGTACTAAAGAAAGTCTCTTAACCAGAGACGATTTTTGTTTTTTCTATTCATAATTGTTATTCTTAAGGCGATAAGAAAAATAGAATTAAAAATGTGGCAATGTTTTTTTGTTTTTTGAATAAAAGGTGGAAAAATAGGTACGAAATACAACCACATCAAGGTTAAGTGTCTCGCATATGCTGATGATCTGGCTCTGCTAGCAGAATCAGAGGAAGAGGCATTAGGTCAAATTAACACACTCAAAGAAATAGCTGATAAAACAGGACTACAAATATCTTTCGAAAAAAACAGAACTGATGACCAGAGATACAAACTTCAGAAAGAAAATAGTGGAAACTAAATAAGGGCCAATCAAAGTAACACAGAAATTTAAATACCTAGGGGAGATCATCTGCAGTAGAGGATTGGAAAGGGAGAGCATGAAGGAAAATATCGCTAAACTAGAGAGATTAAGCTTTGTAACCAATAACATTTACAATAAAAAGAGCCTGTCCATAAAAGCAAAGATCAGGCACTACAATACTGTAGTAAAGCTAGTTATACTATATGGAACAGGGACCATGAACCTTCCTAACCTGGAAAGAATGCTGAAAGTAGAAAGAAAGATCCTAAGGAGAATTTACGGCCCTAGGAAAACCCAGGAAAAATACAGGTTAAGATTAAATGAGGAGAGCTACTAAGAAACAACGAACATAGAGACGGAGATAAGAATTAAGAGCCTGAAGTTCTATGGACATACGGTAAGAATGCCAGAGGAAAGATTTAATAAGGCTATTTTTCAGAAAATTTGGGATTATAAGAGTGCACAAGGATAATCAGAAAGAATGAAGGAAATATGGATGATGAGAATGAACAGAATTAAAAATCTATCTTCGTAATATTCGCGTGGTCTCTATGGCCTTTTCGTGAATAAAGTAAAAGGTGAAACACTGTCATAATTTCTTTTCGGACGCATAAAACCATTTCGCGAGCTTGCGGTGAATGAACTTTTCATGGTAGGTGGTGAGAGAACTGGCGACCCTGCACCACTCTCATTGGTCCTGACCAGCCACCCTTCCATCTCTTCACTTTCCCCCAAGTGCCATCAGCCAGCTAGATTATAAAACAATCTCGTTTTTATTGTTTTAAAAATTAATAATTAAATCAATTTATTTACTTTCTTATAACATTTACTGAATATATGTATTTTTTATGTATAGTTGCAAGTTTTAATAAAAAAAAAAAGAGAAAAAAGAAAAAAAAATCAATTTATACAGTTTAGACTATTATGCAGTAAAATAAATATAAAACATAATAATTCAATATAATACACCTTAATATTTTTTTCCTTATATACATTCATCCTAATACGCCACTCAAACTTAAAGGAAATAAAAGATAAGGGAGAGAGAGAAGGAATGAAATCTATTTGGTAGGTCCATTAGGGGCTATAATAAAGAGGCTTGAGGTTTGAGTGAAATGTCAAAAGCTTTTCAAATCTTTTAAGAATCCATTGAAATAGCTCGCCTCCTGATATTTACATCAGTGAAAGCCTCATCTTCTCCTTTCCCTTTAAATGCAAGTGCTCCTCTCCATTGGCTGCTTCCACTCTCCCTTAGCCAATTATATTCCATGACAAGCAGCTTATATATTTATTATCAATTAAGGTAACTTGTTCATTGATTTATTCAGATCTACAAAAAAAAAAGAATAAAAAAAAAAGTTATGAGTAATTCATTTTATTAAGTTAAATTAATGAAAAATTATTTTTTTCTCTTTAAATTTTTTTATTCACACCTCTTATTCCGTACTATGGAGCAAGTCGGTGTATTTTTTGACATAACTCCTTTTCTTATTCTTATGTATATTTCAACACGTTTCAGGACCCTAGTCCCATCTTCAGTCAAAATATTTTACAATATATTAATCTACATAATTATACCAATCAGTTTTCAATTCACATACATTGGAAACAAAGGTTTCCATGTTAGAGCTTACGTCTCTAAGGTGACCATTAATAGTTAATATAGTTAGTTATATCCTACTGATACTGCTGTTTAAGAACACTGGGAATATTGAAAGTAGATAATTTACAAAAAATACATTCCAACTTCTTTTAATTCATTAAATTTTTAGTGAAGATGATTACCATATTGTATGCAGTATAAATTGAACTCTGATAAATGGTTGTTTTAATTCATTTTCAACTATCATTTCCTGATGGTTTCCTAAAGTAATGAGTAACTACAAAGTTTGTAAATAGTTCTAGTTATTCATTAATTGATACTTATTTTTAAATTATTAAAAATATTTGTTTAAAGATCATTTTGCCACATGACCATAACTTGTCTTGGCTATGACCTTAAATGCCGCAACATGCCCATAAATGGTATCTTGGTTTAGCTTTTTATAAAAAATTATAAAAATTTATTTGAAAGAAAGCTTCAGTAAATTTGTGAATTTTACATTTAATATAATAAACCTTTGAGAATTTGAGTAAATAACCAAAGATGTCATATGTAATATGTCATATGTTATATGTAAATAATCAGATATCATATTACAAACTGTATCAATAAAATTCCCTTTTAAATCGACAAGTTCCCTTAACTATGACCATAACTAGTGATTTACCTTACATAGGAATAATAAAATAGGAGTTATGTCAAAAAAGACTTGAATAGATAATGAAATCTCTTTCGGCACAAATAGTAGTTAAAATATAGATATATCGTTCCTAGAAAGTGTAATGGTCTATTAAGGAGAGCAAGGCTAAAAGATTTCTAACAATAAATAAATGGATTATTTGAGATGTTCCTGCGCAGCATCGCAGCTTCAGAAAGTTTCAAACACTGAAATTAGGCAGAGAGTGGAACAAATAAATAGCATCCTCTATACTACTGAGACCATGAGGCTATGTGGTTTAGGCATGTTATGAGGATGGGAGAGAAAAGATGGCCAAAAAGAATTTTTGTATAGAGCCCGGAAAGAAAACGGAAGAAAGCTCACCTTGGAAGACTTTGGGTTGAGGGCGTCATGGAAGGAATGGCGAATAGAGGAATGTGCGAGTGAGGGGTCTCAATAGCCGAGTTTTGGGCGAGGGTCTCAGCGCACTCGTAACCAGAAGTTCGTGGGTTCAAATCCCACCTGGGCGGGTTAAAATTTATTTCGTGGTTACGTGGTGGACCTACGAAATGAATCTTGACTTTCCCAACCAGACCAGTATAGGACTTCAATTGAAGTCTTGGGCTAAAAAAAATTAAAAAAAAAAAAAAAAAAAAGTTTGAGGGAGACTGGTTTTGCAAATATTTGTAAAAAAAAAAGTCTTTAATAAAAAAAGAACAATAATAAGTGAACTAGCTGAAACTGTACAGAACTAGCTGTACTGAACTAACTGTACTGAACTAGCTAAAATACAGGCCTTAACGACATATAAAGAGTACCTCCTCCTGGTATGAATTAAAAAAAAAAGATAATAAAATAAAATAAAAAAAAATAAAAATTATGTTTGTATTATTGAACAATATTTTAATTAAAAATAATATACTTGGCCGTTCTCTTTCCTGACAAATCAATTTTTGCCAGTTTGAAAATTGTATAATTGTTTCAGTTTTTAAAAGGACACTTTCTCTTCCCGTTTAATCGTTTCCACAGAACACTTAAGGATAGTATTTTGAGACCGGCCGATACTCTCCCTTCATTTAATACTTTGAATTTTGGTCCATTTTATTTTTTTTTAATATATTGGAATTATTAAGGCCAATTTCGCCCTTTTTTGGCCACTACTAAAAATAAACGTAAAATGAACCGAAGTTTTATGGAGCGGTGATAAAATGAAGGTAAATAATATAATTTTCGAGTAGAGCCAATTACACACACAAAGCATAGAATTATAAAATTGTAAGCGACAGAATTAAACAATATTATTTTTAATTCTGGACTGCTCAATAAATAAGCTTAAGTATTTTTTAGAGAATTTTTTAGCTATAGTCGAGATACTAAATTAGGAAGCTTAAAGGAAATTTGCCCTGTTGCCGCCTCCGCTGTTTCTCTCGCTTTGACGTAACTTTAGAACTTTTAGAATGAATACATTTTTACTTGTTTTAAGTTTACCAACATAAAAGAGCCAAACTAATTTTATTATATATTAGGTATCAAATATGCTTAAAAGTTACTCCAACACCCACTGAAAATATGGAATCGACATCTGTATCACAGCCTCATAAACCTCCGCCTATTTTCATTCACAACATAAAAAAATTCGGCCTAATGTGTTGTCAATTAAACAAAATAATCGGCTTAGGAAAATACTTATGCGTCAGTTATACAAAAGAAAAAAAAGTACACCAGATTCTTCCAATACGTACCGTCACATCGTTAAATATCTGACGGACACCAAAGCTGATTTTCATACATATCAACTTAAGTGAGAAAGATCCATTCGGATGGTTGTAAGAAATCTTCACCCTACAATGATTCAAAGTGCGGCAAGTTATAAATGTACAAAAATATATCAGGGGATACCCAGGAGCAAACGATTGAACCTCTTTATCACCTGAACCTGGGGTTGAAGAAATCTACGATGTCACTTAATCATACCAAAGTGAAAATAAAGAAACCATTTCCTAAACGAGTTATTGTGAAATGTCATAACTGCCAAGTGTACGGCCACAGAAATATTTATTGCCACCATATTCCAAGATGCACGATAAGTCCCTGCTGTGTGTGCCTTATGTCAAGAAGAGTATCTTGAAAAAAATTATTAATGAAAAAGAAACAGCGTAATTCCTTACTAATTAATGCGTAATTACTAATAAAGTTAATTATTAGTTTGTATTAATTACATTTAATCTGAGCTCATTGTTATAATCTACGGTTGTATTTTAGAGTTCTCATCAAGTCTATGTTTAATATCCCCCTCTTTAATATAAAGATAACAATTTTAATTGGCCTATAGCGGAGGCAGAAGAAGAAAGAAAAGCAATAACAATCATCCTCTGTTGTTTTACAAGGCAAACAATGGTCTGACATTCTTGCATTTAAAAAGTTATTAAGGGCTAAAAAGGGCTGAAGTATCCGCTAACACGAGTGGTTAACTATTTCCACCGCCTAAAGGGCCCTTGAAGTTTTATAATTAATCCCTCAAAGATGGACCCTCGCCTGGTAAAAACAAAAAACAAATGAAATTGAAGGTACGAGAGCCCTTTCTTTATTTAATGAGAAAAACTTCTTCCAAATGGGAATATACAGATCCACTACAAAGTGAGACATTTCTATTTAAAATTTCTTGAACAATCGAAGCCACAATGAGATCCGGGCTATTTGAAAAGTTGGCCCAGCTTATTTGATCTTTAAGGCTCTTTGATGAATTAAAATATTCAATTTCCGTTTCCGACAATTTATATTCCATTGTTTAATGGGTTTAGTTCCTACTTCAATTTATTTCTATTTAAGCTCAATATTTTTCAATAAATACTTTAAACAGTATATGTCACTTGCAAATGTTTGTTTTTAGTTTGACTGGGAAAAACAATTGATCATAGATATGACTATCTATAATATTTTGCTTGGGCGATACTGTGCATTACAGAAAACTGATATGGGGAAAGGAAAAAAAAAGGTGGGAAATGAAAATGGTAAAACCGAGGAAAAGCTGAATGGCAGCAGTTGACCTGTTTCGTTTCCAATTATCGTTGTGGCAACCTTAATTTTTGTTCATCAGCAAACCGGATCGGACCGAAGCCACACAAACACCTGGTCAACATTTTAGCTGGACTGTCTTTGCTTAGCTTTCCATGTTTGCGCAGACCCAGAGCTGTTTGCTAGTCGGTCATCCCTACTGTTGCTTAAAAATTTAACTTTGTCGTATATTATCAATACAAACATTTATACATATTTTCTATTTATACCAATATCTATTGTTGTTATTCTATTTTTTTATTTTACTTGTTTGAACGAATTTAACCCTCCGGCATTCGCTTAGTACCATTTTCACGCTCCCACCTTAAATATTCTCAGGATGGAATCGGGAAGGTACCTTGTTTTCTACGTAAAACAACTTGTTTACAATACAGATCTAATAATAATAATTATTCTTATAGTAATGCTTATCCTAATAATAACTTATATTATGGAAACTTCTTATTGGAACACTCGGTACTCTTATTCGACCTTTCATGTAAGTTAAATACTCAAATTGTATTTCAACTATAGTTTTTTTATTTCTCTTTTTTTAAAATTGTTATTGATCAGTGCTTTTTATTATTAAGAAACTTTATACGATATTTATAATAACTATGTGATTTGCTTAGTTTTATTTATTAATAGCTTATTCAGAATAATTATACGTAACAGGAAAAGAGAAATTTGACTGTTTTTTTTTGTTTTTTTTTAAGAGAAGTAGAAAATTTACAAAATATTCAGATAATAAGCTGGACGTTGATTCAACATTGCTGAACTGATAAAGAAAAATAAAATAAAATGAAAATATTAATATAGAACAGACACTTTATGAAGATTAAGAACCAATAATTATAGATTCTCAATTGTATAAAATATATAACTATAATAAATATAAGCAATATTTATATATAACATAAATATATAAAAATCCGTATGTTTATGTTAAAATATGTATGCATATGTTTGTCACTTTCTTTAGACTATCATTCCCCGTTGCGGTCTCGCCAGCTCTCAAATAATCAGAACTTAGATAGTTTTAACTAATAATTGAAGTTTTTATTTTTTCATAATATATATATTTTATAAGTAATTTTAATTTTTTAATTAGTAATAGGAATAGATAATAATTAATCGTTTGTGGATCGATACAATGTCGTATTAAAGTAGGACCTCCAAAATAATGCTTCATAGAGCGTCTTTATACTCCAGTAAAATAAGACTCCAAAAGGCCGTTTTGAAGAAAAACTGCGGAACTTTTATTCTCAAACGGATTTTTATGTTCTCATTCCCCGTTGCGGTCTCGCCAGCTCTCAAATAATCAGAACTTAGATAGTTTTAACTAATAATTGAAGTTTTATTTGTTTATCGATACAATGTCGTATTAAAGTATGCAATTGAGGATTTGTTCTTCAATGATATTTCCATGTACAGCTATAATTTTTAACCTGGTTAAAATCACTGATGAGGTGACTAAAGATTATGTAAAAGCATAATTGGTCATCTAATTTTTAATTTTAATGCATGAGTTAGTAATTCAGATCGATAGTGACTATAAATAAACTCTTGCGGATTATAGACTGCATATAAATGTGTGTGTATATATATATATATATATATTAGTAAAGGATCGACATTTAGATTTGGTTATAATTTGTATTCGGCAGAAACGATAATATTGATTTCACCTGGTTGTATTTTAATTTCTAATCATAAAAATTTATGACATTGTGGCAAACCTCGTTTCTACCACTCTTCACTATACATTATACATTATACCATTGCAGACTGTTGTAGAATGGCGCTAGCCACAAATCATCGGTCGATTTTTAAAATTCATTGGGAACCACATGTCGCACCAAATAGTTATAACTTGTTTGATAATAAATTGAAAATAAGTAAATTTTGTTTGAATGACGCTTGCCACTTATCATTCGATTTTCAAACTTCACAGCGTACCACATGTTTATCGCTTTTTAAATAAAAATTGACTGAAAAATCTGCAAATTTTATTATTGCCAAACGTTCCTTAAACTATGAAGATAATGTAGTTAGAATTAGGTACAGATTGGTTAAGTAGTTTTTGTGGTTGGTGATCACAAAAGAAAAATAGCTTTTCCTTTTATATAATAGTATAGCTAATAACTTTTATTAATTTTGCTTGTATTATAATTTTTATATGTTATTATTTTTTAGTTTTTCCTTTAAGAAAAAGTGTCTTTTTATATTGGGAGCAAAAAATGCTTTAGTGAAACTGTCTGTTTCCTTCAAAATGGAGTGACTACAAGAGGTTTAATTTCTTTGTCACGTTTTTATTGAAGGTTCCATCCCCACAAATTTGACATGGAATCTTCTTTAGAAAATGTTTACGTCGATCCAAAGATACTCCAGGCCAGTAAGACTACTAGCTCAGATACCAGACAACTCCTTTCCAACTTGTATATTTTCTAAATATAAAATTTTTTAATCCAAAGATCTCAAATTGTTGGGATCGAAAAGTCAATAAGAAAATGATAAGAAAAGTTAAATTTGTTAGAAATTGAAAAAAAAAAAAATATGTGTAATAAATAACCGACCGATATATTTTTACAACAAAAAGAAAATAATCTTAAATGTCAATAAAAATAAAAATAAATAAAAAGGTATTAAACCTCCGCTCTAAGATTATTTCACTCTATTAGAGAGCAAAAATAAAATCCTAGCTTTTCTCTCTGAACCACGTCATTGGAGTTGAAAATCAGTTAGGTCTGAGTTAGTCCGAAATAGTTTCAACATATTATGATTCAAATGAACAACATATAATTATAAAAAATAAGAAATATATTTATTATAAAATTGAAATTAATTTGTCAGATAGCTGCTTATATTTTCGTCAACATTTCTTCTTCTACTTCTTTTTTTTTTTTTTTTAATGATACATAAAAAAAATCAATAATTTAGAAGTCATTAAGCTTCAAAGCATAGAAATATTCGTAATGAACACCATTTCTGAAATTTACTCTTTGTCGTAAACCTAATTGGCCAATAATGTAAGTGGTCACTTATAAACCATCTTTTCTTTGGAGTTTACGACTTTCATCAAACACGGCGGACTTACGACAAGACGACCGGCAAACATTTACTAAGAGAAGGCACTCACTAACTAGGTTACTGTTAGCAATTAGCGGGGTATTTAGCAAGCCGCATAGCTTACCTAGTTTGACAGTTAATCGTTACCACATCCACCTACCTCTGGATTTACTCGCCCATGCTTCCTCCTTGGGCCATTTCCTTTGTCGCACCCGTCATCGGCATGTGATGGACTGAGAGATTACTTGGAATTGTAGTTCATTGCTAAAAGTAGTGTTCGAACAGAATAAGAATAAAGTTAACTTATACGTACCATGAGTAATCGCGATGGGCGGAATGGACCAAAACGGTTAACTCCATGTCTTGCGGGAAGAAGAAGCTGGGAAAGAAAAAGTATTTTTTGTACATTTTTATAACTTGTCAGTTTGTTTTGATGCTCACTATTTTGAATGCGCCGAACACGTCCATTAGTTTGGCTCGGACGTAATTCACTAATTACATTGGGCCAATAATTAGGATATTAGCAGCAACAAAACATTCATTTTGGGATATTTTAAATAAAGAAATCTTGTAAAAATGTACAACTTACGTAAATAAATAAGTACATAAATATAGCCTATATTAATATTAATTAAAAATGTAGGTAGTTAAGAAATATATGATCTTTAAAGAGTGTTGGAGAGGAGCCATTTCGAATTGAGATAGACTATGGAAAAGGAAGTACTGATTATAAAAGATTTTTTTAAAAGATACAGCTCAATGCGTAGAAGTGTACAGGTTGATGGGTTGGGTTCTGGTGATGGAGATAGATGGATGGAAGAGCGCAGAATAAGGAAGTCCTGAGTATAGGTGAGTATAGGTGAGTATATTGGTATTTAAGCATTGGAGTATGAGTGCACCTTGGAGTTATTGACGTCAGAGACTGGGATAAAGCTCCCCAATTTTAGAATATCTGTGATATATGTGAGAACGCTTAGGGATCCCGAAAATAAATCTGATAAAGAGTTCATTAATTATCTCAAAACTTTACAATGACAGCCAGCACTGAATATAAAAGAAAATAATTTTTACGTCAAGGAATAAAATAGGACTATTAGTTTTGGAGAAAAATGTATTGAGAGATCTTCGTTCATTCAAAGGTGTCAACTATCACCACAGAATAATCTTCAAGTATACGTATACTAAAGATTCATAAATGTCACAAGGAATGGACATGTCGCGGTTATTAACGAAACAAAAATATCATCCTTTGAAAAAGTACATTAATGACAAAAACCATTGATGTTTGTTTTTGCTGTGATTTCCATGACAGGAGTAAAGTTGAATCACAAACATTTGGGGACGACATGTTTTTTTGGAATGCGTGAGACGGTTAGATTTTTTGAAAAGGTTGTCGTGGTTTGTATTGGACACGTTTCTAGAACAGTAATTATAAAAGCTAATGAAGCTCAGAGAACCAATTATCTTTTAATCGATCTTTTGGGGCAGTAAAAAATCGGAACTGTTCAACCAATATTACGTTAGACATATATACGTGGCAGTTGTGAGTAGTATGTTCTGTGGTGTTTTGAGAATTATGGTTTATGGGTATCTCCAGAAAGCTAACTTTTTATACGAATCAGCGCAATGTAAGCTAAGTCTCATTTTTTAAAAAATATTTTGTATGATTATCACTATTGGAGAAGCGTGTGTTTTGGATGGATATCTCTTTTGGCAGGGGTCTACAGTTTTCTTGTATCTTTTTTTAAACTTAAAAACGAGTTAAAATAAGTAACACACAACCCATTCTATTAGTGTTGCTCGGATCAAAATTTTACAAAACTTCCCTTATCAGACATTTAATTGAAAATATTTTTTTGTAGTATAACATTTATGGCTAGGGCCAACAGCTTGGAAGCCATATTTGTTTCAATGAAAAAAATGTCTCGTTTTTCCTACACTGCTTAAGTGTTCGGATTTTTTGACAAGCTCTAGTTCATTGGGGTTGCTCGGATCGAAAATGTGCCGACAGTATCATTATCAGAAGCATATAGAAGCACTATGTTATAGGCAGACATATCTATATTTTGTTTTTCACAGTCAGGACCATTTTTTTTTTCAAGGTAGTCAATTTATTAAATTTTACACGAAAAATGGTCGGTTGCCTCAGATCCTTCTTCATTTTATTTTAAAGTTAAATTTATTCCGATTGATCTTGTCAGACGTAAATCGTCGGGTATAAGGGGTAATAGAAAACTCTCTGACAGCGACAGATATAAAAATTTGTCAGAAAGCCTTAGACTTTTAAAAATGCTCCCCTCGGGGGGGGGGGGGGGTAAGGTAATATAGCAGAAGGGAGACACTCTGTCATTCTTCATCTGATAGAGGCAATAGCTTTCCAATATAGTACCTCAAAGCTTCCAATATTCTTATACCTTCTCCAGGATGTCACTCTGCTAATCTCATTTCTCATAGCTGTCTGGGAAATAATACACTACACCTGTCGCTGCAACTGTTGGTCCCTAGATGCGCCATCTGTGACCTCTTATTTTGAAGGATCTAACTTCTCGGCTAGTAGTGATTTCAATGCTTCAATGGATTTCAATTTTAAAAATTAAAACTTTCACTCAGAAAACAAACTTTTATAATATTTTCAACTAAAAAAAAAAAATGTTAAATATTCTTCTCGACCCTTTGTAAAATCCTTAATGCTTCTTATTATTTCACAAACAAAATGATCATAAAGATCTTAATGTTCCATATGTTACTGATTTGGCCCAAACCATACCTATCCTTTCATAATAAACTCCAAACCAACTCAAATCTACTAGCCTTCCAACTTGCATTACACTCTATTCTCAATAATCCTTCGAGGCGTCTGAAAAGGCGATGGACAAGAGACCTTTTAATGTATAACTTTTATTGAACTGCTAATATTAAGTAGTTCTTTACATGTTATCGACAATGTAATAATTTTCATCAAATTTACTGATTGTATATAATGTAAAGATTAACAGTGTTGATAAAATAGTAAGGGATAAGAGAAATAATCTGAGATGTTGACTAAATACTCTTTTAAATTACGGTGATAAGAAATATTTGGACATACATAGTTTAGCTTTGTGGCTCAACAATATCTCCTAATTCTTCTCATATCCAATCCTCTTAACCCAGAATCCATCGTAAAATCCTTAATGATCCTTGATATGTCACAAATAAACTCATCCATTAAAATCTTATTGTTCTATATTGCTGATTTGGATCAAACCAGATACCTATCCTTTCATAATAAAGTCCATATCCACTCGAATCCACTAGTCCTCCTACTTACCTCACACTAAATGCCTGATAATACTTCCAGGCGTCTGACAAGAAGATTGACAAGTCTAATGTAGACTTTTTATTAAAGCGCTACTTTTTTAATATTTTTTTATTGAGTAATTATTATAATCTGTCACAAATGTGGGCAATAAGTAATATAGCTGGCTTAATGATTGCATTCACACATTATTTACAGTAAAAAAAAAAAAAAATGTTAAAGATAATAATAAAAGATATAATAATAAAAAAAAAAAACAAATAAAAAAACTATAAACTAAAAAAAACAAAGAATATATTATAAATAATATATAACATAGAATATACATCTAGGTAAAATATCTAAATTAAAAAAATAAAATAAAATAAATAACAGTAAGTGAAAATAAGACAAAATTAAATTAAATGAAGCGCTACTAGTGAGTAGTTCTTTACATGTTATTGACCTGCCATGGTAATCGTTTCCCTCTAATTTACTAGTTTTATATAATAATATAATGAATAACGTGAAAAATATAAATAAATAGTTTTAAAAAAATATTCATTTATCAATTGGATTATGTAACGTGTTCAGTCTAAAGATGCAGGAGCGGTGGTCGATTTTAGACATTGTTTGGAAAAAAAAAAATCCGGTATAAGCTATGACTTGATTTTCATCCATTTCAAACATTTTTTTTTTCCCCAAATGGGCCAGTAGAGGACCACGTGCCAATTTCAATTCTTTTTTCCTTGTTTCTTTTCTACCAGTATGCTTTCATCCGTTTACCATGTTTCCTCTTTCTGTCCTCAGACCATTTTGCACTAGTCCTTTTCACTTTCCTGCCCCGGAATCCCTCCATTTTCAATACTTTTCGCCGAAAGTCTTCTTTATTATTTATTTCCTCTATTTTCATATTGTTTATTTTTTCTAAATCGCTTTTTACTTCATTGACCCAGCTCGTTGTTGATTTCTTACCCCACAGATATCTGAAAATCTTACTTGTCAATCTACTATCAGGCATTCAATGTAAGTGACCAAAAAACATGAATCTTCTTTTTCTCATTACATCTGATATATTTCCTGCATTTTGATATACTTCAGCATTACTTCGTAACTTCCAACCTTATATTGTGTTTTGTGGGCCTAATATTTTCCTCATAATTCGCCTTTCTAGTATTTCCAGTTTATCCAAATTATAGTTTAATGCCAGACATTCACTTGCATATAGCCATTATGGCTTCACTACTATGTTAAACATATTTTTAATTTAATGTTTTTTTTTTGTTTTTTTTAAGAAATTACTTCTTTTTAATAAATAATTGTCTATATTTCCTGAACTACTAAAACTGAAGCAATTAGTATATCCTAATAAGAAAGAATATTCAACTTTTATGGAAATAACATTATTTAAACTTCAAAATAGACACATCCAGTATTTAACATTAGGGTCCGAACATAATAAACGGTTTTCTTTTTTTATTCAAAAACTTTGATTGCATTTTTCTTAAATTATATATATTGAAAATGTATCTCATTTATTCAAGCTCGGCAATTATTTTATTTAACTTATTATTATTTTTTAAAAAAATCTTATTATTAAATCATTCAATCTTAATTAATTAGTAAAAATATGTGTGTACATATAGTAAATATTTCTAATAGATACGAAAAAATCTAAAGAAACACTTAGTAACAACAACAATAACTATAAATAAAAAGCAGAGATGATCTTTCCATATGAAAAATATAAAATAAAAAGCAAACGGGAAAACAGAGCAAAAACTATTTGCAAGAGTAGAGGATTCGTCTTGAAAACTTCGAATAATTACTCCCTTTTTTCTTTTCTATCACAACTGAGGGTTTACTAATAACTTATTAATCCTGTATTAAAAAAATCAAAAACTAAAAAATAGTCGTTAAACATGAAAATAAATGTAACAAGAAGTAGACGGAGATTAGTTGGCAAAAAGTGACGAATAGTCGGCCATTATATTTATTTATATTTTAAGGCCTTCAAAATAATTTGGTTGAAATAAATACATGGTCTTTATTGATTATAATTTTATTCGAGATTCGTATTAAATGTTTCTTATTTATTCTAGGAATGTGAACTTGAAAACTAATCAATAAAGTAAAAAGTAAAAAATTAATTATCGAAGAAAGATGATAACATTAACCACAAAGAAATTCGATAACTTCAACAATACAGAATAAAGAACTTACGTAACCTACAATTTTTTTTTTTTAAATCAATTTTTTGGTTTTGAGTCAGTTTTGGTATAGTAATGTTCTTGAATTAAAAATTATAATTTGTTGTACATATAACTTTTATTATTTTTTATCTTAACTCAGGAGATCCCTTATCCATCTTTCCTTTGGATGTTGTCTGGAATGTGAGTTTTGAATGAACTTTTATGATCAACCTTTTGATTAAATATATATTTTTTTGTTTTTTTTTTTCAAGCAGTTAAAATAAAAATCTTTTGTATAAAAGAATAACTTTCGATCCTTGATTTCATCATGTGATTTGTTTTATTCAATACGTTTATTTGCAATCGTAAAGAATGAATCACGGCTCAGAGTACAGCTACTTTCTGAGAATAAGTTACCAGTGCCCGGGATCTTAATCAGTGCACTCAGACAGTATCAGGGAATAGGCCTTTTAAATCTCTTAATGGCGACGTAAATTACTGCTATCGGAGTGATTACTCTATCAGGCCTTCCTCAACAATTTGTTTTCGTGCAATTTGCCCCTGTGAAGGGCGGGCCACAAATCACCGACCCCCCCCCCCGCAGGTAAACGGTCTAATGGCCAGATGGACGATCTATTCTGGTCAGCTTGACAGCCATCGAATATCGCGTCTGATATCGAAGGCTATCTCTTCATCTACTGTCCGCAACGTCATTACTACTCTTTCCGACCGAGGCTTATTTATCTGTTGCGTTGTAAGCACAAGTAAACAAACCAAACAACTAAATAAATAAAACCATGGTAACAATGCAGACATTTCCCTTTGTTTAGTGAAATTTAGAATTACTTTGAATTAATTTTAGATAGAAATAGAATAATCTGATTTATTAAAAGGAAAATGAAAAATAATCTTTATTCTGGGACATATTGTCCCCTAAGAATAACATACATGTATAATAATAAGGTTGTATAATAGTCTGGCTATCTTAGTTCCAAACAAAGATAACAATTTGTATGAAATATGATATATGTATGTACAATTAAAAATAGAACTTGTGATAAATATATGCATAATTAATGAACTCCTTTATAAGATTCATTTTTGGGATCCCCATGCGTTCTTACATCACTTGCTGGCATTCTGCGTCGAGGTGGCTTTATCCAAGTTTTCGGCGTGAATACTTCCTTGGTTCCTTCTTATTCCAATCCTTACAGTCGAAAAAACCTTCGTACATTTACGACTTCCTTGCCCTTCGTTCTTCCTTTCATCTTTTGAACACTAGATCCCAGCCTATAGATTTGTATATCCCTTCTCATCGAACTGCTTCCTTTGAAAAATCCTTTATTAATCGTGTTGCTTTATTTTGGAATTCCATACCCATTTCGATCTGTAATGCTCCTTCTCTCACTTCCTTTAAACATAATTTATTCATCTACCTCCTCAATTATCAATCTTCCGACATTATGTAATAATATATTAGTGTTAGAATATTTCTTTTATTTTATTTTGTTATTTACTTATTTTGTTTTTCTTATATAAACCCAAAGACTTGTTTTTAAATCTAAACTTCACCTAATATATTTATATGTATATAATTTACATTCTATATAAGTTGCTGCCTGTTATGTACGCAGCCAGACAATAATACCTTTTTATTGTACTTTTATATTATTCTTAGGGGACAAGGTGTCCTAGAATAAAAATTATTTTTCATTCATTCATTTATTCATTCATAAGAAAAGAAGAGAGAAAAAAATAATGACAATATGCTAATATAATAATTACAATGTTTTCATGAAAAGAAATAAATATAAAAAAGAAATCAATGAAATAAAATAAATATACTGAATAGAAAGGAAAAGATATATAGAAAAAATAAGTAAATAAAATTAAGATCTATTTACCAAAAATACCTGTCGTTATTTAGCGCAAATTTCCGTAACACCAGTGGTCGCGATTTGTACAAAGTACAACACGTTATTTTTAACAGTTTTTGTCTAAATTTTATATTTTTATATAAAATAATATATTTTGACCATTATACATTTAAAATAGAATATATGTCCAATGTAATACCAGAGAGAATAATGTTTTGAACACAAATGAAAATATGTCTATGAATGAAGATAATAAAAAACTAATTTATAAATAGATAAATTTTTATTTACAATATTACAGTCAAATAAAATTATTTTCATGTCTAAAATGGTTGGTTTTATGAACAATTACTTCAAACGATTTTTATAAAATAAAATGTAGAATCCCCAAGCTCTTTTCCCTACGCGTCATGGAGATGACTACTCTCAACATTGGTTTCTCCATCATAAGCTGAAACATTTTCTAGGTTCTTCACTCAAATCTGAATTTTGATTTGATCACCCGGTTCTTTGTTCTTGCTCGTCTACCTCCTGCAAAATTCGAAGGGGAATCTTCCAATTCTATTTGTTTCCTCCTAATGAAAATATTTGGATAATTAATACTTTTCTCACTAAAATAAACGAAAATAAATAATGCAAAAGAATCTGTAAGAAATTGCCAAGAAAAAATCAAAATGAGAGCGGTCGCTTGTTGTACTTTGTGCAATGCTGATCACAAATTATTTTCTAAGCAGGAAAGTATCGCTCCTATCACAGTGGAAAATTACTGGCAGCAAATAGAGGAGTATTTCGAGGAATAGCTAAAGCTAATTTTCCGAGAAGCTCACGGGATGCGAGAAACAGAGAAATCAAGTAGGGTGTTGTACTGGTGGAAGGTTAACAACCGTTTATCGATATTTAAAGTAATAAACAGTAAACAATACAGTATGTGTGAGGAACATGATCACAATGGCATATCAATAACATATAAAGAACTACTAATTGATACTACTTTAATTTAAGATCCAAATTAGAAGGTCTCTATTCGAGTGTGGAGCAAGTTGCGAGACAAGTGGATCTCAATGGTTATTGAGTTTATTATAAAAGGATAGGTATTTGGTTAGGGCTCAATCAGCAATATATGGAACATTAAGATCATTATGAATAAGTTTATTTGTCAATTGAAAAGAAGCTTTAAGGATCTTAATATGGATTTTGGATTTTAAGGGTTGGATACGAGAAGAATTAGAAGGTATAAAAGCTCAACTCAGTAAGTCGAAATAGGTCTAATTGCTGCAATTTAAAAGAGTATTTTGTCCGTCGGCATCTTAGATCATTTTTCTATTTAAGTTTAATCCCACTATTCGCAAAAGAAAATCAGTAATTCAAGCTGTTAACCAGTATTTTCTCACTAGATTATTTCAGTCATTCTATACTATTTTATCAACACCCTTTATCTACCCTATATTTGCAGTAAACTTTAAATGAAACTATCCAGTCTATTCAAAACACACAATATCCTGTCTATCCAATCTAAATACTAGATCTCACAGAACTTTTGCATTCCAATGCTCCTTCTTTATCATCTCTACCACCGTTATGAATTCACTCCCTCCCCATATCTGACATCCTGATTCTATTCCCACATCTAAAAGCTATAAAAATCTATTTTTTGAGTTCTTATAATAACAATTTTCAAATGTTTAGATTCTACTTTATAGAAATTCTCTCTTTGAAGGAAAATATCTCTGTATACTAAGCATTTCACTATATGAATTTCTGTTTTATATCATTAATATAAATTTATTTTATTGTCTCCTCTCTTTACAGTTATTATTTATGAAAAGAGTCCTTTTATTATTTTTATTTACTTTAATTTTTTTCCTTAAAACTTATATAATTTGACTTATATATGTACCATCAGATTTTATTAAGGGACTATGTCCCAAGGTAAAATTGTTTTTATATTCTATCCTATATTCTCCGAGCCTTAACACTGATTAACGTCACTTGTGACACTTTAAATATCTTCTGCCTGAAAGACACTATATGTATAAATACAAGGTGAATTCCTCTTAGTTAAAAAAAAAAAAAAAAAAAAAAAAAAAAAAAAAAAAAAATTGAAACTAGACTATTTCAAACAACAAAGGACATTTTGAATATCTAATAAAATAATGGACTCTATCGATCTGACGGTGCTTTATTTACTATTATGCTTTATTAAATATGCAAGTTTCTGTTCTGTTTATTGCAGTTTTGTTGATTGTTTTTTTAGAAAAATGCTGAGCGCTGAAGCAATATAAGAAAGTGAAACTTTCCTAATAACTTGAAAATCAAGCTGTTTTAAAATTAAGCTGGTTGTAAAATTCAAGGTTACTGTTCAAGGTTGTGCTTTAGACTCATAGGAAATTTAATGTTAAATCCATAAATGTGGTAAAAATTTAACAAACTTTTAAGGCAAAAAAAAGTGGATTACTCAAAAAAAAAATGTTAGAAGTTTCATGTATCTGAAACGGATTGGAATAGAAAGGCGTGGTCAGCGGCATTTGTCTTCATTTTTGGACTCTGGTTTCGCTCAACTTTTTTTCTTTTTTTTTTCTTTTAAACTTAAAGGGAATTACCATAATAACACCATTAAACGAGGCAATCTGAGTACTTTTGCAACTTTTTTTTAAATCCATTCCCAGCCATCTCAACAATCACTAGTGATCGAGACATTAGTCACACTTTATTGTTAAAATACTAGCGTATTCTCTTTGGCAATATTAGAAACATAACGTAATACGATTTTTATAAACATGTCATGTTTATTCAGCTGTTATACATTGTCCCACTTCTCCACAGCGACTTCAGAAGATAAGTTTATTAGAGCAGAGAACACTCCACAGAAAAGGAGGAGGGGTCTCTTCCTAAGCACATAAAAGAAAAAGAGGAAAGAGGAAACTTGTAATAACAATGGGGTAAAATGAAAGATACACAAAAAGAGCTTTTAATAAAGGTGTGATAGAGGGATGAAGAAGGACTGAAACAACAAAGATCCCCTCATTGTACTTTAATAGATCCTGACTTATTGCGAGTGATACAGCTCTTATTAAAGTTTCATTAGAGCGATACTTCTCCCTGCAATCGGTTCGCATAAATACTGATTAACAGCTTGAATTACTGATTTTCATTTTCTTAGGAGTTTCATGAGAGAAAGTGGGTATCTTATTAAGGAAAAAAAAAAAAAAAAAATATATTCCATTAATAAACCCAACTCTTGCAGCAACCGATTGTCAATACACTGTTGATCCGTTTCAGAGGAAATAAGAATTATATAGAATAGAATAGAATAGAATAGAATAGAAAATAAACTTTATTCTGGGACGATGTCCCCTAAGAATAATATAATGTACAAAAATAAATACAATGAGTCTAGCTTTCATAAGATGAAATAAAATAAATTAACAATCTGGTTAACTATTTACAATTTTACAAATAAAGAACAAAAATAGAAATAAAAATTACAAAATCCAATAATTGCAGGAGAAAGAATAAAAACCTATTTACATCTAATGAATGCACTTCTTTTTTTTTTTTTTTTTTTTTTTTTGTAGTGAAGTTTTGCTAGTCAGTATCATTCTGGAGGGAAAGGAGGTATTGAAAGAGAAGGGATTTAAATGTGGACAGAGATGGAGCATTACGAATTCCATGGAGAATTATGAATTCCACAAGGAAGTAGCACGGGAAATGAAGGAGTGGTCAAATGATGTACTCTTATGGGAAGAAGTATACAGGTCAGAGGAGCGAGATCTTGTAGTGCGGGAGGAGACCGAGGATCTGAACTGGAAGATGTTATAGATGTAGGAGGGATTCCGAGAATTGATGGTTTGGTAGAGGAAGGAGGCTAGGAAGTAATTTATGCGGGATGAAGGATAAAGCCATTTTAACTCTGTATATAGATGTGATGTGTGGGAGGTTTTGGAATCCTAAAGATAAACCTAATGAAACAGTTCATTAGTCTCCTTTGTTTACTCTCGAGTTCCGCCGTCAAGCCACCATATGCAACACAGCTGTAGTCAAAATGGGGTAGGATAAGGGAAGAAACCAAGAGTTGACGAGTAGGTTTCGGAAGGGAGTCCTGGGAAGAATGGAATAGCTTAAGGATGGATATAACCCGTCTAGAAATTTGGGAGATATGAGGTTTCCATGAAAGGGTTTGGTCAAAGGTAATACCAAGGTTTTTGACTGTGGGGTGGAATTGAATAGGTTGGGAGTTCATAGACAGTATCGGGAGGTGGGGAAGGGATCTCAGATGGGTATTAGAACCTATGATAATAGCCTGCGTTTTTTCTACATTTAATTTTAATTTGTTATCAGAGGCCCACTTGCAAATGCTATTAAGGTCTTCTTGGATAAGGGAGAATGATTTAATTAAATCAGAGGGATGGAAGGATAGATATATCTGGAAATCATCCGCGTATAGATGGTAGGAACAATGGTGAATGGAATTTGGTAGATCATTTATGTAGGCACAAAAAAGAGTAGGAGAGACACTGGAACCTTGGGCTACCCCTGATGTCAATGAAAGGGAAGAGGAAAGTGGCTGGTTTGGTATGGATACTATTTGAGTTCTACTATAGAGGAAGGAATGAAACCAGAGGAGAGAGCTTGAGGAAAAAGATAGGGCTTTTAGTTTCGTAAGGAGAATAGAATGGTCTAGGGTGTCAAAGGCTTTGGTAAAATCTAGAAGGATAAGGACAGTTACTTTTCGTTCGTCAAGGGCAGTATGTATGTCATTAGTAATTTTTGTTAAGGCTGTCTGAGTTGAATAACCAGGTCGGAACCCAGATTGGAACGGATTAAGGAGATGAGAGTTTTCTAGGAAATTGGAGATTTGTGATTGAACTAGTCTTTCAAGGGGTTTGGACAGATTGGAAAGTATTGATATGGGACGGAAATCATTAAGTGAAGATGGGTTAGATTTCTTTTGTAAGGGTTGTATTTTAGCTTTCTTCCAGGATGAAGGAAAGGTGGAATTTTGCAAAGAATAATTATATATATGTAGGAGGACTGGAAGGATAGTAGGAAGGCAGAGTTTGATTAATTTTAGTGGAATACCATCATGTCCAATAGCTTGCGTTTTACATTGGAAAATGGCATCAATGAGGTCTGAGGGTGTGATATAGGAAAAATAAAAATTGGAGGAGTTAAAAGGAGGACCGCTTGGAGCGTAGCTGGCAGAAAGAGATGAGGAGTTTGATGATGAGGTAGCAAAAAAGGAATTCATTTCATTAGGAGTAAAAGAGTATGAAAGCGGAGCATTTGAGGATTTACTAAAGGAAAGTTTTGATAAAATTTTCCATTTTGATTTTGGATCACAGGCACTGGAGAGGGCTTCATGAAAATATTGTGATTTAGCTTTTCGAATGGCAGTTTGTGTCTGATTCCGAAGGGATTTAAACAGAGTGTAGTCGTCCTGAAGTCTAGTCCGTCGAAAACGTCTTCGGGCGGCCTCTCGTCTCTTTTGTAGGTTTATATATTATTTACATATTATTAATTAAAAAGCTGGAGCAAAATACTCCGGTGGTCTTAAGCTTGTAAACGAGCATTGAAGGTCCATGTTTAATTTTATTTTTAATCTTTTCACTTCCATATTAAAATCAGAATGAATATATACCTTAAGGACATTCCACTTATAGTGATTAAAAAAAAAAAAAATTGGTTGCCCGACAATTTTATAACGTAATGAAACTGTTTTCTCTATAACCTAACATTTTTTTTTTATTTTTATTTTAACTCAAACAGTTAATTTATGGAGGCCATTTTCGTTTTGTGTGGACACACATAATCGTGCGAACAAAAAATGCCTTGTTTTTGATTTAGCAAGGAAAAATAAAAGTTTAGTAGTTTATTTATCTATCTTTATTTGTACTTTATGAAAATTACAGGACAAATCAAATGTAAAATACATCAAAATTTCATTTTTTGTATTTTTTTCTAAGCAGAAAAAGTGTCAAATCTGATATATTCTTTTATTTGTTATTATATATTTGTTGTACCACCATTAATAATATTAATTTTATATTGAAACCCTTTAAAGTTTTAAGAATTTCCAAAAATCGTACATGTTATCTACAAATAGCTCTGATGAAAATCTAAAATTTAAGCAAATTGTGGTTCTTATTTATATCATTCAAGAGAATGAAAAAAATCTTGTGTATTTAATTATGAAAACAGGTATACAACTTGAAAAACAACGAAATATCAATTCAGAAAGATATTTTTTAACTATGCTAGAGTTTGACATAAAAATTAACATACAATAATTTTAGTTCTTATGTATATGTTCCAAAAGAATTTTTAAAAAAGTTGGTTATTTCACTAAAAAAAAGGTATAAAACTTGAAAAACGCTTGAAATGCTGTTAGATGTTTCATACTTAATTCAATATATCATCACACTTTATGTTAGTAAACAATAGACGTGTTATATAACATTACATGCCTGATGTCAATAACGTGTCACAGCTTTTTCTAAAGTAAAAATACGAGAATGTTTTATTTGTTATTTTTTTCTAGAATAAGTATTTTTTATTTTCTTGAAACATGCAATAGCAAAGTTGGGCGTTTGCAGCTAAACAAAAATGTCCACTATAAATAAGCTGTTTTAGTTTAAAATTAAAAAAAAAAAAAAATTGGTTTCAACTTATGACACATAGGGTAACAACCTGGAAAGTTTCATACTTAAATAGTAATGGTCAAGAAACCCCCCTCCTGTATCACTCCCCTCCTCCAGTATCACTTTGAATGAAATGACACCTTAAAAAAATAACACATTTAGCCTAACGCGTGAAGAAACTTTAACGGGGTCATTTGTTTTCGGTGAACTGTCAGATATACAAGGGTATGAAAAAACAGTGCTGCAACTGAAAGATTAAAAAAAAAAAAAAAAAAAAAAAAATATATGCAAAATTCATTCGGATATCTAAAAATAAAAGTGACACCTTCGCATTCTCGGTACACCCAAACAGTTTTAAGCACCCAAACAATATATCAATCAGATATAAATCATTTGTTTTGTTTCAGATATGATACAGTGTAAGTTTAAACGAGTTGTGCTGAACTTAATTTAGTACTGTATTTAGTGAGTGCCTACATCATTACTGTTAGCACCAGACCACTGACAAACAGTTTCGATGGAGTTGCGTGTTGCTAGAGAACAAAGTTCTTAAAAGACGTTAAAAAAACGTACAGGGGTACATGTATTCAATTAAAACAAAAAATATTGAATACAATTAGAATTGACGAATTAATTGCTACTTCTATTGGAATCATTTAATTAAATAATAAAACTAGTTTCGAATGCTAAACATTCATCTTCAGTCCTAAAACATAAAAAATTGTTTAAACATCAGCACTATGTTACATGTATTATATACACTAAAGTTTTAAAAAATGTAAGACAAGAAATCTAATATTAGTACTCTCCTGAGGAGATCAAGCAGATATCAGAAATTTCCCATAGTAGAAGAGGGAAAGGCCAGGTAGGTTAAAATGTTCCTATAATAAAATATATCCTGAAATATATCCACGATGGATATATTTTAGATATCTGTTTTTATTTTATATATTATTTATATTATTATATATTTCTGACATCAATATTTGATTTCTTGTCTTACATTTTTGAAAACTTTAATATGTATAATCCATGTAACATAGTGCTGATGTGTTGAAAATGTTGTATATTTAAGAACTGAGGATAAATGTTAGGCATTCGAAAATAGTTTTAACATAAAATAATTTCAATGGAGGTGGCAATTAATTAATAGATCCTAATTTTATTGATCCTTCTAAACCATCATGCGTATCTCAAGTGACTTATGAATCATTAGAAATAATAAATTTTTTTAAAACAAATCCAGATTTTTGTTTAAATGACCCGATGTACTTTTCCAATAACCGCGTTTCAGCTCCCGTCAATTCGCGTTAATGTCTCGGTTTTTATACCCTTTGATCCTCTGATCTCACAGTTGAGCCTCGATTCATAAACGATCAATCAACAGTTCTTTATTGATAGACCTTTTAGCGTTCCGTCGAAACGAAAAATCGGATTAAAACCGACATTTGGTCAAAGAAGGTATCATTCGTCGGGTGTGATCGGTCAATGTCGGATCGGGCATCTAACTATAATGTAGGTGTTAAAACCTTTTGTATACAATCCGACATAGTCCGACGGTCGACCGACGTCGGATAGGGAGAAATGCAGTTCCAATTAAGCCTTGCACGGGTTATTCTCATAGCCTCAAATAAAATTTAAAAAAAAAATTGAATTTTTAAAGTTGCTTAAATTTTTATTATTTTTGAGTTTTCTATTATAATATAACTTCTACTTATTGAATTCCCAGGGGGGGCCAATTTTTTTTTTTCTATTTACCACTGTTTTGAAGCATTTGATAGAGCTTTTCATAGAAATGCTCTTGACCGTTACTCTTTATTTAAACATTTTTTTTTTTGTATTAAAAAATTATTAATGTCCTCAAATGGATAAAACTAAATAAATAAAATTATAAAATTTATTATTGATACATAAAAAATTAAAATAATAAAAAAATTGTGATCAGTTCTGGAAGAATTTTACAAAAAAGAAGTATACTTGTTCAACTATTTTATTGAATGAGATTTAATTTTTAATATTTCATTTTAAGGCATAACTCTATGTGAGGGAAATCACAGTTATCCTGAAGATGGAGCAATGTACTCCGAAACTTTTTATTATATTTTTTTTCTTCTTTTTTTTTTTTTCTTTTTTTTTTTTTTCTCTTTTTTTTTTTTCCTACCTTGCCTTTTCAGGAATACGGGGTTTTGACGGCAGCGGGGGTTCAACATATGGGTTTCAACATGTACTCCGAAACATAAAGAAAATAAAGTATGAATAGGAGTTATGCCTTAAAAAGAAATATTAAGGTTTATTTTATTTATTTTTTTTTTCATTTATTGATATTTTACAGAATTTGACCCCCCCCCCCAAAAAAAAAAAAAAAAAAATAATCAAAACTAAATCAGCGATGTTTTATGTGTTGGTAGCGATGTTAAATCAGCCTTATAAAAGTGTTGGTATATAGGTATGTAACTCTAATATAAAATTTGACGAAAATCGGTTGAATTGTTTTTAAGTCCAATTCCACTCCCAAAAATATTTTCCAAAACTAGGCTGTATGCACCAACTTTAAGGGATCGGTGTACGTCCAAATTCACCAAAAATATTGATTTGGAAGTTTTAATTCCATGTTAAGTCCAGCAGGACAGTGAAAAATCACAGCCATGAGAATGGCCCACACATGAAACCAATTGATGATCGAATACATATCAGGAACAATCCTTACCAAGAATATCTTGAACTATCTAGATCAATATTTTAAAATTCGATGAATAATAGTTTTCTATTAGAAAATACGTTCTTAAAAAGAACTTTAAGGCTCGGTTGATCGAGGCCTTTGTCGATCGAGACTCGGTTAATCGAACTTAATCGGTTAATCGAACCCTTGAATGTTGAAGAAAACTTAACACTAACGTATGTAAAATGAGATTGCGAGGCGGTGAGTCGATACGCTACTACAATTTCACGAAAGTTGACTTGAAACGCCATTCTAATAATATTTATCTAAATTTTCATTTAACTCCTCAACAATTTTTTAAAAATCTTTTGATCAGAAAGCCGCGTCAACACATCACACACAATAAAGATATAAAATAATCGAATTAACATTGATTTTGAAGTTAAAAAGTAGTTGAGAGTGTTATAATAACATGATAAAATTATATACATTTATAGGGTAGAGTACAAATAAATATAAATACTTTGCGAAATTATTCAGAAAATTCAGAAAAAGTCACAAAAACTAGTCAGTAATAGTAAAATTTTATTTTCTAAATAAATATCATAATGCACTTTATATTTTAGTATATGTATTTATTTAAGCTTGATAGATATATCTGATAAACAGAATTACTAAAATTAGGACCTAGAACAAGATGAATATGTATCTTCACAAAAAATAATAATTCAAATAAGCGCGTGTGTGAAACTTGTATTGTTTTCATTAGATTTTATTTAATTTATTTTATATAAGGCATCTACTAAATGTAAGAATATTAAAATAAATTGTTATATGATATTTGTTTTAGTAAAAAGATTAGTAGATTAATCATCCACTATATATAGTCCTATTTAATTATACTGTTTCTCTTTAAAAGTAAAAAAGTTTAAAAAAAAAAGAAAACAAAAGAATAATCCTTGGTCAGAAATATCCAGAAAATAAAAATATCTGCCGCGGGAGATATGAAACACGAACTATATGGGATAAAATTAAAGAAAAGTTTAATAACGTTACCTTACCTTTCAGCTCATATAAAGTTTTTTTTATTTGTTTCCAATTCATTCCTGATATTAAGATTTTTATATAGCAGTCTTTTCCATTAAAGGAAAAAAAAAATAAGAAGAGGTAAATCACAGTTTTAAAGCGACAGAGATTGGGAGTTTGACCTGAGGGGAAAAAAAAAAATCAAATTAGATTCACGTTTCTTTTTTGTTTGAGCCCAAAAAGCTTGAACTTTGATGTCGGGTTTTCTTGTGTTAACATACACCGGTCATTACACCAAATCTATTTCAGTGCGCCTACACGTTTCTTATTATTTTCAATAATACTTGAAATAATATCAATATTTTAAACACAGATATGACTGTTAGCAAACATATAATATTTATACAACTTTTCATTAAAGGAAATTTATATTATTAATAAAAATCAGATTCCCTAACAATTACACCGAATAACACCGTTCTGAGGTTTTATGTGCACGAAAGCACAATTTTTGATATTTCATTAAAAATATCGATTTTTTTTTTTATATTTTGAAATCATCAATAAAAAACATTTACCTACACAATTATCCAGGAACGGAATAAAAACCCATTGCTTCCAATTATTTCATCAAACTCGTTACTAAAATAGTCATATGTTGATTAACATTTTTTTTTCTTTGTATCAGCATTCGTAGAATTTCTAATTTGATTTTACTGTACCTTTTAACCTACTCTTTTATTTTCGTTTCATTCTGCAGTAGAGTTCAGTTCAGTACACCAGTACAAGTAATAGTGAAAATGCCTAAAGTGACAGACAGCCAACCGTAAAAAAATTAACTTTTAGATAAAACCATATCTAAGTTTGACATCAGACGGGAAATTTTTTTATTATTTTGCTATAATTAGTTCCGATCAAAAATCTCAAGTAAGTACATTCTATCTTTTCCTATCGCACGATAGTATTTGACTAATTCCAATATCCTTTTATTTTTTTGAAATCCAAAAATCCAAGCAAGCTCTTGTAACAGTTACGCCAAGGTGGCTTCCAACATTTCATTCGATAAACTGCAGTTCAAGCCTATTAAGTCTTTTTTTTTTCAAAAATATGCTAAACATACTAAACATTCCTGATTAGATCACCCTTTGAAAAAATGATCTATAACACTGTTGTGAACATTTTCTTAGGGAAAAACGAATAGAAAACAATTAGATTTAGAAACTAGACCCCCGGAGACTTTCCATCAGTAAAAAGTTGATTTTTATACTTGTCAATCAATCAACTATTTTACTGAAGGAGATTTCATTTTAAAGTCATAACTACTATTTATCTTTTATTTTCTTCAACATATTTCGGAGTACCTTTGTTCCCTCTTCAGGATCTGCAACTCATGTTATATTATATTTACAATACTATCCATTATACAATCCAATCATATTTAATTATGTTTAAATTTTTACTTACAACTGTGATTTTCTCACATAGTCACTTGTGCATGTCCATACTGACCCTCAACTGGGCAATGTTCACCCTTTGTATTTGTTTGTTTATTTTTTTTATATTATGACCATTTAATTTGGTACTTACACATTCTATTTTTATTCTATTACAGTATTTTTAATCATATTTACATTTTTATATTTTTAATTACTAGTAGTATTTATTGTTATTTGATCTAATTTACTGTCCAATCTATTTATTAATTTTGCATAACAAGTTCCTATTTTTGTGTATCGGTTTTATAATTTACAGCCAGATCTATTGTTTTATTTATGTAGATTGCTTCCATTATTTTTCTGTTTTTTGTTTTATTTTTATGATTCAATATCTTTGTATTTTCAAAGCCAAAGTCATGTTTGGATTTATTAGTATGTTCACTTAGTGCAGTGTTGTTATTATTTACGTTGTTATTTGTTCTTTTGCAGTCATATTTATGCTGATTCACTCTTTTAATTAAATTCTGTTTAGTAAAAGAGTACCACATGTAAAAATAAACAAACAATTAGATGTTCCAGATGTTACATATCAATGTATTAATTATACAAATTATTTGTTTATCACACATTCATTAATTTAATTAATCCAATTATGAATCTGACCTAAATCGATAATTGAATGATAATTAATTGGAAGTAATTAGTAAATAGCATTCAATACCTACTTTCGAGCCTCATTTCATTATGGCTTTATAATTTAATATTATTATTCTCATTGGTTATTTAACGTATGGTTATGTTTACTTATAATAAGTTTTATTTAAAGCCGATCTTCTTTTTTTTTTTCTTTTTTTTTTGTATGTGTCAATTATGAATCGATTTTGATGATTTTTTTTCGTTCAGTAGGTCATACTTTAGAGGTGGTCCCACAAAAAAAATTAATGAAATCAATAATAAATCACTGTTATATAACCTTCCACTATAAATTAATTTATTATATTACACTAATTTATATCAAATTACACAAATTTCTATAATAAAGTAATACTTATCCTAAATAACTTAGGATTTAGTATTAAGTTTCACTAATACACATAAGATTCTATAAATCTATATATAACACTGACATACAAAGAGACTGTCGCTACTTTCACTGACACAGGATAACCACTAAAACTAATTCACTAACTGGACTGTCTCTAACTGATGACTGACACTTGATTCACTGATCACTCCCTCTAAGCCACTGCCACTGAATACTGACTCTCCAGGCTGGGGGCTGGCCTATTTAAATCCTTATCGAACTTTCCCGACTGTTCGGGTCAGGTCTCTCTCGGCTATCTGGCCTTTAGACGGAAGTCTGGGTTGGCCTTTGTTTGCTTGGCCGGTCCTCGATCCCAGTTACTGTCTCTGACTGTAACAATATGATTCTAAGATAGATGTTCGCTTGGTTCTATTCCAACACTGCTTAAGTAAGGATCATTTCAGATATGAGGATATCTCATCAGGATCAGATATCCCTACCTGCATATGCATAACGTCTTCATTCAACTCTGTCCTTCTTATGTGGAACCAGTTGCTATTATCTAATAAAACTAGGAAGGAAAGTTTGACGTAATTTAAGCTCATTTTGTTTTATTAATCTGAAATCCCGGGATATTTGCGAAAAATAGTTTTAAGACATTTAAAATTTTTCCATTTTAATTGAAATTAACTATGCTCTAAAAATGAATAGGAAATAATATCAAGTAGACTAAATCTCCAAAGCGACTCGTACTCTTTAAAATAATAACTGAAATAAATCGTGTTTAATGTTTTAAACATGTAAAACTAAAATAAAAACATCTGCCACCTGAAAAGGCGGAGTTAAAATTTGTTTGTTAATTATTAGAAGGATTATAGTATTTAAGGTGCGTTTAGACGGTGCCTTTTTTAATGCAACATGAGCCATGCAGCTAGGCGCAAGGGAGGTGCATGGCGCAAAACGAGCGGCAAGCAAGACGCACGGAGTTGCAAGTGGTGACTAGTCTTGTTGGGAAACTCGTGCACCTTCTCGTGCAACCCTCGTGTTTTTAGGGTTTTTTGTCTTTTTAATACGTTTATTTTTATAAAAGTGTTTATTTTTAATATGGATTGAGGAGAAAAAATTAACAGCATTCCTTGCGAAGAGGTGGCTCGCTCTTTTAACAGCTACTTTTAAGTTACCAGTTACTGTCTTACCGGAGTGCTTTCTAGCGGTGGCCATTCGAAATTAGAACTAAATATTCCCTTTATCACCACATACTAACATAGCCCCGATGTTTTCCAGCCTTTAAAATTTCTTACACCTTTTTACTACGATAGCCCCGATGTTTTCCATATCACTGTTAAACATAAAATCAATTTTTAAAAATTTCTTACACCTTTTTGTATAATATTACAAAGAGGTACGATACGCGATTTTAGGAAAATGAAAACTTCAAATGTCACACGAATGTCAGATCTGTTCACATATGGTACTTCATTTAATTTATTTATATAATAAATGTTAAACATAAAAGACATCAATACCTTATGACTTCAAATATTATTTTTTGTTTCTAAATATAACGAACAACAATTTATATTAAAATGATAAAAGTAAAAGTTCTGGGAAGCCATAAATAAGTAGCAAAGTATGAGAATGATTTAATTGAAAACTAATATTATAGTTTTTAATTAAATCATAATATCTCAATTAAATCTTTCATACTTTGCTACTTATTTATGGCTTCCCAGAACTTTTACTTTTATCATTTTAATATAAATTGTTGTTCGTTATATTTAGAAACAGTTTATAAAATAATTAATTTAAACTCTTTTATTCATTTCTTTTCAGGCTACTTTTTTTCTACTTATAGAATACTATGTCTATTTAATATTATAACAACAATCTCATATTTATTAAATAAAATAATATTTTGAATATTGAAGTACCATATGTGATTTCTATAGAATCTGAGGATATCGTGCTGAAAGGAGCAACATTTGGAATTTTTCATTTCGAATCGCTACCGCTAGAAAGTAAACAGTAACTGGTCACCGAAAAGTAACTGTTAAAAGGAGCAAGCCACCTCTTTGCAAGAAATACCAAAAAAAACATAGTACTTTATTGAATACTATAGAAGACGTCCTGTACTGTTATATAATTTGCACTAGCACTTCAAAATTACTTGGTGACATTCTAGTAAAATGTTTACTGAAAAGTAAAATAGTTCATTCAATATCAAAACCATTCAAAACACTGACATTTCTATCTTCAAAATAATGACTAATTCGGCACTTTCGTTTCCGTTTGTTAAAATTTTCAATTGCAATATAGGTAGAAACTACACCAGAGGCGTATAAGATTTTTTACTATAGTGGCATTTTTGATAATGCGGCTCATATCTGTGTGTGAACAGTATGCGTGGCATGCGCAGCCGCACAAAAAGTTGCGTGGGGCATTGCAATAATAAAGGCATCGCCTAAACTTTATAAATACAACTTCCAGCCCACCGAAAGCTACCTATAACAGTTTTCTTCAGTCTAATATCTCCTTTATAATAATTATAATTATAACAATTATTGTTTTATTTTGATACATTATATCTCAAAGGTAACTAGGTAATTTTTAAACTGTAGAAATATACTGCAATCAATGAATATTAAAAATGACTGGCAAAATAAAAATATTTACCCCGATGTAAAAACAGTTGCAGAGAACAAGGTAAGACCGGGGGGGGGGGGCAGAAGTGGCAGCTGAAGGATGGCGGAGTTTCATCAGGCAGTCACTTATTGGAGGGCTGATCTATTAAGGGTGTTAGCCAGGCCGATCCCCCATTGAGAGCCAGATTGGTTCCTATACTTAACTCTGTCCCAAATGCTTACCATCTCACCCCTCCTTTCTTTATTGTCTCCTCTTCCATTGACCAGATTTTTACTTCAGTCCTATTTGTTGTAGTTGGGTTGCTAGGGTCAGAAGTTTCCTTAATCCAGCCTTCTTTATTGAATCTTAAACATTATTTGATTATCAGTACTATCATTTGAATTCCTAGAACAGTTGTAGTTAGATTGAGCAAAGCTTCATAAGTAAAAAAAAAACTACTTGTAAGCATGAATAGCCTAAAGCATCATAGCAGTTTTTTGTTTTGTTTTGATTGAAAAGTTATTGTCTCTAATAAAAATGATGTGTAAAAAAATAATTCGGTCATTCACTGAGGTAAAAGGGTCAAGTTCCCGAAAACATGTAACTTAATTGAAAATATTGCCTTATAGAGTCTCAAATACAGCTTAAACGTTTTTTGTAGTAACAGTATTATTAATTGATGATGTAAATTGTCAATGTGAAAAATAATTCTTTTTATCACTAGAAATTTTGTAAACTGAAGAGAAGGGTACCATCTTTAATTGGGCATTTAAAAGTGGACTAAATGTAGTGTAGGGAAGGAAAGTTATTATAATCACACTTTTCGAGCTAAGCTAATGAATGGATTTTCGGTAACCATGAACGAAATACCAAAAAGTATAACCTATGAAGTATTCCTGATTGTTTTGACCTAGAACCTGTGTTGGGTTAAATTCGATAAAATAAATCTTTGTCAATTGAATTAGTTTGTATTTTCCAAAGCAAAACACTGCAGACAAAATTATAAATATCTGTATTATCTTAGCAATCATAAAAAGAAACAAAACATATTTTGATTGGAGGAGTTCAATAATTTTCACTTTAAACTTAATATCAGCTAAAATAAAGAATTACACGAAAGTTATTTTGTTTGGTTTTCTTCAAAAGCATTGTAAGAAGAATTTTTTTTCCCTTTAAGTTTTTAATTAAGACTAAAACGACAAGAAACTGCCCGTCGTTACAGACTAATTCAACATTTACTAGTCAAATGTTCAAAGCTAACAATTAATTACAAAAGACGCATATACATAACTGTGATTAGACCTATTTGGACGTACGGAGTTGAGCTTTGGGGCCTCCACTAAACCATCCAATTCATCTCGTATTCAATCCTTACAATCCAAAATCCTTCGAAAAATCCTCAATGCTCCTTACTTTGTCACCAATAAACTTATTTATAATGATCTTAATGTTCCATATGTTTCTGATTTAGCCCACACAAGATACCTATCCTTTCATAGTAAGCTTCAAAACCACTCAAATCCGTTAGTTTCCCAACTTGCTTCCCACTCCATTCCTGATAATCCTCCGAGGCGTCTGAAACGAAGATTGCCTAGGGATCTTCTTGTGTAGTTACTGCTGCTGAGTAGTAGTTACTGTGCTACTGATGAGTAGTTATTTTCAAGTTTTAACATGTTATTATAATCGTTGTCAATACATTCACTGTGTATATTTTGTAAAGTTGTAAATTTCAATAAATCTATATAAAAAAAAATAAATAAAAAAAAGTTTTTAATTGACACTTATTATTACAGTAACAATGAGTGACTTTCTGTGTAATAATACAGGCCTTACAGCCGTGAGAGAGAGTAACACTCAGCTATACCCCCTCCTAACATGAATTAAAAAAAAGAAAAAAGAAAGGATATATTTGAGAAAATCTCTCCAGCTACTTTTCCAGCCTTCTGAGTGTTTCCGGGTATGTCATAAATGAGTATGTTATTATGTCGATGAAATCTGTCTTGAAATCGTCTGTAAAGTTTATGTATATATTTACTTACCGTAGGTTCTTGTAAACATGACTGAAGTGTGTGGTTTAAAATGTACCAAGGTAATTTCATGATTAGTTAAAGTATTTTTGATTGCAATATCTGTATTATTGTTTTTGAAGGTGTGAATTTTTTTCAGTCCCATATATTTGTGTGGAGTATAACCATATGGGTTTATGTAAGAATTAAAATAAATGAATAAATAGGAACCTGCCTAAATATTAAATATTATTATAATACCTATTCGTACATTTATTTATAAGATTTATAGTTTTAAAACATACAGTTGTTTGTAATTTCTACATAATATGTTATAGAATATTTCAAAAAATTGAAATCATGAAAAAATAAAAAAGAATAACTTTTCGCATAATCTAAACCCCTCTGTGGCACTAATATTTTTTTTATGTCTGTAGATTGGTAATAATAAGAAGCAAAAATATTACTAAAAGACTATATTTAATTAATTTCGTACAATTTATTAAATTATTTTATATTCGTTCATATTTTATGGGGATTCTGGGGATTATTGATGTATGGGGAAATATTATATATATATATATATATATATATATATATATATATATATATATATATATTATATAATATATTATACATATATTATATATTCTGGGGATTATCGACGAGCAAAAGGAATTTAATATTTCGGAAGAGAGCCGATGCTCTTTTTTATATTGTTTTAATTTCATCGCATACCGATATAAAAATTAAATATATATATAATTATATAAATAATTTATAAATGTACACAAAAAAAAAAATAAAGTAAAGTACTAAGAGAACAGGATCGGTTTTCCAACTGCTTTTTGTTACTGATTGTTTAAACATGGTAGGCTCATTTATTAACAGGAGTATTATCCGTGTCTAATGCAGTGGCAGTAACAGGTGGAAAGGCGGAAATAAATGAAATGCCAGAAATTCCTTTCCTTGTGATATGAATTTATTTGGTAGAGAGGCATTTCTTCTTCCTTTCCCTCTGTGCCCCTCGGATGCGAGGCCCCTTCAATATCACACGTATATGAAAAACGCTAAAAGCATTGCTTTATTATAAAATGCCAATTTTTTTTTTTACTTTTTAAATTACTTATCTTTGAGACAAAGAAATATTATAAATTTTCAAATCTTATAATTCTTTAAAGTATTAAATTAAACATTTCTTGTTCCTAAAACCAGGTCCATTTCCCGCTAGGTCCATATTTCATATAAAATAACTTCAAGGTCCTTACGAATTTTTGGGCACAAACCCACTATTTTGGAGAACATTTAAAAATTAGAGCTTATTCAGCTTTAGTGATATCACCATTCTTAGGAAGTCAATGACACCTACTAAATTTCGCTTTAGAGTTAGAAAACCATAGCTCAAAAAGCATCGCATATATGTTTCAGAATAACATCTATTTGAGACAGATTTATTTTTGGTGGCAATTTTTCTAGTTTTTAATTTTTTTTTTTATTTAAAAATATTTTTATTGAATCTATTTATCTTATAATTTCTTAATGGCTAAACAATTGAACTGAAGCATAGAGATTTTTAAAAATCATTTAATACTGGAATGAAAAAGAAATTACCTACATCAAACCATACATACTCTCATACAATGAGTACAGAATATTTTACTGTCAAAGTCGCAGCAGCAAAGCAGTCTTGTTTTAGATTAAAATTGTTTACAGGTACGCTGTTACATTAGCTAATTGTTTAACACAGCATAGGAGTGAGTAACACATGTCCATGTTTTACGTTTAAGTAGCTTAAATTAAACTACAGAAATACACCCCTAAAATATATTTCCTTATTATTTATTACAAAATAACAATAGCAATTTGATTTTAATTAGTTATAGATGTCGCGAGGGCATATAGACATTTTAAAAAAGCAATATTTGTATTAAAAATATCTTTATTTTTTTAAACTGTTTATTGATATTTACAACTTTTTACATTATATACCAGAAATAAATTTGAGGAAAAGGTTTACTGATATGTCAATAGCGTTTAAAGAACTATTAGCAATCAGTACTTTAATAAAAGTGCTACATTAGATGGTCTTTTGACCATCTTCTTTTCAGACGCCTCGGAGGATTATCGGGAATGGAGTATGGGGCAAGTTAGGAGACTAGTGTATTCTAATGGAGTTTACAATTAAAGGATAGGTATCTGGTTTGGACTAAATCAGCAACATTAAGATCTTTATGAATAAGTGTGTTTTTGACATAATAAGGATCATTGAGGATTTTACGAAGGATTTTGGACTGTAAGGATTGGATACAAGAAGAATTGGTAGGGTTAGTGGACCCTCAAAGCTCAACTCCGTATGTCCAAATGGGTTTAATTACGGTCAATAAGTTTATTGATATTCACTGGAAGCTTTGGACGCTTGTCTACTATATGTTGGAGTAGTCGAAAACGACGAGCAGTTTCTTGTCTTATAAGTCCTCTATTATCCTCCATTATCCTGAAACTTATAAGCGATATTTAAAACTTTATTTTCAAATTAAATGTTTAGTTTACTGTATTTCCTTTTCTGGATTATTTCTCGAGTATTTCGAGGTCTCTACGTATTCAAACTAATCACCATCACTTTTAAATATAATGATTTAGAAATCTGATTTTAAATTTTAGACCTCCCAGCCACTTTAATCCTATATCATAAATCTTCAAGAATGGTGTCGAAAATGGAGAATCAAAATAAATCCCATCAAATAACCTTTACCCTTCGTCGTAAACCTATGACTTCCTGTCCTTCAGGATCCTTTAATGATGTCCCATTAATCCCCGTTGAACAGATCCGCTACCTAGGACTCCATCAGGACAAACGTCTTACTTGGAATCCACGCACAAGACTAAAACGACAAGAAACTGCCCGTCGTTTACTTGACAAACGTTCAAAGCTCCCAATTAATTACAAAAAACTAATATACATGACTGTGATTAGACCTATCTGGACGTACGGAGTTGAGCTTTGGGGCTCAACTAAACCATCCAATTCATCTCGTATCAAATCCTTACAATCCAAAATGCTCCTTACTTCGTCACAAACAAACTTACCCACAAAGTCTTAATATAAATTACGTTTCTGACTTAGCTCAAACCAGATATCTATCCTTTCATAGCAAACTCCACAATCATTCAAACCCATTAGTTTTTCTACTTGCTTCTCATTTCATTCCAGATAACCCTCCAAGGCGTCTGAAAAGAAGATGGCCTTGAGACCTTCTAATATAATATAGAATATAAAATATGAAGAATAGGTTCATTATATAGAACCTTTATAAGTGCTACCAATGGGTAGTTGCTTTAAAAACAAGAGACGTGTCATTTTTATCTTTATAATCGTATTTACTTGATGTATAATATATTGCATTTACAGTTGTAAATTTCAATTAAATAAAATTAAAATAAAAAATAATAATTTTAGAATTCGAAACAACACCATTGGGTAGCTGCTTCACAAGCAATTGTCATGTTATTATATACGTTATTATATATTTTTTTCTTTATTTCTTATATAATTAGCATTTACAATTCACAAAATTATATGCTATACCAAGAAAATAAACCAGACTCAACTTAAAATATAATACTAATAATCAACTTAAATATATGTGATGTAATCATCATTTATAATGAAAGAAAAATATACGAAAAAAAAAAAAAAAAAAAAAAAAAAAAAACTAGAGCTTGCTTGCATTAAAATAAAGGATTCAAAGGCGCCAGGTCCGGATAACATCCCAAATGTTGCCTTGAAAGTGGCAATCAAGTCAAGGCCTGAACTTTTCCTGGAGGTATATAATACTTGTATCCGTGAAGGAATCTTCCCAACCCAGTGGAAGAAGCAGCGCCTCGTACTTCTGCCAAAGGGTAAAGGACCACCAAACGATCCAACTTCTTATCGCCCAATTTGTCTTTTGGACACTGCGGGAAAGATACTGGAAAGGGTTCTGATCGGCAGAATAGCTGATTATAGTGAAGGAGCTAGAGGGCTATCTGATTACCAGTACGGATTTAGAAAAGAGAGATCGACGATCGACGCAATCGATTTTGTGGTCAAGTCTGCTCGAGAAGCCATCGCTGGAAAAAGATGGAGGAGAGGTGGAAAAAGGTACTGCGCCATTATCACGTTAGACATAAGGAATGCATTCAATTTAGCACGATGGGATTGCATTCTGGAGGGATTGCGAAGGATGGAAGTTCCACAATACCTTATGAGAATTATCGAGAGTTATTTCTCCGATAGAGTACTGAGGTATGATACTGATGCTGGACTAAAAACCTATAAAATCACAAGTGGCGTTCCTCAGGGCTCCGTTTTAGGGCCTCTCTTGTGGAATGTGATGTATGATGCAGTGCTAAGACTACCCATGGAGGTAGGGACAGTTACTTTGGGTTTCGCGGACGATCTTGCAATCATATCTTGTGGAAAAACTGCTAGAGGAAATTGTCTACAGTGCAAACACAGCTGTAGCCACAATACGCCAGTGGCTCTCATCAGTAGGTCTCCAGCTTGCTGATCATAAAACCGAGGCAGTTCTCGTTACAAGCAGGAAAGTAAGAGAAACAATCACCCTGACCGTTGGAGATTATAATATTTCCTCTCAACCATCTATTAGATATCTTGGGGTGCAGATCGACGCCAGACTAAGGTTTGACGAACATCTGCAAATAATTAGCAAAAAAGCAGCCCAAGTAACGAATGTACTTGCTAGAATCATGCCGAATATGGGTGGCCCCAGACAAAGCAGAAGAAAACTTCTAGCTAGTGTGGCTAGCTCTGCTCTTTTATACGCCACACCGATCTGGACAACCGCATTCCTAGTGCAGTCATACGCCCGAAAGGTCAATAGCGTATACCGAAGAAGTGCCATTCGTGTCACTAGAGCATTTCGCACTGTTTCATATGATGCAGTGTGTGTTATAGCTGACATGCCGCCCATTGACCTTCTGGCGAATGAACGCAATCGGATCTATCGCCGAAAACGAGAGGAACCGGGTGCTTATTGGCCCTCAATCACCAAGAAAGAGAGAAACAACACTCTACAAAGATGGCAAAGACGCTGGGATTCATCATCTTCTGGAAGATGGACCCACCGTTTGATACCAGATATTGTGACATGGATAGCCCGGAAACATGGGGAGGTTGATCATTACCTCACCCAATTGCTTACTGGACATGAGGGTTTCAGGGCCTATCTGTTTTTCGGTTCAAACTTGACAATGAATCGTCTTGCCCCAATTGCACAAACCTTGAGGAAACTGTAGAGCATGTATTCTTCCATTGCCCCAAATTTGCAAATGAGAGAGAAGATCTAGCCAGGACTCTGGGCCATCAGTTGGTGCCAGAAAACCTGGTTAGCCAGATGACTTCTGCCGATGAAAACTGGAATGCTGTTGCAAATTACGCAGCTTACATCTGCAGAAAGCTACGTAAACAGGAGCGGGAAAGACGAGGCCTCCTAGTGCCTCAATAATTAGCAGTAGAAAATATAAAGTAGGCAAATAGCCAGTCCGCCCCCCGTGAAGTAATGCTTGACAGCAGTTCCGCGGGGTGGTGAAGAAGAATAGGGAGGTGGTTTTTAGTGAGTAAGAATCTCACACTGTTGTGGTCTCTCACACGGCCCACTTCGTCTTATGCAAGATTTTCCTCCTCCCCTTATTAAAAAAAAAAAAAAAAAAAAAAAAAAAAAAAAAACACATACATACTCATACATACCTACAAACACACATATTTACATACATATGCAATTCTTTATACATTACGTTATGACTGGATGTGAGTATTGTAGTTGTAAATTTCAATAAATGGATAAATAAAAACATAAATAAATAAAAGTTCCCTAGCAACATCCTTTTTATAACTTGAAAATATAGGGAATCGCCTGTAACCTATAAAATAAAATACAATTATGATACAGTTATAACAAATTAAGATCTGGAAAAAAAAGGTAAATGAAAAAAAAAATGTATTATAAGGTAAAAATATGAAAATAAAAGCTGAAAAAATATTTTGACTGACTAACGATTCCTACATTTATTCACTACTTGCAAGTTAGAGTCACTCCAATACCTCTATTTCATGTGACAGAAACACGTGCGTATCCATCAACTGGAAAAAAAAAAGGAAAAAGTTTCCTATAGAAAAGACATGCATGAAGATTCGGAATTTAGGCTGGGAAAGATGTGACGTGCGGACAGGGGCCATGAAATATATCAGACTGACTTCGCCGGCCGTGACAGGAATTATATGCCTTCCTAGGACGGGACCAGACACGCGAGCTAAGCCTGCCCCTGGATGTTATTTTCTTATCCTACGCCTATGTCTTTCCTATTGGGTGCTCTTTCGTGATAAAAGTATCAAACGGAAGTGTAATATCACTGTTTGTCTATTCATGAGCCACTTGTAATTTATGTTGAATCATATGTAGCAGTGTTAGCTTACATAATTCCACTGTTTATTTACATAAATCAATTATATGAAGCTAGGTAGTTCCATTGCGCACGCCTCTTCCCTAACCTACTTCATTTCTACGTTTTTTTTCTCATGATGAAAAAAAACTTTGATTTTTACAAAGATCACACTCTGGCACATTTAAGAACATTTAGCAATAGCATCATAAAGTACACACCCATGCCTTATTGACAAGAAATTAAAGACATAATAAAATAGAATAAAATTATGATTTAAAAAAAGCTAAATTAATAAATAGACTGAATAAAAATAAAATAATAAGAAAAATTTTTTCTACAAAAATAAAATCGTGTAAAAACAATATATATATTTTTTCGCTTGGAATCAGTTTAAACATGCGAATATCAGCGAGGCACTGTTTAAAAACTATTTGAAATCTGGAGCGTAAAAAGGATTCCCCCCGGTTAAAAACGCAGCAAGTAAAAACGCCCTGAACTTTTCCAAGGGATTTTATCATTTCTCGGTTTTCTCACACGTCTCAAGCTATAGGATTATCTTTCAAAAGAACTTGTGAGTCTTTCAGAGCTTCAATCAGAGTTTCGGCCCGACGTTCAAGTTTGCTATCCAAGTTACTGACTCACCGGAGTTGGATACCGAGTTCGCAACAGAGGTATTTGTATTGAAGATTCGTTGCTTTTTGTAAGAGGAAAAAAAATCATTCGTGAAATTATCATTCGTTATTAGCGGATTTTGGTGGTTTTCTAGAAGGAAAAAATACATTTTTACCATAATTTCCATTCGCGGCTTCGCTCACTCTTATAAGCAAGGAATTAATACAATTTTAAATAATAATATAAATTTTATTTATTTACCACTTCTAATATTGCATTGTACAGAGCATGCAAGATAAAAAATAAATCCATAAGGCATCCGAATTAACTTTATCTCGAGTTTTATATCTCGATGTTATGAGAATAATTTGGGTTTCGTATTCTGGTAAGCTCTACATACCATAAACCGTGAGAGAAACGTCCGGAGATCCACTTCGACGTTTTTGTAAGTCGAGCCCTGGGATTTGTTAATAGTAAAAGAAATTTTTATTGAAAATTTTAATAATTTGAATTTAAATGGTGGATAAAGAAGAATTATAGAGATTTTAGGAATAAATGCGGGTTCTTCAGTCCCTGTTTCAATCAAAATTATAGATTCAATTGCATTTACACGTGTTGCTGTAATTTTTAATCTTGCAATAATTAGGTGGTTGAAATATGTAAAAGCATACTTAGAAATCTATTATTTAATTTTAATGAATAAGTTGTTAATCAAGAGAGAATATTTACTACATTATTATAGATATATCGGTCAATTTTTTAAACTTTGCAGAGATCCACATTTCACACCACATATTTACAGCTCCTTGAATTACGACTTCATTGAAAAAATAACTAATTTTATAATCAATTTCAAACTTTATTTAACACCTTAACATTGCTACTTCTCTAGCAGAATAGTGCTCACCATCTATCGGTCGGTTTTCAAACTTAACATATTTATCGAATTTAATTTCACATTTGTTCAACTATTGAAAAATTAGCAAATTTTGTTATTGCTAAACCTTTCTTGAAATGTGAAGATGATATAGTTAAAATTTGGTTCAATAGTTTTCGTGGTTAGTGATCACAAACGAAAAATGGCTGGTCCTTTTATCTAATAGTATAGATTTAAAAGTGTGTGTGTCTGTCTGTCTATGTTTGTGTATTTTCAATAAAATAATCACATTAGTATAAAAAAATGGTCCTAAAAGATTGATTTAAAAGTACTCCATACTCACTATTACCAAGGTATTTTACTTAATAAGATCATGTGCAATTTTTTTTATTCTTATTTATCTAATATTTTTACTAATTAAAACTTTGTAAAATTTATGCTTTCAACATTCTTCATCAAGTTAGGCAGTTGGTATTCTATATTCTAAATACAAAAAAAACAAAAAAACAATGAAATTTTGGCACTAGGTGCATGCAAATTCAATAAACAAAATTTGATTTAAAAACGAAAAGTATACATTATTTACCACAGAATATTCTTAAGATGGTTAATCATAGTTCAGAAATTAACTTACATAGTCCACTCCATGAATTTTGTTTTTTAAATTTTATGTCCTTATGTATTCTAAGGAATAATGGGTTATCCTAAAGGTTACCAAACTATTCTAGCCATGGTGGTAAGGTCAAGATTCATTTCGTGGATTGAATTTAAAAATTCATCGACTTCCAAACGTAACTTGGATTTTTTTCTTCTATAAGTATTGACTACGTTTATAATATGTGTTATTCCGTGATTTACATAGGATAAATCACTAGTCACCTCACCAGTTATGGGCAAGCTAATACAAATTTTAAAATAATAAGGGACTACTCCATTTTTTTACACAGAAGAAATATTTCTGAAAAAAGTCTAAGATTAATTAACTAATGAAATCCTCCTTTTTATCCCTTTCAAGTAGCCATTATAAATATTTTCCTCAAATAGTGTCATAAAATACCTTCTTTTAGTAAAATAATTTTTAAAAGTAAGGATTCTAAAGGAGTTATTGTGGAATTGCTGCGTTAATTTTTAGTTTTAGAATTTTGTAGCTTTTTATTAGAACTCAGGCAAATTATTTTAACCCAGGAATTAATTTTTATTATATTGGGAATGATTGCCATAATGTAAACCGTTACAGCTTATTTAGAAAAAAACAACGAGAATCGCGGCTATAAATAATACTCTGATAAATATTTGTCATATTTAATTTTCAATTATTTTTTTATGGTGATTTTCTTAACTAATTAGTTACTATAATGTTTGTGAATGAGTGAAACTAGTGATTGTGTTTTTAAATATATATTTTACTTTTTTGTTAGACCACGTTGAATTAGTATTTAGATTATTTTTATAGTCCTAGTTGTTCATTAATTAATAGTGATTGTTTAATTATTTAAAACATTTGTTTAAGAGGACAATAACTAGTCTTAGCTATGAACATAACCATACATGTCCATAACTGGTATTTTTAGCTCTTTGTAAAAATTATTTGAAAGTAAGGTTTAGCGTGGTTGTCAATTTTACATTCAATAGAAAAACGTTTGAGAATATAATAAGTAACCAAAGATTTCTTAGAGGCTGAATTAACGAAATTCCTTTTTAAATAGGCCAGCCGCCTTATCTGTGATCATAAACAGTGATTCTCATCATTGAAGTTAGATTTTTTATAAAACAGAAAGTTAATGTTTAAAAACTTTTCTATTTCCATGCAACATTAAAATTTATATATAGCGTAAATAAATACTGAATAAATAAGGTCCCAAGTAATACAGGCGCTTAAATCACTTATTCATTTATGCAGAGGTCACTACGGCGAACCGAGGTAGTTACGGATTCATAGGAGTCATTATGCCGCCTATGTGCGAAGTTTGTCCCTAACGGTCCTGCGCATCGTCTTCTCCAGCCGACTATGGAGACTCCAGGATGTTTACGGCTCCAGGAGGAAGATAAGGATCTGCCCTATTCAGTGGCTCCTGAGGGCGCTGTTGTAGGACCTCCTCATTGATAACGGCCCTAATTATACCCTACGAGGAGAGATATTGTCCTACGTGATATCGGCTGCCTTAAGGGATTAGGGCCAGGGCTTTAGTGTTAATAGTCGCCCTGACTCTGCTGGGTCTTTGAGGAAAGATTGACGGTGGCGTTTAATATGCACGGGGGGAGACCATCTAATGCCCCCAATCACTGATGTTCTTGAAATTATTTAATGTACACTAACAGCTCCTCGGGATAGGCTCTGCGTCTGCGTTTAGTTACAGGAATACACAATCGTCCGGAAACGCTTAATTGCTTCATATTCAACACGATGCAGATTAGATCCGATTAAACCGGAATAAATTACTGATAGCATATAAAACCAGGATTCAATGTTTTTATACCGGAATAAATAATTTAAATGTTTTATTAATTACTTCAAATCACAACTCTTTTATCTACATTTCGGGTTCTCCTCAAAGTGTTACGCATATGTCTGTACAGAAGACTCCGTCTTCTTTTCGAACGTTTAGAATTTAGAAAGATTCACCTCTGATTCATTATTACCAGTGATCTTTAACTATTACATAACATAATTAAAAAGTCGGGCATATCAATTAAAAACAAAACATAAGTAAACAATATCTACAAGTCTATAGCTACAAGATATAATATACGTAGTAATTACAATTTATTTATTTTAAAAAATAGTTTTATAAGTTCTTATTTAAGAATTCTTTTTTTTTTATTGATATTGCAACTGTATATACAGTGAGAAATTTGAGGAAATTATTACAATGACTTGTCAAAAACATGTTAAGTACCACAAATTGCACTTCAATAAAAAAATTAAAAAACTCTATATAAGAAAGTCTCTCTTTTCATCTTGTTTTCAGATGCCTCGGCGGATTATCGGAAATAGAATAAGAAGCATGTTGAGATACTAGTGGATTTAAATGGCTCTGGAGTTTACTATGAAAAGATATCTGGTTTGGGCTAAATCAGCAACATATAGAATAAAACGGTCTTTATGAATAAGATAATAGTTAACAAAGTAAGGAGCATTCAGGTTTCTTCGAAGGATTTTAGATTAAAAGGATTGGGTACATTTAATAATATCAAAATTTTAGTATATTTCAAATCAAATTCTACTAAAATTAGTTTGAACACTGTGAAAGCGTGAGGGCTTGATATTAAATGTTTAAAAAATTCGTAAAAGTGGAGTTATTATGAAAATAATAATAATAATAATACTTCCTTCAAATGAAATCGGCAAGAAATTCAACTTCGATTTCTTGACATTTCCTGGGGAGTAGAAAAAAAAAAATAAAATCTCAATTATGTTGGTCTGTCCGTCCGTTCATAAAAAAAGTTTGTTGCACCCCTCACTTTTTTTTTTTTTTTTTTTTTTACTACATGTTGAATTATTTTGTTAATAACTTATGTTTTACTTGACTTTTATTTTATTATTTTTTTTTTGTATGAAAATAAAAGACAAGCTTAAGAGTTAAACAAAAATGAAAAAGTCCTGTTAAGGTCTTATGCTAAACCACACGTAAAAAAAAAAAAAAAAAAAAACATTTCCGGCAACAACATCTAACCAGAGTCAATGCAGCAAAAATTAACTGAATAATTTTACTAGAAAATAAAAAGACAAAAAAAAAAAATTAAATAGGTTATAATCAATAACCGACTTTTAAGTAACCCCAATAAGGTAATATACCTTTCTTTTTTTTTAAATTTACATTTAGAGATTTTATTAAAAAATTGTGTGTTAACATCTTATCTAATTGTTTTGAAAATTAAATAAATATAGATTTTGCAATACAAGTATTTTAATAGCTTCTCATTTAAAACTACTTATGCTCCGTTCTCATCAGCCTTTTTTCATAAATGTTGGAAAGAGACATACTTATAGACATCGTATGTCTATTAGTATATCTTTAAACACTATAAGTATGTCCTCAAAACAAACTTAAGGATCTATAATGATACGATCTAAAGCGGGATTAGTTAATTTGTAAACAAATTTTTAAGAAATTGACAAAACCTGCGCATAACAGGACTTAAGATTTCAAAAACAAACGTAAACCTTTTCCGCTTGAAGCTCAAATTCTACTAATTCAGATCAACTTCGTAAGATTGTTGATAAGTTGATTTCTGCCTACTGGGAACAAGCTGATACAAGAAGTACGTACGAGCTTCTATGAAGTTGAGAGGAAGGTGGGAAAGCAACCTCATACCAACCACAAATTGAACCTCAAACCAAAACCTCTCAACCATTCCTTGTTGATAAAGTCAGGCTACGACCGTGCGGTTAATCCTTACGCGCAGGAACTTTTGGAACAGAGTGTTCCAGCACTACGTTTTAATGTTACTATCGAAGGGACCTAAGGAAAAGAAAAAATTAAATTATAAGGGGCATGATATGTGGTAACTGGTTAGTATTATATTGATATTAAAATTTAAATGAAATTGTCAGCGAAATTCATTCCGCCTTATCACAATACGGAATCTTAAAGACAACAATAATAAAAATTAGGGATCACTAAAACAATAGGTGTCGCCCGTTACCTAGGCTATACCCCTTTTATAAAGGCATAATCTGGAATGATAAAATAGTAATTTTTAAAAATATTTATATCAATTTATTGAACTTTACAACTATACAACTATATACATCAAGTAAATGAGTTGATAATGATTACAATAACATGTCAAAACTTGGAAAGAACTACTCATCATTAGCAATTCAATAAAATTTCTACACTGGAAGATCTCAAGGCCGTCTTCTTTTCAGACACCTTGGAAAATTATCGGGAAAAAAGTGGGAAGCAAGTTGAGAAAATAATCGATTTGAGTGGTTATGAAGCTTACTATGAAATGATAGGTATCTGGTTTGGGCTAACTCAGCATTTAGGAATCTTCGAAGGATTTCGTATTGTGAGGATTGGATACGAGATGAATTGGATGGTTTAGTGGAGCCCCAAAGCTCAACTCCATAAGTCCAAATAGGTCTAATCATCGTCATGTAAATGAGTCTTTTGTAATTAATTGGGAGCTTTAAACGTTTGTCTAGTAAATGCTGAAGTAGTCTGTAACGACGGTCAGTTTCTTGTCGTTTTAGCCTTGTATGTTGATTCCAAGTAAGATGTTTGTCCACGAGGAGTCCTAGGTTGCGGATCTGTTCAACCGGGATTAATGGAATATTTTTTAAGGATACTGTAGGATAAGAAGTCATAGGTTTACGACAAAGGGTAAAGGTTATTTGATGGGAATTATTTGTATTTTTTTTTAATTATCCAATTTCGACACCATTCTTGAATGTTAGTAATATGAGATTACTAACAATAAGTGATTGGTATGCAATTAATAGATCATTATTTACACGCATGTATTTCCAGCGTAAGTGGTAAGGATAGTGGTACGATGAGTCGGGATTACCAAACTTAAAACAACAATTATAAAGTTCTCATTGAATTTCCCTCTCTGCTATGCAGTTTGAGTGTTTTAGGAATGGATAGGTTCAAACTTTGGTCCAACTTCATTATTCCAATGCAATGGGTTTTTTTAATATCTTGAAAGAAACTACCAACCCTATATTCGCTAAGGTTTTGAGCTCCCTTAACTCGGTAGAAAAGACGCCTAAATTGTTATTGAAAACAATTGCTCAAAGAAATCACAACTGGACGAAGAAAATATTAATCGAAGGGAACGATTTTTCAGTCTGAGACTGGTCTGATTCATAAAGTTGGAAAAACTCCAGTTGAAAATATCTAATACAAAATGGCTCGGAATAAAGTAGGTTTCAGAGTGTGAAAATCAATAACTAAGAAATTCATTCGCTTATTAAAATTAATGTATATATTTTGTATCCTAAGATAATTAGTCAACGCACTTAGCTTTATTCCATTTATTTATTTAAAACTAATATTAACAATATTATCAGTCATCAAATAACCTCGTTGTAAATTTATATAAGTAAATTTTTCTTTTTCCTTTTTTTATGCATTTCACTTTAAATATGCATAAACAAGGGGTTGATCGCTGTAGACAGCCCCTGTGGAAAACTTAGTTAACAAATTACAAAAATGAGTTTAAATTTACATAATTTGGGGCTCCACTAAACCACTAAACCATCTAATTCATCTCGTATTCAATCCTTGCAACCCAAAATTCTTCGAAAAATCCTTAAAGCTCCTTACTTTGTCACAAATAAACTCATCCATAAAGACCTTGATGTTGCTTATGTTTTTGATTTAGCCCTAACCTAAACTCCAAAACCATTCTAATCAACTAGTCTCTTGAACCGGTTAACATTCTAATTCCCATAATCCACCAAGGTATCTGAAAAGAAGATGGATAAGAGACCTTCTTATATAGTTTTTTTTTTTTTCTTCAATTTATTGAAGTGCTACTAGTGACTGGTTCACATGTTATGGACAAGTCATTGTAATAATTTCCTCAAATTGACTCATTGTATATATGCATGCAGGTTGTAAATATCAAAAATAAAAATGGTAAAAAAAATAAAAATCTACAAAATTAATGGAGTAGAATAAATCGATTTGTAATGGATCTAAAGAAATTAATATTATTGAAATATACAACGTTTCAAGATAATATACTCCTAATTAGGTTCCTTGTGCCAAACAACTCGTTTTGGTAATGTCTTCCAGTAACTTATCCCATTTCAACAATGAAACCAGATTTTTGCACGTTATGTCACAATCTCCCATCCGTATCACATCAGAATGTTCGTGTTCACAATAGAAATGGAAATCCGAGAAATTGTAAGGGTCAACATCATTTATGTAGAGCCTAGGAAATTTAAAATCAACTTCTCGCAGTACTGAGGCCAAAGGTTCACTGCTCAGTGTAGAACCTAGAACTATTAACATCTCACACTGCCTCATGTCTTTAACAAATGTTTCATAGATTTTCGATGGTAATTTTTCACCATACAATAATATTTTTGGTTTAATTAACGATGAACACTTTGTACATATTGGCATCCTCTTCCATGTCAGACGGGGTATGATCCATTCAAGGGAATATTCTTGCCCACAATCGGTGCAAACGAATGAATAGAAGCTGCCGTAAATCTGTATCAGTTTAGTAACTCCTGCTACTTTTTCCAAATCGTCCATGTTGAACGTGTAGTTTCGCAGGAGTAAGTTCTGGTGCTCAAGTAATGCAATGAAGTAATGGCTGAAGGTTGGCTCAAAATATTGGTCAATGATAAAGGATGTAATTTTGTACAGCGGCGAGGGATCATTCATGAAGTAGTCCTTGTTAAAAACATCACAATAGTAACACTCATTTTCGTAGGGGGCGTGGTAGAGTCCTACATCAGGGCTCCTGAAATCTGTGATACCAGCAGCTTCCGATATCCTTCCGCCAGATATCACAACTACTTTTTCGGGTTTGATTTCCTTCAAGTAGACGGCTACTTCTTCTAATGTCGGTTCCCTTAATAATTGTGTCCTCACTTTGATATTATGCTGTGGATCTTTAAATTGATCGTCTACAATAATTGTAGCACTCAAACATTTGCATTGCATATTAAACTATTGTTTCTTTTAGAAAAAAAGGGCAACTTTCCGAATAAAGAATAGAATGAATTATTTATGAATAAGAAATATATAATTAAATTGTAAGTATTTAAAAATAAAAACAGATGACTTTATATTGGTCACATTGTAAGCATTTCAAGTTTTAATTTTGGGACTATTAAACAGACTAACACTGTTCAATACTTAGGACTAATGTTCGACCGAAGGATAACATGGGGCCTACATGTGATAGAAAACATTATTCATTGGCCTTAACAAAACAATGAAACTTTTATATCCATAAAGATCTAGATTTAAAATGAAGCAATTACTAAATACTTATACTTACTTAACCATTATGGACGTACGCCTCTAAAATTTACGGAATAGCTAAAAAACACACACTTAAAAAATACAGACTTTCCAGTCAAAAATTTTAAATCTCATTACACAATCACCCTGTTATGTCAGTACAGTAGAAACTCGATAATTCGTTATGATTAACGGAGTGGGGGTGACGAAATAACGGAAATGACGAATTATAGAATTTTGCTGGTAAAGTAACATTTTAAACTATATAATTGTATATATTTTTTTTTCCAATTTATTGAATGTATTAACGAACAGATGAACATTTTACACATAGGACCTGAGTGAAAATGACGAAAAAAACATAAAAAGCTAAACACTTGCCGTATCCCGTCAGGTGTGAAATATCAGATTCACATTGCTGCTCGAAACCACTCAATGCACGTAGTTAACATTTCCTCTAATTCTTAGCATGAAATAGTGGAAGAATTAGAAACGTTATCGTCATTACCTTTTTCTTCAGAAGCTTCATTTTGAGCACTCAGCACATGTTATATAATTCCATTGTTATTTAAAATTTCATATCCTACATCCGTACTATCAATGTTTAACCAGCTGCTTACCTCTTGCCTATCTTTTCTTATTTTATAACCTGGAGCAAAAGTTGCAGAGCCAGATGCGAGTGTTTTTGTAGGAGTTTTCCAGTATTAACTGATTCCGGGAATTCGTCAACTGCACTCATACTTCGTTTTATCTCTTACTACAATCTATGGAGAGATCGACTTCGGGCTTGTTCTATTTTTGTTTTTTTTCTATCAAATTATTTACAAAATGTATAAATATAGGCGTATTTTTTAGTGGCAAACAAAAAATGAGGCGGTTTAACCCTAAACTCTTCATGGGAACTCTAGTTCCCATGGTTTTCTCACTCCGATTGTGACGTAATTTTCGATATTTTGCCCTCCCCAACTGTTTTACGAGTTTGAGTAAATCCTAGTCTGTCATGTTGGCACCATTGGGTCATCGACTTCTGATAAGAAGCCAAGATATCAGCCATTCCAACTCCCGCCTCGTGAGATGCTGATTCATGTGTCATCACCGCCGACAGGGGTAAGTTCAAACCTCGAAATCATTCACTTATTCCCGTTTCAGAGGATTTTGGGTGACCGAATTAAATTGTTCTCATGTTGTTTTATCTAGTTCCCATTTGGTTGTTTTATCTAGTTCCCATTTATCTATCTAGTTCCCATTTTATAAAATCATGTCTGTAACTATGTGAAAACAAAATTTCCTAGTTTTTTCGTACTAGGGCACTATCAGACAGCTGTTACCTACAGAAAAAACCAACAATCGTTTGGAGGAACCAATTATATCTACAAGTGAAGATTTTAGGGTTAAAGATTAAATAAGTAGTAAAGGGGAAAAATGAATCACATACGTATTTAATTTTTTTATTTATAGTTGCCAATTTAATAAAATAAACCTGACGAATTACAGAATAAGACGAATTGTCAAGTGACGAAATAACGAGTTTCCACTGTAATATAACAATACACACAGACTTACGCATACCCATGGTACAAGATCACATCTAGACTTCATTCATAAGACTTCACGACATACTATATGGGCATATCAACAACCTAATACAAACTATGGCCTCCAGAAGCTTGCCAGAGAATACCCGAAGAAGACTAAAAAGGAGCTGGTTGAGAGATCCCCGTTAAAATTGATTAAATATCATGTTTCATGTTAGGAATAAGTACCGCTGGGTACTGTCCTCCCTCATACTCTGACATGCTAATTATCTGGTGTACTACAATCAACACATCTGCTTGTGATCACATGATAAGTTACAGATGTGGATTTAAAAAATAAAGAGAAAAAAAAATTTTTTTTCTGGCGGCAAATAGAGCCTAAAAGATAGTAGACTACTCCCTTCTGATCCCACCACACACACAGCATTGTCTTAAAAACTAATTAAACTGTTTCAGTATAAACAATGACCTGTAGCATGAGATCGCAATACAACTGGACAAGTCTATTTTTTGGTCTTGAGGAGGATTCGAATCGCCACTCAACAAGAATACAGATTGCGAACTATTACCAGTAGTGGCCAAATTAGTTTTGTTACCTCTCTACTCTTGTTGTGTAAACTGGTAATAAAATTGTCTTTGCGTTTTTTGAAACTAAATAAAACTCAACTTTCCTTACACACCTTTTAATTTTAAATGATGTGTGCACCCTCAATAATATCTTACCAGATACTAGACATATCGAAATTGCCCTTCTCCCAGGACAACTTGGAGGGAGAAAATGTTGTCCTGGATCTGTCTTCAAGGTTTTAACGTAGCTTGCTCCTATTCTATATCTGTTTATACTATACCATGTAGTTTTTACTCCAATATCCTTGTATAGGAGTAAAAGTAAGTGCCTCTCCTTCACAACTGAAGAGAGGCATATCGGTCTTTAGTTACTACTTTCGCTTAGACTGCCTTTTTTTTTTTTTAGTATTTATCATTGATAAATAACTTTAATGTATACATAAATACCATATCCTCATACTAAAAACATATTATTATCTGCCATCATTACCAAAGGTTCACCATCCTAACCTAATTATTTTTATTGAGTTTTAATCAATGTATAAATATCAGATAAAAGAAAAAAAATAAACAAAAACAAATCAGGCATTGTTGGGGAATAAATAGGATGGTTGCGGTTCAATACTGATCACCTTGCCTTCCTGGATTCACGGCCGGTTTCTTATTAGTTTTTGTTTATGAGTTTCACTGTGAATATCATAAAAAAAAAATTAATATATCTTTAGTCTTCGGCCTTATAACCTTTAGAAATTTGAAATTCTATGAAAATCCCCAATTGTCTGCCCCAACCAATATTCTCCACAGTAGCACAATTCCTGAAATCTTCGAATTATAAACGATGATAGTACCGTAACTTTAAAAAAAAAAAAAAAAAAAAAAAAAAAAAAAAAAGAAGTTATATCGGGGTTTTGGAATGGCCAGTACCTATAGAGGTCTATATAACAGGGAATAAATAGGCTTGGTTATGAATTTCAAAGGTGAATTAAGTTTATGTATTGTATATATCATGGATTTATTTACATATATATATATATATATATATATATATATATATATATATATATATATATATATACATATATATTTGGTTCTTATTCTGTGTTCCCAACAAACATATAGTTCAATTATTTGAAACACATGTTTTCTTTGTTGTTTTCTTACAACAGTATTTCATATGTCTTTGCCAAAAATAAGTTTATTCCATTTTTTTCTGTCCAACCAGTCACCCTAACACATTCCCTTATTCATCATTTCTTCCATGAAACCCAAAGCCCCAACGCATTCTAGGGCCACCTTTTTTTCCGGATTCTATTTAAAAATTCTATTTGGTCACCGTTCTATTATATATGAAAATACATTAAGCTATTATATGACAAACTTTATTTCGTTAAATACTTCTCAAAACTGTTAAAATATAAAATGGGCAATCTTCTCTAAACTTAATTGTAGATCCTTCCAGTATAACTGAAGCCAGTTTCCAGTTCTTAGATAATGTTATCTTAAGCAACTCTGATTATAACTCCTAAAAAAAGTTAATTATTTTTAATGTTTATTTTTATATAATTTTACTACCGAAATTATTTATTTTATTTATCGTAAACTGGAACAACTTTGCCAGTTAAAAAAAAAAAAAAATTGTTGTTTGGAGCTGGTGGCTGATGAAGCTTTATTAAATGTAGGAGAAGTCATTTATATGATTGACCCACCCTATATTGAACTCGGAGGCAAATATACATTTATGGATAAAAAAGTCAGAAGTTTTTTTGGTTTCTAAATATCATTATGTATTTCCTAAGCAAGCGAAGACTTGAGAGACCCAGGTTACGGTGGTCGGACTATGAGGCAGGGGATTGCAGGTCCATCGGAGTAAGGGATTGGATGGTGGAATCCCAGGAAAAAAAACATATGGCGATCGCTGTTGCAGGAAGCCAAGACTCGCTTGCAGGTTGTTGAGCTAAATAAATAAATTTCAAGTTTCGTTTTTAAGAATTTCATTATTACAATGTTTTATTCTAGATACTGTAAAATCTAAATATATGTCATTTTCTAGTTAAAATGTTTTCATATAAGTTCAAATATTTATTTTCTCTGTCGCTATCTCTATTTTTTAAGTGTTTTTCACATACTTGACAAAGTTGCCCTATTTTAGGGTAACTTTGCCAATGCTATTTTTCTGTATTTTTTAAATTCAATTCAATGATTAAATTGCAATTATTGCATATATTTTAAATCAAAAGATCTAGACTCATAATTATAATGGGTTTGAAACAGATTTGAACGCTAATGGTTGAGGTGAAAGTTGTAAGGAAAAATTAAACCCAGCAACGTTGCCCAATTTACGGTATTTATTTTTTGTATAAACCCAACCGCTGCCTCCTTACTAATTACATGCCTAAATTTTTTTGGGGGGTCAAATTCGAATTGTCATAAACAAGTATGTTTAACCTGCAAAACTAAAAATATGTTTATGTTTTCATCTTGTTTTCTCTCTTGATGTATCCCTGTTTGGTAGACCATGTTTTTATAACTTTTTTTCGTAGCGTTCATATGTATTCTAACTAGGACAGGAAGGGCAGGTTACCAACCTACTCTAGTCTGGGTGGGAAAGTCAAGATTCATTTCGTCAGTCCACCAAGAATTCAACTTTTACCAACTCAGGTGGGAACTTACGACCTTCAGTACCGAGCACGCTGAAACCCTCACCTCTATTTACTTGACCATTTAATCCCCAAGTGAGTATTAAAATCAATTTGTTCCCACATCATAGTTTTTTATATATAAACTCCCCATCAAAAGTATCACAACACCTATAATTCTCGAGATTTCCTGGTTTTTATCTTAATCTATATTTTGTTTATATTCATATTAATATTATTTATTAAACATGAGACATTAAGGATTAGACATAATTTTTCCTGTTAATTACAAACGATAGAATTTTAGATTATTTTTTTTCAAATTTCCTTCGTTTCGTTATTTACAAGTATGCAAAGACTAGTGAAAGTAGTCAATTAAGCCAAAGGGGGCAATATGTCTTATTAAATATAAATTTAACCTTTAAAAGTTAAAATTGTAAAAATATGAAAATTTTAAAAGTAAGTTTTCTAACTTTTTTGTATATTGGAAGAAATATTGTAATTTATTTTAATAAAAATTATTTATATATAGTTTAGGAATGTTTTTTATAGACTTCAGATTTTTTGTTTATTATGAAAAAAAAAAATATGTTTTCATAAAATTCAAATATTTCAAAGTGTTGCGATACTTTTGACGGAGAATTTATTTAGATTGTTTTCCATTCTGTACGAATATGCTCTTTTCCTTGGTACTTAATGGGTTCATCGAGAACCGTAGGCTCTAAAAATTAAAATAATACTATCTAATATACCTATACTATTAATAAATATATTACAAAAAAAAAATTCCATCTCCATTTTCCCTAATGGAAAGCATAAAAAATAGACACTGAAGCGTGGAAATTGGAGGGTTGAAGGGCTTCATATGTGCTAAATAAAATAGTGATAAGAGCTTTACTTGTTTCACGGGACGGAGGCCACGGCCTGCAAACGAAAAAATAAAAAAAAATCTGCCGAGCTGACTCCTAGCGTGAAATATTGTCCTAATAAATATGGCGCCCCCTCGGAAAGGGTTGGTTTTGAAAATCTCAGTTGACAATTTACACCCGCCGCAGTTTGGGGCCCTTCAAGGGATATGGCGTCTGCTCCTAACGCCTGTTCACTGAATATATTTTGTAAATATATGTCCCACTTCTTTTTGACTGAATGATATAGGACAGCCCTCACCCGCTGCCGAATGCCATATATTAGTCATAGTTTGCTATCTCTTTTATTTTCTTTTGCAACTCAACGGCTATATCAACTATGCCGTTGAACTTTAACTGAATATTGTCCTACGATCTACAACTGTCTAAAAAAAAAAAAAAAAAAAAAAAAAAAAAAAAATGGACGAAGCCTATAGTTAGAACAAAAAAATCTAGGACAATGGGAATTAAATTTATTTTGTTTATTTTCATTTTTTTGACATAAATATGTCTTTTATCTGGGGTCTATAGTTTTTTTTTTTTTTTTTTTTTTTTTTTTTTTTTTTAAATTGCCCAATTTCGTTCAAATGTTCTCACTTAGTCTAGTTAAATTACTCCCAAAATGAGGGTTATCTCTCGTAAAAGGTGAAATAGTAGGTTTTACGTTTGTATATGGTCCAGATAGGTTCTGAGAATAAAATATTAAAATTAAAAATAAATTTTATGAGGGGAATATTTATTTTTCAAAAAACTTTTTGAACTTTTTTTCAGATTTTGAAACATATAGAAAAATGCTTTCAATCGAAAATTGTTTTATGTACAAAATTGAAATTTATTGAATTTTGCCTCTAAAGGTTTTTAGTCACAATCGATTGTCAAACATCGAAGAATTTTGTCAAATTTAAAATGTTAATTTTGATCATGTTTAAGAGTCTAACGCAGAAATGGCTTGTTTATTCAAAAAATCAGAGTAATAACGCACAAATATTTACATTGTATATCCTATCTTGCTCAAAATGTAATAATCCACAATTATATTTTGTGCAAAATAGGATTTTTAAAGTAAAAATTTGCCCATTCCTACAATGACAATGTAAAAAAAAAAAAAAAAAAAAACACATACATTGTTGGTTGATTTTGAATAAACTGTGTTAAAAATGCAAAGAAATCACGAAGAGTAAAAGAAAATTAGCTGCGAATCTTGAACTCAAAAAATTAGAAGGCCTGACTTTCACACTTAGTTTTTTAGTTGGATTTGCTATAAAAGCGTGTTTTCTAGTTAGTTTTTTTATTAATATTAAGTCATGTTATGCCTACATTTTTTAGGTTTCAGGATTTTTTTTTTTACCTGCTCTATCTTTGTTGGTGTTGTTTGTATAGACAATTTGACGGAAGTTCCCTAATCAGAAATTAATGGATAATTTTTTTTCATTTTTTTTTATTAACATTTGTCGTTTAGGAGCTTTTTTTGGTTTAAATGAAAAAAAAAAAGTCAAGTTTGAAACTGCTGTTTCAATATGATCCTTTTTTTCTTTCTTTTTTTTAATAACAATTTATTGAAATTTACAACTGTACAAAATTTATACATCAAGTAAATGTGCTGTAAACTATTACAATAACGTGACAAAACAAAATAAATGTACTACCCATCAGTAGCACTTAAATAAAAATTCTACACTAGAAGGTCTCAGGGGGGAACAGTGTGGGAAGCAAGTTGAGAGATTAGGGGATTAAAGTGGTTATGGAGCTTACTATGAAAGGATAGATATCTGGTTTGGGCTAAATCTGCTACATATGGAACATTAAGATCTTTATGGATAAGTTTATTGGTGACAGAGTAAGGTGCATTGAGGATTTTTCAAAGGATTTGATGGAGTAATCATTGTAAGGATTGGATACGAGATGAATGGGATGGTTTAGTGGAGCCCCAAAGCTCAACTCCGTACGTCCAGATAGGTCTAATTACAGTCAGGTATATTAGTCTTTTGTAATTAATTGGAAGCTTTGAACGTTTGTCTAATAAATGTTGAAGTAATCTGTAACAACGGGCAGTTCCTTGCCTTTTTAGTCTTGTATGTGGATTCCAAGTAAGACGTTTGTCCAAGAGGAGTCCAAGGTAGCGGATCTGTTCAACAGGGATTAGTGGAATATCATTAAAGGATACTGTAGGACAGGAAGTTGTGGTCTTATGACGAAGGGTAAAGGTTATTTGGTGAGATTTTTTTGGATTTGTTTTGATTCTTCATTTTTGACACCATTCTTGGAGGGTTAGGATTTGGGATTGGAGTGTTTGGGAGGCAATGAAGGGATCATTGTTCACTGATAATACACATGTGTCATCAGCGTAAGTGGTGAGGACAGTGGTTGGATGAGTTGGAATGTCAGCTGTATACACCGTGTAGAGGATGGGGCCTAGGACTTTTAATTCTAAAATGTAAATTGGGAAAAGCAGTTGATTAGATATAAACTTATCCAAGACCTAATGTTTTTTTCCCAGTCAGGAAGGAGTGAGATGCTTTCTTTTTCTTATGTGACAACCATGCCGATTGAAGATTGAAGTTCATTCAAGTAAAGGCGGACTTCTTATATACACAAATCTTTTTTATTCGTGCTTTTCACAGTTGCAACAATTAGTGACTTATCTGTAAATAAATATGGTACCTGGCCAATTAGATATTAGGGAAATAAATACTCGGTAACACCTCTTGGTATGAAACAAAATAGTTTCAAAGATATTTATTAATAGGTCTTTGAACCAGCTTCTTTTCAGACTGGATGAAAGTCTTTTATGAGTATTCTATCATATAAGGGAAACCTTCCATGTAATTATCTATAAAGGGTTGATGTATGGTAGTTTATTGTGGCTACGCACAGAAGTGTGTGATTTCTTGATCAGTCTTAGTATTTTTGATTTTGATAATTATTTGAGATGTGATTTTTCTCAGTATCTGTGTGACGTATGTCCATACGAATTAATGGAAATAAGTATATTAAAAAATAAAATTTGCTTCTTATGCCTGAAAAATAAAACAAATGAGATAGAAAATCTTATGTCATCTCTTAATAAAGAAAGGACCTCTAGTAAAAAAAAAGTGTTCTTGAGAAAAATTATTATTTTTCTTAGCTTCAGACAGTTCAAATCAGACAGTTACAGAATATTCTAATCAGTCATAGAAATCTGTTGATTGAATGAAAAAAAGTATTCAACTGTATTTATTGAAGTTCACAATTTTTTTTTATAATTTATATTGTTATCAAATCCATAAAGTTAGAAGTTTCAATTTTTGCAGTTGAGAGTCCTGATTCTTGTTCGCTAGATCACCAATATATTAATTCTTTAAATTTTATAATTAAATTTTCAAAACATTTTCATTTGTCTTTTTGTTTCAGGTATGTAAGAAATGCTCAAAACGAGATCTTATATGTGAGTAATCAATTACTAATCTTTACAATTTTTACGCTCGAATGTTGAAGAGAAATTTTTAAACATAATGTTAAATAGAAAACTATTTATATTTGATCGGCCATTGTTCAAGTTTTGGCTCCCAGCACAGGTTTGAACCCATCTGAAAGAAGAAAATGTATTTATATCAGCTTTGGATCGAATCGGGGTCTAGAGACGTACCTAGGGTACACCCAGCCTCTATAATTTGGGTATCCTTAATTGGAAAAAACTGGCTGTTGGTTGAACCCTTACCTATGTACGAAACCCAAGATCCTTCGTTGGTTTTTACCTACTAGGAAGAAAGTACTTAATCATGATGTTCCTGTTTATAGAAATATTTATGTATCTATTTGAAATTATAGTATAGAATTGCAAAATTCAAATAAAACATATTTTTTCAATATCTTCATAAAATCCTTAGTGCGCCTTTTTACATTTATTATGAGCTCATGTCCAAAATGTTCGATAGCTGATTTGGCTAAAACCGTAGTGGACCTTTAGTAATAGAATATCTAATCCAGAATTATCACTACTTGCATTCGCATGAAAAATAGCTGGCCTAAGACTGTTCTAATGTGGAACATTCAATGGGGTTCAACCAACAAGTAGTTAGTCCCTTTAAAAGTAGCACCACTGACATTAGATTTGTAATTCATCATATTTGTTTAATGTATTAACCCTCAAGTGCATAGTGTAGCATATCTGCAACATAATATTTATACTTATGGCAGCAAACTCTCTTTGCGTTTTCTGGAACTAAATCTTGTTGGAGAGTTGCTACACCATTCCTCTAGGCAAGAGAGGACTTTGTATGCCCTAACTGGACCAGGCATGTCTTTAATTGTCACTTACATCTTCAAGTCCCCAGTTGTGGGGACTCCTCCTTCCTACCAGTAAAGTGTTCCTATTTCTTTTTATAATATCCATTGTTTTTTTTGTTTGTTTTTTTATCAAATAAAATTTCTGTGGCTTTTCCCAAGATATGTAGTTTGTGAAATATCAATGATGATAAAATTCTTGTTTTTTATTATCGAGATAAATCACTTTTTAGTTATGTGCAACATAATGTATATTATTAATTAAAATGATTTGTTGGTGAAAAATATTTTTTTTAGTATTTTTCTGTTAATAACTTTACCAAAACATATGAAAAAAAATATTAGAATCAAAAAGAAAAAAATCATGCACTAAAGGGTTAAAGTAAATTGATGGGTCTTGGGTTCAGTACTTTGGTAAGCATGTACCTCCTTTCACAATCGTACTCTGGTCATCCCCAGAAGAGTCCGAAGTCAATCCAATTGCTAAAATACAGAAAATAAATTTTATTCTTCAGCTCGATTTGAACTCGGGGCCGGAAGCTTAGCATCCAAGTGCTTTTTCCACTCTGCTACCTCGCATTTTATTAAAACCATCAACTTAAGAAACTAAAAAGTTTTAATAATATTTTTTTAGTATATTTATTTGATTTATTTTTCAGTATTATTGTCATTAATTTAATTAATTATGAAATTTACTTATATATTAGGTTATATGAAAGTAATACATTTTTCTTTATAAGTTATCGCTGTTCGATCCGGCAGATTGTTACAGTTGAAAATAAATATGGTTCTCAAAAATATGAAGAAAACTCTATTGTCAGAATAACATAAAAAAAATACATTTATATAAAAAAGAGTATTTATTTGTTGTTGTTTTTTCAAATTATATGTTGATTAATATATTGAAGTTCAATATTAAGGCTTACTTTTCCTGCGGCAATAAGCCATTAAATAAATTTTAATATGTTCCAGATAACCCCTTAATTTAGTAAAAAATTAAATGAAAGAAATTAAAAACATAATTATACACCGATATATTTTTAGCTAGCCTGATTAAGTCCGTCGACTCTTCAAATATAGAAGGATGTGCGGTTACTTTTCAATATGGATCCTGAGAGCCACTCAAGAAGTCCTATCCCACCATAATAACTTTTTACCAAGTGAGCCACAATTTCTTTTTTAAATCAAATTTTAGAGTTAATCAGCCTCTCTTGTTTTCTTTTATTCTCCCTTTTCTCCGAGAGGGAATTACCGGAGGAGATGAGATATTAAGGATCCCATGATAGGTCGGCAAGCATAAATCAAAAGAAAATACGCAGAGCTGCCCTAGATCCAGATAATAAAGACCATAAATAACTTTTAACTTAAGATATAATTATATAACCATAAATATTCAAAGAGTTTAGAATATGTAAGGTTTTTAGGTAAAGTTTGGAACTTCATTGTATTACCTTGTGTATTTAAAAATATGAGAATTTTTAAATTTAGAAATTTTTTTTTCTTCAAATTTTCACTAAAACCATTCTTGCAGACAAGGCAACGAATTAAAAAAAAAAGTTCAGAGATCTAGAGTCAACACACCTGGAGAAGATCGTTTTAATTGTCTCTTTGTTCAGTTTTTATTTTTCTTCAAAAATCTGAGGACCTGTAAGCAGCTATATGTACTGGTAAAACGAAACGAAAAAAAATAAAACATGAAAACCATTTAATTTTTGTTTAACGGAGTTACTTCATTTTTTTCAATTTAAAAAGTTGTATTTGTTGATAGGATGAAAAAATATTTTGTACATTAGAAAGGATTAGCCAAATGCATATTAAAAAAAAAAAATGGTACACATTTACTATACCAACGTTTTGGACAAATAGCATTAATGTCTATCGTGAGAGTTAAAAAAGAATGTGTCAACTCAGGAATTACAGAAAAGGATACAATAGTTAGAGAAAAAAGAAAAATAAATGAAAACAAGTCAACAGTAAAGGAAACGCAAGTAAAGTATAAACAGGTTATTAAAAAATTTTTAATAATTTACAGTGATTTTCTCTTACTTATTTGACGGTAATAATTTAGTTATTGATATGTCTTTTGACGGGGGAGGGGGGTCTATACTTTTTTGCTATAACGTTTTTTAACACTCAAAAACGTAACATTTGGACACGCTCTAGCTGTGTTGGTGTTGCTGGGATCGAAAATTTGGCGAAGCTTCCTGATCAGAAACATAATATAGAATATTTTTTGTTTCATAGCATTTGTCGCTAGGACCAGCCGTTCAGGATCTATATCGATTTGAGTAAAAAAAGTCACGTTTAAAACTTCTATTTTCTTTTAACTTGGTTTATTTTGAATGATAATTGATTGTTAATTTTATTTATTTATTAATTGAAGTGTTTTTACCTTTTAATTCTGAAAGTTCGGAAAAGCAGTATGTTACAGATAGACATATTTATATAACAATGATCTATTGTTTTTCCAATCAGGGAAAAATTGAGGTTTTCAATGTTTGTTTTTTTTTTTTTATATTTTATGTTAAATATTTTACAAAATACATTTGTCTTTGTGATTATGGCATATTTTCGTTGTCGTTCTTATATACCGCATGAAATTCCCACCGTCGCTGAATCTGTTGCTAGCTGATGAATCTGCCTTTATCGGATTGGTAAAGTTGGAATAGATTAGATAACATGGGAGTTGACTACTGTTACACTATGATGAGTGACCACTAACTAACAGTATTTAGCGCTGGCTACGGTTAATGTTCCCCTCACGCCGATAAGGCCGTCCCATTAAACGCCAACTTCTAACCGACCCCCTCCCCCAACCAACCGCCACCTCCCCAAGATCCAGATAAAATTTACGATAGGCTTTCTACGTATAATGACTGTTTAGCAGAGGTCAGATAGATTTATTACCTGCCGGGGCTTGCTGTTTGATCGCTTCGTCTTCATTCTTCAGGTAGTAATATCGATTGCGATGTTTGGTCACGAAGCAAATTCTTAGAAATTAATTAAGCTGCGCCAAAAGTCACAAAGGGATTTCAATGATCAATAACTACTTTTTTTTTTTACTTATTAATTGAAATTTTACGTTGCTCTAGGATTATATACATCAAAAAGTTGACTCGAGGAGTGCAAAATTAAACCCTACGATGTCATATATTTTCTGCATCAAAAGATGCATTCTCTATTGTTTCTTCTACGATACCTCTCAGAGTATAAGGTCCTAGAGCTCTTATGTCGCCTTCAATTTATTTTTTCAGTTGCTGGAAAATTAAAGCTTGTTAAAAAATACCTGTTCTTCCAGATAAAATATCACAGTTTAATAGATTCGCTACCTAGAACTCCAAATGGACAAACGGCTTACTTGGTATCCTCATACGAGAATTAAAAGACTAAGAACTCCTCACCGTTTTCGACTACTCTAACATTTATTAGAAAAGTGTTCAAATTTCTCAATGATTAACAAAACACGTTACGTAACAGTAATTAGACCCTTGGATATAAGGAGTTGGTCTTTGGGGCTCCACTAAATCATCCAACACTTCTAATACAATCTTCTCAATCTAAAATCCTTTATAAATACCTCAATGCTTCTTACTAAGTCACATATAAACTTATCCATAAATGTATTAATGTTCCATATGTCGCTGATTCGGCCCAGACCAGATACCTGTCTTTTCAAAGTAAACTCCTTATCCCCTGGAAATGAAGTAGTATTTCGAAATATAGAATAGGAGAAGCAGACATTTTTAAAATTAAAAATAGAAAAAAAATATGGTTCAATCATTTTTTTTTTTAAGTTAACAGTTGCAAATATCAATAAGGAGGCGTGGTTAAGACACTTGACTGCCAAGTTCCGAGGCCCGGGTTCGATTCCGACAGAAGGCAGAAAACTTATTTCTTGTTGTTTCCGTAGCTCAATTTAGAGGTCGGGAGGCCTTCCTAGGGCACATTCAGCCACAATAAAGCGAGTATCCTTAATTGGAGGAAAACCTTATGGTTGAAAGTGATTTCGCTCAAATCTTCTTCTTTCACAACCCCACAGTAGCAGAACATCCCTAACGAAGTACTGAACCCAAAACCTTTCATGGGTTGTATTGGTACAGGTTTTTACCATATTGCTTCAAACGATCACCTAAAGCTAATCTTTTCATTATTAGGCTTCAATAATTCTTTTATTTAAAATTTATTGAGTGATAAATTATAATTTGACGTGAAGAGTTCGGTCACGCGATGCTGACATTTATTTATTTTATCTAAGCCAACAGGTGACAGTGTAATTAAAACAGGAAGTATCGCAATTAAAACGGCATTAATACTGAATTTATAACTAACGCAAATGATCCGATATTCGTTATAGGCTATTCAAAAATATATACTTTTTTGTTACATGAGTTTTCATCACAACTGTGTACACGATTATTCTATTTAGTCACCTTAGAAACGAATGATGGTGTAGAAGGATCAGTACAATTAGGATTGATAAATTATTTTTATTATTTAAGAAGTCCTAATAGGTTTTATGTTGCTACTGGAAACAAATTTGAAACAGGATTATTGGAAATACTTTTTAATTTAAACATAACCTGGATTTAAAACGAATTTATCATTTCTTATAATTCGTTAGTAATTAATTCTAAATGATTTTCTAAGTTATGCATTAGTTTCACTTCTGATTACTCGATATATTGATATGTACCTTACGACATATCGTTTTCTCTATTTTATAAAAATACAACAACATAAACTCAACTACAAAAATTTAAAAATTTGGTTCAGATAATGGAAGGTTTTTAATGTGCATCTTTTTAAATGCTACTTTTCCAATTTCAGGTAACTTGTCTAGTAAATATGCTGCTACTGTTTCCACTTCAGTGCCAAGAGAGCGACTATTTTCAAGAGCAGAGCAAATCATCCCCAACAAGGAATAAATTAAGTCGAAAGATTTTGGGAATACGTTTTCCAAGAATTAACTAATGACTATATTTGGCAATTAAATTGTTGACCTCATAATATAGGCATTTAAGTACATGTACCAACTGCTTACTGTTTAATTTATAATAAACTACTTTTAAATTGTAAACATTTGAAACAATTTATGTTGTAAAATAAATTGAGGAAACGACATTGAACCTCTGCTCCCATCCGAATTACTTTTATATGAACAATATAGAAAATACTAAATCAATGTTGAAAGTAATGTTGTTTACTTTTGATAAATTTTCTCACGCTAGGAAATGGAAAAAAACAAAAAAACAATATTAATAATATAATAATAAAAAGAGATTTATTTTACGGAATTGAACGATTTACAATGTTGTAACATATTTGTTCAAATACATGTTTAGCTAATAAAACAATTTGCACTACAGATTCGTTCAGTATAAATCAAGCTGAGAATACATTTTTTAAACTGTAGGAAAAACTGACAAAAAAAACCTACTAAAAAAGTAAATATAAATAAATAATAATAATAGTTAATTAAAATAAAGTAATAAAATAAATAAATGGAAAATATATAAAAATAAGCAAAAGTTTTGAGCGGTAAAATTAATTGATATTCAAGAATAAATTATCTCATACAATACTTTAATATGCCAAATTAAAATTCAACTAAAACTAATTAATTCTAAGAATGTCTTATTAAATAAATTTTTATTCTAGTAATATGTGTCTAGTTCGTTTGTGTACGTATCTTCTTAAGGTTAGCTTGTTATATTTGCCTATTGCTTGTACTATAGGATTCCTTGAGTTTATTGTTGAGCTGAAAAAGTTCTGAGTCTGGGTGTAAATAAACTGTTTAATTGTTTGAAAATCTAGATCGTGCAGCATGTCAGTTATTTTTGAGTATCTTGGGTACTTGTTAATGATTCTCAAGCATTGGCTTTGAATTCTTTCTATTTTTTTGTAATTGGAGTCACATGTGTAGCTCCATACCGGAGAGGCTTATGTCAGTAATAATCGACTGACTGATTTATATTTATAAAAAAATAAATAAATAAAAAAAATATTTATAACACTAAATATATGTTGAAAGTCATGTTTATTTTTTTTATTTTATTTCATTTTTTTTAGGTTAAAGTTAAAGTGTTTTAAATTAATATTAAAATTTGCTCTACCTTGTTGCAATAAGGTATATTTTTGACAACAAATCCATACACACGATATGTAAAATGAAAATTTATAAAACACTAATTTTATATTAGACATATTTGGTGGAGTAGTGGTTCGATGCCGTTACCTAAATTAGCTAAAACTGTAAAATATACAGGAATATCATTGTATCATAATTGGAATATTTTAAATAGCATTTAATAAAAAATAATAATTACGATATTTCGATATTTTTGGTCACCGATATATGATGTATCGATATTCCATCCTCACACCAACTGTCGAGGTTAAAAATTAACGAGTTATAGAGAACCATTGGAACAAATTGTGGTCACTCAGTGTCAACATAAGAGGCTGCTCGAGAGAAAAGATTAAAGCCTCCTCTCCTAACGAGGTAAATTGTGGTAGTTAATTGTGGTGCTATTAGAGGCGATAAGAGAGGGGTTGATATAATTTAGTGGTTGTGAAGTTTCGACAACACGTGTAGCAGCTGGCCCGGGGACACAACCATTAACGCGCCCTCTCTTTCGGCCCTAGATTGCCCTTCTACAGTTAATTTAGTCTGAGCGTAAATCTCCAGCCCTCAATTTATAGGGCTCTCCCCTCCCACCCCCCTCCCCCCACCTAGCGGACAATTAAGAAACAAACTTGGTCGAGGGTGTATTAGCAATTAAAGTTGTACGAGAAAGATGGTTGAGCAGGTCGTTCCTCAAGCTCCACCAGCATTCATCAAGCACAACCCCCCCCTCTCCCAACTTCCCACCGACATGACAAATATTGCTCACCAGATCCTAGGGCTTATGCTAAAATATTACACAAGCTCCGTGACTGTCTTCTTAAATGATCAGGGGGGGAATGAATAAAGGCAATGTCGATTCATATGAATTGCATTGAATTTCCTTGTTCCTCTATTAAGACCATATTTTACTGAAGAGGTATTGTATTGAAAATTGAGCTAGGAATGTCTTATCCCTAAAAACATTTACAGATAAACATAATCTACATATTGAGGTACCCATAGTGGTATTGAATGATCAATACAATTAGGATTGATGAATTAATTTCCACTTCTATTGGGAGTATTTTATTAGAATACTAGTTTCGAATCCTAAACATTCATCTTTAGTTCTAAAACATACAAAATTTTCAACACATCAGCACTATATTACATAGATTATATATATTAAAGTATTCTAAAATGTAAGACAAGAACTCAAACATTGGTACTCACCTGAGGAGATCTAACAAATATCTGAAATATATCCACCATGGATAGAGGAAGGGCGACACAAGTCTATAAAATTATTAAATTTATGGTTATTTTCATTTAGAAGGACAGCGAATCCATCTAAATGAAAATAAACATAAATTTAATAAAGACTCGGGAGTAAAAAGAATACATCAAGTTTAAAATTGCCTAAAATTAAATATTTATGAACAATTAGAAAAAATAAAACTGTTTATTTTATGTTTTTAAGAAATACCTAACAACGATTTAAAACGAATGATTTATAAACAATTATTTTTACTTTTTGATAGCTTGTGAATCTTAATATACGATTTTCCAACATCTAGGTTGATAAAATTATACATAGAAACAATGAGTAAACAAAATATTTCGGGAACTTCAAAATTGATATTATTACCTATTGGGTACCATGAGTGCACTGTAAATAAATAATTGATTCCAGGTAGATAATACTGGAGAGATTTATCTAGAATTATGTGGGAGGTTAAAAGCTTCTAAAACTTGTGGAGGCTACAGAAATGTCCATCATGTAACTAAATTTATATAACGAAATCAGTTCAATAATTATATTTAGATCGATCAAAGACCTTTTTTTCTTTCTAAACCCGTCCGCGGCATTTAACCTACCATAGTTGGAGCCACATATTCCTTTATAGTCGCGATTGCGTAAATTATATACATTTGGACTCATCATCCTACGAGAGATCTATTAAAACATAGGTTTTTATCAAGTTACGTTTAGTATTTTATATGTTTCATCAGTCGATTTCTGTCTGAAGGTCAGGATATTTAGAAGGTTACAAAAAAACAATTTTGTGAAGATGCAATCTTCTTGACAAGTTATCCACAGGGCCCTGAGACATCTTGTTCTCATTGCCCAGTAAGAAAAAGATAGACAGGGCCCTTCTTCGGTGTAATTCTTGATTGATTTTTTCAAAATGGAATTTTAAGGGCTGCTTTACTGTTTATAATCTGGTCTAACATTATTCTTGAATCCATGGGCTTAGAATAGCAGCTTCTGAATCCAAAGGAATAACTCCTTTAAAGGGTCTATTGACTTTCTCTAGTGCTACACTTTACACGATATAAATTAAACTGGCTATGTGACTGAAGCCATTCAAAATTCATGAATAGGATTTTACTAAACATCCAAATAAAATTCCCTTTTATGCTTGTAAGACTTTGTTAGTCTTTGAGTGACAGTGAAAACTTCATATGCAGTGGCATACAATTTATTAGAAATATTGAATCATTTAATTTAATTTATCATCTCAAATTTAATTCAATTTATTATTTTATGTACTATTTTATATTTTACTTTATTTTTTCATTATTATATATATATATATATATATATATATATATATATATATATATATATATATATATATATATATATATATATATATATATATATATATATATATTATTATATTTATTTTATATATTTGCATAGTTTTGATCTGTTCATATCGATTCCTCAGCTCACATATGTGTTAAGAGCAAAAATTAAAATTTTATATATATTTTTTTTAAATTTATTTATTTTTCTTTTATTGAAATTACAAACTGTACAATATATATACATATAGTAAATGTGTTCACAACAATTTGAATAACATGTAAAAACTTGAAGAGAACTCATCAGTAGCAAAATTCTACACTTGAAGGTCTCTCGGCATTCTTCTTTTCAGACCCCTCGGAGGATTATCGGGATTGGAGTGAGAAGCAAGTTGAGCAACTAGAGGATCATAGTGGTTATGGAGTTTACTACGAACAAGGATAGATATCTGGTTTGGGCTAAATCAGCAACATATGGTACATTAGATACATAAGATCTATATGGATAATTTTATTGGTAATAAAGTAAGGAGCATTAAGGATTATTCGAAGGATTTTGGATTGCATACAGGAAGAATTTTAAGGTTCAGTTGAGCCCCAAAGCTCAACTCCATATGTCCAAATAGTCCTGATAACTGTCATGTAAATGAGTCTGTTGTAGTTAATCGGAGGTTTTGAACGTTTGTCTAGCATACATTATTTAACTTTGAAAATGTGAAGCTCCAAAACTGGTATTAAAATTTGGTTATATTTAGTGAACAGGAGTTATTTGAACTATCTCAGTTTACGTTAGCACTTCAAACAAGATTTTGGTAATTATCTGAACATATAAATGTTCTAATAATTCATTTAAAACATTTTTGCGAAACTTATCACTTAATACATCTGTGAGCTTATCTCTATTATTATAAAGCAGACATAAAAATAAGTTCAAATTTATTCGTGTAGAAGTCGCAGCTTGAGAAGGCGAGGCGTTGAGTTGGTACTACCATTTTACAAAAATTGACCTGAAACAAATAATCATTTACCTTTTTTTTCTACTTAATAAAGTTACATCTACAAATCAATCATAGCTATTCTCTTCAATGAATAGCAGCGAAAGTAAATAGATGAAAACATAATAATAAAATAAATAATATTTGTATTATGATTTAGTTTGAAATGCGCGATTTAATTCAATTTTACCAACGAAATTTATTTCAATAATGATATGAATTATATTCAGTGGATGGATCTATATATATATTTAAATCATCAATAAACTATGTATAATTTAAAAATTCTATCGAAACAAAAAGTATATCGAAATCGCAAATTCAATGAGGCACTTTGACGGTTTTAAAAAAAATATTGATGAAATAGATAACAGGTGTCAGTAAAGTTTAGCTGTTCAAGCATGAATAGTAACGGTGTTTTTAATACAAGGGGTAACAGTTTTCATCAACAACAATTCCTGAAAACTCCTCTAACATTTTCCTGAAAACTCAAACTGTATACTACACATATACAATATTTCCCTTTGAAGTTTATTAACTATATGACTAAGAAATTTCCTCAAAATATTTTACAACATGTACTCAAAATGGTTACAGTTCCTGGTAGCAATTTAGGCAGGCAACAAAGAAACCGTACTAAAATTCCTGAAACAACCAAACTTCATTACCCATAATATGGAACTAGTGGAACTTCACATACTATTTAAATCATAATTCTGCTAAGGGAAATGATAAATATACATTTTAAGTAAACCATCAAGTTTCAAAAATCCTCACTGTTCAATCATCTATCATTCCAGAAATAAACATACCCATAATGTTTCATATGTTGCTGATTAGGCTAAAGCCAGGTAAATATCTGTCCATGAGATATTCTCTCAAATACACTAGAGTCCTCCACTATTTAAAATAACCCTCCATGGAGTCTGAATAGAAAATGGTCTAAGGACTCGTTAATATGTAACTTTTATTGAAGAATTAAACTGCTAACGGGTAGTAGCTTTAAAATTCAGTGAGATGCCATTAATTCACAGTTCTAATAATTGCAAAAAAAAAAAAAAAAAATTATATATATATACATATTGTGTGGTGTATAATGTTTAGTGTCTTTATTGCATGCTACCAATGTCAGCACAATCTCCAAGCTAACTAGAAATACGCAAAAAGAAAGGAAAAGAACAAGTCTTGACTTAAAACTTTTATTTAGACAATAAGGGTAATTCTAAAACGAAAACTTTGAGATTTGAAAAGAAGATTCTGAGAAGGATTTTTGGGCCTGTGTGTGACAGCGGAGTATTGAGATTGAGAAAAAACGCTGTGCTCATGGATCTCTAAAAATACCTGGATATTTTGCTGTTTCACGGCAGGCATGTTGCTAGAATGGGCGATAATGAAATCCCCAAAAGGCTCCTAGATGAAAAGATATTTGGAAGAAGAGAAGTGGGAAGACCTAACCTGCGGTGGCTGGATTGTGTGGCAGCAGAAGCAGATAATGCTAAGAAGAAGAAATTGGAAAGCAGCAGCAAAAGACAGTTTTGCAACTCAGACTATGGGAGGCATTGACTCTTCACGAATTGTAGCGTCAACAAATAAACATGTAACGCAAACATTAAAATTATATTATTTGGAAAATAACTGAGCTTACAAATGAAAAGTATGTACCTAACTGACTTTTTATAACTATCTAGAATAAACTTAAAATTTTATCTAAATACCTACGATAATGCTTATTATGCGGTTTATCCTTTCTTGGACAAAAATATCAACATAGTGAAATCAAGTTAGCTAAAAATATATTTAACTAATAAAAAATTTTTTACCGTCAATGTAAAATTTTTTGATAAAATACACATAGCTTAAATTAAAAAAAAACAAACAATATATTATCGAAATAGAGAAAAAATAACTCCAACATTTTATTTCTCTATTCCTGTTGTTGGCCAAAATAAATAAATAATAATATATAATAATAATAATAATAATATATATATATATATATATATATATATATATATATATATATATATATATATATATAAGAAGTGAGTATTAACACTAGTAACAATCATAAAAATAAACTTACTGGGATATTTTTTAAAATAAGAAAAGTATAGTTGACTATTCAGCATGATATAATAAAAAGAAATAACACCGAGTAAAAAACAAACTAACTATTAATGCGTATCAAGGTTTCTGGGCTTCATTCGTCGTTTGTCTCAGCTGTGTGCGTCTGTGGCCCTTTAGAAGACCAACTAGGAAGGTCGAAACGTTGGCACGCAATTACGGTTTTCGTTTTTACTTGGACGTTTTATTTATTTTTTACTGCATCCAAGATAATCTTCTTATACATTTTTTTTGTTTCAGTTGGATATGAGCTTTCATGATTCACATAACTTAGATTTTTTAAAAAAAATTCTCTCGATAGGTTTAGATAATATTAAATTTACTGTAAAATTAAAAAAAAAAAAATAGACGAATAATACAATCTAATTTTATTGACAACTGCGAATAAATAATCAAGTTAAAAAGGAATTCATAGGAAAAAAAAAATATTTTTAGTAGTGTAAACCAGGCAGTAATTGACACCCTTTAGGAAATATTCATACTATTATTATAGAAAGACTAGTTCAATAAAGTTGAAATTTGCAGTGATTCTTTCTTAATTACTATACGTAAAGATAAGCAAGAAAGTTCACACCAAACATTATTACTGAAATGTTAAAGTACTTTTACATAGTTGAGTTGTAGAACTTATAAGGAATTTTATGATTTTTTTTTTTTTTTTTTTTTTACAAAATATCGTTTTTTTCTAATTTTTAAGATAGGGTGTCAATAACTGTCTGTATTACCCTATAATTCTATGTGGATATTAATTAAAAATTTATAAACTTGTTATTAGTTGAGGCGTTTAATTGATGCCTCAGTTAGATCTAATCAAGTTTTTACAGATTAGTGGAGATTAATATCAGTAGCAGTTCCTTGGTGTAGCAGGTGCAGAGGGATAATCACTTGATTACAGTTATATATCATAACTGCTAGTTAATTAGGGCTAAATATTGCGGTTCGTCCCCGGAGGCTCTTGGAGCGCCCTCTGGTTTAGCGGATCTCCAGAAGTGACATATCTGTTGATTTTACTTAAATATCTTTCGGGTTCTTAGTAATGGTAGATAAATGAAAAGTTAATTAACAGTATGATAAAAAAACAAAAATAAATAATAAATTTCTTATTTTTTGAAAACATAATAAAAACGCTTTGCTGTGGTATTAACTATAAATTAATCATCAGTTATTACTATTTTCGTAGTACTTTACATGAATTATGAAAAACTACATGAGTTCTAAAATAAGAAATAATATAGTAATGTGAATATTTTAATATGAGTTGTAAACTATTTCCAATTGTTTAATTTATTTTACTACAGCATTATACATAGAAAACTTAATTTCTCCCTATTTATTATCTACTTTTTCATCTCAATTTATATTCTAGAATTAAAAGGATAAAACTACAGCAATTGATAATTAAACCAAATAACCATTTTTTTGTTTTTCAATAAAAGCAATAAAGATCCCAAACAGCAGGTCCTACAAACAAATGTTATAGAGCAAAAAATATTTTCCATTTAATCGCTGATTAGGAAACTCAACAAATTTACGATATGAGCAACACCAACAGTGGTGAAGACGTAACACAAATAAAAAAATGTAGTCAAACTCGGATTTTTCGATTCCAACCAATACAGCTCCAACACGGTAGGCCTCAGCTACAAATCTTATATAAAAAAAATATTTTCCATTCAATTTCTAATTAGGGAACTGTCAACAAATTTGCAAACTGAGCAACACCAACAGTGGGGAAGCTATGAGGTGTCAAACATTTTTGAGGGTTGAAAAAAAAGTTACAACGTGACTTATTTCACTCAAATCAATATACCTCTTAAACAGTAGGTTCTTTGAAAAAATGTTGTATTAAAAAAATAAAAAATATTTTCATTAAATTTATGACAACGAAACTGTCGTAGAAATTTCGATAGGAGCACAACCGACAGAGCTAGAGTCTATGAAAATAGCCCAAACCCTTAAAAACTGTAGTCAAACGTGACTTTTTTCATTCAAACCAATGTAACTCAAAAACGGCAGGTTCCATCTACAAATCTTGTATTACAAAAATATATTTCATTGAATTTCTGAACAGGAAACTGTCGGCTAATTTTCGATCCGACCATCACAAACAGAGCTAGAGCGTAGAAAAAGTTACACCAAAAAAGTACAGACCCCAGCTATAAGACAGACTCATGTAAAAAAAAATAAATAAAAAAGTAATTATCCATAAAAAGAAGTATTTACCAGCTGTTCACGGACAATATTTTCTTCATTTTTTCCTAGTCAAAGGGCTTAGCGGATTAACCACATGAAAACTACAATAGCGTCAAATAAAGGATTCTTACATTGTTTTTGTTCTTCTTTATCTAAAGTAGCATTGCACTCGATTTACATCTCATAAGCCCTTCAGTAATGGAATGATAGGAGTGGAAACCATATATATATATATAGAATAGTGATAGACTCTATAAAAAATAATAAAATACAAGACATACTTACTGTACAACTTAGAAAAAATCTAATAAAATTAATGGACCGTGACATAAGAACGTTTCTGATATGGATAAAAGGACACAGTGGCATTTTAGGTAATGAAAAAGCGGACACATTGGCTAAGACAGTTGCTAATGATACAAACTTAACTTACGAATAAAATACAGTTCCTTTCACGTATATAAAAAAATACATGCTAACTGACTTGATTGAGGACTGGAACAGGCATTGGCAACAATCTACTAAAGAACGACCATTACAGAAATACATTCCAAATATAACACCACAAAACTATAAAATACCCAAAAGTACTCATCACAAACTAACTCAATTACTTACAGAACACGGACCAACGAACCATTATCTCAAACGGTTTTACTTAAAAAACTCAGACGCTTGTGAATGTGACGGACTAACTCCACAAACATTCTTGCACATTTTAAATGACTGCCACTTATACGAAGACGAAAGACACAAATTGGTTAGGGCTTCTCTAATGGAAGGGGTTACATGGCCTCTTCAACAAGAAGCTTTATACCGCAAGTATAAAAAGGAACTACTTGAATACAGCAATGATTTAAAACTGCAGTAACAAGAATTGTGAACAACTAATTGTGCATTGACACATTTTCCATTTTATTTTTATTTATACTCATTTTTCTTTTTCAGTTTATTCAATTCAGTTTTAATTATTTTTTTATTTTATTTTTTATTTTTGTTGAAAGTTATTGAAACTTAAAAATATTGAATTTTATTAAAGGAGAAACGCTACCTAAAACATTGTATGCATATAATATGCTTTTTGCATGGTGTATGCACAATTATAAAATAAACGCCTCTTCTGCAGGGTTACTACAGAAGAGAAAAAAAATACATATATATATATATTTTTTTTTTTTTTTTTTTCAGCGTCTTATATACTTGTCTAGTAAGGATCTTGAGGTTCAGTCAATAAATAAAAAAACAACTATTTTAGCGACGTTTCGAGACTATATTATTCTCAGAATCATGCCCTACAGTGAAAAAACATGTTACAATAAAATTATATGAGTATACAAGTTATATATAACAACATGCGTTAAAATAATTAAATACATATAATAACAAAATATGGATAGTAGGAAACGACTTAAAATGTTACTGGTGGATATGCTATTGATATCTACTACTAAATTATAACAGGAGAAATACCATCAGTTTTTGAAAATACAATCCAACCTCAACCTTTTTTTCAAAATTCTTCAGGTCAGTTGTGTACTAGAACTGTTATATATTATATAACTGAAGGAATAGTTTCATTATTTGTATGGATGAGGACAATCTCTTTATATGAGTTTAAATAAAATAGTTTAGCTCTTTGCTATCTTTCGTTCTAATGCTGGATCTTTTGTCCTAACTTCTGTTTCTGTTAGTCATTTAATTCAATCTCAATTTTGATGTTTTACGATATAATAGATTTGTTATCTATAAGAGAGATATGAAACTATAGAATTTGGTTTCTTTGTCTCATGCTGAAATTGTGTAAAATCTTGAATAATCTTCCAAGATTTCTTCAATATTTAAAAATAAATGTTACTCAAGGAAATTTTTTATCTTTCTTAGCCGGAGAGCAAGTGGCCAAAGCTGGAGGAACAGTAATTAGCGGAGGGGGGTATTATGTGATAGCGATATAGTGTTGTTCCATGTTAGACCTAACGGCCACATAACACTAATGAAAACAGAAGGCATAAACTTTCGCTTTTCGTTCAAACTCCACTCACTTCACCAACTTCTTGAGAGCCTTTCCCTTTTGTAAAAATATAAAGCAATGAAAATATATGTCAGTCATATTTTTCATACTACTGCGTTCATACTAAAATATTAAAAATATGACATTCATAAAAAATTTATGAACGACGAACAGTATTTCAAAGTGACCGAAATACGGAGCAAAATTGATTTTATGGAATCCGTTCCGCGAATTTAAAATAGGACTATTGGAATTGTTTATCTGGTGATTTTAAAATTTGGATTGGTTAAATTTATTTAATATATCACCAGATTAACATTTGCATTAGTCCCATTTTAAATTTGTTTCCAATAGGAACGAAAAAACTTTAACCTATCTGGCCCTTCCCCTCCCACTCTTGATATATTTCATAAGACCGTTTAACCTTTGAGGTGAGTACCAATACATATTCTTGTGTTAAATTTTTGGAAAACTCTAGTGAATAAAATCCATGTAACATAGTACTAATGTTTTGAAAATTTTGTATGTTTTAGAACTGAAGATGAATGTTTAGCATTCGAAACTAATATTCTAATAAAACAACCTTAATAGATGTGGCAATTAATTCATCAGTCTTAACTATCTACATAATTATTTTTTCCATAATTGTGATGTGTTTATTTAATGCAGTGGAATCCTGATATTACGTATCCCGATATATCTTATATCTCAATAAAAGGTATGAGACTGCTGGTTCCTTGGAAAAATTTCGTTAATTCTTATAAAACATTGCATTTTAGTCCTCTAAGTAGAAAGTATTTTATTTTCTCTCCAAAGTTGGCAAAACGTCATATAATTCGTATGGGAATCGTGTTTTGGGAAAATCTCGCTAATTCGTATAAAACTCAATTCTATAAGACGATGAATTTTTAATATTCGAAACTAGTTTTCAAATAAAATAATTCTAATAGAAGTGGCAGTTGATTCATCAACCCTAATTGTATTAATCCTTCCGTACGATCATGCGTACCTCAAGAGGAAAAGTATTTGTTATTTCTCGGATTCTTGTACAGTCAGTAGTACATAGTTAATGATTAAGCGGTAAGTATTACAGCTACCAAATTATAAATTACTACAAACAATATTATCTATGTTCAAACTTTAAAATTGTTATTTTTTTTTTTCACTCATGAACCACTACCCGACGTCTTTTAATTACATTTCCAGTTCAGATCATAATTGACTTTAAAATAGTCAATAGCTTTTAAAATTCATTATTATTATAAAAATGGCTTTTATAATTCGTTTTTAATTGATAACTACATTTTGAAACTCTGATTCTCCTCATCTTTGTGTGAAAAATCTGTTTCATTTTTAGTAGAGCCTTGCGTTATTTCCGTCTCGTTCCACTCCGGTGCGATTTGCTTTAACAATACTTCTGCAGAATCCAGTTTAAAAAAGAGAGAAATGGAAAGCGATGACTGAGAATTAAACAAATTATACATCTACGCAATTTAAATCCGTATAGTTGTATTGTTATCTTTTTTTGTTCTTATATTCACCATTATATTACTTAATGTCCTTCAGTGATTATTGTAATATTTTTCCAATAAAAGGTGTTAAAAAAAAATAATAATAAATATATATATATATATATATATATATATATATATATATATATATATATATATATATTTAAATTAACATGGATCAGGGGGCATTTGGGGATTTATGGAAATGAACTGGCTGACGAACTAGCTAAATCCGCATCGACAACCGATTCTTTACCTTTTGAATACTCTCAAACTCCTATTTCACATATCAAGAAAACTTTAAGAAACGACACAATAAGAAACTGAAACTTACACTGGCAACAATCAAACAAAGAACGACCAGTTCACAAGTTTATACCAGACCTTAATATAGGAAACTACAACAAACTAAAAAGTACACATTACAAACTTACACAATTTCTAACAGAGCAGGGACCTACCAAACACTATTTTAAACGTTTTCTCCTATCGGACAACGAAACATGCCATTGTGACGGACAGACAACACAAACATTTAATCATATTATCAAGTTATTAGTTATGACTGCCCACTTTTTGACAAGGACAGATTTTTTTTAATCAAGCCTATAATAATTAGTAGAGAACAATGGCCAATCTCAGAAAAGAATTTATTCAAAAACTATAGTTCTGAATTTAAGAAATTTGTTCAAAGTATTGAACTTTAAAAAGAAGGTTACAGAGGAAATATAGATATCAACTTTTGGTGTATTTTTATTTTGTTTCGTTTTATTTTCTTCATTTTTATTTTTTCTCATTTCTTTATCTCATTAATTTAGTATCCTTTTTTTCTTTTTGTTTTCTTTTTTGATACTTTTCGGATTTTCGTTTTTATAAAATAATGGACAATAATGTATTTAATTAAATTTTGTATTTTTAATGAGCTAGGCACACAATATGCATGCATGCATGGGATGTGCTCACTTTTCAATAAACGACTCTTTCATAGGGTTACTATGGATGAAAAAAAATAATAAAATATATATATATATATATATATATATATATATATATATATATATATATATTAAAATATTCAATATATCATTATACAATATTATCACATTGCACTTGAGGAATGACTGATATTAGTTCGAAACCTGTTTTTTTTTATTATTAGTAGGCCAATGATAATTCTTAGTAAACTATCTTATCAACAATTTTTTTTTTCTCTTTTATATATTTATAAAAATATATATATATATATATATATATATATATATATATATATATATATATATATATATGAAATAAGATATCAAGAAAATAAATCTGATACAGTCAAGAATAAATGTGTGGGGAAATGGTAACATTTTTTTCAATAAATTCAATAAAGAAACTTAAATAGAAAACCACATAAGAAGCTCCCTAGACCATCTTCTTTTCAGATGCCTCGAAACGTTATTGAATCGAGTGTGAAGCAAGTTGGAGCCTTTTTTGGCTAGTGCTATGCCTAGAATCATAGCGCCGTAAGATGATGATGATTATGATGATAATACCATAATTCGGCATTGAAGAATTTCATGTTGTTTTATGAATTGAATCTTTTTCAATATTTTATCAACATCCAGAATATGTATTTGATAGTTCAGTGGAGCCCAAAGGCTCGACTCGGTATTTCAAACTACGTATAATTACCGCTATGTAAATTCCCTTTTGGAAAGTTTAGAGCGTTTGTTAAGTAAATGTTGGAGTAGTCGGATTTAAAAACTTCTTTCATTTTCTTTTTTTTTTTCGCTCTAGAATAGTTGAAGTTTAAATTTAATTTCAATTTAAGGTCATCATAAAATTAGAGGTTGAGTTTTTAATTTCCAGCTGAATGAGACCTCCATATAAATGGTAATACATCAGACATCCTTCTACAATAGCCGCTGGCTGTGGCTCGTTCAAACAAAAGAACATGAAAAGAGTAATGGAAAAATGAAAGAATAATAATTCTTCTAAATGAGTCGGTGAAACAAGTCACTGACAATTTGCCCCGCAGTCGACTGACCTCATAAATCCTCATGAATAATTGGCATTAAGGCACAAACAATATTACTGATTACCATGAATACAATAGAATGCCGGATAACAAATATATTTTTTAGTTAGGTAATTATCATAAAAAAAAATATCAATGTGAGACATAAAAATAGCCTTTAAAATTTTATTAATTTAACATGTTAATACGTACAAAAAAATTAATAAGTATAATGGATAAATGCGATTTACAAATCCTTATAACTGATAGTCACATTACCAAGATAATAGTGATTTTATACACATAAACTCATATTTTTAGGAATGAAGATTTTATTAAAAATACTAGTTTTAGATTTTCAGATCAGTTATAAAAACATTCAAAATTATAAAACATAACCACTTATTTTTTTTTTTTTATTATTTTAAAAATTGTAACATAATGAATCAAAAATATTGATACTCACCAGAGGAGACAGAGCAGTACGGCTTCTTGGAGCTATTAATTCCTAGAATAAATTGGAATGTAATAGAAACAAATAGGGTGGGGTGTAGCTAAGTAATCAGATAATTAGACAATCCCTAAAGTTTTTCTTATGACAATTCAGATTTTCTTTTTATACTGGAAACCAATTTAAAATAGGACTGTCGGATATATTTATCTGATGATTTAAACATGATTTGATTTCAAACGATTATTACATTTTTTAAGTTATTATTATAAGTTATTAAATAAAAAAAAATTTATATTTAGAGTTCCGACGTTTCGACCTGTCTTACAGGTCTTCTTCAGGGCTAACTAAAATTGGATGTGACAAAAAATAAATAAATAAATAATAAATAATAAAAAGTAAATTAGTTTGCCAAAGAATTAATAGTTGTTTACATAATTATAAAAATATCTGAAGTTAATTACATAATTGAATACAAAATAGTAGCAAGGTCCAGTCGAAAGAGACAGTTGTAATAAAATAATTTCAATTGAATAATACAAATTTTAAATTGTGTAAACTAATATAATGCTACAATTTTACAAACAGATTTTTTTTTTTTATAAATAAAAAGGTATAAATAGGATTAAAAATATATATATATATATATATGAAAAGGAGGAGGGTGAGATAGAAAGGTAAAAAGAAAAATAAAGTTGGCATAACAATAAACGAAGGAAAAGGTTGAGGAAATAAGATAAATTCAAATAATTGATTTACTGATTGTAGACTTTTTTAACAATGACTGTTAAAAAAATCAAGGAAAGGAGGGGATGATGACTTGCAGATAGTAAAGACAGGAAGGGGTGGGAGTGGCCAATATTACATATGTAAGGGGGCGTATGGTGGATGAAAACTGAACTAAATGAATGTTGAAAATTATGTTTTTAACATAAGAAAAGAGTAAAAAAGAAAATATCAAACTTCTGATAAACCTGCTCACATTTTTTTTTTTTTAATAGAAGTGTTGTATTGAATTAGTACTACAATCTGTCTTACCTTAGACCGACAATAATTTAACCCTTTATGGGAAAAGTTTTAGACAAAATTATAAACAGTGGTCTAAGCTACTATTTAACGACAAATGACATCATTAGTCATAATCAATTTGGCTTTATGCCTCAAAAAAGCTCGTTAGATGTCCTTTTCAAAACCGTTCAGATAATTAATTCGGCCCTACAATCTAAATTAAATGTATTGATGCTAAAATTAGATATTTCAGCTGCATTCGACAATGCATGGTGCCTCATGATAATGGAAAATTTAAGAAAATAGAAATGCCCAAATAATATATTTCACTTAGTCTCTAGTTTATTCCGTCATAGGTCCGTTGAACTGAAAACAAACCACCATTCCCTCACGCTACAAGGATCTAGGATATCACCAACTTTGTGGAATATATTGATTAATACCATTTTCGAAATACTATTACCAGTAAATGCCCACATAATCACATACGCTGATGACATCCTGTAACTAGATATAGAGAGATCATTTTCTCAATTAAAATTAATGATAAATGATTCACTGGTAATTCTCGATAAATGGTAAAAAAAAAAAAATATAAATTGCAATTTAATTTTCAAAAAATCTTGTTACGTTGTTATTACAAAAAAAACGCCTAACCCCTGAATTGACGATACATCCCAACTCAATAAAAATAAAACAATTAAATAATATCAATTACTTGCGCGTAATTTTCGATAAAAAATTAAATTGGAAGATGCATATTGACCAACAAAACCTTTGAACTAACAAAACCCTAAATAACTAAAATGGGGTCTAGGTTACCATAGAACACAAAATACGAAAACTATCCACACTTCACAAAATAAAAAAACAAGGACTTAATTAAAACGATTACAAGACAGAAAACATAGAAATGGACCTTGACATACATAAAAAGATACATCCTTCATTACATGATAAACTAATAGCAACAATAGACGAGACAGAAACTGACGACCTGCATGCACAAGACATTTACACAGAAGGTACCATAGTAAAGACGCTGAAAATACTGGATGCGCATTTACTCTAAAACGACAATACGCACAATATGATGAACAGTACCGACTGGGTAAAGGTTGCTAAAAGAATCAGGCCGAAAAACAAGCCGTACTGATGGCCTCCGATAATATCATTAAATATTCAAACCAATTTTTGTCAAAAAGATTTAACATTTACACAAAAAAATGTTGATATATAACATTAGAAACCCCACATCTCATGACTTACTGACGGAAAAAATAAGACAAAATATATTGAAATTACTGGACATGGACTTGGAAGTAACAATTAAACGGATTAATGGCCACAGTTAGAATATGGGAAATGAACAAGCCGACAAGTTGGCTAAGGCTGCTTCGAGAAACAGTTTCCTCCCAATTACATATGACAAAGTCCCTATAACGTATATCAAGAGATGCATTTCGGCTGACGTGATAAATGTATGGAATCAAAACTGGCAACAAACTGCAAAAGGACAACTCCTACACAACTTTATTCCAGATATGACACTTACTAACAACGAATAAATTAAAAGTATACATTACAAAATGACCGTTGACCGTTGACCGAACGCGGACAAAGTAATGCTTATATTAACCGATTTCATTTAAATAACTCATCTACATGCCACTGCGACAGACAAACACTACAGACTTTTCATCACATTCTATACAACTGCCCTCTATTTGACAACAAGAGAGTACAGCTTATAAAATCCATACTATTAAAAGGAGACGATTGGCCGCTTCCAGAGAAAGATATTTTAAAAAAAACATGTATATACGTACATGCATGTATTATGCTAATTGCATGGAGCATGTACAGATATTTAAATACACGCTCCTCTTACAGGGTTACTGTAAGAGGGAAAACAAGAAAAAAAAAATCTGTCTTACCTTAAGGGAATAATTTATATAGGTGACAACAAATTCATTTACATAAGTGGTTCGATGTAGTTACCTGAGCCAGGCCAAGGCCAAATAATCATTAATGTTATTGTAACGTGACTGAAATATTTACAACGGTATTACATAAATAAATGAGATACATTGATAGTTTTGGTCACTGATATATTGTTAATCAATATTCAGAGCTCAAAATATTATTAATACCCAACCCTAATTGTAACATTAAATTAATTACAATTCATATTGTCTATGGTTTAACTAAATTAACAACACGAATTCACTTAGAGCTTGCCAAGCTAATGAAATAGAAATTATCCATTTAATAGTGACATCCTATTATGACTGAATGCCTGTATAATTAATGGAGAAAGTGAATGGGTTCGGGGCGGGTCAATTGCTCATTGCATATTAACAAACTCCTGCACTCAGTCATCCTCTTTAAAAATGTGTCTTTTTTGTATGTTTGTTATTAATACGTGTTTAGTTCAATCGTCGGTATGTGATTGCGGCATACTATGAATACCAAAAAATAAAAGCTGAAAGAAAAAAATTAATTAGTCAAATTATTCAAGTAACAGATTTTATAATAATATTTCTATTATTTATAACAGAATTTAAATTTATTATGGACATTTAACATCGAGGGTCTTTAGTGTCCGTCCTTTAATCTACTTTATATTCTTTAGGAGTTTAACTTGGAGTGATATATAAACGATATATAAAAATATATCGGATATTACATAAAATTATATAAAAAACTATGTTTGAAAGTTGAAAAAAAATTACAATATTGCAGTGTGTAATTTACTAATAATCAAAAGAAATCACTGCGAAGCATTAAAAAAAAATAACGAATATGCATAGTTCTTATTCGATTGTGGTTTTTGATTCTTAGTTTTATATATCTTTCTTTATAACTTTTTTTTTTATTAATATTTACGACTTTATACAATAAGTAAAATTGAGAAATTATTACAATGACATGTCAATAACGTGTAAAGAACCACTCACTAGTAGCGCTTCAATAAACATTTTCACTTTAGAAGGTCTCTCGGCCCTCTTTCTTTCAACGACACGGAGGATATTAAATTGAGTGTGAATAAGTCTTTTGTAATTTATTGGAAGCTTTGAACGCTTCTATAGGAGCGAAACTTGTCTTTTAAGTTTCGTATAAAGTAAGTCGTTTGTCCTGATAGAGTCATAGGTAGCGGATCTGTTATTACAGTTACAGTTAATTGTTAGTTTATATTTTATAATTCCTATTGTATTTTATTGTTTTAGAAATGAAATTACTTTGTTACCTTATGGAATACATATTTCAGAAGTTGAATGCGGTAAAAGATGTATTCTTGGAAACCATTTAGTAGTTAACATATTGACTTTACTACTCCTATTTAAAAATATATTTAATGTGTTTTTTAAATATCCACCCGTCTCTTATAATTGTTTCTTTACCGAGAAATTGGTATACATGAAATGTCGGTAGGTATAGTGTTAATAACCAGACAATTAGTCTCTGAGTACAATAATAATAATAATAACATTAAAATGCAAGGAACATTTAAAAAATAAATATTTGATTACATACTATTACCTATTGTAACTGTACTGATCATGCAAATTAATTAAACATGTTAATTTTAACAATTTTAAATAATTAATCAGGAATCACCACAATAACGGGAATAAATAAAACGGATAACAAAAATGAGATAGATAACAAGCCTTGTTAAACGATCGGATGGAAACAAATTATTGGAGAAATGCAATAAAATTGTTTTGGTAGATAATTCTAGAATGTTTTATACCTGCTATTGTTTTTAATATTTTTTTAAATTTAAAAAAATACAGATAGTTTCGGTACTGTCTATTTCGAAAAAAATATACATTTTCAAATTTTTTGGTATCACATCATCGAAATTAGCGTAGTAGTAATTAGGACGAACCCTTAACTAATGATGTACCGCTAATTCACCCCAAAGGAATCGTACTCCATTACTAGAGGGAGGGTTCTCGGGCTGATTTGCATGAACAATCCTACTTTGACGATGAGAATAGCTTGGGGGAGTTTCATTTTAAATGCTTTATACTGATGTGAATATTTTGAGCGTCTTTTCATTAGAATAATCTTTAATTTAAAATATATTGCATTATGTATTAATATATATAACCGAAATATTAGGCAAATAAACTAAAATTCTACACTAGAAGGTCTCTAGGCCATCTTCTCTTTAGACGCCTGTGTGGTTATGGAGTTTGCTATAAAAGGATTGGTATCTGGTTTGGGCTAAATCAGCCACATATGGGACATTCAGATCTTTATAGATAAGGTTATTGGTAAAAAAGTATGAAACATTAAGGATTTTGGATTGTAAAGATTGGATACGGGAAGAATTTTCAGGTTTAGTTGAGCCCCAAAGCTCAACTCCATATGTCCAAATAGGTCTGATGTTATGTAAATGAGTCTTTTATAGTAAATCGGAAGTTTTAAACGTTTGTCTAGTAATCACCGTTTCATTACTGCAAATACAAATTTAAAAAACCAAAACAAGATCTGCTAAGGCTATAATAAAATTATAATTAATTCTTAAAAAATTCCCAAACTGTTTATCATTTCAAAAAACTACTACAGAAAGAATAACATGGAACAATTTTTAGAGGTTACCCCCCTTGGCCGTCATTAATAGTAATATCGTCTTTACACAGTGGGACGAAACCAGTGATTATTTAGACATGCCATTATATAATAAATTTTTTTTTTCAAAAAAATTGGAGTATCGATCACATCCTTTGTACTTTTGTATGTAAAATTATTATTATTATTATTATCGATATGAATGGTTATATTAACACAACAATAACTTATAACAATACAAAATACAGTTTATTAAGAAATTATAACTGAACACTTTTTTTTTTTGTTTTCCTTTCCATTTTTTTTTTTTATATGGAGGCCCTTTCAGTATTATTCTAAAAATATTTTATGTGTTATTATAAAAATAAAAAAAAAAAAAAAAAAAAATATATATATACATATTCTAAAATATATAAAACTTTTATAAATTATACAAAAACTAAAACTTTCAAATATTGTTTTGTTTTTCATAATTGGAAAGGTACAAATAAAATTCAATGTTTATAGTTTAATTAGGTTGAATTACAATATTAGAAGTATATAATGCCTAAAAACGGGAAAATTCGGCCGTATTCGGATAATAATGGAACGTATTTCTCTAATAAAATACCTACAGTATAAACATGTGAAGTCCATTTTTTGGAAACATTGGAGGTTTTCTTCAATACTCATTAATGTACTCGAAATAATCTAAAAGTTACTCCAAATATCATTGTTTTATAAGATCCTAAATTATTCTAATAATAAAACCATTACTACCATTTTTTTCTTAGTTTGAGTAGACTTACTTGGTTGTTTGAGATGATGAGATATAATTATCACTAAAATAAAAAAGCTACAGGAACAATCAAAATCACTAGATACGATTTTGTGTATTTTCGTGTCAATTTTCATTGCTTTTTATCTTAAACACAGCATTTTTACTACGTATTTCTGGAAAATCCCCACAATTTCTTATTCCTAAGAGGTTAGAAGATGGTGCAAAGTGGACGGGGGTTAAATTAAAAAAAAAAAAAATTAATTTTTCGAAACCTCGGGAAATTTAATTTGTCCCATTGTGCGTCGGGGAGATTGCCAATTACGTTATGTGCATTTTTTCAATTTGTTTTTGTTTTGTTTTGTTTTGCAGGTTTCGTTTTCAAAGAAACTCCACATCTAATGCACACACCCGAATACGCAAATTCAGCATGGATCAGGTTTTGACAAAACACTTTTGTGATTTTAGCTCAAAAATAATTTAACAGGTGCAGCAAAGCACATTTTATATTTAATGTCATATAAGGTACTAAAATTCACATTGTGGAATTGGTAATATCATCGACGATAAGTTTTCTTCTTTTTTTTTTCCACCTTGGTGACCTTCTATGCCCTTATTTATTCAGTTATTTTTTCGTTCCGCATATTGATATTATTGTATTATTTATGTCCAAAGGAGAGTAATTTTTGAAACAAAACATCCGAGAGGGATCGAGCATAATAGGTATAATCCAGGTTAAATGTTTTTATTTGATATTAGGAGGAACAGAGTCAAAAGGAGCTCACTTATTAGTGAGATGGAATTATTTAGTACAAAGAGAGTTTAGCTCTTAACTGTTTCTACTCTCGTAATATGGAACTATCAAACTACGCATAACGCCCTGGTGTTCCCAAAAAACGTATTGCTTTTGGCCAACTAGATCACCGGTATACAATGTTCCATGACTAATGTTCTACATTCGTTTTATAGATACATAAAAATTAATTACAAAGTATTCGTGAGATATTAATTAATCATATGTTTACTACAATTAGCGATAACTTATACTGTGCGAAATATTTATGTTAAATTTAATTAAACAAATTCATCTATCACGGTGGCCTATAATTTTTAACGACTCATTATGAAATCAGTTAGCTCAATCATTTTAACCGATAATAATTATTTAAATTTCAAACCCAGCAATGGCTACGTACTTCTGACCAATATCGCAGTAATTGAATTAGATACCTCGAAAATCCTTGATGTGGGATGAAACCAACGCATTTATTAGCTTCGATCCGGTCCCACACACCCTCCCCCGCAGACAAAACCATAATACATGAATTGGGAATAACTGTTATTTAAACGGGAACGGAAGAGGGCATTGTAGCTATCAGGAGCTACATTGTTCTCAGTGAATAATTCACAGTCGTAAGAATGGTTTTTGGGAAGGGGCAAGTAAATACGATACGGCCTGGGAGCGTGTATTTACATTTAGAGAGAACTCTTTATTCCCGTTTCCTCTCACTTTCCGAAACTGTGGCCTCACATTGTTCTTCGGTTTGGTTTCGTAATAACATGGCAGCATGGTCTTCGGCACGGCATGATACCTTACAGCATCCTATAGAACGGTTGCGAACAATTTAGAGCAGAGGTTAGAAATACATTGGAAGAAATACGGGAGGTTCGTAAAAAACAATCCAAGTTGTCACTGGCATGATAATGAATCATCTATATTATTATATAAAAGGGAAAGCCATTTTTCGTTTGCTATCATTAACCGCGAAAACTACTGAACCAATCTGTACCAACTTTTAACCACATCATCTTCAGAGTTCAAGGAAGGTTTAGCGATAATAAAATTTAAAGATTTTCAATTATATTGCCATTAAAAAGTGATAAATATGTAGTGAAGTTTGATAATCGACCGATAGGCGTCGAGCACAATTCGAAAGAGGTTACAAAGATACGGTGTTATATAGAGCTAGATATGGGCCCATTATGCCTTAGAGTTTGCAATGGTAAAACTAGTAAACCCAACTGTACCAAATTTGAACTACTTCTTCATAGTTCTAGGAAAGGTTAGAAATAATAAAGTTTACTATAATAATCATTGAAATGTATAGTCTGGAGAGCCTGAAACGAGGTTTGCCAAACTGTCATTCCTATGATTAGGAATCAAAATCCAAACAGTTGGATCGATAAAATTATCTTAACTAAATTGTATGTCTAATTATGCTTTTACGTACTCTTCAAACACCTAATCAATGCAATTTTTGCCAGATTTAAAATGACTGCAATGCGTGAAAATATCATTGAGGAAATAATGAGTTCATTTATGAGAGCGGGCGAAGCTGCGACGGAGGATGTAGTAGTTCAATAAAAATATAGAAATTTATTTTTTTAAATTATAGTTGTTGTTTCTTAGGGCCTAAACTCTTAATGCAATCCTCCTAGGATTCTATGGAAGGATTATCCTACATGTTGCCAACCTAATCTAAGAAGAGGGGCTAAGTGAAGATTAGTTTCGTAGGTCCGACATGTTATTCCGCCTACGTTTAACAGTTGACACTCTAATACACTCAGCCAACAGAGACTCATTGTGTTTACTCAATACTGATCAAAACTGTATTATTGTTGAAATAAAACAAAAATAAAAACAATTTCTCTATTCGCAACTGACTCGTGTAAATTGTAAGTGAACTGGTACCATTCAGAGCAGGAGCATAATGATGTGATGAAGTGGAGTCTAATGAAGAGGGGGGAGTGAGTGGATGTGTTCCTAGCCCACTCATCATACCTATGCTAAAAAAATATTTGTTAGAATTACTAAAAATTAAACAAAGAGTTAATACAAAATATTAATTTTTTCCTTGATATTGAGGATAAAATATCTTTTTGCAAAATATGCAGCTAAATTATCTGCATTAGAAAGCCATCCTTTAAATGTATTTTTTTCTGAATACATGGCAACAGAATGTAATTTAATTACCAGCAAAGAACACTCAACTTGCTCTCTGAACTCTCTGAACTCACTACAAAAGTTTTTTGCTTCTCTTAGAAAAGTTTTTCAGGACCATAAAATCTTGTACACTGACGCTTGAAATGTGAAAATTCTGTAGTGGGTACGGCTCAACCCGACGGAAAACGAAGTAAGTCTCTTTAAGTTACCTCGAGTCTGCTCCGTTTTCACTGGAGAGGCAACTGCCATTAAGGAAGCACTTCTACACTGCCTGGAAGCCGAATATGAAAAATCAGTAATTGTCACAGATTCAATGAGTTTGTTACTAGCTATAAAGAAGAATCAGTCTCAACATGTAACAATTTTAGAAATTAGTGAGCTTACATGGAAAATTCAAGAGAAACACAATACGATTATTTTTATTTCGGTTCCTTTCCACTGTGGCATTTCTGGAAATGAAAGAGTTGATTCAGCAGCCCAGTTAGCAAGAATTAGTGACGGTGATATTGTTAAAAATATCAACCTTACACCTAAGGAAGACTGGGTGAGGCATGTGAGATGCTCGATTCAAGCCAAGTGGGAAGAGACTTGGAAAACAAATAGGTCTAAATTGTTAGATGTAAAGTCGGATTGCTGAGCAAATAGCAAACAAGTTGTAGGACGTCTAGAAAGGGGGAATCAATTTTTTGCCGCCTGAGAATCGGCCACTGTGAATTCTCACATCTACTTTCTTCGCGGCTTAGAGCCCCCTACCTGCGTCAACTGTCAGGAACCCAGGACAGTACAACACATATTAGTAGATTGTCCACAACTTTCATCTATAAGGGAGAGATTTAAAATTTTAAATACACTGAAAGAAATCTTACAAAATGAAGAAAAATCAGTGAAGGCATTGTTGGATTTTTTAAAGGCTATCAGGTTTTATGGACGGGTATAAAAAAAATCTAAGATGAACTGCCAATGCCCCGAAGAGTAGATAAATAAATACATAAATAAATTATTTCCTGTTTCAGATTATTTAGTCGTAAGATCTACAAATCTAGAATCTTCCAGTTTGGACTAGGAAGTATGCTGAGATTTCAAATCAAAGGCTGCTTATAGGAAATAATATTAGAAATTGTGACAATGAAGTGTACCAACAATGAGTGGACATTAATCGTGATTTTCTAGTGAACAATGAATTTTTTAGTAATTTTTTTTTAAAGAGCATAACAAACCAGAAAAACTATTATTAAACATCCTCTCAAAGGTAGATTAAATCTTTGTCCTAATATTTATTCATCTAGTTATCAAATTATAGATATTAAAATTATTATAAACTGAAAAAACATAATTTGTTGATATAAATAACAATAATGGTAACAATAAAGTCTACGGTTTTCTCTACAATATTTGACAGAGCGATTATTGCTTGTCATAGATTCTGACATTCGTTGGCTTCCGTATTAGATTGCTGATGTTTTTCCATCAGTTAGTCACGATAGGAAAACCTCTGCTTTTTGTATCGATCCATGAATCTTTAAATTACATTAAATGTTTAGAGTAGAATGGAGTATACGTTTTATTACCAACGGAAATATTTTTCACCGAACGAACGATCTAACAAACGCAACCGTAATATAAGCATTTTTGATACGTATCTTTTGCAGACTCGATAAAAAGAAGATAAACACAAAATAGAGAATAAATAACAGATAATGTGTGGGTCAGCTATGGTACTTTATGAAAGATAGTTTCTGTTTCATAGTCTATTTAATAGATAGTAAAAATGACTAGCAGATACGGTAATTATGCTTTTACGTCCGGCTGTTTCAATATTTACTTGTTTAACTGGGAACGGTTAATGACTAAAGACATCATCAGTATGATATATGCAGTTTTATAAGATAATCATTTAACTAAAAATATTAAGTTTAAATTAGAATTTAATTTTTTAACATTGATATTTCCATAGTATAATTGAGAACAACTACCTATTTGACGTCCAAATAACACAATTTTTTTTTTTCTACCTGGGTCAATGTCTTTTAGCTAGGGGTCAATACTTTATGTATGTACTCTTCTTTTATTCAAAAACACAACATTTTGACTTTTTTTTTTTTTATTTTCAAAAACAACATTTTGACACATATTCTAGCTCTTAACGTTGATCAATTTTTTTTTTTAAATTTAACGACAATAACTTTATCAGAAATTTACTGGATAATATTTTTTGTCAATAACATTTGTCCCTAGGACATCTCGTTTAGGTGTTATTTTGGTTTGAATGAAAAATGTCAGGTTTGAAACATTATGTTCTCTCAACTTTCAAATAATCATTGATTGTTGATTCAATTTAATTATTTTTAAAGTAATTTCATTCGGTAGATTACAGGTAGACATGATCTAGTGTTTTTCCCACTCAGAGAAAAATAAAGATTTTTTTGACTTTATTTATTTATCAACACCTTTCTAAAATACAATCAACAACCAGCGGAATGTATGATATAAGAAAACTATGTAAAATGTAATTTTTTCTTCACACTTATTTTTCTTTTATTTATTTAAAACAAAACGACGGGATACTGCTAGTCGTTATTGACTTCTTCAACATTTACGAGACAAACGTTCCAAACTTCCGATTTACTATGAAACTGTAACTGTAACTGACTCATTTACATGTCAGTTATCAGACCTATTTGGGGTCAACGGAACCTTCTAGTTCTTCCCGTATCCAATTCTTACAATCCAAAATCCTTCGAAAAATCCTTAAGCTCTTTACTCCTATTACTGATTTAGCACAAACCAGATACCTATCCTTTCGTAGTAAATTCCATAACCGCACTAATTCTCTTGTCACTCAACTTGTTTCTCACTCCATTCTTGATAATCCATCGAGGCGTCTAAAAAAATGATGGTCTTATTATAAGACCGTCTACAGTAGAATTTTAGCTGAAGTGCTACTAATGAATAGTTCTTTTTAAGTTTTTACATATTATTATAATTGTTATGAACACATTTACTAGATGTGTATTGTACAGTTGTAAATTTCAATAACAAAAAAATAAATAAATAAAATAACATCTTTGGAATTAATTTACTAAAAACTAAGAAACTTGTGAAAGGATTTTTAATATTTTATTTTATGTATTAATGTTCATCTTGTTTAATTAGAAATCGTATTTTATTAATGTATTTTATTTATTATTAATATATGTTTTTAATCATAGCAATAAATTTATACCTCAATCTTGTCGAAAAAAAATTATCCTCCAATACAAATATACGTTTCTGACAAAGACTGTTTAATTAATAAGGCATCTTTAGTTGAAACAATGGTTCTTCGGAATCTCCTTTGAGAACGTAAACCGATTAATATCGTCAATAATAAACGTTAATGCAATATAGAACAGGAAAGGAGAAGTACAATATTGATAAACAGAAGCTGTTCCTAAAGGCTACTATTGACACAATATTGCCATATCAAAGCTCCTTGACGTCTGTATCATAAGTGCCCGATGGCAGTCCCCTTTATTGAGCCGAGAAGCCACTCCAATGGGGACATTTCTCAGTCCCACCCAATTGTATCGGCTGCCATTTCAAATAGATTTTCAATTATTATCTTGAGCGGGTCAAATGCTGAAAGTTATTTTATACTTATATAAATATATACAAATATATAATATATACATACATACATTATAAAACTTCATTATTAAATTATATTACTTGAAACTTTTAAATACTTATAATTCGTATGGCCCATCCATCGAATCTAATGAATAATTAAAATTACCACAAATCATGGTACGAAAATATCCTTCTCAGATGTATGTATTTATTTGTAGTAGGTTTGAGTTACCTCCTGAAAGTCATACTTCCTATTCATACCCTTTTCCTGAGCAGAAACCCATCAAACTCAATCTCTCAGTCATAAATCTATGAGTTATATTTGACGAAACCGTATCCTGGAAAAAACACCTATCCGAACCACTGCACCATCTCTATTCTAACGTGTATCAATTGCGTTCCCTGCCTTCTTTCTTTGAAACCAGTAGGTCACTTGCCAATTTTCTCACCTCACAAAGCGGAGACTTTGATTATTACTCTACTGTATATGAAAGTTTTTTTTTATGGTATCTCGAGACCAAACTTAAAATAATGCTTAATTGTTTCATTCGTTTTATTTTCGTGATCCCAAACACGCCCATCTGACGCAATGTTTAAGCGGAATTAAATAGAGCATACATTCTTACCACCACTAGTATTTTCTGGCATTCTTTCTGCACTACACGATCCAATCTCAACGCCCAACTATCATTTCTGAACTCCTTCAGTTCAAATCTTCAGTTCTTACCCACCATATTGGTTAATATATACTTGCAATAGGTTTGAGTTACCCTTTTCTTGAGCAGTGATCCTCAAATTCTACCTCTCAGTCAAAAATCTTGGAGTCAGTTTTTACGAAGCCGTATCTTGGAAAAATCCCGTATCCGAACCACAGTACCACGAAAACCACCGTATTTCCACCGCCTCATCCCTGTTCTAAAGCGTCTCAATTGCGTTATCTACTAATTGATTTGTATACAAATCAGATTTGTATACTACTTATTGTTCCGCTGCTTTCGACAGATCTTTCCTTACCCAATACTCTTCTCTATGTAACTCCATACCTTTCACCATTCGCCACTTTCAAATATCACTTCTTTAACCACCTACTATCCATAATGATCCATGATAGCCTGTCAACTGTCAATAACCACTTTGTTATACATAAAATGTGAACAGTTCGAATTCAAATACTTCAGTTGATTTTCATTAATATTTTGTAGTTTTTAATTTTAGTATTATTTTTTGTTCTTTTTGTCTAAATCTTATTATTTAATAATCTTTTTGAGGCTCTAAATGACCCTGACTGTACATTACTTTCTATTTTTAAGATACCTCAGGTGACAGAGTGAATAACACAAAGTTTTAATTTATGTATATGTAATACAACTAGAAACCCCTTCTGGGCTTCACCCTCTCTCGTAAGAAAAGAACTCACAAGGGGACGTTTGCAGTTGTAACTCACAGATTCGAATGCCGATTTTTGTGTGGGTAGTAGGGACCTATAATAGTGCAAAACTAGAGTTATAGCCGCCAATGAGCATTAGGAGCCGAGAAAAAGAATAAAATATGAAAAGCACGTTTTATTTTTTTTCTCAGCTTTCAGTCAAGATAGAGAAATGATTCTTTCACGTTTAATTGCAGTTATGTATAGTATTAGATATAAAAATAGTTTCGTAATTCTCAAGACACCACCCGGCTTTAGGGTCCTCAAAAACTCTAAAAAAATGACAAAATTGCAAGGAAATCCGCTGTAAATCAGTGGATTTTTTTTTCATGAACAACTGACCTCAAATCTCGATTCAACGCACCATAAAACCCTTATATGTGAAATTTTACCAAAATCAAAAAATATCGATTTTTTACCCCTTTCGAGGAGGTTAAAATTTTGAAGTTGAGATTTCATCAACAATTTCTAACGGCCATAACAACTGATGCGTTCAACCGATTACAGTATTAATAGCATCAATAGAATCAGCATATATTCTGCTTTTTATCCATGCTTATAACATTGGATTTTCTCCAGATTTTAGTGGACAAAAACTGATGTGAATGAAAAAATCCGAGGTCAGCTATAACTTGAAATATTTCAATAAGGGGAAATCCTGCGACCTCCGGATTTAGGCTAAACTATGCAGTTTTACGGCTTCTAGATGACCTTAAAATTTGGTTTTAATCGGTGGCGAAATATGTGAAATAGCACAAATTATTTACAATTTTTCAGAAATTGACAGCCCCTATAAGCCTTCTAAAATCCTGCAAAATTTTAAAGGTAAAAAAAAATTATTTTTGATTTCGAGAAAATTAAGTTTCTACATATTTTTTGAGATGAGGAATCTGGAAATAATATCAGTTTTTAGTTTAAAAATTTTCCTCACCTATATTATATAAATAAGTTGTCAGATAATTTTGACAAATAATCGAAATTTTATTTGTATATCGATAAAAATCTTGTATTGAAGTATGGAATTGAGTACTATTTCTTCAATGATATTTTTACGCATAGCAGTAATTTTTAATATGGTTGAAATAGCAGATTAGGTGTTTTAATATTACGTTAAATCGTAATTGGAAAGCCAACTACAATATTCACCGCACTAAAGCGTTCCGAAAATACAAAACATATATGTGCTTTTTTTTAACTCACCCTAGTGAAAATATAGAATTTAAAAAAAAAGAAAAGAGAAACAAGGTGATTTTTAAAGCGAAAAAGTTCTGTTCTGGTGTCAGCTGTTCAGGTTTGGGGTTTGACTTGTTAATTTTACATCTGTTCCTGTAACTTTTTTTGTGTAGTAGGAAATGGTAGAGACAGAGGTATATATTTTGTATATATAGATGTTTGTTAAAAATGTATCCTGACAGTTAGTTTATAAGTCATTGACATGTAATCATTTTTAATTCTCTCTCTTTTACTTAATGTAATTTTTTTTATAGTATCAAATTTTAATGAAATTAATGATTTTGATGGGATTAAATAGAATAATTATAAATAAAGGAAACTACTTCAGCAAAACCTTAGTGTCCTCGACTCTACAAAGGACAATTTTTAAAAATTTCATGGAAAAACTTTCCATTTTTCAAATTATTTTCTTCAATCTCTAAAGTTCTACTCACCTTTATACTCCTCCTTGCAGGTTAAAATGGAAGTGGACTCATTTTTTTTTTTTTATTTCAAAACATCTTTATTAAAAGATAAATAGTACATTGATACATATATCATTAAAATAAAATGTATCTAGACAGAGTTTTACAAAATATCATCCTTTTGGATGTTTTAATGTGATTGAATGTTAGAAAAAAAAACATAGTGTTACAGATAAATAGCGACATTCAGTGACGATGTTACACTGATATTAAGGTAGTAACAAAGGAAAAAAAAAAAAAAATATAACTAATTAAACAGATAGGAAAAAAAAAAAAATAATAAAATAAATAAATAAATAGAAATTAAAAGAGAGTTTTAAGACGGGAATTTGTCCTTCCATTCCAGTTGGTTGGCTTTGAAGGAGGATTTAAAGAAGAAAAAAGAGGATTGGATAGGGTAGGTAGCATTTCGTAAAATTTGATGTGACAACGTTTTATGTACTGAACAGGGTTTTCTAGATTAAATCGAGATGCAAAATCAGTCAGTCGGTCTGTACGCCAAGGTGACTGTCTTCGTATAGTCATTAGTGTTCTATTTTGGAGTCTGTTTAATTTATTGATGGTATCTTGAACTAAGTGCCGAAAAAGAGGAGCTGCATGAAGAAGTCTAGGACGAAGGATAGCTTTATAAAGAAGAAGTTTCAATCGGACAGATAAAGTTGGAGAGCGAAAGAGATGCGAAAGAGAAGTGAATGTTTGTCGAGTGAAGTTTAGACGATGACGGAAATGACTGGAAAAGGTTAGGTGTCGATCGAGTCGAACACCAAGGTAGTTAATAGATGATACAATCGGAATTTCGGTATTATTAAGCTTGATTGGCTGGATATTTTTCTTTGGGATTGGCGGGAAAACAAGAAAACTATGGCGTCAGTTTTAGAAGGATTTATACAAATACCTAAATTGGAAAGGGAATCTGAAATTTGTTGAGCCACCGCTTGTATATTTTGAAGGGCTTTTGTAGTGCTGATGGAGGAGCTGTAGATCGCAATATCGTCGGCATAAGCTGATATTTTGACGCGTGGGTAACGAGTGCCGATGACATTTGCTGTGTAAATGGAGTAGAGGATAGGAGAAAGTACAGAGCCTTGTGGAACACCAATCCGAGAGGGCTTATATGAAGACAAGGAGTTTCCAACTCTATAACAAAAGGAACGATTTGAGAAATAAGACCGAAGTAGATTAAAGAGGAAAGGAGGAAATTCGTGATGAAGAAGTTGAAGAAAAAGATTCTCATGTTGAACGCAATCAAAAGCTTTTGTACAATCAAGGGAGATCATAGCAGTAGCGTGATTTTTAAGAAGGGCAGTGGTAACATAATGTTGTACACGTGAAAGTGAATGTACAACATTTAGACGAGGTTGGAAGCCTGTCTGTTCGTAAGGGATAATTGAGAGTTCATAGCAATGAGTTTGAATATGCGGGAGCAATAATTTTTCAAAAAGCTTTCCTAAATGGGAGAGGAGGCTAATGGGACGGTAATGATCCGGATTTAAGCCAGTTTTATTAGGTTTCAAAAGTGGTATAATAATGGCTTTTTGCCATGAGCTGGGGAAATATCCAAGAACTGAGCAATTGTTGTAGATGGAGGTAAGATAATTTAAGGTTATGCGAGGAAGATGGCGGAGAAGAATAGCCTGTATATTATCTGGCCCAGGTGCTTTCTTGGGTGCCATTCGAAATATCGTTGCTTTAACTAATTTAGCATCAAAATGGGGTACATCGGAAGATTTAAATGGCAGAAAAGGAGGAACATAAGGAAGAGGTGCAGAAAAATGTTGAGCATAATGATCACAAAGAGCTTGTGCTTGCTCTTGTGCTGTAGGAAGCGGAGAGTGTAAAGTGGGAAGGTTAATAGGAAGGCGTTTATGATAAGATGATCGCGATAACTTCCAAAATTTTTGTAAATTTTGGGAGGCAGCTGTTATTTTATTTTCCCAGATTGAGTTTTTTTTTTCCATTTTCTGTAAAGCTGGGAGATTTGTTTTGTAACAGAACGGAGAGCAATGCGGTCTTCTGGTTGATGGCATCTCCGCCACCTATTTAGCAAACGATGACGGACAGATATTAACCAAAGAATATGTTTCGGAGGTGTTTGTAATACTAAAGGTTTTGGTTGGAAAGTAGGGATAGAATGAGAGGCTGCTTCTTGGAGCAAAGTGGTGAAACGATCAACTGCGTTGTCTATATCAGCCGTGGTTGGTATATCAGGTAAAGGGGGCAAGGAAGAAGGAGAGTTTTTGAAAAGAAAGGATTGAAATCTTATCCAGTCAGCTTTAGAATAATTGTAATGAAATGAAGAGTTGGGGGGGGTGCTAATAGAGGATATGTGATAGACTACTGGGAAATGATCTGAAAAGGAAATGTTGTTAAGAGTATAACAATAAGTAATAAGATGAGGTGCATGGGTATAAAGTAAATCTATTGTACTAACATGGCCTCGAGAAGACTGAAATGTAGGAGAAGAAGGGTAAATAATAGTTCCTGGAAGTTGTGCGATGGCTTTTCCCCCTCGGATTGGAGGAAATATTATTCCACATTTGATGTCTGCTATTAAAATCTCCTATCACAAACGATGATCTTGGAACAGATTGAAGGAACTGGGTGAAAGGTTTCACTGGAGAAGAAGGACGAGCGTAAATTCCATACAGCTGATGAGGGACTCCATTGACATATAAAATTATACCCAGAAGTTGAATTGAAGGATGAGGGGATGTGGTTTGAAGAAAGCGATGTTTAATGGAATTGTGAACAAATATGGAAACATCAGTAGTATGATAGGAAGAATAAGAGAGAAAACGAGTGTTTACGGGAAGTGAACCAGTATCAGTAAGAATAAGAATATCAGGGCGTGCAGAAGTGAGAAGGGCGTGAATACCTGGAATGAAAGGAGAATGATTAATATTAAAGTTAACTACCTTAATCTCAACCATTAATGTCCATATTTGATGAGGCCTGAAGAGTGATAAGAAGTGGCTGAAGAGAAGCAGAGAGCTGCTGGATGCTTACTAAGAGAGCCTGGAGTTGAGTGACAATGGGCTGAAGCGTAGAAGTGATGGTTTGTTGTATTATCGGAGTTATCTGCTGAAGGAATGAAACTGCTGGCTGAGGAGAATGCGCTGAGCGAACATGTGTGCGAGATGGCTGCGGTGCCACGATATTAGGAGCTGAAGTTCGTGGAAGATTTGGAAATTCTTCTGAGGATAATGGTGGCGGTAGAGATGATATTGTAGGCTTGACAGGTTTATTTTTTGCAACATTTATGTATTCCAAACGTCGTGTGCATTGTCTAAATGAAGCTGTGTGCTCTTGATTACATCCTGCACAACGAAGTGGGGAGTCTTGAGGGCAGTCTTTTAATTCGTGATTGCCACTACATTTCACACATTTAATAGGGCGAAAGCAGTAGGTGGAAATGTGCCCGAAGGATTGGCACCGGAAACATTGGCGAATTCCTTCTGATGGTCTTTTTCGTGGTAGTTCGACCCTGTATCTCATGCGATTGACTGATCCGGGAGCCTGGAGATTTTCAGGTTTTACTGAAGGGGATGTGGTGACAATAATCTCAGGGAGATCCATTTTGGTTCCATCTGAAAGTGTTTTCTTTAGTCTTCGTATAGATTTGACGCCAGGAATGGCCAAAAAGGTCCTGTTAATATCTTCTAAAGGAGGAAAGTCAGTTAAAAAGCCGGTTATGAAATATTGTTTATCATTGGGTCCGGATCCGTATGTATGATGGCTGATTTCTTTCGAAGTGAGCCAATTCATGATTTCTGTTCTCTCTTCAGTATTTGCGGGATGTAGGCGAATGTCTCCAGATCGTAGTGAGGAGAAAGAGGCGGTTATATGAGGTCGAGAGTTGAGAAATGTTAATAATTCATTTCTCGTTATGTTTGAAATAATAATTGGTGGAATCTTTGGAGGAGAATCAGATGAAGAATGTGTAGAAGTTGATGTATTTAGTAATGGCCTTTGGTCAGGATGAAAATGGTCTAAATTTAGATCTGGAATTAAATTTCCATAAGAGTTGGGAAGCGCTTGTCTTTTGGCTGCCGTACTAGACTCGTCAGGCGGCCATGGCCTCGCCCTGTTCGCCATGGCAACCAACTATAATAAAGCTTGTTAATTACCTGTTTGGAGCTTCAATCCTAACCTCTCTAAATTATAACTAATTATTCTTCTTTAAAGCTGTCTATAAATAATATATAACTTCTTTAAAATGATCAATTTATCTAATAGTTAGAGTTAAAATGATAATATGAAATCTAAAACACTTCGTAACTTGAAGAAAATCAAAACAAACACAGAGAAATACTACAACGTGTTCTAGCTTTCACAGATCATATGGTACTGGACTCATATTATTAAAATATCTCATATTTATAACTATATATATAGCCTAACTCTCTTATTCGGAATGCTTGCGGATATAGCGCGCTCTCTCTGCCTCTATTGGAAAGATTGAGAAACCATTATATTTTGTAAATTTATCTAGACTACTCAGAAGCCTTCCGAAAGCGAGACAGAAACTTACAAAACATACTGACATAATTAACCTAATCCGACTCTCTCTTTCTCTCTCTCTCTCTCTCCCTCTCCCTCTTCCTCTCCCTCTCCCTCTCTCTTTCTCTCATACTAATTGATAACTATTTTTATAAATTTTTTTTTTTTTTTTTTTTTTTTTTTTTTTTTTTTTTTTTTTTTTTTTTTTTTTTGTTTTTCTAAGAGAATTAAGTTCTCAATAAAAAAGACACACACACAAATAAAAACTTTCTTAGTGTAATAGTGGATTTTAATATCATTTCAAGAACATTATAAACAAAAACAAATAAACGAACCAAAATTGCGCTGCGCTTTTGAAACTGCAAATAAATGCACGGTTGTGAAAAATGTCTACTCCCTTTATCTTTTATACAACACGTGCAGAGAAAACAAAAATTTTTGTTCATCCACGTGTGATACAATCCAGCACGTAACAAATGGATTTGGCTCCCCATCCCACAGGAGGGTGGACACTGTAAAAGTCATCGGACGAGCTACATGAATGATAAAAAAAAAAAATAAAATAAAAAAAAAAGCGTGGGATTCATATTTTAAACATAAAACAAGACAAAACAAACCAGTCCGAGATCCCGAACAGTTGTCCTGTTTGATGTTTGATGAATCATATATGACTACACTATTATAATTTTAGACAACTTTGCTTAAGCAGTTCCTCAGCATTATGAGCTGTGTCATCGCAGTTTCTGATATTTTTTCGATTATATCGATCGACTCATAGACATTTTTTGTAATAAAATTACAGTTTCAATAGCTATAGAGCAAGGAATGGTGAGACGGAGTACTTGTTACATAATTTTTAAATTCTGAGAGGGTAATGGCAATTGAAGAACTTTTCTCATAAAAAAATTATTTTAATGCACATTTTTAGTGATTGTTTTACCTTAATGATTTCCTCGAGCAATTATTTCATCATGTCACAAAATAAGTGACAATATTAGTGTTGGGTTTGTTAATTCACCAGAAAAAGATAATTTTTCGAAAGACCAAAATAAGAAGGAATAGAAAACAAAAATAAGTCTCCTTCATTTTATGAATGTAAATATTAACTTAGAATAATAAGAAAATGCTATTCTATGTGTACTAACATTCCTTAAACTGTACGGGAAATCATGTTATTAATTGACGATCTGGTTTCAAAATATGTTTAGTATGCAGGGTCTCTCTTAGTGAAAAAAAAAAAAAAAAAAAAAAATGAATGAAACTAGATCAAAAATGAAGAAAAATGCCGCAGACCTTACGTTTCTATTCCAATCCATTGGAGATATACTATAATTCAAAGACTTTTTTGAGGAAAATACGTTTTATGCCATGAAAGCTGCAATATCTCCCATTTGATTAATTATTTTTCAAATTTTGGTCACATTTTCAGATTTATCATTACAATTCCTATATAATCAGAGTAAATTTATTCTTGAATTTTTCAAACTTGAGAGCGAATAACAGCTTGATCTTAACCTTATTTAGGGAAGTTGCATTGTCTTATAAAACTTCAACACTCGCTTTTCCAAAAAAAAAAAAAAATAAAGAAAAAAGAAAATACACAAAACTGCAAATCTTATAAAACGTAGAAAGTTTAACCAGCTTTCATATGATATAATCAAATTTATGATTTCGTATCGATTTTACCGGGAAATTCTGTTATAAAACATGGAAAAAACCGGGAAAAACATGGTGTTTTCATTTGGCATATAAATCAATTTCTTTTTTTAAATAAGACATTATGATAATTGCTTAATGGAATTAAGCCTTAATGAAAAAAATATTTTTGATAACAAATAAAGGAAAACTGTCAACAACACCAGATCAAAGAATTTTATGTTATTACAATTATTAATTTCTTATTATCATTAAGGATTTATTTTTATTAGATTTTCAATGTCAGGTTTAAAACCCCAGATTTTCGTGAATATTATTACATAGGGATAAGGTAGCTTTCGAATTATCAACTTATATTTTTTCTTTTTAATTTTTGTATATTTTCGTTACTCTTGATGCATTATAATGAATACAAATGACTCGACGATAAGCCACTGCTGGATGCACACCTGATGAGGGTTTTAACAAAGAAGATCTCGGGCCATTTTCTTATCTGGTGCATAGTAAGAGCACGGAAATCGTTATATGGAAAGTGAGAATATGAGCAAGAGGTACAGTATTCACCTTAATCAATAATAAATAAAAACTAATAGTTTATTATTAACTATTTAACAAAATTAATTATAATACATATATATATCTACTACCATTAAATGATTTGAAAAAAAATCTAATTAATTCAGAGTAATTGAGAAAGTAACAATTATTGTTGAATACCATTTCTAATTTATTTGACTATGTAAAATTGAGAGTGAGGTTTTAATTATCAGACATATCGTTATAATTACTGCTAAAAACACCACAGCCTGAGGTGATGAAATAACGACACGATCTGAAGTTCTGAAGTAGTTTTCCCAACTTCTTCCAGATTCGGTTTGTTAATTATTAACAAAGTTTCAAAAGACATGTGTAGGTATATAAATTAAAGTTTAATGAAACTAGTAAATAAATATTGCTGCTAGATAAAATTATGTAAATGTAATAAATTTAATTATATTTTTATTCTATTGTTTTGTTTTTTTTAATTTTATGTTGATCTTTCTAGTATTTATTTCATGGTTAGCGCTAATAAATATTTCAATTTATTTTTTTCTGGTCCTTGATATTATAAGAATCCCCATAATATTTTAGCTTTATGTTAATAATTCAACGCTTCTTACCCTGGTTTCACTTTGATTCTTGATGATTTTTTCAAATACATAAAAAATCGTTTGCGATTTAACACCCTCAAATCATTGTCTACTACCTATTTTTTGTTATTTTTTTTTATAACGAAAGAATAAGAATCTGCCTCAATGTGGGGAATAAGTAATATTGATGGGTTAATGGTTCTATTCACACAATATGTACAATTATAAATAAATACAAAGAAAATATTAACAAAAGTGAATAATAAATAAAAATAAGTAAAGAATCTATACAACACATAAAGTGAACAAAATCTATAAATAATATAAATATAAAAAACAATAATATTAGTAAAAAGAATAAATTAAATTAAATTTAAAAAATACATTCATACTTTATTTACCATATATACACATCTGATGGATCTCCCAACCAGACTTTTCACTTCACTTATAGAGAGACAAGTCAGGTCTCAAGAGATCTCTGCTGTGTCACTGGTGTAAACTACCTAGGATGAGAAGAATCTCATTACTTAACTTCAAATAGTATTTGCTCTGGAGTATATCTGATAAATCATAAATAAATGCGTTGGATAGTGTTGATATTAGAGCTGAAACTTGCAGAACACCTGTGAATATATATTTTGGATTAAGATTATTTTGTTTTTCTGGAAGAGCATCATCATTAAATATAAATGTAACATGTTAATGACTTCTAAAGCAATTAACTACTGGAGAATGAAGGTGAAACAAGTGTGAGAAACGTTGATTCATTAACATAAAACGTATTAGTGATCCGTATAATACAGAGGACCACAGAAAATAAATTGAAATTCTTATTTGCACTATCCATGAAATAAATACTAAAAAGATAAAAAAAAAAAAAAATAGTATTTAAAAAAAATAATAAAATAAAAAAAACAATTTATTTTATTCGCACCTTAATTTTATCTAGCGGTAGTATTTAATTAGGTACTAGTTTCATTAACTTTTAATGTATTCACCAACACATGTCTTTTGAAACTGTGTTATTAATTAACATGTGATTAAGTTTATTTGTGACAAAATAAGGAGCGATGAGGATTTTTCGGAGTATTTTAGATTTTAAGGACTAATTTTAGATTAACTGAAGTATATGAGATGAATTATGTAGTTCAGTGGAGCCTCAGAGCTCAATTCAGTATATCTGACTAAGTCAAATTATAGATGGGATTTGTGGTATGAGTCTCGATGAAGTTTAAACATAAAAAGCATCATTTCCTTTTAAGTATAGTGGAATAAAAATAAGCTATCCTATCCTCATCGGAAGCTCCACTCACACCTCCAACCACCTGAAGTGGGAGTCGATATTCGCATGTAAAGGAGGCATACATCGATAGCTGACGAGGGTACGTCAGGAAGTGGCGGGTACTTGGCGGTGACTGTTCGTGTCCGGAACCCATCTCCCGTCCCCTCCTGCCACCTTTTAAATTAGCAGTTCCTTTCTTTATAATCGTCTCTTATTCTTGACCCACTTCTTCTTCTCCTGTCTGCCTATCTCCTAGTATTCTGAGAACTCTACACTTACTATTCAAATAAATATTTGTTAAATTTATCGTATTCCAATGCTGGTAATTCAATTTTAAGGTATTTTAAAAGATTTATTTATTGATATTTGCATATGTATAAAGACTAACATACCCCGCCGTAGCTTCGCACATACTCCGCTCTCATAAGTAGAGAACTGAGATAACTTTAACTAATAATTGGATCACTTGAGGTACGCATAATGGTATAGAATGATCAATTAAATATGATAGATGAATTAATTGCCAATTTTATTGGAATTATTTTATTAGAATACTAGTTTAGAATGCTAAACATTCATCTTCAGTTCTAAAAAATTCAAATGTTAGTTTGATTATATATACTAAAGTTTTTAAAAATGTAAGACAAAAAATCGAACACTGGTACTCAACTGAGATTATCTTACATATATTTAAAATATATACATCGTGAAAAGGGGAAGGGGGCATGCAGGTTACATTTTCGGGGTTTATCAAGGTATTTCCTTATGACTCATTGGGTTTTTCGGTTCCTATTGGAAACAAATTTAAAATGTGGCTATTGGAAATGTTTGTCTGGTAATTTAAACAGAAATATGTATCGGTTTTAAACGACATTATTATTTCTAATGATTTATAAATATTTAATTTTCAGTCTATTTTCTACAGTAAAAAATAATCTAAAATTTTTAGTATATATAACCCATGCAATATGCTGTGTTAAAAAAATTTGTATCTTTTAAGACTGAATATGAATGTCTAGCATTCGAAACTAGTTTTCTAATAAAATAATTCCAATAGAAGTGGCAATTAATTTATCAATCCTAATTCTAATAATTAGTTAATCGATAAAAATCTTGTATTGAGGTATACAATTGAATTTTTTTTCTTCAATGACATTTTCACGCATAGCAGTAATTTTTAATCAGGTTACAATATCAAAGATTAATTGTTTGAAGATTACGTAAAAGCATAATTGGACATCTAATTTTTAATTTTAAAATATGAGTTGGTCATCTAGATGGACAGACTATTAAAAAAACTCTTGCGGATAATGGACTGCATTATCAGTACTAACAGCTTAAGGCCTATAAAATATATTCTAACACAAAATACCACTAACAATCGACATTTTGATTTAGTAATTGTTTTATTTAGCAAAAAAAATAATTTCATTGATTACGTCTGATGGATTTTAATTTCTAACAATAAAAGTATATGTGGACAGTGTGGCAAACCTCGTTTCTGCCACTCAATATCGTACTATTAGACTTTTATCTTTGCTAACTTTATTATTGCTAAACCTTCCTAGAAATAGGAAAATGATGTAGTTTAAATTTATTATAGATTATACATGCATCGATCGATTTTCAAACTTCACTGGGATCCACATTTCAGTACACATATTTAATTTTTTTTTAATAATACAATAGAATACATATCCAACCGTCATTATAGGTTTAAACGTCTAGTAGACGAATCTCTTTTATATATATGTGGTACTTGTGAATAGTTAATTAAGTACACTTTGTGTGTTTGAGGATTTTGGGTTACGGGTATCAGCAGAGTGTTAATGTTTTCTCTTTATATATCCCCAATCGATTTAGTTATGAAGCTATAACAGAGATTATTACTAATTCTTGAATCATTGTCGAAAAAATTGCGCTTTTCCAAAAATGCAATTTTTTCACTTAACCAACTATTCACTAGTGCGCTGATACACTGCTGGTAAAAAGTTTAAAATAGCCTTTAGCCAAAATAGTAAATTTATAAGTTTGATATTTTTAATGTCTCTTCTCTCTCTTTACCCTTTTTCTGTATATGTTTTATTTTGTTTTTTTATTTAAGAGTAAAAACACTTTCTCCTGTGATTTTTTTTGTTTTAAAGTAGATACCAAGATATTCCACGTTAGAAAAAAACCCACTAATATAGTTAAAATTTAATTAAATTTTAAATGATACAAGAGAAAATTCTTTTGTCTTCATTTAACGCCTCTAGAAAATTTCATTTTTTTTTTTTTTGTTTTCTCTGATATATGCATTTTTTTTTCTTTTTTCTGTTGGAGATACTTTAACTCGAATTTCAGATCTTTCTATGGATTTTCTGTTGGAAAACAAAATTGTTGATATAAATATGAGGAAACAAATTGTTTCAAATTATGTATTGGAAACTTTATTTTAATTTTTTCCTTAAAGGCAGATGTACTTTAGAAGGAAAATTTTTGACTTGTTGACTTGTTAAATGATGGAATCACCAAAATAACAATTATCCCAAAATATCTAATCTAAAAGAATCAAACGGAGAGCTTTCTCCTTTTCTCCGTTTATTCCAGGCCTAAAAGCCAGAATTATTGAGTTAAAAAAAGTCCTGAACAAAGTTGATTTGGCAAAGTTTAGTATATAAGGAAAGACCGGAGGAGAAGGCAAAAAGTATATCTGATCTTGTTAATGCTTTTCGAGGAAAGAGATTTGATTAAGATGAACTAATTCTAACTTATTCCTGGATGGTTGAGCGAGACCTAATGCCCACTTTGAGGAATCCTCAATCAAACAAACTTGGCCGCGGGAAAACTCACCCCGCTCCGAAATCTCATCTCCTCCATCATCCGCATAGTTTACATTTTACTCCCTTTTTCCCTTTATTTTATTCTTTGGGCCCTTATAAAGGGTGCCTTGTGGTTTTAATTTCCCCTCAAGTTTCAGTTAGTCCCGTTCAAACAGAGTTGTTGAAAAATAATAAACCAGAGTTAGGAAGCGGATATCTGATATAGATCCTAGAAGTTTTTAGACCATCCTGAATTTATAGGTTTGTAGAATTTAAAAAAAATACAATTTATATATAACTTATAATTATAGTCGATGATTTAAATATTTTCTAATTTTAAATCAATATAGAAATAAAGAAACCTTTCTGCTGGGATAGTGTCCCTTTAATTTTTGTAGAATTAAATTACATAACAGAAAGAAAAATCATACCTGGCTTAGAAACTCTTAAAATAAGAGAAGATAAATTAAAGTCCTTACTGTCATATATTTTATGTCATAAATCCAAATAGATTTTCCCTGGTTAACAAACATTGTAATGCTACATAAACCATTGATTTAAAAACACCACAATAAAAATATTCCATATCCAAATATATTTATATAAAAACATAAAAAAAAAATTTATTATATAACAAATTATAGACGAAAATGGGATCCACGAAAGAACCGTTTACAAGAAAAACCGCATATACAAGAAAAATTGTCTTGAAATTTCGCTAGTCTTTTCTCAAAATTAAACTGTCAAATTTTACTATATTTGAGGTATCAGCTTTCGAAAAAGATTAATTTTCAGGACTAATTTTACTACTACACCAATCTTTCAACTCTAATGATATGAAAGTCTATGAGCTGTTAGTCTATTTGGACCACTTGGACGGGTTACAGATATAGGAACATCGCTTGGAGAAGTGTTTTGAGTTACAAGGAGACATTGTTAAAATATAAAAAAAAAATCAGAAAAAATGTCTTGTGTCTTTGTTAGGTCGAAAACTTTTCTGACCACCCTCGTAGCTATCTTTACTTATTGTTAGTTATACCTTTAGTTTAAAATAAAGAAATAGATGTGTTTTCAACAATTACAATTAACAACATTGAACGTAATTTCTGAAACATTTCCTTGATTTAAGCTATGCCCCTGTTTCTTGCAATAATTTAAGCACGTTTTCTTCTCTCTGCATTGAATAAGATAGTTGCAAAAGATTCATTTCACATAACTAAACACGCTAGAACGTAAACAATAAACAAGTAATCAGTAACAGTTACTTGAATTGTCTCAATCAAAACCCTATGTTTTATTCAAAAGTGATTTGCAGTAGTGAAGTAAAAAATACCCATAATATTGTAAAAGAAACAATCAAGTGAAAAAAAAAAATATATATTTCTAATATCCATTTATGTGAGATATTGAGCCCGTTAGAAACGTTTGAACCTCTCGGTTTCAAGTTGAAAGATTCCTTAATAATGAAGTCAGCTAGATCTTGTTTATTTAAGATCATAAAAAATTGTGTTATTATATATTTATTTTTTTATTATTATTATTTTATTATTGAAATACTTTAAAAATCAGAAAAATGATTCAATAGGGATTCAACTAATGTCCTATATCAATTTTTCAAAAGATGAACTCGTTCAATCTTTAAGTGGTTGTCAACTTCATTGAAAAAGTTTCTGAAATATTTTTTTGTTTAATACATGATTTCCAAAAATAAATTACTATCATATCCTCATCTCCCTAAATTAGTCATCCTAACTAATTATACCATTTCCTCGGTTGGAAGAAAAGGAAGGGAGCACGTGGCCCCGAGTCCTGATGTGTTTTTAACACTTCCTATTTCATTGGTGGGGTTGGCTCCCGGCCTAACGATACAGCTTGCTCCAGGATGTTGCCCATTCTCAAGAGATATATCCTGTCCAATTTTTCTGATAGTCTCATCGATCCTCCCTTCGTTCTATTCAGTGCTCATCCACGCAATAGTTGGCAGCCACTTCCACCGCTCTGGAGGGAAACACAGATCTTTTGTTGAGAGGTAGATAATAAGGAGAGAAGAGTCTGAATGCAATGATTAATTACGTGCTCTCTGATTAATGAAGGTAACATGAACATAATTAATATTGTTAATTATAACAGAAACAAGCATTGTGCCTGGTTTTAAGAAAACTGAAATCATAATTTCATCCATGTGTGATGAAATATCATTATCTCAGTTTATTCATCAGGTATCGAAATATGTTAGGGTGATTCTCAAGAAATAGGCAGTTTTCGTGTCCTCATGAGATCTGTTCTGTATGTTCGGTAGCGTATACGTTTAATAATGCAATTTTTTTTTCATGAAAAACGTCTTATAATGCATTTAAGTGTAGAATTTTTGGCATATTTATTTAACTAAAGCACCAATTGGTAATTACCATGCTTGTCTTGAAATTCAATATTTACAATATTAAGTAGTCCTTTAAAGCCTTACGAACAATTATAAAACATTAAATTGTTTTTGTAAAGTAGAATGATTAAATTTACTTAAACGATTATGACATTGTATATATCATGCCTAAATTCAGAATGAGACTACTTTGTACATTGTTCTTGATTATATTGAAATTATCGTTCCATAAGTTGAAACCATACTTAATTGATTCGGAAACAAAAATAAAAAAATCGTTCAGAAGACAAATTTTCAATGATTTTATTATTAAAAGTGTTTAAACTAATAAGTAGCGACTCGATGGTCGAATGGGTTGAGGCCAGGTTTGGACCCACTGAATGAATCTTATCACTAGAATAGGTGACAGTATGTAGGAATATCCCGTCCTTTCTGACCTCTTTAGAGAACGAAACAGCCACAGTACAGAATTCCCTGCATGTTTTATTGCAAACTACACTCGAATAATTCGTTGAGACCAAAATTTTGATATCAGTCTTAAACGGTTCTGTGATATTTTTTTTCTATATCAAACATGTGGTAATATTTTGTTTGAATTACAGTGGTTTAACTGTTATGTCTATATAAAATATGCAATGGACGTATAACTTTTTAAGCAGATTACAAATTTCGACTCACCCAATAGCTGTAAAAATAAATAAACCCCTAAAGAGTTCTAGCCTAGTTTAATTAGCTTATAATTAAAAAAGGCTAATTTTCTTGTACCTATCTAAAACTATTTGTTTAATGTAGATCCGATTTAGTATAATTTTTACTTACTCTGAATACAACATTTAGGTACTTCTATTGTACAAACAACATTAAGCATTGCATATTTTATTTGTGGAGTGTTCTCTTATATATAATATTTAATATTAATAATATTTAATTATTATCTATGTATGTATTGTCATTATTATATTGTATATTTTCTTTCAATTTTTCATTTTATTATGTCTCATGTAGATGTCATTGTATTTATTTGTTATAGTTATATTCTATTTTATTCTACACCCCCAATTCCTCCTTTTAACTGAAAATATTTTATATAAAATATGGATTTTAGTTTTATCAAGTAGATTATTGAAAAAAAATTCCTCATTCATAGCTGATAGCTATAGCTGTTCCATCGTTCGAACTTAGTGATACCTCAGGGATCAATGCATTAACCACTTTTGCACATTATATAATTTAGTTCAGCTATCTAGTTAACTCATAACCAAAGTTATAACGTAGTCAGTTTCTGGAGTTTGTTACTGAAACTATGTAGCCATATGAGCTGTGATAACATGGGATCCTTATTACCTTGTTTATTAACTATATCGCCTTTTTAAAACATTAAGTTAATGGCACCGACACAATAAGACATTATGAGATGGAAGATTTGTGAATAAAATATTTATTTTAAATACTTATCTTGTGAACAAGTTTTTTACTTGATAATTTTTGGAAAGAAAATTGGCCTACTGATAATTTTTTTTTTTACCATTATAAATATTTAAATGTTGATTTTACATTAAAACTATATGTATATATATATTTTAATGCGGTGTTTCCATTTGAGAAAAACACAGCTAAGTCATCATGAAGTACTTTTTAGAAAAAAATGAAAATGTACATCCATTAAACTTGTTTTAACAATCCTAAATAAACTAACTGGAAAAGCTAAAGTCGCCGTGTACGATAAGGAATTCAATACAGTAAAAGAAATAATAAAATTCTTAAGAAAAAGTTACCAGGACACGAGAACTAGGGAACAATTGATTTCGGAAATTTTAAATACGCGGACTTACCATAATGAAAACCCACTCGATTTCTTGGAACGACTGGGCCAAAAAAGATGCGATTTATATGCGCGAATTTTACTCCGACAATGAGATATTAGATAAACAGGACGAAATGTATAGGTATGACAAACAGATATCCCACCACGCAGTACATAGTTTACACCCAGCACTAACGGACTTCATTTACCATATAAAATTTGACTCGTTAGAAGATTTAGAAGAAAATACTAAGAAACAGCGCGGCTCACATCGTACATAGAATTTTTGGCGATAAAAAACAGTATAAAAATACCCCACTCAAAATAATTATAAAAAGAAAAATTTCGAAAAAATGTTTACAAATATGAAGAAATTTATTTATGTTTGTAATTTTGTTCTTTATATCCTTAATAGTTTTAGAATTCTAAATTCTAAAGGGTTTTGAAACAGTCTAATTACTCGTTAAACATTTTAAATGCCGTCAGTTCACTCTAAGACTATGTGAAAAGATTTATATTCCCCGACAAAATTATAGGCCATTCCCATTTTCTTTTTGTCAAACTTTCATTCTAAGCTATGGAACTTATTGAAATGTTTTATCAATCAATCAAAACGGCGCTACAACTCAAAGTGAGTCAAGGCCTCCCGCAGCATCAATCGCCAGTCATCTCGGTGTCTTGCTGCTGCACTCCAGTTCCTCACTCGCAAGATGGACAACGCATCCTCCGCCACTCCATCGACCCATCTCAGTCTTGGTCTGCCGACTCTTCTCTTGGCAAATATTTTTTCCTCTAATAGTTTTTTAGGGACTTCATCTGGATTCATCCTCGCCACATGCCCTGCCCATCGGAGCCTTCCAATTTTAATATATCTTATAATATTTGTATCTTGATATAGCTGTGCGAGCTCTGAATTGGTTCTCAGCTTCCAAGTGTCGTCTCTGAAAACTGGTCCAAAAATTCTTCTTAGAATCCGTCTCGCGAACCTCTGGAGTAAGGCTTCCTGCATTTTAGAAATAGTCCAGCATTCAGAGGCGTAGGTCAGAATAGGTCTTATTAAGGTTTTATACAGCTGGACTTTGGTTTTGCGGGAGAGGTTTCTACTTCTAAAGTGCTTCAGGAGTATTGAAATGTTTTAGGCTATTATTACTTTGCAAATGGCAAAGGAAAAACCAATATAGTTATTACACAAATATATTTTTTATTTCAATAGAAAGAAAAACATATAAATGACCACAAGGAAAATATAGGCAAGTTAACTTATTAACCTATTATGTCTTTATAGACATACTCCTTGATCCACCGTTCTCTCAAAGATTTTAGTAAATCGTTTTAGAAGAGATTAAAAACTTTTTTTATACACCTTTGAAGAATACCGGCCTAATTTTCTAGTGTTAAACTTTTTCCATTCTCTACAAGATTGAGATCTAGCGATTGAGATGGACAGAGTAAAACAGAAATATTTTTGAGATGTAAATTTGGGGTATGCAGTCATTGATACACATCAATTAAAAATAATATTTTTAATTACTGTGTATTTATGGCTGCATACCCGAACAATATACATATCTAAATACTTCTCGGCCTCAACTTGACGGCCAACCAATACCTTATCAATAGAAATGTATTTGGATGTAAACATTTTTTTAGGATGGTAGCTGTGTGGACTGGTGCATCTTTCACTGAAAGATGATGCCTACTCAATTCAGTTCTTCCTCTTTTTGAACTATTGGTTCCTAAATGAAGTCTTTATTCATTATTGCATTGATTTTTGTTAAATATATATTAGATCTGTCTTTCCGTACCACCCAATCCTAGCCCAAAAAATGACTCCACTTCCTTCGATTTTATTTTTATTTTTGATATTATGGAACAAATACGTCCTTTTTATTTTTTTTTAACATGAAAAATGTGATGTTTCATACATTGCAATTATTGCGAGATGAAGATATTATATTAAACTGAGACTTGCCTATACTTTTGTCTGATAAAAATATTAATGTTTAAGATATTCCAATAGCAACAAGAATCAGAACTCAACACGAACAGGTTTTTCCATGTAATTGTGTTTTTTTTTTTTTTTTTTTTTTTTTGGGGGGGCCCAAGACTCCCATTGAAGTCCTATACTGCCCGCAATATTTATAAAATGTGTCCTTAAAAATCAATGCTGCTTTTCTCTATAAATTTACATAATGATTTTATGAAATTTTTATCCAAATTATGTAAATTTTTAATGAATGAATTGTTGTTTTTAATTTCTTGGTATTTCCTTCGGCTCTTGTATTTTTTACATTCCGTGATAACGTGAATGGGGTCATCCATAGCATTACATTCTGAGCATTTGTCATTCTTATTAACTTTGATCAGAGTTAGGCCTCGATTTGTACGCCCATGGTTAATTCGTAGCCTGGATAAAATAGATATTTCTTTTCACTTTAATCCCAAAGCAATTCCGGTGAACCACGGACGAAGACACCTGAGGCTGGACAATGTAATGGTCCCTGCTTCTCGATCCCGACTCCCAGCTTTATCTGTCCTGCCATTCCGCGACATGCTAACACTTGACCCAAATCGCTATTTCCTCGAGCGGTATTTTCGTATTTGTGGCAATTCTATTTTCATTTTTTGCTAACATATCAGCTCGCTCATTCCCGTATAGCCCGACATGGCCTGGGACCCACTGTATCTTGAATGTGTAGTTTGTTGTCTTGTGTCATTCTTTTATTATTTCATTTATTAGGTACGATGTGATTTTTTGTCCATTGATGTTTCTTAGGGAATTACATATAATATTGGTGCAATTTTGGTGTTTTTATACAATCTTTGGCGATTTTTAAAGCTTTAGTAGCCGCGTACAATTCAGCACTATAGATGCTGAATTTTCAAGGAAGGGTCATGGCAATTTCACGGTTTGTGTGGGCGTCATAGATCCCAACTGACTTTTGTTTTATTCTTAGAAGCGTCTGTGTATATCCGTTGATAGTTTTTATATTTTTCCGATAATATTACTAACGTTTTCTGTTTTAGAACTGTAGCTGGGTAATTTACTTTGGACAAGTCTGAGTGATAAAGTTTGGGGGATTGGTTTTTATAACTATTTGTGACTTCGGAAGGGGAGTGCATAGGTCGAGTGGGCCAGCAGATATAGCAAGTGAATTAAATAAAGGTTTCATTTGTTTAACTATAATTCCTGTTTTTGGGAAATATAGGGTACTATTTCGTATGGAGTTTACAACAATATTTAATTGCTTTGTTTAAATTATTACTCTATAACTCTAATAACTAATAAAATATGGAGTGGCCTATAATTTTGCCAGGGAGTTTACATAAGATAATTAGCCCAGAAATAAACTTTGTTTGAGCAAGTAATTAACGAAATCATTTCTGTTTTGTTCTTTTCGATGTCATTCTCTGTAAGACTTTTTTTTTTTTTAATTTCTAGGCTACTTTATTTCATCAGAAGGCTAATCTCTACACAGAAAACTATTCTCTATTGAATTTCCCTGCTCATTTATATTTTTTCTTTTAGCAATTTTCGAGATGCCATTTTAATTATCTAAATTAAAAGAATGTATCTTTGTGCTTGAAATGAAAACAGAGATATGATGAAAAGATAAAAGTCTATTTCTACGCAAACTTCTCAGAAATGATTAAAGAACATAGTAAAAAGCTTTTTAAGAATGATTTAATCCTGTTTGAACTTTTAAATTTTCTTTCACACTTCAGACGATAATCCCTAACTCGAGATAGTACTGTGTATAATAATAAAAAAAAAAGAACTAGATTTAACAATTAATGTACTGAATTTACTTACATTTTTATATTTTGAAAATTGATGGTTAATGTATCCATTAATTATAAGAAAACAAAATATGTTAATGCCAATAATTAAATTTAACTGTAAACTATACAGACGACACAGAAACTTTAACCGAAATCCGAAGAAACCGAAATCCTATAATATTAAACCGCAAAATCATTTAACATTACTTGTATGCATATCATGTCTGGCATTATCTCTGAAAACCTGCATAAATTACGATAATGACAAATCACAACACATAAAGTTTCCTCTTCGACAAGAATCTCGTCCTCCGGTTTACCTTGACAACACACTGGTACCACAGACACTGTACACTACTTTTGTATGACATGTGATAGAAGAATGACATGGGGTGCATATATCAAAAAAAAAAAAAAAGGAAAGCTCTCAATCAAAGGTTATAATTAATTTTCTCAAAACATTCAAAACTACTACATTGATATAAATGGAACAGTTAAAATTACTTACCGAAACCTATCTGTGGTGAGTTACACAGATATACGGAACAACTAAAAAGAAATATATAAATAAAATCTAAATTTCCCATGCAAAAACATTCAAGACACCTACGAAAGCACCTTGGTAGGTAAACTTGACTCTACTTACTGACCGCATGGCGACTGTTAATAAACCAATATGGACTTTCTGCAAACGATTTCTCGAAAAATAATACAGACATCCCAACACTCTTATAAACAACATAGACCACAACTGATATTCTATAACTCCAGACAACATTTAGAGATGGCTGAAGAGAAGTTGGATGAGGGACCTCCTGAACCAATTTAAAAAAAATAAAATAATGGAGGAGCTGCCAAAGGATTCTTCTTTCTCTAATGGCTTTCACGCCAATTCAGTATTTCATAAAATTCACTAATTGTTGGTCGCTTTTATTGACAAGGGTGAGTAGAGATTTAAAGTAAAATAACGAATATAAAACAATTTTTTAAACTTTATGAATATATCAAAATAAAATCGATGTATGCTGTTTTGTTTGTTTTCTACATACATATGTGTTTTCATAGAGGGATACATTTTTCACTAAACTTCTGCTTTCAGTTTCGGTTAGAGATGTGTCCCTTGCAGAGGGGTAAAAAACCAATTACTATAGGCCGGTGCTTTTAAAAATTTTCCATTGGGAAAAGTGTCCGTTGAAGAGAGGTGTATATTTGGAGGTTCCAATTTATTAAAACATAGTATGTACTATATAGTTTTAAATTTATATTTAATTATTTAAACTATACTATCACTTGATGCTTAAGAGGTACAGAATACTTACCAGTTTTTAACGATGTATACACAATACTCATGTTTTCCTCTAACCGATTAATGTGAAAGTCTTTTATTAAATTTGCCTCTATGTAACGAAATCTTTCCTCTAAATTTTCATCGATCTGATCTGATTAACTTGAAAATTTGAAAACGTTTCAAGGACCAATGACAATACAATAATTGCACAACTTTTTTCTAATGTTCTCTCTGAGTCTTCTTAAATTACCCCCCGCGGGTCTGCCTTGCAAATTATGAAGTAGTAGGTTTTAACTTTTTATATGGTCCAGATGGGTCCTAAGAATAAAATACAAAATTTGATACTAAATTTGATAAGTGGAAAATGTTTGGGAGCAGAGAAACCCAAACTTTTTGTACTTTTTTGGAAAAAAACATATATGAGAATGCTTTCAATCTAAAAATGTTATGTATACAAAATTGAAGTTTATTAAATTGTACGTCTAAAGACATCCCTTCAGCTGAATTTGATATAGGTGTTTAATTACAATCGATTGTCAAAATTGACGAGTTCTGGCAATTATTCAACAATTATTATTGGCAATTAATCAACAAAAGTTAGTTTTGATCGTGTTTAAGAATCTATATCACTTATTCTATCAAAAAGGAAAAAAAAAAAAAAAAAAAAATTTAAAAATATATAATATATATATATATATATATATATATATATATATATATATATATATATATATAATAAAAGTTGTAAATCATTACATTTTGTGCAAGATAGGACTTTTTAAGAAAAAAATTGCCCATTCCTACTCTGAGATATGTCAAAAATTGTTAATTGATTTAGGATAAACTGTGTTAAAAATACAAATAAATCACAGAACAGGGAAATCTGCTTTGAAACGTGAACTAAAAAACTTAAAAGGTCTGACTGCTGCAAATTGTTCACCACACTTAGGTTTTTAGTTAGGTTTGCTATAAAAGCGTGTTTTTCTAGTTTTTTCAAACTATATATTTTTTTTTATTATGACCTATATCTAAATAATAAATAAAAGCATTCTACAGAGTTAAAAAGTGGTTATTTTATCTAGCTTTTTTTGAGCAAACGGTTTTTACAGGATATATGTCAATAAGGAAAACTTTGCAATGCCTTTTTTGCATCTCTCAACTAATAATATAACACATGGACTACAGTACATCAAGGATGGGTATCGATAAACGGTCGAAATCTCGATATTTTTCTTGCGATAATCTGATATTTTTATATGGGTAGTATTTCTTACATCGATACGTACTTTATGAAATACTGTTCTCTCTATGTTATAAAAATACAGCATACAAAAATATATATATTTAAAAAGTTACAAAACCTTATAAAATTAGTTTCAATAAGGGAATGTTTTTAATGCAAATTTTCCATTATATATAGGCTCGATAGAAAAAATGTTGCCACTTCATTGTCAACTAAGCGATTACTTTCCAAAGCAAGGCAAACCATCTAATCTACAAGGAATAAATTGAGCAATAACATTTTGGGATAGTCACTTTTCATATATTCCTCTGATGACGATATGAGGGAATTGTTGGCCTCATAACATTGATACCTAGCCAAACGTAGCTACTGCCTACTGTTAAATTTATAATGAACTGGTTTCGAATTTTAGTTATTTGAAATAAACACTACATCAATGATAAAAGTAATTTTAACTTCTGATAAACATTCTCGCACTAGTAAATAAAAATAACAAAATATCAATATTTGAAACACATTGGTCGAATGCTGCTATTTCTTCTGGTAAAGTTTATAATTTTAGAGAAATAGATGTAAAAAAAAAATCTTACTTTTGATATACTTTCTCACAGTTTACATAGAAGTGTTTTATTAAATTGATATTAAAATCTGTGTGTTTACTGAGGAAAAACTTTTGTTACTTTTCCATATGTTACTGGTATTTAGAAATATTTCGCTAATATTTTATTTGAATAGCAATTCCATCATGTTTTATGCAATAACGGACAAAGAGGCATCCAAACTGAGACTCCAGATTTTTCCCTGAACCCTTTGAAGGCAGGTATTTTATATATTCTTGGTTCCTTATAAGGCATTCCTTCAAGTTAATAAAAGTAGCTTATGGGTTATTACTGAAGGTGGCTGGATTTCAAATCAGAACGATTTTCCCAGAAACATTTGGTGCTACGTCCAATATACTTATATATATATATATATATATATATATTTTTTCTTGATATTACTCAATATTATTAAATATATTATTCTATTTTTTGAAGAGAAAAGATTTGACCCGGTCGGGATTCGAACCCGAGTTTCCACCTCTCTAGCGTGGCGCCTTATCCAACTAGGCCACCGGGGTCGTATCCGAACCAGGCAAATCCTTTCTCTTCAGTGATCCATAACCCCCGGGCACTCGCAAATCGCGATGTAATTCACGGGGATGAATGTTCATATTGAACATTACATTTAAATTTGGATCTCTTGACAATCCGTCACCGTTTTAAATATATGTATTTTTTCTTGATATTACTCAATATTATTAAATATATTATTCTATTTTTTGAAGAGAAAAGATTTGACCCGGTCGGGATTCGAACCCGAGTTTCCACCTCTCTAGCGTGGCGCCTTATCCAACTAGGCCACCGGGGTCGTATCCGAACCAGGCAAATCCTTTCTCTTCAGTGATCCATAACCCCCGGGCACTCGCAAATCGCGATGTAATTCACGGGGATGAATGTTCATATTGAACATTACATTTAAATTTGCAATCCGTCACCGTTTTAAATATATGTAATTTTTCTTGATATTACTCAATATTATTAAATATATTATTCTATTTTTTGAAGAGAAAAGATTTGACCCGGTCGGGATTCGAACCCGAGTTTCCACCTCTCTAGCGTGGCGCCTTATCCAACTAGGCCACCGGGGTCGTATCCGAACCAGGCAAATCCTTTCTCTTCAGTGATCCATAACCCCCGGGCACTCGCAAATCGCGATGTAATTCACGGGGATGAATGTTCATATTGAACATTACATTTAAATTTGGATCTCTTGACAATCCGTCACCGTTTTAAATACATGTAATTTTTCTTGATATTACTCAATATTAAATATATTATTCTATTTTTTGAAGAGAAAAGATTTGACCCGGTCGGGATTCGAACCCGAGTTTCCACCTCTCTAGCGTGGCGCCTTATCCAACTAGGCCACCGGGGTCGTATCCGAACCAGGCAAATCCTTTCTCTTCAGTGATCCATAACCCCCGGGCACTCGCAATCGCGATGTAATTCACGGGGATGAATGTTCATATTGAACATTACATTTAAATTTGGATCTCTTGACAATCCGTCACCGTTTTAAATATATGTAATTTTTCTTGATATTACTCAATATTATTAAATATATTATTCTATTTTTTGAAGAGAAAATCGAGTGCCCGGGGGTTATGGATCACTGAAGAGAAAGGATTTGCCTGGTTCGGATACGACCCCGGTGGCCTAGTTGGATAAGGCGCCACGCTAGAGAGGTGGAAACTCGGGTTCGAATCCCGACCGGGTCAAATCTTTTCTCTTCAAAAAATAGAATAATATATATATATATATATATATATATATATATATATATATATATATATATATATATAAGTATAAACTTATACATATATAATTACATATACGTATACATATAATAACATATACGTATACTTATATAATATATATAAACCTCTGTGTTTATAGCATGTTATGATAGAGAAAATTTAATTACTTATTTAATGATTTTCAGTTCTAAAGTCTTTTTTTTTTTTTTAAATATACACTGTTAAAGAGACGGAACTACAGTCTCATGTTATGTCCCACACCCTAAATTATTGAAAGGAAGTAGCCAGTAAAACTAAGATATGATTGATTTGACTGACAAAACTAAGCATCTGCCCTTGATACTCCACAAACAATCCATGCGTGTAAATTTCACTCAATTCCAAGAATAACATGTATTTTAATCATTTGGAAATAGTTTATATCGCAACAGCATCGCTGAACTCCGTTTCGTCAGGTCATATTGGAATTAAAGGTAATGAAAACCAGCAAAAGAAACTCTTTCCAGGACTTGGCAGAACTTTCCTAGCAGTGTCAGAGCTTTCACGGCCACTTAGAGAGAGGATATTCCAAGAGTGGAAGACATTGTAGAATCACATACCAGGAAGTATAATTGAGTCTATGAAGAAGAACGTTAAACAGTTCATGCCATAGAAGACTTACATTCACCTATAAACTAGAATTATTTTATAATTCACATATAACCACATTCGTCTAATAACCACTGAAATTCCTTTCTAATGTTAAATGCTTAAAAATATTTTATCAATAGCTGATATTTTTAATAAGGGCATTCATTGAACTCTTGCTAACTCTAATTATTCTTTTGCATTGACAAGGATATCTTTTCACTAGGAGTGTAGAGTTTTCTTTGTAAATTTGTTTCACCCTAAAATATGTAAAATTTTAGACTCGCTCAAATTTGACGTTAGTGTTGCTCGGATCGAAAATTTGCCGACAGTTTCCTTATTAGAAATTTTATTGAAATTTTTATTGTTATATAATATAATTTATAATATCTGTTTAGTAACTACAGTTGAGGAGCTATATTGGTTTGAAAAAACCAAATCTTGTTTTGCCCTCATTCTAAGTATTGGGTCTTTTTTGACACACTTTGTTGGTGCTACTTGGGTCGAAAATGTGTCGACAGTTTTCTTATGAGAAGCAGTAAACATAAAATCAGTTCCGACTTACATATGCGTGATCTATTTTTTTTTTTCCCAGTAAGGGAAAAGTAGAGTTTTTCCAACTATTTCGTTTTGTGATCATTGTACGACAAAGCTATTTCAATTGTTTTAGCGTGGTTACTGGTGTTTGATCTGCTAACCTTATTTCGATTTGTTATTTTTTCTGCCAGTTTTAAAACAGTTCTGGCATTTCAATGATCCACCAAAGCTCCGAGGATGTTGCCCTGCTACGAACCTCCTTGTCTCCAAGGCTGAATTTTTTAAAACCATCGGCGAACGTGAACATATGCTATCGTTTCACCGCACATTATTAATGTTTCTGGCTCCTCGGCATCCGTTCCGAATGAGTTTGAACAGGCAAAACCAAAAGACTGAATTATTTTCAGTGGTGAAATGCTAAAGAGATAAAGAAGCATTTTCGTAGAGGGATAATAGTAAATTTTGACATATGTTCAAAGAAAAAAATTATATATAGGGTAAACCAGACAGTTATTGATACCCTTAAGGAAATACTTGGGAATATTCATACTAAAATTATAGAAAAGATAGTTCAATAAAGTTGAAATTTGCAGTAATTTTTTTTAGGTACAGTACTTTAACCTAAGCAAGAAACATCACACCAAACATTATAGCTCGAACGTATTTTTACGAGATAGTGACAATGAATAATGTAATATCAGTTATTACTTTTAAAATACGGACAGAATTGAATATAATTTTACACAGTTAGGTAGTAGGATTTAAAAGGAATTTTATGATTTGTTTTACTTCTTCAATAAAGCAGTATTTAATACACTTTATTTTAAAAAACTCCGTTTTAAAACAATTAATCTTCACATAATGTAACATGTTTTAGGATATTCCATCCCATCATTAGACTTTCTATTCTTCTGGTGTTATCTGGTTCACCCTATATATAAACAGTTTATTACACGAAGAGGTAATTTTGAGAAAGCCTGCATATTCTGAACAGCCCTGTAAATAACAGGTAAAAACTATCAATAAATTTACGTTCAGATCTGACTTATATATGATGTAACTTTGAAATTTCTCTGGGGTTATAAAATAACTGGTTTTTTTCTAACTCCATTATTAGTCAGAAACATCTTAGAAATCATTTATTGGAATGGCATTCCTATCATACCTACAAGGAAGGAATATTACCCAATGTTGTGATTTGCAATCCATAGACTTTTGTGAATGGTCGATATCGAGTTGGAAGTGTCTATAAAACGTAACCTCCGCCTTGAACCGACCGATTAGGGCTAAGATGTGACAGCGGAGCTATGGGAAATAAAGAAACGGGAGAGTGGAGAGGTAAAGGAGCATAAGGAAGGAGAGGCGATCTTGAGGGATAAGAATAAGCCCCCTTCATCGCCTAGTAAATAGAGGATTCAGAGAAGGGGGGAGAGGGAGACGTGCCGAGGATAACAGCATCTCTTCTTTGTAGCCGTATTTTAGTGCGCACAAACTTCTCCACTTGTCGCATCATTGTCTTCCAGATTTTTCGTTAGATTTGAAAATTTTTACAAAATTTTATTTCATTTCTCAATCCATCTAAAAATTAGATGAATAAAAAAGAATATATTATGGTATGCAGTAGAGTGGAGCGAAAATGGCCAACAAAATAAAAGTTTGAGAAAAATTCCAGGGTACAATTGGGTGAAGCCAATTGCGAAAAAATTTCAGACTGAAATTTGTTAGTCTTGAGGTAGCAAAAAACATTTGAATTTTCAGGTTTGTACAAAAATGTCATAATACAAAAGTTTCAAGTTTGAATATTTCCATAGCAATATATTTCGGTCAATAGGCTTGAAAAATAATTCATAAAAGTTAAGCTCATTTGGATCATTGTCCTGAGGGCGCGTGCCATCAATTTTTAGAAATTCTTAATTCATTTTAGAGATGTAGATTGTTGAGGTATGCAGTCATAGATACACAGCAATTCAAAGTAATATTTTAATTTATAATGCCGACGTTTCGACATGCATTGCAAGCCTTCATCAGAGGTTCAGAGAGGATGGTAAACAAACTGAAAGAATATTTTTTGGAATGGATATGGGTGAGTCATATTTAAAAAAAAAAACGATTTCCCTGATTTTCAGCATGTCCATTAACAAAAAAAAAAAAAATTAAAAGAGATCCTTATTTGATAGAAAACATTTTTGTTCTTCCTTGGAGATTTGAACTAAATATATATATATACATATTTTTCAAACAAAGTGGACTTAACGGGTTCTTCCTGAACGACTCATATATAATTTTCATATAATTTAATTCGTGTCTAATGTGTTGAGAAATCATTTTAAGATTAATTATCATTTTGTTCCTGGGGCAAATTGTTAATTTTCTGCATTTAGGTTCTCGTAAGGGGAGGTGGCAAATAAGCCTTTCTGCTTATAACTTTTAACCAAAGTTTGACAGGAGTGACTTTGAGGTAGGAGGTTAAATATTAATGTTAAGTTTATATCTCCGGGAGTTGGCCTTTTGATCCGAGATTCCAGGCAAGTTGACAGGTCTTTGAGTAGGCCTACAAAGACTGAATATCTGGCCGATAAAGGTGCTTCAACAGGTGTCTCGGGATAATTACCTCGATGTTTAGTGGAATATCTATTTCAGGACGTGCTTCGGGGTTCTCTTGTAACCGATACCTTTCTGTCTGAATTAGGAGAATTCAGCTAATAAACAAGGGATATCATTTTGCCTTAGACTGTCATCCATTATTTCAAGGTAGAGCAGGCAGCTTTTGATACCAATGTCAAATTAAAGTATAATATGATAGGTTTTGATTTTCAATGTGGGTGAATCTGTTTATAATCTATTTTTTTTTTTTAATATATTCCAATTGAAAAAAATACAATTTTTGTCACGTAATAGTTCAATTTGTTCAATTAAAATAAAAGTCATGTAGACGATTCAAGATTACATCTAATTTTACACAAGAGATGACAAACTCTACAAAAATAAGAAAACACTTATACAAATCATTACCATTAGAAAAATGCCTGAGAATACCCAAAGATTTTTTTTTTTTTTTAATATTTTTAAAGATCAAGTTTGGAAGAAGTACCGCTGGGTGCTGATCCCCTCACAAATGACATGTCAGTTATATTATATAAGTGCCACGGTTGAGTGACACGGATGGATTGAAAATTAATGAAAAAAAAAAATATATATATATATATATATATATATTTTATATATATATATATATATTTTAACGTGTCACATTGAATTTTTATAATCACTATTTACATAGTACACATATCTTAATGAATCAATAAACGAGTTAAATATATTTATAAAATAAATGACAGGTCTAAAGGAAAAAAAAAATGTTTATATATTTGTGAAATATTTGAATGATTCGTTATTTTAAAGTAGTTGAAAATTGAGTTTTGGTAAATGCTCACTTTAAAGGGGGCTACAAACCATCAACCTGGTTGCCAACTGTCGACAACTTGCAATGTTGAAGACGGTGTTGAGCTTCTGTGGGCTGGTTGGCGGTTGAAATTCTAGTGTGTGAGCAACAACCTCAACACTGTTGACAAGAAGGTTGACAGCCAGGGTAATAGTGTGTAGCCCCCTTAAGATATGGGTTCTGGGATACCATGAATAATGGAAGACGTAGTCAAAGAAACTTCAATCGTGAATTTCAGTTTGTTCATTAAACGTTTCATTTTCTAGTGAAGTTTTAGTGAATGTTTTATCAACTTTATATCTGTATTGAATTTTGTTGCTAATTGTTCATCCTTTGTTGTAGTGTTTCGTATAAATTGTAACGTAAGTAGTCGGGTATAAGTTATTCTTCAAATGTATGTAAACCTGTTTTTTTTTTTTTTAATACGGTTATTTTTGGATCCCTCATCATACTGGTTAATCACCCCTCATTAAATAAAAAGGAATTAAGATCTTTGTATTTAAGTATTTTTAATTCAATATCAAATGTACAATAACAATAATAGGTAACCAGGGAAAAACTATTTTAAAATATATTCCTATAACTTCAAAATCGTTTTTAGGTAGATTAATCTTTATATTATTTCCTTATTAATAATATCTTAATAATAAACTTAAGAAATCTTATTGATACGAATACAACTACGAATATTGAATATTGATTCAAAGAAATATTGTGATATGGAATAAAATTGACAGAAGTAATCGCTTCTGGTTATGAAATATCAAAAACGTTCCAGCACTAAAAACTTGTGATGAAATTTTATAGAGGGGTTATTCCTGCCTCCGAACAAAACCTTAGGATAGGGCTCGTTCTAAATGCGCTAGTCGCGATCCTAATCCCTGTATAATGTAAAACATCCACTTTGTTAAGGAATGGAAAACGGGCAGAACTATAAACAAAGTAACCGTAGTCTCACTTGGAGCATTCTGATGCCTGATACAGTTTCAGCGAAGTATGTCGGTCTGAACCCCAGGAGGTAGTATCTTAAAATAGTAATTCTTTTTGAGGTTTCAGTTTTTAGTTTGTCTATGTCCGGCTCCCAAGTCAGCCTTCGATCAAATACCATACCCAGGAATCTGTGATTATTTCCGTATGGGATAGAGGAATTTATTATTAGAAATAGTTCAAGGGAGGGGGAGGTGTTTCGTTTTTGACTGAAACGGAGTCATTTGGTTTTTTTTAGGAGAAAATTGGAGACCAATAGAAATGAGCTAATTATTAATTTTATTAATGGCATTCTGGAGTTTATTCTGAATGGTGGTGATATTTTTGGACCGGCATATGATGGTTAGATTATCCGTGAACAACATCGGTTTGATACCTCTTGGTAGGTTAGGAGCTAATTCATTGATTGCCGAGGCAGAATAGCGTTGGACTGAGAACACAACCTTGTGGGACACCGTTGATCTGTTCGAGGTCCTCAGATAGTGTAGATCTTATCCTGACTCTAAAATGACGATTTTTGAGAAATTTCTCTATATAGTAGAACATTTTTCTTGTTATCCCAATGGAAGATAGTTTGCGGAGGATAACAGAATGTTTTATGCTATCAAAAGCTTTATGTATATCGAAGAATACTGCTATTGTTTGTTGTGCGTTTATGAAGGTATATTGAGTTTCCGCGTCTAATGCAACTAAATGATATAGTGTGGAGTGGCCTTTGCGGAATCCGGATTGAAAGGGTTGGATTAAGCTATTGTTTTCTATTATCCACATCAGTCTTTTGTTGATTATAAGCTCCATAATTTTGCTGAGGCAACTGGCGAGGAATATGGGGTGGTAGCTGGTCGGTAAATGTTTGTCTTTTCCATTTTTTTAAATAGGGATAACTACTGAATTGCGCCAGGTATTCGGGAAAACTCCCTTGAGCCAGATGTGATTATAATACAGGAGTAGCTATTTTATTGTTTTCTCTGGAAGGTTTTTTATCATTTCAAAATATACATTATCAGGTCTTGGAGATGTTCGTTTGACAGTATTTAAAATATTTTTGAATTCCCACATTGTGAATGGGAGGTTATAGTCATCGTTAATTGAGTTTTCATGTTCTATGCCTTCAAGGTTGGTTGTATTTCTAACAATGTTATCTATTCATTGCATCTATACATTCACTACATAAAAAGTAGTGAATGTATCAGAGACGGATTGGGGATTATCATTTAATTGCCCGTTTACTAGAATAGTGAAGCGAGGAGAAATAGTAGATTTAGAAATTTTACGAATTTTATTCCAGACATCGGCTGATGTTGCAGACGCGTTTATGGAACTTATATATTTTTTCCAAGACTCGCTTTTATAATTACCGTTGTTAAATCAATTATGGAATGGTACTATTTCTTAATATTTAAAATTTATATCATTTAGAACATTTCCAGCACTCAGCATTAAATGTTGTTCATAAGTACTCGTCAATCAGTTAGCTTGAAACACAGCAGATCTCCACTTAAAGGGGAGGGCTGAATGAAGTACTGTTGATCCTGTAATATGATCATTAGGAACAAGGCACTCTTCAGATACTAAAGACAGCCGGGTATTTCAGAGCATCCATCCTACCATTGATTAATGGTTAAATTCATGTTATTGATTAATGAAAACATAATCGTGTTTAGAATGGTTCAGTATAGACATTCAGGGTACGAATATATATGTAAAACATTCTTCTTCAATATAGTAATTGAAAATCACATTTTTTCATGGTTCTATAAAAATGTTTCAAATCCCTTCATAAACTACCGTAATAAAATTGTTTCATGATTGGTAGTTTTAGGTGGTCTAAACCATGTAAGGTTGTTCACTCAACATATTTAATATTATTTTTTAAATCTTACAGGAGACATTTTGACTTGTAACTCATAGATTTGAATACCGATTTTGGCATGGTTAAAGGGATCTATAATAGTTCACAAATAAAGTTATAGCCGCCAATAGGTATTGGTAGCCCAGAAAATAAAATATAAGAACCGATACAAAATTCACGTATCATTTTTTTTTCTCAGCTACGAGTGAAGATAACAGATAAAAAAATATTTTCTTTTACGTAAAATTGTTGTTTTGTATGCTATCTTTTTACCACAGCCAAAACCCGTTGTCTGAAAAATAATACAGGACTTCATGTTTAAACCAAAACATAATTTTATCATTAAAGCTACTATTTATCAGGTTTTGGTTGTGGTAAAGATATAGCATACAGAACTACAATTTTACGTGAAAAATTATTTCTCTATCTTTACTGAGAGCTGAGAAAAAAAAACAAAAAAAAAAACGTGTTTTTCATATTAGTTTTTTTTTTTTTTTTTTTTTTTTTTTTTCTCCTAATCCCCTGTACGATACAATTCTTGTGTTTAAGGATTAGAAATTTCTATTGATGTTTGCCTTTTTCTGTACTGGGTACATTGTAAGGCCTGCGGAAAGTTTTTTTTTTTCTTGGGGTAAGGGTTTCTGAGAAGTTTATATTTACGTGATGGGGCTCACCTAAATCATGTTGTGGATGGACTTTAAAAACTAAGCTATATACATTTACCAAAACTAAAGAAGAAAATGTCCTTAAGGTCACATTTCTGTTAGCTGCCAACGGAACGGAGGTGGTTTTGGTTTAATGGTCTGAACAGAGGGTTTGTCAGAAACTGGAGTGAGTCCAGGAACTTAACATGTCGACGCAGGATGAATTCTGGGACTATCGGAAGCCGGAAATCTCGTGGAGGTCTTCTGGTTTTTTCTTCTTCAGGGAGGTCGTTTTTACCATCTTCTCGAGAATGGAGTCCTGGAAACGCTACAGAAAGGTGGGTGAGAAAAGGGGAACCGTACAGCAGGGCAGGTGCATTAGCATGCTTTTGCAGATGCACAACTTCAGTCGCAGGGAAAGTGCTGGAGAGGAAAGGAGGTGGTGGAGACGGTAAGATCTTTTTCTCACCTTGCCCTGTAACGGTGAGCTAGGAATTTTAGCCCTCTATCCAAAGTGACACCTAAGTAGACGATAGAGTTTGATGGTGGTTTCTGCCACTGGCATGGTCTTCGTCAGGGTTGTCTTTTTCCCACTCTGGTGTGAGAATACTACGCCATCCGTTTTAACTGGATTCACTTGGATGTTAAGTGAGTTCAGCTGTTGAGTGATCTCTGCGCAGACAGTTTCTGCCTGGGGTAGTGCTCTAGTGGGGTTCATGCTGCTGCTGGTAAAGGCAATATCGTCGGCAAAAGCCGCTACTGTCTCCCTACTGCAGTTTTTGCCAACTATAAGTAGTGTAGATGTTGAACAGCACCGGAGATAATACTGCTCCTTTTGGCACAACGCAAATGAGAGGTACTGACTTTGAATGGACGTCACGAACCCGCACAGCAAGACTTCTCTCACTGAGAAAGGAGACTATGACGCCATATAGGTTCTCAGGGCATTCAAGATCTTCCAGTTTTCTGTACAGGATCCCATTAGTTACGGAATCAAACGCCTTCGTGCAGTCTATGGATATCAGCGCTGTTGCAGAATTCCTGTTAAAGTTTGTACATGCCTCAGTTTGCAGCTTCATCATGTTGTGTTCTTGTGTTTTCAGCTGTTTAGGACTGATAATCATAAAGTTGTTCTCCAGGGCCATGGTCGGGAGAAGCTCGGCATCTGTGATTCTGCTTGTGATATCCTGTCTGTAGTACCCAGCAAGCAGCTGCGCTTGGTCGGTGGGGGTGAGGAGTCGATCTCCGTCGTGCAGGCGGATCGCAGTGGTTTTCTTGACAGCTGATCTTGTTAGTTTCCAGAACTAGTAGTATTCTAATAGAAGTTGACTCTAGTTTTGCATTATTTTAAGTCCCTACTACCCGCAACAAAATCAGGATTCAGATATGTGAATTACACGTCAAAACTTCTCTTTTTTAGTAACGGATTTTAGTTTATTGGACACAAGAGATATTTAGCTTGACAAAACACCATCGTAATGTTATACAGTATATATACCGTAATTGTATACAGAATAATTAATTTTTTGGTCTACTTTCAAAACAAAACCAATTATCTCCAATACAAAATAGAAAATTTCTACTGTTGCAAGCATCCATTGAAATTGGAAATTCACAAGTTTAAGAGCACTCTAAGAATACAACATTGTAGACAGATTTTAAGTGTGATCAAATATTTCATCTGTCCAAAAATTGGCGTTTTGTAAATTTTTATCCTCCTGTGAAATTTTGAAAAATTGGAATAACTAGAATATTATACTTTAATTGAATTATTTGAAATATTATACTTTCAAGTATAATTTAAAATTCAGGTAACAGCTACCAAAATGAGATAGTTCAGAAATGTTGAAAAATATCTGGAGAAACAGACTGAGGAAAACTACGATCGCAGTGAGCCTCGATAGGAGAAAATAATGGAAGAATCCCCTGAAAATCACATAGAAAAAATGCCTGCGATGCTGTCGCAGAAGGAGACATAGAAAGACTTGAATGGAAGTATTGATTTATTTGAACCCGCCATTGGCAGTCAAGCTTAAAAAAGAGTTAAAATAATTAAAGCGTTAAAACTTTAAATAAAAAAAAAAAAATAAATATTAATCACTCAGAAAATTAATTCAAAAATATAATTAAACAATTATATGAAGCGTAGATTTCCAAAACCAGATTTTTAAATCATTTTTTAAAATTTTCACAGCTGATCGATAGACGTAAAAGTCTGACTGGATTAGGAAAGGGAACTCTTTTTTGTATGGCCGTTTTAAATGTGTTTACTTTTTTTGTTTTATAACACATTTCACCTAAAGACAGTCTAGTAGAAAAAGTATTCAATAAAAAAAAAATGATCTTGAAATTGGACTTGGCTGGTTTTGGAACTCCAAGCGTCATATATTAGCTATTCGAAATAAACAAAGCTGAGAGAAATTAGGGGCTTCGAACGTTTTTTTTTTCATTTAAACCAATATAGCTCTTAAATGGTGCCTCCTAGCGACAAATGTTATATAACAAAAAATATTCTCCATTAAATTTCTTATAAGGGAACTGTCATAAAATTTTCAATCAGTGTTGCTCAGATCCAGGCTTGTCAAAATTATTCATTTTTGAGTGTGAAAAATACTTTGTACTTAAAAGTATAGGCCCCAAAAAAGGCATATCTATGTCAATTACTTACAATTTAGTGACATTAGCAGGCTCATTATTGTAAATAATCATAAATTCATTTATATTTTATCACACAAAAATAATAGTATTTATAGAGAGTTTAAAAAAAATAGATTTATTCTTTTGTGGCCCTTCTAGTTTATTCCACACTCCATGCCTACGCTGTGACAACCCCTATCTACTCATACGTTCGTAAAAACTAATCAAATTGCCCTATGGTCCTTTGTTAATCAAAGTTGTGATTTGATTCAAAGTGGCCTCTTGCTAATTGAGAAACGGCTGAATACGAACTCTGACAGTTGTACGTCGGTTAATTGGATAAGAGCAATTGGAGACCACCCTCGCCCGAGCTAACTAATACCTGAAGATAATTGCTCACTGATTTTAAATGCTCTAGCTAACAAGATTTCATCAATTAGGAAAGAAAAAGTTTTGTTTTGACGAAATTAAGTTTTTATCTATACCAACGTAATGCTGGGTTTATTCGATTTTTCTTTTATGTTTTTATATATTTTTTAGCATCAGTCAGATTTAATAATATAAGAGTATATATTAAGATAGCAAATCATCGAATATGAAATAACAAAAATGATGATAAACGATTCTTTAAAATAAACGTTAATAATGGCATCCTCTTAGTAAGATAATAATGAATAATTATGTTCCTCATCTCGTAAGATGAAATACCCATCTTAAATTAAAAAAAAAAAAATCACACCCTTTTAGCAATCTACAGTAGGCCTCCCGTCTCATCCTAGTATTTTCCCCACGTGCGCTGATGACACGTATATATTAACAGTAAATAATGATTCTTTCATAGAATCTCATATCACAAATGAATGGTGTCAAAAATGAATATTTAAAAAAAAAATTCTAAATAAATCTCATCAAATAACCTTCTCATTTTGTCATGAACCTACGACTTCCTGTCCAGCAGTATCACTTAATAATATTCCTCTGATCACTGAACAGATTCGCTATCTAGGACTTACTCAGAATTCACATACGAGACTTAAAAGACTAGAAATTGCTCATCGTCTTTCCGTCTACTCCAAAGTTCACTAGTAAAACATACAAAGTTCCCATTTAATTAAAAAGACTTATTTACATCAACTAGACCTATTTGGACAAACGGATTTCAGATTTGGGGCACCACTAAACCTTATAACTCTTCTCGTATCAAATCCTTACCATAAAAAATCTTTCATAAAATCCTCAATGCTCTTTATTATGTCAGAAATAAACTTATCAATGAAGATCTTAATATTCCAGATGTTGCTGATTTGGTCCATGTTAGATACATGTCCTTTCATAGTAATCTTCATACCCACTCGAATCCATTGGTCTCCAAACTTGCTTCGTAGGTTGTGTAGGTTATCAAATATTTGCTTATTCAACCTTTTGCTATCTCATCCTGACCATTAGTCTTTTCTGAAACTTATTAGTCTTTTTCTTATAATTATTTCCAAGTCCTCTTCCCTTTCATATATTTTTTAATTCAATCTAAATAGGCCTGTAATTGTCCCCATCATCTGCTTGACATTACCACCTGGCTTTTCACGTTGTATAGCTTATCAAATATTTGCTTATTCAATCTTTTTTAGTTCAATCTTTGTCTATATTGAATAATAGGAAACATTTTAACCCAAATTAATATTTTTAAGTATAATTGGATTCGGGAAATGAAAATAAGAAAGAATAGAAATAAGAAAATGGTTTAAAAAAAAACGCAGATTGTAAAAATTCCTTGAAATATATATTGAAGTATATTATTAAAAAGTCAACTTGCATCCAATTAGTCTTATTGGTGGATATTCGAGAAGTTGGTATATAATATAGTCTATGTGTTAAGTTGGAATTATAATCAGGTTTTATCCTGTGATTATAATTGCTGATCCTGTGATATTTACTATGCCATAAAACATTACTAATAAATATCAATGCATTTCATACTGATTCAATTGAAATGAAAGAAAATTTTAAAAAATGTAGTAATAAATTAAAAGGTACCTGTTGCATGAATATTTAAGTTGGTTCCAAGACTAAATTTCACATCCTAAAGGTCTGTGCTTCAGGACTTCTGAAATGTCAGTTTCATGTGACGAGGCCAGTCATTCTGTCTAAGGAACTGCTTTAGTTAAAATTTTCTTTGAAATTTACCTAACAAAACAAGAAAATATTTGGCCCGAATCTGATAACTATCCTTTCATAAACTTTGTCATTCGATTTATCTCTTATTCACTAGATTTGTTTCTATATATAGCTTTCAATTAAATACATTTAAAATAAAGCAAGACTTGGATGAACTTTGAAATATTTAACCCCAAATTTTGCTTTTTTGATCCAAGCCAGATCATATTCTTTCATAATAAACTCCGTCATTCAAATGTACTTGTTGAACGTATTTTTTTAAGAATTTTTAATTTCCATAGTTACTTGTAAATTAAAAAAAAAAATAACCAAAGTATATATTAAGATAGGAAAGAACTTTGAAATGTTGAACTATAAAATTGTCTAGGAATAATTAATCACGAGTTATTGTAGTCTAATTTAACGATAACTGCAGATGGATACCTTCAGCAGTTGCAAAAGGTGCAAGAGGAGCTCCATGAAAAGCGTCCTGCTCTCGTTAATTGCAAAAACATTATTCTTTTACACGATAGTGTTCTACCACATACAGCAAGGATAATTCAAGAAAATGTTTTGACCTTGGATTGTCTGTTTTCCACATCAACCTTACTCCCCGGATCTTGCCCCGACAGACTGCCATCTTTTCCGTTTCTCACAAAGCTTTTCGGAAACCTTCTTCCAGTCCAAATCAACCACAATACAAGGACGGAATTGATAAACTGCCAAGAAGGATAGGAGAAGGATAGGATAGGATAGGATCCTAGTAGTGAATGTATTAAAATTTAATATAATTTTGAAATTCAATGGGAGCAAAATAAATGTCTGATAAAAAAAACGGAAGTTACTCATGACTCGACCTAAATATTTATTACTACCAGATCTACTATAGTAGGGATTTGAATGTTGTTTACTTTGAATATAAGGTATTTAATTATTAGTGTTGACTCTACCTGATTTCTAAAAATAGAATGATGGTTCGTACACGAAAGCTGAAGAGCAGCCTAATTGATAAATGGGTCTTACCTGATGCCCGCTCTAAGCACTATCGATAAAGTAGTAAGTGAGTCCTAGAGCAAAAGGAATTCATTAAATTAATTAGCAAATTGGAGGAAGGATCCAAGTTAAATATTCCCTCGGGATCGGCCAGGCACCTCCCCTCCCCCTCTCGTGCCCCTTTAAAAATCCCAACTAATGGGATCACGCGAGCCTTCTATCTCTTTCAACAACTTCTGTGACAAGGGGGGGGGGTATACTGATGCCTACGAGCTAGCTTCAGAGTGTATTAGTTCTTGAAATATGCAATAAGCTAGATCGTCGAATTGGATAACAAAACAATTTTCACTAATAATTATATATTTTTTAAAAACTATTTATTGATATTTACAATTGTATACATAATATTTAACAAGTCAATTTGAGTGAAATCATTACAATGACATTTCAATAATAATTAAGGAACTACTCACTTCAATATTTCTACATATGAAGGTCTCACAGCCACCTTCTTTTCAGAAGCCTTGGAAGGTTATCGGGAATTGAGCATGAGGAAAATTTTAAAGACCAGTGGATTCGAGAGGGTAAGAAGTTTGTTATGAAGGAATAGGTATCTGATATGGGCCAGTTCAAAAACAGACGGAATATTAAGATCTTTATGGTTAAGTTGGTTTGTGACATAATAAGGAACATTGGGTATTTCACGAAGGATTTCCGGATTTGGAAGGTTTAGTGGAATCCAAAAACTCAACTCTGTATGTCCAAATGGTTCTAGTTACTGTCATGTAAATAAGTCTTTTGTTATTTATCCAGCGCTTTGAACGTTTGTTTAGTAAATTTTGGACTTGCCGGAAATGACAGGCAGTTATTTGTCCTTCAATTGCGGTTTTTATTAGACTTAATTATTAGTTTTGGGAACGGTGATAGTTTTATAGATATGAATATATCAAGAAACAAGTTAGGATACGTCGTGCAGTTAATATCAAGTAAGTATTCGACGTCTACAGTTTCATGGCAAAATAAAATTTAAGAGAAAGACTTTAAGTTAATTAAAATCCATTTCAATGTATAATAATAATAAACGTTTATATACATATTTACTAGATTATGAATGGCTCTTAAGTATATATGTTCCGTATTATTTCCAATAACGTATTCATCGAATACCGTTTGAAGTCTGACAAAAATGTATAGAATAAATTTTTTTGTAAAATTTATTAGCTTTAGCTTTAAAAAGAAACATATTTTTCTAAAGACTAACATTTTAAAGATATAATCGACAAATCCAAAAATGGGACCTTCTCCCATCCCCCCCCGTTTTCTCACCCCCCCCCAAGGGAGGGGACTTTCAGTATGTTAATCTTCTAATAACTCCGTAAGAAGCAATGATATCAAAAATAACCATATTTCATGCACTCTACACCCCTCAATTCAGCACTCATTGAATGGACTAGAAAATGGTTGACCAAGATGGTGAGAGGATTGAGTCAGTTAGGATCTTGTAATTTTGGGCTTTGATCGGGCGGGCTGGAAGAAAGTATGCGGTCGGCGATTTAAAAAGTTAGTATCGAGCTGTCGGGTTCGTCAAGCATTATAATTACTTATTTTAAGCCAGTAAAGAATGATGATAAGAGAACTAAATGGAAGTACTTGAAGTGATACATTATGTAAATAACTTATTTTTTTAATATATATTTCAAGACTTTAGAAATACTCAATTGTCCGTTTTAGCTTTGTAATTTCACTTTTTTATTTGTTATTGATAGACTAGTTATACAACAAATAGTAATAAAAAAAAAAAATTGAAATTCCTCCATTATCATTTTGTTTTGAATCTAAAAATATTTCTACCTTGAAAATAGAAACGTTTAAAAGGTTTAAAATCAATCTTTCTTCCTTTTTTTATCGTTTTTTCCTCTTTGTTGGCTAACCAACCTTGGAGTTTTTTAGCCACCTCTACTGGTTTCTTTCCATTTGGTCTATTTTGGGCTACGAGTTTCTAATTTATTACGCTAGATTTGGCCGTCTCTTTTTTTATCCTGTCCATCCATTTGGGTTTTGGATTCTAACATAGTCCAGTTTGTATTAGGGAAGTCATAGTCATACATAGGAAGAAAGGACTTGTTGGCTGGTGGGATTTTAAAATTCCAAAACCTCTTCTCTTTCTAACATTTATCCGCTATGATATTCAACAAAGAAAAAATAGTACGTTTTCCCACAAAAAGAAGATCATGGAACCTAACAACAACGTTATTTAAATGCCCCCGCTATATCCGCTTTGCTTTCTTTAGACGCGAGGGATTGCTTCACAGTGTTTTCTTCTTATATATTTCTTCTTAAAATGCCTTATATATTGTCCAATCAGCTATTATAAGAGCCTTAGCTCAAATTTAATTCTAAAGTGTGCCCAATTCTCTTTAACATTCACAATGCAGGTTTCATACTTGTAAACCTATCCTTCCACCGCTGTGATCAGTGAACAGGCAAGCGCCTTGATATATCTTCTCTACTGCCCAAGACAGTCATATAATCAGCTTCAGGTATTCCTTCATTATTACGTTGAATCCGACTCGAACTCTTACGCATTACTCTTTTAACTGCCAAATCATCACTTGTAGAAAATCAACCCGATGAGGTACTAAAGTCATCGTTAGAAATACATTTAATATTTAATTACTTTTGACAGATCATTAAATTTCAGGCAGGAATTATTTATTATTAAATACATATATTTATTATTAAAATTTTTATATTAATCTAACATATAATTTTATATTACTGCTCTTACTAAATTGTCGTCACATAAAACTATAAAATTTTAAATGAGTAATCTAACTAAATATAAAAGAAATGTTGATTGAGACAGATGAAAATGTGTGCCATAATTATTTAATAGTACAGGACCTAATATCTCACCAGTGTTCATACGTTTATTGTCATTGTTAAGGGTTCTCCGTAATTAAAACCTTTTATTTTAAGTATCTGAATTATTACTTTAAACTATTATGAATTTCAAAAACAATTATTATCCTTACCATTTTTACTTATCCATCCCTATTGCCAATACATTATATACATAAACGTATACTAGAATATGGTTAATAAAGTTTAATGAAATTTACTTCAAATAATCTTTAAGGAATAAATCTTTTATATAAATAAATAATAAAAATCATGATTTTAACACGTTCGAAACAGTTACTGGTTTCCAATATTTAGGTACTTAGTAAAACGAACACCTTGATGACGATGAGGTTATTAAATGTCAGATTACATCAGCCAACAGAGCCTTTTTCTCAAAGCAAAGGATTGTGAAGAATCAGCTCAACATCGCATAACCAAGCTAGGATTACACAAAACTAGAACGACCGGTAGCCACAAACGCCTCCGAACCATGGAATATTAATAAGGCAGTAGCCACGAAACTGGACTGTTTCGAAAGGAAAGTACTGAGACGTATGTTTGACCCGATAAAGTTCAACGATGTGTGGAGGCGAAGGAAGGGCCGGAAACTATACGATTTGTATGGTGACTTACCACTGATGGTTTTCATCAGAGTGCAACTGCTCAAATAGATGGGGCACGTCTACCGAATGTGCTAGAGCAGAACATGCCGAAAATTATTCTGGGATAGACCGGGTGGAGTGAAACTTCCAGATGGTCGAATGGAAGACAAGAGAACATGGTTCGATGGCGTCTCAGAGGACTTAAAACTATCTAAGATATATTTAAGGCGAGCATCTGATCGGGACGATAGGAGTAAGTTGGTGGAAAAGGGAAAGGACAGCTTGATGCGTCTGTCGCGCCAATAAAGAAAAAAAATTATTGTAATCTTGTTTGAAATGTTAATCGGTACAAATTACATTATTTTATTGAGTAATGTCACACATAGTATATTACTTATACTATTTATGAGCCTAGTATTATTACATATTTATAATATAATTACAAATAATATAAAAAATTGTTAACGGGAGCTCTTTGGGTAAGGCAATAACACTAAGCTCCAAGTCCCGAGTTCGAGTCCGGCTGGAAATAGAAACTTTAATTTTTCAAATATCAGCTGCGGTTTGACTTAGGGGTCTGAAGAACAGGGGGCACACCCAACCAAAATAAAGTGGGTATCATTAATTAGGGGAGTTACATCATTTTTAGGGAAGGAGGCTCAAAGCGGTTAGACGCAAAATTTGAAATATCTAAAAATTATGATTAAAGATTTCAGTTTGTTCTATAGGGTATAAGCAAGTTTTCGATTAGTCAATAGATAAATATGGGTAAATTTCTTGAATAGACACCATTTTTTTACAACTCTGATGCTCGTTCGAAACTACGGTAGATGATGTTAAGATTATTTTCGTTTATTTATTTATTTATTTATTTAAATATATCATTACATACCCGTCTTTTTTTTTTTTTTTTTTTTTTTTTTTTTTTTTTTTTTTATAAAGAGAGAGAGAAATATAAAAAAATATATATATATATATATATATAAAAAATAAAATTAAAAGATAACAGCAAGAATTTCCTATACATAAACAATATACATATAAATAAAATGAAATACAAAGATAATAAAATAAAAAATTGAGTGAGTAAAAATAAATAGATATTAAAAATAAAAATAAAGATAAATTAAATTAAAAGTTATAACTACATTCATTACAATACACGCTCATCCTAGGGATCCCCCAACCAACCCTGCTCCTCCACTCATGGAAGGACAGACCCGGCACAGAGATGTCCCAGCTCTTCTCTCTTAGCTGCGTCACTGGTGTTAAAGAAAACCCAGTGAAGGCTAAGTGAGAGCACAATGTACAACATACCCCTCTTTATGTTAATATCTTAAATAGATTTTATTATACGAGTATATTTAGAGAAAAACATATAAGTTGTTATCAACAGGTATGTAAACATCGAGAGAATGTTTTTCGTGAATACTTTTGTGTGATAAAAACAAAACACCTTATTTTATATATTATTCATATGATTATGAATTTGAATTCTTTAACTTATAAAAAAAAAATGAATAAATAAATTTATAATTTTTTCATTAAAAATAAATAATATTGTATAAAGTTTATGATTATATTAAAGATCCTTTTTTTTTTCTTCCTCAATTTTTGTTTATTAGTTTCAACAATTAATATCTATTTTATATTATCATTTGTTATATTTTATTTTATATGTTGTATAGTTTATATATGGTGCTTCGGCTTATATAGCTAGAGGCTGTTTGTTTTAATTGTCTTTTATTATTTCTATATTTGATATCATTGAACACACTGTGTGAATGAGTATTTGTCATCCATATTACTCATTGCCCTTGAATAAAGCGGCTAGTAAATATTAAAAAAAATAATAATAAAAAATAAAAATATAAAAACAAAACACAAATAAATAAATAAAATGCTCCAAATAAAAAGTAAAATACTAACGACTTAATGTTTCTGATAATACTAGCTGTGCTATTTAATATTTATTTTTTTTATCTTTTAAACATTGGTTCACCCTTAAAAATAAATTTAGAAAAATATAATATTAAAATAATTGTTTAAATCCACTTTGCAAAAAGCAACCTCCCTTATCCGATGACCTTAGTATTGACAATAATTCTTAAAAAGGGAATTCATTAGTTTAATTAAGTGATGGGGGCAGATAAAGCCCCTAAATAGTTGCCTTATCGTGTGGCCCGGATAAAAATCTGTCTCGACCAATAATAAGATCACGCAAACACTTTATCCCTCAGGGGGTAAACTTCTGTTGAGAAATTTTTTTTATATTTTTTTTTTACATTAAACATATCTAATATTACTGAAATAGTATATAATTATATATAAATTTGAGATTGACGAATTATATGGCACTTCTTCCCGGAAGTATTTTATTCGAAGACTAGTTTTGAATGTTAAAAAAAGTAATATTTACTAGACAAACGTTCTAAGCTTCCAATCATTTACAAAAGACTTATTTACATGACTGTGATCAGACCTATTTGAACGCACGGAGAGTTGAGCTTTGGGGCTCCACTAAACCACCTAATATATCTCGTATCCAATCTTTACAATTGAAAATCGTTAGAAAAATGCTCAATGCTCCTTACATTGTGACTAATAAACTTATACATAAAGATCTTAATGTTCCATATTTTGCTGATTTAGCCCGAACCTGATACCTATCCTTTCATAGTTAGCTCCATAGCCACTGAAATCCACTAGTTTCTCAACTTGCTTCTCTCTCCATTTGCGATTATCCTCTGAGGAGTCTGGAAAAAAGATGACCCAGAGACCTTCTAGTGTAGAATTTTTATTGAAGTTCTGCTGATGAGTAGTTCTTTTCAAATTTGCTATGTATGTTATTGTAATCGTTATCAACACATTTACTTGATGTGTATATTTTGTACAGTTATAAATTTCAATAAATTGATCAAAAACAAAGAAGTAAAACTAATTAAAAAAAAAAAAATAAGTACCCTAAATGAAAAATTTCCCTTGTTTTTTTCTTTATTTTTAAATTTAGAAATGGATTGAACTGAAAAGTTTTGACAAACTACGTAACTTGAAAAGCCTTGTGGTTATGCTAAGCTAATGTTGTGGGAAATAAAATACTTGGAATCACTGATTAGAATTGCCTCGACAAAGGAAAATTCAGTGCAAAGTAACTGTATCTTTTGCACACTATCTTGATATGATCGTGATAAATAAAGAAAAAGTTGGTGTGCTCCAGTGTTCTAATACATCAGATACAAATTTAAGGATGATAAAAATAGAAACCAATCATGAAACATTAAATATATATCTGAGATAACTTATGAAAAAAAAATCAATTAGGATTAAATAATTATTTGCCACATTCCAAATTCTTTATTTTAAGACAAGTTTCGATTGATAGACATTCATCACAAGTCCTAAAAACATACAAACATTCAAAACATCAGCACTTTGCTACTTGCATTATACATTAATTTCTTAAATATGTATGACAAGAAATCAATCATGTCATTACTTAACTAGATAGGCGTAATGTAAGAGCTTCTAAAATACATCAGGCCCTTGAGTTGAATGAGTGTTAAGAGACGAAAGGGGAAATCGGGTAGTTAGGAAAATTTATTTTAATTAATACTTTACTGAGTTAGGTAAATGGTCCTTTAGGTTTTTCCTATGACGTGTAGGTTTTTCTTTTCCGACTGATAACCAAATTTAAAACGGGAATTTTAGAAATATTTGTCCATTTAAACAAAGTCTGGATTTTATTAATTTTAATGATTTGTAAATGTTCAGTTTTAAACAATTTTCTATGTAAAGAATTTTTTTTTTTTACTTCCAAGTCTTGCTGAATTTATGGTTACTTAATTGTTTGCCGTATATGTTTTTATAACTTTTGATTTACAGATTCCCTGTGACTAATTTGATTTCCCTATTGGAAATAAATTTTAAATGGGGCTATCGGAAATGTTATTGAATTTTTTATTACTTTCGTTAAGATGGATACCGAAGTTGGAATTTTGGATCTTATTATTGTATGCTCTTATATGTTCTTTTTGTATTTGATTTACCGATTGTTCAGTTTTTCCCGTGTATTTAGCTGCATAGTCACTAAATTTTAGTTCATATTCATCACTTGTTTGGAAAGTCTATTACGTCTTTAGGTGAAGAGAAGTAAGATATCAATGGCTCATTTTTTTTTAATGCAGGAATTAAAACTAATTTTCTTAATTCCTCGTAATTTTTAATCATTTAAAATATGCAATCTATGTAACTATGCTCTAAAGTTTTGAATTTGTTGTATATTTTTAAAACTAATAATGAATGTTTACCATTCGAAACAATTCTAAATAAAATTAATTATAATAGAATTGGCAAATGGTTAATAAATCCAATCGTATTGATCCCTCTATATTGTCATGCGTACCTAAGGAATTATTTATTTTTTATTATAGAAAAGTGCCTAAAAACAGTTGGATTATTGTTAAAAAAAGAGGGGGTAATCTACGGAGGAATCAGATACGTATGTCTGGAACTTTTAAAACTGTTTAATATTTTCAGTCGTTCATGTTTCACAACAATCGCTTTCAAGTTTGCACGTTTCACTCTGAACAAATTATATAAATGTTGATATAGTCAGTTTTCCTTTTATTGCTAGTTGAGGAAACTATTTGTTTGGTTTACTTTGTATGTTCTCCACATAGTTGGAATTATTCCGATTGAAGAAAGACACCCCCCTTCCATAAACCGGCCTGGTGATCTGTTTAGCCTGATGGCCGCTACAAGGCAGAGAGAGGTACATCGACCAGTCCACAACATGACGAGTGCTGCTGACCTCCCCTGTGTTGACCTGACATGGGTTCCACTCTGGTGACCTGCAACGTCAACACTATTTTATTTATAAGATTTTATTATTAATTTTTTAAAAGCTTTATATTTTTGAAACACAATTTCATGCAATTCTAAAACTCTAATAATAATGGTATCAATCAAATAAACTCCACGTCAAAAGTATTGCAACGCCCATAATTCTCCCTGTGTTTACCTTAATCCGTACTTGGTTTATATTCATATTAATATTACTTATTGAACGTGAGACATTTAGGATTAGACACATGAATGTTTTTCCCTGTTAATAACAAACGGTGGAATTTTTGATTATTTTTTTTTCAATTTTCCTTCAGTCCATGTTTATCATTCGTTTCGTTATTTACAATATGCCAAAACTAGTGGAAACAGTCTTTCAAGCCAGAGGGGGCGATACGTCTTATTAAATATAAATTTAATATTTAAAAGTAATAATTGTAAAAAATGAAAATTTTAGAAACTAAGTTTTCTAACTTTTTTGTTTATTTGAAGAAATATTGTAATTTTTTGAAAATAAAAATCGTTTATCTCTAGTTTTGGAATGTTTATTATAGACTTCAGAACCTTTCTTTGTTATGAAAAAAAAAATACGTTTTATAAAACTGAAATATTTCAAAGTGTTGTGATACTTTTGGCGGGGAGATTATATGAAGGATTTAATAGATGAAAGGGTTATTTCACATTAAAAAACAAAACAAATTACAATCTAGTTCATTACATGAATAATTTACATATGTATAAGCAGAGGTGTTAGGTAGCAAAATCTAGGTATTTCAAAACAACTAGAAAAATAGTAACAAAAAAGATGATAGGACTATGTAACATTTTCCTCCAAAAGAAAAATGTAAGAAAAAAAAAAATAAATAAATTATCCAAAATTTTGTTTTGTTACATAACTCCTTCATACACCAAACCCTTCAAATATTAACATTTTGAACTATTTTTTTTTTATTTCACAACAGAACGACTTTTTTAAATTTTAATAAATACTAAAAGAAAAAAAAATGGATGTCCGATTTCAAGACTTTTTTTTTTAAAATCATTTTTGTAATAGATTGTCTTTAGTAAGAAGGTTTTCTTGCAAAAGTAGTTAAATCACAAAGAAACAGTCATACATAAATAAGGACTAAATTATTCAAAATTTGATAACACCAATAAACGGCTTTCCTCAAACAGCTTTGAAAAATTTTCAAAAATGGAGTTAAAAAAGTTGGATTAAGAATTTTACGCCTCATATAAACTAAACTGTCAAAAGTATTCGTACACTATTATTAGTTTTATTTTTTTTTTTCATTTAATTTTATATTTATTTAATTTAAACATATATAATATTACATTCATGACTATACAGAGTTAATATTTTTTCATTATAAAATTTACTCAATTTAGCTTACTATCTTAAACATTAGAGGGAGATCCACTCATTGTTATAAGCAAAAAGTATTCGTAGACAAAACTTTAACTTTTGTTTCCACTCTCTGTTTTAAAATTTGAAGAATTACATCCAATCAGTCCTTACCTAGGCGTCGTATGTAATTAGTGATTATTATTGCTGTTCGTAAATTAATTAACTTACTAAAAACCAGTGTCCCTAAATTAGTGGATGATCATTTGTCTGAAAGAGGGGAAAAAGAGTGTTTTAAAAATGCTCTAATGTTTAAAAAGGAACAAACTTCATGATAGAAATGCTAGGAGAAAACCGTCAATAAGGAATAATAAGAAATGTTTCAAAGGCCTTGTGATCTTTGGAACAGGATAATATTTACCGACGAGTTTAAAATTAGAAATGTTTAATCTTCACAAAGACTAAAAAGTATGGAAAAATACAGCAATGGAATAAGAAATATAATTTCAATAGTTAAGAATAGAGAAATGTGACTCATGATCTCGGATTCACAGGTATAAGCTTGTTTAGTACTCATGATCTCGGATTCACAGAGCAATTAAAAACTTGTTTATGTAAAGACACTGAATTATTTCTTAGTAGAAATGATATGCTAAACAAATGAAAGATGAATTAAAAATTTGGGTATCATAAGGATATATAAATAAAAATATATAGCGGAGAAGAAGAAGCATGAAAGTATATATAAAATGATATACGCGTGGTCCACCGTTGGCCTGTATCGCGCGATATATATATATATATATATATATATATATATATATATATATATATTTTTTTTTTTTTTAAAGATGAATAATAAATATTGATATTAATATAATAATCTATCAAAAATAATAATCTATTAAATAAAATGAAAGTTTATTACACAGAGGGTAATTTTAACAAAAAAAACTGCATTATTTTTCAGACAAACCAATAATAGTGCTAATTAAATCAAAAGGAATACAAGTCCTTGCTAGTTCAAAACCTCCAAAAGGATACACCTCGTATATACTTGATCTTTATGGAAATTCGAAACGATTTATGTAAAAAAAAAATCTGGCAAATAAAATAATAAAGAATCGTTTGTGTTCGTACTATACGGAATCAAATAACCTATTCCATAATGATATGTTAAAGGGTAAAATTTGAATAATTATAATATATTTTACTATGCAAATTAAAAATTATGTTTCATAAATTAAGAAAAACTCTATCGTACATTCTAACTTTATATCACACAAATTATTTAATTTAATACTAAAAAAAAAAAAAATTTTAAGTGAAAAGAACACAAGTGTATCAGGAAAAAGGAATATTCTAGACAATTTATTCCTGAGCTGGCATTAAACGGATTTCGTCCAAGCTGGGGTGAGAGAGAGAGGCGGTGAGAGGGGGGTGTAGGGGAGGGGGGTTCTGTTGTCCTAATGCTCTTAACCGAATAAAATGAGCTTATCGACCTTAACAACTTTCTGCAGTAAAAGTTCTTTATGTCCTTGACGCCGCTTTCAGTGGAAATAGTTTACAATTACTATTCCATTATTAAGATATAATAAGATATTCTTACATAGATAAACAGCAAATTTTCTATGAATAAATTTTATTTATATTAATAGTTGCTGTATAAGATAATTATTTGATTTAATAATCTTAGGGTATGTTTATATGATTCTTTCAATCATTTTGTGCAGTATTCTACAAACATATTTTTGACATGGAACATTATTTACTCCTTGCCTTGTAGGTCTAAAGTGATACGTTTTGAGGGGATGCGAGCTTCCCCCGTAGTTTAACACGCTCCAACATTGTTGGTGTTCTTCGGATCAAAAATTGTCGACAGTTAACTCATCAGAAATTAAATAGATAACATTTCTTGGTTTGTCACATTTGTCGCTAGGACCTACCGTTAGGAGTTATATTGGTTTGAACAAAAAAGTCAACTTTATTTTTTAAGTTATTTTTGACATGCCCTAGTTGATGTTGCTCGAATCGAAAATTTGCAACAGTTTTCTCATTGAAAATCAACTGGAGAATAGTTTTTGTTATATATCATTTGTCGTTAGAACCTATCTACATTGGTTTGAATAAAAAAAGTGACGTTTGAATATTTCTACTCAACTTTAGTTCAAATAATCATTAATTGTTTAATAATTTAAAATCATACAGGTAAGCTGGAAATAGTAAAGTACATAAGTGCATTGACGGTCAGCAGGATTAAGCTATTTACTTTGAAAATGCATCTCCTACAGACAAATGAATCACTAGCCAAGAAAAAAAATAGAAAAATTGATCATGGACGGTCAAGGGGGCAACCCCTAATACATGTTTATGTTATTCTTTCTCTAGCCTTGCATGCTCAAGTGTTCGTTTATCGAACAATTATTATTTTTTTCAAAATTATATTTTTTAGGGGAATAAAAACCGCAATCTTTATGTGATTAAATTTTCAATTAATTATTAATCAGACGACTTGTAGCTAATGCAGTCATAATCAAGGCCACTACATCGAAATCGCATTACTGAATGCTTCATATCTGAATGTTTCATATTATATACTATATATAATAAATGATCATTGATCCCTGTGGTACTCCAGGTATCACTCGGAGAATATAAGAGATATCTGAAAATAAATAAGAATGAAGATAGAAATCAAAGATAAATTTGTTTTTTAATTAAAAAAGAAGTGCGTGATACCATTCTACTAAAGTTTCCCAATTTTTTTTTTCTAAACAAACTGACATGAAATCCTTTACATAAATGCGAATTAGCTCCTGTAAAGCTAAGTATAAACTTCGTATTGAGGATCATGATGAATTTGTTCGTTCTTCAGTACGTCAATGATTCTTTTGTAAAATAATTTTTCAAAAGGTTTTAAAAAAAGGGAAGAAGACTGGTTGTTCAGTAAGTAGGTGGTATTTTTGAATCTTTATCATATGTGAATGTCAATATGGCTTTGGAAAATAGAATATTGAATTAGAATATTGTTGAAGATAAATACTTATTTTAAGTAAGTTATCACCTCAACCCCTTTTTGAGTTTTCAGGCAGATCTCCGGTCTTCATTCATTCAGTTAGTTCTGTGTTACAGACCGCCCTCCTAATGTCAGCCTTCCTCGAGTATCAATATATTTATAATCTTTTTTTTAAATTTAACTAATATTGGAATTTATTTTTTTAAAATGAAAATACAACTAATTACATACAATATTTATGATTTTAAAGAATTGAAAGTACTTTTTTATTATCACTTTTGTTTGTTTTTTTTAATATTATCGTCATAAAAATATAAAAAACGTAAAAAGTTATTATTAACATATTTTATGGTGCCATGATTTTCTACAAGTTGCTTAGCAGACCATTACTGGTCCCTGGCAATAACTTCCGCCAGTCTGTTCGTCGTTGGACAGCTCTTCTCCAATCCTCGACTCTCAGAATTCTCTGCTACGCCGTCCATCCATCTAAGACGGGATTTCCTCTGCTCATGGTCCTGTGTATCCTCATTTACTAACCTGTCTTTCCAGTCTGCTGTGTTGAACTATGTACGATTCTCCTAAGAGGTTATACCTCTGAGATATACCTTTCGGACTCTCTTGGGTCCATAATACGCCGCATAATTCTTCTTCAAAAGTGGGCTTCGTTCGTCCGAAAGAGACACTACCTATGATTTCAAACCGTAGGTTAGTACTGATATTACCAGCATATAATCGTAGCTTTATAGTCTTTGATAGAAATTTACTTCTGAAGAATCTACCCATACCAAATTAACATCGGGCGATGAGTTTTCTTCTCTCGATTTCCTTTGAGGTACCATTTTCTGCAGTTACATGGTGACATGTAACTCAGTATTAAGTTGTCAAAAGCTGTAATCCGTATTGATTTTAATTTTTACATACTCTTTTTAATTAAATTTCGATATGAATCTCTAATATTTAATTTAGAAAAGTTTTCTTATTGAACCTTAAATTATATTTTTATTATTACTATATTTATTGTTGTTGTTGTCATCTGTTTGTTTACAGGGGCTTAATGTCCGTGTACTGCAAGTAAGACAGGTTATCCTTTAGGTTACCAACTTTTTCGCGGTACCACCAAGCAATAAATATCACCTTCAAAACCAGTAGTGTTTCTGTTTTCCGGAGTAGTTAGGTAATTTCCTAACAAATTGATTATTTGTTTTTTTCTTCTTCTTGTTTTTCGGCTGATAATGCTTAATAACAATTTAATTTCATTTACAAAATAAAAACCATGCTGTCAAAATCTTTTTTTATTTTCAGAGTACACTGAAAAACTAAAAAAAAAACTAATGAGGATCATATCTGAAATGAAATTAATTAGCGGCCTAAAGCGGCCAAATGAAACAGAACAGCATCCGCTTCATCAAAAGGAATGTTCATTGTCAGTTATTCCCCCCCCCCCCCCCCGAAACCAATGGTCCTATAATCACAAGGCATATTGTTCAAATTACAAATCCCTTTGTGCCCTCGCTGCAGGCAGATTCTTTGCGGGTTCGAATCCGGCTCGGTGATTGTAAAGTTCATTAGGTCGTTTGTAAACACGTTTTAATCTCATAAAAACACCAATTTCAATAAAGTTTCATTACACGAAGTAGCGATGATTGTTGCGGATATCCTTTCGAAAAAAGTTACCCAATTTTATAGATATAATCAATACAACGAAATTAATAAATGACTAATCAATTATTAATAGTATACTTAAAGTAGGGAAGGTGCTGCACCTGTGGACACTAGTGGTTCTACCAATGGACATTCATTTCTTCATAGGTTTATAGGGTCTCTTAATATCTAAATGATAGTTAGAGAAACACACCAGCAATATTTTTTTATAAAATGTACTAAACAAAATAGAATATTTAAACAAGAAAAGTCGACTTGATATTATGGAACTAGAAGGCCGACTAGAAAGGTGAAAACAATAAATTTAGCATATGAAAGTAAATAGAAGCTTAACTTATTTTTAAACCTTTTAACATAAATAAATTTTTTATCTACCTATAATTATTATTAACGAATGTTACAGGCTTTTTTATGGAAACAAATTGAATCATTAGAGATCTTATTGATGAAAAGATGTAGGAAAATGTAATTGTTTACGTAATCTTCCTGTCCCAGTTACAAAATATGGCGGTGGTAATTTTCTTTTGATATCTCTTATTTCAATTTCACCATCAGGAAGAATAAATTTTGGGGTTTTATCATTCGATGATAGTTTCTTCAAATAGCAAATGAACGTGAACGTGTCTGCTTTTTCTTTGATCAAAGCTAAAAAATGCTTTTCAACAAATACATAGCTACCAACATATATTTCTTCATCTTCAATTTCTTTACCTTGTTCATAATCATTCAGCAATTCATCCAAAAAAATACAATCTTCGCTTGATGGAACAGCCAAGATCACGTTTGTGAAATCACCACCTTAACTAGTTGAATAGTTTGTTATAAATAGTGAGTTATACGGATAGCAGGTATCCAAATTTAGGCATTTTATATCACGCACAAACTTTTCCGCAGTATTTATAATTGAAATGATAAATTAATAAACAAAAAGAAAAATCTGTTGTACCTGTGGACACTTTAACCATTTGTCCACAGTTTTAGCTGGCAATGGTGTCCACCGGTACAGCTGAACGCCATGTTGTGCGGAAAGCTCTTTTTCACAAAACCCCTAAGTGATAACTGATAAGAAAACGCATGAAGTTATGAACTATTAACGGACAACCCAATGAAATATTACTGCCTAGAAAATTTCTAAGTGTAGGTCTTAAAAAAATTATAATCACCGGTTAGATTGGTCAGGATTTGGAAGAAAAAAACTTAAAAATAATAATAACTATGAAACTGTTGATCTGACTATCTTGAAAACACACGTGCAACTGCAGGGAGATGCTTGCTGCACTACCAATCAAACGATTTCAATTTTCCTCCTCCACTCTCTCTTTATTAAAAATGTCCAATGATATAACTGTGCTTCAGGTACAGCACCTTTCCCTATGTGTGTCTTCCACAGCTTTTATCATAAGCAGTTTATTTAAATTTTTAAGAAAAAAAATAGAATTAAATTAGAATTAATTTTACTGCAATGTTTTTTTGTTTTTTTTTATTATTTTTAAATTGGTATTGTGTATCGGATTTTAGGGGCGAAAAGATACTAAAGGTTATCATTGGCCTAAAGTTGTAAATTTTATTTATAATTACTTTAAATAAATTATTAATAATGCTTTGCCTGTTAGAAATGAGAGAATTAGGAAAAAAAAAATTTCTCTATTTAACTTATTACATAATATTATGTTTAAAAATAATGCATACATTAAATCGTAGATTTATATTTAGTTCTTTTAAACTGAATTCAAATTAAAATAAATCGATTCGTTACATTGATTTGGTATAGTCAAATAGTTTGTGTAATCGACCCTTTGGCAGAGTTATTCCTCCCCTTAACAGAGTGAATTCAGATTATGATCTCAAACATAAATCATTCCTAAAATAATACAAAAAATGTGCTTTTTTCACATTCGATAATTGCAGTTGTAGGAACGATTATGTATTCAATAGAAAAAGAAAAAAAAAAGTTTAAATGTAAGTAACTGCAAAATAAAAAGATGTACGAGATGTATATATGGATTCATCGCATGATTAAAAATTAACTCCTTTATCTGTTCACATATTTCCATTTTTAATCAGGGATTAAAGATCAGTTGTGTAATATATACTACTTATGTATACATACATATATTTATTAAAAAAAAAAATAATTCTGTCGAATTTATTTCCTTCCTTAAGTATTGGACTCATTTGTCACTCTAAAATATTTAATAAAATAAACGAGTGTATAAATATAATGAATATTCAAAGAAAGTAAAAGGGAAAGGGTGGAAACCACGTTACATCATGGCAGAGTAATGGGTTCTTGGAAAATCATTCGAGAAAACCTCCAAAAGTTAAAAGGTTTTAAAGCATCAGGATTTTCCTTTAATATTTACTTCCAGATATTTCTTCTTTATTCACTTCTCTTCAAAACACTACATGTTTCCTTTCTTCATTCCCATTCAAGACTAAATCTTGAAAATTCATTATTAATTTAATATTTAACAGTTTTTAATTTTTTTATCTGGCTATTACTAAGTTACCTACTTAAACACAAGATATTAAAAAAATAAATAAATAAAATATTTATGTTTTAAAATAAATTATTAAAGTTTTTAAAAATATAAGAATGAGTACAATCCCATTGCATGTCAATGTAAATTTTTTTTCACTGCGTTGGGCCTGGCCCTGATAAATTATTGAATGTGAGGGTTCGTGGAAAGATCTTTTGGTATGACACGTATGACACGTATGAATTGTTTTTCTGCTATTCGAGGATATACTAGTATACTGGCTACATGTCAAAACAAGCATACCTGCTAGTGTCGTGATACAACGGTTATGAAGTATTTAAATTTATATATATATAGATATATATATATATATATATATATATATATATATATATATATATATATATATATATATATATGCGAATTCACTGGACTATTGGTTTCAGTTCAAATCCTGTGTTTAGATTAAATTATTATAAATTAATTAAATTCAGGTCCAAATTAACCAAAGGATATCTCCGAGGTCAGAGCTATTCTGTGAAGAATAAATTTGTCTATAGGAGTGGAACAGAATCTCATAACTTTATTTGTTCAAACTATTGAAACGTTATATATACCAAAAAAAAAAACCCCGGATATTTCTGCAAATAAATGCTTTAGGCAGCTATGTATGTATAAAAGTAATTTCCATAACGACGCTGTATTGTGTTTGGTTTATAGCAAACTAGCTCATTTGTATAATCGTTCATGATGGGGTATGCTCCAAACGTCGTTAAGGAGGCAATGAGCAAAAAAAAAGTACCCATTTAAAGCGTTTAGACTAAAAGTAAATATTTTTATTTATATATTTATTCTTTTCTCCTATTTATATGCTGAATAATTATTTGATGAATCATATATTGAATAAATAAAAGCCTATTTCATTTCATAAGCTAGAGTTTATTTCCTCCTCAAACTGTATTAAATTTAGTCCAGTATAATTTTGAATTCAAGCATATTTTCTTTAGAACCAACCGTGCATCAGTTATTTTTGGCAAACGTAGTAAAGTCACAAATATATGACAATAAATATTCGCCGGATCACAGTGGGACGAGCCAACGTAATTTGTTGGACATTGGTTGAAAACAAAATTTTATATTTATGGCTTAAATCATTGATAAAATGTTTGCTATTGTCATTGCCGATAAACGACAGTACGTTAAACATAATTTTATCACGCACTAACAGTACAAAAGATCGATAAACTTGGTTTGTTTGAAAGGTTCTCGCAAATTTCCCGTTTTGTTAAATTGCATTAGTAATTGTGTACACGTCCGATGTAAATTTTTGGTTTTTCAAAGGTTTAAGCATGATATCACAATTGGCTATAAAACATTTTTCTGTGAAAATAATGATTACAAAAACTAAAAATAATAAATTTATTTAAATTTTTAAATTCCAACAAAAAAATTGATTTTAGAAAAATGTTTAAACTTGTTTAAGTCGAAACCCATTTTAATTTAAAATATCAATACTGAAAAGTAACTTAAGATCGAAATGGTCTGCGACCACTTGCGACCTTGGAGAATATTTGAATTTACTTTGATAATTCAACTTGTACAAAAAAGAGGTCCAAATTGCTATAACAAATGGACTTCACAAATGTTATCCACAGGTATTCACCAATAAAAATGCTTAAAATTGATATCGGAATAGGTCTGAATGCTGACACTGACACGACGAATTTGAACGAATGGATCCAACGATAAAATTTCAATAACCACAGTGTAGGAGCCGGTGAGCTATAATTGATTACTTCAATTAAATAACTAAATAGTTCCGTTTTCGGTTGGGGACAATATTTAAAAGAATAATAACCTATCAGGTTTCTGACAAACCGCAAATTGTTTATTTTTTTAGTAAATCCGATCGACGAAAAAGGCATAAAACACGTATAACTCACATAACGGTACACTGATTGATTTGCAGATTTTTAAAATCGATAGAGCACATGAAAAATCATAGAAAATAATATCCCTTGAATCAAAACACGAAAAAACGAAAATTAGATTTTTTTTTGGCAAACTATTGGTTAACAGAGCGAAGTCCTAAAATGATGGGAAAAAACTGACTTTAGATTCGAATTCTACACCTTTGAAGACATACCCATATGAAATTTGAAGTCGATGCAATAATTTTTAGAGACTCAAAATGCGATGTCCAGAAAAAACATAGTTTCGTCCTACTGTGCGGCGGTGGCTTCAAGATCTAAAACTAAAAATTTTCGTACACAAGTAAACATCTAATAACATATCGAAAAATAACTTCCCCTACATTTTGCATAAAAAAAATGTACAATTTTACTGAACTCATGGGGATTCCGCTAAAATACTGTTTACTCCACAGAAGGGTCGGATTACCAAAGAGTTGAACAAGCGGAAGTCGGATATGTGGGGTTTTGTTGTAAATTAATATTTTAATTAAATTTAAACTTCATTTTTTTATCCTTTCTTGTTAAACTTCACCAGTTAAAATCAATTTGTGAATCAATTAGGTGGAATTTTTCGCTTTCCAGTATACATTTTTATGTATACTGAGTGAGTCCCTCTCAGTGTATAAAAAACTGAGTGAAACTAGACCAAAAATGAAGAACAATGTCGCTGGTCGCATTCTTCTATTCCAATCCGTTGCATACATATACAAAATAAGTTTTTTTTTGGGTAACCCACGCTTTTGCATAAAAACTGTTAAATCTCCAATTGGTTCAAAGTTGTTTTTAAATTTTAACCACATTTACAGATTAAGCATTTAAGTTTTCAAAAGTGAATTTTTCCACGAAATCAACAAGCAGTCATTAATTTGATTATACCCTTGAAAAGCTAGTTAAATGTGCAAGTTTTTGTGATATTTGCAGTGTTGTGGATATTTTTTTTTCGAAAAAGGTTGAGCATTGAAGTAGTATAAGACATTGTAACTTTCCTAAATAATTTGAAGATCAAGCTGTTCTTTAGCTCAGAAGTTTGGAAAATCCAAGGTTACATGTGATCCGGTCTTATAGGAAATTTAATGCTAAATCCGTGAATGTGGTCAAAATTTGTAACATCTTTGAGCCAAGTGGATATATTATATTATTTATACCCTGCATAAAGCTGCTGTCGTTAATGCAAAGGATTCAAATTTTGCACTTTTCATTGAATATATCTCTAAACGAAGGAAAATAGAAAACATTAAACATGGCTCTCTTTTGAGCGCTGTTGTCACATACAGAATACGTAATTATTTAAAATTAAAATAATATCTGATCCTTAAAATATTTACTTCTTGAAATTTGAGAAGGGAGAACGATCAAAGGTGAAGATAACGAACGCCTTGTAGAGATTCGTAAAGTCTTTTTATTGTCTCAACAACTGTCACCGGCTTCTGTCATATTAGCTTCGTCTTTTTTTTGTTTGTTTTCTATTGATTTGATAAGAAATTGAGAGACATTCTTAAAAAGAACATTGTGATTTCATCGAAACGTGGTAGTCAGCAAAATTGAAAATAATCAACAATTTAATTCAATCGATTAATATAACAGTTTTTTTGCTTGATAATAAGCGTGAATTTATTATCTTTTTTTTTTTTACCCAACAAACATTTTCAATATCACCATTTTTATTTACACTATGGCTGAAAATATTAAATTGTGTTCAGATAATTAATTTTAAAAAGTGTAAATTAAAGTGTTCGAACTTCTATTCTCTGTACATTTTTTAAGCTACACATCCACTCCACTGTGCACACCCACTTCATATCAATTAACTAGTTCCCCCACAGGTTCTCATTCAATTCCCTATAATCCTCGGAGGAGTCTCAAAATAAAACGTTCTAGGTCATTTAAATGTACATTTTAATGAAGTGCTGCTAATGAGTGGTTTCTTTAAAATTGAAATGTTATTGTACTCATATTCCCATACATTTACCTAATGTATATATTGTACACAGTTGTAAAAATTAATAATCAAATTTAAAAAAAAAAAATATTTTGTAAAAAATAAATCATAATTAATGACATTAGTAGATCAATATGTTAAGTTACATATTTAAAGTTATATCTATTTTCAACACCTAGATACGTAAGTAACATAACTTTACATACTGACTTACGCATGCCAACAGTTAAGAACAAATACGAACCTACTACAAACGATTCTAAGAAAGATTTTTTGTTACATATTCTCAATAACACTCAGTCAAGACTAAAAAGTAGCTGGATGAGAGACCTCCTAGACTAAAATAAAGACTGGATGTGCCGCTGGGTTCTTTCACAAAAAAAAAAATCAATGGTTGTCTAATTGAAATTTACAGGTGTGAATAAATAGATAAAGTAAAAAAAAAAAAAATTAAAAAAAATCTATTTTCAAAGCGCATAACCATTTAATCAATCAAGAAACCATGGTTGATAATGTTATTGGATGGAGAAAATCAAAAAAAAATTCTTCTAAATTCTTTTAAAATTTGTTATATTACATTTAATTATGTCTTCAAACATGATTTACAATATTGTAAATATATCGCGCATTAAAAGACGTTAAACTTAAAACTTATAACACTTAACAAATTAACTTTGTTTATATACCCAATTCTTTGTTAAAAACGTTACATAGCATCTTTTTTATGAACTCTAAGTAGGTAATAAAATCAAAAGACAAGTTTAGATTTGCTTGATTGGCTTCTGTTCCTAGTAGTTTTTAAGAAGTCGTGCGTTATGGTTTACCTAATGCTCCTTCCGAAGTCGATTGATAACTTCAAAAATTACCTCATCTGGTTGAAAAACTGTAACCAAAATAAAAACAAAAAACAAATAAAGTCAAAGAACTAAACTATGTAATAATATCCGAATCTATTCGGTTAAAATTTAATAAGGAGTGGTTGGCCCAGTTTTGTTGCTCGAAGGATATGGGCGACGCTCTTAAAGAACAGCATTCGAGGAATAGAGATTTTTGATTAAAAGATTCTGCATAGGACCATAGGATCATGATGATAGTATTAACTTTATGGGTATCAGGATATTTTGATGTTTTAATGTTTTTCTATGTTGCTTACTCAAGTTCTGCATTTGAAGGTCTCTTGGCCATTTTTTCAGAATCCTCGGAGGATTATTGGGAATAGAGTGGGAAGCAAGTTGAGAACCTAACGGATTTGAGTAATTATGGAGCTTACTATGAAAGGATAGGTATCTGGTGTGGGCTAAATCAGCAACATATAGAACATTAAGATCTTTATGGATAAGTTTATTGCTGACAAAGTAAGGAGCATTGAGAATTTTACGAGGGATTTTAGATTGTAAGGATTGAATACGAGATGAATTGGATGGTTTAGTGGAGCCCCAAAGCTCAACTCCGTACGTCCAATCAGGTCTAATCACTGTCATGTAAATTAGTCTTTTGTAATTAATTGGGAGCTTTGAACGTTTGTCTAGTAAATGTTGAAATAGTCTGAAACGACGGGCAGTTTCTTGTCGTTTTAGTCTTTACCTGGCGGTTAAACATGATTTCGGCCAACATTTCTTATATCACAATCGTTGGTATTGTTACAGTATCTCCTTAGAGAATTAGTGAACCCAAAACCTTCATAGCTTGCATTGGTACAGGTTTACAGGGTTTTAGTTCTTGACGGCACTATTTAAAAAAACAAAACAAAAAAAACTGGGTTAGCTGCGAAAGGAGTAACCAGCTTCGACAGAGCCTGTCGATGGAGTGGCGAGCCATGACGGCGGTGGTGGGAAAGGTAACAGTTTCTCACCAAAGAGCTTTGTTTATGAATCTTAATCGCCTTCAAAGGGAAGTTATGGAAATGGGAGGTGGGAAAGGTGCAATTTGAAGCCGTTTTAATCTCCGCTCTCCGCCTAAGCCACCGGCAAAGACAAACTTCTACAGCTACGAACAATAATTTGCCGGCTCTCCCCACCCCTTTGATATCCCCATTTACATCTTAATACCTATTTACAATTTTAATCCCTTACACATTTGTCGCAATTTAAATGAACCTCCCCGGAGAGAGAGGGGAAAAGTTAATTGTCTTTGGGAGCATCTTTCACCTCAGAGCGGCTCAAAAAGGGGCCTAACTTCCCACTTTCATTGTCATTTAATTTTAGAGTTCATTTGGGAATTATCATAAAAGGGATTAGTCTCCTAACAAGCTCACATTAGGCTTTAAACCGGAAAGAGGCGGTAGAATGTTTGACATTGTAAATTGATGAAGTGTTTAAAGACTTTATTACTCAATACTGTCATCAACTTAAAATATATATTAACTTTCGAGATTTATTTCTTTTCCCATAAAAATCATTCTAATTTGTTAGAAATCAATTATATTACAACGAAATTAAAATTGTGAATACTAATAAATTAAATTTATATTTACAAATTCTATCCATGTAATAATTATTAAGAATATGTTAGTTAATGATTAGCCTGGTATATCACGTTGAGCGAAAATGTTCCTTCACTTCTAAAAATTTAGAGAATGCTATTGATTAAATAAAACACACAAAAATGTTCGGTTTCTAATAAAAGCTTAGGTCTAACCAAGATCTTTTTTTGTTTTATGATTGATACTTACAACTGCATATTACATATACATTCAGTAAATGAGTTGAAAAATGAATATAACACAATAACTTATAAAGCAACCAATTGGTGGTAACAATTTTAAAAAAGTTCTATATGAGAAAGTCTCGAGGCCACCTTCTTATCAGACGCCTCGGAGGATTACCAGGAATCGAATGCGAAGTAAGTTAAGATACTAGTGGATTTGAGTGGTAATGGAGCTTACTATGAAAGGATAGATATCTAGATGGGGCTAAATCATCAACCTATGGAACATAAAGGCCTATGGATAAGTTTGTTACTGACAAAGTAAGGAGGTTTTCAGTATGGTTATGTAGATTTTGGCTTTTAAATTTACTGATTTCTGTCTTTAGTTTGTTCGTTAAATTGTCGTAATTACGTTTGTCTGGACCAAGATCTTAAATAATAATTGCTTAGGTCACGTTTTCGGAAGAGATGACATTTTTTAAATTCAATATGGCGAACTTCGAACGGATCCTGGAGTCAATCCTTTTATAGGAGGTAATGGTCTGAAATTGTTTAAGATGGAAAACCTGAGTTCAAAAAGCCAAAAATAAAAAAAAAAATCGATAGACTGTATCAAGATAGAAAAGTGATTGGTTAGGAAGATGCAGTTGTTACAAGTTATGAAGATACATATTGTCAATTTTAGGTTGGCAGTATAAATAACCTTTTTAATTAATAAAATGAATAAGCGTATTCCAAATATAGCTGATTCTCGCTTATTTCAAACTTTAGAATCCAGAGGAAAAGTACAAATTACTAAGAGTTCGTATTAGGTAAAATATAAGGATACACGAAGTCATTTTCGGAGTTTAATTCCCTATATACGTTAATCAGGGAATATTCATAATTATATGATTGCCGTATGTGTGTGTGTGTGTACTTGGACTAAATAAATTACCGAATAATAAAATTTTAACAGAAAAGTTCAAAAAGTATACCCTTTTATGAAAACATTTACACCATTTCTATTAGACCAACCATTGTGGAGCTACATTTAATGGAACACCAGCTATGAGCTGAAACCCACGGATTTGGACAGTAAACCATTTTTACACTTTCGGAAGCTGATATTTTGTTTTCAGTTACGAGTTTGTGGGTGGAGAGGAATAAAAAAAGAAAAGAAAAAAAAAGGAACGTTTTCAGGCGAGTTAAGCTCTTCGCCAGGCTGAGCCGTGTATATGCTAAACGGACTGAATAAAAGGCGGGGATATGTGAAAAAATAGTAGCAAAAAGACAAAAGGTCCGGTAAAAAGCAGCGAGTAGCAGGCTGGACCAAGGGCGAGTCGGCAAGTAATGTAGTTGGTAAGGACCTGTTCATGTGTAAAAGTGGATTATAAGTGGGGGCACGTTTGGACCATCCCTCACCCCCCTCCTCCTCTCTTGGAATAAAAAATCAGTTAGCAGTTGGGAAGGCACTGCCATCAAATCTTTTATAGTAGGTTATGAATGTTCTCTATTTCATACTTGGTAGGATGAAAAGTTTTGTCCGTCTATTGGCTTCGGCTTCTGCTAAAATTATTATTTCCTTCTCTTTGTTTCATGTTAAAACCATTGTTACCGTGTGCTTGATGATTTTAATTGATCATTAATGGTTTCGAAAAGTGAAACCCTTTTTATAATAAAAATATGGACTACTATAATATCAGAGTCGAAACATTATATTTTTCTTTTTTAACTATTTATTGAGGCAAATGATTACAACGACATGTCAATGATGATGATTACAGTGATTATTGATTATATGATAAATGATCAACGACATGTCAATGATGATGATTAATTACCAGGTATTATTTTGGGGTAAACGCGATATTTTTAGTCAGTCATGGAGAGAGTCTAGGGATGTCTGGTCTGGTCCCTTCTGAGCGAGTTCCTGGTTCCTTCGGAGCTTGAGAGCTCCCGGCTTACCACCATGAAGCCGATCCCACCCACAACATAGCATCGCCCTCATCCCTCATATCAAGATAAGTTTAGGCTAAGTTCCTTTTGTTAAAGTTAAGATACTAGATTAAGAATGATTCCTTTTCCTAACTGTCATTTTTATATGTCAACCCATAATGGAATATATATGGTTTTAGTTCAACCGTCATTTATTCACCATGATTATTGATTATATGATAAATGATCACAATGACATGTCAATAACATTTTATTTTTTATTATACACAACTTATTGAAATTTACAACTGTACAAATATACATTAAGTAAATGTGTTAAAAACGCTTACAATAACATGGCAAAACTTAAAAAGAACTACTCATCAGTAGCACTTCAATAAAAATCTACACAAGAAGATCTCTAGGCCATCTTCTTTTTAGTCACCTCGGAGGATTATTGGGAATTGAGAGGGAAGCAACTTGAGAAACTAGTGGATTTGAGTGGTTATGGAGCTTACTATAAAAGAAAGGATTGGTATCTGGTTTGGGCTAAATCAGCAACATATGGAACATTAAGATCTTTATGGATAAGTTTATTGGTGAAAAAGTAAGGAGCATTGAGGGTTTTTCGAAGGATTTTGGATTGTAAGGATTGGATACGGGATAAATTGGATGGTTTAGTAGAGCCTCAAAGTTTCAACTCCGTAAGTCCATATTGGTCTAATCACTGTCATGTAAATTAGTCTTTCGTAATTAATTGGGAACTTTGAACGTTTGTCTAGTAAATGTTGAAGTACTCTTTAACGACGAGCTGTTTCTTGTCATTTTAGTCTTGTATGTGGATTCCAAGTAAGACGTTTGTCCAAGTGGAGTCCTAGCGGATCTGTTCAACTGGGATTAGTGGAATATCATTAAAGGATACTGTAGCACAGGAGGTCGTAGGTTTACTACGAACAATAACATTTAAGGTACTATACAGTAGCACTAGTAATCACTAGTAGAAGTTCTGCATTTGAAGTCTCTTGGCCATCTTTTCAGAATCCTCGGAGGATTATTGGGAATTGAGTGTAAAGCAAGTTAGGAGACCAGTGGATTTGGGTGGATATGGAGTTTACTCTGAAAGGACATGTGTCTGGTATGGACCAAATCAGCAACATCTGGAATATTAAGATCTTTATGGATAAGTTTATTTCTGACATAATAAAGAGCATTGAGGATTTTACGAAAGATTTTTTATGGTAAGGATTGGATATGAGAAGAGTTGAAAGGTTTAAAGGAGCCCCAAAGGAGAAATACGTTCGTCCAAATAGGTCTTATTCATGTAAAAAAGTCCTTAGTAATTAATTAGGAGCTTTGTACACTTGACTAGTAAATGTTGGTGTAGTCGGAAACGACGAGCAAAATCTTGTGTTTTAAGTCTCGTATGTGGATTCCGAGTATGTCCTAGGTAGCGAATCTGTTTAACGGAGAACAGTGGAATATTACTAAAGAATACTGACGTACAGGATCTCATAGGTTTGTCACGAAATATGAAGGTTATTTTAAATTAAAAAAGCTTGGCGTGCCGACGTTTTACCTGCCTTGCTGGTCTTCTTCAGGGTGATTGTGATCTGGTTGATGACTTGAATAAACGAGACTTGTTAGTCATGTCTTCAACCAGACCACAAGCACCCTGAAGATGACCTGCAAGGCAGGTAAAACGTCGGCACGCCAAATATAAAGTTTTTTTTATTTTAAAAACTTGGAAGTGTTTATTTACTTGACTGCATCCCTGACCATTTCTTTACTTACATTACATCCTACAGTCAACTAAAGAATCATCATAAGGAATTTATTATTTTTGTTTATTAATTTATTATTTTTAAATTATGAATAATAATTGTGATTTTATTTATTTCATAGCATTAAATTAAACATGCTAGAACCATGCCTAAGGGTAAAGATTATTATTATATTGCGATACAGGCCAACTAAGGATCATTTCTTGTTTTTCCTTTCCGCTCATATTCTTCACATCTTCCCTCCCATCTTTCTTCGTCCATCAACTTCGTCCCTTAACTTCCTCCTTCTTACTCTCCATCAAAAGAATCTTTATGTTTCTTATAATCTTCCGGAATGTTTCTCTATCTTGGCATTCCTCCTCTCTGATACCCACACACCACCACTTCCTCCTTTATTAGTTCAGGAAATCCTTGGACGTTCTTCAGTCTCATCACTTAATCAAATATTAGTTTTTTTTAAAAACTACTCTGATTCATTCTCTTCATATGTTCGAATGATTTTAGTCTCTGTTTTCTCATCGATAATTCAAGCTTTTCTATCTGTTTACGAATCTTACTGTTCTTTCTTAATCAGTATTCCTCCCCCAATTCATGTGGATCCGTGTACTCTTCTTAGTACTTATGTTTAGTATCTATGTTGGTGAAGAATTTTATTTTCCTACTTTGCGTCGCTTATATGCCACCCCATTTGTAGTCTACCTTATTCTATCTTCTGTGCCAGGTGTTCTGTAACCCTCGTCTTAACGAGCTCGATCATCAACCTCCCGTTTAATTTTTAAAAACTATAAATTACATAATATAATACATTATATTATATACATAAAATACATTTTTTTTTTACATTGTTTTGATTTTTAGCTTTTAATCTCTGTATTTCACCAAAACATCGCACACTTTATTATTCTTAAATATGGACCTACACGTACATCTGGTGAAGGAGGAAAATCTACTGGATGGGAGATTGGATTGATTTTTAATTGCCGCCGTATAGCGAACAGAGGAAATGTTTTTAAACAAAACATCCTGTCGGTTATCCAAGCGCCCAAAGCCTTATCCACTCAATACAGAACTCTCCTCTGTTGATGTTGGATCTGGTTGAAATTTATCTGTTACTTTTTGTTACTCATAGAGCGTTGGGGTATCTCTCTGTAATAAAAACAATATTGACTTTACATATTATAAACAATATTAGTTTCATGTTTGTTTTTTTTTTGATAAAAAATAATCGATTAACAACTAAGCCTATAATATAATATTGGTCTAGGTGCCCATGACACTAAACCTATCATGATAGGATTCCGAAAAAAACCAAAGCTTATCTCAAAGATCATCAATTCCAGTGTAAAAAACAAAACAAAAAACACTGCTGCCTATTCCAAACAGCGGAAAAAATGGTGGAATCCAGTAAAATAAGGCGCCAATAGGCCATTTTCATGGAAACAATTTTTCTTTTCCTCCGTGAAAGGATTAACTTTTTTTATCAACGGATCCTTATGTTTCTTGGGGGTGCTAATTCCGAATCTGAAGTTAGCTACAACGGCAGTTGTCGGCTTCATACCCAAAATCACAAAAGAGAAACGACCAAAATAGCGGCTATTGTTTGTTTTCGTCTTATAACAAAACAACGAAGCGTTTTTTGGTCAAATATAGTAGTAGCTAGATCAAGTAACCACGAAATGAAAACAAACAACAAAACCATTCCCAAATCGGACAATTTCTTTCTGGTTATGCCCGTGGTAAAAGAGATTGGCTAACTCTCGGACAGTCCCACTTCTATTATACGTGTTTTTGCGGAGAAGTGGGACTTACCACCTGTCAGCCAATCTCTACAATTTTCTCCATAACTTCGAGAAAAATGGTACGATGTCGGAATTGTTTTTTTATTTTAATTTTATTTTGTAGGTACTGGATTTAGCTACCATTTCCTATATTTGACTAAACGATTTTCTTTGGAAAATGTTTCGTTGTCTTTTTATAGGTGAAAAACTATACCTTTGGTTGTTTTTTTGCGATTTTGGCTATGAAGCAGAAAACTACCATAGTAGAAAACTTAAAATTCGGATTCAACACAACAAACATGATGATCCGTTGAGAAAAAAAGTTCGGCAGTTTTTTTCCTTAAAAAGGTCTTTTGTGGACTTTATTTCACTGTCTGCCACCAGTTTCTCCAGTGTTTGGAATGAGCAGCAGTGGTTTTTCTTTCACAAAAAAATATGAATGAATGAAATAATACTGTATTTTGTAAATTACAATTACAGGAGGTCTGGCTCTTTTGAGGCAGTTATAATATGATAATATATATAAAATAAAACTTATTTTTTTCTTCTTTTTTTTTTTTCCTTTTATGACAAAAAAAAAAACGTTTAAAATGTATCATACAATAAAATTATACTCATAATCTCTATGTAAATAATAGTATGTTAATATCAAACAAGGTTTGCACATATCAATTGAAAATAACAAAACATAAAAAAGATGAACAGAAGAAAATATTTTAAATAATATTAATCACATTGTTTAATATTTACTGACTTCAATATGCAATAGCAATTAAAAACTTTTAAATAAAATTCAGGCAATCTTCCTGATAGTATTGATTACAAATAAGTAAACACTGCGAATTTGCTGGCTATTTTTACAAATAAATAAATTTTCCAAGTTTTGAATTTCGCTTTTATTAAGTCCTATGTAATGCGACAAAAAATAATCTATTTTATTGAAGAAGGCTGTCCAATATAACAAATAATGAATGATATCATCTTCAGAATTTGAAGAGCAGTGTCTACAAGGATATTCACTGTTGAATTTTATAACCTTGAAGTTGACTACAATCCGTGTGACTTTTTTGCTTGCCCTGCGTAACCGAGCAACTCTTGATCTGCTTATTGTAATATTTGGAAAAAACAAATACGGTTCAGGTGGTCCTAGATTACTGATATTTCTGCAATATAAAATAAAAGTAGAGTTAGACACTCGTTTGATATCTAATCCTATCAGATGATTTTTCATTGACTCTACGAGTTCTCCACAACACCTGCTAATCTGTTCTACATCCTGAGCTTACCAGATGTTCGCACCAATAATAGAAAGCAGACTTCTAAGTTGTTAAGCCCAGCTAAAGGGGGCAGTGGTGGAATTAATAATTTCTGCTGATCTAGCATAGACTAGTTAAATGTTAATGTTAGCCATTAGCCATTTTGCTAATTTAGTAATTGCTATTTAAAGGTAATTAAAACATAATTCCAGACGAGCAGCTTCTGTCCTTTTAGTCTTGTATGTGGATTCCAAGTTAGACGTTTTTCCAGTTGGGTTTCTAGGTAGCGGATCAGTTCAACAAGGGTCAGCTGGATAGCAGACATTCTTGATTGAAAAATATTAATAATTCATCGCCTTCCCGGTAAAAATAACTGCTTTAATATTGTGCAAGGGCAAATAGAAAACACTTTGAAGACAATCTATTTAAGAAACCCAGTGAATCTACACAAATGGTGAAACCTTGTAACTTCCATTCACCTGTTACCTGTCTAAGCATAGTTTTGACAAGCAAATTTCGTCCTGGGCTTAAACTAACTTTATTTTTTTACTACATTATTTTCCCATCAATTAGAAGTATATTTAGTGTAAAATTGTAAATTTCAGTGCACATATAATGATAGAAATAATAAATAAATTTATCTAAATTAAGTCTATATAATAAAAAAATATATACATATATTTTGGCTTATCATCTAAACGGATTGGTAAAAAAAAATCAAAGCGCTTTTATCTTTATATATTAAATCGCTTAATATATTAAAATATATTAAAATTATCTTTATATTACATTAAATTGAATCCATTTTAACAATATTAAATTTCATTAAACATACGGAGTGGCTGAAAAATGTTTGGGTGTTGCATCCGTATCTGAAGTTGGCTACTATGGTAGTTGTCGGCTTCATAGCCAAAATCGCTAAAACGTTCATCAAAGAAAATCTTTTAGTCAAACATAGGAAATTGTAGCTAGAAATAAATAAAAAAACAATTCCGAAATCGTACCATATTTCGCGAAGTTAAGAAGAAAATTGTAGATGCTAGCTAACAGGTGGTCAGTCCCACTTTTCCACGAAAAGATGTATAATAGAAGTGAGAATTTGCTAGAGTTAGCTAATCACTTTTACAGCGAGCACCACCACGAAAAATCGTTAGATTTTGGATTTTTTTTTTTTCATTTCGGAGCTACTTGATCCAGCTACTACTATATTTCACCAAAAAACGTTTCGTTGCCTTGTTATAAGTAGAAAAAATCGACAATAACCGCTATTTTGGTCGTTTCAATTTGCGATTTTGGGTATGAAGCCGACAAATGCCGTTGTAGCAAACTTCAGATTATATATTATATATAATTAAAGTATTAAAGTGTTAAAGGTAATAGTTTGATGACACATTGCCCTGATTTATATATATTATAAATTCGATTTATTTATTACTGTACAAAATTTCAGAGAAATTGTTAGTTGTTACAGAGGAGTATTTTCCAATCATAAATATTGACATTTTTATCATAAAGTAGATATATATATATATATATATATATATATATATATATATATATATATATATATTTATTTTTAATTCAATTTATATAATCATCGATAAATTTATAAATGGTTTATGAATTTTTTTTTCTTTATAAAACAACAGACCACATATAGAATTTTAAATTTTTTATCAGTCTTTCATAACCTTGTTTTAATCATATCAAGTTGTGGATCAGAAAAAAATGATACACTATCCATACGATCGCTTTTAGACTTTTGTCCCGCTAGATTGACGAATGGCCCCACTGTGCTTTGGTCGCTAGGTGAGAATTTCCCTTCTAAAAAATATTTAATAAGTTCGTCAGAATTTAACTTTCATCAATGAATCTCAGTATAGCTGAGTTTAGAACATTTGGGAATAAGAATATTCGGTTTCTAAGTAAAACGGAATCAGGTGTTTGGGAGATTGGTACTGAAAATTGCTATGTCCGCACTCCTCGTTTTCAGGATATCTCTCGTGCAGTTTATTGGTGACATTTTACTGAGCAAGTTTTTCATTTGGGTTCAAAATGAGTCGTGGATCTAACATGCTTGAATTGTTGGATAAAAAGCCAGTTGAGAAGATAAATTGTAAGTAATTTGTTCATAAATCGTCGTGAATTGTATTTATATTATTTTTGAATCATTTACTAGGAATCTGAATTTTTCCTATTCCAGATCCTTATTCGTTGCTGCTCGAGGCAATACAAAATAGATATGTGTGCCGACTAAATAAAAAAAAAGAAAAACGAAAAAAAAATTGTTATACATGCAATGTTCCAATTTACAATGAACATACTAAATGTACTTGTAATAATTTTATAGAAAAAGAAAAAAAAATATCTGGCTGATGAAAAACATATTATTACGTAAATAGTAAAATATTTAATTTTTAATTTTTTTTGTTTTACAATAAATCTTTGTAAAAATATATTTTTAATCCTTATACTTCATACAACAATTATTGATACATTATGATGTTATTTTTTTACTATTTCTAACTACATATTTGGTAACATAAAACTGCATTTTTTATGACAAACAAAGAAGTGAAGAAAATAACGGTGTACCGGATCGACTAGCGACAAACGCCGGGTTAATTCTATCGAGAACAAACCAAAACTCTTTGAATATTTTACACAGAAAAAAAGAAAAACAAACGACATCGTATAAATTTATATTCGGCGTTTATTTACATTGAGGTCATAAAAAATGTTGTAACAAGATTTTCACACCTCTAACGCCATGACCATTGTCCAACATTTTCCGGACCAGCGTGTAATTCACTCGGATCGTTGATGAAATCGCTGCGGTAATTGAGTTGTTTGTTGATGCAATTCTGAAATTTTAGATTAAAATTCATAACAGTATATCTTTCCGTTTATTTTCCAACATATAAAGTAAAACATTTGATCTGGTTGCAATAGATGTTATGAAATATAACATAAACTTTTTTCTCTTTATGATGTATAAAACTGAAGGTGTAGGGAGTAAAGCATTTTTATATGCTCGGATTAATTTAATTTTATTGCAATAGTAACTTTTAACTTTTATATTAAAAACTGAAGCTTGAACAATTGATTCTGTTTATTCCAATCTGTTAACTATATTATCATCCTAGCGGAAACACCAGAACTAGAAGCAATGGAATTGATTTACATTTTCAGAGCCTAATTAAAAATTTATCTTGAAAGAAAAATATTTATCTTTAGCCTTCTGGAATATTGTAGATGATTCTACAATATAATTTAAATTTAAATTTTCTAAATTTCATAATAATCTATTTAATCATCCAAATCCTTCCTCCAAATCATTGTGTTGCTTCTCAAACCATTATAATACATTAAGGACTAACTGAAAATAATCTAGAGAACTTTTATTTATAAGTGAAATGTGACAGTGATCAGCTTCTTAAAGACTGAACGTCTCCTATTGGGTCGCTTCATGCGAAGTATCCTTTTCCACAGAAATATAAAACTTCATGATACAAAAAAATATTCAAAATATTCTTCTTCATTTTGTAAAAAAAAAATTCCAAAAGTGTTATCAAATTTATAATTCCAAAACTGAAAAAAAAAAAAATCGGAGTTTTGTGAAAAAGTCAGACAATGCGTTTTTGATCTTCAAATCATTTTAAAAAATTTTAGATTTAACTAAGTTTTTCTTAAACATTTGGGTATGTAAGTTATCCAAATTTCAGTTACAATACTGTTTAGACTGATGAACTTTTTCATTAGATTTTTCTTCGGGATCCCAAGGCGGTCACAGGTTACTTGCCGATATTCTGAGCTTGGGTGGCTTTTTCCTAAATTCCGACGGCAATATTTTCTGGGTACTTTCCTATTCCAATCTATAAAAACCAAAATGGAATTCCCTACCCTCTTCTCTTCGTAAAGCAGCTTCCCTAACTTGCTTTAAAAATAATTTATTTCTGTACCTTTTAGACAATCAATCTTACGCAAATATGTAAATAATTAATTAAATACCTAGAACTACTTTTTTTACTTTTATTTTTTTCTCTTTCTTTCTTTTATATATACACATATATATGATTGCATTTTATGTTATTATTATAATTTCATATATTTTTTTTTTAATTTAATTTTTTTTCCTATCAAAAATGTATGCCGTAATTACTGAAGAATTTAATTTATAAATAATACGGCTAGACAATTGTACTTGTAACTGTGCATTATCATTATTCTTAGGGGACTAAGTCCCAGAATAATGTTTATTTTTTTCATTTTTCAATACTTCCGAAGTGAGTTCGTTTGCAACAGATTTAACAAAATATAGTGTTACTATGGCCAACGCTCCTATTTATAAGTAGCTGGCTAAAACATATCTATGCAAACATATCACATTAGTGTATATAACGTACGTTTCTATTCCTTTTTTTTTTTTTTTAATTTTAGTATATATTTTTTAATATAAATATAATACACCATTAGCTATGAAAAACTTGATTTCTTTGAAATCTGAAATTTCCTTCAGGGTTGGATAAGTGAGGTTCGTCTGAACTACTGGGATCACTAAGAACCCATTTTATTTATATTTTGCGTGGAATTTAATTCTCTCTTATTAATAAAAAATAATGATTACTGCAAGCTTTAGAACATACAGAATTTAAATTCGTCTTGTTGTAGGCTAAACCAGTCAGTTATTGACACCCTTAAGGGAGTATTCTGAAATATTCGTACTAATATTACAGAAAGAATAGTCCAAAAAATTTTAAATTTGCAGTCATTTTTCCTTAATTAGAATACTTTAAGCTAAGCAAGAATTTTCACACTAAGCATTATTCCTGGAATGTATTTTACCAGATATTGACAATAAATAATGCAAAATCAATTATTGACCACTCATGAATATATTTCAAAATAAGGACAGAATTGAAAGTACTTTTACACAGTTGAGTTGTAGGATTTAAAAGGGATTTTATGATTACTTTTTTTTTTGCTACATATTTTTTTTCTAATTTTTAAGATGGGCTGTTAATATCTGTCTGTGGCATCTATAACTGTCTGGTTTATCCTAATATGTTTATTTTACAAAATACTGCATTCGGACTTATAAAACATTTTTGCTGTTTTTTTTAAATCGAATAAGCTTCAATTTCTGAGAATGAATTGAGAGAGCACTTACTCAAAAAAAAAATAATAAAAAATAAAATAAATAATCAATTACAAACAAATTTTTCATAATAAATTAATTAGTTAATTTTTACATATTTTAAAGGAGCTACTAATTATTAATTCTATGTAACGAGGTACACCGCAGGGAGACAAGCAGAAAATACACAGAAGGAACTAAAGAGAGGGAGTTGAGCAATTAACCGTGGCCAAAGACGGAAGGTGTTGGTAAACATCAGGCCCTAACTTTACTACAATCAGTCGCCTCCTCATTCAGCAGCTGTCTCTTGTCCCTAGTTCTTCAACGAAATAGCTACCAACTCATTTCAACTTTCCATTTTATTCGGATTCTTTTTATTATACATGCCTCTTAACTTGATACAACGGTGTATAAACTATTATTTGATTGTATAAGATCAATCACTGCATCATAAAGTGTCTTCACAAGATTGAATATTGTGTAAAATGTGTAAACAACTAAGGTTTACTTAGTATATTAACGTATATCTATCCTTTGCTATCTCACATCAGAAATATTTTTAATTTATCTCTACTTTTTTTTTTTTTCTAAATAACTCTCTTCATACCAATACCAATTTGTATTAGATGCAGACATTATCATATCGTTTTATTGTTTTTTGTTTTTTTTGCATTTGCAAATTCATTGATTTATCCCTAAATAGAAAGAATATATAATACTGACGATTTTATATGTATAATCTAATAATATTTTTATTTTATTTTGTGCGAATTGAACAGCTTTGTAACTTACAAATATTGCTCTAAATAATTAATTCATTATATATTATTATTATTCATTATATATACATTTTTCATAAAGTTTTAAGGCTGAAACAAACATAAGAAGAGAGCATAAGTCTGGAATTTATTTTACTTCAGTAAAGAAAGAAGACATTGGCTCGAGATTGGAAAGGTTTAAAGAAGTTTATGCATTTTTTCGTTTTTTTTTAATGGAAACAAACTATTGTTACGGCAAAAATGGACGGAGAGAGTTACCTTGTAAGAAAATATTTAAAATTACCTCATTGATTTAATTGACCTCTGGGATAGAGGGGAATGACTGAATTGGGTCAGCCATTTAGGTTCAGTCAATAAACATCAACTCAACCGCTAAATTTAATTAATATTCAACTGCTTCTCATTACACAGTATCATTTCGAACCAGTTGGCATCATGAAGTCATTTAGGTTTCATATATATATTTTAATTTTATACATTTGATTTTTTTTTTATTATCGGGTTCTTTTTACTTTTGTTCAGAGAAATAAGCAAGATCGTTGAGCTAAAGTGTCTCATAGAAGCCTGGGTCGAATTTTCAAAGATATTAAATATATTTTTAAAAAAAAATTGAACTAAAAATTAGAAAAGAAATTAATAAATGCATATCATAATACTAGCATTCCCTGTCGTAGTATTCCCTCTTCCCATAACTCTTAATCCCAATCCCTTTACCAGATCTCAAATCCTTTTTAAAAAATCAGGTCGAAATAGCATAGAATGATAGTTGGCTCAGAATCGACAACTTTAACAAACTCAAAGCAATAAGACCTACATCTAGATTGATATTATCATCACTGTTCACAAAGGAGAGTCATTGTAGTCTAATGAGTTCCGATGATGAATCGTATCGTTGCCTGGGTCGAATTTTCTTTTTTAGATGGCTTTTCGTCTTCCCACCACTGACCTCTGGCCGAACTCCTACCCCTAGATTTGGAGATAAGGCTGGAACTTTCTGCTTTGGGTCCACAAGAAGTGTTTCTCTTCGTTATGTTGGGGACATGACATATGTCAAACGGAGATATTGTACTAGACGTTCTTGGAGGAATAGGGGCCCATGTTTACATCAATCCTACCTCAGAAAGGTGGCTACTATCACATGTAACCTAAAAGCCTGCGTGACTAAAGGTGTGCTTCAAAGAGTGACTTAAGATCTCCGCTTTCGGGATATTACTGCGAAATTATTTTTAACCAACCATAAGAATACGAAAAAAAAAAAAAACGATTTCACATACTTCAATAAAGTTTTCAGTCCAGAATAAACACCAATTTGCACAATTATTCACTCTGCATCCATACTACTTGAGATAATGGTCGCAATTCCTCACTGCTATCTTATATTAGCAAATATCTCCATTGTCAGTCCTCACCGCCAGTCTTTAGTACCTTCCAATGCCACTAGAGAGGGGTGCTCTTATTTACAACTTTTCCTCTATAGATTATCCTATTAATGAATTAATTTCGATTGTGAGCTATATCATACTAACTATGATAGAACGGCCGATTCTGGGTCAATGTTTTTCCTAATAAAATGTAGGGAATGAAAGTTACCCTTTTGTTTTATGTTAATTTCTTTTACATTTTTTTTTCATTTCTTTTTTAATCTAAATAGTACTTAAAGCAGAATAAAAACATTTATGTAAATGTGCTTTCTGCACGGTATCCCTTCACCGTATCAATTAGGTCGTTAGGTACAATTTAATTGTTTTTTAATGAAACATGTCATTAAAAGGGCAGTATTTATATTGTATTATTTTATTGTGCCATGGACATAACATATACTGCTGATGCAAGAAATATATTTTCACACAACTATTTTTTGTTTTTATAAAAATTATTTGACTAGAAATCAATGTTTTTAGTTATTTATTTTTATGAAATTAGGTACCTCAGTGCTAAGTAAAGAAAAAATATTTATTTTATTCGACTTTGGGTTTAGTAGGACTCCTAGGGCACACCAGCTTAAAAGGTGTACCTCTCATGGGATTGGGAAAATCCTATTTTATTAGTCCATATTTTTAAGTTATTTATCCAACCCTTTGACCTCGTAGTATCGAGCCTGCCATCAGCTCTCTCTAATACCTCTGTCTATCCTAAGCCTTCCTCTTAGATCCATTTACAGAGTGAGGCTAAGATAGGATGGCTTTTTTCCTTGTCTGTTCAGACACGAGGTGCACGTGGTCGTTTTCCTCTGCTTCAAATTCATAAGCGCTAAATTGGAAATTATTGATTGGAAGTCTTTATGCATGCTCTAACTATACATTATTAATCTGCATTAATTCAATCAACAGTCCTTGACCCGCCTTATCGTTTATCTTCTGATTTCTTATTCGATCCAGCCTTATCTCTCCCGATGGCTTCCTCTGGAATTTTATCTTCTAGGCCTTTATCCAGTTTTTGAGTATTTTAATCCAAAACCAAGTTTCAGCTGCGTGAGTCAAGGTTGGTAGAACGACCCGCTTATATACCATAATATTTATCTTCACCCCAACTTCTCTTCTACTGCGTTTTACATTGTTTGGTTGGTAATACACATTTATTATTTATATATTTTTGACAAACATAAATAATAACCTTTATAAAAATTATAGTTAAAAAACTACAAAAACACGCTTTAATAGCAAACCCAATCCAGTCCCCCCCCCCCCCCCCTATAATCCTTCTCGCAGGTTAAAAAAGCAGTGGCCTCGTGATCTATTATAAAATTCAACATGGAGTCCTGGTAATGGCCATTTTCTCTACTCATGCTCTGAGTGACCATAATATAGCGCTCTCATACAGCCTCCACTGGTATTCTCTCAGGATTAGGAATGTCTCTCCATAAGTGGAGGGACAAGTCTGGTTCGGGGATCCCTCGGATGTGCACATATTGTAATTAAAGAACAAATGTATTTTTAAGATTTAATTTAATTTTAATTTTTTTTTATTATTGTTAATATTATTTTTTTCCACTTTATGTATTGTTTAGTTAGAGGTACTTGGTTTATTTATTTATTGTATTGCATATTATGAGATTCTTTTCTTATTTTTATTTATTATTCACATTGTTTATTCACTTTTATTTATTGCTCACTTTCTTTGTTTTTTTATTTCTTATTGTACATATTGTGTAAATGAATCCACTAAACCATCCATATTACTTATGGCCAACATTGAAGCAGATTGTAATACTTTCTTTAAATAAATGTTTTAAATTAAAAAAAAAAAAAAAAATAGCAAACTGAATGAAACCTATCTTAGACAAAATATAATGATCTACAAACTATTAGTATATGACATTTTTTTTATTGGATTAGCCATTTTTGTGTTATAGACATAAACATGACCAAAACTAATTTTTTGAGAAAGTTGGCGAAATTCGTCGATTTTGACAATCGATTGTGGCTAAATGCCTTAATCAAATTCAGCTTAATTTTTAATTAATTTCGTCAATTTTTGAAATTTAGCTTAAGGGATGTCTTTAGACGCACAATTTAATAAAAATTAATTTTGTAAATAGCACATTTTTCGATTTAAAGCATTTTGTTGAAAAGGGCAAAAATTTGGGGGTTTTTTGCCCCCAAAAAAATTTTTCTTTATCAAGTGCAGTCACATTTTTGATATTATATTTTCAGGATCCACCTGGACCATACTGAATCATAAAACCTACGACTCCACCTTTTGCAAGGCAGACCCCCTTTTAGGGTGTGTTTCTTATGTAAGAATATTAAAACAATGTTGTGCAATTATTGTATTATCATTGGTCTTTGACACGTGTGCAAATTTTCAAGATAATCTGATAGCTGGAAATATATGTGATATCACTGATAGGTGAAAATTACTATACAATATTCCGTTACATACTAGTGAAGTTAATAAAAGTGTATTAATAACATTTCAGTTAAAGGAAAAGGCCAATCACAGTTATAGCAAATAAATGAACAAGGATGATATGTAATAAATAAACTTAGCAAATACCGAAAATAAAGAAACAAAACAAATAAAAAAGGAAGGAATTAAAATTTTGATATAAGGAGAAAATCTGTATTAATTTTATGTTTAACTGCTGAAATTAGTTTGTTTTTTTAAAAATATATTTTAGTATAAATAAACAAAAGGCTTAGCGAACCCGAAGGTTCATTGCTGTCACTACCAACCGTTGACCACACACCTCTGTCCACCCTACTCTCTTAAAACTTAAAACCCCAAGGTAGGCCCAAAAGAAATCTCCCATTTACATATTGGTCTACCCCTCCGCCGTTTAACCGACGGATCAAAACTGATTACTTTTTTCGAAATTTGGTGATTACTAAAACCAACGACTTTACATGCTAATTTCAACCGTCGCGCTGCTATTACTAGAACTATATTTACCGGATATAACTCCCGTAGTTCCGCATTGTGAAGTTTTTTAAATTCTCCCATTTCTTCATCGTTTTTTGAGCCAAATATTCAACGCAGTACTTTATTTTCGTATACATTAAGGCGTTGTTCCTCCTTTGACGTAAGCAGCCAGGCTTCGCATCCGTAGAGAACTGTAGTTAGTTAAATAATCTCTATATCCTAATTCTTAAATTTCTAGAAAGTAAGTGCAAACTGAGTAGTTTTGCGACCAACAAATAACACAAATTACCGGCTTTTAACCTTGCCCTTATTTCCTCATAAACTTTAATTTTGCTAAGGTAGACTAGTCTAATAGAAATACATTTTTAAAAACTCGGCTCTAAAGGTATTGTTATGCATCTTACCTATTAAAAATATTTGAAATATTTAAAAGAATATAAATGAATAGATATTGTTGTACCTAAACCTCAAATAAAACGAAGGGAATTAAAAATCAATATATGAAATAAGGAAACGATTAGCTGTGTTAGTTATTATTATCATTTTTTTTTTCTAAAACAGTATCATTTGTTATTTTTTGTGGTATCTAATAATTTTATTTAAGATTAAAAATTATCTGTATTTTATTTTAAATATATGTATGGAACTATATGTTTAAATAAATATCTGTATATATATATATATATGTGTGTGTGTGTGTGTGTGTGTGTGTGTGTGTGTGTGTGTGTGTGTGTGTGTGAGTTAAAACCGGACCCATGCTGAATAGGCTGACCTGGCTTCTCTCCAGGGCTCTCTCTCTGTCCAAAATAAATCTCACTATAGATTTTCCTCAATTACTGCTTACTCAGAACATTCTTGGAAAAGTCTAATTGTTTCTATTAAAGTAGGGACGGCGATTTATTTGTTTATTATTATTTGTTTTTTGTTTTTTATTTGCCCATAGAAAGAGCATATTCTGCTAATATTTAGGGCTTGCTGGAGTTTCTACTGTGATATCAATGAAATACATCTGTTTTGTTCTTAGATACATAACGTTTTATGATTTCGGTTTATTTCTTATATACCTCTCCTCTCAAATAGAAATAACAGCCGTGTGACTGTTGTGCATGCAAGTAAATACTAACAGCACAATGACTGTAGAGAAACCACAAAAATATTTAACTACAAGTAGATTTTAGTTTTATAAAATCTGAAGTTAGTTGACGTGATGTACAATAATAAACATTGGTTGACAATTTTAAAAAGAACAATCCATAAAACAATTAGATATATACTAATTTAATAAAAACTATTTTGGCTTGGATATGTCTATACTTTTTTAGTGTAGTATTTTTTTCACCCTCAAAAAAGTAACACATTGCATGCTCTAGCTCTGTTGGTGTAGCTCGGATTGAAAATTTACCGACAGTTTAGCGATTTGAAATTTAATAGAGAAAATTTTTTTAATTATAGACATAGGGCCTAACTTTTATGAGCTATAATGGTTTAAATGAAATAAGTCTATTTTCCCTCAACTATTTTTATTTGGAATTAATATTATTTTTTAATTTACTTATAAATGTATGTATTATTGTTTTAATACTAAAATGTCGATGGTTTAATTCACTGTTTTCCCAGTCAGGATGTTTTCTTTCGAAAATTTATAAATATAGTTAATAGTATGGCTTGTACCTTCTGTTTGTACAACTCATAACAATTTTTATTGTTATATTTCTGTTACGTGCTTCCCATGTATGTTTTTCTTGAATTACTACAGGTTTATCAAGAATATGAGATTGTCCATTTTCCTCAGTTGATTCAGCCCGTGACGCCTTACAAAAGGACGTAGCACAGAATGGACTATAATATTTACCTAAGACAAAACATCGGAAGAAAGGGACAGGCTAAAACAAATCTGTGATAAAACTTAGTGCTGTTTGTGGTAGCCGGTTTCCATAGCAACACCCTCCGAGACGCCAATATCCACGAGTCGGTTTTTGTCTAGATGAAGAAGTAAGACATCACCGCTTGGAAGAAATAATCTTTAAACACTTCATTATTTCAGATCTCCCCTTCAATCAGTTTCTCAGCAGATTTTCCTTGTTTTTTTTTCTTTCCTTTTTTTTTTTTTCATCTAACTTCTTTTATTCTGTAAAATATTATTTCTCCATTCTCGACGTGGATTTTTTTCTTACCTAGTACCTTGTCTCCTTACAAAATCTATTAAGTTTATGAAGTGCGATTTATTAAAGTATTAAACTGTTGATTTTTTCTTCGGCAATGTCATCAAGTCATCAAATGAGTTGAGTATTCAAAAATATAAAAGTATAAATTTTAAACGTATTTCGATCTTTTAATGTTCCATAGTATCGTTTAATGATGTTACCTGTAGAAAAGATACGCTACCTTTGACTCCATCGTGTTATGAAATTCACTTGCAAGACTACCACAAGAAACTGCTAGTCGTTTATGGAGTTGATCTTTAGTGCTCCCCTAAGCCTGTTTTTTTTTGTTTTTTTCAAAATAAACTTACTCTCAACCTTGCAGATAACTCCCTAAATTCTAACCCTAATAAACTAAGCTAAATACATGATGTCTGAGACCTTCATTTCCATGTAAATACCAATAATAGCTCTTTTTTTTTTTTATTTCTAAAGATAAATTTATAAAAAATAATTCTTCTCTAAATCGGGCGCTATAGTCCATGAAGGACTTAGGCCGGTGCACCAACTTTTTTTCGACCTCCCTCTGTCCGCAGCCACGTTCCTCCAATTCTAGATATTTAGGCGTCGTATGTCCCCTTTTACATCATCCATCCATCTTTGCTTGGGTTTGCCTCTTATTCGTGTTCCTCTTGTAAAAAACCATTAAAAATGTTAAATAAAAAAAAAAAGAAAGGATTTTATCTATATAAATTTACCACAGCAAGTTTCTAATGACTGATAGTATTGTCAAAATTCGTTTCAAAACCAAGTTAGGAGATACAATAAATATAAGTACACAACAATTACTTTAGAAAACAAAAATATAAATTAATATCAATAAGTTTATGAATTTCTAAGGCATTGATGTTGACATTTTAAAATCTGCGTTATGCCCATCCAGCTAGTATTTTTCCAACAGTATGAATAGGTTTCTTTTTTCAAGCAGTTAAATCTTTTCCTACAATTAATTTCTTTATCGTCCAGTTGTATTTTATTTTTATTTTTTAATATTTTTTTTCTTTTTTGAGAAACACTACAAATCACTACTAAATATGTGGTTCAACAATACCTTACGCTTATGAGGTGCGTAAAAATATACATTAGAAGCACACTCTCTCTGAAGCGTAATATGTTTATAAAAGTAGGTTATTACTGATGTTGAGAAAGCCTCAACGAGATTATTCGAACGATAGCATAAACATGTTTGACTGTGGAAAGCATTCCTATAATTTGGTGGGTGGTTTTGAAAATTGTGGATAGTTATGAACTTTCTAGAACTTCACTATGATTCTTGGGCGTAGAGTGTTATCCACAGGGTCAAAGATCCTAATACTCCATGTACCTCGGATTTAGTCCAAAGCTTGTGTATAATATATAATATATAATAACCTTGTGGACTGATGATACTATAGATGATATGATATGATACTACATGTTATGATAGTATAGATCTTTTATTGAAGTGTCAATTTCACTATCGTATATCAAATATCATTTCACTGGACAATGGACTCGGTTTCTATGACCCAAATTCCTTCTGCTCTTAGATCTCTTTTCCGGTAATGTTTACAAAGACCGCTTGTCACAATTTTTTCTTCTGACATTAACTGAGAGTTATAAAAATATTAATGATCATATAAAGCCAACTCATATTGGCTATCAGATTGGGATTGATGAATTAGTTGCGTCTTAAGAAATCTAACAGATATCTGAAATATATCCATCGTGGAGAGGGGAAAGGGGCAGGTAGGTTAAATGTTTGGGGTTTTCTATGGGATTTCCCTTGTGACTCATTGGATTTTTCCGTTCCTATGTAAAAAAAAAAAATAAATGGGGCTATTGGAAATGTTTATCCGGTCATTTAAACAAAAATCACTTAATTTTAGGCTATTTTCTACTTGATGTATTATTTTTACTCCCGAGTCATTATTAAATTTAGATCATTATAGATGGTTATTTTCATTTAGATCGGTAGCGAAATTGGAAATTTCGGGTCCTAATATTGTTTCCTCTAAATCCATCTAAATGAAAATAACCACAAAATTAATTAAGACTTGTGAGGAAAAATAATACATCAAGTAAAAAATAGCCTAAAATTAAGTATTTATGAATCATTAGAAATAATAAAATCGTTTAAAACCGATCCAGATTATTGTTTAAATGATAAGATAAACATTTCCAATAGCCCTAATTTAATTGTTTTTTCCAATAGCAACGAAAAAATCCAATGATTCATAGGGGAAATCCCACAGTAAACCCCCAAAACTTTAACCTACCTGCCTCCTTTCCCTTTCCACGATGGATATTTTTCATATATCTGTTAGGTCTCCCCAAATAATATGTTTGTTTTCTTGACTTAAATTTTTTAAAACTTTAGTATAATTAACCCATGTAACATATTGCTGATGTTTTGAAAATTTTCTTATTAATTAAAGGATTAGCCAAAAGAAAAAAAATGGAGGATCACAAATGAGAACTGGAATTAAGGATGAGTGCTTTTTAATATCCAAGTATTTATATGTTAATATCTGACCTAAAGAAATAATGAATTCCCGTAAAATATTTGTTGATATTAAGTAAAGAGGAATGTCAAGGATTACTGTTTGAGACAAGAATAAGTTGTATACGCCCTACCTTCGGGGGGGGGGAGGGGGAGCTGGCTGGGGTGGCTCAATCCTCTTCGTTATTTTTATGACTTGGAGGCCTTTATCTGAGCGAAAACATCCTCGTGTTGTCCCAGCCTGTTTTCACTTTTTCGCCAACTCTTTATATTTATTTTAGGCCAATCTACAAACACACTGAATATTAAGGTGCTCCGTGCGAACATTCCCGTCACGGCCAGCTGCTCCTTTTGTTGGGCACGTCAGTTTATACATGAAAGGTTGGGAATTGCCCTTATTTAAAGGGAGGAAACACGTTTCGTTTCATTGATTACATTTGATTTCGGCCGTTTGACTTGCTGATAGAAACGTTGATATTTTTTTTAATGGAAGATATTTATCGGCCCACTTTTAAGCGATATATTCGTTAAGAAGAACTATTATGAACATTTTAATATTGTTATTAATAAAATATTTGCGTCAATTCAGTTTTTTCGAAAGAAATTTGCAGTTCAACTTATGATGATGCCAACTTTCAAGACTTAAGCTTTAGTGATTTAAATGAATAACAACAAACAAATAAGTTTAAATATTTTGGGGAAATTATAACTTGGAAGTCCAATGAGAAAGCATCTATTAAAACAGAGAACAAAATTATGACAAGCACAACGAATCACCAGGCCAACTTGCAAGAAGTATCTCTCTATGAAACCTAAACTCAAACACTAATATTCCGTTGCTAAACATGAAGCAACTTACACTATTCAAACCAAACACCGAATCAACAACAGAAAAACTGCAGAAGGCAGAACGAAGAATCATTAGGACAATCATTCATAAGAAACACCATGTAGATGGACACTGGAGTTATTCGCCTAATGAATTGGTCTATCACAAGAGTGAGTCAATAGTAGACACAATAGGAAAAGGAGATTGCCTTTTTCAGCCACATATCGGGATTAATGGAAACCAGACTATTGAAACGACTATTTGACTACTTTTGGAAGAATAAAACAAAAAATAACTGGTTCAAAGAAGTCCAGGATGATTTAGAAGAGTTACAAATAACAACAAAGCAAATTAAAAAGAGACGTTCCGTGTTTTTGTGCAACCGCTTCGCTTGTCGCGGCGGTCAAGAATAGACCGCCCTCTGTGTGATGTAAAAAATACAATTCAGAGCAATACAACTCAAATATCTTACCACCACGATATGCATCACTGATTGCCGCGGCAGATCGCCTCATGTGTGCCAAGTCCTTTAGTGTCCTATGTAAAAGATTCAACGGGATGAGATTGCCTATTTTATAAACATAAACAATTTTCAACAGGACACAAATTAATTAGTCCGAAAGGAGTGGCCAAATGTGTCCTTTAGCCGTAAAAATCATTAGATCCTGAAACCAGTATTCTTATGTTGCTTTCTGCTCCACTGTTTATCTATGGACTATGGAGAGAATCTATGAGAAAAATAGGATGAACGGCATAGCAGAGGATACCCAATAATGTACAGATTGGCGGAAGTGGTTAGAGGATGCCAGGAACCAGTAATCCTCTTTTGAGCGTTGGAAGAAGAAGAAAAAGTTTTTATTGAAAGAAAATTACAGACTGCCGAACGTATAGCTAATTAATATTGGAAATGAAAAAAAAAGAGATCAAAGCATTCAAAATAAAAAAAAACTTAATAATTATCTGTAATACAACCTTACTTTTAAAGCATGAGACATAGCTATAACAATATTCGAAAACCAATTTATACATGAAAATCACCCTTAGACTTTGTGATAACATTTGCTCATATACAAAATATCATATCAAAGGTAGCTAAAATATTAATACACAACATGAACATTCCATCGTTCAATATCGTTGCGATTCATTCCAATCTATCATACTCCCATTTTCAATAACAGTTCTAATAACACCAATAACTCCAATCCGTTCATCCTACGCTTATTTTTTTTTTCTTCAAATGATATATATTTTATTTTTTTAATATTTATTTTAATTTAATAATAGTATATTAATTTTTGTTAAATGTTGTGATTTTTCATTGAGGAAGCGTCTAGAAACAATAGGATGGTTTCATTTTAAAGCGTCACTCTGTTTCAATGAAAATAAATAAATTTATACAGATTTCATGCTAATAATATATTTGTTCAATGCTTGAAAATGTATGTAAATTCATTCATTGGTATTGTCATGTTTACAAATTGCAATGAATTTTTTATATCAACGTTTATTGCAATTTAGGTGTCATTAGATTTAGTATTAAAGTGATTAAGTTTTACCTCTATCACAATCTTGTTGACATAGATATGTGTTTTGGCTAGGGGTCTATACTTTTTTGATAAACGATTTTTTTACATTTATTTTAACACGGTATAACTATGTTAGTGTTGCCCAGATTGAAAAATTTGCTGACGGTTAGGAACCGCTTAGGAATCCTTATATAAATATTAGAAAGATTTATATTATACACAGTGCGTAAATGTCTGAGTGGTAGATCTAAATGATGGGAGGATTGAGTCATGGCCGATCTAGGGGGTTCGGGTTTCAATGGGTTGGAATGGAGAGGGTGAGTGGTCAAAAATTGGTGGATTCGACTTCGAATCAGGTTCACTAAGCATTTTATTATCACTCTGAAAACGTGGCCAATACACGTTAACATTAGTTCATCCAGAGTTGTTTCTACAGTTTTTTTTTAAAAATCGTTCGGATGGTTGTATTACTTATCCTGTCTCATTTAATCTTAAGAAATAATATACAGAGTTGTTATAACGTTTTTAATTACTGTAATCACACATCAGCACCTATCTTAAGCTACATCACAGCCAATGTGCTTCAGACGCCCCTCTATCAGAGCAGATATTCAGCCGTTATAGGCTACACCCCACTGCTGGATCTCCTCTTTTAAATAAGGAACGAAAACCAATCCTTCAAAACAACCTACTCAATGTTCTAAGGTTTCTGAAAGATTGCCAGACCTTCATTTAACTCGGCGTTGGTCGCTAGGTGAGCATTTTCCTCACCCTTCTGCAGAAGCAGCGCCGAGATCGCACTATTGTATGTTGAGCCTGATATACTCTGTGCTATTAAGAAAGGCAGGCTTAGATGGTTGGGACACGTCGAAAGAATGGAGCCCAACAGGCTGCCAAATATAATGTTTAATGGTACACCAGGAGGAAAAAGGAAGAGGGGCAGACCCAGGCGCAGAAGGATAGGTGACCAGGAGGAGGATTTGGGGAGGCTGGGGATACGAAATTGGAGGAACCTGGCGAGAGACCGAGAGGAGTAGAGAAAGATGGTGGCAGGGGCCCAGGTCCTGCAAGGACTGTAGTGCCCAAGAGCAAACAAACAAACTAGAAATCTGAAATTTTCCCTATTCTAGATCTTATTCGTGGCTGATCGAGGCAATAGAAAATAAATCTGGCATGAGTGCTATGAAGATATAAAAAAAAAAAAAAAAAAAAAAAAAAGAAAATTGTTAAAAGTATAATATTCCAATTCGCAAAGAACATACTACATATACTTGTAATAATTGTGTAAAAATAAAATAAAATGATCTATCTAATGAAAACACATTATTATATAAATAGTAAAATGTATAATTTTTGTTTGGTTTTTTTGTTGTTTTTTAAGAATTTTCTTTGTAAATTTTGTAAAAATCGATTTTTAATCCTTACGCCCCATACTACAATTATTGGTACATTATGATGAAATTTATTTACCATTTATAACTACATGTTGGACAACATAAAACAGTATTTTTTATGAAAATCAAATAAGTGAGGTAAATGCTCATCCAGCGACTAACGGTGTACCGGATCGACTAGCGACCAACGCCAAGTAAATCGAAAATTCGAAGCTACGCTGCCTCTGGCCTGGTTCTGACGTAGAACACTGCACCTAAAAATAAATAAATAAAAATAATTACTATACTAATAATCGAATATTATGGTATCGTGAGCTTATTTAAAAAACATAATGAAGACGATGACACGAGTAAGAACAGATATAGTATAAGAAAAACAAGAGGGGTGGATGGAAAAAACCCCGAGGAAGATGATGGATGCTGTGCGGGACGCAGTGATGGCTCAATGAGAGGACAAGGCAACAAGGCACTGACTCTCCGCGGCCATATCTCATTGGTCGAGATTAATGGTCCCTGACCTTTTTCCCACTGACCAGATAGTGTTCAAGATGGACGGTCTTCTTATCGGGACCAATGTCTTCAGTATCGCCAACATCCCTCGTATATCATCTTTGCCTCTTATAAACAAATTTAGTGTAGGGTGAAGGGTGGCTTTTAAAGTTAAAAAATATAAGGTATATTCATTGAGTTGTCCAGTTGAATTAAGACGTATTTTAGAACAGTAATTTTTCATTTAGTTTTTAATTATTTAATGTGATCATCGTATAATATTTCAAATTTTGAATATAGAGAGAGTGCCCAAAACCGGAGCCCTGTTTTATTTTTTATTTTTAAAAAAAAATAGAAAATAGAAAACAAATTATGTATTAAAAACATGTAATATTTACTTTATAATGACGAGCAACATTTAACTTTTACTTTTAGAAAATCTAATTAAAAATTAGTAGAACATTTTTTTTTTATAAAACCTTACACTTTCTCAATTTGTGATATAGTTGCCAAAATCGGACCCCTTGTAAAAATAATCAAAATTTTTAAAATGGTATTAAAGCAAAGAATATTCTAACTAGTTTCAAATGTATGTATAATATAACAACCAGAATATAATGTAATACAATACAATGAAGATTTCATTTCAAAAAATGTTATAAAAATGTATTTTAAACAGAAACATAATTTCATTCCTTATATACAATAATCGCAGATATACACACCTTTTTCAGCTTCAGCACAATCCACATGGGTTCACATTGAGCACATAGCGCATATAATCCAATGTTCCATAGCAAGGCAATAGCTTTTCTTCAAGATCATTATTACTCAAAACTGTAGGTTTGCCTCATTTTTCTTTTCTTGCTGCCTCTTCAGGTGTACTATACTTCATGTCGGACAACACCATGAGCTTTTTATTCGGGACATTAAAATATTTACTGGTCTTCTTCCACCCCATCTTCTTTTTCCGTATTGTTTCAGTTGCTTTCGTCATTTTAGAAGGACTCCACTTTCATTGATCAGTTTTTTCTCATTATCTTTTTGAAATCTGAAACGAAATTTCAAATGAATAAGAGTGTATGCAGATTTATGAAACTTTGAATATGAACAAATAAGGGGTCCAGATACAGGTGGAAGGGATTTACATATTCCTGTGCAATATACATATGAATAAATGTTTTATATGATGTATATGTAAACGTAGACAATCTGAAAAAGTGATGAGGGTTTGACGAATTTGGTGTGACAGTGGTTCAATGTGGTTACCACGATTAAATACACTGATGAAATAAACAGTGATATCATTGTAACGTGATTGGAATATTTAAAATGACATTTAATAATATTTTAAAAAAATATTACAATATGTCGTATAACGGTATTCAGAGCTCAAAATGTCGTCGATATTGAATATCGATATTTTTCTGACGATTCCCATCCCTAGATGACAAGCATTACTCCAGTCATTCCTATTCGTCAGAACCATGAAAATCGGCGCTTTAAAGCTATTATCTATTTTCTAATTTTTGTGAATTACGGATCCTTCCTGAATTTCAATATCCATTCTCTTCAACAATGAAATATAAATACACATTTTAAGACTAAATGAGTAAATATTCAAAAAGAAAAAAATTAAAAAGTATACCTTTACTTCCTAAGTGCCATTTTCTTTATTTTTCTAAAAGCAGTTATACCTTTTAATATTTCTTGGCTAAGGTTCATTTCAAAAGTGAAAACTTAGCTGTTTCAAAAGTCAAGCCGGAGGAACAGGGAAAAACTCTCGAACCACTCCCTAATACCATTAAAAGTTCCATTGTGCAGAAAATCAGTTAAACTTTTTTCTCTAAAAGGTAAGAACCATGGAAATCACATAAACAAACGGCCTTGATGGGGTTAAAAGAGGAGAAAATTTCATTTCCTTAGCAAATTCCAAAGAGTAATCCTAATAGAATTCTTAAAAGCTCTAGAAATACGAAAATAAAATCTGAGGGTACCTATTGTTTATATTATTTCTTATTGTAACTAACTTACTTAAGAAACGTCTTAGAGAATCGCTTTGAAAAATGAATAAGATACAAAGTTTAAAACAATATAAATACGATACAAAAACATATTTAGAAAAAAATATATAAAAAGTGAAACAGCATGAAAAAAAACATGATAAAAAATACGACACAATATAAATACAATACCTACGCAATACAATATATATGTATAGATACGATACAAAACATAAAAGAATAAATATGAAAAATAAAACAGCATGAAAAATTACAAAAACTAACAGGTTTCTTTTTCAGTCCTTATCCTTGTCAATCATTTTTTATTTATTTAGTTCTAGCAACTGAAAGTCAATGTTTGTGAGAAATTCTTTATTTTCGTGCGGTAATTTTTGAATCTTTCATTCTCTTGGAGTGACCATTCGTCAATTTTCAGGACTATTCTCTCGATCAAAGTGTATCTGCCGTTTTTAAAATACTTTTTATTATTTCATTTTAATATAAAAAAAAAATAATGACTAGAAAAAATCAGTGATTTTAAAATGAAATGATCTGACGAGAATCAGGATAAATTGCCAGATTTTACCCCCACATAAGGGCACCCATTTTATAGAGGAAAGGTTTGCCCCTAATTTTGAAGTATGTTTCTTTGTGAGAGAGATTTTTCTATATAAGAGTTTTGAACTATAAAATAAATAGAATAGAATAGAATAGAAAAATAATTTTATTCTGGGACAAAGTCCCTTAAGAATAACAGATAATTGCAGGTATAACTAAATTAAATCTGGTTAGAGACATAATGAGCTACAAAAAAGAAAAACAATAATACATTAATGACACTATGTACATAGATGATATTTAAATAAAAAAAAAAGAAAAGAAGATAACATTTTACAGATTAGAGGAGATAGAATTAAATAAGAAAAAAAAAAAAAAAAATAAAATGATATAGAAAAATCTTATGGTACAATGATATGATTTGTATGTACAATAGAAGTACCCAATGTTATATTCATGGAAAGTTAAATTTTTATTAAAAGGAATCTCAATTATTCCAGAACTGAATCCAGCAATGCAATAATAATTTTTGACTAAGTAGTTAGATAGTTAGCAAGCGTCAGTCTGGATGAGAAGGAGGTATTGGAAATATAAATATTTGAATGTTTTCAGGGATTTAGCTTGTCTGATGTGAGGAGGGATGGAGTTCCAGAGGATTGTTAAGCGGAAAAGGAAGGAGCGTTGGAATATTGAAGTTCTATGGGACGGGGTATACAGATCAGAAAGACGGGATTTCGTATGTATTGGATTGACTGCAGATCTGAATTGGAGCTTATTGTAAATATAAGAAGGTTGGAGGGTATTGATAATTTGGTATAGGAATGTTCCATGGAAATATTGTTTACGGAAAGTGGGATAGAGCCAATTTAGTTGGGAATAGAGGTGGGAAACATGGGAACGCCTCGGACTACCGAAGACAAACATGACGAAGCAAATACATACAATTACTGAAAAAAAAACAAATTATTCAATTTTTGATTTCATAAATTATTGACTTTAAGAGAATAAGAGATTGCATTTAATTTATCCATAATACCAATATTGAATTTTTGGAATTATTAGAAAATGAATAATTTTAATACATCTGCATCTAAGCAACGTAAAAAAATTTATATATATTCTATTCACTAATCTAAAAAATCTGTTTTCTTACATGAATTATCAACCGTAACTGGCAGATTTCACATCTTACACCTTTCTATAATGCTGGGTATGTGCATTATGCGTGAAGGGTCACGCAGATATCTCTTAAATTGCCTTTCACTCTCAGTCTTTCTCTTTCTCCAAAAATCTTTCCGTCTTTCGATTGCTGACTCGTTTTCCTCTCCGTCAACATCCTTGCCCCTCATCCCCTCATCACCCCAGAAGATTCTTGATCTCATTGAGTAAGTTCCTGAATTTCTCTGTCTAAGCAATCCTCGTCCGTGATTCTAATCCTTTTTATTTCCTCCTTCATCTTTTTGGCGTAACCACCTAGACTTTTCAGAAAAAATAATTTATCAATTATTTGTTTATTCAAACTTTTTTAAACCCATTCTTACCACGTGCTGGATAAATTTTTGATATTTTTTTTTCTCTAATAGCTAATTCTAAGTCTCCTATTCCTTTATAGAATTTTCTATTTAAACCCAATTCATAAATTCCCTTGATATTGTAAGGTCATAAATTCTTCATAATATTCTCTTTTTGATATTTACGAGCTTTCCCAAGCTTTATAAAACTACCTTTTCCTTGCTTTATAAAATAATTGGCTTTACTATAGCATTGTAGTGCCTTATTTTGGCTTTGGTGAACGTTAGAAATATATTTCGTTGATATATCCGAATTTTTTTTTTTTATTCGTTTCGGTTTTCTGTGGACCACGATATTTCTACTGTTTTCGGTATTTTACATTCTCCCATCATTCTCGCATTCTCTTTCGGTGATCTTCCCTTCTTTCTTCAGTACATATCCTGCTTGTTTTCATTTTGGGTTTTGTTTGAAAACTCTGTGTTTTTTCCAGTTTCCTCTTCAATCACGTTCTATGATGTCCTCGTGTGAGATACCCAGTTTCCGTTAGTTTTTTTCCCCACTTTTCTAGACCATATCCCATTGGTTTTCAATCAGTCAAAATAAGCGCAAATGCGATTGGACAATCTTCTAGGTTTCAATGGTACTAAATGACTATTTTTGCGCAGAGTTATCCTCTCGACAGTTCCTCATTGATATATCAGAATTATTAATAAAATATCTTTTTTTGTCATCATTCTTTACATCTTCCTTGTTTTGCCATCATCATTTTTTGTTGAATAGGAATACCGAAATTTGGTACTAGAGAAATGGAAGTCAATTTCAGATCAACTTACTCCCAAAAATTTAGAAACAAAAAACTGGAAGGAGTCAACAAACGATTTATTATAGTGTTTCATACAATAAACTCCTACTTATTTTATAAAAAAACGATTTGCTCATTTCTTCTATCTATCAATTTTCTCTTAGTCTTTCGGATCTTTTTTCGTTTTATTTCGCCTTCCACTTCTTATAAATTTTCGCTCAAAATAACTTTGATAACAGGATGTATCAATATAACACTTTATCCATCGCGAATTACTAGAAAGTAAACAAACAAACTAAACATGTGCCACTTGTGAACTTGGAAACTGAATACTTAACTAAACACTTGACAACATTTAAACGAATGCATTACTAAACACTAGACCAAATACTACCTAACTAAATACTTGTAAACTGGGTAATGAATTTTGTGACTTTTAAGTAACGTATTATATTTACTTTGGTAAATACAAAAAAAATGGTTTGTATTGCGTAAGAATTTAATGTTAATAAAATTGAATGTCTGTAGTGGATCATTATTGATTCAAATGTTGATTTGACCGTTTAGCAGCTCGCAGAGGAAATATTAACGGCCCACAATGGAAATATACGAACCATCATCTATTGTTATTTGGTAAATACAGGTAGAACAAGGGTTCAAGCACCCAATGGTCCAGGACTTACTGGGAAATTGGAAAATACTTAGGGGTAGGGGTAGAACGGGATATTACTATTGGCTGGAGAATTTCCTTTCCGCAGGGGAACGTATTGTATCCATTCCCCTGTTTGGATAAATGTATACATATCGTGTTGGATCCCTGAGGTCAGCCATAGTAAAAATTCAACGCTCGTTGGGTGCTAATGGCTCCCGAAAATGGAAAATAAATACATTCACGTGAAATTAACTAATCGCCATATAGCACTTTAAAAATGATTTTTTAAGAGATAATATTGGATTTTAGTTCTTTATATATTAAGTGTGTTAGGCTAGAAGTGAGAATGTCCGGTAATGATAGTTTTGAATTAATGGCAAAATAAATTTACAAAGCATACATTCTTCGTCATTAGGAACGGGTTCTGAAACTCTAAAACATGTGAAAATCCTCTTTCTAGCCATCATGAGACCACCTTATGTGACAGTACATGCGACAAGCTAACAAGTGGCGATGAAATATCAGTTTCGATTTTTATTGTACATCCTCCATTTTAGACTAACACCCTTCATATTAGGAATACCTGTTTAAAAAAAAATCGATTATTTAAAAATAAAATATAAAACAAACAAAAAAAAACATGAAATCATTACTGATATACCACAACCCACTAAGTGTCTTAGAATTAAGTGCTTGCGTAACAATGTATTGTTACTAGGCTATCGGCCCTTAAAGAAGAGCATTTGACTTAAAGGACGCTCAACTTGAACAATGACACCCGGTTTTTCCAAAATTAAGGAATGCCAGGGTAAAGGTAGGGAGTTCCTCAAGAGGAACTTCCGATCACAAAGTCGATTTATGGTTGAAATAACGGGAAATAAATATTCTGCTTTTAGTCGGACTGGAACTTAGGGCAGAGAGCTCGGTAGTATAGTTAGTACCTTACCCGTTGAGCTAAATAACAAAAAAATATTTTATTTTGCTTAAAAAAATAAAAATAAAATAAAAATACATGAAGATAAAATAATAAAAAAACAAAAAAACAAGTCAATAGTAAATGAAAGGGTGGAAATAATTTTAATTATGCTAGGGTAAGGAAAAATAAAAATAATAGTAATTATGTTGACATTGTAAAATAAAATAGATGTAGGTGCGTAAAATAATGATAAAGTAAGTTCAATAAGAATATAAAAGCAGATAAACAAATACAGGGTTATAAAATATAAATATATAATATAAAATATAAACATAAATATATAAATATAAAATATAAGTAATAAAATAAAATCACCAAAAGAATATTGGTAAGAGTAACTAATTAGAGATGTGAATTAATAAACTTATCTTTAGGTAAAGCCCCTTTCCAAGTAAATCATAAATTTTCCTATTCTTCCCTCTTTACCCAATCTGCCGGTATATCTCAAGGTAGTATCCTAGGCCACATCCTCTACACGGTGTATACAGCAGACATACCAACTCATCCTACCACTGTCCTCACCACTTATGCTGATGACACATGTTTATTATCAGTAAACAATGCCCCCTTCACTGCTTCCCAAACACTCTAATCCCATAAAATAAGCCCAAACAAACCTTACCAAGTAACCTTAACCCTTCTTTGTTAACCTACGACTTCCAGTCCTACAGTATCCTTCAATGATATTCCACTAATTCCTGTTAAACAGATCCGCTACCTAGGACTCCACTTGGACAAACGTCTTACTTGGAATACACATACAAGACTAAAGCGGCAAGAATCTGCTCGTTGTTAGAGACTACTTCAACATTTACTAGACAAACGATCAAACCTCCCAATTCATTACAAAAGACTAATATACATGATTGTGATTAGACTTATCTGGACGTACGGAATTGAGCTTTGGGGCTCCACTAAACTATCAAATTCATCTCGTATCCAATCCTTACAATCCAAAATCCTTCGGAAAATCCTCAATCACCTTTCTGTGTCAACCATAAACTTTATCCATAAAGATCTTAATGTTCCATATGTTGCTGCTTTAGCCCACACCAGGTACCTATCCTTTCATAGTAAGAGCCACAACCACTCAAATCTATTAGTTTCTCAACTTGCTTCCCACTCCATTCCCGATAATCCCCCGAGGCGTCTGAAAAGAAGATGGCCTTGAGATCTTTTAGTATAAACTTTTTATTGAAGTGCAACTGATGAGTAGTTCTTTTCAAGTTTTGACATGCCATTGTAATCGTTATCAGCTCATTTACTTGATGTACATATTTGTACAGTTGTAAATTTCAATAAATTGATATATATATATATATATATATATATATATATATATAAATTTATATATATATATATATATATATAGGGTAAAACCCTTTAAAAGTATAAATGATTTATAACAATATAAATGTATATTATTACATTGTGTTGCGATTTAGGACGTCTGGTTTTTTGTAATTAGTATATTAAATAAAATTTATTATATATTCAGTCCCATTACAAATAATTTGCTTGAATAAATTCAATAATTACTTCAGCTTATTTTCTCATATAGTGAAACGAATGCTATCCAATGATTCATGAACTCTCTTCCTAATCGGATATGCTGTTCCTGAGCATAGATATTTTAACAGAGCTAGATATTGCACAACGACCGTGGACTGCAGGATGAACCTAGAGCAGGGACTAAATTAGCATACTATATACAGGGGCATTTATCACAGCTGACAATGACCCCTCACCGGCAGGACATTCAATTTGGTAGGCTACACCTCTCCCTCAGGTAATACTGTCTCTGATCTATCAAACTGCCGCTGTCTCATTCTGGCTCAGGAAACTATAATTATGTCTCCGTCAATCAGTGTTAGAGCTTGTAGGTATTGATAACGTTGCATCAAATGTGATCTCGATATCACTGAAGTTGATAGTTGATAGTCCAGTCAATAAACACATAGTAGAATGCATGAGATATGCGATAATTTTGACTTCATAGCTTCGTTAGAAGGTAAACATACTAAACGGCCCTGGGGGTAACCTAACAGTGGGGGGGGGAGGGGATAAGGTACCATTTTTGGGTTTTTCGATTATATCACGTAAACGGTGAAATATGCTAATACAGCATAAAAATATGCTACAGCTCAAAATTAAAGCTAATTAAACTTCCTCTAAAATTTATTCTATATTTATTTGTTGAAATTCCAATGGTTTTTAGATCGTTTTTATTTCTAAAATCGATCATTTTAGAAAAAAAAAAAAAAAAAAAAAAAAAAGGTTTATCTCACTTTTTGTTATACATTTGCTTCATATGCCAGAAACGTATATATGAAATTAAAGTAAATTTAATGCTCCACAATTTTGATACAGACATTTTTCCATAGAAACAATCGTGGAAGGTACTAAAAGCAAGAGTTTGATAAAAAGTGAGGTAACGTTTGTTTTTTTCCGAAAATTACAGATTTTCAATAACATATATCCCGAAAACCGTTGGTATTTCGACAAATTTATATAAAATAAATTATATAGGAAATTTAATTAGCGTTACGTTTGATCTAAAACATATTTTTCTAGTGTCCACCGTTTTTGAGATACAGTATAACCTTTTTCGATTATCTAAACCCTCTATTATCCGAACTCGCAGAGGTACCTACGATGATGTTATCAAAGCCATTGATTTAACTTTTCAATTGCTTGAAAGGCAAGAGGAAGCAACTGTAGTTCACCTGCGGCAATTAAAAAAAAATAAAGGACTTGGCACTGACAAAAAAAAAATTAAAATGCTAAAGCAGACGAACATTGAAGATTTTTTCAAACCAACCGAAATAAAAGAATGAGGCCTTTTGTACGAATGTATGTAGATAAAACATAATATGTACATAATTAGTTTTAATGTAAATTGTAATAATTTATGAAGAATTTACATGTATGTATTGAATTTTTCCTACTTTTCCGGATTTCATTTAACAGACCGATTTAACCCCCCAGGGGCGAGGACTTTTAGTAGTTATACCTTTTAACTACTCCTAACAAAGCTATGAAGTCAAAAATTATTCCATATTTCTTGCACTCTACACCCCTCATTTCAGTACTTATTGACTGGACTGGAGGTAAATACATATTTCTCCTATTATTGATAAAATATAACTCCGGGAATGTTTTTACAACCGTTTATTACAAAATACGTACAATTGAATCTAGATCAAACGGCCGAGAAACAGTTGTTGTTTTTTTCCTTATTCTCAGAATATTATCATTCCTCTTATTGCCTTACCTTGATTATCGTTGTCTGGTTCATGGTGGCCTCTTGATGGTTCAAGAGGATAGCCTGAAGCGAATCATGAACATTTGTGCCAGGTTTGTCTTCGATGTCCCGAGGCGCTCCCGTTTCCTAGATCTATTCCGGATTAAACTGGTTACATCCCACATTCCGTGAACAATATTTCCTTGGTACGTTTTTGGGGGTCTTTTTTACTTTTGTCCCTCATTGTAATTTAGAATAAATAACATTTTTTTTTTATGATTTAGTGAATAACGTGTTACTAATAGTTCCTAAATGATCATTAACATAACCTAAAAAAAGGATAAGAACATAAGTGAACAAAACATTTATTTATTTCCCATTAAGAACAATGTAAACAATGTAATAATATTATTTAGGAGGCCAATATTCCCTAATATTTGTTAAAATAACATGAAAAAGATCCTCTTTTCCGTGTCTTTTTCTCCTAATATATTCACAAAGGTATGAGTCAATTATACCTATATATTTATGTATTAAGATCATAAATTAAAATGATTTTTCTAAATCTTGTATTTTCGATCCATTTTCCCCTGATTATACTTCATTTATAGATATGTTTGTTTGTGACATGATAAGGAGCATTGTGGTTTTTACAAAGGATTTTGGATTATAAGGATTGAATACAAGAAGAATTGGAAGGTGGGGCATCAAAGTTCAAGTCCGTATGTCCAAATAGTTTTAATAATTGTCATATAAACGTCTTTTGTAATTTATTGGGAGCTCTGAACGCTTGTCAAGGATATGTTGAATTAGTCGGAAATTACGAGCAGTTTCTTGTCTTTTAAGTCACGTATGTTTCAAATAATTAAAAATAAAATATCTTTAGTTATTTATATTTTATTTATTATTTTAATATTTGTTTTTTACCTAGAGTACATCACAATACTCCATACAGATTAAGGGAGATGCGTAGAGGGAATAATTTTCATAACATTGCTCCAGTTGTGTCGGAGTAATTAGCATGGAACTAAGCCTTCTAGAACATTATTGGCATTTAATTATAATAAGTTTTTTAATTATATTTTAATTCGAAATTTATTCCATCAAAATCTAACTTTTCATCACATCGATTAATTATTAACAATTAAAAGTTTTATATATTTAAATCATTCATTATATGAATATATTTAATTATATTATAAGTTTTTATTTAAATTATTGGAAAAAAGTTTTAAATGGTGACTATGAAGAATTTACCTATTTTTTAGTTATAATACTTTAAAAAAAAAAATCTTTATTTATTAGGACATTTCGTTCAATTCGGTTTAAAAGCCAAGTATAAAAGTGTATATTTAGTTAAAAATATGGTTTTTTTATGGTTCTTTCACTAAAAATCACAATTTCAGAATAAATAAAGATAACTAATCTAAAACGTAAACAATTAATTAAAAGCAAATGGTAAGTCCTTATCTACGTTATTTTCTCTAGACGTTACATTAAGTTATCTACATGAGTTTTAAAAACTTTTAGAAAAGAAATTAAAATTTTTGTATTTATATGTTAACCACTTCTTACTTTTTTAAGGATATCTCAGTAGGTATTTATTAGAATTCGAAGAAATAAATTTCTATTTTCAAACTAAACAGTAAAAAATGAAGAAAATATACGATAATGAGAAATAAAACGTATATTCATCTGCCAAAAAATTTTACCCTCTTAAAAACGGTAATCTTAATTTTATTTTGTGTGGAAAACCTCGTTAGAATCAGATCCTTAAATATTATAAAAACGTTATAATTTTTTGGTGTTATTACAGAAATATATATTGAAATAATTTAGTGTAATAACCGCTTAGATAATATTTTTCCAAGCAATTAGGTTTAAATGTTTTACTCAGTTTCAAAGACCCATTAGATGAAACGTCGAATAAGTTTTTTTTTTTTTTTTTTTTTTTTTCTCTTAACTCTGGGCTGAGGGATGTCCAATGAATTTTAAAAACTTAAGATATTAGCAAAAAAAAAAAAATTCAACTAGTCTTTAGACATTTCTTTAGAGTTGGTTAATATGAACTAGTGATAAAAAAAAAAAAAAAAAAAAAAAAAAAAAAAAAAAAAAAAAAAAAAAAATCTAACGAGTCCATTGAGTCTAACGAGCGTTAAATAGTGTAAAATTAAGACAAGCAATTTTATTTGATTTCGTGTGAAATAATTCCTTAGACTCGAATACTTAAATATCTTTATTAATTTTTAATACGTTTACATAAACGTTATAATTTAAAAGTTTATATAATAAAATAAAATTTGTTTTAGTAAAACAAGAATTTATACACCAATTAATTTCAAAGGAATTCAACTATATTTTTCTTTTCTTAGCTCCAAAGACTTAATAGATTAAACGCTGAAGACGTACTTTTTTTTTTTATTCCAGGTATCCAAATTTGGATCAAAATCGGAAGGTTCCTATCTTACCGTATTAATATGTAATCAATTTGTAAAACTGTTTTTTACTTGATTTTTTTTTTAACAATAAATAATCTGAAAAGAAAATTTAAGCAAACGAATTTTAAATAAACATTTTGGACTCTATCAATATTAAATTAAGGGAGATAAAATATAAATACGGCATGGATTAGTTATTGTGTCAGACTCGCAGCTAATCAATGACGAACTAATCTCATTTTAATTAAATCATATTTAATTGTTGAAACTGCGATTTGATAGACGATTATTCGGTTTAATTACCAGCCATAATATCAATTTGGTATTATAATTGGTGGACTTAAGTCAATAGAATCGACGCAAATTATGCAGGGCATGCTTTATCTTAACAGTGGGATTTCGGAATTGAACTTTAAGAACATAAAATTAAACGCTATTTTATATTTTAAGAATGTGATTTTAAATGTGTTTATTATATTTTCCAGTTTAAATGTTTGTATGTATACGTAAGTAGAATATTTTTGCTTCTGATAAATATATCACTTTCTAAGTCTTACCGGAAATTATGTTACTAAATTTTTACTTAATAACTAATCTAAAATTTTTAATCAATGTATTGACATGGATACGTTTTTTAGCTGTAGGTCTATAGTTTTCTTTGTAACGTTTTTTCATCCTCAAGATGTCTAACATTTTTTTTTCAAACTCAAAAATTTACTATTATGACGCGCTTTATCTCTATTAATGTAGTTCGGATCGATATTTTGACAATTTTCTTATTAGAAATTTAATGGAAAACATTTTTTTTTTTTTATGTAACATTTGTCACTAGGACCTACAGTTTGGGAGATATATTAGTTTGAATGTAAAAAGTGAGGTTTTTCCTACATTTTTTAAGTGTTGAGGCTTTTTTGGCGAATGTTTCCTTATCAGAAGCATCAAACATAAAAACAGTGGATTGTGGAGAGATTTCTCACATTCAGGAAAAAATAGAATTTTTTTTTTTTTTTTATTTCTTCGTATGAAATTAATATTGATATTCGTATAAAAAGTTTTTCGTATAAATTGTACGTCAGTTCCTTTGCCATAAATTAAATGGAGAATAGTTTTTGTTATGTAACACTGAGTAATAATTTTTAATAGCTATATTGGTTTGAAGGAAAAAAAAGACACGTTTTTTTTACATCATTTAAGATTTTTTTTTATTAGCGCTGTTTTCTTATCAGAAGTAGTAGATATAAAATCAGTATATTATAGGTAGACATATCCATGATCTATCGTTTTACCCAGACAGGGAGAAATCATGATTTTCTTTACCTAGTACATCTTATGATCATCATTGTTTTCTATTATTAATGTAATATAATTAATTTGTCTATCAATAGATACGTTAAATCGTAATAATTTTACATTAGAACTTGTTCAAGTAAATAGTTTACAATAACTATTTTTTAAAAAAAATTAAAATCATTTCATTTAAATATTACTTATTTTTTCAACACGATCTAACTCTGTTGGTGTTGCTCTAACCTAAATTTTAACAGCAGTTCCATATTCAGAAAATTATTGGAGAATATTTTTTGTTATATAACATTTGGCGTTAGTTCCTACTGTTTAGGGACTCTTGTTTTGAATGAAAAATAGTCACGATTTGCATAAATGTTTTCAGGTTTAGGGCCTTTTCTTTGCAGAACATTTGCTGACGGTCTTCTTATTAGAAGAAGTAGATATAAAATAATTTAATTATAGTGCTTCTTTTGATCTTCTGCCCAAATTTGCCCGCTTCTTAGGTCTTCCTTCAGCTTGAAACCGTTCCTCTCTACTCCTGAATGTAACCCTTTCTAACATTTGGGACTCTGTAATGTTCGACTGTTCCAGGTCATTCCTAACTTCTTTAATCCACGCTGTAGTAGTATTTTTCCTCCAGAGGTAGTTGAATCTGTTTTGTTAATTTGTTTTCATTCATTCTGTGCAAATGTCCGAGAAACGTCACTCTCCTCTTTTCTGCATAGTCTCGGAGATGCTTTCCACATTCTGATATACTTCTTTGTCGATTCTCAGTTTCATCCATCTTCAGCCTGTACTTTACCAATGATGTTTTTTAAAATTCTCCTTTCCAAGACTTCCAACTTCTCGAGGCTATAGTTCATCGATAGGCATTCACTGGCGTGACGACGGTGTAGTAGTGCCTTATTTTCATTCCAATAGATGCACTTCTTGTTGAAGAGATTTATTGTCAATCCAATATATATATATATATATATATATATATATATATATATATATATATATATATATATATATATATATATATATATATATATAGACAGATATTTGTGGGGGTGATTCCTAACAATAAAATGGGATGTATAATGGAAACTATAAAATATTCCCTGACGAAATAATTATCCTTTTTATATATCAAATTAAATGTACATCACAGGCTAGTCATAAATACCTTCTAAACTATTCTGAGTTCATAGTATGACAGTGAATATAAGATTTTATTAACTTGGAGAACAGTTAAATATCCACTAAGCATCGCTCTTGAACACTAACGATGTTAATGTCTCCTGGCAACTTAGACCAGAGCAACAAGACAGCAGTTTCCTGTAAACCGCAAGCCAGCCTGGAAAATCCTGTCAAGGAAAGTTGGTGTAGGGGTGAGGATCTAGAGACCCAAGACTTCCCTGATAAGGACTCCTCTAACCGCCCACATTTCTCTGACCATCTGCCTTACTCAAGGAAAGTGCTCAGTGTGTTGGTAACATTTTGCCTAATTTTTATATTAAAATTATGTTATAAAAGGAAATGAACAAATAATTACTATTATTATATATATAGCTCCATTTATTAAAGAAATAACAAAATTTATAAATAAAAATACAATCATAGGAGTTCTGACTCCAGATACAAAACATAGTATAAATAAAATAATATATTTTTAATTTTCCAAAATATACTCTATATTTTGCAAAAACTGTTCCTTATATGTGTTCAATGTGGCCCCGCCAGGTCCAGAGAGATCCTAGCTTTTCTTTCTTAGCTACATCACTGCTGAAAAAAAAACCGTTGGGGGCTCAGTGAGAGCGCTATAGGACAGCCAATTAGGGCATGAGTATATAAGTTGGCTACTGCCGGAACTCGAGCATTAGTAAATTTTCACAAAAGGTTTCGAGTCAACTGCCGTTTTTATTTTGCGAGGAGTGTTATCAGGATGTGTAGTACTGGATAATGAATGAGCACGATTTCAAAAGATTGCGATGGAACTTCAATATTTAGGGGGTATGAAGTCGACAAAAGTAAAGTATAGTGAGATAATTATGTTTCAATAATTATTTTGAAGTAAGGTACTGAAGGGTCAGCTTATCACCAAAGCTAAGGGACATTATCTTTATCACCTCCATTAATCTATATATGTTTATGGTTCTTGAGGTTCAGTCAATAAAATAACAACTTATTTTGAGAACGTTTCGAGACTATATTGTTCTCATAATCAAGGCAATGTTACTGGTGGATATGCTACTGGCATCTACTATTAAATATAACAACTCTAGTATACAACTGTTATATTGTTGTATAATAAGGAATTGTTATATTTAGTCGCCAAAATAAGTTGTTCAATATATCGCTCATGGGCAAGACAAGTGACACAACTCAAAAAAAAATTCATTTTACGTTCTATTTCAGAATGATCTTTTGTGGTTTGCCTTGCAAAAGAAAATGTTACATAAAGGTATCTTAGCGTGCGGCCGCAAAATTGCATTAAGTGTGATTTATCCAATGTTACGATGGCGAACGCTGGAAGCAGGAACAGTGACACATTTAAGTTATGTCTTGACCTTCACAAAGGTAACTTGTACGGGGAGTTAAGGACAGTGTCATATTTTGAGGTACTGTCATATACTGAGGTACATAAGCTTCATGGGACCATCGCCTTTCTTCATATCATATGCAAACGGACTATCCTGCGACCAGTAATGGATACTCTCTAATGGATCTACCAAGATCTGACGATTTTTAGTGGCCGATTGACCTTGTCGAATCCTCCTTACGGACAAATTAGTTTTGGTTCTATGCAAATTAGTATTTATATTATTCCAGGATTTAACGATTGTAAAAGTTCGCATGATATTCCGCCATTTCTGTCGTTTTGAAAATTAGTTTTCGTCCTTAAGGACGCTATTTTAAAATATTACCATTACAATGGACTTTAACAATGTCATTCATAAGAAAAATTGAATTAAATAATTAAAGGTTATTGACTAATTTACTTTCTGTGTTACAAAATCAATGGAAAATCATTTATTAAGTTTAGATGCGGAAAAAGTAGCCGTCTCTACATTTAACAAGTATTACCCTTTGGAGTGACTCATCAATATTTATACTTTAATACCGATACAAATAAATTAAGAATTATCGCTCAGTTGCGCCTAATCGTGACAATAAAAATAAGTGGAGCTTATAGAACATTCGACAGTGATAATCATTGCAAACTCTGCGGTTTTGAAGCTAAAGACAAGGTTATGCACGTGTTACTGAAGTGTTTAGCATTTGATACCCAAAGAGCAAAATTCTTGAAACATTACATTTCATTTACAACCAATAGTTTATCAATGGAAACTATTTAATAATATCTATTTATTTATGCTTAAGTCTATTATTGCTTGTAACTGACCACACAGCGTTGAATCTTGGTTTTTTTATAGTCATATATATTGGTATAGTTACATTATTAGTTATAAATACACTTAATTTTCAAATCATTTTTCTAATCATGAGTTGAAAGTTGTTTTTATTACTATTTTCATTATTTTTTTTTTACAAAGTGATATTATTTATTTTGTATTATGTCTATTTATTTGGCTTATAAATGTGTAATTGATAGCAACAGAAAAACACAGTGTTTAAATTTTGTTTACTTTTGATATATGTTTATTTTTGTATATTATTATAATCATACTGGTCGTTAGAAGAGAATTTATACTTGCAAATGTTTTCAATATTGTTTTATTTTATTCTTTGTTTTATTATTATTTTTTTATTTTTCTATTACCCTAACAAAGTATGTTTATGTTTTGTATTATTTATATTAAGAGCAGAAACCTCCTTTAATTGAAAAAAATGTTTTTTTTTTTCAATAAACATTAATTTTTTTTATTCATTCATTCATTACTTTTTCTGCTGGAGAAAAGTTTTGGAGAACAACAATGGATTTGAATGTTTTGAATATTGTAGCATGATGAGAGGTAACGAATGTCATATGATGGAGAAGCGGTTTAGGAAGGATTTATTATATGCTACAGCTGTGTAGGAACAGTACTAGGACTAACTCTAATGGCTTTGAAGTATAGGTATGGTTTAAATTAAAGAAGGATTAAGGAAAAACAAAGAGAGATTTAATAAAAAAAATATTCTTGTTAATATACTACATTCCAATAGCTTCAACGGAAGGATTTATGGAGCTACTTCAATTCGGCTTAAATGTTTTAAACATGACAGTTCTTGGAAGATCTTAAGGCAAATCTGGAAAAACATTTTTCTTATCTTTTTAATATATCGTGAAGTAACCAATAACTGTGAGAGAAAACAAGCAAATTACCTGTGCTTTTAAAAGAAAACAAAGAGATTGTCGAAACTGAAGCAGGGTAGTTAAACATAACCGGGAAACATACTATTATGTGAGAGCTTGTTAGCGGATAATACCAAGAGTTTTTACTGCAGAATCACGATAAATAGGTTTCGCCCTTCATTGAGTTTGGAGAAAACTCTGTTGTTAATTAGAACCTAATTTTTGAACATGCTGATACTCTTTTGATAAACATCATGTTTTTTTTTTCTTTTTATGGCCCTTTTGTGAGAAACTTTTTTTTTTTTTCTAAGCTTAAATAGTACGCTGAACCATTAGAAAGGGTTGGATACTTCGGTGGTTGTTATGAAACGAGATACTCTTTCTAAAATGAATATATGAGAGTTATTTAAAACATAAGGGTACCAAATATTTTTTCATGCGTAAGGAATTTTTTATTTGAAAACAGGAATACTCTTCTAGAAAACTGTTTTCAACATGGCGACTTTTCTTATACATTTTTTGTAATCCTTTTGAAAATATATGGTTCACATAGGTGGCCAAATATTCGTGACTTTAATTTCTCAACGGCTAGTTGGTGGACTTCGATGAGGATGGTTTGCAAAAGAGAATTACTCGTCATTAAAAATTCTTAGAAAAAATAGCTAATACGTTGTAAAATATCTTAAAGATTGAGCTTTCTGGCGGTATATTCCTTTTTTTCAAAGGAAAATTCCCTTACACATAAAAATAATATGGTAACATTACTTTTTAAACAATCTTATTATTAATATATAATTTGAATACTGCTGTTGTGAAAGTGAAACAGCTAATATATGAGATCTTTTGAAAAATCACGGTATTCTTAAAGTTGTGTTTTAAAGTTTTTTGTTTTACTTTATATATTTATTTACACCTCTCAATTACTATTAGACAACCACTAAATCTGTTGTGAGATAGAAAAAGGCGTGGAAGGAATGAGGGGGAGCAGAACCCAGCGGCCATTCTTTATTCATCCAGTCTTAATTTTTTTTTTTAATTTGTTTATTTCAGTCTAGAAGGTCTTTCATCCTTCTCCGTTTTAGCCTTCTCTGGATTTTTTGTAGGGAATGTGTATATTAGGATGTATGTGTATTAGAATATCATTGTAATTTTTCATGGAGTCGTTCGTTGTAGGTTCGTTTTTGTTCGTTAACTGTTGGCATCCGTATGTCAGTTTGTAAAGTTATGTTGCATACGTTCCAAAGTGATTTTGTGGTTGTCCTGAATGTTTTTGCCTGGAAGATTTGGAGTTTGTTAATATGTGTCTTTTTACCTGTTCCGTAAATCTGTGAAGCGTATGTCTAAATAGGTTTCAGTAAGTAAGTATAAGCGTTCATTTTTTGTTTAAGTTGTAGAGTTGAACGTTTGGAGAAGAATAAATATAAAAGTCATAGTCTTTGGTTGAGCGTTTTTCTTTTTTTCTTGGTTTATCATTACTAAAAACGATTATTATCATCTCATAACGATCATTAATAGACTTATTGAGTTTCCAAAATTAAAATAAAAAAAAACAAGGGTTCCGAAGATTATTATTTCTTATATAAAATAGAAACATAATAATTAAAATTTTAATAAAATATTATAACATTAAGATACAACACTTAAAGATCAAAACCAAAAAATGTTAGAATAGAATGAGTTCAATTAAATCTTATTCAGATCAGTAATTATTAAAAAAAAAATTAAAAAATATGCGATAGGAGCGTGTGGCTACAGAGATGAGATATGTTATAATAATCATATAAAATAATGAGTAACATAATAATATTAAGATTTAATAATATAAATATATAATATATAATTACAAAGGCCTAATCATTATTAATAAATAATAATGACCTTAATATCAGTTAAAATGTTATTAATTATTATTATAGAAATTATAACTAAGATGAAAAGAATCTTGCTATAAAAACAAGTGAATAATAATAACACAAGTAGATGTAATTAAAATCATTATATGATTATATATATGATTGCATATGCCTTCTTATGTCAGTTAGTTTTAGATGACAACTCATTTCTGGTTATAAGTATTATGTATGAATAAAATTATCATGTTGAAAAAATCTTTCATAAATCGTTCTATTTTAAGTTCAATTTAAATGAATAACTAAAAATATTTTTATTATTATTTGCATTATTTAAAACTGTCCAAGATATATACACCAAGTTGATATGTTGATATCGATTATAATAAAGTGTCAAAACTTGAAGAGAACTACTCAATAAAAATTCTACACCAAAAGGTCTTTAGGCTATCGTCTTTTCAGGAACCTCGGAGGATTATCGGAAATGGAGTGAAAAGCAAGTTAAGAAACTAATGAATTTGAGTGGTAACGGAGCTTGCTATGAAAGGATAGGTATCAGGTCTGGGCTAAATTAGCAACGTATGGAACATTAAGGTCTTTATGGATAAGTTTATTGGTGACAAAGTAAGGGGCATTTAGGAATTTTCGAAGGATTTTGTATTCTAAGAATTGGATACGAGATAAATTGGATGGTTTAGTGGTGTCCCAAAACTCAACTCCGTACGTCCAAATAAGTCTAATCACAGTCATGTATAAGAGTCATTTGTAATTAATTGGGAGATTTGAACGTTTCTCTAGTAAATATTGAAGTAGTCTGTATTTAAATATTTACAATTTAATTTATTTTAATTTCGCTAGTGGATTCGGATTATTAAACTGGTTTTAATGTAATTTAGATGCTTAAATATTTCATTGGGGGCTTAGTAAGGGACGTTGGGAATATGATATAATTAAACAACTGAAAGCTATTTGCAATCACGTAGTCAATATTTTAAAACAGCATGATTGGAATAAAGCACTTTAAAATAATTAAAATCAACATTTAAACTCACCAGACTAGTCCGATTGTCTATGAATTATCCCACTGTATGGTCTACATATTAGCTATTCAGGTCTGACCCCACATCATCAGAGCCTGCATCGAGATGCTGCCCCTAGAGTGGCCAGTTCGTTAGCCCTACAAAAGGATTTAGTTGTTAATTGTTGCCCTATATTGCTAGGCTAAGTATAGAGTACAGTAGCTAGTTTGTCTTGTTAGGAGGCAAACTTTGTGATAAGGCAAGCCGCATTATTAGCCACTGGCCACAGTTGGTAATTAGGAACTTCGTTTGATCTCGGCTCCGCTTTCCGTCCTCTCTTCGTCTTGTCGATCGATCTCTTCGAAGGTTGTTCGTAACATAAATCGATCAACAGAAATATCTTCTATTCTTTCCTGTATGAAAGCATTACCTGTAGGTACACGTGAAAACTAAGACTTGTAAGAGTAAACTATGTAAAATAATGTCGACCAGAACTTACAAAACACTTCCTCAAACGCCTTAAAATTTTCAAAATACGAGTAATAGTGATCAATCAATATTATTTTTCATACTACTCATTAAGGAAATAATGATGATATTTTTGTTTGTATTATGACTTCCAATAATTTAAGCGTACAAAGGCGCCTGTGGGAAAAAAAAAAAAAAAAAAAAATTAAGAAATTAACCATCGAAGGACGAGCAACATTATTGTTTTTTTTTTATCAAAATAAGATTTATTATATATTTGTTAATGAAAAATATGGATATATATGAAGTTAATATATATGAAGGGATGGAGGAGGAAGCAAGTTGGGAGACTAGTGGATTGGAGTGGTTATGGAGGATAGGTATCTGGTTTGGGCTAAATCAGAAACATATGGAACATTAAGATCTTTATGGATGAGCTTATTGGTGACAATGTAAGGGGCATTTAGGATTTTTCGAAGGATTTTGGATTGTAAGGATTGGATACGAGATAAATTGGATGGTTTAGTGGAGCCACAAAGCTCAACTCCGTACGTCCAAGTAGGTCTAATAACAGTCATGTAAATAAGTCTTTTGTAATGAATTGGGAGGTTTGATCGTTTGTCTAGTAAATGCTGAAGTAGTCTGTTTCATATATTATAGAAAAGAGGATGCCCCTTCTGAAGCAAGTCATGAAGGACGCGGCTCTATAAGACGGCTTTGTGAATTATGTGAAAAATGAAGGCTAACTGAATGCTTTTGTGAACAATGTAAAATTTATTTATGTTTATAACATTCAAAAAGTGCCTGTCAAAGCTTTTTAAATAAAATTAGTGAAGTAAGTAATTGTTAAAATGATGTTATAACAGAATAATAGTTACAAATTGTTTTAATAAATAAATAATATTTTTATTACGTATTTTATTAATGTGTATCATTATGTGCATCCCTTAAAAAATCATATTAAGTAAATGAGGAGAATAAAAGTGATGAAGTCCTTAGTAAAACTTGCATTTTAAGAGGCGATCTGTCAGATCGTTGCGACTATTGGTGTTAGTTCTAGGGTTGCGACTACTGGAGGGTTAAGAATGAAAAAAAAGTTATAAAAGGGTTGCTCGAGTGATGTAAAAAAACAATATAAAAGAACTATAGACCCCTGGCCATAATACATATCCATTTCACTATCTTGGATGAATGCTGGAGATAAAACTAGGAATTCTTGTAAGAAATATAGTGCCTGGTGATCTCAAGAATGAATTTTATAAAGGGATGCAAAAGAAGTTCATTAAACAAGTACCAACGGGTGCATTGGAGACCGGAGGGTTTAAATTAACATACATTTGGTAGCCTGTAATCAACTATAACGATAGCGAGGAATATCCCTAATAACTTATATAACAACAAACTAGTTCTCATTATGGCGAAGGCAGGGAGAGAAGGGGGATTGTCGACTGAAATCTTGCGGAAATAACTTCATTTGGCCGAAAGCATTAGGCCGACATTTGGAGCTAAGGGTTAGAGGAGCCTAACATGGAGTAATTATTCAAAGAGCGGCAAAGCAGGTTATAATATATTCAGCAATTCATCACTCAGGCAACCAATTAGTTGGATCGTAAATTCCTCCGCTTGATGGGATCCATGTTTGCAAATAAATGCTCAACAGCATTCGATTCACTTTGCCGCCTTGCCGTGTTGTTAAGGTGCATGTCTAATTCAATTGCGCACTGAGATGGGTGATAGATGGACTTGCCGTTTTATTTATTTTTTATTAGATAAAAGAAAAAAACGTGACAATAAAAAAAAATAGGAGTTGTTTTTTTTTATTGACTTGCCGTGCGTTATTTATTTATTTTTATCTATTGAAACATTTTTTTTTAATAACATAATCTCAGATCAATAATTTCTAAAAAAGAAAAACGTGACAATAAAAAAGATAAAAAAATCTTGTATTGAAATATGTGATTGAACATTATTTCAAGAATGATATTTTCACCCATAGTGGTTAAACTGGATAAAATTTAGATTAGCCGGTTTGAAGATACATAAAAGCATAATTTGACATGACTTTTTATTATTATTTTCTTTCTATAACGATTTCTTAAAATTTACAACTGTACAAAAACATATACATTAAGTAAATGCGTTGATAGTGAATACAATGGCATGAAAATAACTTGTGAAGAACTACTCACTAGTAGCACTTCAATAAAATCTACACTAAAAGGTCTCTGGGCCATCTTCTTTTCAGACGCCTCGGAGGATTAACAGGGACGGTGTGGGAAGCAAGTTGATAAATTAGGGGATTTGAGTGGTTATGGAGCTTACTATGAAAGGATAGATATCTGTTTGGGCTAAATCAGCAACATGTGGAACATTATCTTTATTTTTAGAAGAATTTTGGATTGTAAGGATTGGATACGAGATGAATTGGATGGTTTAGTGGGGCCCCAAAGCTCAACTTCGTACGTCCAAATAGGTCTAATCACAGTCATGTATATTAGCCTTTTGTAATTAATTGGGAGCTTTGAACGTTTGTCTAATAAATGTTAAAGTAGCCTGAAACGACGGGCAGTTTCTTGCCGTTTTAGCCTTGTATGTGGATTCCAAGTAAGACGTTTGTCCAAGTGGAGTCCTAGGTAGCGGGTCTGTTCAACAGGGATTAGTAGAATATATTTTAATTTTAATGTATGAGAAACTTTTGCAAGTAGTGAACTGCATTATCAGTGCTTAAAATAAAAGGCCTACCAATCATCTTTTGACTCACAATATCAAAAACATGAAATTTTTATTTGGTAATGATTTTTATTCGGCAGAAATAATGTTATTGGATTCTTCTGGTTGGGTTTTAATTTCTAGCTATAAAATTATATGAAGTTGTGGCAAACATCGTTTCTGTCGCTCAATATTGCACATTTAAATTTTTATTATTGTAAACGTTACTGTTAATAACCTATCTAGAACTATGAAGATAATTTAGTTAAAATGGATTTAATAGTTTTATAATTGCAAAGTCTGTTGCAGAATACCGTTTGCCGATTATCGTTCAAATTTTAAACTTCTCTGAGATCCACACATCACACCACATATTTATACCGTTTTTGATTACAATGTTTTTTTTTTTTTAATTATCAATTTTTAGCTCTATATATTTGTAACCTTTGTAACCTCTCTTGAATGGCGATCACCACTAATCGGTCAATTTTCAAACTTCACTGCGCACCATATATTTATTCCTTTGTTAACAAAAATTTAATTCATATATGTAAATTTTATTATTGCTAAACCTTCCCTGAACTATGAGGATTATGTAGTTAAAATTTGGCAAAGATTGGTACAGTAGTTTTCGTGGTTAGTGATCACAGACGAAAAATGGTTTTTACTTTTATACAATAGCATAGATTAAATTTTTAAAATGTAAAATAAGAAATTAAATATATTTAAAGTCACGTAAGGACACCAAATGGAAGGAATTTTGAATATCTGTAACTACTGTAGACTGAGTGTTAAAAGCCGGAGTCGGGTAAGTAAATACATTTTGATACGTTAGTATTATAGGTATTATGTTTCTTAGAAATGATACTTATGTTTTTAAAACTATTTGAAAAAAAAACAAACAAAAAAAAAACATTTTCTTGAAATTGTAATAAATATTATTGAATACAATAAAATTATAAAATTCTTATTATCATAAAACATATAAATGTATCTACTTTGATTGAATTAAATAAAAGAAATAACGGTATAATTTAGAGGTGTTTCAAATGGTTTAATACATTTTAAGATATTTAATTTTTTTTTTTTTTTTCACATCAGTATGTCTTTTAGCTATGGGTCTATAACTTTTGGAGTAACGTTTTTTTTTTGTTTTTTTTCACCTTCAAAACTGTAACATTTTGGCACAATCCAGATCTGTTGGTGTTGCTCGGATCAAAAATGTGACCTTTTCCTAGAAATTTGATTTAAAATATTTTTTGTTATATAACATTTGCCACTGGGGCTGTTTTGTAGGAAATATATTAAAACCCCTACTTCCTCCTAACTTTGTTTATTTTAAATACTGATTGTTAGTTAATTAAATAAATTTATTTTATTTTATTTTTAATTGAATTAATTTTATCCTTTTAATAAAAAAAAAATAAAAAATTTGGGAAAAGCAGAAGGTTATAGATAGAATATCTATGGTTTATTTTTTTTTCACAGGGAAGAAGTAATTGATTATTTTTTTAAATATAATGTATACTTCTTTTTTTTAATTGAAGTATACAACTGAAAAAAATAGAATTTTTTAAAATGCAATACACGACTATATAATTCGGAATCAGGAGCCTAAAAAAAATATTAAAATGAACTAATAATTTTTTTTGTGGTACTTTTTGTCGTCCGACTAAAAAGTAAAACTTCAAATCTCTTCAATTCCTAAATACTTTTAAAAAAGTATATAAGACTTCTAAATTAAAAGTAGTTTATGTATCAGGTTATTTTATTTTATTTTGAATTTGTTTTCATTTAAACTAAAACTTTTAAAAGCAGCATTTAGTCATATATTTATCTATTAATATCCATTTAACTAGAATTTGATAATAAAATTAGATGATATAAAATTGTAAATATTTCAGTTGATTACTCACTGTAATCTAGGAAAATTACATAAATAAAATTGAAAAACATTCAAATAGATGTCTAAATAAATATTATATTACTTTATTATATAAGCATTTATTTATAAACAATTCATTTATAAATAAACTTCTAGCTAACCTTTATAAAAAAATACATAAACGCTAGTTTACTTCCTTCAAAAAGGTTCCGGAGGAAATATCTTATTTTTCTAACCATAGGGGACTTTGAAGGCTGAAGACAACCTGAAGACCGCAGATAAAATTTTCAGGGTGCATAAAATATTTCCCTTATACCACGAGGGAGAGTAAAAATAATGGCTTTTCCTTTAAATGAGAAAAATCTCTTGGTTTATTCCTGAAATATGAAACCAGCCAACCTTATTCTTGGTATATATCAGGTTCTCACTTGCCGAACGGAATATTCCCATTTAGAGGTAAAGTAGGTTTTAATTTTCTCACTTATAGCTCTCCATCTTCTATTCCGATTCGAGAGGGTATGGAATTTACTATGAAAGGATTGATATCTGGTTTGGGCCAAATCTGCTACTTATGGAACATTATGATCTTAATTGATAAACTTCATTGTAACATAACAAGAAGCATTGAGGAATTTATGAAGAATTTCGGGATGTAAGGATTGGATACGAGAAAAATCGGAAGGGTTAGTGGAGCACCAAAGCTCAACTCCGTATGTTCAAATTGGTCTGATTACTGTCATGTACATAAGTCTTTTGTACATAGGTGGGGCTTTGAAAGCTTGTCTAGTAAGCGTTGGAGTTGTCGGAAATATTGATTTTAAAATAAAATTAGAGAGATTGTTTGTGGAATTGATAAAAATATTTTTTAATAAAGATATATTTTTGGAACTTGACGGCCGAGCAGTTTGTGGTGACGGTCTCAGCGCGCTTGGGACATAAGGTCGTGGGTTCAAATTCTACCGGGACGGGTAAACCTTTTTTTTCATGGTAGACACACGACAGATAGGATGGGTTGGTAACCTGTAGGATAACCCGTCCTTCCTAGTTGGAATACATTACGTTAAATCCCCCTCCTCTACTCCCCAAAAAAATAAAGGTATATTTTTAAATCAATTTATTTAAATTTACATCTGTATGCTAAATCTAATAAATGTGACGGATGTAAAATATCATGATTGATTTCAGTATCATTTACATATATATCACTTATGTAGCAATTACCCATTGGTTACAGATTAATAAGATCGAATGGGAATGAATTTGAAAAAAAATAGGTGTTGAGGGGCTATGATGATAAATTTAATACATAATAATAGTAATTATAGTAAATAATCTTCATTAAATAATTTAATTTGAAAAAAATATTTCTTTCTTTCTTTTGATATTACTATTTTATTTATTTATTATTTTATCATGGAATTTGATATAAAATATTTAAACATAAAATTAAATATAAAATATTTAATTTGATATAAAATAAGCTTAACTGTTTTATGATAATTATTATTCTATTTGTTGGTTGCAGTAATTTAATTTGCATCTAAGTTTTTTTTTTTTACTTTTTTTTATTTCTTAATTGCCAATGATATTTACTACAATTAGGATTAATAAATTAATTGCCACTTCTATGGGGATTATTTCATTCAACACAGTACTATATTACATGGAATAAATATATTTCTGATTAATCGGGCATAATTAGGTAAATGATTAGAATATTAATTATTTATATTGTTTTTAACTTATTGTTAGATAATTTTCTTTATAAATGTATTATTCCAAATTTATGTTTATAGCGTCAATTAGGTTTTTTTTTTTTTTTTTTTTTTTTTTTTTTTTTTTTTTTTTTGCACATTCCGTTATATTCGTATCTCCAGATTTCCCTTTATCTGACACAGAAAATCAGTTAATCATGTTGTTGGTTCCAACTTTTATTGATTTAAACTTTTTTCTTAGTGTTCGTACAAAAACGACACAACGGTTTTCCTCATACACCTTATGATTATGTTAAGTGAAATAAAATAAAAAGCAATAAAATACAACATTCTTTTTTAACAATTGAATAATTAGATATAAATCATATTAGGGAAATGGTCAGCGGTACAGTCAAATATCATTAACACTTCCAAATTTTTATATAAAAAAAATTATATTTGGAGTGCCGACATTTTCGACCTGCTTACAGTACAGTATGTAAAATTACATACATTATTATGTTATTATTACCGTACCATGATACGTATCATTCGACAAGACCTTGCTACTATTTCATATTCAGTTATGCAATTAACTTCAGATATTCTTCTAATTACTTAAATAACTATTAATTCTTTGGTATACTAATTTACTTTGTATTATTTAGTCACGCCCGTTTTTTGTTATTTTAGCCCTAAAGAAGACCTGCAATGCAAGTTGAAACATCGGCACTCCAAATATAAAGTTTTTTTTATATCTACTATTACATCATACAGTCAACCATAGGATTTTCATCGTTTTTAAATAATAGTAAAAAATATACAGATATACATATTTTCAATAATGTTAGGAATCGCAAGTTGGCAATCCGTAAGCAGAATATGCTTCTGGAAGATTTATAGGATTTAATGTACATTCACATCACCAATTTACGTAGGTGACAACTTCTGTTTTACCAAGAAAGTGAGCCCTGTGGGAACAAACGCCGTGCAAGCATCTCATACAACTATCATATCAGTATTATACAATATTGAGTATTGTGCAACAAAATAACAATATGGAAATGACGTATGTGGGAGTCTTACGAGGATGTTTCAGTCTAAGAGGGAGAGTTATATTTATAGATTCACTCCCCCTCATTTTTCCGGTGTTTTCTCTGTATAAGTGTATTTGGATAGCCAAGAATAGATAAAAGGTCGTAGTTAATGTTTATCAGATCGGAAACTTTAGGTTCTTGTAAAGCTTTATAGATTTCCCAGCCAGCGTTAATAATATGTATCAGGCGTCTATACTGTTGAAATATAAAACTAATTTTCACTAAGCTCATATATTTTCGAAGTAGGATCGCAGTTTAGCTTATGGGAGTGTCACAAAGAAAACAAGTAAAAAAAACAAAAGAACTTTTATACATTTTTAAAAGAAAAATTTTCTTTTGAAAATTACTACAACCGACCAAAATGAAGGATAATGAATAATAGTGCTTTATTATTTAATATTTTCATTTTCCTGGCTAAACTTTGACCAAGGCATATGAAACGTATTACAATTATTTAAAAATATTAATTTTAATAAAATTTAATTTTCCAAATTTTAAGTTAATACGATTTATTACAATTTAGCATCAGATGGAACGAAACGCAATATATCAACCTTAGTAATTTAAAATTACTAGTTATTTTTTTTTTTTTTACGGCTTACTTTTATTTATTTAATATTTTTAATTATACTAATGCGATGGTAAAATTCTATGGAAACGTAAAAACCTAAAAAAAACAATACAACTTTAGGCTGGAAAAATGGAAAAATAAATCGGATAGAATTTTTTTCATGAAAATATAGCCCAGTCGAAGTTCGCAAAAGCGCATGTATCTACCATTTTTAATATTATGTTAGGACTTATCAGATTAGTTAAAATCCAAGTTTGCAACCCTCAAAATCTGGTGCACTTTTTGTAGTACTCGAAAAACCTATTTTACACTATTATTTTCCCTTATATCTCGCAATGTATGTGAATTTGATTAAAGTATTATATTTAAAATATTAAAGTGCACTAGGTTGGTGACAATTTAAGCCTAATCATAGCTCTGCACTTTTCCATAAAAACACGTTACTCTCTGATTATAACTCCAAAACTATTTGTCTGTTTCAAAAAAATTTTTTTTTCATCTGAATGCTGGTTAAATTTACTATCAGATATTGAAATTTACTATTAAATTCCGTGGACATACCCACGCCAGCACGCTAAATGTTTATTATTTTGATATGTTCAGTGGGTTATCTAGATCCTTAAATATGTATTTTGTAAGTTAGAGGCCTGGACAGAAGAGTGGTAGCAGCATGAATTTATTACTCAGTTTCCACAATGTCATAACGTCAAAAAGTTTTAAAGATCGACTTGCTATTTTTTTGTTGGTATTTTATGTTTTAACTCATTTATTTTCTCTAAACTGGTCAGTTTTGTTCGATTCGCTGTTATCTTTTGTTAAATTTTCGAACAGTTCTGGAATTCTCATCTTCCGTATATCGCAAAACCTCGATATCAAGGGAATAAGTCCTCCCACAAATATTCACGTATTCAAGGCTATAGCCTCTCTCTCAAAATTTTTCAAATAACTGTTAAACGGTACATTCACTAACACTATTCTCTCTCTCCACACTTCATTGATGTTTTTGGTCTCTTGGATTTGTTCGAGTTTGAGATCGTAAATCGAAATTATGCTAAAATCAGGTATAAACTTTTGAGTAAGACTTAATTAATTTCAAGTATTAAAATGGTAAAGCGATAAAAAAAAAAAAAAAATGTTTATAAGAAAAATGATAAATATTGAGCCATAAAAAAAAATAATCTGTTAAATATAAACAGTATACTTAATAATTTTAAATCACACACAGCGTACATAAATCCTAAGTAATTGATTGTTTTTCTTACAGACATTATATTTATAATTATATTTCTCAATTGCCATTTTTTAAATTTCATACTATTCAAATGAGTGTAAATCTAAGGGATGATTGTGGGTTCGCGTGTTCCGAATCATGATATAATAATGAGTAGCTATTGTATAAAATCGCATATAACTGTCCAGATATAAGTTCATACAAAGGTTTAGGATGGCGATTATATTCTGTTGTCAGCGATAGATCACATGATATTGCGATTGGCATATTTTTTTTTCAACCTCAAATAAAAAATGAAAATATTACGTAGTGAATTACACTGACTAATTAATTACGATTCCAGATCATTGGAATGCGTTATTGGCTCTGGAAGATATGTTCGCTTTGGTATTCTCGTATAATTGGATATACCCTGCCATTGGCATTTCAAAATTTGTTAATTAAATAATTTATTTGTGTGGGAAGGACAAACATCTGTTAAGTATAGGGTAATCAGCAAATAAAGCCATTGTTGCTATATTTGGTCTACTCGTACTTAATTGCTAAAGGCTAATGAATGTCACCGATGAACCAATTGGCTAAACATTTGTTCGATAAATTTAATAACAATTTCTTATATTGTTACCACATTACATTTTATTTACTTAAATATTAAAAAAAAATAATAATAAACTTTCTTCTGTATATTAAAAATTTATTCATTTAGACAAATTTAATAGAAAAAAATATATTTTTGAAAAATTTTTATTTGATTTTTTCCGTCTATGAAACACGCATTCTCTCTTACATAAATTCTGTTAAGTAAAGTCGTTTTTATAACTTAAATCAACATTTAATATATGAATGAAAACAAATCTTTAAAACACATTTTTATTCATTTTGAACAGTTACATTCAGTTTGGTATAAAATTTAAATTTCGAAATATTTTTATAACCTTTATCCTTTGTCGTAAACCTATGACATCCTGTCCTGCAGTATCCTTTGATAATATTCTACTAATCCCCAATGAACAGATACGCTACCGAGGACTAGACATCTTAGCTATCTAAACGAATTACTTGGAAACCACATACACGACTTAAAAGAAATTTCTCGCCGTTTCCGACTACTCTAACATTTACCAGAAAAGCTTTCAAAGTTCCCAATAAATTACATGAGACTCATTTACATGACAGTGACTAGAACTTATTCGACAAACGGAGTTGAGCTTTGGGGCTCCACTAAACAATTCTTCTCCTATACTATACTCATAATCAATAATCCTTTGTAAAATCCTTTGTAAATCCTTTGTAATGCTAGTTATTATGACACAAACAATCTAATACACACAGATCTTAATGTTCCATATCTTGTTGATTGGGCCTTTAATAAATACCTAGTCTTGTCTAATGAGGCGTCTAAAAAGAAGTTGGATACCAGACCTTTTAATGTAGAACTTGGATTGATGTGTTAATTGTGAGTAGTTCTTTTGCCCGGACGCACACTGATCCAGCATTTCACCTGAAGCAAGCGTTGCGAAACAATATGTTTTGCTGGGTACGAGCGCTCTATGTATTTCAATGGGGTTCCAAACACTGATCAAGCAAACGTTGCAAGGCGTTTCGCTACGCCTTGAAACATTTGAGCAGCTGTTCGATGTCTGGATCCAATACAGCACGATGTTTCCAAGAGCAAAACGTTCTGCGCATGCACCAACCCACTTCCACTACCCACCACTACAGTATCAGAAAACCTCTGACTACCATCCTCCCTCAGATCTCAGAAAAAAAAAAAATCAGGAATAAATTTATATTAAATATTTTTCAATTGAAAGTTGATTTATGAATAAAAACATCATGACATTTTTCGGTTACCGGTAGATAGTTTTGCACAATAAAAAAAAAACGAAATGGCAATCGACATTTGATAAAATTGAACGATAACTGAATGTAAAAATTTCATATATTTACTGAAAAAGTTTCTTCCTTTCAAAGAATGTTTTTCCAATAATTTGTAACTTTTTGTTGATCGATGGTTAGAAAAAAAGTTACTATTGAACAATAAACTTTTTTCTTGTTTCATTTCTCTTAATAATAATAGTAATACACCTCAATGATAAATATCAGAAAATGGTAGTTGGAGGCTTAATATTTTTGAAGTCAGATATAAAACTACTGATAATTTAAAAAATCTTATTATATGACATGTGTAGACAATTGTTGTTTACCTAGAGGATTACACGGCTCGATTTCTACTTAATAAAAGTTAAATTGTTTCGTAATCGGTAGAATGTTTCCATTGAATAAACTCGTCCATTGTTCAAATCTATGATTATTTTAGATAATATTATATTATGTTTGAAACAAAATGTTGCGTCGCGCAAACCTCCTACACACTGGAGGAGCAAATAAGCAAAACGCTTGCAGCAAAATGTTGCGCAACATTTTGCTTCAGGTGAAATGCTGTTTTTTTATATTAAAAAAAAAAAAGTATCCTTATTTTAAAGGGAAATTCAACTAACCTGTGTGCGCCCATCCTTAAATGTTAATGACATGTCATATTCATTTTCCTAAAATTTACTTGTGTGTATAATGCATACAGTGGTAATTATAAATTCATAGTAAAAATACAATGTATCCTTCATTGAAAATATAGCGTTTTTTACGCCATTGTATTTTTATTAAATCTAACTATCTAAGGCGTTGAGGAATAAATAGATAGATGTAAATTGTAGACCTGAGCCACTTATCCTTGATAAGGAGAGAAGCACCTGTTTCATTCAAGCTCTCAGACCGATATGCCGGAAAAATATTCGAAGTGATCTTACATAAGAATAATAATGTTTGAACAAAAGAATATGCACAGTTGTGACGCGGGCATATCCCTGAGTAGGAATCTACAGCTGCTTAAATCCGATTTTTCTGAAGGCTACATAACATGAAATAAAGATATCTAAATGTTTTTCAGATTATGACAGCATAGCTACTAGTATTACATAGTAGGAACCTCAAGTGATTTAATAAAAACATTAGTAGTTGATGCCGTTATATTAAAAAAAAATTAAAAAAAGTATCCTTATTTTAAAGGAAATACACCTAAGGATTATGTTAGTAATCCAGTGAGTACAGTTTAGAAGCCATTCCATTTTGCTCTTATATAACTGACGATAAATGTTTAACATTCGAAACTAGTCATTGAATAAAAAAAAATTCAATATAAGTGGCAAATGCTGCATCTATCTCAATTAATCATTTTATACCATCATGCGTACCTCAAGTGAAAGATTTAAATATTTTTGAGACCTGAATAAGTACACATATGGCAAAGAATTAACATTTGACTTGTCAATTACATAATAATAAATAAATAAATGATGTAATGCAGTCTCTTATTTTGTGATTCTTTAGTTTATCGTATCAGTTCTGAATCAAGCATAACTTCTATTTTAAACTCTAGTCTTAAAAATATAAAATAAAAATAAGAAAAAAGTTTCAATAACGGCATTCTTATAGTATATAGAAGCTAGAATTTACCCTTAATCGTCCCAAAGCTTTTTTGATAAATGATTCTGTAAATTAAAAAAAAATATTTTAAGTAGAAATTCCTCAACGATCTTAGTTTTTGAAGTTAGAAAATAAGGACAGTTTGCGTAAAATATTTTCACATTAAGTCTACAGAAATTCTTAATTAAAAAAAAATCTTTATCACGTTAATTTTTAACGAACTCAACTTTTAGTAAAGGACTTTCCATTTTCCGTAAATTATTAAAGTCTTTAATTATTTACGAAAGATTACACATTGTTATTGATGTTGAAGAGTCAAACTTTCCGCAATTTTATTGCCTTTAATAAAAGTTAAAATGATTTTTTTTTCAATTCAGATTCGCAAACCTAATATATGTAACTGTTTTATAAGTTTTACATATTATGAAAAGTTATATGGTTAACTAATTTCATATCTATGATACATTAGCTACTAATCCTGACGTAATAATAATTAGATTTTATTTTCTCTGATTTGTAGTGCTTTTATCTATTTCATGGCTTGGGCACTATGACTGGAAACACCTATAGATACGGTGCAGTTATATTTTTGGCATTATCTCAGTAAAACACGCACTCAGCATGAAAGGATTTAAACAAAGGTTTGGAAACATTTTTTATTCCAGTTGGGTACTCTCTCAATGTAAATGAAATCCAAACTGGTATAGTCAAAAAATCAATTTAGAAATCCTTAAAAATTTGTAGCTGCTTCACATCATTCTCAAAAAAGTAATGATAATCAGAATAATAAAAACTAAATTCAATGTTGTCGATAGATCAACAAGGATTTTTATTGATGGATCATATATGAATATGGCAAATGAAGTTTTATTTAAATTTCAATTTAATTCCTAATTATAAAATAAACCAACATAAGTGTTTATAAAATTATTTGTCATTTATCCTGTGACAATAGCAGATCATAATATGAGAGATAATTTGGCATGTCAGGCACGAGGGACGTCAGGCAGTATTCAGCTGTATTACTCTTAATATGATCTTTTATTATTTATATCTGTAGATCTCACAACCAACTTCTTTTAAGCTTTCTTTGGTTATTTTCTTACATGTTTCTCGAAACTATGGTTTGTATCAGATTGTTGCTTTATTCATAGAGTTTGTCATAAATACTTGAGTGATAAGGTTTTTTATGGTGTGTGTAATAAGTCAATTTATTACTAGAAAGTCTATGTTTATGGCCTGGAAAGTTTGTAATGTTTTTTTAATCAATATATGTATTTAGTCTTTGCATAATTTTCAAATGCTCATCATTTAGGTGTTTCAGTTCTACATGCAGGCTCTATGTCATTATTAAAATCTAAAATGTATAACATGGGTTAATTTTACCACTTACTACTTTATCAGTATCAATTCTAACTTTAAACAAATAAACTAATTTTTGATTTATTGGTAAAAAGTGATTTGAAAAGTACATCTGCTACACTACTTCTATGTTGACTGAAAATTACGCCCGAATCGCTCGCAGTTCTGATAGATTTCAATGATCGTTTTTAAATCCCTTAAAGCATGTTTATGCGCAGTATGGAGTACCTTGGGGAATTTCCATCCTCTACGAAAGCTTCTATTTTGTAATAGCTCCCTATCATCTTAACGCTTCTATCTTAGATTTAATTATTAATTAGGGATAGAGATGAATACCGTTAGAGTAGCTCGCTCTATCTATATCAAAGGAGATATATGTTGAACAGCAGGCAAAGGAATTGGCATTCCTTACATCCCTCCATGGGGCCATGTAGTCTTGGTTCGTCCTTGTAAATATTTGAAGGTTTAATTTCATTTTGGGATTATTAATCTTTCAATTACGGTCTTGATGAGGTAAAAATTAATTGAAATTCAAAAAATTATACACTACAGCTAAGACTTCAACTATTGAACTATTAAGTTTAAATACGCTAAAAATTACCTCTTAAACAGAAAAAAAAACTTTCTATTTCTAAAAACCCTTTCGGAAATAATACAAACCAATCCAATGGATGTTTCAGCAAATAAAATACAAACATGTAATTTTTAAGACCGGCGCACAGCGCTTCGAACATAGTGTGAGGGTGGACAAAATTCGTAAACCCTCAAAATCTTATAGAAAATTACATGCTGAACAAAAAAGTTCCTATAAACATGGGTCCGGAAATGCACCCATAAAAAGTTATAGCAAGATAATTATAAAAAATGAATTTTTTTTTTAAATTTTTTATTACTAGATTAGATTTTGCGTTTCGAGCAACATTAGGGTGTGTTTGAGTTAATGAAGAAGATAAATAGTAAACATTTTATTTTTTTTTTTTTTTTTATATTCGTCTTGTTTGGGGTAGCCCCGCAAATGGAACACATGCTTGTGCTATACTACAATGCTTGTACAACCAACATTGTGAACATGAAACTAAACGAAATTGAAACGAACATGAAATTTGATCGCTTTCAAATTCTATTTCAAAGGTTTGGAGTTGGCAAATTTAATCTTTCACAACCTTTTTCTCGTCACATATTAGATCTGCAGTTTCTTTTTTTTTTTTTAATTAATTTTATGGGTCTGTAATATAAGGTCGACGATGAACGCAGATTTACCTATACCTCTTTTTCATTTCTAACTTCAATCAATTTCAGTGTCTCCATAGCTATTAAAAAGATATTCATTAGTGCTTAATGCATTTTTAAACATTTTTTTTACAATAATTATGACTGAAACTGTTAACGAATCCCCACTTACATTCAAGTTTGATCTCATTACCTTTCTCCAGACTTGCAATTTTTATAAACTCTGCACTGTTAGTTGTAAGAGTTCTTTTAAATTTACCCAAGCGCTAACTTTACGAGCGATTATATTAATAAAAAACAAAGAATTTTTCGTCAAAGTAAAGGAATAGAGGCTAGGAAAGCATTCCTTATGCAAACCATATACCGTCTGACAGGTTTTTGTGTCGTCTTTTACCAAATACCGCTTTTCGTTTCCTATCAAACAAACATAAATCCACAGAAATAATGCATAAAGCTAGTGCTTGAAGTGGTGCTTGAAGTGGTCTTATATATCTTCAACCAAAGATTGTTCAGACATCTCTGCAGCAAAACGTAAGTCAACAGATGACGAGTTAAAAACAAGATTCTTTTACCCACCTTTTTGTTTTTTAGTTTTATTGGAAAATTCTTAGAAAAGGATTTCCGGTCTTCCGCGTGTTCGGCTTGGTCCTGGATTGAATGCACTGATTTCGTGAATAGTTGGCTTAGAAGTTCTAGTTAAAGTCAAGAGACATATCCTCGACAAAATATATTATATTACGACTCATGTCGACCTTATTCAATTTTCCATTGAATTTAAAACAAAATACCCGACTAATTGTAGATATTTCTCTTCCCAATCGGTAGTTAGGACTCTTCCACGTCCTTAAACGAATGTAGTTTATCAGTGACTACAGCTATCCGATCTGAATTTTCGTGGAAAAAAACATATTTTAGCAAACTGGTGATTGGTCATGCTGTCGTTTTTTAAACAACAAAAAATAAAAAAACAGTCCGGGCGCAGGCAGGCGCAGTTAAAGTTCATGGCAAATCAAAGCCTATATACCAATCAACAAGAATATGCAAAAACTGCAAGAGGATATTTGAGGATTTTTTTAAAAGCCTCTTCAAAGTTTGAATAATTTTCAAACTGGTCACCGAAACTTTGCACGCATGCAGTGAATATAATAAGTGCTCAGCTTACCAATTAAAGTAGTATATTTTAAAATAGATACCTTGAGCTGTATATTGCATCATTGACAATGGTTATTTTCTCTCCAATGAGACCTTAATGGAACTAAATATAATTTGTGGCTAATATGATATAAATCGCTAAACGAAAATACTCCTAAAGTTTTTCGATTACGTTGACTTAAACGAATATGTAAATAATGGAATAATCGTACAAAACAGTTGTCTAAGGTATATTGAAGAATACCAAAAGGTAAACAGATGGATAAAAAATACTTCGATTTTTGATTTTTGTCCGTTGACGAAGCACTGTGCGGCGTATGTACAGCAGACAACTAATACAAACATAAATATTCCTACAGTTTCGTACCACATTTTACAGACATTTTCATGAAGAATTCTGTGGAAAAAACCAGCTAAAAGGCACATAAAATTACAAATTCTAGATGTAATTCAACGCAAACTTCAAAGGGGTTGGATGGGATATCTTCTTCTCATATCCTGGAGGTATTTTGGATATTTTACTCCTGGTTGCTGACTCTATCATGCCTTATTTATTTATTAATTTTTTTATTGAATAAGTATTACAATCCGCCTCAAATGTGGGCAATAAGCAAAAGGATACTGTTTTCTTATCAGATCCGCTAGGATCTGACGATTTTTGGTGACCGAAGGACATTTTTTGCCACTCTCCTTCCCCATTTACAATTAGTTTTCGTCATTAAGGATACTGTTTTTTCTTCTTCAAGAATTAACGATTTTATTAGTTTTCATCCTTAACGATGCTATTTAAATATGACGGGGTTTTTTGACATTTGGGACATCTTTGAGCCACATATATATTACTTGTCGTCCTTAAGGATAATATGTTGAAATATGCCATAATTTAAGGGTTTTTGAGATGACGGAAGGAAATTACGCAGGCAAAAGCCTTCATGAATCCATTCACACAATATATACAATAAGAAATCAATAAAATCAACATAGAAAAAAGAACATCAAATGAGAGATGCAATACAAATAAAATATAGAACCATAAAATATTTACAAAAAAGAAAACTATACAATATGTATGGTGAAATATATATCTATATAAAAAATAATAAAATAAAAAAATACATAAAAAAGGAATAGTAAAAATTAAATTAAAGTAAATGTTAAAAACACAATAATACTTTACAATTTACAGTATACATTCATCCTAGGGATCCCGCATCCAAACCCGTTCCACGACTTGTGAAGGAAGAGGCCAGTTTCAAATAGATGCCAGAGCTTCTCTCTTCGCTGCGTCAGTACAATCAGTACATGTACATACTTCTACATGAATAAAGAAGCTGGCCATTACCAGAACTCTAACATAAATAAATATTCACAAAGGGTCTCGACACCACTGCCGTTTTAATCTGCCAGGAGAGTTATCAGGACGTATGGAACTGGATAATGATAGAGACTTTGGGTTAGGATGAAAGAAAAGGTTGCGATGGAATTTCAAAAATTTAAGAAGTATGGGGTCGAGTACGTATGGTGTATCATAATGTAGAGTTTTGTTGAAGACATAGTAACAGGCATTGAATATAGTTCGGAGGATTTTGGATTGAAAGGATTTAATGGATGCCTTATTATGTATGTTGTTTAATGTAACTTCGCTAGTTATGCCAATAAAACTATCCTGTTAAAAGATAAATAAAATTAAAAGAAATGGATCTAAAGTTATTATAGGACAATAATCAATGATTTCATAGTCAAAAGATTACTTTCATTATTTTAGAAAAGTGTTTCCTATAACAATTAATTTATTATATTCATGTATAACACACAAAATCCACCTTCATGCGGCCAGAATAAGTTAGTTATTAATTAATTAAATTACTATCAGAGCGGAGAAGAGATAATGGAAGCAGATAGTAGAGAAGGATGGTGTATAAACAGGTGCCGATGATATAAGCAGGCTTCTTATCAGCGGAGGGGCAGTCCTCCTATCTGGTCACCCATCCGGCTCTAGATCACGGTCTATGGTCCCTATCTACCTCCTATCGCCTGGTTTTAAATAATATAGCCGTGCAGCTAAGGCTTTGTAAGTTCATATGTGTTCAGCCTCTTACCGCCCTTCATTCACATTTTCTATTGGAGAAAACCATTCGACAATTAGTGACAAGGAAGGTGACAACTAGAGCAGTTTTCACAGTTTCCGTGTTTCCCATATAGAACTAACAATATTCTCCTTACATACCAACTAATTGGTATCACTAATTATATCTATTATGTATAATAATTATTAATTATATCATATTATAATCTATTTATACAACAAACATCGTAGAAAAAAACAAAACAAGTTTAACGCGTAAAAAGATTAGTCTAATAAACGTCAGTATTCATACAAGAACACTGAATAAAAGTTATTAATGAAGTGAGTAGAATGTACTCAGTGATTCTCAACAAAGAAATTGTATTCTGTTCTAAAAAAAAAAAAAAAAAAAAAAAAAAACTACAAGTACAAAACGCGCTTTTAAACGAAAATCCTTCTGGTGGGCTCAATTTACCAGCTAGCATCTTTCAGTTTGGTGTATCTATTTAAGGATAAAACAAAAAATGTGTTGCAATTTCTATAAGAGCACATGTTGGCAGTCCGTGGCCGATATAAGCCTTTTTATAGGATCAGTGTTAACAGGTGTTTTTATAAACGTGTCTAAACCTCATCTGGCCTGGTGTATGGTACAGGATTGTTACATATGAGCAATACATTGATCACCAATTAATTTAGCACCATTTTCTTTTTTGTTTTCATGTCTCATTTCTTTAAATTTAATTTTTCTTTTTTTTTTTAATCTTTTATTAGACAAACTAAGGCAACTTGGAGAGCTACTTCGAACAAAGTTGTTGACACCTTTTAGAAGACGTTGTTACTATAAACATTGTGTTATCGTCTGTTTTATTATACAGTGAATATGAACAATTAGTTTCATTTATATTTATAATTAAGACTATTTTAGATGTATGCCTTTATTATATGATTAATATTGATTTCGATTTGATGATGAACAAAAAGGATAATAGTTTATCAGGCATTAATAAAATAAATAAAACTAGAACAATAAAATAAAATAAACAAAAATAATTAAATTTCAATTAAAAATTTTAAAATGCTTACACACATTTGTTCCTTTGGTTCTAGTAATTCTGTCATTCAATTCAAGTTTTCCATGTACGTTTTGTTTGTTTGGTAAATATTCCTAAAAAACTAAATTAAGTTTTAAATTACTCCCCCCTCGCTCGTATTGAAGATAACGGAATCGCTCATATGGGATGTTGAGTTTAGTTTTGTAGCTATCATTTGGTCCAAGAAAATTTTAAATATCCACATAAAAGATCACGCTGCATTGCGAATTGAGTAAAACCTCAAAATTATTCAAAGTATCCCCCGGTTACGGTGATTAAAACAACAGTTCGGTATTTGAAATAGTCTAGACACCAATGAAGAATGGAATCTGGAATATTGTCTTATGGAATATTACCTTGTTGAAAATTCAAACTTAAACATTTTAATAAGGAATTCAATTCAGTAAATCTCTGGTAACGCGGCTGAGAGATCAGCGCCGGGAAAACTTTGGGCTTGGCTTGCTCTTCTATAAATGGGGGGACAAACTTTGTTTATGCTCTATTTATAGTGTGTTTGTGTTTAACTTTTTTCTTCTCACTTATTTTTATTTATTTCTACTATAATTTCTTAATTTATTTTCTATTATTAGTTAGTATATTTTGTATCTTGTAAGATTTTTATTTTTTATTATTATTATTTTTTTTTTATCTTCCATACTTAAGACAAATGAAGAAGAGACCGTGTATTTAAAAGATAAACTCTATTTCTATGTGTCTATCTATAATCCACAACTTTCCCAATTTCCATATTAGAATCAAAAGGATCAAATTACTTAAAACAATAATTAAATTAAATTTAGAATCAAGGATTATTCGAAATAAACAAAGTTGAAATAAAATATCAGTTTCAAGCATGACTTTAAATGCTTGTCTAAACTAATAAATATTGACAGTTTTTAAGTTTCGTATGAGGATCTCAAGTAAGTCGCATGTCCAAATGGAGTCCTGGTGGATTTGTTTAAGCCTTAATCGGCGTGGCCGAAAACTTTAACACTCGGTGCGTCGCGGAGTCCCTGGGACTCCAAAATTAATATAGGTAATTTTTCCTAAATTTTCCCGAAAAACAATGTTTTTTTCGATGTTAAAATATACAAGGGCATTTAGAGACACAAAATACTTTATTTGTAACCAACTGAATAACAAAGTAAAGCAATCAAGATATAAAACTCTAAATAATTATTTTTTTGACACTGTTACACTTAGATTATTATTTTTAAAAAAGGAACCAAAAATATAAAAACGTTTAGTGAAAAACATATTGCCTAAGGTCTGAACTATAATAAATTAGCATATGTTAACTTCTAAACTTCATATGGAAAAAATTGACATTGGTAGAAAATTCCCTAAAAAGAACTCATCTAGATTTTCAACTCATTGAATATACAGTTAATTAGAACATTGCAAGCATATTGTTTATGTTTTTTTTGGATCACAAATAAAACAATACTTTATATGATTTCTAGGTAAAACTTCTTAAGTAACTTGCTATAGCATTCTCGGCAGGAACTTTGCTTTCAGGATCACCCACTTGATCTGAAAACTGAGTGTCAGATTCCTTAAGCCATTTTAGTGGGGTCTCCTCATAGTCAGCATCTATAGTTCTAATGTATTCTGGATTCCTGGACATAGTTGGAAAATTGAAAATATAGCACAAACCCACGGACTCCAAAGCAATTGTAACGCCGACTTGAATTCGCACAATACTATAGTAAACATAACAAATGGTGCGTCCCCTCACCCTAAGAATGTACCGGAAAACACATCCTGTTTGAACGAAAATTACAATATTGATGAAACTGTATATATCTGTTAGAGTCCCAGGGACTCCGCATCGCCGGTTAAGGGTTAATGGGGATAAGTAGAATATTGCAGGATACTGCAAGACAGGTTTGCGACGGCGGGTAAACGTTATTTGATGAGGTCTTCAAACGTATTTATTTATCCAACGCCCGTCTATGGCAGTCCAGCCATGTGACACCGAGCCTCCAAACAAATATAACTCCTAAACGGTAGGTCCTAGCATTTAATGTTATATAACAAAAAATATTCTCTCTTAAATTTTTGATACTGGAACTGTCTTTTCAAACTGAACAAAACCAACAAAGCTAAAGCGTGTCAAAATGAATGTGAAAAAAAGTTTTACGAAAATAGTATATACCCTCAGCTAAAAGACATATCCATGTTGAAACTGTAACCTAAAATTAATCCAGCTTATTATATTCTTGAATAGTTTTTAATAGTGTATGTTAGGTAAAAAATGGTAAAATCATTTTTATGAATCCACTAGGATATGATGCAGCATAAAATATCATAAAGGTGTAAATTAATATTTGGTCTACAGCCTGGGTTCTACGTGTTCGATAAGCCACTCAACATAAGAAGTGACAAGCTCCTTCGGAACTGGAAACAGGACACAATAGATTGCTGGAGACGCCTGGAATTAGCTGGAAGGAAGCGCCTTTGATGCCGACTAACTAAGCCTCTTTGACGGACCTGTTGCTCAGCCACTGTTGACCTCAACCTCATGAAGTATTCATCCTGTCTCCAGTCGTTTCTTCTGCCCCTGTCTTCTGGGGTGGTTGTTAATATTCTCTGCCCTCGAGGGAATCTGCAAGAAATGCTGACAGCGCTGATAAACGAAATTATATTTACTTCATCATATCAAGAACCGATCCACGGAACTCTTAACTTTATTTTTGTATTACTTTTTTTTTTTTTTTTTTTTTTTTTTTTTTTTTTTTTTTTTTTTTTTTTTTTTTTTTTTTTTTTTTTTTTTTTTTTTTTTTTTTTTTTTTTTTTTTTAGGAATGCGAAACGCTTATAACTGGAAAAATAATCCCGGACAAACCACTTTGTACGGTAGAACCTCGGTAATCCGCCTCTTGCAAACCCGACCCTTCCTGTGGGGTGCATAATATTTTTTGCAGAATATCTAATAGCCCTAAAAAATTTTACATTTAAAAGGTCGTGTAGTTTTGATTCATTTATATATTGTTAGCGCTTTTGTAGTTAAATCCAAGTTCTGATTTGGACTGCTCACTAATTAATAGCGTCAAAACATTCAACTTTGTATACGCTTTACCAAAGCATTTGCTACTCGGTTACTTCTAAAGAAAACCTTTTTATATTCAAAATTAAACAAAAAAAAAATAAATTTTCGACAATTTTGACAATGCTTCTATATGTATTTAGCTGTAACTAAAGCATATTTATGCAAAAATATTATTATACTAGAATATATAACGTACGTTTCTATTTCCTTAATTTGTTTGTGATGTTAATATATAACTTTTAATGTATTCGATCCATGCAATACAAATCACTTTGAAAAATCCTTAATGCTCCTTTATTTTTCACAATTAATAACTACCCTTTTATATTAAAATTCACTAGTCTCTTAACTTGCTTCCCTCTCGGTTCCCGATATCCCTTCGAGACGTCTGAAAAGAATATGGCGTAGAGGCCTTCTAATGTGAAACTTTTTTAAGTGCTACTAGTTAAAAGATATTTAGATGTTTTTGATAAGCCTATACATATTTCTTTCGATTGGTTAGTGATTATTTGGGTTCTAAATTAGTCTTGGATCTAACATGCTTGAGTTGTAGGATAAAAAAGCCAGTTGAGAAGATAAATTGTATGTAATTGGTTGATAAATAGTCTAGGAATCAGAAATTTTTACTATTCCAAATTCTTATTTGAGGCTGCTCGATGCAATACAAAATACAAAAGTATAAGTGTTCCGAAGAAATAAAAATGAAAAGAAATTGTAAATAGTGTAATATTCCAATTCGCAATAACATACTACTTATACTTGTAATAATTGTAAGGAAATACATAGAAGAAAGTGGTAAAATATTTAATTTTTATTTGTTTTTGTTTTTTGTTCCTTTTTTAGAATAAATATCTTATTAAATTTTGTCAAAAATATATTGTTAATCGTTATGCTCCATACTACAATTATTGATACATTATGATGAGATTTATTTACCATTTATAACTGCATGTTTGGCAACATAAAACAGTATTTTTTATGAAAATCAAAGAAGTGAGGGAAATGCTTATCTAGCGACTAACGGTGTACCGGATCGAGTAGCGACCAACGCCGGGTTAATATGTTTTGTATTACGTATTAAGAATCGTGCTGGATTTAATGAAATAAAAAATGTATTTTAGTGGACAATATGTATTCGAAATTTGAAAATATTTATCCCATGACATATGATATAATGTAATAAAAAGTAATAGTCAAATAAATCCATTTATTAAAATAAGGATTTTCAATATTATTATTCAGCTCGGAGTCCCTATACATTCGAACGTAAATACAAAGAGAATAAGATAAGCACATATAAGAAGGGAAACAATAGCCATAAAAATAAAAATAAACTTGTCTTCGCAATAGATGTAAATATTTTTATAGGTTCCCACATAATGTAATTTATAGCTGTGCAGCTTCTAGTAGTAAACTTCAACAACGCCACACAGTCCGACAACTTTATACTCAATTTTCAATAGCTTGGAGGGATATTACAAAAATAAATATTAGGAGCGACCAAAGAAACTACAAAATAGTCTGGGATAAATCCAATAAAAAATTGTAATAAAATTTTGCTCATGTAATAAACATGACATGAAATAACCTTAAACCGTAATATTGCAAAACGAAAAAGAATAAATAATGGTATTTTAGAACCACTTTTATTTTACAGAAAGTGTAATAAAAACGTTTTCTTCTGCTTAACTAATTTAGCTATTTATATTTCATTTAGATGTAAATTTAAAAGATTGTTGTTTAGAATCTATGGTTCATAATATGGTAGTTGGAAATATAGTTAGCTAAGTCCGGTCAGTAAATTAATACAGATTCTGCTGGATAATCAGGTAACTGAAGAAAAATCCATGAATAGCATCAGTAAATTAAATTTTCTTTAAAATAAAATATTAGACTTATTTTGGTGATATACTTTTATGTATATTTATATATATATATATATATATATATATATATATATATATATGTCATTTTTCTTGATAAAAATCAATATTATTAAATATATTATTTTATTTTTGAAGAGAAAAGATTTGACCCGGTCGGGATTCGAACCCAAGTTTCCACCTCTCTAGCGTGGCGCCTTATCCAACTAGGCCACCGGGTCGTATCCGAACCAGGCAAATCTTCTATCTTCAGTGATCCATAACCCCCGGGCACTCGCAATTCGCGATGTGATTCCGTGGATGAATGTTCATATTGAACATTACATTTAACTTAGATCTATTGACAATCCGTCACCGCTATATATATATATGTAATTTTTCTTGATAAAAATCAATATTATTAAATATATTATTTTATTTTTTGAAGAGAAAAGATTTGACCCGGTCGGGATTCGAACCCAAGTTTCCACCTCTCTAGCGTGGCGCCTTATCCAACTAGGCCACCGGGGTCGTATCCGAACCAGGCAAAATCTTCTCTCTTCAGTGATCCATAACCCCCGGGCACTCGCAATCCGCGATGTGATTCCGGGGATGAATGTTTATATAGCGGTGACGGATTGTCAATAGATCCAAGTTAAATGTAATGTTCAATATGAACATTCATCCCCGGAATCACATCGCGAATTGCGAGTGCCCGGGGGTTATGGATCACTGAAGAGAGAAGATTTGCCTGGTTCGGATACGACCCCGGTGGCCTAGTTGGATAAGGCGCCACGCTAGAGAGGTGGAAACTATTTTTAATTTTTAATCAGATTCACAGTAGGTAAATATTCAAAGCTAGAATGTGCTGTCAAGTTGTGATTTAACAGTTACCAACATACTTCCAATTACCACCAAAACATATATAACGAATCGGATCTACTGTCATGAAATCTTTTAAAGTTGTCAAGAGTGATTAAATTTTCACTATGCCGAGATAATTCATTCCTATAGTTTGTCTCGCACTAATCTCATTACCATATAGGCAACAAGCTTCCCAAAGTTGGTGGATGTAGGAATGATCGGTGGATCATTCGCAGAAGTTCCTCCCGGATAAGTCTAATAGATTCGCTGACCAAAAAGTAAGGGTGATCACAAACATCCAAGGCTTGTCGGTATGACTTGGGTTAGAACAGCCTACTCTCATATTTTCAGTTCAACAAACATTACAGTCATGAATCTCTCTAAGATCAAACCAACATTATCAGAAGGTCTCCTTTCACGTCTCTGAGTGGAAGCTTCTCAGTGTATTCATGACGCAAGTAAAAACTTGCCGATAAGTGTGCTGTAAACTTTAAATTTCATTATCATGGGTCTGTATAGATAGCATTATTACTATAAAAGTTTTCAAGTTTTGAAGACATCTGACTTATTATTTTTATTACATATTTTATTCATCTGTTACCGTTTACCCATTATATTTATTGATACGAAAATGTAAATATTATTAGTACTTTAATAGCATCAGTACCATTTTTAAGATACGAGTTTTGAAGTTTTGGAGCGAGAAAGAAAATCTAAGATCTAAAGACCTGCTTGTAAATTTTGAAAAAAAAAAATGCGGTATTTATGATATTATTGACTTACCCATACATATGTGTTTTAAAGTTGTTTTTTTTTATATTCATAGTATTGTAGACGGAGACATAACAAGGGCAGTAGTGCTAAAAAAAATAAATAATTGAATCATGATTTTTATTTTATCGTAATTAATTCGCATTTATTTGATAATTTATTCATAAATCAGGGGAGAATTTGTACTTTAAGAATGATTAATCATTCCTCTTGATCGTGGAATCTATAATACAATTTAATGCAAATTATACTTTTGTCCAAATATAAGTTGTGCGGCGGTTAGAGGTTTAAAGTAAACTGTACCGAGACCAACCGATTACTGGTTAATTAAATAAATAAGAATATCAACTTGGCTATTATAACGAAATTATGGGATCATAAAAAAAAAAAAGAATAGGCAAAACTTAACATATAGATCAGATGAGAACTACTCTATTTACTAAATTTAGTTATAAAATTTTAAAGAGTATCAATTAGAAATACGTTGCTTTTACATGTCCTGAGTAAAACATACACGATAAAAATAGTATCAAACTGCAACACTGTTCATAAAGAGCGACAGTTGTTCGCAGAACTCTTTGTCGATTCAGGCATATTATTATGACAACAGATGCTAACATTTTCTTTATCGTTTTCACTGCCACTGAGATAATTAAACAATATAATGACTAATTAACGTATAACAATTTCTTTAGTTTTCTTTGAATAAAGTCAAAATACAGTGTTAAAATGATACTTTATAATTAAAAAAAAAATTAACAATAACAAGCTCGATGGATCCGCGAAATAAATGTTAACCCGTCCAGGTGGGATTCGAATCCACGACTTTGATCCAAGAAAAAAAATCATATTTTTCAAATGTCCTGATTTTGTTGGCCTCAGAAGGCTTTTATTACATTTTATAACCACTACATATTAAACACTATATTATATAGCAGTGTGTGAATAATTTATTTTTATATGAGATAATTTAATATACCGCAGTGCATCAAGATAATATATACTAGGGGGCCCATATAAGAAACAGTCAGTAAATTCAGAGACAACCGTTTTTAGCGGTGACTGGAAGCCGCAGAGGCAGTGGTATAATGCCGAGGGAACTGATAACATTTGGTTGGGGTCCAAGTCGTCTCTTTATTGATGCCGTAGGAGCCGAGAGCAAACATTCCCAGCCTAGGGTCAGCTTCGACCCCTCTTTAGGGCACTTATTTCCTGTAAACAGCCGTTCTGGGGGTATCGCCTATCCTATGACTCACTCTACTTGGAAACAGTTGTATAAATAAATATAAACCCAGCGGATTATGAATCAGGGTTTTATTTTTGAAGATAGAATGTAGGACTTTGTCACGTACGTGATCTTTAAAATGATGGATGCTTTAAAAGGAAACATATTTTTGATGTACTCAGATTTTTTCTAGACAGACGTTCAAACTTTCCGATAATCATGGACTCGTTTACATAACAGTAATTATAACTATTTTTACATGTTGAGATGAAAAGTATCCTATCCTTACAATCTAAAACCATCAAATCTCCCTACTTTGTCACAGAATAAACTTATCTATGAAGATCTTTAATGTACCATACATTTCTGACAGCTCAAACCAGATCTATTTCTTTCATAGTAAACTCCTTAACCATTCAAATCCACTAGTATCTTAGTTAACTTCCTAATCTGTTCGCTCTCCGAGGTGTCTAAAAACAGATGGTTTCGCGACCTTCTAATATAAATCTTATTGAAGTGCTACTATTGCATAGTTTCTTCACAAGAAATTGACATGTCGTTACAAGTATTGTCATCTCACTTACTACATGTATTTTAGTTTTATTTTGTATAAAGATGTAATTTTCAACAAATTGCTTGTTGTGTTTTTTATTTAAATGTAGAATTCTTATACTTTGTAAAATTTTTTATTATTTTTTTGAGAATTTTTTTTCTTGCGTAATATTTTTTTATTTAGTTACTTTTTTTTGGTGCTGTGTACCACCACATTCAAAAAGTGAATAATGTTTTTGTGGAGATTCGAGCTATTTTTAAGCAGTGCTGAGATGTCTTTATTCATCAGACCATTATTCTTTCTTTCCTTTTGATATTTTTTGCATTCGACGAGGTTATGCCCTATTGCCTGGTTTACCTGACATTCATTGCATTTTGGGGGTGGCTTATCTTCCAAAAGGTTAATTTTGAATGTTCAATTCTTAGTCTTGTAAAGATGACTTTTCTTGGTCCTGTTTCTTGCTTCCGTGGTCCTGGGCTAGGTTTTATTTTTTTAAGTTCGTTAGTGTTTCGTTAGTGTCTTTCATACCAAATATTGATTTGATGTTTCAAAAATGATTTGACATCTGGTAAAGGGACAGGGATTGAGAGTAATGGGAAATGGAACACGCTTCTTTGGCTGCTGAATCCGCCTGTTCATGCGTAATATAACAGTATATTAATTAACATATACATATGTATCATTAAATATGATTCATGTTAAGGAACAACAGGTTGGTAGAGGTCCTAAATAAAATTTATTTTTACTTTTTTTTAAGAATAGTAATTCATAAAAAGTAAAAATTATATACAATAATTAAAATCGTTTACTACTTTATTTACATGTCATAGTGCTCTTGTCCAGTCTCCGCTTATTTTAGACTAGTGACGCAACGGCGAGAGCACCGCTGGGATCCTTTTGAGTCTAGCTTCCCCTTCCATATGTAGTGGGACAATTTTTGGTAGGGTTTCCCCGGTATGCTTGTATATATTATATCTATAGCGTAATTGTTTTTTTTTTTAAATTATAGTTTATTTCTTCATAATATTATTATTCCAATTTATATTGTATTGTTATTTAACATATTTTATTTTGCACCTTCCATCACTATAGGTCATTTATTTTTTAAATCTTGTTACTTGTTTATATATTTTCATTGCATATATTGAAAAATAGGTTCATTATTTTCTATATTTCTTATAGTCCTTAAGTGGAGCAGTTTGTAATAGCTATCCATTATAAAAATTGCTCCCTCTTGTCTAAAAAAAAAAAAAATACTATACTAACAAATTGCAATATTATCTTCAGTTACTGTAGAGTATATTCATATAGGAGGTCAATATTTTTATTCTTTATCAACATCTAACGCTTCCCAAACGTATAGAGCTAAAATGGTTTAGTTAATATCATTATTTATCATTGCTTCTTTTTACGAAAAAAAAATGGTTTAAACAATTCTGAAAGACGTTTGTATACTGAAGTTTAATGTATTTTTATTCTGAATAAGGGAGGAGAGGCTGAATTAAAAAACAGAATCATTTTCAGATACTAAGAAATAAAATACAATCCGTCCAGGCCGGTTTCAAACATATACAACTTTCTAATCATCACTACTGATTGGCTCCCTTTCTCAACACGTTTTCCACTACTACCAATAGTTTGTTTAAATTTCAGACCTAAAAGTTTTATTCAGATGCCGGGTATGTATTGGGTTACCATAAGTACAACATTCGTAGGCACGAATTATTATTAGATCATAACTTTTTCTCTGATCCATTAGTAGTGTGCGTTAATAATGGATCAGAGACAAATATTCTGACAGCGATATGTCAGGTTGGTTAGTAAGAAAAATGCATTCCCCACCGATTCGATATATCGGAAGACAAAAACCCCCTTATGCACAATTTGTCAATAGTGCGTGACTTAAAAAAAATTAATATATTGTGCCGATGCCTAGCGCTTTCCTCCCTTGGTCTTGATGAAGGCTTTCGCCAGTTATTACAATAAAGTGATATCCTTTTATTACATTTTTTTATGACCGCGCACTTTAATCATCTTATATTTTATAAGATATAATTATTTCATAATATATAGCGATAATCAAAACGATAGTCCCAAAATATATACACTAACGGGTATATACAGGTATATGCAATACGTCTACCTATGTTTGATAGCCATTAAATTTCATTTTAATGCAATTAATAAAACATTTCTGCAAAAAAACAAAAAACTTAGCATCAACGAGAAATCGTTCGTGATTTTTATATTTTTATTTGACCTGAATTCGAATGTAGAGGCTAAACAATTATATATATATCACTATTTTTCTTAGAAATAGACGTTGTTTTTGTAAAAACTGAAATAGCATATTTTTTTTTTCTTTTTCCACTCCCATGGACATTTTTTGTGGCTTTCATATTTACATGTGTGATGAATTTGAATGAATAGTAAAATCAATTTTACCAAGCACCATTATTGAGATATTGAAGGTTGTTAAAAAAAAAAAAAAAAAAAAAAAAAAAAAAAAAAAAAAAAAAAAAAAAAAAAAAAAAAAAAAAAAAAAAAAAAAAAAAAAAAAAAATAGCACTTTTTTTTTTCAAATAATTTTTTTTGTTGGTAAAAACCTGTAATATATACAATAATATTTAATACTGAACATAATTTTTTTTTTCCTTTTGTACTTTGAATCACGTGTCTCCCGTTGCAATTCCCAATAGTACTCGGCAAGCATCTTCTCAGTGAATTTACCGCTTCACCTTTTTTCCATTTGGGCTGTCTCTTGATGAAATCGTTCTCCGTGTTCATCTGAGCGAAAATGAATTTTTGAGGACTTGTTGCAACCCATGGTCTTATATGATATAAGCAATTCTTCAGCAATATCATTTATGCAACAAGTCTTAATACTTATGCTCTCCATTTTTTTTCACTTGTAATACATTATAGAAGCTTCAAAATCAAATAGGTTTTTAATTTTTGGTTAAAATTTTCAACTCTAAAAGGATGTTCGAAATGTCGAAAAAAACCTCATTTTTCTACTTAATACAAAAATCTGACAAAAAAAAAAATGGTGCCTGATTGAGATTTTCTGAATCAGATTCGGGTTCAGCATACTTCAAAACAAAAAAAAATTCTTGAAGGGAGTATTTTGATGTAGGACGGTGTAATTGGATTACTTTTTATTAAAAAAAAAAAAAGTTATTGAAATGGATCATATGTGAATTATAGTAAATACAAAAAATAATCTAATTTGGATTACAACGTAGTCCCTGATGTTTTTATGGAAATAAGAAAAATTAATAGAGAAAAAAAGGTATTAAAAATCATATAATTGAATTACTTGATATTTGGAATATGAATTATTTACAGAATTATTTGATTACATTTTTAATTCTAATTAATAGGAAAATAAAGACCGAATATTAGTATTGCACACCAACATAGAATTTAGTTTTAATAGGATGGTATAGTATAATGTTTTAATTTTTTTTGGGGGGGAGGGGGGTCCAAATTTTTAGGAGGTCCTAAACGAATTAGCCGATATGAATGAAATTTGATAATTATATTTCTTTCATACTGTTCAATATTTTAAAAGGGCACTAAAAGTAATAATATAATATTTTTATTTGCGGGGGGCTACACATACTAAACGACTAAGACGATTTTAATAAAAATGTTAGATGAAAGAAAAATAATTATCAAATTTCATTAAAGTAGTGTCATCCTTAAGTGCATACAGTTTAATCCCCCTACCTTCTCTGATTCTCCTTAAGAAAAAAAAACAAAAACAAAAAAACAATAGTTTAAAACATTTGCCAAAAAAAAAAAAAAAAAAAAAAAAAAAAAAAAAAAAAAAAAAAAAAAAAAAAAAAAAAAAAAAAAAAAAAAAAAAAAAAAAAAAATCAAACTTAAAATGGTTGTGGTTGATGCCAGGATTCCGATATTTATTCCACTTTTAATGGAATTAAAAATGTTTATAAACTACATCTGTTGACAATTCATGTTTCGAATTACAAGAAATCGTAATTTGTAATCCAATGATGTAATACGTAATCCAATTTCATATGTGAATTACAGTGTAATTGTAATTCGTGGCTTAATTGAATTATATTATTAGAACAGCTCATGGGCTGCAATAGCCGCAAAACTCAAAAAATCATATTTTGAGATAAGTTGGTTTGAAATTTTCATTGCTAAGGAAAATGCATAGGTAATGCTTTAGTTTGCTTAAAACGAAATTACCTTCAAGTTGACACCTTCTCTAAAGGGTCATTTAATAAAGTTTGTATAATTTTTATTTTATTTTTTAAATGCCAGTTTTGAAAAAATGTTTGAGTTGTGCCATTAACATGCATCCCGTGGCAATATGATGTAATTGTAATATGGGATTATCGTTATTCTTATTTTTTAAAATTTAATTATAAATTGCCCAGCTCTGTTTTACAGATTAATGGGCAATAGTATATTTTTTATTTTTAACTATCGATGTTATTTGTGTACCGTTTGGGAAAAACTAGATTTTTGATTTTTGTCTACAATGTAGGAAACCAATATAGGTTGCCCAAAGTATCCATCTTATTTTAGACAAAAATAAACTTATCTAGTTTTTTCCCAAATGGTACAGATTTTATCTATGGTATTTTATTTAAGTTTTTAAGTTTATACAATAAGTTATAAATAAATCATTATTCATTTCGTAGACGAAGACTTCACGATCCCATAAAAAAAATAATAACTTGAAATGCCTCATTAAATTCAATGGATCGGAAGGACGACGTAAGATCAATTTAAAGCCACTCCATTGAGTGCTCATTCCGCACTTTTGTTCAATCACTAAATTAAGAAAATGTGAAGTTGGCCAACGGAGAATGCCAGTGGAAATGAAGCAGGGAAATCAGAGGGGGTCGACAGGGGTGAGAATAAGGTTGTACAAAGGGTAAATCGAGAGAGGAATCGAGATGAGAAATCGGATCTTCCAGTTAAAGAGGTCCAAGGATCCGGAGTCCAAGGAGGAAGTAGGAGACGGCCTGCGGAAGAGATAAATTTAATAAAGTGTCGGAGGGGTTTGCTTTGACACCCGCTGTATAAGGCTGAATCCCATAGATATTTTACAACTTTGCAAAGAAGATTAGGATTTTTCACATTATGTATTCAAAGATCTTTGATGTTTTACTTTTATTTTTACAAATCAGACTTTTCTTCACATCGCATTTATTTATATTTCATGGTCGTACATGTAAATTACTTAGTAAAAAGCTTTTTCTTCGAATGTTTACATTTAACATAATATTTAATTTGTTATTATAAGCACATGGATCGCACGTGGATCGGAGATAGGCTTTGATAATCAAATCCTCGGTTATTCCAGACCCCACAAAAATTAGGAGAATACATAAGAAAAATAAATTAGGACAATTGGTGTAGTACATCTAGCTGATGAAAAACACATTATTATGTAAATATTAAAATATTTAATTTTTCTTTGGTTTTTTTGTTGTTTTACAATAAATCTTAGTAAATTTTGTAAAAATATATTTTTAATCCCTATGCTCCATGCTACAATTATTGATACATTATAATGACGTTTATTTACTATTTATAACCACATATTTAGCAAAATAAAACTGCATTATTTGTGAAAATTAAAGAAGTGAGGGAAATGCGACCTAACTTACCTAAATGCGACTAATGGTGTACCAGATCGGACAAGGTATATATCCAAGTTGAGGAATATCAATCTCGCAAATATAAATCAAAATCATTGTTTATTATCTGCTTTGCTCTTCACATTTTTATTAAGCAATGTAATAAAAAAAAAAAAAAAAACTCTGTTGGTCAGTAATTGTATTGTATATACACTTGGGACTTGATTAAGAATTCCTTGATAACTGAGCTCTGGATCATATTTGTTATTTTATTTAATTATGTATTATTATTTCTTAATTTTTTTACAGAACATTGGATACATGGGAAAGCTAAAGGATAGGGAGGTTCGTTTACAAGGAAACAAATTGTCTTCAACAATATCACATGAAGAAGTGTTTCTTATATATTAAAAGGTAGTGTAATTATATATATGTACATACATATATATATATATATATATATATATATATATATATATATATATATATATATATATGTGTGTGTGTGTGTGTGTGTGTGTGTGTGTGTGTGTGTGTGTGTGTGTGTGTGTGTGTGTATTATTACACTGCCTTTTAATATATAAGAAACACTAATTTAAATCACAAACTTAGCAACCTACTAAACCCAAGATCGCGGGTTCGCAGCCCGGCAGATGACCTTAGGATTTTTTAAAGGGAGTAAAAAATCCTTAGCTATGCCGTCCTTCGGAAGGGACGTAAAATGGGGGTCCCGAGCCTGTGCGATGTCAGGTACTCGTTAAAGATCCCTATCCTAATTATACCTGGATAGGCAAAATTTAGGACTCCCACCGTAGCATCGTCCGATTAGCCATAGCAGCATAAAGTGACGTTAAACGAAATAAACAATAAACAAATCACAAACTAATATTTATTAAGTCTGTAATGATAATATATATAAATAATATCATTAAATATGTAAATCAGATGTTTATGGCTTTGAAAAAGTCTCTAATTTATTGTTTGTTTAAGTTACCGAGATTATATGTGCAACCACACGATTATTTCGTCGCCTTAGAAACGTCAATTCAAAACGAAAAAAACATGTTGCATCAGTTCTGCCTTCCAGATGTTGCAGTGCCTTTTAATAGATAACAAACTCTTCAAAAGTTGGTATAAAATCTCATTTTATACTTCCCACTATTGAGTTCTCTGATTTTTTTAAGTTGGTATTGTGACTTTGAGCTATTAGCAGTAGACTATCTGATCGGAGAATTTCATTTTTTCTACATATACGCCGAAATTCAAGGGTGATTTGGTATATTTCTTATTTTGGGAATATATACTGACAGGGAAAAAATCCACCCAATTAATTTTTTTAATTTTCCTGGCTAAAGAAATTTTTTTTTCTTCTTTTTTTCTTTTCTTTTTTTTTACGTGTCCTTTTAAAACAGTAATTTAACAAAAGCAAGCAGTATTTAGAAAAAATAAAATTGCGAAACCTTTAATTAATATGATTTAGAATGGTTTTGCGTTTGATGAGTTTATCTCTCAATAATGAACTCAAGAGGCTGATTAAGTTGAAATTTCATTATTTATTATTTTATATTTTATTTAATCGATATTTTTAATAATTCTAATACTTTGCCACATGCCCTGATTTTAAAAAAACAACTAAAGATTAATGAAACTTTTAGCTGAGAAAATGAAAAATCATTTAGGTGGAATTTTTTCCTGTCTATTTAGTGGAAGTGATTGAATTTCGTATTTGAATAGATAGCTCTGAAAACTGGAAAAGTAAATTGTTCTTTTTAAAAATGTACAGTGTTATATTGTGTAATAATGTACACTCTTATTTACTAGATGAGAACTGCTATGGAGTTTATATCTATGCAATACTTACTCTATATATTTGTACATATTGATTTATTAAACTATAAAAAGTTTAGTTTTATACATAATTTGATACCTCTTCTTGTTTTTATATACATATAAGTTTTTATTAAATATTAGATCCTATTAAAATTTCCTATAGAAAGATGAATCAGAAGTAGAAATGGATGTGCAACGAGTTGGCATGAGACCAGAGCTTGGTTTGGATCGAATGGCACAATCTAGTTGCGGTTACAACGAGCCGTTCAATTTGTAAAGTGACCACATTTGTCCTGTGGCCGGGGACTCTAACCTTTGCTTCAATCCGTTGTTTTCCCGATTCCTCGATTTAGTAATATATTTATATTTAGTTATTTATATATTTAATTACTTTCGTTTAAAAAATATATTAAAAAATTCTATATGCTTGCAAATTCAACTTATAGGGTGGGTATACAAGTAAAATAACAAGCCGCGTTAAGGTCAAGGATGGTTTGAGAACGACAATGTAATAAAGGGTGCATTTTTTTCATTATGAGGAAAACAAGTAATTTTTTTTTAAGATTCAGAAAGATTTAAGATTCAGTACTCTAAAAAATAATTAACAAAAAAACAAAAAAACATGAAAATCAAAATTTATATATTTTATTCATTAAACTACCAAATGATTACTTTTTTATTAAATCTATTTTTTTTTGAAGGGCTATACATCGTTAACTAGTAAATATAAATATCATTCTAGGTAAACAAATTATAAAACATTTAATGTTTAAGTCTTAAAGGAAAACAAATTGAAAAGCGCTGTTACTCTCACAAGTTTTTAAAAGGTCCTCAAGGACAAAAAGTAGGATATTGACAACTGGAAAATTATTTACAGCATACTAAAATTTCAATTTTTTTTTCTTCAGTAATTGGTCAAAAGTTATATGTTTTTTGAGAACGCTATGGCTATACGAGTAGTTTGATAGTTTGATATAAACTGAGTAGAAACAGTTACAAATTCAACTCTCTTAATATTAAATTACGCTAGCACTAACGAGTGAGCTCCTTTAAACTCTGTTTCTCCTTATACGAAATAAAAAAGTTGACCTAGATTTGACCGATCTTGTTTGGCTGTAAAAAAAAAAACACTCCCCTTTGGAAATAAACAATACAATCATATAGGTAAGCGGAAACAATATAAAGAACTGAAAAAAATGAGGGCATAGACGGTAAGCAATATTAATCTATTCGATTAAAAAATGTATCTACTATGTGCACCTTCTACGACGTTAAATACAAAATTTACTTCAGTGCACATGTGTAATTATGTTTTGGGCTAAAATCAAAAAAGTGTTTCGTCAAAACCTGACCCAAGCTGAATTTGTCTATTCGGATTTTTATATTAGACGCGGAATTTCATTTTAAAACGAAACCTACAAAAAAAAAATAAAAAAATAAAAAATTAAAAAAAAAAGCTAAATCGCAAAAATGCACATAACAAAATCGGCAATCCCACCGACGATATGACTGTCAAGACAGCAACACCTAAAACATGTTCCATGTTATTCTTTCTTTAGCCTACAGGCTCATGGAAAACCAGTTTTTTTTTTTTTTTTTTTTTTTTTTTTTTTTTTTTTTTTTTTTTTTTTTTTTTTTTTTTTTTTTTATGTTTTGTAATTGAAGGGTACAGGGAAAAACCAGACATGTAATTTTTTCCAGCTGCAGAGAAAAAATGTTTTGAATGTTTGAAACGAATTCTCATGTGATTGAAACTAATAAACAAAATTAAACAATAAAAATAATTTTAATTGAAAGTACATAGCATAATGTACAGTAGATCCCATTTTAATGAATTTTTTTTTTTTTTTATAAATTTCACAGGCCTCGAAAAATAGTATTTGTACTAATTGATTATTATTATATGCTGTTGATACTAAAATCTTTTAGGTGAGACAAAACCACACTCAGTTGTTTTTTCCCTGTAAGAAGTTTCTACAATATTCGTTCTTTATTTATTAATTAAATGGTATCAATAACTCAATATGAGAAAAAATATGACATGTCTGGGTTTTTTCCCTGTGCCGTTCAATTTACGAAAACGTTTTGTAAACTACACACAGAAAACAACGTTTTCTATATCACACCGGCAATTGACTATTAAATCATTTATCCAATTAAATCTTGTTTATAATTCTGCTGAAGTGTATTATAAATATAAATTGATTAATTAAAGAATTAAACACAAATTTAAATTAGTTTAATTCAGCTTCTACACCTACGCCGGCTTATCATATGTATGCTAAACCAGTAAAGCGTAACTGTTTTGCGCGAACCTTGATAACGCCCTTCCATTTGTTCTAAAAATATTGCGTGGGTTTCCTAAAGGTTATCAAATCATACATCTACAGATAGAGATTATTTTAAATACAACGATTTATTTAGAAACAAACCCTTTAGAAAACTAAAGGGTTTCTAAATCCTTTATTATCCACGCTTCCTCTTAATGAAATGAAATTCATTGCCAATATCAATACGAAAAAGCACCACTCTTACTTTCTTTAAACATCATATATTTCTTTACCTCCTGGATCTTCAATCTTCCGAGCAAATGTAAAACATGAATATTTATGCTATATACGAGTACATGATAATAGTACACATAAGATGTATCCTTTTACAAGATTTCTTCATTTATTTTGTAACTCATAATTTAATTATTAATCAATTTTTATTATTTATTATTATTAACCTTCCAGTAGTCGCGACCCTAGGACTAACACCAATAGTCGCAACGATCTGACAGATCACCTCTTGAAATTCAATCGTTTGACTGATGATTTCATCACTTTTATTTTTCTCATTTACTTAATTTGATTTTTAAAGGAATGCACATAATAATACACATTAATAAAATAAGTAATTCAAATATTATTTATCTATTATAACTACTTTTAACTATTTTTCCGTTATTAAAACTTTTTAACTGTTATTTACTTCACTAATTTTATTTATACAGCTTTGACAGGAAATTTTCGAATGTTCTAAACATAAATACATTTTACATTGTTGACAAAAGTAATTAGTCAGACGTCGTCTTATAGAGCCGCGTCCTTCATGACTTGCTTCAGGTGGAGCATCCTCTTTTCTATAATATATGAAACATAAACAAAATCTTACCTATAAATGAATTATCAGTAATGCATTCCTCACCACTAGATACATCATCTTTGTGCTCAGTACCTGAATGCTCAATTCTTCAAAAACGTCTGTTTCACTTTCAGAATCTGTCTCACTTTCATCAAACTTTTCTACATCACTATTATTCTCCGTATTACATAGGTTGATTTTACGAATCATTTCAATATCGTCTGGATTTTCTAAATCGACGGTGCACTTACAATTCATTATGTAATAATGATAGGATAAAAGCTGTCGCGTCAGTAGTCGCAATGAGCGTAATAGATATAATCCCAGCAACAGCGGAATATAAACTAAATAACTAAAAATCTAGAAAGAATGTTGAGGATTTCACGTCCCTAATGCATTCGAGGAATGTTAGTTGAAAGGTACTGAGTCGCTTATCTCATTATAAAAATCCTACTCGGAATACTGCGCAAATAATACCTTGGGTGATCTGTCAGATCGGTTGCTAATACTGGAGGGACAATAATCACAATCAGTCAGAAGATTGTCCTATGATTTGTACTCATTTGTTATTCATAGCGGGCAAGTTTTCCCAGAATGAAGTTCATTTTTCTTTTTCTTCTTCTTCTTCTTCTATACATATATGTCTCATAATTCTATTATGAGATAAGTCTCATTTAAAATTATACACAAAAAGTTTTGTATATTTCCAAGTAATTATACCTTCTTGACACGAGCGTGACATGACAGATATTGTTTTTCGAACTGTTATTAAAGTTTAACTAAGACAATGTAAAATTAATCTAAATTACAAGGAAAACGAAAATTATTTTATTTTATTAAAGTGTAGAAGTAATTTATGAGAAATATGATAACTTTAAAAATACTAACATCTAAAATGTGGTGCATGAATAGAAATAAATCTCAGGGGCATAGAATTTATTCTACACGAGTGCTTTCAGGACTTGAACAACGACTGGCTAGATCAGCAGGTGCTCTACGCTGATAATGTCTCTATTCCTCTTGAATTGGGTCAGTATCCGGGAGGCAGCCATTTTTTTTTTCTTACATGTTCTTATGCAATATGAGGAAAGACGTTAACAACTTAATTATTGATTGATCAAAACCATAGAAATAAAATTACTATAATCGAACTTATGTAATTACGATTGGTTTGAAGAAAATTTTTTTTTTCCGTTCATTTAAAGCTAACCGTACGCCTTTCTAAATATCATATAAGGCGACATATATTGATTTAGGCAAGCTAATAAAAAGGCGGTAATGGAATATTTATCGTTGAACTCGTTAATATTTGAACTAAAAATGGAATAAAAACATATTATTAATTTAATGAACCTGTTAAATTCCGAAAATACTGTTCAAAGTTGTACATAAATAAATAACAATTGTATTGTACTGCTAATGATGTTTTATTCACAATACTCTATACACATTTCATTACATTCTACATGTTGTAGTTATAATGACGTTATGTATTGGATATCTAAAGTTAAAAATAACACTGCAACACACGCGGAGTCTTGGGCTCAGTACTTTGGTAAGAATCTAAGGGAGGAAATTCGGACAAAGTCAAGCTCAACCGCTAGGCATTTTTCCAATTAACGGTATCTACTTAAAAGAGGCTGAGAGTCTCTCGATCTCGAAGTCAATCCACACATGAAATAATATAATATAAATTTTACGCTTTTAGCCGGAATTGAACTCGGGCCGGAAGCCTGGGATTCCAGTGCCTTGCCTACTGAGCTAAATTAAGAATCGATCTCATTAAAAATATTATTTAAAACATTTTCAGCTCATCATTGTTTAAATCTAAATTAAATTAAAATATTTTGAATTTATGAATTCATCTTATATACTAGACAAACGTCTTACTTGGAATCCACATACAAGACTAAAACAAGAAACTGCTCGTCGTTACTGACTCTTCGAACATTTACTAGACAAACTTTCAAAAATTCCAATAAATAACAAAAGACTCATTTACATGACTGTTATAAGACCTATTTGGACATACGAAGTTGAGCTTTGGGGCCCCACTAAACCATTCATTCAATTAATTAATCTCGTATCCAATCCTTACAATCGAAAATCCTCCGAAAAATCCTTAATGCTTCTTATGTTGTGATCAATAAACTTATCCATAAAGATTCTATAAAGATGTTCTATATGTTGCTGATTTAGCCCTACCTATAGATACCTATCCTTCCATAGTAAGCTGCATAACCACTACAATCCTCTAGTCTCCCAACTTGCTTCCCACTCCATTCTTAATAACCCTCCCAGGCGTCTGAAAAGAAGATAAAAAAAAAACGTTTTAAACGATTTTATTATTTCTAGTGATTCAAATGTATTTAATTTTAGGCTATTTTCAATTGATGTAATATTTTTACTCCCGAGTCTTTATTAAATTTGTGGTTATTTTCATTTAGATGGATAGCGAAATTGGCATTTTGGGTCTTATTAGTGAATGCACTTATATGTTCATTTACTCTTTGATTTACCGATCGTCCGGTTTTTCCCGTGTATTTTGCTTCACAGTCATTACATTTTAATTCGTATACGCCACTTTTTTGGAAAGGGTCTATTTTGTCTTTCGGTGAAGGGAAGTATGATGACAATGGTTTATCTTTTTAAAAAACTTTAGTATATATAATCTATGTAACATAGTACTGATGTGTTGAAAAAATTTTGTTTTTAGAACTGAAGATGAATGTTTAGCATTCGAAACTAGTTTTCAAATAAAATAATCTCAATAGAAGTGGCACTTAATTCATCAATCCTAATTGTATTGATCCTTCTATATCATCATGCGTACCTCAAGTGAAGGTAACTAAGAGTTCTATAATTTTAAGGTCCCTATGTCATCTTTTTTTCATACTCCAACTTAATGATGCCATTTTCAACTAAGTACTATGGACTAAATGAAGTCATTTACATAATTTTTGTTATCTAAAAGAATCCTAGAGTACTAAGGAAAGGTTGAAGTGGTAAAAAGCAATGAACTACATTTAAAAAATATATCTTATAGAAATTTGCTTAATGAGATAAATTCATAATATAACATTAAAATAAATAATGAGAATCACTTATAACCCATGAAGGATCTTAGGTGCAGTACTTAGTTAAGACTGTACTGTTTCTGAGACAACGGTTGTGAAAGGAGGAGATTTAGCAGGAATACCTGCTCAACCACCAGGTTTTTCTCCCAATTAAGGCTACCCACTTAAACGACGATGGGTGTTCCTCAGAAGGGTCTCCCGACCTTGAAGTCGTGCCACTTATTGAATCAATAATGAGTAATAAAAAAAAAAATATGAACTATTAAAAAAAAAAAAAAACTTATAATTTTCTGCTATTTTTCCGAAAATTTTCAGATGGGTGATATAATTTGGTTTTTATTCATGGCTTACATTACCTAAACAACTAGTACCAGTTAATGTAGCTAAATTACTACAACAAGTTTTTAAAAAATAATTTCTTTTATGATTTCCTGTTGAAAAATAAGAAACAGGTAAATGAAACTCGAATGATGTTTTACGAATTCAATACATTTCATGGATTTTCTGATTCTTTTCCCTTTCGCGAAAGATAAAATTTTCTGTGATGTATTTTTTATTTACATCTGGCCGTTTCAAAAGGGCATAAAAAGGGTGCGTTAATATTAAAATCAATCAGAATAGGCTTATAAATGTATTAAAATTCAAACAGCAAGCCTTGAATGTATTTCCTATCGAAAGGTGACGATTATGTTTTCTAAAAATAAATTATAAGAGATTCAACGCAATTGTAAATACAGGTTCAAACCGCGCATATCAGTTCAGGAAGATATCCTCGTTCAAGGAAATGGGCACTAAAGGTAATATTTGTCTTCTATTCAAACAGTTCCCTATTAAAGCTTTTGTTAGGAGATATTATATTGGTTCTGTACAGAAACAACATTTGCTTGCGAAGCAGGATGATTGATAAAACACGTTTTTGAGATAAGAATATTCTCTGTTTACTAATTATTAAAGATAAACATAGTAGCGTTTTAATTAAAAAGGACAAACGACAAAAACTAAAATGACAACATTGGCGTAATATCCTTCCGCCATCTTAAAAACCGTTTTAAGAAAAAAATTTCCCTACGGACGAAAAGTAATTCTAAATGGATAAGGAGGAGGACCAAGAATGTCCTTCGGCCGCTAAAAGTCATCAGATCCTAGCAGATCTGATAAACAGTATAGTTTTGAATATTTATCTGTTATCAGTTCAATATCATTTGAAATCACCAGCCGTTCATTTATTTCCAGAACTTTAGCTTTGCCATTCAAGTTATTTTTTAAACTAAAAAATAACATAAGATCCTTTGATCTGGTGTCGCTTTATTGACAGTTTTCCTTTATTCTTTATTAAACAATTTTTTTTTTTTTTTTGCTTTTTATTCCAATGAACAGTTTATGTTCAAAATACACATTTCCATTAAGGGATTGTCATAATGTTTTATTTACACAAGTAACTTGTTCGTATTCTAAATGAGAATACCATGTTTTTTGAGTTTTAAAAGTAAATTTTTCCATGAAATCGAAACACAATCATTATTTTTAACATATCATTCGAAAACTGTTTAAATTTTCAAGTTTTAGTAAGATTTACAGTTTTGTGGACGGTTTTTTCGAAAAGTAATATAAGACATTGTAACTTCCCTAAATAAGGTGAAGATCAAGCTCTTCTTTTGGTTAAAATTTTGTAAAATTCAAGGTTATATTTACTCTGCTATTGTAGAAAATATAATGCTAAATCCGAAAACATGGTCAAAATTTGAAAACAAAGTGGAGATATTACCGCTTTAATGTTAAAAAAACGTGGTTTCCTCAAAAAATCTTTGATTTATCGTATATCTGCAACGGATCGGAATAGAAAGGTAAGGTCTTCGGCACTTTTTTACATTTTTGATCCATTTTACCCCCCATTTTTTTTTTTTTTTTTTTTTTTTAGCACTAAGAGGTACTCACCCTGTATATATGGTTTATTATAATATACATTGATGTTATATAATAAATATCAGTGTAGTTTATTTTTAAAATATATGAGTGCTTGGTTAAATAAAAATCATAAAATTAGTAATATCATTTTTGCGCATTTTAGATGATAAACAGACGGAATACTCTCATGGCTAGATAATCATACATATTTTATTTTGTTTATATTTGAGTTGATTTCAAGTTTATTTTATTTTATTAGTAAGATTCTTTTATAAATTCTAATGTATAAAAAAGTGCTTGATATTCTTTTCGTATCTAACTTATAATAAATATGCGATTAATAAAAAAATAAACATCAATTCAAAGTGGTTTTATATTCTACCGACTCAGTTACTGGTCCAATAATTCTTCGAAAACGATTATTCTTCAGTAATTTCGTAGTCTTTGTATATTTTAAAAGTACGCTGAAGAGACCTAAGATTTTTTTATATTTTTTTATTGGCACTTAAAGTAATTTAAATTTATCGACTCCTGCCCTTTGGAATTTGAGAGGCGGTGGGACGTGAAGAGGAATTGATCGACGCGTTCCTTCGTCTAAAATTGATCAAACAAGTCCTACAAGTGGGTCGTCCTTTCGCCAAGTGTCACACCGCTCGAGTGCTTCATCGAGTGGGGAGGGGGGGAGGTGGCTAATGGAATCCTCACCGATTCCAACTAGATTTATTCGAATACAAGCGTAAATAAATTATTATTTCGTCATTTATTGATTTGTAATAAATCCCAGTGGAATGTTAATAAATAATTAATTTATGAAAGTAGTTTTTAAAATTAATATTATTTTATGCCACAAATAGTAACAGTTCAGAAACCGGTACACTAATCTATAATATTATAGGGTAAACCTGTTATTGACCCTTATAAGGGAATATTCCAAAATACTGAAACTATAATAATAGAAATAATAGCTTAGTAAAGTTGAAATTTGCAGGGGTTTTTTCCTAAACTAATATACTTTAAGCAAAACAAGAGAGTTCGCACCAAACATTATTCCTGAAATATATTTTGCAGGATAGTTACAATAACTAATGTAAAATCAGTTTTTTGGAAATCTTTGAAAATACTGACATAATTGAAAGTTTTTTACACAATCGAGTTGTTGGATTTAAAAGGATTTTTATTAAACTTTTATTAAATGTGTATCAAGTAAAAAATCTTCTATTTTTCCCACTTCCATAGCTCTAAAATTATGATATGGGAAAGAGAAGAATAAAATGACATTTTTTGCATATTTGCTTTGCTTTTTTATGTTTATATGTGCTAAAAGTAACGTTTTCCTTGTTCCGAGATCAGACAGCCAGCAACATAAGACTTTCACCCCCTCTCTCCCCGAAAGCCCAAGATATTTTGAGGAAGACTTTTTATCACACTTACAGCTAAGGGTGGTGAACAATATCCAGCAGTCAGATCTTTTGATTTTTGGAGTTGAATCTTCGATGCTAAATTTTGTACTAAATAAATGATACAAGTAAACTATAAACTATTATAGGAAAAAATGCACTTTGTAAGCAATAACTTAAAAACAAACGTTATTACATTGTTGCTGCATTTCAACTAAATGACTATTCATGATCATGAACAGCAGTACATGCTTTTGTGCACGTCAGCACGGCCCTGCTAGGACCGGCGCACCGGTATCCACTACTCTTTCAGCGCTCTCTATGAAGCCATCGTTTTAATGTTATGCGTTATGAGACACATCATTTTAAAGATAATTATATTATCTATAAGTTTTGTTTAACACTTTTCTTCCCAAAACGTAATGATAAAAATCTATAATTTGTTGAAGTTACTTTTTGTTTTTTGTAGTGGCAGTTGTTTGTTTGTTTGTTGGGGTTTATAGGCATAAAACCCTAGGGTCATCAATGCCTGTACAGTTATATATATAGGTATACTTTCACAGAAGATTAGGGTCAGGAAGGGTGCCACGAACAGAGGCGCACCCCCAAGGAGAGACGAGCCGCACCCGCCGAGCAGGAAATGCACCACGGCTTGCTTATTTATATGAATACATATTGTCTTCTATTTAATTATATAGGAAGCTTATAAGTAGGATGTGGATAAAAACCATTTACATTTCTTCTACATGAAAAAGTCCAAATCCTCACAAGGTTCGGAGCATAACTAGCCCAAGCAGCCATGTCGCATATCCCACCAAGCGGGACCGATCCGCCCCGACCCCAGGAAGCACCTCCCTCCCCCCAGCCCCCATCCGAACCCTAAGAAATTAAATAAATTTCCGAAAAGAAATAAAGAAGGAAATAAAATAAAAATAAATAGGAAATAAATAAAAATAGAAATTTAATAATAGTTATGAAAATCAATTAAAGTTTGTTCATCAGTTCATTTTCCTTTAGGAAACTTAAGACTGATTTAACTTTAGATTCGTTATTGGCAAAAACGTCCGAGATAATTGTTGTAAGCCCTAATTTAGTTAGTTTTGGTAGATAAAAGAAACATTCCTGAAATATGTGGTTAACTGTTAAAGAGCTATTGCAATGCTGACATTTAGGTGGTGGTTGTTTCATAATGATATGTAAATGGGTTAACTTTGTATGGCCTATTCTCAATCTGGTCATGACAACCTCCTCTCTGCGATTTAGACGACTTGATGTGACCCAAGGCTTTACTGACTTTTTTATTGTTTTCAACTTGTTTGGTGGGCTTTCGTTCCACGTACATTGCCAATTTTCAATTATTTTAATTTTGAGGGGATGGCTCATTTCCTGAGGTGTTAGAATAGTAATGCCACGACCTGGGAGTGTAAGTGCTTGCTTCGCTGCTGTGTCTGCAAGTTCGTTGGCAATAATTCCAATGTGATTTGGTACCTAGATAAAGTCGACCGACTTTCCAAAATTTTGCAGTATACTGAGGAAGTAGTGGATTTTTAGGATGACTGGATGTTTGGGATACATGTTATTTAAACCTTTTAGTGAACTTAGTGAATCTTTTACTATTGCGATGTTGTTTTGTTTTATTGATATGGAGTAGTGAAGTGCTGATGCTATTGCATTAAGTTCTGCTGTATATATATTGCATAATTTGTGTAATTTTTTATTATGAGTGAAGTTGTGGGTAACAAAAGAAGATGCAGTTGAATCGTCAGATTTAGATCCGTCAGTATAGATTACGAAAAGTTCTGATATGTTTTGAAGTAGACGGGCAAATTCGGATTTGTATTCACAAGGAGAAGTATTATTTTTGGAAAGTCGGGTTAAATGAAGCAGTATTTTAGGCGATTTGATTGTCCATGGAGGGGTATTAACTTCTTGTTTGTGCACAGGTAATTCTTTGAGGAATATAATGGCCGTATTTTCTCTTTCTGATAAAGGGAGTGTTGTGTTCGACATTTTTCCAAATGCTTTGGTGAATCTGGGTTTAAAAATGTATTTGTGTGCTGGGTGTTCAGGATAAGGTAGAAGTTTGGAGATATAGTTAATTGCTAACTTTTTCCTTCTGAATGACAAGGGTGGTATTCCTGCTTCACAACACAAATGAAGAATAGGACTTGCTCGAAACGCTCCTGTCGCTAAACGAATCCCAGTATGATGGACGGTATTAATTTTATTTACTATTCGGAGTCGGGCAGAACCATAAATAAAACAGCCATCTAGTCTGGAGCAAATTATAGCGCGATAATTTTTATTAATGTTACTCTGTCGGAACCCCAAGAAGTGCCACTAAGATATTTTAATATGGTTATTCTACGATCTAATATCATTCCTAAGAATCTATGAGAGTTTGTGTAAGGTATTATGGAATTTCCTAGACGGAGTTCAGGAGAGAGAGGAGTATTTCTTTTACGACTGAAATGAAGACATCTAGATTTTTCGGTGGAGAATTGAAGGCCAATGGCTGTAGACCAGCAACACAATCTATTTATAGCTTCCTGTAGTTTATTTTTAATATTGTCAATGTTCTCGTTGCGACAAATTATGGCCAAGTCATCAGCGAATAATAATGGCTTGACACCTCTCGGTAAGTTAAGTCCCAGGTCGTTTATTGCCAGGCAAAACAAGGTTGGACTGAGGACACAACCCTGAGGAACACCGTTGACCTGTTTATGAGTATCTGATAGTTCACAACCTATTCTGACTCTGAAGTGGCGATTGAATAGAAATTGTCTAATATAGGTGAAAATACGTCCTCTGATTCTGGCGGATGATAGTTTATTAAGGATTATGCTGTGGTTGATGTTATCAAAGGCCTTTTTTAAGTCAAAGAATATCGCAATCATCTGTTGAGAATTGATGAAGGAATATTGGGCTTCGGCCTCCAATATGATCAGGTGATCTACAGTGGGTCTTCCCTTACGGAAACCGGACTGGAATGGTTGTAGTAACTTGTTATTTTCCATCATCCACATTATTCTTTTATTTAACATTCGCTCCATAATCATACTAAGGCAGCTTGTAAGAAATATGGGTCGATAGCTGCTTGTGATTCTTTTGTCCTTTCCGGTTTTTAGAATAGGGATTATTATTGAGTTACGCTATGTTTATGGAAAGTGTCCAGTTCGCCAGACATGATTATAAAATTCAAATAGCCATTTTTGAGTATCAGCTGACAGGTTTTTTATCATATCATAATGGATTTGGTCTGGACTAAATCTTTAAAAAGATCATCTTCAAAGTTCCAAGAAGGTTTGGTAATAATAAAATCTACTGATTTTCAATTAATTTGTTATTAAAAAAGCGATGATATGTGGATAACAGTGAACTCTAAAATATGTATGTACACCATGTAGGTTACAAAGTTACGGTGTTATATATGATTTGAAATTGATAATAAATTTTTTTTATATTTAAGTAAATAATTAAAAATTATTTAAATACATTGTGGGCCCTGTGGATCCCAGTGAAGTTCGAAAATCGTCTGATATGTGGATAGCACCATTCCACAATAGAGTTAAATACTGAACCCATTTGAACAGTTTAACTACATCATATTAATAGTTATGGGACGTTTTAGCCATAATAAAATCTCTAATTAAAAATTTACAATATTGAATGACAGAAACGTGGGTTGCATTTCATAATTAAATACAAGATTTTTATCAATAAACAAATATAACTTCCATTATTAGTTAAAATTTTCCATGTTCTTTAAGTAAAGAGCGAAGCCGCGACTGGGGATGCTAGTAATAAAAAAAAAAAAAAAAAACACGCCCGTTTGGCATAATATTTTTTTTCTTAAGCCCAACACTTGGATATAAAATACTTAGAATGGGTAAAAAAATGATCTAATTTGAGACATTAAAGCTTTTATAGAGAAAAGTTTATAATCCGCCTAAATTAAGGGCAATAATCTATAAAGATGGTTATGAATCCATTACACATATACACAAGAACTACTATTTGTGAAAGTTCAGATTTTTATCTTCAGTCCTACCAGAGTTAATGAAAGACAAAATGTGATTAAAAAAATATGATTTTATGAAACTTCAATTGGCTTTTGGGGTTTCCATATTTTTAACAATGTTATTTGTTGTTATGCTAACAACATATATCAACAAATAAAACAAAATATGAGATTGTTTGACTCTATTTCTGCTTAAAAAAAATCAGAAAAAGTGAAATTTCGATGGCTTTTACATTTTATTTGTCCTGTGGTTTTCATATAGAATAAAGACAGCTATATAAACTACTAATTTTTTTTTTTTTTTTTTTTTTTTTTTTTTTTTGGATGTATATGAAAAAGTTGGTTTTTGTTTTATCCTTCTAAGACAAATACTTCCGAAGTTATGAATATTCTTGCAAGCTCTTACAATCGCACAATTAGGCGTGTGCAGTGAAACAAAAACGGCCACTTCAAATAAACTGTGATAAATAATTTTAAAAAATGGTTTGCAAGTCTTGAGATATAGAGGAAACAATCTGAAGAGTTTCATCAATTTTTTTATTGCTTAAGCAACCAACCCTAGATCACTTTAAATGGGATTAAGTGCAAAAACCCTAATGCGATTAAAATATAAATTCCAATATATTTAATTTTATTTGATCGTTATAATACCAAGAAAACGATTTGCACCACCTCAAAAGAAATAGCAGTATATAGTAATGTAAATTAAAATTAATTTAACGCTTTTGTTGTTTACAATCATGTTAAAATAGAAATATCTAATATACTCAAATCATAGTTTGCAAACAGAAATATCAAAGAGCTTACATTAAAACGAAGGATAATCACTCCAACCTCTGCCGCAGTCAGTCATTCCTTTCTGCTAATTATACATCTGGCCGGTATGAATAGTTAATGAAGTAATTTAACCGGCTAAATGTGCTTTAAATATTTCATTGGTTGGGGTGGGAAGTTTAGGAGGAGTGGTGGGAGCGAAGGAGGAGTGGAGGGGGTGAAGGAGACGAGTGGAGGGGGTAATGCCGCTTATATTTCACGTTGACAGGGGGTGCTAGCATCTTTAACCCCCTAATTCGGAGGGGCAATTAAATCTGCGGAACGGGCGAGGATTAATTTAAATAAAAGAGGCGGTGTATTAGCACTGGCCATAATCGACCGCTATCAGGGGGCACTTAGGCCAGCTGATAACCATCTCTTCGGGTGGGGGGCTCAGCTAGATGTAGTCCTGTACTTCCCCATTATTCGTTCAGCTAATACTTCATATTAATCCTTGAAATCGATTAACAAAACGAATATTAGAAGTAAAGGGTTTAAATCAAATAACATTTAATAATTTAAATGTCTTCATGATAAATATGAGACCTTTAAGTGATTACTACAGTAACGCCTTGATAAACCGGACGAATTCTTGCCAGGAGATTGTCTGAACTAGCAAATCCTCCGGATCACTAAGAACTTTTAAAATAAAATGAACAGTCAAAGGAGAGGTATGTATTAATTTATGAACAATTAAAATGGTTATTTACAAAAAAACATAATGACATAATATGAAGAAAGTTATTTATAAACAAGTGGGCAAATCCGTAATTTTGGATTGAATTGTATTATACAAACGGGATTCAAAGGGACGATCGCTCATACGAAGGAACAGCACAACGTCGCTATACGAACCCATTTTTTTCTCAGACCATTGAAGTGCCACGTTGGAAGCTTTTTCCAACACTGTAGGTGTTACACTAATTCCAGGTGTCTTTTCATCTTCCTCTTTTAGGACCTGTACGATTTAATCATCTGCAAGAATTTCTTGATTCTATGGATATTCGTTAGCATCAACAGCTACCATCTTTATGGTTCGATTTTTTGAGTCTTTCTCTACTTTTACACCTTTTGTGGAAAAGTGGACAAAGCTGAATTGTATTTCTAGTAGTTCCTTGTATACCAGAAACCAGAAAGATTTTTGGATCAGAGTGGACAAAGCAGAAGACCAACAATTAGCGAAATTGAAAAAACATTATTATGGCAGAATATGATTTGCGTGCTGGGTTGTAGTGGTACAGGTTTAATTTTAAATTAAAATATACACAAAATAATGATAAACCCTAACAAAAATCACTTAATTTTTATTACTGTAGAAAAATTTATCTGGGTTACAGTCAGAAAATTGATAAGAACCAAGGTGGTATAAAAATTAGTTATGAACTATATTGCAGTACTTCAGTGCACCTACTTACCGAGAGACGTACTCCAGAATAAAGTTTAAAATTGAAGAAAAATCTTTTGCACATCTGAAATCAATATTTATCAGTTTCCCCTACATTATTATTGTTTTTTTAACAAACTTTACAGGCATATTGAAGCAGATTATAAGATGATTAACTTTTTAATTTAAATTTATACGTTCTATTTTTCGAGTCCTCATTTATTGGGTTTGGAAGTGGTGGGAAGGAGGAGTGATGGGGGTGAAGGAGACGGGTTATACCTCCTAGTGGCATAACTTCAGATTATATTAATATAAAATATAACATAAATAATAAATATAAAATAAAAACAAAATATAAAACATTTGTATACTTACCTAGGTATATTTTTTCACTTTTCTAATTACACCTTAACATAGCTTCTTTGCACTATTTTTTATTTAAAAAAATAATAACAAATAAATAAAACAATTTTACAGGGGTCACCAGAATCGAACCGAAAAAAAATATTATCATTTATCACTCTGCTTCAAAAAATCTGGTTGATTTAATAAAAATCAGTAATAATATCATCACAATGCTTCATTCATTAATAAAAATTAGCTTCTTTAAAACACTCGATTGTCTGATTTAAGTCAGTAATACTGATGGTGGTTGCGAAGAAAATTATTGGAAGGAGCTGCCGCTGTGACTCTACAGCTCACTGTCAGTAGAAACTTGTGACAAAGTTAAGCCGTCACACGTGATTTGTCCCATCTTTCTTTCTTTATTGGCGCGACAGACGCATGAAGCTGTCCTTGGCCTGCTCCACAGCCCTCCTCCAGTCGTCCCGATCAGCTGCTCACCTTAAATATATTTTAGAAATATATTTAAGAAGAAGAAATATATACGTCTCCTCGGAGACGCCATCGAACCATCTTCTCTTCGGTCTTCCACGAGGTCTCACTCCATCCGGTCTATACCATAACAATTTTCGGCATGTTCTGTTCTCACCCATCCGGTATACATGCCCCATCCATTTTAGCCGTTGAACTCTTATGTATATCGTCAATGGCAAGTCACCATACAAATCGTATAGCTCCCGGTTCTTCCTTCGCCGCCACATGCCGTTATCCTTTATCGGACCAAATATACGCCTCAGTACTTTCCTTTCGAAACAGTCCAGTTTTGTCGCTACTGATTTATTAATAGTCCATGTTTCGCAGGCATACGAGGCTACCGGTCGCACTAGGGTCTTGTACAGTCTTATATTGGTTGCGAGGCTGGTGAGTCTACTCTTGATAATGCTTTGTATGGAGAAGAAGGCTCTGTTGGCTGATATTATCCGACTTTTAATTTCCTCATTTTCATCGAGGTGTTCGTTAATCCGGGCGCCTAAATATTGGAAACTTGTGACGGTTTTGAGGGTGTAGCCTTCCATTTAATAAAAATGCTGTGGACGAGCAAGTTTTTTTCTTCTAAATACCATTATTTTGGATTTCTCCTCGTTCATATGCAATCCCATTCTTTTAGCTTCTATGTTCATTTTGTGTAAAGCTTCCCTTAAGTATCGCATAGAGTGAGCTGCAATAACTACGTCATCCGCATACGTCAATATCTGAATGGGGCTGTTAAAAATTGTGCCTCTGGTGTCAAACCCCGCTCTTTTTACAGTTGCATGTAAAACTATATTGAAAAGGAGAGGTGCTAACGAGTCTCCTTGTCTGAGCCCAACATCTACGGAAAAAGGCTCGCTTCTTGCCTGGTTCACTTTAATCCTGGCAAATGTGCTCTTCATGGTACACATAGTGAGCCTAATAAGCTTGTTCGGTATTTTCATGTCTTTCATTGCTTCATACAGCTCATCACGGTTGACGGAATCGTATGCTGTCTTAAAGTCCACAAACATCAGCCACATAGTTTGGTTATACTCTTTCATTTTTTCGCACATCTGCTTCAGTGAGAAGATTTGATCGACAGTCGATCGGTTGGGTCTGAAACCTCCCTGGTATTCACCCAAATTAGGTTTAACATGTGCGATGATCCTGTTATATAGTGCTATTGAGAAAACTTTATATACTGTGTTCTGTAGACTTATCCCCCGATGATTTCTGCACTCTGTCTTATCTCCTTTCCTCTTATATATTGGAACTATGTTTGACTCATTCCACTCAGCAGGAAACTCCTCTACTTCCCAAATGCTAGATATCAAAGAGCGAATTTCATTTTTCAACGCATCTCCGCCCGCTTTTAAAAACTCAGCCGCTATTCCGTCTGAACCGGGAGCTTTGTGGTTTTTCAGTTTTTGTAAAATTATTTCTATATCCAGCTCATCAGGAGGAAGTAACTCGTCCATGTCACCATCTTCATATAAACTCACGCTCTGTTCTGACAAATCTCCAATGGCCGGGTTAAGCAATCCTTGAAAGTACCTCTTCCATCTGCTTACTATTTCTTCTTCTCTCACTAAAAGCTGACCATTTTCGTCTTTGACCGCATTACTGCCTTGGAATCCGATTCGGATTTCTTTCACATCTTTGAAAAATTTCCGTGCTTCGTTGTCTCTCCGAGACATCTCTATGCCTTCTATCTTCCTGTTCAGGGCTTGCCTTTTCTTTCCTTTTATCATTCTCTTGGCAAATTTCCTTGCATCCTGATATTCTTTGCAACTTTGCCGTGTTACCCTATTCAGAAATATATTCCTCTTCTCGTTGCGGTCTTTGATCGCCATCTCGCATTCAGAGTCAAGCCATGTGGGCACTGATTGCTTCTTGTCTGCTTTGCAACATTCTTCCGCTGCTTTTACGATGGTTTTCTTTAAATCTTCCCATTCTTGCTCTACTGACTTCCCCCAAGAACGGCTGGAATGTTGTTTATTCCTTCTTGAACTCGTTCCTCAAAGCGTTGTCTGTTTTCTTCTATCCTAAGTTTCTCTCTACTCCATTTGTGGTTGACATTCTTCTTTCTGTTATAAGTTCTAAAACTTGTTCGGACCCTACTCACGACCAAAAAATGATCCGAATCCACGTCTGGACCTCTAAAAGATCTTACATCGTTGATTACGTTAAAATGTCTGCTGTCTACAAACACATGGTCTATCTGAGAGACAAATCCGTTCGGTGAACGCCATGTTTGCTAGTGCTGACTTTTATGGGGAAAGAAGGTGCTCATAATTGCAAATGAAAAAGTTGTTGCCATGCTGATTTGTCCCAATCACTCAAATATTCTTTAAATTTCGATACATTTCTCCCAATATAATTTACAAGTTTTTTTTTTTTTTTTTTTTTTACAACGTATTAGATAAATTTAGTATACAATTAGAACTTCCTAGTATGTTTTTACAAAACATTAAATTACAGCACGAATATTTAATTTAAATCTCGAATTTTATATTTTCAGGTCGCCGAGTGAGGAATTTGGAGGGCAAAAACGACATCTCAGCTATTGATGAATTTACTGCTGGTAAGTGCCTTCATTTTTATACCAGAATATTATATAGTAACAAAAAGAATCATTAATAATATGGAAATATAGAACCATAATACTTACTTACTTACCCTCTTTTACCGCTGAGCAGTGTGAGGTTCCTTCTTATAGAGCCTAACCCAAGAAGCCCTGTCTTGTACCAGCTGCCTTCTCCTCCTCCAGTCCATTCGTCTTCTGTTAAAGGCCTCTTTGATTCCTTCCTCCCAGGTATTCCTTGGTCTTCCTTGAGGTCGTCTTCCCTCTACTTTTGCTTCGTGGGTAACTTTGGCAATTTTGTCTTCAGCCATTCGCGAGACGTGCCCAAACCACCTGAGTTGGTTTTCCTGGATAATTTCTTCTGTAGAACCATAATATAAAATAAAAAATAAAAAAATAATAAAATAAAATAAAATAAAAAAATAAATAAAATAAATAAAAAAATAAATAAAAATAAAAATATATAAAATAAAACAAAAAAATAATGGCTAAAGGAGGGATAACATGGAAAATACTTTTAGTGTTGCCACTTGACCCCTACACTTAAAATTAAAGGTATCAAACGTGATTTTTTTTCATTAAAACCAATAGAGTTTCTATACGGTAGCTCCTAGCGAAAAATATTATGTATCAAAACATATTTTTTCTTTACTTTTTGATGAGTCAACTTAAAGCAACCGATCGGTACACCGTTAGTCGCTAGGTGAGCATTTTCCTCACTTCTTTGATTTTCATAAAAAAATGCAGTTTTATTCTGTCCAATATGTAGTTTTAAATGGTTAATAAATGTCATCATAATGTATCAATAATTGTAGTATGTAGCATAAGGATTAAAAATGTACTTTTACAATGATATTAATTAAAAAAAAAAAGAAACATAACCAAACAAAAATTAAATATTTTACTATTTAAATAATAACGTGTTATTCATCGGCTAGATCATTTTCTCCTATTGTTCATTGGAAATTAAAACATTACACTTTTTACACTTTTTTTCGATTTTTTTTTTCTTGGGCACACCTATACCAGATCTATTTTGTATTGCCTATGGCAGCCAAGAACAAAAATCTGGAATATTAAAAATTTTAGATTCTTAGTAAATGATTGAAAAATATTATAAATACAATCCACGACGATTTAACAAATAATTACTTACAATTCTTAATTGAAAAAAATAAGAAAAATATCTCTGTAAAATGTCACGAATATTGCTCATTTCCCGCAATTATCTGTCCAAATCTCCCAATATCCAGTCCACCTGCATCCGTTTTGCTTAGAAACCAAATGTTCTTATTCGCAAATGTCTTTAACTCAGCTTTACTGAAGGTCAGTGATGAAAGTTCTGACGGACTTATTAAATATTTTTTAGAAGGGTGAGGGAAATGCTCGCCTAGCGACCAACGCCGGGTTTAAAATAGAGTTCTCAAACGTGACTTTTTTTCAATCAAACCATTTCAGTACCTGAACAAACGATAAAATTTGTAAGTCAAAAATATTTTCCATTAAATTTCTGAAAAGAAAACTGTTGGCAAATATTCGATCCGAACAAAACAAAGTTAGAGCTTGTCAAAAAAGCCCCTACACTACAAAAATGTAAGCAAAAAATTAATGATGATGCTAAGAATCAACTGCAGAAGTTACAGCAGTCTTATACTCAACAACCAATACAAATTTTCTGACATGAAACTATACAAGATAATTGCAAAACCATCAAATAAAAAAAACAAACAATCTATTCAATGTTAAAACATTTAATGTTTTAAATAATTTATGAAATATATTGGGTTTTCTTATAATTAATCACAAATATTAAGTGAATCGTAAAGGGATTTTACGATCAGACAGCATCCGAAATCACCCCCTCAACCGTTTACCTTCTTATGAAATTTTAATAAGAATTTCACTAATTCGTCGGGGAGAGTGCTTTAGATCTATCACTCTGGGGTAATTGGCCACTCAAGGGATAAAATTTCATCCCTAAAGACTAACGTTACAGTTAATCCCTTAAGCCTTTTCCCAGGCCACTCTGCCTACGTAGTAGATATCAAAGCCAATAATTTCAAATTAATTGAATCCCTACAAAAAACAAAAAAAAAAAAATGATGAAGTGGAATTAACTATCCCTCCCATCTTTCCTGATTTTTTTTTTATTTGTTTATAAAATTCCCAAATTGCTTTCAATCTTAAAGGAATTTATGAATTTTCTTATTTGCCTGATATTTTGCTTAGTAATCCTTTATTGTGTGTATTATCATAGAAATAGTCATTACAAGTTCATTTACGGAGCATTAAAATAGTCCAGGGTAAACCAATTTACATTCATCGTTGTTTATATGTAATATTTATTTTACAATATTAATATAAAACATGTTTTACCCGTGGCCTAACTAGTCAAAAATGATCCGATTTAAATAAGCACGAGGGCGTTCTCAAAGAAATCTGATTGTGTTGCTCGGATCGAAAATTTGATGATAGCTTTCCGATCAAAAATTTAATAGAGAATATTTTTTGTTGTACATTCGTCGCTATGACATAGTTTGTATTTAAAAAAGTCACGTTTGAATCATTATCGGATACTCATCAACTATTAATTTTATTTAAATAATTTAGAATCATACATAGAACATATAACGGACATTAGGTTAAGGAGGCTACGTTTCTACGGTAATAAGGTCAGGATGAACCAGAGTAAAATAAATAGGAAGATCTTTGGGAAAATGTGGGGATATAAAGGGGTTGGGGGGTACATCGGACAGATGAAGAAAGAAACGGGGAAATTGGGATTTTTCAAGTCAGGACTGTTTCGATGGGGATATATATAGGGAAAAATTAAGGGAAATAAAGGTCCTTGTGGGTACCAAGGAGGTGAGGGGGGAGGAGAGTATGGAGCGAGGAAGAAAGCAGAATGCAGTCTGAAAGAATGAAGAAGAGGTGGGAGGAGTAGAAGAGGGAGAGTTGGGAGGAAATGATATTCGCGTGGTCTATAAGGCCGTTTCGTGTAAAAAAAAAAAATATCATCGGAGGTATGAGGCAATACGAATGTTCTATGTCGTTCTGTCTTTTGCCGACATGCTGAAAAGGGCATTTAATGTTGTTTCTTTTTATTTCTATAAGTTCTAATATTTTCTATGCTATATTACATCAGCTTATTACTTGAGGTTTATAATTATGAAAAATGATTTTTGAAAGAAGTTTTTCTTTTCTTTCTTAGTCTATTGAAAAATAATATTACTAATGGGTAATTTTCAACGCCAATAAGCTCTATATATCAGTTTCAGCCAAATAAGAGTTCCTATAATTAAATTGTGTGAGCGATGTAATTTTATATTACACCCAGATTGGCTTAAAGCATAACATTATAAAATAAAATCTTAATAAAGTATTAGAAGTGTAATGTCAGTTCCACGACTATACGACATATATTTGAAAGAAAAAATACCGATTTAAAACTATCGGACTGTCTTAATTAATAGCTGTGATAATTAATAGTTTTGATGTAAAAAACTTATACACAAACATACCACTTGACATAACAATCAAAATAATTGAAGATAAATGGGAAAAAATTAAAGAACATACTAAAATAAAAAATAAAAAATTATATATGGAAGGAATGAAAATTTATCTAAATAATAATTATTTTGTTTATGATGATGAATTTTATAGACAAATTAATGGAATTCCAATGGGGTCAAGTTTGGGTGTCAATATAAGCGGGATTACATTGAATTATTTAATGGAAAAGAGTTTTAAAGAAGGAATAATTAGTAAACCGATATTAATAGTAAAATATATTGACGACCTATTAATTATAACAAGTAACAATAACGATATGGATGAAATATTTAATAAATTTAATAAAATGAATAAAAAAATGGAATTTACCCGAGAAAATATGATTGAAAATAAAATTAAATATTTGAATATGTTAATAGTAAAAAACAAAGATAGTTTAAACACAAAATGGATAAAAAAGGAAGAATCAAGCAATAGATTATTAAATTTTTATAGCCACCACCCCCTCCACCAAAAACTAAATACCATAGAAAACTACATAAAAACAGCAATAAAATTAACAGATGGAATTTACATTAATGAAATAAAAAAGGAAATATTTAAAGATTTAATAGATAATATGGTGCCCACTAAAATAATAATTAAAATGTGGTATAAAAATGTACATATTGTAATAAATAATCAAACAAATGTAAATAATAAAAAACAAACATTCAAAAATGATATAAAGGATAATAATAAACAGAAACCAAACACAGAAAATAATAAAAACACGAGAATAATAAAACAAATGAAAATAACAGAATATTATAATAATGTAGTAGATAAGGAAAATAATATTGAAGAAATGGAACAAAGTGTTAAAAATAGTGATCAATTAACAAATGGTATAAACAATACAACATATATTAAAAAATATAAAAAAATAAAATATATACCAGAATTAACACAAAAAGTAATTAAGAAATTAAAAAATGAAAATTTTAAAATAGATGTAGCATTATACAACACAAATAAAATAAAAAATATAATAACTAAAAACGAAATAGAACATTTGAATAAAAAAGACATCATATACAGAATTGACTGTTTAGATTGCAATAAACACTATATAGGTGAAACCAAGCAAAATCTATATAAAAGAATAAATCAACATAAATAAGACACGAAAAAAATAAGTAAATCTAACAATAATAAAACAGCCTTAGCAGAACATGCACAGAAACTAAACCACAGATTTAATTTTGAAAAAGTAAAAATACTTCAACATGAAAGCAAAAACACATAGTAGAAAAAATAAAAGAGGCAATCTACATCAATAAAACAATTAATAATACTGTTAACTACAAAACAGACACAGATAAAATAGGAGCAGTGTATGCAGGAATAATTAATAAATTAACATTATAGATTGACCAACTATGGACTTGAGATTGACCCTTGTACCCATTAGGTAGAAGTATTGTTATTTTAATATATGAAAGAACAGACACGGTGTAATAACACCATGAAGGAATACTATTAAAGGTAAAATTTATAATGATATGTTATGGGCAAATTAATCTTTGAGTGTATTGATTGATATTTTAATAGAATAGTTGTGTAATCATATGATATACTGTTTTCAGTCTGATGATGGGACAAAAGTCCCGAAACATGTTATTTGATTGAAATATAATAAAGAGGAGTTTTTGCCAATATAAGTGTATATCTATAATTGTTGGCTCCTTAATTGAAGAATTGAGGGCATTTAATGTTGTTTCTTTTTATTTCTATAAAATCTAATATTTTCTATGCTATATTACATCAGCTTATTACTTAAGGTTTATTTATTTATTTATTTATTTATTGGTTGGCTCTACAGCCCTAGATGGGCCTTGGCCTCACGCAGAAGAGATGACCATTGGAGTTTATCCATAGCTTTTCTTCGCCATCCTCTCACTCCCAGATTTTTCAGGTCCGCCTCCACATTATCCTGCCACCTTATTCTAGGCCTTCCTCTCAATCTGCTACCATCCGGTCTGTCACTCATCATCCTCTTCGGCAGCCTCTCGTCCGGCATCCGTTGGACATGTCCCAGCCACCGCAACCTTCCTTCCTTGATGACCGCCACTATATTCGGTTCCCCGAATAGCTCTTCCAATTCCTTGTTATTCCTTATTCTCCAATTCCCATGGTCGTTTAATGGGCCGAAAATTTTTCTGAGTACTTTCCTTTCCCACACTTTAAGTATTGTTTCGTTCCCTTTTGTTAATGTCCAGCACTCACTTCCATACATTACCACAGGCCTTATGACTGTTTTATACAGGATTACTTTTGCAGCTCGTGATAATGCTCGGAACTTCAATATTTTATTAAGAGCGTACAGGCATCTGCTACCTGCTGTAATTCTGGCTTTAATTTCCGTTCTTATATCATTATTTTCCGTTATTAGGGAACCTAGGTACTTAAAGCTATTGCACCAACGGAACTTATGTTCATTGATATGCACCTCCTCTTCTCTGCGAGGTTGATTTCTTGCTGTAATCATAAATTCCGTTTTGCTCTGATTCAGCTTCAGTCCTCTATTCATCGCCGCGGCTTCAAACTCTTCTAGTACTCCAGAAAGGGCTGGTAAACTTATAATAATTATGAAATATAATAATTATGAAATGGTAAACTTAAGGTTTATAATTATGAAAAATGATTTTTGAAAGAAGTTTTTCTTTTCTTTCTTAGTCCATTGAAAAATAATATTACTAATGGGTAATTTTCAACGCCAATAAGCTCTAAATATCAGTTTCAGCCAAATAAGAGTTCCTATAATTAAATTGTGTGAGCGATGTAATTTTATATTACACCCAGATTGGCTTAAAGCATAACATTATAAAATAAGATCTTAATAAAGTATTAGAAGTGTAATGTCAGTTCCACGACTATACGACATATATTTGAAAGAAAAAATACCGATTTAAAACTATCGGACTGTCTAAGAAATACAGTCGACTCCATTTTATTGGGCCATAAAAGGAAAATTCGTTTTGTCCCAATAAATCGAGAGGCCTATTAAGCTGAAATCTTGAATCTACATGTAAAATAAAGAAAAAGCACTTAAATGCACCCTTTAACTGGGTTTTCCCACACAAATGTGCAATTGAAGCAGTGATTGCCAAAGGTTTGTAAAGAATAGGTGTGTTTGATGTGTTTACCGATTTTTCTTTAATTTTGTCAAGAATTTTGACTTTGTCGGAAGACAACACTTTGGCTCTTTGGTCATCTCCATCTCCACCCTAAACATCGGTTTCTGTATCATGATCTAGAATCTTTTCTATTTCCTATTTACTCAAATCCAATTTTTTATTTGTTTGCCTTGTTCTTTCTTCTTCATTGTCTTGCTCCTGAAATATTTGAAGAATATGTTCCAATTTTATAGTTTTCCTATGAATGGAAACATTTAAAATAATTAATAATTCGCTCACTTAAATAATCAAGAGTATTTTTTTTCATAGCCCCCTTTTTTTTCCTTTCTTGACTAACCTTATATACCGTTTTTTAAATTCTCCTCTTACTGCTTTCTAGCATTTTAAGGAGTTATAGATGATTTATTATTATTTTGTTATTAATCAATTTTTACTTATTAATTTTAGCAAAAACATTCAACGGGAAGGGGTCGTTAGCGTTGAAAAACCTTCTGCAGCCTCCCGTAGAATGCGTTAACAAAGGTGGAATATCCTTCCGCCATCTTAAAAACAGTTAAAACATCGAATATTTCAAAACAGTGTCCTTATAAGGACAGCAATTGTGGAAGTCGTCCTTCGGATAACTTAAAAACCGTTAAATATATTATCCTTATGGAAAAAAAACTAATAAAATTCCGCCATCTTAAAACAGCATCCTAAAGGACGAAAACTAATTCTAATTGTGGAAGGAGAAAGTGGCCAAGAATGTCTTTTGGACTCAAAAAATCGTCAGATCCTGGTAGATCTGTAAAACAGTGTTAATAAAAAGTAAAAATACAAAAGAATCCTACTTACATTAAGTCAAATCCAGCTTATTGCCGAGATAGGGACGAGAAAAAAATCAAAACGATAGCGGTCGCTTCTTGAACTTTGTGCAATACTGAGGACTAAATATTTTCCTTTCAGAAAACTATTCCTCCTATCACAATGAGAAATTACTGGCGGCAAATGGATGTGTATTTTAAAGAATACCTAAAGCCAATTTTCTGAGAAGCTCACCGGAAACGAGAGAGAGAGAAAACAAGTCGGATGTTGTACATAATACAACGGCGCGACCGGTGGTAGGTAAAATGGAGTCGACTGTATATCGATACTTTTGATGTATCATGTATCTACTCCCAACCCTAGTAAATGACAAAAATTTTCCGTTTTATGTCACATTTTAGTGCGTGTAAATAGTTCCAACTCATTTCTACTCCCATACTCGGGAATAGAAAGGTAGAAGGTACTACGTAGGGGAGCAGACGTAGGAAAGGAGTATGGAGGAGGGGCGGTGAGTAAGGATCCCCAGGGCAGTACCATCCGTCATTAGAATTATCCTCGCGGCCCTTTATCAGACCTCAATGGCCTTCCCCTGAGGAACTATTACTGGCGATATTTTAAGCATACTGCGGTAAAGGGATTATGTTTAACGTCACATCTTCTCCTATTATTTTATCTTATTGTCTGTCTAGCCCTACCTCCTTACGTGAAGTATCCCATGGTAAATACTACAGATAATACAGATAATTCAATTTAAGGATCACAGATCCAAAGGGACCAAACGTAATATATAGATACAATTTTTATTTCAATATCATAAATATAATTTACAAACTACATCCTAGACCATAGACTGACTAGAAATACTCTTTTCGCACGAATGAAAATTAATCAAAATTGTATGCCTACATTTTAACATAGTTATGTCTTTAGGATGGTTGCCTTAGTTTTTTTTTTATTTATTTAATTTTTTTTATTAATTTTTTTTTTTTAACGAAAACCCATTAAAGATCGATTCGAAAATTTGATGGCAGTTTCCATATGCGAGAAATATAATGGAAAAAATTTCTTGTTAAACCAAAAATGTTAAATGGCCTTGTTTTTGCCGATGGGATTATTTGACAGTTTCCTTATCAAAAACAGTATATATAAAAACAGAAGATTATGCATATACATTTACTAACAGTTGAATAATTTGACGACCCGATTATCTAGTCAGAAATTAACAAAGAATTTTCAGTAATAAACAGTTGCTGCGTTGGAACTACAGTTTATGTAGGGTTTTTGAATAAAAAAGTCATGCTTCATATTATGTCACAAACAACTTTATTAAGGTCTTAATGTACCATATGTTGCTGACTTTGCCCGAACCAGATACCTGTCCTTTTATAGTAAACTACATACCCACTCGAATCCACTAGTCTCCAAACGTGCCTCACAATGAATTCCCGATAATCATCCGAGGCGTCTGAAATGAAGATGACTAAGATAAGATACCTTTTAATATAGAACATTTTTTGAAGTGCAGTTCTTTATTGTCATTTTAATCATTTTCCAAAATTTACTTGTTGTATACAATCTATACAATTGTTAATATCAATAAATTGTTTGTTTTTCAATGATAATATTGAATATTTTATGTTATTAATTACATTAAATTTAATCATATAAAGTGGATTAATATATTAGGATGCATTTTAAATGAAGGAAATTTAATTTTTTTTTTAATATTTTTTAATTAAGACTCGCCTGTCGTGTAGTTCCCTACCCTGTCAGATTTCAGATCACGGAAGCCCAACTTTTAATTGCTGAACGTATTCCACTTATCTATGTACTAATTAAATCCCTCGTTGATTTAGTGATATTAGTTATTATATTTTTTTTTAAACCTGTTTTGAAGTGGAGTGAATCAGAAACCAAGAGAAATCAGTTAATCTATCGTAAAAAAACACAATATATTTCTTTAATTCCTTCAAAGCGTTCTATAATGACACTGGCATGCGCACTACTAATTTTGTATTTTCATGTTGTTGGTTGATGTGATGTAAATTTTATATAATAATAATAATAATAATAATAATCTTTATTGGCATCTATAAAGACAAAAGCCTCTCCCATAGGAGGAACTTAGAAGTCGGCTACAGCCAACAGAACAGAAAATTATATATGTAAATCAAAACAAAAACACAATCAAACATACAACAACCATACAAATCAGAACAAGAAACTAAATATTGTTGATAGCCTTCTTCCATCTGATTCTGTCCCTCGCCACACGCCACCAGTTGTCGCCTACAGCCTGTGTAATTTCGTCCTTCCATCTAAGATGCGGGCGACTCCTTTTCCTGCTGTCTTCTCTCGGGATCCACTCGGTGCATGCCTTGGACCATCTTTCGTCGTTCTTTCTTGCTAAATGCCCTGCCCCATTCCATTTCAGTCGTTGAGCTTCGAACGTTAAGCTTTTAACATTAGCTTTGCTAAGAATACATGCATTTTTAACTTTATCTTTCTTCGTAAATGCCATTAGGCTCCTTAGAAGCTTCATTTGCATGGAATTTAATCTACGTTCATGTTTTTTGTTAATGTCCAAGTTTGGGCCCCGTAGAGAACCGTAGGGTATACACATGTTGTAAGGATCTTGGTTTTAAGTGCTAGTGCTAGGTTGCTTTTAAAAATGTTTTTGAGTGACCGATATTTACACCAACCGAGCTTTATTCTTCTTTCTATTTCTTTATTCATTTTTTCCTGGAATGTAATTGTTTGTCCTAAATAACTGTACTCTTTTACATACTCTATCTGGTTATTATTTGAATAAATTGGAATTTCAATGGAATTGGTCATTATTTTTGTTTGTTTGTTCATTTCGTTTAACGTCACTTTATGCAGCTATGGCTAATCGGACGATGATACCTTGTGAGTCCTAAATTTTGCCTATCCAGGTATAATTAGGATAGGGATCTTTAACGAGTACCTGACATCGCACAGACTCGGGACCCCATTTTAGGTCCCTCCCGAAGGACAGCATAGCTAAGGATTTTTTACTCCCTTTAAAAAATCCTAAGGTCATCTGCCGGGCTGCGAACCCGCGATTTTGGGTTTAGTAGGTTGCTATGCTAACCACTACACTACAGGTGACCCCATTTTTTTTTGTTTTTGCTGTGTTTATGACCAGTCCATACTTTTTGCTGGTTTCTACTATGTCTCCTATCATTCTTCTTAGCCCATTGATCTTCGGTGATAGTAGACATATATCATCAGCGAATCTTAAGTTATTTAACATTTTCCCATTGATTGATATTCCCAGATTCTCCCAATTTAGTTCTTTAAACAATTTATTTAGGACACAATTGAACAGAATTGTTCTAAATTTTATATAGACATTATTTATATTTTTCAATGAAAAAAAAATATCAAATAAAAAAAAGATACAGTGAGAAGGAGATCCTGTATACATCTAAAACTATACTTATGGTTCATGGCCATGGTTTGTATTACATTGTTGATATGTCTGTAGATTTTGTCGTAAAATCGTTTGTAACAAGTTTGGATGCTATCTTATTCCATGAGTATAGGTAGCTGTGTGTAATAATATATTATTGATATACCAGGCCGTTTCAAAAGTCCTGTTGTCTTTTCATTAATTAAGATTTATTTGGTCCGTACCGTCGATGTTATAATTCAATTTTCAGTTCGACCTTTTCCGATGTAAACTACATTGTTAACTGTCTTTGTCTAGGGATTACCTTTTACCCCATTCACTGATAATCGTTTAATGATATATATTAAAATGGTGAGTTGAAATTCAAATACTTTAAATTTTATTATATGAACTTAAACATGGCTTGAGGGTGACGGAGGCAACATATGCTCCGTGTTTGGTAAGAAGGTAGTCTTTGAGTGAGAAACCCAATTTTGGTTTTTCCAAATTTCTTCAAGGCGATGAAACGGTTGAAGACCTGAAGTTACCAACGAGCAGGAAATTCGAAAATTAATTGATTCGGATCCACTTTTCAAATATTTCACAAGCCTGGCTGGGAATGTGTGGCAGAAGAATAAATGGGGAAAATAAAAAAAAAATGGGAAAAGTAAAAAAAAATTATAAAGTGTCCCTTAAAAGTTATCAGAGGCGAATAAGAGGCAGCTTGATAAGGGATAAATTAATTAATTAAAGAAACACTGCCCCACCCGCCATACTTTTCCGACCTTTCACCCACTGATTATCACATTGTATTATCTCTGAACTGTTGTCTCCAGTAGAAATGTTTAGATAATGACCAGTAAAGTCTTGAATTGGAATTAAATTATTTTTTTTTCCAGCAAAGTTCAATCATTTTTAAAAAACAGTGTTTGAGATTTTGTTTTTTGGTGGGATAAGGTTATTAGTTGTAATGGAGATTATTTCTATGAATAAAGTTATTTTATAGCAGTTAGTCCATAGAATTTTTTAGTTACCTCTAGAAATTACAGGACTTTTGATACAAACTGGTACTACGGTGATCGTGTAATGAGTCCTTAAGTTTCTAACTGAAAAGTTTGTATATTTTCGATACGTGTTTTCTTCCATAAATTTATGATGCATAAATAGTACTAGTTTTAATAAGTATATATAAGTATTTATAGTATTTTCAATGTTGATCGTTTATGTAGAAGTAAATGTAAGAGAGTCAGTAATGTTAAGGTTAAGGCGTTTCTAATTCACATCTGGATCTCATGTCATCCTTCTGTCAAAAATTTATTTTTTTGGTTAGTAATTAGATTTACTACTGTAGAGACGCTAGCTCAAATAGACTTATACCAACTTTGTATGCAGCCCCTTTACTAGCTGCACGGGACAAAGCCTCACTAAGTAGCAAATAAGTGGTGAGGTCACCTATGGCATTGTAATTTACGTTTAATTATCGGTGATTAGACGACTGATATGTAGGAGTTGGATTGTCTGAGTGCAATCAGACCCGAGGGCCTTAGAGACTACCGAATAAATGAGAGAGGAAACTAATTGGCTAACTCATTGATTTAACTTAGTTTACCCAACTTCAACGCCTCCCCTACTGGTGATTAGTGTCATCTGGAAAAAGATTTAATTTGTATAAGCAGGTCTCCGATACCCGGTATCGTCTCCGATCGGTTTCATTCTGTTTTATTTTTCAGTAAAACGGTTGGATAAACATCGTAACAGGTTGATTCCATGGCCGTTTAATCACAGAACCGTAGTTGGATTTTCTTTGAACTCTACCGTGACGTTTCTTTAATGAAGTTGAAATACTTTGAAAGGTAACGAACAGCCCTTCCCTTATTAGAGGAAAATATAAAAGCTTCTGTTCAATTTCATTCGTTCTGGAAATCTTTCAAATTTTTACTTTATTTATTTTTTTCCTCTGCATTTATTTGTTATCAGTACTGGTCATATATTATATTGTAAAATATTCCCAATAATATGCGTAAGCTAATGCTTCCTGTATGTTTTCCTAATATTGTTATCACTACTAGTATCACTGCTAGCTTATTTGTTATACGCTTTTATAAACTTCACCTGTGTGTAACGGAATCTTTCATCGTAATTTTCACGAATTTCCAGCAATCTGAATTACTTGAACAATTGCACCCGTTTCAAGGACCAATGGCAATGAAATAATTGCACAAATTTGTTTTAATGTTCCAACTTAGTCTAGTTAAATTATCCCCAAAATGGGGGTCTTCCACAAAAGGTGAAGTAGTAGGTTTTACGTTTCTATATGGTCCAGATGGGTCCTGACAATAAAATATCACAAATGAAGCTAAATTTGTTATGAGGAAAATGTTTGGGGGACAAATATAACCCAAACTTTTTTAAGATTTTCGAAAAAACAGAAAAAAGCTTTCAGTTGAAAAAATTTTTATCAACACAATTAAAGTTTATTAAATTGTGCGTCTAAAGACACCCCCTAAGCTGAATCTGATATAGTCGTTTAGTCACAATGAATCGTCAAACATCGAAAACTTTAACTTCAAAAATTTAGTTTTGGTCATGTTTAAGAGTCTATAACGCAGAAACAGCTAATTCAATAAAAAAATATTATATACTAAAAGTTGTAGATCATTACATTCTGTGCAAGTTAGAATTTCTAAAGTAAAAATTAGCCCATTTCTACTCTGGGATATGTCAAAAAAAAAAAAAAAAAAAAAAAAATATTGTTGTTTAATTTTGGATAAAATGTGTTAAAAACGCGAACAGATTCTTAATAGTACAGGAAAATTAGCTTCGAACATTGAACTAAAAAAATTAAAAGGTCTGACTGCTGCAAATTGTTCACCTCACTTGCTATAAAAGTGTATTTTTCTAGATTTTTTAAACTATAATGTTTTTTTATTGTTTCCTTTGTTAGGTTTGTTTTATTACGTAATTAATCATATTAATTAAATAATTAATATATATTTGGTGATGTGATAACATATAAACTAAATATTAATAAAAATTTGTCAAATAAACTGTCAGAAAATCTCCTAAAACTAATGAAAGTTGAAAAATTAGTTTTCGATGATTGGCATATACTTTTTTGATTTTGCTCATTTCCTTTAAATGAGTGAAATTATTTTGCAGAAAACTTTTTAATTCCTAGTAAAACCCAAAATTTAAATCAACTTAACCAAAATAGAAATTAAAAAATATATGAAACGGGGTTATGATAAAATTTTGGGGTGGCCGGAAACTTTTTAACAACACTGTATATACAAATTACGCATATATTTGCAGGCATATATATGCCTTTAGACAAATTTTAAAAACAAAGATGTGTCCATGAAACTTGATTATTCACTATATTTCATTCCTGTAACAAAACATTTATTTATTAGTAACCTGTTCAGAATATTCTTAATTTAATACATAAACTGTTTTATATCGCCCTTATCAGTTATAGGTTGGCATATTTGCAAAAATACGGCCTTCATTATATAGTAATATAGACTCAAATGTTATAAATAAAAATAGTATTCTGCATTCAACTCTATTAAAAATTTTATATTCAGTGGGACTCGGAGGCGACAAAATTGCACATACAGTCTAGGAATCTTATTATGTGAAACTTCCAAGAAAAGAAGTCAACACTAACTCCCAGATTTCTGATTTTATGCCACATTCAAAGACATTTTATGCCACATTGCAACATCTTATGTGAATTGTTTTTGTTTTTTTTATATCCATTTATTGAAATTTACAACTGTACAAAATATATTCATCAAGTAAATTTTTTGATAACGATTACAATAACATGTTAGAACTAGCTACTCATTAGTAGCACTTCAATAAAAATTCTACAGATCATATATTTATCAACCAAGAATTATTTCATAATTTAATATATAGGACAGCACGTCAATAGATCCATTTAAAAGTAATGTTCAATTGAACATTCATCCCCGAATTGTACATCGCAATTGCGAGTGCCCAGGGGTATGGATCAGTGAAGAGAAAAGATTTCCCTGGTCCGGATACGAGCTCAGTGGCCTAGTGGATAAGGCACCACGCTAGAGAAGTGGAGACTTGGGTTCGAATCCCAACCGGGGTCAAATCTTTTCTCTTCAAAAATAAAAAAATATATTTAAAAAATATTTTTCAACCAAGAATTATTTCATATCGGCTCCTTCTCATATATATATATATATATATATATATATATATATATATATATATATATATATTACAAATTTTCACAAGTCCACCCCAGGTTGAAGGTTTTTCACTCTTCCACAGTCTTGGAAATAACCTTTTTGTATACCTCTGTTTTTTCCCATCATTTTCTATTTCTATGCTATGTTTCCTTGAGTCATTTCCTTCCATTTTCTTTCTGGGTTTCATTCATTGTTGTTGACTTACGAACCCTCTCAATAATTGCAATCTGATAGATTTATTTTAAAACTAAAGTTTAAATATATGAATACTATAAATTTTGTAACGTTTTATTTAGCAGTACCAGATTTTTTTTTTTTTTTTTTTTTTTTTTTTTTTTTTTTTTTTTTTTTTTTTAACGTGTTAAATATGTACATTGTTCAATCTTAAATAGAATCTTAGCTATTCAATTAAGAACAAAACAAAATCCTGACAATAGGTGCGGCTAACCGTGGTACGGATCAGTCCCAATGACTACTTTACTAGAAATCACAAACAAGTATTGAGTTCCAACTATTTTTGTAGTATAAATGGGAAAAAGGACCGGAAACAATACCGCACCTTGTGGTACTCCGGATGCGAGAAAACATCTTAATATATTTGTGTATATTAAAAATGTTTTTATGTATGCCTTATATATTCAAGATATAAATAATATAAATACATTGGTATAACTATCTTAATCGTTTCAACATATATTTGAAGAGAATTAGAATATTCAATGTCTATTTATTAAACCATATAACAAACTGATGGTAGAACTATCTATATTGATACAGAGGAACTGTTGAAACTCGATTCTTATTGGACCGCATCCGGTAATGTCGCAGATATGGAAGGGCGGAAGTTTTTAAGGTACCCCTGAGACTGGCTACATCTGAAAAGTTTGATAGGCGCCATTTGGTAGGGCAGGCCTCCCCTGGGCTCCTCGAGTAATCGTTTACCTCTCCCACCTTATCAACTACATACTACATCCCCTCTCTCGTGTAATCTCTCTCCCGCCCCATTGGTCTTAAGGTTTAAGGCCCCCCTTCACCCAGAACCAAATACTTCGGATCCGTTTGAGTTGAAAATTAAGAAGCGGGGAAGTATTCGGATTAAAAAGTTGGAAGGGCGTGGGCTGATTAATAGATGGACCTGTCGAGAATTGTTCCAGCATCATCTCCAGCCCCATCCAAATATATGAAGCCGAATAATTCTTGTTTATCAATGATAATTAGAGCTATTGAATATGATTAATTTTTATATTACGCAATTAAAATTCTATAGGAGAAATGGTTGGTTCTTAAACTATGGACAATTTCCGTGTCCTCATGAGATCTGCACCGAAATAAATAATAAAATCGTATGTTATAATGCATTTAACTGTAAAATTCTCGGCATGTTTGTTTAACTAAAGTGCCAATTGGTATTTACCGTGGTTGTCCTGAAATTTAGTTTTTACATTATTAGGTTGTTCTTCAAAAACTTACAACCAATCATCAAACAATAAATTATAATTTTTGTAACTTATTCATCTTAAGTTCTTGGGAAAAAAAGAATCTAAGGAGAATATATGGCCCAACTAAAGAACGAATTGTTTCCGCTTAAAGACAAATAATAAAATTAGGAACGTATTCAAGGAACCTGATATAGTTTCTTGTATAAAAAAAGGAAGAATAAAATTATTGAATCATGTACATAGGATAAATCCCAAATGACTCCCAAAACAATTAACACAAGGGCGTCCAAATGGGAAAAGGGGAAGAGGCAGGCCCAGACTGAGATGGCTGGATGATGTGGAGGCTTACCTCCGATTCCTGGGAGTACGGACGTGCAGGACAGCTGCGAATGACCGTTCTGTTGGAAGATTGTTGAGGGGGGGCAAGATCCTTCATGGATAGCTCCGGAAGAGTTAGTTAGTTAGGATGAAATTTAAATACAAGATTGTATTATGTCTATTAGGCCTAAATTCTGATTGAGACTACGCACAGTGGTCCAGAGTAGCTAATTTGGCGAAAAAACTCTATATCTCCCAACATGTATTTCTTATGTTTTCAGTTGTTGCTAACCCTCATGTAAATTTCATCCCTGAATCGATTGAATCTGGTCGGGAGCCGATTGGACTTACAGTGTTTGAGATATTCTCAAAAATATTGAAAAAAATTGGTACTCAAGTTACATACCTACTTACCAATAATTTTATAAGGGTGAAACCACTGTATTGATTTCTTTTTTTAGGAGGAGGTGAAGGGGGAACAAAATTCAACTGATTTTAGTAAAATATGATACTCAAGTTACATTTCTACATATCGGTCATGGGCAAGAAAAGTGACACAACACAAAATAAATTTCATCCCTGAATCGATTGAATCTGGTCGGGAGCCGCTCAGACTTACAGTTTTTGAGATATTCTCAAAAATATTCGAAAATCATGTGTTTTACAACATTGGTTGTTGGTAGCCCATTTTATTCAATCTATCGTTTGCAAATGGAATATAATGGTTATTTTATAAATTGAAAGTGTCGAGTTATAAGTTTCCAAGATGTTGAAGTGAAAATAATCTAGAATATAAGCAGTATATTTGATTAAAATGCAATTAAAAAATACTTTAAAACATGTAAAAAATATAAAATAAACAACATTAATTGTTATAATTTTTTTTAATTTATTCATAGAATTTGTTCTACAATAATAACCTTTGATACTATCACTAAACTCAAGAAGTAATTTTGTCTTAGGTTCCGTTTGAAACACATTTATGTACGGATCGGAAGAAACTAACAGCATATGGTAAACATCTTCGTTGGTAGCAACTCTGACGCATTTTCTAGAATATTCTAAACGATATCGCCTATAATCTTTATTGCGCGCCTCCTGAGCCTTCTCCGTCAGCATTCCAATAGGCAAAACCGCTGAAGCAATAATGGTTTTTCCGTGGCACAGAATTTTATGAACTGTACTTGGCATGTAATACCAATTATACAACTTGACATAAAGTTGGGTAGTATCATCGCAGTATTCTCCAAATTTGTCAGGATCTATTGCAGCACCACTGTTTATTGCATCCGATATGACGCCTAACCGATTAATTAAATCTTTATTTACGCCAGGGATTTCTGCTATAATATCTGGATTTCGGAAGAATCTTCGGGACGTATTCCCGTCATATATCGTCCCCATACCTTGTTTAACAACGTACACATTCAAACCCAGCAATCTCTTAAATTTATCCTTTATTTTACATTTTACTGCTTCTTTTTCTTGTTGTGTGTTTTTGTCTACTCTCCACTTTTCAAATAACGATTATACGAGATGTGCAATATACATTCCATAAACTTGATCCGTGCATGCAATGGCGGAAGTCCAAGTTTAATTGCTTCTTCAGAAGTAGATTTGCTTCGTATAATTTCAAGATTTTTCATTTCAGATGGTTTTGCACAGCATATAGGGCATTCCGACTTTGATGACGTCTTTGTAACTGCCTGTGCTGCCTTTCCATCAATCATACTTAACACCAGTTTATGATTTACATGAAAAATACTGTTGTTCAAAATAATATTTGATACAGTCTGTACTAAAATTTCATCATTTACTCTTTGAATTTCTTTTCTAATGGTATCAGATGTTTCTTTGACAAATTCGAATTTCAGGGGTCTGCAAAATCTTGTAGATTCAGGTCGTGGATGCTTCCAGTGAATCAAAGTAGGGTTATCAGTTTTTGGCATAAGAAGAGGTACTATCGATTTTAAAAAATATTTGAATCAGTTACTTCCTGGTAAACAAAGCTTTTCTTGTATTCATTATGCCCCGAGGATCCATCATAGCCCCATTTGGATGTTAGTGTAAGTTCATCACTAATGGTTTCTAATTCATTTGCAGTTTTTGATTACAAAATTTGTTTCGCAGTATGGTCTAGTAATAATTGCAAGCTTACCATCGCCGAACTCTGCGTAGTTTCTATGCTGTTAGGATAACACTTTTTTTTTACTTCTAATACACGATAATATGAAGTAAATATGTCATACCCTATTTCTTTACTAGATTTTTTTAGTAATGCATACTCTTGCGTTTTGATGGTGAAGCGTCGACCATCAAAGCTAAGGCCTTCTCCGGACTGAAAGATGGGAATCCCTCATTTGGTCTTCCTATCGCCTTGGCCGTTGCCAAAATTAATTCTTTTGAAAATGTTTCTCGAAATGCTTAATTTTCATTTGTTTGGCTCTATCACCACAATGCTCGAAGGGTATTTCGGGACGGCCACCAACAGAGGTTTCTTGTAATGCGCCTGAATCACCAGCATCCAACGAATATATATTATTCATAAAATATTCGTTTTTAACCACTCCTCGTTCGTTTTAAAAAAAGTCCTTCTGGACCGCCCCGAACCACTTCCCGGATACACGTCAATTTCACGATCGTTGCGTAAAATTAAATCCACTAGATCACGGTAACTCATTTAAAGTTTTCCATTTTTATCATTCAACCTTAAGTACGGGGAAAGATAATACAACTAATTTTAAATCAGTGCTGTCAATGCCCTAATCAAAAATTACCCGTCCCCTAGCATAAAAAAAATCCCGTTTTTACCGAGGAATTCCCGCCAACGCTTAAAGTTACACCGACTTTCGGGATATTATTTTTTTTAACCATCTCAATTCCTTAAGCTTTTTTATTAGTCAACCTTACAACTTTAATTTTAATATTTCCACACATTCAAGTGAGCATCGAGGAAAGAACAGCAGCGCTGGTGGAAGTGCCAAACGTTCACGTGGACGTCTGAGGAACTGCATGGCTTTCCTAGCCTTGCTTGTCGTTGAGGTCAGACTGATGATGTCTAGTGTAAGAGATATTGAAGTTTTGCTTGTAAACATGGCAATATAATACGTAGGTTAATGGACCTCATTTATTACCAATCTTAATGATTTGTAGGTAAGAGCCGCAGAATGCCGCACTTGAAAACGGTTTCACTGTGTACAGTGATGCCTATTCAATTGATTTATCATTGCCAGAAGACGGCGCACGGCGGCGCAAACAAGTTAAAATTTGGTAAAAAATTATAGCATGATTATTAAAAGTTGGATTTTGAAAATACGAATACTTCCAGGAAAGCAAATGTACAGAGTATATGAAATATAATATGAATTCATACTAATATGAATTATAACGTGAATCTAATATTGATTTGTAAACGAATTTCAAAGGAATTCTATTAATATTAAAAAATCACGAGTCAAATTTCACAGCCATTGTTTCATTGCCAATTTATACTTTCAACGTCCTTGTGTAAACGAATAATCAGATCTCGACTATTTAACTCATCGAAATAATTGCGTTTACTACTCTTGTTTTCAAATATAATACTTAATAGTTGTATTTTAAACCTCGAGAAATCGGAGTTTTTTCGCGTACTGGACCATTGTGCTACGTTGTCCTTGATTATGTGGTAATTACCGTTGATAAAAGTTAAAACCGTCACGTCCTTAAAATCAAGTAAGAGAGGGAGCTCATTATAACCATGCTTGACGAGTAGCAGCCTAACCAGTATAATAATCAACTTCTGCAAGATGGCAACCGCCAGTAACAGTTGTCTTTTTATCGTAAAAGAGTGGTTAAAAGGTGCGTACCTTTTAAAATGTAATCACCATGGATTTTATCTTAGGTAATCATCAATGTATCATATTCATAATACCTCAGCACATAATGTTTGAATTTTATATCGATAATAATCCAGATAATTGACTTTGAATCATGAAATATCATTACCATGGGTTTTTAAAAGTTTATAATAATTTTGTTTTTCCTAGTTTATTACTGATTTTGAGCCTATAAATCAGTTTTAATTTCGGAAAACACGTTTTTGGCACCCCAATCTTTAACGTCACCGTCAGGTATTTTTTCATGACATTTCGGATCTGGTGATTTATTGGAAACTCCATCTGAAAGTTTAAGAATCATCCAAATGCACTTGGAGACTGATTCCTTGAGATGTAAAAAAATATTTTAAAAAATAAATAAGTTTTTTGTTTATTTGGGTTTAACGTCTTTATATACTCCAACTAAGGCAGGAAGAACGGGTTATCCTACAGGTTACCAATCAATTCAAACCAGGGTGGGAAGGTCAAGATTTATTCGTGGGTTCCCTACGAAATAAATTTTAAACCGCCCAGATGGGATTTGAGCCCACGACCTTCAGTACCCTAAAGGCTGAGACCCTCGGCCCATCTCACCCAGCCATCGAGTCCCTTTAAGTTAGGTTAAATAGCATTCATATGAGTATAGGAGGTCCAAGATCAACTGATTCATTAATAGATTTTTGGGTTCAATTAAAAAAAAAAAAATAATGTTAAATATTATTTTAGTCAGTGAAATGAACTTACTTAGCTTGTTGTTTTTTTTCGGCGTCATTATCTATTTATTATCCTTCATTTCCGACAAAATATCTTCTGGAGGATGTATGATTTAATAGGGTTTGCGGTTTTCCTGCAACAAGGATCGGATACTGAGCATCATTATTTCCTCCATTGGTAGGGTACAACAGCCGAGGTAAATAAGGAAACAGGTCAAGTTGAAAATAAACCAATATATAAACCCATTGGTTCATTGAAGAGGACAAATTATAATAAATATACATTCTTCAATAATTGTAATAAGACTTTGCTTAAGTTCAAACTATTTTCTGATACCTATTATCAAAATCAAATTATATGAAATCAGTTTTCTAATTTGTAAGTACTAACGCTAGCTAAAACATGTTAAAGGCGAAAACCAGAACAGAAAAAGACAATGGTGGATCTAATGAAAGGAAACCCGATGGCCTGAGGCTTTGCCATTAAACCATTGTTAGCAGAGCCGCAACCTTTTAATTTTTTTTCCTGTTTTTTTTTTATTTTATTTTATTTTTTTATATCATTCTTAAAAATGTAAAGGGGTTATTTTTAAGCCTGTAAGGAGAGGAAAATAATTGTTTTTAAAATTTATACAAGTTAAACTCTGGAGCTCTATGGATAATAAGAAAATTCGGTTCATTAGGTCAAAAAGAAAAGTTTCAAGAACCCTTTTACGGAATATCATTTCTAACGGCAACTTCCCATTTAACTACTTGTAGTAGAATGGCGCTAGCCTCATATCGATCGATTTTAAAACTTCAATGAGATCCACATGTCACACTTTATATTTACAGCTTTTCAAAGAACTATTTGATTTAATTGAAGATAAGTAAATTTTAAAGTCAGTTTCTAGTATACCACGGTACCGTAGTAACCTTTCTTGAATGGCGCTCGGCACCTATCGGTAAATTCAGAAACTTCACTGCACAGCACATGTTTATCGCATTTTTAAAATCAATTTAACTAAAAATGTTTAAATTTTGTTATTGTTAAACCTTTCGTGAACTATTAAAATACTATTAAGTCCACCGGTCGCGCGTTGTACAAAGTACAACACTCTGTTTCCTTTTATCCCTTTTTATCCAAATCTGGAATAAAATCTATTAAATAAATTATTTCGCCACTCTACTTTAAAAGGAGAGTATATGTACAAAATATTACCTGAGAGAATATTATTTTGAACGTAAATGAAAATATGATTGATAATAATAAAAAACAAAGTTATAACTAGATAAATTTTTATTTAAAATATTATGGTCAAATATAATTATTTGCAGGTCTAAAATAGTTGTTTTTATGATCAGTTATTGTTAATAAATTTTTTTGAGGAGTAATTTTTACAAATAAAATGTAGATATCCCCTGGCTATCTAGAACATCTTCTGTTTCCTCTTTATTCGATTCCAAATTTTTATTTTATTGTCCGGTTCTTTTTTCTTCCTCATCTAGTTCTGCAAAATTCGAGGAATATATTCAAATTTTATAGGTTTCCTCTAAACCAAAACATTACAAATATTTCCAAAACAGAGGATTATCTCAAGGAAAAGCTAAAAGAAGCAAAATTTTCTGGATGCTCACCAGAAGCGAGAGAGAGAGAGAGAGAGAAAAAAAACATGTCGAGTGTTGTACATAATACAACGGCGCGACCGGTGAAAGGTCAAGTAGTTTTCACGGTTAGTGATCACAAACGAAAAATGGCTTATCCTTTTATATAATAGCATAGATTAGAAATGTCGTAGTTATGTGCAGTTAAAAATTTCATATAAATATCTTCAATAGATACTGAAAAAAGTTAAATTTTAAGGGTTATCAACGCCATTATTCCCTTACTATACTCTATTTACTTTCTTCCCACTCTGTTCCTGATAACGCTATGAGAAATCCGAAACGTAATGAATATATTTGACTGATATATATTTAATATCAATTGATTTTTTAATCATAATTTTTTTTTCTTGTTAATGTTCGATATATTTTTTATTTTATTTATAACACATATGACGTTGCATAGTGCAGAATTATTATAAACCGTCTCAGAAAATCAAATATTGACTTTTTTAGGAGAATGTATTTTTTTATCTGCTGGTTATGATAAGTCTTTATTTACTGTATGTTGAGGTGGGGGCATTGATGGTTGGATTACTCCCAGCCATCAGTCGGCCCTTAGCCTATTCCTCCATATTAGCATAATATCGAAGGAAAACAAGGAAGACAACAGAGAACTACAGATGAGCTTGTAGCTGTAAACATTATCAGATGCTGTAGACTATTTGCTAGCGGCTGGAGAGGCTAATCCAGATTCCGATTCCACAAAGGGGTCCGTTTGTTCATCTCATTACATAGTCATTGGCTTGCTGGGGGTCAGCGCGACCGCATTCAATGCCCTCCGACAGAAGGTTCTGCATTACCAACCCTAATATATTTATCATAACTTAATACATTTTTTATTGAATATATCGATAGTAGTAGCTATACCAATAATCAGTGCTGCCGATTCCATAACATAACATTTTCCCCCGGGTAGCAGCAAAATTTCCCCCGATTCCCCTCAGCCTTTTCAAAACTTTCCCTCGATTTTCCCCTAATCACAAATGAGTAATGTTACTTTTTAAATATAATAATGAGACATAAGACTAAAACGACAAGAAACTGCCTGTCGTTACAGACTACTTCATTTACTAGATAAACGTTCAAAGCTCCCAGTTATTTACAAAAGACTCATGACTGTGATTAGACCTATTTGGACATACGGAGTTGAGTTTTGGGGCTCCTCTAAACCATCCAATTCATCTCATATCGAATCCTCACAACCCAAAATCCTTCGAAAAATCCTCAATGCTCCTTACTTTGTCACCAATATACTTATCCATAAAGATCTTAATGTTCCGTATGTTGCTGATTTAGCCCAAGCCAGATACCTATCCGTTCATAGCAAACTCCATAATCATTCAAATCCATTAGTATCACAACTCGCTTCCTACTCTGTTCCTGATAACACTCCGAGGTGTCTGAAAAGAAGATGGCCTAGAGACCTTCTATTGTAGAATTTTTAATGAAGTCCTACTGATGCGTTTGCTAGTTTTCAAGTTTTGACATGTATTTATAATCGTTGTCAATACATTTACTTGATGTATATATTTTTTACACTTGTAAATTTCAATAAATGGATATAAAAAAATAAAATAAATAATGAGACATAAAGTTTATAAATTTCTGTATGCCTTAATCAGAAATAAAAATATAATTCGTATATTTAATGTAATTTATGTAATACGGTATTATCCTAAAATAAAAGCAAATACTTACTTAATGATTTATTAAAGCCAAAATTTACACTAATTGATCAAATCATCATTTTCATAATAAAAAAATGTGGTGCAAAAATTCCAATTATTATATTATTCTAGACTTTTATTTGAAAATTTATATTTATAACTAGAGAACACAAAAAAAAAATCAATGATTAGAATACTTGCCATCAGCTAGAGTGACGTATTCAATAGATTTGCCACCGCATGATATAAATATGAAGATTACCAATATTTTTATAAATAATAATTGTAAATTAAAATGTCCTCTAAAAAAAGTATTGAAAAAGAAAAGGGAATACAAAGCAAATGCGGCAATGGCAAGTCCATTTAACAGTTCCACTTTGATTATCTTGCTGATGACATGTAACCTCCATAAAAACTTCAATAATTGCTGGAAATTCCCCCAAATTTTCCCCCTCTTCATAAAAAAAAATGGGTCAAAGGTTTCTAAGATTTCTCTCTCAATGGAAAATTTTCACCCAATCGGCAACCTTGCCAATACTTGTAGTGTGCAGATGGGTTAAGCAGTTATACTACTTAAATTCTTTCGAATCTTTCAGATATACACTGACAGGCAAATATTAAACCCCATTTTCTCGGCTAAAAGTATCCAAACTCCCAGGCCCGAATTTGGATGAAGGTTGAAATTATTTGTTCTGCTTATTGAGTTGCAGATCTACTTCGATACCGGGAGATTCCTAGGGTACATTCAGCCTCTTTATGTTTGAACCCTTCGGAAAAAAAATTGTGCACTTTTCATCAAGGCATCAGTTTTTCCAGCATTGAACGTTAATAGTTAACAGGTTTTAACGGAAAAATTTCTTATCCTCTTCTTCACAACAGTTACCGATAAAAGATAGCAATGATTACCTATAAATTAAAGCAAATGACAATCATGGGTTATAAAGTTGTTGTATGAAGATTTGTTTTTAAATCTAAAATTCCACCTTATATATTTATATGTATATAATTCATATTCTTTATAAGTTGCTGTCTGATATGTACGCAGCCAGACAATAATACCTTTTGATTGTACTTTCATGTTATTCCTAGAGGACAAAGAGACCCAGAATAAAGATTATTTTTCATTCATTCATTCATAAAGTCTAAAATCACTTTTATTTTAATTTTTTATCATTATCTCAGCATTTATATTGTTTACTACTGACTCAATCTCAACAAAATTGCCATTATTTTTCAATGTTTACTCTTTTTTTTTTTTTATCTCAGCAATAATTACTATTACTAAAATGAATTGAGGCCTATAGAGTAAAAACCTGCTTTCTTTACGGGACTTGACAAAACTTTCATAGTAAATTAAACAAGCTTTCAGATGAAAAAAAACAAAGTTTGGTTCGGATAAATAGTTTGGAGTTAAAGCCAAAAGAGTATAGACAAACGTGTTTCCACCGAGAAACGCGACTTACCGGAAGTAAGCTAATTGTTTCATTTTTTCTCTCCTTCACAGCTCTATAACTATTGATCACAGCAAATAACTGGATAGAAACAAAATTTGTTGCGAATATGATTTTCTTTAATAATGTTTAGACCACAGGATGTGCTAAAAGTAACGGTCTCTTAGTTAGTTGATTGAACAGCTAATAGCATACGATTTTCAAACCTTTCCCCCTCCCTCCTCACCCGCCAAAAATTGTTCTGCTATTTTGAGGAAAACGTTTTACCAGATTTAAAGCTAAATGTGGTGAACAATTTCCAGCTGTCAGACCTTTTTATGTTTGGGCTTTTTTTGGTCCAATTTCCCTGTACTAAGACCCTCCTGGTGTATGCGTCGAAAACCTAATAAACTAAATACTCACCCCTATCCACTTGTTTATCAACTTGCATTTCATATCTGGGAATACTCTAATTATATGCATTAGAATATTCGGGATCTTTTTCTATTTTAGAACTTTTCCTAAAGTGCAGTGGATAGTTTCTCTATAATGTCTTAACTTGGCATTGTGATTATCACATATTTACTTGATGTATAAATATTTTTATTATTCAGTTGTAAATTTCAATGAATATATTAAATTTATTATTTCTATATATTGGATATACTGCGTAGAGTATTTGGCCTAAAAAGGATGAAGAAACAGGAGAATTTAGAAGGCTTCACAATGCAGGACTGCGCGAGTTATAGCCAGTAAATATAGTTCAAGTAATAGCAGCGCGACGCTTAAAATGGGCATGTAAAGTCGTTGGGTTTAATAACGATAGAATTCCGAAAAAAAGTAATCAGATTTGAGCCGTCGGGTAAAAGACCTAGGGGTAGACCGAGACGAAGATGGGAGGATTGCGTCAGAGCCGACCTGGGGGATTTGGGTTTTGGAGGAGTGGATTGGAGGGAACTGTGCGGTCGACAGTTGGTTCACTAAGCCTTTATTTATTTATTTTATATATTGGGTATTATAAGTTGTTACAGGATTTTCGTTAAGTTTTAACCAATTATTAGTCATTTCTAAGCGTTGAATTTATATAGTAACTTCGTCCTCGTGACCGTTTTGAGGTCAACTCAGAAAAATATTTTTTTTTTTTCGGACAAAAAGGTCGCTCCCGGGTGGGGCTACAGAAGTTATGCAAAACTTTACAGATTAACCCCGGCTCCAAATTAAATTTAAATCTCACTCCATCATTAATGACGCCTCTTCCTCTAAGCAAGCCCATCGCCCTCTGTCTTTCTCCCTCTTTTCTCCCCCTCTCCTCCCTCTTTTCCCGATTATATGCCGACTTTTCTTCATCTCCAGGGATCAGCTTTATTTACTCAACTCGGGCAGCCTAAATTAAACCCTTCTGAATTCGTAAGGCCCCCTGAGACAAATTTTGAATATTTCGCTATTCATTTGCCATTTTCAAAAGGCAGACAAACGGAGATGAATATGCAATTCTGACGTTTGACTTCAGTATAAAGGAAAACTCGTCATTTTTTGTGTTATAATATAAAAAGCATTTATAAATAACATAATATAATTATATAAATAACACAATTTTTACATTACGCATGTATTTGATATTGTCTCTGTATATATGTATATAATTTATTCCATTGGCTATTATTATTGTTTTTATGATAAAAATAATAATAATGCTCCAGATATTTAGTTACTTGTCCATTAAGATGCGTTGTCTCAAATACATTTGTTATTTTTTTTACTGTTTTTCGATTTAGGCCGTCTAGGACCGAGTGAAATAACCAAATCTTTTCCGTATTTGTTTCCTCGATCTCAAATAGTTCTTCATCCGGTCGCATTGCTGTCTCCTTCTCTCTTCTGTCCAGATGCTAATTCCTCCTCTCTTTTTCTTCTTTTGGAAACCCATATAGTTTAGTGGCATTCTTCTTAAAACTGTTCTTTCTTGTATTAAGTTATCTGTTAAACCAATCTCCGCCGTGTCTTTCTTAATTATCTGAATTCATTGGATACCAGTTTTGCTCTAATGAATATAATTGTAAATTTGCTTTGTAAGCCTGTCCTTATTTATCCTGATTATGTGACCAATGAATTTTGTTTGTTTCTTTAATTGCACTAAACGTCTTAAAGTACTCCAACTAGGGCAGGAAGGACGGGTTATACTACAGGTATCCTATTTTAGCCAGGGTGGGAAGGTAATTTGGGTTTGCAGCGAAATAAATTTTAACCCACCCAGGTGAGATTCGAACCCACGACATTATGTACCGAGCGCGCTGAGACCTTCGCCCCAACTCACTCCGCCATCGAACCCCTCCCAATGAATTTGATTCTCCTTTTCCTGATTGAATCTGGCATTATTTTATTCATGTTCTCTTTGTACAGGTGCCTGTTACCCTGTTTCTAAATCCTCCCTTCTGTTTTCAATGGTCCCCAAATTTTCTTGAGAGTTTTTTCTCTTTTTCCCTTCTATTTCTTTAATTTTCATGGTGAATATGCATTTTGTAGCATGGAGACTCTCTGGTTTGATTACTGAATCGAATTTATTAACTTCAGTTTTCAATGAATTTATGAAAAATAATTAAATTTATGAAATTTTATTTTGTTATTTGCCATGCGATAGCAAAATTAAGTTTTAAATACGAAAAATCCAGTTTAAACTCTTATTTAAAAATATAATTTTATCTTTTGAACATTTTTTCCTTTTATTTTTTGTCAGAGGTTGAATTTGGTTCTAATATATCTGAAATAAATATCTTTATTATCTTTATTTAGGAAGGAATCTCAGCTATATGATAATAATATTTAAATGTGTTAAAAAAATCATCCAATTCATCTCGTATTCAATCCTTACAATCCAAAATCCTTCGAAAAATCCTCAATGCTCCTTACTTTGTCACCAATAAACTTATCCATAAAGATCTTAATGTTCCATATGTTGCTGATTTAGCCCACACCAGATACCTATCCTTTCATAGTAAGCTCCATAATCACTCAAATCCGTTAGTTTTTCAACTTGCTTTTCAGTCCATTCCTGATAATCCTCCGAGGTTTCTGAATCAAAAATGGCCGAGATACCTTCTAGTGTTGAAGTTTTAATAAAGTGCTACTGATGAGTAGTTCTTTTCAAGTTTCAACATGTTATTATAATCGTTGTCAATACATTTACTTGATGTATATATTTTGTACAGTTGTAAATTTCAATAAATGTATATAAAAAAAAAATGTTAAAAATAAAATGTTGGTATTAATAGCGATCTTTTTTTTTTCTTTTTCTTTCTTTACTACTGATCTTATTTTATTAAATATTATTGATTATATATAAAACTGAATTTTAATTTTACATCGTCTGATTAACTTGCATTATCCTTGTTTTAAATAGAACTTAAAAACAACATTTATTCCTAACGATTGTGAACAAATTATAGTTCTTGTTGAGCGGACCGATTTCCAATTATTCTCCGACTCCATTGAAAAGTTTCAAAGTTCAATTTAAGTCCAGCCTAAAACGAAAGGGAAAAAAAGTAAAGCTATAAAAAACCGTGTCAGCCTTTCACTGACTTTACAAAAGGCGATTTCCATGAGGCGAAATCAAATGAATCAAAGGTCTTTGGGGGGTTACTCAAGTAAGAGGTTTGACTGGGACAGTGGGTGTAATATGGGGCATAGTTATATTGGGATCTGTAGAGTGTAGTTATCAGTAAGTGTAATGCGGGCTTTGAGATGGGTCATTTCCCCCCTCCACCTCGTTAGCCTCGCCCTAATGAGACTCAGAGGCCCAGCTCCTAATACCTCTGTGCCTGGTACCTCTCTATCTTGTCTCTCTGCTCTGCGCTGCGTGGTGGTGGGGGGTGTGCCCAACCCACTTACGTTCTGCAGCCGATAGGATTAAATCAAAAACCATTTTATTTTAATTTTTTTTTTTTATAACTGCGATTATACACCTGACAAATTGGCATTCCAATTAGTTCTGAAATTATTCAGCGACATAGCACCTTCCTACTTACACTACTATTAACAGACAGCAGACCCACTGGACACGACTCTACGAGCAACCACGAGGATATTCTAATATAATCATAAATACACGTCCATAGAAAAATAACTCATAATACTTGGAGGAGACTAAAGAGGGGATGGACCAATGTTGAATTCAAGCCAGGAACAGGTGACTGAGTTATCTCCTCTCCCATGCTTCTTACAAAATAACACGTTTTTTTTACTTACATTACAGATATATACGTAAATATCTGTAACCACCTAAGGATACTGCTTTCACATCTGCCAGAATCTGACGATTTTCGGTGGCCGGAAGACTTCCTTTTTCACTCTCCATGTACAGATAACATCTGAGATAATACAAAATGCTGATAATACTAATATAAAGTTTTAAGATAACAAGTTATGACACATTAAAAGCCTCTCATGGGCTGCGTTGGTCAATGAAAAAACTAAACTTTTCGCTGAAGATCTTTCTACTGTTATCACACCGCATAAGGTCCTTCCGAACATAGAACATGAAACCTACGCACAAGACACATTTTACATGCCTCTTCAACTTACATTACCTCCTTTTGTTTTTTCAGATGCAATTTTACATTAAAAAAAAAAAAATTTAACGTTGCTACATAAAACTATACGATAAATCAAAGACATTTTTGGGGAAACCACGTTTTTTCCCACAAAAGCTGTAATATCTAAATTTTCCAAATGTGGGCCACATTTTTGGATTTAGCATTAAATTTTCTATAATAACTGAGTACCTATATCCTTGAATTTTACAAACTTGGTATCTAAAGAACAGCTTGATCTTTACCTTATTAGGGGAAGTCACAATTTCTTATTTACTTCAACGCTCACCGTTTTTCGAAAAAACTATCCACAAAACGTCGAATCTCACAAAAACTTGCCAATTTAATCAGCTTTCGAATGATATGTTAAACGTAATGATTTTGTTTCAATCTCATGGAAATATTTACTTTTGAAACCGAATAAACATGGTGTTCTAATTTGGCATACAAATCAGTTACTTGTGTAAATTAAACATTATGAGAACCCCTTAATGGAAATTTGCATTGGAATAAACTCTTCATTGGATTGTAAAGCAAAGAAAAAAATTATTGTTGAATAGAAAATAAAAGAAAACTAACAATAAAGTGACACCAGAACAGAGGATCTTATGTTATTACGTTTATTTATTTATTACTATAATTTAGGATTTATTTTATTAGATTTTCAATGTAATGTTTAAAATCCAGTAGTAATGAACATAGACCTCAATTTTGACGTTAGCTTCTGAATGGAGATTGTGTTGAAGAATACTACTTTTTGAGGTGAGTTTTATGGGCAGATGAGTCTGTTTTTACAGAGGAAGGCATTTCTACCTATCCATCTATATCGTTGGTTTATATTTGAATTGCTTTCGAATAATAAGGAGGAGCACCAGATCCATGTTAGAAAATCAGATTTTGCCGAACCTCAGGTGGAATATCGTTATGGAGTTGTGGTAGGATATTTTGTAACACATCTTAGTTATTTCATCATTCAATCTATTGGGCAAACTATAAATAAACTAGTAATAAATAAATAAACGTAATAACATAAGATCCTCTGTTCTGGTGTCACTTTATTGTTAGTTTTCTTTTATTTTCTATTCAACAATAATTTTTTTCTTTGCTTTACAATCCAATGAAGAGTTTATTCCAATGCAAATTTCCATTAAGGGGTTCTCATAATGTTTAATTTACACAAGTAACTGATTTGTATGCCAAATTAGAACACCATGTTTATTCGGTTTCAAAAGTAAATATTTCCATGAGATTGAAACAAAATCATTACGTTTAACATATCATTCGAAAGCTGATTAAATTTGCAAGTTTTTGTAAGATTTGACGAATTGTGGATAGTTGTTCGAAAAACGGTGAGCGTTGAAGTAAATAAGAAATTGTGACTTCCCCAAATAAGGTGAAGATCAAGCTGTTCTTTAGATACCAAGATTATAAAATTCAAGGTTACAGGTACTCAGCTATAATAGAAAATTTAGTGCTAAATCCGAAAATGTGGCCAAAATTTTAAAAATATTTAAACAAAATGGAGATATTACAGCTTTTATGGGAAAAAAACGTGGTTTCTTCAAAAAAGTCTTTGATTTATCGCATGTCTGCAACGGCTTGGAATAAAAAGGAGAGGTTTGCGACATTTTTGATTTAGTTTCACCCATTTTTTTTTTTTTTTTTTTTTTTTTACAATAAAAGATACTCACCCTGTATATATATATATATATATATATATATATATATATATATATATATATATATATATATATATATTTTAGGTGTATTTTAAAATTTTTTTCTTACCTATTTCAGTGATTATAACGATATAATATTTTTATTGTTTTGTTCTATTTATACCTTAATTTCTTAACCTTACTAATAGTTAATACTTTATCTAAATGTAAAACATATTTTATGATTCTTTGCAGTTCTCTTATTTTTATTAGCATATTTTTTAGGAGATAACAAGAAAAATTAGGATTTTAATTTTATTTAAATAAAATTTGAAAATTATATTTTCTGTATAAAATTTGATATTATACGGCAAACGATTTACGTACACACTTTCATAGCAAAGTGTGTCCTATTTACAGATGTGTGGAAGGAATATGTTTACAAGAATATCTAGCTATATATATTCATAAATTCTAGGAATGGGAATAAGGAAAAGGTGCAAAGATGCTCCCCTCCTATGGAGAGACCATATTCACAGCTTTACAGGAAGAAAATAATTTTAGCTCACTGGCCTGGTTATTAAAACTTATTTACAATTTATTAAAAAATTTAATAATAGGTAAATCGGAATTAGCGTAATTTTTTTTTATAAAAGTTTGTTAAATACAAATTAACACATATTTCATATTGGTTTTTTATTCTAGCTACTAATTTTTATCTCTTTTTTTTTATTTAATTTTTTTCTCTATCGGAGGCTTGGTATCGTAGTAGGTTAAACACTAAACTGCCAAAACCCTCCTAGGAGAACCTCCTGTGGCACACTCAGCCTTTATTGACTACGTGCCATTAATTGTGGGAAAAAAGCATGGTCTCGGTTCAATCCCCTCTTTTCACAACCACCGACCTAGTAACAAATCCATACTTTTTTGTAAATGTAATTTATTATTATATAGATTTACAATCGTCACAGTTTAAAAATTAATATTTTTAAATCTAATTTTAATTCAATAGCTAAATGAATGCTACTAATAAATATTTTAGTTCTGATTGAATTAATAAATCAAATCAGCGATTGCTTAATCTTACTCCTTTACTATTTAAATGGAAAAATTTTCGCCTTAAAGTTTTTCTTATCTTAGTTACCTCACTATCTATTAATAAGGTTGCGATGGAATTTCGAAAATTTGAGGGGTATGAGGTTGACGACGTAAGGTATATTCATAGCATTACGCTGGGTTTTAATGAATACATAATCAGGAGCATCCAATATAGTTAGGAGGATTTTGGATTGAAAGGATTTGATATTCCACTTTTTCGCTAGCCCCCACCGTTCAAGTCCATAGGTTCAACTAGTTTTAATGATAGTTATGTATATGAGCAGATAAGTTTCAACGGAAAGATTAGATGTCCTTTTTAGTAGCCTAAAGAATTGACTGAAGAGTCCGTTATGAATTGAATTTATTATAGTATTTTTTACGCAAATGTTTATGAATAGAAAGGTAACATTGAATACCTGAATGAAGAGTGATTTTTAACTATCTGATTAAAACTGGATTGGCACATATGTCTGCTTGCCTCGCTCATCAATAAGGTATTGTAGGTTAGAGGAAGGGATTGGAGATCAATAGAACGGCTGGTAAAATGTGAGGTCATTAGTAGTGCCGGGGTAAGGCCTCAATGAAACTACTCCACAGCTACATTTCGTGCAACCAACTCATAAGAACCCACTCTGCAACTCTACTCTCAACCCGTAGTTAAAAAAGGAAAGTTTCAACTTTTGAAGTATTATAATAGGATTAGTTTAGACAGAACTATATTTGTCAGTCTGAAATGTTGCCATCTGGTACCGGAAAATCACACTAATTAAAAATTAAGAAGCATATCTTCGAACAAACAAACAAAATAAAATACAATGGTTTCGATCAGCATATCCTAATAATATTTTAACAGATAAAAATAATTTATTTTTGTATTAATTTTACAAGCATCTACCATTTTCGGCCCATTTTTATTTAATACTAAAAATTGTAAGGACGAAATCCTCCAAGTTCTATCACCTGTTACTCTCTAGGATTCTTTTATTACGGCACAAGCTAATAATTTATAAATGCGTTTTAAGGCCGGCATTGCTCTATTACTCGATGTTCCTTCATCTGCCAAAGACAGTGACAAAACGTTTTGAATCATTCAAATATGGAATTATTAGAAAAATAGTAAAGGGGACGGCATTCGAAAAGAAAACGATAAAATTAATAAATAAAGAACTTCAATTACCAACAATAAAAGAAATTATAAACCATTTAAATTTTTTTATCAAAATTACCACTGTCTGAGAATAACTTATTCAATAAAATTATAGACCGTCCACTTCCTCAACTTTGGCAGAAATATGTGTGGATAAATTAAAGTTTTTAGTTTTAGTTTTACGTTTTAGGTTAGGCCGGCTCAAAGAAAATATGAACCCCCATCTTCTAATAATAAATAAATTAAATCAATTTTTTTTTCAAATCTAAATTTTATCATTCATAAATTCCTTCAAATGTAACTCAGTTACAGTACAGAGAGAAAAAAGTAAACTACTAAGCATAACAAATAATGAAAATAAGGGGCTTAAAAAAAAGAAATCTTTAAATAACACAATGTTATAAAGGTTTAATGTTTTCAAAGATTAAATAAACTTTGAACAGAAGTTTTATTGTCACTAAGAGCCATGTACAGCTGCTTGTCTATTCTGTTCATTTTCTTTCATTCTGGTATACACGGCATTTCAGTACATTAATGCTATATTCTTGAATAAATTTAGTGTTTCTCCAATAATGAAACAAAAAAAAATTGAGTTAAAATATTAAAATATTTAATAAAATAAAATCTTAAAAACAACTAAATAAAAAGTCACCTTCAATTAAAAGTAGGTATGAAATGGCACGGAGTCCTTTCCTTCAGAATTCAGAATTAGAGAATTCTGACCTTTCTGATCTCTTACATTTTAAATATATTAAAAAAAACAAAAACAATACAGGTCATTACGCTGCCTATATGCATCATTACGATTACATGCCAATATGCAGCACCAGCGTTATTTTTTCCTTTAATTTTTGGATCAAAATTGAGGTATTTGAGAAATTTATTTACTATTACTCATTCCACCTAATTCTACAACAATTTTTCTAATAATATTTATTTCAAATAGTCTTTTATATTACCGGTTAAAATGTCAGCACCGTAACTCTCCCAAGTCGGACTTTTGGGTCATACAGTACACACAGAATAAACTGATTGGAAGTTACAACTGTTCATGACTTTTGGAAAAGAATATTTATACAGAATATGTTGTCTTTTTAAGCTTATCTTGAATTAGTATACGGAACAAAAAAAAAGTTCTGTCCCATGAAATTCATGTCAGCACCGTAGCAAAACAAGAAAATCTCATGTAACAAGTAAAGAGCTAAGTTTAGAACACTGTATCAGGTTTGTATGAACTAGCAACCCCTGGCATCTGAAATGAGGTGCCAGGTTCCACATTTCCTCAGTTTTGTGCGTTTCGTCGACCTCAGTATGTTGAATATGAAATACACTCGACATTATTTTTAATAAATGAAAATTTTGTATTATTTGTTTATTGTTCTTAAAGTTTCTTTCAGGAGCTCTAGAAATCATTCAGGGTATTTAAGTGTCTTCCTTTTTTTTTTTTTTTTTTTTTTTTTTTGTTTAACTGTATTAGAATTATTTTTAATCAAAAATGTCAACACCATTACCATAACCCATGTAAGCGCCGTAACCAAACTTATTTTTGCAGTGTTTCTGTTACAGTTTTAACATTTATAATCAAAACATAATATTAATATGCCATCTACTTCATTGATGCTGATTTGATATTTTGAAAAATCCTTATTATAATTATATTTTTCGTTAATTTGTTATTATAATTTTTATCTTTAAATCAGAAAGAGTAGTCTCGCGACCAAATTACTAAAAGTTGCATATCTAAGGTTATTGAAAAAAAAAATGAAGGAGCTGATATGTGTTTTTTGTTTTTGTAAGTTGATTTATTGGTCATTACCGTAACAAGCGTTGTCAGTACCGTAACGCGTCAGTTAACGTAACAGTATTTATCAAAACAGAAACACTTAAAAACGTTCAAATTTCCATTGTAAAATTTCTCACGAGGAACTTGATTTTATTTCTTTTCAATTATTAAAAAGTTATCAACGAACCCGATTATGTTATTTTAAACAAGATTCAAAACGTTTTGACGAATTGAATTTTCAGGATGTTAACTTCCAGTATGTGGTCTCTAATCTCGGAATGACTCTCGGAATCAAATGAGAGATCATAAATATTGTTGTTTTATGATATTTGAAAATATTTGTAGAGCATGTGCATTATGAGGTATGAAAAAGAAAGAGATATATCAAACCATTCGAAATACAAAATGGACAAGATAACAAGTAGAAGATGGATAGTGGGATGATGCGTTGCTAAATCATGTAGAACCTTTCAGAAAATAATTTCCTTGTAGCGATTGAAAGATAATTTCCAAATTGCTTTTCACCATTAAATATTCGGGAAAATAATTCTGTTATAGCAATGTGAAATTGAGGTTACGATGCTAATTATTTCAAGAGTTTTAGATATGAATTGAAAATTCCTACCTCTCCGTGCTGCCCCACCGTTCACCGCAACGATGACATCTCCCCTGGGCTTCCACATATTATTGGAATCCCATTAACCCCAAGAATCCAGATGAAGAGGGCGATATTTTTCGTTATATTGCTGTTTCACACCTTCATACTTATTATTTTTATATTCTGAACGTGATCTAATTTTCTACTAGAAGCTTTAATCAACCGCTCAAGGGTTTATTACACCTCATCCCACTAGTTTATTCCTCAACTCTCTAAACCAGTTTTAAATGAAAGGCTCCAATATCTAGTCTCACGGGTTGACGGGATATCAGTTAATGAAAGATATTGATTCTCCTTTTGTAGAACCTGATACAACTTTTTCATTAGGATAGTTAAATATTCCATTCATGTTTATTTTGATTAAACTTGACCTGGCTCATAGATTTCTCGGATATTTTATTTTACAGAGAATTCCGTTATTCTGAGACTAGTTATGTGAAAAATGTCTCTAAAATTTCGAAATAAATTTCTTCTTTTTTTTTCTTTTCATTTGTCTATTCACACCTGTTATTAAAGTTACAATAATTAACAATAATTTGCGCATAGTGTAATAATACAAGCTTTATAGAAGTGACTCTCCCTCACGTCAATCAAATATAAAAGTTCCTCGTGGAAAATTTAATTCTGTTTTGATAAATACTGTTTACATTAACTGGAAAATGGAAAATTTACAATAAAATTTTAAGCTGAACATTTTTGTAAGTGTTTCTGTTTTATTATCTTGATTAATTCGTGTTTGTTTCAAATACTGTTAAGAGTCTCATTTACATAACAGTAATACATATATTGGGGCTCCACTAAACTATCCAAAAAGAAAAGTTAGTCTAGTCAACTGACACGTCATGTAACGGTAATGACAACGCTTGTTACAGTAATGACCAAAATAACAGAAAACATATTTAAGCTCCTTAATTTTTTAGTCTTACGTTTTTGATTGAACTATTTGTATTTTTGTAAGATGATTATTTTTCGCATTCCAGTATATTTGTTTGGTATATGCCATATGGGTTTATGTAAGTTAGTGTATGTATTTAGTCGCTGTCGACAGTTTATGAAGGATTCGATACGAGAGTTTTATTATCTTGATTAATTCGTGTTTGTTTCAATATTTTAAAATATATGTGTCCATACACTGAAACTGAAAGCACGTGATTGAATTTCTAAATTTAAATTACTGTTAAGAGTCTCATTTACATAACAGTAATTAGACCTATTTGAGCCTATATTGGGGCTCCACTAAACTATCAAATTAGTCTAGTCCTTACAATCCAAAATCTTTCGGAAAACCCTCAATTATCCTCACTTCGTCACAAACAGACTTATCCTTTAAGATTTTACTGTTGCATATGTTATTGCTCTAGATCAAATCAGATATATACCCTTCCATAATATCAATTCAAATCCACTAGGACCTCAACTTGCTTCCCAGTCCGTTGCAGATAACGGAAAGAAGAATAATCGAGACCTTCTAATATAGTACTTTTATATTTAGTTGCTTTACATGAAACGGACATGTCAACATGTAGCTAAAAAAAAGTACGTCTTACATACAAGTCTAAACGGTAAGAAACTGGTCTTCGTAATCAGTAAATTAGTTTCTCGCAGAAAAATAATTCCTCGATTCTAACATTTTATGTTGAACTGAAAACAAGATTAACAAAAGTGATATGCACTACAGTATGTGAAAACATAAATGAAAATGGATAAAATAAAAAAAATATCCACTCCAATAAATAAAAACAAAAACGTAAATAAAGATGGAAGTAATACTGAAATTAATAAAAATAAAAAAAAACTATAGCATATCAATGAATCCAATTAGTAATCACCATTTACCAGCTACCCAAATTTTTTAAATAATCGTTTATACGCAAAGATATTGAAAATATGTTTCCTAAACAAGAGATTGGTCTGTATGTACCTCAAGTTCAAAGTGAGAGGAATGTATGTATGTATTGAAAACCGTTTAAATATGTAGTGTATCTTATCGAATATATCTTGCTGATTTGTATCTGATATTAAGTATAAGACTAAAACGACAAGAAACTGCCCGTCGTTACAGACTACTTCAACATTTACTAGACAAATGTTCAAAGCTTCCAATTAATTACAAAAGACTCATTTACATGACTGTGATTAGACCTATTTGGACGTACGGAGTTGAGCTTTGGGGCTCTACTAAACCATCCAATTCATCTCGTATCCAATCCTTACAATCCAAAATCCTTCGAAAAATCCTCAATGTTCCTTACTTTGTGACCAATAAACTTATCCATAAAGATCTTAATGTTCCATATGTTTCTGATCTAGCCCAAACCAGATACCTATCCTTCCATAGTAAGCTCCATAACCACTCCAATCCACTAGTCTCCCAACTTGCTTCCTCCTCCATCCCTGATAACCCTCCGTGGCGTCTGAAAAGAAGATGGCCTAGAGACCTTTTAGTGTAGATTTTATTGAAGTGCTACTAGTGAGTAGTTCTTCACAAGTTATTTTCATGCCATTGAATTCACTGTCAACACATTTACTTGTTGTATATTATTTTGTACAATTGTAAATATCAATAAATGAAAAAAAAAAAAAAAAAAAAAAAAAAAAAAAAAAAAAAAAAAAAAAAAAAAAGATATTTAGTATGTTTACTGTCTTTATGGATTGTATGGAGTGTATATTTACTTTGTGTCATAAAATTTGGCTTAGATTCAATTACAACTCTGTAGGATTATTTAATGAAGCATACTGTCGAACAGAGATGGGCATGATGCAAGGAAAATGAAATGAAATAACTCGGTGCTCGTGTTCCTTTCGTTATTATAAAGAAATCCTAAAGGAACTCTAATCCTTATTAGTTCTCCTGAGTTCTTGAAGTCATAAGTCGTCTAGAGAAATTAGGTAAATTTAGCTGTAGCTTGCGCCAGTTTGTTCATAGTATTTTGAAATCATCTAGTACTAAATAAGACATCACTGAGGAGCTGCAGATTTATTTTTTATAATATACATAATAAGTTCTCAGAATCCGTAAGAGACTGTTCTACTCATTAATTCCAGTGAATATAACGTCATCCAAGTACCATTTTCTGAAATACAATATTCCTAAAATTTTGTTTTAAGATATTTAATACATATTATATTTTATTGATTTTTATTTTTATTCTTCAATATGATAAATATAGTTTTGATCAATTACGAAATTTATAATTAAAAAAAAAAATAAATATATATATATATATATATATATATATATATATATATATATATATATATATATATATATATATATATATATATATCTAACTTTGGCGATTTCCTTCTGACCATAAACCTAATATTAATATTTTTCTTATTATGACTTTTATAATTATGATTGTGTAGAAATCTGTCATCGTTTGGGTGATGTTACATATGTGATTTTACATATTCAATTTCCATGAAGCTGTCAAATTTAAAGCTGTCATAATTTATTTAGATTGATAATATTTATTAAATCGGATTTATGTATATTATTCCATGTGTTTTAAATACTTATTTTTTCTTGTATTTATTGCAAGAACATTCTTTGTGCATTTGCGTTTAAAGGATTTAAGCAGTAATTGGTAAATTACTTTTTTACCATATTATTGTAGATTTCTCTTAATATGTTAACTGCAAGAGAAAAAACCCAGAAAGTGTATTGCAACCTGAAACCTATGACTGCATTTGAACAAACGTTTTCCTAGGTATCCATATACAAGCCAGTCGTTTTCGTTTACTTAAAATTCTCTTAACAAATGTTAACACTTTGGAAAAGACTCATTTTAATGCTACTGTCACACACATTTAGATATAAACACTCAACTTTACTTGTTGTTTCTACTTCTTTACTAGAATTTTAATGGAAGTTTTACCAATGGGAAGATGCTTTATAAGCCATTGACGTACATAATCTCTCATATTTATTGGATATATTTCTTTATAAAATTCCAGTTTCATAAATAGCAGTAAACCTGCAATGGTTGCGTTTAGTTCTACACATTCTATCACTTTATATAACGCGTATTTAAATACATATTTATACAAATATATAATGATTAATTTAAAATATATACATATATTATTTTATAGAAAAATAGTTTAAGAATGAGCGATGACTTAAGAAAAGAAAACTAATAACTAAATAGGATGGATTCATAAGTTAGTGAATATTTGTATGAATAGAATAAAAAAGAAAAAAATAGTTAAAAAATTATATTCAAATAGTATTATAAGAATAATAAATGATATTATTTTAATCCTCATAAAATTAAAATTTTCTTTAAAATTATTAAATTCAGAATAGAAAGAGGTAGAATTATAGTAAGCTCTTCAGTTGTGCTCTTAATAGTCGACGTGATCTGCAAGTGGATCAAACAAGTCTTTGAGATTCTTCTTTGAAAGCCGCCGTATGTTTCAGTTCATTAGCAATTTGACTCATTGTCGATGTCGTCTTTCCAATTTCGAGCAGTTATAAATAAGATTTCATAGGTTTTTTTCTCTGTTTCTATCGCAGTAACATATCGCAAATATATTTCACAAGTGACTCAACTCAAAAGTATGTATTTTTGATTTATTTTTATGTTTTTCATTTAAATATCAAAAGTGTAGAATTAACTTCAAACCCTACTAAAAACATCTTTTTTACGGTTGGGATTAAAAGATAATTCAGGTACACTTTCGATATTTCAAACAAGACTGAGCATTTTAAATTTTTTATTTCAGATTTTTGTGTTATGCTTCTTTTTAAATACATTAACAATTGTTTTTATCAGTTAGTTTAAATCTTTATAAATTATTTTTAACTCCTTCTCTTTTTTTATGTTGAAAACCCATTTTTTAAAGCTTGATGAGAACCCTATGAAAGAATTAAATCATCTGAAACTTAAATCAATTTATGTATATCATATACAGCCTATACGTTTCTTACAGTTACATTCATGGCAATATTTTTAAAAGGAGTCGTGGAAGCGTGCTATTCTCAGCAGTGTATCTTTCGGTTTTTCTTTTGAATAATTTAGTAGTTCCATTAACTAGACACTGGTGCATGCAGTAAATATGGATTCTGAGCTGATGCCAACTAAGCTATAGCCACATTTCTTTCTTCGTTTGTATCTTGCTTATAAATTTGTAAGATTCTAGCGGCAATTTTTTTTCATTGATTTTTTTTTCATTGAATTTTTTTTTGAATTTGCTGTCATTGATAAATTAACAATATGTATTAGTGTCACTTTATTTAAATTTTATTTCATGTTTACATGAACTTTAAAAAAAAATTAATAATAAATTTTCTTTCTGAAGTCTGGAAACCATATAAACGGATCGTTAAACAGATACAGCTTTGGTTGCTTAGTGGTAATACCCACGGAGGTTATTTGACAATCACTTCCGCCCATATATTTTTTTTTCTTTCCGCTATTGTTCCTTTATCTACATGATTGAAAATATGACAAAAAGACTTTAATTTCAGAGAGAAATTACAGGAGGCAATAGACGATTTATCTGAGTTTCACTTTGAAAAACAACAGGTTACATTTCCATACATTGCCATTTTAATATTTAGATGTCTGCGATAATTTGGAGAAACTAATAATCAAGGACGGAAAATTAGACAAGGGAATAATAAACAGAGTAAAAAATCAAATGTAGTATACTTTTAAAAATCTACAAAGGTTATTAGAAGTGAGGGAACAAGCTCCTATACTAAGCTACTTCTGCATGAATCCATACAATAACTGGTGTTACTCTACGGTACAGAAAGCTGTTCAGTCCTGGATAAGATAAATCAGATTTTTCAGAAGGATACAAGGAACGACATTACGGGACAGAATGCGCAATAAAAATATTCGTGACAAAGTTGTAGTGTTAGTTGGAGAATACATTGGGCTGCACCTTCTGAAGTGGTTTACTCGAGACAACTTATATTGGTAATGAAACAAAATCTAAATGATTGCAAGAGGCTAGACCAGAAGAAAGGATCACACTTAAATGACTAAGAAAAATGTACATTGATCACATGACTTACATTTGAAAGGAAATAGGCTGCTTTACCAACACAATTAATCGGGATTTGCTTTCACTAACTTCAAGGTAGAGAAAGAAGTAAAAGATTCTACCTATTTTAATTCGACTTTTGCTTGGCTTGTCAATTTTTCCTAAAGTCCTAAATCTTCAACACGGTGATGAAAATAATAATATTAATTTAACCCCCCCCCCCAAAAAAAATACCTTTGAGTCTGTTATACATTATAATCTTATTTTATAGAACCTATGAAGTTTGCTCTGCCTTGTATCAATATGACCAACTATTTCAATAAATCAGTCATGATCCTGAAAGTATCAGAAATTACTAAGACGGTGATATATGAAAATCTACTAGTGATACAATACAATAAAATTAATGAACAGACCAAAATAAGATTCTCATAATCAACCGAGAATGTGCTTGAAGGTTTCTCCACCTTTAGCTACAGCATCCTGTTGACAATAGAGCAATTACACTCCACGTAATTTAGGAAACATAAATCTTGAATTTTTACTACTATATTAGGGATCACAGTGCTATTGCATTGTTGCAGAAATAATGCAGGTTTTTACATGTGATCAAAAACACTTACTGTAATTCTGTGTGTTAAACAATATTAAGTGGTCGACCCTAACTTTCCTCACAATGTCCCGAGTAGTACTGCGAAGGTAGTTTTGCGAGTAGTCTTCAACCGAAGCCCTCAGATGGTCTTGATCCACTACAGAATGCCTACAGCGACCTTATTGGTCTTCGTGATCAAAATCTTTAAGACTTAATTTTTAGGACCATCGCTACACTGTACGTTCACTGTTGCTTCCTTCACCCCAAACAAAATTTATGTTGTTTAGGGCCACAGCATTGATGTTTCTTGGTTTGAGTGTCACTTCGACCAAATTTGAACTCGTGAAAATGAATACGACGAAAACCTTTTTTTGACATGGGGATTTTCAAAAATCCTTACTCATATAAAAAGCAACAAAACATTAACTAATGTTTGAGGAAAAACAGCATTAATGTCCTCTAATTACAATTCATTAACTAGACTGGGGGATTACTTTTGCTCATGTGGTGAAAGAATTTGTCTAAAATAATGCAAATGAAATAAAATAAATATAATTAAAACCTGCGTTATTTTTACAACAACCCAATAGAATCTGTGGTTTGTAAATTGTTGAAAATCATGGTTTTGCCTTTTATCGTTATTTTGACTATTTATGGCGTGCTAAAGCGGCCTAACGAATAACTAATCAGAAAACAAATATTTTAATATAAAAATTTAGGGTTTTTTTTTTTTTTTTTTTTTTTTTTTTTTAATAAAAATATAGATTGAAAATAGATAGAAGCTCTATTTAAAAGATAAATAGGGAGTAATATATACATTTTAAAATAACTAATTAACTATTAAAGGATACTAAAAAAACGGATAGTCAAACGAATTAATAGGGGGGTGTAAATATGAGGAAAAAAGTAATATTACCAAACGAATAGCATAAATTACTGCTTCCTTAGAAGATTTGTATGTGGGTAGTACCACTTAAAATATGAATAAATATAAATATAATCAACATGAATTGAATATGTATGAATATTAATAATCATTAAATGTGAATTAGAATAATTTCCGGTCGACGGTATTGTGAAATTACTAAAGTGAATTTTGCGCTTTTTAAACCTCTGCATTTTGTTAAACAAATAAAAACCTGTAACACTACTCATATGAACGCTCTTGGATTCAGTATTTAGTTTGTTTGTGCAGAATCCCACTCGACCGCCTGTTTTAACTATTTAACGTTGTCAACTTCATAGAGGCTAATATTACCATTTCCATAAAAAAACTTTCATTTTTTCACTCTAAACGTTTTTGGGTCACTAAACATGAATCTGAAGTTTTCGGGTAAAAATTATGCCTGGAACCTTTTTATTCCCCCGATTTTTGCCAAACTTTTTTGCACATTTTTTTTTTTTTACTAGTAAATCAGTAGTTATTGTCACCTCACCAGTTATGGGCAGGCTAATACAATTATCGTAATAATAAGAGTCTAATCCATTTATTAGTGTTATCACCAGGATAACTATTTCTGAAAAGGATTTAAGATTCATTTACTAACGAAATTCTCCTTCTTATCCCTTTTGCAGTAGGTATTAAAAAAATTTTTCCTCAAATAGTGTCCTGAAATATCTCTTTTTTTAGTAAGATCGTTTTTAAAAGTGAAGATTCCTAAGGAAGTATAGTGAAACTGCTTCATTAATTTTTATTTTTTGAGTTATGTACCTTTTCATTGGAATTCAGGCTTCCATACCAGCTCCGTTATGTAGGACTATCTGATATTAATTAACAATTATTACATTGCATTACATAACTGGTGTATAAAAATACGAGGTATGAGTTATGGTCACGACTATCCATTTCAATTTTCTTTGGTGTTACAAACGTTATTTCTGCTAATAAGGAAAAAAATTGAATTTTCTTCATTTGATTATGTCCTTTTAAAACTTAAATACTACATCTCTTCCAAGTAGTGGTCATGTTTGACCTTACGTTTCTTAAGTGACCAATACTAGTTAATGTAGTTAGTTATATTCTGTACTTCGCGGGTGGATACTGCTATTTAAGAAAACTGGAAATATATAAATAAGATAATTTACAAACATACATACCGATTTCTTTTAATTCATTATTTTTTTAGTGGAGATGATTACCATATTGAATGCCGTTACTGCTTATGTAAAAATATCAACGAGAAGTGCTGCTATAAGTTATACACTGAAAAATAGTTGTTTAGATACATTTTCAACTATCATTTCATGACGGTATTCTAAACTAAAAAGTAACTACAAAGTTTGTGAATGAATGCATCAAGTGATTGTGTTTTTTAATATATATTTTACTTTTTTGTTAGACCGCGTTGTATTAGTATTTAGATTATTTTTATAGTTACAGTTGTTTATTAATCAATAATCATTTTTAAATTATTAAAAATATTTGTTTAAAGGTTATTTTGCCGCGTGAACAAAACTAGTTTTGGCTATGACCATAAATGGTACAGCATGCCCATAACTGGTATTTTTAGCTTTTTGTAAAAAAATAGATATTTTTATATGAAAAAAAGCTTTACTTTATTTGTCAATTTTACATTCAATAGAATAAACTTTTGAGAATCTAGGTATATAACCAAAGATGTAATATTACAAACTGTATCAACGACATTCCCTTTTAAATCGACAATTTCCCTTAACTATGACCATAACTAGTGATTTACCCTCTATCTCTAAAACTATGCGTTTCATTGCAAAAATTATTATATTCACAATTAAAATATACCTACTTTCCTACATTTTTTATTTGTAAAATGTTTTTTGTAGGACCAAAAATTTCGCCACTATAGCGCGTCTAAAATGGACTAAATTGCCGGACAGTGTAAAATCTACGATTCTCGAGAATACTAGCCTTTGATGTTGAATTCATTGAAATAAAATCAGAAATGCAAGAAACACTAAATAAGCTATGTATACAAAGCTCATGTATCTATAGTAAGGCAATTTTTCCCACTTTTTGGCAAATGCGGACGATCCGGTCTTAATGGTGAAGACTAACAGCGAAGCAATAGAGTAGCTTACACTCTAAAGGGAATAGCTGAAAAGGTAGGTTTATAGATATCATTTGAGAAAACAGAATTAATGACTACAGATGGAAACTTTCAAAACAAAATAGTAGAGACAAAGTATGGGAGAATTAAAGTGACAAATAAATTCAAGTACCTGGGAGAAATTAGCAATGGGTCACAAATAAGTAAATTGAAAAGATTAAGCTTCACAACAAGCAATTTATATAATAAAAGGAGCCTGTCAATAAACGCGAAGATAAGATACTACAGTACGGTCGTCAAACCGGTGATACTGTACGGAATGGAAACTGCTTCCCTCCCCAGCCTAAGGAAAATGCTAAGGATAGAAAGAAGAATTTTCGGCCCGAATAAGACACAAGAAGGCTGTACGTTTAGATCTTATAAGGAAATATACAAATAAATGAATGATTTGGAAACGGACATAAGAATAAGAAGATTAAGGTTCTATGGACATACGGTGAGAATGCACCCAAAGAGATTACACAGAGAAATCTTTTATAAAATCAGAGGATACAAGAGGGCTGGGGGTATATCAAACAAGTGGAGAAAGAAACTGAGAGACTGGAAATAAACAGACTAAGACTGTTTCGATAGGGTTGAGTATAGGAATAAACTAAAAGAAATTAAGGCCATAGTAAGAAAGAAAGATGAGAAAAAAGGAACAGCGTGGACCGAGGAAAGAAGAAACCAGCAATCGGAAAGAATGAGAAAAAGGTGGGAAGAGAGAAGGAAGAAGAGAAGGTTATGAAAAGAAGTAAATATAATGATATTCGTGTAGTCTCTAAGGACGTTCCGTGAAAAAAAAAAAGGAAGAAAAAATCAAACATGTTCGTACTCACCAAAGTGGCAAAATTCCTTTTAATTTTGCCGCTTTGGTGAGTACGGTTAAGGTTGGTGAGTACGGCGAGTAAGTTGCTGAATGATATCACAAGTAGTTCTCAAATAAACAAAATCCCATAGAAGAAGTTAAGAATTCCTCTTTCCCAATCTCATAAGATTAATCAATCAGGTGAATGATTAATTTATTTTGGTGATATATATCAGTGATTGTTTTTAAGGTCGTTTAGTGGACGTACTATATTTTTTTTTTCATCGAATTGTTGCTGCAACTAAATTTTTTTTTTCGACCAAAAAAGTATTAAACAGTTGAATGTCATATTTATGTCAGGCCGTTAGAGTAAAAATGGATTATTTTCAGAATATTTGTCAGGCCGTTAGAGTATTGCGACCTCCAAAAAACAACGTTGCAAAAGTCAAGAATTCTAAAAAACCTTTCCTTTTTTTTCTTAAATTTCCTGGAAATCAAGTATTCTGTTATCGACACTATGTCCCTGGTAAAATATTAATAAAACTTTATTTCTAATAGATTAAGTTATTAGAAATAATAATTTCTAGAGATAACAATGATAGAGTATTTTCAACTTTCGGCGGTAATTTCCTTCTTTTTTTTTGGTCTGGTATTTTTTTTTTTTTATAAAATTAACTTTTGCAAATTGTCAAATTTACTTATGATAAAGCATTGTCAGGTGCACACACTACTATATATATATTTTTTTTCTGTTATCGACACTATGTCCCTGGTAAAATATAAATAGACATCTATGAAGGCTTTAAGTAATATAATGTATTTGGCAGCAGTGGGAGAAGTAGGTTTTTTTTTGCTCTTTATTAAACATTCTCTAAAGTAGACATGTTTAGTTTTGAAAGAACTCTCCTCAATAAAATTACCAGCAAATAAAATATAATGGAAAATAAGTAAAAACGATTTCATAATTTGAGTAAAGAAATTAGCATTGTGACATAATAAAGGAATTTCCACCAACCCGAAAAATATCCCATGATGACCGGGTAACCTCGTGGCGTTGAGGGATAGGGTGTCAAAGTTAAAAAATAAAACCCCTTTCATCTAATTTAAATTCATTCGTTCTGTCGAGGGTGGGGGGGGGGTCGTAAAATTATTCATTCCGTCCTTTGTGGCTAGAGGATAATAAATGAAATTAAATTTGTGTATATTCTCCATTTTCTCACTTTGTAGGTTCCATACGTTCATGCTTTGTACGTTTTTATCCCGGCATTTCCGTTTCGTTGCTCAAAAAAAAAAAAAAATTATATATTCAATAATCTCTGCCTTTAAAACCACAAAATTTTACATTTTAAACACACGCGAATTAAGGACCTGAAATGTCTGAAGTTTAAAAATAAAATAAAAACTATAGGATTTGGTATACAAATTTTATTTATCTTTTAACTAAATACAAATATATTAGGTAAATTCATACAATTAAATGCTGAAAATATGCAACTATCTTCAAAAAATTTTCCCTATGTTTTGAAAAGCTGTACAATACAATAAAATTTGCAGCACCTTTATTGTCTGCATTATAAAATTTACACTATTGGGTGCTGGTAAATTTATGTTTCCTAATACACTATTAACCAATTCTCTTTTTACCAGCCTTACTCAATCGAACGATTATATATTTTTAATCATTCAATATTAATCATTATATATTTTCAAATCCTGAAGACATTAGGCTGAAAACATGAATATTTCAACATTTATACAATAAATACTCAAAATAATAGCCCTAATCTTTAAACCGACTTTTTTCAATATTTTATTTTTTATTTATTTTTAGCTGTTTAACATATCCATTTGTTAACCTTACACCGGTAGCGCCGTTGTATTTTGTACAACACTCGACTTGTTTTCTCTGTCTCTCGCTTTCCGAAAAATTGGTTTTGGCTATTTCTCGAGATATTCCTCTATTTGCCACTTGTAATTTTCCACAATGATAGGAGCGATAGTTTCCTTGTTAAAAAATATTTAGTCCTCAGTGTTGCACTAAGTACAACACGCGACCGTTCTCGTTTTATTTTTTATCTCGTCCCTTAGTCGGCAATCAGCTAGATTCGGCATAATCTAAGTTGGATTATTTTGCATTTTTACTTTTGTTTACCTTACCGAAGTATTAATTATTCGGAATGTTTTGATCAGGTGGAGACCTATAAAATTATAATATTTTCCTCGAATTTTGCAGAACTAGACGAGGACGAAAAAAGAAATGGGACAATAAAATGACAATTTAGAATTAAGTGAAAGGAAAATATAAAATGTTCTAGATCATGATACGGAAACCTATGTTGAGGGTAGTGATAAAGATAATGCGGGGTAGGAAGGGGGCAGCCAGGGGATATCTACATTTTATTTTTAAAAACTATTCCTCAAAAAACTTTTTTTACAATAATTGATCATAAAAACAAACATGTTAGACCTGAAAATAATTATATTTGACTGTTATATTGTACTATACCAAACTATTGTACTATACTAAACTAATATTTATCTGGTCATAAATTTATTTTTTATTATTTTCAATCAAATACATATTTTCATTTTCATTCTAAATATTCTCTCAGGTAATATTTTGTACATATACTCTACTACAAATGTTGAATGGTCAAAATATTTTATTTAATAGACTGACATCCCCAGTCGCGGCTTCGCCCGCTCTTTTAAGTAAAGAACTTACAATCATATAGATTTAACTAATAACTGAAGTTTTATTTTTAACTATAACAATCTTGTACTGCATCATGCAGTTGAGAATTATTTTCTCACAATGTTTCTAGTTATTTTCAGACAAAGCTGTAATTTTTAAACTAACGTTAGGCCACCCATTTTTTACACACAATATCAAAAAATAAGAAATCAATATTTTTATAAGGCAATAATTTTTAGTGCGGCAGAAATAGGTTTATCGATTTCATCTGGTTGGATTTTAATTTCAAAATATAAACGTTAGTGACAATATGGCAAACCTGTGCCACTTAAAACTGTCCATTTAAATTATTATTATAGTAAACTATACTAGTTTAAACCTTCCTAGATCTTTTAAAATAATGTAGTTAAAATTTGGTACAGATGGGTTTAATAGTAGTACCATTGCAAACTCAAAATGGCGTTAACCAAACATCGTTCGATTATTAATGATCCCAGGGATCCACACGTCACACAAAATATTTATGTTAATTGTTTCATTTAAGGAGATTAATATAAGTTATTATTTTTAAAAAAGGCATAACTCCCCAATGTTCATTTTTATTCATTTACTACTATATTTTGTAGAGCTTGTCTATTGCTCCATCCTCAGGTTCTTACACTGTGATATTCTCAGTGTAGATAAGATGACCAAGTGAGAATATCACAGTGTAAGAACCTGAGGATGGAGCAATAGACAAGCTCTACAAAATATAGTAGTAAATGAATAAAAATGAACATTGGGGAGTTATACCTTTTTTAAAAATAATAAAATATTTATGATTTTTTTTTTATATAACAATTTTTTTGCAGCAAATTTTATTATCAATTTCTAGTTCTATATAACACTGTCCCTTAATAACCTCTTTTAAATGGCACTCGCCACCTATCGGTCAATTTTCAAACTTCACTGCGAACCAAATATTTATCGCTATTTAGCATATTTTTAAATAGAAATTTTGTAATTTTTATTATTGCTAAACCTTCCTTGAACGATAAAGATGGCGTAGTTTAAATTTGGTAAAGATTGGTTCAGTAGTTTTCGCGGTTAGTGATCACATACTAAAGATGGCTTGTCCTTTTATATAATAGTATAGATTTAGTTGTAAATTTAAATATATATATTTTTTATATAGTTAAAATATTTTTAAACATATTTTTGTTATTTCCTATAATATTTAAGACGTGAATCCCTTAGAACATTTTGTGATATCGCCGGCTGTTTATATAGTGTGTGTGCTTGGATGAGGTTGAGAGTGCTGGGCAGAATAAAGACAGTGTCGGTGAAGAAGAGGACACGGTGTAAGGACGGCCCTAGGGGAGATAAGAGCATGGGGACCGGAGCCCCGGGACAATTAGCCCCCTGGACAGCCGTCCACTGTCACCTGACCACTAATACTTTATCTCCCCTGCCTTTTATATCTTGGCTCTCTTAGGGCTGTCTTCCTGTGTTGGCTTCATAACTCCAAGTCTCTTTATCTTCGGAGCTCTCACGTCGGCTATTTCGTCCGAAGGGGCTACAGGGCGTCCGTGGCAGTGCTCAAAGCGGGGTCAGCTTGATTCTCTTACATAGAAAAAAAACAAAAATGTAACTAAAATAATTGTATTTTAAATTTTCATTATTTAAGATTCAAGCTATCTCTATATGGGTGATTCTCAGATCACGAGCAATTTTTTGTCCACTAAAATTTTTACTCAATTGATCAAATCTTTCTTTAATTTTTGCCCGCTGCCATAACAGAGAAAAAATATTTCTCCATAATAAACTATTAAAAACGAAAGTATAAATTACAGAATTGATTTTATGATTGCTTAGGCTGCTCAAATGTCATTACTACGGCGTGTCTCACTCTTAGTTTTCTTGTATACATTTATTTATTTCTTTCGTTACGTAAGGTAACTGGTTATGGAATTTATTTCCACACATAAAGAAAAACCCAACAATCATTAATGTTTTCAGTTTTGTATTTTGGGTAATAATATAATATAAGTACACATAACTCCAAACTTTGTCCCACCATTATGATGTCATTACCAAGCAAAATACAAATTTGTAGAGAAACAGCCGCGAAAATAAGACCATGGTGGGAAAATATTTTCCAAGAGTAGGGACAGTACTCCGGTAGCTGTAGACCAGCTGGCAGAAAAAATATTTTTTATTTTAGTCATCTAGAGGTAAGGTTTGAATAAAATACCCGAATTATTAGTGCGGTAATGGCATGAACTGTGCGATAATAAACATTTTTGAACTATTGCTATCTTACATTCATAGGTTTTCTCCTGAATTAAATGTGTTTAAGTTTAATTGTCCATTTAGTATTTTATTTTTGATTAGTACTGAATTATTAGAAATATTGCCTGGAAAGTTATTTTTTTCTTTTTTTTTCCCCTAGGCTCTCAATAACAAAACTTTTCCTTTTCCCCAATATACTTTTTTAATCACCTCCGATATACTTTTTAAAAAATTATATTTAAGTTATTATCATTACCTAGCTGATATCGTCATTACTGCACTATTAAAATTTATAAATTTTCAATTTCTCATGAAAATATGACTTTTGATCTTGACCATTTGTTTATTTTTAACAGTTAAACGACAATAGAAAGTGTTGATATTAAAAAAAAAAAAAAAAAATTAACTACCGTAAAAATTATTAAAAATTTTGTTCTGAAAATTGCCCGTTATCTGAGAATCACCTATATACCAGACTAAAACGGCAAGAAACTGCCCGTCACACAATGGGACTAAACCGGTGAGTATTTGGACATAGCTTTAAAAAATTAGAGTATAAATCCTATGTATTTTTGTGTTTAGAATTCAACACAAACTGGGTTGAATTACACTGAAATCTTTCTTTTAAGGTGTTATTACCAAGATGCTGATGGCTTTTGCTTTGCTTTGCTTAAAATTAACTTTTGATTAAAAAAACAAAAAAAAAACCAGAAATGTCATACTTTAAAATGCTTTATAAAATAGAGAAATGTTTAAACGTGTATAGGTAATAATATGACAAAATAAATCATCATTTAAAATATAGTATACAAATGATTAAATTATTTGATAACAAAATAATAAAGATTATAAAATATTTAAGGGACCGTAGAAAAAAAAATATATATATACCATAGTAACATCCTAAAACTTACGAATTTTACATTTGTCTCTATATCCTTTTGTAACTTTGTGACTTTTATTTTATTTTTTTTTTCGCTTTGTATTTTGTGTGGGTAAAACCTGTCGTTTTTATTCTTTCTTTTTTCCTTTTTTTAAAATCGCTATGAACCTTAAAATTTTGTTTTAAATATTATTCTTAAAGGGATTATCAGCATATTAAAACATTTTTTTTTTATTTAAACATTTATTTAGTAGCACTTAAAAAGAAGATGAACATGAGGGAATACTTCATCCCATATGGGCACAGTAGGCAGTGCTGGCGTAATGGTTACTGATGTGTTTGTTCATTTCCATGAAAATAGGCCGAAAGTAAAAAATATGGGGGGATATTAAGGAAATATTTTTTATCCCTCATAGAAGAGATACGCTCGGTCGCTTAGAGATTCATTCATACTCCCACGAATTCCACCCTCTATGTTTTATTTCATATTGCAATATTTTTATGAATTTCATTTTATCTTTTCATTGCTGTCACGTTTATTTTTTTTCTTTACGTGTATTTATTTTCCCTTGTTGCCCAGATGCTTCTGTTTGAGATAGTATTTTATTACTAACTTTGAGTTTCAATATAAACCAAAGCTACCGTTATTAAATCATATATATATATATATATATATATATATATATATATATATGTGTCAGTTGTGTGTGTGTGTGTGTGTGTGTGTGTGTGTGTGTGTTTAGTAAGGTTCTTGAAGTTTAGTCAATAATAAATACTATCGAAATTGTGACAACGTTCTAGATTAAATTGTTCTCATAACGATGCCCTACAATAAACCTGAGAACGTACAAATCCTTTTTTGTACCTGCATCTGGGAATACCACAAGTTTTGGAAAACCCTCCCAAACTTTAACTTTTTTTTAAAAATTCCCCAGGTCAGTTATGTACCAGAATTATTAAAATTTAGTCAATACTATATTCACCAGTAATATTGTAAGTAGTTTTATACTCCTCCATATTTTGTAATTATATGTATATAAAAATTCTAACGCATGTTGTTATATGTTGTTGCTAACTTTATGGTATGAAATAATAGGTGCATAAAAAAAAAATGACCGTTTCTTAAACAAATATTTGTATTACTATTTCCTTGATATAAAATACAATTAATACTCAAAGTATAGTCTATTGTTACCTACCGTCATCACCCATTTGCTAGCCAATTGTTCGATGCCACGCTGATACCATTCCTTGGCTGTCAAAGAACTCTTGGGCAGCATTTTCAACTTCCGCAAAATTATCATATTTTTTCCCTTGAAGAAAATAGGCCATGGATCGAAACAAGTAGTAATCCGAAGGTGCGAGGTTTGTGCTATATGATGGATGAGGCAGGAGTTCAAACCCACGAAGTTCTGTAAACTTTTCTTTGGTTCGACTGCTGATTGTTGAGGAGTAAGTTCGTGAGAGACCAGTCTACAAGTATTTTTCACCTTTCCCATGAAGAGAAGATAGCGACTAACAGTATCTTTCGACACACCACACTCCCTGGCAAGTTCGCGAATACTTAGGGATGGATTTGACTCAACAGCTTCCTTCAGAACCTTATCAATATCCATTCATGGCCACCCGGAGCCTTTCTTCCTTTCCAACGTCGTATCTCCACTTCTAAATTTTTCGAACCAACGCAGCGCAGTGCGCTCTTCAAGGACACCTTCCCCTTCATATTTAATAATTTCACG